>JAILWY010000021.1:5000000-10000000 GCA_022113835.1 Atopsyche davidsoni
GTTAGAAATTGAACACGGTTAAATATAGTATAAGAGATACAATTTCCAATAGATTTGCTGCGGTTGTGACCACGAGCTGGAGAGAGCATCTGCCAAGACCAGGCTATACCAACAAAGAGACCATAACATATCGATTGCACATTTAAATCCAATGGTATGCTATCTATTTCCGAGATAAGGATTCTGTTAATCTGAAGCAAATAAGAATTATGTAAATTTATTATACGCTAAGCTCGATTTCAAATATTTTAAAGTTGTTTTTACTTTAATAATACACAAAGAGAAATAGCTCTGTACGGTACTGTATACACGAGGCACATTTTTTTAAAACTAATTTAATACGAAGTAACCTTTTTTAATATGGTTAAAATTTAAAATTGCATTCTATTATAAGATTAATTTTAAAACTTACATTTAATTAGAATTCTCAGAACTCGTAACAAAACGCACAGTCATTATTGAAAGTATGAACGAATGCAATTTAGAAAAAGATTGGATTTTAACGAACAGACCAAGTCATCTGACTTTCAAATATACTATAACTGCCTGCACAATTGCTAAGTTAGAAAATTAAGAAGTCTATTAGGCAAGCCTCTAATAAATTTAAGCCCAGAAACAAACGGCCTTATGCAAATCCGAAACACAAAAATGCCGAGATTTTTAGGTTGAATATATTAACAGAATAAAACCTTATAGCGATCATCATGAGATGAATGCCTGGCGAAGACAACTCGAATATCTCTGAAAGATATTTTATATTCTTATAGTATGATCTTGATAAAGTTTCGCTTTCTGTAAGGTAATAAGTAACATGGACCTGCTATGATTTATTCAAAATTACTGCGTTGATTAATTGTTGGGGCTATTTTCTAAGAGCGTAAGAATTAGTTTATGTCATAAAATATATTCTTTATGTCATATATATATTCTACTTTAAAGCCACAAAAATAACAAATAACTTTAAGGTCCTAAAGTTACGATATTCTGTCAATATAATAAATATTAAACATGATTGATTCTTATATTCTGATATTTTTAGTAAGATCATGTTTTGCATTTTATTTCAATAAGTACTTAATAAGTCAATTTACAATTTTTTATAATTTATCTTGAAATATTACTCTGTCTTCACAGTTCAAGCAAACAAATAATTTAATATCAAATAATAGAAGGCAACCATGACGCTTACAAATACAGAATTATCAATAGCCTTTCAGGTATATTAAGAATATGGAGAATCTGGTCTTATCCGGGAAGGTTACGATATCCTAACGTCTCTCAGATTTAAGTCATGAATTTTCGATCAAGGGGTGTCGCTCTTTTGACAGTGCTATCTTATGTGGTGTATAGCATAATATATTTACCTTGAATGTCTGTAAGTTGTCGACTATACATGTGAGTACAGCCTCCCTTCCCAGGGGAGCTGTGACGTTGCCTATCACCTCCCCAAAGTCTGGAGTTTCTGAAAAAAGAAAAACATTTTTTAAATCATACGAAAAATGCGATCTTGCTGTTACTGCTTTTGATTAGTGCACATATTTATAAAACGAAATAAATTTTTATTAAATTTTTAAGTATATTATTGTAGAACAGGTTCTAACTTTCTATGTAAATAAAAACGGGTGGATTTTGTTTATATTGATATTATCATGAGGTAACAGGTATTAAAATTTTCCCAGAGAGCTGCCAACAATCATAAACTATAACAGTAAAGCCAATACTGAGTGCCCAACTATTGGGTCGAATGTTCAAGAACTGTAAACGGCAGCTGTCAGCTGGACCAGGCAATGTTTCAATTGCTGAACTCTCCAAAATCACACCTATACATGTTCACCGAGAGCGGTGCAGATGCAAATTTCCATTCACTATGGTCAAAATTATACTTCAAACAATCAATGCCGCAATCAAGACAACGTTTATACAAAGGTAAGATAGAGCGTAACAAAATATAAATCAAAATGAAAAATAAAAACTTGCATATTATTATTTAACTTGGGAAAATTTTAAAGAAATTGAATCGTAAATAAATATATAGAATATATTGTTGTACTATTAAGATGAAGACTATATAAACCAACAATGGTGAAATTAACAGGAAAAAACGTGTCAATTAAAATAAAAATATGCACAATTAAACCAAATGCTAGTCTATCGTTAATAACGTTTGTAAAATTATTATATTGTTTTTTACAAATAAAAAACAGAAAGTGGCATTTATTTAAATTTTATTCATCATATTTGCCAATCTAAATATTTTATAACAAAGTATTTAAACATCTGTTGCAATCAACTTGCAACAAAATTTCGCATTGAATTTTAAGTTTAAAATATACTTAACTTTCGTAAGCGTTGCATCGCAACTAAATTACTACTGACGGGCAACTTTCCGTGCAACATGTTGCGCAACTTGTGTCGCAGTAACACTATCGAGGAGCACGCTCGACGTCACTTCCGGATATCGGAATTGCCCTCCCCCTTAGCCCTCACCCGGAACCCAAAATCCAAATTTGAAACTCCCTCAGAAGTTTGCTTTCACGTGGACCGCTCGGGGAAATTGACTGGCTCCTGCCGATAAGCAATTTTGAATCAATTGATAGTTTCAATGAGTTTGAGTTGGTTTGGTTTTTAACCACCATCTTACTACTGGCCATGTGGCCTTAAACCACTTTAAATACGATGAAAATGAAATATTAATTTTTTTAATATTTAGAGATAAGGTTACAAACTTTACTTGTTTGATATTTTACTTATTTTTTTAAATAAAAATGAAATCATTTAGACTCAGCATACGCGTAGCTAAACAAATGGTAACTAACCAACAAATTGGACCAACCGACCAACAAGTTTCTATATCCAATATCAATTTGTTAGTCAGCTGATTCAATATATCGGTCGGTTATCGGTAGTGCAGCTGCGTGTGTAATGCATTTTATGTTTCCATATCATTTATATTGGGAATTGAATAACTGATAATTCTAATAAAGTATAATTGATTGCTATACTATTCACTTCCGTAATTTTTTCACTGCACTACCAGCCCTGTAACAGTGGGGAGGGGTGCAGCCACCCCACTCGCCCCCGCGTCCGGACTTCACAATTCACACCCAATCTGACGTTCATTGATTTCGTACAGCTCCAGTGAGCAATGACTTTCCCATTTATTATAATTTCCAAGAATCGATATCATGATTGTTGCCAAGGAGTCTCCAACAAGTTACTGACTGACGACAAAATAATAAGAATGAGCTCAGAATACGTCTTTAAACTTGCTCTGTAATCTTACTTAATTGTAAGGAAATTCACAGTTACTTGCTAAATACAATTACATATTGAAGATTAAATTAAACAGCAAAATTATTCACTGAATAAATATTTTCTGTTTGAATATAATTATAACAGATCACATAAACCCGATTATATATAAAGAAATTAGGTTTTTAAATAGAAATCACAATGAATACTTAAAAAAATACAACCAGGAATAATTTTACAAAACACTTTTAAGCAATTAAAAATATTTCTTATTTTAAAAAAAAATTATGATACAAAAATCTATGAACTGAAAGTATAGGAAATTAGTATCGTCAGCGAATAGCTTGCAAAACTCAAACAAAAGCAAAGGCACACTTGGCGTTTGGTTTGCAAATGTTATATTATGAAAACCATTTGTGAGATTTTACAGAGGGGATACTTTTACATAAAACTCAAGTGAATGCAAATGCTTGCACTCTGTGTGACACTTCAAAGAGGCAGGTCTCAAACGATATCCATGTCTTTTCACTTTGCAAATGACTTCGTATCACGTTAATAAAATAAACACACAGAGTAACGACGGAGGAAAGCGTCGTCTTGTGAAATCTCTAGCAGACCATACTCAAATACTATTTTAAAACACCGTCTAGAATTCAAAGTAAAATAACAGCGTTACTAAGATATTTTGTTTTTAATCACTGGACAATAATTTTCATGGAATCGACTATGGATAGTTGTTATAAGAAATAAATAATGTAAAGCAGTCGTTAGATACTCCAATGGCTTGTAAAACTATAACACGACCATGCAATTTTATTGCTCATTGAGATTTGTTTCAAGCGATTTGCCGATAACACTAACACACGCAGTAGATCCTGATGAGCTTTAATTGCTAAAGTAAGACCCAGAAAGCGATTTTTTGAGATTCATTTTGCTTAACAATTCCTGCTGTTTCCATAAAATTTATTTTATTTCAATGTTGTATTTAATCGTTCCCATCATGTAGATGTTCAAAATAAAGTTTTTTTATAGTTTTGGAAAGAACTTAATACACCCGTTTAAAGGTACAATTATAGTGCGTTATTATTTCATTAAATATTGTAGATATTTTTATCGCAAGAATTTATGGAAAACAGCATATAAAATTTCTGCGTGAATAAACAAGGCTCAGCATACGGTTTTTAAGTATGTATTCAAAACCAAAGTAAATTGTAAAAATTGTGAGCTATTATCATTAATTATGCTAAAAGCTCTTAAATTTCTGTATTTTCA
Organism: Atopsyche davidsoni; assembly: GCA_022113835.1. Classification (NCBI taxonomy): domain Eukaryota; kingdom Metazoa; phylum Arthropoda; class Insecta; order Trichoptera; family Hydrobiosidae; genus Atopsyche; species Atopsyche davidsoni. The sequence goes on from JAILWY010000021.1 coordinate 5,004,525, forward strand.
TAATGAAAGTTGTAAACTAGGGAATATCAAAATTTCCCCGGTGTTTTTACTGTTCGACTCCAGCGTCATATTTATAGAGCTATGTTATGTCTGTTCCTGAAAAACTACTTTATGGTATTAAGACCCAAGTTTTATTATGAGAATATCATAATCATTTAAAATAATGAAAACGGGGAAAATTATTAGGATATCCAATTTTCTCCAATGTATTATTTATTTAATAAAACGAATAAAGAGTATATTTTACGTTTGGTCTTCATTTTTTCTTTAAAATATAAAAATGTGTAAGACGATAAGATTGTTTATCCAAAAAAGTAATTTAATTCAATAAAAACATATTTTAAATAATAAAAATCCATAGAAACAAAAACGTTTGCGATATTAAAAAAAATTCAAAATGAATCTTTAGAAATTATATTAGATGGTTAAAAAATTCGTTTAAACGTTACATGAAACTGTAAGCATACAAATATCGATCAAGGGTATTTCAAAGTTCTCGTGTAGTAAGCCTGGCTTTCACCGCTACCCTCTTCTCCATTTCTCTTGTGAAAAGCTGCTGTGACACTTGTAACGATCTGTTTTGATTGTCATGCCTTTGGGGTTGTTTTCAGGGGTTGCATAGACCCAGTGTGTCACAGGTCAAAGCTATTGTTTATACTTGATATCGTGTGCAACATTCTGCTTCGATATACCAAACAATGTTGCTCACATTATTATTACAGATTTGTAACACCGATACGGACACAACGTAGTTAAAGTAAAGTTATTGTATTGAAACGAAATATGATGGAATTTAATTGTGAACTTGTAGTTTCTCTATTATAATTGAAGGTGACTTATATATGTATAAATCACTTTAAGCATAATGTTAAATCATTTTAAAATGTATTGTTAGCTTAACGCCTTGAGTTGTAGTATTATGAATTATTGAAATACCAGACTGCGACTCTGTTTCATTGTAAACCACACAATATATTCAATACTCAGTGTGAATCCACAAGGAAGCGCTAGTGTGCGGTGAAGAGTAGATGCATCGCTTGCAATCTAAAGAAGTTTTGGCTCGGTTTTGTTGCAGATTGCAGTACTCGGGGTCGATGTTTCGGGTGCGGACTTAGTTTACAAGTGGCCAGAGCTCACGTCTGCAGAGGAAACCGCTCTGGAGAGAAACAAAACCTCACCTCAATACTCAACAGTGACCGAACAACCACACCTTATTATATTTGTAAACAGTAAAGCTCAAAAATTTTGATCCAAATAAATATAAATATTTTAAAATGCTATAAAAATGTACTATAATTTTTCCTACAAATAAATTTTTGAGAGACTTTATTATTAAGCAATAGAAAGTATCAAAATAAATACAGTTAATTTAAAGATTTTTTATCTTGTGTCAATAAACTTATATGTAAGTATTAATAAACGTCAAAATAGTGTTATGGTATAGATATTTTAGTATTGGAGTATTATTATTGGCACTTATGAGTTGTAATCCATCATTCAATCAAGAACAGAAGATATATTGTTTTCAATGTCAGGCACGAGGACTAACAAAAATGGATTTATAAAGTTTATGTATGTCTGATATTCCAGTAATATAAAAATAATAATGTTTACATTGTATTGTTGAGCAAAATTAGTTTTAAAAAAATATTTTTATTTTATAAAGTGTAATCCATACTCAATGGGATGAAATTTGAAATTGGGATGAAATTTGAATGAAACAATTTGTTGAACACTTTAGGAATAAATAAAACACGTTATAATTATTTACTTTGTTAATTAAATCTGGAATAAAATTTGTTTTGTGATTATTTCTAATTAGTAAACGTTGAAGTCATTTAATATAGATCAAAGACCAAATTATTAAATCGGCCTCATGCTTTCGATTATCATTTGAAAATTAATTTATCTATTCAGCATAAGCACCAACGAAAATATCAAATTTAATAACCCAGCCGATCCCTGCCTGTTTTGAAAATAAATTTGTTAAATAAACTAAAATCCATTTAGTTTCTATAATTAACTATTGATAAAAAAAAAACATACACGAATAGTGCTCACGGATTTTTTTTTTAAAGAGAAATTTGGTTTATGCCCCAAATTTTTTTTGTCTAAGTAAATGCAAGTAAAATTGCAAGAAGTGGTGTCTGGAAAAATATTACTTTGATACTGGTGTAAAGCCATTTTATTCAGGATAATCCGGCCATTTTCAGTTATGTGATGGGTTAGGCTAGGTTAGGTTAGTTCTATAATTAACTATTGATAAAAAAAAACATACACGAATAGTGCTCAAAGATTTTTTTTTAAAGAGAAATTTGGTTTATGCCCCAATTTTTTTTTGTCCAAGTAAATGCAAGTAAAATTGCAAGAAGTGGTGTCTGAAAAATTATCTCTTTGATACTGGTGTAAAGCCATTTTATTCAGGATAATTCGGCCATTTTCAGTTATGTGATGGGTGGAATGATGTTAAGTTAAAGCGAGCGACCGGCTGACTGGCGCATAAACCACCGGCGGACGTAACAACTTGACAACTCGCTATTTGCTGTGGTTACAAAATCTCGTCGCTGACAATGTGTGAATATTATGCAATATTCAGTGTACACGAGAACGGGGCTTCTGAGCAAACAAAATCCAGGCAGTCGTAAACGCTTTACACGATAGGACTATTTTGATAATTGAAGTTTGTTTACATTCATATTTTTAAATTCTTTGGGTTATTTGAATACATTTTTTTCAGATTTATTTTTATGCAGTTTTTGAGTCATCAAGGCAATATTAACTATACTAGCAAAAAATACAAAAAACTCGTTGATAATTTATAAAATTCTGTATTTTCTTATTTCGCAATAAAATAGTCACTAGTGTTTCACAAAACATATTTACAATGTTTCTGGTTACTGGTAGATCTTCAATATTTTATATTTCAAACTCGGGTAATTTAAAACAAACTTTGAGGTCCGGCATAAACTTGGATAGGGGTTGACATCCCATCCCTTTCATAATTGATTGACTGCTCCTTTATTTACAAACAAACAGGCTAATCGTCACTGGGAGGGATGCACCCACGGTATAAGTTTCTAGAACTTACAGTAGAGTTTAATGACAAGGAGTAAACCTAATTAAATCCTAGGTTTCAGAATTGTCTAGACTGAAAATGGAGAGTTTATAAATAATGTATTTTTGAGATTAATTAAATGAATTGATTATAAACGTGTTTAAACCCCAAACAAAACAATAAAGAGTTTTAAAAAATAAAAGATTACTTGAATACTCTAGTTAAAACAATAAAACGGGTGTTTTACGATGTAACCTGAATAATTGTTTCATTGCTTCTCTTAAATTTGAAATACAGATTTTTCTTAGAAATGAAGTATTACTCATTTATTACAATGAGCTTGTTGTTATAATGTTTTTTTCTACAATATGAAATTTTATGTTTCATATAAATGAGAGGTTAGTAAAATATTTGTTTGTCTGGAAAGGAAAGATAGGAAGGTTTGTCCGACTGTGTGATTTATTTTACGTCCCGGGAGTTTACATCGTCGTAGACATAAAAATAGTAAAAAACAGAAACTAGATTCAAGCTAAATGGCTGATTTGGATGTATTTTTTTAAGTTCATATTTTGGTATTTTATGGCATACGTATATATACCGTAAGTTATGGCAAGAAATATTAATTTACAAACATAAATATTAATATTTTATAATTTAAAAAAGAATGCATTGTTTATAAGAATAATAATGATTCCACTCTAAGCCAGGTATAGCTAACATTTGTTTACTAAAAATTTATAGCATTTTGTTACGTCATAAGAGTTCATAATTTTTCAAGTTGGAGTGAATGATAAGAGATAATTGCATGTTTATTCTGCATATTTTTAATATATCAGTAAAAAAAGGCAACTTTTCAGATAATTAAGTTGACTTGATTAAATTTATGAACTGCAGGAAAAAAAAGGATTTGGGTATATTTGTTATGTTAAGGTATATTGATAGAGGGCAAGATATATATTTTCTTTTGTACATTAACATAAATTAAAAAACGCATAAAATAAAGATAAAGTTCATATTTTACAAACAAATGCTATAACTTTTCCGTGTTGGGAATGGTAATAAAACCTTAAACGTGCGATACTGTCACCGAGCTCGACACCTTCCCGCCCTGGTGAGTTGAAAATTAATAAGCTTATATAAACTTTAGAACTTCAGCGAGTTGTAAACAAATTATAAACTCTGGAGTTGCAAGCCTTAAGGGGTATTTATGTGATAAATATAAATGCATGCCGCGATACACATAGTTTTTGCAAATATTTAATAAATAAAAATAGCTCACCATTTTTTCTAATCCACGTGAAATTTGATTTATGTTGTAGAAACCGAGAAATGTACTAGTCGTTAGTAAGAATGATATGTACTGATGCTGGTTTTTTAAATTTAATTCTATCCTTAAGGTATTACAAAAGGTACATTTTAAGAGTCGCATTGTTACGTAGTATAATAAGATTGGAGTAATCTCGAAAATGCCTTGAATGTAATTCTGCGTAAAATGAATCAAAGTTAAGTGAAATGGGACGCAGGCTCTTATTCGGAATGAGATTTATTTAGAAAACAAATCACGGAGGAAATACTTGTCATTGGTATTCTAAGTGCAGCCTTCCTGTGTCACCGTGCCTCTAGAACTCTATATATCCGATATCCTATGCTCTTATGGGGTCTTTTTATCATTTTCACGGATTCATGGCACGGTGAATTCCTACCTTTGCCCTTTGTATGGGGCTCCTCGTGGGTTGAGCAGCTCGGGCGCTATATGTAAACACTTGTGATGTACATAAAAGGAATACAACGGTTTGAGTCAAGTTTCTTTTACATCTGAAAGTACTTTTTGTGTGGCTGTACAATAAATATTTTCAATCAAATTCATAACATTTTTTTATTAAGCTTAATAATAAAAAAATAGGTTTACAATTGTAGTATCAATCGTAATCAAAGTCATTCATATGTGAAAAAACTGTTATTTTTTAATTTTTTAATCAAGGTATTTTCAATAATAATAATTTTGAAAATCTTGCACGTTTTATTGGCTTTTTTTAAATTCGAGTTAAAACTGGGAAAAATTAACAAATTTCACATAACACCTTATATTAGTGAAAGCCCTGATCTATTTAAATCATTAGAAAATTTCTGAGCCACGTAATTCTATCAAAGTATTAACGAAATTCTATCAGCTTCGGAATTAATTAATGTATTAGAAGTAGTTGGTACATAGATTAAGTCAATAGGTATCCCAATAAGTTTTAATTCATAGCGTACCAGTATATAACGTCCAAAAATATATTTGAATTATATTCAATCAGGTATTAGATAATTTATGCATAGAAAAATTTTGATGAAAAAATCATAACATTTATTAGTACAAATATTTTATTTGAATTAATTTGATTTTTAATATTTTACAAGTGCGCGATCTAACAACTCATTATTTTTTTTCAAACTATTAAATAATATATGATACATAATTGGCTTATATTTATTAATAATAACCAAATTTAAGTTTATTTAGGGTTTGCTTGCACTGTTTTTACTTTGTCTGCATGTCATTTAAAATTTGCTTTATAGCCAGATTAATTTTTTTTTGTCTGATTAATAACCTTTATTACACTAATTATGTTGCATAAATAAAATAATGTTGCACACATGTTATTAACACATACAACAAATACGATAAAAAGCTATTTATATATAAATTTTCTAGCAGACTAAGTACTTTCAAAAGGTTTATTTTAAATGAAACCTATCATCTGGTATAAAACTCTTTCAATTTAACCCTCAGTCGGTCTCAGTTCTCAGGTAACACTTCAGATCTCGAACAGGTCACTTAGATTGATTCTCCAAGTATATTGATCGACCATTCACAGAGGACGGAGATGAATAACACATGGCACATATACACCTCCGCCTGCAGCGGTATTTCCTTTACCCACTGGTTTGGTGTCACAAGTGCCCCGGAATTTCTACCTCACATTTAGTCCCCCTGAGGTGTGAAAGAATTCAATTGATTGTACCATTTATTGTGATCAAAATCAAGGAAGATAAAATACGTAAGTCTATAATATTCTTAGATTACTTTACAAGTAGTTTGTACACTTAATATACTGTTGTTTATGATATCCCAAAATATTCAATAAAATATATATTCTTCAAGAACTTTCAAAAATATCTTTTAGAGGTTAGGATTATTGAATCGATACATTTGTTTTCATTCATGCAAATTCCACACTCAAAGTGAGCGGCTTAAAATTAATTATATCTGAGTGAAGTCTCACAAGTTAAAGACGAAATAAATTAAAACTTTTATATTGGATCATCACACTCACTGATCAAAAAAATGCTGGAATATTAAAAATTTCAGCAGCCAGATGTTCTCAAGCGGAAGCGCAACTTTAACTGCAAGATTACTGCCACCCGAGACTTGAAAAAAATGCAAAAAATCTGGATAACGCTGCAAGGAAACTTCGGAGAGACCGTTAGGAGAAAATATCGCAAATGAAAATATTTCCGCATCCGGAACTAAGTTGAAGTAAACATCCTGCTTTGTCGCCGGAGGCTGTTTCGCCAACTACTTCAACAACTACAAGGGTACAGCAACTATAACGACGGTGACGACAACTACCAAGCAAGTACAACAACGCCCTGTTCGTGACTGTGACCAAACCGACGCCAGGGTTGCCGAACGCACCTGATGATGGAGGACAGTACTGCATTGTTTGACGATAAAAAGGTTCATTAAAAATAATTTCGAAAATCATATATATAAATACATACTTTGCTTTCAAAATACGATCAAATTTAAGACATAATATACGTAAAATAGTTCAAAAATCAATCGAAGGTTGAGTTCAAATACACTTAATATTTCTATACGAAAACTCTTTTATCAAATTTGGTTTTCTAATACTATTGCAATATATTTGATGATATTGAAAAAAAAAATTCAATAAAAAGTAAACCTCTACTTTTGAGGTTAGCATTAGGTCAACATGTGATAAGAAGCAATTTGGTTTGATATATTTGTTAAATTTTCGGTATATTTACAGAGATTACTAATGACAGCATCACCAAGGATTTTTCTTTAATATATAGTATAACTCTCTTGTGAAGCTTAATATTATTATAATTTAACCTTTTAAATTTTCGACCAAATCTATAATTTACGACTTCGCGACCAGAAAATAAATGTACAATTATTTGATCTCAAGACGATTACACCATGTTCAGAAAAAGGGTTTTAAAAAAAAACTATGTAGTTTATAGATTATGCCACCGAGTGGTAACCCTCCAGCATGGTGCACTGGCAGCTCCTTGCCGGTGTTTTTCTTGGCCTGATTAGTTTGTAAAGGAGTTGTTTTGTTTATTCTCACGACGGATCTGCGGGAATTGAGTTTTCTCCGGATAGGTAAACACTAATAGACTCCGCGGGGACAGCGAAAGCACCACTCTTATATTTGAGTGGATAATACATGATATCTTGTTATTGGTGTATTATCCACATTAAGTAAAGTATATTTAAAATTTAATATTAATAAAAAAAAGCACTGTTGATAATGTTATTAACCTTTCGTACGAAGAAACGTTTTAACTAAAAAAAATAAGTATTTTTGCTAAATTATATTTAGATCAAATAGACGAGATGTTCACTATATTTTGAGGTCATTATTCGTATGAAAATTTTGTTTTGTACCTGAATATTTAAGCATATGTAGTTTTTATGTACTTTCAGTCTTTAACAATAAGAGGTCAAGCTATTTCAATTGTTTTTCTGATGTCATCGTTTCATAATGTTCAGTTTTTTTCTCAAGACTTTGGTATTTTTGCAAAAAAATGTTTCACTAATGTGTTAGTTAGGTATATCTAACATAAATAACTCTGTCATATAGTCAAACTACAATATTTGAATTTAATTGTCTAGAAATTTTTAATTAACATAACTGTATGGGACTCAGCCATGTGCACTGAGCGACGCCGATGCAAAAATGATTGAATAATAAAGTTTGAGAGAATGCATAAAATTGAGGATAAACAAAAGACTAAAAATTGTCTTAAATATTATTTTTTAATTTATTTATTATGTTTACGACTCAAAAATGATTTTTAAAACAAAAAAAAAACGCCATATATAATAATAAAAAAATTGATTAGCATAAGAATGGATTAGCATTTAATAGTAGACAAAGAAAATTGTTGATAAAGAATTTTCCGATCTAGTTACACTGTTGATTGGTTAAGTTCTTATAAAACATGGAATTCAAAGGAAAAGAGAACTAAACATTAAAAAAAATCATTTTCTTCTAAATCGAAATGCAACGCATTTATTTCTTCATATTATAGAACAATTTATTCTTAAGTGCATTTATACCGCATTTTGACCATTTCGAGTGTGTGCATTTCAAATAATGCAACAGTCCTTTATGCAGGCAGACAAGACAAAAACGATTCTTCTCTCCTTTCCTTGGCGCGGTGCCAGTTACTGAAGACATTTTTCACTCCAAGATTCTAAAATTTAGTCGCCCGGTCTCCAGCTTCGGAAAGATTGGCAAAGAGTGTTATAAATGGTTTCAAATGAAGAATTTATTAAAATTTATTTCAAAGACAGGTGAAATTATTCTTATAATATAGAAAATGACCAGATTTGCTAATTAGTTTTAAAAAATCTAGGTTTTAAAAAAATTGTCAAATTAACTATTTTCAATGGTTTAAAAAAATCTTGTACCTTTACTCAAAGTAGGTTTATTTAATGGTAATCTTCGTTTAAGCCATGAAATGTTTTTCAAATAGCTCAGTTGATGTTAGTTGTAAGTAAAAGTATGATAATAAATAAACCTAAAATGCATTTCTCGTATACGTTTTATATCTTCGTACTCCAAGCTTCAAGTTGTTTTAACCACAAACACACTACACTTAAATGTCAGAAATTTGCTGCAATTTCGAACGCCAAGTTTTATTGCTTTCTCGGCTTTTGACAAGTTTCCCTGCTCTTTTATACATTTGAAAATAGTGGAAAGGAGTCAATATACTTTCTGTAATTGTATTAAAAATTAAAACTAATTATTCACTATACCCTAAAATCTCAACAAAAAAAAACCAAATTATACAGTTATTTCTCAAACGGTAAAAATAAATAGATTTTGATTTAAAACCAATACTTGATATTGATTTAAAAAAAAAAAATAAACACAGTAAAAGACACAATGTTTTAATTGCAGCTCAGTTTTGGGGATACTGTTTTTCTACTAAATAATTATATTTAATAAAAATTCGTTCCAATACTTGCACTGAAAAATACCCCTTTAGGGGAAGCAGACGAAAGTAACTCGTAGCGGCGACGCAGGCTGGTAAATCGATGCAAATATGTTAGCCTTGGTCCGGCAAGCCTCGTAACTTCATTGTGTGTATAGGTTTGCCTTATCTCATCTATCATAATATAATCTCGGTTGTGATAGTCCGGAAAATATCATCGATCGCCTGTCTGTACGCATTAGTCTCGGAACAAATCTCGTGAAATCTAATCTGTCCTCTTCATTGAAGGGCCCTAGATCGAATTCGGAAATATATCACTGATTTTGTAGAACCTACTTAGACATATAAAATATATTAAGACAGATATACTTTAGTCAAGGCAGTAATAGGAATATCAACTATACTTTAATATTAATTCGATTAGTTCTTATTTTAATTAGATTAAGTTTCATAAGTTCTATTTCTTAGAATAAAAATTTATGAAAAACTCAGACACAATTAAGAACAATACAATTACATTCGTGTACGACCTAAGATGTAGTACTACGGACTATGTAAATATAATAAGTATTATGTAAAATCGAAGTTTTACTCGTGATTTATATAAGTGTTTTGTCCGGATATCTCATCGATAAATAGGATAGCTACTGAAGGTTACCAACTCAGACTCAATTTTAGAATCATTGGTTGTATTTCAACACATTATCTCATGGTTTATATATATATTTTATCAAGATCAAGTTTAAAAAGAATAGTTGTATCAAGTAAGTTAATACTTTTTGTGTAATATACACACCATCAATACTAAAAGAAACGCTTTTAGTAACATACAAAAAGAAAAATGATAATGGAAAACAGACTAAAGTTTCCAAGAAGTTTTTTCATGACTGCTTTTTTTTAAGGGTATATACAATATCGCAAAGAAAAAAACCATAGCTTTAATCATCGAAGCTGGTATATGCTGTCATAAAAAGTTTTAAATTTTACATTGCTTTCTACCATATCAATTATAACTTTTATGCAGATTCACAAAAAGAGGCAGCGAAAAAGTACTCAGTACATGATCAAACATTCAAGCAGCGCGGTCAAGTACCGGGAGATTAATTAGCCGGTGCATCGCCGGGAGGGGAGGTTCTCGGGGAGGTTCTCGGGGAGGTTCTCAGGGTGGTTCTCCGGGTGAGCCTCCCCGCCCGGACGCACCAGGCCGGCTCACATAAAACTCGGATCGCTTCATGTCAAAAATAATTACTGCAATTTGGTGCCCGCGAAGGAAACTACCCCGGCGCACCCTCCCCGGGGAGGGCATTATGTGAGCGGCGCAATAAAAAATGTGCTGAATCGTGCGCGATTTTGTATGGAACCTGAATAAAATAGGAACGTTGGGGCTGAAGGTAAACCATTTTTTTTTTGTTTTTGTTGCTACTTTGTAAATTTTTATTATATTTTGTCTAAAAAAATAGTTTAATTATATGTGATTTTTTTATGAGTTTTTCTGTTTATAAAAACTCCATTTAAATTACAATTCACAAAATATTATTCACGTACTGTGCTGTGATAGAAAGCAATAAGTTCTAGAAAACTTGTCGTCAAATTGACTAGCAGATAACATGTCATTCTCAATGCGATTTATAATATTGTGCAATAATATTATGAATGTTAAAAAAATAGATCCTTGGTCAAAAAGTATATTTTCTTTGAAAAAATATATGATCTTATGAATTTATCTACCAATAAAACGTATTGAAAATTGTTTTAGTATTATAGTGAAAATTCAGTATGGTGTGCGTATAGCTATTTTTTAAAATTGTATTTTAAATCTACCGTGGAAAATAATATAATTTAAGTTGAATAGACAATATCTACAAAATAGTTGTAATTCCTAATTGTTTGTGAATAGGGAAATGCACTCTCCTTTGCATTTATTGTTGCATTTACGGAGGTAAGCTGAGATCCATCATGTAGACAAACGTAGATGTGCAGAGAGAAAAATCACAAGCAGAAACAGGTACAAGGATTTGCTTTTAACTAACATCACCCGTAGACATTGAATAGGTAATGCTTTCATGAGAATTTTCTATATAAGTCTTTAATAGTTTTATGAATACTTGTTTCTTGAAATATACAACAAAAAAATTTTGTGTTTTACGATATAAAAATTGATAATCATTTATGGTATTATTTTTTCTGTTCCTTTATTAAGTTCATTACTTAAATACATTTATACGAAATAATTTAGAACAAACTTAATGCAAGCGAAATATGTTTCACTAACAGTTTATAAATATACAAAAAATATTAACAATTAAATGTTTTTTTACTTAAATAATAATATGGTGACTTTCACCACTGAATTCAAGTTAGTAACATTAAAAAAATCAAGTTTAAAAAAAATGGTTGAATCGAGTAAGTTGATATTTTTTGTGTAATTTAGGTTTCTATAAGTAATTAAAAATTTAGCCTTTAGACTTAAGGGGTTTTAAATTTAGATTATGTCGTTGAAAAACAAAGTATTTTTTAAAAGGAAACTAAGCTTTGGGAAATAAAGGCTTGCACTTTATTACTTTCTTTCCCTCTTTTCTGGATGGAAGGGAAATTTGATAGCGCAAGGAGAGTGCCTGCAATGTAAATTGTGTATGAATACACTTTAAATTTTAGCATTTTCTTTTAAAATAAAAGAAATTACTTTAAAACGTTATACTTAAGTTACTAACTATATACGTGTAAAAATAAACATGTTTATTTTAAATATCAAGTCATTCACAAGAAATCATTTGTAATTTTGTTTAAGTTATATAATTTTGAAAAAAATTTACACTTATTGTATATAACTCATTTTGTTTTGATTTTTTTATTGATTCGTAGCAAAAATGTTCTATAAGGTGCTCGTTTATGTTATAACTGTCAAAGTGAGTTTATGTATGAAGTGGTAAAAGAAAATAAATATATGAATAATAAAACCGCTTTCATATATACTATTGCTAATATAATGCACAAAAAAATATCCAAATTAACTTTATAAAAAAATATTTAATAAAAATATTTCGGCGCAGTATAAACTACTGGGAGGTAATACTTTTTAAAAGCTTGATCGGTTACACACTGACGCGTATTGGCACTCAGTTTCTGAAAAGTAATAAATAGTGAAGCAAAAAAGAAAAATAGGATATGGTTATTTAATGAGTTTTCGACTTTTGGAAATCAATTAATGATGGATTTTTTTCAATGAATAATTAAAATTATTATGAACTAAAAAATTCCTTAACCAAAAATATAAATTTAAACACTTTTTTTAGGTGCGTGATTATTTGAAAATTAATAAATATAAGATCAACAAACAGTTTGGACAAATGCTCTGATTTAACGTAACACATATTTTAATTATTTTTGTCTTATGTTTAAAGTTTAACTCACTAATGTACCGACATGCAATTTAATACAAATTTTATTGATTAACTAATATGTATGCACGCAAAACATATAACATAAGAACATTAGTGGTGGAAGTACCATAATATCGTTTATCTGAAGCATTTTAAAATTATTATTTTTAGGGTGTTTTTGAAATTAGTTTTCAGAAATCTTTTAATACTGATTTTTAACTAATTATTTTTAATTCAAACAAAAGCAATAAAATGTGTTTTTGCCCTACGTCGATAAATTTATTTGTGAAACGTAATTACAAAAGGCTATATTTCTAGAATGCACCCCTGTCCGGGAATTCCACTAAGATAATAACGACCATGAGTAAAGTACAAGCAGCCCAGTACACAGATGCCAGAAGTGTAGCGGAGAAAATTTAATTACGTTAATAAGGATATTAAACAAACGCCTTGGCAGAATTTTATTTTTCGATGTTTTCCATTGTAAACAGTGAAATATTTAAAGATTTTTTATTAGTAATAAATATTCCAACTCACTCAAACGAAAAAATATTTACTCATCGCAAAGATTGATTTTTGATATAGCATCTTGAAAGAAGTTGACTGAAAGTTGCATATAAAGGCATGATAGGCTTCAACTTTCTGGAATCCGGGACATTTTCAGTTTTTTTATGTGTTTATAAAATTTGCTTATGATTATTTTATAAACCCCAACTAATTTGTCTTCCTAAATGCAAAAAATATGTGTTGGCAATGTGTGTTTGAATACATTTGAAGCAAGAAGAAAAACGACATAAAAACGACTCGTGTTTATCAAACATTAAATAAAAAAATTATTTTGGTTGTTTACGTATAAATAACAGTTGAAAATTCTACTTTTCACGGTGGATGGAAAGATTAAACCATCAAACCGTGGATTCGAATCCCTCTTGTGTTTTTTTTGTTGTTATAATAAGCCTGCATGGGTGATTAATGAGTTTTGTTTTCAAAATATTAAAAAATTGTCATACATTAAAAATACGATAGCAAAATAACTATTATTCTTTAAAAACATTGGAGCTATAATTTAACGAGTAAATAACGAATAAGAGAAAAAGTATATTGGTGAAAAAATGAGTATTGAAAATATTACTATTTATATTGATTAGAAAATAATTACTTTTTATGTTTTTAATAACCCATACTTAATATCGAAAAGGGTGGACCACTTTCAAACTTTGAAAAGTGTTATTGTATATAGTATTCGTGTATTGTGACAAGCTTTGATGATCATAATTAATTAATATTAAAATCTTTGTTTCGGTTTTGTTACCACGCTGAATGTTTAGCACTGCATGAAAATTTGAGCATTAAGTTTGGTTATTAAACCCAAACAAAGGTTTACACTAACATTGAACTAGTTTTAATATGTTTTATGATACTACGATGGATGACCAATTTATTTAAGTTTTATAAATAACTTTTTAAAAAATTGAATAAATATTTATTTTTAATATATTTATTGAAGCAAGTGAATATGAATATTGAAAAAAGAGTTGTAAAAACATTTACAGATGGAAAGTATTAGATAAATATACAAAACAAACAAAAAGGTAATACAATGAAAACGCTGTGCTGAAAATTCCTAGAATTTCAATGGAAATTATGTTTTTCAGTTATGTGTTTCTGAATAAAAATACACCTTGTTCAGAATTATTATGAAAATGTTTTATTGAAGAAACAAATTGAATAGAAATGTACCCAGCCTGACTAAGCCTCCAATTCTGAGCGTATTGATTACGACAAATACCTCTACTTCTTTTTTGAAGAATGAATAAATTAAAATTATATATTTTAATAAATCGCAAAGTGATGTTTGAAAACACTATACAATAATTTCATTTCAGTTTCTTTACATTTTCATTTGCATGGAGGATTTTTTTAACTACGGGTCATTAAATATTTTGCAGTTTGCATTATCTTGACTCAAAAAATGTAGAGGGCTAATAGTGTTTCATTTTGAGGTAATATTTTTCATGTTTGGATCTTCTATCAGAGAACATAATATCATTTCAATACGATTTTTATTTCAAGTAATAACTTGTTTTTGTATTAATATCTTTACGATAATATGTACTTTTGAAAGCTTTATTTACACAAAAAAACCTTTAAACAAACAAACCAAAAGCTATGCTTGCGGTCTAGACAAGCCAATTTCTCTTTTTATTTTAGAGTAATATCGGGAATTTCATTATTATTTGTACTTTGATTTATGAGAAATAATATAAAAAGAATATGTTAGTTGCTTCATTTATTAATTTCAAAGAATTTAAGGTGGCATGATCTCAAAGGTCTCTATCAAAGTGATCTGCGGTGACTTTGTTTGTAGCATATTTTATTCAACGGAATAGAGCTAAGTCTAGACCCAAAAGAACGCACTCAACCCTCTCACCTCACAAAAGCTCCAAGCGTTGACTTTAAGCTCCAAGTGGGTACCTAAGTAGAGTTCTGGGGACGGATTGATTGCGTAATAAACCCCAAGATTCTAACAAAATCTCAATAAGTCTCAACAGATTTCCTTTGTAAAAAGTTGAGAGTGGTCGGAATATATTGTCATTCGATCCAAGCTAAATTTGTTTTTGGCAATTTCGAGTAATACAATATGCTGTGTCACTAAAACTTTACAAAGATTTGAGGTTAAGAAATGTCATTTCGATTGAAGTATAGTTATTTATTCATATTATATAACTTAATAAGTATAATATCAAAGCGTGAGTGACTCAGATGTGTTTAAAATGATAAAACACTTTGATATAGTATAAAAATAGACCGTTACAACGAAATTGAATTCTTAAGCAGTTTGTGTCAAAAGTAAGAATATTATCAAAATTAGAAACTGTTATATCAAAATGTATAAATATTAATTTATCCTTCCAAAATTAATCCTCATTATGTTTTCTCTTATTTGTACTAAATTTTAAGCACCTATTTACTATATTAGGTTCTTGTATTTTTAACGTACCTATTTATTATTAATAAAGTAATATATGTAATGATCGGTTTTACATGAAAAGTTAAAAGAAACTTTGTATTAGTTAAAAATGTTTATTAAATACAAGTTTTTACAAAGTCTCAATTATAATAACATCTTTTACTCATTGTCAACTTCAATCACCACGTCATTAATTTTGTAGTCAATGGATATTTTTGTTTACTTGAAATATTATAATACTATAATCGATCATTGTTCAAAGCCAATTTGACGCTTAGTAACCTATGATCCATGATCTTGTAACATATGAATGATTGAATTTTGATTTTTGACTCGTTGTTCATGGTTATATTTCAGTACAAAAATATAGAATTTCTGCTAGGGGCAGTTTATTATCAAAGGCTGCATACGTGTGCCCGAAGTGTGAAACAACCCCGAGCGCAGGTAGTGCTATAATTACGACAACAGATGGTAAAGGCGCCCTTAAAATGACATAAATCAGTGCTCAATACCTGCAGAGGGCGCGTGCCTAATGATTTTAGCGCGCTTAGGGGTTAATGAAGGTCTACGCTTTTTCACGTGGGTTCGTAAGCCACCCTAAACTTTTTGTGAGTTATAGAATATTCCTTTACAGAAAAAAGTTATATTTTTTAATAAAATTTAAAACTTTAACCCCTTTCTATAAAAATACAAATTCACGATTAAAAATGAATATTTTATTTATATTCAAAGAGACTTTCGAGAGTGAAAAAACAAGTCAACTGTAACATATAAAACAATTGTCTCTTTCGTTGAATGTTTAATATATTACTTTAATCTTATTATGATAATACAAAACTGCAGAATAAAAATTTTAATCGATCGGATTATATCGGATCGGAATATATATTTTTAAAACACAATTATCCAATTGCAAAGACTTGAGGAGTAAAAATATCTGATTGTTCGATCCATTCAATACCTGGTATTTATTTTAAATACTAAATTACCAGCATGGCAGGTACGCATTGTAATTGTAAGTGTAATTAAACAGTGAGTATTAAATTAGGTGTATTTTTTATTTATATATATATATGTTTGATAGATATACAGCAAATATTTCAAATTAACCGACAGGACACTTTTATACAATCGAATTTATTTAATATGCATTATTTATTTCATTAAAATAATTTTAACATTCTGCAATATATAAAAATTTTACACGTTTTTACCTAAAAGACTAAATAAATATATTTCAAATATTTTACCGATGTTAATATACCTACATATTATAATAAGTGACGGTTTATACAATCCGATATGCATATATAATAATTATTTTATTTTGAAGACATTAGATCTATAAAAAATACAGAAGACGTCATTTACAGCCATTTTCAAAGACCTTCCACCAAATTAATTTAGATTTATCGCGTCATAAATTTCACAACTTTAGTAGAGGAAATCTTCCGCCTTGATTTTCAGCTTTTAGTAAAAACCACTGGCTGTATCAGTTATCGGCATTTATTGAAAAATTATTGACAATAATCCTAATTATGCGATTATTTGATATTTAAAAATGATAATAATTAAACTATCATAGGTTACTAAGAAAAATAGAGGAAAAATAATCTTTAGTGTATTTAATTTATCTAAACTAAACTGTACGTTTGTCATGGTAAAACAGAATTGTTATATTGAGCAGATATAAAGTAAAAATAAAATTTTACAATTTCTTTTAATGAAATAATTAAAATAATTAAAAAATTAATTGAAAAAATACCTTATGATGAATATAAAAATAGGATTGGATTTTTCTTCCATTGATAATATCAAAGTTATATTATAAGCTGCCCAAAAATAAAACATATTGTAATTTTTATGTGTAATTAATAAGCCAACCCCCTTCTTCATTGGGAAGGACTGATTTATTATTTCGATGATTCAATTTGACTTTTAAGGTTTGTAAAGACGGTACAGATTAATGTTTATTTAACATAACTACATGTTTATTTAACAGCTTCAAGATTTAGTTCGTAGGTTCAGTTGCTGTTAATTAACTAAAATTTGCTGGAAATATTAAAACAAACTTATAACTGATGTATTAATTGCCTGTTATAATTACTTATAAACTATTTTTATAACAAAGATATATTAAATAAAAGTATCACAATGAAAGCTCAGATAAAGTGATAAAAAATAGTAAGTACTTGCTTGTTATTTCAAAACAAGTTTGTTTTCATTCTTCAAACTAAATCTTGTACTTTTAACTATGATCTCATTTACTTTTCTAAGAATATTGTTTCATTACTAAGGTACAAAGTTTCTATCACAAGTTTTATTAAATCAACTATAAAATACTATTTACATTTAAATTGTCTTTGTTAAAATATACTCTGTAGAATGAAGAAATTCAACGTTTTCTAAAAAATGTTATAAAAAATAATATTACAAGTATCAGAAAAAATATAGTTGACTTTCTTCAAGAAGGTTATCTATTTATACTCATCGTAAAGAGATGAAAGCACCGCAATGCTGGAAACTTTTATCATCATTTAGTTTATTTTATACATTATATGTTCTATTATGTAAAAGCACACTGACAATATTGTTATATAGTATAAGTAATAATTTTTAACTCAACCATAAAATTATCATAAGTAATAGTTTTTGAGGGTATTTCTTTGTTCTGGATTTTAAGTTTTAGTCTTCGAGAAATATAAAAACTGTACATTTCCCAAATCTATGTTTGTAAAAAAAACATTTATATACAAATTCGGGAATATTTAATTTATTCTGATGCATTTAATGCTTCATTAAAAGTCGATTAAATGAAATAAAACCTATTTGAGTTTTTATTTTTTTTATGCTTAGTTACATAACTAGAAATTTTACGTTACTTATAAGTTAAATTAAATAATTTAATGGCAAAAAGATATTTAAATGAATGTTTTAAAACACATGACATTGTTTTTTTAAAATTAAATTGGAGAAAAACTTAAAAGATTCAAAGGATGACAAAGTTTGCGCAAAAACTCTGCCAATGTCCGTTTGAATCCAAATGGCGCAGCTGTACTAATTATGTTTGAAATGGCGTGGAACTAAAAAAAAAACCACTTGTAACGGTATGAAGAAAATATAGACCTGGGTGTTTTACATTTAATTAAAATAAATCTAAATAAAATAGTAATGTTTTTGGGAGTTCTCCGAGAAAAGACCCAAAATAATAACCTTTTAACCAAGTTCAGAAATATTATTATAAAAAAATAAGCCACGTAATTTATTGAGATATTAAGTTTCATAATTTAATAATTGCAATACATTGCTGTGGCTTCGTATTTGACCATAAAGGTATTTCCAACCTAAAAACTATCGCCTCTCACATTATGCCCGAAAGGGTAGACCAAATTCGGACCATAAAGGACCGTGGCTGTATTTTTATTCGGGATCACGGAAAGCTCATTATACCATCAAAACGGTAAAACAAACAACGACTTGTAGGAACAATCGCTTAACTCGATTTAAAAACAATTAAAAGTTCTAGTTTGAGTTGGAGAATCTGACAAATGATTAAGTTCCCTTAGTTCTCGGTACGTGGCTGGTCGTGTTTGCATTTGGGAAGTTGCCCGCCCGGAGCCGCGGGGACATCAGATTACGGCTCAGATTGAATAAATAATGCTCGCTAATACCAGAAGGGCAGCTGCGTATCAGTTAGATAAGCGCTAAGTTTACGATTAGCATCGGAAACTCTTTTAATGTGTTATTTCTAGCTGAGGGCAGACCAAATTTTAAAAAAATACGTTTCAAAAAAAAATTATGTTTACTTATTCTTTTGGACAAGTTAGCATGGATGCGAATGTGGAATGGAATTCGCGACAGTGGTTGGAAGTTGGTAGTGCAACTGACTTGGTAAAACTGGCACATGATTGAGGTATGTCCAGTGAGATTGTCACCAACTCTGAAGAATGTGAGATTGACAGCATCTGAAGAAGAGAATGCTCTTGGACTTGTCAGATAGTCGGTTTGATATAATTATCTCTAATTCTGGTAGTTAAATGGCAAAATAAAAATTAAATTTGTAAGCGCTCTCGTTTTTCAAGGGGTTCTTCTTCAGACTGAAACTGAAGACAAGCACAAATAAGCCCTTGAAAAACAAAAGCATCGACAAATAATTTCCTTTAGCTATTTGAACATTTGTGAAAATAAACTGTTTCAGCAGAGTAAAGATCTAATATTCATGAAAGTCGTACTTGGAAAATGGATAATTGAGGTACCAGAGCAAGTCATAGTGATCATGCTCGGTTTGAATCCAGGTTTTGATTTTTTTAAGATCAAAAATCTATATAAAAGTGAGTTATAAAGAGTTTAAGTTTTCTATTGCATATCTTTTCCCGGTACATTAAACACTTCTGTTATACCATATCGCGATACTGTCATTAGTGGTAACCTCCACAGTATTCTGGTTTGATAGATATTCATTTTTTAGTGACATGTCGTCGTATATATGATTTAAAAGCTGCTTCACCCATATATTTACAAGATTGATATATTTTTTAATAATAACTTTAAAATATTCATTTTACCACAGAAATGTGACAGTAATACTATTTTTAAATATTTTATTTAAATTATAATTATTTTTTAATAATATTTTTTTGTGCCTTTAAAAGTTAAAGTTAGTAGCGATGCACCCTACAGTCCTATTAAGTATTTGTACGTAGACTGGTATCTTTAAGAAATATGTTTTTATCTTGCTTGCTAAGTTTTTGTGTAACTAACTTTTAATGGTGTGATTTTTGTAAACACTTAAAAAATATAAATATTTTTAAGTAAATAAATTTTGTGAAAACTGTTTTCAACATGTAAAAAGAAAAGTTTATAAATAATGAAGAATAAAAAGAAAAAATATAAATCAACAAATTTTTTGATAACTACATTTTACATACCTTTGTAGTTGTTTGTTACCAAAAGAATTATAATAATGTCCATATTAGCATACCATAGTGTTTCAGGAATAAGCAATTAACATGAATCTGTAAATACGCCGGAACTGAAAGGTTCTAGTTCAAAAGCGGCGAACCGGAAACTCAACACGCTTGTAATAAACATTGAGGTTATTGAATTTTGCTGAAAATTAATAATATCTTAAGCCATGCCAGGGCAAAAACTTAATTTTTTTATCAATCTTTTGAAAGATGGAAATTATAACGACAATTGATATAATATGGATTTGCACATATGTGTCTTTTTAAATCACTGGAGTAAATTGAAATACTCTGCACATCTACCAATTTTTAATTTGTATTTATATTTTTTAATATAAAAATATTATACTACTTAATGCAGAAAGTTCGGTTAGTTACCAATTTCGAAATATGACCCACAGAATAAAAACTGACTGACTGAAGTAACTATTTTACATTATCAAATATAGCATTTCACCATGAACTGAAAAATAAAAACTTTGGCTTTGCAACACAAAAAGAGATATCATTTAAAATGCTAATTTTTATATATATATTACTAAGCGTTTTTTTAGTATCACGCATTAAAATTCAAAAGCAAATGTTTGACTTTCCGATAGCGAAAAATAGGGAGACAATCGTTGCCGTCCATGATTGAATTTTTACTTCCTGCGTTGTATACAAAGGTCGGAGCGGTAAACACAGGACGGATATCCGGTTTTTGATCATCGTAAATATTTGCTTTCACTTTATTAAATACCGGACACACCGGAAGGGCAGGGGTGCATGACACGCAGTCCTTATAAAGTCAACAATGTAGCACAACCCCTATGGGGTGTAGTTTTATTAACAAAACGACTATATATTTTTTGACTATTTAAATCGTTAAAGAATATTAAAATGAAGCCGTAAAATATTATAACCAATCAAATAGAATTTATTTAGTAAAATTAGCACGAGGAAATTTAAAATTATATTCGAAAACCCTTATTTTAATGAAATTGATATTTAATAATTCCTCAATCACTGTAATACGAGTAACTGAATTCTATTTAAAAATAAAAAATTATTTGATGAAAAATTAGATAAGATCAAAAATATACCATTTGCATAAAACTAACAAAAATAAATTAAATTTTAAATAAAAAAAAACAACTCTATTAATATTTTTCCGGCCATTTTGGACGATTGTGTTAGTATTGAATCATTATGTACAATCAAGTATTTAGTATACTTTTTAAGTGGATTAAATTGATGTGAAAATAAATTATATATTTAAAAGCCCCAGTAAAGAGTCATTACGGTTTTCTCCGTTTTTTTTCAGTTTTTTAACGAAAAATAAAATATCTTCATTCAAAGTAATTAGAAATATCGATAATTATCTTGCGGAACAAGTATTTTAGTGCCGCGTTACAAAATACGTTCACGAAGAGCCATTGTGCGGATTTGATTGATGACGGTAAAATTCTCTTTTATGCTAGTATAAAATTTAATTTCATAAAAAAGAATTAGGAAGACATAAAATGTCAAAGGACATTATTTTTCAACAATCTCTTGATGAACTGGTATAACATTTTAATATGTTTATTTGAAATATAAAAAATGTGCAATTATTTTTTATAATACTTGGATACAACAACAGTTTGTAATAATTGGTTTTATTTTGCGAGAATTCGACACTTCAACTCTTTCTGTAATCGAAAACATGGTTTTAATGGTGATTATTGTCAGGTTTTTATCCACGTCCGAGAATAGCACGGAATTTCCGTTTCGTGCCACCTCCTTTGCCACAATCTCTAAAAAATGTTGTTACTGCAATTATGAACCTTAAGAATAGTTACAAATAACTATCAACATTGTTATGTTCTATTGAATCAAAGTAAAGAAAAAATTACATTATTATTAAAAACCAAAAATTGGTTGAATACTTTTTATTGAAATTTAATTATATTGAAAGAAATGTGTTGAAGTGATATTGGTGAACGTAAAGTGTATAACTGTATGGGAAAGACGCAGTCAAAGCATGAGTAATGGATGATTAGTTGTCACGCGTAAGTAACAATCGACTAGTCAATTTATGGTGAATAACTAGTTCAATGAATCAATATAATATCTTTCGCGTATATTGAGTATGATTCCACTAAATTCGCATCAAATCAACGGCGTTTGTAATTGTTAATAGAAACCTACTGATACTTTAAAAATACTGTTTATTTTATAATAATTATCATTTTTTTATATTATCGAGTATAAGTATACAAAATATACTACTGAAGTAATTTTTAGTAGAAAGTGAAATTTTAATTTAGTTTGTAAATTATATAAATTCGGTTACGTGTAATAGCAAAACTTATCTTTACGTTTTATAAGTTACAAACTATAATTTAATCCTAATTTCTATATAATTACTGGTTATTTAATACAGCGGTTTTAAATTACACGCTTCTCTAGGCGTAATAAATTCAATGTGAATAAAATGTTGTTTTCTCTAAAGTTTGAACAATAGTTACGTGCGATTATAAACAAAAAAAATACTAAATTACAAATGTATATTATTCAAAATTAATTTCAAATCTGTGCTGTATTTTTTTATTAATTTTGTATCGAAATGTTTTACATTTTACAGTATCATTTCAAAAAATATATATTTCCTCCCTCCCCTATAAAATTGAGCAATATTAAATAAATAGACTTAATTTATGTTTTTCTTTCAAAATCGAGAAGACACGCACGTCAGCTTATCGCTCCCTACAAGTGCCTCCTAATTTAAATTAATTGATTTTAAAATGTCCGATATGCCAATAGCACAAATTTGAAACCCGACT
Source organism: Atopsyche davidsoni (assembly GCA_022113835.1). Classification (NCBI taxonomy): domain Eukaryota; kingdom Metazoa; phylum Arthropoda; class Insecta; order Trichoptera; family Hydrobiosidae; genus Atopsyche; species Atopsyche davidsoni. The sequence goes on from JAILWY010000021.1 coordinate 5,027,942, forward strand.
ATTAAAAACCGAAGGGAAAAATCAAAGAGATTTAATTAAATTCATTAAAATTTTATAAATTATTTGATGACGGTACAGCGATGTAATGATAACAAAGAGACTTAACTTAACATTTTGTTGTTTAAATTATTTTTTTTGCTATTGGCAGGGAAAGCGTGAATATTGTTAGAGTTTATTTGTAATAGGAGGCATACATTTTAATATCAAGACTTATTATCTATTTTATTAATTTATCGTGCTGTAAGTAATATTATTTTCTGTTTTGGCTAAATTTTATTACAATTTAATAATTATGACTATGCTTGATGCTGTGTTATTTTGTGTAAAGATCAAAGTATCGCAGAATCACTAATATTGGAAGATCTTAGTTATTAGAGCATCACGTCTCCAGACCATGTAATTTTGTAAAATCTAGTTTTCTTCAACAGAACAGGTGTAAAAAAATAGAAAAAAGAATGAATATTATATTATTATACTTAGAAAAAATATTCTTTTGTTATTCTATGATAGATAACTTTTTGATCCTTTTGATAAACATAAACACGGAAGATGAAAAATTTACACTAGTTCGTTAAAACGCATGTTTTAACAAGTCTAAACTAAACCAAAATTTAAAAAAAAACCAAATCAAAATTTTTGCTTTTAAAAAAAAATATTTTGAAATAAAATATTCAATATAAAATAAAGAATTCTTGTATTTTATACCTTTCCCGAAATGAACCTCCTGAAAGTATTAATGTTCTATAATTAAGTTCAAGAAGTGATTACCAATTTTTACGCAGTCGACAAACATCAAAGAAGCAGTCTTTTTAACAAATTAATATCAAAAAAAAAAAAATTATAAATATCAAACAAAAAATGGCTCTCTTTGTAATATTTTATGTAGCATACCAAATAAAAGACCAAATATTTTTTATTTCCGAAATAGGTCGCAAAAGATCAAGAATTTCGCGTAATTCCAGCTGCAATACAATGCCGATAAAAATCTTTACTGAAAAAAAAGCTCAGTATTATTTATTTCGAGCGGAAAACTTCAAACATCAAGTAATTTGAAAATAATGACAATCTATAGAATAACTAACTTCTCGCAAAAAAAATAAATAAGAAGAAAACTTCTTTTCAGCTAGTCATATCCACGTAATATGTTTCACAAAAAACTCGAAATATTATATTGATTATCTAGACAGGATATCACTTACTTTATACCTCAAATTTATATCGGTTGGACCAAATTAAAAACGAAAAAAAATTAAACAAGACCCAATGAACGGCAAGCAGTGTCTGAAAAATAATTTACTTAATCCGGTATTTCTCGTGAGCAATTTGGCGATTTAAGGGTGAGGGGGTGCGCTGAGTGCAGCGGAGGCTTCGCCGCCATATGCCGGCGATGCGACGGGGACGCAAGGGAATATGAATTTAAAATGCATTTGGAAACAATATGAACGACTGCACCTGCTGTTCTGGCGATTCTATTTTTATTTTGCACTATCGAATGGCCACATCACCCCGGCAGACTCCAGGCTAAGTGCTGTATTGGATAGTTAGTATATTCACATAATATTATGTTAACGTAAAATTGTCCATAAATGTTTTTTTTTTGGAATTTTTTTGTTTTTTTTGAAAGCTTGATGTTTACTTTATAATAATGAGTTTTTACCGTAAATCTAAAACTAAAAATTTAAATATACACAGTACAATGTTACTAGACTATAAAAAACCATAATTAAGGGCGTGCATTTTTTTATGCTGCGGTTTAGATCAGATCTAAATAAGCATATGAAATTTTGGCACAGTAGTCGGTAATAACGTAATTGCTTTATAATATATAAAGTAAATAAATGATTTTTCTAATTCTTTTAAATATATGAATAGCTTTGACATGCCTGATAGTGGTTATTAGAGGTATTCTTGCTGTGTTCGTCGGAAACTAGGAGACACCGTGACGTTCGCATTAGCTACATCCGATATATGGACCGATACTTAACTCAATGAGTCGTACGGAGGTAAATCGATGCTACTAACGATAACATTTATCGGACGAATTCACAAACTTGCCCGATAAATTCTATGAATCGGCCAATTTATCTGTTAGTGCGTACGACAATTTTTATTAGCGTATTTTTTTACGAAAAACACGAATTCACATACCTGCCTAAAATTAGGAATATTTATTACTTACTCATTATCTCCATATATTCTTAATGCCAAAAATAATAAAAAAATCCTGTGTGTACCAATATCGTCACCCAAAAAACCTTTTGGATCAGTTGGATTGACGTTCTATATTATGTAAATATGTAATCCACGTATTTGTTTATATTTTATTTTATTCAATAGTTTTGACAGAAAGTACTTGGTGAAATTCTATTGTTATATTGAAAAAAAGTACTTTTGTGATTTTTCCACGTTTCGTTATTTGATGGAGACCGGTTTCGCCGACCTGTTTTGTTGGCCTTAATGCCAAAATTGACAAATAACAAAAGTATTTCTAAATATATAAAAGATTTGATTAGTATGCTAAAAATAACTGTCTTCACAGTGTAAACACTATGTTTTATAGCAATATTGTCAATTTTGACGTACATATTTATTTTATAATATGCTCCTCTTAATTGCGAAGCCGTCTTTAAGCCCGGCTCAGTTTTTTAATAATCTGACAAATAGGTCCTTTTGTACTTCCAAAAGCAGATGTCTTTCAACAATAACAACAAACAAAAACCATGGCTTCTACCTAAGGAATTTTCTTGATTATTTTAAAAGAATTATCTTAAATTATAAAGCATGAAGTTAGTTTTCACTGTTATGATTTCTTTGTATATAACCATACATAATATTATTAAATGTAAAATATTTTAATAAAACTTCAAACACGGAAATAATCTAGTTCCAAGAATAAAGTAAAGAAATCTTGTTTACGTCGCTTTAAGACCCCATAATTTTTGTTGCTAACAATGAAGTCATCGATAAGTTTCCTTATAATAATAAAATATGATATTCCCTATTCAGGAAAGCAATAAAAAGCTGTAAAGCCTTTCAACTTTCCCACTAATCAAATTAATGTCTTTATGAAAGTTATTTAATATATCTAACTTAGTCTATGGCTTCCTTATAAAATAAAGATTTTTTAAAAATATAATTAATATATTATATCAAGATTTTAATTTTTATATAGGTTATAATTTTACTAGAAAGAACTCTCAAATTCAATAAATGCTTGAGTAAATTGATTATTTTAATCCGTATCCACCGAATAGTTTGATAGTTGATACATTTCGGTTACTAGTGATCGGATTTGTTAGATTCACAATTTCAATTCGAGCTTTGATTTTACGATTTCAAAACTAAAGCAACAACCAAAAACAAATAGCAATGTTTGAACTGCGGCTAGTTCGCCAAGTACATGTCAAACATAAAACAGTAAGCTTTAAAATCCCAAATTGAACATACACCCAACTACTGTATCGAATACAACACATCCACTGTCACTATAGAAATAACAAAAACCAATAGTGTTGATAAAGTATTAAGCTGTTTATAATCATTTTTACAAAGGGTTGATTTTCAAGCATTCCAGATCTAAAGAATTCAAAGCCAAAAAAATGGCACTGCAAGATCTCTTGAATATTTATCTGATATAAGATGGTGAAGATAACAAATCAAATGAGGAATTTTTTTACAAGGAAAAATCTCTGCTATAAGTATATTTCTGTATCTGAGATCGACAAACGAAACACAGTTTATTTGAATAAAAAATTGATATATTTTTATCATTGTCATAAAATAAACACACTATAAAAGTATATCTTTAGAATTATATATGGATCTTTAATTTAACTATTAAAAATAGAAATATTAAAATGATAAAAGAGTTAGACGTTTAATATATTATTATACATATCTTTTTTAAAACTATTATTATAACAATTATTATAATGATACACTCACACAGGAATATTTTATCATTAATCATAAACCGTTCAAACACATTAAAGCAAGGTGTATTATCAAAATTTAACGGTAGGGTTTCATTATGGGGGTCTTAACCCGGGCCGGTCTGTAGAGATGGTATCCAAAAATAAAACGGAGGCTTACACTGACAACATGCGGGAAATACAGTATATAATTTAATGGAGACATATCTTTCTCAAGTTGGCCTAGGTCTGATTATAAACGTGATTTAGTATTGGACCAAAGCCGAGGATCATGTGAGGACTGTGCTGATATCAAGACTAGATTGAATATGCGATATATTATACGGCGGTCCCAGTGCGTCCCATATCTGCGACGTGGACTTACTGCTTCACAATTAATATTATATAAATGCCGCAGCAAATACGACGACGTTAAGTGGTTGAGAGGGCAAATACGTCCAGGATTTATGATTCCTGATTCGCTCACAACTTGTGTTCGAATATAAATATATATATATATATAATTTTTTTTTTTTTTTTTGATCTGCCCCATATATTTATAGAAAAAAAAACCACCAGTGAAAATAGTATTATTTAAGTACGCATTCTTCTTAAGGCAAATATTGTAAGCAAAAATATTAATTTTTTTATTGATTTTTTGTGAAGACCGTCTCACAGAAAGTACGATTTTGCCCATACAGGTTTTATTGATTGATAATGATTAAGTTATTATTTGGAATAATAAGTACGTTGTTTCACTTATAGGATATGATTGTTAAAAATTCTTGCTTAGTACTAGTGATTCGTTGGTATGATTGGTAATGCACCGGCCATGTAAGCTTTGGGGTTGTGGGTTCAAATCCCACACAAATCATGATGAAATTTTTCTAATAGTTTCTTTAATCAATTTTCAATAATTGAAAAAATGTACTTAACCATTATCAGTTTATTTTTATGTTTTCTTTTTGATACAACTATAATTGAATGAGGACGTTATATATTAGATACTTTACATGAGGCCAAAATTTAGAAAAATTAATCTCATTATTCACCTTGTGTTTTTTTTAAATTTATTTTTATATTTGATTAAGTACCAACGCATTGGCTAGGTGTAGTGTGTAATATTATGTAAAACAGGTGTATAAAGCATTAATATTTCGGATTATTGTAAGTATTTTAAAAGAAGTAACATTTTATTTTAGCTTGTTAGCATTGCTAGATAAAGTAAAACTCTTTTAAAGAAGCGAGCAATTACTGGAAATACACACATGATGCAACCCAGCGCCCGGTGCGATCACTGCTCTATGAAGCAATTACGGATTTCGCCTCGAATCCCCGGATACTGTTTTTTTTGTTTCATAAAAATAACAAACAATAATTGGATTCGTGTGGAAATTGTGATTAATGCAAGTGCACTTAACTGCAGTGCTATTCGGGGCTGGTTTAAAAATTTTCCCCCATTCATTGACGACCATTACAGCTTTGGTAGTTTTTCAGTCGGAAAACTGCGATGTACAAAACGAGAATGTTTTCAATGCAATCAAAGCCATCTACGGTGTGAAGCTTTATGATTTAACAATAAAAACAACTTTATTTACCGACCTCATTATGTAGGTTTTTGCTGGCGAGTGGCACAAAGCATTGAAAAAAATATGATTTAAATTGATATAAAAATACGGCGTGGAATCTATAAAAATACCACGTAAATATTTTTGCACCCTGGAATGGCTAATACGTTGAAAGAGGAAAAAGCAGAGAAAATACTATGACTGTATATCTTAAGATAGACCTTTTTTCAATATCTATTATTATGATATTCTCTTTTGCTTTATACTTCTAACGATATTATTTTTATTTTATAAGTTGATAATAGCGGTAGATCAGTTGTCAGTTCCTTTGTGGTACGTAATTATTAGTATGAATTGATGAATGACGAGTTATCCTAGTGAGTGAAGCTTATATTTTTTACATAAAAAAGCTATTGAGTTGTGTTCTAAGTTAAAAAAACTCTATGCAGATGGTAAACAGTTTGAAAATTAAGGAAGGGTTTCTTTATAGGAACTAATGAGTCAAATGTGATTTTTTTATATTTGTAGATACGATACGAAGTAGAAAATCTCCATAAATGATAATCAAATTAATGAAACGAAGGGGCGCGAGTGCTTATTTAAAGTCGCCACCTTTATTCACACTATGGTGCTACCCTTAACATATATGTTTAAAAACATTTCTAAACAACTCTAAAGTATGCTATTCAATCAGATGATATACCAACTTTTCAAGTTTGATAATTTAGACACGCCCTTCTAAGGGCAAATTCACTATGCATTCACAATGCTATTAACTGTTGATATAATAATACTGTTGATGTACTTATCTTAATTATGATATGTTAATTGAAACAAAACACATTTTAATATCTTTATACTAATGTTACTACACAATACAATAACGTGTAAAACACTATATATATAAATTTGGTGTGATATTTTAGGCTTTTAAAATACCAATTTATTTCTTTGGTCGTCTGATGAATTTTTTTGAATATGTTTTGAGCAAGAAGCCCATAAATTATTTAGAATGACTTATTTAGTCTACGTTGTTGGTCAGAAAACTTTTTTGTTAATGTTTCATTAAACTATATTGTGATATCTTCATTGTGACCATCTATTAACGTACCCATGTCTTGTGAAGAGAAGCAAAACACTTACAGAGGAGTACCATAAATTAGGAGGCTTTTTTATCTTGGTAATAAATGTTCACGGTCCCAATAAATAAATAAAATTAGGACTTCCTTACCAATTTGACTAACAAAGTAACTTTGTATATCTGAAGGAAACATCCCGAGTCTGACGACATCGTTTATTCAGACATATTCTCGGCTTGATGGTTGTTTACTTTCCACGGATGTGTAGTTTATGGAGAGCACTCACCGAAACTGATATAAGTTTTTTATTTACTTTTTAATTTAAGTTTCTGAGACCAATTACATAAAAATACTGTATACATCTCAAACAAAATAATGATGATGTTTTTTTAACTTTATAATTGAAAAAGTTGAAATCTGGATTCTTTGAATCTCATTTATTGTATGTATCAAAGAGAAATGTTTTTAAATTTATTTAAAATAAAAATAGTGATATTTATTGGAATAGGTAGGACATTGAAAATATTGATTACTAATATTTAAAACCTCTGCTTCAAAAACATTTTTTAAATATGTTTTTAATTAAATTAATATTTAATAAAATATTATTTTCAGTTTCAAAGTATCACTTTAAATGTAACAATTTTAATGCACGTGTTATATTTTGTAAAACCACTGTATAGCAAATTATAAATATCCATTTTATTTAAAATTATTTCATAAAAATTTGTAAATGTGTAAATGTTTGCTTTAGAGTGACCCCTACTTGTGGTTATAAAATTATATAAATAACAAGAGTATTATAATTCAGCAGTAAGAGAAAAATACATAAATTGTCTACCCAATGAAATACTTGGTTCAAAATAATATTTAGAACCAGGCAGAGGGAGAAAAATATTATAACGTCTACTCCATAACTCCTCTCTGGCATGAGTATTGACAACCGAGTGAAAGAGAGACAGCCAAAGAGCATTTCGTATATTTTATTTTAAACGTGGACCATATATATGCCACCAGTCTTGTTTTGGTCCAACAATAACTTTTATAAAGTCATAAAAATTTTGGAAAAGGGAAAGTATTCGAAAATGCAAAATATCCAAGGAAAGAGTATTTTACTGTTGTTTAAAAATACGTTATATACTTATGTTAATGTTTTCAAGTTAACTGTATTCAGTATTTCTGTATTCGTATTTAGTTTTTAAATGCACTGTATATATGAACATTTTTCAAAATCATTATTTGTAGAATCTTTAAAAAAGAAAAAAAACTTATGAAAAAACAAATATTTTACTATCCATGTGTATATTTATTTTATACGCTTTATAATCCACTGTTGAAATAAAAACCTATTAGGTTATTTTATCCTAGATACTATGAAACTGCTATAAAAGTATACATATGAGTTTACTCACGGAAGATTTTCAACGTTTTTTTGATCAATTACGAGAACACATCTAACGTATTTTTTATTCAAGCGGTGAATGTATGAAATTATGTAAACTATCAGGCTATTCTGTTGTCGTCGCGTGCTTATAAATGATTCCAATTTTCCAAATTACATTCGAAGAAAAAATCAAAAAATAATATTCTTGCAAAATACCAGATTATTTCCCGAGAATTCGATATTTTCCCTTTCATTGAGCACGCCCCCCCCCCCCCCCCCCACTTAGTCAATGGGGAAATTTTATTTTCGCGGGATATTTGATAAAAGTTCTTTTTGTATTTCTTCCCGCCATGTTTCCATGGGAGACGTTGATGGCTGCCATGTGGGGAGTATCCCGTAAGGCTTCTCCGCCACCCCCCCCGCGGTGGGAAATATGCGAGTGGGAAAAACAAAGGAGGGACCGAGCAAATGAAATCCTGCCCACTGTGGAAACCATATGTCGCAGTAATGATCTTTGGCCTGCTTTTTTTTAAATTGGAAATATTGAAGAATTGGAAAAGCTTTTTGCGGTCTTCGTTGGAAACATTTTCAATAATTTTTGTTTAAAAAATAAGGAAATGTGTAACTTAAGGCAAAAAAGTTTTTTTTAACAAGATTTGGGTATATTCTTGGAAGGTAAAAACAAAAGAATAATATGAGATTAAATAAACTCCACATAAAAAAAGCTTATTTTGATGTATGGCTAATTGGAAAAAACATTTCGATCACTTTTATTAATAAGCCTTTATAAGCTTACTTTAGACCAAAAACCTCTAAAAACACGCTCACAAACAAATATTATCGTGATCTAGCCATTATGCTCTTCTTATTTATTGTTTAAACACAAAAAAAAAAAAATAGTTATTTACAGTTTTCATCGATGTGAGGAAAAACAGAAATTAAAAAGGCATATAATAGTGTCGTGTTACCTACAGAAATATATACAAATTTATTTTAATAATTATCCATACATTAAAGATACAGAAAAGTTTTTTAATTGTAAAATATGAATACGAATAACGATAATTGCGTCACTCAAAAATAATTCGGTATTAGCCAAATTTTTATTAAGGAAAATGTTTTTTTACGTGACCATCGACCTAAATTTAAAAAAAATGTTATTTAATACGTTCACATAGCATTTAAATAGCAAGGAAAAAACCGTCACAACAAAGGCCAAAGCTTACAATTCTGTTTCTCTAAAAATGCAATTGCGGAAATATACTCCGGACTTATTAAATTAAGAACCGGGCGGAGTTCAGTTTACTTCTCTTTTATTTGATATAACGCCATTTTGTAAATAAAAACAAGTACATAATCACACAGGCCAGCCGTGTTTTTCTCTTTAATTTTAAAACTTTTAAATGCAGCCTGTTTTTTAAATTATCATTTTACTAGTAATGTATTATTCCTGCTATATTTTATCCCATTATTATTTTACCTGTCTGGTGGTGCAAATTAATTATACTATTAACATTGGATCTGATAATAATAAATAATAAAAAATGAACACGACTGTATCCAATTTTTATGCTGTAGTTCTTTAGTAATAAAGGAAACCCTATTTTTAAACAACTTTTTGTTTGATAAAAATCCCAATTTTATTAAATAAAAATACCAAGCTTATTAATAATTTAACAAAATAAAATTGACTTTTGTATGTAAAATATTATTCATTTTAAAATAATTACACCGTCTAATATTTGAAAAAAAAATTCAGAATTATTAGCAAAAAATATTTTTCGGAATTTTTTATGATTTTTATATTATATAATATATTTTTATAAATAGTTCTCTTTATGTACGTGGATAATCAAATATGCAGGATCCGATAAATGAAAACTCAGCAAAAAAAAAATTTTATATTCAGGTAGCTACTAAAACCATTTACAAACCATTATCAATATCCATGTTATAACTATAAACTCCGTATCAAATAATGTCAATCGAGAGAAATTTATCATAAATAGTTTTCAAGCTAATGCCCTCCGATCTGAGTTCACAAATCGACTTCCTGATGATGCTATTAAACGAAAGATTCGACTTTTCCGAGAATAAAAATATAAATTCGATTCTTACTCGTAAAAGAAGTTATATAAAAATATTATTGCGGTTTTAAGGAAAAAAAATTAAAAAGGTTTTTAAGTACAAAATCAAATTATTACCCACCAACGGTGGCGACAACATAATCGGGGCGGGGAAGTTCAGAGAATTGGAAACAGTGAAAAGAAATCCTCAAAGAATAATCTCGGAAATTCCAAAGGAATCCCCTGCAAATGATACTACAGCTATAAACTGGGTACATTAGGCGTTTTAGTGCCAATAAAAAGTAAAGAAATGCTTGTGTTTTATTTAACCCAAAGCAGAGTTCGAGTTATCACTTGATGTTAATATAACCAACAAAAAGCACTAACTAAAAGTTGACTTGACAAATACTTGATTTTTTTATAAAATCCTTAATAACAAACACAGGCCACATCTTCAAGAAGTCCTATCATTTTACTACGTTTGATAAATTAATCATTGAGTTGTATGGAAGTACGATTTAATAATATACAAATATTTTCATTGCATAAATATATTTGTTTTATATATGATGATGCGTGGTTTTTTTTATTTTTATTTTATTTGTGATACATCTCTTGCCTCATTAAATATTTTTCATCTCTTCATTTAATCTTAAACTTATAATAAAAAAATCATAATGATTCGTAAATATTTTCTTTGAGATCTATATTATGATAATAAATATTTTTGACCGAGAGTACTTGGTGGAATTCCATTTTATTATTTTAAATAAAATAAAATACTTGAGGGGAAAATGAGGAAAAATCACTCAAGTATTTTATTTTATTTAAGACTATATTATGATTATGAGGTCGCGAAATAATACCGATTTTTTTCTCATCTAAGAATTTGCGTCAACTTCAATGTTAGTGTGTATGTTATGATAGTATAGTTGTTTAAATTAATTTTGAGTGGAATGATCTTATTGATTAAAATAAAATTTTAAGATATAGAGAAGATTCAGGGTAAAGTAATTAATGCATTATTAAATGCAGAGAATTTTGTGTATTGAGAATGTAACTTAATAAATAAACATATGAATTGAATAATATCTCTATATCATAAATAAAAATAAAATATTCTAAAAATTGCTTCATAAAATATGCAATCGATAGCGTTTTCTTAAGTTTGTGATTATTATTATGATATCTAGAATGTAATTGATGTAAACAATTGTAAAACATATTATTAAAATGATTCAACTATCTCTGTTAGTTTTTATTGTCAGTTCATAGAAAATAATCTGTGTAATCTATAAAATCCATGGATTTTTTTCATGGTTAAAAAATAATGTTACAAAACACTTCTATTAAAAGTTAATATTTTAACAATGTTAAAACAACATTATAAATAATATTGAAATACGTTCGTACATGATGTTTATTTCTCTGTGAAAAATAAAAAAAAGGTTATTTTCAGGAAAGAGAGGATTACAAAAGTCAGCTGGACTTAAAAAGAATGTAGCCACTTTGATTAAAACATAAATTATAAAAACGTGTATTTCTGCCTTTTTTTGGAAACTTTATTTTTAGACTTCTACTTCTTGTTTTTTATTCAAACTGAAATAAACAGAACATATTAACATAGAAATATTATGGACTCAGATAAATAAGTCATTGCGATTTACATTAAAACAATACATTAAAAACCAAGAGTGAAAACTACGTTATTATACAATTATTACTATTTCATAATATTATATTTATCGAGTGCTGTTTTGTTTTACCTTATTAAACAGATCTGTGAATAAAATTGCAAATGGTGTTTTATCCATATTCATATTTAGTTTTTACTCCTTTTATACTCTAGCAAAAGAAACTAGAGTACGATGACTGAGCACAAAATCCTGTTTTCATCATTGTTTTATTTTTGTGAAAATGTTTTTTTTATGTAATTATCCATTCAATAAAAAAACCATATTTATAAATACAAGCAAAAAATTTTGAAGCCTTCGGTAAAAAAGATATTTCACATTGAATAACGCTTCCGGAATATCATTCGACCAGTTGGCATATACATGAGAAATAAAATTTTAGGCTCTAACAAAAATACAAACGTTCTTATATAAACGTTTACGAAGATGCGGTGTCAATCAGAAATTGATTTTCTTGATATTTACTTTAAAGTATCAAAAACATTACTGGTAGTTTGATGAGATGTAAAAAGCCTTTAATAGGGATTCATTGGCACCTAGGAGAGGAGTATAGTTAGAAACTTCTTGCCAAAAATGTATTGTCGTCTGCTTTGTCGTGTATTTGTCATATATAAGTATTATATTTATTAAATATGACACTATATGTAGTTATAGTAAGAATTATAGGATATCATTTGGCACGTATCATGTTATAAAGAGGTTACGTATTGTACTGGAAAAGTTTGCTTAAAATTTTAGTATTACGTTTTACTATCTGAATCTGTGCCAGGAGCTATGAGGCATAACTTTTTTTTTATAATTAATTCATATATTTTATAAATATTTCTGTAGAAGGTCTTAAACATACTTAATTATTTTTCAATTCTGAAGTAGAAATGGTTTTTGTTTTGATATAAATGAGTTAACATGACCTCAATTACTAATGATACCATACCTCAAATACCATAGAATGGTATGACCCTTTTTAGTTTTATATAAAATTATTTCTATTTATACATAAAAACGTACGATATTAGACAGGGTAAAATGGAAATTCAATTTTTTTTTAAATAGACCAATCAAATAGCAATATCTAAAGAAAATGAAATGCTTAAATTGATAATAATTACAAGACCTCAAATTATATTAATTTTAGATTAATGTTAATCAGGATGCGTATTTATTTACCCATGCAGGTATTAGTATGTTTATGTGATTAAGCATATTTTTTCACACATTGAAAACGATTAAAGAAAACTCTCAGAAAATATCATCGTGACTTGTGAGGGATTCGAACCCACATCCCCAAGCTTTCATGGCCGGTGCATTTATCCAACTATGCTAACGAGCCACTGCAATTTAGTGAGAATTTTTAATAATCATATTCTACATATGAACTAATATGCTCGGGCTAATCAATATTTATTAGCATATTAGTTCATATGTAGAATATGATTATTAAAAATTCTCACTAAATTGCAGTGGCTCGTTAGCATAGTTGGATAAATGCACCGGCCATGAAAGCTTGGGGATGTGGGTTCGAATCCCTCACAAGTCACGATGATATTTTCTGAGAGTTTTCTTTAATCGTTTTCAATGTGTGAAAAAATATGCTTAATCACATAGACCTCAAATTATCGCGGAGGAGTATAATTTTTTTATAAATAATTTATATTTATAGTTTTAAATTTTTTTTTATTGCTTTCAGTCACATCACTGCTGGGGAAATAACAAGAATTCAGGCAATTACTATAAAAATAATAATTAGGAATTCACAGTCAACTGTCTTGGCAACAATCACGGAGAGCACATCGCAGGTGTCGCGCAGCACTCTCCATTACCTGATCCGCCTTAGGAGGCATAAACCGAGAAAATTAATTGCCCGAAGATTCATTGCCAAATGAAATGTCAAGCCAGGATTGATTTGAGAAATTTAGTGTTAGAAATGACACCATTTATACGCATTTAGACAATAGTTTTACAAGTATATTAAACATTATATCTCTTAAAAATATAAATATACCTTAAATCCAAAACACTTATAAAACCACAATTATTGCCAGGTGCAAACAAACTTAATTATATAAACAGTAACTGATTACACTTAGTAACAAAACAGCATTGTTTGAAGTTGAAATAAACTGTCTCTTTTTATTCGTATTTTATATTAGCGGGATGAATAGAGAATGCTTTCAGATAAAGGTATTCAATATTGTGCCCGAGACTTTAGATACATCAACTTGATAACCCAATGTTCTGTGTCATCAGTCAACTGTCTGAATGAAGGTACATTTTTATTTCCTACGAAGCGAATAGATGTTATTTACTACTGAGTATAACCATAAATAAGGGTATAATAATACATAAGACTGTAGTAATGAAAGAAAAACTTAATTAAATATATGTATACACACACAAACACACACACATATATATATATATATATATATATATATATATATATATATATATATATACATATATATATAATACTTGGCTGTGTGTAACCAAAGAAATGCTTGTTATAACCAATTTCAGGAAATAAAAAGCCTATTCAAATTGTTGAGTTAGAGAAAAAACTTCATAATGATAATCAAGAAAAATATTTTGCTTCATTGAAAGTGAGTTAATAAGAGAGCCTATTATAACAAGGCAAGATTTAAGAAACTTTTTCAAAGCGTATTATCTCATAAAGAAACTTCTTTTTTATAGACTTAAACTAAACTTTAATTTTTGAAAGGACTCAATGAAATGTATAATAAAAGAAATCATCTACCTTTTTTTAATCTAAAAACTCAGGAAATCCTTACTTTATTATGTGAAAAAGGAAAGCTTAAGTATTAAGTACAAAACATAATGAATTCTCGATTTAATTGAATTCCTGACTTTCTTATTTATTACATAAGATTTACTTGAATTTTGTTTTTACTGAATTTAATTAAATGTGTCTTACGTAAGTTGTGAGTTACCTACTCAATTTAAGTATAAAGACAATTATATTTTGATGAGTTATATATTATAGTATTGCTAATATTAGTATTAAACGATTGACAATTCCACAATATAAGTGTAAACTTATTTATTGTTATTTTATTTTATACAATACTCAATATAGGTTTTGTTTTTGACAAAAATTGTTTAAAATGCTTATCAAACCTGAAAAATTGTAGAAAAAGTTTTATAAGCTCTAAGAAAATTTAAGAGTTACATGGCGAGTTATATTTATTAACGAAACGAATGTATGATAAATGGGTTCATTCATAACTGATAATACATAACTGGGTGTATAAGCGGATTAAATATATTAATATAATTTTTTTTAATATTATTGATTTTTGTGAAGACCGTCTCACAGTAAGTACGATTTTGCCTATACAAGTTTAATTGTGGATGTGGGTTCAAATCCCACACAAGTCATGGTGATATTTATCTGAGAGTTTCTTTAATCATTTTTCAATATTTGAAAAAATGTAGTTAATCATAATAATTTTTTTATTGAAAGTAAAATTTCCAACTAGTAATAATTATTTAACTCAATGCATACGTCTGAAAAGAATAAACAGATTTTTTGCAATTTTTTCGTCGTAATGTCTTTTACTATTAATAGTACTCAATATTGTATTTAAAATAATAAACAGTGTCCTCAATACAAAATTCAAATAAATAATGTGGTTTTTTTTCCTAACCCCCTTCCCTATTTTTGTTATTATATACAAATAAAAAAGCGTTCAAGTTGTAATAAACTGTCGGTTTTGAAGTTGTCCTTCGGCCTAGTTCTGTTATAGATGATATCTGAAATAAACGCTTTTCATGAAACGATATGTAATTTTCGAATACTTTATAGCGCCCGTTGATTAAAAAACCACAAATATAAAGTATATATTTGTTTTATTTTTATTTTTTTACTGCTGTCGAAAACCAGGCCATAATAAACCGCACGACATTTAATACGAAGCAAACAAAAAACAACCCTTGATGTCTTTTTTTGGGTGGAAATGAAGTTGGGATGGGCCATAGGGCAGTTTGTGGGGGAAAAAACTGGAGATTTTTTATAATTACTTGTGAGTAAGGAAATTTCGTTGACGTATTATTTATACTTTTATTTTTACGTATATTTATAATTTAATATAATATAACTTATACTCACTTAACATATTGTATTTTTAAATAAATGAAACAAGAAAATATGGACCGTTTTCATCAAAACAATTTTTTTTATAAAGAAAAAAAAAAAAAAAAACTTTAGATTTTAAAATAAGATTGAGATACTTTTATTTTGTACAATGTGGTGGATTTAAAACGGTGAAATGAGAGCCTTTGAAATCAAGGCTCACTTCACATGACAGTGAGGTAGTTTTAAAACGGTGAAATGCTAGCTTTTGAAATTAAAGGCCCCCCCACACATAACAATGGAGTAGTTTGAAATCGGTGAAGTGCGAGCTTTTGAAATCAAAGCTCACCACACATGACAATATTCTTTTTTTGTACTATCATGTTTTTTGTAACAATTCAGAAATGAAATTTTTTCGACTTGTCAAGTTTATTCTATTTTATATATATATTTATTGTTGATGTTAAAATTATGTTTAAATATGAGGTTAATGACTCTGTAGTCGATATTTATAAACATATACCTTGTTTATAAATATAAATGCGAATACAGAAAGTTCAATCTGTTTTTTTTTTCAATATCAATTTACATTAATAATAAAATGAGTTTTCATATTGTAAATTTTATAATGAAATGTCATTTCATGGAAATTAAAATATAAGGGAAAGATTTGTTTTTACTTAATAATAACGTATTCATGGATAAAAACAAAACAATGTTTAAAGGATTTCCTTCCATACTATACAATCATTTTAAACATATGTCAAGTATGATATTAAATCCCCGATGCCTAATTTCCTCATAAATTCGCACTAATGTGCGAGCAAATACACTCTCATGTGTATTTATTCCGACTCGTATAATAATTATGTAAAGCTACAGATTTTCATTCCGTTTAGATTGTAAATTGATATATAAGCCGCCATTAAAAATGTATCAAACTGTTTGCACGGAGCAAACAGTTATAATATACCGAGGTAGAATCTGATATAAAGTTACACATTTTCCTATAGAGAAGTAGGTCTTTGCCCAGAATAAATTTTGTTCATAAATTTGTAAAAGCATCGTTTTAAAAATTGATATGAACCAAATAAAATTGTAAAATTATGTGCTGTAATAAAATGAACAAAAAACATTTTGAAATAAAAAAAAAATCACTTTTAATATAAATGAGTTGGAGTTTGATATTACATGTCAATTTGATATTTTAATTTATTGGCAAGTAATTACAGAATTTTAAAAAAATTACTGTCGATAAAATACTGATTTCATAATTAATTCAAACTTATTTTTTTATTATTGAAAACGGTTTCGTATAACATAAAATATAATGAGCCTGGGGAACTCTTTTACTTTAATTATTTTAAAGTACATCAATACGTATGCAAGTTCTTTTTTATATACAATGCGTTTCCATCCTAGGAATTTAAATGGGATCTCTTTTTTAAAAAATAACACAAGAACAGAAACATTTCGTTAGAAATGAACAACGTTTTTTATTCTCATGTATAATATGGGTATTTACCAAGTGAGAATACCTCCATTAAGAAACATAACTTTTTAATATGGCTCGTTTATTTTTATAGGGGTTTTAGTTAAAATGAATACTATGATTAATAAAAATTCCTCGGGCGTAATATGGCATATTATCACAATTTTAAACATTTATAGAAGCATTTTATCAACAAAAAATACATCTCTCGGTTGTAATGTTTTCTCCTGCACACGATAAGAATTTCTTAAAAAATGTTTTTTCGCTGCCAAACGAACGTAAGATCAGCAAAAAAAGATGCGAATAGAAGCTTAAAAATTTGCCAAAGGACTTAGAAAGAAACCAGATACGCAGATAGGTAAATCCTTGATGATGGTATTAAAAAAAAAATCTTTAAAAAATGCGGCTATGTGCTAATGAAAAACAAGTTTTAACAGACCGCGCAGGAGAAACAGTAAAAAAAACGAATTTGTACTGGAATGAAAAGCGTTATTTAAAAAAAAATCTTTTGAAAGAGGGATCAAATAAATATACTCTTTTTAAAAAGTTTTAATCAACGCTTTAATTAAAAATATTTTTCGTCAAAATAAATTCTTATGCCATAATATTGCAATAGACGTGGTATTGGCAAAAAATGTCTCCCAGAATAATGTGGCTGTGTGTATACAAATTAAATACAAGATTGATTCAAGAATATAAAAATACATAGTTTATAAATGTGTTACGTTGATATAACAATGACACATTAGTTCTTATTTTTAATCATTGGCTACATTATGCTGAGTCATGGGCTTTTATATAAAATAATCAATACCGCTAAAATCACATGGATGAAAAATAAATGAAATGCTACCCTGAATTTTTAAAAAAATACCCTAAACTTCAATCTTCATCAAACAAGTACAAGTCAAACTCTAGAGTAACTTAGTTCAAATATGCCTTTGTAATAATGGAGGAGCAAACTGTAGTTGGCTGTTCTGTATAACGCGACATTTGATATTCGTATACCGCCGAGAAAGAGAGATGATTTATTTTGTATTTTACTACAATTTAATAAAGCATATTTGTAATGTCTAATTCTTTCAATCTAAAGATAGTTGATAAAAATAATTATTATTCGTTTAGAATTTGTTGTATAGTATTTGCTTCTGTGGTAGAAAGTACTCAGTATATTTTTCTTATTTTTTCACGTACCGGACTTTTGTATCATCCCATAATACAAATAAAGAATCCAGAATGAATGCTATTTTATTGTTTGCTGACATCTTTATGAGACCGGTTTTCCGAGAAAGGATAAGATTTTTGGATATTGTATGCATATGGGGTGTCGAACACGTCTAGTTCAGATTGTGTAGCCATAGAAACAGTGATCTGTTTGTAATTCAAACACATTAAACAAATATTACATTTTTCATAACAAAAGTTACCGCTATTTTCGTAAATCGAAAAAGTACAAAAAAATAACTTTCATTTATAAATCTGAAAAAAAAAACAAGCGAGACATATCTCGGTTTATATTCTCGGTTCTTTTTAAGAAATATCTTAGGGAGCTTAAACATTTTCTTCGTTGCAAGGAATAAGGGTAGAATTGCCTCTGTCGTCGACTCCAGGTAAATTCTGAACTTTAAATTATAAAATAAACCCTGTCGGCTGCCTGAACGATTTGTATAATATTTAATTGGCATATTTTGGTTAAAAACTTTTAAAGAACAAGCGAAACTCTTTTTTTCAAATTAATATTTCAAAACTGAAAAATGTTTCAAACATATTTTCATATAAAACTCAGTCGATACCAGCATGAACACTTTTTGAATGTAATTCATTTTTGAACTAAGAAAAGTATTTAATTATAATCGTTTACTCATCGTTTTTATTTTTTAAGACTAAGATAGAAAAAATATTTTCTATCACAAAAATGTCAGCAAACATTATATTAATTAAAATATTTAAGTACTAAAGGATTTCTCTCCATGAAAAAAAGATATCAAATTAAAAAAAATTATCTACTTATATTGTCGTATCTTTTATTAAAATATTATTTTTTCAAAATCATATACCATTAATTAAAGTTCTACTAATTAAAAAAAATAATAATAATATCTTAATTACTCTGCATAAAATATATTAATAAACTTTGCGGTTTGTTCAGTCAATTAAGTTTTATAATTTAAGTTTCTTATACTTTTAAATAAACGGCTATAGTACCAAATAAATTTAGTTTTATATAAAGAAAGATAGAAGTACATATATACAATGTTGTAGGTAAAGCAAGATTTCAGTTGCTATGTAGCTTTTAATTTTTCCTAACAAAACAAACCTCGGTTAAAACTCCAAAAACTTACAGCAATAATTCAGCCGCAAGTCTCGCATTCATTTTCGTCTTGGAGTCTTAAATATTGTTAATACAATAAGGCCATAACAGAGGCCCAACCGAGAAAGGCTTCAGCGCACTTTTATAACCTCTCGAGGTAGGGTTACCCTGCGGTACTCTAATACAGGAAATCTCCCTTTGTTTGTTCATATTTGAAATATAAACGAGGAACTATATTAAAACGTATAAATACCTGAGTTTGACATAAAATTATTTAACCAATTGATTATTCAATATTTTCTCAAACGATGCTTATAAAATACTTAATGAAAATTGTTTATAAAGTATATTGATTAAAGTTGTGTCTAGTTTGATATTTAACCACCTTGTTGTACAATGATAAATAACAAAACCTACACCATTAGAGGTTTCATTCCACGAAAGGTTGTTTTTCCTATTAAAAATCAGGAGATAACAAAATTCAACTAAACTAAAAGAAAAACTGTTTTCACTAGACTATGCAGTAGTACCTAATGGTCATTGAATTACAAGTAAAATAGATTAAATAATTGTACGGTTAAAATACCATGTTATCGTCTATTGAAATCAATTGTCCTGCGTTGGAGTTTTTCTCGTGCGGTGACCCCAGTCACAGCGTATTCTTACAACCTCTTTAGACCAATTGAGTGAATTTACTGCGATGCCTATCTGAGCGTTTTGTCCGCCATTACGCCACTAATCAGGGGTGGCCGAATATTTCACGGTCATAAAACCGCTGAGCCGACGGGGTTCGACTCCTGGGGGTGCCGTTCTTCCGGCAGGGATGGAGCCTTGATTTAGAGCAGCGTCCTCCAAACGCAGAGTTGAAGATTTTATAAATGAATTATACATGTTAGGTCTTAACAAAAGTTATTTTTATCAATCTTGCGAGTATTTAAAAAGTACAATCGCTTTGTTACGTGAATGAGGTATTTGACTTTCGACTATGCTTTTGTAAAGTTATCTGCTGTTTGTGGCAGTAAAATATTTATTTTAAATATTTCCAAAATAAATATCTGTTTAACTCAACGGCCATTATTTTTGAGTGGCACCACGAAAATATTTGTAAGTTGGTCAGTTATTTTATAAGTCTCATTTTGTAAATTCATGTTTGATTCTACATTTTCCGAGTTTCTATGGTTAAAGTAAAACAAACTTGGTTATTAAATCGAACATCCCACACCGGACGTGCGCGCGCGTTATCTGTAAGGTCGTACAGTTGACACGTACGTCGTGTTGACGTCATTTTACCTTTACAATTCATTACAAATCACTAGGTGCGTTGAAAATAATCAAGAATTTACATGTTATATTTCTTGTTTTATTTATTTAAATATGGGACAAATTAATTTCTTTACTAAAAGGAGTGTTTCAATAAATCATTCTTGTTTGCGACTATTGTTTACTTTTTATCTTAAATATGAGTATATTGCTTCATTTTCCACATAATCGTAAATCACGCATTCATTCATAAGTCCATTTCTAAAAAAATATTTATTAATATAAAGGTATTTTGGTTTTTAGAACAAAACACGGCAGAAAGATAAAGAATCAAATGATTGAAAGACGACCGGAAGTTGACAAATTTACGAAAATAGGCTTTGATTTAGGGCGCCATTACCGCTATACTACCTCCCTTCCCACCCCGTGTTCTTTTTGTCTCTTCTTTGTTATACAAATTGTTTCCATTTAACACTTTCCACTCGGAGCCTCGGCATTTCTCTCCGCCCAGGGTTGATAAATAAAGTGTAGCATAAAGGATGGACGCTGGAGCCTCTGCGTAGGGGTGCGTAAAGGTTGATTGAGCCAGGGGGAGGGCAGGTGATATTAAATCATCTGAATCTGAGAATGAAGCCTTGTGGAAACTTTAGGTCTATCATGTAGATTATCAGGTTTATGACATATGTATATTATATGTGTACATGTAAAATATCTAGGTATACTTCTGAGATAAATTCGAATGATATTGTTTCATAATTATTTAAAAACTCTAATCAATATCTTTATTTGAAGACAATTATAAAAAAAGTCCGATTTCATAAAATTTTTAATAATGTTTAGATCGGCACAAGAATATCAAAGAATTCTTTTTTTGATATTCATTTGGAAGACATTATAAAATTATTTCTGTATTTTGGTACAAAAAATTACATTGACGAGAGGGCATGCTCTTTTTTTTTTTTTTAGATATTTCTTAGATAAAGACACAGGGAAGATGAAAAGTCAGTGGAAAGCGAGTTAATCAAAACAAGGGTGAGGCACCCGAGTCAAGAAGATAGTGAATATGCGACCATGTTGTTTATCCACTATGAAAAAAATCTTTTCAAAAACATTGAGCTTGAGAATGACAAACAGCAAAAGAAGGGAAAATATTTTTGCAGCACCGAAAGTTTTATTAAAAAATATTTATATTCTTTATATTTATTATACAACAACTGGAATAAATTGGATTAAACGTAAAAATATTCGAAGAATAGCAGAGCATATATTGTTTGTTAGATCCATTTTGATTTTAAAAAATAGTTTGTAAGTTACAATGTATAATTACACACAATTTATGTTTTCGTTACAATAATGTCTTAAAGTAATTTGACAGACATTTGGCGTTTTATTTTTTGTGATACTTATTTATCTTATATCACAATTGACTAAATAAGAAATTCTTTAAAAGTCTTCATTTCTATAAGTTTTTGCGGAAGACATATTTATTTATATTTGATAGTTAAGAACGTATTGTTATTTCCCACGGGTCGTGTAGGTCCCTAGCTGTGCAAAATTAATACTCATTAGAGAAACTGAACATTGTTTTCTGAATAAAAACAGGTCGTTTAGTATTTAAGATACTCCCGCCTAGCTGTAAGCCTACCTCGTAATATTCTGAACACAACGGCGGTTAGTTCCCGCAAGTACCATTATATTAAAATAATAAATATATTTTAGTTTCAAGGAAGATTTCTTACAATTATTTGTATTTGGGTCTTTAATACTCTCATCGGAAAACTTGCACGCATACACACACAAATATGTATATATATAAATATATATTTTTTTAAATTTTATATGACCTTTTTAGTGTATTGAAGTTAATCCCAATAATTTTTAATAAATTATTCAGTTTTAATTGAATAGAAAAAAAAATTGGTTTGACTTACAGTAAGGTTTATAAGCTGAGGCTTAAACACAAGTAGGAAGGAAAATAAAAAGTTAAATTTTACGATATAATAAGAGAGAAACACGCATTTAGATTTAAGAAGAATCCACTGCTTAAGAATGTCGTGCCTAAATGAAAAATTACTTTGATATTTTTTAAGATTATCTTTTTTAATATATTTTTAGATATATAAATATTATCGATGTTGTTTGTATTGTTGTATATGTTTATTTATTTGATTTTTCACCACGTACCTATTATTAGTTTTTTTAACTAAAATCTACCATTTTTTAATTCATCTTTAGGATTAAAATTATTATTTCAAAAACCAATACAGAGTAATTTTGTGTAAAGTGACATTGTTAAGGATTGAGCAGTAAGATTAAAAATATCATACAAGTTGGTAGGAATAGTTTTCTATGATAAGAAAAGTAAAATCACCTCATTTTTATGAAACATGGGCGGTTGAAATGAAACGAATGCAATATTGTTTTGTATTATAATGTTGGCATGGTACGTACTTTTGCGTTGAAAATTTAATATTGCTATACTTCACAAGTGTCACACACAATAAAAAGAAAGTGTGATTCGTCATAGTGTGTGCTTTATAAACGCACGAGAAGGGTTGAGGAATCTGACATAAGTGGCTAAGTCGTATTTTTTATGCGCTAGACACGGAGAGAAATATTTATTTTGAAGTCTGGAATGTACGACAGCATATATTGTCTGGTTGTAAAAAAAATATGCAAACATGACAACTTTTGATGTAACAACTCTGAGCGTACTAAAAAAATATGTATTAAATCTGGGGCATAGAATATAGTCGTCTATGAATCATTTTATTTTTTGACGTACACGAGAAAAAGCTTTAATATCATAACGTCAAATCTATAGAAAAACTTCGTTAATTTTACTATTGAATGTAATAAAATAACTCATATTTTGACGGCAGTAAATATTTCTATGTATGTTCAACATACTACGACTTATTATTAAGCAACAATTTTTATTTATTAAAAAAATTTGGCAAATTTAAAAATCTAGTATATGCAATATGTTTTAAATAAACCGATTAACACATTAAACGATAATTTGAGTACTTATCAATTTCCTTAAGATCTTGTAAGCACAATAAACCTGCGCAACTGAAAAATACTGATAAGTATTAAATAACATTTTTTTTCTTTCTAGTAGTCAACGTGCTTTTTCTCCTATCGAATGAAGATATAAATATTTTATTCTTTATAACTATTAGAAGGAAAAAAGGGGTCTTTCATTAAGGGTTTTATTTGAACTATCTGTATACAAGGCAAATATTGGAGATGAACTAAACAGAACTTGGCCATTATCAGATTATATTGGATATACCGTTTTGCTTGCTCATAGAGTAAGTTTATTGAGATTATATTTGATTATATAAAACTTATTAAAAATATTTATGCGGCGTTGTCGTTACTGCTTTTAATTCTCGTTTAAATACCAACCAATAAACACAAAAATACAAAATCATAAATAAATATTGGATTTCATAAATATATTTTTTTATTTATATTTTGAATAATTCTTACAATTTCATACAATTTTTAGAATTATCTTAAGAAGCAAATTATTATTTACTAAAATTTTATAGAAATGCAAATTATAGAAATGTCGCGATGAATCAAACACCAATGTGACAGAAAGTATTGTAAAATTTTAAAGTGTAACTCATGCAAAGAGAAAGATAAAAAATAAAAAATTAAATAGAAATAAATATTCTTTTTTTCGAAATCAAAGTGAATCATGAAAAAAACTGATGTACTTCTAAAAAAATTCGTTAATCGAAAAAACTGACTCATGTTGGTGAGCGAATTTTAAGTTAATCAAGAGACAAAACCCTTTTCTCAAAAATATATTAATTAGTCTTCTGGTCAGTCGGATGAGCACACTTATATAAAGCTTGTTACATCATTGTAGTAAGGTTTATATTTCTACACGGATTTTTACTATCTCAAATTTTTACACCTATACTAATTTTGTGTTTAATGTGAAATATAATCTCTTCCGTTACGTAAGAGTATGTATAGAGCCTTAAGTAGGTAGTAGAGGGCGCAATACAGCCTCTGTCCAGCCATTAAGTAAAACCCCCATTACCATGATTAATGAGAGTGGACATCTTAATTATTATACATGTGACATGTTTATTTATATTATACTATAAAGGAAGATGTACGACTGTGTTTATGTGTTTAAACTCTTCCGCTATCAACGCTGCCTTATGAAATGCAGAGTCTTGAGAGAAATAAAAATCAAATTAGTACGGTGATTAGTCATCATAAACATTTATTTTATTATTATGTATAAGACCCTATTTTCTTTAAAAAAAAAACTTTCATACTCCAAAGTATATCTTGTTTTGATACTTCATGAAATAAAAAACAATTAATGAGAACCTAAAATGTTCTCATGTACGGTAAACTATTTTCAACAGATCGACTGCCATTAATAAAACACAAATATTTTACCAAAAATCTTTACTATTACCTAATATTTAGAATTGTCTATTTCCTATTTAGTCTTTTTAAATTTATTTGAAAACAAACCATAAAAATAAAAAATAAAATATTTTACTATTGGTTGGAATTTTTTTGATAAAAACATACACTTGGTTAGTTTTTTATGCATAATAAAAAATAAAATTAAAAAATACGCTTTGAATCATATAAGAGTTTAAATACATTCTCAAATAAATTATCAATTAGATATCAATAAACGAAACCTGATTGCCGGATAAAATAATATTTATATATATAAGCTAGGAAAAACAATTATATTGAACATCGTAGTACTACAAATCTAAAACACTTCTATAAAAGATAACTAAATCTCATATTCGAAAATGATTTACAAAACAATAAATATGAAGTAAAAAAGAAAAAAAATCTTTTTTGTTTTTAAAATAAAATATATTTACAAAATAAACGATAAATTTATAAAAAAATAATGTTTTATTATCCAACCCACATAAAGACACATATGAAATATTTCTCTGATATATTAAATAAACTGTTCAATATAAAAAAGGTAAATACATTGGCTAGACATCTAAATTGATAAACATGATATATTATTATGTGGGTTCTTTGCGGATATTGTTTTTATTGAGAGACTCCCCGCGGGTCGTCCAGGTGACCCTTCAGACGCGAGCATGGTAAATCTGCCCATGGAAAGGTAAAAATAGCAAAGGACCGTCATAAACAGTGAAAAGGACAGCCAACGTATTATGTACCTTGTGAGATAGCCTTATTGGCAATTGTATAATATACGGATAACATAATACTATCAAATACAATCGCTAACATGTAACAATGAAGTATAACAAAGATAGAAAGCAATAAAGAGATTATTTATAGTACCAAAAATAAAGTGGGTGATGAAGCAGATATTTTTGCATATAAATTATATATAATTTTTCATTGTGTATGATTACAGTATTTACTGAAATAATCGCCATATAAATAAATAAAAAAAACTATTGGAGATATAGACTTTAAAAAAGCTTAATTATTCTCTGAAAACTACTGCATACAAAAATCAGAAGATTACATGACTGATTTTATTTAATTACTAATAGACTTTCTTTTCTGCTAACTACTTTTCTGTGAATAAATGAACGAACATCCTATTGTGTTGAACACAGCAGAGAAAAGGTGAAGTCAATATTTACGTCCGTCTAACTTATCGTTTATAGTTTATTAAATTTATTAATCTATTTAACATTATTGAATATTAGAGTTTATAATAAGCTATGTATGCTTTATATCTCGTAGCATGCAAAATATTCATAAGCTGATTTAATAAGTCTGATGTATTTTTGAAACCTTTTTAACACTTTGTATACAAATATATTAAAAATAATATATATTTAGATGTTTTTCTAGTTTATATAAACATTTTTTTTATTTAAAACTATTCTCGCGTTTAAAAAATTTAAAAAATATGTATGATATCTTGACGCATTGTAAATTACAATAATTCTACGTCAAAGATTTTCACAAATATTTTTATTATTTTATTGACTGAACTAGTGTAAATGTTTTTAAAATTAAATTCAAGCTCAATTAAATAAAAAAATACTTCGCTTAATGGTTTTGTTTTCTCTTTGCGTCAAACCTAACCAGTTCACCCTCACGTTTCAGATTATTCCATAGGGACAACATATTGCAACATTATCGGATGACTTTCAATTGTTTCGGCGCCATTGTTTGGCTTGCGTGGCTCGTCATTTTGAATTTATGAACTCGGCACCATTATTGAAGCGTTTTTGAATGCTTTTGGGAAATATAATTTGGCGGGTTTGTATGAGCGCGGTGACATTGACAAAAGAGACGACAGTTTCCGCACGTTTATGGGATTTCGTGAAAGTTGTCACTAGTAGCGATCAGAAAGTGTAAAGATGCTTTTGTTAAATATATTCATAGGCTTTAGCGGTCATTGTTATTAAAATCGTTAGGTTTTCGGGTATTTTGCTGTTTTTTTTAGTAGAAGTTTCCGACGCTTCAGTCTTGGTACTGCTGCCAACTTCATTAATGAAAAATCTTAGATTAGATTTTAGGTTTTGGATTTTTTGACACTTGAAGCAAGTGTTTATATAACACTATTATTGATACATTTGTTGTTCAGAATTAAATCAATAAACGGAAAATTAGACTAATTCTGCAGATTTTAAATTATATAAGTATTGGATGGTCGGTAGTTTTATATTCAAAAAATATATATTTAATAATAAAACAAAGGAGAATTACGAAAATATCTTTTTATTAACATTTTACAGAGCAAAGGGTTTTATTTGATGCTGTATAATATTGCTTAAAATAAAATAAGATTATAAAGATATTTCAAAATTAAATAAGTACTTTTATATAATTGATGTTTTATTTTAGTATGGTATCAATTTACAAATAACTATTTTTAGCTAAAATATATTCTGTAATACAAAGCTATGAAGCTATTTGTACCTTTCCACGTAATCTAAGAACAAATAATCCAAATAACATAAGAATATATTCAACGACAAAGAGCGGATAAAAAAATTCTTGAAAGAATTTGAATTATTATTGAGAGCATATTTCACAAGAAATTCTGCCTGCAAAGACACAAAATCTAAGCATGCTTGAATATAAAATAAAAAAAATAAAAAATTCGGAAAAAAATACGATGCCAAAAATCATTCGCAATAGGACCGTGAAATCAAATTCCGTCGCACTCTTACCCCCGAAAACACATTTAATTGAAATCGTTTACAAAATGGATAACTCCGAGTTTTCCAAATACCTGGAATTGCGTTGAATTTTTTAAATTCAATTGTATTCTTGCTCAAAACAATTTCATAAGAACTCAGAGGAGAGTAAAATGTATGTTTTTATATCAACCGAGAGTAATTCCACATAATACCCAATTTTTTTAAAAATAAAGTGATGATTTTTTTCTCTTCACTTGCCTCGGCTGAAATCATTTTGTTATTTCGCTCGCTTTCCCAACGCGGAAATAACGAATACCGCTAAATTTATTAATCATTTAAAAGAAAAAGGTTTCTGTTTTGGAATTAATTAATATTGTGTTTTACCCCACAGATAAAATGGGCCATATTGGTGTTACTGATAAAATGATTGGTGTTACTAATATAAAAGATCTATAAATAGTCAAAAAGAAAAACATCCAATTATTATTTTTAAATGAATTGAATTGCCTTTATAATTTATTGATAGGCATATGCAGATTCGTTTTATATATTAATTAACTATTTTCAGCAAGAATCAATTTTGCTGTTTCAATTTAATTTCAAAAACCTTCAAAATATGAAGTATATAATTATCACTTATAAACATGTTAATATTTTATATATCGAAGTTGATATTTATTGTTTAAAAGCGTTATAAAAGCGTCAAATAATTTTTTTTTTTATTAATTTATTATTTAAAAAAAATACATGTATTTATGTTGAAAATATATAAAAAGCAGTTGTTTATATTATTGTTATGGAAAGCTTAAGAATTAGGTCAGTTGATTGTGATAGGCAAATGCTGAGTTTGCATCCGACCTGTGTCTCGGGATATATTTTTGGGAGGATTTTTTGTTAGGTAGATCTCAAATATGTTATTAAAAAAAATAAGCGTTTGTTATGCAAACCATTAAATATATAATAACAACCTAAAAAATACAATGTTTTCAAAAACACATCCAATACTTTTGTGAACAATCTTAATGTGCATTATATTTTCAAATTAGTGTATAAAACCAAATATACAGCAATTTTTGGTGCAATTTACCATATTCTTGAGTTAAAATGGTAATTTTTATGTAATACAAAATTTGTTAGGCAATAAATTTTAATAAAAAAAAATATTAAAAATAATAGAGTATGTCGATGATTCAATCCTAAAAATGCGACATTCTATATGCTACAATATTTTTTCTGGGTAATGTTCATACCGAGCAAAAAAACACCAAAAGCGAAGGCAAGCTGTTAAGAAGTAGATTACAGTAGATAGTAAAATAAAAATAATACCAAAAGCGTTTTAGTAAAAGTGTATTATGTCCACGTCCCTACGACGGCCATGGCTTCAGGACAGTGGAGGGAGAATACTATCTCATAAATAAGAGCGCACAAAACAAGCGGGATATTGCCGTCCGATATGTGCGTCTCGCATTCAAAGATGGCGACTCAAATTAGCCGCTGCGGGGGTGTGGGGGGGAGGGGGAGGGGGGGATGCACGGGGAGGGGCGGCCATTTTTCCGCTCCATCGACAAACACAGATCCGCCGGCCATTAATTCGGTACCGGTGAAAGTATTTTGATTAATCGGTTTGCTTTGGCTTCCCCTATCTACGCCCATATTACGTGCCCCGTATTTCAAGAACACTTGATCTCTATTTGGGGAGACACCCACTTAGGATACCGGAATATTCTGTCTACCTGTAATAGAATATAAGGTTTTGCGTACTATTAAAAGCCAGACATATTCGATGGGTCCGGAAAAAAAGTAAAAATATATAATTAAAACTACACATGAATTTATAAAAAAAATTTGGCTGCTAATTGATTATTTTACACTCAAGAAAATACAACATTAAATAAATTTTTTTGCCACTTTATCATAATGATTTCGTAAAATTGTCCTAAGTGAGTTAAAATGTGTAAAAATTTTAAATAATCTAATGCGAAAATGTTAATGGAGTTACACTTTTCACAAAACAAAAAACATTATCAACAGCTAAATTACTGATATTGATTCAAGTTTAATAAATAAAAATCATTCAATTTTTTTAAATGTTTTGTTTTAGGTCCTATGAATATGGCAGTCTATATATAGATTTATAAAGTAAAATGAAACAATACTCGAATACTACATGAGCTATTATGGAAATAGTGGATGGGTTTCGAATACGGATATCTCTATAATAATAATAGAAAAAAACAGTAGGGTATCGGGTATAGTTTAACTGCATGCAGAATATTTTGAATGTAGTCATACATAAAAAATGTACTTTTTTCAGTCTACATCGGGCCGCTTCCGCTGAGCGGCATTTACGATGTACAAGAGAATAGACTGGGGGCTATTTTATAGATGAAAAGAAGTTTAATCCCAAAAGACCGGCTGGTTTTTATTAAGACCACCATGGTAAAAGCTTATTTTTGTCAAAATTTATTTGTCAATATTAAAAAAAAAGAAATCCTGAAAATAATCTTCCTGAAAACTAATAAAAACAATATACGAACAATGTACGAAAATAAGATCAATTGGATTAATATTTTTACGAATTAGTTTTTAGCTTGGTTTAAGCCTATTTCAATAATATCCTTTCTTGTTTTTTACAGCGATGTATATATGTATTAAAAAATATCATTAAAGGGTTTTTTTACATTATTAATACAAACTTTATCGACAATGCTTATCTTATAAAATGAAACTACGAGCAAGCTTATAGAAAAGTTGCATAAATCATATATTACATGGTGGGTCATACTTTGGTCGTAAAATGAATTCAAAACATGATTTTTGAGTAATAAAATAATACACTTGTCATTATGAACTCAGAGGGCGATGTTTGCCTACTTATTAGGTTACAACATTAGTTTTTATGGACTCATTTTCACGATAGACTTTTACCGTTCCATATAATTATTTTAAATACGGTCTCCAAAACTGCGTGTAAAAATATTTTTATCCTGAAACCTTACTCTCCCTTTCAAACTCATATATAACTCAAGCCCCTAATCCTTAATCGATGTAAGTGATAATAATTTAAATATTAAATAAAACTGTGATACTTGAGGGTAGGGCACGTATGAATATTTATGTTTACATAACATGAACCAAGGACCACTAGCTTTATAATTAAAATAAATATTGACATTTTACAAAAAAAAACACCCCTGTCGTGTGAATATTTTTTCAAAGATTATTTTTTAAACGTTATTTTTAAACCAAAGTTGCAATTCTTGGAACGGATTTTTTTTAAATTTTAGTCTTTATTTATTTAATGACTTTTATTATAGGTTGTCTTGCAAATAAGAAATTTTAAATTATAAATAAACTAATATAAATAAAGTTTAAAGTTTAATTTATAAAATAAATAAATATACTTTAAATTAGCTGTTTATATATTTTATTAATCAAATCAGGTATTTTTTAGAAAATAACTTAAGTATTTATAATATTAAAAATTTATAATCATTCATTATGTAATTTAAGAAATTTACAAAACATAAGATAGAACTTATATTCTTTTACTCAACCAACTTATAAACCTGTATATTGAAGAAAAAAAAAATACTTGAAGGTATATTATTCCAGATGCCTGTTTCGGGCGTGAGGTAATGAACGGTACAAAATTAGAGACTCGGAAGCATTGAGCTTGCGGATTTCGCTTGGTACGTGTGGGGATCTTTGAATCAACTGCCTTCTATCACTATTGCTGTGATAAACACTACAGTGAGCCAATGGGAGTTGCAATAAACCGGGGTGTGCCAAGCTATTTATACACTTTCATGTTAATGAACCTTCATTCCAACATACAATTTGTTGTTTAAAAAATATGACATACTGATACATAAAAGTAGATTCAAAGAAACATGAAACCGAGTAAGCCATGGCTTAATATTGTACCCTACGTTATAATGAATCTGGAGTAAAGACTTACCAGTTGATGAAATATCTGATGCTGCATGAACAATATATCGCTTGTCTATACACAAGGTTACAACGTTCAATGTTGTCTTCTGAAGAAAAAGTGCACACGGATGCGATTGCGAGTCAGCGATTTGCGCACGACACTTTTCTAGAAGTCGCCACAATATTTCTATTTATATTTATTTGATGTGAAATCAATTTTCAATGCAAAAGGATTCACATTGTTCTTTGTTAAGTTTATTTTCAAATAGCACAATAAAATGTCACAATAAGATTGAGCGATTACAATGGCTATCCACTCGTCAAATATTAAATATTTAGTTTGAAAAAGACAACAGCTGTTTCGATATACATTCTTGCATGGATTCAATAACTTAAACAAGCGCACTTAAATAATAAATAATTTTCAAATACACTGTAATAATGTCTTGGATAAATTCAAATTCATTACACAACGAAGAACACACGTACTTTTAGCGCTGACCGACTTCGAATGAAAACATATCAGAACATTTGGAAATAATGACGCTTGTTAGAGGGAACAATACCCGAGGTCGACGACCTGCGCTTCATGCCGTGCGAATCATATCAAATAATAAAGCCAAAGTTTTTTTTTGTCTACCCACTATTTCTACTAAATATTACTACACTCTGTGAATTACCAAAATCGTGTTACTAGTATTGAAAATTTAAAAAAAATACACTACGGCCATTTACAATCTTTACTACTGAAATAATATTTGATAAATTTAAAAAACACTTTGAATAAATCAAATGTTTACATATTTCATTTAAAGGTAAATATTAATTAAAACAACTGTGTAAAATAGAAAAACACATGTCGGATGATTTAAATTTAATAGTTTATCCGAGTAAAAATCAATATTTGTAAATTGTAAAAAAAACCTTAAATTGGTGATCACACATATATTTTTATGTACCCAATTAAAAAATTAAATCTTTTAATATTTTAAATATTCATTTTGGTAAACATATTTTGTCAATTTAGAATACATTTTTTTTTATATGACAACAAACGCTCGGTCGTTGATCTCGATTATTGGCGCATTCAGGAAATCGTCATAATTTCTCGGCCTTGTGATATTTTATTCATACAAAATTAGTCAGTCTTCAAAATGGTTCTGAGGTGCGAACTTCGCAGTGCAATTGTAAAAATGATTTAAACAAGTATCAAGTGAATTTGAGAAGTTTTCATTATTAATAAGAAGTGATCGCTTGCCAAATACCTAAAAGTAAACAAATAAATATAATTACTGCTGCATTTAATGTGCTACATATATTTTATGTGTTTGAATGAAGCGTCATTGCAATCGTTCATTTTTATGGTGACATCTTATTATGCCGTTCTTTAAGCAAGTTCTGATATTTGAGAGACAGCAACGTTAGCGCGTAGTTAAAATATTTAATTATATTGTTTTTTTTATATTTAGACAGATATTTTCACAAAATATTGTACGTAGAAAGTTCCAGAAGACGACATCGTTTCGGTTGCCATGTCCGCAAGACTAAATAGTTTGTGTGCTTATGTTGGCAAGAGAGACTTGAAGTGTACTGTGCAGGGCCTGATGTTGCAGCAGCAGATGGATCTTCACTTCAGCTTCAAGATAGACCATCTATACCATCTTCTCTGTGCAGCAATCACATAAGGTAGGGCATATTTTCGAGACATGGCGCACTTCGGTAAGTTATACTTTGAATTCATGATTGTTACGAGTAAACGTGTACTGTATGAAGAATAATTTTTCAAGAAACACACTGGAAATCAAAATATGCGGCTTTTATTTTTTTGAATATAATTTCCGTTTAATTCGTATTATGTAAGGATTATTTTGTTTATAATTCTCGGGTTAAAATTCTCTATTTATAAATATATTACTAGGCTATATTCAATGTTTTTGTCAGAAAGTTCTTGGTGGAATTATAAACAAAATAATTCCTCTATTAATGATAATATCAAACATGTGAATTTAGTAATGAAGCGAAATAAATAAAAGCATAGTCAATCCACATTCAATTTGTCCGTTACCAGTGAACTGGTATTACCTTTATAATTTTAATGATGAAATAGCGGTGTTTTTTTTTTATAAAATTAAAAGGACCGATATTAAATTACCAACAAATCAACTTGAGCACATAATGTTGATATTTCCAAAAATGAAATGCTGTTTTTTTAGAATTTTTTTAGCGTTTTCAAAGTCATTTTACGTCTCATATTTTGTTTATTTTTATTTGATCTTCTCATACAAAAAATATGCAACAGACTTATAAATAAAAACATTTACAGTTATTACGCAAAAACATATCATGTTTCTATTTAACTAAATGTCTAATTTTCAATTTTTTTAAGTAAATGAGAAATTATGGCTATCGCAGATTTGAGATTGGCCTTATTGCTTAGAAGAAATACAAAATAACATACTTGTCTCGTTTTCCTTTTCATATCTGAATCCAATAAATTATTTTAAGAGAATTTAAAATAAGACTTAACTCGAATTTTAACTCTAAATTTAACGGCCAGTAAGCATGTAAGCAAATTACTGAACAACGAAGTTGTTTGAAAAGAAGTTGTTGATAAAAGTACTTATTAATTTACGGCACCTGCAAAATGTTCTCTCCTAAAGCAGTTATTGAGTGAAATTGTTGCAACACACAAAATGTATTCATAGCCTGCAAAATGTTCTCGCTTAAAGCAGTCATTGAGTAAATTGTTACAACACACAAAATGTATTCAAAACCTATAAAATGTTACTAACTGATATAAAGTATCTTTGTCATAAAAATATAATTACAAAGCACCATTTTATCAAAGTACATTAGAAAATATATATTAAACCTTTGGTGATCTTGGTACAATTATATTGTATGATTTAATGAAGTTTTTTGAATTGATCTCAATGTTGACATCCATTCTTTCGTTTGAACAAAGCAAATTCAATGCAGAACAATTTATTCGCAGTCTTTGGAGAGCAAATAGAACTAATGTTTTTATACCAAGGTAGTTGTTAGCTATGCACTTTATAAGATTAATGAAATGAGTTTTGCAAACATCCTGAGGAAATTTCCAACTTCATAGATAAGAAAATATGCTAGCTCTGAGACAAACCATCCAACGGTTATGTCTGCTGAAAGATTAATCACCCTGTTTAATAGAATCACTGTGGATAACAAGACGCGTGCCTTCGTGGATCTAATTTACGCAAAAACTTTTATTACGTAACCTATTGAATATATTTTTATGTAGGTATAGGATGGAATAATAAGCATAGAAACATTCTTGGCACAGATATCTTATTTCAGGTTAAACTTTCCAAAGGGCGAACGTTCGGTAACTTAGAATATCATTTTTATACTGACATTCAACTTCGACAAAGGTGTAGTGAGTCTTTATTCAGAATATATATTTTTTTTATTTTACTTGCAAACTGCTTATTCTAGAAAAAAGTATGAAAATTCACTGTAAAAAACTTTAGAATAAAATGTAGATTTTTACATTTAGTTGAACGCAAACATACAAAACTTACTCGTTTTGGCTTTTTTGTTGGTATTTATCGTTGATTTCATTTGGTTAAGAATATTTTTTCAAATGGGCTATAAAAAATTTACATCGTCCCGATTCATTCAATAACGAAAATGATTTTTTTCACATATCTAATAATTTTAAAAAAAGTTTTCAATTTGTTTTAAATTAAATTTCTAATTAGTCATAAATAAGATAAATAAAAAGTTTCTGCCAAGTTATTCAAATTTGGGCAGCAAATTTACAGTAATTTCTTAATCCTACAGTGAGTTTAATAACGCACGCTCATGTCTTATAAGTTAAAAGAAATAGTGGTGATATTTGCACCTATCCAGCTGTTTTAAATAATTCAATAAATTGGTTTAAGTATTAAGACTGTAGAATGTAAAAGTTTTTTTAAAATCATTTGTTTACATCAATCAAAAATATGATTGATCATTTAAAAAAAAAACCCTTAATAGATTATTTTTTATAGTAGAAAACCATTTATGTAAATTAGTGCTCAGTATCAGCATAATGGTTTTTTTGTTAAATAAAAATGTAGTAAAACTATTGAATTTCCATTCTAAACTTTTCCATTAGATTATATCGTAAAATGGCTGAAGAATGATTGAAAACTATGTATTTATTCTAAAATAATATAAACATGCCAGACCTTGTTCCTATTTTCGACAGCTTTCTTTTCGTTATCAGTACTGAAGTACGTCTTTACTACCTTGGCCATAGAAATACCCGAGTAATACAAGAGACTTATACTTATACTGAAACTTCTCGGTCGCTTAAATTTTACCCCTTCAGAATTTTTCATTTTCTTTAAGATTCCTTTGTAGTGTATTGTACCTGGAATTTTCTTTGCAGGAAAGGTAATTTTATCTCTTACATAAAAATTATTAATCGTATAGATTACATTTAGTGTCCATTGCTTATTTTAAAAACTTTAATAAAAAAAAAAAAATTTTCAAAAATGAAGAACTACTCTCCTCAAAACTGTATTCACTATAAATTTTAATGACAAAAATCGTTTCACACAATGAATACAACACACAAAGTATGGAAAAAATAATATCAATAGATATTTCTCTTGTATTTAAAATGTATTGAAACCAAAGGTTTTTTGTAAAATAACGAACAAAGTTGAAATTCATAACCATTTGCTTTTTACTTATTCTGATACTTCATATTTTATTATTTTGACAATGTTGTTGGAAATAGTCTAATAAAAAAAAAACTACTCTTTTTTTCCTCACTAGATTTCTATGAAACTACTCGTTTCTTTCTATAACAATACAGTCCATATGAATAGAACTTGAAAGCCATGATAAGTATGTATATTGTAAACGATGTTCTCCAGTAAGGATTATCAAAGATGGCCGTCTTGAGCAGCTGATATACGTGAACGAAAAAGAGGTCCATATTTTTAACTGGACTCCAAGGTTAGAAAAAAGTATAAAATTTGGCATTCAAAAGCTGTGATGAATGACTGGAAAACCCTTTCATACTAAAATTGTATTTCTTGAGTATTTTGTGAAATTTTATCAACTATCTCACGGTTTAAATATTTTTAATCCTATATACGAGATATTTTCAGGATAAATTCAGTACCTGGCTCAAAATTTCGGAACCCGGTGACACTTATAGGATTAACCGGACACTACAAGAGGCGTATTGAGTTAACTGATCTAACTATGTATTTGATAAAAATGACGGCGGTTATTTTTGATAAGAGAATAAATGTGGATTTAAATGAAATTAGACAATTCAGTGACGGTATATACACGCTGTTAATGTTTATTAATTGCGTATATTACAAATTTATATTTTTAATACAAAAATTGTTAGCAAAAGAGACATTCAAACACATATTGCATGTTGTTTTTCAAACCTGCCTAATTTATTGAGATATGTGTATGCTATCTATTTGAAATTCATAAATTTCAAATAGATAAGTAAAGAAATTGACATTGAAACAGATTTTAGTTGTACTCATATAATTATGTCCTCAGGTTTGAATTTACTAAAATTAAGCACAAAAATGTTAAAATAATGATTTTACAATGAATTTTTGCCTTTTCTTAACGAAGTGTTAAAAAAACAAAACCAATTTCATCTAACTTAAATTTTTGCCTGAGTATATTAAAAAAATGTACTTATTGCTGTTCTATAAAATTAAAAATATTTTTTGTGTTATTATATTTTAGTACGACTATTAAAAGGAAAAAAAAGAATTGGTTTATCATATTTTTTATTAGAATGGTTTTCCAATTACGTTGTTAACCTTATCAAAGAGCCTACATTTTGCTATATACTAAAAGACCTCCATAAAACATGAAGCATCTTGATAACGACTTATACAAGCCTGTATCCTGCGTTCTGATAATCCACGGCGTAAATATTCTCATAAATATAAATTATAATATAAAATTGGTGTCTAACAAAGGTTGTTTATTCTGATTTCTATCTCCCTATACGTACGTTATATAGTGTAAATATTTCATGCTAGAAATCTAACTGTCTAATTTGGTTTTGTTAATATTTATGTATGAACTGTTAATAAAAAAATAATCGAACGGAAATGTACAAATGTAAAAAAATACTTTCTGGATACTGGTTATTTTAATCTTTGAATGTATACTGGTAGTGGCGAAAAACTTTATTTGTATTTCAGGCACAATTTTCAAATTTAAATTTTAAGTTTTCAATTCTATTACGTCCTTTGAGCTTTAAGTAAAACCATTTTTACAATCTTTATATAATCAAAACTCATCTTTAACTTAATTAAACTTACACAACGTAGAACTTACCTCTTGCTCGAGTTCAATTCGTGGTTTTATAATATGCTTGCTTTTCAGACTTTTGATGAGTTGCGTGATCAAAACGCTCCTCGCCCGTATTACCTTCATTTTATATTAAGCTTTCATACATTTTACACGAAAATTATTTTTATGTAAAAAATAGAAGTTTCATGGGTTTTATACGTTTAAAGAAACAATGAAGGTCTTATAGATGCAAATCGAACCGCATTTGTGAATATATTGATGACAGCGACACCACTAGTGGAGACCCAATCGTCCCAAAGCGCTCACGGCGCTTAGCAGCCGTAACTCCAACACGAGTGCCGCAGCTTCGGGGAATGGTGGCAATTCGAATGCCCGTAAACGTCGTAAGTCGAGGACTTGTATTCAAGCTGCTGTTCTAGATTTTATGATAGTTCTGCGATGAATTTATCGATTCATTTAACAATGCTGAATCAAACTCAGCCAATACACTGTAAATAAAAGTAAACAATATTAAATTTTGATAAAAAATATATATTTACATTTGTATCAACCAATATGCAATACAAATATATTTTATATAAAACAGAACTTAATAAGTGCTTTGTTAAGTGCGCAATTCTTTTTGCATGGGTTTAAAACTTTACGAAACATCACAATCGTCATTAGTTGCGTCATTAACAAGATGGAATTAATGTATTTGAATCAAAACATGGCTTTTTAAAGTTCAAATATAATGTATATAAAAAAAATAACAAAAAATACAGTTTACGAAGTGTCGATTTGCTACCTTTTCTGCTTTTACTAAAGGAGGTTTCGTTTTATTTTCATTTTGTATTTAGAAGGCACCCGAAAAGATATGCTACAAATAATGAAGGTTGTAAATCTACTGCCTGACACATTTTCCATTAAATGTGAAAGTATGAATTATCGATAAGTTTGGTGGACATTTTTGTGACGACTGTTTATTTTTAGGGCACATAAATCATATTTATTCAAATTATAAAATAACAAAGGACACTCAAGATGAATTAAGAATTCGCGAATGTTGCGGAAATTAAAGAGGGGCTTGGAGAGTACGCATCACGGATTCGGTTATTTTTTTATATTTTCCAATACGAAAAATAATAAATTAATATCTTCCCAATGGTCATATCTTGAAGCATTGATTTAGCCTTGTGCCAAAAGACATTGAGTTCGTATTATGTAAGTTATTTTTTTTTTTAAATATGTAAAAAAAAAATTGCCGATTGATCTATGGGTTAGAAAAATTTCCACCACTTCATCAACATGCCTTTCTCTTATTTGTTGGCCTAGTAAATAAAAAATGTACTCTTCATGAATTAGGATTTTTATACTTTGAGTTTACATAAAAACAAATCTATATTTAAAATAGTTTCGTTTACGACATTCCAAAAGAATATTTCAAAGGGTGTAGCTGTACTTCAGTAATACTTAATATATATTTGGAAAAGTAGTAAATAAAACATTTCGTAAATAAACATACAAAATACGACCCATTTACAGTTAATTCAATTCAGCTTTGCCAGATCTTCGTCACCCAAGATGAACAGTGCGAACGTTCGTTTTACTAACGGGTAAGCCGCTTAAAGTAATCCTTTTCGTAGATATAAAATCCGGATGACGCGGAGATGCTCTGTTCTTGAAGAAGGCTGCCGAAATCAGAGTCGATAAGCCAAAAAAAAAACGCGGAGACAAATCAACACGTCATAGATACCGAATCTTGCTGTAGATCGCACATTTTTTTCTAATTTTATTCATTGGGAGAATCGTCGTGCTATCAAACAATAAAAATCCTATTAAATTGTTTTTAACATCTAGAAATTCTAAGCGAAAAGCCATATCGTATGCTCTGAATAATTTATAATACGCAATATATTTTGGAACAATGATTTATAACATACGATATATCAAAAATATTTTCATGGGTAAAATACTAGTATTTTGGTGTCACTTTTGACTATCGCGGAATTTACTAAAATGATTTACAAACATGTATTGTCAGTTGGATTAGGTTTGGTTATGCTATAGTATTTTAACATATATTCAAAATCTGACCGTTTTCTCATTACTAATTTATAATTTATTTAAGTTTTGAAATTTGAAAACTATAATTGACACATTTTGGACATATTAACATTTTGAAATAAATACTAGTAGAAGTTTATAGGCCATGACAAAAAATAATTAATTGATTTAATGGCTTTAAATATGTATATAATTTTTTGAACTTAACTCCTCGAAATTAAAATTTTAGTTTAAAAAAAATATTGATTTATATTTATATACAATAAGCATGTGCAAAGTACTTATATATGAAATAATAATTAAGGATGAATGAAATATTCACCTAGCACGTTGAATTTAAAATAAAAACACCCTTAAAAAAATTTAAGGTTAAACAGATGATATTTTTTAAATGTAAAGGAAAAAGAAAGATAAAGGGAGACTTAATTTAAAAAAAATATTTATGTGCTACATAATATTTGGAATTCCACCCTCGGGCTTGCTGGATTATCGAGATAATTTGTGTGGGCCCGTCGCGGCGCGTCAAAACACAAGGAAAACAGGAATTATTGAATGAGATTTTGCCCTGCAGTTGTAAAAAATTTGACATATTTTGAATTTCATGTAATTTAGTTCCTTTTTTTTGGTATTTCTTATTATATTATCTCGCTTCCATTATTCAAATTTTATAAAAATAAAACTGAAATTAGGTTGCTCTGTGTTTGAGCAAAAAAGGGTAAACTCGTCTTTTTATTTATTTTATACAAAAGGTGCCCAGTAATAAAACACAACCTCTTGAATTGCGTTTTTCCATGTTATTATTTCTTGTTTATTTTTCTTACATTTCAGTTCTTAATATTGAAACTTTTTAGAAAGCGACCCGCGAACTCTAAACATATTTACAATAATTTTATTTTTTGTATTATCAAAGCAAAGTTTTCGAATATGCAAATCAATTATTTTTTTACTTTTTTAAAAATATTTAATATAAATGTGTGAATATTTTATTGTGCAGTAAAATTTTGAATTTAATACCTTGTTTATTCAAAAATCTTTGATATTTCAAACAATATAAATACAAGGTTCAATTATGCGAGTTTCCTCTTAAACAATCTGTTATGTTGAAACATATTTTGCATCATCTTTTTTAGCATTGCTTAAGATTTTTTAAATTGAGTAAGGCAAATAGTATTAGTTATAAAATTAAAAAAAATAATAATTGTCAATATGATTCAAAATACCAATTTGTATTTGTTATTTGAAATTTGATAATATGTACTTAGTTAACTAAGATCCACATAATTCAGAAAAAAATAATACTTTTAGTAAATATAAAAAAAATTAATATTCATAATGTTAATGCAAAGAATTAAGTCATATAATGGTGGTTTTCACATCGTTTTTACATAATTGCTTCTACACACTTATTCGACCATCAGAAAATTTACCGCAGGACGTTACATCCATTCGCATCGTGTTCCATCTTCTGTTTCCTTCGGGGACACTTGACTTCTAGAATCTTCGAGAGTCCCAGACGTTTGGGAGACATTTTGGAAGTCATTCAAGCAACAATTCTGGTTCAACACATTTCCCCAAGGCACCTAGAAACCCTCAGTACAAAATTGACCCACTATCTCTTTGTATTTTTTTAATCCGACAAGTATTTTCACTCCACATTGTGCTTTTTATAATAAAAGTGAATTTATAAAAAGGAAAACACAAATTTAATCTAGATTTTTGTTATTTTAATTAAAAATACACGTATCTTTTTCTTTTAATCTAAAAACATATACATATATTTTTCTACGCTATAAATACACACTTTTATTTATACTGCAAAGTTTTCCAGATGCCAAGAATTTCACTATCACTTATAAGTAATTTAAAAAAATCTTATATTACCAAAAGTGCGAAATATTTATTTTATTGCCTTTAAGTTAACACTAAATGTTGGAGAACTTGTATAATATTTAGTATTTCTAGACTAAGTAAATAATTTTTTTGAAGGAATTA
Organism: Atopsyche davidsoni; assembly: GCA_022113835.1. Taxonomy (NCBI): domain Eukaryota; kingdom Metazoa; phylum Arthropoda; class Insecta; order Trichoptera; family Hydrobiosidae; genus Atopsyche; species Atopsyche davidsoni. The sequence goes on from JAILWY010000021.1 coordinate 5,070,252, forward strand.
CTTGTTGATTGTCTATAGTTTAAAATATTTTTCGAATTGATAAATTGGCAATGACTAAAATAGGTCACTAAGATTTAAATGCATCTTTTCACTGTGTAATTTTTAAAACTTCTTCTAATGTCTCAAGCTCAAATTTTTAAGTGTATTTTTTATTCAGTTTTTCAGTCTTTTCTGGTTATTCCATGCTTACAACCTCAACGTCGTGTAACTCTGTTCAAAGCTTAAGCTTTAACCAAGAGTTTTAAACACGTTCCGTTTCTGAAGATAAATGTGTAAAGTAAACATTGGTAAACAGACCATCCGCTGAGATAAAGATTTTGAAAATTTGATTTCAACTTTTTTCATAAAACATTTTTTTCCGTGTTACAAAGAATCTATGTTTTTATTATACATTTTATCAATTTTTTTTAAAAGGTTGTAATTTTGAGATTTTTCTTTGTTACATTTCATGTACGTTCTTTGTGATTGTTTTGAAAATAAGTTATAATTTTTTTTAAATATACATATCTTTTTAAATTTAACATTGAACGAGACAGCACTTCATTTGATACATTATATTATTTTGATGAAACCGGTCCCTTGAAATTATTTTCTTCTCAATTAATAATAGTACATTTTATGCACATGTTTTTTAATCTCCAGAGATCAGAGTTTGTATGCAATACTTGTATACTATATGTTTGATATACAAATGCAATTTATATTAACTACTAAAAATTACTTAAGTAGTGGCAATTTCATATTTTGTAAGAAAGTATTTTTGTAAAGTTTACAATTTGATAAATGCAAAATATAAACGAATTCTCGATTTTTTTTCACTCGGATATGATTTTAGCTATGAATTCCAACAATTTCGCAGTCTGGAATTACATATTTTTATTTAGAAAAAACTAGATACATCAGTTCCGAATTTATTAGTGATGCAGTAGCAATTGCATTGGTGTGTACACTTATCCATGATAGTCATGAAAGTGTTCGTTTGAATCCTGTCTGTGCGGAGAAAACAAATTAAGGTCTTTGCTCGTTAATTCATGTAATTAATTGCATACAGCCCAATAAAATTGTATGGGTTAAAAAAGCAGATTAATAAATATTTAATAATAATCATTGACAAAATCGATGAATAATTTCCGCATATAACTGTACTCGAAAATATGGACCTTGTGTTTTGTTCACAAAATCTATTTGAGTCTGAGTCTTAAAAATTACTTCACTACAAAAAAAAATCCTTCACTCTTATTTATATCTTAGACTCTTTGGATGGCATAAAAGCATGCTTATGAGCCACTGAGCCACAATTATGTTTTTTTTATTATTATACGCGGATTGATATTGTAATAAAACTTTAAATAATTTTTGTCTTCTAAAAAACACGCCAAGTAATAATACATACAAGTCAAATATTTCATAGGAGAGTAGAAAGATGTACGAGATATCTGATCCATACAAAATATTTAGCGTTCAATATAACAAGAACTGAAAAAAAAAAAACGTTTAAGAAGTTTTTTTATCTTGTCACATTGACCTACTTATAATTTCAAACACACAAAGAATTTTTATAACAATATCAAAAAAAGGAAATATAATACGCACGTGTTATATATAAACTCTCCCCCATAAGTTTTGAAACATAATAGCATAGACGCACACGGGATCGAAGGGAGGGTAGAAAGTTTGTGAGGAGTTATTTTTGTCATCGAAAAAATTGTATCTCCCACGTAGTTATATTCTTGTGTTCGGGGATATCAGCTTATATCGATTCGCTGGAAGGTTAATATTTCACTTTGACGTAAGTAGATAAATCAGATTTCCTGTACCTGGAGAAACTTCTGATATTTTTATTGATGTTACTTTGATCATTTTGGTTTCGTGGTGAATATATAATATGTTCTCATTTTTAATATTGAGATTAACTGCAAAAACGATAAATCATTGGACTATTTTTATTCCATGACTTATAAGTCACCAGAATTTTAATAAATCGGCATTTTTCCATTGTCTGAATATTTTTATTACCCAATCTAGACACTGAACATATTTATAATTCAATTTTAAGCTTAGTACTAATTTTCACTATTATATATAAATATATCACATTATACTACCCATTATGGCAGTATAATCTTTTTGGGTTCTCTCATGAAGGTCAGATAGTAAAATTGCAAACTTGTCAAACTCCATGTTTAGACCTCAAGCCGGTAATACGTATATTTAGATAATAATTATGTGTGTAAGCACAAAAATCAATATTGCACGAACTTAGACATCTAATGTTTAAGTATTCAATATTTTTGACAGACTATTTGGTAAAATTCCATTTTAATATTTTCAGGGAATTGATTCACAAATCAAACGTTTTCTAGTTTTCCGTTCTTTGACAAATGAAGATGTCTAAGACGTGATTACCTTTACCTATTTTGAATCCACTTGTTTTCCTGCTTTACGTCTGAAAAAAATAAATTAAATAATAGTATTGTGGTTTATGGTCTTTGGGTTTAAATTATCTGACATTAGATTTTTTCCGCTTGTAAATTAGACCAAAAGAATATTTTGTACTTGAGCTTTAAAAGCGTGGAAAAAAGCTCTTGTACCTTATCTTGAAATGTCTGATTATGTAGTTTCATTATTCCCTTTGCGCCGCCAGTAAACAAACAAAGAAATGTAAACATTCCATTTCACTTGTCATTTTTGGTAACTCTGAGCCGGTGCGGCCCGAACTGAGTCGCGTCGTTACATTACATTACATGCCACTTACACTGCGGATGAGGCAAATAAAGAGGAGAATAAAAGCAGTGTTTATCAGTAACGGGAGTCCATCTGACATACACCGCCGCAGACAGGATTACCCTGACACCTGGGGCGCTGTTAGTAATGAAGTACTACCTGTTTACGGGACCAGACTTAATAGTAAAACCGCGTGAGTTGATCACGATGTCAGCATTTTAAAACAATGCCTATTTTATTTACATATTGTTTTTTTTTGTACGTGTTTTTATATTTATCATTTATGCAATAAGTAAACTAAGAAATATAGTTTTTTTTAAATGCCTAATAGCTTTAATTTCAGGGCATTTGTGCTTTGCTTTAACTAAACTAAACGAAGATGGGTCCGATTCTTTCATCATAACTTATGGTTGCGGACTAACGAAAACCTTTATACAAGCATGGTCCGTAGTTAACAATTGGTATTTATTACGTTAAATTTATTACTTTATATAATGCACCTTACAAGTTTGATATTAAATGAATAATTTACTACGATACAGTGTGATTAGTTTCTGGTACTAACCTTATATAATATTCTTCTGGTTATTTTGAATATATTTTACAGATTGTGCAATTACAAACAATACTTATCTTCACACAACAAATACTACAGCTTCTGTTGTATTGTGTTATATTTCGTAAAAAAAGTTATTTTTTATAGGACATCCAGAATTAGAGAGTAGGGTTAGCAAGTCTCTTGTTCTGCATCCCACATCCTGTTTTTGAAAGCCTTTATTCTGCAGACATCAAGTGTAGCTGGTGCTGATGCGGTCGCGATATAAAAGATGAAGTCATAAAAAGGCAAATGATTCAATAAATTTGGCACGGCGCGGTATACACGGCTGTCGCGGAATTACATGAAATAATAGTCTCTCGAAGGAGCCGCATTGTTAGGGCCTACCGAGGGGCCAGGATGCATGATTTATATATTATCATATAAAACTGGATGATTTACGCACCTCCCATGCCATAGTGAGCCATATACGGTCACAGCGGTCGCCAAACTTTTTAGATCACGTACTATTTCAACGAGGTTACAGATATACTATAATATTTACTTTTCTATTTCTATGATTGAAATACACAAAATATTTATAAATTTTAAAAAAATCGTAATAAGTCCTTTTTTGACTATATGTTAATTGATAATATATTTTTCCTTAAAGAGGCATTCTCAATCTAAATTTATATATTTATTACTAAACTGTAATCAGAGTATAATGAAGTCTCGCTATTTTACTTAGAATTAATATTCTCGCCTACAATTTTGATTTATCATTAATTATGTAACTGAGCTCTAGTAAATAATTATATCTATAATAAACGATAGAAAAATACTTCTCAAATCGACAATTCCGTTTTTGTATAAAAAAAAAATTGAAAACTCGCTAGAGATTCACCAAATATTATTTTGTCTCAGTTTTTTTTACGGAGTAAAGGCCTGGACAGTTAAGAAAGCTACAATACTAAAAATCGAGCCGTGTGAAATGTGGTTGTATAAGAGGATCTTTCAAATACCATGGGTTGACTGCGTCACAAATGAGAGTCTTCTACAGAATGCGCAAAGAAAAAGAGCTCCTGACGATTCTAAAAAAATGACTGAAGGTCTCTTATTTCAGCCATTATAACCTACTGCAGTTAATTGTCTTAGGAAAATAGAGCGTTGGAAGAAAAAACTAACGTGGATGCGAAATTTACGCCAAACGCTGGAAGTCGGGAGTACAGCCAAATTAGTAAGACCAGCCAAGGATGAATGTTTTCAGTGAAACGGTTACCAACCTCTTCTGAGAAGAGGCACCCGAAGAAGCAGTAATTGCATGAAATCAAAGCTTAAAAGCAAGTTTGATTTGTTTTATTAATTAAAATTTTATTAAAGATGTCGTTAATTTGGAGATTTTCAAACACCTCCGCGCACCCCGTGTTCCCGAGCTCTGAGCCGTCATATACTTGGCCGGCCGGGGGATGCTTGCGGAGAACACTTAAGTCCTCCTGAATTGGCCGAGAAAAGATTACCCTAAGAAAATGGAGTGCGTTTTTTTTTTTGCAAAATTCGCCGGTCGTATCTTTTTTGGATATTAATTACGATGTTGTTTTTTATTAAAGCGCTTTTTACAATCTGTAGTTTTACGGGCGTTGTAATGCGATCGCACTTTGAATTTAAATTCTGCGAGAATTTTGCAAAATAAATTTTTGGTAAATTTTGACTTACAATACTTTCATGGGTTTTATCTTTAGAGGTTTTTATTTATGAACCTTTTCTTGAAAATTTTATAATTAAAAAATATATATAACAGAAACTTTTATAAGACAGCTTTATTCACACTCGTTGGATATAGAAATAAAATAAATAAATTCTCACTTTCGTAGAAAAATTGTTTTGAAAATTTATAAACGTATGTAAAATAATTGGTTATTGCTTTAAGCTATAAAAAGAAATTTTGACATTTTTTACAATTTTACATCTTTTACGTTTATTAAAATACACTTTTTTTACTAGGTGTAAAAGTAGGTTATGAATAACGATGTTTATGGAAACATTGTATTTTAAATCTAAAACCGTACGTAAAATTGTTTTTTTTGTTGTTATTCCAGGCTGTGAGTAGTAAAATATTAAATACAACGTTGGTTAAATTTACAAACAAAAATATTTTCAAACTCTTTTTATCATCTGTGCTGTATATGAATGTATAAATATGATAAAAACAACTTATTGCGATCACGATTTTGATTGCGTCATTCTAAATTACCAAAAGTAGCCAAAAATATTGTTTTCGGTAAATTTTGGAAGTATTTAATTAAAACTGATAGTGTTCTATATATATAAATAAATGTATGTTTAATATTGACATAAGAAATTTTACAAAAATTCAAAAGATTTTTTTAATCATACCAAATTAAAAGAGTTCATATTATGGTGCCTGTATTTGCGATTAAAAATTAACGTGTATATTTATGAACTTTATGGTGTCGGCTGGAAAGACATGTCTTGACTTGACAGGAATTTCAAAGTAGAGAACTTATTCTTGGTTGTACAAGGTACCGAAATTTTAGACATCGGAGAGACAAGTACATTAAGTGAATATTTTGAGACCGTCTTGTTTAGAGAAAGTCAACTAATTATCTTACTTATTATCATAGTGACACGTTATGTTAATAATAATAAATATATATATGTTTTTTTATTAAGTATATTAAAAACCTTGTAGAAACCCATTTCTAAAAAGTAGGATGAAATATAATAAACAGTCACAACCTGGATAATGCGCTGTTTTCAGATTTAGATTTATAAATCTACAATAAGAAAAATTAGCTTTATAATAAAAATTAATAAACGAATTGTTAAATATAAAATATCAAGTTTATTGGTTTTTCATGTTTTCTTATGTAAAGTATACTCACAGAAAAAAAATTCATGCATAAAAATAGAATTATTTTGACTTTTCTTGTTTTTTCTCTCTTGGTTTTTATGCTCTTGTGTGTGATTTTAACCAATAATACGCTTTATCGAGAATTTTACTGCTTCCACCCTTGTACGTTTTTTGATGAAAAAAATTAATAATAATAAAAAAAATGAATTGATAACTTATCCACGTATTAAGCTTGGATAGAATTATTTAAAAATAACAACAAAAATTACCACAAGTAGTAATAAAAAAATAAAAAAACGTTAAATGATTTTAAATTAAAAATAAACGAGTTCAACCAAGAAATAACCGCCAATACAAATAGTTACAACGAATGGAGAGCTCGTATCTCTGATAAAAGAACTGTGCGAAGGTTACCGATTCGTTTAAAAAAACTCACAGAAACGTTTTTATATGTATATCCAATTTATTAATAACATAAATATAAAAAAATGTATGCAATAAAAAGATATGGCGAAAAACGAAATTATATAAAATTAAGGCTCCTCTCGCAGGCTTTTTAAAAACCCTTTCCTTTTTAGTATTCAGGGGACCTCACGAACCGAAGTAGGTACAATCATTGGGCCCCAAATACCGGCCTGAAATGGTTTAACGCATGGAGAGACACCCTAGCCATTGGGCCAAGGTAAATTTCGCATTTTATGTACGTAGGTCCATACTGTAATCTTGGATGGCAATGACCAGAATATTATGTTTATTAAATGATTTTGTAACTGGAAAGTAAAACCGTACTTTTGAATTAATTCATTACAAAAACGAGATTAAAAAATGTTTTTTAAATTAATTAAAAATAAACACGAAAGAAATAATTCTAGATAAGATTTTAAAGTCTATATTGGAAAAATGTGCACTGGGGTTGGTTTCTACCTCACTGGATCGCTACCTCACCTCGTGATCGTCAACGTAACATGTCGACTAACCAGCTGACATTTGCTACTGTGAAGTTTTGAAAAAACTAAAGCCTATTTTTTCAGTTCTTTATTTAGGTCAAGATTCTTAGATTTGAGTGTAAACAACATATAAAATTAAAAATACGCTAAAAAGAATTTAATATTATCTACTTGTCCACGAGTTAGACAGTCAAATCACGTGTGCATCGTATTTATAAAAGAACAATGGATAGCAGTATTTACTAAACAAAAACGTAGAATTCCATATATATTTAAATTGTCTTAAATTTGAGGTGAAAAGTTTGTTTTGCATTAGTTGAAAATAAATAGTATTTTAACAATATATGAATATCAGATTAGGTTGAAACGAAAGTTTCCGATGATATTATATAAAGTTATCTGATGTCGACCCGAACTCGACCTTTTTTTTTTTTTAAACATATTTATTCTTCCGGGTAACTTGTTCTTCTAATAGATATGTATATAAAAAAAATGTAAGATGCCTGGTAAAATAAACAACATGCGTGTATTTTATTACCTTTACAAGTTTAATGGAAAAAGTTTTTTTCTGTTTCGCAAATTTGGATGAGAGCCTTGCCTTCTTCATGTCTGTTCATAAATCAGGTTATGAATATAGTTTGCGATTTTATTTTATTGGGCCATGTTTATTTGTACCTAAAAACATGTTTTTATAATTTAAATGGATATATATTCCATATTTATATTTTCAATAAGGTCAGACAGATAGATGAACATTTTTTTGATGGCTGTGCATCAGATTATAACTGTACAAATATGTATACGTATTTTCTGAGTGATTTTTGCAGAACGTGTTATAAAAATCAACATAACAGATATAATTTTATTACAACTAAAATAAAATAGAAAACCAACATACTAAGAAACACAGATATAGTAATTAAATACATTAGGAAAATAGACAGACAGACATTTCTAAGATAACCATTGTAAATTATGTTAGATACATGTTACTTCACTAGTAACTGATATAAATAGTGAATGCTTTGGAAATAATATTAAATAAAAATACACTTAGCAAGTTAAGTGATTGATTAAGCATATCCACTAATTCAATCTTTCAAATATTTTTAAATCGGAAATTTTCTGCACGATGAAATAAAATAAAAATGTGAAATTTTACCTCGTTCTCAAAATAGATGGCCGGTAAAATTCTGTAAATATTACGTATTTTTAAAAAAAAATTTAATCTTAAAAGTTTTAATGTATATTTTTTTATAACGAGTGATATTTTACTTAACAATTGTTAAAATAACATATCGCTTGGCTACACTTGCGATAATTCAATGAACTGCATATAATAGTCAATAAAGCGAAGTAAAAGTTTTGAGTGCATGGAGCTCTCAACCATTCATTATAACTTTCATTCCATTCAGCTTTCATCTTTTTAAGGACTTATAAACCGCACTTAAAAGAAAATAGGAAAGTTTTATCCATCTGTAAATAAGTAACAATATCACTGATTTCTCTAACCGACTCTCCTTTATAATGTCGCTTAACAATAGTGGACGCCAGACTTCGTATTAATATCACAGACTACCATTCTCGATAAAATAGTCTTGGTCGATATTCCCTGTATCAACTCTCCACAGAACCTCTCGGTTTTTTAGAACACAATTATGTTGAAGTGGGGAAACTCTGTGTGAGTTCTTACATTTGATAGATTTTCATGCGGAGACTTGTCATTAGTATCATTAATAATAAATGTTAAATGGTTTTAGGAAACCATTAGGAGGCTGACTTGTGTGAAGTCTTTTCATCAATGAGACTTTAGATATGTAATTTTTTTTACTCTTGAGAAGATAATACATACATATTATATAAAAAAATTGCTGTTTTTGCAATGTTAAAGCAAACAGAATTTATTAATGAATATACAATAATATTGATAAACGCTAATAAAACTTGATTACTACCCTGAATGTATATATTTTTTCAGAAATGTCTGATTGTTTGTTTTATAAATAACAAGTTAATTATTTGTTTTCATAAACACAAACTTTTAATGTGATTTGAATATTTATTATGCTTGTTGACATTCGCATAACTAATAATAACTACACTTCGTAACTTTTAAAAATTACTGAAAACTTGAAGCTTAAGATTTTCACCCCTTTCCTTATTTAACGATATAATCTGACTCGGTAAAACTCTAATACGGTAGCAAACAACTTACGGTGTAAAAGTAAGTCAATATTATGAAAATGCTGATGTAAAAGTATGAGTACGTGAAGCAAACTTTCTTTAAATGATACTATTTTTAATAAAGCAGACAAAAATCTTTTATGTTTCTTTGTTAAAACTAGAGACTATTTTTCTTAAAACTAGAAAATTTCAGATCAAATTGTCTCTTGCTGCATGTTTATATTCTTTCTTTTTCTATGTTTATTGATCAAATTGCTACATTTTATATATGCTTTTCTCTATTCTTTCTCTGTTGGCAAACCGCTCATAAATAAAAGCTTCTACTGACTCACTTCGTCACGTCTTATAATATAACCAAATATTCTAAGTACTTCCTGAAAACTGTCAATGGAAAATTTGTTTGTAGTTATTTCTGTCGTTTTATCAAACTACTTTGAGTCACTTTTGGATGAGACTTTTGAGTTTCAGACCACCAATAATTACATAATAACAATGTTACACAGTAATCATTCACAACTAATAATTTTTTTTAAATTTAAGGCAATATTTTATTTAGAAAACACGATTTTGTCAAGAAATATATTAAAAATATTACCAAACTAAAATTTGACTAACTAAAATCTTCGACCATCGTCAAAAATATCGTGTTTGATGTTTTGTATTGAACATACTAAAAATCATCTTGTCAACAAAATTTAAAAAAAATTCATCTAAAAACAAAAAAAATCTAAGGTCTCCATTAATTGTTGTCATCTAATTTTTTCTTGTATTTTCATCACATCCTTCCATTTTTCTTTCGTCCTGTTTTTTGCTTTAAAAAAAATGGGTTAGCACGCACGGCCGTCGATCTATCAACCTGCGGCCTGGCTAGTGTCTCCGCTAGGTAGAGAGCACGATAATCCATCTGGACAAACCTGTCAGCTTTTAAATGATTATTTCTGGACTCATTTGGCATATCAAATAGGCACACGCCATATTTTCATTATTAATACACCCAGCTGGAATACTTCTTCCAATTTTTCAGTAAGAAGATTTTAAAAATATGTTACAGTTATGATACTTAATTTTTAGAGCACTAGTGACCAAAACATTTAAAAAAATAATAAGTGGTTTTTTTTCTTGATTCTGCGTTTTTGCCAAAATACTTAAATAAACTGATTGTTGCAGATACCTTGGTAATCACAAAATATTAAACCTTTATTTGATTTGTTTGACAGTTTGTAAACTATAGTGCTTGTTAGTCAATAATTTAGAAACTAACAACGGTGTTACTTGTTAAATGATTAATAATGCACGAAAAGACAATCAATATCAGTATTTCTTGTTTTTGTTTCATTTTGGCACACATTCGTAATTTTTTTTTTAATGTAATTATTTAAAATATTATCTACATTATTTCATAATTGTTTTTTACATTTTACGGAATAACGAAAAACTGTTGTTTTAAGTAAATTTTAACAGCTTACATTTGATGATGATAATCAGTAAAACATATATATAAAAAAATAACGCTTGTATTTTTTTTATATAAAAATATCGTTTCTAAAAGATGACAGTTTGAGTGTTATCCCCCGAGACAAGGAAAAAACAAGTATAGTATAATAAAGAGATGAGATTGCTACAATAGCGAGTGATGGTGCGCTGTGTGTTCTGAGAGGAGCCTTTATCTAATAGCTGATCGAGAGAGGTCCACCAGGGTCATACTGATTACTGATAAAAAAATTCTTTTTAGAAAATTCCCAGCAAATTTATTTTAATTCATCCAAATATAAAATAAAAGCTACCACTCTTCTGGTGATATTATATAAATTTATAGCTAAAATTTGTTTGAGTAAAAAATATTAAACAAAAATATTCAGAATCGTCACTTACTTATTTATTAAAAATAAAGTATTTGACTAATTGATTTACTTTAAACAAAATTACTTACAACTAAAAAAATCCATTTCATTGAGAATTTTTGTTTGTATTAGAAAATAGCGTGAAATTTTTATGGCAAACTATAAACTAAACATAAGGTCTAGCATATTTTTTACATGTAAAACTATACTGAATAGTTAAAATCCTTTTGATTTGATAATGTATTTCAATTTTTCATACCTATTAAATGATAACTGCAATAATCGAAACATTTCCAAAAGATATAACATAGTTACTTAGCTCATTTGGTTTAGTGAATATTACAAGCTGACTAAGACTTGATGGGCTCTAATAATACCTTATTATTATAAACCAGATAACTCGCGTATGATGTGAATTATAAATAAATAAAATAATGATCAAAATGCGAAGTACAACCCGTAAAGTTTATTTTATTTTATTCTACAACATAAACCTCCGCAAAGTTACGAGCGAGTCCCTTAATGATTGTAATTTTAAATTAATGGCGGATATAAAAAGCTTTATTAGTACGCAAAATAATATTCGCGTGAAGCGCTTTTTCGAGAATGGATTTTTCATTAATTTAATGTATATTTTGGGTTGAATCTAAACGGCATTGCGTCACAGTGACGTCACTCCGGCACTAAATGGTTATTGAAAATGGCGGCAGTGGGTATTTTTTTTATTATTTTTAAAACGCACCAGGTGCAAGCTCATGGCTCATTTGAAAATTAAAAAAATCCCATGTGTGGGCAGACAGCTCACTGGCGATTGCGATCATGGAATGATAGAATGTTATATATTCAATATGATCTACTATAAGGTAGATATTCGTGGATAAGCAAACGTATTGAAGTGAATTTGTTTTAAGATTAAAAAAAATACTATGCAACATTGCAAATTTCACTGAAGATGGGTTTTTTTGTTACTCGAATATAAATTTTAGAAATTTAGCCAAGTAAGTTAATTCCATGATGCCTTGAGTACGAAAAGTTTACTCAAAACTTATAAAAAAGTACTTTTGATGTTTCTAAAAGCAAAAATATGTAAAAACATTTTGCGATTTCACATATTTTAAATATCAGTGCACACTTTTACAGTCGAGCTTACAGAGAATATATTTCTTGTTAAAGTATATTTCCATCCATGGTACATCCAGTCGAAAATGTTGATATTATTTGAGTAAATATGTAATTTAAAGCGAGACATATAATGTTTTTTTTCATTGCATTTTTCTTATTATAAAATGATTTTTCAGGGCTATCTTCAGTATTTGGATGCAATTGAAACTAAATTTTGTTAGAAAAGTAAGATAAATTACACTTTTCTCTTCCTTTATTCAATCCGAGCTGTTTGCATTCCCGCTTTTTGCACTTCTTGTTATTCTATAACTTTTCGAGAAGAAATGTAGCAGATTAGTTGTTCCCGGTGATCAAAAGCTTTTTGACGACAACTGGATTGAACCAGGAAAACATTTGCACTCGTCAACTGAACTGAAATAAAACTAGATTTTTGTCATCTTGTGCTATAACCATCGTACGGCTGTATTAAATCGTTCAAATAATAAAAATCGTGATTAATAAAAAAAAAATTCACTTAAATGTAAGTTTTGCAAATATTTAATTTTAGTACTCAAATATTATATTTAACACAGAATTTTATTATAAAATTGTCTATTGATAGCTGTAAACAAAATTGATATAACTTTAATTGAGAGGAAGGGTTCTATATAACATGGCCTCGTAAGTACCATCGAATATCTTACTTTGGAAACTTTGAATCACATTATAACAGAAGAAGAATGGAGCTGACAGAAAAAGGCCAAGCCAATAAATTCATCGACCTGATTAAGATACCTTATATTTTTCTATGCAGAGATACTCAAGATATGATCATTACTCTGATCTCATTTTATATTGTGGCAATTGTTTATTTGAATTTCATCTAAGTGTTTTTTCGATGAAAATACATTAAAAATATTAGTGTGATAATATGGCTAATCATACCCATGTCACATGATATTTATTTGCTTTTACATAAGAGGAGCGGTAATTATATTTAAATCTAGGTAATGATTTTTTTACGTGAAGAAAATGCGTTTACCTGGGGTACGCTGTAATACTATGTGATTAATTTGTTTATAGAATTGCGTGTAAGATCTAATTGTTTCGCCAATGTATTTAAAATAATTAATTGATAATATATAGACCAAAAATGATCAGGTTATAACTGCAGATCAAATATTTTAATTACACAATCCTATCAAAAAATCTAAGAACCGCATAACACTTTTGAAAAATTAGTAATTCTGCACACAAATTTTGGCTCAAGAATATGGCAGGCAAACGAACAACTGCGCTTGCTTCTAGACGACGAGGTTGTCTTTTAAACAAATTGTTTATACATAATTTTAAATACATTTAGAATATAACTGTTTACATTTCATGACCGATTATTTGGGATACTTAAATGAAGTTAGCCTTCTCATACAGTAAAACCCAGAATAGCTGGCATAGGACGTTGGGAACGAAACTTTATTTGGTTATGTTTTACCGGAAAACATTGGAGTAAACACTACTAAGGGAGGTTCGTCCAATCGTAATATTAGAAAATGAGATAGAAAATATTTCCGTTCGAACAAACTCAGTACCGATAATAATTTGGTATCCAGAAAATTAGATCATGTATCCACAAGTTATGATATGAATAAAGCTACAAGGTTATTTAAAATAAAAATCGTGACAAAGACGATGAAAACATCAGTTTTTTCTTTCTTTTTTTTCCTACTAGGATGCTATTAACAAAATGTCCATAAGTTTGTCATCGTATAGATTCGTAAAAAAAATCCGGGTATGCATGTCAAGTTGCAATAGGTTTGGATTGATTCGTCTCCGCAATTCATTATTGATGATAAATAAAAAATCACAGAAAACTTTTCAAAAAACTCTATCTTTGGTACGAGGTTTTCTTATATATATATCATGCTTTATAATGAATTTTAAAAGTCACAAGAGTTCAACCAGGGATCTTGGGGTTTGTAAGTGAGGACGATATTTCCTATATCACGAGACGTTTTCATGTTTTCGTAGTTTTAAATATTGATAAGCAAAAGCAGGTACTCACAGGTTGATAAATTAGTCAACTATTCATTAGAAACACAAACAGAGAACAATAATGAATTTCTGTAATTAGTGAAAATAACTGGATATCTTGTAAATGTTACAAAAGTCTTATGAAAGTATTTTGCTTAAGTATTTATATAACATCCTATAGAATTACTCGTAGAAACAAGTGATTAAGTAACATAATATATCAAATATTAATACGTGAAGTACGGTAAGGTTTTATTTTAATGTGTTATTGTTGAAGGGTTTATGTAAATAATACTGACGCTTTTTTTAATTGGGTTTTGAAACAAAAATGTACAGTAGTACATAGCCTTCTATAATAATAAAAATTATGACTAAGCCTTAAGCAAACAAAATTGCAATGCTTTCAAATCGAGACGATACTGATGCGAACTTATTATATAAACTGTTATCCTCTGGCAACCATCAGTATTTGGACATTGAAGGGGTGACTAACCCACGATGACGGAAGAGCCCTCTCGCTTTTTCCTTTCAAAAAACCTTCAACAAGTAAACATTGTATCAATTGATCTTCGTATCAAGTACACTTGAACAACAAACACAACAAGCAAAAAAAATACGACGCAAAAATAACACGTGCCAAAAAATAGCCTTGAGCTATGTGTAATAAAAAACAAAAAATATATTTTATACTGAGAATCATACAATTTATTGTTGACGCTGTTGCTTCTCTTCAAATCATTGAAAAATACATTTTAGCGTGATTCATGATTCTACGAATCCATTATACATATTAACGTTCCGACTATTTAGATAAAAAGGGTTCAATGAGTTTTCGTATGAATTTTGTCGTTTCATCGTTATTTCAAAACGTCTATGAGAAATTCCTGTATATAATTCCAGTTTACTTTCCTATAATTGCTCTCTGTTGTTTAGAATCAGCTAACCCTAAATTGATTTTTTTACCAGATATACCGTTTGAATGGTTACTGTATACTATTTTATAGACGTATAATATAAAAATAGCGTCAGTCGCATCATATTTTCTAAGTCTGTTGTTTTGAAGCTATTAGATAAAATAACACTTTTCCGCTCCTGTACATTTCCTTGGCGAGGAACATTTCTAAAACAATTTCTAACGTCTTATATCAAAATTAATGGATTGTGTCTTTTTTGCCACTCCGTAGGGGGACAAGGCGATGTTTATCCATCCAGTGTCATGGAATTACTTCGTTTTTGTTACTATTTAGATAAATTATAGTAATAACATGGAAATGAACGTTATTCTATATGTAAGATTCACAGATGAAGTAACTACATAAAAACATCACAAAGTGATATTTTTTTGTACTTAAGGAGAATAAGTGTTTTAATTATATTGATTTCACAGCCAAAGAAAAACACAATAAGAAATAGGTAGTTAATTTTTTACACAACTGTTTTTTGTCGCCCACTTTATTTATTTATTTTTTAAAAAATAATAATGTATTATTTTTGGGTTTTTAATAAATCCAATTTCCATATGGTTTTATTCGTCTTTTAATAATAATTATTTTTAAACGAAAAAAAATTAGATCAGTCATGGTCAGGAATTTTTTTCTATAAATTCTCTGAAGTTTCCTAAGACCCAACAGGTTAAAGTGCCTAATATTTAAGCTGTTTTTTTTTAAATATATATTTAGTTTTTTTAAAGAGTGTTTCATAAAACTAGATTTAAAAAAAGTTTAAAAAAATGATATTTCTACTAGTGGATATAAAATCAAACGATAATTTTTTTTTCAAAACTGTCGGTGTCCGAAAAACTAGTTTTTGTATTTGTATTGATGTTAGGGTTTTTTTAAAATATTTATCTATTTTAACGAATTTAATTTTTTTTAAATATGTAGAAGCAATAAATTTAGATTAATAAATATTTTGTATTAGATTTTATTTGATTGAAATGATTTGTTTACTGCCTCATCATTTTTGGTATTTATTGAAGAAATATATTTACGTAATAATTTATTTGCAGCGTTGAATGTTGTTTGTTAGTAAAAGGCCAATTGAAGGGCAAAAGTTCTAAGGGAAATCATCTGACCATAAAAGTCTAAATATATCTGATAAATAAATATGCATAGAGACCTAGAAATCAGAATTTATTAAGTACGGTCAAATATCATTGTCAAATCAATATATACTGTGATTGATCCGTACTGAGGTGCAAGTATTCGATGTGTATGGGTTTCAGTGTTCGGGACTTTGCTATAGAATACTCTGTTGCATAACCTCACAATGGAGCCAGGACCACTGTGCGCTTTATCTATGGCCTGCCAAATGTGTATCATTTGTCTATGACAAGGGGGATCGTATGTATTGCAGTCTGGGTGATTAAATTCAACTGCAGTTCTCTAAATCAAAAACTTTACGGAAGGTTTTGTTCATAAATCATCTACATATTGAAAAATTTGATTTTTGCAAATTAATATATGTATATATATATAAATATATACACTTTCCGGAATATTGCAATCCTATTTATTGATGTTCTTAGCATATTTCAACGGCATACTTCAATGCCATCCAAATCGTTAAGTACTTTAAAAATAAAAAAATAGTGCTTGGTCTAATATATATATTGTATATATAATAATGCTGATTATTTAAAAATAATTATTGAATTATCTATTTTCATATCAAGACCGTGAAAAGTAAAATATCTATACGAGTATGTAACAATAAATTAAGGTTAATTTAGAATTGCACTCAGTTCTTCTCCGTGAATTAATTACATAAACATTGAGTAAATTTTACACTGTAGGACGTATGGTTCAAAATCACATGCAAAACCAAAACTAAATCGCGCAGTTGGTTTGATAGTTGCCAGTAGTTTTCAAAATCAACTCTCAACTCATGTGATTATAAACTTTGTAAGTAAAACTTGCATAATAATTGATGAGGAGCACAGGATTATTAAGGATGGTTTATCAAACTTTATGGGGAATAAAAAAGTATATAAGTTAAAATAGTAAATAATTGAATTTTTTTTTTAAACTTTCAATTTAAATTTGAAAAAGGAAAAATATATCTAAAATATTATTCAAAAGACCTGTGAAAATATTATATACTTTTATCAAATCATGATAAACGATATATTTTATATATGTATAATATATTAGGGTTTGAAAATTGTCATTATATATGGGTACGTTTATCATGATCAAAATATATTAAATCTCCTTAATTATTACTTTGTCAAATATTTGGATAAATAGTTAAATTTGTTCCATATAAATTTTAAGTATACCAAATTATATTAATAAAACATGTAATTTGTTACACAATCGTTTTTTCATTAAAATTTACTAACTTAAACAAATTTCGCAGTGATTTTATTTTGAGTGCCTCGTGGAAAATGAATAACTATAAAACAATTACTATTTTTTTACCTTATTTTTTTACCTAATTTTTTGGAAGTTACTTGAGTTATATAAAATAATATAAATGTGCACAATTCTAAAATTTGAAGCCGGTATAATTCAGTTATTGCTAGGGTGAATCCTGGTTGACGATGTGGTTGTGGCGGATGGATAGTGTTTCGTGATATCGTACTATGGCATCTATTTTCTAAGATAAGGAGAAGCCAGACCACTGAGGATCTGATACCAAACTCGATCTTATCGAATCAGCTACCATGAGATTGATACCGTCCTTAATTTCAAGGTGGCTTGTCTTCAATTCGATAGATAAATTATACATTGGCAAGGAATCCAATATACAAAGTAAAATAATATTTTCATGTACAATGATACTTATTGATTATATAAGATACTAAAATTATCGTGAAATTATGCCATTAAACCAAACAAAAATGAATCAAATACATTAACTATATTTATGTAATAAACTTCCGATGTGATCTGTGGCAAGTATAGCGATTACGAAATACGTTATAATTCAATGAATATAAATCCAAAGAACAGCGTAGAATAATAACGTGTAATTTTATTAAAATACATTTAACAGTTGAAAGGATCTCCAGATTTTGAAAATTCCTCATTAAAATATTAATAACTTTATCACGTAAATTTAAAATTTAAATTCTTAAACGTGCCACGATTCAATAATAAAGTTAGTTTACATAAAAAAATACATGGTTAACATAACTCATCCTTTATTTTGATACCATTTTTAAATATTTCAATGAAATGAATTCAATTTTACTGACAAATATCATTACAATCTTGCGTAATATTTATCAGATTGGAGTATAAATACATTTTAAATCGAAAAAGACACCCACGATGCCAAGTAGGTGTTGGAAATTAAAAAAAAAATTGTAGGATTTTCTACAGCCCACGATGCTTCAACTTGACATTTATAATGTATTTACATTTATGAAAACTCGGCGAAAGACCACAATTTTCAGAACAATAATTTATTTTAATTTTAACAACACTGTGGGCAGTTGTAAATGTAATGAACATTTTCCAAATGAGAGGGGAACGCTACGGCGGGCGTTGTTTCCGTGATTTGGTTCCCTCAATAATGGTTATTTGAAATATGAAGCTCACATCATTATCGTATAGATTTTAAACGATTATTACTTTAAATAAAAATCATTTAATATAATATTATTTATTAAAAAAAATAATACGGTTATATTAATGGATGAATAAATATATTTATTTTATTTAAATTTAGGTATTTGTGCTTTATTTATTGTGAAAACAGCAATAATAATAAAATAAAGCTTTATTTTTTCATGCATTTAATACAGCATTTTATGAAGTTGAAAATTGCAAAAATAAAAATTGTTTTTTTTTTACAAAATCGATTAACTGAAGTCGTCGGTTTGTTTTACAATGTTGAGTTTTCTTTGTTTGAATTCGCAGACAATACGAATATATCAAGAAACAATATTAGTCTCATGATTAATCAGGATCACTGGTTTTAATTATTTGTTTCTTTTGTAATTTTTTTAACTTTTGCGCAAATAATAGCAAGAGTTCTCTTGTAGAATATTAATAGGTGCCATTGCATAAATCTAGGCGCATTTCTTCGTGCTGAAAATTTGTTAATTTTGTGGTTTTTTTTTTTCTTCTTTATTGTTATCATTTGGCCCGTTTCACTGAGGAATCTGATGGGGAAATGGAAAATATTGCGTTGTTTTACAATATTGTAAACAAGAGATGACGTGTTACTTAAAATTGTGCTATATTTTTATTATACACTGCACTCACTGGACCCGGAGGTATAATATCATCCTAGCGTTTTCCCTCATATCCGGAGGCCGGGTATGCTTTTTCAATATCATTATTTCACGATGGCATGGAGCAAGTTTAAGATTATTACTCCCAGAGACACATACCTCGGCACTTACAGAATGAGTCCAAAACACTTTATAAAAATTCTTCGAAAAGCGTCCCCTAAGTTCCCGGCTCTCTTAAGTTCGCATTATACGAGGTAAACTTTTCTAAAGAGCGTTTATCTCCAGAATGCATTGGTTAAAAATGTGAGAATATCATAATGTGACTTGGGTTACTTAGCGAAAGCTATCTTTTTATTACATTGCTTTATGGCATACGTATATACCTTAATACTCATTTTGAAAATAGTTTTGAATTTCCATTTACGGATCACTAGAAATAACTAAGCTGTGTATATTAATGATTATATTCATATATAAATTATATTCAAATGTAAAAAAAAAACTGACCAAAATATAAATTTAATATTGTATGCTTTATGACGTTTGAAAAAAAATTGCAAAAACACGGGAAATAAAAAATGAGGCTCAACATAACGACGTAGTGCTCTCTTCGCTCAGTATCTGGAAAACATATCCATGTAAAGATTTACGTCTTCGCATGTATGATAAGAGTTGTTGTTGACTATTCAAATGTTGATGAACATAGCTAGATATATCTAATGTTTCTACATAAAGATTTCTGTATGAGTTTTTGAGAATTTATGAAAAAGAGACATCTTACCAATATTTATTAAGTTTACAAACGTAATATATGTTAAGATGGAAATAAAGAATGTGTATTTAATCATTTAATTGTGATTAAAATTTACATGACATGTTTTTGATTTAAGAGAATTCTCAAAAAAGATAATGAGAGTAGTTTTTCATGGTTCCCATGTGGATAAATTGATAGAAAGCGTTATATTAGAGGTGTGGTTTACTTTTGTGAAAACCAAGTAAAGGAAATATTCAATTTATTCTTGACTCGTGAGTTTGCTAGGACTTTAAGGTTAAGAGATGTGATGTTTGTCTACCGCTTACGTTTCTGGGAATTTAAATTCTAGACTGCAACTTTAAAAACAATAATGCTCACTACCTGATCATGGTTTGCTGAAATATAGTAATAATTCAAGTTTAATGAACCATTTCAGGTCAACATATTCTATGACTTACGATTAATTTTGCAGCAAAGTAGAGAATAAAGTAGAGTTCAAAGGTGTGAGGTAACCGCAATTGAATCTCTTTTACATTTGAAGTAATAAATTACTGGATAATGACATCCCTAGTAATAAATTTTGCAATTAATTGAGCGAAGTACATAAAGGTTAGTCATTGATTTTTTCAACACCATTTAAATTTACTCCAGATATCTTCAATGAGATCAATTTACTGATTTATAATTTCTAGTACGGAGACATTAATATTTAATATAAAAAATTATCAATATGATGCGCTATTTATAATTGCTGAAATTAGTTTAATGATACTGTGTGTTTTGCTTTTTTCATGTAGACATTTTGTTGAAAATTTTCAAAAATATACAACTTGTAATATGTAACATGATGTAAACGGTCGTTTAATCAGGGCATACGTAGCGTAGACATTAGCCTGGTGGAAAATATTGTTGCTTGCTTAGTGTAAAAGTTTTTTTCCTAGAAGATGCAAGTGATAATATTTTTTCATACGTAGCTAATCACGTATTTGAAGCCATTGATATCTGCTAATAAAACTAAATAGACTGAGATAAACTTGAGAAGTAGTATTTGGAAGGTTGTAACATGTTGGAATTCATGTAAAGATAACATCAGACATTTAATGTTTGAAGTTAGGATCTGCATGTGTAATAAAGGTTTAAGGCCCAATATATATTGAAGGGGTAGGCCCCGCTAACTTCCGGCAAACGTGAGTTATTATCTTGCACCCTTAAGAAAGATGCAAAGTCCAGTTATACGGGAGTATGAACATAAACGTTACGGGCTGACGGCTATAGCCCGCTTAGGGGTGGGATTTCCGTAATACGAGGTTTGTGGTAGTTGTAAAAAATCAAATATCTATTCGATTTTATCTGGAAAATATTTAAACGAAGCACTTTAAAAAATGTGACGTGAAAAGAGTAGAGTTCCAGAAAATAGGATTCTTGATCTTTTTGCAAAATACTTTTATAACTACGTACTCTGAAATGATGGTGCATTTGTGGTTAGTAAAAGTTTTATTAGTGCCTATTCAAACTCGGGAATACATTTGGTAATGTAAAATATAGAGTGTTTTAGAACTTATGGTCTTGCACAAAATACACACGCATGGTTAACACAAGGTTATGTATATTCTTATAAAAAAATACAGGTGGAAATTTCGTTAATTGTGTTTTTATATGTCGAATTAGGTAAAAAAAAACAATTAACAAGTAGGTTTGAGAATTATACAAATAATCTTTTACCACGAATTGGTTATGCTTTGTAGGTATATTTGAATAATTTGAAATATCCTATACGGTTTTCATTTAAATAAGAATTCAACTCACGAGTCATGTTCTTCCTGACTTATGTATATAAAATGAATATATATAATGAAAACAAAATAATACATACAAGCATTTTGTATTGAATCAAGAAATGGAAAATAAGTATGAAGGTTAAAAGGTGCTTTCGAATTATATTCAAAGTTGTGAAAATTCAATTGCGAATATTTGGCTTGAAATATAAATAGTATAAAAATATCCAAATGGACTTTTATACTTCTTTTTAAATACAAATGATTTTAATTTTATTTAATTTTTGATTAGTTTCATTCTTTTGCGACTTGTGCATACACCGCTTGTGATGTAATATGTTCATTGCAAGATGACAAATTTGTTTTTTCAACGTATTGCAGAATATAAATTATATATTTTATAAGTTATTATGATACTGCAATAGAAGTAAATTAAAAAAAATGAATCTGTATACTTATTCGGAAACTCTATACTGTATTCTGTATTTTTATGATTATTTCATGTTTTGATATAATTTATTTTATTTTCAATATGTTTACAAGAACTACTCTATAATTAACCGAGTTATTGAGAATTTTTCACAACTTGAGTATTCCGTCTACATATTTCGTAACTGTATGTTATTCGTGCACGCAAGTCATTTAACTATATTCCAAATGGGTAACTTGTTTCAAATATTATTATAAAAATACTTTGATATTTTAATCTAAAATTATAACTTAGTTTGATATTATTGTGTATTTTAACATCTATGGTGAAACAATACCACCAATTAAAAAAAAACAATATTCAGAAATATATTTTTTTTTCGTCTGCTAAATTATAAAATCAAACTTTACAAGAACACTTTGATAAGTCTTAACGTATTCCCATAAAAATTAATTTGCCATTAGTAAATACTCATGTGTTTTGCAGTAATATTTGATGTTATCTTCTTTGAGTGGAAGGGCACTCTTGGACTTTATACATATCAATCGCCTACATTCGGAGTTTTCCAGTTCCCGAATCCATATAAGTTAGTGTGATCTTCGGCGGGAGTTCAGAAGGGAGAGGGTTGTTTGGACCAGTTGCTTTAAGTCAGACTTCTAAGAAAATACTGGAAATTCTTAGAGAAAGTTGAATTCCAACCTTGAAAATTTTCATTCTACTAGTTTCTGGGATGTTTAATGTTTAAATTAAGATGTCGTATAGTTATCAAAATTAAAATTGTTTTGGAAAATTCATGAACGCGGTTTCATATTAATAGCTTCAAACATTACTTGCTTTATTGCACTAGTGTAAAAAAAATCTACAATTTTTTTTTAAATTTAAAATATATACAACAAATAAACTGTTTTTGTGTAAAAATATAATAAGATGTCAATAAAAAGGTTATATTCTTCTTTCAATCGAAAGTCTTAATAATTTATTAAAAATTACCAAAATATTGTATTTATATTCCACGCAAGCTAACCATGCACACTTTAATGGTTTAGAGACGTAATTTTTTTTAAAAAACATGACATTTTCTTCACAGTTTAATCAAAATACGTATGAAATATTGTAAATAAGTTATGATCACCATCGCACAGAGACTCGATTTCTATATACTTTATATATTTATTTTCGTTCCATGTAATGTAAGAAGTAATACAAAAAGTTTTTTGTGTAAAAATATATGTTTTAAAAGTTTTATATTATATATATTCCTTTCAAAACAACCCCATTTTTTTGATTTCTCTTACAAACAAACATATTCAACGTAAGGCAGAAAAAACACCGTGATTCACAAAGTAACGTATTACGCAGTACCTCCACATCACGCAAGAATGAGTATATTTTTTTACATATATTCTAACTTTTTTTAATCGAATACAATATCCGTGAAATAAATCTACTTTGTCGAATTCGTTTTTTTTTTTTCAATACAAAAAATCTCTGAAATGTGTATGAAATAAGAAAAATACTTTTAAAAGCGAAGTTTTAAATTCTATTTTGTATTATAAGATCAAGGAAAAATATTTTTCTAGAAAAATGTGTCTTTTATGGTTGATTTGGTGGCTCAGGGGTAGGTTTTTTATATTTAAGTAGTCAGAGGTTTTCAGTATAATCAGTTTTGATAGTAAGAATCTTATTTTAAAAATATAACATTTTACTCTAAAAGAATAGTTATATAGTATAAATTTAAAAAATTACTAGTTTACTAAAGGGTTGCTTAAATAGCCATTTAGTAATGGTCAATATTTTTTACAGGGAGGTCTTGGTGAAATTCCGTTTTAATATTTAAATATAATAAAATACCCGAGTGATTTTTCCACATGTTAGTTTTTAATGGTGACCGGTTTCGCCAACCTTTCACGTTGGCATTATCAAACTTAGTTTATCACTAATAAAAATATAAATGTGGAAAAAACACATTTTATTATATTTTAAATATTTAGTAATGGTTTAAAAAAAAATTCGAATCATATTACTTCAATTTTAGTCAAAAGTTAAGATGTTCCAAATCTCATGTATTTATATAAAAAAACATTATTTTTTATATACGAAATTTTTAAATATTTTAAATATGGGTACCTCAAATTGTTTTTTGTTGTTATAAAAGTATGTCACTTTGAAAATATGTTCGCTTTAAACATTATAAAAGTTTTGTATTGAAGTATTTTCAATTTAATTTTAATTTAACTTAATCATTATATAAGTTTGTTTCTTAAGCACTTTTAAATACTTAGCAGAGTTTTTCGAGTAAAACTCCATATTAAACTTGTACTTAGTGTATTTGTACAGCAAATCATATGTTAGGAAGATAATAAAACTTTTACTCGTTCGTGGAATTTGTTGGCAAAGAAAATTATATTATTAAATAACACATGACAGAGTTTAAGATGATTATAAGTCTGTGCATATATTTACTTTTAAATAATGAAAAACTTTTAATTACTTTTCTTTGTTACATAAAATTAAATTTTATAAATGACAATACCAAGAAAAAATATCACGAAATATAAATTACAATTCTCTCTTTAGTTAAATATAAATTTATTTTAATAATTGTGCAAATGGGTTTCAATTTTCATATTTAATAAATGATTAACTAATGAAATAGGCAGAAAATTACCACATAATTTTATTAAAAAAAAATTTGTTGCAAAATACATACTACTTTATATATACTACTTTATGAGGAATACGTGCTCAAATTTAATTATTTGAACGTGGAGGCTATTTAAATATGATATAAAATTTAAATACAAAATATGGGTTAATATTCATTAAGTTAATATACACATGAATAGTAATTTGATGACATATGAATCCATTAATGACTTCAATCTAGCCTTAATTTAGATGCGGATTATATCCTGAATAATTATACCAAAAACCTATTAATGGGAAACTATTTGAATACGATTGCTAATAATACCGTATGGAAGCAAATGTGTTGGGTAAAAAGCAATAGTTATCAGGAATAGATTAGGCTCGAGTGGTGATAAAAATTGTCTCTAATTAGTAATATTTACTTTGAGTACTTTGTGTGGTGATTATTTTTTACCATCGATATATAGCGTTTAATGGAAAATTTTATTCACTCATTACAAATCGGTGTAGTCGAACCAAAATCTACATATATATTTTATGAGAAGTATAAATCTGAAATAATTTTAAAAATTATAAAAATATGGTTGATTGATTTTTGAATAGGTAAAATTATTATGACACGGGATGCAACCCGTTTTGTAATGTAGGCTTTGCATTATTAAAAGGTTGACTGTATTGTTATCAGCATATTTTAGAGCTGCTAGAAAATATGCGATATTTCAACAAAACAAAAAGAAACACGACGTAAAGTTGTATAAATTACACCATTTAGCATACGTTTATGCATTTGTATAAAGAAAATTAAATAGTTCTTCGAGGGGCCTTCACCTTTTGTTATGGCTGCCGAATTACTTTCTTAACAAACTTGAATAATGAAAAGGCCTTCTTCTTATTCCCAAAACAAAGAGCACGCGGACAATGCTGCGTAGAAGATAAAGAAGTTCCCAGTGCGCTGAAATTCCTCGCGAAAACTTTGGCAATTAAAAAAACATCAATGGTGAAAAATCTTCGACATGAGTAATTATCTTAAAATTCCACGCATACCCGCCATCAGATATCAAACTTTAAGATGTACCAGCAGACCTGGCTGTTGACCCTTCATAGACTTTTTCCAAAAGCTCACCCTAACTTTAAATTTTTTTTATTAAAGCTACGTTTTACTGATTTTCTATAATAAGCACAGGTAAATTTTGTAATTCATGCAAGTTGTTGCTAAGTAACAAAAAAAAGTAGCAATAAAAGTGGTTCTCATAAAATTAAACGGAAAAATGGTTTTTAAAGTACAACTGTAATCAATGGATACAAAAAAATATTATAAACAATCTTTTAATTTGTATTTATGTGTTTACAATATTTAGACAATCGATTTACACATAAAATAATTAAAAGTGTTTAAAAAAAAAATTTCTTGAAAAAAAAAAAGGACTGCCGATTTTTTATGTACCCAATTTTTCTTTTTAAGTCCATTTTAAACTCTGGACTTCGACTTGAATTAAAAGCATCGTAATCTTTTAGTCATTTGGGTATTCACTTGTGATTTCAAAATAAAAACAACAAATCAATCCAGTCTATTATGGCTTTTTATCGTTGATTTGTGAGTCCATCGATTTCGTAAATATTTTCGATTGATATTAGAGCTAATGTAAGCGTTAACTTTATTTCGTGTTTCAAGCAATAAACAAAGTTTGTATAATTTATTCTTATACCAGTCTGGATAAACATATAAACTTTAAAATGCACTATTTAAGGTAAGTTTTTCCTTGACGGACTGCTTTAAAAAATATTTCGATAAAAACGGCAAATGATAATAGCAAATGAATATAAACATACAACCGTTTTAATTCGTAGGCGTTCTCGCTTTTGAGGGTATTATCCTTAAATGGTGCAAGGGTTCACAGTTAAAAATGTTTGTATTCGTTCACTTATTTAGCTATTTACATATGTTGATACAAACCACGAGCGAAAACTAAACTGTTCAGGATATATCCTACTTGTTATTGCAAATCCTATAAAGCTTGAAGATGCCTCAATAAGACATACGAGTTTTCACTGTTCAAAGGAAAGTTGTTTTGTACTGCAAACCAAATATTGATTAAATGAATGAAAACCTTATAGATTGGTATTAATTACACACGCACAATATGTTTTTTTTAATAGTTATTTTAATTTTATTGTTTATTATATGATAGGCCAAAGTACGGTCGTGCCTTGGCGAGATTTGAGATAGCCATAAAAGTTTTACGGTGAGGATGAGCATCAGTTTTATTACGAAGGGGAAATGAAATTTTAGTTATCAATGCTCTAGACCCGCTACGGTCAGACGCCCCCCACACTTGCATGTAACCGGGGCCTAACAATGAAATATTAATATCATACCGTTCTACGGGTTACGAGCTCTTAAATAACATCTCATTTCTGCCTTTTTATGGCCGACAACAAATATTCAAATTCGACCGCGGAGGCCGTGTAAAAATGATTGTTTTGCGTATTTTTATCATAATAACGCTCCGGAATTGACTGTTAAACAGAAGCATTAAACCAAAAGATTTACACACGGATTCGAAACGAAGAACTTAAATTAGGATTGGGCAGAAAATCTAAAACACACAAAGTTATGCAATCGGTGCTTGCAGATGTTTTTTTATATTAATTTAACATATCTTAATTCTTAAAAAAGTTATTTGCCATTAAATATGTACCAACCAATATAACTTACACTTGAAAATCATTTTAGCTATTTAACTACTTTTTTTTGTTGTTTGAGTGCAAATGGTAAATAATGATGATAAATTACAATGTGTTAAAAATGCTTAAATGTTTTGACATTTTTTCAACACAATGGTGAAAACGTGTAATATTATTATATGAAACTCTAGTATAAAAAAAACACAGGTTGAATATTGTTTATTATTGGTTTACAACATCAAGAATCAATAAATTATTTACGAATTAAAAATTTATCCTAGACGCTTAATTTGTAACATTAAACCAAAACGTGCTCTGATGGCATTGAAAATTAAGATAAAAGGATATCATATCTAAAAGAGTCGTTGTTCATTTGGCCTGAATTGTTTATCTAAATTGTAATCGGACATTCTAATTAAAAGTTTATTTTTCATTTGGTTGCTAAAAGAATAAATGCATTTATTAGTAATTTGTTATTTTTTATAAATAGACATTTACATTATTTTAACATAGAATAATGTGATAGAAATAGAGTAGAGCAATTATACATTATAAATTTATAATTTCACGACCTTCTGTTTAACGAAGCGTCGTTTTGATCAATGAGTTATTCTAAAGCACATTCAACTGAAAACAAAGTATCTTCAGTAGTAATTTAGGTTTAAGTTGATGATGAAAAATAGAAAAAATATACTAGCGTTTTTCACAACTACGATTATTTTTTTGATTAGTTTAAGAAAACCTCTTGGATTATTATATTAATATATCTTCATAATAAACAAAATGTATATTTTTCAACCTTTACAAATAACAAAGATACAAAATTTGAGCCTATTGAATATATCGATTGTATAAATATAATTGTTCAACACTCTTTGTTTTTCTGTTATTTTTTATCAAGCAAAACTATTTTCACAAAACATAGGATTGAAGAGGGATTTGTTGTCGTTACAACTTTGACTGATAAAAACAGTTTCAAGCGCTGATCAATGAAAGGCTCGACTCTCGGTACGTGAAAAAGCCACTTTACGAGATTTACCTAATATATATATATATATTTGTATTTGCTTGTACATTAAATACAAACTTCATAATTTATTTGTAGAACTTATATTTGTTAAAAATATTTACCTCAATATCCCAATTGAATAAAAATGCATTTAGTCTATCGCATTTTGAAAAAAATGGTTTTTAATTTCTTAAATTGAATGTAAATGAGTAACAAAAAATAAGGTGGTATTTACCTTAATTGTGATATATCAATAAAAAAAAAAAGTTGTGTTTAATATTTTTCATAAAATTCAAACAGCGTTTTTGAAACTTAATTCGTTGTCTGATAATTATCATTAAAACTAGCTACTTTAGAAAAAAAAATCAGCACTGTCAAAAAAAGTAAATATAATTGCACAGAAATTTAAATATCAAAAAGTTAATAGGATACTTAGGCTGTGCCATATTTTTTGTTAATGTAATTAAAATGTTAAAAATTTAATTTACATAAATATTTGTTTTCTGGTTTCTAAGCAACTCACCTTTATTCAAATATAATTTTTAAAAAAATGTGTTATTTTGATATGTAAACATTTTTATAGAACTTACCAATAGTATCTCCCAGTGACAGCGTAAATGACACAATAACAAAAAACGCAGCGGCTGCTTCGCGCCACGATAACTGAACTAAACTTTTGAACATTTTAAACTTTTTAAAGTCCTGTTGCATTTATTTGAGACAGCCACTGGCACTGTTTTCTTGAAAGTAATGGTGCGAATTGCTGGATCGATCTGTCATCTTGTGTTGGCTTTTCGAATTTGAATTTCCGGTGACGGTTTGTCGGCTTGTCGGGGGTCGGTTTGCGGAGCTCTTTGCTGGGGTTGCTCGCGCTTCGCAGGGCGGGCGCGTACTGAGGAGACAGAGGGTGGCTCTGGAGGGGCGCCGGCGCACCCCTGCTGGTAACTTTTTGCCCCAGGCTGTGGCTATCCAGAGAGTGCAACTTTTGGATTAGGTTATCTGTAGCAGTTAATGTGACGCGTGGTGGGACATCGCAAAGATGTCCTGTTATGCTGTCAATTTGTACAAATAATATCATATAACGCTGTAGCAAATAAACTGTCGCATATTTTTTTTTTCTCCAAATAAGATACTTTATTGATCATATACAGAGTAAATAACAGTAGCAAAATACAAACGAGTACTGGGAGGAATTTAATTAATAATCAAATAGCACAGATAGTTATGCAGGTGCTGCAGAATAGCATAAGCTTGTGAGACTATACAACGTAGCCAAAGTATTTCTTACATTTTTTTGTTGAAATTGAAATACAGCTATACGTGAGCGGGTGTATCATAAGTTGATACACCTAATAACTTAAGCCTGCACAATATATGTTTATACCAATGACGATATATTCACATTGTAAACATAGCCAGTTCGTAGTTTAGAAACGAGATAAAAATTCGGATTTGTGATAATAATTTTGAATAAAGATATATAATTTTATAGTTATCGGTAATATTCCGAGTATTTGAGTCCAAAGGGAACCACCAAAGAGAGAGACGGTAATTTAAAAAACGATGATTGGATTTCTCTCCGCGGTAGAAATTATACATTCAGCGGAAGACTATGAGACATGGAATAAAATTATCAGGTAGATCTCTCGATGGAGTCATGATTCAAAACCTCGAAGATGGAGAATATTGGAGCAGATATGGGTTGTGGTCAAATAATTTTTTTTTTACTATATTGATTATTTTATGAAATTAAACGCCAATTTTTTTTGATATTATTCTTATGCTTTTGAAATCCCTTTTGACTTATAATCGCCAAAAAAATATTGTTTTCAGGTTAACTCTCTTAAAATACTCGTATTGGTTAAGAGAAAAACAGTAGAAATCATATTTTGAGACAAGTAATCAATTTTTTTATCAAGAATATAAGTAAATTTCATTAATAAAAATAAGCAAAATATTCTTAAGTTTTGTAGCACGCATGCTTAATTAATTAATTTTCAAAACATTTTCAAAATAATGTGGTTTTTCTATATACCTCCAACTGCACACTCATTACGGACTAAATTCAGTGTTATGTTAAAAAAAAAATAACAGTAAGGACCTTTTTTTTCAATAAAACTTCTAAGGAGACTTTTATTAAAAATAAATAAACAATATTTTTTCTCCGTGTGATATGGTAGCCAATTTTCACGAACAGCAAATCTGATGTTCTTGAAGAGTCCAAACAACCTGAGTTGGCATTTCTTTAGACTCTGCTTTCCACACCCATAGGTATGATGAACATGAGCAATAAACTATAATGCTTGATTGGAAATAAAGTTTTCTTATTTGAGGCTTAACTTCAACTGTTACTTCTATGTTATATAATTTATAACATACGTATAAAAAAATCATGTAACACTTATCTTTAATATTAAGTGATAAGAATAATTATAAATCTTTTAGAACTTAGAAATAGTTCAATTAGAACCTAGTAACTAAAAAAAGGTTGGCTTACCACTGACCCACGAGTTTTAAAAGCGGAAATAGATGGGAACAATATGTGTTTCCCATAAAAGGCAATATTTTTAGTAATTGCTTCAATTTAAATTGAACAAGAATTATTTTTATTCCATTAGTAAACTGTATAATGTAAACGTACAGAGAGCCGAGCTTAATAGATGTGTAAGTACATACGTATGTGTTTTTGATATTGAATTAATGATTTTATATGTATTGCTAATGGGTCTCCGGGCGGTGTTAAAAGCTTTTGAGTTTTTTTTTGTATCAATAATTCAAAAGCACTGTGTAAAAAATATTGACAATCCCTATTAGTTACTTTGCTTTACTAGAATATCCACACAATAACAGATGTTGAGATAATATATTGGTATTTCAGATTTGTTAAAATAACAAGCTAGCTTTTATCTACAAATTTATCATCGAATATAAGTATTTGAATACCACAAGATCTAATATATATTATTCATCTGATAAATGTATTTTGAGAAATGTTATAAATAAAAATACAAAAATATTCGTTTAGTTTAGTTTTGTCGTTGTGTTTTCGCAAATAAGCGGTATCATTTATAAAAATATTGTCTGGAAAGCTCTTAGGATTATCGCATAGCTAATTATAAATAAATATTACCATAAAGTCATCTTATTAGTAAAATGCTAAGTGGGAAAATAACGAAAATTATACACCATTTATGAAGTTACGGCATAAACTGGGAGCATTTCAGGCTCTATAACGACCATGTTGTGAATAGCGCACCTTTCGGAGTTATACAAACATGATATTTTATTAGTTTTGCGTGGCGCACTTGCTTGTTCTTTTGTTTACAGTACAAACTCTTGCTCATGTTTAATATAATTTATTTATTATAAAAACAAATATAAAATTGAACCAAGGACTATTTCAGCAAAATTTTCTAAAATATTCACTTTAGACTTAAGGTATCGGGTAGCGATTATTTTATTATTTGTTTGTAACGATGAATTTCATATTTCAGATATATAGTTTATTATAGTTCCATTGCTTTGAATCTAACAACGCCAAATAGTTTATATAACTAACTTTGAAATATGTCAGTGGTAGTAGAATTGGTGGCATGCCGCAACTTCAGCGGCAGAGTGAGGTCGATTACATAAACACCAAGCAAGACATTCTGAATAAAAACAAATCATCATTTTTTTAAACAATTCACGTTGATTATTTTGCATGTGAGTTTTTTCGATTTGTAGTGTAATGAGATGTATAATTTTCAGTAATTTTAAGCTTTGGACGTCAGTGATGTGATACGATAATAATAAGTTAGCTGGCTAGTAAGTGGTCCTGCGAGTAGATTATTCATTTGATTGATTTTATAGTTGCATGATTTTCACAAAGCTCAATGAAACCGTTTAATTATTATTCCGTCGAACCTCGTTGTATTAAAATGCTAGCAAAATAAACAAAACATTTTCAGATTATTCAGCAATTGCATTAACTATTGATATATCTCTAAATATTTACGCTAATGAATATTTTCTTTGGTCAAATTTTAATATATTGAGTATCAAATACATAACGAACACTTTTATTCCGATATAAAAAGCGGACTGATCTAATGCGCAAAGCGCGTCTACATTTTTAACCGCATCAAAAGCATATACAAGCTTAAATATATTTTATCTTAATTTAAATATTTTAATGTAAATTCTATGTAAATTTACAAAATCTCAGATTTGCAATTTTGACATAAAATACGTTTGAAATCACACGATAAAGTACGTACATAATAACTTAAGATATTCAATACCGGTAGACTTAACCGTATGTAATCTTTGAATTCAGTTGATAAAAAATAAAGTTGTTTTAAGATTATCATATTTAAAAGTTCATGTATCACCTGCTTTATTTCTCTCTTAGATATATAATACATCGTAACATTTTAATGAATACA
The DNA here is from genome assembly GCA_022113835.1 of Atopsyche davidsoni. Taxonomy (NCBI): domain Eukaryota; kingdom Metazoa; phylum Arthropoda; class Insecta; order Trichoptera; family Hydrobiosidae; genus Atopsyche; species Atopsyche davidsoni. Next base: position 5,103,404 of record JAILWY010000021.1, read on the forward strand.
TATATTTTTTACTCTTTTGATTTTATAATGATATATCTTTTTACTACAACTACGACTACTTTCAGATACACAATTGAAATAACAAAGTAAAGATAAGCTTTCTTCATTAGTAATAATTATAATATTATTTTTGGTACTTACATATAATATATGATGTTGCTGTTAGCAAATTTGAAATTTCGCCACTTCACTTTACAATTAAAATAAACAATACGTCTGGATGCATTTCTGTGAGAAACATGAGTGTGCAACCACGCTGTATCTCAAGGCGCATGGCAGCGGTTAAATATAGCGTATGCAAATAAACTGCAGCGACCCGGGTAAGTAGAAAATTGAATAAAATGACATTTAAAGTGCAAAATGTATTGCAATATGCTCATAGTATTACCTGAGTATTTTGGCGGACGGTTAGGTTTCTGATAAATTGAATTTTCGTACGTGAATTGACTAAAATATAAGTATGAGACATATAAACCAATATGTATATTTGAACAACAGGATATTTGATAGTTATGTTAAGCACCGTACTGAGCATTTTCAACGACAAATTCAAATTGTATAAAAAACTGTACATAACGTTGAAAAACTCTTTAAAATTATTTAAATATAAAATTGTAATTATATTCATTCATTAGGGGATGATTAAAATAATGTGAATCATTTTTGAAATTTTCTTGGTATTGCTCTTTTGAACAAATTAGTTTGGAAGCTGACATAGTTTTAAAAGTATTCTCCTTTAAATATTTAGCTTTAACAAAAATTCCAACGATATGTGGGTCGGATTAACAATTGTTAAATTGATTAATACAGATGTCTATGTAATGCTTGTTTTTTTTCTTTTATTTGCTCATTTACTATGAAAATTATCTAATTAAATATTGTGACAGAGTCAAAAACACTCTAACCGACAATCGAATACTAGAATTGTACTTATATAAAAATATTATCGATAACTTTACAAATGTCTAATAAAATGTTGTTGATACATTTTAAAAGATTTTTAAAAATGTTTTTACTGTATTTTTATGTATTTTTTGTGTCTTCTCTTCGATAACTTAAAAAAATTGGCTTCACTTACATTCAAACCCCGACTTCTTGGTCAGTATGCAAGAGTGTCAACCACCAAAGTATGACTCCCAAAATAATGATTTCAACTGTATCTCATAGGATAAAATATATTATTTCATGTTTCTAAAGCTTTTCATTACAGGCTCTTTTGCTAAACGTGAGCCATAATCTCTTTTACAAAATTGTGTTGGCCACGGGTAAAATACGGTTTCCAAATGAGTCCGTAAGATTAAAAAATAGTAACCATAAAACTGACAATTCAAATATTTATATTAAAATTATAACTATTAAATTATGCGATCATTACAGAACTCAATCTGCTTATGGTTGATTAAAAAATTGTTACAGGAAAATTAAATACATATATTTTTTCATCACAGAAGATAAAAATAAAAATGATTAGAAGCTTTGAATGAAAGAAGCAAAAATATGAATTCGTTGAAGATAATGTTCACAATTGCGTCTATTACCTTCAAATGGTTAAATAAAAACCAAAATAGTTCAAGCGCTTTAAGAATGCGATTTATTGCTTTATGTCTGCCAAAAAATGTTAAAGCCAAGATTTATAAAAGTATAAAAATGTTAATACTTCTTGTATGTTCTATAATATATCACAAAAAATTAAATTCTTCTAAAATTGTATTACCCGTGTAGATGTAAGTAAAAAAAGACCCAAAATTTCAAACTAAAACTTTCAATTGGGCTGAAGAAATAAAACGAATATATAACTGAGGGTCCAACAAAAACTATTGACAATTTTTCTTAGAACTTCAAACCAAAGATATGTATGCATGATTTAATACACGCCAAAAATCCGTATATTTCCTAATTGAATACCCAGAAATATAGTGAAATAAGTAATTCCACTTTAACGCTGTTATTTTTTTATTAATATTTTTCAAAAGCGCCAATACCAGACTTATATTGAAGTAGAGGAAACTATGCTAAGCTTCCTATGGCAACATGCAGGAAACTGTTTAAAAGTAGCAAATAATTGTTTACGACCTGTTCGTGCTTCCACTGGCAATGGCGGTTCAAAACGGCGGAAGTAAAACGGCGGGGAATCGAATTGATATTTGTCAAAGCGATAAAACTACTGGAAAACATATTTCAGTGCACTTTTGGTTCGCTAGGATGATTGTCGGCCGTGAAGCGGGTTTGTGCTCGGTTTGTATGCATTCTTGTAAGCCATACGGGCTTTGAAGTATCGACGAATCCAACTACATTCGAAGTATTTATTTTGATTATATTACAAAGTATGGATTATATGACCCACTTAAAGCAGTGATTTTATTTGCGAAAGAATTTTAGGGTTTTTTACGATCAGTACTTCATTATAAGGGCTGCCTTGCTGAAAAGTATAAAAATATGTATTTATGGCATATTTAAAGAAAACATGGGACATACATAGAAGCTATGTTATCATAGTTTTTTTAATATATGGCAGTTTGACACGTTTATCAAGTTTATAGCAATGATAAAATGAAATCGTATTCAAAACTAAAATTGAAAATGGACATAAAAAAAAACATACAATTTCATATTTTCGTGAAATAAATTAACTATTTTGTAATTATTGTTTCTAATAAATTTACTTTATCAAATATTTATAAGAGTACAATTTAAATATTATTAGCCTTTGTCTGACTAGATTAGTATAAGCGGTTAATTCCAAAAATATATTTGCAATTTCGTAGCCGTTTGGTTATTTTGTTTTTCAAAATGATTGGGCTCATATGTGTGAAAAAAATAGACCAAACAAGTATACAAACTGGTATTTTTTTATATTTTTTATTTTCAAAATTATTGTTTTATGTTAACATACAAAAAATCAATTCATAAAAATTGTACGCAAAAGCAGAAATACATTTATTTTTATATATTTTATAATTTGAAATAACAGATTTATATATACCTTTATGTAAAAAGGTAATACGATTATTGCTAGAAACAGATACACCTGCTGTATTTATTAATAGCGCAAACCCTTCGCTGTTCAAAATCCCCTAGATACGTTCCCAAAATACTGAAAACACACCAATCACCCGCAAATAAAAACGGGCCGAGCAGCCGGGCGTCTGAATTCGATTCCGCGGGTCGGTCTGGCCGAGTGCTGGCCGGCGCATTAGCCGGAGGCGGGGGCGGGGGCGGAGCTCCCCGGGGCGGGGGCAAGGGGTCGGGGGCGGTGGCGGCGGGGGCGGGGGCAGGGGCGGGGGCGGGGGCGAGGTCCCGGGGGCGCCGGCGGTCGAGGGGCGGCGAGATCCGCGTCTTGAGGAAGGCAAAACAATGCCAAAACTACTGTCAAGTCTGCGGGGACGCCCCTCGGGGGCACGGCTAGATTATTGCGTTATTTTGTTTAATTGTTAATCCTGTTATAAAATAAATATTTACAGTATTATGTTTTAGTCACAGGATACACACGCAAAACTACTAGGAAGGACCTCCAGAAAATTTTAAGAGATAAAAGATGAGATTCGAGCGCCCTTGTAAAATAGAGCATTTTGACTTGTTTTCAATATTTTTGCTTGATAAACATAAATAACTCTGGCACTTTAAACATAGAGCATCATTTTATTATTTCTCCAAATCCCTTAACGCAGTCGTAGTATTGCTCATAAATCCAAACATGCTCAATTCCCTGGCAGAAATCCAATGTGCTCTTCTACTGTCGTATAATTACCTTTGCAGAATCTCTGTACACATAAATAATATAACAATAAGTTTAACACTGTTCAAGCCACATTGGCTATAATTTTTACAATAAACGTGTATTGATGGTGGTCGTATAAAAAAAAGGGTTTCGAGAAGCGGAACGGGTGGCATAAGACAGCAGGTTTTTCGGTGCCACGGTCGATGAGTCTTAGTATATTTTGGGGATTGACATAAAAATTATTTAAAAAAATACTTGGATAGATACTCCAATCCCATTTCTCAAATGAATAACACGCATTTTATTTCTACTCGTATTTTTTGTAAATTTGACCGAATGGCGACTTAAATTTAAAAATTGAATTTACCCTGTGAACATACAATTGGACATGACAATTCGAGAAAAAAAATTCTTATTTCCTGTGCAAAAGCAATGTAATTTACATCGGCCTACATAAATAAGTAAATAATGCTTGACTTTAAAATGGAGCTAATTTCATAATTAACACTTGTTACTTTTCTAGCCCTCGTTCTTTTTTCTCTGGGTTTAGCTTACGAAGTGGACTGTATTATAGGTAATATCAAACACTTTTATTTGCTTAATCTTTAATTCAAACTTCGTTTACAAATTTTGGAAACAATCATAAACCTACCCGAGCGGAGCCATATACATTGCAACCATATAGGTTACGCGGCGATCTCTTTGGTACCAATAATCATAAAAAGTGGTCCGTGGCGATGCAGGCCGTGACTCAAGGTCACGTGACTGAAGCTGCATACAATGCCTTTTTTTAATATTAACAAATATTCTTTTGATTTGTAAAATTATAACAGGGAACGAACGTGCGGCGACCTGTCAAATACACTCGCCAAATCATTTCTCTGATCTAACCCATTTATTAATATGAGTATTTAATAACCGTTATACTACATATATAGTGGTTTTCTGTAATATAAAAAAATATTGAAAAAGGATCCGCGTGATTGATTTAATTATTAGCCGTGTATTAGTTGGCGGCCATAGTAAAGGAAGCCCGACCGTTTAGTTTTATGGCGTAGCACTCGCCCGAGCGAGCGACGCGTTATCAGTAGTAACAAGTTCTGGGAATCCGGTCTCTCAACACACGCAGCTTCACAACATACGGCCGGCTTGCAATCAGCCATTAGCTTCCATATATTTGAAGTATTTTATTATTGATTTACAACACAACGTAGAACGGTATTTTGCTAATTTCAAGTCAGTTGCGAGTTGTGTCGCGACGTGTGTGGAGGGTTTTGTTTACTCGAATAACTATAAAAAAAACTGCTTGTAAATTGAGGTGTACGCAGGCTTAAATTTTGTAACGAATCAATTTTAAAATAAAGAAATACATGCATGCTACCACCTAAGCCACACACCATATTACATCCATAGTCATAAGAACTATTGTAAATATACCGAATGAAAAATAAAAAAAAATTAAATTTTACAACCATTACATCTACAAACCTGTAAAATATTAAATAACAATCGAGGTTTGGCATGAATCATCCACTAATTATGCTTAACAAATGTATTATGTGATTTTATATAAAACTACTTACGGCATTGATATTTTCTTCTAATAAGTTCTAATATTCTCGGTAATAAGATATTAACTGACGGCAGACGAACTAATATTATCGAAATAAATTGTAATCCACAAATAAGACACTGTGTTTTTAAATATAGATTTTTTGCTCAGTATGTGTAAATAATCATATTTTTCTACACCAGAGGGTCCCAAACTTTTTTGTCCCGTCGACCCCTTGTCGAGTTTTCCTGTTTTTCGTAAACCCCCTGCCTTGCTAATATTGAATTTTAACATTTGGCCATGTGGGTTTCGTTGCTCTTATAATCATTTGGATTATCTTTATCTTATCTTTCTTACACACGTTGTCGATATGGCGAGACCAATTAATTTTTTTATCTATTGTCAGCCCTAGGATTTCGAAATGATGTACGATTGTACGTTCTCTCCGGCGGGTTATCAGCATCGCGTTCGTTTTATGCTCTGAGAACTCTAATTTCACTTTTTTACCCCTGTTAACTAAGCGCTGGAGAGCAAACGATATCAGCGACTCGGCATCTTCAATAGTATTGGTCAATACTATTAGGAGAACATCATCAGCAAAGGCCTGTACGTGGCAGTGTTCTCTGAAATCTATACTGAGTAGGTCGTCCAGTATTATATTCCAGAATGTTGGACCACATGTAGAATCTTGGATGCACCCTTTAGTAGTCGTCTTGCAGCGTGTAGTTCCGGCATGGCTGATTTGCACTGTTCTATTGGAGAGATAGCTTCTGACGAGTTCAAATAAGTTGCACGGACATTGCTTTGCTGCTAGTTGGTGTAGCAAGAATGGCCACCATATATTGTATAAAGCTCCTTTGATGTCTAAAGAAACCGCAATATTTAATAATTAATTTTTCCCTGTTATTTTTAATTTTGTCTATCGCTGTGTTAAGTGCATCTTCTATTGATCTTTGAGGCGTAAAACCAAATTGATTATTATTTAGTTTTTTGGAGGTGTGTAGATGCCAGGAAATTCTTTCAACCATCAGCTTTTCCAGTGTCTTGCCAAATATGGAAAGAAGTCCTATAGGTCTATAGGATTTGATATCCGTGTAATCGTTCTTGCCTGGCTTGGGAATCACTATCACTGTTGCTCTTTTCAATGTGTCGGGGAAACATTTCACTCTAAGACACGCGTTGAACATTTAGAGAGAAAGATCTCGAAATGATAGCACGAAATTGTGACATATATCCGAGGTAAAATTGTCGTCTCCTGGCGCTTTTGATGGATCCATGTTTTCTAGTACCCTGATGATCTCAAAGATTACAAAAGGTGGGTCATCGGGTGTATTGGGTGTGGTCTTGGAATTCTTCCTGATAATTTCTTGATCTATAGTGTCTGTTGACTCTGAATCGTCCGGGAAAAAGTATTCTTGTAATGCTTCAGCAGAGTCCTCCGCATTTGAAAATATTAAAGGCCCATTTCTTAAAGTAGCAGGGGGCTTTGCTTGATTTGTAGAGGTGAGTACTCTGTAGACCGTCGACCACACTGTTTCTCTATTTTGGTTATTTTTTTCGTGATCAGTCAAGCTTTTTTATAAATGCCACAGTATATATACGTACGAGTCAATTTAACACAACAATTCATCAGTTAGTGTCTTTAAGAATATTTATCAGGATAAAAACTTTGGGGCAAAAAAATGTTATTTATATCACAGAATTATTTAAAAAAATATATTTATAATTATAAAAAATGTTTATTGAAAATATAACTAAAACATTTAAACAAATGCAAAATCGTTTACACTAATAAGAAAAACTGTGAAATTAAAATAGTATAGTATTCAAATAGTATGCGCAGTATAAAATTTAAATATTATTAAATTTTGATTTGCATATAATTATTTTATAAAAGCATAGTTACCATAATATAAATACTAACTAATTTTATAAATAAAACATCTGGAATTTTAAATACTTAAAAAGTCAATTTAAGAAAACAGAGCCTCAATTTATTTTTTTCTGATCGATAATCAAGGTTTATGTATTGTCCTCCTTTTGACTTTTGTGACAATAAAAAACTTTAATTACTATCCTTATGCTACGATGAGCATTGTTGATATCGTTTCATATGTGACTCATAAAGAGGTCCATAAGTTGTTATAATTTTCGTTATAAAAATACTTTTCAACCCCATTAAAGTAGGTGTTGCTAGCCGCCAGGTATTGCCAGTCTTTAAAGATCGAATATGACCTATACTAAAGGCTATACAACGTACCTTTTGTTTTTTTATTTCATAAACATAACATTCCACGCCAGCCGGGAATAAACTTTATGACGGAGGGATCATAATAAATCCTCCAATCTGGCGGTGGGACATCAACACTTATATTTCCAAACTTTTAGTACCGCGACCCTCGTAAAAGTAAATAATGAATTAAACGGCCATTTGTTTTTATTTTTGCTTCGGATGATTAATGAAAAGCACAAAAAAAATTGGTTCGCGTACCTTTACATGCCATTCTACATTTTTGCGTCAGTTATATATTTTTAAACACAATAGAAGGATAAAAAAATCTATTTAAAAACTGTCGATGAATTGTTGATCGTTGATGTTTTGATGACATTAATCTGCCAATATAACCTGATATTTAACTATAGATAAAAGATAATAGAAAAACTTATGGTTACCTAACTTTCGCAATGAGCAGTTATTATTATTATTGTTAATTTTTCAGTTGGATGTTTCAAGATATAGAAGTATTAATAAAAAGTTATCTTGTATTACATTAAAATTAATAAGTTAACTTATATGTAAAATGACAAATACTAAAAAGTACGCTATTTATTTATTTTAAACTAAAATTTTGATAAAAGCATTCAATTATTAATAAAAGCAATGAGTAAGTTTTATAAAGTATTAACTAGAACAAAACATTAAATCTTTGCACTATTTGATGTTCTTCACTGTTTTCTAAAATTAAAATTAAACAGAAAACTTGCATTTTCTTTACTTGCTTTGTAGATGTTTCATATGTAATGTAAAGTTATAATATTATATAATAGAAGTTGTAAGTGCATATATCTTCGTGCATTCTTATCGAGAATGAAGTTTGTAGTTTCACTTCCCTGTTATGTTGGAGGTATTATATTATATTTCCACGAAAGATCTACGAGATTTAGTTATTATAAGTTTTAAAATTATATTCTAATTGTGATTTTACACACCCAATTTCTGAAATTGGTTGTGTTAAAAAAAAATCTTGGTCTTCTTGATATTTAATTTAAAAAAAAATGTGCAACAAATATTAATAAATATTTTTTCAAAGGATTACAAACATTTTCACTGTGAGCACTATCGCCTTTTAAGTGCTTCAAACCTTAAGAAGACTTTGCCAGTCTGACAAACCTTTTGAAAGGCAAAAGCTCCCACATTTAAACTTGGCCGAAAAGCCCTATCCATTTAAATTTTCATATTTACTGTTAAAACATGCAGCTTTATATATATATATCAAACCGGTATGTTGTGGATAATATTGCAGTGTGTCTGCAAACATCTACCTCATACAATTCAAAATTTATATTTCAAATGATATATTTATCTACTTTTATATTCGTTTAATATTGATTTATTTCATAAACATCTATTATTCAAAATAACCACAGATAAAGTACTCATTTGGTGACAGACAATAACAGAGGGCAGATCAAAGCCGCGACGCGGTGAGCTTTCGCCCGTTTGTTGTGGAAGTAATGATGATTTGGTAATCACAAATCAAGCGTCATTAGTTTCAAATGCCATTATTTACTCCGTTCTCAACACGATACTCCAATTAAGGAATTAAAAACGGAGGTCCAATTAGGCAGTGACGGCGGTGAGCGACGGGGCGGCCGCTCGCCAAGTGTCAGCAAATTTTAATTAAATGCGTAAGTGGGCTTAATTAAAATCATAGTTAACTTAGAATCTTAAAAGACTTTTTTTCTTCGACTGCTCGGGGAGTTTTTTCAGTTGAATAAACACCTCTCTGCATTGAAATTATACCGCTACATAGATAGCCCACGTAGCGTTTTGAAGAAGTGTGTATAGCTGGTTAGTTGATTTAAAATAGTTGTTTGCTGTGGTGTTTTTAAATAGGATTAGGAACGAAAAACGGAGATAATGGTACGAATTTATAATTATAATTTCCATTAGAGCACTCTGTTAATTTGAGCATGGCTTGATAACTCCTGATGGGTGTAGTGTGACACACAAGTGATGGCGCCAGCGCAGGGGTGCCAAAGCGCTCCAGTGATTTAGTGACCAAATTATTGTTCAGAAATGGGCTAATGTCGCCCCGTCGCGCGGAAACGCATTTCAAATGCAAAATCGGTCTGACGTAGGATTTAAAATGTTTTTGAACAGACCGCCTCAAAACTAGGCGGAATACAAAAGCTTTACGTCTAATGCACTTGGTATTGAATATTAAAGGACGCAATTCGTCAACAGATTCTTAATAAAATAATAACTTCAAAAAATCTTACACTCTCTCATACTAAATCAAATACTATCTACATAGCGCTTTTTGAGAATAAGAAAACGACGAAAACGAATAATTTTTAATTGATTATATATCTAATAAAATAAATATATATGTCAACACATGAAACGAATTTTTTTTTATCTAGGCACGAGTGGGATTCCACATTTGCTTAAAATAAAGAAATTAAAAGGATTAATATTATCATTTCATTACAATAAAATAAAGCCAAATGGTTTTGGAGACTACCTTAATTTCACTATTAGCGAGAGTTCTTTCGCCGAACACGGCATCTTCAAGACTCTTTTTCAACAGCATCTTCAGTCATGAAGATGCCGTGTTCGGCGAAAGAGCTCTCGCTAATAGTGAAATTAACGTAGTCTCCAAAACCATTTGGTTTTATTTTATTGTAATAAAATGGAGTATTATAAAATAAATACCAGTTCCATTAATTATTATCATTTCAAGTGGATATCGTTTATTTAAAAGCATATTGCCATATTAAATATTCTGTGTCTCATTGAGCTCACAAGTATTTCATATCCTTATAATGCAATATTATTTTAAACACGCCTGACATGGAGTTCACCATCTTATATCAGATTCACATATGAAATAGATTTCCAAACAAATAACCTTTAAAACAGCTTTAACAATCATACATTACACCTGCGCTCACCCGAGCAGACGTGCTCGGGCGGATTTCCTTCATTTTTCGCGGAAGCGTACGGAAATCCATTTCCACGGTAAGCTCCTCTGGGCGACATGTTGTGACAGGCCAATGAATTACCGACCCAGCTCTGCAACAAAACTAATTCCTAACCGCACTCTAAATGCATCTCAGTCACTCATCTCGCCTGCATTTCCTACGTGCTGCATTACATACGTTTAGTGCAGGATGCAGCCGTGCCTTACATACAAGCAACTAGACTTAGCTTAAATGCCATATCAAACAAAATAATACTTTATTAATTTATTATATTAACCAATTTAACATATACCAATATCTTTGTCTTTGATATTTTCTAAAAAATCTTTACAGTTTACCTTTTCTATTTTGTGAAAAAATTGTAGAAATATTTTAATGTACTTTGTTTTTGAGAGCTTTGATAGAGATCTGGTATTTGCGATTTCAAAACTTAAAAATACGAAAGATAAGATAAATATTTATGTTTTTCAAAAACTGAGCATTATGTTTTGTTTATATAAATGATTTATTTTAGAATTCCATGCTTTGTTTTGGGAAATTTATTTAGAGTACTTTGTTGCGTCAAAAGGATCCTATTTCAGATATGAAGTGCTTTTCTTCTTTTCATATAAATTGAACTATTTTCATGATACAAATAAGAAAATTGCTTTTACTAACATACAAAAGCTACTCTTCTGTCAATAACCAACAAAACCATCAACTATGTTACAATTTAAACATCTGTCTTTCAATAGCATATAGTTGAAGGATTGTCAATCAGCAGTTTATACATTATCACATTAGTTTATGTAATTAAGCGGTATAGTTTCTGATAGTAACTGATGTCAATTATTCAGTACATTTGATTGAAGAGAAAAGTAATTAGCCAAAATAAACAACACAACGTTCTATAAAATTTGTTCTTGGTTTTAATACTTACTTGTTTATATTTAATTTAATTTTTTAATTACGGCTCACCTTAATTATATTAGAATTTTTAAAATAAATCACTGTCTAGCAAAACACCAAGAAACTTTTTTTTAAAATTTGATTTAAACTTTTAAATAATGTTTATTTTATAAATTTAATATACTCTAGTATGATATTTAACTTGTACTATTTTTTTTTATTATTTCAATTGAATGGATTGTGATCATATGATTATGAGTATATATATATAATTATTTAACTATTTATAGAAATAAACTGTAGCAAATATAAATAAATTTTTTCAAAAAATAAATATATTTGATGCATAATTAATTCTTTCTATTGTGTAAAATACCAAATTTATTAAATGCAATATTCGTTATCATCTTCCAACATTACAAATTAGATTTGATAAAACTACAATTTGTACCTTTACGTTTAAAATTAATCTCCAGTGGTAATTAGAAAAGCTCAAATACATTACACTGTGTAAATCATGGATGAAATTAATCGCGAGTCTCGGGCGTGTACCATTGTTGTAATTAATTTAATAACAAATTAGCGTCTGGGGTGGCCGTGTGACTTCACTTAGTCGTACAAATATGATTTACGGCACCCGATAAGTTCCAGGAACTGATTATGTTCCCCGCTTGATATTTAGACGGATGATTTCTGTATATCCCCACCTGTAATAATATCATTACCTATAATCGTGTATGTCATAATAACAGAGATAATTAATTGGGATAAATATAGTTAATTATTCTGTTTAAGTAGGACGTGTCATGTGTAACTTTATTTAGGGATAGGTTTGCTAATTTAAGGCTACAATTAGAAGGATTCAACGAAACGAGATGAATTTAATACAAAAGAATGACAGCTTGCACGCTGGGATTTGCATGAAGCAGCTTAGTGGCAACGTTTTTCTTTTTAAAACTAGTCAGGTTGTAGTTATAGGAAGAAGGTTTGCGTTAATCATAATTCAATGGTATCGAGGCTTTTTAATTTTATTAAAAGGTAAAGCAAAAAAAAAACATTAAAAATGCTTTGTATTCTGCTTAATATAGAGGGTAACTTTCAGGATTTTACATAAGGCACGGTTAATTATTTTGAACAAAATAAGATTTCTCCTGGTATCCAATCAAAATATATGTAATTTTTGAAAAGTACCTTTGCTTATATGACTAAAAAATGTTATGGGACCTACACAAGTACACACGACAGACATCTCAAAGGTAGCGTTTATAAGTCGACGTATTTCATTTTTTTCCACTATACTTCAATGTAATCTCAAATGAAGAATACAAAGAAAACCTTTTTGTCAGTCTTTGCGTAAAGTATTAGGGAGATTTCGGAGATACTTTCTAATTGCTGTCTAAATTAACAAAGAAAAGAATTAAGTTCTGAATACATTAATTGGTTTTATTAAGTAAGTAAATCGAGTTAAAAAGAAATGACAATATTTTGGCAAGTGGCATAATCACTTAGACAGTAACGAAAAAGTATAATATTAAATTGGAAGATGTCTTCAAGATTTCTGATAAATATAAAAATTAATAGTAATTTTTATTACTTTTTTATTTCCAATGAACAAGGCGTGTGTGTTTTTAAGTATGGCAAATAACGACGATTAACAAGAGATATATAAATTACAAAAAGCAATATTGTACACTACGAACCAACAAATTAGATACTTGAAACGTTTTTGTATTCGTAATTATTTCATGAAAGTCATAATTAAAGTTAAACTTATCGGAATCCTTCAATATATGTATAGATTTAAATAAACCAATTAAATTTTAAAAACTACATGATAATTTCATAATAAGTAAGATGGAAATGTAAATATTTTAACGAGCGCAAGTATGAATATTTCATAAAATTTCAAAGGGAAAATATAAATATCTTTAAATTACAAGTACTACTTCTCTAGATATAGTGATATCCCATAAAGTACGACAAACTCATAAGAAAACAAGTCAACAACTCGTGATTATGAAGGCAAGGCCTGAGGGCCTTTAAGAATTTTCAACGCAACAAGAATTAAACGTTTCTGGCTTAGTGAACCGCAGTAATCAAGCGATGTATGCTTTATCCAGGTTCCCGAGCGAGAAGCTCCTTAGCCTCTAACCGCACGGCTTCCGTTTTATTTTATTCAAGCAGGAATTTTTTTGTCACATTCTTAGAAATTTAACTGTACTTAACTTAAATTAATTTGCTTGAGAACCATTGCTCTCAAGATCTTATCAAGTTTCTACAAAAGCTTTCTGACGTTGCTACTAGTGTACCGTCTATACTAACCGATGAATTTTCTTCTTTTTTTTTGTCTGAGTATGTTTTAAATATTATTTCCTTCCTTTTTGATATTTAAACAATGTAAATACGTTGGTTCAATAAAATCACGCTATATTTTATGAGTATGCGTAAAAGAATATAGAGGAAAAACAGTAGGCAAACGGAAGCTGTGGAATATATAATTGAACATTTTAATAAAATAGTAACTAAGAATCTGATAATATATTTCGGATCATTTATGACCAATTTTGGGATTAAAATTATGTTGGATTTTCAGAATTTTTAATGGTAGTAGCAGTTATAACAGAACTACGTTATATTTCACAAAAAAATGTGTCTTATTGAGTGAAACGTCGTATAGCAATAGTGGCTGACATATAAATGTATACGCTGCTTGGAGAGCTGAATTACATATAAGTATTGTGTGTGTAACGCACACCTGGTTATTTTTTCGTTTCTGATTATCTCATATTTTTTAATATATAAAACAGAACTATTATAACAAATCGTTGATCGTGAATTATTAATTATTTGTTAAAAAAATTATTATTACTTAGAAATTAAAAAAATCAAAGGCATTTAAAATTTAAATACATTATCAGAGTAAGATCATTCAACTCAGGCTGTGATCAGAATTCCCCGTAAGAATACCTCTAAGATGTTCCCAAAGCAACGGAAGGTAATTATTTTATTAGCATAGCATACTTGACTCGTTGAATTTTAAGTAATAGCTATTTAATCAACTAACGAGCAGTCCCCACGTCTTGTTACTTCCTCCATCCCCAAATTATGCAAACACAACGGTGGTGGGTTGTGACGTCACACCCTCCTTGCCTCGGCGCGCACCCCTCAACCCCCGGGGAGTACGCTCGCAAATTCACAGGCACGTTTGACAAATAGTTTGACAGCTCTCAGCCAGTGCGAGCCGAGCGCGCAGTTCTGCCAACATTGCCAACAAGGAAGACAGCTCCTGCAGTGGCCACACAGCACCATGGACCATCTTTCTTATTCCCTGTCATCGTGATTGATGTTTTTTACATAATAATATTGAGAAAATGAGACCCATAACTCATAATGAAAATGAAGGCAATAGCGCGTTCTCTTTTTCTTAGTCTTACTGGATAATATGAAAGCATTAATTAGATGCTAAATTTTAACAAAATAGCTTTAACGATTCGATAGCTAGGATAAAGAAAAATTCGTCAAACTAAATGAAAAGAATAGCTTACATATAATATATCATACTATTTTTAAACAATAATTTACTTGTAATGACTATAAAAAAAAATTATTCATAAATTGGTAAAGAACCATATTTTAAAATAAGGGCATTTTATTGATTTTTTTGTGAAGACCGTCTCACAGGAAGTACGATTTTGCCTATACAGGTTTTATTGATTGATAATGATTAAGTACATTTTTTCACATATATATAAAGAAACTCTTAGAAAAATATCATCGCGATTAATGTGAGATTTGAACCCACATCCCCAAGCTTACATGGTCGGTGCATTACCAATTAAACTAACGAATCACCGGTACTAAGCAAGAATTTTTAACAATAACATCCTATAAGTGTAATAACGTACTTATTATGCCAATTAAATATTACAATAAAAGGGCATTTTAAAAATAATAATTTATATTAATTAATAGAATGAACAAATAATTTATGTCACCAGTTTCTACCATTCGATCCAAATAAAATTACCCTTAACCAATTAAAAATATATATTTTTTATACAGTGTCGAAAAAATATCTGTTATTGCACAATTATATTTAGATCTTTTTTAAAGCAAACAGAGCTTCAATAAAATGTACGTAGAGTTTTATCGATAATTTTGACTGCCATCTTTCATGCATCAATCGAATCGAAAACATTAGAAATGGTTGCTTACTATCCCGGTTGACAAAATCTATGACTCGTTTTCTTCTCGTCGTTCCAGCCGATGAATGCACTAATTTAAGTGTTGTGCATTTATTCATCCCTTCCACGTTTTACGCCGGCCATTGTGCAAACAGAGCCGGACTAGGCGCTGTGAATCAAGGTGATCGTGTGATTCATCGCCGTGATAAAGCAGGGGCGGATAAGATAAATTAGGCTGCTGTAGGATTTGGTTTGTTTGGGACCTGAAGGCTTCTTTGTTGAGTTTTGTTTATGATTCGTGTGTAAACAACGCGAATTTGTTGTAATGATAAAACTCGCTTTATTTTAAGAGTTTTATATAAATTACTTTAATGTTATTACATGTTTCTACTGTATGTAGTCGAATTTATTTATTTATAGGTATTCGGAAAATCGACGCGTTTTAACATCAAAATTCGTATAAGAATGTGCTATGAATTTATTGAATATCCAAATTAATATAATTCCGGAATACTTTTCATCCTATATTTATTAAAAATTTCTATCATAAAATTCCATAAATGCAATACAAGCAATGCCTGTTGATGTAACTGGTTATATCAAAACTAAATAAACACTAGTAACATTTCATATATTTTCATATAAAATGTTACAGGAATGCATTTTTGCATGGGAGAATGGCGGATGTAATCATGGCTGGCTGTAAAAGATTTAACCTCTCGTGGCACACATTAAAAAGCATATCTGCAATAAACACATTCGCAGTTCCATTAAAAGGTCTGCAGCGAAGAAAAACCCCGAAAAGAATACATTCAAGATCACAGCGGGCAGATCGGAGGCATTCGAGAGAAATATGCATCGCGTTTATGTGTCATATCTAGCAGTGGAGATACGATATATGACATGGTGTTGTGTGCCAATTTTATTACAAGTCATAAAACGGATTTATGAAAGCACTAAGACATTATAATAAGGAAGACCGCTCTTACGGTATGGCGTACCCATAAAAATGTGTAAGGTTAAATATTGACAACTATAACTACGGCCTATTTCGTACCCCTGTCATAAGAATCCCTGTGCTTATATTAATTTTCTATCGTAATAAACATACGCTATTATATTTATACACTCTGCATTTTTTGTTGATGATAAATATTTTTACGAGCAGGGGAGGGACTTGGAATGGCGTTATTGGAGATTGACAGCATTGAATGTGATGAATTTGATTTGAAAAAATTATGAACACTGAAAAAATATATTTTGTAGACTTTACTAGTGTACTAAACAATTTGTGGTAAATATCAGAGTAGTTTTTGTATTGAATTTGCTTAAGATAAATTTTCACTTTTTAATAAAATGCAGAATATTAATAACCAAGTAACAAATAACCCAATTGCTTATAATGTCCATATATGTATATGTGTGTGTGTATATATATATATATATATATATATATATAGGTTACATACAATATAAAATGATGTAAAAACTATTCAGACTTATGTTGGCTAATCTTATAATGATTAACTATAAACATTCTAAAAGTACGTATCTGCTTTTGGTATTTCTCTCTGACAGTTATTTTATCTTTCTTCTGTCACAAAGTATTAATCCTCAAACAATAAATGTAGACGCTATCAACAGAAGAAGAAAGAAAAACTTACAAAGTCTCCAAAGAGAACTTAATGTTACAATTAAGACCGTAAATATTCTAGATTTACGTAATACGGGTACTGATTTGTATAGTCAATTTAATACGCAATCATACAATGGGTAGTTTATTTCAGAGCATCTGTGAAAATTGGTACCACAAGTATATCAATGGTAAATTCAACTAGTGAGAATACCACATTTGTGTTGTGAGGTATCTAACAAAATAAGCTACATTAAAATATTTTTAATAAATTTCTGTTTAATTAAAACGTATAAAAGAAATAGTATAAAGCAAATTATTGCATATCTCTGGAATGTGATGTTAAAAGTATGAAAAATTTACTTGTTTATTTTGTTGATATTTTACTTTAATTTTATCAAGACTTATCGTAAGGAACACTAAAGACTCTTACAAGTTATTAAATATGAATTTTGTATTACACAGAAAATAGTGCACAAAGAATCTATTATGTTGCATACTTTTAATATATAAGAACATTACTTTAAATGGAAATTCTTTTCAAGAAGAACGAATACTTTATATTTTTTATTGTTCCGTTATTATTTCTATATTTCATAAAATTAAAAACACTATTTGAACTTTATTTGAATATGTGTTAATTATAATTTAGTTTAAGCAAAAGTACGCAAATATATATTTATCTGACCATGTTATTGCGGCATAAATGTCACGTGTTTTTTTCCGACACGTGTAGGTACCTGAAAAACTGCTATCCTTTGACAATACGTCAAATACCTAAATTATTTGAATATTATTCACAAAGGGTCGAATAATAATATTTTGTTTGCTACAAAACAAACGGAGGAGTGGAAGTCGGAGAGCTGGTTTGGAGATACCATCGCATAAATCACTTCCCTACTATATTTTCCAAGACTGGTTCTTGGTGACGTCAGGGAAACGTATAGGAATAATATGGTTTCATATATTTTATTTGTTATATTAGTATAATTGATACATTAAAAAAATGTATAGTAAATACAATGAGGAATAGCCAATACTAGTAAAATTTATAAAAAAACACTCAATTAAATAATAACGTATAATATAGAAGATTAAAGTTGAAATAGATTAATAAAACCGAAACATTTTATTTGAGACTATATTATTTATAATATAACCTTCAACATGTTTTTATTATTTATGTTATTAATCGTCTATTAACATAATATGATTTGCAATATTGTCCTCATTTTATTACTTAAAATAAATATGTATTTACTTCAATTTAAAAAAAAAACGATTGCACATAATCCTATAAAAACTCCAAAGCGTCAGATCACTAGGTAGATTTGTATTTTTTATAAATTATTTTATTGTATTTTGCTAATATACTTAAATCCAAAACAGAACAGATAAATGCCTATGTTTGCACTACCTTAATCTTCTTGTTCCCTGCCTGTTATCTCTGTCCTATGCAAATAAAAAAGGGCAATAGCCATGGAGGAAATCTGGCATCTTTTGCAAATGTAGGTCAGTGTGTCATGGAATTGATGAAGCCACCAATTTGAAATTCTTGTGAAACGGCCCAATCCTATTATTAAGGTGATTTTCTAATATTATATTCAGAATACAAAACGATAAAAATATTTGTAAAATATCTATTAAATTGTGCTTCCATGTCTTGGTGAGCATTTCATAGTCAGAGCGACTGCCTAATATTTTCTATAAATTAAAGCTTAAAAAAGTACTGAAAGAAATGACTAATAAATATAAATTTTACGATAGCATAATATTAAACAACATCCAAATTAGTGTTTATATTGTTGAGCTTAATTCTGTACCCACATGGTTAGCACTCAGTACTAATTCAAAAACGTGTTAAATGATTAATCAAAACTGAAGCTTTCGAAACGTTTTCAGTTCAGTGTATTTTAAGACAAATTACATTCTCTAGGAACAGTCCCTTCTTTCACAAAAAACAAACAGGGAATTCCGTATATCGAATATAACATAATACACAAGGATTACGTTTCCTACTTTGAAACAAAATATATGGGAAAATACATTGAATTTTCATGTTGACATCAGCAATTTAATACTTAGTCCAAGGAGAAGTGGAGTTGACCCACACATTTGGATTATATTTTATAAACATTAGTCGTTATGTTAGTTTTACGATTTTAACAAGAGTTAAACCAAATCTTAAATGAGATAAACTTTGAGTGTAATTTTCATATTAAATACATCCTAGGTGAAAATATAATTTACCAAAAGGCTAGAAAATCATGATGGTTTATAATGCTTCAGCCACACAAAGACTCGTTATGGAACGGTTTACAGCATTAATTTGTCTCGTTTTTTTATATAATTATAAAATATGGAAATCGAATAATTTTAATACCATTTATTTAAAGTTGAGCAACATTATATATAACTTTAAACGTTACTTTATTATTCGTTTTACTTAAAACCATTTATTAAAAGAGTACTAACATTTCAAAATAATTTTTATGAATAAAAAAAAAGACGTTACGACTGATATAAACATGTAAAATGACTTTAAAGCATCTTATTTTCACTAGAATAAAATCAATTGAATTTGATACATTTTAACACAGGTTGTAATAATACATAATACAATACTTACTTATTTAGTTGTGCTCTAAGAAAAGTTTGTAATGAAAATAGTTTGAAATAATTGAGTTATAAGTTAATGCTACATATCCGAGGTACTGAGTGTATTCTGAGGCGGTCGTATTTTTTATCTTTTTATTTGATTCTAGGAGCTTTAGTGAGTGATATTGGAAATAAGCAATTTTTTAGTATCGTGACGCCAGCTACATTTTTAATCGGGTGAAGAGTCTTGGCTCGACTGTATGGGCGCTGCGTGGGCTGTCTCTTTTTTATAACCTGCTATCTTTTTTATCGCCCGATCCCTGTATTTTTTATATATGGGAATCTTGATAGTTGACAAAATCTTGAAGCGTTGTTTTATAATACGCACAAGCTTTGCTTCCGCGTAGCTTAGCTTTGCTGGGCGGATGGTAAATTATGGTGAGAAAATAAGGACATAATTTACTTTATAAATCAATACAATAATACTTGTTACATCAATACTATTTTTAATTAACAACATTTCTAACATGGACTTTGAAACACTTTTATAAAATGTTAACTACGTTGAGCTTATGCGACAGTTGAAAGCTGATAACGACTACATAACTATCGTTTCTATATAGATTTATATAGATTTTAAGAACCAATTCTCACAGGAAAATAACGTTTAATAATATTTTAAATCAGATTGAATTTAATGTCAACTTTTATCTGATATCTAACTCCAATAATTTTTAATCAAACTATGGTTTATTTGTGAATGCACCTTGTACCATTGAAAAAATATACTAAACAATTGGTATTTTTCAACTAACGTCAAAAGCTTAAAATATTATTCCATTCCAATTATCATTTTATTAGCTAAAGGTTATTCTATTGTATATCATAAATAATATTTGGTGAATAAATTTATTCACGCTGAACCTATTTACAAGTGTTTTAAATGCAAATAAAAAATATTACTTACTTATTACCGATAAAATTAGAATTAGGTAAGCGATCCTCTCAGGTACCATCATATAGAAAAAAAATTCAGTATAAAATACACAAGTTTCACATAACTATGTTTAGTGTTTCTGTAGACTTTTGTATTTACTTCATGCACTACAGTAAGAACTATTAGTTTTTGTGGATTTTTTCCACATCTGTTCGTTCGTCTGAACTTTTTTTAGTGTTTGAATTCGGTCTCCGCGGTATAGTTTGGAAGTGATCAAATGCGGGTCTGCACAATACCAGACTATTCACATATTTACACCTATGTATTTTTCTACAAACCCCTTTTAAGCTAACCATGCACCAGTTTCTGGATGGGAAATTTGAAATAGGAGATAGCTCCTATTTCAAATCTATATATAAATATATATAGATATATCGGCTTATATCCATGGAAAAATATTTTAATACTTGATTTTATATTCATCATAAAGGCCTAAAATATATTAAAACCTTATCTCTAAGGTAAAAACATTTTTATATTTTAAAGCTTTAATTTTCATAAATTAATTATTTATTTATTTATTAATTTTCATAAATTAATTATTTATAGTATACAAACAATAAAAATGCGTTAATTAAATGATAATGAATCTCTTATGATCCCTTAGTTTTCTGAAATAAGATTAGTATATTAGCGATTTTTTTGAATGTCAATATTTATTACAGGCCTGTGTAAATTTTAAACATCATTTTAATAATTTGGGAGACATAGAAAATTATTTGTATCAGAAACTTAATAAGTTTACTTCCACCGAGATGCTTGCTTCGTTTTACTTAAACTACAAACTCGGTTTGATTCTTAAGGGGATTAGAGTGATAATCAATACAATAGAGTTTTCTGTATTACGTTTATTTTGTTAGTCTGCAAAATTTATTGGCATTAGCCAATTATTTTTAAATATAAATTTTTCAATTACTTTAAATTATTATTCAAAAATTAAATTATTTAAAATCGCCAGATAAAGCAGCGGATAGAGATATTATGATATTATCCAAGTGATGAGATATTAAGAAAATTATATTTCGAGTAATCTGTATTTCTGTTGTATAAATAAAATATTCTGGCTTTCTTGTTAAAACCATAGACGTTTACTTTATGAATAAAATTCTGCAATAAAACTTGGAAAAAAACGATACGTTTTTTTATTTAAAAACCACATTTTTTACAATTTTTCACGTATATCTCATTTATTTTGTAGTTTATTACAAACAAATTATTGTCTATACTAATAGTTTTTAAAATAATACATTTAAAATAATAAATACAATAAAAAATTGTTTTGCTGTGTTAGGACAAACAAGCATTTTATTTGCTTTATAATATTTGCACACAATTAAAAGCTTAAAAGCTTAAAAACTACCTTAATAAAGCCACTTTGATAAATAGAAACTATATATTATGTTGTATTTCAAAAATAAACATTGCCATGAATATATTAAGTATATTCCAAAATGAGGACGTTAATGTGATTATTCATACATCAAGGTCAATAAAAAAATATTACAAGCATTATAAATAAATAAGTCTACAAAAGAGCATTTATAATAACACTTCAAGTCACATAAAAACAAACTATCTCGTATTCTTTAATCTGACATAAGAAATAAGCCTTTTTCATGTCCAACGGTCAGTTTTCCCACAATTAAGTAACGAAATGTAATCCAAAACAACACAGTAAACTTGGCCAGCTGCAAGATCTACTTACCTAACAACCTATATAGAAATATATACAGGAGGATTGTCGATAAGAATTGTGATTTTTTTGTTTGAGTCAATATATATTATTTAATTATAGATTATAGATAAGATGTCAATAATTATAGATTTAAGACACTTGAAGTAAAGTATTTTGTAAATTAAGTTTACATTTACTGCGGCATTGTATGTACTAAATCACAATAAATCATTTGAATTTTTCCAATAACTTCTTGATCCATCATTACTACAATGCAATGAGCAACAATTACAATAATTTACTCAAATATAATTTGTAGATCTAATTTTCTTTTATGAGTGTTATATCAAATTTTACAAATACCTCCTGTATTGTAAATATATATATCATTTCATTATTCATGCGTTACATACGCATGCCAAGTTTATAAAAATATAAATTAAATTATTTCAAGAAGACCCTGTATATTCCCATACTATAGTTTTGTGCGCTGGTCTGTGTGTATGAAATCATTGAGTGTGAGAGTGTAGAGGGTGCACCATTATAACTTGGAAAGTTATAAAGGCGACTGGATATCCCAAACCATAACTTCACTGTGTGAGAGTCAATAATAAAGCCACGTGGTAAAGGGGTGGGATACGGATTAAGGGATGCTATGGGACGCTGCGGATTGAACTTTGGTAACAAAATAACGGCTTTATATTATAAATTAGTTTTATAAGTACGTTGAAGTACATTTTTATAAATAATATCGCGTGGTATTTATTTATGGTAATAAGAAAAAGCACAGTCACCCAGGTTATAAAAAGTCATTTTTACAATCAAAATTAATTAATCTGTGATATTCCGTTGGCAAGTTTTTCTTGATATATTAATATAACGTTAAAATACTCAATAAATAGTGTAAATTTTTAAATAAAAAGTGAGCACGAAAAAAATTATTTTCATTATATGTGTTGAGATTATATTATCCTATATTCAGTTATATTAAATAACATATTATGAATCAATATGTTAATTTAATGCATTGTACGTTTGAACGGTTTATTATTATTGAATTTAAAACACATATTCAAATATCACTTAAATAATATGAATTCATTCAAAGTGCATTCAAAATGAATTATGCCAGTGCATTCCTCTAAAACGCTGGAATAAGATAAAATAGGGTTTTTCTAAAATAAGAAAACTCAAGAAATCTCCGTCGACCAAGATGGCGGTCGCCACCATGTTGCCCCCACCCCTCCCCCCACCCTCTTCTTGCCCTCCATTACGTTGCTGACAACATTTTTGTAGAATTGCTTAGTCGCTTTCAGCCACCCGTATTTTCATGTCTTCAGTTCCTATCCCAAACTTTCGCATGTAAACCAAACACCCAAATAATTCATAACATTATATTATTCATAACGATTCTAAGAACAATAGTTGTATATATATTGCTTTTTTGTACTTTTTGGTAATAAAGAGGAAATCACTAACTGTGCTTTTTTTACAATCAACATAAAAAAAATCCTAAAATAATCTAACTGCAAAAATTTTCAGAGGTATCTTATAATAAGAAATTTTAAAAGTATTATACATTGAATGATTAATTTACGATATATGATGCTATTTGGTTTTGGCAACTATATAAATAAAATTATTAATTAGATAACCACAATAATTTTAAAGCAAAGGGATGAGAATTTTATACCCAAATACCCTCAGCCTTATTACACAACACAAACATTCAATACCTTCCTTTGTGGTATTTTTACTTCACCAATTATATAATCCCATCAATTTAAAAAAAAATGTATTCCTAACCATATATTTGTATTATTTAATTGCCAATGATCTATTATTGTATTTGGTATTTTTGAGATATTTTTAATTACATTAAATTATATTTCTGCGATTGTAAGTTATATCTTTTGTATCTAGAGATCTAGATATCATTTTTATCACACGAACATGTATTTATTTCGACGTCTGCAAAATAAAAAAAACATTTAAAGTTTTCTTATAAAGTTTTAATTGTCAATTCACAGAATAAAAAGGACGATTTATTCTCTTGTCAGTTATTATTGCAATCCATGTTTTTTTCAGGTTTTAAAATAAATATTTATTGTAAGCGAGATATTTTTTGATCAAATACATTTCTGAAATTCTCACTCATCCATGCAATAATTAAATTCTTGCATGTAAAATTCTAGATAAATGCATCGATGAAATTTTATTAGTAATTATGACTTTTAATTTTTTTTTAAATTTAAAGCAAGCTATTTTTTTGATCCAGTTGGCAGAATATTGATAAATGGGTCAACTTTGTCAGGAGAGCTATTTTGTTTAAATTTATAAAACATTCAATATAGCATTTTTTACATGTCTCGCAACAGTTTTGAGGTATTCAAAAAGTATCATAATAAAAAATAAAAAATACTTTTATATATATATATATATAAGATAAAATATCATTTTATAATTTGATAATACATTAAGAGTTCATTGAATAGTACATTAGTGAGAATAAATGACTTTAATTGTCGAGATAAGGTCTTGTACAATTTAAAAAAAGTCTTTACACATCATCCAAATTGAAAACGTCTATTTAATATCAGTACCGTTTTATGTTTAGACAAAGATGCTAGGTATCAAAATATATTCATATAATTTTTTTTTTATTTGTCAATATGACCATTAAACACTACTATACAATAGTCTCTCAATTTATAAAGTCTATTCTAAAAGCTTTTTGAAGTAAAAAAAAAATACAACATAGCTCATACTGAAAGCTCTTTCAGCTTATTTGACATGAACGTGCGAGCGTATTCACCATCCACACTGGATTTTTTTAAAAGCGTTGCTTATTTATGCTATATATAGATTAGTACACCAAAAATAAGTTTATACAATATTTGAAATGTTTTAAAAACAAAATAAATTAAAGATAAAAACTATGGAAAAATGTTTCAATACATATTTCTAAAAATAAACTTTAGTTGTGGAACCGTACTATAAATATGTTATTGTTTCAATTGCAACTGTAGTTGATAATTGATTATTGGCTGTTTATTATTAAAATTTGTATTAATAGGTAATCTCTGAGATAAATATGAATTTAAGGAAACGATGAAAACGCAGTAAACTCCAAAAAATTATGAATACGTTTAATTCTTTGGTTCAGTTTCTTTTGTGCAAACAAATGTTTGTACCTGTGCATGTATTTCAATTAATTAAATTTGGTAACAATTACCACTGTGGGATTTGAATGTAAGTTTGCGCAGTTTCACATTCATAAAGTAATTACAAAGCAACTTTACAACTCCTCTGCGAATACTTATTATTAATAATAATTCGGAATTAACCGCAGACTATCCTAATAGCATTCGCAGACGAATTGTTCCTTTACGTATATCATTTGGTATTCATGATAGAAAATTAAAAAGGGT
Source organism: Atopsyche davidsoni (assembly GCA_022113835.1). Classification (NCBI taxonomy): domain Eukaryota; kingdom Metazoa; phylum Arthropoda; class Insecta; order Trichoptera; family Hydrobiosidae; genus Atopsyche; species Atopsyche davidsoni. The sequence continues at coordinate 5,129,288 of JAILWY010000021.1, forward strand.
AACCTAAATATTTTTTATCATTTTTAAGATACTAATTTTTTTTTATAAGATTTATTTACACGTTTTTTACTTTGTAAAATTATGACAAAGAGTCCCCATAAGATTCGTCATTTATATAGAGGCAACTCCAGTGGTAAATTTTTTATTAAGCTACAATTTTTATTTTGAAAAATTAAGATATAATAAATGTTATGACTGCGTCAACGAGTTTATGTAATGCTGTTTTATTTGTTGATATTTTCATTATTTAAAAGAAGACAAGATAAAAAAAGTAGTTTTTAATGACAAATACTTCGTAAAGAATTTAATAAAATTCTATATATTGCGACACAAATTTTCTGATATAAGATATTCTGAGAACAAAAAGGAAAACATATATTATCATATTTATCAATTTTACGAACGCAAAAAAACCGATATAAATAATACAACAAAATTAACCTCAAAAATTTCGTTACTAAATTCATTTCTGAAATATTTCAAATACCTAAATCATGCTCAAATTATTATAATTTTTATAAACAATTTTTAACGGTATTATCTTTTCAATTATTTTTTTTTGCTCTAAAAATATCTCGTTTCTCTTATCCGTGAAACTCCTGCAGTAGTCTGGTGGAGATAATGGAAAAAAATCTGGTGATGTGTTTACTCAGTACTTGGGGTTTGACACCTGTCACGGGTCTTGCCTCCCTCGCAAACTCCTTCGTACAGATCCCTTCATGCAGACACCCCCGTACATACCCACCCCTCTATACAGGTATCTCAATACAAAATCTGTCAACTCTGCACCTCATAGCTTAGTAGCCATTGTTTGCTTGTTTGCTAAATCACAGCTGTCTACAATTGAGATGAAATATAATATATTGAAAAAAAAAAAATTGTTACTAAAAGCTTTTAGTGTCATACTTTTTTTTCACAATAAAAATCTATTTTGTCAATGAAGATTAAAAATATATATATTACCAAAATAACTACGAAGATCAACCAATAATTTAAAAGAAAAAGAACAATGATATTCCTAACATTCCTTGCGACGTATTTGTTTGTTAATCACTAGATAGTTTAAATGATTTTAAAAATATTTACTATAATTTTAAGAATTGAAGATTTGTGATAAAATACACACTTAATTAAATTACTATTTAAGTATTCGTTTTTTATTAAATAACTTTATTTATTGTGATTTTGTAAACAAAGCTCTGCTGTACGTAACTTTTTCCATAGTTTTATGTTTAATCTATCCGAATTCTTATCAATCGAGGCGGTTGTATTTTTATTCGACTAATAAAATAAATTAAAAATTACATTTGTAAGAAAAATTTGCAAGTGCGTTTGTCTTTAAATGTCTCTTGAAAAACCCTTATCATCCAGAATATTATTAAAGCATATTTCAAAAGAGTGATATATATGTATATTTTATAATACAAATTTTCATAAATTGATATCTGTTATATGCGCTTGGTTTGGCAAGTGCAGTAACCAATAGGCTAGGGTGGTTTTAAACATTTTAAATTTGAACTTATCGTTATCACAAAAGTGCATTTAAAAAAATGCATTAAAATATTTAAATTCTACAGAAAGTTTCTTACGGTATTATAAGTTTTTACGAAAATAATTCAGAATATTAAAAGTAAATCAGACTCTGCGATATGAACGACCACAGTAAATTGAATGTGGTCCTGAAATAGGGTTGTTATAACTTTACGTTTTTTAAAATCACGATATCGATTCAATAGTTTTATTAACATTAAAAAAAATAACAAATATTGATCGTACATACATTTAATATGTACATACGCATGTATGAGAAAGTGAAACGACAAATGTGACGTTAAAGCTCATGAAATAAGTATTTAATTTATGGATTAAGATTTTTTTGATCATTTTTGATTGTGTGAGTTTATTTGCTAGCGTTTTATGTTGAATTGTTATCATTACGCTAGATTGTAAACGTATAATTCTAAACGTGAATTTAATTTAATTAAAAATATTTGCATATGCTAATCTACTTAAAATTGATTTTATGTTAAAACCATACTCTCAAAAACAACTCATTTACACATGCAAACATAATAAATACTTTTTGTGTTCGCCATCTTTTAAGTCCATTGAGAGTTCTCGTTAAGTGTTTTTTTTTTTAATACTGATTGACGATATAATTGATTAACCGAACAAGCGCTCAGTAAATTGAATTTCAATTAAAGCGATTAATTAAATCACGACAGATAAAGCCCATCCCTTTACCAGCACTCATCACGGCTTTATGCTAATGGCTGAAAGAATTGTCCGTCCAGGTATGCGGGGCAACGTGCCCATAAATTACCTGATGCGATCTGGCCCGCCTACCTGTGGAGGCGAGAGCCGCGGAGCTTTATTAAGTGCTGAGGGAAAAGGTTCGCCCGAATTATGGCCTCTGTGGAAAAAAGAGATCACTGCCTACTGGATCGACTATTGTAATTTAAACCTTCTGGCCACGATGTGTGATTTCCTTATCGGTGGTATTGTATGTTACAAATGTTATATCAAACAAAAGCCTTTTTCATTGACCTTACGTGTTCAATGTTTTGATATTATCCATTTTTAATTATTTTTTAGAAGGTTTTAAATGTTAAGATGGCTTCTATACTTTAATATATTTTGATGATTTCTAAGGTTTACACGTAACAACGACTTAACAAATAAAAAATTGTTTTAAAGCGCTTTTGCGTGTTTTAAGCTAACTTTCATCATTATGTGATTAAGAAATATATGAATTTAGCGCTATCGCTTTAACTGTAGTGCAAATGACATTTTTTTTGTATTCAGGGTAGATAAGAAGAAGTTCGTATCGAAATGATTATACATACGTAACATGCTCATTGCAGTTATTTTCTTTCATGGTTTTGTTGTATTTGTTTTCTATAGTTTTATAATTTTACTTATCATTGATATTTTATAAAATTATTTCACCAGCAGATAAGTTTTGAAAAAACATAGATTTTAAAAAACAAGTTTTGATTTCTTCAAATTTTATTTATTTTCATCTACAAAGGGATAGGCGAGATAGCCATTGGTGGAGAGAACCAAAATGTCACATGCTAGGATCGTAATTAAAACTCAATAATTAACAATAGTGAGACCCCGAGTAACCCTTGGGCGTATAAATAAACCGCTTTTAATTATTTACAGCGGGCTAAGCTTTGGTTGTTTTAACCTGTTGGTAACAAATTAGTATGATATTCCGCCCAGGTAACAATAATGGCGAAAGGGGGAAGAAACGAGAAGGGATGATTATTCACCCTTTGTTACGGTGTTTTTGTCATTTACTAAGTGTGTTTGAAAAATGGTCTTCGTTTTATTCGAAATGAAAATCTGGAGTCGCACCAGCTTGGATTTAATTCATATTTAATTATATTCACGAATAATAAAAAAAAAACCTAGACTCAGAAATAAATCAGACTTATTTATTAATTTTAGTTAACTTTGTAAGTTAATATCAAAATAATAACATGTACTTATTACAAATTTGAATAGCTTAAATTTTTGTATGTGTATGATATTTAAAAAATTCTCTAAGATTACGTTGTAAAATTCTTCAATGTTAAGTGTACAGAAAAAGTTTAATCGACCAGTTGAACAAAATATCCCAAAATGTACGACATGTATACTGCTCCGTAGGCAAGTTTCCACCAAGAAACATAAAACCACAGAACGCCAAAACCATTGCAGTAGTAATTTTTAGCTAAAAAATTCTACTTTGTACTTTTATATAAGAAACTAAAAGAAACAGCACATAAAAAAGCTAAATGTAAAATAATAAAATAATAGAGGGTTATATGCAAGGTTTTCAGCTCAAGTTTTGCTCCAAGATCTCGCTAAGCACACATTTGAATCAGAAATAAACGTAAGTAAATCTTTAATTAATAAATAATAGATATTTTGATAAAAATAATAATTGAAAATATTTGGTTATGTTGCTTAGTAATACAAATTTCACGCTTATTCACATAAATTATTTAGGCGAGTTATAAGTTTAACAAATCATTTCTTGTGCGCATCGTTGTATGAAATATTCACGTATATGTGAAAGTATATAGATGGTTAATTGTATACTGCTGACTAGCTAAGGTGTCCCAGCCTGGGTGTCGGGAAGGCGAAGGCTTTTACGGTATAACAGTTTCAAGCATGAGGCTGTGCTTGCGAAATATGTTTTGCTTAGCAAGTCATTAATGATCGTTTCCGTCTAGAAGTTTTCTGGTAGAACAATGACAGTCATAAATATTAAAGCTTAACAAAAAGATATTTTCTGTCTAATGTGGCGGTATGTTGCATTTTATTTTCTGTTAAAAATAATATTAATTATTTACGTGTTAAAGACAAGTAAAATAACAATAAAAAAAATTAAACAGGTTATTTAATCCTGTGACATACTGAGTCACTATTTGAAAAATCTTGGTGAATGCTTGTTGTATTAATGTGAACATTTAACTTTTCATAATAAGTTGGCCAAACTGTTTCTAACAACTCACCGCAAGCTTTACGCTCTATGCTAAAATAATTTTATTAAGATATCTGCCAGCATGTTAAAATGTGAGACTATAACAGCTTTTACATTAATATAAGAAATACTAAAATAAAAGCATTCCGTTATTATAAAATAAAGCTTTTACTATGTACTTATTTTTTTTTAGTTTGCTTTAAAATATTTTAGATTTAAAAGATGTTACTTGATTTCTCTAAACCAACCAGTAAACCAAGCAAATCAAAAGCTAAAGCAAGCACCAAGGGCACCTATTTTCAAAGACGTCTTTCTTTAAGGATTACTTTGTACATTATTATGTTTGCCAATTGTGAAGCTTTTTCACTTGAACCAAAATAAATTAGCTATCTAGAAGCAAAATAAAATCGACAGACATTTCTAAAGCAGGGATTACATTTTTTCTCAGATAAACTCTTTTTAATTGTATTTTTAAACTCATAAAACGTACGTAAAAACTTTTTGTGATAATTACCGAAAAGTTGAAGCTAATCGGGTATAATCCAAGAAGGCTTCAGACCCATAGTAGAGGGGACAAGAAAAAACATCTCTAAACGAGTAGAGGTTTGTTTTATAAAGTTTTTATTTTCGGACTCCATATCTGTGTATTTCAAGTCATTTGTTGCATATAAATGAAGATATTACGTAGTGAGTCCAGTGCTTATTCTTGCCTGAAAAATTTATCTTGAAATCGTGCAGCAAACTTTTGGAATCTCTCTAAGTCCCGAGCAACGCCTTTTGTGCCTGAGTTTTCAGAATAACTCATTCGGTTGTTTTATTGTTAAAGTATTTAAGATAAATGAACTTTAGAAAAGAATTACACTCCAGTGAATCTTTACTCTACGTATATATAATGACTCCTAGTGTAAATAAATTGACCCAACTTTTTCAATCATATTATAAAGTATAACATTTGAATCCAATTCAAAGTTCCTCGTTAGATAATAAGATATTTAAACACATAACATACAAACTGCAAATACTCTTAGATTTCTCTCCTTTTTAATATTTTATAAAATATAGGTATTGCCAAAACAAATCATCTTCGACCCATCTGAAACAGGCTCAAGCATTACATTCGTTTGCAATTCAGTTGTTAGTACGGAGATCGATCTGAGGACCTCTGGATCATGAGATCGCTGTATAACAACTGGAAAATCAAGATCATCACTTACCAACTCGAAAATAAAAGCATTTACAATACTGTATTTAAAGCGATGAAATTTTTCTTATTTTATTAAATTAATCCGGCGCCAGCAAATGACTGATGATTTATGTAATATAATACTTTTTCGGAATTTCTGTTTTTTATATATTTTAAAATGTTTGATAATAAAACGTAATTATATTTCTACTTTTGTAAATCAAAATATATTCACAAGTATGATAAACATATATTAATTTATATTCTGTATGTTAGTATTATTATTATGTAGTGTAAAACTTTGACTCGAAAACGTTTATTTCGTATTTGCACGTTAATACAAAAATTCAACACTTTTAATGTAGCGAGCGAAAAAAAATGAAAAACATCTTACCTAATCTTATCTGTAAAAAAAAGCATTTTATTTTTTATAAAACATCATTTTTTGTGACACATGTGATGGATTGCGTTGGTGAAAATTGTACTTAATTTGTTTTAGAACTCTAAGAAATAGTATTAAAGCTCTACATTACTCAATCCTAGGGTTTGTTGTTTTTATTTTTTATTTTAAAGAATAGTTATTTTCATCCAAAAGACTCAAAATAATTTTTTTTTTAAAATATTTATTTATGTAAATATAAAAATTGGGGCTTTTAGGATATAAAACTATAAATACACGTTTGGACAATATAATTTATAATGAATTTAAAAATAAGATCTAATTTGAAACAAATTTTCTTATTTAATTATTTGTGGGTTTATTCAAGGCAATGGTCATATAAAAAAATTGGGTAAAAAAAATATTTCACTAAAGCAAAAAGATTTGTGTATAAATTAACATTTCAAAGCGTTTCAAAATAAAAAAAATAAATTTGAAATTGAGAATAACTCCGGATATTTTAGTAAATATAAACTCACGTATTTCTTGTTACCTTTGATTTCAATGTCCATATTTTAAGTTTTCTGAGTATGTATTTAAATAATATACCGATTTTTTTTGTAAAAGAACAATTTTTTTTAAAAATATTATTAACATATAAATTATGGAAAAAAGTAATAATATTAAGAAAACTCATTTGAAACGTGCCAGCGACATCAATTTCCTCGGCCGATAGATATCTTTCGGAAGTGAGTTTGAGAACAGACAGGGTCGGACTTAATGGGCCGCCAGGTGTGGACTAGAGGGGCGCCATGTTGCCCAATAAATTAAATGGTTTTATATTATCATTGATTTATCTGAGTTTCCAATTCGTAAAGGGAGAAATGCAGTTCTGTATTGGATGCATTTTTTAATTTTCCATTTAATATTCACTTCTATTATATCTTTTTGATTTCTATGTGCCTTTATGTTGATGTTTATGGTATTCAAAAAGAGGTGTTTGAATTTTGAATCAAACAATAATTTTTAAAAAAAATATATATTCTGAAACATAAAGTAAACAATTTTTCTTCCATTAAATTTGAGTTTAGTGAATATTTCAATTTACAAAAAGAGCAGTCGCATAAAGTCATATAACATTTGATTGACTCACATTCGTACTCAGTACAGCAAAGGGAATGCGTTTTTTGTCAAACAAAAAGCCGTATTTGCACGGAGGGTCGTAAAATTATTTATACCTGGATTTTTAAAAGCGTTTCACTGCCTGGCATCCACCCCTCTAATGTAAGGGATGAAAAAACGTGGCCTAGCTGAATAAACTGAAGGCCCCACTCACTCTGCTACGATCAAACAGCTCGAGGTTGTTTTAAACAATTTTTTTTTTTTTTTAAGTAGTTGAATACATGTTAACTTATTTAGAAAAAGATTTTCTACAAAATATATATATATATATTAACATAAATTCATGTTTATTATTTTAATTTTATAGAATTTGATAAAAACATAAAAACAAGTTATTTAGTTTAAATGAAAAACTTGATTTCAGAATTAATTTTAGATTGAATTTCCACTCTCACATTTATTTGATACATGAACTGCTAAAATTTTTTTTTTTAATAATTAGGTTTAAAAACACTGTAAATTACTGATAAACTAAGAAAACTCTGAGGGAAAAATGTAAACCAAAAATATTTCATGAGAAAGTGAAAGTTTTTTTTTTTAATAATATAAACATTTTAATAACATATTAATAAATAAAAGCATTTCTTGGACGTACTGTTAATTAACAACATTTTACGAATTAGCAGAAATTTATTACATATATCTTATAGAAATAGTGGAATATACAAGCGTACCCGACTACAATGTTTTTTGAGTTAATTTTTTGTTTCTTTGAACAAAGCTTTTGTAATAAACTCAACATCCGAGTGATAATTATAATGTGATAACACCTGCTCTGAACCTTTCAGTATCACGAAAGACTAAATGATAAATGAAATTATCTCTAAGACTTATTAAGTGATATATTTTCATTTGAATCAATTTCTAGGTCTAATCTTTATTGTAAAAATTTATATAGAACACACTATGACAAGAAAGTATAATTTTTTAAGCTCAAGTCAGTTTAAAAATAAAGTAGTGTGGGCTCATAATGGATTTCCGGGGTGGAAGTTTGGACTTTCAGAGAATGTAATGGAATCAAGGAAGAGTCGCTAATGCCATCTGATACAACAAGGGTGGGAGTTTAATTATTTGTTTTGAGGGTAATCGAATATCGAGTCATTAACTTGATTTTGATAAGGGTCGATTTTGAGGGGTTGTTTCTAAATGCATCGTATTACTATGTCGGTGACTAATTTGGCTTGTTTGTAAAATTATTTTTATCCCGCAGTACTAAAATTTGCTGATTGTGAGATTATATAGTATATTTAAAAAATATATTTAATTTTGATATAAATTAAAAATATGACACCATGTTTCCAAAGGTTTTATATAGTATTATAATCTTCTAATGTTTAGAAAAAATTTAATTGTTTTGTGTGATACTTATTATGCATACAAAATAAAAAAACTTAATAAAATTAAAAGGATAAAAACTCTTCATATTTGTTTCATATAAAGGTAATTATAATCTACACAAGCATCAAGTCATATAAGTATCACTTATTTCGTAAATATCTACATTTTACAGAATTATAATTTTTTTAGACCATTGATAATGTTAACTATTTGATTTTAATCAAATTATTAAGAAATAAAACCTTGTTACTAATTTGGCTGTATATAAATTAATATGCGAATTATGAATTTTGAGAATCTTTATCAGTTATGATTTCTTAAAAAAAAAATTTTTATTTATCATCAAACGGTAAGGATGTAATGCAGTGGGGAATACAAAATAAAAAGAAATACACACTTTTATACTTTTGCGGTAGTTTGATATTATTCTGCCTACCTTATATTATATATTCATGGAATCTTAAAATTTCAAGCTGTCCCTCCAGATTAAATAATAAAAATGTGTCATGAATATTTAAAACTAGTACATTCTTGAAAATTCTCTATGTTTAAGACTGAAACCTTTTTTTTAAATTATACAAAACCCCATTTTTAATATCGCAAAATACTTTCACCCAAAGCTTGATTTGATTTCAAAAATAAAATTATTTATCCTTGGAGAATCATATAATAGCAGATTATATAAAAAAAATATGAGCAAATTATGGAACTCTCTCTCGTGTTTCAGTGGTGACAAAAAATTGTTTTAGGTTCCAATTTTTGGTGACGTTTAGACAGTCCCTGCCTACGTTTTGAGGTCCCATCATTCATTCGGGCTCAGGCGTCACTTGTCCCAGACACACCCCATTGTAGACCTCCAGAGGCAATTTTTCATTTCAGTCCAATACAAAGGTATACATTTCGGGCTGAAAACAGACTCTAGAGCGGCGCGTTTTTTCAGATCTCTTAGCGGAGCAGCCGATCGAGTCTCACCCGCATTCTTTTTGTGAAACATAAATAGCACGATACATTAAATTTTAATTTATTTTAGCTTTTAATAATTATGATTAATTTAATTGATAATAAATAAAAATAAATTAATCGCAAGATAAATCTGTCAAAATTACATGAAGTTCGTATAAATTTTTGTGGATAAATTTTTCATAGAATAACTGATTTAAGGAGTGGCTCTTTGAATTTATACTTCCGATATCACTTTATACGCATTTTTTTTGTTGTTTTATTTACAAATATATCAGACGTGGAATAAAGAATCCCGTCAGCGATATTCCGGACACACTGCCATCCGATTCGCCTTTGAATTCTTATTTGAAATGAGACTACACGCGCCGCGTCAGCCAGAAGCAGGTGTACGGAACTATCCGGACACGCTGTATGGAGGCGCTTGCGGCAAGGAAATCAAAGGAACTAATAGAAAAGCACTTTGTAATGTCTCATGCCGGAGACGCTGCGCACCACTGTACAAACAGGGTGTTCCGAGATGTATCAACAAAAGAGCAGCAATCAATTTATTCAATTTTATACTCATTTTATTGATTGGCTATATTCGCCCAACTTACGATTAAATTACCAATGACACTTAACGAACACATTTTTCTTAAACATCCTATAGATATACAATCATATCGAATTGATTTTTTCAAAATGATTAATTTTATACTAGTGATTTCAATTTAGGTTAAGGCAAAAAAAATGTAATTTTGAACAAACACCATATTTTTAACAAATAAAAAAAACTCTTGTTTTTAGTTAAAATACGAATATTTATGTATTTCACGTACACCCTTCTAAAATAAAACAGAGATTTGCGAATCAAAACGCGCTGTAAAGCATTTCTTCGGAATCTATTGCTTCGCGTGGGTGTAGAGCTTTATCTATTTTTTTTAATCTCATACATAGTTTTGCGATCACTCTGCTCGTGTGCGACCAGGTCATACAGAATGGATGGATACTGATTTATTTGGTTCGCGGCTCTCTGACAGCTGACGTCCTCCAGCCTCTACCGCTTCGTATAAAAAACATCCTCTCATGTAATTTAAACTAACCCTGGGTTCGGGGACGCTCTGTACATTTTGATGTTTCATATTGAATAAAGAAACGATTGCGGTTATGCTAAAAGGTTTTTGGTCTTATTGAGTGGAATTTATTTTGCAATGCTTGAAATTGGGATTTTTAATATGTCTACATGAAAATGAATTTTTGGTGAGATTTTTTGTATTCAATGATTTGCATAAATTTTCAATTTTTTTACCTAACATACTATGAGAAATCTGGCTTATCTTTGCATATTTAAAATGATCTCAAGTTATTCTACTATACGTGTAGTTTTTTTATTATCTTTATTTTTTGTTTTTATTTTACGCTAAGTTTTTTTTAACTCGAGGATTTTTTCTTTTAAAAATTGTGATATGTGATTTTCATAAATTGAAAATAGTCAAGATTTTTTAAATTCAATATTATTTTTTACATATTCAACTGAGACAGAAAAAGGACCATAAATTTTCAAGGCCTTTTAATTATTTTTTTCAGGTATGTTCTAATGATTCGATTTTGTAGTATTCATTAAGTTTGGAAAGAAGATTTAAATCATCAAATACGGACCCAATTTATCAACCCTTCAACAGATATTTGCCAGTTTACCCTTTGATTAGAAGAATCTCAATCGTTTTCAAACGAAAACTCTATTTAAGAGTCAATTCTTCTTCCAATTTGGCTATACCACAATTTGTGGAAAAATTCGAATAATAACTAGCTTAAGCTTGTCTTACCAAATATAATATTCATATTGACAACATACTTATTTTATCTACGAACATTAATTTTAAATCATTTTCATAAAATAAAATTTCAATTCTAACCCCATTCAATTTGTTCAAGTGCCTTACAATGGACATTCACTAATTTCAGTTTCACTGGTATTATAACATGTACAACAGAAACCACGTTTATTGAAAACGAAATACCTTTGAAAGTTTCAAGTGTAAATTTGGTTGGTTTTTTTTTTTTTTTTTTCATAAAGTCATCTTTTTTCATAAAGCTCACCTTACGACGTGGGAATACAGAAAAGAAGCCTTTCATTAATTCTCGCACTTTGGGGTGGAAAGCCAAATATGGGGTTGGAGTGTAACTTGAAAGGGGCGAGAAATGATCTTTGCTTATATAAAATAATACGGTGATCCTTACAAATTATCCAGACCATTTATCATAATTCATTTCAGAAGGCTTTGACTTGTAATATAAACGTAATCTTGCCTATGGATTATGGTGGAAACTGACTATTCTGGATAAATCGAATAGGAATAGTATAAATATAAAAATAATTTCTTAAAGACTATTTATTTTATTGTGTCGAATATTTTAATAAATGCTTGTAGCTTGCTGTAAAAGTTATTGAATCTAAAGCATTACTAAATTTAAAATTTTCATTAAATTTAAAATATTTTTTACTATGCTTAGCGATTTGATATTTTCGTTGAAACATTTATAATGAAATGATAAATGCTGCTAGAAAATGTCATCTTTGGTATAACATACCCATTCATAATAGTTTTATTTTTTACATTGTAAAAAAATTGAAGAGGCGAACGTCAAAATTTACCGCATTATGAAACATATTTTTTTAATTCAAATTCATCTTATAATACTAACAAAATAACAATATTTTATATTTTTTTAAATTAAATACATTAAAATGACAAAATGGTTGTTAAATAATTATTTAAGATATAAAATAATATTTTAACTTTTTTTAGAGAATCTTAGAATATACAAAATACCCAATAACGAAGAAAAAAAAGATCCGAATCATTAAAAAAATATCCCTCACAAAAACCCAATTAAGAAAAATCTTTTACAGATTGAAAAAATATAAATAGGTGCGTGTCACGCTTAAATAGACTCGTGTGTCTCTTTGATGTAACTTAAAAATTACATACTTTTACTCAAAGCTCCGTTAAAAAATTTCGAGAAAGAATATTTCAACTAAGACGATTACAAGTTATTCAAAAAAATACGAAGCAATAAGTTTTTCTTTGTACTTAAAGTAAGTCCCCGACGCGGCCCATTATTGTTGCTTTAGATGTTGAAATATTACCGGCTATGTGTATCTTTATACTGGTAGCTGACAAGGGTACGTATTAAAAAAATTCCCCTCGACCTTTTCAGTAAGGTATTTAGGGCTTCCGCTTTAAGATTAAAATTGCTATTCTTTAGCATCTTGACGACACATTTATCTTCCATGCTTGAGATGTCTGCGAAACTCTCCAAGGCGTAATGCGACCATTTTTATATGAAAATATCTGAAAAAAAAAACAACGGCGGCGTATGTCAGTTGCCTGGCCTCCTGCGTTATATATTAAAATGCTTTTGAAGAAATTTGTTAGTTACCTCAGTGAACCTTACAAAAGCTTGAAAGTAATTGCGTGAAATATTTTTATGTTTTAAAGACTTACCGGTAATTTTTTTTTATTGAATAAATTTGCAGCTTAGACTATTAAAACGATGTTTGTAAGAGGCTTTAAGCAGCAAAAGACTTTTTTACTTTTACGTGTATTTGATAAAAAAAAAATATATTTTTAAATATTCAATCTAAAGAATAAGGTGCAATTTTTAATTATAAATTATTAGTGCTTCTCTTTTAGTACTCAAATATTGGATAACAGGTCGTTTATCTATGAATAACATTTGATTTTATTTAGTATTATTGGCTTTTCTAAGCCGTTGCGATTAAAAATATCTTATTATTTGCAACAAAAACATTTTATTTATTTTTAAATCGTGCTATCTATTCTGAAGTAAATTCTGGAAAATTTGTGTATTGATATATTTTTATTTTAGAAAATCACCAGATACGCATAGCCACTCAACCTGGACTGTTTGCTGTTTTTGCTTATCAGTTGGAAAATGCGCCCGGACGAGCAATTCAAAATCAACTTTCTGACGAATTCCTTCATTTATTTACCTTCAAACGATATAAGTTTAATTTCATCTTATTATCAATTACGTTTGTATAGTTATAATGTTCAGTTAAAATTAATTTCAAGTAATCTTGGTTCTATGTCATTGTAATTATGTAACTTTCGCAATCATTTTAACTTAAAAGTTAAGGAAAATTTAAAGTTAAATTAAACACTAATAATATCGGATGCTTGTCATCACTTTTAGTTACCACTGTCGCTTTCTTAAAAGCTGAAGATATCACGGTGATTTCTGTAATCATTTTAATAATAGGTCGTTTCATTCCAAGATGTAGAATCTAGATATTTCCATGCCCCTAGCACAGCATCCGTAAATTACGCCGATTTCTCTTATTTTAAAACACAATTCAAGTCTCTTTACTGGGAAACTGTTAACGTTATGGTTTTTTTTGTTTTGAAATCAGTATAAGCTCTAATAAAATAAATTTATAATTCAAAATTCAACTAGGTTTAACTACAACATTAGTTATAAGAAACTTGTTAGCTTATTCTTGGTAGTATCAGTTCATAGTGGTTAAACTTTACGTTAATAAGTTGTTAATATGAGAAACCCAAGCCGAATTTATTTTAATTTTGTCATTAACTGCTATTCTAAATAACTACAACAAGGCTTATCTAAACACTTATGCACGATTTCATTTTATTTCACGCCTTAATTGCAATACCAGCCTAAAAGTAAACATAAAAAATGAATTTTAGATCCTTAATTGTCAATATATGATAACTTTTCTTTATTGCGAGCTAATCAGATTGTACAAGCTCTTTTTTAAATTGATTAATTATAAATCAAAATTTTCAAATGATTTTTTAATGTTAGGAAATTTCTCAGTCTGAAATATATTACATCTTTGATGACGTCGCTTATCCAGATAACTCTGAAAACTTTCTTCGTCTCCAAAGTTCAAAACTTATCCTGCAATTTTATTAGAAAGACGTCTAGTCACGTGTAGTATTGGCTTGATCTTATGACCGCCGAGTTAACACTTCACTGCTTCTGCCTAACCTAACCCAACCTCTTTCAACCTATCTAGGGAACAGGTATAACATCAAATTTTTCTTCACATTTTAAAAATAGCTTGAACTGAACTATACTATATTAATTGTTTTTTAAACTTTACTAGTCCGTGTGGGGCTGTTAAAGAAAACTTAATTAATATTTTCCTCCCAAACACATACATATTATTAGTCGAATAATTATTATAATACAGTACCACATTAAACATGAAGAAATAAATTAAACAAATACTAGTTAAATCAAGAATGTTTTTTCCAGTAATTTGGTAATTTAAAACGTTAATACTAATGAAATCTTATTTCTTATAAATGAAAAGTCGAGGTCGCTTCAAAGCGCATGTGAAGTGATTAAAGGAGATTAAAGGTATTTTCAGAACGAAAAATTTAATCATTTTAATCTATAGATAGACTGCCTCAGGTTCCTTTGAAAGAACCTGCGGACTTCACGAACTTCGAAAAAGTTTTGGTTATGACAGACACTCAGAGAGGCCTTTTTTAAAAGTGAATTTTTCATAGTTTTTATAATATGCAGATGAACACCTTCGAGACACCCACTTTTTTAAATTTGCGATATAATTTTAGTTTTTTTGCTACGGCTGAATGTTATTTTATGTTTAGAAAAACATAATGATTAAGTACACTTTTTCAAATATTGAAAATTGATCAAAGATTGCAAGTCACACAATATTTAATTGGCATAAAAAGTACATTGTTTCATTTATAGGATATGATTGGTAAAAATTCTTGCCTAGTACAAAAAGCCTAGGCCTATTTTGCCTAGGCAAAATCGTACTTCCTGTAAGACGGTCTTCACAAAAAATTAATAATATAGAAAAACATAATTTTGGTTAAACTTATAGAAAAAAAGTCTCTTTATTGGAGTTGAAAATGTTTTCTTTTCATTCATGTTTTGTAATAACAGTTATTTTGTATTGTTTACAGTACAGATAAATATATATTCTTATTTAAATAAACCTGTTACTTGTTAGTATAAGTATAGAAGCAGAGAATATTACAATGAAACAACTTAAAGTGCTTGTTATAATATTTCAACCCTTTCGTAAAGTGGTTTATTTTCATATTACAGTTTAAATTACACAGAGATTTCACAACTTACTTCAACCTTCGTAACTGACGAAAAAAATATATTGCCTGTGTTAAAGCGCTAACATATGTAGGTATTTATTCATATAACAGAGTCTATTTATATTTATAATACTACTGACGTCATTCTTAAGCGAAAAGCCTTGGTATATTTTTGAAATTCGCGAAAAATAAATATGAGGTAAAGAAGTAGAAATGTGTTTAAAAAAATATTGTTCAATTTAAACACATAAATAGAAAAAAATTTAAATATGAACTATTTTGTTTTTAATAAATATGAACTAAGTATTTAATAAATAAAATATCAATATAATCAAAAAGATTGTTCAATTAAAAAAAATTGCAGTATTTATTTTTTTAAATTTAGTTGGTTTTTAATATTATGTGTAATGAGAATAAAGTATTAACCACATATTATTTTTTTTTTTTACAATCAATAGCTTTAAAAATCTTTATTATTTTTAAATTTAATATCTATTATTTATTATTTGTTTCTAACCGAAAATAATATATTTTTTTGAATGACCTTAATTCTAAAAATGTAATATTTTTTATAAGTTACTTATATATGTAACTTTTAAATTATTTGCATATGTTTACGGTTCATGATACTAAGAATTTTATATACTGTTATTTATAAAATGAAAGTATTCGTCCTTCTCTTTCTCTCTCACTTACTTTGAACTTACGAATTTAATAAAAGTTTTGTAACAAGTTAGCAGTTTATTTAACTGTTCAGAAAGGGAACTTTATAAAAATAGTTAACATGAGTATAAACGAATAATTGTTTTCATGTAAATTTGTTCCAGGATGGATATTATTATAAGATACAAGAGTATCGTTTAAATAGGAAGTAATTGTATTTATGATAAAAATTCCTTGTACCTTATTAGGCTGTTACATAATTATTTTCCCTCCAATAGAGTATAATGATTGTGGTTTTATATTTTTCCGTCGAATATACACAAAGGTATATTTCATACTTTTGATAGAAAGTACTTGAAAAAAGTCTATTATAATATATTTTTTAAAGAAATATTTACTGATGTTCCCAATTTTTTGGGTAAATATTCTCTAAAGACAATAAAGGCAATAGTTCTCACGAACAAAAGTCCTTGTAACCGTTTAGCTATTTGACTATAAACATTACTCATATAACGAAATAAAGCAGTTCGTTATGAAAAAAATATATTATATAAATAAGTCATAACAGAGAAAAAGTTTTGCTGCTGTAGGTATTATATTTCAAATGGGTAAGCATATTTTATTTAGTATCACGAAATAAAGCAAACCTTTGAGCCAAGTTCTTTGGCATATAAGTGGTTATGGTGATAATAATATTGAATGAAGAGTATGGTGCATTTATTTAAGAGTTCAGAACCGAGCTGGAGGAGCAAATCTTGTGCAAAATGGGCGCTATCTGGTAGGATTTTGAGAAACAATCTTTAGTAGTGTTGCCGTAAGTGTGAGAATGAGCCGCGTTTTGTATTATTTCACAGGAGGTTGCATTATATTCAAGCATTTTAAATAATTTAAATACAAAATTGACCGTATAATTTTGTTCAACTTGTTTATCGTTGCTTTTTTGAATTATGAGTTATGAAAAATGTTATTTATAAATATTCATTCGTTATTTTAACTACACATCTTTAGTTAAATGAATACACGTGAAATTATTTGTATTGACCATTTATATATAATATAGTTATAAGTATATCAACATAAGTAAATCAATGATTTTAAAATATTGATGCAATGAAATGTATTCATGCACACACATCAAGACAATGCCCAGCTATTCTAATCACTAAGCCACAATATAAAAAAAATATTACTACGAACAATAGCTTCCATTTAGATTCGTGTACGCAAAAATAATTAGTGACCACAATTTATTTTTTGCCGCACCCTTATTTTTAAGGCTCGAAAGTACAGTACAAAAATATTGAAACATCTGGCTGGTGGCCAGGCGGGAGGAAGCCGGGGTCGTCAAGGGCGGGCCCGGAACAGGAAATGCAGATAAGAATGCATCAGGGGCGCTCGATCAGTTGTGCTCTGAATTTGAACGTATTGCATGCACTTGTGACGTCGTAGTGCAAGGCTTAAAGCGAATGATGGATTTCTGTGAATATATTGGAAATATATTGTCTATTTTGTATTTTCTATAGAAGTAATATTGTGACTACTTGAGACATATTTTGAAGAGTAACGTTCACAGTACAAACAAATAACTTTTATAAAGTCAAATGAATCATATTTATTTATTTTTATTGTCAACGTATTCTGAATGGATAATTTTACGATAAGGTTTTTACTAAATAAAAGAGTATATTTTAACCAAAATTGTTGAAGAATAATAACTTTTTTAAAATCTGTAAAAAATATCCAGATTTAAAGCGAAGAAAACTCTTCGAGATAAAAACCGTCTCTAAACAATTTTTTTATGTAAATTTTTCTATTTAAAACATTCACCGTGCTTCCGGAGGCGATTTGTATATTTATATATTAATATATTATTTAATGTGATTTTATAACTTGGCGCCTATTAAATAACAAAATGAAAGAGAAATTAATATCCACGTTACGCGTATAATTTGATACACAACGATTCGCAGCGTTGCCGGCAAAGTGCTGTCCGTCGGTATTCAGTGACTGCCAGTCATGGAGCACTATCGCTAAATAATTGAGAAGCCGAGTACTAACAATAGTGGGGATCATATCTGGACGGTAATGGCTTCCAGAAAGCAACGTTTTGGATTTATGACCGGATGAGGATGTGCGCCGCTCAATTGGTTTAATTATGACAATTAATATTGGGTTTGAATTGGATTTGTTGTTGGTTATCAAGCTAAATTGTTTACTTAAGACATAGAAATAATTTAAAAAGGCTGTTTTGCGTCTTATGATCAAATGTATCTACACCTGAAAAATTAAAATTACTCTTTAATTTAACATGATCCTATCAAATTCAATGCGAAAAATTTATAGAAGTTATGCAATTTTGCAGCTTTGCTTTAATGTTTTATAAAATTTCATAAAATACACAATTTTACCTCTAAATATTCTTAGAGGTGTGATAAATAAATTTTTAAAATAATATATAGAAGCGTAGAGAACCTAAAATAATAAAGTGAGATACATTATGCAGTCTGTGGCGACAATAATATTTTTCAGTGTATATTTACTTTAAAAAGTTTCAAATATGATAGATAAAATGTCCGAAAAACTGAAGAACCTTCTAGCTATTTTTTTAAAAATATATTGTATATTTCCATTGCATTTTTATTACATTTGATTCCACGTCTTACTTTGGTTCTAATAATTCAAAGATTGATATTAAAAATTATAAAAGTACAAAATTTTTGTAATAAAATGCCTAAGTATATTTTATTTATTATACTGGTGAATGCAGTAAATTGTCGCAATGTTTATTCTTACCTCAACTACGTTGTAGGCTAAGAGTTTTTAATGAAAATAAATAATCATGTTTTAATAAATACCCAAAAGTCTCAAACAAGTTATTACATTTTTTCTTTTTAATTAAAATTATTGTAAACGAGAATCCTATTATATGTTTTTGAAATTTTATCGACTCCGTTTCAATAACAAACTTTTTTATACCTAATAATAATTACTTGACTTATTGAATTATTTTATATATTTATAACGGTCGTTAGTTTGAATTTTATTTGTAATTTAATACAAGAAGTATACAATTCCTAACTTAAATAGCATCGAAGATTGATGATACCACTCTAATTAAAAATATCGAATCTAAGAGGATAGTTTTAAGTAAAACCAAGTCTTGACATTTTTAAAAATATTATTAATATCTAAAAGAATATAAAACATTATAAATATCAATAGAGCCAATTTGTAATCATTCAAGTGTGAAAAAGAAGATTTTTATGTTAAGTAAAGTAAATAAACACATTTTAGTTAATAGCTTAATAAAAAGATGATAAGCTATATACGGTTTTAATATAAACTATGAAACATTAATGGTTGGGCGAGTACATCCAACTTATGCCTTAATACTCCCAGCCCTGTTTCCATCCCCTAAGCACCGTATTATCTGTGGAGTAAGACCAGACCACGTGATCATTACACACCCCCGTATTAGTAACGGATCGATTATGAAATCTGGAGGTAGCGTTGTGACCGCTTAGGGTACTAGGAACTGTTGTAATGACATTAAAGTAAATAAGGGCTGGTTTACGACTCATTTTTATCTTACCTATATTTGATATGCTTTTGTAATTTAATTGAATTGCACCATTTATGTAGCGAATTTATTTATTCTATAAAATTTATATCACATATATTGAAATTTATGTTTAGATTATACAATGCACGTATTTCGCCTAAATGATATATGGACATATTTTGTACAAATATCTATTATAATAATATGTTTAAATTCATATTGAAAAAAACTAAAAACATATATCTTTTGGTATATTTTTGAGGTTATTCACTGATGTCAATAAATTTTAGTTCATATCTACACAAACTTTGCTTAAAAAAACAATATAGAAATATTATTTGTGTTTCAAATTTCAAATTTCGCGTTAAAATGCCTCGCATTACGCGAATTTCTTATGATCAAGTCATTGACTTCTCTAAACAATTAAAAACAGCGTTATGTATTATGAACGTATTTTACAAGAACGTAAAAGAAACGCTACCCAAAAGACAATAAATGTATTTTTCAGTAAAAATAACATGTAATACTGCATAAAGTGTTCTTGTGATTGATTCAAATGATTCGTTTTTTTTTTGTATTAAGTTTTGACAATGTATGCATGTTTAATCGTTAACCCCGACATACGCGAATTTCACTTAACGCGATTTTTTCCAGAACGTATCCCTCGCGTAAAGCGGGGTATTACTGTATTTGTATGCAAAAACCACATAATGCGATACAATCAATGTGGAATAAAAGACATCTGTCATAAAAAAAATTAAAATTCATATCGCGTTTAAAACGTGTCCTTTACTCCAGGCTCCCTGCCGCTCTGGAGTCATTACACCCCCGTGCATTAGTGGCGAGACCAACACTGCTGGGGTACGTTTGGCGATCTTGGAGGCACTAAGGGTGGTACATTTGGGGGTGGGTTAGGTTAGATACAACACCAGATAAAACCGAGCAGATGACACTTGGTAATTAAGTGCATTAGTTAATTATTCGAATGCATTGTTTGGGCGGTTATCATCCTTGTTTTTGGTTGTTATCAGCTATTAGTATGGTACAATTGATTATCATTGGAATTAAATGACTGCAAACAGTAATGCTAAAATTTAATTTTACGATGATTAAAAAAATGAGGTTGCTTTTCCTTGGACAAATGAGAAGACTAGGATTAGAGTGACTGGTGATATGTTTATTTGAAGTTGTTTTATTATAAGTTCATTTGTATAAACCAGACAACCCCAAAACATGTATTGAAAAGTTATTTTTGAAGATTTTAAATAGAGATGGATAAAAGAAAACTATACATAAAATAATAAATTTTTTGAAATATTTCAATTTCTTTAACATTTTTTATCAAACATTTATAATTTTTAATGACGAAATTGGATAAACCCACCCCTTATTGTTAGAAATGTAATTTAAAATATATCTAATATAAACTATCTTTTCGTGACACCTTTGAGTACACACTGTATAATAACTTAAGTTTTATATGCTTTTATTCATTTTTAAAATATGTTTTGAAGACATCTTCACAGGTTTATACTATAATTATATATTTTTTTTAATCAATAAATGAGATTACAGCAGTGATAAATTAATTTTTGAGATATGTACAATTACTTTATACAGAAATTAATTTATATATTGTAATTTAGAAATATTTTTACCAAGATTGTTTCATTTTTAATTTCAAAAGATGTAAACTATTAAATAAGGGCAGTTTTTTAACTGTTCAATAAAAATTGCCTCAGTGAAATTTATTTTCAAATGCAGTAAGATGTGAAATCGTATAGGAACTATAATACATTATATTGGTTTTTGTATTCATAAAATCTTAAAGTTTCTTTTTGAAACTCCGTATTTGAACTCATTTGGAAAATTCCTAGTTTCTATATTGAGTCTGAAATGAATTTCCAATGCATAAAGACTTCGCTCCTGGCAGCTTCAGTTTTAACAACCGCCCTCGGAGTGGATAGAAGAAAAATTACATTTTATTGCCAGGTCATTTCTCTGCGATTGAAATTTTCAGGTTAGAAATTCCCCAGCTCAGGGAAAGCGAAAAGAAATTTACAGAATTGCCTTACTTTTAAATAAGAAATTAGAAATAAAAACAATTTTGAAAGTATTATAAAAATAGAACACAAATATTTAAGGATTCTCATTTTCATAACTGTTTGGTAAAAAAGACATTTTAATTTGGCCAATATTATCAAATACAACGAGGACACGAGTATAAACAAAAATATAACATTAACATTAACAAACCAATTTATTTTATGACATTAATAGATAATAGTAGGGTTCAAGGAAAGATTTGATATATAATCTATTCATGTGAATACAAAAAAAAATTAACACTTATTAAATATTTCAGAACAGAAAATCTTTTTAGTAATTGTAACACCTTATTTAAATTTAAAAAAATTCATTGTATTTTTTAAGTTTGATGAGTTGGTCAAAACTACTATTAAAGACTCATAACTTTTCTAACACTGTTAAAAAAGCAGTTGAAACAAAATATTGTCTATATCAAACAAATACAAATACATTTTTTATTTTCAAAAGATAATATGTTTTTAAAAGTTTATTTCATAATTATCAATTTTTTTTAACGTCGTGTATATTTCATGTTCATAAATAACAAGTCCAAAACATTTTTAAAGTTTTTTGTGCCGTCATAATGCTGCATGGTGTGCAATTTACGTTTGCTAATGTATGCATTTATTAACAGAAACAAAAAGTCGAAAAAAGAAGCAGCAGTTAATAAACTATGAAGTTAATAATCCTTGCTGACTGAAACATATTGCATAACTTACCTTAAAAAGTTATCAATATAAAATATAATTTAAATTATCGTTTTCATTCTTTGATATGCTATTATGACCATTTGGAAAATATTTTTAATGTAGTCACTAATTACGTATTAAGTAAATAATAATATTTATTAATGATCTCTGAGATATTACGAGTGTTTGAAATCAAATGCTTACATAACTTTCAAAGTCTTCATTTTATAAGTTTATGAAATATTATTAATAGAAAATATAATTATGCATAAAAAATATAATTATTATGACTTATGTATTTTTTCCTCACCTTATTCTGAAAGTCAGTCCTGAGTCCGTTACTCAGTTCGTGGAATTGTTTAAGCAGGCTTCTACGTTCTTACCCTCACTTTTTGCAGTTGCATCCTTGGCTTATCTAGATTTATGAGGGTTGCAGTTTAGTGGAAGGTGCGTTATTATGACGCCGCTTTACTGCTAATTGGGGAATAATTCACAGAAATATATTTTAGGTTAGGAAAAATAATATCTTTTCCCTGAGAATATTTTTTTAAAATGGCCCTAAACGGTTAGTCCTGAGTTATTCATCATTTAAATATGTAATTTCTTTAAATTTGTTTATATGTGTTGTAATATCATACAATTTTACAAATACTTGTATTTTAAGCAGAAATTAACCAGTTCATCTTATTAATACACTTTATATTATTAAAATCATAGTCAAACGACTATTTTAATTGTTTTATAAAATGATCGGTTACGCCAACCGTTTGGTTTGTGTTTTTGTTTGTAGATTTTTGGTCAAATCGGTCGTTTTACAGAAGATACCATATAAAATTATCATCACATATTTATTTAATTAAAATCAATTGCATAACAGAAAAATTTAAATAAAAATAAATTAAAGTTTTATTTACATTGTATTAAAAATTAGTGTGTAGACTTTAATGGTAATTTTAACTCTACTATATTTAGTGAATCATAAAATTTTCTTTGACATAAAAGTAGGCTATTGTGTGAGGAAGAGGTCTGTTAACCTCATTTCGTGAATGGTTTTGGGAGGCCGTCTTTAAATTTTATATATATTTTCCACAGCAATTCCGTGTGTCGTTAAGGCGTTTGAAATTTTTTTATTTTTTATTTTTACTGCAATTGTGTTTCAAAAGCGAGTCGCTTCTTGCATGCAAAAATGGCGGCTGAAAAAGCGTTATTTTATAAACATTCTCCTTGCAGTTCCCTACTGAAGCTGGGAAATTGCTCGTAACGGTTACGCTAGAACAATGTTTGAGGCTTTATTTGCAGAGCACGAGAATGTAACCTTTTCAAATAAACACTGATTTTATTTTTAAAAAGTAGCACTATGGCTTGGCGATCGAACGAGAAAGTTGATGGTATATTTGTTATGATTGATATATTTATTTTCTCAATTGATCTCATATATAAAATGCGATAAAATAAATCAAACAAGTATCACACATACCTCTTATAGATAAATATAGTACCGTGTCTCACGAGTTGTGATCGTAAGAAGACAATTTATTCAGTTATCTAGTAGGGTTTTTCAATAAATTTCATAAGGCAAGTTACATTTTGTTAAAATAAGTTTTGAATAAATACAAGTGTGTGGTTTTTTTTAATATTTCAGCTGACGTATCTTGGTAGACCTTATCAATAAAAGATTACTCCCGTGTATTTTTAAACAGTCGGCACATAAGGTCTATTTAATTAATAAAGTACTTCAATAAATTATTTTATTTTAATTAATATAGACTGCCATTAAGTAAAATACGTCGATAGTTTGACTAATGTATTTACCCGTCAAAGATGATGGATGTCGGGAAATTATTAGTCAATGTTGATAAAGTAAGGAAAGCTATTTTCTCAAATCACTCTAAAACCTAAGTGAAAGTTTATAAATTCTAGAAATTTCATATTATACTTTATAATGCTTTCCATATTAGACAAAAGTTATTTCCAGTTTTTTGCCATACTTAGCTATTATAGATAAAATAATTTTAAAAAATTGATTTGGAAACATTAAAATCTTTTACCACTATTTCATTTTCCAAGGGCTAAGCTTAAAAAAATGTATATATAATGACTCTCACATACAAAATAAAACAACGAATCAATAATTTAAAAATATAATATTCGGATTGTGAATATTTGAGATTTATACAATGTTAATTCAACGCTAAAACTTCAAACTTGTTGCAAACTCTCATTCAATATATATTCTGTTGATTATAAAAGGTCATTTATAGTTTCCCTAGACTTATGCAATACTGATTTACAAATGGGTAGGGTTCTTGGACAAGTGGTTAGTCATGCGACAAATCCGTTTATTTCAGCTAATAGTCAATTGCTCATGCAGATTTTGGCTTCAAAGATTCATTATACTATCATTAACTAATTAAGTCTCGTTTCAATAGAGATTAAACCTATTGTATTGGATTCGCAGTACTTAAAAATCACCACTATGGATAACAATGATTTCTCGATCTGGCAGTAATGTTTATTTTAAGAATCCCAACGAATGGTGAAACAATCTTTAAAAAATCCTTTTACCAGTGCAGTTGCAATACATCTCTCTGGCTAGAATGTAATGTTTATCTTACCATCTAACCACTTGATGAGTTGTTTTAAATATTTAACGCAGGTAAAAGTTTTTTTCATTTATATTTGTAAATAGGTGATCATCTGAAATAGCTTTAAAAAATGCTAGCTTCAAAGACTTTGAAAAGGAGTTAAAACAAATTATTTTTATTCAATATTTAAAAAAAAAACATTATGTTGGTAATATACAAACGTTAAATCATGGTGGTTCTTAAGTTTCCATTTATGTAAATATATAATTGAAAATATTAATAGTACTTATTGGGAACCATATTTTTTGAAGTATGTATTTCAAGTGCATCCAAATAAAATGTTCAAAAATATTTTAAAGTGAGAACTGAAATACACAAAGCGCATTTGAAATGCATGCCAAAAGCACAGCGCGTGGGGCAATGCAGAACGAATTCTAACACAAATCTTACACACACCGGAAGCGGCGACTGGCAACGCCTCTGGTCGGGGAGGCTGGCTGTGCTAAAGAAGCTGTGCGTTTGTGTCCTCGTACTCGAATACTTATTTTCTCAGAAATATCATCATAAACAGAGATACAACACATAGTTAAAAAATTTCAAGACTTCTCGATGTCTCGATTTTTACACATGATCGTGTTTTCATATAAGAAATAGGTTATATTGTTTAAAAATATTCATAATTCAGGCTGCTTCGTTTAACTGTGTTTGTGGAAACGTATTTTAATTAAAATTATGTGTTTTCATCTCGCTTTCATACTGAGAACGAAAATTTATTCTGCTAAGATTTAATTTACGAAATACACAAGAATGCACTTGTGATAATAATATCACAAACATTATATATCAGTTTGTACGCACATATATTTTGAATGACAAAATTATAATAAACGAATCTTTAATATTTATTGCATGAGCTATATTTTTTTTATTTACACACTTCCAATAATACCAGACAAAATATTGTTCAATCAAAATTCAATCCTTTAATTTGTCAAGTAACAAAAGTCTAGTACCAATTATAATCGTTGTGTATTATACTGATCAAAATTAAGAAAACGAATTCGAATAGTACTTTTTTTTGGAATACGTGGTCTCCAGACGCCTTTGGTTTTGTACTATTTCATTATTTAAATAAGAGGTTCTCAACTAAACCAATCTAACTTATTCATAAATAAGTAATAGCACTTTAGAATATACAGGCTTTCAAGCGGTCGTTTTCTACACTCCTCCACTGAGACTCCGTTTGATTTGTGGCTGGAGGGAACGTTCGATATCTTTTATTCTTTTCGTGGTTTTCCGTAATCTTGTTTATTGATTCTTTATTTTATTTTATTGAATTTTATATATCGATAGCTGCTTTTACAAATACAACTATAAGTCAAAGTGTATTTTCTAAATTACTCTGAAACCATGACCGTACTTTATCACATTATTTTTTTAAATCAAAATAAAGACTGAAACATTTACATAGTTTTGATATCATTTTTTTTATCCACTACCGTAGTAATAAATTATCTTTTTATTTCTGAAACACGCCATGTTTTACCTGTATGAATAATATATATCATTGATTCTTCGGTAACGGGCAGATAAATCGATGTCATTTATTCTGTATGGTATATTTATGTACGTGAAGATGATCATATTATCAACAGGGACCGTTTGTTTGATTTTTGAGAGAGTTAGTGCTTAAAACATTAAAAATATTTTAATTTAAAGAAAATACAGCCAGTTTTGGGTCAGTTTTCCGAAGGTTTTGAAATTATGCCAGTAAAAAATAACGAAGTCAATAGTTTAACGAAAATATAAACAAATATGACATTCAATTTAACTTAAAAGCAACCCCAAAACAAATTTAATGGGTACAATTAATGAATGTAAATCTAAAATACTATACCAGGTTAAATCATTGAGGTTATATTATAACAGGTTATATTATAAAACATAAGTTTTTTTCAAGTAAAGTTAATTATAATTTGTAATAAAAATAAGCTTTAACAAACTGCGGTGTGCGGTGTAGAAAGCAATTCAATTTTAGATTCAAGAATAAAGAATGGTTACACTGTCAGTATTGTCCGCTATGAAAATGCATCGGAGAGGTCCAAAGCATTTCCACTGGGGATTTGCTATCGGAGAGTAAGGCTGCTTGGAAATTTGATGTTTGAAAGGCTCTTTGTTATGTGCGCTCTTGATAATCAAATATTTAATCAAAACTAAATAATTTATATAATGTTTCTGCAAGCCTTTGAGGACGTATTGTTTTATGCATCCTTTAAAATGATCGCTTAAAAGAAATTACTTAAACGATCTATAATTTTTATATAAAATAAATTATTTATTTAAAGAATAGCATTTAAGGGATTATAGATTTCGAGCTTTCATATAATTTTCAAAAGTTAGTGCATGGATTAGTTAGTATAGTTTTAACAATTGGAGATACAATAAATATACTTTGAATAAACCTTCGGTTCTTTTAAAAGTTTTCAACTACACTGTGGATTTATTTTATATTTCAATATGAATGCAGCTTTTTTACATCGATGGATTTCAATTGGATGTATAATTAACTTAAACTGAAAACTTAATTATAATTGTAAATATGGTTATTGAGATTTAAAAAGCTTAAATAAAACGAGAACTTATTTTTGAAATTGTTATTGTATTTAAAAGAAATACGAATTCATCTATACAATTTTTATGTGTTTACAAATCTTTGTCAATGTACAATTTATGAATATTTACATATATTCTCATATCGTGATGTAATCTTAACAAGACCATCTATGAAAATAAGGCAAAAGCTTAGTGTGTTTAGAGATTTAGTATTTACTAGCAATCGCCTTTTTGGCTCTTAATTATCTGACATTCATAAACATCTCAGAAACAAACATATCCCAAGGTCACAACCCAATCTGCATTAATCCAATCTAACCTAGAAAATTTATCTCGTCATATGAATCCCGGATACCCGGAAGACATTGTACTTAATTGCAAGGGGCGGATTCGGAGCGATGATGTGAAACTAGGCCGTTACGCCCATACTAAATTAAAATCCCGAACCGGCCCTGGAGGCAGCTTCAGAGTAGGAGCCACATGGCATACTGTGAATGGAAGACCAAAAACTATCCTAATTATTAATTTAAAAAAAGCCACGTGGTCCAGAGGTTAGGTTAAATTAGGTTGGCTCAAGTGATTGCCGACCATATGGTTCCAGTTTGTATCTGTACATATTTGTGGTGTCTCCAGGTTCAAAAAGATTAAAAACCATTTAAGAAAACACCTCTTTCGACATAAGCTCTCTGTGATTTCTACGTGTACCAGCCCGGATATATTAATAATATTCTATAAATGATTTTTAACCACAATAAAATAAAACCAAATGGTTTTGGAGACTACGTTAATTTTTAACCACATAATTGCTCGCTATCTTCTTTTCTATGTGACTCATCGTTTAGATTATCTTAGCCAGTTTGTCTTGCGCTTGTGGATTTAGGCTAGAAAATAATGCCTAATTCATCTATTTAGGATGTTTTCATTTCAAAAGATGCTTGAATACAAAATACGATGAAGCATAAATAATAGTTATGAAAAAATTCTAATACTGTCTTAATAATAATTTTCCTTGATCAGATTATCAACGGGTCTACTTATGAAAATCTTCCATATAATGTTACATAGAGCTTGCTTATAGACGCTAAAGTCTTTTTAATGTATAATTTCCACATAGTTAAATTAACTTTTTTAACTTTCATAAAAATGGATGAAATGAACACGGTTTCGGTAACACTTGGTGACCTCACTTTAGAGCCGACTGAGTGCATTCGAAAGTCAGCAAATTGTACCGGGGAAAGTATGCGCCGCGCCGCGTCCTGGGACGTCCCACTGGGACGGCGGTAATGTCCCGGGATGAAAGTGTATACGGGAGGAATCGGAAAACTTCCGAGATGTCTACGACCGATCGCTTGAGGCGAAGTCCATAATGCGGGTAACTCCGTATCGGTTATTGAGTTTGTGTTTTCTGCGCTTTAACGTTATAGCGTCATGCTCTGTGATACACTTGTGCACTAAGATGATTTATATGAAATCTTAGATGCAAGTTACGTTAAAATAATTTGCCTAATTCAACGTGTTGTAGATGCAGTTATTCAAAATTATTTAAACGTTTTCTAAATAATATACATTCTCAGAAAAAAAATCTAATATCACCCTTCAGAGTGAGATAATGCCTCCGAAAGACGTCTTTACAAATTACTTAGCTTTGTGGAAGTATGTTTTATTTGAATATTATAGTTAATGATTATTATTCTGGTGGTTTTATTATTATTATTTGTAAAAAAATGAAATACCTAGATAAAATTACAATCGTTCGGGTCGATACTCGTTCTTTATACTACATTTTATAAATATAGTAATATTTGTTACGGTCCATATTTTTTTTTTTATGCCTATGCCAATGCCTATAAATAGACTCCTTTCAATCTTACTATACATAATAAATAAAAAAATCTAAGTGTCCAGTTAATTCTAAAATAATTTATTTCAAAAACAAAAATAAGCCCGTTCTTTAATTATATCTTTATTCGATAAAACTAATACGTTGTAACACTAATTTAATTTTTCGCGCAAAAACAAGTTTGTCATTAATTAATTTAATTTGATCCAGATTTATAAAAATCGTTTATCGCCCATTTTTCTTTTCTGTTAGTTAATGTTAAGTATCAGTGGAAGTCTATTTTTAATAAGAAGTACATATTTGATCCGCTGTACTTCAGTTGCCGCTCCCCTAATACTAAGGCTTGGCCTGAAAACAATTATATTATCCACAATAAAAATGTTACGCATTTTGATTTGATTAATTAATGGATAGAGCATTATTATGTCATATTTTTTGCTATCACGAAAATGTTTCCATAATTATAATAAAATTTGATACCTTTGTAATTATTTTTAAGTACACGACGCGTAAACTTACCATTCATTTTTGATAAACTTGTTTTTTTTTTGTTGTTCAGATCATGATCGATTACTTTTAAACTTTATATAACAATTAAGAGTTTATTTTTCATTAAGTAAATGAACAAAATTTATCATCACTTTTTTTATTTTAATCAGTCTTAGTCCGCAAAAAATATTTTTGATGAACTGTATTTGTTTAGCTATTTTATAACTCATCATATTTGGCAGAAATTTTCTTCTTTCCAGTTTTTGCTAGCTGTTAAGGTTAAATTCCTTTACAATACGCAATCAAAGCCTACTCGCAACGAAAAGCTGCCTAATTTTACAGACCCTTCGCAAGGGGGTAAGAAATCCATGCAACCCTCGGGTCTCCATGTGCCCTCATGTGACGTAATTAATCATCCCCGGGGTCGCGTGACACACCCCTGAAAGCTATTTTCACATTATTGCATTTGCTTGTTAGTAGGAATTAATGTTGTGTTGAAAAGATCCGATCATTTGTTACGAAGTGCTACCGCGGTGTAATTAATAAAAGGTTCCTTTATGAGTGATTAATACTCGTTCATAAAGAAATAACATTTTTTTATAAACAGATTAAACAAACGTATTTTCCTACATGAGGTGACCTTTTGCAAAAATATACACTGTTATTTATAAAACTAACATATAACAATACCCACGAAAAATATTGTTTGAATCCGAAGTAGATAAACAATATTGTTGTTGTATTGTTGTAATATGAATGACCATTCTCTGTTTTGAAGAGTTGTTTTGTTCAATAATGCATTTTATATATAATATTTAATTCAATATAACCGGCATGCTCTCACAGATCACTTTAAATGTAACTATTGTATAATGTAATCTCTCAATCTTTTTCTTTGAAATAATTTGTTATTTAAAATAAATATAGTCAACCACACACCAAAATGAAAAAAACCAAAAGTTTATTGATTAATATATAATATATTAATTTTAGACCACCTTCGTGCTGAACAAGCGTCAATATCTATTTCATATAGCTTTCTGGTCTTTTTCTATTTTTTTATGTACACGTGTTTGATTGAGAATTTGTATTAAATGTTTTTAATATTTTATTTTAAAGCTAAGCATAAAAAATGACAACCAAACACTAATGCAACTAATTGAAAATTGGTCCCACTTTTTAAAGGTTTCAATATTTTTATTTGTCATACGTATGAAAATCACTAGAGGCTTTAAATAATATAAATTATAAAAGCAATTTTTTTATTGACCTTCTCCAGTCATTAGTAAAGACTATACTTAGCAACATGACTCCGTGAAAGTTGCCATTCTAACGGACCCTTTTATTATCTTCAAGGGACGGTGACCACTCTTTTAGCTTGAAAATTCATTTTTATGAATTCAAAGTTTTACTATCAATATTTCTTACACTCAGTGATTTGTTTATTTTTTTTTGAATGCGTATTTCAAACATAAAAGTTCATTTAGTCAACCTCAACCAATCCTAATTATCAAAGAAAAATTACTTCTTTTCGAATACCGCATTTACTACCCTCTGGTAGCCTCTTTTTCCAGAACCCTCCCCTCGTATAACTTGCATGCCTCCTTATTAACTTAAGTAAGAACTTTGCGTTAGGTACACAATTTCAAATTGAATCCATCTTAAGTCACAACTCTTCAAGAAAACCTACTGATTTATTTTGACGAGTCTTATTTCAATGCAAATGTTTATTTCTAGTAAATTTGTTGGAAATAAACGCAAGTGTAGACATGATAGTAACTATGAAGGTTTGATTTAAATATAAAGCGTGTAGTCTAAAGTCGAATATCTTACATTTGGTGATTTTATACACCAAAAAACCAACTTTCACATGAAATATTATTTATTAAAATTTAAAATATTACGTTATTAAAAATAAAATAAGAAATACACAGATATGAATGTTCTAGTACTTTTGATTTGTTCTCTTTTAACATAATCATTGAGTAAAGATTCGTCTTAAAAACACATATTCGTCTTAAAAAATATAATTTTTTTATAAATATAATAAAAATGTGCGAAGAAACATATGCATGAATAAAAGTGCTAGTATATTTTATTTAGTATGGTAATAAAATGACAAAAGTCGTAAATACCCTACAGAACATTTAAAATTTAATGGCTCATTTTATTGCATTAAAATCCCATTTTCAAGAACTTATAGCAAGGTTCCATGTTACCCAACCGAGACCAAAAATATCAAAATAAAGTTCAACTACCTACTGTAAGTTCATTATGAGATACCTTTTTCAGACAACAACTTTGAGAAAAATTTACAGTTAAAAATAATGTGCTATTATGGCAATTCGTGTTCTCGCAATTTAAAAGTACCAGACGTTATTGTATTGCATAGCCTTAATTAACATATATTGAAGGATACACAAAATTACATTCCCATAGTTTCTGGATTGCAATAAACCATATATATATATATATCTCTCCAAATACCTGGAATATTACTGCACAGATTAAGATTTATTTTTGTTTATAACAAGTAAATAGTGCAGAAAATGCTAAACCTAAATAACAGCTATTTTCTGACTCACTGATACTAGTTACTAGAGCAAATAGAAATTCAATGTGACGTAATTCCTGGAAGATACAATTATTGTATAATACTTCTAGAGTGGGTTGCATTAGGTAATAAATTAGAAAGAGACTTGATAATGTACAAATGTTCTTCTCAAAGTCAATTAGGATAATAAGAGGTAGAAAATCTACTACTGTGACATGTACGTGAATTAGGCTTGGGCAAGTAAATTGACCTTATTTAATATAAATGAAAGGCAAGAAATTGTACGCTTAGTTCATGTTAAATTATATATTATTAACGCTTATTTCTTGGTGAAATAATATTTTTCATGTAAAGTGACTGCATGCACGTAGAGCACTGCCTTGCAATGAAATTTGCTTGAAATCAAATAAAAAAAAAAACCCTTTTGTGAATCACGAAACGTAAATTACGAAAGCCCCAAAGGAAAATGTTAAAAAGCCCGACTCGCGTGGAGTGCGGCGGCGAGTACTGAGAGGTAATGGAGAACTTTGATGCACACTCCACCAACAGATCCTCAATGCGCTTTAAATATTATATTTTACATTAAGTAGCTTATGATAATTCGAAATACCAATGGAATAAAGAAAATTGTCTTTTAACTAAAAAAGCAGCACATAGAAAATAGTCGTTCTTAAAAAGTAACATTAGTTTAAGTAAAAATAGTGCAAAATCAACATAAATTTAATCTTAAAACAATACAGAATCACTTAGAACTCTTAATAATAAAATGATAAAATATATATAATTATGAATATTATATAACATATTTATCACTATAAAAAACGATTGTGCAAATGAAAACCTGTAAACTGGTGTTTTTTCAATACACTTACAAAATAACTATGTAAAATCAACACAAGGTAAATTTTTATGTTCACTACAACAAATGATTTTTTTAAAATTAATATAATTTAATAATGATACGAAATGGCGATTGCTTAAAATGTTTTATGCTAACAAGAAGTTGTGATCGCATCTAAAAGTAGGTTTCCGAGAGAGCGGGTTGGGAACCTCTGGGCGGCGGCAGGGAAGCTCAAGTCCGCGCACGCGGGGCACAATAACACGGGCCAAGTGCGCGGAAAACCGCGCTCCCCGGCCGCTGCTTAATTACGCCTGTTTTGTGGATGCTGTGTTGTTTTTAGGTTAACTTATGCAGAATCTATAAAGATTCTGCACCGCTTTTACATGATCATGTGGGTGTATGTGTTTTTTTTTTTGCTTATATATATTCTGTATTTTTTTTGCGGAAAGTAATGTTTTCTTGACCTTTCTTTAAGATTGTGCTTTTTTAGTAACGTATTATTTTTTTTAGTCTTTGGTACTTTTAATGATAAAACCTCATACAAAATGATCCCAAAATGTAAATTCATTTAGTTAAACACAACAGACAAAAATCATCCATTATTAAAATAAGGTTAGTAAAAAATTTCACTTTAAATAAACTACTCAAATGTTGAAAATTTATACCTATTTTTTGCTTGTTAACAATAGAATTTCATTGCGCAACGCTAAATTACCTATTTTGCAGAATACAAAATGTATTTTTTGCAGAACTTGTTTATAGTTTTATCAATGTATATGATAGGCGAAGGCACTATTATATCTTGAATGTGAGTGTTTTTTACCATAAAGTTTTTTTACCATATATATATAATATTATTCAATTTTTAAAAATATGGCTGAAAATAAAAAACATTACCCTGTAATCTTCCGTGACATATTTAAGTATTTCTTAAAATCCAAACTTTCTCTAGTTATCATTTAAAATGTATTAAATAATGATATATTATTGATTGCAATAATTATATATTTTTTTAACACATCTAAAATTATACCGCAAGAAAATGGATATTATTTTAAATATTGAACATTCATGTGCAAGAAAAATGAGCTTTTCTTATTTGAGGTATTTTCCATAATCTATGCAGTCCAAACTATGTTAATGGATTATACAAAGCGTCCCGGTGCAGTCGCTGTTTTCAGAAAAGGTTCTGTGAAATACTTCAACAAGGCAGTGCAACGCTTTGAGATTGTAAATTGGACTTGTTCCTTTGGATTTCATTAGCCTACGTAAAAAGGCACATATATGGTGCTCAGAACTTAGAACGCTACGTAGAATG
This sequence comes from Atopsyche davidsoni, assembly GCA_022113835.1. Lineage (NCBI taxonomy): Eukaryota > Metazoa > Arthropoda > Insecta > Trichoptera > Hydrobiosidae > Atopsyche > Atopsyche davidsoni. The sequence goes on from JAILWY010000021.1 coordinate 5,164,165, forward strand.
TTTGCATCTACCTCATAATAGAAAACATCCTTGCTTGTATATTTCCACATACCTGTCGAGTACAAACAGTTTGAACTCGCTGAAAGCATGAACTATTTTCACTAAATTTGATCTTGTGGATGATTCTTAAGTAATGCGTATTAATTTTGATACGTAACCTTTTAAGGTAATAAGTAAACTTTAAAAGGTACTTTAATTCGAGACAACATATTTTCAGTGTTCGGCTTTTAAAATTTCAATTTAAAAAATAATTATTTTGACTAAAATAACAAAATTTTATAATAAATGTATAAAAATTCAAAAAGGACACGAATGCTTGCATTTAATGTTATCTCTTTTAATATCGTTTTCAGTTAATAAAAAGGTTTTTTTTTTAAATTTCTCAATATTAAAAATAGATCATTTTTAATATATCAATTCATTCAGATTTGATGAATTATATCTAAATTTATAATATTTGTCAAATAAACACTATCATTAATAAACGTGTTTTTTTAATTTCAGTAAATGTTAACTAAATGATATCAAAATCCTACATTAGGTCAAACTTTAACAAATAAATAGAATTATTCCCTATATGTAAAAGTTATGTTCAGGAAGAAGAAAACCTGAAAATGTAAGAATCTTACAAACATTATTGTGTAAATTTCCCGCTATTTGCAAATATATTGTTTAGTATTATACAAAACTGCCTAAAAAAACTACAGTAAACTTTGCTTTATTTACTTTGATTATGGCTGAACTAAACTTACTAAGCATTATGTCGACTCGGACTAATCTTTGTAATTTACTGTTATTTATCTTCGATTCATATTTGCTGAACTAAGCGCGTCTTTTTTGTATTTTATATACAAGACATTAATTATTGATTGAGTATTTATAAATTAGTATATTTAAGTTATAATATCTAAATAATAATATTGATTTTTTTCGATTTTTTCATAAACAAGACAAACATTTAAAGTAGGTTTTAATATCTAGTATACAGTATTTTGTTTTAGAATGGAAGCTAGCTTCTAAAAAAATTAATAAGTCGAGGATGTCTCAAATTTTAAAATACTCTAGAAATTATTATTTATATTTACTATTATTAAACTTTTGCAATTCAACAATTCATGACAGCTTCGATTCGCGTATTCAGTAATTAAAATATCGTATCTATTCACTGTTTGATTTAAAACAAAACATTTGAGATGTTATTTCTTTCCTCTATTTTTTTCTTAAAATTGAATTGTGAAATATACGCTCTCAATTTTTAAGAGATGTAGCATATGTTGCAAGCTCCTAATTAATAACTTTCTTAAATGTTACATCAGATGACAATACAAAGCACGGGTACAAGCTATATAGAACCTTTGTTCCACCCTCCCACAGGCGAGGGGTGACTTGGAATATGGCGGAGGGTGGGATAATATCTCCAAAGTATTGAAGCAAAACCTTGTCTCGTGAGGTATTTGTTCTTGAGGCTATTTATATCCGCTCTTGAACAGATTCCATTCAAATCGTTATTTATTCGAATAACATGAAATAATTCCATTGAGTGATGGAATATAAATAATGTTTAATTAAGCAAATTAGTCATTTCTTGGGTTAGTTCCAAGAATTTATAGATCACCTCTATATTAATTAATTTTGAAACAATCTTATAATTCTAATTATTTTAAAACTTAAGTAATACGTCAAAGGTTTAAGAAAATATTTTGTTTGAATTATTTTAGCCAAAATTAATGCGAATTAGATCAGTTCAATAAAGATTGACAAAGACTTAAAAATTTTAAAGGTAAAGCCAAGTGATTATAGATGATAAATAAAATGTTAAAAGTCGATATTATAATTTTCAATTTAGCATGATTTTAATTATAATATTTTATTATAGTTTTTTGTTCGAAGTATAATAACACATTTTCTTGGAAACAAAACAATTATAATATTTTTTTATTTGTGACATTAAAAAAGCAGGTTACGTATTATTTTAAATATAAGAATTTAAATAATGACAGATTAAGAAATATGAAAAATTAAAAAGTACATTGATTTTATGAATGTAAGTAACAGGTATTATTCATAATATTTAAGCTACAGAAGCAACACGAGTAGACATACTTAGTCTCCAGGTGGCAATAACCACAAGGTGTGAGTCTCTCTCCCATTTCCGCTTGCGTTACGTATTTCCTGTAGGTGGTTTATTCTTGTCATTTCATACGAAATATTTTAAATGTGTCATTTAATTTTAATTAATTTTTAACCACAAGGAGTGAGTTTGATTGGTATTATTGTATCACAATAATAAAACTAAACATCGGGTTTATTTTGCCTATTTTTAAATATACTCAAAAATATATTGATTTTTTATGTTAACCTGAACAAATTGTTAATTGTTATCTAAAGTCGGAGGTTTTCAGCCTCCGTGCTGGGAACATAAATCAAAAATCCTTGAAGCGTCCGAAACGTCGGAGCTGTGGAAACCTTGAGCAGCTCAACACCCAAGAAACCAAATCAACAATTATTTAAATTATATATTATTTTTAAATAATTGGCAACTGTGTTCTGTACAAAGAGCGTTGCGGAGGTAAAATTATTGCCGGCGTCTAAAGCTCAAGTCCAAAACGAAGTAATGATGCAACAATGAACAAATTTCCTAGGCGCGAGGCTACATGGCGTCACTTCCGCGTACGGTTCGTGCCTCCATTTACCCTGCAGCGGCGCGACTTACTGAAGGATTTCTATACAATTGCTTTGTAAAGTGCTAAGAGCTCCGATGTCAAATTCAGTTTCATGGCTTTCGTTTATAAGCTTCATAAATCAGAGTTGTGTGCGGACCAATTCAACTGAAAACGTCCTTTTGAAAGTTCAATAAAAATTTGTTTACGTTGTTATTCATAAAAAATAAAAAACAACTCTGATTGATTATAAAAATAACGCAAAAATTATTTTTCTTTAATGCATACATAAAATAATATACTTCTTTCTTTTCATTTGTTATTACCTTGAAGTAATCATACTTACATTTTTAATATGCTCTTTCAAAACGTGTTTGTATAAAGAAAATAATTCAAACAATTCCAACCTGAAAACTTGCTAGTAGCAAAGCAGAACGTCACAGGCCTTCATTCTCTCTGTGCTGGATATTTTCATATTTCATTTTCAGCCCCTAACAGTTAGTCCAATTTCCGGTGCCGCAGAGATGCCTGGAGACATATTAAGTCCCGTGGATGTAGAGCCTCCCGTGGAAACGCAGCCTTATTCAACCTTCCTTGCTAACTACCCTAGTATAAATTTGTTACCAGTCATACAACCTAGACTTTAAAAGTCGGAAGGTCTGGAGAGGGTGCGATATATAATGCCCAGTACATTAATGCTTGTTATCCTTTTTGTTTGTACTTGTTTATTTTTGGTTTCTGTATGAAATAGCGTAAAAAGTATTTGAAATAGTAGTTTTTTATGAGATCAAGCTTTAAAAATATATTTCTTGGGGTAAAATTAAATATTTGAAACTAAATTTTTCTTTGTAAATATTATATGCTGTTAGCTTTTGTAGTTTTTGTGTTAAATTATTTAACTCAATAGTTTTTCTAATTTTATCCAATAATATGAAATTTTCAAGCTTTTTAATAATATAGTCGCCTGAACATAAAATAATAAAAATATTATTTTTTTCTAAAATTTACCCATTATTTTTTATGACCTTAAAAGAAAATGAGTCGAACATGTTGAGTGCCCAGTTAATTCTGTTATAAATTTAATTGATTATAACTTCGAATTTCAATCTGATATAAAAGCATTCGGGCTTAATTTAATTATATTAAAAACAATCAACCGTAAATTTAGAGAATCCAAAAACACTAGTAATGTAAATAATACGGAGTATTTTTATTTTTAAATCTCTCAAATATCTTTCATGTTTACTCTCGGCTCGAATAAAATGCAGCTTTATCTTCTTCAGCTCAGAACACATAAATCTCGGTGCTTAATATGGACACGCCTCTTGTAGTTTTTTTAAGTAAGGGATCGATGATTGTTATTTTATGTACATGGCGTCTCAAAAGTCAGGATATTATTTAAAATATAATAAAATTAAAATATAATACATCTCTTCTAAAATACCAATGCTCAAATATGAATATTTTCATTTCATTCGACTTGTGGCTATTTCAAACATTTTATTGCTTTTTACTCGTAGAACCAATACTCTTTACAATATATAAAGAAAAATTCTTTGTTAAACCGCAGATGCATCTGGACCGAAATTTTTATGCACGTATGATTATCGTGTTTTAAAACAGTTTTTATACACCTGATATAGTTGCATTTATTTAACCTTCGTGCAGTTCAGTTTCCATGTTTGATGCTGCACATGGGGGTTGAGAATTAAAAATATTATTTTAAGGAGAAAATAAAAGTTTTAAGGGAAAACATAAATGTTTTAAAATTTCTGTATTTCTGGAGTTGTATGAATCCGAATACAGGTGCGATTCATTAAAAATGTTTTCTACTACCTGCGTACTTACCTTCTATTTGTGGCATCCTCCTTTACTAAATAGGGTGGTATATATATATATATAAACCACCTTAATATACCTACAAAATAAACTTGGCGTTTTCTTATTATTTGAGTTCGGGTCTCTTCTGCTCGTGCAATAAAAAATATATATTTACATTTTTTCAAACTTCCTTGAGTGTTTTTGAATGACTTGTTTCGATTTGTAATTGAATAACGCTCAGAATACCTGCATAATTATAATGCAAAAATTCGCTAGATGACGTTTAAATGGAAATTGTGATATAAAGTTAGTTTTAAACTTAACTGTTTTCACAATATGTTTTGAATAACAAGCTAAAATTTGAATACTCCTTGACGCCTTTAAGTGATATTTTTGAATATTAAACTGAAATGTATCCGCTACTTCACTGTTATAGTTAGTAAATATTTTTTCTTATATAATAATTACAGAACTCTTAAAATTGTATTAAATTGGCGCAGTGGAAGAGATATGAGTTAGTAGTGTGTCCGTATGCACAGGTCCGTAGCCCTCAAGTCCCTGGTCGGCAGTACACTGCAATCATTCTCTCCTAGAGGGTTCATAACTTTTCTGCGAAAATTTCCCGGACCTGAAAGTAAACTTGAAAACGCTCCTGCATTTTGCAATTTTTGTGGGAGTTTCCAGCGGTAATATACGAGCGCGGGTACAGTTAGTACTTCCCCTTCTGCGGTTTATTCTAAATAAACACTCTGTTTACATTTTGAAACAGAGACGTTGCCCTGAAAGTTACTCTTTATTTGTATTTATATTTTATTATAGTTTGTCAAGATGTCTACAATTAAAAATTGAAAAGAATAAATAATGAATCTGACTATCTTCTTTATATGTATACAAAAGCGACATGGTTGTCTGAGTTGTTTTTATTCAATTCGAAACATCAATTTCAGTAGTTCTTACGTTTCGGTCCCGGCACTGATGTCATTTTCAAGGAATTCCCCAAAAATGGCCCTGGGACCAGAACTGATCCACGTGAACATTGGAAGCAGCAGAACTTCGGCATAATACCCAAGTATCGAGTATTTTTTATAATGATAGTATTTAAAACCCACGACACAATTTCCAATATTCCTATTAACTAAAGCAAATTGAACATCAAATATGAAGCAATCTACTGATAAAGGTGAACTGATATATATTTATCTCATTATATTTTTAAAAAATGGTTGATTTTATAAAAACTCAAGGCATGTTACCTAGCAAGGACGTTTTTTTTTATCAATACTATAATTAAAAAATGGGTTTTTTCATTTAAATTAGATAAAGTATTTTTATCACAAAAAATAGTGATAATTCTAAATGATTTTAGTTTTCATACGAAATAGAATTCTGAGAATTATTGCTTCCAAATATTATTTATTTTTCATCTTAAAAATATGTCATTAAAAAATAAAATAATATATCAGACGGGATATCTCTTACAGATATTTGAAATTATTAAAAAGTTACTTCATTAAAACTTATAATTTGCTACCGAGTCTTTTTGTCTTCAGATTTCTTGTTAGTATTTTTAACTTTTTCTGCTTCAGCCAGTATGGCTTTCGGGTTATGGAAAGTCTCTTCAGTGTACACACGATTTTCCTTCAGGAGTGTGCCATGAATCTGAAAATATTAAAATATAAATTAGTATCTTTCACTGAAATAGCAACATCAATGTCATATTATTATATTAGCCTAAAGTAATTATCGTGTTTCATGTGTAAACTGCATTTGAAAAATTTCTTACGAAAAGTTTTTACTGTATATTTACAGCATTAAAAAAATATTATCTAACCAAAAGCATGCGTATTGCATAAATAGCCATATTTGAAATTTTTATAACATTTTAAGTGATTATCCACAACATGCAGGCTAATTTGTGACATTTGAAAATAAATTACTTTAAATAGCTTAATACCTACGATATAACAATTATTTTTAATAATCATTATTTTTGATTTTTCTTAAGCAACAAAACCCTTTGAAGGCAGAAACGCTCACTTTTAAAAAAAAGTGGGTTTCTAGCTATTTGGATATATATAATATATTTCTAAGTGCCAGGTTGTAAATAAGCTGCTTCGGTAAGTCTCGAAGATCAAGCATCTTACAATTATTAACTACTATTGACTATTAACCACTATTACTGTCTAAAGAGACTATAACTACACTACTTGGCAAGTTACCAGAGTTACTGATGCTATCGGTTGCCAGGTGTACAACATAATGCAATTTCACATCCAGTCTCTGAGCCTTTAAAGACAAAAGTAATGCTCTGATCAAAATACCGTATATATTTTAATTTTCACAATATTTACGAATTAATAAAATTATTGTGATTTCATAAATGTAGCTCAAACAATAATATTCATTATTGTACATTTAATGTTTTTTATCAGTCAATTATTTATGCTCAATTAAACGTTGATATAGTTAGGTTTTACAACATCAATAGATTGTATAACAAAACAAACCCCGGATAAAAATTTAAAATTTTTAAAAATATATTAGAATTCTCCTAATTTTCTATAGCAGATTGGTTTAATTTTCAATACTTTTTTTTAAACAGCAAGAATGAACGCATGTAGCTTCTTCATGTACTAAAAAAGCCCTTAAAAGATGAAGCTTTTCGTAAATGAAAACATCTCCTACATATTTAGATGTTCATTTTTATTATCTTCAGTGTGGTATTGAAAAAAGTTGATAGGTCAAAGTTTAAATACAAAATCGAGTTAAGCTCGCTTGCCTTGTCCCAGATCTTGATGTTGAATCCAAAGTTCACGTGGAAGAACTCGTGGTGCTTGTCGTGGAACTCAGCATCAGGCTGCCATGGCTGCCACCAATAAGCCTTGAAGTTGATCCCGGAATGGTCTATTATTCCATGGTAGTAGGTGTATAAAGCTACCATGTAGAACGGAACTGGAAACAAACAAGATCAACAAAATAATTAACCCTTCAACGTTCAATAGACTTGAAATCAAAAGAAAAGTAAGAAAGTAAAAGAAATATGCTACGCTAATTGACAGTTAAAAATTTATTTAAATTTTAACAGAAAAATATTTTGCTATGAGTAATATATTGGCTGATTTTAAAGAATGGCTAAAATGTACAAGATTTATATTATTTAGGTAAAATTGTACAATTTTATTTAAAATAAAAATCCCGACTTTAATATGCTCAAATAGTTATTTTAGTCATATTTTAACTAGAGATCTCATCATTAAATCGCATACCCAAGATGTCATGATACGGTTACTTAGTTTGTTTTATCACAAGATAGACTTAAAGTTTTTTTTTAAATTACTTCTCTTCTATATTATATTTTATATTGGTAGCGATCATCGCATATGATTAGACAAAGCAATATTATATGAAAATTAATGTGTGCGGAAGATAATATATAAGACAGTTTGTAGCAAGAGGTTCAAGCTATAATACTAAATCACCTCCCTAAATTATTATTTGTTTTTCTAGAGGAGTATCTCCTTAAAACGTATCGTAAGCTACTAGATATATTAAAATATTGAAACTTATAAGACCAGTAATTGCTACTCTACTGGATAAATTATTTGAGCTATCAATTGCAATTTAATGTTTATAAAAAATTCAGAAATTTATTTTAAGTTCATAAATACTTAATATTGTTATAAATGTAATGTCTTAAATATCCGAATTCTCCAATTTTTTGTTATTAAAATTGTGCTTTATTTAGGTATATTTATATTTCATTGTACCTGCAATATATCACAGCTCTCATGATAAGTGATGACCTGTGATATGTTGTGATCATGATAGAATGGGTTTCCCCAATAATTGATTATCACGTCACTCATTCCGTGATAAGAGAGCTACGAATATCAGATATAAATAATGTGCGGAATTCCTTAGATATATTACAAAGTATTCATATATATGTATTATAGTCTCATAAGTACATTTGTATATAATTTTAGAAAAATAAACCGAAAAAGACATGAAATATTTTCTCCACATATATTTGAATAATTGTTAATTTATGTTTTTTTGTCAAAGTGGCTTTGTAGTATGTATGTAACCTTACGAAATTATAGTTTAAATATATATTCATAACATCAAAGAAGCTTAGCACTAAAGCTATTAACAGCCAGTTTTATTAAAGATCGACTTTTATCTCGCTTGTATTATAATTACTGAACAGTTACAGCATGACGATTTTTCATAACCTTATTTTATGAAATCAATAACAATTGTAATTGAAAGGATTTACAAAGTGTCTCACGAATCTTACATTTAAACAAATATTTTGCGTTAGATTTACCCAACGCTTTAGTTATTTGACAAATAAAAACATCAAGAGTTAATGATACAGCCTCCAGCAAATCACAGTGGACACAATGGCAAAAAACAAAATTGGGCGTACAGAATACAGCGTGCATAAATAATAATATATAAGCAATGTAAATCAAACCGTATTTATATGTTTGGATAAACCTATAGAGAAGAAATAGACAGTAAACTTGAAACTTTGATATATTTGCGACCTTGTTATAATTTATTTTGTATCGCACAATAATTTATTGAAACAGCGATGCTAATAAAACTTCCACGAAACATTCAGAAATTATATCCTAAAAGTTTGACTTTGCAAAATGATAATATCTAAATAGTCTTCGTATATTAATACTAAGAATCAATACCGAGAAACTTTAATATTTTCATGAAAGAACTTTTAAACTCCATTTGCCTTTAATAAACCAATCAAAAATCAAAAGTTCCAATGCTTGAGTTAAACTATAAGTCTTATAATTTTTCGAGATATGTTATCTTAATCACTTTTCACCAAAATCAAAATACACATATGTGTTAGCATAGCATATCTTAATATGGAGATAATTAATATTTAATATAGTTATATAAATATACGTATATTGAAACTCGTACATTCAAATAAAGCCATATTTTGTAGTATTCAACGCATAAGGTATTATTGAAGGTAAATAGAGAAATTTGGATAATTATATACTTTCTTGTAAAGAGCATATACTTAATATTGCACCTGTCTGAAAAAAATCTGCAAAAAGTATGTAGGAGATATCTCCCCAGCTTGGAATAATCCTACCATCCCGCGTAATCGAACCACCCTGAGACACCCCTAATCTGAGTCATTAGGTCCTACTTAGCCTGAAATCCCGTCCGTGTATCTTCATAACTCACCCTGTCTAATGTTTTTATCCTTTTCTATGAGGGGTGAAATGTTACAATTAGGAAGAGGCTATTAGGACATATCCCGAACCGTAGCATATTTTATCTTAAATAATTGATCTGCCAAAATATATCCGATAATAATGTATATTATTATAGACAAAAAAATAATTTATTTTTGACGGAATATTGTTACTGTAAAGAAATTTATTTTGGAATGCTAAAGTCAAAGTATTATAAATAATAAGGCAAATTTACTCTTACCACGTTAAGCAGTATTATTCATTTCCGCTTGCTTGATTGTTTTCTAAGGCTTGAATTCGAGGAGAGGAATATTTTTTTTTTTAGTTCCGTTTGAATTTTTAACTGTCTTAAAATTTGATTAAAAATGATTGAAAACAATCTCTTATGCAGTTCTCTGTAATTATTTTTCTGTATAAGGCAAATACTGGAGGCGTACTAAATGAGACACACCCGACATTGTTTTTGACGTTCAACTCATTTATATGTTCTACTTATTTTAGAATAAGAAGTAAGTAATCGGCTATAGACATCAAATTGAAATTATCTATGCTCTGATATCTCCAGCTGCAGAATTATTAAATTCCTCAAATCACAGTTTAAAAACATTATCTAAATACATGACATAAATAAAATTTAAGCCGAATCAATATAAAATATTTTGCGTTATGTTTAATTACATTTGTTAAAAAAATATAGTTACACAATTTTCTTTTAATCTAAAAACGATAAGATCAAATTAATTTTTGATTTATTCCCATAAATATTACATTTATATACGATGAAACATTGCTGGCTATTAACTATAGAAATATTAATCTTGAATGATTTAATGAGTAAATCCGACTGATAACTATTAAAAGTCCAAAGTGCCAACAGAATAAAAGATAATAAAGCAGTATACGTTTCAGGTGTTCGTAGAAGTAAAATAGTTAAGTAATATTCAAGCATAGAGTGATTCTCAAAACTTTCTGATATTGGAATTTGCAGGCCCTGGATGTAATGAAAAAAGTTTTAAAGTTATTCAAAAAATTCAAAAGAGACATTCACAAAGATCGTCATTACGAGACCTCGTGTTGCTCTGTCATGTCTCCGAACAGAGGCACTATTTTATTGACTTGAGCCAAGACTTAATATTATTTTTGTTCTAAAAAAAATACTTGTACTTTTGTTCAGTGTTTGGAACCGAGCCGCAGCGCGCTGGCTAGAATTTTTAATATTTTCCTTACCGAAAATTCTAAGAAAAGCTGCAATTTAAATTCAGCAGAGACAATGGCTTGGTTAAGAAATATCTGATAATGAAAAATCTATATTTATTACCGTAATTCTTGTGTATCTTATCACCGGTACTCAAATATGGATATTTATCTATATTTGACAACAAATGCTCTTAGTAATTTGCTATCGATTAAATAAATACTATGATTATAAGTACTTGAAGACAATGAGTTAACAAAAATTAAACACCTGCAAAAAAAGTATTTTAATATCATCAAATCAGTCATAGCAACTATTTATTATATACTCGAAATAAAAGCATCTTATATATTTTTCAAATACATATGACCTTCCGATAGCAATATCCATCTATTTTTTGAGAGAATTAAATCTCAAACATTTTTTTGTATCTCAATTTATTTAATAATTTTTATTTTATTTTATTTTAAACTGTCTTATTCAGACAAATTTGAAGGTATAAGTGGCTAGGACAATTATTTGTAATTCTTTTTTTCCAAATATTCTGAAATATACTGGATTTTCTACAAATTTAGCATCGAGTAACAATAAGCGGTACAATATTTTGTTTTAAAAGATAACATGTCACTTTTTCAAAGAGTGTGACCGATGAGTGTATTGTTAACATTTATCAATAACCTGCGTACTTTGTGTGTAATACTTTAGTTCGACTTTGTGTTAAATTGAGTACATTAGAACTCTACCAACTACGCTTTTGATATTAACAAATATATGTCTATAAGTATCATAAGCTATTTTTAAATAAAACTTTTTTTTTGCAAACAAGTAAAAATTTAAAATAACTTAATTTTATTGCCGATATTTCCGAATATTTTGTTTTCTTTGCGTTTGAATATTAGCTAGATTTAAAATATCGTTATTTGTCACCTATCCCTAAATATTTACTCAGTCGCTGAATCTTTACGGGATGTGAAATTCCTATATTTATTTTTTAGTATCAAATAATGCCAATACATTTACTTGTATTGATGTGGCAAAATATCTAACACATTCTGTTGTAACCGTTTTTTGTATCTTTTCCAAAAAATTACGTATATAATAGCTATGCATTTAATGACAGTTAAAAATTATTTAATACATATTTTTTGTAAAAATCACCATACTCGTTTTGCTCGGATGAATAATTTGTCCGTTCATTCAAATGTCCATTATCGATAAGCATCTTTTTTTCATACACCAATAATGGAATGTTTGCTCCATAAAAAGTATAAATATCCAGCGGCACAGACCTGTCGCCGTTGTGGTACAATCGAATCAAATACACGCCTGTTTATATTATACAACCAGTACGGATTCGACAAATTCAATTTATTTACAGCTTTTTTACGCAACGCGTTTTTTAGGTAATCAATTCATACACAGCTAGAAAAATTGTCAACAAAAATCTTATATAGGGAAAGGATTCCAATTCACACCTCCACCGCTATCGCAAACAGGTGTATCTTATTAAATCAACATACAATCGTTAAATTCAACTGTGAAACATGTATGCATAGTTTGTTGGAAAATTGTGTTTGACTACAGTCTTAAAATTGGCATTTAAGATTTATTGGAAATTTATGTAACTTCATTTGAAAATTCCAACGAAACAAATCGGAATAAAAAAATGTGGAAAAATTACAAAAAAAAATTAACGTTCAATATCAAAATGGGTTTCTAAAATGCAAGTAAAGTGGAAGTTCTCTTTCATCTGGTACTCACGCCAGTGAACGGGGATGGTGAAGAGTGGCAGGCACATGGTCAACTGAATGTGCATGATCTCGAAAGGATGTATGGCCGTCACCGAGAAGGCTGTGGGCTGCTTGTACGTGTGGTGGAGCTTGTGGAAGTGCTTGTACAGGAAGGGAGTGTGGTACATCCGGTGCATGATGTACGTCGTATAATCCTGAAAACGAACATTTCTATTAAATATCATAATATATTTACGGTTTTTGAACACTTGATTTATTCATACTTATTTCTAGTATTAGCTTATTGTACAAATGTATATTTTTAAATCAACGATTCACCCATGAAACTACAAGTTTTTAACTGGTGTGCCAATGCTCGATAAATAAATCAAAATTCTTGATCATGATAATTAGTGGTCGAAGGGACTTAGATGCTATGCAGCGAAAGCCTGAGAGTGTCGTTACGAAAATAATTTTTTAATATAATGTTATTTTAAAACAACAAAAAATTTAAAATGTTTTTGATACATATATTACAACTAATTTTATATTCAATAAATGGTAAAGAACAATTTTTAAACAATAAACATTTATATTAGTATACGTTTGTTTTATTGTTTATTGAAAATTAATTTGTTTTGTTCAGATAAACCCATCATTTCGACATGTAGATTTGAATAAAGTGATTATGTATAGTTAATTTAATTAAAACCAAATTTTTACACTTGGAAATGATCGATTTGTCTGAACCAAAACTAATCGTGTTTTAATAAACAATAAACGTGAATTCCTCATATATTTTTCATTTAAAATCCATCGAGAACAAACTTTCACCAAGGGTACGTCTAAATTTTATCGAGTTTCATTATTATAATATAATTTTTAGTGGTTAATATTAATAAAACCAGCATATGATTGATAATTCTTAATATCTCTATATTCAATTGAAAAATGAGACTTATTAGAATATATTATGCAAATATTTGACCGCATATTGAAGGCTTTTGATCATTTAATTGCTGTCTACATATTAAAAATAAATATTCATTTACTTATTAAATACACATGTTTGCGATCAAATCATACTGTAAATCAAATTTATTTAAATCAGTTATTTTTATATTGAAGCGAGTTAAAATAATCGTATACTTTTTTATTTTTTTACGAAGTTATTATTGAACATAACTTTATGTTTATATTAGGACTGTGTTACTCATTTTCACTGTAAAAAAGTTACCACTTTGTGAAGTATTCAGAGCCAGTATGTGAATAACAACGTACTAAATTTTAACTAAAGTCATCACAAGTCTACCGCTATAAATATGAGAAATTTATAAAGAGGACTATACTGAAAATAGATAGACGCATGCTTATCGAGTAACCAAGATTAACAGGGTGCAAGTGAGGATTTCCCTATTAACTATTGAGGCTGGATTAATATCAGCAACGTCATAAAATTGATAATTGAAAGTTTTGAAAGTTGTTGTAGAATGACATAAGAGGTGTTATACCTGGTAGATAAATATAACAGCAAACTGCAGAAAGAACCATGTCCATCCATATTCATCAAACTTGTAGTAAATCGTGGAAGGGTTCCCATTGTAGATGTAGCAGGCCAGGGTTGCGGAGTACGTTCCGGTGACTAGGAGGGAAATGGATCCAACCATGATCTCGTGGAGTTCTAGTTTAGGAGATAACCACTTGTTGGGCTGGAGTTTCCACTCAGCCGCACGATGGCGACGGTTGACGTAGAAGTACCACTGGAATAAAAAAAAAGCAATAAACCACCTAGTAGCAAGCTTCGCAGTAAATCCATTGAGTAGGTATTTCTATAATAATTTTGTGTGAAAAAAATTAGATTTAGAAATTAAAATAAAATATAAACCTCATATGAAAGTTTGTTAATTAATGAACAGAATAAATAAAGGCAAATATAAATTATCAATAAAAAGTCAACGTTAAGGTCTTTGTGACACACAGCCTAATTTATAATAGGTTATATATTAGGTATAGTAGATAACATCGTATCATATTTGTGTCTCAATAAATGTACACGCAGGTAAAATAAAACGTAGTCTACAGTATTTTTACAATAGAAATCTTTGTTTTGCTTTTGATATTTAACATATATTCTTTGAAGTCATCTGAATGATATTTTTTACATTTAACACTTTGTTTATTTTATTTCAATGCTTGTATCTAAAATCAAGACTCAATTTATACAATTCTGGCTCTTTGAGCAATCTTATGTTGAAATCTAAAATTATATTTAGTAAAATCTCCAAACCGGTAGCATCATGTAAAGATAATAATTAAATAATTAATCGGTTGTAATATCAATATTTTTTTTACAATCAAACTAAAAGATAAGATCGAGTAATCGTAATTCTATACGAAAAATAGAGGGTTACACATCGCTTACGTGCAAAAAGCCACCAATTAAGAAGTACATTCCGTATGAGACAATGTTAGCGCCGATCCAAAACGACATCCATTCCGTCATCTTCAGGTTTTCAGGGGAAATCAGCTCCCTTAGAGACATGCTCGCTCTCGTGTCGTTTTCTGTAATATTCTGGCCACCCCACTGCCTCATGGCAGTCACTAATATAATCACCCATTCGCCTGAAAAAAAGAAACATTAAAGCATGGACGTAATTTTTTTCAGCCAATCTCCGCAGTAAGACACACCGCTTTCCATGGTTTCTATCATCAGTCAGTACACCCCGCCTTAAAGCGTAAAACGGATATGTTTCAGAGGTTGCTCGGGATTCATCATCTGTTTTAAATAATATTATATTACACGTATATCTCCGCATAAAAGAATATATAACAAACCAAGGTTTTGTTAAGATTTATGGAAATATTTTATAACAAACCCATACAAATTAAACTTTCGCAAAAAAAAAAACTCACCCGACATTTGATCTTAAAACTTTTCTAAATTAACTTTAAGCATATTCAGTATAATATATATATGAATAATTTTTAAGGGAGACTAATGAGTCTTCCTTTAAAATGGACTTTGAGATGGGCAGGTCCTTTAAAAAAAAAAACATCTTAAAATAGCTCTCTTTGAGTTTAATACAAATACTGGAGACGTAATAATTTGGAGAAGGAAGTCTTTTATCATGACCACATGCTAACGGATTTATGAAATTTTATGTTGTGTTATGATGAATATGGAGAATTATCGTTTTAAATTATAATCTAAATATTTTAATGTTCAATGTCATTTAATGTACTTTAGATAAGCGTCATTGAAATTTTTTTGATATTAAGATTGGTATTAATAATTTGGAACAGGTGACGTATGTAAGAACACCTGCAATTCGCATAACACGAGTGCGTGGTTAATGGTTATCAACAAAATGAAGATATCGTTATAAATACCAATTAAAAATTACTTTGTTAATAATTACACTGTTACAGTAATCTATATATATATATATATATAGATTATTAATATGAATTATTGGGGATGGTTTAATATCGTGTTGTTTACATGTGTTTATTGATTACTGTGACTGTATTTATTTTTATTACCAATAAAAGATAAAACATCGTTTTGTAAACAAACCTTGATTTATTGTATGAATCGTTCTATTGTGCTCATGTTTATTTGTTTATTTTTTTCTGATTCGCTCTAGATTAGCTCAGAAAAAAATGCTAAATTTCGTTAATAGGCCAGAATAAAAGAAAAACATATTCAAAGAATTCGGTTACTTTGCTTCCCTGTTTTGATGTTTGAGGTGCTTTTTTCGTGATTCTTTAGGAAAAAAAACGTTTGTGAAACAATTTTTTTAAAAGTTTATTTATTGCCGTTGTGGTAAAGTTGATAGCTCCTAAATATTGTTCAGATTCAATTCTCGTTTTATATATATTTTTTTTAGACAAAAAGTGATTCCAAAAGGCTGGGAACGCTTTCGGGTCTATGGGGCAGTGTTGCCCCCGAATAATAAGCACTAGATAAAATAGTTTTGTATTGTGTTACCTTTAAGCGTAGCTCCGAAGGTGAAGACGGCCAAGGTGGCGATGAACTTGGCGATGGTGTCAGGAATCGTATCCCAGAAGTACTCCATCTTGTCGCTGTACTTCTCGGTCCACCGGACACCCTCAGTCATCGGATCGAAGAACTTTCTTTTAAAGAAACTGACTTTTTTGTCTTGATCCATTTTGTAGTTTTCGCTATTGTTTTCCTCATGGCTCTGCTGTGGCGGCGTCATGGATTTTTTCATTTTGTTTCCGTAATCTATGAATGCCAGCTAGGCATTTCCCTTTAAAAAATACGTTATATAAATTATTTTTGAAATATTTAATAATGCACAAGAGCATGAACAGACATTTAAATGTCGTCGATGCTTATTATTTGTCTCGTTGAGACCTGAAAAAGTCTCTGTGACCTATTATTAATTGTGTCTAAAGCTACGCGCTCGGAAAGTTTTTCAAGACCAGGACCAGGCCCTGAGTACTGATGTGTTCAGATTATTCACGAAATACAGAAGCTTCCAATGTTTTCAACCAAAGAGCTTAATTAACTTTTAGTACTTCAAACTTATTTAGCCTGCAATTATAGGGTAAATGTGATTTCTTGAAAATAAAAGTAATTAAAAAAACATGCTCTCTTTAGGAGAACTTGAAAGATTTTAATTAAAACTATGAAATATTTGTTACGTATAAAATTAAAAAGTTTAAATGAAAATTATTTGGATATTTTATTAAAATTGTTTTATTAAGTTTTCATACCAGAGCGTTATATATAAATTTTATATCTGAAGATTTTTTTGAAATGTGATACCTTTGATTGCGTTCAATCAATAACTTACTAAGTATCGAAACATTATATTTCCAGTGTTAAAATATAAACTAAACTTGAACACCAGAATCATTTTATATTTTCTTAGGAAATACTTCAGTTATATATATTTTTGGAGTTTTAAAATATTACTTATATTTTATTTTATACTCAGAAAGCTTTGGAAGGAAAATAAATACGGATTCTACCGCATGTAGGTCGCAGTGACAAGCAGGTCTTGAGAGCTTTGCACTCAGTTGTATATTCTGCATTTCGCCAAAAAATAATTCACAAAATAAATGGTCACACGAATGCTGGACCATCTTCTATAAAAGTCTATTCTCTTTGAGATAAATATAAATATATGTTTTATTTAGATTTTAAAACATTTATGAGATAGAAATGATAACATTGAATTAATGCGTTAAAACGTTTTCATAATATAATTATATTTTTTTATGTCAACTCAATTATAACTTCCTGGAAATCAATCAAACAGATAATAAAATTCAAAAATTATTTTCACGTTGGCAAAACTATATTAATCTTGAATTTTAAAACAATTAATTTTTTGAGTTTTGATTCAAAATTTGTATTAAGTGTCTCAACAAATCGCTTTAAAAATAACCTAGACTTTAGACGATTTGTTTCTTTCCATCTGATATTCAAGCAGGTTTATCTATAAACCATTTTGCCTAATACCGTACTATATTGATAAGTCTAATAATAATTTTAATATATAAGTAACAAAAGCCTAATGATCGAATCGTTATTCGACCGTTTTCGCTCGGTTTTTTGCTCAAGAGATAAGGATGTCTTCTCACGCCATTTGATGATTACCAAATGTATTAAATTGAATTAAATCATAACTCAACAGGCCTCTTAACTATAAAGGATTCTTGAAATACTTTTTATCACATCAGGTTTTGTTAAGGCAATTATCTTACAGATTATTCAATCTGCACCTTTATAGCTACAATGCGTCGGTTACATAAAATTATATCATAAATGCTAATGTGACACGCGATGCTGGAGATAATTTTCATATTTTACATCATAACCGATATTCCCGAGTTGTTTAAATCTTAGTAAAACGAAAATGAACTCAAAAGTCAGAAAAATATCATTCTCCATAAAAATTTTAACGAATTAACATATTATATGAAAATTATATATCACACACTGTAAAAATAAAAATGAAATTTCATATGCAATTTTTTTGTAGTATATCTCACTATTGTAAGGAAAAGCAGTTAGGAGTTAAAAAAAATGTCTCCTTGGTATAAAGTAAACTTTTTTTTTTCAATTTCATGTAAAATGCAACACTGGTTGGAGATTTTAATTAAACACTTTGTCTTAAATCTGTCGCTGAAAAAAATATAAGTGAAATTTGTTAATAACTCAACTGGACTTAAAATTAATTTCACAAAATCAAGATATTTTTCAAGATACAGAAGGAGCCGAAGAGATATTTGTTGAAGTATATATTTAATTTATGAATTTGTACGTTAGTTCACGTGAAAAGTTTTTCGTAGATTAATAAATAATTATTATATAAATACGTTTTTCAATATTTATGTAAAACAAAATGTCTTAAATATGCAGGATTTTCTTTGTGGTTTCTAATGACTAATTCTTTTATTTCAAGTAAATAAACTATTCCAACGGGTATATTTAAAAAAAAAAAAAAAAAGATAATGCAATCTTAAAATTTGGTTTCAGCATACAAATATAGCTATTTCATTTTTTTTAATTTAATAGAATTTTTTATTTTTTAACACTGGTTTTTAGTTGATACTCTCATAGTCTTTAAAATACGATTAGTATGTTTTCATAAATATATTTCAGCAACTCAGATATAAATAATATAATCTCTTTTTTTTTGTTTTCAATAGAGGAATTAGGATTAAGACTAAATTTACACTTAAATTCATCGATTTACACACACTTTCTTGACACTAAAAACTTAAAAAACCAACATCAAGTATTTTTATTAATACTTGAAATTATATTTTAAACACTCGAATTATTTGTAAAAAAAGCTTACATTCAAAACTACTTATTATGTATTAATTTTTTATATTCACTAGATACGTATTATATACAACACCTCATATGAAACTAAAAAAAAACAATCAATTGTAATTGTTATATTTATTGAGATTTTTCAAATAAATATTATCTTGACAGGTGCAAATTTCAACAATTCTTTTATCTTGACGTATGTATTACTGCTAAGATAATTTTTATTCATATTTATATTCGAAAGATACCATTTTTGATTAATATCCCACCTGTTCAAATCTGTTTTTTAAATACTCGTTTTAATCGCCATTTCAAAATAACACTGACATAAACACGGTTCATTAAAAATCACCCGGTGATAAAATAACTTTTAACTGAACAGTAACTCATGGTAACAATTATATATATTTATTTATTAAAACTAACTCTTTCCATAGATGGGTCGAATGCAATTTTAGAGCAAGAGAATTGGAGTTATATATGTAATTTATAAGAAAATATATATGGTCTACAAATATTTATACTACTAAAAGCCTAAGTGGTTTTTCCAGTTTAATGTATTTTCTTATATATATGATTGTTTCCTTAGTTCTTCCCTTTACCTAATTAGCAATGACTGTCATATAGTAGTTAAATGTAAATTTTGTAATCCTATTTTAATTTTTATCTTTGATTGATGTGCATCCTGCTTAATTACGCTTAGGATTAGCTTTATTTTTAATGTCGTAAGTGAGTTTGAAAAATTAAAATAATCTTTTATTATTAGTATATTTCATAATATATTCAATGCCCTTTCAATATATCTCCACAATACATTCACACATTCATTATTTTTCTTTAATATTGTTTTTGGTATTTTTACATATAAAAAGTATTTTTTAAGAAACTACTACACCTCTCATAAAAACAAACCATAAATAAAATAATCATTTCAATGCAATCAAGTTTGTGATATATTTTAATATGTTCATACTAAATATCATACAATAATCTATTGCTACAATCTTTCATAATGTTTTATCATTCTTTTAATTTTCTATGTCCAATAATTCAAATCAAAATATTATGTTACGTTTGCTTTATTTGCAATTCAAAAGATAACAAATAACAAGTAAAATGGAAAACACGTGTTACTCAAATCTCAGAGGAATTTCAGTCGGGTCGTAATTAAGTTGTCCTTTCACAAAATTTATGATAAAAATATTTTTTTAATTATGATATTTATCATTTTTTATATAAATATGGCAGAGAATTTAAAAACAAGCCTTATAGATAATTATGCTTTATGTCATTTATATAAATAAATCTATTTTCTTCATAAATATTTACAAATTGAAATAAATATTATATTTACCGACATCTAGCGATGACTTTCATAAAAAAGTTATCACAGTTACAAACCACATATTCGGTAAAATTATCTGAGCATTATTTAAAAAAACTGTTACTTTTTGACCACAGATGGCAAAATGGTTCAATAAATACTCAAGTTTCCAAAAATATAAATTACTAGCATTTAAACACTTTAAATAATTTCATTTTACTTATTTGTACTTATAAATAGAATCCGTTTCTAAAGAAATAAAATAAGTTCAATTTTCTTAAATAAAAATGCAAAATTTATTTTAATTAGAAAACTATTTTTTTCAAACTCATTTACGTGGACCGTTGGTGGAGATTATTATTAAAATTAAATTCATTAAATATGAAGTAGACTCCAAATATTTAATATAAAATACAATATCAATAATCTTTGATTGCTTGTCTACTGCAAGAAATCCATTATTATTTTCTGTTACCAAAGCTAAATCCACCCCCAACAGGTTTACAAACACAACCTTCAAAGAAACCGACAACCCTGGGGTGCCACCTTCTTCAAAAGCCTTCAAAACTAGAGTGCGAGACGCATAACACGCTCACTTCACTGCAGCTGAATGAATAAAAAAACTCTTACATTATTTTAGAACTTTTAACCGATCAAATTATTGATTTTCTCACTAATTAAAATATCAATTAGTTGTATAATGTCAAAATTAGATTTACTTGAAATATTTACTCTCACTTTATTTAATAGAATCGGGGAGAGGGGGGGGGGATATGGAAACTCAGTCAGTTTTTTTAATAAATATTACTGTTTTGCTTTATTTACAACTCACGGAAACGTTTGATGTGAAATTTTTTTTTTTTAATGTTTTTATTAATTATGTACACAATACAGAGAACCGATAAATTGAAGTAGAGCATCAAATATTTTAAGATAAATACATCAAATAAAATATAATTTTCACGAAATTTGGACAGTATTTCTCAAAAAGTATTTATATTATTTAAAGAAATGACAGTGGAATGTAGCAATTGTTCGATCTGTTAAACTGCTCTAACCTCTACAAGAAGTAACACGTTTTATCAAGCAGATAATCTGCACTCTGTCCATCCGACGCACCCCCACGTACATCCCTTAGACAGAACACAAAGCCTCAGCTGGAATCAGTTCGCCTGACTGCACCTTGCCTTGCTAATAACCGCCCTTGGCCAGAAGTCCAGTAGACCGAATATAATAACGGAGTTTGCGGATTAATAGCAACCAGGTGACTGCTTACCTGTGAACCCGCCGCTCCTCCTCGGGTGCTCCGGACACTTGCCCCCGACCTGTGATTACTTCAAAGGAATCAGATTGCCAAGCATGTTATTTGCTAGTTGAGTGTAAGGATCGGGTATGGGGCTAACTGCCATCTTTGAACGGGACTTCAAGTAATACGTACCCAAATTTATCTATAATTAATATTTTATTGGAAATTATTTGACACATCTATTGACTTTTAACACGGGACTTCATGTAATACGTATCCAAATTTATCTAAAATTAATATTTATTAGAAATGATTTGACACATCTATTGATTTTTAACAAAATATATGTGAGCGTTTAGTCTTGTGTAAATACGGTATAAACCAAATATCCAAAATATACACATTTTGTATCTACTAAAAAGTTTCAACCTGAGGTAAAAATCACAAACATTGCTTATAGTAGACAAGCCTTATTTGCTAAATAATCATTTATATTTTGTTTTCAAAGGAATATTGTGTTAAGCAAAACATAATAACACGTCAGCATATCAAGCATTCTTTGTTATTATTTTTTTTACAAAATTGAAAGCAGCCTTTGTCATTCACATCACCCTACACAAAAAATGAGTACATTTAAGTATAAAATGCTATATGAGCATATTTTGTGGGCATTTTAAATAGCTGCAGGACAAGTCACCAGCGCAACCCTTACGCTATAATTTAAGCATTAAATTCCCACCCTTTTCGTGTCGAACATAAGTAACATTTCACTCGAACAGTAAGTGCACCGGACGCGGCCATTTATTACTCGCTATAAAGGCGACCGCGCTCGGAGACCGTAAAGTCCAGAGACTCGAACTGAAGAGTTCTTACCTCACCCAATGTTACTGTAACAAAGACACACCAAGTGCTGTTTCTTTTGCTACTTCTTTAAATATCAAAATATATTCTACTAGATAACAAGACAAATGAAAAAAAAATTATAACCACGTTAACCGTCTGGTACTCCAAATTGCATATTGTTATATCTCGAGATATTTCAACAGAATCATAAGAATTTTCCTGTTTCCATAATAAATTGTAAAGTAGAATTATCATAGTTCAAGTATACGTTTTTTTTTTTAATTTTTATATTTAAACGAAAGATTGTTATAATGATTGTATTAGTAATAACTAAGCTTTACTCACCAGAGTAAAATTAGAGTTTTACATTTCATTTATTTCATAATTAACTAATTTTGTCATTTGAATAAAAAATTCACTGTTGTTTATGATTATGGGCGCATCTTTTCAATAATATTTATTCCAATAAATATTGATACTTTAATGCAGTCATATAAGCACAAGTTCAGAGTAGCCGGCAGGAGTTAATTTATTGTTGGTAGAAGTGCAGTTAGTCACTATTAATGTTTGTTTAGTTCTGCGGTATTATCTGATGCATTAGGGTTAGACTAAATCAAACTAATGAGGCAGCTAAACCGAAGCCGGTAATCACCCCTCAATGAGACCTCAACCTGGTATTATTTATTATTATTTAGGCGAATTCGTTTATTTGCTGAATCAAATATTATTTTTCGAAAACCTTGCATTCAATAAATATATGCCACAGTTTACATTCATATTGACCGTACAAAAGTAACATGTCTTCGTGTTATCAAAGGCGAAATATGAATTTATTATTTTTTGTTTTGCATTCTGAACTATTTTGTATTTATTGGTGTTAATTCCATATCATTCAGATCATAATTGTATGAATAAAATCTATTATTTATTTCCACATTAGATTGCCTTTAATTTATAGTACAGTGAATTTTATTGGTAAAAGACATTTTATCTGTCAAAAAAAGAGGTTGTGCTTAGTTATATATTTTTATTAAAAATTATTGTTTTTGAGATAATAAACCGTTGTTTTTAAGGATTAACAAAAAAATCAAAATTTTCAAATTTAGCTACTTGTATTGTCTCACTACGCTTTATAATGATAAATATCTAACAGCTTTTTGATCAAAGCCCTTAAGTTATTATTTAATTTCAATTGATTCTAACACTTTCTACGAAAGCTTATTCTTAAAATGCAGACAATTGATACAAATATTTCTCTTAATACAAATAAAAAAATTGTCTCACAATTGGCTTGTCTCTTGATAATTCAAATTATTAGTATTGGCAATAAATGTTTTATTCCAGCTTTACACCACATTATCTCGCAATTTATTAACAACGTCGTTTAATAAAAAAATTTAAAAAATACAAGTACACGAGTGTACACAGAACAAACAGTGAATAATTCATCATAACATGTGAGGAACAAGCATCCGATTCCCATTGACATAACAAGATCTGCAATTAACTTCATGGGATATAATTTTCTCTTGTAGCAAAAAGTTCAGAAACAATATTTGTCATGCTAGTAGTTATCGGGTATAAATATCTCCTCTACAAGCCCCTCACGCCTCAACGCGTTTCTCCGCGTCGAAAAAACTGCAGGGATGCCGAGACATTTATATTGCGACGAGTTGTTGCAATTTCTTTGGAATCCTCGCCATTAAAATGCGAAATGAACGCCGGGCGAAAAAAGCCTTAACGTTTTAGCGATTCATTTATGAAATTCCTCCAGGCAGTTTTGAATCGTCGATCCAACTGTAAATCCGAACTTGGTTGCAATCAACCCGCGGACACCGAGGACTGTTAACATTTAGCATTTAAATGATAATCAGGGACTTTAAAAGATAATGGCGATGGGGTTTTAATTAGTTCTGATAACTCACCTCCGTGACAAGTGGCCATAATCATTATTGAGAAGGTGATATGTGTATTCGTGATGGCTCTTTAACGTTTACTGTTAATTTAAGTAACGTATCCCATATTTATTGTAATTTAATGAGTGTTGCATTAATTTTATTGCACAATAAAGTAAACAGAGACTGTATTACTTACGTTTTATCGCAATTGATGTCATCAGATGCCTTTATAAAATAATTATAAGTAGTTTTCAGGATAACTTAAAAAACGTCTGTGAAACATATTTTCTGGAATTACACCATTGTTTAAACATGTTTTTATTTGTTATACATAATGACTTTAGCTCCTATCGTCTATAAGATAATTTTATCGCGTACTTTTTATTGAACATTTATAAAAGACTTTTTTTTATGTATTGTATCTTTTGGGTTTCCTGTAACATTCGCTTTAACTATTGATTTTGCGCTAGTTTCTACACATTTCAAAAAGTTACAAAAAATACCTCTTAACTCACAAAAAAGCTAAAATCAGGACACCGCCCTGCCTCCCTGGGAGGCTACCGCTATCATCCCTCCGGGTAGTTTATGTTCTGCAGAGGGATGAATAAAGGTTGTGTTCGATCAGTGCTCCCTTCCCCCATCCTCTCACCTCGCCCGCCATTCATTTGTAACAGGTGATTTATGTGGCCCGGTATTTTTATTTCCACAATCTGTCCGATGTGCGAAGGTAAGGTTGGAGTTTATCTTTAATCAGAGTAAGCTTTTTCATTATTTGTAAACCTATTCTAAATGTGTAAGTATTCTGATCTACGACCGACTGATTTAATTTACGATACGCCTTATTATCAATATGCCCGAAAGACTGAAAAATAATTTTCTAGAAAACGCTTCACTCCTTTACTCGTTGATTTTTAATTGCATCGTTGCATTAACAAATGACTAAATATACTTTATTTTTAAATATAACACCCGTTGTATTTATGTTGCGTATTTCAGAAATAAGATCATTGAGCATTGACTCTTGGATTGATTCTCGATATGTCGTGTGATATATGATACAATACAGAAGCCCTGAATATAAACGAAACATCAACAGTAGTCAAAAAAAATATTTGATATGTACAACACGAAAAAAACATTAATATATTATTTGTAATAAAAATCGATGATACTATTCAAATATACCATACCATACGAGTATAAGTCAAAATTTGATGACAGGTTTTCAGCCAGTAGCCTAAATATAATGCTACACCAGTTGCAGGTAGAGTTTGAAGTTTTCCACCTTTTTAATATTTAAATCGCTCAGACCTCGCTCGGCTACCGGCGGCTTAAGGACCGGTTATAATCACCGCTTTTGAGTTTAACGCTACTGTAGATGTTCCTTTGACCTGATGCATATTGCATATCATAATTGACCAGGCGATCTGAAACGATGCGCCTGGGGCCGGGCACGGTACGGTCAAACGGTCAAATGCACCCCGGGGACGGCCCAATTCATCCGCCCGCAAATTGCCTGGTCGGATGACCAGATTTTGGAAGACCGAAAATATTCCACGAAATACAAAAAAAATAATCAAGTAATCGCACGGTAGAATTTTAAATCTTCGTAAAAAAAAATTTTTTATCAGACCTTTAACAGTAGAACAAAAAAATATATTATGGAGATACGCGGCGCAAAGGGAAGTATAATCAATTTTCATACATTGAATCCCACGTTTTTTATTGCTTCTTTATAAAAAATATATTAATATTGCTTTTGAAGTTATTATTAACGATGAATACAATTTATAGATGGAGAACCTGGGCACTGCATTTAAATCTTATATCATACGTATGTCTATTTTTTGGATTGAATTAATATATTTTAAAAATAATATCCAGATGGGACTAAAATCGCTTCACTCGTTACTTTGTTCAAAAAGTCCAGTGCTTGCAAATCACTAAATATTGGTTGGCCTGGGCACATTGGTTCATATATAGAGTATGATTATTAAAAAATCTCGATGAATAGAAGTGATTCGTTAGTACAAGGATTAGGTTAGGTTAGGTTCAAATCCCACACAAATCACGATGATATTTTTCTGAGAGTTTCTTTATCTTCAATGTGCCTAATCATATTAGAAATCTTATATTATGTGTAAACATGTGCATTATCTTGAGTATTCTAGTTTTAAGATTTACGCAAAGTGGTTTTTTTAAGGGATTTCTGTTTAAATTGGCCGCAGCCTCGCTAGGTACAGGTATCAGATTTTGTAAGTGACGCGCCTTCCCAGTAACGCAATTATCAGAGGCGAGCAGCCGGTGTAAAGGCGGCATTACACATTTAGCCACGGTTTTTGCGAGCCACCGCGATACGTCGGCAGAATATTTTAAGTTCGTAATGACGGCGAGATGAGAAGGTATTTTTATTTGAGAAATAAACGTGGAATTTTGAGCTTTCGTAAAATGATTAAGATTCGTCGGCGGTTGTGTTTAATTTCTTTTTCGGACACAAGCTTTTTACGATTGGAAATCCAACCAGCATTGTTAACCCAAACGAGCTGCTGTTGAATATTCTGAACGCCTGCATTTTTGGCCGTTCGGAATATTTCTTTAAATTTTAAAACTTAACCAAAAACGTTAACCCACATAACCTAACTATTAAGTATTCTAAACACCCACATTTTCGTGAGTCCAGAATATTTCTCTAAAAATCTAAAAAATATATATATACGCATGTGTTGTAACAAGCGACAAGAATTGTTTTTAGGAAATCGCTAAAAATATAAAAGTAACACAGTAATAAATTGACTATATTTTATAGCCTTATATCTACTGAAGATTTTCAATTGTTGGTTGACCATTAAGGGGTCCATTTCCTGTCCCTTGTGTGAAGGATTTCGACCACTATAATTTATCTCTCCCGCCGCTAGATGTCACTTTCCGTTTCAGAGAAGCACTTCCGGTGGTCGAGAAGGGTACACCAATCTTATTCAGCACTGTACAAATAGGCCTTTTTATGTATTAGTTTTTTAAGCCCGAGTACTTATTTATATCCGGAACTGAAGAACTTTACATTCATTCAATGTCATTACTCATAAATGATACGTTTTTCAAAGTAAACGACACAGAAAATATGCGTATTTAAATATTTAAAATAATTATTAAAAATAATAAAAAGCGTAGAATGTTATTTAAGGTCTGTTATTGCATTTGCATGCATGCTTTTTTTTAATATTACGTTTTGTAATTAGTCATTTCATATTTTTGTTTCCTAATATTATTTTCACATTATAAACCTTCAAGAAACCTAGCCTGAAACACAATAACATAAATAAAAAGAGACAAAGCACGGGGGAATGAGACAACAGTTTGGTAGAGACTTCCTGTCAGATGGGGTGAACAAAATTAATGGTTCTTTGCGCACGAGTATCACGCACGGTCGCCATTTTGACTAATGATTTCTCTTTCAAATCTTCCCCTTAACCATGGAGGCTCATCGCTCAAGCCAACAATGACTCTTCCGAGATCAATCCCTATTTTAATTGTATATAATTAGTACAAATCCAAAGTACTGAATAATATTATTCATTCCCAATTGCGCAAATTACCTGTTCCTTACAACCTGAAACGTTATTTTCTCTATTGACCTTTAAATAAAAACTTTTAAATTTTTAGTATATTTTGCTTTATAATTTTTGGCTTAGTAAAATTTTTGTCATACAGAAGCAAGTGGATTTAGAATAGTTGAAATTAAAACACAAATGTAAAATTATTTTTGGCATATATAATTAATAATGTTTTTAAGCAAGGGTCCCCAACGTTTTTGCACCCAAGAGCACATTCTAGAATCCCGGTCGGGTAGCGGACACCATATATTTTTTAAAGGTATATTTATAGTTGGACATAGTCAATAATACATACAATGCACAAAAAATATTTAATTCCAAAAATATAAAAATTATTGTTTAAATTAAAATATAAAATAAATAATAAGTAAAAAATAATAGCATAAAAAATCTGGTAATTGAGTCGAATTGGGGCAAAAATGCAACGAATAATTATTTTTAATAACAACTTTAAAATGTACATCTATAGCTAAAAATTGCAAAAAACGGGTTACGAATTCGAAAAATATCAGTAAGGGTCCAGGCTAAGTTTATTAAGATTTAAATGCACCAACAATATTTAATTTCAATTTTAATTATGATCCTATCGCAAAAATATCAAATAGACATTCAAATAGCTTTCTCTTCATTTTTACCAACGCAAAAATATCAGAGACACTCTCACATAGCTTTCTACTCACTTTTATCAACGCAAAAATATCAGGGACATTTTCACATAGCTTTCTCTTCACTTGTACTACCGCAAAAATATCAGATTTATATTTATTCAATAACTTTTCCATCAAGTATCTGAACAATATCGTGAAGGCATTATTAGAGGGCGTTATTACAGAGACGAAGACATGCTAAACAACACCTATTCTTTAGCTTTAGAATATATAAAAAAATGTGGTTTTGTTATAAAACTTCTAAGTAGTGTAAATAAATCGTACAATATAACAAACGATTTGTAACTTTTCAATTTCAAATTACCTTCAAGTTTTTACTTATCTAAAAATTACAAAAATCTGTGTAAAGATTGAAGAATTTAAAGTTATAAATAGAGACAACTTAAGGTTAACAAAAATATAATAAATGTGTAAAACAAAATCGTACCTTGCATCACAAATCTAGATCTCAAGAAGCCATGCTCATCGAATGTTTCGGTCATATCTCTGAGTGCGTTTACAAGTCCATTGTGGCCAAACTGCTGAGTACGCAACCAAAATAATTACCACGCCTATTGACGAGGGATCCCCGCTGTTTGCAACACCGCCACTGGACACTAATCTATGGTAGATTTCATGGAAAATATACGACCCAGCATGGAGGCATTATACAAAGAAATGAACTTGGTGAAATGTGGTGCACGTAGGGCTGATAGCTCGGTGAATATTTACAAAAATCGCACTATACGCTCAATTTAAGCTTTAAAAATATGAGGCTTTACGTGTACAGTGTTATCTAGAAGATTCAGGACATACAACTAGACACTATAAATTCATAAGTCGGCCCAACGATTTTGTGTTTTCGGAAGAAAAACAAAACCACTGACATTTTTTGCAATTTTTTCTTCAAATTCTCATTTTAGGAATTGCTAATTAAAGTGCGATAAATTATACAGCACGCCTAATATATATAAATTTCATAAATTCCAAACAAATATAATAATATTGGCAACATTGAAAATATTTTAGTGTCGTGTAATTAGTACGTACATAAATACTTGTTTAATATTTTATTTGTGCTACCAAGATTGAAAATAATATGACATGGTTATACATACATAGTAAATTTATAAAGATGCATCAAAAGCATATTTGCCGTTGAGATTATAAGAATATGAAAATGACGCAAAAAGGGCAGTAGTTTATAAAGTATACAAGCCTTTATTGAAAACGCAATAATACCTCATTCAAATGTAAATACTTTTTACATTGTCTCCCTTCCCCATTTCTTTAATCCTTACACCATTTTAATCATCTCATTTCGGATCACGTCGCCGTATATAATAACGCGAGCATATAACAGTAAAATTCCATGGGGTCTGTGAGACCCCGCTGTTCCTCGCACAATACTGTATCATTACAGCCTCCTGCCGCCGCCATTGAAGGGTTATAATTAGGCCGGGGTCCGGGAGACCCGCTGGGCCCGGCGGGGAGGGGACGCCCTCCTGCGAGACGTCATTGTGGGGTTAAGCCGTTCACGGGTTGATTATTGTGTTCACTGGTTGTTTATTGTTAGTATTGATTGTTTTGGTGGCTTAATATCGAATAGGGTTTTGAGTTATTTTTGTATTGGGGTGTGGAAAACCCGTGGGGGGTGATTTAATTTAGAATCAAGTTCATTGATGCAATTGTTGTAAAGGAGTATTTTTTTACTTTTTTTGTGTTCTTTATAATATTTAAAAAATATTAAATATCGGTATAATATTTATATTGCATCTACAATATTTAATTTAAAAAAGGTCATGAATAATGATCATATATTCCATTATTATACAAAGAGGCGTTTATTATTTTGGACTTTTTTTTTAAGTACTAAAAAAGAATTTTTTTATTTATACAAAATAATAAAAAAAACTTTATTTGCTTGTTTTAAATTTTGATTATAAAATTTATGAAAAAAAATAATATTGTCTTAACTTGATTATATTTAAAATACTTGTACGAGTATTAAGATGCACACGAGGAACCTATATCAACTTACACTCGTTCCCTCAACATTATTCATACGTTATTATTTATTTATTCATAACAGTATTAAACATTATTATGTAAAATGGATCTGTATTCATCTACTTTATTCATCCGTACTGACAAAAATCAAACAAAAAACATTAAAACAGCTTTCAATTCATGCATAGAGCAGCGTTAATACATTCTTCACTTAACAATGCTTTGACATTCAATCTCCCGGACAAGAGACCGGAGATAACGCCCCATTGTAGGTTCTTTATGCTAAACCACCACCTAGGATCGTATTCCCCCCTGATCTTTTCAACTAACACTCTTCAAGTCATGCTAGATGCTACCGATTTTATTCACTGCCCCATTTTCATTTCAAAGTCTCTACATCTGGCACTAAGACAAATCCCATTCTAAATTATACTGCCACAACAAAATTGTTTTCAATACATGAGCTTACTTTTAGAGAATTACCATTTTTTTATTGACAGTCTTCGTTTTTATATCTTTTCACATCTTTATATAATGCTTATGCCTTTTCAGTATTTTTTTTTCTGCTGTGATTCTCTAGTAGCGTGAATGTATAATGAGCAGATTCATTACGGTTCTTGAAATAATAAACTAAATTTGCATTAAAGCAAGATATCTTCAGTTATTTCGAATTTCATATTTCGATTAAATAAATATACATTTTCACTTGGATACAATTAATTTCAATTTCGCTACTGTTTTGGTGTATATTCATGTAAAATTACTTATATATTTTTAATTAAAAATTATAAAGAGGTTTTTGCTTCTTTATTTTCAGAACACCTTTCATTTCAAAAATCCTTTCAATTTTGATTGACTCCGGATCCCATTTAGCAGCATCAGTCGACGTCTGGCGGCTTCCAGTCTCCTCTGAGGATTTCACGGTGCGATGACTCTGTCCCTTTGACAGCTTCTGGCTGTGGCCGTCCATTCATGAGGTTTTTTTCTAATTCCATAGAAGTGTTTATTGTTTGCGTCTACCGGGCATTATTCACGGGACCGCAGCTTCCAGGTTTGTGGGGATTATTGCTTTGGAGCTTAATTCCACGCGGTAGTAAAAAAGTGCTGAAAATAATAAATGGTATTTAATTATTTTACAAATTTATCATTATAAAATGAATAACCTGCATAATATCACGCTTATAAACAAAAAAGTATCACACGAAATAAACCCATTATTTCAATAGATAATCAAACAAATACAAAACTGCTTTAAATATTTTCTTATTTAAATCAACAAGTATTATTCATTATCAATCGTGTATTTTTTTATTTATTTATAAGGTGTATATTTCATCGTTCTTGTTGGTATTTACTCTAAATTTCGTCATTTTAAATACTTTAATAGTGATTTAAATTTTCAACGTTTTACGATATTTTAGATAGTTTTCATGAAGCTAAAGTAATTTTTTTATTGACTTATCAAACCGCTACATAATGATTACAATATTAATAGTGATTTTTTTAATTTTTGGATAAATTTATTTAATATATATCTTGTAGTGAGTCGGTACCCCATGGGCGGCGTGCATGTTACCCCATTGTGTTATAAACATGAGTTTTTCTAGTAATTTACTCGGCCGAGTCCATTGTCAGGAGGAAGCCCACACCCCTCACAAGAACGGACGAGATTTTAATCGCCAGCTAATTTTTCTGTACTAAGCAGTATCGTATTACGTCGGTGTTGGCCTTTGAGCAGATCGGCGTGGAGAATTCATTGTAGCAGATCAATACTGAAACACTCATGCATGTCATGCATCCAATCTACCAAAAGTAAAGGAGAATTTTGTAATTTTCTTTACAATGAGCTAGTATAGCGCAGATGTGGTCGTTGTTTATTTACACATCAATCTAAGCTGCTTTTTAATTCAGTGGTAAGCGTGGTAACGTATTGATTATCAGCAGTTACTCATCATCCTTGGCATCACAAACTGTGGTCGATTATAGCTTTTTTAACAAATTGCGGTGCTATGAATGCAAATGGCGTTTCTTTTAGATTCTATATCATTCGTCTTATTTTTATGTGTATTTTCTAAGTGATTTAGGCTCCAGGTAGCCTCTTTTCCAAAATCACGACACGCCACTTATACTCAGATAGACTTTATGCATTTATATTTATTTCATGTAAGCTTTATGATTCACCCCTAGTTAAATATCAAAAAGCTTCAAAGGACGATAGATCTTTTACCACATATACCTTTTGTGTTATTTGTTTAGAAATATCAATTACGCTAGAAATGTCAGACAGAATATATTTGAAATCAGAGGGGTGTTTTGATTGCCGGATCATAATATGTCTTGGGGGATGATTTCACGATTTCAACCCTCAAAGGGAAAATGTTCATCAAATGTACACATGGGACTTTAATCATGAACTTTTTTAATAGCGTAGAATTTGATTTTGCTCAGATAAATGTTCTATAAGTAAACTTGTTGTAATTTAAAAACGTTTGTGATTTATGCTTGTTGTAAAATTGGTGGTAAATTATTTATTTGTAAAATAATAAAATAACTGTGAACGCACAGCTGTCACAATAATATGAAGCTATGTGATAATACATGACGGCTCACGGGAGCAAATGAGACATCTATAAAAATCATTGATCTCACAAGGGGCGCGGCCTGGGGGTGGGTATTTGTTTTTAATATCCACCCTTGTCAGCACCACCTCGAGACTTGACGAACTCTTTGTGACGTCACGAGATGCCAATCGCCGGGTAAATTGGACGCCATTGGACGCCTTTGTGCGGCGGCGCCAGGGCTGGGCAGCGATGATTATGCTGTCATCCGCAGGGGAGGCTCCGAATAATGCCCCTCGGGTGGTTCTCGTGGAAGTTCTGGCGAGCAAGGAAGTGCGTGCCGTGGGACAATGTTCCCGTTAATGACTTGCTGAGAGCAATTCATGGGGAATCTTACTAAGTCATAAAACTGCGCTAGACTTCATAAACAACATTTTTTTATAACAAATTTTACTAGAACACGTTTTTTTTTAATTAAAATATTCTAATGAGAGGAGAGTCTAGAAAATGATATTAGTTAAATTATTTGTATTGCTCTACACACCTTTGTTCCAGGCGCGACTTAAGTGGTTTAAAATCCCATCTGATTTTTATTTTAAAATAGCTTGTTGTGAATGAAATTTACTGTAAGGTTTCGTATCTCACTACTACTTTCATAATAATCCTTAAGTTTTTTCAGCTCCTAATTGATTTCCATTCCAACAGGTTCCATCACCACAACCTATTATGCAGAATTTATTTTCTTCTGCAGAGGTCAAAGAGATGAATTACTTAGCAAATTCAACAAAAATAAGTTTGCAAAAAACTTTCAGCGTAACTCATTTAAAATGACTAATGTCCACCATTTCTCTCGTAAAATAAAACACTTTTCTTATTCAGATTTATGTGGACACTTATGTCTTGAGTGTTGCTCACAAAAAGTAAAAAAAAATGCCCTATCTCTCGGTAAATTATGTCGGCAAATGTCATAATTTTGTATTTGATAAATATCATTTTCTAACGAATTTGAGTTCGTATCCTACTGCTTTAATTATTTTTTTGACTGTTTATTTTTTTTAATAACCCTAGATGACTAAGAAACACGTATTTTTGTGTAATAATTTTTTTTAAAAAAAAAATGTTAAAATAAGTACAGGAGAATCTTGAAACTTAAAAAAAAATCTATCGAATATTATGTGTCAATTTAATAGCAGAAAAGGCTTGAGCAAATCTGTGTGTAAATTTGTTTTAAACTCCCTAAAAATTAGCTTTATTGGTTTTTATTAATTTTATATTTTAAAAAAAGTTAAATTTGGTGTATTCGATAATAATTATCAGATGTGATAAAAACCACAATCAAAAACTTTGTGTGATACATGAACCTTATGTTCAATCTTCTTGTTTTCTTTTTGTGATCTCTTACTGATTAAAAACAACTACTATAAGAAATACGTGCATTGTTATTAAAATGCATTTATTTATGGCCTCGGTGTTGCAATGCTTATTTGTGGGCACCCTGTGTGCAGAGGTGTGGGTGGTACGTGCGATAAGGCAGTGCAAGCGCCTCGGCCTTCTGCTCGCCGCCATGAGTTATGCCCCGCCGGTGGCCGCGTTGACAGCCTTCCTGCAATGCATCTTCTTGCTCTCCACTTATGACTTTACCAGAACCACGGCTGTGGAGTGTCTGAAGGATATATATATATATATAGTCCTTACGCTGGAATTAAAACTGTAGTATAAAATATCCCTGCTTTATTCAAAGCTTTAAGAGTAACTCTTTGTTTTATTTATTACATCATACTAAGACCACGCAAGTCAGCTATCTTGTTCAAATAATATACATGATAAGAATTTAAGTGTAACAATTACATATATTTATTTAAAAAAAACAAATATACATATGTACTTGTCTGTAAGCTATAAGGTATAATGATTTATCAATGAAACATCTTGGAAAACCCATAGAATGATTTATTCAATAAGACAGTAGATTTGTTAATATTTACAACATAAAAATCAAAAGAATAGAGACCGGAAACGATCATGGTTATAATTTTGTCAACGGAATTATCAATCGAATTTTAAAATATTTTATATTAGATTTGACCAATACAACAATATTGTATAATTTCATAGAAATTACAACAACAAAGCAACTAATTACTATTGTATCGTAACTTCACAAAAGGCAATATTTGCGTAAATGTTTATAGCGGTGGTATCGAGGAATCATTGATTGTTATAATTTTTGTTCAATTTAATCGCAAGTTTTATCCCTTAGTGCAGGACATTTCGCAAAAACGAAAGACATACTTAGTTAAGTAAAATAAAATAAATTTAACAGATACATATAAAAAGAAAAAGAAATATAAAAACAGAAGTGCCTCTGCCCGCTCGGGGCTGTGCGTGATATACGGAGGGGTACTAAACTTGTGACGCGCGAACTAAAAGTGACCATAACTCTTGTACGGGCGGCGGGCCCCAAACGGCTTCCGGGCCGCGCTTGGCGACGCCTGAGAGCCCATATTTAATGTTAATTGATGTTTTTCGTAATGTAACTTTATGTTGACAGCGGGGGACGTGAGTGGAGTACAACACAATTTTTGTTTATTTATATTTTTAATTTATTTTATTTATGTATTTTGAGGCGAATTTTGTTTAATTTGCATGTCATGAAATTTAAACCTTTTTAAACACATCGTATTGCATTCCTTGTTTGAAGTATATATATTTATATATATGTGTGCAGGGCATAGTCGATTCATAGCGTCTCAGTTTTTTTGTGACATCATGATGTTTGAAACACTTTGCACTCGTGCCTGGGTCTTGTCATATCTGAAACTGCACGGGTGAAATCTCTCATAAAAAAGCTTTCAGCATCCTGAAATGCAGCAGCGAGCCTGCAGGCTGCATATCATATGCAGGCGAGCTTTGCGCGCTTGTGTGACGTAGTGGCCATTTGGGTGATAAAGCACGCGGCCGTTTCACGGCGGATTTTATTTTTCAGGAGGTCGGGGGGAAGTGCGCGACGGAATCGCGCTCGTTATTCATCGCTAAGTGTCTGTATGTTATTTTGAGTGTTTCGGAGGTTTTTATGTGCGTGATTTGTGTTTTGGTTTTAAAGCAAAAATGTGATATGTTGCAGAAATTAGATAACTGCTGTGATATATTCAGAATATAGCAGGATCAACCTAAAAAAACAATCTACCAAATCTGAAACTTTAAGAGTCTAATATACGGATTTGTAAAACAACAAAAATTGTCTCGATTTCAAGTTCTCACAGTTTGGCAATACTGTTGTGTTAACCCCTTGACTGGATTTCATGGAATAATACTATTATTTTTAACTTAATATATATATTTGCTTCAATGTATGCATGATTAGTAGCATATTATAAAGTAGCTCTGTTTAAATATATGTTGGCTAAAATTTTTGCGTTAGCTAAATTTTGTTTCTAAGTACTTAAATTATATTATTTACAACCAAATATCTCAAGACTTACAAAATATTGATTTTTTTTTTCAATTAGGTTTAGAAATTATTTTATGTTGAGTATGGAACAGCACTTATATATTAAACATGAGAATCCATCGAGTCTTGACATGTTGGAAGCCCATCTAAGCTCAACGTTCGGCAATCGACATCCAGCTTTCCGTGATCAAAGTCGCTGACGTTGCGTCCGATGCTGTAAATCAGATGACGTCATTCGATTTGCTCCTGTTGCAGGAAAAAGGTTCTTCGAGAATTAACCTTGATTAGACAGGGATATTTTGGTATTCATTTCAACGCTTGATTTTCATGCGCTTTTTACTGGTACTTGTTATCATTGTTATATATATACCTGGTGTGTCATTGTATGGAGTATATTTTTGGATAAAAATTTTAAATTTATAAAAATATTGACTTTTGTGAAATAATTTTTTTTACATTATTTTTGTGATAAATTATGATTCGACGTTTTTGCAAAAAAAATAAAGTCATCGAAATAAAATATTTTATGCAACACGTGTGATTTATTTTTACGTAAACGAATAGTTAGATATAAAATACAAGTATTTTAGATTAAAAAAAATATTTTTTTCGATTGAACAAGGAGTCCTGGTCCAAGTGTTCAATATATTATCTTTCATTAATTTTTTGAAAATATCTGAGCTCAACTGGCATACAAATCATATTTTACTCGCTTAAACAAAAAAAAAACTAGGTCTGGAGTTATAAAATATCTCATTTGAACATAAATATAACATGGTGTCCATGCGAACATCACCGCGAGCCATCCGGCCAGATATCGGGCGGTATGATTAACGGCCGCCGCGTGATTTATCGACGAGCCAGCGGGCTATGAGGGTGGGCGAGGGTCACAATTCATAGTGCGGGGGTGGGGGCGGGGGAGGGGGCGGGGGCGGGAGTGATCTTATGGGGGTGGAGTGAAATATAAGGGATGCTCTGGAAGCTGATGTGGATCGTTGGTCACAAGTTAAATGCTTGTTTTTGGAATATGTTATATGGTTTCGTATATTATATTTTTTTATTGTGAGTTAACAGAATTTTTTTTATTTATTATAAATTGTTGCCCAAACGAATTTATTTCAATAAGAAAGCCCACTTCTTTATTTGCATTGCGGAAAACTTCACGCTCCAAAATAGCACACACTCTTCATGTTTAATTTTTTTTCTTATGACATATGTTAAAATAATTTACATTTTTTAGTATCATCATGAAGCATTATATAATTTACACTGAGTGAAGGAGTTACATTCTTGAAATAGTGTCCCATAAAGTAATAATTAAGTACTTAGTAATTTTAAAACGTTATGCAAAAAATATTATTTTGATTTTAAAATATATAGTCTTTTATAACTTTTTTATGAATGTGATGTAGCTCTTTTAAATATATTATTCCAAGTAATAGTTTTATATTGAATTATAATCAAAAGGTCAATAATACTACAAATATGAAATTTTAGATCCCATTAAACTACAAGATATAAATTACAGCTGATCTAAACTCACCCCATCGTAAATCTTGTCCGATACAAATAAAAAAAAAACAATAATAGCGATTAAACATTAGTCTTCTCCCTACAATACTTTGCTTCACCTGTCAGATTCAATATCTCTGATTTATAGGCAATAAATGCCAATGTAATAAATAAAATGGCGTGATTCCGCGTTACAGACAGACACATCCATCCGAGGGGTGGGCAAACAGCCCATTTTTATATTCCACCCTCCCACCCCCAAACAAAACCCCTGGTCTGCACTCTTGGTCCTTTTAGACTATTTTTAAGGGCTGCTTACAAGAAAATAAAAAATAAAATTCAAACTTTGGTAATATGTTTCACAATTCAAAGGCACTTTGTGGCATTATTTTTTTTGTCTTATCTCGAAAAAGTTACGTTAAAGTATATCATTTCTTAAACAAACTATGACCTAAAAATT
Organism: Atopsyche davidsoni; assembly: GCA_022113835.1. Taxonomy (NCBI): domain Eukaryota; kingdom Metazoa; phylum Arthropoda; class Insecta; order Trichoptera; family Hydrobiosidae; genus Atopsyche; species Atopsyche davidsoni. The sequence continues at coordinate 5,203,185 of JAILWY010000021.1, forward strand.
TCAACACCTCTAATATATAATGAACCATGTTATACCTAATATATGTTTCTTATATGTTTTTATAAACAGCCTTAAATGTATATATTTGCTACTTAAAACTATAATTGTAATGAAATGTAAAAATCAAAGATAAGAATTAATAATTTTTGTGTTTATTCCGAAGTTCTGTTATAACGAATAACAAATACGTTTTATAATACTAAAAATATAAAAACATTTGTAGTTTTTTGTATATTTGTTTATATTACAATTTTGTTATTGCCTAAATTCAAACATTAAATTACTATTCAGTTAAAGCTGTTTTTAAATTTATTAATTACAGTTTAACTGGTGTAGACGTTTTTAAAAATATTTTTTTCAAAGGTATAAGGAATGCCTTAAAAATTTCAATATTCACTTTTACTCTCCCTGTTTTCTTCTTTTGAATATTATTTTTATAGCCCGGCCTGGACATGAATCTGTTTTATGACGTCACTAATAAATCATTATAATAAACTCGCCCATTATGGCTTTTATGGCTCTCTTAGTCCTTTTGTGGAGGAAACTTTATCAAGTATACTCGGTGAAAAGAGATTTAAATATCAAAAAACGGAACAAAAGAATAGAAATTTTATACTCTAAGTAAAATATAATGTTTAATTCAGTAGATATATCAAGTGGTGTGCTTACGTGAATAATATGATCATTTCCTGTGCAGGTTTAAAAACCTCCCCTGTTACACGATTTATGCTTTAATCATTAATATCACGTGAAGTAAATATTAGTATTTTGACTTATACTTAAATTATATATTCTTAACATTTCTCGATACACTTTTAAAATAAGTAATTTAATATAAATCTTTAACTAACTGCTAACGTCACTGATAATTTGTGTACACAATAAATTTTATATTTTATTTGCATTTATATGTCGGCTATACATTTTTATATAATAATCAATATTCTAACCATAAAACAGGGCAGTTTTATAAATTAATAATTTTAAGTAATTTATTAATAATAAAATAATCACATGTAGTCATGACGCTAATCAAGATACTCCGTTGTTATAAATAAAATCAAACCTTCATTACAATCAAATTGATACTATTCGCCATGCTCCAAGCTCATGGAATAAATTTAGCACATCTTATGTTTTCCCATAACTTTGTATTCAATGAATACTTTATACACCCCAATCATTGCACAGCTCCCGCATCATTATCTCAATGATGATCCCCATCGTCCACGCAGGGCCGGGCTGGTGTGAAGGATGATGTAGCTGGCAATATTATTTATGACAGGCCCCTCCCTTATAATTCCCTTCCAGAAACATGGCTTCAGGCGTGCATATAATTTAAGGATGATTTTGTGCATTCGTTAGAGATACATTTTATTTGCAGTATCGTATTGGTAAAAATTTAATATATTTCAACCAAAACGGAAAAAGTGTTTTTTAAAAATTAAATATAATAAACAATGCGGTTCTTAATACTTTTGTTTCGAATTTATCGGATAAACTAAAAATAAAAAAATCAATTAAATTTTTTAAAGATTTTTAAGGCTAGGAATTAACAAAATAGATCGTTATTTAAATTATTTGATAAATATTTTCTAAGGTAAGAAAAAAACCTTTGCGTATTGTTTTTTTATACAATATAAACATACATTATTTTGAGTAATTTAACACTTGATTTAACCTTTTTATGCGTTGTTTAAATAATTGATTATAATAATTCAAAAAAATTTCATTTATTACAAGTAGACGTTAATTTTATTAACAATTTATTTAAAATTAATATTTATTTATAAAGTTCTGCTACGGTACTGATCGCAAGGCTGCACCCGTGTTGTATGTAAATATTAAATAACACACTGCCAACTGAAAGGTCTATAATCAAGCATCGTAATTTAAAAAAATAATAAAGAGCTTTCGGCAGACATACATGGCGGGCATGGGACCCACAGCGTTAATATTACTGATAATTATTTAAATTACAATTTATTTTCAACATATTATCGTTATATATTAAAAATAAAATTGTATTCAGAACAAAACAGTTTTTTCTTGAGCTATACAATTTTAGATTAAATTTTAAAATAAATGTTTATAGTAGTCTCGGGAGAAAAAAAAATTAAAATTATATATCTTTTTATTTATTACAAATGCAATTATGCATAAAATATAATATTTGAATAAATTTGAAATAAAATTTAGGCACCGGCTATGAGAATTATTATACTTCACGTTTGTAAATGTCTGCAGTATGCATTTTCATATATTGGGTGATAAAAAATTAACACAACCTTAATAATTGTGCATATTTTTTTGGAAAAATTAATAATTTTTTTATAAATTTTGCATGCTTTTTTTAATACTTTAAAAATGAATTTTGTTATAAAAAAAAAGTGCTATACAAAAGCATTTTAAAGTGCTTTTTTATTCATAAAACTTAAGTATAAATAACAAAGTCAATTAAATTTCAAGAAAATCCAAGATCACCCACTCATCCGAAGAGCTCACAATTATATTTTTAATGCTTAATTCGTGCCAAATTAACAGACTGCTCACCGCCTCGGAGGGCCCTCGCGACGTCGCTTAGCGCCCCCAGAGACTCCGAGGACTCCGGCCACGCCCCTCGGCGCCCAATTATCGCGTCCTCCTCCGGGGGACCCCTATCCCCCGGTGCTCCAGGAGCTCCTCCATTTTGCAGGAGATCGAGAGCTTTAACAGAAACACGCCCACCAACGCGTGATTTCGTCTCGTCTGGGGTATAAAATGTAAACGATTTTTTTTTTTTTTTTTTACTGTTGACTAACTTAACTTTTATGACTAATTTCAGAATTAAAATGTTTAACTTGGCTTTTGATAAGATGAACAATTTTAATAATTAGACAACCAACAAAAACCTTACAAAACGTTTCGCTAAATTTTATGATTATTATTTAAATACTTTTTCGATATAAATATAACCTAAATCATAACTTTTACATTTCCATCTCCACTTGTATGAAATATAAACGTTATAATTTTTGAATTGTAGCTGTGTGTTTATACATTCTGGGCTTTTTTTGTCTTGAGTGAGAAACTTCACGATGAGACCAAGTATTTACTTTAAATTATCGATGATTTTACTTACTAAAGCTTCAACTTTTATAATCCACCTAATATGTCATGAATCAAACAAAAAAAACTCAACGTTTTGAAACTGTTTGTAAATTATCACAATATATATTCTAGTTATATATGAATAGTATAACTTTTCAGGTTTGTTATTTATAATATGACAAATCTACGCATACTGTCTAAAGTTAAAAGCATAAATAATAAATCTGGGTACATAAATATAATTGGATATTGGTGCTGTATTTGCATAGGAAACAGAACACAAGTTCAGGGGCGGAGTTGCACCTCCCATTTATTTAATGAAGCCCTACACCGCTTCAGCTGTTTCAGCTGCACCCCTTCAACGAATATAATCATTTATCCCAATAATCTAATAAAATTTCTAAATTACTTGTTTTATTTGATTATTTTTTTGTTTTATAAAAAAACATGTTGATCAGGGTTCTTTAATTTTATCAAAATAAAATATCATTTATTATTAATTCAAAATAATTGCCTCCGGCCAAATGTTTTTTTTTCCCAATAAAATAACAATAATTATAATAAGAGTCCAATCGATAGTTCATATATGCTAAAATAATATTATTTAGAACATGTGGTAAACTAACACAAAACCTGCTTGAAGCTTATTTGCAATACAATTCGTCAAAAATATAAAACTGAAATCAACACTATCATCACGCATGAACCCAATTAACAACATGAGTTCAACTTTCATAATACTCATTAATCATACAAAACTTGTTTATATGAACACCTATTCATTTACTAAATCCATTCATAAAATAAAATTATTTATCAATTTTTTGGTAAAAGTATATTCAATATTAATATTAATAAAGTATACAAGTCAAATCTTTATAATCATAAATACATTTAATACCAAAATAAACATCAGTATCTTTCAACCGAATAAATATTGAATAAAACATAGATTTCAAAGCACTGCTAGTCCCCTACATTTACACATAAATAAAACACTAACTAAGGTCTTGGAGGGGACACTGGAAATGTAAATTCTGCGTGAAGAACTCCTTGAAATTTTAACAAGAGCACCTCCCCTGAAGGAAAAGGCGTCAATGCTCTGCGCCGAGGGCGGGACTCTCACAGACTCGAGAGAGTTATTAATGGAAACAGTTTTTTTTTTAAACACAGAAGAATTTTTAAAAACTCATTAGACAAACTAAAAATAAAAAAATAATTCATAGCGTTATGATTTTTTGTATTTTATTTTTAAATGCTTTTCACATAGCAATTCTGCACTTTAAACAATAAAAAAAAAAAAATATTTTAGTGAACATATTTAAATATTAATACCCAGATTTCTTTATTGAAGATACATCAATGAAATTATAAAAAAAATATTGCGTAGGATTTTTTATTGCAATACTTTTTATATTGCATATTTAAAGATCACAATGAGAATATTTTTCACACAGGTATAAAGCATTTTTTTTCAAATTTTTATTACAGTAAATATTTTCTTTTCCATTGACCATATACTTTTTTAATGCACATTTAGGCAAGCAAGCAACACATTTGTTTTAATTTACCAACTGATCTAAAAATAATATTGTTTTCTGCAATATCTTCAATTTCAATTTTAAAAAGATATTTTATTTTGAATGTAACTAATAAAACTAAAAATTATTGTAAGATCGATCGATCCATATAATTTTATATATAATATCATTCAATTAATAAATTCGCATTTATCCTTTCTCGTAGTAGCTACCGAAATTATGCTCATTACAAAGTTTAGATAGAGACATTGATCAAATCATCTTTAATTTTTTTAATGATGAACATTTTCAAAACTTAATAAAATACAATTTAGTTTAATTTTATAATTTTATACTACAATGCAAGTGCCACAAACGTAGTGGAGTTTTAAAAGCTTAGTACGATATAATACGAAAACATTGGATAAAGTTTCTTCCACGTAGTATGGGAATATATATTACAAAGCACACTTCACTTCAACAAATCTGTTAAAAAACTGAATAGTTTATAAAAGATACTTCCCTCTTATGTTCATTATACAGACTTCATAAAAAATCCATAAAAACAAATTGTGGCTGTCAATCAGGGGTAAACAACAAATGGGTGGTCCAAAACGACAGATCCGAAGCCGGGTTTCGAGTGACAACGCCTATTTAGATCTCCCATATTTATGACAATGCGTTCGCTAAGGGGGCCTCGGTCCATATCTTGAAACAATCTTTATTGTATGAATTCAAAGCACGCTTTTTGCAGACTCATCGGCTGTCAGTCTCTCATAGGCTGCACATCTGACAGAATTTCGATGGTTGAGAGGGTGACCACAGCATAGAACTTAGTTAAAATCTTTTTGAATTTTACAAAATTTAATAGCGAGGTTTGCTGTGTCGCTGATGAAAATTTAAATAAAATAAACCCTCATTCCATACAAAAATTGTAACAAAATACAGCGTTTATTATTTACACGAACCAATTTTAATTCTTTATTATTTATATTCATGTTTTGTAATATTTTTTACAAATTTAAAAATAATGAAATAATTGAATTCGTTTCATCACAATTGATTCCGTGAATAAGAGCAAAATGTATTGACTAATTGAATTGAAAATGCTAGGAGTAAATATTTTAGAGAAACCTGTTTCGAAATGTAACATCGTGTACCAAATCGCACCCGAAAGCACGGTGGCCCCACAAAAAATGAGCACTTGAAGCATCGAGCACCCGGCAATCCCTCATAACGCAGTTGATTGTTGCCGTGACGGCTGAATGGCCCGCCTGTCACAGGTGGGCGACCCCTGGCCGGGAGTGAGCGCCCATTGTGCGCGCTGAAGGATCGCCGCCGCTGTTGTGTTACGCGAAATGTGGAGGCCACATCGAACAGTTTGGAAACTACTGGACCGTATATATTTACTATCATGAACTTCATATAAAATTTGATTTTGCTGACAATATTAAGATTTTTTTTTTTTTTTTTTTAACTGCGCGGGATCAGATTCGGTCACCGTAGCTTTGGAGCTTAGTTAGAATTTTAACCGTTGTTCTTAGTTGCTAGATAAATATCGTTTTATGTGTGAATTGAAATTTATCAAAAAACGTGACGTACGACGCTTATTTATTTTATTTTAAAAAAAACATGGCTAATTCTCATCGTTTATAAAAAAAATCACAAAATATATTTACAGATCACCAAAAACGCTAAGTTTTTTTTACGTATTATATCACGGTGATTCTCAAAAAGTTTAATGTTTGGATCATGGTGTTGGAGTCGTGGTGTTCATGGGTATATGTACATGGCTCCAATACCAAAACCAAAACGTCAGAAGAACGTCATCCAAGAACGCAGCACATCTAATAACACTTATATATATTTATATATAATAATTTGCCAACCGATTGCGTGCAAAAGAATGCTCAAGTCGTAAATAATCATTGCATCAATTATGAAGATGTTGTGGCGCGATAGGTATTAACAGGTATCGAAGGGGGCCGATTGCAATCGGGCCGGCAGCTGCCTGCGATTTGACCTTTTGAGCTGCACTTCCCGCGATGGCTGCATTCAGGCCGATGTGCCCCGACAATGCGTGAGTGCCCATTAAACTCTCACAATGAAGAGTTTCCAATCGAACTGATATGCCCTGAATTCAATAATGGCTTTCAGAAGTTTTAATTGAATAGGAAGCTGTTGAAATAATATGTGCGCTACGATTTTATTGTTCGTGAATCATATATTAAATCAGAATTACTCCACTATGATTTTGAACAAAACAGTTATATTTTTTATTGCTCTATATTATTATATATTTTATAATATTCTCCTGAAATTTGTATCTGCTATAGCTTAATAATAATTTATAGTATAAAAAAATAAAACAAGTTTATTCAGCTTTGTTTAACTAGCAGACTTATAGTAAAGTATATTTCAACGTGGTTTTTAATTATATTGAAATTTAAATAGTTTTAGAGGAAATATAAATCTTACCCGCAAGTATGCAATACTCTCCACTTATCCTGTCATCGTAGGCCATATGCGCAGACTTAAAATCCAGAAGTCTCGTACTTCTACTTAAAAACGAAAAAAAACCTTTTGAGATTGCGCCACTCGCCCCAAATCTCTCAGCGCCCCTACCCTTAAAGACGTCTTCGTGTTTGCTCCCGCTACCCCCGAATAATTTAATATACGAGCGCCATTTTTGGGTTCAAGTGTCCTTTTTCACTTAGCACTTGATTTATCTGGTCGGATAGTAAAAAGTAGAAAGTAAGAATGTTGACTGCCAACAAGCTGTCGGCCGGGGCGGGCCGAGTGGCCACCGCTTCGGGAGATGGATCGCCCTGAAAACTCTGTTTAAACATTACTGTCATCTTTATTATATATTAGTCGCATGAAAGAGCTTCTGAATTATAAATATTGCTCGTAAATGAAGAGTATTACTTCATTTCAGTATATGCACACTTGCTGTTAAATAATATATATATACATATTGTAATTTTCTTGTCAAATACTAAAAACCTTTATGGCATTGATAAAAAACCGTCATAATCACTTTGTACCATTTTTATATAAAACTTGTACTACTTTGTACTTCTTATATAAGTTTAAAAAATGATCCATTTTGTTATGTGTTGAAAAAAATATTGACTTTCTTTACTAGCTGAGTTTATCAAAATAATAACATTTACGAAAGTTTGCATTACTTTTGAATACAATATGATTATGTGTTAAATGACATTACTAAAAAAAACCCACACATAAATTGTATACAATACGATAATTTCTTCAGAGTTGACACATAATAATGTATTTAACATAGGTAGGTAGCCTCGAGGATTTTAAAAGAACTTTTTAACACAACGACAGTCTTACTATCTCACAAATAACTGAAACGGCACCAATTCGCATAATAACATCCAAGTGTTCATTTCATCGCGATATCAGATAAAATAAGCGATACAAGAATACCATAAAAACATTTAAGTGATGGCAAGCATGTATTACTACGCGGATGCGCCTTAGTTGTTTTTGAATATTCATATTTATTTATTTTCGCATTAATAAAATTTGCTACTTGACGTGCAATAATAAAGGCATGTGACCATCATTTTTCAACTCCAAATTACCGCAACATGCAAAACTGTGATTTTATAGCACACATCATAACATATAATTTTTAAAACGTTATAAATATTTACAATAACTTATAACATTTTACAATGTTTTAATACTTTTCCAATCTTGATGATTTGTATTATATTTAGAGCGCGTTGTTACAAATAATGAGTGCGTCAAAAATAAATAAATTATATTGTAGCATATTCACTATGATCGACTCTCACTTGTTGCTATATCCCTGGTTATTTAAGGCAGCAAGTATAGGCCACCAGAAAATGTTAAAAATAAATTAATAATATTTTAGCATATTCACTATGATCGACTCTCACTTGTTGCTATATCCCTGGTTATTTAAGGCAGCAAGTATAGGCCACCAGAAAATGTTTGCCGCTCTTAAGTTTCAATTTACGACTTATTAACATTGGCGGGCAGGCCGTCACTATGTTGCCGTGAAAATATTGCTTTTTAAAACGCACCCCGGCCCCGTCCCAGCGGGGAGCCGACGGGGCCGCTCTACGGGGTGCGACTATACCTGACAAGTGTAATATCGCTGGAGATCGTTCAAAAATATCTGTCGAAACCACTCGTAATAAGTACACCAGCAATGACTTTATCAATGAAACCCGAGACACACATATTTTACGCTTTGAACGAACGAGCATTCTCCCAACCCAAACAACGATATCTTTTACACACTGTCACAGGAGTAGCCTTCACTTAGCATGACTTAATTTCTTATTTATTTATTTATGTAATATAATTTGTATCAAATCAGAATGCCTACTAGTAGCTTCAAAGTAAAATATTCAATAAATTAAATAAATATTGAGAAAAGTCCAGTATGACACAAAAATTATATATATTTTACTATATTTACACATTACAGGCACATTAGTTCATATATAGAAGATGATTTAAAGAAACTCTCAGAAAAATATCATCGTGATTTGTGTGGGATTTGAACCCACATGTAACATTGGTTCATATATAGAGTATGATTGTTAAAAATTCTCGATAAACGGTAGTAATTCGTTAGTACAATGGTTAGTACACCGGTCATGTAAGCCAGGTGGTGTGGGTTCAAATTCCACACAAATCACGATGACATTTTTCTGAGAGTTTCTTTAAATCATCTTCTGTATATGAACTAATGTGCCTAATCATATTAGTAATAAAAATTTGTGAATTACAAAACTTTTAAAACAATTTTTTTTTTTTTAATAAAACTGTTGAAATTATATATATTTCACTATATTTACAACATAAAAATAGTTTTTGAACATCTTTATACTCGGTCTATTTTCTTTTGAATAACTATATTATTAAAATTTAGTACACCTTGAGTGATTAAACATCGAAGCAACGAAAAAATTGAGAAATAAATATACAAATTATCATTATTTATTTGAAAAATATAAGAGTTATACGCTCAGTCATAAATATATATTCAGTAATAAACATCGTCCAGTTAATTTACGATTGCTACTGAAGACACTTTTTTTAATTTATTATGTTATTATAATTTAAGTCTCATTTGAATCATTTCATTTTTAAATTTAATTTAATTTTCACAAGAACACAAAAGAATATTCTGATTAAATCTCACAAACAGCTTGGTAAGTAATAAAGTTCGGATTTTCGGTAAGTATCCAAAAGCGTCCTCTTTTTCGTTGCGTAATTTAGCTAAGTCATATTTTTTATGACTTAGCTAAATTTTTACACACAATATATATTATAAATTATTTAAACTCCTTAAATAATTTAGAGATCCTTTTATTTAGTTTCACCCTCCTATAATAAAGTCATCATCTTTATGAGTAGTCCAATTAAAAAAGAGGAAGTCTTAAATATTTTGTGAGTGGTCAAAATTAAACGTCCCTGTATTTTAAAGTCAATTTGAGAGTCAACGCCGAATGCCGTTTCCTTAATCGCATTTACCAGTAAAAAAAATTAAACAAAATAAATACAAAGTATTTTGAATTATTTATTGATAACTTATCACTATACTTTATAATATTTTCACTAGCGAAACTATTACAAGATTTTTATTGTTTTTGGTTTCGTTATTTCTTAAACTTACTTAAAGTGGTTTTTTAAATAAATATCAGATTGTTTGGTTTCAAAAGATTTTCTTGTTTTTTCCACTAACAACTTTTCTTAAAATAATGGTACTTTCAGCCACAAGTACTCGATAGAGAAATATATATATATTTTTTTTGAAAACAAAATATCATTTTTGTTTAAAAGCAGTAAATGATTTTTTAGCTGCTTTGAAATTCTAAAAGAAAAATATACGAGTATAATGGTGTATTTCGTGCACTTACGTTGCATAGCTTCCAGAATGATAAGAAAATATTTAAGTTCTGATAAAAACAAAACAGAAAATGCATGAGTTAAACACAATTTCTATAAAGCGAAAAATAAAAAAAGACATAAATTACTAAAAAAAAAATAACATCTCTATTGTAACATCAGATACCACAGAAGCATTACATCTAGATGTAGATATGAACGTAATACAGTGGCGTAGTAATTAAAACTATACCGCAGTATGAATCTCACAGAGCCTTTCTATTAAATGCGGGACTTTAATTATGTTGACTATGGAAATTTGTTCACCCAACTACGTAACTCGCCATTGTTTTTTTTTTTTCTAATTAATGTTTACCTCTTCCATACACAAACGTAAGTTCATTGTAATTCAAACTTTAAAATAGTTTATCATATTTTTATTAAATGAGTTATTATCTCATTACGGTATGAAATAAAAAAGCCGTTTTTATCAATTCCCGGAAAATGGTATTATCGTGTATAAAATAAAAATGATATGTCAGTTCAGTAAATAAATCACTGTAGTGCCCTGCTGAGTATGGAGGTGGGTTGTTAGATAAAAAAAATACATGTTATGTAGAAGTTGTGTTAAACTTTTCATTCTCTATATTAAACTAATATATATTAAACTTTAAAAGTGGAGAGTTTTGTAGAAAGAGATTTATTTACGATAAAACCTGGAAGAGTTTAATTTTCTATATATAAAAATATCACGTAATGCAACATTAACTTAAAACAAAGACGGGTGTAAAAATAATTTAATTGATCAGTTTTAGACATCATATAATTATGTTTTATATGGTCTAAAATATAAAATTTCTCAAATCAATGATAGTTCTCACAGTAAAAAATTTCTAATTTTTTATAAAAAGATTGCATCTATATACCAGGTGTACTCCTAATTAATTTCCGGTTTTTTTCGATAGATGGTGTTCTGTATTTTGCTTTGCTGTTGGTAGCACTTATATGTCATTTTGTTAAGTAGTTATCGAGTGTCTAAACGGCGTTGACGTTTTCCTAAAAAATTCTTTTAGAAAGTTTTTATTGCGTGTCAAAGATGTCTGCATTCGTACCGAATTTTGAACATATGCGCCATGCATTGCTTTTCATGGAAAAAAGTGTCCGAGAGCCACCGTGCGCTTGTGGAAGTTTATGGCAATCATGCTTTAACACTTCGAACATGTGAAACGTGGTTTCGACAATTCAGAAATGGAGATTTCGACCTGAACGACGTCGCATGCTCCGGAAAGCGAAAATAGTTTGATGACGTCGAATTGCAAGCGTATTGGATGAAGACGATACGCAAACGCAACGACAGCTTGCAGAAGCGCTGGGAGTTCAACAGCAAGCAATCTCCAAACGTCTGCGAGCCATGGGGAAAATTCAGAAGTGCGGAAAGGGGGTGTCGCATGAACTGACCGAGAGACAAATGGAAAATCAAAAAGTGACATGTGAAATGCTGCTTCAACGATACAAAAGAAAGTCTTTTCTGCATCGTATTGTTCCTGGCGATGAAAAATGGATTTTTTTAGAGAACCCTAACAAAAAATCGTGGGTGAGTCCAGGTGAAGCATCGACATCAACGGCACGGCCAAATCGTTTCAGTCGGAAGGCCATGCTGTGTGTGTGGTGGGACCACACCGGTGTTATCTACTTTGAACTGCTGAAACCTGGTGAAACTGCGAACGCCGTTCGCTACGAACAACAAATCAAAGATTTGAGCCGAGCAATTGCGGAAAACCGACCAGAATATAAAGAAAGACAGAAGCAGGTGATTTTGCTCCATGACAATGCACCATCGCATAAGTCGAAACACGTTCGCAACACGCTGGAACAACTCCAGTGGGAAATGCTTGATCATGCGGCTTACTCACCAGACTTGGCCCCATCGGACTACTACCTCTTTGCTTCGCTGGGCCACGCACTTTCTGAGCAGCGCTTCGATTCTTATGAAAATTTTCGAAATTGGCTCACCGAGTGGTTCACCACCAAAGACAGTCAATTCTATTGGCGTGGTATCCACAAATTACCGGAAAAGTGGAAAAAATATATAGAAAACGATGGAAAATATTTTGAATAAAATATCTTTAACACTTCTCTTGCAATATTGTGTTTTATTTACAAAAAAACCGGAAATTAATTACAAGTACACCTGGTACATAACCCAATTTCGAATAATCTTAAATTTATCAAAGTGAGATACACACCGATAGCGAGATACGTACTTATTTATGTGAAAATATCATAATAAACATTGTGTACAGCTCTCAACACAGCCGACAGGCAATATGAGCGATAATTATCTTGTCAATTATATACGATGTGCTAGAGCGGTAAAAAATTACACCTTTCATGCTCGGTGTGCTCCACATAGCCCCGCTTCACACAGCCAACAATACTACACACTCCCGGTTAGTTAGCATTTCAACTAGCTAAGAGTTTGATAAATATCCCCCAGACACGAACCTCCTCTGCTCTTTTTACTGGAAAAATGCGGTATAATAAAACAAAATACTACGCTCAATTAAACGTAGCTCTGTGGTTTTAGGTGAACAATTCACGCACGAAACGACGCAAAAAAATATTAGATTTTAGTAGCGTGATCTCGTAATTGTATCAAATCTCATGAGCGTATTAATATTTTATGCACTATTCACACATAAAACCATATATTATGTTTAGTTATATATTTTAGTTGTATATATTTTTTAAAGTAAAGATGTGAAACAAAATATTTGATATATTTAAGTATTGTTCGATTATTTCATAAATAATAAAATAAAGCAAGGAAATATATGAACAAAGAATTTTACCTGAAAAAATATATTTAAAAATATATTATGTAAATTCCAGGAATACCGAAATAAGGTGATTTTTAGTAAATTTTAATTAAGCTGTGTCCAAAAAAGTATAACCAAAACCGTGTTAATTAAAAAAAATGTGTGCATGTTAATTAAGACTTTGGAGATTATGCTTTCCACGTAAGTGCACGTGCGAGTCTATCAACCCTGAGCGCTCGGTGTATAAGCCCATAATTTCATACCATTTAAAACAATTAGCGAGTACGCCTAGTGTAATTATAAAACACAGCCACATTGTCGACTTTTTCTTGGGCAATTATATGAAGCCCATGAGAAACTATTCTGCCGTCAGAAACCAACACCGTTTCGTATGGTAAAGAGAAAAATGTGCTGAAAATATGTATGCAAGTGTGGGCAATTAAATTCTTGTACGTGATAATTATGTACAGTTATTTTACTTGCAAATTATTCAAACCCAGACGAAAGTAGTTCACAATTCTATTATCTAAGTCAACACAATTATAATCCGTTTTAGGTAGTGATGGGGAAGCTATTATTCATTATATATATTTTCTAATAGTCTTGGTAAAAAATAATTGAGTTAAGTATGCACATATATAATTCATATTCAGTGACAATCAGAACTTTTAAAACTATAAGTCGGCTGGTTAGTTGACACCGAGCGCTATCCAAAAATCGACAGCCAATATAAAAATTTAATATTTTTTAATAAAAATTTATTTAAATTAATAATAAAAAAAACAAAGCCTTTGAAACGAAAATTCGTTTGAAAATTCCAACGAGATAGATTGGTGAAACAAGTCACACACAAAAAAATATTTGTTATCAAAATTATTTTAGTGTTTTAATAATATTTACTCATTTTTAAATTTCTTAATAACTTTATCAACAATTAGTTCTAACATAAGGTTTCCCATCAAGGTATAGTGAACATATTCCAGCTACTAATATTAATTACAAAGCACTATAACATGTTACGCAAAATGTGATTGCATTCTCACCGAGTGATTATAAACGCCGCTAAGCAACGCCTTCACTTGACAAGTCTAATATATGAGAATTTAGTACAAAGTGCCTGTTCGAGTTTATAGTACACGGGATATCTTATAAGACAATTTATTTGATATTTTATAAGACACCTCGTAAAACGGATGGCCGACAAAGAAGTTCTAGATTTTATATGTATAGTCAGTAGTATATTTGTTGTTTATTATCCGGTGGTAAGGAAGTGAAAAAAAATTGCAATTTAATAGAAATTTACTAATTTTGGATGATGTTCAGTTAATATGCATTTTTAAGAACACAACAACAAGTTTGAGACTCATAAACCAATGTTTTGTTTTCAAACAAATCGTGTTTAAATGATGCCTCTTAAAAATAAATTAATGAATAGCGATTCAAAAATGTCTATTGAATATAAAAGATGCCATAAATACATTTACTTCAGGTATTAATATGGTTAACAAAATGAACACATACAAAATAAATACAAAAAACGATTAAAACTATAAATGCAGTATTATACCGCAATCGTGTTTTATTTTGAAATAAGTTTTATCATGAAAAATATTTATGTTTATCCCCGGCGTGATCGTGATAGATCGTGAGTCTATCTTGTTATCTACATCTCTATCAGAAGATTATAGCCCCCTTATAATGTACATTGCCTGGAAACAACATTATTACAGACGTGTTTCAAATAGCAATAATTAAAATTTATTTACGCGGTCCGTGTAATAAACAGCCGATCAGGGACTGTAAACTGAATTCGTGAGTGTCAGGAGAATGTCGATGGTTTTTTTAAGATCTTCATTTAAATTTTAATATAACTGCTTTGTTTAAGTGATCACTAAGGAAAACGTTTTTTTAGCAATCTGGCTACTGCACGTGACAATACAACAATTGATTTGAAAAAACACTTTTTGTTTTAATTAAGATTAATTATTCAAATAACTTTTTGCAATACGTGTGATTTATAATAAAAAAACACAAATAAAAATATTTTCGTTACTTTGAATCACAAAAATTGGCCTTAGGTAACAGGTAAAGAAAATAAAACAGTTACAATATAAGAGGATAACTAATCGTTATAAATTATTACCAGATGATTGAACGAAAAAAACGTTGCAGATACAATATAAAAATATTAGTTACTTTATTTAATTTGCTAATAAAAATATAAAAAAATGTTACCATTTGGTAACCATAATGCCCCATCTCTGAATACGGCCCGACCGTACAGCTCGGGAATTTAAATTTAATGTCTCCCACAGTTGGTGCGAGTTTCTTATTCTAGAAGGTGCTCTGCCGGATTGAGGATTTCCATACTAAACCAGTCGGCCCCTTTCATGATTATTGTTTGCCAAAATCAATCGGAAACCACTTTTGTGGCAGCGGCGAGCGCGGAATACTGAACGGCGGGTATGATTGATGGCTAAATTATGAGTAGATTTTTTAACATGGAATGTTTTTATGGCTCATAGTGTTTCCTGACGTGGGGTGATGATGTATTGCACGCGAACGAGGCGAGTCTTGTCAGTTTTTCTATTTTGAGTTTTGCATAAATTTTCCGCAATTTTATCTTGAAGTTCTATGGTTTTTTCTTCATGGTTTAAATTTAAATGGTTCGCTTATTTTTTTTAATACACTAACTTTTTTTTTTAGTCTTGCTCCAATTATGAAAAATAATTTTAATGATGAAAATAATGGTAGTATTTTCAAATGGTTTTTATCAGAGCACAGTTGTTTTTTTTCTTTCGATAAATTAATGATCCAATATTGCCATTGAACCTTAATCTTAAATTTTATAGTTTATTTTTCATTCTTTATGTAACAGAATATATAAGTAAATTTATTGTTTACCAAAAAATGTAATATTTAGAATATTTTAGTTTGTAAAGCACTTGAATGATTTGATTGTTCAGTTAAACATATTTTAAATTTAGTAGCAACTTTTATGTTTAAATATAGGTTAACATTGCTAATTTTCACAAATTGTATAAAAATACATTACAAAGTTTTAGAGCGATGTTTTTCGAGTATTAAAATTGTTATTTCAAAAGGAATATCCAGTAAAAAAATCTAAAAAAACAAAATATTAGAAAAGAGAGAATATTTTCCATTCGATATTCACAGGACATGGTGTTTACTGACAAACACGGCTTACTTCGGAAAGCAACATGGCGGGCGGGTTCTAAAATGAGACGCAAAAGGAAGATGGCGCGAGTGCTTCGGTTGACACTCCGGCAGATGACATATGAGCAAACACATCATAAAATTCATGAGACGCCTTTTGTCTTCCCGAGATGAGAAACTCGGAACCCAGCGGCTAGGGACGTTAGCGTCGCTCACGACGATTTCTACTTTTTTTTATTTTTCTTAAAAATTAGACCACTGAATCTCGAATTATCGGGGTACAATTTATTATTATTTGTAAGATATATTTTTTAAAATTAAATATTAGTTTTCAATAGTCATGATGACATAAAAGGCTCATAAAAAAACCGTTCGCGATACTACTTAATTTATAGTTTAAAAAAAAAATTTAGAAATCAAGTAAATCAATCAATTAACTCATTAAGCTGACATAGCCGGTTGTGTTCTAATTTGTATTTTTTTTATTCTTGCTTGATATTTTATGTCTTTATTCACATATACTTAAATATTTTGAAAGTAAAAGGTAGTAACTACTATGTAAAAATTAATTTTTAATAATTTGAAAAGTAAAATATCAAGACCGTACATGGAAAAATACATTATTACTCTGTTATAATACGTATCTAGCTACTACAAGCTTTTCTAAAAGAAAAACAATATTTTTTATACACAAATAAACTTATTAAAATAAATATTTTTAAAAAAATTGTTATAAAAATATATCAAAACTAAACACAATCTCATTTAAGCCGTACTATTCAGTTTATTCCAATATACCTATTTGCTATCGTGAGTCGTGAGATTGAGTCGTAAAATTTTGCATCACTAGTGTTGTCAGCGTCCAGTGTCCACCCTCTGCATGATGGATGATAAAAAACCGAATAACCTTACTTCCCTGACATGTACTGAGAGTGAGGCTGCCTCAGGACAGCTCATCATCGAGCCAGCCTGGCCTGGATTCCACACTTCACACTTTTGGCAAAAAATATCTGTTTCAATCTGCTGACAACTTGTCACGAAAGAACGACATTTAATTAAGAAGGTTATTTATTTTATATCGTATGTATTGCACTAATTGGCTGCCTTAATTTTTATTGCTTGTCTCACAGTTTTTTTGTTACTATTTGATTAATTACTTATGTGACTAATATAATACTGCTATATTCTCCTTATTTCCTTTTATTAATATTTGTTGTTTTTTTTTTTTTTTATATTCTGGTTAAAAATGTATATTTTTTCATACATTTTTTAAGAGCTACATCGTTGAGAGATACTTACTTATTTCATAAATTTTATTTATAGTATAATTAGTGATATGATTTATATTTCCTTCTGAGTAAAAAATAAATTTAAAATAAGGCATTGAAATTCGATACATTTTTAAGTGTGAAATTAGCAATTCAAAGATCATAATTACTTCAGATATACTATAAAATTTTCTTTATTTTTTAACATTTTTAAAATTATTCTCATACTAATTTTTATTTTATTTTGTTATTTTCTAAACGGGGCAACATTTCGTTTTTGTTATTTTTTTTAAATAAATTTTATTGAATTACAAGTTTTCGTATGAAAATTCATCCACCCTATTTACAGCGTTTCAAAAATATTTTCCCCAAAAATATTTACGAGCCCATAAAAAATACATTAAAACAGCTTCGCTACACCCCTGGCGGACACATTCTCCCCGTCATAACAAGAAACGACAGCGAAATAAATCTATTTACGCTACCCACTTTGTTTCTTTCCTTTCCCTCATTTTTCTTGTCCGCGCCGCCACTGCCATGTACCTATATAAGAAAGAAAAAAAAAGCAAAAAAGGTAAACGCTCCGCCACTGTGCTCGCAGATAAATGAAGTACTAGCTCGAAGCAAAAAGATATGAGAAACAATCCGTTGCCGTCTGTATTCAACTCTTTGTAAAGTGAGAATAAGGTTTATTTTTGTTTAAGATCAATGTGGTGGTTACGTCGAGCTTAAGTCGCGGTCTGATGAGTTTCTTTGACAGAACATTTCCCTGGTTTCCTTCTGTAATGCCTCTGAAATGATTGACGTGCTGTAAAAGGTTTTCAAACTTTTCCAATCAAGTAACACAAATATAAAATTTAAAACTGAACTATACTTTAAGCTCTACCTAAAATATTTTTAAAAGTTCTGCAAATGTTGAAAGTCTATTTATATTTGATGTTTAATGTTTTTAAAAATGTAATATTAAGAATAGTACTACTGGGAAGCTGTTTTTTTTTTAATAAATACATGAGCAATACATAAGATTAAAATAATAGTATTATATAATTTGTTTATAATGTTGTATCATTTAGCACTGATGCACCATTCCTGGGCGTCCCGTGTCTTGAAAAACATTTTGAGAAACCTATCGACCACCCACAAAGCGATTATCCGCAAACAACCGCGAAACAAAAAAATTGACAAGCAAATCTCGAGTGAAATCGGCCATCTTGTTTAAAAAAAAATCAAACTCAAAAAAGCCGTTTCGGAGCCGCTGAGGCGAGCAGACGTCATCTAAATTGATTCATGGCTTCAGACGAAAGAGTTTAACGCTGCCACTCGGGCGCAGAAGGTCTTAAGTCATGCGGCGGACCAGGGCGCTTAGTGCGTTCTTCCCGCCGTAGCCGGAACATGTTATTTGTTAGCAGAAGATGTGTTTATGGGACTTGACGGCTCGCCCCGTGATGAGATCGGCGCCGGCTTTGATGTGGTACAAAGCTACGAAGATCTGGTTACCAGTCAAAAAGGAACACGCCAAGATTCTTTAAGTCTTTTTTTTTCTTTTTTTATTTTATCTCCGCTGTACTAATTATGATATCTGTATTTCTAGGCACGACTCGGAGATATCTCCAGTGATGAGTGTGGTACTTAGCCGGTTTTGTTATGGGCTAGAGAGTGTTTGAATGTTTTCTATTTCGATCTTCAATGTACTTAACTCTTTGGTGGACACATCTGCATGAAAAAAATAAGTATACTTCTATGCCAATCTAAAAAAATAAAAGAAAACGGTACCACATAAAATAGACCTAAAAATATATTTATATTCGGATGCTTATATTTATGCAAATAATCTAGTAAAAGCAATATTTTGATTAATTTATATTCCCTAAAATGTTATATTTTTCATTGATTTAAATTTTTATTGCATATTTATGTAAAAAAAACACACCGAAGAATTCTTAAAGTTATATTTTTCAAATGCCCGTATTTGCTTAAAAACAATTTTTTGCAGGTAAAATAACAGTTTCTTAATATATTGCCTGCAAAAATAATAGTAAATCTAATATTTTTTAATAAAACACTTGAGTGATTTTCCACATGTTCGTTTTTATTTGTGACCGGTTTCGCCAACCTTTGCCAACGTGAAAGGTTGGCGAAACCGATCACAAATAAAATCGAACATGTGGAAAATCACTCAAGTATTTTTTTCAAAAATATATATTAAAGTGGAATTCCACCAAGTACTCTCTGTCAAAAATATTGAATTTCTTAATAGTAAATATAGTCACTTTGAGGGTTAAGACAAAGTTTACCCATCAATTATCCACTGACTGGTTCATAGCAGGGACAGTAGCATTCATTTCATGCTACGAAATAGAGTATTTTTTATCTTGGCTGTAATTACAACCTCCATGATAACAATGCGGTGATTTACGTCCAGTAAGTCATTGCAGTGGCTGTATGAACAAGTCTGCAACTGAACTTAGCATTTATAATATATGTGAAACAATCGTGAACTTTTTTTCCCTGCCTTTCCAGTAAAATATCTCATAAGTCAATAAAATCATTTTGTTTAAGTCTGTTTAATTATTGCTTAATAATGTATTTTTTTATTTGATTTATTATATACCAACTAAGCCTGCATAACTTTTTTATACACTACCCACTGGGTATTACTAAAATTGCACATAAACTGCACTTTAATAATATTTACCGCATGTTTAAAAATGCACTTAATTTAATATCAATCAGAAAAACATTATTTTCTATGACGTCTTGAAATAATAAATATTATTATAATTAATAAAAAAATGCAGGCACTTAAAGCTGTCAAGGGCTCTAAAAATATATAAAGGATGCTCAAATTACGGCATGACAGCTTCTAACAACCGAAAAGATTAACCGCTGGAGGCTACTTTATACCTACCTGTATAGTCCACCTGTCAAATTAATTCTCGCCGCCTGACAAGGGTAAGGATCGAACCCGAGACCACTGGATTAACAATATGGCACTGTATCTATTACACCGTCAAGCCGACAGCATTGGCGTTTCTGAATAAAATATGCCCTTTAACGACTATGGAGATTTAAAACGATCATTTGTATTATGGGGTGAGTTAGTAGCACTTTCACTATGATTTTACAAGTACAAGAAAAAGCCTTTTAATAGTACCCAAATCTATATAAATAATAAGCGAAGAGTGTATTTTATAAAATTTACGATCTGAACCTATAATAGCGAATTTTGTTTGACTTGAATTAATAAGTTAAAATATGTAACATTTTTTTACAATATATTTTAAATAGTTTCCAATTAACAGACAAAATTCTGAGCTGTTCACATTCGTTTTATAGTTTGGGTTAACCATGTCTTATAAAGCTAATATAGCTACATTTTATATGATATTGTAAGGTTTTCTGATGAACACCCAAGCGACTCAATTCACATCTCAAATGCTATCCCCGGGCGCAGGCCCCGGGTCTGCGAGGAGAGGCAGAAGAGCATAAGTCACGCGTCCTCCCACGTCCCCTTGTAATAGCCATAATCAGGAGTAAGAGAGCACAAACAGCCATAAAGCCGTAATTTACAGCCAGACAGAGACATCCAGCGGCGAGCGGAACCGCCTTGTCGCCCGGGAAGCCACAGCGCGTAACGGACGCGTACGGCCAGACTGTAACCGCGGCCTTATATAGTGCCTGCTTACTTATTCATTCATTCATTATTTTTTCATATCATTATTTCAACTCTGTGTGGGATTTGACAGTTAACGCCTCGAAATAAAATACGCTAACATGTTTACTTGAATATTTAAAATGGTGTTGTAATTACTTTGGAAACAATTTTGTAGTCATTAAGGGCGCCTGCTTACGTATTATCAAATTTTATATAGTGACGTGATAGTAAAACTCAATATTTGTTTAACTTGCAGTATATTGATAACTGAAATGTTACATGCTTGGAAACTATGAATCCCTTTTGTAGTAATCATTCGAAACAATGAGCTTTTGCACGTGTTTGAATTTTTCAAATGGTTTATAGCAAAACATACTAAAAACATGACAGAATTTAAATATAAGCTATAAACCTAGGTTAAGGTATGATAACAAGTTGTCATGATATACAATTATTAACATTTCAAACACTCATGACAACATATTTAATGGCACAGTTATTATATGTACTTATATCAAGATGACGACGCCTAAATACGGTGTACACTACTGAAATACATGATCCCGAATAAGTAAGAAAAGCAAAGCATAAAACATAAAGCAATTAGAAGCAATTGCATCTCTATTCAGTAGATTATTATTTCTTCATAATCATTGAAATTTTATTTACAGAAATCACACAGGACTTGTATCAGAAAAAGTTACCATTTGCTTTTGGGCCTAAACACAATGAATATGCTAAGCGTTAAAAAATCCTCTTTTGTATCTGGAACTTTGTGGTTGGTAATCTGTGTGCCAAGCTCTTAGCAAACAGAATAAAATATTTGTATGATACTAAAAAAATAGATCTATTAGAAAATAAAACTAGTTATGACACGCATGTAATTTTTTTGATGTACATAAAATGTTGTGTTTCTAAGTAAAATTAAAATAATGTGCTAACTGCTTAGAACAATACGTTATAATCCAAACACGCCAAGTTCTAGAAGTTTCCTCGAATCCCCTTTTGAGCCACCGCCCTCCGCGCTTGAGTTTGTTTGTCGACATCACGACTTTTTCTCAATATTGACTTGGCATTCAGGCAGCGCCTGTCGGAAACATGAGGTAAATAAAAATCTCAGTGTATTTACTCCCAGAATACCGTGTGAGTACCCCTCAGCAGCACAAAGCCCAGTAGTCATTGCTACTAGCATAAAAAAAAGAAAATTAAAATATCGTTCTTTGGTTTAATACTTAAAGCATGCATCTATCGAAATAAGTATTATACAATTTATCTTTTACAAATATTCGTATGATAAATATTTCAGAATGAGTTTTTTTTTGTACGAAATGTAAATAAATAAATATTTTAATGCTCATACCTTTAAAATTGTAAGAAAATCTCACTGACAGAAAAATTTATAGTTTAATTCAAATTTATAACTGACATTAGTGCGACTGGATTCGGATGGATTTAAAAATGGGTTAGTAAATTACCAAATTAAAAATACACTGTGAAGAAATGTAAAATCAATATTTATCTTCATGATAAGCCAATTTTAATGCATTCGACAATAACTAAAAGTTCTTGATAAAAATTAGAATGATACAAATATGATTAGTTCATTTATCAATATTAAAAATATTGTTGGTTTTACGAATGTTTTGACTAGATAATAAATCTTTTGATTTAAGAAAATATCGTCATCAATTCTACCCAAAGTACCCCCTCTGGAATTCTTAAACAAATGATAGATCTCAAAATTAAGGTTTATTTTTCAACAACCGCTATTTATCACAGACGCCCAGTTTCAGAAGCAACCTTCGGAATAAACAGAAGTATTGTAACACAAATACACAACCTTGACGTGTTAATATAGCGAGAGATTGATGACACAATATTACGCAGGCGCTCTAAATACGCGATATATTTAACGTCTCACAAAAAAGATGACAAATGAACTATCACATCCGCCGTCACAACATCGAGTTATTTCCGCGATTTGAACAAATACCCGCTCCTGCCCGCCCGAATGATGAATTCCCGAATAGGTTTCCCTCAAAGATATGCTCGCATGGTGATACGCGCTAGAACTACCACCTCTGGTGCCTAAAAATAACCCCCAACTGTACTTGCATTGCTTTTATATAATATAATAAATAACAGTGGCTTGCATATTTTAAAAATTTTAGTAACGGAAATACAAATTAAATATTTTTGAGTAAAATACTTGAGTGATTTTCCACATGTTCGTTTTTATTTGTGACCGGTTTCGCCAACCTTTCACGTTGGCATTATAAAACAGAGAATCTTGTGGAAAATCACTACAAAGTATTTTACTCAAAAATATTAAAATGGAATTCCACCAAGTAATCTCTGTCAAAAATATTGAATAATTAGTATTGCAATTTTTGTACCATAAATTTAGCTAAAAATTTAAATAAAATTTTCGAAGCTAGAGCAGATCTCTGGCTAGTGAAACAGGGGTTTTCACCGCATTTTTCACCCGCCGCACTTCGTGAATGATAAAACAGTTCTCTGCGGCCGGGCCCCTCGCACTCACCGTCCGCGCATCGATCACTGTCAAAATATTAACTGCTTAAAGTATGAGCGGTAATTAATCAAGCGGCGCGGCGTCGCGGACCGGCTAGGCCCCCGAGGCTCGGGCTCTTCTCACTGACAACACATTACTGCCATTTCTGATTTTAGATGACACACTCACACACACACACACATATGTATATATATGCAACCTCCCCGCGCTCCCCATTCTGTTGTTTATGCATGGCTGCCATGCTGCACCTTGAGCGTGTGTAAAGGATCGGTAATAGAGTGTGGAGAGATGTGCTCTGGATGTACCTTGTCGAGGTGGAGGGGCTCGCTGCAGAAGGAGTATCAGATCTTAACGCCCGAGCTTTGTAAGGAAAGGATTATATAATGATGCTATTGGGCCGCAGGAATACCCAGACTTTTCGTTCCAATTAAAAACTGCGGTGTAGATGGACCCGGGGACCCACTACACTATTTTTTTTATTTGAACAATAATTCAGCGTAAGTTTATGCTCAGTGAGATGGTCGGCAACCTCCTCTGAGGAGAGGCACCCATGAAGAAGATATATTAATATATATTTATAGCCGGTCACTACAGTAAATAAATCACTGTAGTGGCCTGCTGAGTTTGGAGGTGGGTACTTAGATAAAAAATACATGTTATGTAGAAGTTGTGTTAAACTTTTCTTTCTATATATATATAAAAGGATGCAAAACGATGTGTGAAAGTTTAAATTCATGACATGCAAAGAAAACTTCTTCTGGTGCCTTTCCTCGTGGGAGGTAGGTGACCATTTCATCGAACATATTTCTATCCTTGGGACAGTCTCACTAATTTGGCTGTACTTCTGACCTCCTCTTGATATATATTTAACCTGACTCTTGATATATATTTAAGATAAGCGTAAAAAAGATTCATAGAAGTGACTTAAAATCTTATTTAAAGTTAAAACTAAACATTTTATCCAACTTTTTATAATAAATTATTAATATTTTGTAAGATCACTTTAGTTGAACGTCTAGTTTTACCATTATTATGTTTTGGATTCGTATCTCAATTGCGTATTTTTTTTTTTAAATGATTGAGGTTTGTATCTTATCGTTTGATGACATAACAATACCACTTGTACAAAAGCCAGTTGCGTATGTATGACCTATGTGAAATATATTCCAGTCAATAGAATTACTAAAAATGGACGGTGTTTACGTTTGTGATGAATGAATATGTAGAGTTGTTTATTCTTCTCTTAAATAAGATAATTTTATGACTTCTGGAACCGTTTCAAATGTCAAACTCTCAATTTACGACGCGACAAGAAGTACAGACTTTTACTGCCAAAAGAGTGACACGAAGCAGACACGCTTAATAAATTCGCTTTTAAATAACGAAACCCTTGAAGTCTGCAGTTGGCGGAACTAAAACACGGCATACTTGAGCACTCGTGAATACGCATATAATGTGGACATATGGACAGTGTTCGTAAAATGTCACCAGAAGCCACTTGGCATGTTCGAGCGATGTCAAATAGCTCGACTTGCTGCAGTCGCGCCGGTAAGTCATGCTGTCAGCTGACAAGTGGTCTCTTTTGAACGAATAAAGTTGAGATACTTTACACATTAGAAACAGTCAGTACTGTAACATCACTTTTTAATTTAAAAAAATCACAGGCTGTATCGTTTTTGATATCATCTTTACACTACAAGAAATAAATTATTTTTTGCATAAACAATGCTATTTAATATATAAAAAAAACTGCAGCATGATTATTTTTGTATATCTGTATTTTTTCGTAAAAATATTATTGTACGAAAATACAAGAATAATCTTAAAACATTACATAAATAATATTATGAATACTGTTTTCAAATGTGATGCTTTCAAGATTATATTAAAGAACTATTTTCAAAATGCTTAAAAAAATAAAACATTAAAATTAATGTTCTCACTTGAAAATAAACAATTAAATTAAAACTTCAAAACGCTCTTTCCCGGGCACGTCAGACGGGGCCCTCTTGATTTACTCGCTTTTAAAACAAGGTTAATTAACACGTAAGCCATAAAGAAAGCTCACACACGCAACGGTCATTTATGGCCGCGGAAATATTAAAGGAGTCGGGGATAAATAAAAAAAAGTATAAATAATATTTATGGGGCTGCCCCGCGGACGCGCCGGTGGGGCCGAGCACTAATTTATATTGCCCGCTCGCTCATAATGAAAGCTGTTTAAAAATACTTTAGGGTTAAAACGCAGATGTCCATAGATAATTTGTGATAAGCATTTTTGAATCCAAGCTTGTTAAGAAAACTTCTCTTGAGTTTGATTTTTGAGATTTGTGAAGCAGTTTTTATTCAGATAAACTTTTCGAAGGCAACAAATTAAGACCTGTCAGATATTTCAACAAACACATCCTCATCAATAGATTACTATGTTATATGTATCTACGAAATACCAGTTCATCGTATTTGAGATAAAAGTAATAAATTTTTTGAAGATAAATATAAAGACGTTAAGAACTATCAAATCACTGTGCTATATTTTTCAACCTGAATTTCAGCCACTTGCCTATTGACCAATATTATAACGGGACATCCTAAAATTTAAAAAAAATGTCTTTTTAGATCTAGATCCGTTAATAGATATTTTTACGTATTTATAATAAATGTTAAAAAAATATATGCTGATTGCGATGGCAGTGGAGTTGAAAAATGTAACGATGGAATGTTGTCATGTTTTACTTAAGAAACAGGAACAATTCGACCAACGCAGATCGACCAGAACATTTTCCCAGGACGCTAATTTGACTTTTGTACTAAACTATCATACTATTTTGCGATTAAAGTTCATTAGCCTCCGCCATTTTTAAATACTTTATTTTAGCCACCTAATAAGATGTTGTTTTCTTACATAATAATTACGTCATGTGCGCAAATATAGAATGTGCGGATTTAAGTACATAATAAATGTTCAAAGTAATTGCACCCATTTGGAAAAACAATAATTCGTGTTTGATCGAACATTTTAAGATAGTACATTCATTTACCTGACTACATCCAACAGCTGATAATTGATGAGATATTAACTTAATCACCAGAATAAATGTCTTCTCTTGAGCACCCATACCCACGCCCGTAACCTTTAACGAGAGGTCGGCGCCGTCTTCCCCGCCCCAGGCGACCTGACATTACAGCTGCTATAATAAATATAAAAGGTAAGTATTAATTACACACCTCTGGCATGGACAGGTGAAATATTGGCTCTAATAAATCACAGGTAACTTGCTGCATTAATTATTTGAATAAAATGTTAACTTTACTACGAGATACAAGACAAACACACTCCTTGATCTTTAATCAAGTACAAGAATAATAACCGATATTTAAAAAAATATATAATACTTTGGTGTTATGTTAACATATTCATATAATTGTAATAAATTTATTTGAGACACCATTATCCATAGTTATGTTTTTAAGTAAAACATAATAAATGTAATTACTTTTTAGTATACCTGTTTATTAATTTTAAAATAACATCGTATAAGTATTTAATATTTAAGATATATTTATTGCTTTTAATAGATTTAATTTTATATTAATACTTTTCAGTAGCCAATAAACCATATTACCACATCACCGCAATAAAAAAACATCACCACATCAATCAACTGAAAGAAACCACACGCACAACGCAAACCCATCATCCATCGCCCATAATGATTTCACCGATTCGGCCCCCTGGGCGGCGGGTAATAAAGAATGGCTCATGCGGGCCTGGCGGGCACAGCGGGACCCGCCGCCGCCCCTGACAGACACAAAATATGCGCCGCACAGTCATATCAACGTTTTCAATGAAGCCCAAACTTCGTTGAACGCATATTCTGTTAATTTATAATAATTAATTTATAAATAGGTGCTTTTATATACTGAGACATTATATCTTTTACGTTTTTAACCCTTAACTGCATATAATGACAGATCGGTAACAAACCAAAAAACTTTTTTTTAGACCCCATAAAAACTTATAGGATCAACCGTTTCGTTTTGTGACGGTTATGTTGGACCTGTCTAACTAATTTAAATCAACTTTTTACCACTAACGATTCTAGAATAGACACAAACCGTATTAGAAGATGACATTCGCCAACTTTTGGCAAATGAGTGAAAACGTGATTTATGGTTTAGCTATTGGAGATCTGTTTTCTACTTCAAAAATATATTTTGAATTTTAAAGTAAGTTGTTTTCATAGTTTTCAGTTTTTTTTTTGAGATTTGTATATTTTCAGTTTTTTCATATAAAACATGAAAAATATACAAAATATTTTTTTCATTATTTTTCCATAAATTAACACATAATTCCCTAACTCCTCAATTTTTTTCAGGGAAAAATAAAAAACCATGCAGTTAAGGGTTAAATCTGAACTTTAAGATACATTTATATTTAAAAATTCACACAAAATAAGAAGAAAGCAAAAAAATAGATCAAATACATACAAACACAAAATATCATTGTTATGTATTGTAGTGTACGATTGTTTTTAATGGTTAGAAGATTATTAAAGACTTTCAATTAACATATATTTTCATATCTCGTGTCTACCTTGTGAAGCTGATGTTCATAGTAGTGCATAAAATGTTTTTTCTTTATTCACCAATAATGCAAATATGCATAGATACATCATACATCGCACTGTTTCTATTTTCACCTCAATAATTTGTATAATTATACAGCAAAAAACGCATATAATATTATGTCTTGATATATCTTCAATGGCAACACTGTGTAGCACTACGAACATCCTGTACTTGTTTGATTCTTGGTGTTTTATTAAGCGCTTTTAGGGCACCCTGTTGTGACGGCTATAAATTTGTTCTCTTCTTGATAATTAAGAAATTTTGTTTGTAAATGATTCTATCATGATTTAGATTTACTGTGTGTTTTTGTATGTTCATCATTGCTGATGATCGTAATCTTTCTATTTCATTCTTTTTATTGTAACGACGCATGACAGGCAAAACTGAGTAACCGTAGCCATATAAATTGAATTTTTGTTGATGTAAAAAAAGGCTTCCTTCATAAACATTTTTAAATATTATATTTTGTAAAAATTTAGACTTACGAAGTTGCATCTATAGACTTTATATGTTAATTGACAGCATACTAGCAAATTTATGGAAATGAAACAAAAATAATTAATAACTAGGATATGGCCGGATTTCATGTTCATATGTATAATGTCGATTGGTGCATAATCGTTGCTTTTAACAATCTTCTTGTAATCCAGTTTGTAATCTCCTGGCTATTTGACTACTCATATTTGATGCTGTGGCGATTATTTATTTTTCACTCGGCGGTAAGTTCTTTCTCAGCCTTGATGTGGAATTTCTGGCTATTCATCAGCAGAGTGATTGGCAGCCTCCTTGTGCGGACCTGGCGGGCCATTCAGACCGCCAGCGGCTGCAGCAGCAGCGCGCTGTCAGATGCAATACTCCCGATGGCCAACTACAGGCGTGGCAGTTATGAATGGCCCTGATTGTTAATTGTTTAATTATTGCAATGGCTTCTTTCTCACGCTGTACCTGCCCAGAGGTGGACTTAAGAGCTCAAAAATAGTTCATTCATATTCATATTAATAAGTACATCGTTAACTGTCTTTTTTGGACAAAGGAAATTTACTTCTGTTTGGAGAAGTCTTTGCCACGCATTAGCTGTCAGCATCAATCTACCGATTAATATCACAACAGTAGTATTACAAAACAAAGCTATCTCAACATACATTAGCACTGGTAGACTACTCTTACTGTATTAAAACTGGATTAAATAAATAAATAACGTTTTCTCTAATTAAAACATCTAGTCAAGCTTGAAGTAAATTTATAAAAAAATTGGCTTTAAATTCGGCATTTTAAAATTTATTTATTTTATTTTATTTGGATTTGATATAGTTTATTAATGTTTACTCTAATTCGGCCCTGGTTTCAGTAAAAGTCTCGTGTCTAAAGCAATCTGGTAGTGTTCTCTAATCGAAGCCGACTCGAGATACGGCTCTCTTCTAGAGTGCATTGCGCAATGTAGAGGATGCAAGCTCCTGTGCAATCTTATGCTTCTGTATTTTCTTGCCAATTTCAAGTATTCTTGAGAGCTCTACACAGTTGAAATATTTATTATCTATATGCCGTAAATGTCACTTCGTCATTAATGAAAATTAATTGAACAAAAATAAAACTTATTTAATTATTATTGTATTCAAAATGTTTGTTATTGTTTTCGTATTGAATGCACATATATATTTTGTAACAAAAATACATGCATTTGTATATACGATAAAATCATACTAAAAAATATATTAAATCACTCAAAGGTAAATAATTTTGAGTTTCAACATTTATTTAAAAAAAACGTTATTTAATAAGAAATCAAAATTTATATTAAAAAAAACGAAGATATTTGGTGATTAATTTAGTTTAAATACGTACTATGTACAAATATTAAGGCATAAAGTATTACTATTTAACATACAACGTTATTATGCAAATTACTCTTGATACCCATCAGCTAGTTATAAAAACCATATAAACTCATATATTTACATTAAATTTTGAACCTTTACATAAGGCAATATCACGCTTGGTTGTTACCCGTTCTTACACCTGTCACTTATGATTTCTTCGGCCTGTCGCACGGTAGTCGCTGTAGGTAGACCTGTATTCTCGCGTCGGGTCCAATGAGAGTTTGCCAGGGCGGCGTACACAGATCTGTTGTTGGCCGCCTAACTGACGCGCACCTGGATCAGGTCGGACAGGTGAGGATGATTGTAGGAGACGTCACGACCAACGTAACCGCAGCTACTGGGGAGCTTATTATTTTACTTTTAATTTGACAACTGATACGCTAATTTGTAAAAATAATTTAGTCGTGATATATAAATTCCATCTACCAGAAAATATTCAAAAATAAATGCATTTGAACTTCTTTCTTGCCGCTTTCTAATATAAATAAAATCCATGAGTAAATTATAGAACTTCTTAAAAAAACGTATTTGTACGAGTGGAAAAAAGTACAGATCACACATGTTAACAGAACTTATGTATCAAAATAGATCTATCGGTATAATAATAAGTATTCGTAAGCCACCACACACGAACAGAGCAGTAAAAACTAACTTACAAAACGCCTGAGGCTTTAACGACCGCCGCTCCTAAATAAAGCTAAAGCTGCGTCTAATTTGTCGAAACTTTCGTCTAAAAAAGCTCACTAAAAGAACACAAGGCATTAGGACGGTTCTACACAATACCAAATCGTAGTTACAAATCTAGTTTTTTTCAAAACGGATTTTGAGTCAAGTACGTCGAAATATATGATTTCAGTTTTAAAAAATATACATTTTGGTTGTTATGGACGCAAATTATAAATACAAATTGGGTTGATTCTATATTCAATTTAGCAATGCATTAAATTTTATCCCTTTTTATATTGATGTAGTAATTAGTTACTCATAGAATAAACGAGATTAATTAAAAAATAAACACAGTCAATACAAGATAGTTGAATAACTGCCTGATTTAATTTGTATTACTTCGTATATATACAACAAATATTCTCTCTTAATTTCATACCCATTATCCATCAATATAACTTCAGTAAATAACTGACTGTATTTCATCTAACATGGGATAAATACTAAGTCTTGAAAGCCGTGTGGTGCATCCATTACTTCACACGTCAAAAGCAAAACGTCCACCATTTTGAATTGAGGCATTCTCGCGTCATAACTCAAGCCGCCGACAGCTGGTCGGGAGTCTTCGTGCGGAGCCGACAGAAGCCGACAGAAGCCGAGCGGCCGTAAGATTTGAAATATTAACGAATCACGTGACAGCCACAGCCACATTAATTATTTGAGAAATGTGTCGCTTTAAAAATGCTTTCTGCCCCATAAATGAAGGTGATATATGACGCAGTAAATTATTTTAGTATATTTTTTGAGTAATGATTCGTTAAGGCTTGGTTCTCTTTGATGGCCTGGGATACCGTTTCGGATGAGTTGCATGGAAACCTATACGCAATCAAGTGATTTGTTATTATTAATTTGTATACAATGTCTGTAATGTCAGTATTTAATTTTAAAAATAATCTGAACAACTTAGCAATGGTTCATCTTTGTGAAAACGTGACCGTTTGAGCTTAAGCACTGCATGATTTCATTTCACTCTGTCAATACGTGGCTAGTTATACCAAAAACAATTTTTTTTTTAAAAGTTCGTTTTGAATTTTTGTTTCTATTACATTTATTTTATGAAATTCAATATTTTTGACAGAGAGTACTTTGTGGAATTCCATTTTAATATTTTTGAGTAAAATACTTGAGTGATTTTCCACATGTTTATTTTTATTTGTGACCGGTTTCGCCAACCGGTGAAAGACTAGTGAAATCGGTCACAAATAAAAACGAACATGTGGAAAATCACTCACGTATTTTACTCAAAAATATTACATTTATTTTAGCTTTAAATACGTTTGCCACAAGGGTATGATTTACATTTTAATGCTTATAAAATAATACCACTGCATATTTATTTCTGACAACCTATTTATAGTTTATGAAAGTATTTAATAAGGTAACACTTTTTTCTCAATAATGCGTCTTGAATCTGAAAACCATATTTTATAATTAAAATTGTATTCATTTACAAGTAATATTATTTGTCATAATAAATTATTAGTTTTGATGTGTGTAGGAAGAAATAAATTCAATGAGTTGGTTTAAGAATATTAATCAAGTTAAAAAAAATCTTACAGTAATCTTCATAAAAATAACTCCTCCAATACGATAAATAACTTTCATATCAGATGGTTTCAATTTCAAATTCGTCGATCCATCAAGCGGACCAATAAAACCCAAGAACGAAATCCAAAACGATGTCGGTCGGCAGTCTAAACAGAGAACTGTAATATTTCACCCCATTCAAGATGGACCCTCCCTGTATCAACGGCAGGACGTCGACAGGCGAATAGATGGACCGAATTAGTGTGGCGGAAGCTCTAATGCGACAGACGCAAGTTTTAAATCTTTCTCCCACACGACATGTCACGTACTGGAGGCAGAAATTCACACTCGCGTTCGTAATTCAACCCGAGATGACTCTACTGAACTCTGGCGATCAAAGTGTGGTTCGCAGCTGTCCAGGTGTTTCAATAATAATAAAAAACTCAATGATTTATAAATTTACTTTGATTGAAAAAAACTCTTAAAACTAATAACACCACTTTTAAATCTATAATTCAAACTGATTAAAGTGTCATATTAATTTTGCACTTATTCTTTGATAAAAAAAGAAACTCACACCAAAATATATTTTCTTTTTTAACGACGATGGTGTATTTGTATTTGAGGAAACAGTGTTTCTATGATCAACAATTAATTATTTTTTATTAATTTTAAGCGATTGCAAACTTTAAGTATGGTAAGAAACATTTGTTGCCTTAAGTGATTTTATTCTAGTTGTTTTTTTTTTTTTACAAAAGTATTGCTTAATCAGTATTATGCGACGTATATCATTACTTTGTTTTATTTTTCTGAGTAGGATTTAGTGCCGTTTGAAAAGCGCTGCGCCAGGGTGTAAATCAGTCAGTCGGTAAAACAGGGAGCTTAATTGCGACAGTGACAGCGCAGCAACATGGCCGACGCTTTTGACATATTTTTCTCTTTTGAACATTATTGACGGAAGATCAAAGAGCTAAGCGAATTATTCACTATGAATATAATTTAAGTAGCGCATGCATCTTATTCACCCTAAATTTGAATAAACAAATTTGCTGTGTATATTTTTTACTTTAATCATAAACTAAAAAAAATTAATTATTTACAGGTAAGTATATTCGAAATGTTTTTTTTTTATGTGTGCAAAGATTTAATGTTAAATATATTTCGTTTTTACACGGCACTATTTGATGCAGTTGTATTCTAAAATAACCCAAAGTTAGCCAAAAATATATTTACTTAATTGTTGATTTAAAGTGGTATAATCAACGTTAATCGATTTAAAAAAACAGTATATATAATATTAGCAGCAAACATCTTAATTTAAAAATTCTTAAGTTTAGGTCTCGCATTCCTTCCCATCTTCAAGCACTCACTTCCTTTTCAACATCTGCGGGGAGAGTGACACACGGTAGCATGCACTTACCATCAGTCGATACGTAGCGAGGCAGAGCTCTCCCCATCGCCGTTCCCACTGATTCATGGCCTCGTGGTCCCGCAGGGGGTCAGGTTACCAGGTCGTTCATCATGAGGAGGGGTCCACACGAAGAGACATCTCAATGCTGATTTATCTGCAGATTACAGCTAAATTTGATGCTGTGACGCTGAAGCCCAGAACCGGAGTGATTTGCAAGCTTGGTTTAATATTTAATAATAATAACATAAAAATTATAATTACTTGAAATATTGCAGATGTAAAAAATAAATTTTCTTAGCAGCCATTTGCTTAGTAATTATTCATTGATAATATAAATAAGTTTAAGTTTTTTATATTAATTGCATAAATAACTATCAAAAGAATAACAAGTTTTGTGATAACTTGATTTTTTTTCGATTTATCAGTTTATTCTATTTGCTAAAGATTTCTAACATTTGTGCATTAAAAACTAAATGCTGTAAACAGGACGAATATCTTAATACGCATAAACTTTTTTATAAAGAATTATATTTAAAAATATATATAACACCCACATAATTAAAAGGATAAATTATCACGCGTGATAAGTTTGACACTGGAGATAGGAAAATTTAGTAGCTGTTATTAATGAGAATTCCGTGTTTACACATTTTTATCTCACCCAGTCATGCGTTATGGCTTAGAGAAGTTCCTGAATGGGTCCGTCTGAAAAAATATTACACGGGGATGTTCGGTCTCTGACGCTCTGCTTTACTACTTCCTAGGGGAGATTTATGCGCGGGACGTGTCCTTATGAACACGTGACTAATTGTCAGCTCTATTGGAATTTTTCTAATTTGGTTTCACAATCTGAATGAAGTGGGCACTGGAATGGAAGAAACATGTCGCCAGTCAAATTTTTCATTTCGTTTGAGCTTGTAATAATTTATGCTTCTTCTGTTAACTACGTATTATAAAATTCAAATGATCTAAAAAAAGCTGCATAGACTTAAAATATGTTTAAGCACTGTGGAATATTTACCCGTAGAAATTCGGTTTACATATTTTGAAAATAAAATATCAAATATTGAAAATAAAAATAAATTTTAAAATGTACACTTGATAGCATTTAATTTAAGTTCAACGCTTTTCTAGGTAGATTGATATTTGGCTTATGCATCATGAAGTGAGTTTTTAAAAAAATATATTATTGTTGTAGAAATGTAGTCGTAAAGTGAACACAGTATTTATTGCCTTTACTTATTTGTTTTATGTTTCCCTCATGAAATTAATTTGTTTTTATTTATGAAATACGCTTTTTATTAATCGTGTTTTTGGTTCTGAACATGAATGCTGCATAAGTGATTTACTTACCATACATTGCTGAATAGTGGATATATATTTATAGTGTGAGCTGGAAATGCAGTTAAAAACATGTCTTATTTTCTCCCCGATGGGTGCATTGCTGCACCGCACTGTTGAGAATCTAAATTAAAATTATTTAATATTATTTAATTTTACGGGATGGTTGACTTTAAGGCATAGTTTGGATGCGCGATCATAAGTCACGGGGTAAAAAAAAAACCTTGATCCTTATACAATTTTTATCTACACTCTCTTGCCATTTTCAATTCACAATGAAAGCCAAATTACTGATGAAATTTATTTTTATTTACGGGTGTTACTGAAACAGCCAATATGGATATGACATTATTTACATAGCTCTACGGATCGATATATACAAATAATTATCGTATTTCATTGCTTTATTATTCCACCTCTCTACCTCTACTCCACTTGCATTCTTTAACTATCTCTCTTATCTCTTTTTGCATGCTCTTTGTGTATCGTTGAATACAAAAAAAAACATCACTCTCAGTTTGATAATCCCAACGTGAAAGTTTGGCGAAACCGGTCACCAATAAAATTAAACATGTGAAAATATCACAAAAGTATTTATTTAAAAAGAAATTCTCATTACAGTATTAAATCACAATGTATCACGGTGAGAAAATAATTAAATTAACGTAGATAAAA
Source organism: Atopsyche davidsoni (assembly GCA_022113835.1). NCBI lineage: Eukaryota > Metazoa > Arthropoda > Insecta > Trichoptera > Hydrobiosidae > Atopsyche > Atopsyche davidsoni. The sequence continues at coordinate 5,239,331 of JAILWY010000021.1, forward strand.
TTAAGTTGCGATCAATGTGAAGTGGTTTGAGTGAGTTGATTTCCCGTGCTAGGACCATTTTCAGGAATTTTTTAAGCCCGGCTACACATGTAGCAACACATCTTGCCACTGGTTTTAAACTTTAGGTGTTTTTTTTATGGTTTTGCCCAAGTAAAATAAAACGTCATTGGTCAGGGGAAAATCAACTGTAAGTTGTGTCGCTAGGTGACTGATGACGCGATACGACTCCCAAAAACCTATGAACAGTATTTTAAAAGGTGCTATATGTGCAGTCAGATTTTTTAATATTCTCTATATTTTATTACGTGGAAACTATGCAGCTGCAGAAGCGCTGAGCTGGCTACGGGCAATATGCAGTTCTAGCAAGCGAATCACAAGCGCGCGGCTGCCCTCGCCGGGGCGTCACTTGTCGCCCGCGTCGGTCCATTAACCAGATGAAGCAATTAGTGTCACTCCGCGGCTGCGGCGGACAGCGGGGCTGCTTTTTTGTCAAGAAGTGACAACTCTTGAAGTATACCGCGTTATTTACAACCCACAAACTCGGTCGCACAGCTTCCACGCGGGAGACTTCACTCAAATTAGATTTAATTATATTTCAGAAATTTCAATTAAAAAAATATTTTCAAATATATATCACAGCTGATAACATAAACAAAATACACCGTTCCCATCAAATATAGTAACATTTTAAAAAATCATAACTATAACACACACTTAGCAAGAAATAGTGTCCTTCATTTTTGGCAAAATCATAAAAAGACTCCTAAAATAAAGAGACGCTATTGACTAGCTGCAAGTTGTTGGCGCGATTTGTTACTACGTGTGTGGAGACCTTAAGATGTCCCAATGATAAATGTCAGTAGTTTTAAAATATATTTGTATTCTAAGCCAGTATAAATTTTAAAAATAACATATAGTTGTATTGAGTGTTCAGATCTTTCAAGATATGCTGAATTGATTGTTTAAGTGTCTACGAGATTTTTAATGTTCAGTACCGACATCACGTATGGATATCCACACATTTTGAATATATTTTCAGCACAGGTTAGTGGATCACCTATTTTAGATTCCGTTGTTCCATATATTGTATTTTGGTTAGCTTTTTTTTTAATTATAATATTTAAAATCAAAACGCAAAAAACACAGTGCAAATAAAGCTTAATTTGTTGGAAAATTTACCAATCCAGATTTTATAATTTCTTAGTCTATTAAAAGGCAAAGAAACCCAGAGCACCCCGCTCCCACCAAGCCAGGGAGCCACAAATCATGGCGGGGCTCCAGTTAGTACTATTCTTCAGCAGAATTATCTGGCTCCGTTGTGAGGCGTAACTCATGCAAGGCCGTTAGGGTGACTTTATTAATCTCGCGAGAGAGATCTCCGCCCGGGCCCGCCGAGCACCGCCGTCTTATGGACCGGGCCAAACACTCGGGGGTGAGATGCTCACGAAGTATTAAAATATTTTTATAATTTGAAAATAGCGTAGTTAATCAGGTTGAAAAATGTCAAAAAAAAATTTTTTTTTTCACGGTTAGTAAAATAGTTTTATTTAATTGACTTACTTTGTTCGCACTGTGAGATAAAAACTATTTCTCAATAATGCAATAAAAGCTTTTAATTTGAAGCACAACACTAAAACACAAAATATATGTTACAACTTTATTGTATTCTCGAAGCACTTACGCCTGGAACAACGTTATTTGATATAATTTTTAAAATAATTGTACCATAAATAGTGTTTACTGTATGATGTTATCTTCCAAAAAAAAATAATCAAATTACGATGGTATTTATGTTTGCACAAATTACGATGATAATATGATAACTCACGTAATTCTTAATAGCCTAAGAAAACAACTTAAAAAATGAGCGCTTCGGAATTCCCGAGGTTAATTATGACTAAAAAGTAAAAATACAAAAAATATATATATTTGCAGAGAAAAATGTATATTTTTGAATTACATTTTTCTTGTACGAAAACTTTTCAGTTTTCAGAATCCGAAGGAGAACTCTTGGATATACTTTTCCAGTGACATTGTCTTCTTCGTTTAATGTGAGCAGTGCTTTCAAAGAAAGTGGCATATTTATCATTGCGACTCTAAACTGTAAAATCTATTTTGACTTATCTCGTAAAAAAAATACTATAGATAATATCTAATAACTCCTTTTTAATGAATTGAAGGTAGTATAAATAGTATTCAATATATAAGAAAAGATGGCAATGGAGAGATTCAAATCAAAGTACTGCTTCAAATTCCAATAGTACGTTTTAACTCTGATTAAAAATATTAAAAAAAAAAAAAAAGTAAACAAATATCTTCAGAGTAAATTCAAAAACTAGATAACATTCGTAGTGGCAAGGAAACGCTAGCATATTGCTCCGTAGTGGGTCTACGAGTGGCCCGTGGGCGGGTAAGATATATCGTCGCCCCCGCCCATCCGTCTTGAGGCCGAGGACTTATAACTTTTCCCACCCAGCCTAGCTCATATTTTATCCGCCCTCGAATCTCACGGAGCTTACGTAAAGAAGTTAGAAGGCTGCAGGATGGTAAATAAGGAAGGTTCTGCAAAATGGATGACTGGAATATATCTTATAAGTGATGATATTTGTTTTATTTCTAAAATACTAAACAGCATGTTTTTCAAAGCCGAGAGGTTATAAATCAGTTAATTTATATTATTTAACAACTTATTTTTATGTTATTTTTTTTTAACGTAAGTTTCTTCGCATAAAAACGTATCAACGCCTAAATATACTGTATGCAAAAAACTATATTTTAACACTATAAATGACGCTCCAATATCTTTTATTTAATACAACTCAATAAAAATATCAACTTGCATGCAATTAAGAAAAGTTACATATTTATACTTTATAGTATTTACAAAAACGATATATTATGGAAGTGATATATTGATTGGTTGAAATTCATTCAGTAAAAAAATAGACAAAGCAATAAATCACTTTTTAAATAATTTATTGTCTCAATTATTTACTATAAGCAAATTGAATATTTATCTATATATATAAAACACTAAAAATGTTTGTTAGTCCGCTATAGGCTTTGAAACCGTACGACCGACGAGCCCCACACCGTGTTTATTTGAAAGACAAAAATACCGAGAGTAATCTAGACCACTAAAATTATAAAAATTGATTATCAAATTTGGTTTATTCAATTAAGAAAAATCCCATACAAAAGTTTCCAATTCATAAAAGGAACTGCCATTTTCGCGTATTGCATATACGCGAAAATGTCTTGAAGCTGGCTGCCTGCATGGCTGCCAATCGAGAAATACTGATATTGATGTTTGTAAATATTAGAATGAACTTGCCGTTACAGGCTGCCGAACTTACGGAACAGAATTAGGTCGATTTTTGATATTTTCCATACAAAAATTTTCAACATCTGTAAAGTGGACATCGTTCCTCGCAAAAAATTGAAAAAAGAACATTGTGAAGATCGCGCGGACAGATCGTACGGACTTTCAAAACAACATCACTATCTGTCATTCACAACGTGTTTTATCATAATGAGTTTGTCTGTTTATATATGGGAAAAAAATTATTATACGAAAATATTCGTATTACAAGTTTCGTCTATTGAAAAAATTATTCCAACTCAAATCGACATCGATCTTATATCTGCTGAACACCCGAATCAACGTGAAGATCTGATACTTTTTGACGTTGTTTGTAAGAACATCACGGCCCATGCGGAGTGTTGCATATGAATTCGCCTTGCATAAAAGACGGCAAATGCACGAAAAGATATCCACGCGATTTGATCGATGAAACTCAAACTGGTCTACGAAAGCCAGAAGATGGAGGATACACCACCACCATTAATTAAGAAACGTTGATATTGACATTGATAACATATGGATTGTTCCATACAGTCCAATACTGTAAAAAACATTTCAATCATATATCAATGTGGAACACTGCAACTCCGTGAAATTCATATGCAAGGACATATGCAAATATGTTAATAACAAAGGCAGTGATATGGCAGTGTTTGAGCTTTCAAATCGAAACTATGAAATCACTCAATTTCAGATGGGTCGCAGTAATGAAGCTGTCTGGCGAATTCTTGGTTTCAGTATTCACGAACGATATCCAACTGTTCAATCCAATCTTGCTGTTCATTTAGAAAACGGTCAACGTGTTTATTTTACTGAAAAAAAATGTCGAAGAACGAGGAGCACATCTACAATAATTTTGCGAAAACATTGCTGCATAATTAAGTTCCAAAATAGAGTCAACTATCCAATAGAGATTTTTAACTCTTTGGAACCATCTGGAATGTCACCACACATCTTAACTTTAAAAGTTGGTTCACCATAGATGCTCATTCGCAACTTAGATCCACCTAAATTGTGCAACGGAACAAGACTTGCTGTTAAAAAACTATCGCCACGTAGTTAATGAAAAAATCTTTGTTTACACACCTACCGAAAAAACTCAATACATTGTTTATCCGCTAGCATTAAGATAAAAATTAAAAAATATTTATTTATTTATTTAGCGTAGTAGCACACGCCGGGTATCATTTTTGGTTATCAAAAAAATATATATATCAAAAAATGCCACCGAAAAGAGCTGCAATTGGAAAAAATACAGCTGATGCGAAACGAAAAAGAGCCGAAAGAGCAGCCGAAACTGCCGGAAAACGAAAAGTGCGTACAGAGTCAAATAGGTTGAAAGAGCGGCAGTCAAGAGCAGTAGAAACACCAGAACAACATGAAGCACGTCTAGAACAAGTTCGAATCAGAGCTACCACAGCAAGAGCTGCTGAAACTCCTCAACAACATGAAAACAGGCTTAAAGGTTATCAGATACGTGCTGTTAAATCGATACAAAGAATCGATTTTCAGTTGGTGGCATTCAATTATGACAAAGACTGCGACTACAGTAATCATCCGAATGTTGTAATTGGGCCGATGAGCTCTCTTTGTTTGTACTGCCATGCACTGAAATTTCAAAAGGAATCACCCGGTTGAAAAAGCCGGAAAAGCCAAGTTGTCAACGCTGGTTGACCCGCCAGAACCGCTTACAAGCTACGTTTCTGACAACACAGCGTTGTCCAAGCATTTGGAAAACATTCGGAGATACAATTCCTGGTGAGGATGGATATCCGAAATACAGACGACGAAAGACAGAAGATGGAGGATTCACCACCACCATTAAAGTAAGAAACGTTGATATTGACATTGATTCCTGGTCTGGTATTCACGAATGAAATTGAAAAAATATGAAATTCCTGGTTTCAGTATTCACGAATGATACCCAACTTTTCAACATCTTGCTGTTCATTTAGAAAACGAACAACGTGTTTATTTTATTATTTATTTTACTGAAAAAAAAGCCGAATAACGAGCAGCACAGCCACAATAATTTTGCGAAAAATTGCATGAACAATCCAATAGAGTTTTTTAACTCTTTGGAACCATCTGGAATGTCACCACACATCTTAACTTTAAAAGTTGGTTCACCATAGATGCTCATTCGCAACTTAGATCCACCTAAATTGTGCTGTTGTAATAACTATCAACAAGGCTCATGGCCAATCGCTAAGTATTGCTGGTTTGAACATAGAAAATTCCTGTTTTTCGCAAAATTCCTGTTATGTTGCGTTTAGAGTTGGAACGCTGAAAAGACTTTATGTTTACACACCTACCGAAAAAACTCAATATATCCGCTAGCATTAAGATAAAAAGTTAATAAATAAACAAAATTTCCTTTTTTTTTTTTTTCGAACAAATAAAAAAAGTATTCTATTTCTTTATTTAGCGCAGTAGAACGCGCCGGGTATCCGCTAGTACTTAATAAAAAGATGCATTTACAATAAAGTCTAAAATGCGATGGAACATTAAAAAAAATGTGTATCATATATATAGAAACATATATTTAGATCACGAGCGTGCTGAATTTGCTGGAATAAAACTGTTCTATAAATTTTACAATAAAAATGATAACAACTTTTTAGATTATCATCAATAATGGAGTAATAAACGAGTTTTGACCTCTTTTAGATTAACTGAATAAATTTTATCCAAAACATTAAATCCATGTTAGTATGAGTTTTATATTTAAAAAAAATATATTATATTATTGCATATTCTATTTCAAAATATCTCAAATACAAACACAACATTATTCCTAATTAATATTTATGTTTTTAATACTATTTAAATAGCTTTTTTATGAACAAATAGCCGGCACAGTGCTTGTATTTTCATAAATAGCACTGGATATAAGCCGTAATCCGAGGCTTATATTTCAATAACCATTCAATAAATCATACGAATGCAGCCCCAATGCATAAAAAAACCCCGCAATCTAGTGCCGTATTTCTAATTCCCGGACTGTCCGGCCGTTCTCTGGGGGCGAATCTCGCATTAACGCCGTTGGAGTGGTCTGTAACGGCCGTTACGAAGGCTATATTAAAAACGGCCGGTGATAAAACCCCTAACGGCGCCGGACCGCCTCGTAAAGTCGTGCACTGTGCGCTGAATTTCAGGTATAAATCATAAGTCTGTGGGGTGAAATGCGGATGTGTAGGGATGTTATGTGCTCTTGTGATTGAACGCCGGGTGATAGCCTGAATTCGGAATGCTTTTTAGGGGAGGCTATCGCTTAAATATATGTGTTTCACGAATCTTCTGAAATTTTTACTAACTACAGTGTTAAAACAATGCAATAAAGTGTAAAAATATAACACAAACTTGCAATCAACTTCATTAAAATTAAAATAAATAAATATGAGGTATAAAGATTACTATTTATTTGTATACGGCAGGTGTAGCTGTGTATACTTTAAAAGTAAATCTTTATCTTAAAAGTAATTTATTTATATAATGTTATAATGTTAAATATGTGCCTTACAAAGTCCTTACATACTTCTTAAAATATGAAATATTTCTTAAATTTATAATATGTTCAATACAGCGTATGCACATTTACATTTAATTTTATTAAAATAATTTTTGAAAAAATGCATGTTTTGCATGTCAGGCTTATTACTTGGTGTTTTGTTCGAATATTACTTGAAGTCGTGACTCTCTTGAGTACTTCGTGTTTTTACCCTGCTTACGTCGTTTGTCTACTTCTTCTAGATTTATCGTCATTCTAAGGACCTGAGGCGTGTTTTTACGTTATGTAGTATTTACATTGTAAATAAACTGCCATCGTCGGGGAGACTAGAAATTCGAGTTGTCTCAGCAAGATCTTTTGACCATTAAACCGATTCACTATTTTTTTTATATAACCAAACCTCAAGGTTGAGATTTCATTGCGATGTTTAAGCCCAAACCTCATGTTGTTCATAATGTAAGAAAGTCTGTAGTTCATAAAATGACGAAATTTGAATGCTTTTTCTAAAGTTAAAAACGAAGATAAGTTAGAACTAAATATTCAGATAGGTTTGAATTATGAAATCATCAAAACCATCTGACAATACAATAAAAATAGCGTACACCTTAATTAAAATTCCATTTAAATTGAATGTTTTATTTTACAATTTTGACTTACTATTAGCTTAAAAGGAATAAAAAGTCCCTAAAGGATTAGAATTTTTTGATTGGCTTTCTTGAAGTAAAATAATTACAAGACTTCAATAAACATTAAACCATAGAGATTAAAGGTGAGGTTTTTTTAAACACAAATAAATAATGAAAAATTTCTAGGGACAAAACACCCCATTCAATCAATACCACAGAGCCTCAAATCATCCGCAACCGCCCCAAAAAGCAAAAGTAAAATAAATCCGGCGTGGAAGCCTCAGCCGGACGTCCAGGCTGGAGGCTTTCGTCCAACCGCCCCTAATTGTTTCTGACGCTCTGACGGCTCATTATTAATGCCTTCGCCAGGCGGAAGGGGTGGAATACAGACTGGGGTGTAGTTTTGGTTTTTGTGTTGGCTTTGGTTTTCGCCAGGGCCGGCGTACCCCGAAGGGTTGTTCGATTGTTTTGTTACAAATAAGAAGTAAACATGAAAAAAGTAACCGATGTGAATCCAAGAGAAGTCAAATTGCGATAAATTTATCCAGAGACTGCTTCCTGATGCATGACTTGTAGGTGTTACCAAAATGGTCATTAAAGGTCATATGGTCAATGGTCATAAAGTCATTATGAAATAAAAATCCAACCCTACTAGTAATCAGCCAACAACTCTATATGTATTCAAAAATATAGTTTTCATGATAATTTGCGGCAATACTGAAACAACAAATAAAGTATAAGAAAAGTTCAAAATTTGCCAACATATCAATTCAATTCACATCCAAGTAAATACGCTGGAAGTAGCTATTATTTTGATATATCTCATAGTTCACCTTTAAACTGAAACAAATGCATATTTCAAGTAAATTGATAATCAAGCAAAAGACTTCAAATAAAGTCACGTGCCATTTTAGTAAAAATCTTCTGCAATAAAACAGAAGGTAGTAGTTAAGCAGACATCTCCTGATCGTGGTTGTCTTGTTGAATTCTTTTTGGCTTTATCCTTCCTCAAATGTATACCATTTTAATTAACCGTAAAAAATTTTTAATAATTATTTTTGGAAAAATGGCCATTTTATTATGCATAATCAAATATCTGTGGTAAAGTGACCCCTCTCTTCGAATTCAAATACTTTTTCATCGTATGAAATGGCCTTATATCCAGTTAAACTCAGATAATATGAAGACATTTTATCTATTCATCACTAATTTATAAAATATAATGTCATTAAATAATTTTATTCTTCAATCTATTCAGTTGACTGTTGGTTATTTGTATAATAATTGCATAATTAGAATTTAACAGAAGTGGAGACTGGACGTGTTTCACGTCACGCCTCCTGTGTTATTGTCACATAATTACCGAGCTGTCAAATAACCTGGCGTTGTCCCATTTTCAACTTTGTTTTGTAATATTTGATATAATCACCATTATTGCTCAACGAAATCTAATTTTGATTTCAAAAGGTTTTATTTTTTTTAAAACAACCTTTGTGAATCAGCGGTCGTTGCTATATTTTATTTAAACAACATAATTATATGTCTGGCGATTTCGATATAATTACTTCACAGCTTTTGTCAATCAGCTGGTGTAGGTCTCATGTAATTTATCAAGTAAATTTTATAATAAATTTAAACGTTTATTTATTGCTACGTTCAGTCGATATTATTCTCAAGTCAGATCAATTAAAAGTCTGAAGGATTCACAAAAAAACGAGCTAAAGACTTAAACATATATTATTACTAATATGATTAGGCACATTAGTTCATATATAGAAGATGATTTAAAGAAATTCTCAGAAAAATATCATCGTGATTTGTGTGGGATTTGAACCCACATCCCTTGGTTAACATGACCGGTGTACTAACCTAACCTAACCCTTGTACTAACGAATCACTTCCGTTTATCGAGAATTTTTAACAATCATACTCTACATATGAATCAATGTGTCCAGGCCAACCAATATTAAAAATATATGGAAACAAAAATATAATCAAGTTTTTATTAATTTATTAGAAATTATTGATTATATAAAATAGAAGAAACACGTTTAATGTGTGTGTTTGAATATCATTCCTGTTTCAATGTTTATAAAAAAAATATCTTTTGAAATCACTGACATTTGTTAATTGCACATGATAGATTTAAACATTGAAGGTTTAGTTATTACAGTTTTTAATTCCTACAGAAAAGAAAACAAATTTCAAAAATATAAAATCAGTACTTATTTTTACGTTTATTTAAGTAGACTCGACCACGCTTAGTGATATAAAAATAAATAATAAAAAAACATTTGACAATTTCATTTAAATAAAAACTTGTAGAAAAAGCCCATCCTTTCATGCAAGCGTCTGGCGGGCGGGCCGGGTGTCGCAAACAACAGGTTCGCGGCCAATAATGCGGCCCGTAAATCAAAGCCAGGGCGCGTTAAATAACGCCCGCGGACCGCGATATGTTCCCGGCCGCTTTGTGCTCTCGCGCCGCTGAAAACATTTACAAAGCAAAAGGTTTACGACGCCACACATCGCGGCCAATGGCGGCTCGTGATTTCGGAGCTGGAACGCTCCGGAGTATTGTTCGGACTTTAAACGGTTAAACGTTGTTTATGCATGAAGGGGTCATTCTATATTTTATAAATATTGGTATATTAAAAAATATTTATTAAGTAAAAATAAATATTTGTTCAATTTTTTATCGAGCTGGCGCCATCACTTCATAATTATAGATTTTGCATATGGCTCCAATACGTGAAGTAAATAATTGAATATAACTATCTTATGAATGGAACAGTAACACATCACTAAACTGTAATGTGTACAAGATTATCAAAACTATCATCTTTTCGATTAACAACTTAATTTCAAGGCAATCAAAAATCAAATAAGATTTGTATTGATTTTTTTCAAAATATATTTCTTTTATTTCCAACGGGGACATCTTTTATTTATTGTTAAGTCAAAAAGAATATTTTTATGTTTTTTTTTACTTACTGTATAAAACATACAGTTATATAGAATAAATCCAAGGATGGTCATTCCAATGCCCCTTTTTCCTTCGATTTTTCCTTGGGCAATCAGCTGTAGGATACTATATTCACTGTTACGAAAAATGTGGCTAAAATAGGAGACCTTCCGCTTCTTTACTAGTCAGTAATTTTCTTTCTTTGCGAATTCTATGACTCTCATTTGTGACGCGGTCAACCCATAGTATTCCACATTTCTGCAGTCTCAATTCTTTGCATAGTAGCTGTCTTGAGTGTCCAAGCTTCAACTCTATAAAAGAGAACTAAGACGTCATAAAACTTGGTGAACAGATAAGATTGAGCAAAACGAACATATAAATTTATAAGAGTGTCAGAAAAGGATGCATCCTATCTCCGATATTATTCAACCTTTACTCCGTTGGTCTTGTTGGCAACGAGAAAGCTGACGAAAAGGCTAAAGAAGCCACCAAAAAGAAAAGTAACAAAGATTTTCTTTAATTCTGTTACGGACGCCGCTGTATACAGGAATACCTGCGGGATTAGCTTTGAATCAACCCAGCTCCTAATGGGTCATGGAATGATGAGAAGTTATCTCCGCAGGCTCCACTTGACGAGCGACGACACATGCCCTTGTGATGATATTACTCCACAAACAGTGATACACCTTGTAAGTTCATGCCTCATCTTTAGCCTTCAGAGATACCAACTGGAGAGCCAATGCCGACAGGAGGGCCTGTGCCTGGATGACCTGCAGTCAGTGGCGAGACACTCACAGATGATGAAGTTAGGGGGTGCAGCTTCAGTCACTCCCATATATAGCACAATTTCGATTGACTAGTTTGGAAAGTTTCCCCAAATTGTGATGACAAACCTTGTACATAACAAGCAAGGTACCAAATATAACCAATTTTTAACGAAGCCCTTGATGATTGTGAAAGCGGTATGAAAATAAAACAAATAATAAATATATATATATAAATTATAAGTATTTATTTATCAACCCTAATTCGTGAGGCGGAATATAAATCGCATACCCATATTGTTTATACCACGACTCTTACCAGATGTCCAGATATGCCTTAGCAGATTTATTGTGGGCCGAGTGGTAGCGGCGCTCGCTTATCTCGGCACTGACACGCGGTCTGTCGGCTCGAGGCCCGGCCGTAAATGAGATGTGGTCGAACGCCGGCGTGCGTTATACGCGAATTTATGCACCGTGCAAGACGAGAATGAGATTGTTCGTATCTTTGTATGGCTGTTGGTGCAGTAAGCTGCAGTTAAAGAGTGTTATGCAATTATTGAGTGGTGTAAAGGGTCTGTTGAGGTTTGCATATTAAAATAACAGTGTTGTACTTTTAGATCTAACTCTACATTTTGAACATTGTGGTATTGTTGAATAATCAAATTTTTAATGTTACAAAAGGTAAAATATCATTGGAGTGAGGTGAGTTCAAGCCATTTCCATTTTGTTGGTGCAGTTAAAGAGTGTTATGCAATTATTGAGTGGTGTAAAGGGTCTGTTGAGGTTTGCATATTAAAATAACAGTGTTGTACTTTTAGATCTAACACTACATTTTGAACATTGTGGTATTGTTGAATAATCAAATTTTTAATGTTACAAAAGGTAGATATCATTGGAGTGAGGTGAGTTCAAGCCATTTCCATTTTGTTGGTGCAGTTAAAGAGTGTTATGCAATTATTGAGAGGTGTAAGGGGTCTGTTGAGCTTTGCATATTAAAATAACAGTGTTGTACTTTTAGATCTAACTCTACATTTTGAACATTGTGGTATTGTTGAATAATCTAATTTTTAATGTTACAAAAGGTAAAATATCATTGAAGTGAGGTGAGTTCAAGCCATTTCCATTTTGTTGGTGCAGTTAAAGAGTGTTATGCAATTATTGTGTGGTGTAAGGGGTCTGTTAAGCTTTGCATATTAAAATAACAGTGATGTACTTTTAGATCTAACACTACATTTTGAACATTGTGGTATTGTTGAATAATCTAATTTTTAATGTTACAAAAGGTAAAATATCATTGGAGTGAGGTGAGTTCAAGCCATTTCCATTTTGTTGGTGCAGTTAGCTGCAGTTAAAGAGTGTTATGCAATTATTGAGTGGTGTAAGGGGTCTGTTGAGCTTTGCATATTAAAATAACAGTGTTGTACTTTTAGATCTAACACTACATTTTGAACATTGTGGTATTTTGAATAATCAAATTATTAATGTTACAAAAGGTAAATTATCAGTGGAGTGAGTGAGTTCAAGCCATTTCCATTTTGTATTTTCAAGCGTTTTGTTTGAAAACATTTCTTATAAGGTGATATTCTTACTTATGGTAAAAATATATTTTTTTAATTATGTGCATGTTTAAATGAATAAAAAAGTCAAATAAATTAATATTATAATTTATGTTGATGCAGCATCAGGTACAGCCAATTACACGAATCACTCGATCGCGGTCATGAAGCCGGTATCAATTGGCATGCACCTTTCAATGAAACCGTCTGCACCTCGCACGCCCATCCATTCTGGGTCGAGTCTTTCCGGTCTGTAACTTATTCCTAGAGACTTGCCGGTAAATTAGCGAACCCCAACTCCTCGGCAGAAACTAGCGGTAGAACAGGAATCGCATTGAGTGTGATCAGGGCTGGATCGACTGAAAACTCTTGCGCTCGACTACTTCGACAGTTTTATTTTTTTTAACTTTTCCCTGAAAACGTTAAATGGTTTTGTTTTTTTTAAACAGATTTTACTTTGAATTCAAGTTATGAAATTTAAAACATTTTATACATATAAATATTTCATTTATTTCCTTTATATCGTTTCACAAGCATCATACTTTAAATAAGCTTATTAATGTCACAATTTTTTTTTTAATGTCACCTTATTGGATTTTTGAACATATAAGCAGTTAATTTAAATGTAGACGTGTATCTCAGAGGCTAAATCTAGATCATTTCAAAAAACATTTATTCTCAGAAGTTTCGAATTTTTAATTCATTACCTATTTTTATTCATGCGGACAATGTAGATATTTCAAATGAATTTAATGTTGAAATGTCATTTGACATATCTTCACTATCATAGAATTTGAGTTAGGTACATCAAAATATAAATATAGATTATCTTATTACAAATACTTCTCATATTATTAACTTTTAATATTTAAAAAATCAAATAATTGAACTAATGCATAAACTCATAAAACGATCCACTCAATCATCTATCCTTATATTAGATAGATAGTGTTGTAAATAAGAATTAATATTGAAAAATGATCTCATCAAATACAAGGCTATAAGTACAAATATATTAATGTTACATATTTTTTAATTTATTTGCCATAATTAAGTGATTAAAATGCCTTATAGAAAAATACATAAATATGCAATATTGATCATAAACCGATCCAGCTCTGCCTACGGTTACAGCACTAAATTATTATTTACACAAGATGCGATCTGTAAAAGGCGATACGTTCTCACAGTAACCTTTCAATATGGCCGCTAACGGCCGCCATAATTAACGGGGGGACCGCCAATAAAGATGCCGGGGGGGCACGATTAAGTCGATACGTCAATGCGCGAGCCCGGGCCGAGGCGGGATACACTCTACGGCCTGAATTTACTACACTTTAATTTAAATGATTTTTATTATATCTATCAGTTACAGTGTTAATAAAGTGTTGGTATCACAAAAGATATCTGATAATAGATTATGTGAACCTAGAAAATTTTTACTTTTGCTTCTACGGTACAAATTATACTTCGTTATAGGGACGAATGCTTGAAAACGTCAGCTAGTGATGAAGCCGATTACAAACAAAACCGTTAATAAGAGCTGTTTCTACCCTTAATTTTTTTTTTCGAACCTGAAAATTTGTGACTTGGGTATCATTCTGTGCAGATTATTTAAGTTTTAAAGCACATTTAATATATGAGGGTACCGTGTCATTCAGGGGCGGGAAGTCATTTGCATTGCATGTTGCGACAGGGTGGGTGGTTTTATTGTACGTGCAGTTATTATTTGTATCATCCACGTTTCGTTATCACCGGTGAGGCCGAGTGGGCGCGGTGCTCGCGCCCCGGGCCCGCGCCTGACTTGTTGATGACTCGTGTTTTATGACGCCTAATGACGCTATATTGCGATGTGTTTATTTATTATGGAGCGTTATTATGTCGTTAATTTTGATTTGTTTATGCGTTGTTATTTTTGTCGTTAATATTGAGATGTTTATTGCGCATGCCCCCCGAGACGGTGTATTGAACTTTTCAATACGAAATTGATAACTATGTTGTTACATCGTTTTCATATCGAAATAAATGGTTGATGGACGAGCATTTATGCTTGGAATTTATTGCTGGGTGCGGTTGATATAATTTGGCATTTGAAAGTTTATGTGGATGTATCGCTTGTTGAGTTTGTGTGATTTAGTAGTGGTGAGTGTAATCAAATTTGAATTACGAGTATTTAAGAAAAACACTGACTCATACAACCTAACCTAACTAACACACACAAATTACAACACACAACGTTTTTATTGTTCATATAATATACTTTTTTTTTTTTTTCAATTCTCAATTGAGTTGCAACGATTCTCGTAGAAATGAAAGTATATTTTTTTGGTGGTTATGATAATTTGTCTGTTTATATTGACGATTGAATAATACAACAAGCTTCAAAAAAGTAAAAAATTAAAATGAAAAATTTTCCATGAGTACTGTTGTAAAATATAAAATTTTATATATTCATCATGTGATATCATAAATTTCAAAAGCGTTATAAGATAATACGCGCATCGTATCTACAAACTTCCATCGAAATGCCACAAAATCCATGATGACGGTAGCCGCTGACTCGTCCAGGTGTTTTACATTCCTCGATAACTCGATCCTCCAGGACGGGCGTCGCTCCAGAGCGGCAATCGTGTCGGCGTTTAATAAAGCGGCATCGATGACACCTTGTTTGCGACGTCGGCGAGGAAGATTTGTGTATTCGAGATTTCTCGCTTAATTTATATGGGGCTCGCTTGACATTTAAATGTAATAACGGCGTTGATTCTGTTTATACTCAATAAATAAAATATCGCCTGGTCGGGATTTATAGAGACACTGGCTGGCGCAAAACCTGTATCTTAAATGGTGAACCAGGCTGAAGATGATCCTATGAAGTGAACACTCTAGTCTCTAGTGGGACTACCCAAGTGAGATAGATCTCCACGAAACGTTTATAAAAACCTTTTACCTCCCAACGCATGCATTTTTTAGTATTTATCATACGGAGAAGTTTGTTTGGAAGTACAAAAAATAGTAATAATATAAAAAATAGTACTGACGTATTCAGTAGCGTTTGTACAATATATGCGAGCTGAGTTGTCACAATATTCCTTTTATCTGTAAAAATAATCCAGTTAGTGGAATGGCAGCTCTTCATTATAATAAGAATTGATTAGTGATGTGCATTTTTATAAGTAGAGTTAAGATATTGCAACGATAAAGACAAATTTAGTTATATCATACTTTTGACATATATTCATAAAATTCATAATATTTTTATACCAATACTTATTTCCGTGTTGCTGTTTTGATCACTAGATGTATCCGATTTCTTAAAAGATAAAAATATTTTTAAAGTTTCATGCCAAAATATATAAAAAATCACAATTACTTGAAACGATGACGGAGATTTTCGTTTTGATATTTAATTTAAAATCATGATCCATTCCACTCATCAATTCATTAAAAATGTCTTCGTAACATATTATCGTCGAGAAATAATTTCAAGACAGAACTAACATTGTGGTTGAAATAATCATTATCTTAATAAATTACAAATCCCCTTTGTGTGTCAACAGATCACAACTCTAAGATTACCAAAGAACATAGTATGTGGAATATAGAAAAAAGTTTTTATTATTTTTCGTACATTTTTCAGAAAGACAAAATATGTTATATCGAGTGACACAAGAGCTTTAATGTCTACAGGTAGTTAAAATCTCAATAAAGTCATGTATTTTGATAGAGTTATGACTTTTTGAAAAATCAGACTATTTTTTAGACGTCCACATACCTTTTGAATGTCAATGGTTCCGTAAATTTACTTGTATTAAAACCGCATTATAGTGAACGTCGACAGATTATTTCAGCTGTTGATGTAATTTGAAAATCTACACATGTTTAAAACGTCAACAAATCTAATAAAATTCACTCACTCATTCAACTCAGTCGCTAAAATTTTTCAACATTTTTATTAAAGTATAAATAAATTATAAATGAGGTAAAAATAATTTCAACTCTACAGATATGAAAAAGCAGTTAATCCTGTATATACCTAAATAGATGTATATATATATATATATATATATAACTTTAGGCGTTTGAGATAGCCTGGAAATACCCGTAACAAGAACAAACATTATGATAACATATCCAGAATTTGACTGCATATCTTAGAAAATCTATCTTGTAATTCAGACATCGTGAAACTTTAATAGCCTTTTAAACATTAAATAAATTTGGAAAGAATTTACTGAATGCTAGATAAACATCTTAATGGGTCATATTGGTATTAATATATATGCTTTTTAATTTAAAATTATTAATTTATGTATACTCGTGCCAATGTTGAAATTAACCATGAATAAAATTTTAAATAGCTTTTGATAATTTTAATAATTGACAAAAATAAAATTGCAATACGTCTATAGAATAAATTTAGAATTTTTCAGTTCGAAATTCATATTTGATATTTTATTATGTGTAAATAATTAAATTTGTAATAAAATGTATGCATACTCAAAAACTTATATTTATATGAGTGATGAATTTTTGTTTTATTTTGATGAAAGCTTTAAAAAAAACAGACTTGAAATTTTGATAGTGAATTTTAATGTTGCATTGCGAAGATTTCGTTTTTACAATCGCAACTTGTTAAGTGATTGTCTTATATGAATAATTTAATTTTTTAGGCTAATAACATAGCTTAAAAAACCAACAAATCGTATTAATTGTAGAATCGAAAGATATAAAATCGAGATATATTACAAATATGAGAAACACCTGAATACTTTTTATATGGATTGTACGAAGCCATAATATGCTCATAATAATGTAATACAATCCGTAGTAGGTATTGGTCTCATCGAAGAAAATGTTCAAGCGGTATCTCCTATCTTCCAGTTTATTTTGCCTAAAGCACAATAAACCTCCCTTATACTATCTAGTCACCTCATCTTCAACCAGTACCCATTCGTAAAACACCCTCTTTTCTGGCTCTCGGACCACCATGCGGGGTAAATGATCCAATCTGCGAAGTCTGCCAATTTTTACTGGCTTGACTATGCTTACGTTCTACGATGTTAAAGCGTTTTTTTTCTTTTATCAATATCTGTGACACAGATATTGTATTGTAGATCGTTTAGTTTTTTAAATTTTAAAACCATATGTGAGTACCAAAATATATATACCAATAGTTGTACCAAAATAAAATAGCACCCATAGCTTAAGAATATAATTTTATATATTACATTCAGCTTACTAAATTTAATCCAAAATAGGTATTATAAATGTTTTCTCCAACAAAGTATTAACATAGGTTTTTTTCACACTGTTATGTTGTGAATTATTCAAAGAAAATATGCCTTCTGGATTTTATGTCTTATTATTGTCATTATTTTGAAATCTTACTCTTGGTTTTCTAATCATGACTTTTAGTAAGATTGGAATTTTCGATAATGATATTAATGACATTTTAAAAAAATTAAAAAGTAATTTAATTAAATCATGTATTGCGGTATAATACACTGTTTAGTATTTAATTTAACGGTAATTAAAATACAACGATAATTTTATGAGGAATCGAGCCATTAGCATAACAAATACAAGCCGTTTTATTTTAATTTCGAAAAACAAATCTTTACGGCTTAATATTTCAACTCTTGGCATTCTCATGCGACAATCGCATTTGCTTAACAAAATTAACGAAAATTATATTTAATAGAATTGCTGTTTTATTGAGTATAAAAATTCGAAAGATAGCGGATTCTTTTATCTGCCATTCAATTAATACGTTTATTTATTGATATGGAAAATGTATTTTTAAAATAAACACAAATATTCAAATTTCCTTTGCGTAATTTCGTATATTTTATTTATTTTAGCGTTAACGACTCTCACTTTCACAATATTTTATCGCATACTCTTACGTTAATGAGATTTTTATTTCAAATAAATTAAGCAGAACAAGCTGATATACTGTAATTTAACTGTTATATTTTGAATTGCAAAATTTAATACATTTTAGCAGCTTCTATCATTTGTGTTTAAATAACATTTTTTATAACTAAATATAATCAATATTCAAATTTTAGTTTGTATTTTTAAACTACGTGTAACACTGGTCGTTTGGGTTATGACAACTGTTGATTTATAGCTCAATTTTAATTTGTTTCAGTATATGAAGTCATGTCGACTGTACGACCGCACAAATGGTACGCAAAACCAGAGTACTAGCTTTATATTGTTTTTGTACCATTAACTGATATTTTTCACATTTTCAACATAAATAAGTTGTGATATTTATGAATTATTAGAAAAATACCACAGAAGTAAAGCAAAATTCAATAAACGCTTGTAACATTTTTTTTTATTTTCACATTTGGCATTTTTGGATTGAATGTCAAAGCATATCCTTATGATAATTTATGCTTGATCTTTTTGAGAATATTTTTAATAAAAATTGTTAAAAAGACGAAGGATAATTCTTGCCTTCCACGACATAGTCTTTCGTCTCTTTCACTCGTCCATCAGTGTTGAAATTGTTATCTCTAAATTTGTATCTCTTTCTACACCTCACAAAAGCCGAAACGTAAAGCAACACTTTAAAACAAAAACATTTAAAAATGTAAATTGTGCCCATTTACAAAATTTACCGTCGCATGCAGAGCGAACCTCAATCAAGCTGACTAACGACGTATTTCTAATCGCAAGGCGTTTGTATAACCTGACGCTGCCGTCATTAACGTCGGATCCACCACGCGATCTGACCGCATTAACAAGATATCTCCCGCAAGATAGGACGCGGGTTTAAGGTGACAACCGTGCGTGACGCGCTAAGAGATTTACCATCGCGCCTGTCGTCCGTCAGCCGGTCTCGTTGCTTTTTGCTCGTGTGAAAGGATCTTCCTTTTTTACTTTGCTCTGTGGCGTTTTGACGTGTATTTGAATGGTTTTATTTTTTAATCTTAATATTTTAAATAAAATACTTAAGTGATAATGCCAAAGCGAAAGGTTGGCGAAACCGGTCACTAATAAAAATTAGCATGTGGAAATATCACTCAAAGGTATTTTATTTAAAATATTAAAATGGCATTACACCAAGTACTTTCTCTCTCTGTCAAAACTTCCTAACTAAGCGTAGCTAAAAACTTTTTAGTTTATGACCTCAGTCATTTGTCCATCTTATCTTCATCAAGTACCTATCCTCAGAGAAGGTTGGCGACCATTTTACTGAGCGTTGAGGCAGTGTTCATGGTTTTCTAAGGGAAAATAGTGTAGTGGGTTTCCGGGTCCATCTACACCACAGTTTAATATTGGACGGAAATGTCTACTTATTCCTGCCGCCCAATTGCATTATTATATAAACCTTTCCTTACAAAGCTCTGGCGTCTAGATCGGATACTCCTTCTACAACAAGCTACAGAAACAATAGCAGAAGCTCCCCCACATCGAAAAGGTACAATGAAATAAAATATATGATTACTACAAGCACTGAAAGCAATGCAGAATATTAAATATAAAAATAGAATTCATCTCTAAAAAACAGTGATTTTCAAATTACTATACTTTAATCAAATAAGTTGTGCCACAATGTAAACAATGTAGTCTCATTATTGATTCTATAGTTAGATTGAAGTTAAAACCACAATATATTTAAACAAAATATGATTACATCCCTTTGAAATACCTGCCTAGAGCAGGGGAAGTACTCGGCAAGAGTTGGGCGTTATCTGTATGGGAATAAATCACATTTCGTTAGTTTCCTGTGTGTAACGGCCGGTGTGTTCTCCTCTGCCATCCGCCCCTGTAACTACGTCATACCCCATAACCTCAACCCCTATCGCCGCACTTTGCACAAATAGCATGGCTAATGTCAATCTGTGGTTCGTATTCTTCATTTGCAAATAATACATGCATTTTTTCAAGTGCTCGAAAAAATAAATAAAACTTTTAAACATTATTTACGCGATTGCCTAGTTTCGCATAAAATCACAAAAAATTATAGCTTTAAATATATATTTAAAAAAATAATAATTTTCATTATTTTCTTGTTCTGAAATGAAATCATTTATAATTTTTTAAATTTATAAATGACTTTTCAATAGAACAAGAAAATACTTCCTGACTGGCCAACTTCAATAACAAGCTGGTTTCTTAATCAATATATAATTTAAACTATGATTTTTTCATTAACATTTTATGTTTTTCAATATAATCAATCTTATACATATTGTGTACAGTTAGCTGCAAGATTAAAGATCACTGGAATAACCTCAGTTTTGCACCAACACCCACAAACTATGTCTCGATGCTCGCACTACCTACCGCACTATCTGCATGCCGCGACGACATCTGATTGCAGAGGAAACGCTCATGGGTCCATTCCAACGATGGGATTCCAATTCCAACCTTTAAACTGACTGCATTTTAAAAGTCGATAGCACTTCTATTTGTATTAAAAATAAATTGAATTTTATGAACAATCATGTCGAATTGTGCTGAACTTTCATATTATTTAAACCTGGCTGAAATAATCTTTTTCGTCCATAGACATTATCATATTTCACACATAAGATGCCAATTATTTTTTCTGCGGATGATTTTAAAAATAAAAATGAATTGAGAGATTTCACTTGGATCTTAATATTTAGGATATAATCTGATTAATTTATACTGCTATTTCACATTAACCTTATTAAGAAAAAAATACTCTTAATGGCTTACCAATCAAGTTATTTTTAAATGTACACGAACTTTTATCAAACGTGCCAAATATTTAATAATATGTTTTATATTTTATTAAGTTTACATAATTATTTTACTTTTGGGTTTTTTTTATTAACAACACACTCTCACAGTATATAAATGTAAAAAATTCAAACCAATTATTTATGGTTTAACTGTTTAAAAAAAAAATTGATTGTAGATTCATTCTTGAAGCCTTTCTGTGAAACTAATAATATATTTACTAATCATTAAAGAGTTCCGGGTCGTTCTTGGAAGAGTTGTCTTAATTCCAATTTTATAACTCAACTTTTTCAAGGTATAATCGTAAAATTAATTTGAGTGCATAATGCACTTATTATTATAATTGTTTACATAAATTATGTTCTTAATATTTGAAGCCTTGGAAATCCACGTCAATATTTTTAAATAAATATAATGATTTTATCCGTATTTGGGATATTTGGACACATTCTTCAAAGGACCTTCTATATGATTATTATTTATTTAATATTCCTTGTGTAAATTTGGCGTATAATTTACCAATAGAATATTCAAATGCAATTAAAATAGTATTTACAAAATATCACATAAATTTAAAATTGTTATTGATATTTAAATATTTTATTTTTCCTAATGAGATAATTTATTCATTTATAATTAGATTACATGCAATTTATATTAGGATTAAATTTCTTAATTCATTAATTATACCTAACTGCAATATTTGACAGGGCATATTAAGACCATAACTAAAAACAAAGAAATCAAATTGAACACATAAAAATATAAGCCATCAACACATTAAGCAATTTATTTTATTTTCCTTTAAATTAAATTGAAAAAAATACTAGTGTTTTAATTCCCCAAGAAAGTTTATGTTTACAAGGACTTTTTTTAATCGGATAATTATTAATGTGAGCTTTTATATCAAATGACGTTATGTTTTGTATTTGACATTCAAAATATATATAAACGACATGAACCCATATCCACTTTATTCAGCCTTTATATAAATATAACACATAATTAATTTGAATTTTATAACAATGAATGATGCTGAAATATTCAATTTCAACAATTAAAACAATGGATAGAAAGCAGGTCATATGAGTATTAAAAAGAGATATTACAATTTTGTGTGACGATTCAATCACAAAGCCACCCACTCAGCAGCTTGTTCAGATCTGACGGGCCATACTTAGCCTGATGAGTTAAGATGACACGATACCGCGGCAGATGACATGAATTTATATTAAATATGAATTGATTGTTAATCGTATTTGCTTTTATGTTATGAAGGACCATAAAGTCAGGCGATATTGCCTCGATGTTTGTTGTAACATTTAATGCTCTGCCTCCTACTTTGTGCGACTCCGTCCAGAGATGTTCAATATTATCAAAATATAAATATTACAACTTGAACTAATATCAAACATTTATATGAAATATATTAGGTATGGAATCGTATCAACGCTCAACTAAATCAAGTCATTATCATCATTATCCTTTGCGTTACAATACATAATAAGTCCTGGGCTTAAAAAAATGGGTATGGGTACTGTTTTAAACGTTACTTGAACACTTATCATTTATTTATTTTGATGATGCTGAACTAAATCACTAAAAATTGTTTCTTAAACTTTTGCACTTGAAACTAAAGAATATATAGGGTTGTATGACGTTATTTTGGCATTATTAAGCCACGATTATGGTATACTGATGATTTTTGCTCACGGCCCCACAGTTTAGAAGCTTCTTCGCTTGTTAGTCCCACGCGGTGTCAAAAGTGCCGATCGTCGAGTCAAAAATTTATCGCTTAACTATCGAAGGAGCGACGATGAAATCCAAAATTTACGATTGGAATAATAAACACACTTAAAAACAGCCATAAAATGGAAACGTTAAATAAAACTCGGCTTTATACTGTTAACAACTTCTCAAAAAATAGCGTCAACACTGAGCGGCTCCCAACGTTTGTAACGACAGTACATCTGAAGGTTAATTTTGTATTGGCACACGATACATAAACAGATTAATTAAAACGTTTAATTTTATGCTAATTTAGTATTTATAATTCCGAAAAATATTAATTAAAAAATACTGAAACCGCCTGTAAATTTATGTATGTCTGCCTGTCAAAATGTCAGTGAGTTCTGTCAAAATATTTCTCGATGTCTTTATTGCGGTCGAGAAGTAAAAAAAATCAATCAAATGTATGAGAGTATTCAAGGAAATCCTCCAGTCAGGAATCACATAAAACGCATTATAAACGAACTCTATTACCTTGGGAAAACTATTAATTTTATTAAATCTCATTAATAATTTACAATTTATTTAAGAAATAAGGTTTTTGCTAACGCAACGTATTTTAATACACAAAAAATAAATTATTTTGAACATTTTATGTGAAGACTTTTGGTTTTAGTAAAAGATTAATAAAACAATAAGATTTTAATAAAACAAATGTTCAATTCAATAGGAATTTCATGAAACAATTGTAAAAAAATCTTTGTTTTATTGAAAAAAAAATTGCTTTTTGATCCTAACAGTAAAGCATGTAAATAAGAACCGCTGCTAGTTTTTACGCAATTCCACCAGCTTTGGTAGCAAGCGCAGTCCGGGTGATTTACATTAAAACCTACTTCTTCACAATATAGGAGGTAATTTCCATCGGCCACGTTTAATTATTTACATATTGGTTAGAAGAACTGACGCCGTGTTAATCGATAATGACAATTAATGGGCTGAGATAAGGAACTGTTGGCAGACATTGATCAATGGAGCCGGGCGGCAACACACGGGCCGGGGTACTCACTCCCTGTGAGGTTGTTTTAAGAAACATTTATATAATGTTAATAATAAATTTAACGCTTTACGGAGCTTCAGAGAGGCTTTGGGTTTCTTAGTGGGTGATATAGATAAACCCTTTACAAGACAAGAATTTTACTAAATAATTTAGTTGTGGTATAAATTGCCTTTTGAAGTAGTGGTTTGAAATGTGTAGCTTACGGAGTGTTTCCGGTTATATTCTTAGCTGGAGGAAATTCGCATTTATTTTATGAATTATAAAAAAATATTTAATATAAAATAACGTTTGAAAGGTAAATTATATTTGATATAGAAGCTCTACGCAAATACCTTTGTAATTAATAGTAACGAATTGCTTCATTGGATATTAATTATCTGATAAGCTGCCTGGAAGCATTAAAGGTCGTGTAGCAGAAATAGGGGAACGTTAAATTTCATTTAATTTCTTATTAACTATTTATTATTTGAAATATAAAATTGATCTCTAAACGACAATTAAAATACATATTTTATTTATTTGAGATATTAAGCAAAGCTTATAGTTACTCAAGTCAGTTAAAAACAGTTAAAATACTATTAAATCGTATATAAAAGTTATAAACAAGAAACTCTATATCGTAATATATCATGGTTTAGAATAAGTAAAATAGCCTACATCTATTAAAGGGTTGGATTTAAAAATCCACGGAGCTTTTAATGGGCGTAGGCCATAAAATAATGTTTTTGATAAGAATGATTAGTGTCGTATTGAATACTGCATAGAATATGGGTATATCGACGTGGAACGGTGACACTTTTATATTTATCGGTGGTTTGTATCGTACGGACAGTGTATGCTGTAGGAGATAAACTAGGATTTTGTACATCTTGTCTTTATTTATTGCTCTTTTATGCGTAATAAATTTTGCCTGATATCAACAAAAATTGGTGCTTAACCTGCCTACGCAGAGAGTGGGATTCGCTGCCATGAAAATGTGTCCAAATTGTAATCTTTAAATAAAAACTTTTATATGCCACGATAATCTTATGAAACTTTGTATTATGAAGTAATCTTTTATTAAATTCTTTGCTGACGATGAATAAATATTTTTAGAAAACCCGCATTTTAATTTCACACCGGTCAGTGCTAACTTATCGTGTTAACTAAAGATACACATTAAACGTCGAGAAAATGCCTATTTTTTGAAAATCAGGTTAGATATAAAATAGCATTTCGTACTTTAATCAAGACAAACGCATATTGGTCATGTAAGAACCGAGGCAAAGGCCTCAAAGACACGAGGGTCTCTCTTATTTCCACACGTCGATCGTTAACCATAAAACATATTTTATAAAAAAATAATTTAAGACTCAATAAAATATAAAGTATTGGAATTAATAGAATCAGAAGCGCTATTTCTTTTATTTAGCTGTTTATAATGTAATCTCATAATAATTATGTATAAATGCATCTCAAATAAAAATATCTTTATATTTATATCCAAATGTATAAAATTCAAGTCTAATTCAATTTATACTACCATGTTACTGTTCTTAAAAAAATACATAATATTGATTCTGAACACAAGAGAGATGAAAAATAATTAATAACTTGACTAGTTTTTATGCAAAAAATCAGATAGCAGGTGTTTTGCATAACGAAAAAATAAACAGACTACTATTAAAATATTCTTTCATAAATTGCACACCTAAACAAGATGGCATTTTTCACTCCGGTATAAAATTTACAAACACATTAGGAATACATAGAAAATAAACTATTTGATAATAATATATTTCGTGGAAATAAATCCGAGTATAATCACGCCAGTGAGTAAAGTTAATAGCTGCAAGTCACTGCCAGAAGCAAAGCTAATAAGTATCTAAGGCGGGTATCGTATACACTGCAATTTCAACAGTTGCAAAAAACGGGTATAGTTTCAAAACAACCGCAATCAAGAAACACTCGCAAAAACGCGGCATTGCTTCCACGACAGGAGGCGATCAATATTAATTCCAAATTATCTCTTTCCTTTCGCTGTCAAACCGAGGCATCAATCACCCAAAGTGACTTTTCAATAATAATATAACGAACCTGGTGTATTTCATACAATCTGCCCGACAAGTCACAACTAGTGAGGGGAAGCATCCAATTTGGCAATCGAACGAATCGACTTTTCACAATATGATTTCAACTCACAATACACTACTAATATTTATGAAAAAGTATTCTCATAATTGAAACATTGAAGAAAATAAAAATAGTAATTATACTTCATTTTGAATTGATATCAGTATCTTTTCTTAAAATAAACTAAGTCATTTGTAAAGCTTTTTTTTTATAATTCGTCTCACTGTTTAAACATGTTATTTTGTAAAATCGATTGATCAATAAGAAGCAACTGTCCCATCCCTAGAGCCAGCCGCATAGGCGCTCATTCACAGCCATGATAAATGATTACGAGCAGCTGTCGTCCTCTACCTCCGTTCAGACGTCAGAGATTAAATCTGAGAGATACAAGGCTTCGCTGGCACCGCTCCGGGGTGGAAGGCTTTAGTCTCGCGGCCGTTGCTAATATCGTTGCATTTTGAGTTAATGCGAGAAATTTGCACCGTGCACCGTGAAAATTATACGGTAACCCTTGGCGAAATCATTTTGAAGTCACGCTGTTGCCATATGCTGTATTAAAACACCCATAACTAATGTTAGTTAGTTGTTATAAAATAAAAATAGCATAGCATATATACCGGATACAGTAGAATATAACATTGAATTTATATTAAGTAATCTAATAAGTATTTCATGGTGATTAAATGTGTTTTTATTACTGCCCTTTATATTGACCAAAACTTTTATATCGCATACCACATTGTGTTGAAATCCTCTATTTTGAGTTACAATACTATTTTGAATACAAATATTAAACATAACACAATGTCGTGAAATCAATGAAAGCCAATCGCTTAGTCAAAACCTCATTATAATAAAACAGATCGGAACTCGAGATGCAATATCAAGACTTTTATAACATAAAGTTAGAAATCCGATTGGCTCCCAGCATTATTATCCATATTTCTAATGACTAGAAGCATATTTCGATTTAAATTTGAATAAGTATAGTTTTTAAGTTCAACAAATAATAAAAATAAATTGTAAAAAACGTGATTGATACAATTATTACAATTTATTATTGTTACAAACCAAGGTTTGCGGAAAGGCAAGTTGGCGACATCATTATTAAAATCGTGCGTTCGCATAGTCCTAATGTAATTATTGACCTATTTTGATTTCGGTCGATGGATTCACTGGCCGAGACTTTAAAAAATAGCAGTATTCCAAAATACAGTAAAATTTAATAACTGCAAAACTTCTGTGGAAAAATTAGTGACAAAGCCGTGCGAATAAACCATAAAAAACACCAAAAATTAAAATACTCTATCGTTTGCAGGTTGTTGCTGCGCGTGTAGCCTGCTTAAATATGTTATTAGTTATTTACAAATACGGAAAGCTCAAAGATGAAGTATTTTAAAAAAAACTCCAACAGCGGTTATTTTCATTTTCGTTGACATCAACAACAGCAAATAGAAAAAAAAAAAAACAAACCATTACAGAGACGTATCGGGATCCTCAATGACAGGCGAGCGAGGCAAGGCGTAAAAATATCACTGGCTAAGAACTAAGACGACACCAGGTGCCAAAATTCAGTTTGATTGATGATGGAAGACCAGGCTCCTTCCTCGTATACAGACTGACAGGTCCTGTCAGCGTAGCTGCGATAATCCTTTGTTGGAGAAGGTGCGTCTTCTGCTCTCGCCGCGGGTAGAGGAGCGATAATTGATGGGCCCGGGAAGATGAAAGGCCGGGCCTGTGGCTCTATTATGACTGGCCAGCTGATGGAAGAGCGTTTTAAAGGTTGCTTCTTGTCACTTTGAACTTTGAAATGATGTTTATTGGGTTTGTTTTGATTGTGAAAAAAATTAATGCGTATTTTCTTTTGAATTTTTGACTGAGATAATTTGAACTTACGAAAAAAATAAAAGCACAAATAATATTCTTTTATGTTATATATGAATGAGAGCTGTTATTTTGTATGTTAAAAGTAACTTAATTTTATTCAAACATATCTGAATTTAATAGACAAACTCAAAAAGAGTTTACCAGACTATTTTTTTAAGAATGTATATATTTTGAAATATTAGATTAAAAAATCTACGTGGATAAATCTAAAAACATTTTTAATATTTTCAATTATTTTAATGTAATACATAAACTTTCTATTCTAGATATATAACCTATTTTTTATGTAAAATATATTGAAAAAACAAGGGGTGTTAATATCGGTCAATAGAAGCTAAAATTTTACTTTAGATGGTATGTATATCTCATCAACAATCTTAAATAACTTTGTTGAAAATGCTACTGACCTCCAGCTGGACCGGATCTTTTCTAGCTAGCTACCTTTCCAGCAATCAGAGGCCTTAATAAATATCACAGAAATTACCATCTAATCTGACATGTCCCATTTCAACCTGCACAATGGCTACCGCGTTACCAACATGACAGCAGTACCCACCATAAACAAAAAGCGACGCCATGAGCAGCAGAGAGCAATACCATAAACCTTCATAAACAGGCCCATAAAGAACTAAAGTCACCATCACACCACATTGACAATCCCATAACCCTGCCGACAGCATCTTGATCGCGGGGAGGACAGTCCTATAAATATCAATATTACGGCTTCTTCAACTTTATATTCAATGATAACTCAGAGCTCTAAATTTTTAAAGTCAGGCTCGCTTTCGATGGTGGCGATCATAAAATGTTAGTACAAAAATAATAAAAAAGATCTTCTAATTCGTAGATTTTTACACTTTTTATCATTATTTTGAAGCGGAAGACATCTAAGTGCAGATAACTTGATAACGTGGAATCAATAGCTATGCTTCTCAGTAATAAAAGCGATCGAAAACGAATTATCAAATAGGTAAAAAGTTGGAAATACCTTAAATAAATTGCGATCGTATTTAAATTAACTTATCTTTAAATGGTTTATTTCCTTGTTTTTTCAATCTGTAAAAAAATTATATTTTAATGGAATTATAAATGCTAACATAATTTTTTGTTCCACCTACATTCGAACCTCGGATCCTATCATAGGTAAAAAGCTACTGGACCACGAGGCAATAAACAACAAAAAAATATGCATATAAATTCAAATAAAATTAATGTAAGTATGCAATTTGTTGGTTTTTTCATTAAAATAACAATTACTACCATATACGTGTATTTTTCACAAATTATTCACTTATAGCATACTATACTCAAATCATTCGATAAATACTTTAATTTACTCAGAAAAATATTTGATTACATTGAAGACGTCTGTTTCAGTAGCACCATGTTGCTAAACAAGCATAAAACAGAAGACAGACCTGACTTGCACGGTTTTAATATAAATATGTATTTAAATTAGTAAAATTGATTAATTATTTATTTATTTTTGGGATAGATTTGGGAGGCGCTGGTCGCAAGGCGGGGGTCCTGGGTTTGGTTCTCCGAAGGGTCACCTCCCGCGCAGGCGTTATCTGCCATCTCCGCTCCCCTCCGCAGCACAGCGCACCGCATTCTATGGAGGATGCACCGGGGAGGCGACGATTCGGCTCAGAATCACTTCAAAAATATCATAAATTCAAACCAACCATTAAGGATTAAATTTAAACTCGTCAAAATCCACTGTGCAAAAACTTCACAGTTGTACTGCATATTTAATAACTATACTACTAAATAGACAATAATTGAATATGGAATATATAAATATTAGTTTATGTGTTACTTCATTAAAAAAAATAGTATTTCAGGTATCGAAAACCAAAATTTAAAAAATCAAATAAAAAAATACCACATAATGTAGATAACATAAACATCTTGATTCATAGGGACAAGCACATAATTGTATTCTAACGCGATACATATAAAAGATGACAACTGTAATATCGACTAGTGATGTTATTTAAGTGTAAAAATATATATATTTATAGTGGTGTTGGCCGCCTAGTCATTTTTACGCCGAATCATCCAAACCCCGTATCATTCCATTCCTCGCGGGACAGTGCATTTTTGTGGGACATTATTGCGTCGCTATGCGGAGGACGCTGCCTTTAGAACACCCCATAAATATAAATGTGCCTTTAACGTGTGTTCTGAGATCACTATCTGGCCCCAGAGTTAGAATGCATAAAACATGGATATTTATATTAAGGGTTTTTTATTGCAGGCAGAGTTCTCGGTAATTGAAAATTCAGTTTTTATTCACAAATCAAGAGTTTGTGCTTGGACACGATAAACGTGATAGAAATAATTAATTTCGTGTGTTGAAATATACATTGATTTTTACTCAAATCAAAAACGCAAAAAATGATCAAACTTGAAATTTTAAAAACGTTAAAGCACTAAGTGATAAATGGCATTACTTTTTTAGTTATGATTTTAAAAACCTGTTTATTTAATTAATTTTCAGTAATATTATGCATCTTTTCGCCCGAAAAACAAGTGATATCAAAAAAAACGTTATCATCAAACAAATATTGAAAAACTTTAATAGAGAATTTTAAGCGATATACTAGCTAAGAAATTCAATATTTTTGACAGAGAGTACTTGGTGGAATTCCATTTTAATATTTTTGAATAAAATACTTGAGTAACCGGTCACTAATAAAAACGAAAATGTGGAAAATCACTCAAGTATTTTATTCAAAAATATCGATATACGATTTTTATTTTGAAGTGCCGTCATCGACTATTTTTTTATATCGATTTTAATACATCGAATGTATGTTTTCATGCAATTCAATTATTTAAAATGAATAGAAAAATATTATAGTGTTTTGGTTCAATTTCAATAATAATTCACATAAACAAACGTTGCAACAATAAATTAGATTTCAGTACGCGTGACCAACAATTTAGTATTGTACAAATATAATATTTCAGTCCAAATTTACTAAAACTAGCAAGAAACACTAACCGTACCAAGTAGAATTATCAACTTTGGATGACTGATGCATATTTTAGTAATATTCAGTTTTTTTTTATTATACCCGTAAATATTTCTTAATCGTAAAACGAAAAAACACACCGTGAAATCATTAAGCCACGGTTTCCATTGACTGAGATTTTTTATACGCTTTAATTTCTGCAGGAATCGAGAAGAATTCTTCACTCGGATTCAAACACCTCACCACATGGCAGGCAATCAACTGCGCTAACCGCAAGACCACAAGGCGGCTAAGATCAACCGAGGGGTGTCCGGTCCATTCCTGCTGGTGGTAATGTCCCGTGATGCTTCCCGGGGGTCGCCGCGAGCCGTTAATCCTCCTTCCCGAGCCACGCCGAGAACGCGTGGTGAAACCTGGAATCTGTTCTGCATTGTATTTCCTAACGAAAATTATACCCACGATGCTTAAATCTTTGCGATAAAAAAAAGGTTTTTTTATGATTTATTTTTTATTAAAAAAAATATACTTTTTACATGAAGAAAATGTCTTATAAAGCGTTGTCTTCCATGCATAAATCAATATACGTGTTGTTTCAAGCTTGTAGAAAATTGGGTGTAGTTTGTGTAAATTATTTTGTTAGTATCTGTTGGGTTTTCATTTTCATTTTTATAAATATTTTTTATATGTTATTGAAATAAGACATAATCTACTTCCAGCTTATAATCATGAGCTATATGAAAAATATATTTTTTCAAAGTAACATGTGATTTCAAAATTAAAATAATAATGTACGATTTTTTAAAAATATTTGTTAAAAAACAGTTCAAATGTTTTTTTTCTAAAGCACTATAGCTTTATTATTGCAATGTTCTCAAGAAGCCTTTATAAAACAGGATACATATAATGATTAATGTAAGTATACCTGTCAGCGTCCGTTTTCGGTTCAACTGAATTTAAAACCATGAAAATTGCCTAAGACCAATTGACTTATACGTAACAATTAATCTTTTTATAAAGTATGTTACGTGTATTGATATCCTGAAATCACTACACATTGCTGCATGATTGATTAATACATTTCAATGTGGTTTCATGACAGGCAGTGAAATGCGATTGATTTGATGACGATTATGAAATATTAAATAGATCCGCATTTTTTACGAGTACATGCTTATTGAGTAATCAATTTATTTAGATTTAACTACTTACAACCAAAACGACATGGAAAATATTTGTATTTAAAGTATCGTGATTATGTTAAAAATTAATATGTAATAATTATACAAATAGAAAAGTTTAAGCCAACAAATAGAAGAGAGCCATTTCAATCAGAAAGAAAAAATATCTAATGTTGTTATATAATTAGTATATTATTTCAAAGTATTTTTTTTCACTTTGGATATTATTGTTTAAACTGGAAAACGAGTATTTTCAATGTTCTTTAATGGTAAATCAAAATATGCATATTCTCACTATTTTATCTTATTTATAACATGGTTTAATATTTAGCACAGTATAAATCATGCAATAGTTAGTCAAGACTTAATGGTATCTCTATTATGATGCATCATAAAACACGAGAGAACGCCCCCAACAATATTAATGGCTTATTTTGATGTAAACAGGTGGTTGTTGGGTCAACTTCATGGTGACGGTAGACATCCTCAACAACGTATTATAGAGCTAGTGGAAGTAATAGGGGTGCTAGGGCGGTAATTTATTATTGTTTTATCTTTGTTAATAATTATGGATTGACTATCTAATGAAAAGTTAATTAAAATAAATCATAACAGAATCATAACTCCTTGAAAATCCAAGGCAATATTCGAGTTTTAGCATTAACATTTGGCTGATTAAAATTTATTCTGACGATTTTTTAGCAATCTTCTAATCCAAAACTAGCCTACTATCAGAAATGATATAACACGATATGTCCATGTGCCATTTTTTTTAGCGTATCTTTTAGTTTCATTTTCAATTATAATTTTTGAGTGTGAATACTGGGCAAACATTGTACGCATCATTATTTTATATATTGAGTTCAGCTATAATATAGTTATTAATTCATATCAAACATTGGATTTTACGAAAAATAGGTACAACTTGATTTTATTCACCTTGCAATAAAAAACTATCTCCATACTCATGAAGTTTAAAAACTATCTGTGATACAGGTATGCTTTGATAACCTTATTTAAAAAAAAAATATTTTTACGGAAAGTACTTGGTGGAACTCCATCATTGTATTTATGTGAGTTTGTTGATATTTCAACTTGTTCTTATTTAAAGCTTGGTTGGCATATTACGACAAAAGATTTCAGCCGAGGATGTTGGCAAAATAACAAGCTTCAATGATAAAGAAGGAAATAAGGGAGGGAAACAATTATTCCTGTATACTTGTGTATGAGATTTTCTTCTCTTAAAATGACCTAAGAAGTCTTCTACTTGAAGAATATTAATATGAGATATAAACATTTGAGGCATTGCTATTGGTGTTATATGACTATTAAAACCTTGTATCATGAGCCAGATATTGTGTTACCCAGAAATTTTCATATTTAAAGCAACGTTTATTCCTCTTCCTCTTCATGATAGAAAACTGTTAGGATTTGTGTTAAAATGCGATAATATAAAAATGACAGGGTAAAATGAGCAAAAAAAAATATTTGTTGAGCGGTAACAGATGCTCGCTCGCTGTGAGATATGCTCCGCCCGCCGATTATGTATCGCGCTTGTCCCCTCCAATATGTTGCGCGGGACGGGCGTTATTTTATCTGCCATCGTCTGGGGCGCCTCTGCCCACCCTCTCCCTCCCCTCCCCTGGCATGATTTACGAGACGCCATGACTGACGGCTCTTCAAGGATAAAGCCTTAACGCGGTGGCGTGCCTACTGCGGAGGGGATTTAAACTGACTGAAACAATTTTTGTTAAGTTTTAAAACATATTTAAATAAGCTTTGAATTAAAGCATCGCACATCGATCATCACATTTTAATTGAAACGTTGTTTTTTTTTCAACACTAGTTTATATTTCAACAACAGTAAGAGTTGGTCTATAAATGAGATATATAATAGTTATATTTTTTTACATAATTATACGCTAAAAAAGAGGCGAATAAACAACTCTACAAACTACTGATTTTAAGCGATAAGATTTGCAAATCATTTGCCATATTACTGGCATAGCACGCGTGACTGTTATAATGACTTCGTTGATATATATAAATAAAAATAAAATTCATAGCACGCTACTGTTAGACACGGTCATGGCGTGACTTAACCGTAAATCATCGGAGAAATTTTCCACAAGGCTCGGTTCACTCCCTTCATGCTGCAAGCACCTCCGGCCCGCTGGCACTTCAACGCCGAGCAAGCTGCTTTCATGTGTTTTACTGCCCCATGATTTATATTAGCTAGCAGAGATAATTGTTTGGCTGGCTCGATGTTTTATGGGAAGAGAGCGTTGTTTGTCCAGATCAAAGGAACGTATTAACGAAATCTTGAGACATGTCTTAAAATGAATGTTTATTTAAGTTTTATGGGCGTTTTTATGGCTCTGTGTGCTTACGTGTTATTATCTCTTTTTCCACTTTTAATGCTTTGTTTTATTGCCAAAAATACACAGCCCAACCCATGTATTCAAATCTTAATTGCCTGCGCAGAGCGCACCTTTGAAATATATTTGCATTTCAAAAGTATCCTGTATCTCAGTGAAGGCACTTCGCTGAGATGTAATTATGTTAGAAAACCCAAATAAAAACAAACATTTTTTATATTTATTTAATAGTTGAATTAATACAACAACATTTATTCTTACTGTATTAAATTATCCGTTTATTTTTTATAAAAAAAAAGTTTTCAGAATGTTTGTTATACTTCGATGTTACTATCTATGCATTATCTACGAGTTTTTCTCAATTGTGATATCTTTCAAAATAAGTTAACAGTAATAGATTAACTAAGTCTATTTACACAACTTCTATAAATTAAAATCATTTAAGTATGTAAAACGAAACCACCATAAAACGGATAAAAGAAAACAATTAAGCCAGCATACACGAGCACCACGTGAATTATTTATTCAAAGGCGGGCATAAAAAATAAAGGCAGTTCCACGCGCAGGTACGAGGAGTGAGACATATCATCTTACCAAAACCCACTCACTTTACGAGCGGAGCTTCCAATTTAATGGAAATTATATTTTAATCACTTCTTCAATCAAGATAAGTCTCTGTGACTATAAAACATGATACCTGCGTCTTATTTATGGCCGGGGGAATAATCGAAGTTTCCTTTTTTCGAAAATGTGGTCGTAAATTTGACCCTGAATTTCTGGGATGCCCGTAGAGATCGCTTCGCCTCAGAATGCCGGTATGCAAACGATTCCGTAGCCTTTTTTAACTGAGATTATTCAGATTGCTTTGTTATTGAATTCAAATGTAATATGAATTACAATAATTGATGGTTATGAAAAATTGAGACATTTAGATATAAAAAAGTAAACACAAAGTATTTCAATATAATATATCAAATAGTCGAAATCATAAAAATCCGACAGACATTTCATTCAACCACCAAATTTCATGTCGAAAATTTTTTAACTTTTTGCGACTATTTCGAAGGCAAATTTACGTAAAAATTAAACTATCGCCTTACCATATTGGAACCTTTAAATTTAATCATTTTTCGTGAGCTTAAATTTACTTTTCGTTTTCTATTGTTGCTGTAACAAATTTATTTCTTTTAATCAATCACTTTGTAGTAATGCATATTGTATTATAAAATCAAATAAAACGAAACAATTAGAGGAGATTTCATAAATGGTCTTGATCAACAAGGTTGTAATTTAATAATAATATAATATTGTAAATAATAAAATGATAATAATATATTTGAGTTGTCATTTGATTTTTGATTGTCACGGTGGATAAATAAATATGTATCCGTCATTATCATTACACGAAAGCCCAATTCCCAAGACATACATCATGATTTTATTTTTTATTTTCCTTTTGTGTATTTTGTTTACTGATACAGCTTTATCGGACACCGATTCTCGTCCACGTAGAGAATTATAAATTATTTAAAGGATAAACGTTGACACGATCAGGTGGGCCTAATACTGTGTTTTATGAGACAGCGGAAACACCGGGATGTCCTTTGAAAGACCATATCCAAAGGACTACACGGAAAAGGACCAATGTTAAATATTGCCCATTAAAAGACATAAATTTGCCGGCCTCTTCATTCTTATTGGTTTTATTATTTAAACCGTGTTTATGTATAGGTCTGTAAAACTTAAATTTATATTCTCGGGTTTAATGAATTGAGTTGTTATTTTTTTGTTTCTTTTGTTGGTTTTCTTGTGATTTATTTTATTTCATATACAACGCTTCAAAATAATGACTGCCTATCATACATTGTCGGTGCAGTTGTGTCATTTTAAAAATACACAGTAATAATACAACTAATATTAAAATTATGAGTCACAAATGATTTTAATACTTTATCAAGAGTATGATGACAAAAATGAGATACAATAAGTATTCATTGTCTTTTATTAGGTATAAAAATGTTAATACAAAGCTAAAGAATTCAATAAAAATGAAGGCCTATTCATTTTGATGTTCAATTGTATCTGTTATTGGCAACCCTTCTCGTAGTGGGCCATAAACGTAACATTTATATAAATTAAATATCTGTTTTTAAAGTATGAAACATTAATTCAAAAGTTCCATCTTTTATACCTATATTAGACTTTCTGATATTTTTTATTTTACTATTTTAAATTTTCAGTTAAAGAAGGGACGCGGATGGCACGATTGGCTAGAACTGTGCTTGACTTTTCTACTTCACGGTTGTTGCCTCATCAAGTAGTATTTTTTTTTAAAGCCGTTATTAAATATAAATTGTTCAATAATATATATGAGTGCATAAATGAATATTTGATAAACGATATGTTTACTAATGGCCCGTAATTAACTGCGGCTGTCACCTGTGATGTCGGAGCCGTGACCCCCGGCCGGTCCACCCCGCGGGGGGCGCGCCGCGACTCCGGGCCCCTAATGAAATAATAACCAATCCGGCCCTTGATGTGACAGCATCGCAGAGTGAGACGCACTTGCTGTTGGAGCGAGAAAAATCATTTTTGGGGCACGTGGACGGGACGTCGTAGAGCAGTGGTCCCCAACCCTATGCCCGCGGGCACCATGGCGCCCGCCAAACGTTTAACGTGTCCCCGCCGCTGTGCGACAACGATAAAAAATTGTTTGAGCTTACAATAAAATGTTATGAAAAAAAAATATATGTAGTAAAACAGAGAAAATAATTATATTTATAAATCAATAATAATAATTTTTCTGTGCATTATATTTATTATTGACTTTGTCCAATTATAAATATACCTTGAAAAAATAAATGGTGCGCGCCGCCCGACCGGCATTCTATAATGTGCTCTTGGATGCAAAAAGGTTGGGGACCCCTGTCGTAGAGGATGTTTGCATAGCAGTTGAATTCGTCAACGTTTATTTTATAAAACTAACACCAATGAAATGCTTTAAATCATTTTTGGGGCACGTGGACGGGACGCCGTAGAGGATCTTGTATTTATTTGTAAAACTAAAACTAACATTTCAAAGAAATGCTTTATACCATATACCTTAGTTTTGCTATTATTGCCATAATAATACCAAAAATATGATTAATTTTACTACTTATTTTTAAAAATTATTAAAATTTGTTTAAATAGTTAGTATTGTTAATTCAAACATACTTAAATATACTATAATTGACATAACGAGGTAGATAAGCACAAATCACAAAAACTAGGGTCGTTTAAAAATTTATTAGTATTATTTATTTTTTAAATAAAATTTTAGGCTTCATTCTTCAATGAATGGATATTCCATTAGAATAGGCTGTTCTGCGTTTTTGCAAATTTCAATTTATAAAAAATTCTATATCACTTTAAATATTAAACTAACAAAAATATGTTATATCTGATAACTATAAACAACGCTCTTGTGAGTCAATAAAATATAATAAATTTACTAATGCAGATTTTTTTTTTCTTAAAATAACACGAAGTTCTTTCGCATAGAATCTATAGTAAATTGAAAAGCGTTCCTGGCTTTTAAATGGTTTACAATGGGATTTCCTAATTAAGAAACTGATCGGTGGCTTCAAACGACCAGATAAAATTCCACACAGTAAAAAGAGAGGACGGGCCTTTTTAGCTATGGAATTCTACATTTAGTTAGCAAGCTAATTCTTTTACCTAGAAAATCATATCATCCGTCGGAGCAAATGTTCACGGCTGGTCTAAAAATGAATAAATTTATTGTACTATTTCGCATGATTTCAAAACTTTGCGTTTTCTATTGAGATATTTTATTTCTCGGTAAACACTCTCATAAAAATATTATTTTCAAAATTTGATATTTTTACTGCTCAATAAATATGATGCTTCATTGTCGATGCTCCCTGAGACTATAAAATCTCGTATTTTACTTACCAATAAATTTAAAACCATATTAAACCGGTACTTCAAGGTAAGACAATTTATTCACAAATAAATTGTTGTATATTTAATCTCGTCATATATTACTAGCGTTGATCACACTGATCGTTAATAATTCTCTAATTCCCATATAAATAGCGAAATAAATATACATCATAATTTTAAACATCACTTTGTTGGTAAGGCGTACATCTTGCAATAAATTATTTGTCCCTGCTGGTTATTTACAACCAATATAAAATTTACTCAAATGAGTATAAAATGATACGTAGTAAGAGATGTGAGGGGATTGTACACTAAGACTGAAATTTATAAATAATTAGTTAAATAATATAACCAAATAAAAAGCGAATATAGCTTTTTGAAAATTAAACATCAATCAACTATAAAATGCCAAATAACTACTGTTATAATTAATGTTATAAACATTACATTCCTTTTATAAGCACCTCATTACTATTTTTTTTAAGACAAAGTTATTGTTTGTGTTAAAAAAAATTATAAAGCATTTACTGATATTTATTATTATCTATTCGTAAAATATTCTCATATTGTATCAGTCGCACATCCCTGCCAATACCCGCTGAAATATAAATGTAAGTTAATTCTTGCGGAGATATTTATGTTTGGGCCGCATGTTATAAAGTGTTGCCAGTCGGAGAGATAGTAAATAAGGCGCCGCAGGATCCTTGGGCGATGCGCGGCCCGCCATTTTAAATATGGCGGACTCTGGTGGGCGCTGAAGCTTTTACGGCGCATTTTGAATTTAGATTTATTTTCAAATCCGGGACGCATGCGGCGCGTCTTGTTTTGTGTCGTTTTGGTTTTTTTATTTAGTAATTCCGGATGAAGATCCCCCATGTTAAGCGTGTAGAGAGAGAATTTGGTTTAATTGCTGTTCGAGACGATTTTTTCCCGCGTCCATCGACAAAAATCAAGATTTACGGGACTCTTTATAAAAAATGTTACAAGGTCTACCACGGTATAATTTATATTCTTTTGAATAACCTCACAGAAAACACTTTATATGTTTTAGAAAAATGATAAGTTTGTAGAAAACGTGTATTTATAAAAAAAAACTTAATTCGCCAATGGACTTTTTGTAACATTAGCCATTGTGTTGATGTTTTACTTCAATTCGTGAGCTTAAATTTTATTCTGAGTGTATTTTGTGTCCAATAAATTATAAACAGTTTCAACAGAATCTAAATAGTCAAATTATAATTTTAAAAAACGCAATCGACCTAGGATATTTCAGATGGAATTATTAGGTTTAGTATAGCCAAAAGAATTTTGATACGAGATATGATGACAAGTACACAAGACCCCTTACTGTATTACAAAATGCCAAATAAGTTTTTAAATAATTTTATATATTTAAAATGAATACTCTTATCAAATAATAACTATTGGATATGAATATCTTGTATACTGTGCACACAACAACGAAAGACGGAAGCTTGGCGCTAAACTCCCTTCACTTACAGATACGTAGTTCTTGATATAATAATGGACACAGACCTACATTGGTCGACAGGCAATAAGTCATCAATATATAAAAAATAGCTTTGAATGCAACATGTTCGCAACACATTTCTTATGCTGCCCATTAAACAGTCGACGTTAATTTTACAAGTATATAACGTCATTAAAATTCTCAGCAACAGATGCAATGTACTTTTAACACAATATGTACAGTTAAGTAACTTGACCTACAGAACAGAAGCCAAACGGAAAAAAAACGAAAACAAAAAATACAACCTTCAGAACAACCCAGCGGCAGACTAAAAAAAATTATATATTTTAATTTGTCTCACTAATTTACACCGAGGGGCCGATCGTGAATCATAATTAAGGCTACCATA
Organism: Atopsyche davidsoni; assembly: GCA_022113835.1. Classification (NCBI taxonomy): domain Eukaryota; kingdom Metazoa; phylum Arthropoda; class Insecta; order Trichoptera; family Hydrobiosidae; genus Atopsyche; species Atopsyche davidsoni. The sequence continues at coordinate 5,279,990 of JAILWY010000021.1, forward strand.
CACGGGCCGTCCGGGCCGCCGCGCCGGGGGTCCGTAAAGAAGATTTATTCTGCGTCCTCGCAAAAAAACCCGTCCTCAACAGCCCGAGCGTATAAATAATCCCGCATAAAGGACTCTATAACACGAATCCTTGGTATAATTTATGACCAAGATTCAAGACCAGTTTTCATTCAAATTACTATAATTCAAAGCGAATGGCTTAAGTAGCGAAATGGACCGAATTAGGGCATTAATTATTATTACTGAATGAACTGAGGATTTGAAACTTTTAACAATAAAGAAGCTGATGGCGCTCAATCACACCGTATTACAGAAAACTGAAGGGAGGCCAACTGTAGGTGGTGTATGACTTTGATTAAATTTCAGGATAAAAGAAGGCCAAAACACTATCTAGAGACTTAAATAAAAGACTATCAAAAATCAGAGAGTCTGTTAAATAGATTATATCGTAACAAATGCTTGTATTGATATGTTATTAAAATCTATGTATAATTATCAATAATACCATATGAAAAAACGAAACAATAATTATTAATTAATTTATAATGATTCATGGTTTTTTTTTTACATTAAGATTTTTTTTATTATTCTTACTATTCATTACCATAATGTATTCTATATTTTTGAGAGAGTGTACTTTGTGGAATTCCATTTTAATATTTTAATATTAATGCTAGAATCACTCTGCATATACAAATTTGCCTGTCATTTCCTCGGTAAACAATCTTCCCGAGGATTCTAGGGTCCGGCACTGATCAGAATCATAAGGTCAACTTCAATAAATCATGATTTACAACTTGTTACAGGTCGGCTTTTACGATTTCGTAAATTATGTCTCTACTGACAATAGCCGATATCCTCCAAGGCAAACGTTAATGCTAACTAATGTCCGACAATAATGTCCTTTTATATGAAATTGACATGTTTTGTATGGATATCTGGTTTATTACTCACAGCGCTTACGCTCTTACTCTATCTCTCATTGTTGCTGGTCCATATAGCTTGTGGTTACGAAAATTACTAAAAATAATCAAATTTATTTACGATTTATTTAATAAAACTGATTCATACATGAAACGACGAAAAAATATGAATTCAAACCAGCTATTACTAGAGATATTGTTTCCCTTTGAAAATGAAAATCAATAGAATTCAACTCTATCTGGAGTCAAATATAAACAACTGTGGTAGTCATTGACCCATCGGTTCTTTGATGTGATAATTGTATAACCAATTTTTGATTTATTGATTCAATACAACATAATTTTACTTTGGAGAAGTAAATAACAGGAAATGCCTAGTATTATATTTAGGTAACAGCTGAAGTTTTGATTTATCGTTCTCTCAAAGCAAACAATATACTCATTTCCAACGTCACATCATCTGCATAAACTGTTGTTTCGCCATCGCAGCCTATCATTAAAGATCACGAGTGATTATTCACGGGCACATTCACGAATGAATGATTGATTGAATCGTGTTTACTCTTTCTCATTATAGCCCGCTCAGATAAGATCGTCGTTCCTTAATTGTCTCGCGTGAAAAAAAGCCTTTTAAAAAGGAATATTTAGAATTATTGCACATTAATCATGGGGAATCATTAATCATGGCAACTTCTGGCGATGTTATTATTAATTCGTCATTCAAACTGAGACTTTGAAAATGGTTTTGCACACTTTGGGAAGCAGGGATGGCGATGGTGTGTATTTTTGAAGAGACTCCTTCTAAATTTATGATAGTAAATATTATTTTTTTAATATATTTATTACAAAACTAAATACAAACTTAGTGTTTTTGATGGAAAGAAAGATGTATTTTATAATTTTTGTAAATAAACATTGCATACAAAATTAATATTTTGTCATAAATTAATAATCCTGAAAAAATATTTAAAAAGTTCTATATAAAGTAACAAATAAAAATAATATTTAATTATTTTGGGGTAAAATCGTTAGTTAAAATTCAGACTTCTGGCTCAGGAAAATTATAATCCCAAACTTAAGAAATGCATCTACCAATTTATGTTTCTAATGGGCTTTTTTTAAGCAGTAATAAAAATTTTACACATTAAAAATGTTTCTAACCGCTTGTACTACTCTACATTAGTGATCTCATTTGAAAACTTATTCGGAATATCATAGTTTAGATGTCTACAGCTCGGTGAGTTTTCCATATTATGAATTTTAAAAAAACCCAATAACCATTGTTAAGCCTTGTAAATTAATAAACTATTGATATCTGTATAGCTTTGAAAAAGAAAAAATAATGAGTCTATCAGAGAGATCATTGACTACGATAGTTAAACTTGTAGTTACTGTTTTTGCAAAATTATTAAACATGACTCACATTTGTTTCATCCCAGTCTCATTTTTTTTTGTGTTTATATTTTATATGTACGTACAATATATTCAAATGGTTTACTTGCTCGAGAGACAAAAAAAAAAATCATCGGAACTTTATTAAAATACTTGTGACTGCACGTGCTCATTTTGTTTTCAGTGACAAGATTTTGCTTCTCGCGCGCCGTGTTATCGCATATTCATCAAACACGGGTGTTTACACCTCAAAAAACAGAGGAGTGCCTGTCACCCCTACTAGTTCAGATTTGGCTCGAGTCAGCAGCCTGGCAGAGAACAAGTCGGCCATTTGCATTTAATAACTCGTGATTGATGATCGGGTAATTATGGAAACAGAGGAGTGGGACGTGATATATAGTGCAGCAGTACTTGCATAATCACTGCGCTTTTAATTTATTTTTTCATGAAAAATGCATGCAAAAGTAATAAATTGCGTTCAAAGTCATCACAATTAATTTAAAATCGTATGACAAGTTGAAAATAACACGAGTGTTAATGCTAAACTGTTTTATTATTGCGCAATTTGTTACTCAGTATAACAAAAAAAAATGTTTCCATAATTTTCTACGTAAATAGTATACGATTCTTATTATTGAATGCAATGTATCAGTAAAGAATGGAAGAAGCAGTTAAATATGCTGCTATTTTCAAAATTATAATTCAAGTAAACATTTTAGCTCTCCCTTCATTATTTACCGAAACCGACGAAAAGCGCAGTAATCAAATGTTTTTTTTCTCTGGATTATAGCTACTTATCAAAAAATCTGTTGATATTTAACAGTTTAATAGAAACTGCGAAAACTGTTCGTTATTATCTTGATTATTGTTTAAAAAATGCTACTATTTTGTGACATGTAATAAAGCTACTTTGACAATGAAAAACGAATTAAGCATTTTTATTGTTTTCTGGAAAGCACAAACCACCAATAATGAAATTTTTGATAGTCTATTTATGTCTGTTATAAAAATAGTAATAAAACTAAAAAAAATAGTAAGATATAGTCATGTCTCGAAGCTTAAACCAATTTCTAATTATAATATAATAATGTATTTCAAGCTGATAGCTGCATCAGGTTTTACGTAAACAATGTTATTAATTTGCTGAAATTTCCATCTGGATGCAATTAATTGTATCGCAGAGCACAAGGCAGTCAACAGGTCCGGGGCTGCAAGTCAGGACACTCGTTAACACGTGTTCCTTCACGATACAAACGTGAATCACAGGCTGGGGAATACACACCAATGTATGCAGAATCATGCAAAAGCTTTATCGCCAGAGCAACAGAGCTGCATTCAAAATTAATATTGTTTTGATTAAATCATAATAAAGTAAAATAATAAACGAATTATGAAAAAAATATGTATTTTAAACTCGTAAAACATTTCAATTACTGCATCTATGAATATTGTGTTTCTTCGGTGATATAAAATGATAATTGTTTATTGGATATTTTTATTACATAAAATATTATTTTAAATAAGAAAAAAACCTATAACAGATCTTATTATATATTGATAGCATAATGTTATTTTGCTGTGATTATACTAAATATATAAATCAAAGTAAAACAATAAAATGTGTATATTCTGCTACTATAACAAAATGCACTGAATTATCTGTTAATTTCAATATCTCAAATGATAAGTTTGCTTGGCTAAAATTTTTGAATCAAATATAAGTACACTATAAATAATACATCTTCCACGAAATTCTATTTAATGAAACGGAATAGAGAATGTGTAGAAAATATCATTACAACATAGAAAGCTCCGGGCACTGATGATATCGTCAAGAAGACTGTATAGTAGATTTTTAAAGTCATCAAGATATATTTGAGATATGCACATTATAGACAGTTATTTAAACATACATAAAATTACAAAGATTAATAACGATTAGAGAATGGTCATGATATGTTGTTTTGTACGTTCTCATTAAAATTCTAGTGCTCTTAAAACTGCATAAAGTAAACTATCATTAAAATGTACAGAATGAAATTGACTGAAAATACCTATCCATTAACCTGCTCTTCCGGTCCGACTGAGGAGCCTCCAGGGAGTGGTGCTCCAACCGGCACCAGCTCGGCGCACTCCACAGGCGCTGATTCCTGATTTATTCAACGCCTGCAGTACACGGCACTTGCAAGTAATTAATGTATTCCCAGCGCAGGTGTAACCTGCGAGGCCCCAGTCTCCAGGTGTAACATATCAGATAGTTAACTTGCTGTACAAGCCTTCATAGTGATACTCACTTTTATGTTTTATAATACTATATAATAGAATCAGTTAAAATATTTCGATTTACAAACGAAATAGAAAGGAAATAAGCTAACAACACTGTAGATATGGGAAATTATGATGAAACATTTAATCATATAAATCAAATCAGTTAAAAAATAGAGAAAGATTATTATGTTTTCTTCATATAAATATGAATTATATACAGCTTCACATAACCTGGATATGTGGAGATATATAAAAAGGTGGTAGATAGCAAATATCTCATTTATAATTCAAGAAAAGTCAGTAAATTTAATATAACAAATTTCACGTCTCCCTTCCTTTGTGTTTAACTGTAATACTTAGCTCATTAACTCAAATATACTAAGCTCAAAGATATTTTAATATTTGTACAGAAAACCATCAAAATATGTTGATATAAAATATATACATCATTATTAAACTTAATGTCTTTAATTATGTAATTTTTCTACACTCAAGCACAACAAAACAGTAGGTTTTATTATTGTAATTTTTATTTAAATACACTATTTGATTATTCTATAGAACGTTTATAAACTGATAGTTTTTATGAACTGTTCAATTTGAAAGTAAATACAAAGATACCAACTGACTGGTAAGGCGTTCACATAAAAAAATAAGAACTCTTAGCCACAGTATACTCCCTACTTATATCCTTCAAGTAACCCCTAAAAACAATCTTACCGAAGATCTCTCACCGACGGGCACTCAAACAGTCACGGGGTAAGAAGTAAGAAGCTAAAGGGGGTGGATTCAGTCAGGGAGAGTGTCGGGCGCCCCGGGCCAGCATGATAAATGGGACCCCCCTGCTAATGACTTTTGTTCTACCGCCCGCCCTGATCCGTCTCTGTCCGATGGAAAACCAGGGCTGCGGGAAAACTTTTATTAATATTTTCCTGTGTTGCTATATATTGTGTAGTCGTTTGTTTACAGTAATATTTAATCATAAAAGAACATAATTAATTCATATAGAGTTTTTCGTCTTCAAAACATTTAAATATATAAGCAACTCTTTAAATAATAAAAAATGCGTTTTTGTTTATTTATAGTAATGATATATAGCACACGGGGCCTTCTATCTGAGCGAGCTATTCCGAACAGAGAAACACAGTAAGAAATATCTGGGCATAATTTACTTATCCTGCGTCTTAACGAGCCGTCATGATTATTAAGATGTCATTTAACAATGGTGTCTTAATTGTAGATGACCAAAAATTGGAATAAATAGGCACAAATATTCACGTATTTGACTCAAAGCGGTAGTACAAGAAAAACTTGAAAATATATTTGTTTTTCTTATACTATATGGTCATCGTGTGATTTGATATTAGAGTACTTGGTAAAATTCCATTTTAATATTTTTGTGTCAAAATCAAACAGAGAGTGACTCTGACTTTGACTCTGTTTGGTAATGCCAACGTGAAAGGTTGGCGAAACTGGTCACAAAAAAAACGAACATGTGGAAAATCACTCAAGTATTTTACTCAAAAATATTTGATATTTTCGTATAAACAATACCATAACATATAACTGCGTGTATATTTAATATTTCATGTATCATACTAATAAACTTGTGGATTATTAATAGTTTAATTAATTTTTTTTATAGTACTCGCTAACTAATTTTCTTTACGAACAGCAAATAAAAAAAACACCAGAATAAAATTGAAAAATGCCAGCACATTTCGCGTTAAACGGCAGCTCTGCAAGTCAGCACTTTTTTATTTATTTGGCCAATGCATCACTCGGGTGTCTTGTTACCGCCGCCATCTTCGAACGGCGCCATCTCTGCTGTCAGCGCGCCGAGAACACTCCTGAAGGCGCCCTCGCCAGCCCGGCTCGGCTGAAGCATGCCTTTGAACTACAGTGCGATGGCCAAATGGTACGTTTAATTTGAAGACAGATAGATATTTATGATTTATAAATAATAATAAAGAATGCTTCAAATTATTTTTCACTTGAAGAGCTTTTATCCAGCTCCCAAAAAAATCTCTGGTATATTTCGGTACCATCTTGAAAAGGCCAAAGAGTCCTGCTGACAATATTTATGGATAATCTGCAAATGTGGCATATAAAATTCGTAAGTAATGATTTTTCGTGTATATATTTTTGAACCAATGCAGCCGTTACCGAAGCTGTCAATAATAATTTTAGTAAATATATTTCTTTTCGATACTAAATTTTTTTTTAGTTTTCTTTTACAAAATGGGCATGATTTATTTTGAAATACGTGGACATATAAAAATCCTATCAATAAAAATATATCATTTATGTTTGTAACATACTTATAAAAACACTTTTATAAATGAACGATTTTATTAAAAACATAAAATGAGTCGGTTTTAGATAGAAATAAATGACACGGTTTGGGATTAATTGTTGTGTGATAATTTCAAAAAAATTACTTGAAAAAGGTTAGTACTGTGGTCACCCTATAGTTTAGAAAGTACAAACGAGAGCTCAACAAATAAAGAAGCGGAGAAGAAAGACATTTTAAAGATATTACGAATAATTTATCGCTTGATTTGTCATCAAACTAATTGAATGGGACATCCTTTGAAGTGTTTGTTCGCACCGAGAGATTTCCGCGTGCTTTGTCCTCGGACGCAGCGACTCGGGCGCGGCTCGGGGCTGATTTGTGGCCGCCTTTTGTCCCAGACAATGCGCTAGTTGTAAATTAATACAGAAACTCAAGAACGGCTCATTTGTTCGCATTTGTCAAAAGTTGAAGGGAATTTTTCGGACGATTTGTGTCGGCGATTTTCTATTCTGTTGTGATTCCGTGTTTCGTTATGAGGTCTAGTTATTCATTTGCAAGCATGTGCACGGCGACCCGCGTTGGGTGCCCGCGCACAGAGCGCATGAGTAATAAAAGCGTGTGTTTTTAGAATTGTCGTTAATCAAGCCTGAAAACAAATTGCCACTATAATTTTCAATTATCTAACTTTACAAAAACGAAGACATAACATAAACATATTGCCATCAAAATAGCTTTGAAGTTTTAACCCTCTAGTGATGTACATTAAAATCGTGTAAAAATTTATGTATTTGAAATTAAATACCCCTCATAGAAGGTTGGTGACCTTTTCATCAAACATATTTCTATCCTGGGCCAGTCTCACTAATTCGCCTTAACCTTCAATTTTTCTTTGTAGGATGCTATATAATAGGAGACCTTCCGCTTCTTTAACAACGTCTACAGCCACATTTCTGCCGCCTCAATTCTTCGCATAGTAGCTGTCTCGAGTGTCCAAGCTTCGACTCCGCAGAGGAGAACTGAGACGACATATAGTACAGTGTTATATCTCTTGCGCATAGTACTTCCTCAAGTTATTAAACGTACTGCGTGCTGATCCCAGTTCTCATGCTTCAAACAACTGCTCATATATTTTTTTGTTTTAACTCTCATCAGTACTTTGTTGTCATGTTGATATTGAAGTTGTCAATCAACTCTGTGCTGACAATCATTCTAGGCCAGCATCTAGGAGGAGAGCGTCACATAGAGATATGTCCACGGTTATCAACCTCCTCTGAGGTGATGCACCTGCTGAAGATGCCGATGAATTCAATGGTGTTTGCTTGGGTGTAAAAGCTCAGCAGTGGCAGGGTTGGAGCGGCGACTCAGGCCGAGGCGAGTAGGCAGTGGACCACACATTACAAGGCACACGGACGCAGTGCCGGGCGCCATAACTCACGCGCGTGACGCGCCGGCTCATCCCAATTTAAGTTACAGCGGGTCTATAAATAATCGGCCGTGTGATTAATACCGGCCGGCGCGCCTTGGCCCCGCGCCACGCGGCTCCCGATCTCAGATTTACTGGCCGCTCTCTCTGTCGTCGGATTAGCGCGGGTTTTATTTTATCCTCCGAGTTTGTGGTTTTCGTGTTTTTTTTCTTCGTAAGTTTACGGCTAGGTTCTGGATATTTGAGCTTATATCGTTTCGAAAGTTTGGCTACGAGAAGATATTTAAAGACTCGTGTTTGCCAACACGTATAAAGATTTTTTTAATTTTTACAAATTATTTAAAATATTTATGTGTTCTCATTATCCTCGCATTCTCCATTCGCATTATCCTAGTTATTTGGATATGTAGTTTAATATGGGTTAGTAATTTTTTTATTAAATATGATGAATAAAAAAAATATCTGCATAAGCACTTTAAGGATTGGGAAGTGAAAATCTGAAGTTGTTTTCACATTTTAAAATAATATGATATAATTTCATAGGACTTATTTTATACTATTTTAAAAAAATATATTAGGTTCATCACATCCTCAAAAATTACATTTTAATTTTATTTATATGTATGTTTTTAATTTCAAAACAGTGAATGAATATAATAGAAAGATATTAGAAACAAAGATAATTTAAGTTTAAGCTTTCATATCTCAGGATTTTTACTAGAACACAAAGGACTTTTTGAAAACGTATTGTTTTTTTTTAAACTAAGCAATTTTTAAGACTAGAGATATTAAATTTATATTATGGCTGTCCGTCCCTTTTAAACGAAACATTATTATGTTCAAAATGCATAAAACGCATTAAAAAGGCATACCATTCATCTGTGGTTTAGTGGCATTATGAGACAGTAAAACATAGTATTGCAAAGTTGTAGTTATTAAAATATACAAATAAAATACATTTCGTGTAAGTTCAAGGTGTTTTTGTTTTGTACGGTGTTTAAACTAAAAAAAAATATTTGCGAAAAATAAAGCTGACGGTTAAATGTAGCTGTACATTTAAATTTCTTTCTTCTGATTCCTGAGTGACAATTCCTCAAAGACACGAGCATGCGCCAGCCCAGAGGCGCGCCAGTCGACAGATTTCCTTCGCATTATTAAGTGAGAGGTGTCAAAGTGTCGGTACAGTATTCTAATCTCTTATCTGAAAGAATTTTCCAAGGAAATTCGAAGGATGCTATTGAAGACAAGGGACGTATGTGTAGGGCAGGCGCTTTCAATACGTTTCTACTGCTCTAAAAGAATTGTTTATAAATTATATATTAATTACAGCATTATACACGAAAAACGATAGAAATCGAGATAGATATCTGAAAGCATATATGATAATGTAAATTCAATAGCAATATAAAAATTACTATCCTGAATTGTTGCATGATCCTACGGTTAAAAAAATTGCTATTTCGATTTTCGAAAAATTTACTTGACAAATAATATTCTCTTTTTTTGTGGATTTATAGGTAAAAATACATTGTGTGGGATAATAAAAGCAATAAGCTAAAAATATAACCTCACAGATCATTTTCAGTATATGGAAGTAAATTGCATATAAGTTTTCAAAGCGGAAGAATATATTAAATTACGTATGAAAAACAATAATGCTATAAAAGTAGGAAAAGTTGGTCGTATTTCTATACATTGTCATCATAAAAAATGGGGGGTTAGCATTGCTTTTGTAAACAATTTTAAATAAGCATAGATGATTTCACTTAATTTTAAATAAATACATTGTTGATTATTAGAACACAAATTAGGTTTTCTTCATGATAAGACTCATTTTTTCATCAAAATAAAAAAAATACTTAATGTATTTGATTTTTAAATTCTTTTTTGATTTAACCCTGAAAATATTTAAAGGTATCGAATATTTTTACATATTTGAATTTAATTATACTTTTGTGACATGTTTAAAGTGACAGTAAGGAAATACTCAAATCCTAACAAATCGTGACAAAATTGACAAGACGTTAAATATTTAATAAAGCTATTTAGAGATTTTAACGACATTGTAAGGTATTGCATATATTTTGAAATAAAATTTATATTTGAAGTTTATATTATTGATCCACATATTAAACTATCTCTGGTTTCTGCCATTTCATTTGCCTTGTCGGATTTCAGATGAATAAGAAGTCCCAGTGTAAACACTGTCTCGAGCCAAGAGTGACATAATGGGAACATGTCGACCCGATGCATTCTGCAGTCATCGTTTAATTGACAATATCTTCATAGTTGCACCATTGACAATGTCAGCTTAACGGATAGATGACTGTCGTATTAAATCCCTAAATGTTTAAATCACAAACTAATAAAAATAATTCATTTTAGGTGAACTAGTGGCAGGTGACTTAATGATTAAAAATAGAGTCATCGATAACAAATCTAAGTAATTTATAAATAAGATACATTGTATGTGTTTTGAAACGCGACATTTTTGTAAAAAAATTTAATTTTAAATATAAATAATCTACTAGCTGATATTTTGTTATTTTTTATACAAGCACAAGTATTTTTTCAAATTATTTAGCTTAGTAAAAATATGTTTGGTCTATTATTATCTTACAAGTCTTTTAATTTACTTGCCGCTTCAACTGTGCCAGCTTCTAAAGAAAGTACTGGCGTTGGAGCTCATTTCTTTCTTTATTATCTACCTATGACATTTTTCTCGGTTCCTTCTACTTGAACTAGCATCACTATTAACAAGTCAATTGTTTATGTTGGTATTACAAAAAAAACTGCCCCAGCAAAAAAAATAACTTTCCTGGTAAGGATACATATTTAGATAGCGTAAAGTGGACTTTCTTTCGTAGGTTTTATAAACATCAGCTGTATTAGCAATAGCATATTGTTAAGTATGCACCACTGCAAATTACGTTACAAATAACTGGCACAATTTATTACATTTGACTTTTGTATCACCAATCAATATTGTCAATCAATATAAGTGATGTATGACAGTCGATTGAGAAATATTTTTTTATTATTTACGACATTGTTGTGTTATTTATGACAAGAAGCTAACAAGTTTCACCTGTGGTATTTTTTTGTTTATCAAGTGCTCAATCTCACCACTATGCAAACACTTTCAATTATTCAGAGAGTACGAACTTTGGCCTACATCGTCTGAAAATGCTTCTCGTTTGATGGATGGGAGATGTATTGGCAATATAAGTTGTTTGTCATTATGAGTCAATCAATTATTGTTACTAGAAACAAGGCTTCCAAGAAAAGAAACACAATTAATTTTTATCGTAATTTATGTTGCTTGTTTGTCATGTCATTACTAAGAAGTAATTTAAATTATACATACTAACACATACCGGATTACAAAACACTAAAACTACGAATATAAAATTCAATTCGTTGTTATAAGTCTTAATCATCCAATATAGTCTTGGATTTTATTCCAGTTACAAGTACCACAGTAAGTACAATCGTAACTTCAGATAATGCAGGAATCAAAGCATGTCTCATCAAGTCCATTATTTCAAAGCTGACCCACTTTTGAATGGTTTACATTACTGCAGTATCCACTTTTTTAATTCCTCATAGGTCCTCTACTTTTCGATCAAAATAATATGCAAAAACTAATTATTTTTAAAATTAAATATTGATTGAAAGTACTGAAGACTATGTATACTTTTGAAACTCCGGATACTAAAACAGAAATTCATCAAATAGTAAATATGACGCCTTTATATTACTTTTTGTGTATTCATCGTTATAGTCCAAAAATTATTATTTTTTATTGAGTTGAAGAAATTCCACCTGACATTCCCCATCTGCCAATCTCTCTTTTCAAGTCTTTGAAAAAGTTCAAATGAGTTGAGAAATGAAATTTTAAAATAAAAGCTCTTCTCAAAAAAAATAAGTTGTCTAGTGATGTGTAAATCTTCTATGCGAACAGGAGTGATTTTTCTATTGGCGTGATTCACGTCCGAACAATGAACGCACAGTGACGTCAGCCCATCAACATTCTGTCTTGTCGAATGATATATAGATCAGCGTCAGTATTGATGGGCCGTTATTGATGATGGACGGGAATCTCTCCTGTTGTTACACACAGTAATGGCTGGGAAGACACATATCACATTATTTATATAATCTTAAGATGTTTTTGTAAAGAAGAGTGGGCGTAAATACTACTTTATAGAAAGTATAAAAATTCCACATTGTATTTATTATTTTTTTCAGAATGATAGAAATGTTGAGAGTTATATTTGATATATTAAAGTTAAATGTAACGTATAAGTTTTGGTATTGAGGTTAGTAAAGTTATTCTAAAAATTCAACGAAACAATAATTTAAATATTATTGTAAAGTTCTAGATAAATTAAATAAATATTTTCAATATGTAATTTTGTTCTAAAACTTTATTTATTCTGAATTCATGGCTGTTTTAGTAAAAAAACTATTATTTACGTATATGCTAATTCCAACAACGGAAATTTATAGTAATGTGTATTTATGATTATGAATTATTTAGATTTGAAATACATATTATAACAAGTTGTTTTCTATTTTATTTTTCAATATGTTTAGTTTTAATTACAACATTCAAGGAAAAAAATGAAAAACTATGTAAATAATCAATCAAATCTAATATGTATGCTTATTTTCTGATATTAAATTTAAAATGTTTGGCAAACCCAGTTTAACGTAACTTACTGAATATTATGAAAATATATCGATTTTATTTTATTTTTAGCTCTAATATATATTTTTTTAAATATAAAAAATCGATACGTTATTAGACTCTTTGCAAAATCACGTCCGCGTCCCATTTAATTAAATCACCGATAACAAAACATCTATTTGTATAATCGATGATTTTTTAAACTAAAAATCTTTCATTCATGGTAACAAATATTGTTTCTTAACTACCATAAAACAATTTTCTATTAAAAAAAAATATGTTGCTTAAATTTTTGTAAAATAAATTCTTCCTATTCAATATCACTTAAATATTGCTGAACAAAAAATTCTCCATTCAGGAGCACAGAAATATAAATGATTAGCAAATAAGCGTACTTCTGAGCGATCTTCTATTAAAAGTTTCAATAAATCATGTCACCACAGGTTAATCATCCAACGCTCCGACGCCACATTCCCGTTCCCCTCGCCGGCGAGGAGCGGAGCGCCTCATCAGCGCCATCCGTCTCGGCTGTCAGGGCAGGGCAGGGGCGGCCAAGGGCGGGCAGGGAGAGCAGGGGCAGGCAGGGGCGGGCAGGGAGGGCAGGGGAAGGCAGGGGCGGGCAGGGGCGGGCAGGGGAGGGCAGGGGAGGGCAGGGGAGGGCAGGGCGGCTGCAGGCCCGGAAAACATCTACCGAGCAGCTTTCGCATATTTTGGCGTTATGGATAATCAATCGTTGTCAAGCGGTGACTTGTGTTTATTTTTGTTTTATGGATTGTTAGTAAGTACTCGTTCTTTGTCATTGGCTGCCAGGAATTCCGTCTTTGTGACATTGTGTCTCTTTGCTGAGAACGTAACTACTACAATATTAAATATGAATGCCAGAGAAAATGATGAATATAAATGCACATTTGTTAATTTTTAGAATAAAAATATTTAGATACAATATTTATTTTTGTTGTAACGCCGATGGATTTAGTTTGTAAACGTAATTTTATTTTTATAAAGAATAGTATTATTTGTGAACACGAAATATGCGAGTAAAGATATACCTAGATATAAATGGTGTTTTAAAAATAAAATAACTATTTTTTTTTAAAAGATTTACAACTACCAGCGAATTAAAATTTAGCCTTACAGAAATTTTAATTGAATCGTTTCGTGATATACCGTTTTATCATTCATTTATCTTTATCCGAAAAATTGGTAAGCATTTATGAATTTTTATTCAGCATGTTTTCACTATTATATATATTTTTTTAACAGAAAATTTCAATTCCTTGCCAGTTTTTATATATTTCGTACACACTAGAAAATTCTTTGTGTATTTTTTTTAAATATTGAATTCTATGACGTAAATAACTTAGCATATAATTATTTTAAAAACACTTAAATGTATATTTAGAGTTCACAGAGAATAAAAAAATTCATAACCCGTTTTCAGCTTTGAATGGCTTTCATTGAAAATACGTATAAGGATAAAAATGACCTCTTTACAGAAGTCAATGCATCTCCGACGTACTGACTGCTTACCATATCTGAACCGGAAGCCGCTTATCAAGACCGCGTCTCAGCCGACCCTGGCCGGGAGACGCTGATGGATGTCGCTCCTCCAGATGACCAGCTGCCAGTTTCTGCTGACAGACCGTCCGAAGGTTCCACCACAAGCCTGGCCGAGCTGACGAAAGAAATGTGGCCGAGAAGGATCGCTTTTTATAACGGTATTCTTTAAATAACGAATAAAAATATATATACAGCTTTAGTTTATGTACTAATTTTTCTTGTAATCATATTACAGATAGAACATAAATGTATTATCGAAATATTACATTTATAATATGTATAAAAATAAAAATTCATATTTACAACTTGATGCAATGCATAGTTGAATTGCATTATTTATAGTAACAAAAACTTAATAGAATTAAAAGTTCCTAAGATCTTTACTTTGAAAACAGGTAAGAGGAGAGGAGCATTTTCTTGCCTGAAAAATATCCGATTGAAACCATTATTTAAGGAGAAATATTTCTCGTACCTGTAGATTTCTAGAGTGTAGGGAACGCAAATCAATGGGAGCGGCTTAACACTCAGGAAAACAACAGACAGATAACAACGGCCGCCAAAATCTATGAAGCATGTATACTTGAGAAAACTCAATAATATTTTATATACAATGAAATACCGCAATATAAACTACAAATATTATATAATAGAAATAAACGAACGATAATTTATTTGTATTATTATTTCATATAATATGAATTTTATTTACTAAAAAAGAGAGTGTATGTTTAAAAATTATAATTTTATTAAAAACATTATGGATTTTTTGACTAAAGCTGTTAAGTAAAATGCCACAAATTAAAGTCTCACGTTTGATTCCCACGTCATAAATCTTCGTAACACATAGTGGGAAGTTGCTGTCAATAAATCATCCATTTAAAAGGAATTAAAATAATCGGAAACGCTACAATTTATTCAGTGTATAAATCAAACAATTGAAACAATAATATTTCAACCGTCAATTTGTTACAAATGCACCCTTTTCTCTGTTTCCGCACCGCCTGCGAATGACAATATTAAATTTAATAAATCAACCCTAATTTTGGCCGGAGAGGGATGACGGGGGTCCGGCATAACATACCCCTCGAGTAATTAACTCCAAATTCAATATTCCATTGACTAACTTCTGATAATCAATTTTTGATTAGGTACATCTCGACATTGATAAATTATAATATTGTACTCAAACAAGTATGGAGCACGCAATTATTAAATCACCTCAATCACGTAAGGACTTACAGATACAAGTATTTCCTCGATTTGTAAATCATCTGATTATCAATGTTATAAAACACACTCGTCTGTAATTCTTTAAAAAAATATTATTAGCACAGAAAACAGTTCATACACACCGTGAAATTTTTAATAAAATTATAAAACCCTAAACATTTAACTTAAAAAAATGCGTAACAGTTTATCTATTTTATATCTTCTAGGTACTGATTTATAAAATTGACTGAAAATATTAAAGCAGTTTTTGCAAGCCATATTGTTATTTTTGTGGTATTATTTTTTTTTATTAATAAAAAGAGAGAGCTTTATACTAAAATAAAAAATATAAAGGGTAAAAAAAATTTTTTTTATTGTAATCCTCACGCAAGAGTTTTTAGAAAATATGCAAAAGTATTTAAGTTTTCTAATTATATATTATTCTGTTTTAGACAGAGCGTAGATATTTTGGCACCATTCTATGCGATTTTTTCAGGCCACAAAAGATAAGCTCTAGGGCAGTGGTCCCCAACCCTATGCCCGAGGGCACCATGGCGCCCGCCGATCGTTTTACGTGTGCCCGCCGCTGTGCGACCACAATAAAAAAAAAAATAATTTTACAAATAAATGGTATGAAAAATTGATATTTAGTAAATAAACAAAGAAATATAAGCGAAAATAATTATATCTTTATAATTTTAAAAATAATAATTCTTTCCAGAAAATCATATAAAACCTATTGAAATAGCATCTTATGGGTGTAGTTTGGTTTGTCTTCGTCTCTGTAATGCCCCCTCTAATAATGCGTTCATGATATTTTTCAGATACTTGGTGGAAAAGTTGCTAAATAAATATAAATCTGATATATTTGCGGTAGTTCATGTATGGTGAAAGCTATGTGAAAGTCTATCTGATATTTTTGCGGTAGAAAAAGTGAAATGAAAGCTATGTGAAAGCGTCTCTAATATTTTTGCGATAAGACTGGTGAGGCGAAAGTTATGTAAAAGTCTACCTGATATTTTTGATAGGACGATAATTGAATAGCGAAATATAAGCAAAAATATTTATATCGTTGTAAATTTCGAAATAATATGCTATTATTTACTTTACTTAATATTGGAATTAAATATATATTTTTTTGTGCATTATATGCATTAACTATGTGCAACTAAAAATATACCTTGAATAAATAAATGGTGCCCGTCGCCGACCGGCATTCTAGAAAGTGCTCTTAGGTGCAAAAAGGTTGGGGACCCCTACTCTAGGGCCTGAATAACCACAGGTCAATAGATTTAGCCTAATTGAAAGAATATTTCAAAATAAAATATTTATAATATTTTTGTTATTAATTTATTGCTAAAGCAATATTGATAAATCAGCTATGTCGAACGTATTTCTTAGTGTGTAATTATAATTAATCGCAATTAGAAGGCTTGCGGGGAGCGCGAGGTAGTCGACACGCAGCGGCCGGGAATGGTTCATTTGAAGCCCTGAATGCTCAGCTCTAACGACGGCGGTTGTAATATACGATAATCGTTCCCGAGCAACTATTATTCCCGCCCGGCTCGGCGACTCGACAGTGGTACCGATTTAGACAAACAATAAATACGTGACAGAATTCAATTCGTACTCGTGGACTAACTTCCCAAGAGACGGAGCGCGGAATAAATCTACGTCGGCGATTGTTTGGGAAACCTCCATTACAATAAGCTTCTTTAGATTTAGATGGCATTTTAATAAATCTATTTTTTTTTATTAAAAAAATAAATAAAATGTTTGCGCCACCGCATTTTCAGCATTTGATAATTCAAGAACAATCACCATGATGAAAAAAATCTCATACTTTAAAATCTATATTTGAAGCATTTCCAGCTTAGAAACATAATACTGTTCAATATTAAAAACGACTCTAATGATTTTATAAAAAAGTAACAATCTCTTTTAGAGCATTGAATAATGCATGTTCATATTAGAATAAGTATGATTTTTTTTATAAAGCCTTCAAATTAAAATTTAAGCACCGCTCGTCTGTAGGTCGTTCCTTTACAGCGTACAATTTAAAAAGCGTGGATTAACAGATGTACAATCTAGCCGAGCATATCCTCATTTAAAATCACACGGACGCTCCGCCTGTATGGACTGCAGATTTATGAGTCCAATAAAGAACAGCGCTCGCTGTGGAAGATGTCTAATAAATATTAATACAATGAAAACATCATGGAAACACAGGCGGGCGCGCTACACCACGAAATAACGCCATTCAAGATGTCTGCCCATTGTTTATGGCAATGGCGTACAAATTATGCCACAGTTGACACTACGCCTCGCTGTGACCCGAATTTACTTCTTTTATTACCGTGTTAACATACTATCTAATAGCCCAATGATACACTCGGACTAGTAATTACCGATGGGAATTTTTAGAACTGAATCGCTTAAGGCTGTGTTCGGAAATAAAAATAAGACACAATTTTATATAATACAACATTTAAAAATTATTTTTTATCATAAATCAGTTGCATATAAGTTGAATGTATGATTTATTTGTGTAGTTTGATTGAAAAACAGAATACACTTTTCTTCACATCATATTCAGGAAGAAGAATTGGAAACAAGACTTAAGAAAGAAAATAGTCTCAGTCAAAAGATATAAAACTTTTCCGAAAATAAATGCCATCATTATATGAACATTGTACATTCTGTTTTGTTAACGCTGAAAAGTATCCTTTAAACCTTAAAAACTTTACCAGGCACAAATATACTGAAATAAATCAGTAAAATCGTTCCCGCCGTCGTTTTTCGACATTAAGGGCGATCATTAAACCTTTATTTCCGTGAGTAGAGATGTTATAAAAGTGGATCTTAAAGACTGAAGAGCATCTTTGAAGGTTTATTAGCTGCGATGAAAGTTTACAGCCTTCGTGAGCGCTGAAGGATTCCAGCCAACAGCCGGCAAATGATCCAATCAAATAATATAACAGAGGCTTTTATTAGTGCATATTATGCTGCACTTTGTGGCCACGTTTCACCTTTGAATTATGAAGCATAACGCTGTAAGTATCTAACAATTATGAAATATGATTTCCTGTCAAGTCAAGAATGTTTAAACAAAATTAGTTTATTATACTCTGCTAACACTTTTAAGTTCGTTTTTTGAAGGACACGTACGATTTCATGCCATATATTACAATGAAGTTCAAAACGTTTACTTGGCTTTTGTAGAAGCCTTTAGACCACTTGAAACATCCCTGATATGAAAAGCTTAATAAAAACCGTCACAGTTATATCGTATAGTTGCTGAATGTAGAATTCTCAGTGATTGGTTTAAACATGATGGCCGATTATGAAATCATCAGCAGTTATTATGTTTTATATAATGCATGCTCCTTAACGCTAAAAATATCAACATTGTAAGACCTCATGTCGTAATAGCATTTTAGATATACAATCGATCAGTCTAAAATATAGGCGCTACTGACAAGAAAAATGATTTATTGACTTAGTAATTGCGGCAAATTATTTCAAAATATCTTAAAATATTGACGTTGATTAGCTGCACAAAATCAACATAAATCACACGTTAAAGTTCTGTCAGATGTAATCGCACCCTAAACGGGTAGAGTGGGTGGGTATTTTGGCGCGCTCAGCGTCAATGGATAATATATCAAGCAAATGACTGTCAGCCAGTAGTGTCGCGGCTTTAACGTCGAGTTAACAATGACATTAATATTCTAATTCTCCCAGTACAGAGGCTGGGAACATTTGTTAAATGGTTCATTCAATTCCAGCTGACCCCTGACAGAGCGACTCGCGTTACAATGTAGTCGATGAACTTTGCTATATTGGGAACCTGGGGCCGTGGGCTTATTGTGTTGTATCTCGTGCATGATTGAGAGCATTGTGTCTACTTTGAATTATGTAAATTCAAGAGATAATTAATCATTTTTGACGGTTTTGTTTTCTTTGCGTATATTTTGGTCAAAAAAAATTGTACAGGTTTTAAAATTCTTACCGACTAGAATGCGTCGTGCTGCGCGAATTAAGAGTCCTGAATGTAGTGTTTTTTTGGTTTTCATTATTCTTATAATTCTGTTAAAACAATGGAAAGAAAATCTTTAAAATAAGAGCCTTTATGATGCAAATTATCTATGATTTCATATATTTACCGGGAGCAGCTGATTGCGCACTATTTATATGGTTAAATTTATGTGATTAACAACTGTTCTATAATTGATTTTCTATTATGTGTATTTATTACAGATAATTACACCGCACACAATGGTGTAATTTAATATTATCTGCAGAGCTGTATACTGAACGAAGTAATATTTTATGCATTGCAAAGGCGCTGTTAAGCCATTCATTGAATGATAAATTATTTTCCCATCATTCATATTGACTAAGAAATTCTACAGCCATAACTGGCTTCAAATTGCATCACTGTTATCATATCAACGGACAAAGAGCAGTGGGGAATGGACGAAACGTCACCGGGATACAATAATCACCAATATTCCAATCAGCTGCGCTGCCGAAGATTGTGATTGATACATCAGCCGTCAGTGTTGCTGAGTGCGCAGACTGAATCAGAGAATTTATCGAAGTGCCCGTTAGTGACACTTGCCTCATTGTCACTGCGATCACTATTTAAGTGACTTAAATGGCGTACAGCGGCTGGCTTGGACAAGTAGGGACGGTGAATGTGTCTCAATAATTTATTAATAATTAAAAATATATATTTTATGTACACAAATTTTCAGTGTGTCCTAACAATTGTAATTTTTTATAGTTTTAGGTTATTAAAAATAATTAAAGGTTGCTTGTCTGTGTGGGTAACTATATAGCAGTAATTTTCGCTCTTCAGCGTCACAATTCACAATACACAGCGCTGGCACCCCAATCTAAAGGCATCGATCACAATAAATAAACACATAATAATATTAATAACTGTGAAAAAATACTGGAGACGTGCCAGATTGAAGACGAGCGATTTGAATTGCTTGTTTGTTAACCATATTTTTCTTACTTTTAAATTTATATTTTGCTCGTATTGCTTATATTACCTGCACTTGAGTATCTAGAGGTAGACATTACATGATATTTGTACTATGGATATCCTTCTCAAATTAAATGATTAAACGATTCTATTGGGTAGAAATTGTTAGAGTGACTCCCCACCCCTACTTTGACAAGCTGAAAGATCATGGCCTGCGTGTCGTGAGGATTAATATCGCCCTGATGACAGCTTATTTGAAGTAACAAGTACTGAGTACGTACTGAGTAAAGTCTGCGCGGCGTGCATTGTGAATGGCTGTTCGCCCGTTGTTTATCGCGGCCGTTTCGTAATTGAAGTAATGCGTTTGAACTTGCTGTAATGTTTTGTGTTTCTTGATTAATATCCTCGTTCAGAATCAAATTGATTTTATATTGAGAAACGTTTTCCTTGAGAGCGGATTAATGCGGCTCGTACAATCCAACTCCGTGACAAGCACATCTGTCATAGTTTATGATTTTATTTCCAATTGAAAATATTTATTCTTGGCGCGCTGGTGTTTGAACGTGGGTAAATCGTAAATTAAGAAGTTTGTCATCACAAAGTGTACGGATATAAAATAAAATTAAGTGCTTTTATTTCAAAATATCTTTTAAAGTCGCATGTGCCTTAGGTAGCAAAACCTATATTTATAACCGTTTATCGTTATGATTATATTTAACAGATCTGAAATTTATTATCGATGTAGTTCAATTATGATGACAATATATTTTTAGAGAACTGATTCATAAATGAAATGCCAAGAAAAACTTTTGAATATTTTCGAGATATAAGTAGATAATCAACGACAGCTAGAAGGACACATTAAGATTAAAAGTTCACAAGAGAATATACAAATAGACAGGTAATAAAAAGCATTCAAGAAAATTTGCTCCGCCTCCGACTTTATACGTCTCACGCATTTGTCTAGTAGCTTACAGAGAAATGTCAGTAAACCTGCATAAATACGGCTTTTTTTAAGTTTTAATTTGAGATAGAGAGTTTTAACTCTTTATAATTTAACAAAATTTGAAAAGCAGAAAAAAATTGCTTAACCCACATGATTGGCACACTAACGTGCTAGCCACTGGACCACAAGGTGGAATAAAATTTATTTATAAAAGTTACACATATTATATAGACGATAAAAAGTATTTTATATACTTTTTTTATGGAAAATTATAGATATCCACGCGATTTACATCTACTGGATGGTTGTCATCCCTTGTTGGGACTACAAGAATTAAGCTGTTTTAATTTTTTTTAAAGTCGTTATTGTACCAAAAATGTTAGCAACTTTCTCATTGCTCGTAAGACAGCCAATTACATAGTATTGATTGGACAGAATGATTATTACATATTACATGTAATGCATGGCTTCTGAAAAAAAGGAGCGCTTAGATGTTGCGAGGTGTCACAGCTTAATCATCGTTACAGCCAGAGAGCATGATGTAAGACGAGAAGATGGAAAAAACACCATTGAAAAAGAGCGAGGCTTAAATCAAATGATTTATTGGAGTAATCAATAAAATTACATATTCCCACAGCAGTGGCGTGCGTGCTGTGTTACAGGTTTTGCAAATAAGTACACATCTGAGAGGCAAACTCTTCTAAATGAACAAATAAAGTGTCCAGTTTCATAATTTTATTTTTCTATTATTTTTTAGCTATTTCTTTAAACAAAATATTTATTAATGTTATTTTGGCACTATTATTATTTAAGTTTTTTTTTACTCGCATTATTTTTATACTCATTGATAATGGTTTATAGTGTATATTAATATTTTATCTATCTATTTTTTTAGAGCATAAAGGTTTTTCATAAAAAATATATTCAATCCCTTGATTGGAATGTGATTTATTTTAACATCTTTTTTTGATAGTAACTCATTAAAAATAATCTCCATTTAGTCACTGTTATTCATAGATAATTTCACCCCGTGATATAAAACAAACCCTTAACTTAAGCCGGGTAGTAAGGACGCTCGTACGCCACTGTCTGGCTCAGAGTGGCACAGTCCGCTGCCGGGAACGCTTCGCTGCATCCCTTCTCACGCGGTCTCTCTGCATTAACAGCAGACTATTCTTCATTTGGCTGACAGCAGAGGTGTCGTCATTGCAACGACTGAGCCACAGCGATGCTGATTCACGACAAAAGACATGATTGATGACCGGGCTGAAGAACGGACTCGTTGCGAATGTGATGTGACAGATTATATCCTCGGTTATAATGATGGCGGCGAAGCGAACAGGTGGCAAATTGGGCTTAAATTTTCAATGAAACGAATGAACGTAATTCAAATTTATGACTTAAATCAGGCTATAAATACTCAATCTTATTCAACTATTTTTAAAGAGTGCCCGGCCATATATTAAATATTTATTTAGATAACAATATTTTCTTTTTGCTTTTATACGTAAATCGATTCTATAAATTTTAAACGTTAAGTCATTTCTCATATATTTCTATGTATTTGCTTAAATAAATAAGTTTTTTTTTTAGTAGCAAGATAACTAAATGCACTCAATTTATAGCCTTTTTTAAAGTGTGAGAAATTTCAAAAATCAAAGAATTTTGTGTTCCGATGAAACCAAATACATACTCAACTGTAGAAATGTTATCAGATAATCTGGTGATCTAACAATCTTTTAGCAGTGGCCAATGAAAATATCGTTACGATTCCTAAGGTGTCATAATCATTATACAAAACCTCTTAAAAAAAAAATAATAACACATTATTTTGAGAAACATAAAGATACCATTGAACACTCTAATCAAAAGCTGGCTGAAAATGCACGTCGAGCGCCACCTGACAGGCAATTGTATCGGCATGTCCGCTCGGGTGTTTCCGGCAGCCCTCGGCGGTGACCGCCGGCGGACGTGACGTCACGGCCAACAATGGCGCCGCTGACAGCTGACCGCTCTCATAAGCTGTCACTTTGCGACGAGAGCGATAGACGTCCGGTCTACGGCTGGAAGTGACTTCCGGTTCAACTTGTTCCACTCCGTAACGCCCAGCATTAAGTGGGTACCGAATTTTATGTTTTGATCTGTAACAGGTTGGAATTTGTATTTCAAAAACCTTCATTTTATACTAAAATTATAGAATTTATTTTATACTCATAATCACGAATAATAAATATTGCCTACTAAATTTCATTAACTTTATAACACATAAAGTGATACATTTTTTAAGAAAAGTTTATTTTGGATAGTGACTTAGTTTATAATATGCTAATATTTGTAAATATGCACTGATTTATACGGAGATATTGTATCGAAATCAATGCTAATAATAGCACTGATCTTCACATAACAAATCTTTTATAAATATAACAAAAGGTCAGCATATTTAATGAATATACCATTAATAATTCAATATACATTATTCGCGTATGTTGGGCTTAGATAGTACTAACCTCTAACACGCATTTCCAAAGAAAACGATATTTAATTTGGGTTAGATACTGAAATGTGACATTAAGAAAATAATTAAAATACCATGTGTTCACCACGTAAAAAATGAGAGGGTCTTGAACAAAACGCCCAAAAAAAAGGATAGTAAAAGAATGTAAGGTATAAACATAGTAAATATAGACCACTGCAAAATTAGTGGATAATCTAGAGAAAAATTCAAGGTAAAAGAGGCAATAGAAGGAGAAAACTAACTAGTGAGATGGCCACCAATCTCCTCTGAAGAAAGGCATTCAAAGTAGAAGATATTGAAAATTATCTATGTTTCGAAGATGGACGGATGATTGAGAAAAAATCATTTGGTTATATTGCTCGCCGTAAAGAGTCTAAAATATTCTGTAGAAGAGCAGAATCAATAAAGTGACTATGAAAGGCCTAGTCTAAAATTTCGAAAAATATAATATTCATTTAAGCAGCATGGCTGCTCGAGATCTTCGGGAATGTAGCCACACCACAATAAAATATACACTAATAGAAATTGGCACAAGAACCACACATGAAAGTCCGTTTCGTTTTCAAGATTAATTACGTTAATAAATGAATAAATATGATTTAATGGTCGCTGGCAGAGGACGGCGGGCCTGGCGGTGCATCGCTGCACCGACGCGCGCGGCGGACCGTTTTATTATGACGGGGACACGACTGCACGTGCAGGCTGCATGACAGCAGGGACGGTGCCTCACCAATTACTAACAAAATAAAAACAACGTAATTACACGTAAGCTTTGTGTTGAACTACCACACGCTTTTTTTATAACAACAAGCTTTGCGCAAACCACTTGTAAGCAGTAAAAATTTATAAACAAAAAAATTTGAAACATCGTTTATTGTTTTTGAATTCGATTTTTTTTCGTCATATTATTATTATTTTTAAACTTTTTTTATCATTCGAAAATGGCTCCTATTAATCCACATTTTTTTGTCGTCTATTAGAAAAGTTTACAGCTGTTAAGTTACGTGTGGATCTTGAAATTATTTATTTTGAGACTCACATGAAGCATTTGTTTTTCACTTCCGCATATGTATCAACCTCTTAATAACATATGCGATATCCATGTTTTAATATTTATCATGCAATAATTAAAAATGTGTAAATTTCAGTAATTTTCGTTTTGTAAAAATATTAAAAATATTTTTTCACTACTATGTATTTATTTTAATTATATAAAAACATTATGTACATAAATATGTTTTACAGATTTACTGAAAGCGTGAAATGGAAAGATGAAATTACAACAGATTGCAGTTTCCATTTTATAAATTTTACATAAAACAATGTAACCATTGGGTTAGAACTTTTTTATATTGTAGAGTAACAACTAACTCATATTATCTGTGTATACGTATCCCTTTCAAAGGCTTAACATAAAAATATCTTTAAAAATGATTCTTACCCTAACTTGTTGTTATGACCTATTGCAGTTACCGACGATTACGGAAACTTGTTTGAACGTACGTTTAGAGCAGTTCCGTCGCTAGCCCTGTCGGCTAGAGTAGCACTCCGCAGTCAATGTCAGATAATGTCAGGAGCAGTTAATTGCCCGCAGAAGAGATACATCTCGAATTTGAGACAGAAATCTTTTCGAACTTGGCGTAATTGGTGCGGTTGAAACGTTTACCTTGTATAAAAAAGGTAATCCGACGAAGGTTACTGGAATAAACAAGCAATAAATTATTGATTGCTACCTTACCGTGACAATCTGCATTGTTTACCACTTTTTTAAATAAATAATTTGGCCAATTTACCGTCGCCGAATATCAAACACCTAACCATCAAATTAGCATATCGAGAATTTAGTTGGTTTGAAATCACGAATAAACATACGTTATAATAAAAATAACAAAGTACGTGCACTATTTGTATTTTATCCCAAGAGGTAAGTGCAATATTGCATGTTGTTTTGGAATAACTAGTTAGATTTGTTACTGCACAGCTGACTATAAACTTGAGAGTAAATGAAGTGTTCTCTTTTATTTTTTCATGAAAATAAATTGCAATGTTATGTAACCGCTCAAACAATGCACTGTTGATTGCAATTCATTTCTATTCAGAGGTATTCTAAAAAAATAACTCATAATGATTTATAAACTCATATTGATATAATTTTAAGATAAATAAAAAAAATTGCAATTTAAAAGAAGGACAATAATTAAAACTTATTATTTAAATCAACAAAACTGTGACGTGTTTTGCGACCAGACAAAAAAATAATAAAGAATAAGAAATCTTGTATTAAAGTGAACAAAGCCCTTAATTTGTACCATTAATGTAAAATAGTTTATTAAAAACATTACAATGCTCGATTATACTAGTATATTACTTAAAGTTTAGCATAATAATGAACGAAGTGCTTTTATAAATAATAATTGCATGTCTCATATAGCCATAAATATCCACTCTCATGATTAAATAAATGTAAATAAATTTAGTTTAGTAATTACTTAGTTATTTCAAAATAAACATTAATACGAAGTTTAACTTACGTGTTAAAATATAGGATAATAACTATTTTAAAAAATGAGAAAACTCCATTTATATAATAAAAAAAACACGCTAAATAATTAATATCAGTATTCAAATAAAAACAATATATATCACAAATAAAACAAAATGATTCTGCTAGTTTAGGCCGTCAAACAATTAGTATGGGTACTTTGGTTTAGTTGTTAATAATGGTTAACGTTCTTGTTACATTGTAGGGACACGATGAACGTAATAGTTAAGACACCAGGCCGTGAACAGAAAGGTAAGAAGGTAATTGCGAAGTAATACTGTCTACTTTAGAAAAAAATATATACATAGTAAGAAAATATATTTGTATATTAACAATCGATCTGATTAAAAAAAATAAAGGTAAAAATTCATAGTTGGTTTATTCCACTATCAATATTCATTACGAACAGCAACAGGGTCATAAGTGGTAGATCCTCTGCGGGATAATCTGTCCTCGTGAAGCAGGATCAATAAACCCATCAAACTCGGTCTTCATTGCCGCCATCCGCTAGAGCTGATCTTCATCAGGACTCGGCACGTCTCCGGCAGCCAAGATCCTAGCGGATACCTTGGGATAATGCACGACACAATTACTCATCATTTCACCGTACTTTGCAGAATATCCAGCTACTGTAAAGCCTTGAGCGAAATGAATATTTGAATTATCATAATATAAATTAAATCATTAATAATTATCGATTTTTTTTACTAATCCATTTTTTAGGACAAAAGTAAAGGCATTGAGTGAGGTTATACACCATAACCTCGAAGCTACTAATTTCTCTCTCTTTTTACCAACTGTACGAAAAATTGTGTAGTTTGTATAAAAAAATGCTTTTTTATAAAAAAATATGCATTATAAAACTTATTTTAGAACGAGAGTATTGAGATTGTTTTACATAGACTATGGCTATTTTTGGCATAACTACAGGGTGTCAATATTATCTATACTTTTTATGGGTCACTCCCTGAACTTCTTCCACGTAAATATACAACATGAATTAAAGCTAAAAGATTTATTGTATTTGCCTTTTTACTATCTATATATATTATATCTGCTATTCCATAATCGTATTCTAAACAGGTTAATTCATAACGCGTACTCTTATTTCACGTATAGTATATTTTTATTTGCCGACTACTGGGGGCTTCGCGATAATAAATCATATTAATTATTGATATATTACGGGAAAATAGTACTGCAGGTTAGTTTTATGTATATATAGATTAAATATATTGCATATACGGTACGGCTCCATCCCGCCACAAGTGTTAATTGACCGCTCCGCGGACTGCTCCGCCGCCGGCCGGGAACTGCAATGAAGGATTTATGCTGCACTTTATTGCACTCGATTGGCAGACTGACGTTTATAGCGGCGGGGAGAGATTTGCATATAACTGTCGGCGGATTTACGACCCGGCCTGTGATGTGCGGGGACCGCGGCTCGAGTCCCGCTTTTCGTTCGTTCATTAGGCAGCCTGCGGAGAGATAAATGGACTCTCTGAAAAGGTAGCAATTATGAGTAACGCCTGGTCTATAGAATGTTAATTGCTTTTGTAAATATCACCGATGCAGTTGAAATTATAAATAATTCACTCAAATACCCCCTACAGTATATTTGATTAATATTTTTAGTATAGCACTTAATGACGAGATGTTAAGACGTGGAAAGATTATATTGTAACCATATATTTAATGATACGAATTATTGTAATAATCGGAATTGTATGATTAGAATTAAATAAAATTATATTGAATTAATTATTTTATTGCATTAGTGTACAAGGAAATGAATTACCAATTGTATTGGATAATAACCATATTAAATACAATCAAATTACACAGCTATTAATATTTATTAAATAATTATGTTTGATAAATGTAATAACAACTTGAAATTCAAGTAAAAATATTTATTTTTATACGTCTCCAATAAAGCGTGTTCTTATTAAATTTATTCACTTCCACGAATATTATATACCTAGTTTTCCTAAAATATCATAATATGTATTAAAATAAATAAACATTTTTTTGTTATATGACTTAAAAAGTGTAATCATTACAATCATAACCTATATATACACATGTATTAGTAATTAAAAGCAGATGATTGTAAACTGGAGAGCAATTATTCATGTCTTGACTACTCCATCATTACAAGACAAGTCATTAGTATATAATGATGCAACCCTTAGTGGCGTCGGCTGTGAATAATTTAAGATATATTTATTTATTAGATGTACAAAAAATATTTGATCTTATTAATACAGTATTCAACTTTACAGCATTCTCTATTTTTTTTTTTTGCTTTTTTCCAGTTAATTTTACATCTTTGGTTAATTAAAATCTAACAGATATTACAACAACAAAAAAAGTAACCCATTATGTACTGTAATACTTAATCTAGCGTAAGCCAATTTGATAAAAAGTTGATAGAAAAAACGATTAAACTTATATATTATAATAGATAAATTTGTTAAAAATGTATATAATTAGATAATATATCAGATATCCAATCATACCAAAAATAGTAGACGTACAAATATTAAATGATTAGTCAATATGACAGGTGCCATGTAAATTAGGCCTCGTTCACAACGAAATATCTTACTACCCAGTTTATATATTAATTTTGATTGATATCCGAAACGCAAAGTCCATTTAATCAACGCAACACCGCCAATAGCCATAATTTTTCTCGTCTTAAATACCAGGAGAGCTGAATAAATCACTCACAACGCTAACAGTTACCTTGTTAAAACAATCTCTTTTCCGAGCGAGCGCTTCGGGAACAACTTTATCAATAAAACCATTAATTAAAATGTAAATTAATAGCTATGCACAGCCGACACGACTCGCTTAACGCTCTGGGGGTTTCTCCGGAATCGGGCGGACGGAAAACCATAGAAGGCGCTCTAAAAGTTGCTCTACCTGCTGCTCTCGCAATGCCGCGATTCGAAATCTGCGCTTATCTCGTGCTCTCTCGATACCTCCGTTTCCTTTATCTCAAATCTCACAGTACTCATTGCGGTTTGAGAGTAAAAAAGATATTGTTAAGTTGTTAAGTGGCAAGGCGTTACGGCTGTCCGCCGTTATTATTGATGGTAATTATAGATTTGATTAAATTTATTGAAGAGTTAGGAACGTTTTTGAGATTGGATGCGCCGATAAAATAGAAAATTGTTTTGTTGCATCACCTGTAATCTTACCGACTGTTTTTGTAAGATTTAATTATCTCTTCCTATCTGCAGTATTCGGAGTTTTGAAAAGTGGGTCAATTTATTGGCTCATAATTTTTGTGCTTTTCCCCTTTTTGTATTAACACATTGATATAATTAATCACCCATTCAAGCCGATGATTAGTTGTTTAC
Organism: Atopsyche davidsoni; assembly: GCA_022113835.1. Taxonomy (NCBI): domain Eukaryota; kingdom Metazoa; phylum Arthropoda; class Insecta; order Trichoptera; family Hydrobiosidae; genus Atopsyche; species Atopsyche davidsoni. The sequence goes on from JAILWY010000021.1 coordinate 5,310,127, forward strand.
GCTCTATTAAATATATTACGAAGCCAAATATTTTTTTCTTTAAAACACACCAATAAAAATATGTCTGTGTTATTATTTTACGTGACAACTAACACCAAAAATAATAAATTATAGTTTTACTCATCAAAAGCTTTGTCAAATAATTATATGCGTATACTCAACTTCTGGAAGTTCTCTTCAAACGCATAATTTGAATAAATAATCTTTTGTTATCAACCATGTGCAATCAATAAAAAAATGTATTTATTAAGATTCGACCTTATTTACCGCGTATAAATTATCACGAACAAATTTGATATTTAACTTGGTTAATAATACATATTACTGTTTACACTTTAAGAAGATGTTTGTTTTTTGTTGTAACGTTTTTCTAAATTGAAAAAAAATAAATGTTAGTATCTGATAAAATGTTAATTACAACGACCACTCCACTCCGCATTGTTCTACCAGCCATTGTCTGTACCGAGAAACCGAAGGCAGCTCGGCTCACTACACAACACTAAACAAGCGTTAAAACGACAGAGTTTAAGTCTACATACAGGCCGGCTTACACGGGCCTGCCATGCCACCTGTCCATAGTGTCCATTACCCATTACACCCCGCCAAGTCAACAGTCGCCGAGAACGAGTGCGGGTACGTACGAAGCACGCACGTAGCAAGTTATAGCGGAGCCCCGCGGCGCAGTGCGAGGTAGCGACTCATGGACGTCATATTTCAAGTCTCACCTACAGATCTACAGGGGATTAGGGCCGGCGATGCATACAGCTTCGGCGAAAATAAAAATGAACATGAATTTTCGTATTATCTCATACAGAAAAACATTCAAAAATATTTATTGCGTTAGACTACATTTCTTATTAGTCAAATAATACTTTAAATACTACCACAATAAATATTTCTAGAGCGGGTTTCGCAGCTGTACGGCTTATTTGTAACTAGTATAATTTATGTAAAACTCGAATTACGATGTTTATATATCCTCAATGCGAATTCACGTCGCTAAACAAAATGTTGCCTAAAATATTAGAAAATATATTTTAAACTGGATTTTCAAATTTACATAAAATGATCTAAAATTTAGCGTGATATATATATATATATTATATTGTGATTTTTTTTATTTTCTAGGAGGCAGAGACTGTTGTTTTCGTAGGTGTGCCACCGCAGCACGGCAAGTTATAACATATGTATAAATAAATATGCAGTCGCGATAAGACGATTTATGAGGCATTGTCAGGGGTGTTGTATATCACGGGTCCGCTGCACCGGAATACAGATGCGGGGAGGCTGCTGGGAGAGCCTTCTGATCTCACTTGGCTTATTATATATGTTTTGAGCTTGAAACAAAATCGAATAGTTTTTTAATTTAGAAACTGAATATACAGTCTGCGGATTTCACATACGATAATAATTAAAAATATGGATCTTGAAACTTATATTTACTTCTCTATCTGAACTTTAATACTAAAAAATATTGAAAATTTTACTTAACCAAGTACCTAACTTGACTTCTTGCCTAGGTATAACAAATTAGTAGATAACATCACAGCCATGAGTACCTGTAGTTGGAGATTTAAGCTATTTTTTAACATAAGTGAAAATTATTACAAAAATGTGAATGCGGTATTTAAAAGCATTCATTTTAAAAGTAATGGCGACGTTTGGGCCGTGAACGTTGTTGTCATCTTCGGGATTTATGCCCGGTGGTGGTGGGAGGGGCTGTAAGGCTCACGCGGCCCGGTCGTGACCGCCGGGACCTCGGCCCGTGGGTTCGAGTCCCTGTCGTGCATGAAATTGAATTTATTATTTACTATGAGAATAAGGTAAACTTCGAATATCTGCGAATTTAAGGAATAAAACTCACAACGTAAGATGTAGGTATTCGGAGTTTCATAAGAATACCCCCACTGATTTAAAAAATTAGGTTTTTGAATATATGAATAAACATTGAATATATAAGATATAAAAAAACAATTGTAATTTAAAGTAGCGCAATGGTAAGAATTAAATGACTTAATTTTTTTTCTTAAAATAGCTTAAATTGAATTAACAAAATCTATCAAAGTTTATAATCGTTGCTGTTAGGGTAATTTCTCGTTCAATCATAAAGCCACGGGGATCAACAAAATATAATCAATTTATACATATTTTACTAATAAAAAAATACACATTCTATTAATTGTCTGGTATAAAATATGATAATTTATAATATATATATTGACAACAGCAAAGCCCTTTAATTACACAAAAGGTAGACAAGTGGCATGTTTATATTGAATGAACACGAATCATTCATAGTTAACAGCATCAAGTATACCGTGGAGAATAAATAATCAGGTGCTATCTTCTCAATCTATTCAATTTGTTCTCGTGAGACACCTCCGGGCCCGCGGCTCTCGGTCGGAGTCGCCAGCCTCCCTCGGCCACGTGGCCGACACCTGGCGGACCGGAGTAAGCTGATACCCTGACAACGAGATGCTGCAAGTGGCTGCCGAGATGATGGATAAATTTTATGACGTTACTTTATATTCAAGTAATAAGATAATCCAAGGGTCTGAAACCTAACAACTCTGTGAGAGAACGGAGCCGCATGAGGGAAGAGACTCGAACTATCAATGGCAAAATGAATGTGTATACATACTTTGTTACGTCTATGCCATCTGCTATGTTAAATAGAGATAAATCATAAGATCTTAGTATGAATGATAATATATTTGATATAATACATTTCACACTATTTATTTTGTTTAATAATATTTTTAGGCAGCGAGTGCAATGTTTATAAGTTTTTTTTAAAAAACACAATTATTCATGCAAAAATCCTTGCGTACGTGATTTGCACGTTCATTATTATAATTATGAAATTTCATAATACATCAAGAATTTATTTAGCTCTCACGTCTAGGATTGCAGCCCACGCAAGCACTCGATACAAAAGTTATTTATTTATTTGTTTACGGCGCCATAATATAAGATATATAATTACTCGGGTAATAAATAATATGAAATAAAGATATTAATAATGTTGCGTAGGTATACTTCATAGATGCTCGTTTATTCATATAAATTATTCAATACCATAGTGGTTAATTATAATCTTATAATATTCTATCATGGCTTTATTAAATTCTACAGGCAATGAGACTTAATGAACTCAGCTACGCACTTATATGGGTTTCACTAATTAACGTTATTATTTGAAATATAAATTGTCGTTATTAAAATATGTTTATGGATGGCCGTTTTTCAGACTCTTCTAATAGTATAGTATATGGACATAAAAACAATGACAGTTTTTTATCTCACGAGGACTCTATGTGTCTAAGTTTCGAAAACGTTTCGAAATATTTTAAACAAAAATCATATTTTAAAAAAATCACAATATCAATAATAAGTTAACAGATTCTGTAGATTGTGGAAATACTATATTAATAATTATACATGCTTAAAGTGTTGAAAATTATTTAAAAAAAAACCTTCTCTTATATTTGAAAGTATGGTGGAAGTGTATGAATAACTATTAGCGATTAAAGATCTAACTTTGTAGGCATTATGTTGCAAGTGAATACAATGTAGCATTACAACGTACTCTACGGCTACAAAGTAGTGTGTCTCTACTTTTTAACGGTATTATATATTAAACAGTATAATATACTCAAGTATGACGTGTGCACAATGCTACAACATTGGCGTACGAATAAATTGACACTACATGAAAGAATTCAAGTCAAAGTTCACGCTTGTTGACAAGGAGTTGAAAAGCCGCCGTCGCGATGTTGAACAGAACCCGACACGTCAGCGGGGCTCGCCCTAATGGAAGGCCTGCAATGCATGCCGGCCGCACTGCATGCCGCGCCGCACGTCTCAGGATGAATGTCCCTCTTACCGCCGGTATCGCCCATTGTATGCAAAACCCATCTCCACGGGCGGTACCAAGTAAACCTCACTTATTATGTGCGGTTTAAATTAAATTATTATTCTGTTGTGAAAGCAATCGAGAGAACTTCGTGAAAGTTTATTTATCAATATTCAAATAATTTGAGCACTCAACTTTATAGCCGTCTGTATCCCAAAATTCAGATCAATAAAAAATAGTACGTTTTGTTCTCATACTGAAATTTTTAATATGAACCTTGCAACCTGTAATATGATTTGTCGTTTCAATCATTTACTTGTTGCTAAGACCAATAATCGTGTGTTGATTAAAATGAAAAATCATCGTATATTAAATTAGTATCTATTATCAACTGTCGTAATAAATGTAGCATTATATGCATAAAAAATAGATGACGTCACATAAATATGTACTTTTTCAAACAGGAGAATTTTGTAATTTTTTTTGATCATTTCCGTTTTTTGAGTTTTGAGAAATTTCTCCACGAGGCGCCGCTGCTTATCAGGTAGCGATTTTGCCACCTAGTGGTGCAAATTCCTTGCACCTGCCGTGCAAAAGAGGTCCTTATGCACGTGACGCTACGGGCGGCTTTGGGGCGGGTCGGCCGGGCTCGGTGGCTGGCGACAGCTCGCAAGGCCCGCACAGATTGTCAGAAATATTCCGAGCGCTCTCGCATTTGTTTGCTCGCGAATAACTTAAATTTGTTTTTGCTATCGCGAAGATATTTTAAAACTTCTTCAAGAATGTTCGATTTCTTTTGATCGACCTAACAATACGTTTTCAGCAATGTCAACAAAACTTTTCACAGCGGTAGGGCCGATGTCGATTTGGATCGGCAGACCTTTCACAAATCAACTTCTTCTTTGCACAATTGTCACTCATAGTAGACTGATTTTAACAGAAAGTATGATTCCAATTTTTACATCTATAAGCGAAAGTTCTCACCACCAAAATATTAATTAACTCCTAACCAAATGACTATTAATATTTGATGTAAATCTATTCTGAACCTTTCTGTTTTGTATCATCACTTGCCAACCATGTGGTCCCAGTTCAAATCCAGTCAGAGAAATGAGTAAATAAGTTAACATTGTCAAGCTTCTCTGATGTTGGCTTTCAAAGGATTTTACCCCTAAGAGGCGCAACAAGCTAAGTAAAACTAAAGTTGATTCTGCTTTAAATCCACTTGTGTACTTGTCTCCATCCATTCGTAGAGAGAAATGTGGTTCATAAAATACAAGTTCAGGTTGCAGAAATAGCCGTAAATAATAAACCGTTAATATTTCTTGATTGCTATTAACTAACCTTTTACTACAATGTATTTTTTTTCATTTTCTATCCTTTCAATATATTAGTATCTTACTTGTATTGAGAATGTTTAGTTATACTCAAGCCCTGCAGTTAATTAATATCACTTGCAAAACCAAAGCAAATATGAACGCTTTTAATAGTTTTAATAGAAGCTTGGGAGCTCGCACTTAGTAGGCGTAAAATTATAAATTAAAAATCTTCTAAATATAGTGCCAAGAAATATAAAATAAATCTGGGCCAACGTATAAGTTCAGGTCGTATATGGTTAGTAGATCCAAACTCAGGTGACTAAATATAATCCGCTTTGCATTTGCAACCATCGGATATGACCGCTGGAAAGTGTTATCAAGATTGATAGCCATTTTTAAGCATGGAAACAACAGAAAGCGACTTGAATTATAAGTGGCAGATACTTCAACAATGGCGCCGCCTTTATTCTGGTGTACCTGCCAATGCCTTCGAAGGATTCTGAACTAAAGGACAACACTTCACATTGGATATTAACTAGGTTATTTATTTTACTTTGAAAACTAGCTGTGATATTTTTTCTTTTATTAATCAATTAAACTAATGAAACCAACTAAAAATTATAACTTAAATAAATTAATATGATAAATAAATGAGGTTCAGTCTTTTTATTATTTTTCTAAACTATGGTCTTTATTACTTTTTTAATTTTTTCCATAAATTAAGGTAATAAAAAAAATATTATGCTAGACACAATAATTATGAACATTTACCAAAAATGCTAAATCTTTTGATTAAAATTATGATTTTTTTAAAGTGAGTAACAAGCATTGTTTGCTTTGTATTAATAATTTTAAAAAAATGGCATACATGTACAAAAGTGTGTGGCATTTAAATGGTTTTGCTGTCATTTGATTGCATTACAATCATTGAAACTATGTTTTATTTAATAATAAGTATTTGATGAATATAAGAAGATGTATTAAATAATAATATATTTTTGATGCAATAATGTTTTAAGTTCGTTGAAATTCACATTAAAATGTTTTCGCATTAGGGTTTTCCATTGACAAAAATTATTCGGCAGGTACTTCAAACGACAGGTAATACTTTAATCGGCTGCCGGTTTGAATTTCAATTCAACCTCTCTCTAACTGTCGCGGTTGCAAAATACTTAGGAATTCAAAAAGTGCGCAATTTTTAATTTATGGGACCATTGTTTTGTCAGCTGATGAATGCTTACTGTGAATTATACGTCCTGAGACAGTTATGCTTGATTCAAAGAGTTCCGCAGAATAGTAAACAGAGTGTCGAGGTGAAATCTGACGTGAAAAAAATAAAACAAATGGTTATTTTACTTTCTACAAGAAAAAAATATAAGTCTTGGTACTTACAAAAAAAACAAACACTTTATACCAAGTAGAAATCAAACTCAACGCACACTTACAACTGTAATTATTTGTTTGTAATTTTTATTGTGTTTGTAAATAGCACACATGGCTGATATTTTACTGTTATCAATGCTAGAAATAAAAAATCCTTCCATTTTAAGATTTAAATAAGTATGCACAGAAATTACATGCCATTTATATATGTAGAGCAAGCCCACACTTCTTTAATTTCATTAAGCTAAATTAAGGTTGCATAATGGTAAATTTTATGGTGTATATCAATATTCAAAGCAATTAAGACATTTTTTTATAAAAATTGTTAAGCTTTTGTACGCAATAAGTTTTTGACCTTGATAGCTCCTCTGCTATTTTAATTTGGTTTTACGAGGTCATAGACTGATAGTGCCGATTGGGAGATTTTAAAAATTATACGGTGATTTTGCATTTACTTTTAAATTCAAAAATCAAATACGCAACCAATTTTCCACGCTTAAAAAGACAACGAGTTTCAGTCAAGGCAAGTTCTGCCTTGTGTTCGGCCCCACGGTGCGGCGGTGCCTAATTGAGCGTCGCCTCCGCCGGTCTGGGGGCGGGGGCGGGGGCGGGGGAGGGGGCGGGGGAGGGGGCGGGGCGGGGGTGAGGCGGGGCGGGGCGGGGCGGGGCGGGGCGGGCGAGTGCCGGAAGCCAGCAGAGTTGGCGGGAACTTCCCCGGCCACAATGGCGGCCGCCGGATGCGACGTCACGGGGCTGTCGGCAAAAGGGAAGCGGCCGAGTGTCAAATTGTAGCTTGTGGCGTTCCGTGTTAGGCACGATTTTTTATTTTTTATTATTATCAATATTTTTTTTTGGAGTGTGATAGAAATTATAATTTAATTTAGTAAATAAGTATTCGGAAGTATACATTTATCCAATCTGATCTAGATTTATAACCAATAATATTACAAGTATTAAAATGAGTTTAGATTGAATATAACAATAACAAAAAAACAAGATATAATGATATTTTTTGCATCGTCCACGTTTTGCGACCAGCCTAATGAGTGCCTTGTGCAGTGTGCAACATGAATACGTAAAGCAATAAATTTAATTTATAGAAGTCGATTCTTGATTGAATATAATGAAATAGGTTGTCTAAATATATTTTTTTTAATTATATAAAATATTTAGTCACTGTTCTCCCTCGGCACGGCGCCAGCTGACAGCTCGGCGCGGCGAGCTGACGGAGCTGTCAGCCGCGCCTTTGATGCGCTCTTCCCCGGTTACAGACCAGCACTGCGAGCGTCAGCTGCAGGCAGCATCACACCACCACACCCCATTAACACCACTCGATATTGCAACGCATAATAATATGTTTTAACACGTCACCGTAAACGGATAAAACTAACATAGTAGCCGTTTACAAGTAATTTAATACCTAGTACAGTAGTACCCCGCTTTACGCGAGGGATACGTTCCGGAAAAAATCGCGTTAAGTGAAATTCGCGTATATCGGGATTTGCGATTAAACATACATAGTCAAAACTTAATACAAAAAAATACGAATCAATCACTTTAATTCTAAGAACACTTTATGCAGTATTACGTGTTATTTTTACTGAAAAATACATCTATTGCCTTTTGGGTAGCGTTTCTTTTACGTTCTTGTAAAATACGTTCATAACACCCAACGCTGATATTTTAATTGTTAAGAGAAGTCAATGACTTCATTATGTTCATACACATTCTTAAAATAAGAAATTCGAGTAATGCGAGGCATTTTAACGCGAATTTGAAACTCGCGTTATAGTGAAACCGCGCATAACGGGGTCGCGTAAAACTTTTAATACAACACGAAAAAAATATTTTACATTAAAAAATGTTTTAGTTATACATGTGACCAGGTTAACAAATTATGAATTCGAGGACCTGAATTTGCATTTCAGAGAGATCATTAAAAAAAATGATGTTTAATAGCTTTCTTTCTTCATAAAAAGGATATATCGCTAATTATCTCAAACAATACTCAGTTATATGATATAAAATAAATATTTACAGTACATGTTTTTCAACACAGTGAGAACATGATTTATAGCTTTTTAATAAACTAATTATAATTTAAACGGAGTTAAAATTTCAACAAGTAGCTGTTTATAATATTTTATTCGGTTTATATTTTTGAAGACTCAATTAATAACGCTATCGAAATAAAATTTAATCAATAATAACAGATTACCGATGGTTTTGTAATCAAAATTAAATATAATTTTTAAATATAAATACGCTTTAATTTGTAATGAAATTATATTACATGTTACACGTAAAAATATGTTTACCTTATTTTATCTTTAAAATAAATAAAATGCATGAAAATATACGGTTGAATTTCACACCGCATTCACAGCAATTAAATATACATGGCGGTACATCCGTCAAGCGCAGATAGCGACAATCAACGCCGGGCCGTCGCTTCCGTGTCGCTCTCGTGTCGCACGTGCTCGGCGTGTAGCGCGACATGGCACGCGATCCAGGGGGCGCAAAGGACCAGGGGGGCAAGTGGCGGTCAGAGTAGCTCCGCACTCGAGTAATTGCAGTAAAATAACTTGTCACACAAGACCTACTGCCGTATTGTTTGATACTCTATAATACATTTTTTAAATTATTGAAAATTTATTAAAGAAACTCTTAGAAAAATATCATCGTGGTTTGTGTGGTATTTGAACCCACATCCCCAATTAAATATTGTCACGCAATATTTAATTGGCACTATAAGTACGTTGTTTCACTTATAGGATACGATTGATTAATATTCTTGCTTAATACTAGTGATTCGTTGGTATAATTGGTAATGCACCGGCCATGTAAGCTTGGGGTTTTACTTCTAAGAGTTTCTTTAACAATTTTCAATAATTGAAAAAATGTACTTAATCACTATCAATCAATAAAACCTGTATTGGCAAAATCGTACTTCCTGTGAGACGGTCTTCACAAAAAATCAATAACTCTATAATACATTTGATAATTATATAATTTTCACTTTTTGAGATTTTCTTCAATTATTAATATTAAAATCATCAATGATCACTCGAAAATGTTAGCTTAGTTGCTATGTTTTATTGCATATCGTTAACCCTTAACTGCATGATTTTTTTTATTTTTCCGTGAGTTAAGAAATTATGTGTTAACTCAAGAAATATAAAGAATTTTTTTTTACATATTTTTCATATGTTTTATATGATATATATTCATATCTCATAAAAAAAAAAACTAAACAATTTTAATTGATTATGACAATAACTTACTTTGAAATTTAAAATATATTTTTGAAGTAGAAAAAAGATCTCCAATAATGTATTCCAATAGCTTTTACTTATATCACATTTTCTCTCATTTGCCAAAAGTTGGCAAATGTCATCTTCTAATACGGTTCGTGTCTATTCTAGAGCTGTTATTGGTAAAAAGTTGATTTAAATTAGTTAGACAGGTCCAACATAACGGTCACAAAACAAAACGGCTGATCCTGTAAGTTTATTTGGGGTTTAAAAAATTGTTTGTTACCAATCTGTCATTATATGCAGTTAATGGTTTTAATTGACAAATCAATTACTTTTCCGTTTGTCAACAAGAAACTTTGTGTTTTTTTTTTTAGCTACACCATTTTTGTTCTTTTTAGCCTAAGATTTTTATAAATTAATTAAAGAATATCTCGCACAAGTATTAACATATGTTTATTCTGAACGCGCCTCCTAAAAATAAGTTTTTTATTTATTTTATTTCAATTATATTAATATAACTTAAAAACAGCAAATAAAATCAATATTACTATTTAACGATTTGAGTTAAGCAAAAAAGTTGTTTACAAGAATTCTGTCAGAATGCTGATCAAAATTCCCAGAGAATGAGAATTCAATATATCTTTCAAAATGCGTCGCTTAAAATCAATTACATTAACCAAATAAGTATCTGAGTTTGCACGTAAGGTCTCATGCATGGGTTTCGGTGTCGGGTTTCAATAATTCATAATATTGTAATCGATTTGGAAAAATATTCTCTCCGCATACGGCACGGCGAAAAACCGAATAGCCTGAAAATTAAAATTATTAAGAATCTATAACACATGCAGAAAAAACAAGTTTAACGACATCAATATTCTCCAACAAAACGCTATAAATTCAAGTAATATAAAAAACACTTTGTAAATGTGAGTCGCATTTTCAATAATTACACTAACAAGAAATTATATTATACTAAGAATTATTATAAAAACAAAAAAATGGTATAATGTATTTAACTAAATCAGTTATATTTTATTTTACATTGTTTTCTAAAGTTAGAAGCACAACAGTCATTTAATTATCTTTTTTAAAAGTAAGCACCATCTTTTTAGTTTCAATCCATAAAAACTAGTTTGATATGGATTGCTTTTTTTTATATATGTTTTTTTTTCAACAATTTGAATCGACACATGCACTATCTATACAAATCATTTTCAGGCAAACTGAAACTGACCTTATATCATCAGATTTTAATACACATGTTTTATTTATATTGACGTCCAACGAACATGAGATATCTCGACAAGAGTCAACAATCTAACCACTGATTCAATAAACCAACTGAATGCAGTCATGGGAGGTAGATAAGCGTCTCAGATGCAATAAATATCTGGAATAACTTTAGTATTTTCACGTAACCAGGAACCTGAAAATTTTCAGCGATAAAGCTGTCAGCGGGACTGAAATTGTTTCTAGAACTGCACAAGTGCACGGGGGCCAGGGGGTAAGTTCAGGGGGAGGAGAACTTGTGCGGGCACTCCATATCGGCTGTAGAGGATATGCTCCCCTGGTTACTTTGAATCTGCTAATGGATTGAAATATATAATGAAGGTTCTGCATTTAAATTATGTGTTTACATTGAAAGTATTCAAACTTATAACTAGGATAAATTCGTAACCATTTAGAGTTTAGTAAAAGCTTCCAAGTTGGTTCGTATCTCGTTTACAGAGTGGAGAAAAATGATTTTTGTGTAGCGACTATATATGTTGAAAGAAAATATAAATTTTAAAATGAAAATAACATTTTTTCCTCTCTTATATGTACTAGGTACGACGATATAAAAATAAATAATAAATAATAAGGGGAATAATTTACATGAATAAATTACATTTATTATAAGTTTTATATGAAATGATGTTTAATATCAAACTATACTATTTAGAGTTTTATACATACGCTACTAAAAACAGAGTTTTGCATCAATGGTAACTATAATTCTTACCATACGTAGATCTATTCTAGTACTCTGTTCTGAATAAGATGCTTAAATGTATTCCCTCCTGTATAGCATTTTTTTAATGCTGTTATCGTGCAACGATTTATGAGCTTATTGAAGGTCCGCTTAATTATTCCATCCAAAAATTTACATGAAAACAGTGTTGTCTATAATTATTGAAACTTGCAAGCTTATCGTTTTATCAATTTAATTAGTTTATTAGACACAAGTAATTTAGTACTTCTCAATTAAAATATTAATGATTCATACATATTTAAATAAATTAAGTTACTACCCTTTAATGATATTTAAGAAGTAATTAACCTTGATTGAAAACACTAATTCAGTGCAAAAATTCAAAATATCAATAATTAGTGACTATTAGACTTTTTATGGTGGTAATAAATGTTTCGGTGCAAGTATAATCATATTATTGCATACGTAACTCCTTGATAGATGTACGTTGTCTATGTAGAATGCTAAAGAATCTCGGAAATACACCGACGCTAGGAACGTGCCTGGATTTATATGAATTTAAATCACATGATTTGCAGTGTAGGTATTCTCCCCGCACTATAATGTTTCTAAGTTATTCTTGCAGTTTGGCGCAAGTTATGTTGGCTTTTTTCTTACTATGAGGCGAGCTTGCGAATTCCAAAAGGAATCCAAACGATAATTTATTTTACTTTCGTAAATACTTTTGGAGAAACTTATTTGGGGAGATACCTACATACGAATCACCATACATTATACGGTCGGAACACAAGTTCATGTAATAAAATAAGTTGACTCGAAATTATTTAAATTTTAACATGTTTTGATCCAAAAGGAAAAATAAAAAAACTGCAAATGGATTGATCTATGTCTACTTCTGCACATTTGTAAAGTAAGAGGATGATTAAATAGTGTTGAACTTTGCTTGTTATCATTGGTTCTGATAGTTTCAACTCCCTCTTGATGCGCCTTTCAGTTGTACCAGCATATGTATGATAATACTACTCATAGTATAATAGGTTCTAAATGATTTTAATATCAGGCAACTAGGCAACCATTTTCAGCAACAGTTGATAACTATTGATAAATCAATATTCTGCTAGTAGATATCATCTATAACAGTATTTATTGCACATGACAGTATGACGCTTGGGAATATCTCTGTGTTTATATTTTTTCTTAAAATAATAAATATTAGAATTCTAGCATTAAGATAAATAATAAATAAACATGAAAATTTTTAATCAAAGGTAAATCTCAAATTTTTATTGTACATGTAACAGTATTAGGAGTTTACCCAAATTCGCTTGATTAATTTAAGTAACATGTATATGCATTCAACGCCTTTCACATCTTTGATAGATGTTTCTTAATTTTACAAGTGTTGCAGATTATTAGGTCATTAATTAATAAATGTTCACTAAACAGCGCTTTCACGGTTATATAACTCACACAAAAGATCTTGATATGTAAATTTTAAGCTAAGTCATTTAAATAAATAAATAAAATTTATATCATTCCGAAAATTTTCAGCAATTCATCTTGGGAAGCTTAACGCTAGCTTTCTAGTTGATGTCTCACTTTCCTGTATTTTTCAGTCTCTGAATAAAGCACCTGATACTAAATCAAATACGAGACTTTAGCGAGCGCCATAGATTTAAGCTCCACGGGGTAGGTTTCAGTTAACACGTCTGTCCTTAAAACTTTAAGGAATGCTGAATCTAATTTACTGTCTGCTATTGAGAGAGCTTTCTAACAATGTACGTGGCGAGTTAAAATTCGCCACATTGAAAGCAAAATAACATCTTATTAAAATGTTAAAAAATATTTTTTTAGGATTTTTCATGCATTTTTACTACTAATACCAGTAACTAATAATTTTTGTTATTCTTTTGTTTATATTTACTACTTTATTACCTGAAACGTATTCATGCTTTGGTTTTTTTCTAATTCTTCAATCTTATTACAAGCCACAATGAAGATCACTTTGAGATCATTCGTGTGGGAATTATTTGTAAAAAAATTAAGAATCTCCTATTACTACCTTCTAAATATACACGTAAGTCTTTTTCGCTTAATATTTTAGTAACACTATAGAAGAAAGCTATCATGCATGACAATAATCATAATTTTTTACTGAAATTAACTATTTTGTATTGTAAATTACAAAAACTGTAGTAATTGTTTTCATTTTAACTCTAGCTGTTCACCTCATACAGAAGACTTCTAAAATACATAATTTCCGTGGGGAAAAAAGTGCTCTGTTTTAAATGACTTATTAATTACAACCAACTTATGTGCTACATTTAGAGTAAAATAAATTTATTACGAATTGCCACAGCTTGTTGAAAAATGCAGACAAAACCTCCACTGTATACTTGCGTTGGATTTTCATGTTCTTCAGCATGAAAAATAGAAACAGCTTTAAAATGGCTATTTTGGTGCGCAGTATTCTAAGGTAGAGAAAACGGGCTACATCTTTAGGAGATGAAGCGGCCGAACTAAGAAAATAAGAGATCAAGTTCACATTATCCATTAGTAGAGGTAGTGAATCTTGCATGACCAACATTCAGAAAAAAATAACTATTAAATTCAAGAACTACTCTTAAGAATAAAAGACTACAACAAAAAATACTGGTAGTTTAACAAACAAACAAAAAAGCATACAAACAAGTAGATTTCCCATAAAACAGCCCTATAAATCAAGTATAAAAATGTTGAAGCAAACCGAGTTGCATTACTTAAGGCTGAACATGAGTGCATCCCTTGACCGACGGCCGCGACCATAACTTAATGCAATAAAACAGATAAATCTCTCCTTGGTGCACTCCAGCCTGCACCCGCTGCATTCGACTCAACTTGTTGAGGATTTAATACATTATTGAATGAAATAAATAACTAAATAAATAGAAGTGGTCTGTTTTTCCATTTAAATTACAAAATTTTCTACCACCAATTAATTTTTGCGTTAATACTTTTGAAATCAAATATATCTTATTAAAATTTCCTTTTTTTGGCTCATATTAATAATTTACAATATCACACATATAAATATATGTGTGCGTGCGTATTATGTTAAATTTATTTACTTTAGTAAAAAACTACCTTTTTTAAGGATTTATTTGATTCCTTCGGTTGCTTGTTTTTATTGTTTATGAATAATTCAAAAGCGTATTTAAAACTGCTGTAGATGATTATTTCCGATAGCGACTTTGACTGCGTCTCCGACGTCATCTAATTACGACTAAAAACGGCGGCATTCCTTGAAGCCTGAATGACGTCCAGGGCGAGTTACTGCAACGGCGTCCGTGACTGATTGATCAGCGGTTGGTTTATGCGCTGGAAACTAAAAGATTGACAATCACTGAAAATACGGACAAGCCACCCGAAGACCTCAAGCGTAATGAATTCACAAGCAATAACAATAAACATTTTATTGCTTTGTGATTATGTTGTATTTTCGTTATTTTTTTAATGTTTATTTGTTAACTATACATTTTAAGTACACCCATGAAACGGCGATCAAAACAATTTAGCAATTTAGTTATGTGATTTATTGAAATATTATTATTTCCTCGATTTTCATTAGCACCCATTATTCTAGAATATATCAATTTTTATTCATGGTGGTTATTCCCCTAGCAAAGTATATAACTTATATAATATATGTTTTATAAAAGTAGAGACCCCCAAGGAAAGAAGCAAATAGGTTTTCAATACAACCATTCTGAAACAATTATTAGCTACAATCGACCCGACTTATAATTATTTCTCAACGAGTTTCTTTTTTATTTACACCTGCAGTAGTTTAAAACTATTTTTATGAAATTAAAAAAAAACTTAATTACTACAAAGCAATAAATTATTAATTTATACGAAAATGCACATCATTAACAGACAGTGCTAGACCCGACCCTAACTAACGTACTATCAATAGTAAAACTCAATCAATTAAAACCATAAATAATCAAGCGTTCGTTAATTTATTTACAAATCAATTCATCCGAATAATTCAATAACTACATACAATCAACTGTTGATTAATTCAAAAATGCACATAATTAACACATAGCGTAAGTTCTGACCTCAGCCATCATGTTATCAATGGTAAAACTACGCTCGACACCAACATCAATACAAGAGTTTCCACAAAACCATTAAAATCATTCATCATCCGGCTTTCCGGGCGGCTGTCAACTTTATCGGCGGATTATTAACGACACCAATTTTTCCGGATTAATTTAATCCGGACATAACTGCGTCCCCCCTCTCACAAAGCAGTAAGCGTTCGGATTAATCTTCATTAAATTATATATGTGGGAGTCGTGCTTTGTGTATTTTATTCTTTTATTATTACTAAGCTGTCTATGGCGATGCATCATAAAGGATTATGTAATATTTTATCTGTAATATGATAAATGATAATGAAATAAATCACGAAGTTATATTGTTGAATATTTAACATTGTGCTAGAGTGTATGTGATTATTCTTATTTATCTCCAGAATGACACAACTCTGTAACAATAATCGCTTTAAACATTCAATTAAAAAACCATGAGTTTTTAATTTACCCTTATTTACCTTTGTGTTTATTTTTATTTTAAACTATACTTATTGGAGTCTTGCTAGAATATTTTTTGTTCTGCACGAGCGAAGGAATTTTTTTATGCTCTATGTGGGTGAGACAGACTCAGTTTTTATAAAGATATAAGTAGATAATATTTTCAAATGTCAGCTAGAATATCCTAAATTTTTTAATTCGACTGCTCAGTCGTTCTGTAATTTTTCAAACTGTCCCGTTTGGCAGACTGCTTTGTTACGGTAAATAATGGATTTTACAATAAAAATAAATCACGCCAAACTAATAATATGAATTTTTCTAAGGATTGACTACATTACACCACAAATACATGAGACATTTTTATGTTGGACGAATATTTTTAAATAACATTTGCTAACTTAATGAGCTCCTTGGCGTCATGATTAAAAATGATTTATTATTTTTTTTACCAACTTTCAACGATCGATTTATTCTAGATCGGTCTAACGAACAGTCTCAGCAATACATATAACCGCGTATAGTGATTCCATTTCTCAAATTATATACCCTAACCACTAATCAACAACTCAACAGAGAAGCATTTGATGACATAAAGTAACGCTAGAGAAAAAAATTATCCATTGGAATAAATATTTACTGGCTAGCTAGCTCCCACAAAATATTTAAGCATATAAATAGTTGGGATTAGATTTCACTTAAGAATATTTAAATGCCTATATTTTATATCCTTATAGATTTAATAAAGTTTTTGATACAGTATCTTAAATGTCTCTGCTATCTATCTACAGGCTTAAAAAAATGAAGTTTATTCTTACTTAGAGCTTCTTCTTCCATCCGTTATTCCCAAATCTTGCTGAATAAATTTCAATGGCTTACCATTCAGAATCTAAAATTTTTCCAATTATAGTTGTACCTTCATATAATTTCTAGTAAATTTTAAAGAAAATTCTATTTCTGTGTCGAAAATACTATATTAAAAATAATGAAATCAGTATTAAAATACTATATTAAAAATAATGAAATCAGTTTTACAGCTATATGTACAAAATTATAAAGACGTTTTGGGAAAAACTCAAGAACAACAATTATGTAAAGTCGAATAGTGAGAAAATAATAGTTTTAACTGTACGCGCTTATGATTTTTAGGCAATTTGTTAGACACACCCTTGCGATGAAGAATGTCGTAATCTCTTAGTATTTTCTTTTTCAATTTTTAATTTAAAACCAGTCTGTCGTAGGTAATCACACGATAATCTTGTATAGATACGAGGACCATATTTTTCATGCGAGCTCAAACCCCGTGTCTGTAATATAAACCATTGCCAAATTCCTTATTGATTTCAATATTTTTATGATCGCGTGAACTTATCAATATTTAAGTGGAATATAGTTTCAGCTCCAGTACCTTTGAGCATTTATATAATTTAGTTTTAAACTTCCTATAAATTCTGGATTCTGAAGGCTTTGGTTTTATGGGGTAATAATTATCAATTTAAATTGAGCACCCAACATTCGGTACACCAATAATTCATAGTGGACTATAAATTTTACAACGGACAATATAACCTGAAAAACTATGATTTTATGGAACAAAATTGAATTCAAGGTAATCCGATGAGTTATATATTCGAAAAAATCGATAATTTACGAGTGTAATTTACGCTCACGCTACGTTAGCTTTTCCTGGGTATTTTTTGCCAATTTGCAATTTGTAAAAAAAAAAAACAAATGTGTATATGATATTATTTTACTAACCTAATATTTTATTTATCATTCTGAAATCATTTGTATAAAAAAACTTTGATAGACGTCTATATAGCATATTTATTTCTAGATAATATTTTGCTCTTGTTTTAAATAATCAATGTGACTAGTTATATTTGTTGTTTTACGTTTATTCACACTTTGCTTTTAACCTGCCTGACACACAAGAAAAAAAAAATTAAAAATGTATTACGATATCCCCTTTTAAATCATAGCTTACGCTGTTAGATGAGAATCGTATATATATTATGATAAACGTGTTATAAATAAAATCCGGAAGGCTAGTTTAACGTTGAAGTAAAATTCACAAATAATTGTTTTTTAAATTAAATATTAACGGAAAAATCTGAAACATCAGCCTCATCAAATAATTGACGTGATAGGCCGGAAATATCAAAACTCAAATATAGCAAGTGCCTCGGACATCACAATACAAGGACGAGGCCGCCAATTTCAGGACTTTGTTTGCGAACAGCCAGAGCTATGATGGATTAGGGGATGGTCCATCATTCATCATCCCCAGCCCCCACTACGTGGTGAGGGTACATCGATCATCGCCTGACATACCTCCCGCCGCCCCCAGACGGCCGTCGGACTTCGGGAATTTCCGGTGACAGCTCGGGAGACGGAGTGAAAGTTACTGCGTGTTCGGAGCTTCAGACTTGTGGCTTGACTGATGGAGAGCATCTGTTTTTTTTTTGAGTGAATAAAGAAAGGGTGTTAAACGCTTTCCTCGGTGGGAATATTTTGAGGGTGGAATAGAGATGGATGCTTTTAATGTGTCTAATAGAGACGAGACACGAATTTCGCAAGACATTCAAAGAATAAATATTTTGGGTTAATAA
This sequence comes from Atopsyche davidsoni, assembly GCA_022113835.1. NCBI lineage: Eukaryota > Metazoa > Arthropoda > Insecta > Trichoptera > Hydrobiosidae > Atopsyche > Atopsyche davidsoni. The sequence continues at coordinate 5,329,103 of JAILWY010000021.1, forward strand.
GAATTTATAGGTATAAACATAGTTATAATTTTAAATCATATATTATAGTTGTACATACATAACGAAAAAAGAGGATATTTATAATAATGATTCATGTGAAATATTTCTTATACTTTTGACACGATTACAGAAATTCGAAACTTGTTGAGGGACAAGGCATTTGATTGGTGAAGATCCATTATTATAATAATAAAAGTAGCTTTGTATTTTGTCTTCACTTTGAGTTTATTATATTTTTTGCATGACTAGTTTCGACCAAATAGACAAGGTCAACCTAGTCAATTTAGTCGAAACTAGTCTTGCAAAAAATATAATACACTCAAAGTGAAGACAAAATACAAAGCTACTATTATTATTATAATATGATCTATTTTTATTGTTCAAGACACATATCAATTATGAAGGTTTTTGGATTTAATTTCATTAGATTCATAATTTTATTGAAAATGCTGCAGGTTGATGTATATTTATATTTGAAAACATTGTTATTTAATTTTTATAGAAAATAAATGTATCGATATTTTTATATTTATTTTTGAGTTTACTCGCATCTTTAAGATTGAAGTCCAAGTTCGCTGGAAACCTCCAGCGTTGCAATAATTTATTGCACGTATAAGAATGTCCCGACCGCGAGGGCCATCCATCTTGTTTTTATCACCAATTAGAATGGACGCACCCGACAGCTGGTGCCTGCAGCGACCAGCGCGGTGGAAGCGCGGCTCAGGAGACGTCTTCGCGGAGGGTCCCGGGGCCATATACCACCCTTGACAAGAGAAGTGAGGCTGACTGATCGCATTGTCCACGAACAGTGCACCACATGCACTCATAGAAAGCCTCCGAAACAATAAGCAACTTGTGTGATTTATTAGGCTTTTTTTATATTTAGTAAATAACACTGTACACCACTGATTATATTTATAATTTCAGATGCTTCCAAATCTTTTTTCGATGATAAAAAAGTAAGAATTCTTTATACAGTAAGTGATTAATACTCCTTCAAAATTATAAGTGATTTCAAACATTCAATATTTGCATACCCTAAATAACGATTTTACGTTAAAAAATATTGAAGACTTGTTTCGAAATAATCATCATTCAATAAAACAAAAAGTTAGACAAACCGTGTCAAATATTACTTCAATCGATTTTCTTTATTTTAATATTATCTAGTTACATTGGTATGCTTTGCATTCAATCCATAGGTCTGTATAATTTGATTTTAAATGTGTGACATACTGATGATTTAAAGCTATTTTTTTTTCGCTTTATATATGTATATACATCTTATTCTATTCAAATAACATTGCATAAAATTGTACAAATTAAAACATAAAACCCCATAAGAATATTTTCCTAGTAGCAACCCATGCAATATCACAACCTCTTTTGTGAAGAGACCAGTAAGGACCTGTGACAAAGGCAGATGATGTCCTCTTGTCTCCGTCCTTTCACAGTGACAATGGGCCAGTCAAAGAGCTTGACTGGCCGATAATATACAACCTTATCGTGAATAGGCGGACATACAGTCTCTACAAAACCAAGCGGATCTTTCTAAATTCTCTACTGGCGTGTTCTTGGTATTTTGGCATTTGAAAACAGCTCGGATGCAATCGCATGTGAAATGCCACTTCGCAGAACGACCGAGAGGACGAAAAATATACCACCGGAGGAGATCTTTACTTTCTTCGTGTATTCCCATCCATTACAATTTTTTTTGGACCTGCTGTCTTACGCAAAATTATTCATTAAATAAATTCACTTAACATATAGTTTAATCACGTCATAGTCTCATCTTAGCTCCAGCTACGTTTTCTTTAATATATCAAGCTAAATAAGCGTAAACATATGAAACCGCTTTGTTACTTTATTTTAATATAAAAAAGTTTTAAAAAATATTAGGTATGATAATATGATTATCATACCTAAGTCTATTTTATAATAATATTTTGATTTTGATGAACTGTTTTTCTTGGAACGAAACGAAGTAAAACGTTGAATGATGGTTGCTAGCACCAAATCACAAGTACTGCCAATAAATAAAAATTAATAATCCCAATTACGTGAAAAAAGTAGTTTTTCAATTATGGGGATTTTCCATTATAAGTTTCAAACTAATGTAAATTATTGTAATGTGGATTTGTTGTTTAACATTGTTCAATATATACTTTCTTGTTGCCTGTATACCCTTTTGAATATATGTTTGGTATTGAAAATGTACAATATCGGAAGTATCTTATTAAAAGATCATAGTATAAATCATGTTTCAAAGTATAATATCAAAACCAGATTTACTTGTACGAATCCAAGTATCTGTCTATCAACAACGAAATATTTTTTTATCTTTTATTAATCTGGTTTTACAATACAAGATAAAATACAAACAGCAAAAAAAAATCATAAATAAAAGGCAGCAGATACAAAACCAAAAGCTTTATTCAAAAAAGATTATAGGCAAAAGTTTGTTTGAGCATCCCTTATTGTGCGGACACAATAGTAAAGGTGCGGTCATACATCACCGTGTAACGACAGCGGCGGCTGGAGGCGTCTGCGACGGTCGGACAAAGCCGGGGTGTGCCGTTCATTACCGGTAATGGCCGCGGGAGATCGACAATAAATCACCGAGACTGCTCTGGTGTGAGACCAATACAAAAAAATATGATTTTCGCCGACCTACTGAGAATAAGACTGATTTTGCAATATTTCACTTTTTAGTGAATTTTTTGTGTTACAACGAAACAATCAAAAGCTATGTTTGATGTTTTATTTATTTTAATTCCAATGCAGTCATTCAAGTAAATAAATATTTAAATAGTGTAAATTAGAAACCAGAGTAAGAATTATCAATGTAAACTTTGATCCAATAAATTTGTGTTTAATATCATGGTCACATTCTTATGAATCTATAGATTTATTTACCGTCAATATGAACCAAAAAATCAGAAGCATGTTATAAAAGCTGTTTTTATAAATTCAATAAAATTAAATAATCACTTTAAATTTCGTTCTTGTCATAAATTTTTAAAGTACAAATTTAACGGACTGCTAAGCGACTATTGCAAGATTGATCTGATTTTTCATAATAATATAAAATGTAAGCAGTTTTATTTCCAAAGTGATGCCATGATGCAATTAATCTAGAGGAGTGCGATGCTTTTGCATAACAACATACAAATTTGTAAAAATGAAAATGACTTCAAGTTTTCATAAAATTTAAATGCATTAGATGTGATTTTGACTTTAGAAATTTTGCTTAAATTAAAATACAAAAATACGTCACAGTGTAGTGTAGTCGCACCACCATTTTTCTCTGCTCTGACGGGACGAGATAATCAGCCGACTTGCCAAGCAGATTTCAATAAATTACCTCTGCGTTTGTTGGACATGAGGGATAGAATCGCTTGACTCCGCGCCTTGCCGACTGGCCGGAGCGACAATACAGCAGGGGTCGCAAATCGAGATTTTTTGCGACGAATTGATTGCGCATTATTTGTTATGGTTATCAATACAATGTGATTTATCTAATACACACTCGATCGATCCGCATAGGGCAGATTTAGCCGGATTTGAGCAGATAAAGTATTGTAATCGTAAACATGCACATATAATTTGTAATAAAATACGTTTCCAATAAATGTTTATTATTATTTATTTTTTTATTATATGACTTGTTAAATTAAGCTGGCGCATGTTTCTTTAATTTCACATAGTTTTCTTTGATTTGCGTGAATATCGATGAAAAGATATCATAGCTACGCTAAAATTTTCGTGTTGTTAATCATAATCAATGGTTTTGATAGTTTAACTTCTGAACTTATTAAAAATTATTACGTACGAACAATTGATATGGATTTATTCAATGGATATGACTCATGTTTTTTTAAAATGAATATTTTATAAATGGATAATATCCAAGTTTATATAGTATAAATATAAAGTATAGCAAAAAACGTAGGTGACCAAGCAATCAAATAAATAAAAGTTTATTGCTGTTTTAAAAAGTTATCTTTATTTTATTTGCCTCGCAGCAAACCTTTTACAAAAAGAGTTTTTCTTTATAAATAAATAAAACCTTTTTTATTTCAGTACATGTTTTTAATAAAATGTTTTTATTTTAAAAAAAATATTTTTATCGTAGACTTTCGGTACTACTGAAATAATATTAATTTTTTTAAATTTTATTTAAACACCTTTTAAAATTTACAGAAAACGTATATTAATATGTATACAAAAATTATATTATTTGCGCGCACCTTAAGCCTCCACCCCCAGCATCCCCTGTTTTTTGCCCTTGCGCCTTATACATACAAAGTTATCATATTTTACGCTGTCAAATCCGATTTATGGACTCCCGTCGGTCTTTCTCTGTTCCCTTTCTCTCTGCGTAATACGTCACAAGAGCCACAATGAACTGGCATTGAAAAATTAGCCCCAAAGCCGACGATTTCACAAAGATCTATCTGAAAGATCAATATGTTGTAGATCAGACGTTTCCAGACCATATTCCAGCAGAGAACGATCTTATTGAATATTGTAGCTAAAATGTATAATGCAAAACTTGTATCCTTATAATAATAATAGAAAATATATAATATAGCTGTGTGGTGTTTTTTTTATACTGATAAAGACATTGGTTATTATTTGAGTATAATACTTATAAACTTAGTAAAACTATTCTTTGCAAAGTTGTATTAAATATAGATATTATTTTCAATGTACACATTTTTTTCCGCTACGGCGGATCAACTTGTTTGTAAACAAAACAAAAACTTAGGTAATATATAATTAGGTATATATACACATACATATACATTATAAAATAGTATTGTATGAGTTGTTGTAAACTTCTACGTTTAAACGATTACTCACAAAAAATATCTTCAGAAGTATTAAGTACTGCAAGAAAAAAATACTTTGTCTTGATTTAATATATACAAAATCAATATAAAGGTAACTCACAACAATAATAATAAAAAATTACGAATATCAATGAATATTTGTTCTATTCGCGAATGAAGTATAGAATCGCTGGACTCAGAACCAGGACGCTTCGGTTTCGTATTGTTGCACGGAGGTATAGCATCGGTGACGGTGATGTGTATATTTATTGTTGCACTTTTTGTGGGTATAGACTCGATCCTAAGTAAACAGTCATGACACAGATCGTACCACTGATTGATTTATCATCGGCTATCAATGGTTATCCAGGAAATATCCATTTGAGTCTACTATTATATTTTCAATAGAGCCCTTTGTGTGAACCTTCGGGTCTAAAAAAACAAAAAATCATAATCGTTCCTATTATATACAAGATTTTATTAAAAAAAAATTGCAGCTTACACAAGAATTTGCTTTGATAATCACATCAATTTTAAATTAATGAAATAAAATGTTTCAAATATTGATGCATTCGACTTTTCGACAAAATACATTAAATGCAATGAAATTTTTTTAAAATGCTAAAAAACGTTATACTTAGAATTTTAAAAGGGTACAGATTGACTTAGTTTTATTATTGGTTTACTTTTTGCTTTTTTATTTTATTTCAGTAAAAATCAATGTTGGATACAGGTAGTGTAATTTCGCTGAAATATAACCCTCTTGTGAAACGAATAAGTTCGATAAAATAAATGCCAAGAACATATTTTTAAATATTCTCCTACCATCGACCCATTCAATGTTTCAAAAAAGAAATCACATACTTATAAGATCGCGTCAAAATAAAGGTGTCACCGTTTTTTTTATAGTGCACCTTAATAATGTTCGGTTGAAATCAATCTGTTAAAAATGTAACAAAAAATGGTTTTAAAAATGATTAATATTGACATCATTCGATAACAATGATGATGTTTCCACAAAAGAGCCCGAGTCGATTTTTTCCCCGCGTGTAATTTCCAGAACACGCGTTAAGTTAGGTCGCCCTTGTCACGAATCATTATCCTTCACGTGGGGCGGCCGAGGATCGCACACCTGTCCATTGTAATGGACAAGGTAATATATAAGGGTGAGAATTGAAAGGAAAATGACGTACCGTGTATTTTTTGATATATTTTTTTACGAAAATATGTATACTATCAGGTATTTCATAGTGAGTAATATAATATGATATATCTTCTCATAAACTTTTTACATGTTACTTAAATGACCTGATTTTTAAAAACATAGTTTTAATAAGACCTAAAATTTTCCGTTATTATTTTTAAAATTGAAATTTAAATCAAAGATTTTTAATTCATATTTTCCATGACGAGTTGACTTTTTACAATAATTTTCAAGCAAAGAATAAACTTATTATACACTTAAATTATTTGCGTGATATGTCGTATCAAGTTTTAGTAAAAGTGACATTATTTTAGTTTCATTACCAAAACCAAATTGCTTGAAAACTTGATGCGGTTTGACATCTTAGAAAATAGTTTTATTGATAACGACCGCTAAAAATGTATTATCTATGAAATGCGTAAGTAATCGTTTTATCATTTTTCAGAGTTTCCGTCAGTTAGAAAATTGATACTTGGAATGAAAATTGAATGCTGAATCCCAATTTATAATTTTAAAATATTTTTTCAAATTTCTCGTAATATTTTTAAATTGCTTATCGTTTCTGGATATTGCTTATCGTTACATCAACAAATATGATTTAATATTATCATTTAAAAAAACATATCAACTAAATTAAAAGTGAGCCCAAAAATCGATATTACATTAAATGTGAATAAATAGTTTTCATATGTTTATCCGGAAACCAACGGGGGCGTGCCTTTCAAATGAGATGTTAAAAATAAGACTTCGTACATTTTCCATTACGTGGCTGCGACAGGGTACGCACTTTGCAGGGTATAGGCTGTTATTTATATGGGTGTCAGGGACCCGCATCAGGAACTCACGAAGTGTCAACCTGACAGAACTGTCAACAATTAGCCGAACAAAATGAACTGTCGGCCCGGGCAGTGCGCGCCGTGACGCGAGCAAATGGGACGTCTTTTGTCGGGAACAGGCCCGAAATAGGGAGCACTCGTTATTTAAGTTATTTAAAATAGCTCGCCAAAAAAAAAACACTGACAAATACTATCAAATAATATAATCTTAAAAAAATATCTTGGACAGATAAAAATTCTGAGTTTTGAAAGTCGTAGTAGGAGATTTAAGAAATCACTAAATCTACAGTACCGAGAACGTAACGACAGAAATACAGCATAACACTAAAACATTTTTTATAACAATGACGACTAAAACCTATCAACGCATTAAATATTTAAATTAATAGAGCAAGATATTTTAGTTGCTTTTAAAAACACATTATTATTCTAATAGACATAACAGTCGCAAACAATTCGACAATATTTTGGTGCAACAATACTTAACGCGCGGTGTGTTGGTTTGCCCTGTTGCCAGTTTTGTTTTATTATATAGTCTGTTGAAATTATTTTGTAATACATTATTTTTAGTTTAGCGTTATTAAGAAAAAATGTAGGAAACAAATAATAATTTTCTGATTAAATTCATTATTAAAGTTATCAATATTTTTTGACAGAGAGTACATGGTAGAATTCCATTTTAATATTTTATATAAAATTCATTATATTATGAAAAATTCAACATAATAAGACGAATGAAGGTATTAAATAAGACAAATGACATCAATTATTTAAATAGTAGATTTGCACTATTCTTTTTGCAGCCATTTTTATTGTATGTTAATTTTCAGAATCCAAAAATACTGTGTAAATATTTTTTTTTATAAAAATGGGGTTTTGATATATGTATAATTTACGCGCGGAACGATTTCTTAGTGACTATACGTTCTATTGTAAAATAATGCAGTGAACTATATTTGCAACAACAATAAATCCACTTGCCCGAGTGCGCCATGTCTCAGCAAAACTGTGCCCTACCTTGTGTGATAGCTTCACTGAGGAGATAGACTGCGATAAACCTGGAGTGAAGATCCAACAGCTGCTGAGACACCATCCACTAACCGAACAATACATCACTTCACTAAATAACTATATGACACTTTTTTTACTATTTAAGCATTTCCAAATGATAAAACTTACGTGAGCACATAGGATTTTTTTAGTGTCACACACAACATTTCTAGAACGTTCCACGAAGAATCTTTGTATTGAATGCCATCATTCACTTAAAAATTGTATCATTACTTTCAGTTTTGAATTTTTATTTGTAGATCACATTTTTAATCAACATTAAGATTACTCAAATGGAATCATCAAAATGGCACTGCAAGGACTGCGATTCACTTGCGTATAAACACAAAATATTCAATTTAAAAAATATGCAAGAGTTTTTTTGAAATACACTGCTGCTATTAGTTTGATAACTGCGTTTTTTAAATAATCATTTCATAAAATGCATTTAAAGCAAGTAAATATATTGGGTAATTAATCATCAATGTTCACTCGTCAAGGTCATTTTGATAACTGACCAATTTTGTACGGAAATATGTTGGAGCACTCAAGAACGGAGACGCTCGCAGAGTGCAACAATACTTGAGGTCAATGACTGAGCAACTCTTGTAGTACAAAATGCATTTAAATACACAATTGTTACAATGTGTACATCACAAAAGTGCATTCGAATGAATTTATGGTTTTGTACTAATTTGAGATGTTTTAAATCAAATGAAATATGGTTTTAAAAAAATTAAAAAACCGCGTATGATGTTGTTGATTTTCCTATTTCTCCCCTGGCCGAAGTCTTAGCACTCACCACCATTTTAGCTCACGTTCAAAATGGCGCGCAAGATGGCGGCTGAGAGATGGCGGGCTTTTGATTAACGTTTCATTCGGTGTGATTTATTTTATTGCAGTTGTGAGCTCGGCAATGATAAATTCCGTCCCGTGTAAGTTTTTATGTCCCCTTTATGCGGCCGGTTCGTACGAAATGATAAAACACGCGAATCGCGCGGAAAACATTACTTAGGAGGTTGTTTGGGAGCTCGGAGAAGTGCGCCACAGTCCACTTCCAAGCTCAAAAGATATTTAAAATATTTAATTTTACTGAAAAATTTACGACGCAATTGTATTTTAAAAAAAAATTTGAAGACCTTTTGAGGTTTGATTCTGAAGTGTATTATCATAAATATGTGTTGTAACTTGCGTTGACCAATTTTAAGATTGTAATTAACAAATTTTGCAAAAAAATTCTTGTTGCTTCATACTAAAAAGTAATGTGAATATATAAAAATAAAACTCTATATTTGTCTGAAACGAATAGGTTAAATTCAAAATATCAAATTTCATAATCAATTTTCTACCGTTCCAGGACAAGGCCTGGTAAGGCGATCAAGAAAAAAAGCCTTAAATCGATTTGACCCTGGTCGATCTGCCGCAGTGTTGCAACCAATAAAAATAAAAAAATTCCCGAGCCACTATGTTAAAATAATTTACCCTCATCTGTTCCGCGAGAATAAGTTTTTACCCCAAAATATAAATTGCAACCGTAAAATATTACCCGACGTTGGATACGGGATCCAGTGGTGTCTCGTTAAAAATTAATTTTTATTTAGTAGATACATTCGCTTCTATCTCCTTGAATCTTCTGTTATTTGAAAACTTTTGATATTCTTCACTATTTGCATTAGATCTGCAAATAAATACAGACTACCCCAGTAATTTCTTAACTCAAGGAATATTTATGCCATTCTTGAATTTACTTATATTTTTTTATCAGTGCTAGCTTACTGATAAGTCTTGAGCTTTCATTTTGACTTCAAGTCAACAAATATTATTTTTCGTATATCTCTTTTATACTAATAGCGAACACTTCATCTCTATCGTTGGACATGATCTTTTTTTTTTTTTTTTTTTTTTCAATGAATGGACATGATCTATGAACAGTAATATTACATAGATAGAAACCTCTCTTACAAAGACCAATCTGTCATTAAGAACATTAGCATCATACTAATCTTAATCAAATATGTATATTAGATTGCGAAGTTGAGTCAAGTTAAGAGAACCATAAGTTAGTTGTATAACAGTATATTTTGTTAATCTTCATTACTATTAAAATATATCTGGCATTGATACAAGAGGTCACGTATGTAAAATATTGTATAACACCTAAATCTTATTAATTTTGTATATTTTTTCTATAAAATATCCTGTCTGCTTGAAATACGCAATGTTTATCAGAATACGCGTTCGCGGGGCTAATACAGTACAACTGTACGAAGATTTATTCGTCGTATATTTCACGCTGGAATTTTTTGATAAATATCACAGGACAACTTTTTTGACGTTGCTTTTCTTTGCCTCCTACCGCAGTTTTTTCTCCTCAAACCAGGGTATGTCTCGCCCGAAGAGAGAGGATGGAATGGAGAACATATATCACTTTAAATGAAAGATTAGGGGTTGTTCCGACCTTTTCTGCGAGTAGCCGAGACGGCAAGTGTGTTGCGGAATGATGAATGATTTGTCTTGGCTTGTTACGGCAGCCATTTGCTTTTTTTCTTTCTCTTTCTAGTTTTTATAAGTTCAAGATTTTTAAATGTATTTAGGATCCCTTACGAATGACGTATAGTGTGATGTCAAATTTTATTCGTGCACTTAATGGCCTTTCGGGGCTGAAACAATATCATTTGTTAACTCTCGGATGTTGATTTATACAGTTTTCTCCGGGGGTTTGAATTTAACTAACATGACATATCATATACTCAATACTAAAAAAATATTTTATTTCAGTAACCTATATATTTTTTTGACATCATTCTTTCAAAACCATTTAAAAAAAGCACCCAGAATAAAGGAACGTTATAGTCTGATATCCATTTGGTTGTCAGTTGTGACGCAGCATGCTAAGCCGTCATAACTAGTGGTGATTCTTCGTTGCAAAATGGTGGTCGGTTGTCAGTTATGTTGCTATGTGTGTAGAGGGCTTTAAGATAGGAACAGCACAATGCAACCACTAGAAGTGGAGCCGACAAGCTCTGTTTGCATAGGTGCGAGCTGAGCGAGGTGTGCTCAATCTCCGTCCTCTGCCGGAGCGGCGGTCTACCGGCGTCCAATATCCTCGGTTGGATTGATTTCCACCGAGCTGGTGTGCTCTGGCGTCATATTTCACATCAGCATGGGAACAGGGAGCACTCGGCACCGGAGCTGCGCAAACTGAGGCGCACGAAGCAATACTTCCGCGGGCGTCTTCGCATGGCTTGGCAACCTTTTTTTTTTTTAATACTATTTCGTTATTACTAATATGATTAGGCACATTAGTTCATATATAGAAGATGACTTAGAGAAACTCTCAGAAAAATATCATCGTGATTTGTGTGGGATTTGAACCCACATCTCCTGGTTTACATGACCGGTGTACAAACACGAAATAATAATATAATAAGCCCGTAATGGGTAATAAATACGCATCTGATTGACCAATCCGTAAATTGATATACTATTTCGTTGTTATTAATGAGCAGTAACATGAACTCTTTACGAAAAAAATATATCTGCTGATAAAATTACAAATTTTATAAGGAGATATATACAATGATCTTTTTATGTACTGTACGTCGTAACATACGTTTTTTATTAGTAAAATAGAACTGCTTGATTTGTTTTTAAGCCCACTGCACGCACTTGACACTGAAATATTTTATAGTACAAGTTGAGTCAACCAAGGTGATTTCAACCAAAGCTATTTTATTATGATCTAAATAGTAATATGATCAAACTATCATATAAATTAAAATGTAATTTAAATCAATATAAAACAATAAAGGAGCTTTAATATTTAAATTTGTATTGATGATTGAGAATACCCAAACTTGCAATTATTTTACGTTTGGTTACGTTGATTGATCACAGAAAGAAAAACTAGATAACCTAATTTATAAATTAAGGTAATTAAAAATTACTAGGATTATTTATTATCCAGCCTTCTCATTGAAGAATATAATAATATCAGAAATATAGCTTTAATTTTTATAAAATCGGCTGACCTGATCACAGCAGTTTCTTATTCATAAAAATTTAAATACAATGATATTTTCATTCTTTTTGGTCCATACATCCATAAAATTACATTTTAAATAAATAAATAATTTAATTTAAATTCGATATCAATAAAAAGTCAATAACATTGAAATAATGGGCCCGCGGATCGCGCTCTCCCGCCGCTACCCCAACAGCGTCATACTTGTGTTCCAGAATGAAATATGGTCCATGTATTATTCAGTGGAATTGCCGCATATTTCATCTGTGAAATAACGTAGAAAGTCGAAATGAGTGCGCCCCGCTCTCCCCCAGGGGTATATGCAAAAGGGGAGAGTCAGCGCGATGGAACTGAGACCTCTAATTCGAGTATTATATCTTGGAAGATTGTGTCTCATGACTTAACATGTGAAATAAAAACAATATAAATGGATTATATTTTATGTAACATTTTGAAGGTGTATTAACCTTAACATTTAATACTTGTTTCACCTTATGTTGGGTATAAAAGCAAATGTTTGGAAATTGATAATATGAAATTCTAACTATTAAATTAAATAACTAAAAATATACAAGTAGAATTTCAAATATATACTTTCCAAGGTACATAATATCAGTTTAAAATACACGAAATAAAATTTTTGCAATCGTTGTTGTATTTATTCCATACCTTCTCAAATTGTAGTTCCTGCGAGGTCCAGGTATAAATAACAATCCTCCGGCAAACCATGTAATTTGGCGATACTATAAACTTGTCCGTATTTTAAGTGTTGCCATTTTGAAAAGATTTATACCGTTTTGTTTTCTGAAAGTTGATTTTATTGCGACGCGCGCTTTTTAAAAGCCTACAGTCGAAGCGAGGCCTCTTTGACGTTGTTATTTCACGGCAACTTCAAAACAAAATAATGTTTATCCCATGAAGTAAACGATTTTTGATTTTGACATGTTTACACAATGTCCCTGTGGTTAAATTTTAAAATGAGAGATTTGGATAAATTATGTCTTCAGCTCTTAAAATTATAGATGATTAAATAATTATCTACTAATATTCAAATTGCATGTACCGAATGTGTTTAGTATTTTGGACTTTGGTCTATTTTAGTCTTAAAAATTGTTATTTTCATCACTGTGAGTTGTTATATTTTAAGGTTTTGTTTTTACATTATAGGGTTAAAAACTAAAAGGAAACAGGACGTCAAAACATCTGAACTTAATTAATGAAATATTGAATATTTTTATATACGCTTCGTTCACTTTTTGATTTCATTATGATGACAATTCATGATCAAAAGGATAATTTAAAATTAAATTATTTAATACATTGCAAGACTGTACAATTCATTATGAAACGCTGTATTTCACTCCTCGGTTTATTCTCGTTACTCTCTCTTGTTTTTTCTCCACATCGCTTCAAATATTGTTATATTTTTCTTAAATTACGTATAAAATCCAGACAGTCGGAAAATTCCGTACCCAACTGTTGATAAATTCGCAGTAACAGATATGTCATGTCTTATATATCTCGTAGAGCTTGAAATATGAGAAAACCTCACTAGGGCCTCTGAAAACAACCTGCAGAAAATACATCGAATAGTCTATGATAATTTTGAAATATTTCAATCAAATTAATGTTTTTCTTAACTATAAATTTAAAATTTGAGGCTTAATATTTCTTAACTGAAGTTTTTTCTGATAAACAAAAGAATGGAACTAGTATTTACCTCCCGTTTAACGTCTGAAACCCTAAAAAGCTTATTTTTTTAATATTACACTGCCAAGAGATTTTCCTCGTTTTGACACTATCCAATGTAATCATTAGAAGTTAATACTTTTACCATCAACGTATTTTTTTTTTTGTTGTTTATTTAAGTATTTAGGTATATGGCTTCATAGCTACAAATATTATGCCGGCGTATTTTGTTGAGTATGTATTGTAAAATATCGAAAAGAGAACTTAAATATTGTATTAGCGATTCGATTCATCGATAGTTTCCGGATTGCTCTTGCGAGCTTGGCGCTCCCTAGGCCCGGGGGTGAAGGAGGAAGGGTGATAAACCCTCCCCTGTCGAGAGTGGTTGAGCGTCAGACTCAGTGACAGATGACGTCACGGGGCGCGATGGAGCGCGCCAGCTACACAGTGGGAGCTTCGGAGTATTTTGCGGTTCATGGCACGCTTCCTTTATTTCCGTATTTATTTTTTTAACGAAAATCATGTTATTACACATGTTGTTAATGCTCTCGTATATGGAAAGTAGTTTTTTTTTTTTTTTTTTTTTTTTTTTTTTTCATAAATAGGTCACTTATTTTAATATATTTTACATATTTAAGTGGAAATCACCTTGTGATAATAATTTTAATTTTTTCATGCAAAATATATTTTTTTTAAATTTTATAAAAATTTATTCCATGTTTATCGTGTTAATATCTCAGATCTCGCTGACTGATCACGCTCTCGAAACAATCGGATAATCGATTGCTCAGAAACCTTTTTAATGAACGAGTGTTGGCGTAAATAGAAATAAATGTTTAAATATATAAATCTATACAGTAACCTTCCTGCCATAACAAAACACGGATTTTATAATCATTCCATGTAAGAAAACATTATGTCAGACAAATGATTAATATATTCATGCACAAAAATTACATGTTTGTAACATATTAATTATATTTATTCCCGACAACAAGTAAAATTACACAACTCGCAGATAAAAAATAAACAATATAATATAAAAATTTATAAAAAAATATGTTGCTATGTAAATTGTTACAAGACAACGAGACAAAAAAATTATGATTCGATATATAAATATGTGAATATATTGATTGAAAATTCTTTGGTTTGACACGAGTTGGATCTTCAGTGTCACATATCAATACTGCAGAAATGCATGCTGGATTTATTTGTTTTAAATCTATTTAAATTCAACGCATCATCAGAACAGCTGTCTTTTTCAGCTAGTAATAAGTATCCGCCCCTTGGTGATGCGTCGCCGGCGCGGGGTGGCTTTTGGGGCGCAAGTCGCAATGATAACCGAGTCAGACACTGACTTACGATATTCATTATCAAGTTTGAGGACTTATTACTCGCGATACGTTACTCCAGCCGTGGCCCTCGACTGTAATCCGAGGAGACGTCCGGGCGGAGATGCGAGTAATTCCCAAGGATGTTTTTTTTCATGGATCCCGGGTGATTGATGCCATACCAGTAATGGTGTGAATGAGAATCGTGATGTATTTGTAAAAATACTGATGCCCTACATTTTTGCTCGGACTGTTTTTGTTGGAATAAATTAAAAACATCGCAAAAGATGTGATGTTATATATTTTACATAATCTGGTTGTGTTATGGGACTAGCAGTGTTAGATATAAATTTTAATATATTTTTTAAATCCCGAGAGCAAAAATGCTGATTTATCATAAGCATAAGATATGATATAAATAATATAGATACCATGCTAGAGAATAGAGATTTTATACACAATATAATTTTTCCTAAAATTTACATTCACAATTAAATTCTTAATATTATTAATAACGAAGTGTAATACATAGGTTAAAAACTTTTACAAATTGTGGTGATTATATTATATCACTATTTCAACTTTTACTTTCTTTAAAGTCTTGTGAGATTATTTATTAAAAATGAGTCCGACTGCGATGTGTTTCGATGGGGGTGGGTACAATTACATTTCATAAATATTCTACATAAGTTTATTTTCACAAAGACCTCGAAAGCATTTTTAAAATGCCTCATCAAGCAAGTATTAAAATTTAAAATAAATTTGATAGCCAGATTATCCGTAATGATACCGAAACCTAACTTATGACGTTTGACGAATCGTAGCGACAGATAATCCCGCATGCGACTGCGGTGCGGGTAACAAAGTACAGTATGAGTCACGAGTCTGTGTCGGCGGCAGCGTGTTCCATATAACTTCGTGGCCCCTGGCGACGGATGCTGTTAATCAGCTGGGCCCCACAATGGGGCAGATTGATGATCATCTCCGCGGCAGCCGCTGTAAAAAATGTATCAGCCATTTCGTAAACGCCCGGTAATTATTCACTTTGAGAGTGGTGGAGTCGCGGCGGCCGAATTCGCACACATTTTTAGAAAAATATATATTTTTGGATCCACGTTTCAATATTTTATTAAATGTTCGTAAAACGTTTGTAAAAACTTATGGTGTCATCCAAGATAAATGGAACTGGTAATTATTTCTGAAATATTCAATATAAAAATCTTGTTTAAAAACACTAAATTCAAAAAATCAATATAAATTTATTTACTTTATAGGTTTTTTCTTTAAGTGAGCAATACAAACATTCAAACAAAAATAATTGCTGAAGAAAAAATATTTTGGAGCAGCAATTTGTTTTACTTCTGATGGTTTTAATAACAATACATTGAAATACTCTGTGTCCAGAATATTCCATAATAAATTAGTTAGTTAGTTAATTTTATTAAAAATTCCAATGCATAATCTTTTTAATTTATAGCTGCATCGTTAATATTTTCAGCGCCAATTCTGCACTTTTCCTCCCCTCACCAGCATCCCCTTGGAAATCTTTGATTTACTCCCTTCGGTAGCGGAAGCGGTGGTATTTGCACTATCCACCCACTAATCCTAATGGATGATCCTTCAGGGCTTAGGGGTCAATTTTGGGGTATTTAATGACCGCAATGACCATTACGCACTTAAGGAAAAGGAATTACAATCATAATAAATGTCTGAATATACGTACTTTTAGTCGATAGGATTCAATTAAAATGTTTGAATAATAAATAAGAAACTTACTGATACTTTTAAATATCAACTTCTAAAGCAACCAGTTTTGCTAGAAAACATGAATAGTACAAAAATAAATATGTGGTACACTCACCAAATATCGTTTATTTATTACTTTATTATTTTTAAAAAATGTAAAAGTAACACGATACTGGTTTTTTAAAATTATTAGAAAGGAATTGCGCAGACGAATGCAATCACACGTATAATTTTTCTCATTTGATATTCAACGATTATAAATGCTTACTTATAAATGATTCGATGCAACTGCACGTCACCGAGTGATACAATATATAAAATCATTTGACAACAAACATTTGAAACCATTAACACATTCGTAACGTTTGTTTTTTTATCAGCTGTATGACGTTTTGAACAAGGTAAAAGCAAAAACGTTAAAAATATATCATTTGAAAGGCGAAAGCGCTCACAACCAAAATCATTGAGTATAACAAATAAAAACGCATATACTGAGCTATTGACACAAGGTGGTAGCAAAATCAGTTAGAAAGTGAGTTTGAGACACACTTATAACGAGCCGGGCCTGCTCGGCGCTGATTCGACAAGTACAAATGGCGCCGGTGACAAATGCGACGAATCTCGCGGGGCGTCTTCTTCGCGGGCTCCTCGGTCGGCGTCAGCTTGCGTGCCTGCCTCTAATGTGCTTCTCTCACGCCAGTTTTCTACGTTTATTACATATATTTTAATGTTAATTAATATCCACGTCTGCTCAAAACCACTGCTCTGTCTAAAAGATACAATGTCATAGCATTTGTTGTGCTGAGTTCTTGGGAGTAACGCAGCGTTTTTTTGATAAAATTTTCGATTTTCGGTCCCGGTACTTGGGCCGTGTTTAAGATAACGTCTATGATATATAATACGTTTACAGCATTACCAGTAATAACGGCATAAAAAATACATACGAACACATAAGATTATCTTAACAACAAATTATCGTATTGACATTAAAAATCGTGATACTAATTTAACTTTTTTATATTATCTGAAATATAATAAATTATCATCTTAATTAATTATTTAAACACCAATTTATAAGTTCAAAACTCTGTAATCATATTTTTTGTATATTCAAACAATCTAAAAAAAATTAATTTGAATATTTTTGAAATTACCAAATACGAAGTAATAAACATTTGTAGCATTTTCTCGAGTATTTCGATAGTGAAACTCTTTGGTTCATTTAAAAAAAAATGTAATTTCTTTTTAATAAAAATATCATGGAATAATTTATGAAGGGTTGCACGTGTTAGCTGAGAAAGGTCATCAACGGGGGCATTGTTTTACGTTGAAACACGTTGAAAATTACAAACTTGTAGAAAGAAGCGGGGCAAGTTGTGATTGACACTTCTCGCCCCGGACCACAAAACATTTCCAACTTGTCCTCACTACCCTGCGGTCGCTCCAGCCCCGACTCACCCTTCAAGGGTAGCGAGCGCACACAGAACAGGGAGTGGGAAAATTGTAGGATAAAATAAAATATTAAATCGTTGCAACTATTTTCATGATTAATTTCTGATTAAATTATGAACTTTCACGAGGTTCAAGGAGAGGTTAAACCATTTCAGCAATAAAAGTTTTTTTTGTTTCTATTGTTGTATATAAACATACCAAACAGTACACATAATATATTCCTACTCTCAGATACAAGGGTTGGTACTGTTACAGATATTCTACGAAATTCGTTAAATATTCATTGAAACGTGGTTTCTACCACTGCCGAGGGGTTAGGTTGTTGCAGTCTTTAGCATTACATCAGAATCAAAAAAAGAACTTGTGTTGTCGCCAAAAAGGGTAAGGCAGAAAAAAGAGCAGCCTTCGCTTGTAGGCCCTGTGCCGTTGACCTAATCAATATTGAATTTGCTCACACGTCACCGTGACGAGGGTAGGGGGGTAACAGTATCGTTTTGTTCGGGGCAAATCTGGCGACAGCGTGGCCTTAAGGGCGGCCGACCCGTCAGCTTCCTGTACAGGCCTGGCCGCCTCGGTAATCACGTGTAATACAACACCACTTGCATTCCTAATTATTTTAATTGTTTTATACTGTCCACTTTTTTATATTCGTTTAATGGGAAGTATCTTCTCATGATCTAGCTATTACTCGTAGTTCTATTTTGTTAACATCTTGTATCAAAAAAACCGATTTGAATAAAGCTGTATTGAAGACTGCTTCGTTTCGAATAAAAATTAAACAATGTTTACAAAGAAAAAACACAACAATATTCAATAATGAAATTGAAAAATATTTAAAACAGAAACTATTACGGAACTTGGAAAAACACAGGTCAAGTTGAAAGTTTACAAATTTGCTGAAAACCTGAATGAACGAATTAATGTGAAACATGTCTTAAAATTAATTTGTTACATAATGTCAATGTCACATTTTTTTGCAAGTAAATTTTTAAAACGTTACCGTTAATCATCATACGTCATACGCATGTATGCTGTTGCCGGAAGCTCCTCCGCGCCGCGTCTGATACAATATCTCGGATAAATGACCCGATCGCGTTCATCCCCATTACGTGTGCTGCCAGAAACTTGTGACAGGCTGTCATCGTTAATTATGGAGACTGTCAGACATCGCCGGGGCTTTTTGACATCTGACGCTTTGGCTGGAACTGGCCCGGCCGCGGGGACCCCTCTCGTTATTCCGTAAGTATTTATACGAAGGGGCTTAAAGCTCTGATCGTGAACTTTATATCATAGTTTCATTTTGGCATCGAGAAAAATTGTTGAATTTTTTAGTGTTATGTCAGTCATTCTATCAACATTTTTTAATACTAAAGTCAAGGGATAAATGTTGTATTTTTAAGTACGTCAGTGGGTAATAATTTAATATTTTTGTTTACATCTTTATAAATTTTGTTATTTATTAAAAATAAATACTTCGTAAGTACTGTAGTGGCAGCACAATTTTTTGCACCAATAAAACGCTCGCTAGCAGGTTACAGCTTAAATACATAGAACAAGTTATGAAATAATATTACTGAAAAGTTCTCAAAATATATAAAATGGCAAATTTAAGTCATAAATTATTCCACACCACGTATATTTAAATTTTAAAGCTTCATAAATCCATTTTATTACTATCGAGGAAATACTTCATGTATTCCGTAATATATACGAAATATGAGCAATATATAATAAAACGAAACAACCACGGATTAAAACCATTGAAAAATAGCGCACTAAAGGCGTAACATATTTAAACAATAAACCAATCCAACGCGGCAGGAGACTTTCAATAAAATGAAAGGAAAGTTTCTCAATAGTGGCTAATGATAATGGTGGTTGTAATGACATGTATAGCATCAATAAATAAAAAAAAGTCCGGTGATGCGCCCATGATTTTAATCACGCTTTAAATTACAAACTCTCACAGAAGGAAACAAGCGAGGCGAGTATTTTTATTAGCATACACAATGAGCCTCATCGCGGTGATAATCCCCCGCATCGGCGCCCCCGCCCTGCCCCTGCCCTGCCCCTGCCCTGCCCCTGCCCTGCCCCTGCCCTGCCCCTGCCCTGCCCCTGCCCTGCCCCTGCCCCTGTCCCCGTCAGCACATGTCAGCCGGCATGTCTAACGAGCCCCCTCGTGAACCCGCCGGTGTCAAGTGTCCGACACGAATGGACGTGCGCCCCACTGCTCACTACTCCTCGCGTGGCTGCTGGCTCGACCAAGAATTGAAATAGTGTGATGCTCATATCATTCCCATGCTGTGTAACTCTGAACGCGTCGCCGAGAGTGTAAAACAATTGATGTTGTACTTCTTGCCGAGCTTGGCCTGATCATACATTTCGCATTTAATTTAATAAATTTTAAACCACAAAAAAAAAATCAGGCTTACACTTAAGCGTGGTGTTTATAAATCATGATAAAGTTTAATGAAAAAAAAAAAAACATGTAATTAATTTAAGTAAACTGTAGTTTCCCTAAAACGTGCCAAAGTGGATCATCGCAATTGAATGGGATTTTTCGAGCTGCTTGCTTACTTGCTTCTTTCCCTGTGACTCGTGATGAGATAAAATCCATGGTCAGATTATTTGACTTTGAATACGAGTATAAATCTGGTTGCTTCCAAAATGATATATTTGCTTTGATCTATTCCGGCTGTTATCTTTTTTGTAACAGTAGTCACATAACGAATGCTTCTAATTTTGTATGTCAAATAAAATATACACATATAATATGACCCCAGTATGTAAATTGTTCAGTTCCGGTCATTTTGAAATAATGTTGTTGATAAATATTATATTTTTAAAATGGCGAGACCGTCAGTTACGCCCCTGGGTCAGGATGACATGCCGCAGTTTCTCTTGCGTGGGCCGCCCCATGAAAGAAGCTCTGTTTACAAACTCCTCAAGACAGATGACATCTGCCGCTGGAGACGAGAGCCGATGACGGAGGACGCTGCTCTGCTGACGTTTAATTATGGCCTTTGATGTTGCAGTAGCGGTCCCTACTAATTGCTTTGGTCGTCCGATTTAATACAATGGGCCGTTTATATTTCCTTTCCTTCGCGATCATTGTGTAATTCTACACCAAGCTCTATTTATGCAATAGTGACAATTTCAAATGACTAATTAGGTATTGTGTGAAATGTCATTAGCTAGATTCTGTTGAATTGAACACTTTTCCTTTTTTAGAGGTACATCACCGAGGGATATTTATATGTAAAATGACTAAATAAATAGAAAGTATGGAGAATCTTGGTGATTTTTTAAATGATATTACAATTAATCGGTGAACTTCAAAAACGTCAAATACGAGTAGTTGCAAATAAAGACACCATAAATTTTGAATAAAAATTTTTTTTTTTTGGTCTTCGTGTATACAAGTATATTTGTGAAAACAAATCGAGAAAAAATATAAGTGATTCCAAAAGTTCAACAAATAATATTATAACATTTAAGAACTTAAATATAAAAGCGCAAAAAAAAAAATATAAACCATATTAAAATTTTTACAATGTTACTATTTATTTTTTCATAGGTTTTTCGTATGCATGGGTATAAATAAAAAGAAATCCGTGTCAACTCAATGCCTGTTTTGTCCATATTTCGAGTAAATAGACTACAATTCGCTAAAAGCTGTGACTGAATATGAAGTTCCACCGCTAATTCACCCGCCGGCCGCTAGATGGCAGTGGCGTGCTGCGCCGGGGACTTAGCGCGGATCACAACCACTACCGACCCGCCGTGCAAGGGCCACACGCGGACTGACAAGCGAACACCGCAGATAAGTCCCATTGACAGACGGTGATTTTACCCGAGCTCTGGGCATTGTTTTAAATAAACTATTGTTCATGTCTACTTCAACCTGTAAACGAGATAACTAATAACACGTTTGAATTATGTTTACATTATAAAATATATACTCGGTAAATTCACTCAGTTTACGCACTTGCTTTATTTTGTTTTTGTTATCTCCTAAATGTTTATCCATGTTTTCTAGTCATTCGTCATTTATTTTACTTTTTCTTCAACTCATGCAAAAAATAGTTTTTTTCACACATTTCTTCCTTCATAACCTCAATAACGAAAATAGAGAAATCCGTGTACGCTACCGCCTAAGCCACACCTTGTAAGCCCCACATCCTGCGTGCAGGATCAGGGCATAGCCACATACTGTATAGTAAGCATAGCTCTAAAAACAATTAAAATATATTTATTATGTGTGTGTATTTTTCTATCCCATGTTATATATATCCCATATTATGTAACTGCAAATTTTTGTGCACAAAGTGTAAAATTCTTTAAAACGTTGATACCGCTTTAAAAATAATACTATTGAACGTGTTTTGATTTAAAAAAAAAATAATATTATTCACACGAGTAACATGAGTCCCTATCGCTATAAATCTCTTAGACCTACTCAGCATAAAGCTTGTCAGTATATACACATAAATTGATAATAATTTGATATTCGTAGAAAATATATTTTCCATCTAATTCCAAGCCTGTCAATGACTTAAGCCACCTGATAAAGGTCTGCTCGTGATTATTTAATTAAAGTT
The DNA here is from genome assembly GCA_022113835.1 of Atopsyche davidsoni. Taxonomy (NCBI): domain Eukaryota; kingdom Metazoa; phylum Arthropoda; class Insecta; order Trichoptera; family Hydrobiosidae; genus Atopsyche; species Atopsyche davidsoni. The sequence continues at coordinate 5,351,874 of JAILWY010000021.1, forward strand.
TCAGCTTTGGAAACTATCCCCGCCGCCCCTGGCTGGGCTGGGGCGGCGCTTCCGGGTCTCTCTGACGCGGACGCGGATTAAATGTTTTGACAAACGGTTATTTTCTGGTGCTTGACTCACGACAGCTCGTGACGGCCGCGGCTGTCAAGCCTCTCCTGTCCGAGCAACTCTCCCACTGGCTTCTTATTGTTTCGTGAATTGTGAATCACGTATCTTGTCTCGCTTGTACTTGTTGCTCATAAACGCGTGAGAAAACCATATCGCACTAGCACATTTTATTAAATACTCATTTTTAGCTGTCCATCGGCTTGCTATATTAATCTTGCGATATTTGATACAATGTATCATCATGATGTCGACATATCTAACGGATAACACTGTAACGATCCGGAGCAGCTCATGTTTCGGTAGTATTGTTAAAAAAATACAACGAATCACTTTGCTTGTTCTGATACGATCATCACATATTATTGATAAAATACATTTACACTATTAATCATCGAATATGAACAAAAAATACTATTAGTTGGAATTGTGAACATTACGTAGGTATATAAAAATACTTAAATCGGTAGTTTTCTTATAAACAATAATACTTTTGTCTTGTTTTATACCCAGTTCATTATCATAAAAAAGCATGCAACTATTTTCAATCGACTTTATAGTGCTATTCACGAGCCAAGTTGTGTGATTTGTATTAATACTGATTAATGGGTCATGCAAGTGTTAGATCAAATATAAATGATTCATTGTCGGTGAAAAGCGCTGTACATTTGCCAATTCTGTATCAATTTTTAATCGCGGGTCACGATCTAAGATCTCAGGCGGGTGCCAAAAAACTCATTAGGAACATAAATCTGGAAGTCAGCACCTCGCAGCCCCGGCACAGAAAATACACCGCATCATTCATCGCCGGCGACGCCGCACTCCTGGCAGACCAGCGGCGAGCAACTGGTGGACGAATCACAATCGCATTAATGGCGAGCGAATCTGTCGGCGCCAAGAGATGCGCTGAAATAAATGGCGAGCGATGAGAAATATCGAGCGCCCTGTGATGCGCCGACAGCTGTCAACAATGTGGTCCACTTTTCTTGCAGACGCTCGGATGAGTAAGATGTGAAAATAGGCGTAGAAAAAAAGCGTCGGAGAAGTGGAAAGGGCTGTTGATTACTGCGCTGAGACGTATTTTTCACTGTACGTACATAAATATAATTCATTTGTATTCAAAAAAATTTTTTTTACAATAAATGAAATAATTCATTTTTTTCCTAGGTTTTCTTATACTTTTAACACTTATTCGTTCCTATATTATGATAATATTAATTTAATCTGGAACTTTAAATTCGTAGGTGACTGCTAAAATTTAATTTTGTACTAAGTCTATCAACATAGCTCAAATTTTAAGATTCAAACATACACGATTTTTCAGTCCCGGAACTAGAGTTATAGTACCTTGATCGAAATGTTCAAGAACATCTAATATGTATTTATATCATATTAAGTCACCTTGCAACCGGAATTCTATTTAGCGGAATACGTATTTTAAATAATGAATTTCCATTATTTTGCGAATTTTTTTTTATAACATTGAAGAAATTTTGTTCAAATGTTGCAAGCAGCAAAATTGGCATTTTTCTTTACAGACACTAGAGTAAATAACTACCCCGGGGCGGCGTGGACGGTTGTGATAAGTTATTAAAGCCGGTGTACAGCGCTACAGCCTAATCTGCAATAACAAGCCGTCAGTCTCGCCTGACGTTTGAGTTAGCGTCGAAAAAACCGCCGACAGCGATCGCGCCGAGCTCGGCGCCGACCACGTCACTCCCGGCGCCCAATCACCGCGCCCAATCACGGCGCCGCCTCAGGTGTTGCGGCCCTGTTCCACTCGTGTTAGTAACGAATTTCGTTGTAATGAAACTCTGTCTTTTATTTAATCTTTAAGTATTTGTTCTATGGTACTTCCTATGATGTGTGTACACGTATAGTAAAAACCGAAGATACTGTTTAAAATATGTGTAAACAAAAACATTAAAGAAATACAAATGAGTTTCGGAGATTGTCACAAATTAATTAAATAAATTTGTTTTTTTTTTTTGTTAAAATTACTTGATAGATTAACTGGATGTATATGGATGTGAATCCTGGACCTTGACCTAGTCAAGCGTTTTAATTCAAAAATCATTCAATGAGCTCCATCGCGTAAATTTACTGTTTCAAAAATATATATTTTTTAACATTATAATAAAATTCCACCAAGTAATCTCTGTCAAAAATATATATAAATTAGAAAATAAGTGTAATTCGTACATAGTGTGTGGGCAAACGTCCAGAAAGAGCAGGTTATAGATCTTATATCCCTACAAAACGAGCTTTACTCGAAAAAAAATGTCGGTAAGCCGTCAAAAATACTATTCTCATAGTTTTAACATATTTTTGCATATAGGTATGTACTTAGCTCCTAACTTTATCTATTAATGTAGGAATGGAAAGACCTTCATTCAGTTGTAGATTTAACGAAACTGTCTAGATGATGAGGACGATATGTAATATCACCACCATTAGACTGAGCTCTTATAAAAGCATAAGTATAAATCTCCACATCAGACATTTAATGATTCGTAATGTTGTTAAAACTTTACGCCGAGTAAGTTTGTTCGACTTCCCAACACCGACGCGTAAGATTTTCATTTATGCCCGGCAATAAACATTAAAAAAAATAGTTTCAGAGGCATAATTTCCTTTATCACTTTAATGCGTTCCGCGGAAAGCGTAGTAAAATAAAAATATATTTATAATTTAAGAAATCTCTGGCGATCGCGGCTCGCTATTTCAGACAAGTAGGACGGGCTTTACGACATGCAATAAAACGTATTTTTTCTATCAGATTGTGGATTAAGTTAGTTTATTGCTTTTGTAAGATTTACTGAAATTTATTACGCTGCCGGGCGATAGAGAATGTACTTTGAAACTTGGCGGAAACGGTTTGGATTTTCAGTTATTTTCGTAGTAGAATCTACTTTTGTGTAATCTTGACAAATCGGCATTTAACTTTACAACATCGTTTAGACTATTTAGTTTTAAAATATTGAATTCGTTAAATAGTAGCTAATCGAGGGTGCACGTTTTATTTAAATAAAGGACATGCAATTTTATCACATTTCAAGACATAATCGACAGGGTTGAGTCAATTTGATCGACAAGAAACGCATTTTTGGAATTACGAATTCAAAGGAATCTATCTTGTTAAATCGTTAATAATTTCATTTTTAATTTATTTTAAAATAGAAAATCATATTGATGCAACCAGGAAAATATGTATACATAATGTGAATATACCTTTTAACGACATCAGTAAAGTGCTACTGTAAGAGCATGCATTTATTACAATTACGTAATATAGTGTATTATAATATGAAATAATACTGTGAAGATGGTGTCAGCTGTTTCTTGACAGGATAATAATTTTAACGGGAAAGGAATAACAAACTCTAAATTAAAGGCGATATTTAGGTCATAATACGATTTTATATTTGACAATATAGCTTATTTTAAACATAGTCATAAAAGTAGGTATTTGAGTCACCATGGCAACCAAAGAGGTATAGAAAATACACTCAAAACAATAAAAATCAAAACATAAATAGGTTTCATTAGGGCGAATTGCACGTCGGTGAAATAGATTTCATTAATTTTAAATAATACAATTTATAATTTGAAAAAATATTAAGCTTAGTTAAAACAAAACTATGGGTAGATAATACAAACTAAAAACGGTTTAAATGCAGATTTTCAATTTCCATTTTGAATAAAAACACAAAACAATTCATGATAATTTCCACATATTAAAAATAGCACAAAAATAATGAAGGTATTAACAAAAGTATGTAATTAAAACTATTTACTTTTGACACTAAAATGAAATCCATTCATTCATACCGGTATCATGAACGAGATAAGGGTATCACTTTTAATTAAATATCATAAAGCACTGATAACGGATCCACTAGGAAAAAATAATAGCTTTTTGAAAAGATGAATTGAAAAACCGTCGCTTCAATAGCGATTCAATAAATACAACGGAGAGCACTATATATACCTAAAATGAAAACATAAGATCTCCATAAATACTTTAGTTTAATTTAACATGTCTATATCACAGTAACAATTGGACAAATCACTGATACCAACGGATGAACTAATCGGTAGAGTGCAGCCAGTGCACATTCACTATCCGCGGCCGCTGCGCCTACTGGTGGGCCGCCCCCAGCCTCTGTCCGTACAGGGCGTACGGGGAGTAGTACGGACTGAGAGCCGGGTTGAAGCCGTAAGGGGATCCCATGGGGAGTCCGGGCTTGGCGTAGGGGTGGAAGCGGGCGGCGGACAGTGGGCTCAGGGGCGCTCCGGGATATCTGCCCAGGACCGGAAATCCCGGGCTCAGAGGTCCGCCACCGGGGGCGCCGCCTTCCGCAGTGTGGCTTCTCAAGTGCTGCAGGAGCTCATCGGAAGTCCCGAAGCGTTTGCCACAGTAAGATTCGCCAGCAATCCAGTTGCAAACGTAGGGGCGACCGAGTTGCGCGTACTGAAGCGCCGAAGGCGGGAGACCGCCCGACGGGGACAGCGCCATGGCCATGGCCAGGCTGTACTTGTGGTGGTCGCACTGCGTGCAGCCGGCGGGGCAGGAGCCCAGTCCCGCGCCCATCAGCATCTGCTGGCTGTGGAGGGACACTTGGCACCCCGTGCAGTAGGGGTCTTTGCACACGGGCACTAGCGCTTCCCCGCCGGCGGGCGTTTTCACTCGCGCATATCCCAGGTACGGTCCGGGAGCGCCGGGATAACCTCCCAAAGCGCCGTGCTGGTGGGAGAACGGAGCACCGGCGAACGGAGGACGAAAAGCAGGATTGTGCTGTTCCATTCCAGGCGGGCAGCACAGCGCTCCGAGGCTCATCCCGGGCTTGAAGGTCCCCAGAGGCATATCCTTGGGGTGTCCGTGAAGCACTTCCAACCCGGAACGAATGATAGGACTGGCGCCGCGTCCCGAAGAACCGGCTGGAGACGATGTCTTCCTTTCTGACACGGAAGGGGAAGACTTTCCTCCTTCCGTCGCCGGAGTTGTGGTATTCGGAGTCGATGACTTCCGTCCTGGAGTTAATTTTCCGGATTTGCGGTCTTCCAGGCTCTCCATGCTCGCCTTGGACGACGGTCTCGGTTCCTCGGGCTTCTTGGTGAGCACGTTTGTCTCGTACGGCTTGAAAGCCAAGTGCCGAATCTCCGGAGTCGCTCTCGGCTTCTCCTGCTTGGAAGGAGGAGTTCTGGTGGAAGTCTCCCCATTGCCGGACGGCTTCTTCTTCTCCTGGGAACTAATTATGGGCTTCGAGTTCGGCGTATCGGCGCCGATCTGGCTGCAGGTTTGCGCCAACAGTGCCAGCGGGCTCTTCTTCGCATCCAACTGTTAAACATATATTTAAAAATTAGAAAAACACGTACAATACTCGAATATCAATCGAGTACTTTAATTAAAATAATATATCAATGCACAAATTTGTCGAAAAATATTTGGTAAAGTTTCTCAAAAAGTTTTCCGCCAAATACCTATCGACTGGGCAAGATTCTTACCGTGGTCGGCAGAGGCGACAGGTAGTCGGGCTGGAGGTACTGATTTCCACCGGAGGACAACATTCCGCCACCTTCGAGAACAACCATTTGTGCCAGGGTACAAATTGAACGGCAATCCGCACTCGTCGCGAACAACAATAAAAAAGCGCACACGAGTCACAACAAAACAACCGACGGCGCACACGGGCAGAGTGGCGAGACTCCACGCAGACGTCCGCACACGACGACGGCCAGAGAGATCCTGAAGTCTCCCCTCCGCCGGCCCCGCCGGGCGCGCGCAGCCCTCCCCGCGCCGCGCGAGCGAGACGGCGCCATCTGGCTCGCCGCGCGGGCGAGGAGACGCGGTGCTGTCGTCGTTTTTTTTTGTCCGCTTTTGTTTTTTTCCGGTGTCAGAGCGGCGCGGCGGATGCGGGGCCCGGGCGCGAGACAGGGACGGCGGGAGGACCGGGATAAATTGAAATGGGTGCGCGGCGCTCGCCACCCATGGCGGGCGCGGTGACAGCCTTTGAGGTGCCGCGGCCCGTGTAGTGACCGGGGCGTCACTGCAGACGTGACGGCTGACGTCACATCCTGGCTCCTGGCTCCTGGCTCCTGGCTCCTGCGCCACGCTCTCTGCTGCGCCAGTCCTCCACATCACGTGATAGATCTGTTAATATCTATCGACAATCAGATGCTACTCCAGCGATTTGTTTTTAGCTTGTTTTCTAATGCATCACAAAATTATATGCAAGCGTATCGTAATACAAAGCAACCTGTTTTTATCTTCAATCTTATAATTTTTTTACGATCAAAATCAACTTCTACATATTTCCAATATCAAGGTATCAAAAAGTAATAAGCCTCCTTAAAAAAATCTTACGCCTCCTTATGTTCCTTCTACAGACAGTCGCTTGGCGTTCCGATGTGCATATATAAAAAATAGAAATAATCAACAGAGCGAGAGAGATTTATCGATTTAGAATCTGCACAAATTAATATGGCAAATTTGGAAACGTCATTTGGTAACATTGAACCGAGTAAATACATCAATATATTCGCGGGCCGCAGTTGGCCCGGCCTGCTCGTTAGCGGGCAGTAGTGGTCATTCACACAGTCGAAGGGTCGCATTGTGCGGCCCGCCGTGGAGGGCCCTTGGCGACCCCTGGATGGCGCTTGACGTCCCCGCCCTTTGTTTGCGGCCCGCTCAGTTCCGCGCCCCTGGCTGCTCGGGCGGCCGCCTCACTATTTTGCTTATTTATTAATTGAGTTTAATTATTTGCGGCGTGCAGTCTACGCAGACAATGAAGCATTGCATTCCTTCAAGCATTTAACTTTGATTTAAAATAATTAAAGTCGAATTTTATGTGTATAAATATTTTATATGCTTTTAATTTGGTACACGCAACTGTTAGCTTCATTTAACTCCACTTCAAGTCAGGTACAGTATAAAGCGTTTTGGAATCAATATTTTTAATAAAAAATAGGTATAAATATACATTTTTTATAGGTCTTGGAAAGCATTCAAATAATTTTTAGTCAATATAATAATTGAACCACGTAAGGAAAAAATAATTAACCATCTGCAGTCATGTCAAAGATACGGCCCGCGATCGCAATGTGTCACAGAAAGAAGAATCATGTTTTTTAGAGCTTTTAGACATATTTTATTTGAATCTGGCCCGCCTACACATACTAAATTGAATATATGGCCCTCTGCAAAATTGAGTTTGACACCTCTGATCTAGAGAATCTTCTTCCAAAATATTTTTTTTTGTTGGTTGTAATACGTAATGTAATAAGAATATTATTACCTTTTAGTGATTCATTGTTGCATTTATGTTCTTGATTGCTTATAAATATCGGTAGCTTACATAAGATTGGCCATGCTTTTTTATACATACTATACACGTTGATGAATCAGTCTATTTATCTCAAAATTCGACGTTTGAGTCTAGAGTCCCCTTGTTTGTGTGAATGAACGACTACCACTCGACAGGTAGCGAACAAGTATTCTTTCCTTCTTAAAAATGTGAAAAGTCCGCAATAAAAGTCTTAACTATACTGTTGCTCACTTCCTTTTTGTCGCTGGAACTATATGGGAGGTAGTGCAATGTATAGACGGCATGCCTCCAATCTTGAAACAATAAAATAATACCCAAATTGTCCCACAACAAAGATAGAAATGTTCCAGTCGCCTAAATACAGGACAGAATGCGTTTTTGCATCCGACTTTATGACCCAAAAGAGAAATTCGGCAAACGTGAAGAGGCACCACGAAAAAATACTTTTATAGTCTGTATTTTGTAGAAAGGTTTTTTGATACTCCAAAAAAATCAAACAAATAATCATAATATTTAATAAACATATATCGACATGTATTCCTCTAATTGTAACTCAAATACTTTCACGCGATTTTTTTATGTCAGCGTAAGTATAATGAAATATTTATAAATAATAAAAAATACTAACTAAGGTTTTCGAACAATACATACAAATAAACAAAATAATATAAAGTGCTCATAAATCAATAATTTTATTGATTTTTTTAATGAATCCTCCGCGTTGCATATATTCGAATAAACTGTTTATATTATAAAAACTTATTATCAAACACATTTAGGTACAGAACACGTTTCTTGAGTACATTATTACAACATATTAATTTTTATCTTTTTAAATTTATTGATGTTCTTACCCAGATTTAAAACACTTGTTTTTCACTAGATTGTAGTTGAAATTTTATGCATATGGTTAATAAATAGTGTGATTATGTTATGAAAACAAAGGGAGAAAAACAGTCAAATATATAATTAATTGATACAATTCGAGTATTTCTGTTACTCACTAGTTTATGTCAGATTTTCAGTGAGCTTAGTGTGATTTATTTCTAAGAAAAATGTTTAAAAATTAATGACAGCGAAAAGCAAGCACTTGTTAGATTATTTGGACTGTAGATTCTGACTAAGCGCCGTGGATTTATTGTTGTGAAGGACAATATTCTATGCAAGTTCTTGGAAGGAAGTCAATACTTGCCTCTCTATTTCTCATTCATGGGTGGCGTCACGGGGTTTTTGTATTTTTTTTTATTATGTTTGGGGTATTTTTGAAATGCTTGTAATTGGCCGGAATTTAGTGAGAAGCATTTAACCCGTGTAATACTTACAGGCATATTATAAGGTTAAGCCGACTACACACGCAGCGACACAACTTGCGACCGATTTGCAATAAGCCTACAGCGTCCCTAAATTTGAGGTGTTTTTTTTTATGATTTTGTCTTAGCAAACAACTCAAAATCAGTTGCTATTGGCAAAATGCAAGTCGGTCTTAATTTGTGTCTCAACGTATAAATAGAGCTTCGATTAAATTGTGTAAAATAAAATAAACAAATTTTGAACGTTTGTTGCACTCTTATCTTTATAATTTTGTATTAAATATTATTTACAACAATCGAAAATATTAAAAAAAAAAAAAAAAACGCATATATGCAATTGATTGGAATAAATCCAAATTAATGTTTTGAAGAGCATATTTAAAATAATCAATGATAATTGTGAATGTAATATGTGAATTAATATTTTGTTGTAACTAGACGACAGGATAAAATATGCAATTGATATGCTTTAACTTTTACTTATAATGAAATAAGTTATCTCCGAATTATTTATATTATTTATACAATACGGAACTAAAAAATCTATTTTTCTTCTTTTAATATTATTTATCGTATATTACAAATTTATTTTACAATTTTTTTTCTGACATATTTGTGAAATGAATAAACAAAATTTACCAACCTACAAAAATCGAGGACTCGCGCTTTTATTTATATTTATTATATTCATTTAACTTCAGACATTATCATTTTATCGTACAACAAAGGGGTAACCACCCAGGGTCAGCCATATTGTTTATCGCCGCCATCTTGCGTTCTCCATACACATAAATCATGGTGTTTTATGCCTCCAGATAGCTATGCCGACACATATATCCCATTAGCCTGGCTTACACCTTATTTTTTACCATAAAAAGGAACATAAAACCAATCAGGTTTACAGCGCATCCCATTATATGAATAATAAAGGAATAAACAAGGCACCCTAATATAAACATAAACGAAACACCGTTTCTGTTGGATGTTGCTCGAGGAGGTGCTGTGATGGCTTGTCTGTCAGTACAATTAAGGGCGCGGCTGCATCTGACGTGACTTCCATAACTTTATTGTTAACTTCAATGTTGTTATTTAGATAACTTAAGCAAAAGAGAACAAAACTATTTTAAAAGCATACTTTCAATATAAACTGCATGTGTAATTTTAAATCTAGTCAAATAAATAAACGCAGATATCAATATAAATAAACCCATTTAAAAATCACGATAAAAGTTTTTTAAAATTTGAATCAAAACTAGTGTGTACAAAAACTGTTTAATATAAATTCATGACATTTTTTGGTTGTTGTGTATTATCATTGAACAAATATTATTCATGGCTCTTTTTAAAAATCATTCATATTTTTTATCACAATTTATAAACTTTTGTATGTTCTTTATTTTTATCAACAATGATTGAATTGATTTTTCCAAAAATGAAAAAAACTCCATAAATATCAATACAAACAGTATTCGTTGTATCTTAGAAACATCCCTTGACTTATTATACATACATTAGTTTATTCGTGTTTTTAATATATTAAATATAAATAAAGTCATAAAAGCATTACTAATGGAAACCAAGCAGTCATCGATCATCATTAAAAAGCAAACAAAATCCTAGCGTATCGATTCCCTATCACGCCATGATTTACCATCACGTGACTATCATCAGTCGTGATACCTAGTCGTGACCGTGATAAATCCGGCACTGACAGCACCACTCAACTGTTGCCCGTGTCCCGAGTGGAGGAGAGCAGCAATAAGGCCTCTATGAAGACGGCGGTATATCTCACAGATCTGACACCACTTGGGATTTATTTGATTGTTTTATTAGCGATGTAGATAAAATGGTCTGTTAGTCTGTAACACCGTGTATCTGAGTTATTGTTTTGATTCGTGCGTCTAAATATACTCGGTATTTTAATATTATTTAGTCTACCCCTATTAGACGATACCGTGAGCTTTTTAATACCGTGAATTAATTAAGAAACGAAGCTTTTTTTTTACTAAACGATCTATGAGATACTTATAGATTATCTCTATCTAGATCAAGGTAAAGCAACCTGTATTAATTATTCCAAGCCTAAAACGAATAAGATATATTTGTTTGAAACTATAGTCTTATTTACTTATTCATCAACACTTTATTTTATTTTTAAGTATATTTCATGGTTATTATATTTTTAGGCGTAAACACTTTAAAATTATAAAAATTAATGCAAACTTTACAAAGTATTTACTTGAAAATATTAGATCTGTAAAATTGATAATAACATTACGGGGCTTAGCTTTTATAATTATGAGATAATTGTGCGCTTACTAATTATTGGCCCATTTAATTTGTGAACGTGTAAATGCTCAATCATATTGAGAAACAAAAAATATGTCAAATCAATATGGGAATTTACAACTGTTGTTAGTAAAATTAGTATTTCAATGTTTTTGTTTATATGTTTCGATAACAAATACGTATTTTATTATAAGAGTTTAACGCAGTAATTTAAAAGTTTTTGAATAATTTACATTGTAAATAGTAATACCTTTATATTATGAATACAGTTATTTACAAATAAGAGAAATTTTCAAATATGCATTACATGCAACAAAGACACCTCCGCAGGTAAACTCAAGCGCAGGGATTCCCCACGGTAATGCACTTTGGATTATCCTATTTGCCATTTATTGGTGCACACAAATAAGCATACAGTAAAATTTAACAGAAAGGTTAATATTGTGCCTCAGATTATTTACGATCTGGGCCTTAGGACGGAGTTCTAAAGTTATTTAAAAGGATTACACTCAGACTAACTACGGAAAATAAACATGGAATTTCATTTTATTGTTGGAAAGTACAGATATGCAAGCATTTGTGTATTGCTTATCAACAACTTCTATTTGTAATGTAAGAAAAGAATAAGGTATTTAAATTTACAGTATTGAAATGTTACCAAAGGCCCCCAAAGATTCAACAAAATTTACAAACAAAACAATTTGTATCTATCAATTGTATTAAATAGACTGCCTATTACAATGGCATGTGCGTGTTTATTTTTGAGAATACTATATATATATATAGATAATAATACAATATTTGACAATACTATATTTAAGATGTCACACAATAAAAATCTACTTGACTTGGAGAAATTATATTAACATTTTTTAAATTTCATTGATTATTTTTCATTCCAAAAAATAATCCATTAATAAATAATATTTTGAAACGGTCATATTAAATATACAGTTCATAAAATAAATCACATTCTACATACATCTATTTCCAAGCTATGTGCCACAATATCCCAACATCCAACACATTGCCATTACTTTTGAAAACTATTTTGAACATGCCTTAAATGCTTCAAATCAATAGCTGCATGAATTTACATTGTTATTGGTTTAAACTAAGCTTATTGAAAAATTGATTGAATGGAAACACCTGCCCAGAGTGCCCCGGGCCACATCACCTGCACAGCTAGAGATGCTCTACCTGGTCAGGTAATGTGTAAACCCTGCTCGGGCGGAGAGCACTGTCCTGTTACAATTAGGGTAAATCCCAAAATATTAATGTTTGTAGAGGTTTAAAACGTATACAACCCAGGCGTCTGGTCGACAAACTAAAATACCGACTTTAATACATATTCAAATAAAGTTATTCACACAATAATTTTATTCAGATAATATAAATTTTCTTATTTATAAACGCTTTTCAAAAGCATCGAGAGATTATCAAATATTAAAATGATAATGAAATCTCACACACTGTGCATTTATCATATAAAACCGCGTTGAAATATATATTTATAACATCAATGTAAACCTTACCACTTATCCAATACGTTCTGCAATGCCACGACTTTTGCGTTCGTTTAACGAGACTTGGTACGTGATTTCCTCCTGTCTCAAAGATAAAACTTCATGTCCTTTTTTGTACGTCGATGGTTCTGACATCTCGTCACGTGTTAGCAGGATACGTGTTAAAGGAAACGCTTGATTAAATTTAATAATTCGATATTATCGTGTGATATTATCGTATGGTATTTACTCACGGAGGCACTTCGTTATATTGTGAATACGTCATGTAATTATCAATTCGCTGTACAAAAATCAACAGCTTGCTACTTTGCATACCAGACAATGGAGAGCTAAATTATATCCACCCGTAGTTAGCTCATCCAAACTAAATCACCGTAGCTACAAAGGGACTCTTTATGGCGTGGCCATAAACCATCCTGCATTGTGCCACGGTCGTGTTGGAATAACCAACTTTTATTATTGCAGTCAAAATCGTACCGACAAAGAACCGAGGCGGGCGTAAGGAGATTTGAACTAATTTTGAGTGCAAACAAATGTGCAAGGTACGTCCACACCGAGCAACGTGCTCCTCTTGATGCCTGAAGTGGTTAGTGGGTTGTTATTTATTTAGCTACAAAAACAAACTCAATGTTATGCGGATTTGAAATATCTCTTTTATCAGTTAACATATGTACAAAAGCAATTGCTTTATGATATTACGATAATACCTCAATAGGGCGGAAAAACTCATACTTTCAAAGTAAAAATATAATTTTGTTTTAAAAATATATATATATATTATTTTTGACTGAAAGTATTTGGTGAAACTCCAATATTATATTTTTTATTTTATTTTTCACGCGACTAGTTTTGCCCATGTCCTGGGTTAGCATCTTCAAGCAGATTTAATATTACATCGGATATTGAGATGTTGTAAATGCACTTCCAGCTGTTAAAAGATTAGAATTCAAATATATTTGTTTGTTATAATGTTATACATAGCACTTTTAGTCGGTTTAAATATTTTGAATTGCTGATCGGCGACACCAAGAAGCACGAAGTACTAAATGTAAAGAATTAAAAGCCTCCAAGATAAAATGGGTCATTATCACTTACATTCATATGTATTGGTTTATTTCTAGATTCAAAACCATCAATATTATATCTATCTATAATAGTGAATAGTAAATCTAGAACATAGTTAGAATTCTGGCAAAGCTTTACAAATAAAACCTGTCTGTTGTAAACAAAAAGCCCGGTTTTATACGACTCTAGATAGTATTTCATCATTTTGAGTATAACCTGGCATCCGTGATTATTTACTTGCCGAATTACACTACGAACAGATGAAACGCCTTGAAAAGCAGCCTGCACATACTGTGACACAACCGACAACCAAAAAATTAATAACCATAAGCGTGCTTTACTTTTGAGTGTATTTATGAGTTTATAGTAAAAAAGACAATCTTAAAGAGAACGCCGATGGTTATCGCTATCACCGTTCGGCTGTCGGTGGTGTCGCAGCCCGTGTGGACAGCTTAAATGTTGCGTAAAGAATTTTATTTGAGCAGTGTGAATGCGGCTTCACAATCTTACTAATTTTAAGTGCAAACAAATGGTAGAAGGAACGTCTCGTGTGCTTGAGGATTTGGTCTCTTTTTTGTGTGGCGGCTCGCTGGGAACCCCGGCCGTGTGGGGCGGCATCCTTTGAACCGGCCTGGATAATTTATGGCCGTGTTTATTATTTCTGATTGCAGTCCTTCTGATGTTTGTCTATTTGGAGAGACATCCTGCAACGTTTACGCAACTCGACGTGAAAAAAAACGCCGTAACGCCCATACTTCCCCGCCCAACGGACAGTCGTTTTCTGCATTTCTCGGGAATGTGGTTCGTGTTCGAGATAGCGGTAGAATTTTGTTGCTTAAAAAAATAAAAATTGTCCCGAAGCAAGAAACACGCATTTAGTATAGGTGTATGATAAAAATAAACACTTTGTTGATTGATTTTGATTGATCGTTGAGAAACGTAGAGTTAAATAAGGCGATAAGCGTGTTATGAGATAAGTTAAAGTTTATTGAATATCATCCTCGTGAAATAGTACCCAATTTTTACAGCTGAGTTCTTAAAAATATTTCCACAAATTTCAAAACTTTCTTACTGTATATAAATAATTTTCCATCACATCGCGCTTGTAATGATACTCCGATTAATACCCCCTCCCCCCCCCCCTCCTCCCCCCCACCCGCGGCCGCTATAATAGACAGCCGACAGCGCCATCTATCATCCCCGGGCGATAAATCATCCCCCGCCCCAGCCGGCCCTGGAGGCGCCCACCCTGCCCGCCCTGCCCGCCCTACTTGCCCTGCCCGCCCTGCCCGCGGCCCTGCAGGAAAAACTTGTCAGCGAATTCTGAGGATGAGACCCGGAACGTCATATTTTATTTGAGCTGAATATGAAATTTCGCGTAGTCATGTTGCACCTACCCCTATTTACAAAGTGTGGAGTGGAGGCCTTCAGTACGTTGTAGTTACAGGTTTTAACACGCATTGGCAAAAAAATGCTCCTCACAGGTTTCAATCGAAATTTACACCAACAATGCGTTAAACGGATTTTACAAAATATTTGTAATATATAGTAGTCTTGTTATTGGCTATATTGAATTCAAATAAAACATTTGTTTTTTTTTTACAATCTTTGTTCTACTTTAACTCTTACTGTTTTTTCTCCAAATATTTGTATTCGTCCGTGCAAGTGGGCCCCAGGCTGGGATCCATGCGAGAATATACTGATAAATTATAAGTTAGGGCGTTACAAAAAACACCTTATCCCGAGATCGTTAAAAAGAGATTCCAGGTAAACATATGGCTAATCCTCGACCACTCGTAAAAAGACCTAAAAGCATTCTGTAATACAATATCTTTATAAGCCCTCGGAGATACACTCCTGGAAGCATTGCTGTCTTGACACTAAGATAACGGAAGGTTAATCGTTTTGGCTTCACAGAGAGGGGACTCGTGCGTGAGACGAGGAGTTTCTTATATATTGTTAACGCAACACCTAACTACAGAGAAAATATAAATTTGAAACGTTCTCTTCGTGTCTTTCTGTTTATGGATTTATTATTTTTATTCGGTACATCATTATCAATGAAAGAAAAAAAAATGAAAATTAACTATGTTTAATTTTAGCCAATATAAAAAAATACACAATAAACTGCTGCTATATTCTTAATTTTCATTGTTTATCCACTTGTGGTGGGCACTAAACCATACGTGTTCTGAGATCAAGGAGCCTGTAACAATGTCTATGAGAGTAGGGGGCTGCAAGGGTAGATACGCAGTCGTAAACAAACAAGGCAATGTGGCTAAGTCCGGCTAGGCGTGTCTTCAGAAACATTTTATTAAAATAGTTGAACATGAAAAAAAAATAATAAGTTTATCAAAATAAAACAATTTACAATAAGACAGTATCTACTCTCGGATTTAAAGCCGAGAACTTGAGGTCGAAAAACAAACGTGCTTACCACTACACAACAAGAGAAAAGAGTTTATTTTGATGCTATTTTTTCCGGACAATCTCCTACTATAATGAGCTTAAAAAACCAAGAATCGTGACTAAATACAAGTACAAGTCGTTGTGGGCGTTCTTTTGTCGCTTCTCGTCTCAATCTGATATAACTAATGACATGCCTGCTCTAATTGTATCAAAAATAGTTTGTAAATACGAGTAAACTATTCATATTAGCACAACTTTGAGATTACCAATATAGTTTGCAGGCTTGCTGATGAGATAACCCAAAACCAACACTGACGAAGAAGTGCTTTGATCAAAAAGTATCATGTGGTTGTTATATTAATCTATGATTATGAAATGCATGAATCATTATAATGTGTTGCGTAACTTAGTTGAGAAGCACTTCCACGAAGCTGTCAACCATTTCACAGTCTGAAATAGCTTTCATAGTGAGATTATTGTATCTTAATACCTGTGATTAAGATTGGTCGTAGCAGGTAACGTCTGTGGAGGTGTGTTGAATTTAATTAGCCACGCTCCAGTTCCCTCGCAGCATAAACGCCGAGCTTGCCTCTATCGTTAGTTTCAGTTTTTGATAATTAAATCAACTTAATTTCGGATAGCCGGTCTCTTATTAAACGAGAATGAAAGATAGTGAAACGAATATGCGTCAGCGGGCGCTCACGTAGAAAAGCTCAAAAACGAGATAATTATCTGAAGTTTAATGGCATTTTTTATATTTGCGAATGGTAATTAATAGCTGTTTATTTAAATATTGAATTAATATTCAAAGTATATTTTTGATTTTGCAGCCTTAGGAATAAAAAACCATGCTAACTATATTATTCAATATTTTTATTTTTATTTTTACCGGATGTTTAAAAATATATCAGCTATAGATAAATAAAAACACTTCTGTCTTGGGTGTTGTGCCGCGCTTCTTTTTTATGTTTCGTGCCATCCTCAGGGATTAAAATGGAGACAAAATATCGCTTTTGAAATAAAGCACTAAATCGTCTTGTTGGCTCAATGGTAAGACTGTGTTCTCTAGAACAAGAATTTTGATGTTCAGCCTACTAAGAACTTTACCTAAGTAAATCTTCAACAGATGCTGTTGCACTCACGCGTATTTTAGTTTGGTAGAAGATTCTTTAGTTTTATTTATAAATTGATAAAAACAATAATTCATTCACGAGGGAGGAATTCAAGAAAGACCTTGGAATCAAAATGGAAGTTATTTACTTGTGAATGAATTATGAGTGGTATTTTTGAAATATTGTAACATTTGAGATTGATATTGAAAAGAATCTAATTTTCTAAATTTTAAGACTTAGATGAAGGTATATAAATAGTATTAGTAAGTTAGTAGTAAAAATTATCTTTAAAGAGATTTTATGTATTCTTTATCTCCACCACACATTACGACACAGAACGTCACGACTTGTCTAGCCAGTAGCCGTAAAAAATGTACCAGAAGGCTTTATTTATTTAAATAATAATAGGACAAAAAATATGTCACGACAAGCCGCCTCTGGCCTGTCACATTCTACGGCCGGGCGAGGCACGGTAGCGGCAGAGCATTGTATGGAGACAGAAATAAATCATAGTTATGGACGACTTGGCTACCGGATACATCGTGACTATAGATTGTCCAGGTAGGGTTGGCTGCTGGCTACTGCAGTTTTTATTGTTAACATTTATATATCAAATGCATTGAAAGCTTTGGGTTATAAAAATTTACAAATCTCGGGACTCTTATTATTTCCCTTCTTTTCACTATTTTTTTGTGTATCCGGTTAATGGTATATTGTGAATACATATTTGGACCGCAACGTTTCTTATACTGTTTTTAATATAGTTACAACTCTTTAACAAGGTGTACCTATGCACTTGACATGCTCTTCTTTTCGTTAAATCAATATTGAAAAAATGTTTTTAGATTTTTAATGACGATCGCTCATTACTATTGAAAAAAAAAATTGCTAAAATATACAAAAAATTGTGTGAGCATAAGAATTTGTGGCAATTGATGAAAATTGTCAACAAAACATGTGATATTTATAATAGGCTTTCTAATGTATTTGCAATATTTTATAAAGTTACTATTGTTATGAAAATACTAAAGAATTAACTTGTACCTTGTCCCTCAACAACAGAATTAACTTCCATTTTTAAAGTATTTTCTTGCGTTTAAAAACATTGACAATCGATTTGGATTTAATTAACTACAATCGTATTTTATAAAGTTGTACTACACTTGATGTAAACAAGTAAAAGGCTAGTCTTGAGTATGATTTTCTGTTTTTCGCTTGAGATTCAACGAACCAAAGCATTTTTTGTGTGGTCGGTCACGAAACATACTGATTATTATTTTAAATAGTATATTTCAATTAAATTTAATCAAAAAAATTGAAAGTAATAATAGTAAGCCTGTTTATATTGTTAACGGCGGCGAATTCTTCACTTTTCAGATTAAAGAGTATATTACTTGATATATGAGAAAGGCTCTCTAATGATGGTAAAACAGCACGTTTGACTATTTTATAATTAAAACAACTTGTTTTCAAAAATAAATATATGTTACAAACGTCAATACATTAAATATATGTTGATGATGCCGGAGTAATAAAAGTTTGCACGAGATATACATGTATTCATATATTTAAAGGCTTAGAAAAGTATATTATGGATATTTTTAATTAATTTAGTAAATTTGCACCTGGAAGGGGATTAAAATTACTCGCTCGCCTTTACGTCAACGATTGCTTCTTTCAGTTGTCACCCCTGTCTAAAAGACTACTAAAAAAACACGAGCAGAGTTGTTGTCAAGGAGAATGACAGTTTATGAATATTAACTACCGTAGAAACTCCACTTGATAAATATCTACAGGGTTAAAATCTTACATGACACAATGTGCATCATCTCTATCTAGGGTACTTCATCACCTGCTGGATCAGGTTAACTAAAAAACGGTGTACGTGACTTTTACCAGTGTGATTCCGAGATGCGGTGTCGGCGACGATTGCTATAATGTTCAAACAACAGATACGCTCATAATTCAAGAGTTACGAGACAAGCAGTGTCTGTCTATGAAGAAATCTTCCTACCGTATTTATATAAATAAAATAAAGAAACATGATTGGATGATATGGTAGCCAGTTTTATTTTATATTTTAGAACTTAAGCTTTCGATAATAAAATATATGAACAACGAGAAAATCAGGCTTTACATTTAGTTGCCAAAGCGGTGAACTCCGTAAATGGTGATTATTTTTAAAGCCCATTTAAAAGTCTTAATGTTTTATTATTTTAAAAGGAAGAGATATTTTTAAAAGAAAAGTATAATATAATGTTTTTGGGAAAGGGTTGAAATATATCTGAATAATTTTATATTATCAAAGCTTCAGTTTATGTTTAATTTTAATTTTACCATAAAACTCTGAGTTTATGTTTCTTGTAACAAATGTATGCAATGGAAGAAAGGCTTGATTTTATGAATAAAAATAAAAATATTAGCACGTGTTGCTGAAGTAAAATAAATATTATTATTACAAACGTTTACGCCCAACGAGCCTTAATTTGATAATATTGTTTTACTTTTGATTATTCAATAGCTTTTATTCATATTAATTTCATGTGTATTTTCAAGTTTCAAGTATCATTCACAGTACTTAAATAAAGTCAATTATTGAATCTCCATCACGCAAACTTACCCTATGCATCCCATAAACCGATCCTAGGGTAACAATAATATGTTTCCATCACAACAGAATATTAACCGCCGCTTCCATAACAAAACCATAAAGCCTAAAATTTTGAATTTGTCATCTGTTGCAGTGACAGCCTTCATAATGTGTCACCGCGCAGGGTGGCCAACATTTCAGAATTACGGATTCTTTTTTACATAGGAAACATGACAGTTGGTAGCGCGTCGGTCCGCGAGCGTCGCCATTATTGGACGGAGCGTGCTGACGGCCATTGTCGGACAGACAGGGGTTTGTCGGTGACAATTGACTCCGTGTTAGGGCGGACAATCGGGGGTGACAGCTGAAATTGTAGTGTGTGGCGTTGATGTGAAATTTACCCACGATTCGATGGTAAAATAATAATAGCAATCAATATTAACACAACAATATCTATTTGAATTACACAGTTTATATATATTCAGATTCGAAGGTGTTAGGTTTACAATACCTGAAACAATACATTGGACCCAGGAGAAGTGACGAAATGACACACATAAACTGAAATAAAGAAATTCCAGCAGAACCTTAACATATATTAAATAGTAAATATCATAGTATGAAATAAAAAAATCCTAATTTCGACTTAGCGCCACATACACACACACTAGCGACACTCCGAATGTGGACAGTAGAAAATGAAATGTATGACGAATGTTGAATGGCAAGGATGATTGATGGGATGACTGATGGGGATAATTTTGGGGTCAGGCCCGTCGTGACTGACAGGATGGAGTTTATTTTAAATAAACAAGCCTTTGTGGTCGGGGCTTATTTTAAAATGAGTTGTCAAGAAAGGGTTTGCAGAAAAAATCCTTTACAATTTTTGTTATTGTAGAATGGATTTTAAATTGAGTCTCTCTTATTAAAAACACCTATTCAATATGAATACAAAATTTATTCAACGACAGTAGAAACTTTTATTCAATAATTTATTTCACCATAGATTTGTAAAACAATATCTCAATTGGTTATTAATAAAAGCGCCTCGGTGCAAGCCTGCCCACGAAGTTTTGCACTTTTACTGTCGATCTATTGCAACAAGTATTATATAGTATTTCTACAAATTTGAGCTGTCGCTGCAAACGGGCTAATGGTTTCTGTTTGGTAAGAAACTTCAAGTTTTCCAAGTTGCGAATCCTTAAATAAAAACCCCCAGTACCGGAACCGGAGCATCGGATAAATCGTCATAGCTTGACGTGACTATACACTCATGCAAATAGTCCAAGTATTGTATAATTTTAAAACCATACAGTCCACTTGACTGCAGGTATAGTTCACTTGAAATTGTTTTCAGTGCCATTGTTCGTGATAAGCCGCAATACACGTGCTTGTTTCAGCTGCCACCTTCTCGAAGATGACTGTTTTTTCACTACCCAGCCTCCGGTCATATATTCAAACGGAGCTCGGGCAGATTTCAGTATTGTTTCCAGCTCAACTTATGACTCGAACAATATTTTCTTCTTGTATTTCTGACTTAATCTCGGCGGCAACAATAGCAACGCATAATTTCTTTAAACAAAACAGCATTGTACTTGTAAAATGGTCGTGTGGCTGCCACTATTGTACTTCACTAATCTGTATTAGAGATTATAGATGATCGCTAATCTCTATGTAAGTCTAATGTAAACTACTGTGGATCCATTACTTCCTGAATGATTTAACTGCGTTTTTGAACGATCGCTTTGGTAATTTTCTTAGTTTTTGAACAATCAAGTACTTGTGCCTGACACTTCCTAAAAGAGTTTTAAGAAAATAGATTTTTTATCTTTGAAAGACTTAACCTATCCTAAAGCTGTCACTCTCGCCTCATATCACTTTCTACAGATAAAATAAAATTCTTTTGCTTACTTATTTTATTATTTATAATATATAAACATTTTATCTCTAAATTAAAAAAATGGTATTTATTACAATTTAAAAGTATAAGAAAATATTTTATTTATTCTTAAATAAATCATACTTAAATAATATATAATATTAAAGCTCTGAAACTATTAAATGTAATATTCAACCAATGGTGTACATTTTTAAAGCATATAGTGATTTATTAATTTTAATACAGTGCAAATCAAAAACATTTTTTTACTGAAAAAAATGGTGTACAAGTTATTTATAGCTTTAAAACAAATTGAAAAGAGTTACAGTAGTATTTAGCACTACACAATATTAACTGTATTTTGTTTCATCGCTGCAAAGGTGGGTCAACTACAGCCCGGCAAGTTTATTTTATACAATGATATCATCAACAGCTGCTGTTGTCTGATTTATTGTCGAATTTTAACAGTTGATAGAATCTCTCTATAAATTAATATAAAAACTATTTCAAATATTTATCTTGTAATTAATTCAAATCATAATTAATAATCTAGTTAAATTAACAACGTAGCGTGTGATTCTGTCTGGTCGTGAGCTCAGACATATTGATTTTTTTCTTCTTTATTAATGTTGTGTAAAATTGTTGTAGTATTTTTTATCGTGCCTACTGTGCTAAGTAAACTTTTTAAAAATATCAAATTGTAAATTTTTACTTTCTAAAGTTTGATGCAATTTTTAATACGCGAATAGGGAATCACTTAAATACGCCCCGGATATTTTTCTAATGCTATGAAAGTTTATTCATAACGTTAACAGATTTAACACAGTAAATGATAAGACATGAAAATAAAACTACAAAGTAGATTGATACATTGCGATAAACACTCTCGTACAGTGTACAATAACTCGGTTCACGAATGCCCCCATTAGAGCCACTTCCTGGTGTTTCATTTTTTGTTCTGCGCCGCGAGAGATACAATCTATAAAGGAAAATGACCGACGCCTGGCGGAGCGAGTCGCTTCTCGTTCTGTGACATATTTTTTTTGCTTCATGGTCACAGCTTTCTGTGAGCAGAGCGATGCTTGCAATACCCAGAAAGAGTTGCTGATCTATTTAGTAAAGTATATATATTTTTTGAGCGCCAATAGAGCAAAAGCTTGTATTTAGACGTCTACATCTCTGCTTAAGAAATAGCTTTTCAATTATATGGACAAATCCTCCATGAATTATTTTATTCATGAATGAATACAAAAATAATTAGTGAGTTTGCACGAAGGTTTAAAAAACGAAGATAAATTAATTTTATATCTTCATTTAACAAAAAAAAAAAATTGGGTGACGTATTGCTATAATGTAAGTCTGAACGATAATTGAAACGAGCGATAAAAATCTTTCAACTACTAAGTAAGATATATAATCACCTGAATACGATCCCTTGGTCGTTGATCTATCTCCAATCTTACAGGCCTTCAGCTCTAACAGGCTTATTGCTTTAACTTATTTAATCTCGCCAAAGCCTCGGCGTCTCCCGCGGATATGAATATCAGCTGCCTGGCGGGGAATTACTCTCCTCCTGAAGGTGTTAAGTCGACAATTTACCGACGCACTCCATCTAGTTTCGCGGTCCGCAATTTTCTTCTGCTACGAAGAAATATTGCATCTAGCATGATTCCGTACTAAATTACCCGAGCGTTTTCTTCCCGGAGCCATTAGTTGCTGTCTTCCTCGCTCCCGCTACGCCAAGATTGAGGGGGAGGAGGAAGAACGGCTTCCCTCTGATCCTCCGTAATTATTTTGCTTATACGTGTCTGCTCACGTGTGGAAGAAGGCGATATAAAGTTGTCCTTCTCTCGCCCGGGCGATGTAGCTGAGATAAAAACGGGCTCTGATATAGAGTTGTTTTATTATAGAGATATTATGAATGCCCATATTTCTTCCCGCAAAAGGTGGTTCAAGGTGAAAATGAGTAACATTTTTTCTATTTTAGTGAGGACATCTTTGACAGCTCTGTTATCTATCACTACGGCTTATTATCATTTTGGTAATATAATCAATTACTAAATATCAAAAACAAATTGCATATTGTAAAATTTTAAAATCAATACATCTAATATAACAAATATTAATTGATCTATGGTTCTTGTTGATTTATATATTTATCGATAATTTTTCAATTATTAATTTCGATTATTATGCAAAGCTTAAATTTAAATATTTCATTTTTAAATTTGAAAGTACGTTTTTAGGAAATTGAAGTTTTTTAATCACTGTATTTTATTTATTTTATCACTATTTTTATAATTGTTTACAAAACTTTACTCAGCGTTTTTAAACGCAGGTAAAATTAATTTTGGTGCCAAAAATAATGTTTAAAAAATAAAATCAATAAAAACGCAAATCCCCTCGTCACGAGCCGCCCCGGGCGCGCGGGTACCTTTTCACCAGTCGGCAGGCAATATCTCAGCTGTCAGACGGCGCTGGTTTGACAGCAAAGTGACATTACACGGCGGTATAAATATGAGGCTGTCAGTAAGGTTTATACGCGGGAATTTATCATTACGTGTGGCTTTGTCCCTCGCTCCGTCTCGTTTTTTCTCTCGCTCGCACTCGGCGGTGGAAGCGGGTCGTGTCGTTGGCCCCGCGCACAGTGGCGCGCGGTTTTAAGTTTATTATTTATTCTTTTTTAATTTTGCTGAATTCGATGATTCGTTTAGATTAATTTATAATTTTTTGAATTTGGCTTATTTTTAGATCAAGTCCGTATACTTTTTTTTTTTTTTTTTTTTTTCATATCGATAAATTTCAATAATAATGTGCACAGGGTTTTAATATTCACAAATACTTTTATCAAACTTGGATTTTTTCAGTTCAATTATTAATTAACAACGACGTAGTGCATTAAAAAAATGTGTTTTTCTTCTCTAAAATTTAAAGGCGTTATGTTGTTTTGCATTAAAAAGTATGTAATAAACCATATTTTACAATAAATCAAAAGTCAAATATAATTAAAAAACTTTTTACTCAAATTTACGGAATCTTTTATTATCAATAGTTACAATTAGTTTATTATAAAATATTTTATGTAGAGTAAGCTAATTTGAAAATAGTAAATAGAAAATATATACTAATTTATTGTACAGAAGTTAATTTAAAAAAATTATATTAGTAATAATAACTGGCCTTCAAATAAGGCTTAAAAGTACCCTTCAGCTGAACTATTCAAAGGCATTTTACATTCTTGTTTACAATGTCATTATTGCGTTGTGATGTCGTTCCGAAAATTATCATATTAACTCATTACTTTGTGGTTGAATTAGAATGTATTTTATCTAAAAAAAAATTGAGAATAAAGTAATTATGTAAATATATTTTTATCAGTAAATCCACTTACTATTGATTAAAATAAAAGCAGCCTGTTGAACAGCAATAAATCGCAGTATTATCAAATTAGGATAATATAATTT
The DNA here is from genome assembly GCA_022113835.1 of Atopsyche davidsoni. Classification (NCBI taxonomy): domain Eukaryota; kingdom Metazoa; phylum Arthropoda; class Insecta; order Trichoptera; family Hydrobiosidae; genus Atopsyche; species Atopsyche davidsoni. The sequence continues at coordinate 5,376,951 of JAILWY010000021.1, forward strand.
ACGAATATACTGCCACGGATATTATCAACGACCCAAATTGAAATGGCATTGTAAATCAAAGCCTTCGTAACGCCGTGTCTTTTAAAATTCAGTTACCGCTTTATTAGTCATCACCGTGATCAGCCATAAATTCAGATTTACAGCGCGTGTTTCTCGGAGATCAAAATCCCTTAGCAATTTAAGGACGCTGTCTTAATGGAGCCCCATACCCTGGGGCTGTTAAACTCTCCACTAAACACAGCCGTCAGTTAAAAAAAACTTAACTATATCATGCGAGGGCCCGTTTAGACAGGCAATCCTTCTACGAAGAGTACATAATGTCCGGGATACCAAGTATAGGAATTATATGGACCTTAGTAAACTAGCGAAATAACACGCCGTACCGGGAAGAGTCTATGTAATTCGGTGATAGCACGAACGGAGACGTCGGATCGTGTAATAAACCCGAATTTAGGGCAATTTGGAGGAGGGCCTAATGATTTTACGTTTTAAGGGGTAATTTATTACATGGTGTGTTTTTGGATGAGCCTTTGACAGTTTTGTTTAAGTTATGTCCCGACTAACGATCGTAGATTAAAAAATAAGAAACAGCCACGCAGGCTTGTGGCTGTTTCTTGTTTTTTAATCATCAATTATTTATGAATTTATTTAATTTTAAAAAATGCTATTATTTCTATTTATAGAAATTGAGTTTGTTTGAATACAATGTTCAGTTTTAAGATGTCAATAAGATGATACCATTTTGCCTCGACAGATTTGTTATCTGATGATTATTCAATTCATTACACACGTAGTGACTTTTTTAATTACATTCTTACTTGTTTTTCATGGTATCTATAGGATACGGGATACAACGTCTCGAACGCTTATCCAAATCACACGTCATTCTGTTAAAAAGGAAATGCATACTCAAATGGCAATGTTAACTTAATTGCTAAACTTGTTATTTATGGAAATTTATGGAAATTTCTATTGGCATTTTTAATGTATTATATTTGTTACTTCATTGAAAATAAAAAAACATTTTAAAACAAAATTAAAGCATTTCTTTGGTTTATTACGTGCTTCTCATAATTACGGCAATGTATTTTAAATGGTGTATATTATAACTGATTTGTTAAAAAAATTATAAATTTTTATTTGGTTTATTCTCTAAACATACAAAAAAAATGTCTCATCGATAGTATACATCTACTGTTCTTGATTTCTTGTTAGATAAAGACATTATCTGCCGTGGCCGAAAGCTCACTCTGCGCGTGCAAGTGTTTCTATTACTAGAAGCTTTTTTGAGTAAAAGTCTGAAAAGACCATGAATTTTATCGTTCCATCTGATCTTTTAATATCCTCAAGGTTCTTTTACAGGTTTGGTTGCTTTGGTGTTAATACCTGACTTGTGTTTCCACAAAATTATAATGGGTAAAAAATATGTTAAGATTTTGAGAATTCTGTTATTTTACAGTTTTCCAAGAAACCCTCATTAGAGAGATTGTTCATTTTATCGTCAACTTGTATTTTTTTTCTGAGAAATATGAATTAGAAGAGAAATAAGCAAAAGTTGAGAGAGTTGTGAAAGTGAAAATGACAGGAATACTTATTTATGAAATGTTAGGTGTGGGACTATGACAAGTTGTTTGTCATTTGCTTATCACGGGAAAAAGAAATACTGAGTTAAAAATAAAATTCACTACAGATTTCAAGTTAAAATGTACAATTAAACTTTATTATTTCATAATTCAATTAATTTTTCGTTTATGTTAAAAAAGACAAACTGTTACTTTATAAAATGTGTAAATCAGTTTGTTTGGTGTTAATTTATAACATATGTATATTCGTGTAACATTTTAGTCACAATAGATAGCTACGTCAACGAATTTCACTATTTTTAATTTAATTTATTTTTTCATAATCAATACAAGCAATATCAATATCAAAGCATTCAAAAAAAATTATTTCAATAGTTAACAAACAGGAAAATTTATTAGATATCGATATAATTTTACAATTTCCTTAATTATTAGTCATTTTAAAATATTTAACCAATAAATATGTAAAAAAAAATTAAAGGCAAGTAATTATTATAAGTACATAGTTATATCATTCATAAAAAATAAATAAATTTTAACTTTAAAAAAACAAATATGTTGATTAATTGAAAAAAGATTATTTTTTGTGTTTTTTCGCATTTGCCGATTCACTCAAAAATCGTATTTAAAATGCAAAAATTCTTTCAACACGATTTGAATATTTACACACCAACTATAGATCAACTAAATTCAACGTATTCTCATACTTTGGGTACAAACATACGAGGTGTCTGAAGATCTAAAACTATTACATTTAACTGCATCCGTGGCATCATTGGTTGGTCGAGAAACTAATAAAACGTGACATAAACCAGAGCCATCCCAAAAACAGGCATTATACCGGCTTATTCAAATGCCTATAAAGCATCTTGTTCCTGATCTTCCCCCATAAAATCCGTTCCAAGATATCCATAAAAGTGCAATGTAAATAAAAAAGGACCCTCGGGCTGCTTGACATAAAAATACTGGGTAAATATTTAAGTCTGGAAATATAATAAATCTTTTGTTATGGTATCCTGCAGCCTATACGCGGGGCTACCATGCGTCAAAATACAATTTAGAATGAAATATTTGTTCTGAATAAAACAAAGCAATAACACATGTATTCTCGGAAAAGAAAAACGTTATTTTGGATTCTATACGACATATAATACGCAACATAAAACCAAACTTTTGGTTGTTGCGTTGTAACTGTTTTTTATTCATTATAAAACAGATAATATTTTCAGGATTAATAACAGAAAAAACCTTACATAAAAATAATAATAATTTAAATACGATAGAGTCAAATACTACACTCTTTCGGTCAAACTTCACCAGTGCCATAATTTCAATAATTGATTAAATGAAATCCAACTGGTTTATGAATTTCCTTTTAACCATTCGTCATATTTTTGTGGTAACAATAATGCGTTTGCAAATATAACATTCCATAAATATTATTTCTAATAATAAATAATGCCTAATACGAATAAGTCACAAAGGGACCAGTTATTTCAAGTTTGAAAGTCTCTTGTCTTCGTCAAAAATCAACGCGGGGGGCCTTTTTATTTTTTAAGGGTATTTAACGGTTCTTAGTACTCATATTATCCGCTTTGTTTTTGAGTAATGTCCTTTAAGATAAAAGCCTGTGAGTCTTTGTTCTTTGTTTGTATTCTTATTAAGACGGTGAAGGGATGAGAGCTAAATCTATTGAATGTTCTTCACCCCATCTTCTGTTGTTCTATTTTTTAACCCTCGTAGGGTGTTTAAAAGTGAGGATTTAAAGTAAAGTCACGTCAGGGTGGTTTTAGGATTTACACTTAGATGGAAATCTTTGAGAACATTTTGATGTTTTTATTGAAATAAACGAGCTGTTAGTTGTACTCTTCATAAACAAAATTTAAATCGTATCATATTAGGGCTGTTTCAAAGAAGCAACAGATAATTTTTATTATAGATATTTATGGTTTAAAAGCCAGGTTTTTTATTATGGGTCAAAGGTTAAACGATTTTTCATAGCGCACTTATTTATCGATTAACAATTAAGATAAGTGTCTTATATTCCGATATCAAATGGTTCTTATTCAAATTTTATAAAAAAAAATAACTTTAGTAATAAAAATAATATGTTCATTTTTAATTTTTTTTTATTGGAAATATGAAAATTCTTAGTATAAAAACGTGGTTCTCGTTATAAGATAGTGATTTTATAAATTAATCTTTACAGAGGTATTTCTTTTGAAAGGATTGAACGATGAAGAAGCAAATCGGCAGTTACTATTCAAAGATATCTAAAAGCCATGGGTTCGAATCTAACTTGTATATAAAATGTGTTAAAATCATATATATTAAGCGCAAGATACATACAGGGACGAAGAAGAAAAAAACTTTTTTATTGTAACAAGAAATATTTCAGTCCCTACCTTTTGTGATTAAAATTAGATGCTAGATATTAAAATTCATTCGTCTGTAAAATATAATATTGAATAGGTTATTAATGAATTCGATTTTTTAAGAAATAAATATAGCTTAATTTTCCTGTGAGAAAAGATGTGATATTTTTCAGGGCAATCAATCAAGGGTTTGTCAGGATTGAATATTTAATGAATCCATTTTAAAACGCATAAAAAATGATTTAATAAACAATTTTTCTTTTTAATACAATAAACTTTTCTTTAAAAGCCAAATCTTGGTGGTGTTAAAAAAATCCTCTCGCGCTATATAGATAATGGTTCAAAAGCGGAGATGTGATTTTTGGCTGGTCATTATGAATCATATTTCAAAATAACTAATTAACTTACAACAACAGCAAAAAAACCTATACCCACAAGCCATAGTCATCGAACAACAATAGACCCCATCTCGGCGCCGTCGATGATCATTAGTGAATTGGCTACGTATGGAAGGCTAATGTGGCGGCGCGTCTTTTCTGCCACCACTGATCATCAGGGCTGTTTCACTGAAAGTTGTGAATAACCGTAACTGTAATATTTTATTCACAATTAAAATTATCAATGTAGTTTTTATTTATAATATTTAATACTCAAAGCAAGAGGTTTCCAAAGAATAAAACAAGTCAACTCATAGCCGTCGATGATACTTAATGCAATACGTCTTCTCCGTCTTATTCAGTTTTGCCTTTAAAAAAATAGCACAAAAACGCTATTGGCTAACTCGCCGTTCAGTTGTCGGTCGTGTTTCAGTGTGAGTAGGCAGCTTTAGTGAATCGGGTACGTATTGGGGGCTAATCTTGTGGCGGCGCGTCATCTCACCGGGGCTGTAGACAGGGGCGCGGGAGGGGCTGTAATTACCGCGCGAGCCGGCCGAGGAGTGATTAATGGGCGATAATGGTAGCGCCTCCGAGCCGGCTCTCACCAGGGCTGCTCCTCTCAAGGATGAAAGCTCTTTTTACAATTATAAAAAACATCTGTTAATTTAAAAAAAAAAAAAAAGTTTTTCTATTGATATTTATTCAATTCAAATTTCTGTATCCTTCTTCGGTGGAATGAATACTGTCCAGAAAAAAAATGTTCATATTATCAAACTGACAGTTACTCGTGTATTATAAATCAGAGAAAACGTGTTTTTTTTTTTTTTTTAATAAATACGTTATAAAATCAAAATAAAATATTTTCTATCTTTATTAATTTAATTTGAACTTGTAGTATCAAAATATAATATTTATTTTCTTACGACTTGATTAATCTTATTTATGTCAATAAAAAAATACACTATTAATATTGCCTACACACGCTGCGACAGAGCTGACAACAGAGTGAGTATTACTCAACAGCGTCAATTTACTTAAGGCGATTTTTTTTTTAAGTATTACAAAAACAGGATTTTATGAGTAAGATATTATTTTGCAATGCGTAAAGGCGGCTTAAGTCTTCCTGTGACTTGACAAGTCATCGGACGCGGGCGCCGGGTGGCCGGGCGAGCGCCGGAAGTGACGCCCTGCCGCTAATAATTAATGACGGCGGCGCCTTTGTCCGCGCCGGTTTTGAGTAATGGCCGACGTCGTAGACGCCAGGTTTTGCGGTTTCTGACGGTGCCCCGGCACAGCCTCTCCACACGCGGTCTGCGGGATGTTCATGACCACAGAATTAATAATAATTAATTTTTATTAATAAAATTTAAAAAAATAAAACCCTTAACCCTGAACATTATAAAAATAATACAAAACATACCTGTTATATTTTTAAAATCTTGTTTTTCTACCATATTATGTTTGCTTCAAGTGTTTTAACGATTTCAAGTCTATTTTTAAAAATAATATTTTAATACATATTATATATTAAAAATAGCGCAAAATATCGCAATAATCAAGACGTTATTTAATTTAAAAAATATTCAAAATAATTTTGAGAATCACTGAGTACCGTAATACGAGAATTATTAATTACCTCCGTTATTTAGTGAGTAGGTTAAACAGATTTGCAATATTTGACTTTGTCGGCAAACGTAATTTTTTTTGGCAATGTATGAATAGATGTACATATTTATAAACTATTAATAATAAATACATAATTTTGAGGAATTTTAAGCCATTGCTATTCTAAGGATTTCGTAATTTGACAAAATTGATGGCTTTAAAGAAATGTAAGAACAAGTACATAATCATCATTAATTATTTTTAATCTACCGAAAACTGAAACTCTCTCACGGACGTTTTTAATCCTTCAAATCTCTTCAGTGAAATATCACACATCTGACTTATCTCACTATTTCTACAATACTTAAAGTAGTGTAGTGTTAAATAATATCCTTATACCTTAGATACTAGTAAAATCATTTCTTTTGTGACGATCTTTCAAGTTGATCACATAAAACATACTAATAAAGCTAAATACGCTAATCCCTGATTAGTTGCTATTATTTACTTTTATGAAAGTTTTACTTTGCATTTGAGTAAAAATAAACATCAAACAAGATAAAAAAGTTTTTATTATGAGAAAGTTCAAAAATAAAATATTAGTCTTCCCGGATTAATAATATGCAAATGTTGCCACTACAAAATTTTACAGAAATATTTTTTGTATTTAAATATGTGAAATTTTTATTTAGCCCTTCGTGTTAACTTTATCTTACTAAATATAAGTTTGTTTCCTTCACCAAACCTGCGTAAACCATGGAATAAAACAGTCATGGTACGGTTTATACCTCATGATAACACAACCTTAACGTCTCAATAACTATAAAATCTTTAAATAAAATGCAGGATATGGTTAAGGTTAATAAATTGTGGTTTACGAAGACTTGGTTAAGTAGATGACTGCTTATACGTGCTATGAATGTAGAGTACATTAGTATGTACTACTGATAAATGTTATAAGCACCGACTGTAAGATATAGGTAGCATGTACGTTTATCTACATAATAATAAAAAATGATTGCCTTATAATTTTAAAACTATATTTTAAAATGATTTATAATGTTGAGAAAGTCGTTGCACCACGACAGGTGGAATTATTTTAATTCTTATTTAAATGTCACCTGTCAGTGTATGAAGGTAGGTAGCAAATTTTATGACAGCTCTGACAGCTGTGCAGGTAATAAGCGCTGTCTGTCAATCGATTACACATTAGAAAGTTAACTAGAAATTATAATAACGGGGATCTGTCATAATTCGTAATCTCCGCATTGACTACTTGTGTGTTAAGACTTTTAATTGGCATTCTGGATGTCTATCTGCATGAAGAAATAGTACTACAAAAAATATCTTTAATTTTGACATCGTTAACATAACCTACTGATTCAAACGTAATTTCAATACAGGATATCATAACCAATTGTCATGATAGTTGTTTTCTAAAATTCCAAGGACGTGCCTAATTAAAGTATAATAATAACCATGAAAATACATTACAATATTTTCAATTTAATAAAGCTTCATTAATATGTATATAAATTAGCCCATTTAAATATAATAGAATATTACAAAAAAGTAAGTTAAAAATATTTTATGAAATCAAATTTATATTGCATGATAAATTAAAAAAAAAACTAAAACACGTTCAAACATGAGCACACGCGCATGCTAGGGGGCTTGGTTAAAAAAAGTAATGCAAAACTTTTTCCAAATTATGAAAAGCCTCAATTCCCAATTGCCTGGGAGAACACCATCATCGTCACTATAATGACAGGGACGGACTAATGAGCGCTTTCGCCCGTCAGGGGTGTGCTTACACTCAGCCAGAGGCTCTTGGCGGGTCACGCCATCGGCCTCTGAAGGGATGGGCCTGAAAACATAATAACTCCCTACTGAACCGCTGGTTTTAAGAATAAGCTTTGTTTCTACACTGTTACTTTTGTAAAAACTAACCCAAATGCTCAATATATTTACAAGTGTATTTATTAATCAATCAATGATACTCTAAAAAAAAGTTTGTTCTACCAATAACTTGTAGTTCACCTTTTGAACGACTCAGTAGTGCAAGCAATATTTCACTGTAAAATATAGAAATTAACGAAGCTTTACAAAATTTAAAAAAAAGTTACAGACACATATCGTTTTATCATAATATCTTGGAACTAGAATTCATCGAAATTTTAGAAGATTACCGATAAATAAAGAATTGAAAATCCATAATTAAAACATGATTTAAGAGTATCTGGAATTTGTGAATAAATAAGGTGTAATTAGGGAAATCTCTGTATGTGGATTTCGGATGTCCCGAAAATAATGAAATACCATCAAATACGAGTAATGGCGGCCGAACCACGAAGCAATAATTTACAAAAATTTAAATAAAATGCGGCGCACGTCAGACAACAATTCGCATCGCCAGTGCGCGCGACAGCGACAGTCCGTCTGTGCGGGATTACCATTTTGTATTTTGAATATCCAAGAAATGCGAAAACTTCTTTCAACATGCCCGCCATGCTCGTTTCATGATTATTCCATCTCTTATTATTATATATTTTTTCTATAAAATTAAAAATAAAAAAAATTTACAGTGAAAAAATTACGGAGAAAAGCATTTAAAATGAATTAGATATACAAAAAGATTTTTTTTTTTAAATGCTTTTAATATATAATCTTAAAAATATGTGAATTAATGTATGATGGTTTAAGTTCGTTTGGAATTCTAATTGATAGAATGATTTTAAAAAATTTACAAGTCAACTTAAAAACAATAATAGATGCCTGCAATTATTTAATCTTAAATAATATTTACTAAAAAGTTTACTGGACAGTAAACTTTTTTAATTAAAATAATGTTACTTATGTAAGGTTTTCTTTAACTGTTCATAAAACTATTTGTAGCAAATGTTTATTATTGAAATAAAAATTTGCCCTGTTTCATATGTTTTTACTTTTAATAATGTGAATTATAAACATGAGCATCAAAAAAACGGAAACAATGTTACATTGAAAATATATACTAGATCATAATTTGAACATAGAAAAGTAACCTTATGCTTATGTATTCACAAAAATAAACAAATTGTTACTGTGTTAATTAATTTTAAGACTCGTTCATTAAATAAGGGTTGTCAAATAAAGAACATATATTATTGTGGCAACAATAAAACTGTTATAAAAACAGACATGAACGATAAAATAAAAAATTAGTTATATAAATATTCGATTGTTTAGTATGAAAACCAATCTTGAAATATACGTTAAAAAGTCCACTGATTCAATTTATTTTGCGTATATCATTATTATAATACGTATGTAACCAATTGAGGTATATATGTCATTTAATACTATGTATTATGACATAACCTTTCTCACAACTTTTCTTTAGAGACACTCTGTATATTTATGTATCCCATCAAAGGAATAATAGAATTTACAGTCTTAAAGCCTACATTAATCACCAAACAAAAAATTCCCAAAATCCCGACTCTTCCCCGAAGAATCCGTGCTGCATATTGACGTTTTTATCCTGTGACGGATGCGTCCTTTTGTGTTTGTCCTCGGTCGGCGCGTATTTAGGAAGCCGCCGGCGAGGCCAAGTCAAATGCGCCGCCGGCCTGCATTCTAACAACGGCAACCGCGACTACCTTCGGAGGCTTTTTTGAAATTCAGGAATTGCGATTTACCCAAGTATACTATTTTATATACCTTTGAAACGGCAGTGATTTTTTTTCTAAACGTGTACAACAACGAATAAAACATTTACTTTGCGAAAATACGGATGCACTGCGAATTTGCGAAATATTTTTTTACACTTTCTGAAAAATTTCTTAATTTATGTATAAAATATAATATCAAACAACAAATAACAAAAATATTTAAGTAAGTGTTAAAAAACATGTGAAATATTGAATTTTTAAACTTTGGTTATTAAACCAAATTTTAAATTGTACTTACACCAAAAATAGGTGTCTGCAATTATTTAATATTAAATAATATGTTTTTGTTGCATGTAGGTTTGTAGGACGGTCTGGACTGTGAAACATACTATACATTCATAATTCAATCAACCACGGATCAAGCGGGGAATCCGAAATGAAGCCTTTGCGGCTATTATTCAAGGCTCTTTTATTTAAAGTCTATCGAAGCCTTTTTCAGGAGCCGCCGCGCCACAGAATGCATTTTTTTAGTGGCCCAGCACAGGCGCATGCGACTGCGGAGGCGATAGACAGAATTAGACTGCATCATGAAAAAATGCTACCGGTTTTAAATATTCCAGGGAATATCAAACAAAAGCCTCTATTATAGTTTAAATATAGCCGTTTAATCTAAAAAGCTTCAATAACATTATTAATGAAAATTTACTTTTTAGCTTATATTAATAGCAGGTTAAAAAAAAAAACGAACATATGATTGGTTCACATATCTAAATGATCATCATTTAAATGAAATGTTTTAAATTGAAAAAAAATGCGAAATGCTTCATTTAAAATATATTTAATTAGCAGTGGTTTTATAAGAAAGCCTGATCGTATACTGAACATCATATTGTGTCTTATTTACATTTATCAGTACATGTTTACATTAATAAGTCTTTAAATCAGTTACTATTAGTACGCAACAGTTTTTGTTTTATACATCGATTAAATTTAAAAAAAGAAACTAATATTAATCAATTTTAAAAACCTGTTTCATCATAAATCCTAAAAAAAATCGATTAGGAATGAGCAATTAAATTTTTTAAGACCGCTGTCACTGGTTTAAGTAAAATTCGCACCATAACATCAATAAAAAATATTTTAAATGTATAAATGTAATTGTGATGTAAATTTGAAATTATAAACATAATATGACAAAATTAATTTGACATTTCACATGACCATTAATATTCACGGCGCTAAGTCAGGCGCTCAATCTTCCGTAGGCTCACCTGTCGGCCGTCTTTCCAATTAATTGCGAATTGTAAAGACCAGGCCTTCACGGTTATTCCTTTCAATAGTATTCCTGAGCCATGCGTGTATTGCAAAATTCAATAAAAAGTATTAATCATACCTAATATCTATTATACGATTATGAATAACCGTGTCCATAAATCAAGCTTAAGTAACATAATGTATGTGATTAATAATTTCATTATAAACGTATGTAGTATTTTGTATGTAGCAATAGTTGATTCTAAAAGATAAAGTTGTTTCTAGTAAACAAAAAATGTGAATACAAACTCTGGCTTGATGGCTTAGTGATTAAGAACGTCGACTTTTGACCGAAGCTTTGCTGGCTCTATTTCCCCAATGTTATATTAAAAAAAATAGATATAAGACTGAAAAAAATCGCGTCTGCTTCAGTTTGCTTCAAGGCAATTAATGTATCAAAATACTATGCTTTATCCGAAATAGGATTTTTGAAAACTAATCCATTTTAACCCTTGATTAAACATTATTTTATTTGATATTTTACGTAAATTTTCTTTTTGGGGAAACCAAAAATAAGAAGTTTTTTATGATCAATAAACGTTACGAAAATGAAACATGTTAGTCCTTATTCATAAGTAAAGAAAGCATTAACAGCACTTATAATATATGTGTGTTTGATTACTGCCTTACGATCCAGTGGCTAGCTCGTTTTGTAAGCATGCGGGCTCAAATCTGGGTTAAGCTAAAGGTTTTTTTTAAATATCTAAAAATATAAATTATATTCAGGTCTGAAAGAAGGAAAAAAACCTCTCTGGAGATGATATTTTATGATTTTTTGTGTTTAACGCAAAAAGCAACAACACAGCTGCAAATGTCTCTAATCGTATAGACAGCTTGCCTACCAGCTACTTGAACATAAATTCTCTTGCCTTGCGGAGTAAAACATAAAAAAATACAGATGAGTAAACCAAAAGTGGTGCGTGAAAATAAATTGATATCTGTTTTTTAGGGACTATAAGACTTACTAAATAAATAAGGGTGTGCATTGACGACTAGAATTGACTGAAGTTAGGCGATTGTGAATATTTTAATGTATATTTATTTTCAAACTGCTAATCGAGATCTGATTTGGTTTTTTAATTTAAAGTCACAAAATACAAGAGCGGAATAAAATAGTTATAAGTTTTGATATACGTAGAAAAGGTTTAGAGCAAATGACTTGCTCGATGAGGCTTTATTGGGATGTTCCGGGCCCCGGGGCGGACCGCAGGCCCCGGCGCGGCGGCCCTGCAGCCTTCAGGCCGGGTGTCAGGTAGACCGCGCTACACAATGCAGACAATGCTCGCATGTCTCTCGTCCATCCTCCATAATCAAAAGGAGATCGCCGCTCGGCGTGTACAGTGACCACGAAGTAATAAAACATGGCACTGAGCCTCCATTAAATAATAGTATTGAACATTTTATAGATATTTACTATATATAATCAAATAAATAAGCCGGCATAACTTGCAACCGATTTGCAGATTGCTTGTGTAGTTTCTTTACTTTGAGTGTTTTTTATAGTTTATTCTCAGTAAATAACGCAAAAGAAGACGCTATTTGGTATTGCTAGGTTATATATTAACACCTTATCTAATATTCAGAATGCTGATTGTTGTTTCTTATCTTCTTTACACTTCCAAAACCAATTTCTTAATGTCTAATATTTAAAATATTAGTTGGAATTCTCGGACATAGTATCAAAGTACATATTTTCATAATATTAAAATACAAACGTACTTCAAATTATATGTTGCTTTAAACTCATTAACATATTTGTTATTTTACAGCGTGAGGTCACCCCATGCTAGAAGCCCCCATAATAACATTTTTTAGCGTCCACCTTCAGTATAGAATATAGACAAGCCTCTGAAACACCATGACAAATGTGTCTCCTTTGTGGGCTCCTGTAACAATCAGATGATTAATCATGAAGCCATAAGCAAACCCATGAATCATGCGGGGACCTTGGTGCCAGCAGACTCCAAGCATGCCCAGCCAATTAGGAGACTATTGTCTATAGAACCGGAGTATCATACAGAGCATTACCTATGAATTTAAATATCTGGGGCATCATAGATAATGTGGAACAGACCACTAACACAAAGTGTATTTTAATTGAAATATAAAGAAGGCAGTCTTTACATAGTATTTCTTCGGACATATTATTCGAGATGGGATGAAAAAATATACACGTAAAAAAAAATGATGAGACCATGACGAGTATACCTGGTTTATCAAATGATTACAGAACACGACAATAATATATCCCGTCCATGAGCACAGAGATTACACGCAGTAATGTATGTTAAACCTGTGGCCTGGCGGGTGCCGAGGCCCTCCCCCGGCGGACCAGACCGCTGGCCGCGGATGACGCAGCTCCACCCTCGTCACGCTCGACTGCTGGATAATTAGTCACCCTGGATGACTCGCGCCTCCTGCGATAAGGGTGGCGCTGAAGCCATTTCTTGCTTCGCAGAACTCTCGATAGCGCCCGCGTAACCGCACGCGGTAATTTTACAAATGACTATTTTAAAGGCTTCACTGCTTTACAACACACACACACATACACACACACCTTCAGCTGTTTATTTACGATTTCTACTACTACCTTGTGTATCGTTGTTTTGAAAAATTAAAAAAATAAGGTTTCAACACATAAAGTCACACTAGCATAAAAATAAGATATTGTTCGATTAAATCTATTGTTCACAGTAGTTTTAAACTAAACATTGTATTTCTATTAAAAAAAAGAGTTATAATATCATTTTTTTAATAGGTTTGGTACCTTGCTTGTTATGTACAAGGTTTGTCATCACAATTTGGGGAAACTTTCCAAACTAGTCAATCGAAATTGTGCTATATATGGGAGTGACTGAAGCTACACCCCCTGGTTTATCTTCAACGCTTCAAGAAGCCATCCAGTGACTTCATCAACTGTGGGTGTCTCGCCACTGACTTCAGGTCATCCAGGCACAGGCCCTCCTGTCGGCATTGGCTCTCCAGTTCGTGTCTCTGAAGACCTAAGATGGGGCATGAACCCACAAGGTGGATCACTGTTTGTGGAGTAATATCATCACAAGGACATGTGTCGTCGCTCGTCTATTTAGAGATAACTTCTCATCACTCCATGACCCGTTAGGAGCTGGGTTGATTCAAAGCTAATTCCGCAGGTATTCCTGTATACAGCGGCGTCCGTAACAGAATCAAAGAACATCTTTGTTACGTTCCCTTGCGGAGAGCTTGTGATAATATCATTAAATCGTATCTTAAAGAGAAAAAATTATTAAACAATTCTAAATAAAGGCTGTTGAGTTAGGCATATACTACAGCACCATAATAATTTTCCATAAGCATTTTAAATGTAAGAACTGGTGTAATTTATCTGAATGAATATATATAAACCGATCCGATGTGAATAAATGTAATATTATATAATAAATAAAACATTATATATCTAACCTTAGCGTCCGAGGAAGAAGCTTAATAAATAAAATATAAATTTCAGCTACTTTGACTTTAAAGATTTTTGAATTTATTGTTACCAAATAGATATAATCAAGTAATAAATTAGATACTTAAAAAATTTAAATGCACAATGAAATAAGTTTCTATAGACAGAAGGTACCATTATGTTCCGTGCTAGGCCATTATCAAAATTTAATATCATCTGCTTAAATATTGATGTCTTTTCTGATGTTAATGGTATTCTTTATATTTTATATTATATTATCGTATGTAAATTATGATTTCTCTACTATAAAAATAGTCATTATGTTTATTTATTATCGCTAAATGTAAATTATTTAATATATAATCGTGGAGTAAAACAACACAAGCCATTTTATATTACAAGTAAAATAAGATAAAAAAATTTCGAACACATTTACTATATTGATAAATGTGTGATGCATTGATTTTATTATTTCTAGTGTTTTTTTAGACTGGTCATTTTTAGTTTTAAAATGTATTAAATAAACATTTATAATCAAATAAATCATACCGTATTTTTAGCGTTAACTACTATAAATATTTATATATATATATATATATATATATAAATACCTATTTATATATGGTATATATATATATATATATATATATATATATATATATATATATATATATATATATATATATATATATATATATATATAAATAATATACATATATAAATATGTGTGTGTGTGTGTTTTTTTGTGTGTTAAAATAAGTATAAGATTTAAATTATGCTTATTGTTTTAACCAAATTGACATATGCAGTTTTATCCTGAGACTATAAATAATATAAAACGCAATAATGGCCTTAAATTTCTACACATATCTTATGCTTGTGATTAAGCTATCTAAGGTGTTGTCTTTCAAGTTTCAATTCATATAATCTTTGACGAAATAATATATGAATATGAAAACCATAAAAATACGAGTTATATAAAATAGAAGCAGCATTATATTATTTTCAAAAATTGTTAAAATACCTGTTTTGCTCGTTTAGTGAAACGTGCTTAAATATTTTATATAATGGTAGACAGACGGCCTATAGATAAAAATGTAAAAAAAATAATCTTAATAAATTTTGTAGTGTGTAATTTAAATATTTATTTTAACTTTGCTAAAAATAAAAAAAAACTTTTAAAAATCCGATGTTCAAATAAAAGTTTTTCTGTAATTTTTTTTAGTACAGTATTAACTATTTTTAATAAATCATGGCCATGGTGTATTTAAGTATAAAAACATAGTACCAATATTTCATGTCTGTTTT
Organism: Atopsyche davidsoni; assembly: GCA_022113835.1. Classification (NCBI taxonomy): domain Eukaryota; kingdom Metazoa; phylum Arthropoda; class Insecta; order Trichoptera; family Hydrobiosidae; genus Atopsyche; species Atopsyche davidsoni. The sequence continues at coordinate 5,392,599 of JAILWY010000021.1, forward strand.
TGGAAAAAGCGATCATTGCATATAGCCCTCTCATACATTGTAATGCGATGTCTTCTCAATCGTACCCTCATCGTTGCTCTTCAGTCCACCATCAACTTTAAGCAACCTACGGATTCGGCTTTATAATTTAGTTAATTTATTTTAAACCCACGGCCACACGGGACAGAAGGCACTAAAAAAATAAATCAAACATACATAATATCTACATTAATTACGCAGCCTTCGGTGCTGGCCGGCGTCGCGCGAGGTTCCGATGCAAATATTGGCCCATCCATCAAAGCCGCGAGCGTGATGAATGGCCCGAGTCGGCGGTCATTAGGCAGCCCAGAACTGCCCCCACTGAGAAGGCTGGAGGAACCAGTGAGGATGAGCAAGTTGCTGTTTATTCGTATTTCTTCAACGTACTGACAGAATACACGCCTGAAACAATTGCCTGGTTGTTTGAACAAACGATAAGGCGTGCCGTGGATAGCAGATTTTGTAGAAACACTCGAATTTGTACTACATGTTGTTTTTAACATTTTTCTAGATTCTGAACGTTTTTCGCAAGGGTTTATATATTTTTTTAATGTAAACATGAAGCATAGTCAAATATGACTGAGGCGCTAAGTAAGGCAGGCTTTTTCCACTAGAAAAAAGTTCAACTTATATATTTTCCTAATCGTAGATATTCATTCAAAAATACGTATTCATTGTTCTTAATTTAACTTTAAATTGGATTAAATACGAAGCCTTTTACTGTCAGATTGTTTGTAAATCTCAATAAAACATTCTACGGTTGCAATTTTATTGAAATTACTAGTTCTATCGACTACTATCGATACTGGTGATTATGGTGATTTCAATGCCTTATTTCCAGTATTCGATATTACTGACAGAATTTTTTATGCCAGTACTATAAGCATTGTTTTTTTTTAAATTGATAGGTATAAAAATACACGTATATTTATCAAAAAAACACAAATCAAATAGAATTTTTCAATAACAATTATATCTACTGCAATATTTAAATATAAATCTTATGCATACAAATTAAATATTCAAAAATAAAAAATGTGCACTCGATCTCAAAATCATTATTTGATCAATATTAAATCATGATTTTTAAAGCAGCAACGTGTAGAAATGTAAAAAATATTCACAGAGCTATCCCTGTTCAATAATTCAATAAAACCTTTCTTTTGAATACAATTCAACAAGTTCTAACGTATAATTGATCTATGTATAACAAATTGTGACTAATTTTAATTACTTAACGAAATATTAACAATAACAAACATTACGGCAATCAGGAAATATTTTAAGTGTATTAAGTATATTTTAAATGCTACAAAATGAACCACCCAGCTAATTACGTGAGTCAAACTCACGTCAAGTATTGATTACAAAGTTTTAATTAGTGAAAACTTAACGAGTGGGCCACGTTTGAGTTATTACATAATAAGCATTTATCGTCATTAATTGAATTTCATTTGTAAATGTTGAGACAACTAGTCATTAGCTCATTACAGGCGCCATGTTTCACTGAGGTATAATTAAAATATACTTTACGTTTAAAATTTATGCTTAATCAAACTAATATAACTCGTTCTTTTTGGATAATAGAACCTTTCTACGTCCGCTCTTAGTGTTACAAGTTACATACATATTTCCATACACGAGCAAGCTTAAAATATTTTTAACAGTGAATAATGTTACATATTTGAAAATCTATAATTTCACGTTACATTTAAAAAAATATATATATTACAACTATTTAATACGTAGTTTTGTAGAAGTAGATTAGTAAAAATACTGCAGAGAAATAAAAAAAAAACATCGCATGCTGTAATTTTATTTTAAACTATCAAAAAAGTAGGTCCTATAATGGCGCTAAAATTAGCCACATTGTTAAAATACCCACCGGGCTGTTAAATAAGAATTAGCATATAAATGTTTTAAATCTCGCAATCTATACTTAAATCGTTGCTATAATCGGACATAGGTATAATTGCATTGTTTTTAAAACAATTTTTTTAAACTCTGACCATGTGATTACTGCAGACCGCGTGCAAGTAATATATAAAAAAGGACAAATTATACATTCACCACTGTGTAATTTTATAAATTGTTGTAAAATCATTTTAATATCACTTCTGTAATAACGGCCAGTCGATAACGCGGTAACTGCGATAACTGCTAAGGAGGTAACTGCGCTTGCAAACGTGGAGGTTGCTTTCGCGTGAGTAAAACATGTGACTTTTATTAATTAAAACCACGTGTAATTCTGGAAAATTCTCGTAGAAATACCACCGAAATATATATGTTCGTTAAAAACGGCATGTTTTGGTATATTTGTCAACAATAATTATAAAATATTTCTAAATGCACTTATTAATGTTTTCAAGTCTATTGCGTAGACAACATGTTTTTTTACTAATTGATGTAACATGTAACAACCACAAAAATACTTAAATCGACAGGGTAAGAATTAAACCCGTCCCTCCACAACCGTTGCGACCCTGTGCTCTTTGCGTCATATATGCATTATTTTTTTATGCATTCTTCTTGTTATAACAAATGTTTTCGATTTCCTAAAAAAATAAGTATATTTATTAAAAAAAAATTGCCATTTTTTTAAAAGTTTATTTTGTTTATAAATACTTTGACATTTACTGATTTTGATTTGCATTAAAATCCTTTCATCTCGAGCAGAGAAGATTTACAATCCGCTGTTAATTCCCCGTCCATTTGTCGAGAATCGGCTCTATATCTCCCATTAACACAAATAACCATTAAGAAATCGATGTTAACACTAGTACGGTCCATTTTCATTCCGAAACTCCCCAATTTACATTCCAATTACCATGCCGAGAATGGTTTCCATACTAAATTTACTTTGAATGGTAGTTTAAAGTCATAACCGCAGACAATAAGTATAATTTACCGCCGGGCTACAAGGCATCCTGTCGTAGACAATTTAATTAAAATATATTACAAAAACGCCGATGGCGCGGCCTTAATCCGTATTTATGAATAACAAATTACATTACTCATCTGTATTTTTGTTCGTAAATTATCTCAGATAAATCATGACAATGATCAAATCCAGCGACTCTGAAACAAACTTACGTGTCTTAACTTAAATGTATAAAATTATCGGCTGATGAGACTACTGATATTATTTTATTGTGACTGTGAAAGCTTTTGAAATTCAGAGGCTTTGTATGATATTTAACTTTAATTGAACACGAATGTGTGTGTAAGCAACTAACAAAACTGAAACTAGTTTAAGTCAAACTAAAAATTCTCAGGCACGAACCATAGTTGAATGAACATTTTCCACAATGCAGTCAATACATCCCGATCGTTGATTTTTTTAAAATATTTATGGTAGTTTTTATTTATGATAATAGATGCCGCGGACCCCTAATTGGCCCATAAATAAGTTGAGATTTCTAGTTGGTTTTATAATAAGATATGGGAGTAATAAACGGGTTTATTTGATGCTATTGAAATATACGTTTTTACAATTGGATTTATGACATGCCAGCGGTGAATAAATTTGTACCAACAATCGTTTGTTATGCCTTGCCTAGAAGATAGGTTGGGTTCTGCTTGGATATATGACTAGTCGGCGTGTTGGCTTAGTGGTTAGATCAACAGCTCTCGATCGAGACATTCGATTCCATTTCTAATCGACAAATGAGGAACAGATAAAATTAAATTGGTCTGCCTCTTTTGAATCTTACTGTTTGTGCAGTCTTAAATCATTATTTAAATGTAACAACGTATTATTTTCCAGTTACAAAATAATACGACGAGTCAATTTTTCTTTTCTTTCCTAATAACACTGGGGTACAATAATTTTTTTTCTTACATAGTAAGCAAAAGTTTTACAAATAAAACCATACGTGGAAACTACATTTTTTTTCTTAGTGTTCGTGTTAGCTTTATATTATTAAATATGCAGCGTGGATGTAACGCCCATGACACTCAAGCATATCAAATTTAGAAAACTGTCATCCATTCACGCAGCTATCAATTAACGTTTCAATCCAACAACAAATTATCATCACAAATACATTGTACGGCCTCTGTGTCGCCAGATATAACAGAATATAGTATCTAGCCGTGAAAAGCGTGTCATTCATAAATTATGGCTCGGCGTCGCTCGGACTTCGGGAAAGTGACATCTGACTCGAGTGACAGGTGACAGCTGACACGTGACACGTGACACGTGACACGTGACACGAGTCACGCCACATGGACGGCGACACGCCTGACACCTGACCGGGCTGTCTCGATCATTTCTGGATGAAGAGGATTGGCGACGATTCGTGTTAGGGACTGAAAAACGTTTAACTCCAGGTTAGTCAATAAATATATATATGCGATAAAAAATTAACGTTACAGTTAATGCGATATATGTGTGCGACCCCAAATTTGGATTAAAGAAGAAAATTCAAATTTATTTATAAATTGATAAAATTATATTAATAATGAATTAATTATTTTATTCAGTTTATAAAAATGTTATATATAATACTAATATAAAGGTTTTTTTAAAACGTTTTGATACATATAAAATCTATGATTTGATTTACTTTCGGATATTATATTTTCACACGGACGTAATGCAAAAATTATATAAATTAATTGTTGTTGAATATACCTACCAAATGTATTTTTTTTTAAAATAATTCTAAGATAATTAAGCATTTGCAATTTTTTATGCAGAGTGCTTTTTTCATGCAAAAATATTATATAGTCGAAAATCCTTGATATATAAGAACACAAAGAAAAGGATAACTATGATTTAATTTAAATATAGCAAAATGAATCTTCAATATGTGAACCAAATAATAAAACAATCAATTTAAAATAACCAACGCATATTTTCACATCAAACCCCAGGATGACTTTCTATTTCCACGCTCGTCCAAACACATTACCTCCGCTCCGCGCGGCGCCGGCCATCATCGTCAACCGCGGCGCGCCGGCGCGGGCGTGAGCGTGAGCGTGAGCGTGACCGTGAGCGTGAGTGCGAGCGTGAGCGCGAGTGCGAGCGAGGCGGCGCGGCGCGGCTACACAGCGCTGATGATTGATGACTTTAATATGCCATGATTGATAATGGATGCCGTGGAACAAGTTGGCGCTGGCTCGTGGGGTGACCATGCGCTAGTAACAAATTATTTTTTTACATTTTGTTTTACAAACTTTGGGTGTTAGTGTGGTCTACGGCGGTGGTCTATAGGCCAAGCAAATGGTCACTCGCCTATAATACGAGTTGCACAGTCATATTGTTGATATTGACTCAAGGACAAGCACAATTACATAAAACCATTGAAAATAATTCAAGGGAGACATGTTTTTGTATTTTTACAAAACATATATATAATATATTGACAATAGAAAAATATTAAAAAATTTAACTTAAACACACGAAAAACATAACCTCGAACCCTATTAGAAATATGTTAACTAAATTTTAAACTATATATTGAATGTTGAACCAAATGTTATTAATTATAAATTAGTTATTAATATCAAATACAAAATACTATTTTAGTTTTTTTTATTTTAATATCCACATAGTATTGAAATAAAATTCTATTAATTTTTTATTTAAAATTAGATATATTAAAATTAGATACTATCATATCAAAAAAAAATTAAGCCCCAGTAAGTATATTTCGGTTCAGAGGGATATCATTCTCGCTGATAATAAAATAAATAAATAAATATATTTCAAAGAATATGCCGTTTGGTCACCCCACATGAGCGATGAGAGGGGCTTATTTCGATGATAGCCCTGTCAGAAAAACTTCATCTTTGATATTGATTCCTTTCATATCGCAGCATCTCCAGGCCCGGCGCGGGCGTCATTAGGCCCATAATTAATGATCCCACGTGATAAGTACGCCCAACAAACTCCCGGCGTGCTATGGGTTTTTTCTGACCCCTCAATCATTTTTGCTTTAACGGCTCTCCGATGATCCGAGGATGTTGATTAATGCTTTTTGTGGCCTCGCGTGTTTTTTGACATATTGAATACAGATGTTAATTCGTGGTGTTTACTGATTTGTGAATATGTTTTTTTTTGATTCGTAGTATTTATCATATTATAAAATCAACAAAAATACACATTTTTTATTTGATAAGTTTTTTTGATAATTATAAGCTTGTATTATATTTGAATCCAGAAACAAAAGTTAGCAAAGCGAATAAGAAACAGAACTGCAGTAATTATATTTTACAAATAAATCAAACAAGTTTATAATCTAAGGTGAATAGATTCTACGTTTTTCTAACCCATTCCCGAATTTGATTATATTTTTAATCAGTCTATTCAAATGTGAGGTAGCATAGCAACTTATTTGAAATGATCAAACAAGCAAATATGATTATCTAAGAGTCTTTTATTCAAATTGTTATAATTAGCATTTATATGTGTAAGATATTTTGTTCTTTTTAACACTGAACAACGTTCAACCGATGTCCATAAAAACCAAAATGAACCCAGTCATTAAATAATAAATATTTTTTGTAATGTTTATTATCTATTGCTGATCAAGTGCACTGATCAAGATCAGTGCTATATTGCCTGTCACCTGTTGCTGCAAGTAATTCCTATATCCCATGGTACTACATCTATGGTGATGCAAAAAATGCGTATATAGCTGAAAATAATTATCATTTTCAAGAATTGCATTTATGATCTGTTCTTTTACTTTTATTAATCAAATATACGACAATGGTTAAAATGAATCCATATTTATTCGTGTAGAATTAAAGATCAACCCCAAAATTATAATTTAAACTATCGAAGAACATTACGCATATATTTTTATATTAAAATTGGTATAATATCGTTTATCCATTACGATACTATCACTTGGATAAAAAAAAAAATTCCCCATTGAAAATAATGATTATGGTTTTTTTAAAAATAAAAAAAACAGATTGAGATAAATAGCGACGTAAAAGTCTAAAAGTCTTAAAGTCCTTGATGATTATTAGTAAAATAGCTATTTTTAAAATTATTTTTCTACTAACTGATTATTAATGTTATTAATTGTTTTTTTATTTTATATTTTTTTGATTTTACTACAAATACATAAATTCTTATATACTGTAAAATTTGTATTCTTCAATTCTGTTGCTTGCGAAGTTCATAAAAAAACCAATATTGCTTGCTCTAAAATACACTGTCAAAATTTTTAACCTTAATTGACTCTTTACAAAATCATATTTTTTTATTTATTTCATTTGGTGATATATAGTATGTCTCTCTTAGGTTTTGAGCTCACTGTCCACCAGTATTTAATTGACACTATTTTACCAGTATTAATAAATTATATCACAAAGCCCTCTACACACGTAGCAACAAATCGTGCTACTAACTCTCAGTTAGCCAATAGCGTCCTACATTCTAGGCAGAACCATAAAAAGTCACCCAAAATAAAGGTTTCCTATTGGCTAGTTGTAAGTTACGATTTGTTACTACGTGTATTCTACTCTTTATAAATATGGTATGTCGAAGTAACGAGGTGACAAAGAAGTCCATTCGTCAAATTTCCAGTCCATCGCAGTACAACAGCGTCTGCCAAGCTAGCCAGGAAATTGGCTTGCCGTACGGCCCGTCAATACAAATTAATTTCATCAGAAGCACGCCTGGCCCGTGAGAGGGACTCGTACTTTTTTGAATTCCGGAAGTTGTTAAACTGTAATACCGATGGCCTCTTGTTTCCTGTCACGGATAAAAAAGCGAACCCTACGTGTTGATAGTAATTTTCGTTTATGGCACCGCCGTATACAATTCATGAATACACTTTAATCCATTCGCCGGAAAACAACTGGATTGTAAATGTTTTAAATTTTATAACAAGAGTATAGTTAAATTTTACAATAATGAAAACGTGTTTAAATGACATAGAAATGCAATTTATTTGTATTTTAATAAAATATGTTATGTTATTTCATATATTTATAAAATTCAAACAAACACATTATCATATATATATATAAATAGACAAAGTTAATATTTTAAAAGTGGATTTGTTACTAAGATTAAGTATAAATAAAAAAATGAATAAAGAAAAAAATCATTCCTCTACTCATAATGTTATTGTTTAGTAAATTAATTGAGAAAATTATAAAAATACACGTGTCATTTATGAAATAGTTTTTATATAATAAAATCATTCAAATATTGTTAGTGATGAATTAAATTTTAATATTTTACTTTACACGCATAAAATATCAAAGGCGCCGTAAATATTATAACTGATTTGTAATTATTCTTCGATGATATGAGTGAGCGAATAAAATTTAGTATCTATTGATGTTCGTTTCTTATACTTATTGAAATATATTTCATCAAAATTATTAATAATCATCAAATACATAACACTATTGAATATTTAATAAACCCGCATTTCTACACAAACGGGTTTGAGTGTTTTTTTTTTAAACGGCACATGCATAAAATATCTACTGTCGTCATTTTATATGGGTGCCGTTTATTTGAAAACAAGCGTATTTTTATTCTCGAACACTTTAAGAGCCACTGGCATGTCAAACAGGGCCGGCACATCAAAAGCAGTCACGACATGTCTCGAATCGTAAACCCGGCTAAAACAAACAGCGGCCATCATGAAAGTGTTGTGAACCGTATGTCTCCATTAGCACGGGCGTTCACCGGCGTCACGTCACTCCGGCGCTGCCAGGGCAAGGGTTACCAAGTATTAAGCATGGAAATAATGTGAATGACCGGGTATAGTAAAGGAATAATCGTTAATTAAATAAATATCCTAGATAAATGAACACGATTCGTAATACTCCATATTTAGAACTAATCGACTGGCCAATTGGCTAGGGCGGCATTCGAGGGTTTCATCGGAATAAAAAACGTAAATATTACTCTCGATTATTAATAAAACATTTACGAATATTAATAAAAACAAAGACATAAAAACTTTAGAGATCTCGGTAATAATTTTGACTATATCGTATTTGAAGTTATCATTCATTTCTAAATTTCATTTGTTCAAAAAGAAAAATAATAAAAAAACATAAAGATTATCTCCTGAGCTCCCAAAAGCGATTTTTTAAATAATTTTTATTACTTTTTAAAGTTTTTTTAAAACATAATTAAAATAAATGTACATACCAAGAAAAATTAATCACGCAAATACATTATTGTATTTAAAAATAAATATAAAGTACTCTTTGTGTAATTACAGTCTGAATTTAAAAAAAAATGGTTTCTCAAACTAAAGTATAAGCATTTTAATTATATTTTATTAAATTATGCATTATCGCTTGTATGAACTGCACACCATTGTGAAACACCTTTCTTCAAAATAAAAGCAATTTGAATATTGTAATTATAAAGAAAGCTATTGTAAATAAAAATAAAGTAGATAATTAAATATTTGCATTTTAATACAACGATATAAAATTCAAAGAAACTTTCTGAGAAAAGAGTTAAGTATAATTCAAATTAATTTTGAGTTATGGTGTTGTTCGACCAAATTTATTTTTATCATAAATCTTAGATAAATGGGGCTAATTCTACGAACAATATCACTTTTATCAAATCGGTTAAAATTTTCCCTATCGGTGAAGAGTGAGTGGGCTAACACTACGGAACGGTTTTAGTAAAATTCCTTATAACGTTCAAGTCAGAGAAGCAGTTATTTAAAATCACAGAACATTTTGCATTTTTTTTAAAAATATAACTATAACAAAAAAATGGAAACTTGGCTATTAGATTTTTTATCCACAATATGTGTGCTGCTTGTAAAGAAATTTGCTACAAAAAATTATATGAATACTAAGCATGAACTTCATTATGACGGGAATATAATTATTTTTGAACCAAATCATAATGTTTAAGTTAGTAAATTTCTTCGCTCTTATTCCCATAAAAAAATAATTGAATTATTGACTTTTCATAGCGATCGTGAGCGTGATAGCCGTGAGCGTGACACTACCGTGAGCAGTGACGTACTCGTGAGGCACAGTAAAAAAGGCCCAGCGTGTCGGGGGAGGAAGTAATAAATCACAGCCGACGCGAATAAAGGCCCCGGCGCTGTCAGAATCTGACACGCACACATGAACACGTAAACATGTACGCTGCAGGTGAGATGTACGGGTATTGGTGCGCGCACTCCGGCTTCGAAGCGATATTTTAGCTAGTAATTACTACAAGTACTTGCTTACTCTGAATTAATACGAACAGGCGCCCTAAGCCTTGAACTGAGTACTACATAGTAAAACTGTAAAGTTATCCACAGATGCCAGTGGGAAATAGCCTCTATTCATATTTACTTATTTTACTTGACCAACTATTGTACTCCAAAAGCAAAACACATTACAAAACTTGTTTTTCATGTAACAGGTAAAAAATACAGAAAGTTATTAAATGATTTTGTATGTGTGAAAATAATGATGAATAATTGATTTCAAAGTATGTTTCTGATATTTTATATACAGCAGGATCAAGATCTTTCCGTGACATTATCATTTCACCCCGAATGATGTAAAAGTTGTTTTATCGTCATATCACAATCACTCTAAATGAATTACCTTGTCAATCTCTCGAGATCTAGGACATCCTCTCAAGTGTTACATTTCGAAATAATAAACTATTTCTTGTATCATTTTTTTTCAACGGCAATTTTTTTTAAAGCAACTTAGCTCAAATAGTTCCTTTATATTTCAGTACCAGCTTTATTCAATGAAATTATTTTTCTTTAATAAAATATTTAAATGAAAAATATTGATTGTTGCCGTTTTAAGACTTACCTACCATTAATAGAGGTAAGTACTAATTTTTTATAAAATTCAATCGTTTTTGTTGGTCATAATAACGGTTGTTGAACAAGTTCCGTAAAAATTCGTGCAGCTCAGAAAAATTCTGAATGACTCTAAGCACTTGAACTTGATTCCTGATTGTTTTTAAAAATAATCAAGCAAACTGAAAAACTGGCTTTTATACAATATGCGAAAAGTTGAATGTCAAGGAATGAAACAAAACTCAATATCCACAACTCCTGTATTTCTTATTTTAACTTTAAACATACATATTCACAACACCTATATAAAAAAACTGGTCTTAATAGGCTATATTTGCTTGGTTGGCGCCAAACATACGTCTTATTGTGGTGTATGCACAATTTATGGGATTGGATTTCTCTGTAAACATCGATCATTAGTGTAGCAAATACTTGGCTAGCCGTTGTTGAATATTTAATTTTGAAAATGATATTAAAGCGGAGCAATAAACAAACGGAAATGATATTTATTTATCTTAACGCGGTATTTACAGTAGATATGCAAAGATATAAAAATTATATCCATGGAGATATAAGTACATGATCGTATAATTATGACGCGCATGCAAACTGCAATCCAGATTAGTTCATTACGCAAATAAAATAATCTTAAGAAAATACAAAGTAAACCGGAGGTGACGTCAATGCATACATCCTGTATAACATAGTTCTTGTGTGTCGGTGTGTGCACAACAAACGAGCTGTCATATTCTGTGATCAGCTGATCGGCTGTCAGCTGTGATTTGACAGCTGATAAGAAGCGACATCCACAAATTAAAAGCGGCCGAGGAGAAGAGAGAGGCCCGCACCGGTTTCCGGTCACTCCGTTACCTCCAGGGCTGCCAACCTCAAGGCCTTGCCATAAATAATAAAAAAAAAAAACATGAGAATTTTGTGCTTGCAGTGATTTGTAGTTTATGCTACTGTACTAATTACACATTGGGTATGCGAAGATTGTACGTGAGATTGGAAATATTTTCTTGCGAATTACTTATTAGTGTTATTTGTAATTATTTCAAAACAAATATAGTTTATTTTACAGGTATTAATGTACTTACTAGAATAAATGTGAGTTAAGTCAAATATGTATATTTTTGAATATTTTATTTTGGCACACACCACTGCGAATGTCGTTTGGGATGGTTATCTTTGAGATAATTTTTTAATTTTAAAATTAATTATCATAAAAAATATTGCTATGTTTACGTACATATGTTCGTTCTGCTATATAAAAAAATATGGAATTTTATTCAATTATAAAATTTTAAAAAAGTTTTTCTCTTTTCCATTGATACTTCCGTTTATTTGAAACTAAACATGTTGGTGACAACCTAATCACACATATACACACTGGCACAATGTCAAAGCGTCTCGATGTATGACGAAACCCTCGAGAAGCTAAAGCTCCCATTATCTCACTATATTCGTTAATCTCCAAGGCATGTGGTTAATCATATTTGTTAGTCAGTCAATTTAAGTCTAGGAAGAAAAAGAAGTATAGTTGCCATAATTTTATGACTATAATAAATTCCCTCATTTAAAAAGCTGCAAGGCGCCACAAACAGGCCGCCATAAATCGGGGGTTATCGCTCCAGCCCCTTTTTGTACATCCACACTTGGAGCCGTCGCCCGCCTCTGCCCGACAATCAGCGGACGGCCGACCACACCTGTTAATTGCCTCCCCCGGGTGATTTATACCTCCGCGCGGACCGTCGGGCGCTCACCTGTCGGCCGGGAGATTCATTTAGTCGCTGATAATTACACGGCCGGGATCGGTTGTTGTCCAACTTTGAGATTCATCTTAATTTCGTGGGCGGGGACGGGGCGGACGCCGGATCGTATCGGCGCTTGCACGGCGCTCTTTTTGTTGGCTGTCTGATTCATTGTTAAGGTTAAAGCAACCCTGTACTTTGTTATGTGTTTTAACACAATAGCCTGAAAGCGCAGCGGCCAGGGAGACTGGCAGTATTTTTTCAATTGAATAATTTAAGTATAAAAACAACTAACCACAGCCAATCTAGAAAATACGTATGCTAATCAGTTAAACTGGAAAGATGGGCAGATTAGAAACTACTGTGACTTGGTGTAATTTGATACGCGTCCGGCGTTCGCTTTGTTGTTTACAATGAAGCTACACCTGTATTAGTGTGAAAGATTTTTTTTAATGATATATTTAATTCCGATGAATCAATGAAGATAATCATTTTGTTTCGTTTATGGATATTTCTCATTGATATGATACATAATTGACTATTATTGAATCTATAGGCATATTTCGCATGAAATGTTTTTGATCGTAATTATTAATTATCGTTAGACGTATTCATAATTTTACCATTGTAAAAACACTCATGATAAAAATTGTCGTAAATTATATCTTAAAATTGTGTAATGCACATGAATGTAATATGAAAATTCTCAAAATTTTACTGTACAAAAATATTACGCTAAAGATTGCTTAAATTATCGATCTCAAAATAATGTATGCTAAAGTAATGAATAAACTTTCAAATTTACATTTTGATAGCTTAATTACATGTCTACTGATGTATTGAAGTAATTCTAACATGGCTTATCATAAATTTAAATTTATAGTTGATAATATGTTATAACTAAAAAAACGACCGACATTTTAATGCGAAGGTCAAAGAGTGAGCTATAAATCGACACTCCGAGAAAATAACGCTGTAACTGTGCGATAAGTTCTGATAACAATTTTTTCTATCATTTTTAAACGAAATGATTTAATTTTTCTAAATAATTCTGTTCAAGTCTGTTTTTTTCAGCATTCAAAACGTAAATGCACACGAAAAAAAATTCACCACATAAAAATTGACAAAAAATACGCTCCAATTAAATGCAATGGCTAATTCTTAGATTTTTTCTGTTATTTTATGAAAGCGCCTTAATGTTAATTAAACAGTAAATAAAAATAATTAGGTACATTAAAATTTATAATATTCGATGTTTTATTTTTATGACATAGACTGGACTCGCAAAAATCATGAATAATAAAACCAAGGTAATAAATATTAAGTTACAATGTTTTTCAATACGTGTATCGAAATAAAGTATAGATGTTCAAAGATGTGGCATTTGATAAGGTGTAATGAATTTAATGAATTTGCTTTTAAATTAGTGAGCGGATAAAACGGTCATTACGCTGGTAAATTTTAATTAGCAGCAGTATGTGAGTAATTAGTTGTACAGGTGAATAATATTTACTTTTTAATTAAGAATTAAATATTAAAATATAAACGCAGCTAGTCAGTTTAAAAAACTCTGTACTTAAATATGAAACTATCAGCAGACAAGAGTTGAAATCATATAATTGAAAACCTTAAAATCTAAATCTACGAATAAAATTATTTAAATAAGCTTAATAGAAATAACGTTTTCTTATAATTAATTTTCATTTATAAAGATGTTTGAGATGCGTTAATACAAGAGATTACTAATAATATTACAATTCTGAAATAGTTAGAAAAATAATAATTTTTTGATTAAAATATTAAATAAATATATAATTAATAAATATAGTTTTAGATATTAAAAAATTAGATCCTCATTATATTATAAAATTATTAACAAAAGTTATCAAATAATAAAAAGTTTGATTATTATTCAATAATTTAAACGAATATTTGTTACAAACTTTTTTAGTCGTGTTAAACCTATTACAGGTATAATAAAATTAGAATATCGCAACATTACGTCAAAAAAATACAATTTTCTTTTAAATAATATTATCTAAGATTTATAAGTAGATCATTTGCTTATTTGTAAATATTTCCACATTAATCATGTCTTTCAATATGTATGAGCGCTAAAATGTCTGCATTTTAGCATATGCGTGTATTGCATTTTTTTTGTTAATAAATTTAATAAATAAAACCATTAAAATTTTTAATCATAGAAATATTTTATAGTACCATTATAATATTTATAGCTTAGGTTATAACACTATTTCAAAAAATATATATTTAATATACACATAAAAAAACTTGTTGCTTTTAGCTATTATGAATGGGAAAAAATAGATATATTATTTAGAAAAACGCCTACAAGCATATCAAACCATAAGTTATGGTGATTTTTTTAAAATTCTGTTGATTTAATGTAGGATAAGTGTAGTTACGAAAAAATATGTGTGAAAATGTAATAACTGTTATTTATAGTCTTTAGTGGAAGGTGTTAAAGCTTGAAAACAAATTGATGTAAAAAAAAATTGTTTCATTATAAACACAAACTCATCCTATTAAAATAACTATAAAAAAAGAAACTCAACATGTTTAAATATTTTAAATAATAATAATTTTATAAAATAACGTTTGTACTTCTTACAACATAATTCATAATCCTAAAAAATTATTTAAAAAATCTAGTAACAATAATTACCACCTGGGATTTTCTTGATCACTATCGAACTTGACTATTTTGTTAGTATTTCCCACAAAAATAAATAATTATTCATAAGTGTATAAATATTGATGTCTTAGTCTTTCTTAAGTATAATGAAGTAAATCTGAAAATATTTTAAGAAAAATATACTATATCCTCGATTGTGGTTTTTACAGGAAAATTATATCTAAAAAACAAAATATGAGAAAATAAGAAAGTGGCTCTATGAATCGAATGTCTGTCTCTTCGCAGGTATACAATTACACAGTAAATCAAAAATTTCACAACAATATTAAAATTCCACCATAGTCAGCACACTGAATGCCCAGTGTACATGGCGCATTAAAATATTATGATGTTTATAAAGAGTTATTACTTATATCGCTCTTTCCTATCATAATTTATGTCCAGCGTCTAGGAATGAAATACGGCCTTTGATTTATATCTCTTACATCCGCGAATGCCGTAATAAAGTACCATACTAAATATACTTTACGTTAGAACGAGCAGACGACGAAGTCTACAAAACGCTGAAGTTGCAGTCCTGAGCAGGCTTTATAACTTTTTACATGTTTTACATTTAGTTAATACTTTCTATGTAGTATGACCAACGTATTGCTCACTGTACAAGATCTAGTCATGGTCACATACGCCATGAAACATTAACGCTGCGAAACTATTGACAAGAGGAGTTGCTATAACGATGAGTTCGATTATTTGTACCAAGGTTGACTCATAAAAAGGTTAACAAAAATATCGTCTGAACTGATTGGAGCTGGCAAAGTGAGTATGTGCAACAACCTTAGGGCTTAGCAGAGTGTGAATAGAGTGGTAGCTTGAAGATGAAATGGAGGACTAGCGTGCTTTTGCGAGAGGAATCATAGAATAACAGAGCTAAACAGGGTCTATATGTACTAGCGCGATTTCCTTGTAGAAGGATTAGACCCACCAATAATGATATTTTATCACAATTTTTATCAAGGATATTGATATTCAATTATTTACTTGTTTAAATACTATGAATTGTAAATAACTGCAAATCTATAAATAAATCATAGAAAATATGGGAGCTGGATTAAATTGTGTATTTTTTTTGCTGTATTATATGGTCTGTACAAAAGGAATGGTGTTTATAGAAAAAGTAGAATACTGTAAATTTTTTGTTGGTGCAGTGTTTAGCTATCTACCGTAACAAAATGTTATATTTTAAATTTTTACCGCAATGACTTCATTTAATCAAAATAATTCATATAACCGCACAGAATGTGCAGTATAATTTTACATATTTTGTATTTAATTTAAAAGACATTGTAGATGGACTTCAAGAAAGATAGCTTATAAATAATTTTATAGAGTACATATTACATAAGCAGACGTCTCATCAGATAAGCTGAGAGAAGCACTTACGGCCTGGAAGGCGACTTGCAGCGGCACGAAGCGCGACAGCAATCTGCAGCAGAATCATGTCGTATGAATTGTAAATTTCTTTTGAACAAGGCCTGTAGAGAATCTTCTACTTGCAACATGTACTCCGCTGTATAGTTTCAGTGTTGCTCTGGCACAAACGGCAAATAAAAATTACTTGAAGTCTTTTAGTATGATTGTTATTTCCCTGGCCCTGCTTGTTATTTAGTATGATTGTTATTTGTCAGGCCCTGATACCTGAAATTCGGTAATCAATATCGATTTGTTAAGCAACAATAAGTTTCATGCATAGCTTTAAAAATTAGAATAACGAAATCGAATCTGTTGTATAAAAAATAATAAAACGAATAAATATCCAATGAAAAAAAAAATGCAAATGTTCATCGACCCCACGTAATATATATTTTGATTCAACCATTTTTTTTTGGACTTTATTATTTAATTAACATCATACATTTTAATGTTTCGTGTGCCATTGCAAGTTAATTTTAAAAAAAGATTTTATTTTCTATAAAAACAATGTGACTGGCATAAAAGCTCTCTTTCAAGATTAAAAGTTTAAATTTCATATAATTGTTATGTTAGCCACTTTGGGTGTATAATTAGGCTAGGTGTTAAGCGGTGCGGGTTAACAAGAAATTTCCGCGTCAGAAATAATAAAAAACAGTTATTTCAGTGGTTGATTAATGATGGAACATGCGAACTGCGACCCTTCTACATCTGCGGCGATAAATTTTATTTAGTTTTAATTTTTACCGCTTTGCATTCGCCTGATTATACAAGTCAGGAAATGTATTAAAGCTTTTGATTTATGTGGCGGGGTGTAACAAAGATTTATATGTTTTCCAATTTTATAATGTGCAAATATGATAATCGTGTGTTTTCAATAAATCACGGCAGTGTAAATTAAAATCTCGTATTTTTAACACCTCGATTTAATGTTACGTCACGTTTATTTTTAACGGATTTTAACAGATTCACCGCATCGCTTTCGAATATTTAATTATTAAAATATGGCGCAGTGTGCTCGCTGATTCAATTTTTGCATTTGCATTTGCGGTTTTTTTCTAAAAGAACGGAACTTTTTTATTTATCTTTCGCTTGATAATATATGCGTCTGGTTTTATATTAATTTCTACCACTTTGCATGATTAAATATTTAATAGAAATTAAGAAAAATGTCGGAGATTAATGTGAGGCTTAGATACTTAATAGTTTATGTATTGAACAGGTTTAATGAGGCAATATAAATTGCAAATGTGCTTAACGAGAATTCATTATTGAAAGTACCACTTACTTGCAGTTATGGCAGGCAGTTTTCTGTGCAATCAAGTTTAATATATAAACACGTTCTATGTTTTCTTGTAGAATATATATATATAAATATAAAAATTCAATGAACCAGGTGTACTTAACCAGTCAAATGATCGACTCATGTTTTTTGACAATACGTGCTATTTTTTTCATTTACAAGTATAATTCCTAAAACATCAATTAATAACAAATTTTAGAGACTAAACAAATATCTCAAAAACCCACATGTCACATTGATGATTATGAAATTTAGTCAAGTATATATATATATATATAGGAACCATCTCAATAGTTTTTGTTATTCCTAATTATATCCAATTCTACACTCCTGCAATTGTGGATCATAATTTATACGAAGTTGATGATGACTCCCCACCGAGCCAGCTGCGAGGCAAGTGCTCCTTACACGGTTGCTGATTCTGTATCATACTCTTACTTACTCGTTACATACGATATCGCGTGTACTAATAATACATAAATCTTCAAGTCTTTCGAATAAATACATTTAATCCATTTAAAAACAACGTGTTTTAAATTACAATCGGTATATACTATTACAAATACAAATGGATTTAATAACACAAGCTTTAAAAGCTGTTTTTAGATTTAATTATAAGCAACTTAAATTTTATACTTTTATTGATATGTTGCACGTATTTTGGTTTTCAATTAATCGAATATTTATTATTGTTGAAAATTTAAACTATTTGTTTGCTATAAAAACATAAATTATTCAGAAATTACATTTATCTAAGTATATTTACTATGTAAAAGTAATCCAATGCATATTTTAAAAAAACCTTTTTTAATAAAATAATTTCTATCGTCCGATATGACAATGTTCACGTTTAATCTAAAATTATTGGAATAATCTTCATTTTAATCATAAATATAAAATATCAGATATTTTATTTAAACGTTTAAATGATTTATATTCGTAATAATAAGTAGCTAGGAATTGATTTAAGTGTTTGAGGGACTTTTGTGGCCATACAGGGGCGTCGCGCCAGTAAAAATGTCAAAATATAAAAGCGGGTTATTCCAAAATTAATGTCTACAAATGTCGCCGAAGTCTGATCAAATTATAACCAATAAATTATAATGTCAAATTAATGTTCACCAGTTAAAAGCTACCGAGTAATTACGGGAGAGATATTAATATTGAAGTATGGGCAATGATAGGATCAGAACCCTGGGACTAAGAGGTAAGTCTACAGACTTGCATATGACATGGACCAGAGATATATTGACTTGTATCCAATAGCTCGGTAGCATTACCGTGATGTACTTCTGATAGTGAAAGATGTAATGAACAGATATATTTTTATTTATGATTTTTAAATACACAGAGCTAATTTTAGAAATCTTTAAAAACTTATTCTTATTATAATATATTTCTCTCCTCGGTTTCAGCGCTTTTATGAAAAAAAACAGCCAAATTGTTTTTTTATTAACAAAAAATGTATTTATTGTATTATTTTAAATATCTAAACCTTCATGATAAAAATTATCCTGGAATGTTCTTTTAACCTTTTAGATAAAGTATAATAAATATTTTATTGTCTTGTAAAAAACTGGGCAGAGGTAATTTTTCAGAGTACAGTGATTTATCAATAAATAAACATTGATTGTTTCTCACTCTATGTGAGCTAAAGAAGATTTGAGGAAATATTTGTAATCATTAGACTTCCACCAACAGCTCAGATGATGACCAGTTTTCTTGGTGACGCCTTCCTTTCTTCATTATTCAAAGGCACTTTAAAGATAATTTTGATTCCATAGTATATAGATCATGAACTCTATCTGACTGAAGATAAGCGATACTGAGCATCTCCAAGTGGTGTACAAAAAATATTAATTTTAAAAGCAATATCCATACAGCTATGACTTCAATTATCTTTATTTTAAAAGACTTTGTGTGAGAGTATTAAATAACAATAAAATTGTAAGCTTTTTGTTTAACAGCCATCAGATGAGCATTAAAACAATATTGACATTTGCAATCTCGAACCCAGGACCTCTTGTTCCTCGGGCGGCCATAAACTACCCAGCCAGCACATAAAACACTGCGCCAGACACGTTTATTATATTGATTGCAGAGGTCGGCTTATCACTCGCATCACGTGATACTGGCCGGCGTGATTTACGACAAAACAAAGAGAAATCTGTGATACGAGATACTCCAGGGCTACCAACTCAACTGGTTATAGCGATACATAAATCAAAATTGCTAGACTATCTATTTTAGTTTTTCAACTGCTTTCAATCAAAATATAATACAATATAGCCAGCGTAATACATTTTCCAGTAATTTACAAAATCTTCTCAGCTCTTCATAAGCGTGTGATTTTTATGTCTGAAAAAAGTCGCGATTGTGATATAAAGTACGAGTTACAATTACAACCTGCTGACACCCAAACATGATAAATGCATTGCATAGAAAAGTATCAAAAATGACGAACCACACTTACTTGCATTCAGATTCAGGTTCTTAAGATGTGATATGTATATATGTATATTTAATAACCACGTTGTACTAGTTTAGATTTATTTATTAGGTTGTAATTATTTGCATATTTTTAATAACTATCGTATTTTTTAACATTTATGTATCACAGCTAATGTCAAACAAAAATTAACTTTTTAAATCAATCAAAATTTTTAAAAAATACCTGAATATTTTTTATGGTATATAGTTTACTATCGGTATTATAGTGCTGCTTTTATGACAAACTTTGTCGGCTCTGGGCGTGCCTTCTTACTACAAAGAAACAGATATAAAACCGAACAAATTAATATTATTTATTCATGCTCTAATATATATATCTGCAAAAATTCAATTCGATACTTTGCGTCATTTTTATGACCTTTGATGACCCTTATTTATCGTGACCTTTCAAAGAGATCCGAAATGGGAAGAGTATAATTTACGGAAAAATATTTTGCTGGGAAGAATATTTTACGTTCAGACTGCAATTAAAGTATGATCAGAGACCGGCAAGTCAGGTATTCAAAATAATTCACCAAATTAATTGAATTTTTTCACGTGCCTCCATTCAAAGGGGCCGCGCATCGTGTCGGCGGACAGGTGTGATGAAACTAAGTGGATTTTTTTATGAAGTAAATAATAATTATTAATTAGTTGAAATAAAAAGTAAATAATGGACATTAAAGTGTTGTGAATACGCGCAGCCACGCATAAATGAATGCCAAATGTTAAGTATATTTAGAATTTAAAACTGTTTTTTATTTCTTAAATGCACTAATAATATTACGTGGCCAATAAATATTTATTTTATTTTAATGATACAACATTGTTTAATGTTTGAATCAAGGCATTTTTTGGTAATAAAAACGTGAATTTTTACAGTGATTTATTAAATATTTCGTATTCTAGACAGCGTTTTATTAAATACTGATTATGTAGTGTCAAAAGTATTTTTCAGTCATGTTAGTGATGAAAGATACTTTAGTTACAGTCAGAAACATTGCCACGAATATATTTTTAATTTTACCATAGTGATTGCATCATATTTTTAACTCAGGCAAGCTAAATAAAATAGTAAAAATGAAATGACTTAATTCTTGAGCCTCCCTGGCCGCCTAATGGCCCCGCCACACTCAACAATTATAAAATTTATCGCGTCTGCAAGGCGTTTAAATAATTTGGACAGGTTTCAGTGGAGAAAAAATTACCTGAGTCTTGCTTCCCGCCGGGTAACTGCTTAATTACTGATGTGAGTTAATTATCACTCTCTTTTAATATGCTTATCATTGCATGTAAGTCTTACTATAAAAACTAAAAATAATTAACAAGTACATTGAGAAAATTTAGGCTGCTGAAAATATTTTGTAGCAATTCTTTCAATTCCAATAATTTTAAGATTTAAAACTATGATGATACACCAGTGGAAATTATTAAGGCTTGTTACTGCTAAATTCATTAGCTAAAATTATTAATCGTGTTAAAACATTATAATAAACACACTTGAAGCGTGCTAATTTTTATTTATACGACACAAAAGATACTCTGAGTATCGTCAAAAAATAGTCTACCTATAAAGATAAATGGTGACTTAACATTTATAAGCACGTAATAAAAAAAACAGATATAAATTTCAAAATAAAACAATAAAAATACTAAAAATTAAGCTAAAAACCTCGGGAAGATGTCTACTTTACAAGTAAATTATTTAGATTGCACCGAATAAGTAGATGGGTTCATTTAAGCAACAGTACACTCCACTTCTATCATTCAATACCAAACTTGGTTTGAGATACGCTATTTGTTGTATATTTATATATATTAAAGTAATTATTTCAATATTGATGTCTTTCGGAACACGTATCTTATGATTACACGTTCTGTCACTTGTTTTAAGTGTCAAGTTGTCGCCTTGTTTATTTTCTTCTAGATTTATTATATTTTGTCTTAATAAATAATTAACTACAAGGATAGCATGCTTTGTTTACATCTGTCTTAGCTTGGCTAACACGTACAATAAAATAAACCATATAATACATTGTTGCATGTTATAAGTGCGATAAATGTTTTAATAAATTAAACAGTAAACGAAGGCTGTTTTAAATCTAACGGTGATATAATCTTTCAGAATGCATATAAATATATATAATAGTATAAAATTAAATATGAACAAATTGGCAGACAAACAGAATAATGAAAAATCCACAAGAGAATCACACGATTCTATTATTCTCTAAACGAAGAAGTTGCTGTGTCTTCAAAATCTATTTTGGTATATATTGATAATGCTATATTTTAAAATAATTAATATTTTTGACAGAGTACTTGGTAGAATTCCATTTTAAATATTATAAAATACTTGAGTGATTTTTCCACATGTTAATGGTGGCCGGTTTCGCCAACCTTTCACGTTGGCATTATCAAAAAGTTAAAGGTTGGCGAAACCGGTCACCAATAAAAATTAACATGAGGAAAAAGCACTTAAGTATTTTATTATATTTATAAAATAAATTTTTAACATAACAGTAATGCAATTGATTACAAAAAACCGACCAAGTGCTTGCGAAGTATATTCTTAAAATTGATTACTCCTTGAATGCTATTCGAGTAAATTTTATTGTTCTTGATTGTAGGATGACCTCATTATTTTTTTTTCGGTGCGTGTATTTGCAATCGTTACATAAAAATATATAACAGTTAGATTGCAGTGAATCTTCCAGACAAAACAGTCTCATATATTTCAACAATCTCAGCGCTGATTTTTCCCAACATAAATCCACAATAAGTCCTTTATAAACAACTTCTGATAAAGTGATAAACTACCTGCAAAACTCTTATCTCCTTGCGAGTAAATTCACCGAAGTAGATCTTGATGGCGAGCACTCGACGGCTGAGGCTCCTGAGACAGCCGAACACGCAAGCCCGACAGAGCAACATAACTCCAGAGATATAGGTGCTCCCAGCCATTAGATGCCTCCGAGATACGTGTGATATATCTGCAGTGCTGTTGCATTGGAGATACGCGTTGTAATTACTACCTAACGATTACCTGTTAATTAGTAACTACAGGTTACACATTATGCGGACGTAACTCGTTGCAGCTTGCCTTTGAACGGCTTGCCAATCGTCTTATGGGATGTAAACGGTTTTTTTTCAGCAACGAGAATGTTTTAATTTTATACATCCATTGTTTTATACATTCACATGACATTTAAAAATAGCATAAACACACGGGTAATAAGTAAATATCATTAATTTGTTTTAATACACAAGCTGTTTTACACAATCGCTTACATTTATATCATAGGTTCCCAAACTATTTTTTACCGTCGACTCCTTGTCGAGTTTTCCTATTTTTCGTAGACCCCTGCCTTGCTTATATTGAATTTTTATAAAATTCATTAACATCAAACATATTTTTGATATCTGATATACAGGGTGCGCCATATTTTATGTCGGTATATAAACATTGAATATCTTTGACATTTATAAACCGATTGACTTAATTAAACATGTTTTGAAACATTAATTTAATACAATTGTAACCATGCTTCACACTGAAACAACGCGCCGAAATAGTGACGCTGTACATTGAAAATAGTCGTTCAGCTGAGTTAACTCAACGTGCATATCGCCAAAAATATCGTGGCCAACATGGCCAATGGTATCCACTCTTGTAGACCCCCATTTACAGTTCGTGGACCCCCAATTTAATTTTTCGCTGTCATCGACCCCTTGCAGGGCAGAATCAATCTCCGGGAGTCGATATTGACCACTTTGGGAACCTATGATTTATATTAATAGCGTCAAATTCATTATTTATATATTCAGGGTTTTACTTAACATGCATGACAAAAACAGTACAATTTAAAGACAGCCATGATCATTATGAAAATAATATTTTATTACAAATAACGGGGAATTAGCAATATCGTTTAAGTTAATTTATTTTTCAAAAATTATAAGAATTTTATAATAATTACACACGTTGTGCCCTATATAACTACGGTTGCAATTACACCAAATGCATTATAATTTAATAACCTTCATCTCTCATTATAATACAACTTGTTTTCGCGTTAGGTTTATAAAACGCCATCTTAATTTATGTATGTATGTTCATTCATCATTAAAACAACTAATATATCCATTGATTTTGTAATCTTTAATCATTGAAACCAATGCATCTCTCGGAAATGTCTTATTTACAATAAAATTTTCAGTGATTAAATAAAACATATATATTTGAAGAAAACAAGTATAAATCGCTTTGTAATATTTAAACTTTTCTATTACGTTACAGCATGCTTTAATTCTTGTGCATGTTCTTCGCCAGCAATATGACTTTTTAATAATCATGTTGAAACATCTGACAGCTGCAAGCCTTTTTATGATTCATGCAATCACTTTGATATTGATCTTGACAAAATTGCAGCAATAAAGTGAGGTTAAACACCGTAAGTTGCCTTTATCATCTTTATCACCATTATTGACTTCAATTCAAGTTGCTTTGGTCACGAAGGTCTTCAAACGTCTGATATAAGACAATATTGCATGCACCCTACTACACGCGAAGTCCAGAAAATTTACGGCTAAGATCTGCACCAAGAATAAATTAAACTATATCATGGACTGCAACACTAACTTCAACAGTAAAACTATTGAAAATATACAAAAAATTTCTAAGGCAAACTTTTGATACAGTGCAAAATATTAATCTTACATTATGAAAAAAAATCATTCATTTATTTATGAATAAAAGGAATTTCGAAAAAAAAATAAGTGTCCGATTTCACGAGCAGTCATATTTGGTATTTACGGGTGAAGTATTTTGACTCGATCACAAACTTCATATTTGATATTTTAAAATGAAATACCAATTTTTATATGTTGTCGTTTTAATAAGCATAAATCTAGCATCAAAAAAAAAAGCCATGACAATACGTTAACTGAGACTGCAATATTTTAACCAACCCCTACACACCGTAAATAATGATAAACAAAATCTAAAATCCACCCCCAATCTGGCGGGATGATTCATGTATAAAAATTTAATTCCAAGGGTGAATTTCGCCCCTGCCAAAAGCTTAAAATTTTAAACAAAGTAAGAAAAATGTCGACTCACTCTCTCCCGTTGTGCTCCACACACGGGGTGCTCTGGCGCATCATCTGTCTTAATAGCATAATCTCTCCTGGGATTTGACGCGTTCAATGGTTCTTTTTTTCTTTATTTTTTTTTGATTTGAAATCTTAGTTGTTTTTAAAGCTAATTTAGTACAAGGGTGGTTCTATTTTTAATATATAAGAAATCGCTTGGTCAAATTAACGAAGTTTAAATTAAAAAACGATGATAATAACCCAAGGAGGATACATTGATTTTAAAATAAATATGTAATAATAAAGAGTGCTTTAAATATTTGAATATAAAAATAAAAAATAAAAAAGGTTTTTTTTCTTTAATATCAAACATTTGATTCTCATGTACGAATTGCTTTTTTATAACTCTCGTGTAAAATAATTTAATTAATATAAATCGATACTTTTACTCATAACAGTAGAAAGTTCAAAATATGTATTAGATAAAAAAAATAATCTCGTAATTATTTTTCTATTTATCAAAGTATATTATAATATGTATATAAATTACGGTGGAGTCTTATTCCCCAGGTAGGTGCTTGGGAGTCGAGCAATCCAAGCAGCGTGAAAGTCTCGTCTTTGAAATTTCGCTACAAAAAGCTGTCAGTAAGCGACGTACGTCCCAGCGCCGTGAGCGTGAAGGATCGAGTGGGTTTTCCATTAGCCGAGGCAGGGGCGGACTGGCGGGATCATCAATCAGACGGCTTGACTCCAGCAGCAGCAGGCGGCAGACCAACCTGTGGCCCCGGAGACTCCCGCTAGGGGTGCACTTTGCTTTTTTATCAGACCGACACACGGTCACATCAACAGGCACGGAATAAAATACATCGGCATGGAATTCAGATCAAATAGCTTACATACGAATTAAAATTCGATAATTGATACATATTTTACTTTCCCAAGCTTTAATTGAAAATATCCGTTTAGATTTTGTAAATCACCAGTGATGAAATAATATGCATCAATTTGGGATTTGGATCAAACGTGCAATCACATGATCAAATTTAATAGACTGGCATATAAACACATTTGAATGATTTTATATTATTGTACTACCGTGTAAGAAATCTCTGGTTATTTTATTTTTCTGTATTTTTGCAACCCTGTAATCCGTAACAATGCACCCCCGTAGTCCCACCCCGGGGGTGGATTCTGGAAAATGACAAACGGCACCTGCCCCGGCCCTGTCAGACTCGCGACAGATAATAAATGAGCCGCGATTGTTTATCGCGTGACGCGGCATTCGTCATCAGCTGAGCATCCAACATGGCCGCCAAGCACACAACATGGCCGACTGACTAATTGTGACGTTTTTGTACAATATTTTGTCTCACTTTGTTATCTGCAAGGTGCGCCTCAAATAACTCCTGCCATTGATTTTGATTGATTTATTTTGAAACCTTTTTATGCTATGCGAAATAATTTGCTATTGCAGGTATTGATAGCTACAAGTCATAGAATGATTTTTTTGTTGAATTGCGATTATAAGCAAATTGATATATATATTAAATTGGATTAATGTTAATCAGATGCGTATTTATTTACCCATGCAGGTATTAGTATGTTTATGTGATTAAGCATATTTTTTCACACATTGAAAACGATTAAAGAAAACTCTCAGAAAATATCATCGTGACTTGACTTTTCTGAGAGTTTTCTTTAATCGTTTTCAATGTGTGAAAAAATATGCTTAATCACATAAACAAATTGATATATATATAATATTTAACTATTTAAATATAAATTCATTAAAATTTTAGTGTACAATTTTTTCTTCGTAAAAATATTTTGCTACAACTGTTCACGCAACATTCTTTTCAGCGCGTTATTTCTCGGAATAAAGGGAATGTATTTTTATGCTATAATTCATCGCAATTACTCATGTAAGAAGAATTCATAAAAATAATTATTTATTTGTTTTGTTCGCCCGCGTACAGTAATAAATAAGTATTTATGAGAAAAATAAACATTCTTTTAATCCATTATATTCTTTTGTCTATTGTGTGTTCAACTGATTTTAATTTTTTCCACAAATGTACATACATAATACCTGCTTTGAATAAAATCACACCATTTATTACTTGGGTAGGAAAATAGCAAATATTGATCATTCTATTTTAATCGTAATCAAAGTCTTTTCATCACGAGCGGAAGACATTCAAGCGTTGCATTTAGAACTTAAAGTCTATTAACCATACTATTCTGAGGGAGATGAAAGACAAAGAAAAACACATTCCATCTATACGTATCTGTTACCATCTTATTTAGTATTATTCATTTAGGAAATATGTAACTTTTTATACAGTTGTTTTTATCTATAGTTCGTTTTATTTTTTATGCGTTTTATTAAGGAATATATAATTTTTTTTAAATATGGTTTTTATCAAAAGTAACCATGTCACACCAACCTCACGGATAACAAGTATTTCATTGTAACTTCAACTATCTAATGTATATCTGGTACATGGCTGATTTTGTCACAGGATGTACAAATCAGTTTTTTTATAGTGTTAATTAACACATATCACAGCTTCTACTAAGTGATATGGGAAGCAGGCATGAGTGTACATTAAGCCTGTCCGACAGGTCCCATTTTCAACCGGAAGCTGTCGATAGGAAAGTTTATTTACGACTGCGTTAATGTCTGCCATTACAGCTTTTTATGCATTTCAAATGCAAATAAGTTGGAAGCAGTTGCGTGAAAATCGTAAATCATTTGATTTGTTCGAATCAATTTATCCAAAGACCGGGTTTTAATATTTTTTTGTTAATTTAATTAGTCGCTGCTTTTGAAAGGCACTGTGGCCTATTGCTCGCAATTGTGAAACTAGACTGCTCCAATACTGTGCGTGAATGATTGCGCTATTAAAAATGAATAAATCAATATTGATTGTGTGCTTTATTAGCTGTATTCAATGTACAAAAAAATAAAGCGTAATAATATTAATAGATACAAGCATCGTTGGTGATTTATATATTATTTGTAGGTACGTTTGTTATGTTATTAAGATTCGGACCTAAAGAGAGAGTGGATTATGTTCTTAATGGTGACAAAAAACCAATATTATCACATACGTGATTATTTTCCAAAGTATATAACATG
Source organism: Atopsyche davidsoni (assembly GCA_022113835.1). Classification (NCBI taxonomy): domain Eukaryota; kingdom Metazoa; phylum Arthropoda; class Insecta; order Trichoptera; family Hydrobiosidae; genus Atopsyche; species Atopsyche davidsoni. The sequence goes on from JAILWY010000021.1 coordinate 5,421,286, forward strand.
AACTAATATTTATCAACGTGTCATTTATAAAATATTTGAGAGTTGCTTTTGCGTTACACCTAACAAGATAGTTTAGGGAAATAAATCAAAAATCTTTTCTTTAAAGGTTTTTTTACTCCACGACCGGGGGACATTAAAACTCAGCCAAATCTTTAAGAGTAGCATAGTTTTAAGGTCTTGGTAGTGTTATTAAACGAGTCAATTACAGCAATATCCAGCATGAAACGTTTATAACATTTGCCACATTGTGTACAAAAAATCTCCATCGGTAGGGAATATTTCTCGCATGGGTTTCCTTCTTCTATTTACACGGACATTTTTTCAAGTATTGTAAAAATCATGAATTAAAAAGATTCAAAGATGAGGCTTTATATTTTAAAAGTCCTAATATATATTTTTTTATTATTCTATTCATTTAAGATACACAGCTCTGCTTGGAAAAGACAAAACGCTTATTATATATTTTGTCAATATTTGTACGTGATTAGTTTTAATAAGTAAGATTTTCTACCTCATTATATTTTAACATTAAAAATAAGATTTAATATTATATATAAAAGACTATCAAGGTTTAATTTGCAGACAGTTTGCCATAACATATTACAGTGTATAATTACACGATTTATAAATAAAGGAAAAAACCGGTAGCTCTGCAGCTCGTGATTCGTTTCAGCCGTGTTTTGACTCTCCTCTGTAATTATTGCCAATTTTATTAATTCGCTTATAAATTACTTAACATAGCTGCTTATCAAAAATTAAACGATGAAAATTATAATTATTACCAAACCCAAGAGTTGTCAAGTTGCTTCAAAATATATAAATAAAATTTAAAAAACATTTCTAATATTCATACTATTGAACTTTTTGATCATTCTGATACCGAGAGTACAAATATTTTTTTAATACTTTTAATTAGTATTACCGAAAAGAAACATCGTTGATTTTTTAGCGACATGTGGATATGGATGGACTCACAACTCTACTGCTATCGCTGCTCGGTGCTTTATGTCAATTGAACCACTGTAACATGGCGAAATTTTAAATTATTGTATGCAACCATTTTTAACTTTTATCTTCGAACACGTGTATAGATAGACTGCTGAAGCAGCTCGCAGTGCCAATATAAATATATATATATCAACCAATCCTAAATAATAATAAAAAAATAAATTAAATATTTAAAAATTCGTTACTTTATCGTTGTTTCAAAAATTATAATAGTTCTAGCTTGTTTAATTGTAATAATAATATTTTTGTTTAAATAGATTCTCATAGTTAGTATAATTTGATAATCTTAAAAATAAATGTTTTTTATATATTTTTTAAGCCAATTTCTGTGATGAGTTACTTTCTAATTGTAATACAGAGAAGTTCATAATAATAAGCTCTGCAATATATCATAAGTGTATGTATTGTACGGCAAGTATTAACATGTTCATAAGTTCCAAATCCCCCGAGCAAGTTATCTCTGCGGTTTGACACTCGTCCCTCCCACAGTACAAATGCACTTGAGTGACACAAATCCTGTATGACAGATTGACCCCTATTAGACAATTATTATCATTGTGAGTGACACCGTAATGACTAGGACAGCTGGGGGAATGTAGTTGTGACAATAAATTTATTGTTGCAGGAGTCATTAGACAATGTCGAGCAATCGAGATAAGAGCGCTGCGTTTACCGTAATTTATATATATTCTCAAATTACTTCAAGGATAAAAAGCTAAGCGCCATGTTTTGATGGATTAGATGATTTATTTGATGTTTTTGATATAAATTAGCAAAACATACTCTGCCTCGCCTAGAATTATTATTTGTGTTAACATTAAGAACGATTATGTTTATATAATATTTTATGCTTATAAATGATAATTTTTTAATAATTAAGCGTTTTTTTAAGAAATTTTCATATATTCTTTAATTAATAAAATAAAAATGTATTGTGAATCACTACTTGGCACAACATTTTTAATACTTCATAAAAAAAAGTTACCGCGTATTAAGGTCACCTTCAATAATTAAAACATAAATTATTTTTTCAAAAGTTTTTTTTTTGCAGCTGCCTTAAAATTAAGTAAAATCATAAATATAATTGCAGAGATCACATTAATATAAGTAATTTAAAAAAATATGTATTCAATTAAGCTGCTTTCTCGGAATTTTATACAATCGTTTTCCTTTTTGAACTATTTGTGTGAAACATGCTTTATCTCAATGTTCTGGCGTACAACATATCATTTATGTTTATGCATTAGATATATGGCGGATGTGGTAAAAATAATAACTCCTTCACTCAAACTAGTACCTATTATTTTAAATCACAGCAATTTTTATAAATTACGTGCATGACTACAATTTAGTTATACTAAATATAAATTTATGTGGTATTCCAGTTTATAAAATTGCACATAACATTAAATTTATTTTTTGTGTATTATTTATGCCATGTAAAGTTATGGGTAAGTATACTTACTCATTTAATAAAATCTTAATTTTAAGACGTAATTTAAAACATTTCTTTACAATAATTACAAATTCTTCTTTAAAGTAATAATATTTATTTGTATCTTTTGTTTGAAATTATGATCTTGTAGTATCCGAGACGTGAATGGAATTCGTAGGACATGTGCTTTGACACGCATAGCTCGAGATTACTACTGCCATCGACATCCGTTAAACTGATTACAATATACTATAAAAACAAGTAAGAAATGGTAATAACTAACATTACTGTTAACAATTACTAGTAGAGCAGTGGAATGCATACATTTTTTCTAAACCAATTTTGCGCAAACCGTTTCATTTGATTTTTTACTCTCGGAGTCTATTTATAACCCGCCTTTAAACTTTAAAGGTCACAAAATCACTAAATGAAAAACAAATATAATAGCACTAAGCCATTGCTATCGAAAACATGACCTAATAAACTATTGCATTGGTTTAAGTTATTTTTCTCTGGCGTTACGATCATGGGCTATACGAGTGCTTTTTGTATGGTTTTCTTACTTCTTATAAAGATTTGATATTAAAATAAAAATCTAGGCGAAAATAATGTAAAATTACAAAACTTTGAAGCTTAAGTTTTTTTTTATTGACCATTAGAATGAACAGCCCCTAGTAACGATATAGTAAATCGTTCATTTTAGAACTGCTGCACTAAGAGCCGGCGTTAACCAGTTATGCTACCCACGACTTAGACATCTACAACCGTGCCTTGTCTAAGAGGCAAACAAATTACTGTAACGAATCACGCCGGAATTACCCGATTTTGTACGAACGCCGTAGATTAATTCACGTCAGGGCTAAGCGACCTGGCGATCGGATCCGACCGATGAGGAGTGCTGGCGCGTCTCTATTTGGATGCAGGTGATCAATTCCGAGTAATTAGACGTTTCGGTAAACGTTTTCATATTTCATGTTAAGAAACCTGAAGTATTCGACGGTGGGAATGTTTCCTGTGTGACCACGCAATCGCATTTTTTTTAAACTACTTTTTCACAAGCAAATATTATTTATTTTTTCCGTTTTTGCAGCCTCTCGTGTGATTGAGTCAATAACACTCTACTACATCTCAAATACTTGAACAATAAAAAATAGTAAAGAACACTTTAAAATACATTGAAGTATGAGTAGACTAAAAATTTAATAGCTTGATAGCATAACGTAGGACCCATAGATTTGAGCGAGGTTGGCTGGAAGATGGCAAAGCTGAAAATAAAGCCGCTTGCACATAATCTTGGATAAAGAATACACCAAGGGCTTAGTGCCTAGGATGATAATAATACACGCTTATCTAAAAATGTACAAAACTTCTCAAGCCAAGCGCTTGTAAAAATTAATCTGCCATTATGAAAAAATATTAAATTGATTGTCAAATTCTACGAATCTTTTTAATTTTATTATGAACTTGCCAGTGCAGGGTGCTACTGCTTGCTACATGCAGGGTGAATTGCTGGTTTAAAATATTTTTATATGTGTGGTTCCTTTAAATAAAGACAGAAATAAGCATGAAAGATTTTGATAATATAAATTTTTTAAAGTTATTATAAAAATTTTAATAAATACCTTTCAAAAAAGGTACTGAAATAAATAAACTGAAAAACGACAATTTTGTACATCGTTTAAGATTGGCAGTCGGTGTAGATGATGATGACATAGACTCAAATTCATAAAAAAATATTACAGTTCTGGATTCCTCTAGTTAGGTCAGGTTAATTGATCGTGCCTGAAATAATTGAACTTTCTCGGTCGTTAAGGCGGGCGAGCCGAGACGCTGATCGCCGAGCAGGTGACGACGGAAATTACGGGGCTCGGGCCGAAGGTTGGCCGCTTCTGGGAATCGTGGCCAATTTGTATCACGAATTTTATGCAGCCGAGGTAGCCAAACTGCGACCCGCGAGCTGCTTCCAGCCCTCTCGTACTCAAAACTATACCAAGTATTTATATTTTTATTAAGTGTAGACAAAATAAAAAATAATAATAATCGTAGTAAGCATTTTATAAAATTAAAATTGGTTTCACCGGTTCTCAATCAATATAGTCTATTCTAAGTCTATTCTATTCTAGACTATGTCGTACGTACAAGACCAAAACCCTGCCATAGTTGCAAGAACTGGCTCGCTCAAATTCAGTTAATTATAGCGTCCGGGACCGAACATGATGAATTTGGAGAAATGCACGGTAAGCGGTAATTGTGACGTCAAATATGTTCACTCAAAATTATGATACGGCGTTTGGTAAAGCTTCACATTTATGGACTCCGGAATTTATGGATTTATGCCCTGTTCTAGTTGAATAATTTCCATGAAATATGGCTTTGAAGTTTACGATTTCGGATAGTGTTTCATCATATTAGGGGCATACTAATTATTCTGTCCCCGATGCCATAAATTATAGATAACCGAGCTTTGAAATATTTACGCATACGCTGATGGCATTAGAAATTTTATCAAAAATAAATCAAAATTGATTGGGGGCAGGTTATCTAAGAAACGTTTGTATAATCTATAATCAATTTTTTATCTTCTTTAGAATAAGACATTTTTTTATGTACTCTTTTTACACTTAACATGTAAATTTCAATTTTTTGCGGCATAAATATGCGGTATCTATGGAAACTGGAATCTATATGGAATGTGAAGCAGAAAAAGTCAAATATAGTTTATAGCAATTATATTTTGCTTGGGGTAGCAAACATTTATAGCTGTAATCTCTAAAATAATCTATTCTTTAACGCAACTCTTTTAAAATAATCTAAAGCTCTCCAATATTATTTTCAACATATGACTATCCAATCGTAAGATGATATATAATAATAACTCTCAAATGAAACGGTGCCAAAAAATAGTAGAGGTTAATTTAGCAATGAAAAAATTAAAAAATCCACCAGGATTTTCTATTTCGTAAGAAGTATTATAATTATCGAACGCAATTATCTCTTTGAACACATATATTTTTAAAATTTTAATTAGATATGCACAGTAAAAATAAAATTAGAAATCAATTGCGTGGTCGCCTTCTCTTAGAATTTATTCACTGCCCACATTTTGAAACTATTTATTCGTGATTAGTGTCCGGCGAAGAAACAGAAACCATTCATTAACACCGATTACCGATAAACAGATGTACGAAAAAAACCTTATTATAATCGCATTACACCGAGGCGTAATCTGTGGCGGCCATGTTGAGCTTCTCGGCAAGATGGCAGCCGCGCAGACCGCATGCGCGCTAGCCGAGGGCGGCTTGTGTTATGATAGTTAATGATAGTTAAAAAGAACCATGGTTATTAGTACAGCCCGGGTACTTGTTACAGATTTAGTCGTGTTGCTATGCAGGGTTCTCATCTCTTCAATAGTTTTATTAGATCTATTTGATATAATCGAATAAAAATTTATTAATTATACTATTCATAAGTATGTCTTGCAGTTCAGCGATATTTAAAATTTTATTGGATATAAAGAGTGTAATTTATACAAAATTTATAAAATACCCTTTATGATCGCATTTTAAGGTAAATGTAAAAATCATTGACATACATTGATACTTCCCTGGTCCATTTTCCGTCATGATTGTGAATTCATAACCAATGTAAATAAAAACTATCACTCGTTTTAATTTCGTATTAAAATAAAAATGATAACCCAGTATGAATATTGGTAAATATACACCTATACCTCGCTTTACGGCCTAGATACGTTCCACGAAACTTGGCCGCTAACCGAAAAGCCGTATAAGGAATCAATTATTCTAATACAAATTCAATGGGATCGGTTCCAAATTTGTTAAATATGTATCACTTTTTACACATTCTGGCCATTTTTTTTCCAAACATGGTTCATTGTTGTTAATTTTAATTCCTTCTGTGATTTACTGATGCTGTCAACAGTATCCTTGATGTTATAGTTTTTCCAAAATGTTTTAATTGAAGCTTTACCATCGGTTTCCCTTATCGGTTGTCGGAAATTTTGGCGTAGGTAATATGCCTTAAAATTGGCTATTGCACCCTGATCCATTGGTTGGATCAGAGCTGTTGTATTTTTCGGAAGGTATTCAATCATGACATCTTCAGATAGCTCAGATAAATTAGTAGGATGCCCTGGTGCATTATCCAAAATTAGCAAAGCCTTGTTGGTTAAGTTATTGTCTCGCAAATATTTTTTCACTTCTGTACAAAAGTGATTTTTTCAAAGTAAAAATAGGGTCACTAATCAAAATCTTTTCGACGGCTTGTTTAAATATCAACTTTTGGTTAGTCAATGTTTTTTTTACCAACTCTTTGAAAACTCATAACGAACTACAAAAAATATGCTTGTTTCGTTTTTTGTTAAAATCACATTTTTTTTGGTTTCATATCTCATTTGACTGTAATTAACGATATTTTAATTAAAAATTTAAATGCTTGTTAACCCTTGACGTGCGCAAACACCCGTTGGGCGGCAGCGTTCGCCATCCCAGTTAATTTTCCTTGTGAGCTGCCAAGCCGATCGCGAGTCTCAAATTAATTAATCTTGATGTAAATTTGACGTCCTGGAAAAAAATATCTCGGGCATGAATAATCGCCGGTCATCGAGGGGTTATTAAGGGGAAATGGGGCTGAAGGGTGTGCACCATTTTGTAATTTAATTTAATTTGTAATTTTTTTTTACTGATTTTGATAACCATAATTTTTTTCAACAAAAATATACACGAACACATTGTTTATTTTTTTAAATTGTGGACTCATGTTCACAAAAATATGAAATTAATTTATTAATATTTTTTATGAAAATAAAACGAATTTATTATAAATTATGATTATCTTATTTCCAATTATAAACTAAACATCATTTTTTGTGACGATAACCCTAATTTTGCAAATCGTTAAAGAGAAGAACTGCTTACAATTTTCATAAAGAAATTTTTTTATTAACAGATTTTAAATCCTAATTTCCCTCTTCTGAAGTACGTGTTGAGTTTAATGCGTATGTAAAATCAGTAATTTGAATGATATTAAATCAAACGTTTTTTCTTAATAAGTGAACATATTACGGAAATAATGTACCAAAAACATCGTGTAAAAAAATAATCATAGATTCGCGAATAGCAAGAATTTGAATATTCGATTGATTTCAGTTATTTTTGTGCCAGTAAAAACCAAACCTTAAAAGAAAGACCTCAACAACATAAATTATCTAGAAAAAACGACGAGATGAGAATGTGTTTTATTATTAAAAATAGTATTTTACTTTTTTTCCAAATACATGATTAAATCACCCATAATTTTTACTACTTTTAGTTCTTTAATTTTTTTTAATGAGTACCAATCTATTCGTCGTCTATTTTATTTTTAACTTTGGTTTTCTTTGCTTTATTTAAGCTTGTACAAATAAAAATACTAAATTTCAATAACGCATTATCTTAGTGTTTTCTATATTTACAGCAATTTTTACCTGTAACGGATGACAATAAATCTTTCTAGACCTAGATAACAAAAATAGCTACTAACATAAAAAAAACAACCCTGTTTTTTGTTATTCCGCATCCGATACTAATTTTGCAACATTTTATTATTTTGCTTTTTAAAACAAGCAAAAAAAAAATTACAACAAAATCGCATCAGCGGACCGATCAATCAAGATCCGGCCGTACAAACGCACCGCAAAAAACGTCCCTCGTAACTGCCACTAACAAGACCCGGCACTCTTCATCTTGCAGCCACCGCAGACAAATTCCCAACACCCTGCAATCATCATCCACAGAAATTTGTATAACTGGCCGCGGTAATAATGCGCCTCGAACCTGATACGTCTCGGTAATGGGGCGCAGCGGTCAGCGACTGGGCGAGGCTTCCCAACCTGCCAAATATTATATTATTCTAACTATACGAATATTTTGCGATGTTACCGCTTTTTGTTTTGTGACGCAAGTAGTTTTAAAAACTTTATATTTCAAATCATTTTTTATTAAGTTTAAAGAAGCTTGAGCCTGTGGACCTGAATCAAAACGGAGACTTCTTGATCATGAGACTACGGTTTACCATAATGCCGGGATTTGATTTAAAATCTTGCTAAGTTCCAGAGGAATAAAAGTAAAATATGATTTAGCGTCCACCCATAAGATCTCGAGGCTTTGCATTTCTTTAAAAAAAATTCAAAGTATTTATTTATAAGTTAAAATCGTATGAATAGTTCATTTGATTTAATATTTCAGAACCACTGATTCATGAAAATTGCTGTTCATAATTTGAAGTCAGAGTCGTTACACAGAATGGCCTGATCATCATATGTTTGAGTAAGTAGGTAAACATAGTTCTTAATAGGAAATTTGGGGTTAGACCTAAATTACTGAGCACAATAAGTATACGGTAGACTGGGGCAACGTTTACGCGAGTATTTTGTAGGTGGATCGACTGGCTGGCGCGGCCGCTCCTCGCGTGGGGTTCGAGCCCGCGCCGGCTCTCGGGAGGTGTGTGGGGCTTGCTTTTGTTTAGATAATGGAGGCTTTAGAGGCTGCGGATAATGACACTCGCTAATGACATGTTATCTAAATAATATTATGTTCCGCGTATAATAGCGGCTTTTTTTTAGAAAACGAAATTGAACCTTTACATGCATTTTATGTTGATTTCTCAGGCCTTCATTTTGTCAGATCGCCGGGGTGGAAAAGGAAATATTGAATAAATTTCAAAGCAACTATAAATGTGTTTATACTTAAATATAATTAATAAAATTATTTGGTCTATGAGAGGTGTTATAAAAGTCTAGATTTATGTGTTCACAAAATTAGAGATTGGAATAATGACGCGTGTTAGATATGTCGAAATCATACTTTGAGGATATTAAATAAAACAAATCGTTAATCCGAATTTAAATAGAGCTATCACTAGTGTGCCGAAACAATAGACAATTAGTCCTTGATCTAATAACAGTTCCCAGAACAAATCCACCGCCCGCGCACTGCAGAGTCGCTGGTTGCCGAGCTTGTTGATGTAGGTTCATTCTTCATTGTCTCGGGTACGTCCATTGTGTAACCTAACGGCACAATATGTCACACTTCTGACATGTTACAAGAATTAGCTGTGACTGCTACAATTATGTCCCGTCATGTAACAACTAACTCTATTGGTCGATAGCAGTGGCGTGGGAAACCACACTCTACTATATTGTTTTAAGATATATATAAATGGAATTCAATATTTTTGACAGAGTGTACTTCGTGGAATTCCATTTTAATATTTTTGAATAAAATACTTGATTGATTTTCCACATTTTTGTTTTTATTAGTGACCGGTTTCGCCAACCTTTCACGTTGGCATTATCAATAAGTATTTTATTCAAAAATATATATATATATCTTTAAATTGAAAAAAATATGATGTACCTAATCATCAAGTAAAGACGTGAAAATCTTAAAAGCATTGTCATTTAAAAAAAAATAATTGCCACTAAAAATAAACTTGTTTTAAAAAGGGTTAAATATAAATTATTTCCTCCAAATAAAGTAATATCAACATTAAATAGTTCTCGCAGTTTCAATTTTTTATAAATATCTTGGATTCGACCTTTTGATTTTTTTAAAATCGTGGAACCATCAATATAGATAATATTGTAACGTGCCGGGGTTCACATTTAAACGCTTATTTATGTCAACTCAGGTTATATTTATTTATCTACGTACAGAGTATTTATTTCCACATTATATATTTATATTAACATTGTTATGAATGCAGACAGGCCGAAGCCCTGTTTGACACTAATCACAAAATGGCTTCCCCCCTTGCATCTCTAACATTCGGGAGCTCGCGCGAGGCGCACTCCTCGCTTCTCTAAGACCGCGTATCGGCGCTCCTAATCGATGGTCGCTCGATCCTTCCAGAGCCCCTTTGTTTATGGTGTTCGTTTTTCAAACTTACTGCTGGACCGTAACACTACCCCCTCCTTAGGCATTGTTCCGTCCCGGAACACTCGTTGTTAGTTCATGTGTACGTAGCAGCAGTCTGGTCCACGTTGACATGGTGTTACTTCCAACAGGCTCAGGCGATTAAAATGAACAACCCTAGTATTTCCATTCGGTCTCTTCCGGATGCGATATATTACATCATTTATCCTCTTCATTTTCTCGTACGAACCGTCCCACGCCAGTTGAAGTTTCGGAGAGAACCCCCTCCGTCTCTGGGGATTGAATAGCCAAACCAGGTCCCTGGCTTGGTGTCCACTTCCTTCGGCTCCCAGGTCGTATCGGTCCTTCATCCTATCACTAGCACCTTGGATATTGACACGTACTTTGTCATGAGTTTCGTTTAGCTGACGGCGTAAGTCTGAGACGTAACCTTCTCCCGCCAGGCTTTCTTCAGGTTTTCCTCCGAACTTCAAATCGCACGGGAGGCGCAGTTCTCGCCTGAAAATTACATTGGCTGGTGTTTGTCTAGTTGCCTCGTGGATGGAAGAACGATACGCCATAGGAACAGGTGCAGGTGTCGGTCCCAGTCCCCTTGATGATCAGCGACAACTTTGGATAAATCTTTACCCATAGTCCGGTTCATTCTTTCAACCATTCCGTCAGATTGCGGATGTAGTGCTGTTGTCCTCTCGGCCCAAAGGATCGCTCGTTGCTCGCCGTGGCCGTCGGCGAGCGTAATTATCCGCCAGTTAACACTTTCACTCACACTTATCTTTACGCGCCGGGGGTCCATTTATATGCTGAGTCATTTACAAAAAATAAAAAGAAACACGACATTACACAATGTTATATTCTGTCCACACTTCACTCGCTCGCAGAATGCCACGCTTCGCGATGATGGTCCTGTTGACCTCCTCCGCACTTTGTCTAGGGCCTCTCGCCCGCGAAGTACCATTTTCCGCGACGATGAACCTGTTGGCCTCCTCCGCGAAATGCCCATCGCCATCTCCTCGCGAAATGCCATGCTCCGCGATGATGGAACTGTTGGCCCCCTCCGCGAAATGCCCATCGCCATCTCCCCGCGAGATGCCATGCTCCGCGATGATGGAACTGTTGGCCTCCTCCGCGAAATGCCCATCGCCATCTCCCCGCGAAATGCCATGCTCCACGATGATGGACCTGTTGCACCTCCCTCGCGCTCTTTCTAACGCCACTTCCCCGTGAAGCTCCATGCTCCGCGGCGACGGTCTTGATGCACCTCCCTCGCGCTCTGTTCAGTGCCACCCGCGCGCGAAGTACCATGCTCCGCGACGATGGTTCTGATGCACCTCCTCGCGCCCTGTTCAGTGCCACCCGCGCGCGAAGTACCATGCTCCGCGACGATGGTCCTGATGCACCTCCTCGCGTTCCGCTCAACACCACTCGCCGCCGAAGCACCATGCTCCGCGATGACGGTCCTGATGCACCTCTTCGCGCTCTGTCCAGTGCCACCCGCACGCGAAGTACCATGCTCCGCGACGATGGTCCTGATGTCCCTTCTCGCGCTCTCCTTCCTGAGCCAAATCCCGTTCCGACCGAGGCCCCGCTTCCGGTCTTCACGTCCATTCCACCAGTGCTCGAAATGGCTTCCACCGCGGCCACGCCGACGGTCCTCGCACTGATTTCTCCGGTGCCCGAAATGGCTTCCACCGCGGCCACGCCGACGGTCCTTGCACCAATTTCTCCGGTGCCCGAAATAGCTTCTACCGCGGCCACGCCGACGGTCCTTGCACCGATTTCTCCGGTGCCCGAAATAGCTTCCACCGCGGCCACGCCGACGGTCCTCGCACCGATTTCTCCGGTGCCTGAAACGGCTTCCACCGCGGCCACGCCGGCGGTCCTTGCGCCGATCTCACCAGTGCTCAAAATGGCTTCCACCGCGGCCACGCCGACGGTCCTCGCACTGATTTCTCCGGCGCCTGAAATGGCTTCCACCGCGGCCACGCCGACGGTCCTGGCATCAATTTGCTTGGTCCACCTTTCCAGGATTCTCATTACATCATTAGTGGTGCACGGCACTTCAAAGAGGAACTCCTCTGGGTTGTGGCCCTCTTGCGCCAGGGATTCCTTCAATCTTAGCACAAGGGCTGACTTCAACCCTGTGGTTAACAAATCACGTTCTTCAAGTTCTCTCTTCAGATCTACTACTTTGAGGTCACTCACATTTACGTGCTTCGCCATTTTGTTTTATACTTTTATTTATTTTAATTATTATTTATTTATCACCCCACACACCTGACACCAATTGTAACGTGCCGGGGTTCACATTTAAACGCTTATTTATGTCAACTCAGGTTATATTTATTTATCTACGTACAGAGTATTTATTTCCACATTATATATTTATATTAACATTGTTATGAATGCAGACAGGCCGAAGCCCTGTTTGACACTAATCACAAAATGGCTTCCCCCCTTGCATCTCTAACATTCGGGAGCTCGCGCGAGGCGCACTCCTCGCTTCTCTAAGACCGCGTATCGGCGCTCCTAATCGATGGTCGCTCGATCCTTCCAGAGCCCTTTTGTTTATGGTGTTCGTTTTTCAAACTTACTGCTGGACCGTAACAATATATATCAATCTGAATATTTTAATTTTTTTATTTTATAATTATTTTTATTGTAAGTACTTTTAATAATTAAAAAAAAGTAAACCAGTGCCTTATATTTCAACATGTATGGTAATAAATATTAGCCATGACGCTGTATCTGCTCACGAGCCGCCGCTGGAAATCAACGCCACGAAGAATAGTGTCTTGAACTCGACTTGCCCGGTCTGTGTTTTGAGGAACAGTAAACCAACATGGATGGGCGAGGTCTGCCCAGCTGTCATGATTGTTTTTCTTAAATGTCACTTTTGTTGAACTACCGTCACTCAAAAAAAGCGGAAACACAATGGCCATGTATTGTGGTTTTTTTTTTCTGTGGCTTTAGAAGTTGTTTAATATTTTACCTGTCGTTCGATCAATTTGTTGAGTGACGTAATGACAGGTGATATTTAATTAGTTTACGAGTACAAGGTGTTCTAAAGCCAAATAAAAACAACTTATTTTAAATTATAATTTCAGAATATTAAACAACCTGGTACATTTATTAGCATTTGATGAATATGTAAAAAATACTAATTTGTTAAAATTTTCAAATATAATTGTCAATTGGTATCTATCCATTGTATTCTATCTAAATCTATTTCATAAATAATTTTTTGACAAAATATCGAAATTATTGTCATACTTTCATTATAATTTATTAAAAAATATATTACAGTTAGTATTGTGTAAGTAAATAGTAATGTTAATTTAATATTATATGCGGTTGTTAATTCAAGTTAATTGTGTAACTAAGCATATCTCATAAATATTGTCTAGTCTTACAACGGTAAAATACTCTCCCCTCCTCGTTTTGTTGTTAAGAACAGCAATAAACTCAAATTGACGCTTTAATAAACATGATTTCAAATAGCCTTAGTGACTTCTATTCATTGTTTCTTACAATAAAGAAGTTTCAATTATATTAATTAATAAAACAATGATGTAACTGTATTTTAACATTGGATGACTTAATGTTTTCAGATGATCTATTCCTGAAATTATATAAAAACAATTGTAAAATAAAAAATTTTCATAGATCATATCTATTAAATTATTAAAAAAAAAAAAATCATTTTAATATATAATAGAACAACATTAAAAAATAGCGGAAGGTAAAAATGTACGCGCGCTAAATAAACTTTATTTCATTGAAATGTAAAAGAAATCCTTGTGTTTTATATGTCCTCATAAATAATAAAGACAGCCGACACTTCATAAATAATTAGACGTTGTAAATAACTGGTATATTTTTTTGTAACTGGGAAGTGCAATTAGCCTGATAACAGCCTAACGTCGTTTAAATAAATTAAATATTAGCAAATCATAAATATATATGAACGTAGACTTTATGACTGCGACGAGAGATGCTTAAAGTGAATCATGTACATTCTTATTTTTTTATGCGGCCATTTACAGTCATAATACGTAGAGATGTGTCATTTAAAACAATTGATAAGAATAACTCCCAACAAAAAATAATAATCCGATCAATCACTAGCAATGCAACATGTCAACAATGACTAAATCTTGTGAAATTTAAATAAACCTACGCTAAAATATAATAAAATTATTTATCATATATAGTACTAAATATGAAAATATTTGTTTACTTTCCCTGAGTCTAATTTATGAACTCGATGTATAGTAGAATGAAGAATGGTTATTTCTAAATGTTGTAGTAATTAGTTATAAAAAAAACATGAGAAAAATTATTGATGTAAATGTTTCATGGGTGTACCAAAAACTTAAAGCAGGTCAACATCAAAAAAATCAAATTAACTGATAAGGATTTTCTAGTTTAGAAATAATTTTTTTAAAATCTGCATGTAAATATTTACGTGCTAGATAACTAGTATTTTCTTCGCATAAGAATTACTACGTCTACACAAAAAGAATCTTCATTTTCTTCGAATCAAAATAAAACCACGGCAAGAGCCAAGCTTCTAATTGATATTGTTAATCTCTTAATAAATAGTGTTTCTACAACGTTAATGGTATAACAATATTAATTATTATTTTTTAATTATGATAAATGTGCCACAATTTATTTCATGGACCACTCTTGCGGAGCGGCACACACGCTCAAACGCGGCGGCGTATGGCCCGAGATACGCAATCTCGGGTGATTAATCTGGTCGTCAGAACACAATGTGTTTCTCATTTAATTACCGGCTAACGCGCATGTGCCTGAAATATCTTTATCGCCATTTTGATATCTTACTCCCGATATGTACCGCAACACGGGGCAAACGTTACAGGCGCGCAACGTAACGTAACGCTGGTGTAACGTAAGTCTTGCATTCACGCCGAGAGATTATGCAGAATTGCTAAACAGTCAGTTGCTAAAATTAATACACTCTCGCACAGCCATCTAAGCTAATGATTTACCTAATACATACTATCAATGAATTATATATATTAAAATAATATAAATTATTATTATTTAATTCCATAAAAAGCAGTTTAATTAAATGAGCGCTGAGTTGATACAGGCTCGTTATTATTAATTGCGTGCTATGGAATTTTATAAATACAATAAAGTGACATTCTTGCAAGGCAAGCCGATTTTTAGAATCTCGTTACGCTTTATGAGCAGTTTTGGTCTATTATGTTATCAACGAATATTTCTTGTATGCTTTGAACAAATTATAAAATACAATAAGTGTCCCTGCTTAACGTTGCCATTCTCCAGTTTGTGTTGTATTCTTACTATGAATAATACAAGTATGGGGTTGATTTTAATCTAGTCTAGTAATCAAGTTATATTATTGTGAGGTAAAATTAAAGGATTTTCCGATTAGTTAGTTGCCGGCGTTGGCAACCCTGGAGCAAATGGCAAATATGGCATTATAATAGCCGTGTTTTATGAAGGAAGTATTAATGACTGGATAATCACATCGCGCAGCTTGTATCGTTATTAATTGCAGCCACATGTTTGTTTATGACTTTTGCCGAGCCTCCTTCAAATAAAGTACCGCCACGGGCGGACCAACGTAGCGATTTGAATAATCGTCTATTATCTCCACTTGCGGTTGGCCAACTTGGAATTTAAATTTGTCCTTTTCTTGGCCTTTATATTATTATGTTTGTATAGATTGACCAATAATTATTGATTAAGTATAATAATTTATCGCTGTTGTTAACATGCAATACGAGTATTATTAAGTATGTTAATATATTGACGAATGGATACGATTACTCTCATCATATTGGATTGTATATAGAATAAATGAATTTTGAGCGACGGTTGAACAGAGCTCGCTTTGAAATATTATTTTTTCTTCACGTTTGTTAAACGGAAATTAAAAATATATCCAGACAAAACTACGATTAACTAAGAACTGCTTTATTTAAATATAGCCTGATAAGTTACTGTTTCATGAACTCGCAACCCTTATTTATAGAAAAATGCAATTATCTTATGGCTTTCATTGTTTTGTTTGATCATTTTGTTTTTGCATAAAACAATTAAAAGCAAAATCTGAGTACTGTTACCTATCAACATCAAATGAATCTCAATTGATGAGAAATCAGAACTCCCGTTGTCTCTTTCGGATCAACGTTAAATTCATTGCTATGGTTAAACTGTTTATTCAGTTAATTTATGTAATAGGCTCCTCGTTACCGAAAGCGACTCGTTCGAGCATTGAGTAATCCACTCAGTACCATGAGCATGTAGTTTAAATCACCCTCTTTGTGTAAAGATAACGATTTTTATTAAACAAATTCTAAACAACCAAAAAAAAGTTTTTTAGGCGTGTTCTAATTAAATAAATATTAAAAAATAAAACATTTATTAAATCTTAATCAAATTTCAGTTAAATCAAATACATTTGAAAGTGTTTCATATTCTGTAAGTATTACCGTTTCGCTTTCGTCGTGTTAATCGTGCGTCATGACCACAAGACTTCTGACTCCCTATACCGTGAAAAAATTGAAACGATCTCCAAGAAATGTTAATTTAATAAAAAAAGCAGAACTCCAATGCACTCCTTCCACTTATTCTTGTTACTTGTACGATTATTCTGACTCGCTGACCTTTCGTTCGTGCGGGGCGCAGCTGCGATGGCAATTTATTTTACATGACGCTAAGCGACTGCCGCGCGCTCTCGGCTCCCCTGACAGCTCATTGCACGCGAACTTATCGTCACCTACTAACGAAGTACTGCAGAAGGTGTCTAAATGAGAAAGCGATCAGCTGTAACATGAAAGCTGTGACTTGGAATATTATTAAATCTAGAACGGTGTCAGACCCTTTCGTGTGAACCGTTAGACGCTCTAGTAGGAAAGAATTATTGTATTCCATGTTCTTTGGTGAGATCAGTCATACTTATATCATATATTTAATGATTTGATACTTAAGGTTGCACGATTCATCATGACTGCGCAATGCGGGCTCGGAGTGGTGCGCTTGAACTTCATTGAACAATCCTACCCTTATCGCGAAATATTGATAAAAATAACTCTTGGAGATAAACAATGTTGACCACTATTCTATATATCAAAGAGGTGACATACAATAGATGAAAGAGTAATTATATCGTAATATATTTTTGCGGTCTTAAATACACTGATGGTAATACGAAAATTAAAGTTATTTGTATTATTTGATTGTAAATCTAAAATTTTATCTAGTGAAATACATTTTGTATGAACAAGAGCAACATTTTTTTATAGGTCTGTTTATTTTAATAATAGATAATATTTTTGAATCTCGTTTTTAAAACAGATAGTTAAACATAAGATACGAGAGACTGGTGATTTAACATTTTTATTTCAATAAATTACAGTATTATCTAGTAAACAAAGGAATATAACATAAATAAAAGAATCAAAAATTCGACTAATAAAAACAAATCAATGTCTCTATTATTATAAGTTACCATATGTTTTAAAACACTTCTTAATCATATTAAATTTGCATAATAATTTATCAACTATTAACATAAAAACAACAGAAAAAATCCATTTGCGTAATTAATTTCTTATTTACTTCGCAAATGCTATGTAATTAAAGATCATTAGTCATTAACAATAAATCACTGCATGCTTGTCATTTCACGATCTATTGAAACGTCAAATCTTTGTTAGAGATCTATAGATCCTTTCATATATTAAACAAAATGACCTTTGCTACAAGCATGGATATCTTTTCTGGTGGTAATTAATCATTAATTTAATTATAAATGTTCAATTCATGCCGGATAAGATAATAAACGCAAATTATTTAATTTATTATTGGTTTTTTTTTATTAAGATTTTATTATTTGCAATAAATTAACATTTTATTTATACATACATTTCTCAATATTTCATAATGGCAGCATTTTTTTGTAATTAGTCATGTTTTAATTGTAGTGATATTAATATTATTGTGCGAAATACTTATTAAATTAAAAACAAGTAATTTTGGAACAGAAAAATTGTACACCTCACCGTTCTCTCCATTCCGTTGCTTGTGCAAAGATGCCATTATGTACCCTGACCGTGTGTAAAGGATCGGTAATGGAGTAGTGGACTTGGAGTGATTGTGGAGGGACGTATTCTGGAGTCTCTGTAGCTTGCTGCAGATAGAATATCAGAGCTAAACGCTAAATTTTGGAAGAAAAAGATTTATAATAATGCTATTGGGCAGCAGCAATACGCATACATTTCTTTCCAATATAAAACTGCGGTGTAGAAAAACCCGGGGACCCACTACTCTTTTTTTGTCCTTAGAAATCCATGGACACTGGCTCAGCATGAGTATATGCTCAGTGAAATGGGGCCAACCTCCTCTGAGGAAAACCACTTGATGAAGGAGAAGAAAATTATACATATACCAACAATTTTTCAACATGTCAATTTCATTTTTAAAAAAGCTTTGTTGGCTTGTGAAAACATTAAATATTACATTATTTTTTTATTTAGTTTTTGATTCGTATCAATAAACACCAATTTGACAATACGTAGCTCAGACGACAAAAGCCATTCCGCCCCTTAACAAGTAAAAACCCAAAACCAAAACTGCCACAATGATTAATATTTAAAATTCTAATATACACGCAACTGCATACAAATCACATGCAATTTATAAAATACCCTTACAGGAACAAAACCCGAGTCCAACAGATGTACGCTGACCCTAGGCACGGAGTTATCGTACACGCCCATGACCAGGGCCGCACTCTCGGGCGCGGTGTGGTTTCCGCCGAGGGCCCGGGATTTATGGGCCCGGCCGCAATACTTAATATCCTGACAGATTATCATTACGGCGCGGCTGCATTTGTGATTTATCGCGGGCCCTGCAACGCCGGCCATCCTCCGCGCCTCCTCGCTGCACGAAATATTACACACGTATTTTTGGATCTGGATTCGTATTTACGTCTGTGCCACTGCTAAATTTTAACACGCACGAAGAGGCTATCAGGTTTCCTTCCCAATTCTAGGAGATGACAAAAAAAACTGCATGTTTTTTTGGGTCCTACAAGTGCTTTCTTACTTTGAAGGGCAAAAAAATACTCCCAATCAAAAATGTCATTCGTTTATTTGGTTTCACAATTAAAATAGTTGGTTGTTGAAAAGTCTCTATAGGGCGGTCCGATAAGTACTTAGCCTCGCCGCCCGATAGTGCTAGTATCGCAAGAGAGTAGATTGCAAAATTTCAGCCGAATTGGACTCGTAGTTTTGTTTTGACCGCGTGTGGAAGCGGACGTGTACGCGTATTTTAGAAAAATGGAAAAAGAGCAATATCGGTAGGTGATTCGATTCTTCTTTTTGGAAGGGAAATCGCGTAGCGAAATCAATGAGCGCTTGGGTGTATTATGCCTGTCGTCGTGCATTATTTCAGGGAGAAATGAAAGAATTACAAATTGATGAAGTTAGATTTCTATATTTGGGAATCATCAAGTGTTGAATGGGGTATTTATTGTTTTGAACATTTTTAAAATTTCTCAATTTATAGCAAGTTCCTTGAAATAGCGTGTACCACAAATATGACCGCACAAAATTGAATTTTCTTAGAAAACGTTTGAAAAATGACATGTTCAAGATCGTTAGAGTTTCTCGGAGAAGATTTGTCCTGCTACCAGGGACATACTTTATCAAACGGTTGAAAATAGCAGCATTTTTTGACACTTAGAATAAAAATTTATGTCGAGTCTTATAATGATCTTTAAAAATATTTTTTGTTGCTTAAAAATGTGAAAAACGATGATTTGAAGAAAGTGGTTTTTATTTGATTTATTTGCAGAAGTTTTAATAAAAACACAGAACCACTTTAACAATGATATATGATTAGTTGTTTTCAATTTTGATTTAATAAAGCAATCGATTGAAACGACTATAATGCAACAACATGTTATGGTTTTACTTTATTCCAATTCGATACACAATGGCATATTTTAACTTTCATAAGCTGAGTGATAAGTGATATAAGACGACTCCTGAGTTTATCCAAATCGAGGGTCCGGCAACTTGTAGAGAAGCCAACCCGGAACATCGAGGATCGCTATTCGTGTCGCTAAAAGCTTGTCGCATATAGCCAGAAAACTTTACAAATAACTGCAAAATCTATGTATAAACTAAATAAGTAATTTAAGATTTAATATGACGTGACTGAGAAACATTATCCTCAGTGAAAACGGTTTAAAAAATATTTTCCTTTTGAACAAATAACTAATAACGGTCCAAGCAAAAATTAATCATAAAATCGCAAAACTCGCTGAAATATCATTTCAGCGGTGTAATCTCAATCCTTTCAGCGGCCAAAAGCAAAAAGAATAAATCCAATATCCAAAAATCCAAAAACAAAAAAAGGAGCGAGCGAAGGAGAGAGAGAGAGAGAGAGGGCAGGCGGGCGCCTATCTCCTCGCTCCGCCACCCCGGGCCGGATCAGACGGGCGGGTAATTTATTGGGCCATTTATCTTGCGGCACTCGGGCCCGCGGCTCCGCGCCCCGGTGTCGGCTGCCTGCCTGTCTACTTACACCCCGATGTATTTATTCAGTGCGGCCCTGCCAGGGCTGCGCCACTGCTCTAAGGGTCACTTTTTAGCCTCATTATATATATTTTTTAAATTACAAAAAAATGTTACTTAATAAAATTTACATACAAAGCACTGCTTCAGCTATCCAACGCCTAATCCAATTTTACATTATTTTCGCCGATACTTTTTGATTTATAAAAAAATCACCCGATCACAAAGTGTTAACACACTTTAAGCGAGTAACCAAATTGACTAAACTGATGTGCGTAGCGGGCAAAATTCGCGTAAAATTGCGCGTGTGAAATCTTGTCTGTACACTCTTTGATTTGCACTTTTTGATTTCGAGTTAATTATGAGATTTTTGTTAATAAATTAAATGTTATTGTATTTATATTTTAAGCGGGTAACCAAATTGACTAAACTGATGTGCGTAGCGGGCAAAATTCGCGTAAAATTGCGCGTGTGAAATCTTGTCTGTACACTCTTTGATTTGCACTTTTTGATTTCGAGTTAATTATGAGATTTTTGTTAATAAATTAAATGTTATTATATTTATATTCTAAACGGGTAATCAAATTGACTAAACAGATGTGCGAAGCGGACGAAATTCGCGTAAAATTGCACGTGTGAAATCTTTGATTTGCTTGTAGTCAAATAAATCGTTTCCTATAAAAAGTTGAACCGCTTCGTACATACTTTGCGGATTACTTGGCATCACAACAACACCACTTTGTCCTAAAAATTGTTCAATAATTGGAGGATTATCATTCTCTGACCACTCCACTTCTCCATTGTCACTTTGTTCAGAATCACTGGACAGTATTGGTAGAAGTAACGTTGACGAGTCTAAACAAATATGACGAGCTGTAAACCTAAAGAGTAAAAGGACCTTCTGCCGCTTTTAGAGTAAACACATTCAAAAACGTATTAATACGTGCCCCGCCTTTAGACAGCAGTCTGCGAAACGGGTACTAGTACCCCCCCTGCCTTTAGTGTGTTAACAGTAACATATAACTAGCTAGTATAAACCGTATTTCAATCGAGTTTGAATCATACAGGGATGAATGCAGAAATTCAATGCAATCGACTACCTTTTATACTAAGTAGATAGTCAACCAATCAAAATACGCAAATATATATGTTTTTAAAGTAACAATGTTTAATATGTCGTTTCTAGTTTTATTAGTCAATTTTGTATAGTATAAGATATATATGTATAGTAGATAAGATTTCATAATTTTTTGGTCATGGCAGCCCTTGATCCCGAAAAGCATCGCCTGTACTCAATATCTGTCAGCATTGTTATAATAAATATGATAGTACATTTATTAAATGCTTTGATTTCTTCATTTGTGTGTAGGAAGAAGCTTTTGTGGAATTATTAACAGTTATCGATTATCGCCTCGTTTGTTACGGACTTCTTTCTACATTCGATTATTACTAAGAGGATGGTAACCGATTAATTATACGGTTATCATCGGACGTATCTGGCGCTTAGCCAGAACCTTTTATTTATCGTTTGTTTATCCATGTTGTTGATATTTGGGAATTCGGAATATGTTCTGATGATGATGATCATTATTTTGAACACGTCGTAGTTATTTTACTTCGGAGGTATATGAACGGTGGTGTGAGATGGACATAAGATGTTTACTGAATTGGAAGATAAGTTTTGCATGGGAATTCAAATTTATAAATTTAATGCATTTTTCGAGAATCGTATCTGGTCGAAACACAGTTAAAAACACTCCGTCCTAATCGAAGGAAGGATATGGCACCGATGAAAAACATTTTATTCGTCTAAAAACCAATAGGCGCTATTTAGTTCATATTATAAAAATTGTTCGTTATTTTACACGTATTTTCGTAAATGATGTTTCCCATCAAAAGTAATTTTGTGCTAAATCTAAAACTATGGTAAGAAAAAAAACCTTTGCGCATTCGACTATATGAAACACTATTTCTATTTCAATTGGAGATGGTGCCATGGTAGCAGTAGTAAAGTCACTCTGGCAACAAGAGGAATATTCTATAGAAGTACATCGTTGGTCTGAAGATGTCCTTAAAAATTAAAATAGCTTTCTCTAAAATGAGGTTCAATAATTTGGCTAAGCCTTTTAAAGGTAAATGTAGTGTTTTACAAATTAAATTCAAATATATAGTGAATTAAGAAAATTGATCATAATCTTGAATGCTTTTAAGAGAAGCTTTGTATATTTGTGGGTATTAACACTACATCTGATTCCCTAAATTGCGTATTTACAAATTCTTTCCAGAATCTCTCAAGTCAACGGTTTTTATTATTTCAGCATTCGCTTATTACATTTAAATTTATTACTCACTGCACGCTCCTGTCAAAAATCATAATTGAGTAAAAAATCACTTAAAAATCCAGTAGTTCTCACTTATAAATGTAAGTAAAGATGCAATTTACGAATAAACCTGAAATTCCAGCATTTATATCTGTCATCTCCGAGGCGGTGCAAAACAAAATGAAAAATTACATGCCGTCGAAACGAACACTCCTCAATACGAAACACGGCATGAAATCTTTAATGACACGGCCAGTAATCTACTCACCTGAAATTTCGTTGAACCGATAACAAGCTGGCGATGAATACAGGTGATTTGTCTTAACGATAAGTGATTACTGGATTGTTACCTGAATTATTATTAAGCGCGGCCCGACGCCGAGGCCTGGTGGCACGGAGCAGCATAGCGGAACAGGGTTTGAGTGCCGGTGTGCTCTGTAATTTGAGAGTGATGAAGGGGCCGCGATAGCTCTGCTGCATGCATGTTAATATTTTTCACTGGCTCTCAACCTGTGTTCCGGGAGTGCTTTATTAAAATTAACTGGTTTATCGTTAATATACTTAATAGTTAATTAAGGAATAAACAGCGGGTTTGGCATCTTCATTGACACCAATTCTGCAATTTTGACATAGTAACAAAAAAGACAAGTGTGAGATTTTTACAACCTCCTTCATTCAAAAATGTTTTCAGACTAATTAAATCATACAAATCGTAATGCGTATAAGTGATTTATTAAAATAAACACGCAGCTTTATAAATATAATCTGCATTAAGGGTTTGGATAATATTATTTAACAACAATAGAAAATACCTTATTAGTGGTATACCAATTTGTTAAAAAATGAGCTAATTTTTTGGAGTAGTAATAAGTTTTCAGTTTAAGTCCTGAAAATTTATTGCTGAAAAGTTTCTGAAATATCGATTTCATTACGCAGTATTTTTGGGGTCCTCAGTGTTACAGAACTTCAGAGCAGCTGATAGCACATCGCGCGGTAATTTTTGGAGGTTTGACCAGAAGAGGCGAGCGGCACTCATGTGCTCTGTGATGAGGTGTTTGGAAGTAATTTAACCAACATTTTGAGCAGTATAATGTTATATCAGGTATTACGATAATCGGGGAGTCGTTTGCGGCACGAAATTGAAATAACTGTTGATGTTTTCGATTCTATTAAACCTTATTATTACGGTGCGTTTACAGTGAACTTACTTCCTTTTTTATGCATCGTAAAAATACGTAATTTATATGCCTACTTATTAATTAGATAAGCATATTCGTTAGATTATACCATACTGTGTTTTTTTAAGTTTTTAAATATCTGACCTACACTTATGTATCCACATATATTTATACTAACTCGGATGCAATAGCAAGGCATGTTTAACAAGGTAACGTTTTTTTTTAAATTTATTATAACAAAATGCTAAAATGCTAAAAATAAAAATAAGTAGCAGTAAATACATAAGTATCCAAAACATAGTTATAAAAGGTATGAAAGCGGTAAACTTACCATATGAATCAACTAATAAAATAAGTAACAAATAATGCATTTGAAATGAAAATTAAAAAAATATTTAATATGACTTCTCTTAAAATATTTTCACATTGTTATATTTCTGTTCATGGCATTTTAATTTCAACATTTTTATTTTTTTTGATTTAAGTCATTTAAATTTTAGATTATAAATGAATTTCTTGGGTGTTCATTGCTATTTGATATTTAAAATATTTTTTATATCTTTAATTATATATATCCTTGCTTAATTTCACCAGCAAAGGTTAGTCGTTTACTCTTCAAAAAATCCTGTTACGATGAAACCTTGTTGAACCTCAGTGGGCTCTTCGTCTCGAAGAAGGGGTGGGTTAGGCTTCAATTTGAATATGTTGGCGGAGTCCCACGAAACATAGACTTATGCAACTACGGACATCATAAACTTTAACGAGCCCATCGTCCTGCAGATGATAAGTAATCGCCGAAGATGATAACATATCGATATATCGACTGATGCCGCCGATATATCGAGTTTCATGAAGTCGACTCGATTCCCCATATAACAAGGCGGGTGCCGCTTTATGAGCTGCTGCCGGCGCACTCGCAGATAAGCGGCGGTTATTACGCACGGAACTGATTATTACCCCCGTACTAATTTCGCTCTGTGAATATGGAAATGTAACATGACTCCTGGGGAACCTGGGGCCCAGTGGAACAAATTATATTGAACTTGTAACTGTACGTATTATTTTAATTAAATAAACTAATGTTGGTTCTTAGCTTGAAAGGGAAAAAATAATTATCAAAAAGTCCAAAAGAAAATGACAAAAAGTTTTGAGTTTTTTCATTATGACAGTGAGAGCTCTTCTGCCGTAGAAAGACTTGGCCAATCATAAAATATATACAATGCCGCTCTATCGCTTTTACATTACCCTAATCATAAAGCAATTAAAATAGTAGTATTTTGTAGCTTAAGATTGATTAAATCAAGTATCATTAGCATCAAGCAATTTACAAGCGCACTGTGTGTTTATTTTCACCTATTGTAAGTGACACCAATAAGAATAGCGGGTCCTAATAATGCTCTACAGTACTTAAAGAGGCATTGGGTTCAAAATTAGATTTTTTTTTGTTAAAAATGAAATATTTACACCAGCACTCCCATCGATACAGTTACAACCTTTTGCCTTTCAGTTCAATTTATTCCATACTTCCGATCCAGAAGGAAACATTATTATTGATGACGGTGGTCAGCCTTCTTCTATCTTTCGTGGAACACCAGCTCTTGGTGCCACTGAATCGTCGGATTGGTTATTGGAACACTGAACATGCCTGCAGGATGGTTTTTATGGCACGTATTTTGCATAAATCTTCGACTATCTGGGGAACAAATGGACACGATGCACTTGAACACACGTACAGGTACGGCTTCATCGAATGCGAATTCATGGAAATCGAATGCTTATGTAACTACTAGGTATAAATATGTAGTAAATATAGATAGAAGAAATAACATAAAACATATCGTGTTCCAAATAACATCGTATATTTTAGAATTGTTTTTATATGTATATGTGGAATGCTAATGTAAAAATATATGACAGTAAGCACTACTTACTAGTAATAATAACTATTTATTCATGCTTCTGCATTTTTTATTTTACATTTTAATAACAAAACTAAAATATTACATTTAAATTTATACTAAATAAATTCAAAGTCTGTGTTTTGACAAATACTCGACACTTTGAAAATGGTGTATTATTTTTAAGCGACCGTGTATTTTTTTTAATCTCTAGATAGCTAAAGATAATCAAATGAAGCACGCAAAAAATGCAATAGGTTACTTCGATGAAAATAAAAAGAAAAGTTGGGAATGGAGGAAGACTGATACGAAATATTTGGTGAGGGAGCCCACCCAGAACACCGCATTTCATCCTGTGGGCGTCAGTACCCTGTTCAAAGCACGATGTATGGTTCAACAATAGGGCATTCGAGTCATGCTGGGATACAAGAACGGAAAAGCCAGAACTATTTTTGACCTCTAAGAGACGAGAGTCAGTAATTTAACGAATTTCAAACGTTTCTTAATATTCCTTAACTGTTTTTAGTCTCATAAATCTTATAATCGCCATTTTATCTAAATGTAATAGAAAAAAGTTGATTAACGTTTAGTCAAAAACGAGACAAGAAATACTATTTCCTGTCATTGCTTGTGAATTCAATTAAAGCAACATACATAGTTGCTAGCTAGTCTAACACTTCTTTTGTTAGCAACAGTATTCGCTTAGCTAATCAAGACAGGAATTACTCGTGAGGCATAAAAACAATGGCGAAGGGATCCACCGAATATATAACACTATGGATGTACATCAATCGGTTATCTCGCGGCTCCTGTGCGCAAGAGTGCAACATAGTACCACTTTCTACGGCTGAGATATGGTCCATAACTTCATACTTGATATGGCTCGCAATGTTTCCACGCGCTATTTACGACCGCGCGAGTTGTAATGAATGCACCGGGAAGTCGTAAATCATCCAACATGGCGGGCGGTTGTGAAACGCGGCCATTTTGTTGTGAGTGAATTTGTGAATTATTATTATTGCGAGGGGAGCTAGTGAATTTCGAAGCGTTATTTATTGACGTTTAATTATATGGGGTGATTATGAGCCGTGACAGACACGATTGCTTAGTGAAAGTGAAGCTGAAACCAGAATTTATTGATAAATTTATTTTGATTTAGAGTCGAGATCCAGAAATAGCACAACAAAATTTGCAGCATATTAAACCATTATTATCAATTTTCGATATTGAACTTTGAACAAACACGTAATAATAATATTTAATATCAAAACGTGTTTTTAGGAAAAAAATTATGTGTTTAGCTAATTTTATTAAGTAGACTCCACATATTGATAAAAGCGTGGGAAATAAAAAAAAAAACAAAAATAAAAACAGGACGTAATTCAAAAAATAATTAATAATGATATTTGACCTTCAAAGTCTATGACAATAATGCAATTTGTAGATGTTGACAATAATTTCATAGTTAAAACAAATTATAAAGACAAACATACAACCTTGAAGTTTGACAATCAGAAATATGAGAGGATCTGTCTTTTTAGACAGAAACTATTCATTCAATAGAAATCTCAAAGATATCCGAGAAAACTATAAAGATATCAGAACGATTTTTTAGAGAACATTATTTAACTATGTTTTAAAACATTCAAAAATTTTATAATAATCTAATATTTTCTAAGCTAAATATCAAAATACCCCCAGGCTATAGAGGCTTGGTGCCGTATCCAATTGGACAATCAAGTTTCCAAAACTGAGCATGAATTATGATTGTTTTCAGTAAATCACACAATTACAGTGGACATGAATACAGCGTCAGGCTACGATAATCTGAAAGTGTGGGTTTGAATCTCCTTCGTGTGTGAATCATTTCTTAAAAATATATAATACACAGTCAATATGTACGGGTTATTAATAATCACCAGTGGTACCAAAAATACCTGATGAGTCAGAATACCCGAGTGCATTAACATTGAACCTGAATTCTTAACGTGTCTCTATTCCAAGCAAGCAATTGCCAAACTGTAAATACATTGTGTCACTCGGTCGCGTAATTAAAAAGTTTGACATTGTTGAGGCAACCACCACTCGCTTGCCTTTTATCGTGAAAATGATAATATTGGCGAGCTAAATGCAAGCTGTTGAAATTTGCATTGTTAATATGACGTTTCGGTGGAAACATGAATATTAAATTACAGAGTAAAAATGCTTCTGGGAAATGTCGAATAGCATGAATAATTACAGCGTTCATGAAAAGTGTGATAAATTGCAACAAGTGAAACTGCTGGTTGTGTGAATAATATCTTTGATATTTTATACGACGCAGCAATTTACAAAATTTAATGTTATAAAGACATGTTTGGTATGCTAATAATAAGTAATTAATAGATTTTAAAAATATTTAAAATGTTAAAAAGGTAAATGACTATATTAAAAAATAGAATAAACCGTGAACAACTAGAAGCAATGAAAGCAACAGCAAACTATTGCCTACACGTGTCAAATTTTAAATATTTATTTGAGAAATAATTTTTACAATTGTAATACAACATAAAATTGATAAACGAATAGAAAAATTTGTTATTGCTATTGTTATCACAGAAGAGTTATTATTGTGATACATCTGCAAATTTTTCACGATAAATACCCATGTTTATGATATAAATAAGGAATGTCGTTCAATAACGACTGAATGGCGTTTAATAAAATTTATTAAGATGTTTTACTTTTATTGGTATCAATTAAAGAGAGAAATCATTAATTGTTGCAGGTAATAAAAAAACAGGTTTGCGATTGTGTTATATCGATTAGCCATTTATATTTTAAATAAACTTACTTGGCCATAAATAAACATTAACTTATGGTTAGAAAATAGTATCAACATCAACTTAAAACGACATTTCAATACAGAATGCCCGTTTAATTAACGACATCAATGAATAAACTATATTTATAAATAAATTTAAAAAACATTATTTGTAGTATATCTTTGTATTAGTCAGTACTATCAAATAATTTGTTTTGTTTAAAAATAATGAAAATAGTGAACAATGAGGAAAATTACGGATGTCCCAAGAAGCCCTAGAAAAGAAAGCATTGATGTTACTTTTTTTAAAATTAGTTACCTTATCTTTTGACTTTTCAAATTTATTGTATAATGGAGATCACTATAAAAATTGTAAAAGGAGTAAAATAATTTTTCCATTACTAAATATATACAATACAATTTAATTATTAAGAAATAAATACATTTTAATACTACTCGCATCTACGCTTTGCAAACTATATAATCTCTTACACAGAATAACAAAATTCCTGACGGTTATAGGTACAACATAGAAGAATTTTAATCTTATTGGTCCCAACTTGATAAAATTTTAAAATAAAACATTCCATCAAAATAATTTTGATACGTATGTCGTGAGTTTAAAATAAAAATATATGGTTCAATAATTTTTTTAAATTTTTATTATCAGAATATTTCGCGCAATGATCTCTACTTTCCAGCAACGGAGACATCCAACAGAAAGAAGTAAACACGAAACATAAAATTATAAAAAAACTTGATTTAAAGATGGCTTCGCAGAAACCGGGTCGCAGCGTCGCGCTCCCTTCTTGCGCCCGCTGTCGCCGCCGTCTAATGTAGAGATCACAATCTGCAACCGTTGAGCCGCGATTGGGATTCCGGGCATGCCCGCGCCGCATTATACCGACATTGCTGAATTAATAAAGGCCTGGCATGACATGTGTCCGCGCTCTATGACTTGCACTTCGAATACCTGCCAACGCAATCGGCTCGTGGTCAAATGTGGCGCGGTTACATAGCGAAAGTAGGCTTCCCCGATCTAGAGCACGTGGGCTTTTAACCTAACCTAACCAGATCGTGGTTAAGTGCAGCGTGATTGCTGGGCAAAAGTGAGCTCCCCCGAACTAGGGTTTTAACCTAACCTAACCAGATCGTGGTTGCTTGGTAAAGCAGAAGCCAAAAGAGTTATAACCTAACCTAACCATATCGTGGTGGCTCGGTATAAGTGACCTTCCCCGAGCTAGAACCCATACGAGGCGGCTTTGAGCTTTGATTTAACCTTACCGGCTCATGGTCAAATGTGGCGTGGTTACATAGCGAAAGTAGGCTTCCACGATCTAGAGCACGTGGGCTTTTAACCTAACCTAACCAGATCGTGGTTAAGTGCACCGTGATTGCTGGGCAAAAGTGAGCTTTCCCGAACTAGAGCCGATGGGGTTTTAACCTAACCTAACCAGATCGTGGTTGCTTAGCAAAAGTGAGCGTCTCCGAACTAGAGCCAATTGGGTTTTAACCTAACCTAACCATATCGTGGTTGCTCGGCATAAGTGACCTTCCCCGAGTTAGAACCCGTATGAGGCGGCTTTGAGCTTTAACTTAACCTTACCGGCTCATGGTCAGTCAATTTTCATTTATATATACATTTATAAATAGAAAAAAAGAGAGAATAAATATTTGAGGAATCTGACTTAACAATCGCGAATAGGCAAGACAGGGCAGACGTCACAAACAATCAAGAGACAGCTGTTGAGTAAAAGAAAGATAAAATTGAGATGATTGGTTATGAAGGGTAGAAATTCCTCGTTGACTATAAAGTCCTAGACTCGAACCTGGATAGAGCAATAAATTTAT
The DNA here is from genome assembly GCA_022113835.1 of Atopsyche davidsoni. Taxonomy (NCBI): domain Eukaryota; kingdom Metazoa; phylum Arthropoda; class Insecta; order Trichoptera; family Hydrobiosidae; genus Atopsyche; species Atopsyche davidsoni. The sequence goes on from JAILWY010000021.1 coordinate 5,452,297, forward strand.
TTCAATTTTAAAAAAAATTACTGATAATCTTTAGATTTTGAAGATTTCTAGAATCAAAATGTATTCCCTTACTGGTTTTCTATAATTTCTTTACATAGTTGCATTTACATCTGATTGCTAATTTGAATGTTTTTTCATTATCATTCTTAAAAAAAGAGACCAAGTAATAGACTTAACATTTAGATAAGTACATATATTTAAATACCCGTTTGATTTCAATTTAAATATAATTCATATAATAATGTCTACAAAAGAAGCACGATTTTAGGTTCTACACTGTAGAGTTCTTAAAAATATAATTAGAAATGGAAGTCTCTTAATAATGTTTGCAGTGAAATAAAATATCTGCTGTATGATATTTAGACTCAAGTAAGGCAACAATAAAAAAAAAATCATTTATTACAAATAAGTTTTCAGATGTTGTATCTCCGTATACTTTGGAGTAGAATAATATAGCTACTGCTGTGATGTGCATCAAACGTTTGTAAAAAGTTTTTTTAAATATTCTGCTCCCCAAATAGATGACACTCAAGTTCAGCAAACCTAATTATCTAAGCCACAGGGTATATGAAAAGTAACAGCGTGCATAGAAAGTTTTATTTGTGCGTTTCCGGTGTTTGCCTTCTCGTTTGTGGGTAAAAAGAAATCCAGCCTTGCAGAAAGGGGTTTGTTTTCTTTCCATTTAAAACTGGAAAAACATGATATTTACATACACAACGGAGATTCATCAACGCGTCACTCGCAAGCTGTATATATTATGGACATAAAGGTACAAGCAGAAGAGAAAACCTTCGCCGGTCTCACTATTGCACAGGTGTTCCCCACGCACACCTCTAGGGCGGGCTGGTAATTGCCCGATGTTGTTTATTGCGCCGGTTCTTTATTTGCCGCTCGGCACAATAATTATACTCAATAAAAGGAAAAAAACATGGCCGCCGAGCCGAGGGGGGGGGGGGGCGACGCCCGTCGCATAATGATTCAATCCACCTCGTTATGCATGTGCAATGTGCCGTGTGCACCTCCTGCAATGCTACTTATTGCATTCTCTATTTCCTTGTTCTGCCTATTTTATCGTGTTGCTGGAATAAGGTATCATTATGTGAAACATGTTACTTCTTCTAAATTTTCTCCGTCCGGGGGACTCCTACCATTTATAACGACGTGTGACTGAAAAATATTTTATTTTTTTGACCAAATATAAAGACCATATATCGAGAGTCGTCAAGCTCGATTGTGGTATTGGCAGGTAAATACTGATACAAACAATTTTTAATTTATAATTTTAAACTATTATATTTGTATTGGTAAAACACGATTCGAGACAAATTACAAAAAAATAATAAAAATAAAATTCTCATTTCCGATCTGTGTTTACTAGTCAAGGATATAAAATAGCGTTGAAGAGTTTAAGCTTTTCTTATAAGAATAAGCTTATTAGTCAACTAATAAATTTAAGCAATGTTGTTATTGTATTACACAAATATTCCAGAACATATAATACTCAAACTTTTTCATTGGTTTTTCTGCAAAATAATTTTAAAAATCTACAACATGAGCTCATTGTTCTTGTATTCACATTCTTAGTTATAATTTTTAATTCAAATAGAAAAAAATCAATTGTTTGTATTTAATGGCCTTAGAATAAAAATGTGATTGTAAAATATGTGCTATTTTCTCATGAGTCACTTTTTTACATTGTTTTTTAAGTTTTTTCAATTACACGAAACTGGTAAAATCACAAACAATTAATTGCCGTACTGCAGCGTCGACTGCAGTATTGTATCAAAGAATAATTAAAAATCAGAATTTCATAACCTTTTGTCGGAAACGCCACGCCGACAATAAATTCCGTTTTTAATTCTCGTTTCAAAATTAATTATGCCATATGCCCATGATTTATGGGCCGATTTGTGTTGGATATATACAAACAAAGCGGGAAATCCTTTTACATATTTATAAGGCTTCCATAAAAATGTATTTAGACAGCTTATTATGCTGTTATTCTTAAGACTCGCGTGCGATTCTGCAGTCATGCCACGGCGCAGGCAGGGCCAGATTCTAATAATGTGCAGATTGTTAATAAACAATGTTTACTTCTTGAATTGTTGAAGACAGTATTTCTACAAACTGTATGATCAAATAATAGATGTATGCTTTATGTAAGATTTGTGACCAAATAATTGGAAAGTTTATTTAATTATAAAGTCTGATGCAATCTTTTAGTAAAATTATTTTATTTGTTGAATCTACTGGACTGGTATCTTTTATAATATATAACAGCTAAAAAAATATATACCAACCATGCCTTTTGTTATTTTTAAAATATTTTTTAAAAAATTGTCTAAAACTGATCACTTCACGAAATACAATAAAAATTCTGAACCACTTTTTATCAACCCTATTTTGCAGGATTCAAAATATTTTTATAGGCATAGTTTTAAATCTCTGCCTATCGCAAATTCAAATCGTTAGAATTATATATTTTATGAATAAAGGCTTTACAAATTAAATATTTCAAGTACGGATAGAACATTCATATGCCAGTAATGATTTTAAATATAGGAATCTAAAAATTGCTATTGATGGGTTATCTACAAATACAATTTTTTTATGACCAAGACAAATCACAAATATAAATACAAATAGTTAACAATTCATATTACGGTTCTGTTGGTGTATATTTTTTTACAATTTGCCCCAGTTACCGATCCTGAACGAGGTGGGGTGCACACGATTACCCTTTCACAAATACATTTGACTGTGTAACTGACTAAAAAATTATAAGGTTCTACTCGTGTATACCTATTAATTCCACTTGTTTGTCTGTTAGATATGTAAAAATAACGCAGTGATTTAATTGAAGTTTTAATTACACCATAGCTGCATAATTATCGTAAAGGTTTGTAGTTACAACAATGCATTTTTGACGGTTTTTAAATTAACTAGTATATATCGTGCGCGTGAAATAATAGTGACGAATTTAAAAATCTTTTGTTGTTCAATGTTTTGTAATTAAAAAAAGTATATGCAAGAATGCAGTTTTGAAACAGAATATTTTGTGAAATCGCGTTTAAGAGAGGAAAATATTACATTTTATTTTCTAATTATATTAAGTTCAAAATTTGGATTAAAAATTATTATTTTGAAACAAAAATTAAGTCAGTCTGTCCTAGACATAATCTGATTGCATTTTAAACGTATTTTAATAATTTATTAACTGTCTATTAAATGGGGTATTTTTTTTGTGTCGACGTTTGTTAGTATTATTCAAAATAAAAATATTTACAATAAAAACAGTTTTGTATTATTTATATTAGTTTGGATTTAACTGGAGTAGTCATTTTAATTTTATCTGCTCTTTAGAAATGATTAACAATAGTTAACCCAACTTTTGTTTTATCTAGGTACTCGGTTGTTGATAAAAGAGAGTATTTATTATTGTTGAGAATATTCTATTGCATTCGGTGCTTATTCTACTTTTAACTAAATAATTATTGACATGTAACAAACAAAATACTTGAAATTAAAGATTTAAAAGTATTTAAACACATAAGCAATATGATGTATGCAAGAATAAATGTAACCTCATGATGTACTATGTCTAATTAAGTAATTATCATTAATTTGACAGTACATTACCTGAGGTTACCTGTTCATAAATGCGCCACTATCGGCGACGTGTTTACCGTACCCGATTGCACCTCTTAATTGGACATATTAATGCATTTAATTAATGCAAATGTATTTAGTGCAAAAGATTCTAGGAGATAACTTAAAATTAAGGTATAATTGAACGAAATAATTAGTGTCTGTTTAATTAATTTTATGAGCATCATGTCTAACCATTATAATAACTTTGTAAAACATACAACTTACAATTATTATACTGCTATGTAAGTATTTGAATTATGTAGCAATTTTTTTTAAGCAATTACAGTTTTAACAGCATGTGCAGTTAAATAAAAACAGGATTACTTAACTTATAACAAATAACTAATTGGCATTTATAATGATGAATCAAGCATTTTATCAGTAGTTACAGTTAAAGCAATCATTTGTTAATTTAGACTTAGTGCTATAATTGGAGTTATGTTAATCATTCGTTTGTTTAAATTAAACCTTTGTGCTGAGGCATACAAAGCATGTGTAAATCTTATCTGATTCTATCCAGCTAATGTGTGTTATAAATACATTTCTTTCACCCAGCACTGCTGTCCACCAGCTCTGCAAAAAACGCTGGCCATCCAGGACACGCGCGAAAGCCTCCATTGTGACTGCCAAAATTAGCGGATTTTTCATACTTTAAACTTCACAAGTTCAATTATTTTTTATGTGAACATCATAATTATCAACCCATTCATTCGTTTCTAAAGGTGTATAAGAACAGAGATTGCTTACGTTACAAATTTAAATTTTCTGAAACGTTTCCAGTTGAGTACTTTATCTCCTTCGCTATGCCCAGTGGAAATATCACTTGTTTTCTTTCATCCCTAGCTTTTGGGCGGTTCTGCATTCATATACACCACAGCATTATTTTATTTTATGTTCTACTCCTTTTTTGTTACGTAAATCAGGTATGCAAGACCATGATTCTGGCATATGAATCTTAAATTGTCTTTTGATACCATACTGATTTTATTTACAGTATGACAAGAAATCGTCTACACGAGATGACTCATTAGTATTATTAGTTATTGATTCATGATATTGGAATTCATAATTATGTATACCTATACCAAATGACTAATGATATTAGTTTTGAAATATGTTGGTAATGTTGATATATTCACATTTAAAATAAGTTTTTAAAAATAGTGTAAGCTCATCATTATTTTAAGTAAAAAAATGATTTATAGCCTTTAAACTAAAAAAAATTGTAAAAAACTTTTGTATGGATACGAGGTTTTGGGGCTTTAAAGGTTATTCTCGCTTGTATAGCTGTAACAATGGCTTGAATTTGTAAGGCCGTTTAATTTGTTGATGCTACAACACCTACTTGTACTTATGAATTTGCATATTTTTAAATACATTATAGTACATTGCGAAGCGGTGTACACCTTTTAACACGTTCGCTCTCAGCTGGTCTTCCATTGTTCCCGGAGGGCATCAGGTATCGCCAATCTAAGCCCGCGAGCAGAGCTCCACCGTCGTGTTATTTTATTTTAACAATGGGTTCACTTTTGTGTCAGGGTTCGACAACAGTTTTAGTGCATTATAAATTTCCATCACATTATCTTTTCGTTTTGTAATTTTATTAAATAATTTCATAAGGATAATATTTAATTGTTATTTTTAAACTTAAAAAACATTATCAATTAGTGCCTTATAAATATATGATATAAAATTATATATATGGTGTGTAATCAGTGTTTTAAAACTGCGTTCCACACGCAAAAATGAATACGAGCTTTCATGATATTGCCAACACCATTTTAGACTTAATTCTTATTAAAATGTTTGCACACTGGATAATTTTATTTTTAAATCTAGTGAAACCATAAGTTGTTTTATGCATAGCTGTTTGTTGAACCTGGTCTTCTTAGGCAAATGAATCTGTATAACAAGGTGCATGCATGGTTCGCTCCTAGTCCAAGGCTTCCTAACACCTCCGGTACCAGGTAAGTTTATTGTCCTCCGCTTTACGTTATCGCCGTCCGTGTTTATGTAATCGTATTTGTGTAATCAGACCTTTGGGTCGCAAGAGACTTAATGCAGTGCTTCCTAATGTGGTAAATGCTGCTGGAGACTGCACCAGCACCGGGTGCTGGCCACTTAATATGGGCAGGTCCCTAACAGGTTCAAGATCATTTGAGGATCACATTATATTAATAAAGTACTTTTTTAAAAATAATTAACCGTTAACTATAATTTATTCAACATATCACCGTAAATCAAATATATTTAATTTTAAAGTGACCAATATTCTGTATAGATTTCGCTGATATCAAGAAAATTAAAATGCATTTTGTATATCATTTGCATATAACAGTTGTATATATTATATATAGCAAATATATTTGGCAGTCTTCTAAGATAATCAATGATTTTTATCAATTCGTTAATTGTTTCGACCAGGTTTTGTTTATCAGAAACGTTTTATCAGAACTATAAAAAAAACTATTGTCCTAAGTCTGCAGCACACTAAAAACTCACTAGAAGTTTACATTCAATGCTAACTTTCAACGGTCTATCCTATCGTAAGCTGGGTGATATAACTGGCGTATTTAGTATTTGTCGACTTTTTTTATTTGATACCACTACCTTAGTTTGACTCACATCATTATACTTTAGTATATTTAAAAAAAAACTGCTTATAAGAAAGAAAAAAAAAGGCCACAAGTAAAATAATTAGTAAACTAGCAGTTCAAAACAATCAGAGACACTTGCAGTTATATTCAGATTGCTTCGTCTCTGACATTTACCTGATTTGAAAAAGGTTAAATCAAGGATTTGAAAGGACTCTTTTGAACGAATTTTTATTTTTTTCATTCGTGTTCTTAATATCACCCTTCTTTTTAAGTGGTTGTTTTACTTTCTTTGTTGTTTCAGGTTTTTGGCAATCTTTTTTTAGGAATTTCGACACGTCAGTTGGTTTTATTGTCAGTAGCGTAACACGGTTTGACAGGTCCAGGACCGGACACGGAGGTAATTTACGATATATATAAGCTGCTCTGGTAACATTCGATAGGCCTCGTAACCTGACACCATCACAGACATTTGTACCGCTTGACTGTACCATCAGATGCACTTCCTAAACTATTATCATTTAATTGGTTATAATAACCTAAACTCAAACCAAACTTTATATATACTAACATAATAAACAAAAAATAATTGAGTACATACTTTAAGCTATCAAAAAACAATTATGACAAATTTTTCATAAAAGTATTAGGGAGATTAAGAACCAGTGAGCTATATTAGGTATTTTGGAAAATATGGCCAAAATGAATCATCAGGAGATCCATTTCTTAGTGCATTTTGTGCAAGACTCTCAAGATATATTTGCAGTTAATTGATAAATAGTTTGAGAACCACTTGAACACGTCGAAAAGCTCCGCGCGGTCCCTTGAAAGCCTGTGTATTTCATAAGCGATTTGACCCCAAACGTATTTTGACGGGAAGGGCTCAGAGCCGACACATGTAGCGGTGCAGTCTGGAAAATATTCCGTAGTTTATTATTTTCTTTAAATTTTAAAATATTGAAAAAGAATAATATCTTCTTAGAAAATATTATTTAATTAAAATTGCAAAATGATTTTTTTTACGAGTAATCCACAGCCTCTGAATATCACAGATTTCCGGCTAAAGTCCTATTAGAGGAAAATTCCAACATTTTTATTGTTTTATATATATATTTTTTTTTTATTTCTTTGTGCATATATAGGACTTATATAAGTATAAATGATATAAATATTTTAATAAAGTTTTATTTACGAACATCGTATGGTAAATTTATTTATGTTTTTATTTCATGATTCAGTGTAGTATTTTATTTGTTTAGTATATTATATACTCCTTAATTATTGTTACCCAAAAAAACAACTAAACATTTTCATAATTTTGAAATAGATATACTTACTATTTATTATTTTTCGGGTCTCCTAGAGCAATCAATACAAATGGTCTTGAACTAAGAAATAAACAAAAAAATATCTGTAGCTTTACAATTCGTGCAAATTGATGTTGTGTGTCTAATTTTAACATTACTATAATTATGTTCGATATGATTTTATTACTGCAAATTCCTATATTAAATGTAAATTCAGCATTACGAATTTACGAAGTACCTTTGTTACTTGGCCACGCAGTTCACCATAAATAACCGTGTTGGCATGCTACAGAGGCTTTATATGACAGCTTTGATATGCGCCCATCATTCCTTAGCGAGATTGCAGGTAAGTCCGCGGTCGGGAAATAATGGAAGAGACGGTACAGGTAATACCCGGTCAGGGATCATCAATATCATTATGTATTATGGCCCTGTTGAAGCCATGAATTCAATAATAAATTATGAAAACCGCCTCTCTTGCTCGTTCTATGGTGTCGAATGACTGAATATTTTGGTTACTGTCGTAAGTCTGTTCATTTCAAAGTTTTATAAATGCACAAAGCACATAAAAGAAAAATAAACAAATAGGTTTAACTCAATATAATCACTTATCATGGAGTGGCGTAACACCAGGTGAATGGCACAATTTAGATTGTCGGGATTGATTGTAATAATTTAAATAGAAAAATCATGATATTTGTTTTCAAATAAATTAACGCATAGTCTGTTATCTGCAGTCTTACTATTATTGTGAATATAAGTAAACGCAGTTCATATATTTGCAATTAATTTCTTAATATATTTTTTTGTTGATTAATTTGCCATGACAGAGCAAGCTATTTTTTTTTACACTTTACAAAACATAATTTTGTTATTTTACTTAAATAAATATACAACCGTATCGAAGAAATTCATAACTATTGCACTACGCACACGGTAAGCAAGGAAGGTAATAAATATTAGTAGAATTATCTTTTAATTTTGTTCCAAAAAAATATATAAAAATACTTTTACAGTAGGATTCTTAGATAAAGTTTTCTCCATTTATAGTTAGTTGTAGAAATCATTTCAGTTTTGTGCATTGGAGCGCATATTCCACATATTGCATAGCAATTAATCTATAAGATAGACCAATGACATCATTAAAAAGAGCTTTTATACAATTATTAATAAATATGGTGTTTTCATCCACTTTTTATGTTCAACCTATAATACCATCTTCAATAATAAACCCTGCATTGAGGCAATAAGCCGTAACCATTCAACCGCGTCGTTCCTGATACATTTAATTCAGAACCGGTGTTGGTAATTGGCCTGCTGACGTGCCCCTCGCAAAAACCAACTTATTGTTCCATGTTATCTCGTTAAGATCTGATATCTCTATATTATTTTCTACTTTACATTGCAATTTTATAGACACGAACAAAAACAAAATTGCATCACATTAAGCTTTTTATGCAGCCATAGCAATGTTCTATCATTATTAACACTGCGATTGCTATCGATCTAAAATTAAAGCATTTTAAAAATAAGTACTCGTTATATCTTTGCTTTATAAACACAATTTTTGCTGTTAAAATCTAATTGAATACGCTATTGTCTTGTTAAAAAGATGTCTCTTTTTTATTTAATATATATTTTTTTCCAAAATGAGCAATGTATGTTGGCTTTCTAGAATTGTATGTTTGTAATAAATATATTAATTGTATATTGATGAAAATAGTCTTGTTATTTTTGATGTCGATAATACTGCGCTCTTGATGTGATTGTTCAATCAAAAAGATGGTTTGAAAAATTATATTTTGAAACAATTATTATATATCACTGAAAAGATTTAATGACATGAAGTCACAACGCTTATAGAAATTGTAACTTTTTAAAGTATCTCAGATTTATTTTAATCAGCTGTGTTACGTTTTTTTGGGTAATCTTGTTTTTGCACCTACGGAAATGCACCCAAATTAAAGTAATCTAAAAATTATTCATTTATAAACACAACATTCAGTAAGAGTAGAAGACCGCGGAAGTCAACACAGATTAGCAATCACGCATTCACAGGCAGGGGTGACTATATCCGACTTGCTGCGATATATAAATTCAATATTTTTGACAGAGAGTACTTGGTGGAATTTCATTTTAATATTTTTGAATAAAATACTTGAGTGATTTTCCACATGTTCGTTTTTATTTGCGACCGGTTTCGCCAACCTTCCACGTTGGCATTATCAAACAGAGGGAGATTTTATATAATAATAAGCAATTAGGTAAGCAATTGTTAGAGGGAGAGGTTCTTGGAAAGAGAGTGATTGTCAGGTGGTAAGGGCTAATGTGATTTAATGTAAATAATTGCAAATTTTTGTAAACAAATGTTTTTATATTAATGAGGTAATTATCTACATTATATAAAATCTCACTCTGTTTGATAATGCTAAAGGCCAAAAGCCACCCCCCCCCCACCAATCCCTCCAAAATCCCCCCACCCTCCTCCCACCCACACACCACTCCACATAAATACAACTACATGGTGACACACGCCACCAAGCCAGTATGAAAGCGTTTGAAGAAAAGACAAACATATTTTTTTGTACCGCTGCTAAAGCCAAAGACGATTGATTGATCTTTGATAATGCCAACGTGGAAGGTTGGCGAAACCGGTCACAAATAAAAACGAACATGTGAAAGTATTTTATTCAAAAAAATATATATTCTTTAAATCACATATATATAACCTGAATCATTATAGATTTTCTTGTATTCTAAACTTTGAGACAATTATATTAATAAAAAAAAATACTCAACTGAGATTCGAACTCGAGACCCCATGATCGGGAAATAAGTGAGACAGACATACTACGGACTTTATACCTGCAAATAATTTCGATTCAAGTACATAATTTCTAATGCTCAGATGTGCATGTAAAGATACGGTTACACGGCGACGCGAGGACGCGGCGACAAATCGCCGGTCGTGCCGCCGCGCCCGCACCACGCAGATCGCGCCCGCGGGCGTCCGATCGCGGATCGCGGATCGCGGATCGCGGATCGCGGATCGCGGCCGCGGCGACTCGCCTGCTAATTAATTGTCGCGCCGCGCCGGGCGTGATCGCGCGGCCACTGCGCATCTCCGATCGCCGCGAGACGGCCGCCAGGGCTGCGGAACGTGTGACCGAACCTTATTTTTTTTACTTCATTAGAGCCAAGCCGGCTACACACGCAGCGGCACAGCTTGCGACCGAAATGCAATCAGCCAGTAGCGTCCCTAAAGCCACCTGCACACGTCGCGCCACAACTTGCAGCCAGCCAATATCGTCCTTATTTGTGTTGTTTAACCACAAAAACCACCCAAAATAAAGGGATGGCTTTGGCTGTGGGCAAATCGGTCAGAAGTTGTAAGGCTGCTGCCTTGTTTTTTTAAGCTTTGTCTTAGTAAACAACACAAAAGCGGACGCTATTAGCTAATTGCAAGTCGGTCAGAATTAGTGTCGCGACGTGTGTGGAGGATTTTTGTGACAATAATACGATATATCCTAACTAAACAAGATGGGGATTGAATCGAAGACCTCATGATCTAAAGTCAACGGTCTAATCAATGATACAACAAGCCAACAAATTTAAATATAATATTTCAATACTTTGGAAAAATTTTACTATTAAATTTTATTTTAAAGTGTTTTAAATACCAATTCTGGCATACATTCAAAAGTTTTTAAAAGTCACATAAAAAAATGATGAATTGCTAACCCTTTCACCGTGGTTTTTTTCCATGTTGAACATTAGGCCTGATATTTCCCTTAAAGTAGTTATCTCTTTTAGTTATATTACAATATTAATTTCCAGTACGACCGAGTTGAACCACTAGTTGTTGTTTTTTTTTTTTTTTTATTTCAAGTATTAATTTTAATTTTAAAGCCCTGGAATTTTTGGCACAGCCCTGAATGTGATTGAACCAAAGGGAATGTTGTCGCAGGATGTTGGAATTCGCGCATCCTTTTGCAGAGTGCCTGAAAAATCGCTTCGTGCTGCCGCACCCTTATCCGGAGAATCGAACGGCCGGGATCTAGCTTTAGTTGGCCATGTTGCTTTGGTTGAAAATAAAAAAAATAATGCTATAAATGCGGGCTTACATAATTTAAAAAAAAAATGTACAGTAGAATATTATTTTATTCAGCTTTGTTGTAAAGATAAATAGATTTATAGTATGGTGTGGAGAATTAATTTCATGAATAGAAGATGTTTAATGATAATTCTACTTATTTATTTTAATAATTTTATTGCATATTTCACAAATGACAGGTCTGTATTGAAACAACATGAATCTCATTACTTAAATTTTGCCAAAAGACTTTGACAGCAGATTAATCTTAATTATATTTTAAGTTGACAAGTGTACAATGCACAGAAAACATTATTTATCATATAATTATGACTCATAGCCCAGGCTATACAGGAAACCCGCTTGCTTGCGTAAATATTATAATTGTTTTATTTTATTAGGTTATTGAATTTATTTATATGTATGATAATTTAAATTATGGCTTTGATCTCAATAAAAAAAAAACAGGTAAAATATGTTTGAAGGCGCTATAAACGGATGCTGAATAAAGTATTAGACAGTTTGCCAATGAATACATTAATAAAACTCCTAATAAGAAGTTTTAAAGCTTAAAAATTATTTAAAATATTATATAAAATCATTTTTGTGTCTAAAGATCGACGTTTAAACAATTTGAAGAATTTAATATGGGTGGTATTTAAGACCTCTATATCTTGACATAAAGATTACCGATTAAACAGACTATTTAACGGTATTAAACTAATTAACGGTATACAAGAAACTAGAAACATTTGTTAATTTATATTTCAGTTCTATTGCAAGCATTATACTCTTTGTGCATAGTTCATAGTACATAGCTGCTTTGCAATAATGATGAATAAAAAATAATAGTTTTTAACTTACGAGCGCGCTTTATCGTCACGGGGCTACCGTGCGCCTAGAAAGTAAACAGCATTAATAATGGCGGATTGAATGTCACGGGGCGGCGTGTTTGCAAACACCCGGTCACTATCTCACATCGGCCGGTACATTAATCACCACTATCGCCAATAATAAATAATGCGATACGTTTTGAAAGCGCTGGGCTGGCAGCACCGCGCCGGACAGGCCCGGACAGGTTAATTAATAAGTCAACAATAAATTTAATTTAATTGTATAAAACACGTGACGTGGCGTACAGAGTGCGGCCGATTTCAGTCCATCCGACAGCACACAGAAAGCCCGCCGAATAAAATACGGTCCAGGAACCAAGCCTTGCTACGGACTGTTTAGAGCGCACTACACACGTAGCAACAAACCGGCAGCCGACCAACACAAGGCGCAATCGCAAAGGAAATAGCCGGTCACAATTTATTAATCGGTTGATGAAATTTGTTTGCCGGTTGTCGGATGTGTTCTAATTTGATAAATGAAATGTCTTTCTTGCTCATTTTAAGAATATATTCCGGAAGAAAATAAATTTGAAGCATGACCATGATAATTCTTTCTCAAAATTTAATTAAATTGCAATTCAATAGTATGATTTGTCTGGAATTTCTAACTAAACCAAATATATAATCCCATTCTATTCTTACCAGTACCTAAATTTTAGAGAAACAAATCAAATCGATACATCATAATACCGAAGAAAGCAACTTTAGCCACCTAATTTGTTCTATTTTTTTTTTAAGAGATTATATTATTTTCATACGATTTTGTTGATAAGTATAAACATTTTATCTCTGAAAGCTAAAAACTTTTTAACCTGTCGAATACAGTAGTATTTTAAATTTCAATAACAAGCAGAGCAAAACTGTTTTTAATTTACTACGTAATACCCAGTGCCAGAAACATTATTAGATTTCAAGTATATAATTAATTTCTCAGCCTGATATATTTGAAATACCTTAATAGTTAACCGTCGATATTTTCAATATTAACGTCACCCGGCCTTAATCTTATCTCCGTTTAATAATGCCTTCCGTATTTCTACTCTGCGTGGCGCTAAGTGGTAATATATTTGAGATACAAGGTGGAACATAATTTTCATAAAAAATATTATCACACAAAAAATACGTTGTACAAATACATATATTAAAATATTTGTTTGATTTAATTTTGCAGAAACACCAGATGCAACGTTAATTTTTCTCGTTGATTGTTACAGACTTTAGGATAGACTCCAGTAAAGTACCCACCGAAATTATTAAACTACCAAATATACCTTGTTGGTTGAAATTTTGCAGCCAACGCTTTGAACTTGAACTAGAGACCAAGATCACTTTAATTTATACATATTTACATGCATCATTAAATTAATAAACTGACAAACGGACTACATTGGTATTTGTATTAATACCTTCGAAATATCAAAATTTTACTATTGAAACCACCAAAAAAAATGAATTAAATGTATTAGTATTACACTACTTTATTACAGTAAATTATTTAGCACTAGTTGGCAAAAGCCTTCTTTCTGTCATGAGTCGCCTAAGAAAAATAGGTCAAAAAACACGTACCAGATGCACTATTTTAATTTTAACTACTTCTACAAAGAATTCTTAACCCAATTTAAAAAAAAATTTGCAAGCAACGGTGTTTTGAATTTCAGAAAATAAATTTTATGGTTCGTGATTTTGTTTGAAGAAATAAGTTATTTTTTTTAATGAGCCCCAGTTGTCGGGAAGTTGAAGTGTAGATTGTCAGGAATATGAGCCGTCTGAAGTTACATAATATACGCATTAAGATATCACGGCTGCAATATATATGCGAGAGATAAAGATAACTGGATGTATAATTACACACCTAAGTCGGTACTGTCGTACCTGTGATTTGCAGTCATTAAAATGATAATGCCAATAAACACACCTGGATAGTACAAAACTAATATCGTGTAATTGTAAAGATTATTTGTCTGATAAAACTCAATTACAATATAAATATTATTATTTGTAATTTTATTAAAAGTAAGTATCATTATAAAAAAAACCTACAAATTGATGGAAATGTAATCCCAGAACGTACATTTTTTTTATTTCGAGGTCCTAATTCTTATTTACTTATTATTATAAATTTTGAAGTTTTTAAACGTCATAATTATGCAGGTTTTAGAAGTAAGTAACCCTTCAATATAAATTCTTTCTCTGGTGGAGGTTTTCTGTATTTTCGTGTTTATAAACAGGCAACAGCATGTGAAGACAAGCACATGCAACTGTCTCAGACTACTTACCACTCCTTGTTTACCTCATCCCTTGCGTACTCATACTATTACCAAATAGGGTGGAATCACATTTATAAAACAATGAATAGATTGATATAGAAATCGTTTAAATATTTTAGCAAATCGAAATAATAAATACCCTTGGAATATCCATAGAAGTTAGAGGTAAAATAGACACATTCAACTTTTTATCTTTTGTGTGATGTTTTTTTTATGTTAATTGTTTACGTTTTCGACATAATAATAAATACTCACGCGACAGCTATGCATGTGAGTAGAGGCGGCATACAAAGCAATTTGATAAAATAAAAACACGTTGTATGTGGAGACACTTACGGCGGGCGGTATCTCTGATTTATGGGCCTCGTGACTGGCTCATATATCACAGGTAAGTAAGTAAGTAAGTAAGGTAGCCGAGATGAAACACTTCGATAGCGACGGCCAACAATGGCGACAAATGGGAGCTGCGGCAGTCAAAACAAACACTCGACGTGTCAGCTGCTAGATTAAACATTTCAAAATACCACACATAATTCATTTTTTTATAAACAATAACGAGAAAATTTTTGGCGTATACTTCGAGTTCAATTCTAGAATTGTTGACTTTTTTTCATGCAATATTTTTATGCTTTGCATAAAGTTAACTCTACTGAAACATCAAAGTTTACATTTTTTCTCATCTCTAACCGTGATTGCTACACACTTAAAAATCCGGTAGTTATTGAAAACATGAAAGGACTAAAAAGTGGAAGTATAGTTTTTTTTAAATTATGAAAGTGAATATAGAACTCTGACTCCCATGTATTAAACTAAGGGGTTGCAACGTTTTTGTTTGCGACAAATTTTTATATTATTGATACTATAATGCCCAAGTTTGAAATCCAAAAAAATATATATCTAATTATAAGTCTTTGTACTCTACATTAAAACCACATTCAAGTATAAGCCGTTTTTATTAATAGTTGTGAGATCAGTAGTATTTTTTTTATAAACAATAATAATTCCATGATACATTTAAAACTTGTCCCTGTGCTAATTTTGGTTTACCTAAGGACCTACATATAAATATACTTTCACAATTAAATATCAGCAATTATCATACGTCAGATAAGAGTTAATGTTTTTTACGTTTAAATACTCAGTGAATTGATAGGCAGCCACAATAACATTTCGATCCGAATAAATTTCATTAATTTTATTTTTTAGTTATTGGCATCTCACAATAAAACAAAACGAAAACAGAGTCGATCCATCGCGGCATTTCAACACTGCCCGGTTGTTCCGTGACAGATTATTTAGTTACCTGTAGTCCGAAATGGACAGGTAAGTTGACGTGTTGTACATAATGCGGTTAAATAAATAAACTGACATTATAAAACGTGCTTGAATAAATTATGCTCAATGTTAAATATAGAGTCATGGGTATTTCAATGGCCAACTCATACAGGACCGAATGGGGTTGCCGTTAAATTGAGATACAATCAAATATTTATGGAATAATTGATTGTTATTTTATTTTTATTTTCAGAAACAGATATGAGCGAGGCGATAAATTTAAAGCCAGCAGTGAGTGGCAAGCAGTGCATATAATATAATATTTTGCACGTTTTTTTGAGTTAATTTAGTTATATAGACACTCTACAGTTCTCTTTTTCTGGGATAGCATGCGTATATTAAATATTAATTATTTAAAAAATGCTCAAATTTGAAAAATATGAATGCTACATAGTTAGTGAAAAATTGTCAGTAAGGCGTAAAGAAAAGCGATTAAAAACAACTGTGTGTTTTTTGTTGATTTGCATTTATTTTATTTTATATTACAAATGAAAAATAACCCTAATAAAAATAAAGAAAAATTATTTTAATAAAACTAATTTTGTTTATTTATAACAATCATTGTTTGATAGCAAGAACAATACTTAGAACATAAGTATGTATACGCTTGTTATTTCCAGCTATTGTTATAAATGTTGTCTAAAAACTATTCTTTATTATCATCATTACAATCAATAAAACGTCATTCTGGCGGTTCGTTATAAAAGCCGCAGAGAAAAAACTCCATAGACCAAAATTTACAACGCCAATAAAGCATATTATTACTGATCATAAATATATAAAACCAAACTGCTATAAATCTAGCTTTAAATAAAAATTTAGTTTCCCACGATACGCACGCGATTGTAGCCTCTATGCGCGGGGACATTAGGGAGACTTCAAACGGCGCAATCTGGCGATATTTACGATACAAGATTTCAGCTACATTAAGCCATATATCTTTGTTTCTATCGGCGGATATATCTATCGAGAGATTGTAGATCGTACAATTTCGCTGTGTTGAGACTTCCACGGAACATCGCATGTCTCGGCTGTGTAAATTGAGCTACACGAGGGCGTCCCAGCCTGTATTATAAGTTGGCGTAAATTGTCACCGTGTGTCAGTAAATAAGACGTGAATTTATTGACTTATAATTTCTCATTGTTTTTAGTGAGACACATAGACGATTAAAAATTTTCAACGTTTTTATACACCATGTCGTCATATATTATTTTTTTTTTTACCTGCAAATCGAATCATCTCTTTCTCGAATCTATTTTAACTGTGCTTTTGAAGACTATGTCTACGCATGTTTTTCGTTAAAATTAACGCCAAAATTATATTATTACTTTGTGTAATAATCTACTGCATGCCATAAAGTTTTATTTTTGTTGCAAAAATTTCTACTCGTTTTATACATCATACATATCGCACTTCTCAACTGATTTTAATGAAACGATGTGCAAATAAAGCGCATTAACGTAACTCTACATTTTCATGTTTCAAGTGCGTAATTCGTTCAGGCCTTTCACCACACCATTTCCTTAAGTAGTTATTGCAGTAAACTTATATTCTTTAATTAACCTAGATCACGATAGTAGGTAGATATATAAGCAAATGTTATAAAAGCGATAAAAAAAAAAAAAAAAAGAAAAACTTTACAGATACTATACATAATTGAAATAGGGAAACTATACTTACAACTGTCTACGTGACGTATTTTTATATTCTTTTATATTTGGTAATTCTCACTACTCTGGTTCTTATTTCATTTTTGTTAATGGATATATTACAGATTGTATTTCTCTATAACTATACCAAATGTCATAAGGAAACATGCTAGAGATTTTTATTCTTCGGATTGGCTAAAAAAGTCTTCAAGGGATGAAAACTGATATATTAAAATATAGTTATTTGGCTAAGTTCTTTATAGACCTTATATATTTAATCAAAAATAAATGCTACAGTTAATTATTTTAATATTTCACCCCGCTGTGAACTGTGCAAGAAAATTAAGTGAATTCTAAAAATGATAGATAATGATTGCAGTCGTGTTTGAAATATATCGCCGCTGGCATTGCTTTATGATATAATTTTTTTTTCTGAAATCATATTAGGTGAGAACAATGCAAGTTATGGTATTTATTTACTAGTACATTACAGTATATTTGTCAGATACTTATTGTCTGTTGGTTTTAGGTTTAGTCCAAAATAAGTTAAATGCAATAAATAAAACAACAATCTCAAGTAACATCAGTTTTTACGGCACATATTTTTATGTCTAAACATTATATGTATTCACAGATGATTAATACAAGAAATCGAGTATTTCTAGCCTTTGTCACGCATGTTTTTGTCGGTATTTTAAATCTGTTAACTTCGTTGAAAAGGGACAACGTGTCAATTATTTATCACTAATTCAGATATTTCCAGCAAAAAACCTTTCCCACCTTAATGGAAATCATTAATCTCGCATATCTTAATTTACTATCCGCGCAGCTCCGCGACACAGAAATGCGGCTTTATCTCACAGAGAAACGGCACGCCATTCTAGACCTTGCGGCCCGCAAACTTTGCCTAAATAAGCCATACGGCAGATAACAAAAAAAATAAATAAACAATAAAGGCGTTAATTAAAAAAGGCTATCGCGCTCCTAAATTCGATATCTCGGGAGCTTATCTCGGACACGAACCGCGCCGCGAGGAGCCGAGGGCGGCGACGCGGCCGCCATCTGTTATCCGAAAGAAGCAACAGTATAAATAACACGATGGCCATCTCCGCTGCGTGCGAGTTTACCGAAATCACTCATCGCGCTTACAATGCTCCCTCGCTCAGATACGAATCGACACCTTCGGTACGAGAAGCCGGGCTTTCATTAGCGGCGGGTCTGTCGGCATTCAATGTTTCATGAGATTTATGCCACCTTTTTGTTTTTTTTTAAATTTTTTTTTATTGTTATTGAATGGGATGCCTTCTATACACGCCGCGACGCAACTTTCAGCTTGCCAATTGCGTTCTACTTTGCGGTGTTTAACCATTAAAAAAAACACCCAAAATAAAGGAACGCTATTGGCTGATTGGAAATCGGTCGCAAGTTGTGCCGCTGAGTGTGTAAAAACTTTAAAAAAGGCTCTCATTTATTCGGATGATTTTTATCAAACGATGTTATATAAATGACTTAAAAATAAATAACTTTCTTTATGGCTATTGTTATAATACGGTATGTGGCTTTCCCCTGATCCTGTGCGCAGGTTGTGGAGCTTACAAGGTGTGGCTTAGGTGATAGCGTACATGTATTTCTTTATTTTCACATTGTGATATATAAGTGTTCATTCACAACACAATCATAATAGCTTTTTGAGATCAGTACGTGCATGCTTTAGACTAAATTTATATTTAACTGTTATAAGTTTAAGTATAATAAATCATATCTAGGGGAAATTGTAGTATTTAACTATCACACTTAACACTGAGCAAGATATACCTATTTGTCTACATAACATGGTTTTTACAATCAAAACAAATTTAAGTCCGTGCAATAGATAAAACTGCTTGACCAATCAGCAGTCGATTTTGTTTCGCCTTATTTGTAGTTGAAAAATAGTTAAACGCAATTCCGAGTATCGTTTGACTAAGCCTTGATGGAATTGTGGCGGAATACCATTCTGGGCAAACTTAATTGGACCCTGGTCGTATACTTTGACCATTAGCTCCTTTTGGATTCTACAACTAAAGATAAAAGATAAAGAAGTAGGAATTAAATATTTTATCAGATTTTTAATATTTATAAAGTCTTTAGCACAAAATTGATTTTTTGAAATACATGTTTCATTTTGTAATCTTAATAAAATATACTAAATAAATTTGTTTTCAATATTTCATAAAATAAAAAGAGATTGTGTATTGAAAATAAATAATCTCTGCTATGTGATATCATTTAAATATTACATGACATGTGAAAAGGTGTTTATATTGATTAAACTATTATACAATTTACAGGCACTCTTCTAGAAGCACGTCTATTTTTTGTTTGTTAGTTTGTTTAAAATAATTAATTTCAGTAATTTAGTTTCAGAATACAGTGATAAAATTTACTCGTTTATAATAATTGTTAGCTTATAGTATGTGTGTAAATTGTGCAAAACCAATTGTATGAAGGTAATATGTATGAAAACGATAAGTTCAGTACTTACTATAAATACAACGAAAATATTCTCTCGCCGCACCTTCTTTTAATTAAATGGCGTCACGTTGGTTATCTTTTTTTAAAATGTTTTGATTAATGTATTAATTTTTACTTTTGCGCTTTGAGCTTCTGCACAGGTTTCACGATGATTATTTTGAAAGATTGATTCTCATCAGCGTGTCTCGGAGTCGTTAATCATTAATAACGTTGCAATAACAGAACCTTCACTGGAGGTGCATCGTGATTGCAATAACCGTCTTCGACTGCAATATTTCATTCTGAAAGTTACAGGGTACTATATGTTGAAGCCGAATAAAATAAATCATTTTTTAAAAACCAAATTGACATTTTAGGAAGGAGGAAAAAAAAACTAAAATTACGAGATTTATGTGGTATATCTTAATATTATAAAAATTCATCCAAGGAAAAAATATATTTATTAACTTAATTGAAATATATTATAACTAGAGGATATTCGTAAGGTTTCATTTTTAAAAAATTATGTCCCTGAAAGAATTTATCAGGAGTGCAACATTAAAATATTCCGTAATAATATACCAAGCAAAGATTTGAAATGATTGAATAAAACAACAACGCCGCTTCAATAATAAACATTCTTGAGCATGTAGTATTTGATAGTCACGCCCAATGAATCCACGTTTCATGAAATAACCATGAAAAAAATTTATCAAAACATTTACAGAATCTCACAGATCACCATGAAAACTGTAAAACTCTTACAGGTGTGGATTAAAACACAACAGATGATCGTGCTTTTTGTTGAGATAAAATTAAAGCTTGGCGTATATACCATGCTGTATATGATGGTTTTATTAAATTTATTGCCTTGGGATACAGCGTTCCTCCGCGATCGAAGGTTTTTTGCCCGGCGTGATGGATTTATTTCAGCGCTTGACGGAGCGCGCTAAGCTGATCTCCTGAAGGCTTCGGCTTTCCGCCCGTCTCAACTTTATGTAAATCTTACTTATAATGTAAATGTTAGCCAGTGTAAATGTAAAATGTTATTTATAAATGTGATTATCACGGCAGGGTTATTTATTACCGTGTCAGGTTAGTAATACATTATTTTTATATTTATTCCTTCTCGAATTCGTAAATAAATTTTAATGGATGTTATTTATCAGGGGTTTGAATTTCAGCATATTACATGAATATAACTTTAAAATATTGAAATATAAAGTAGCAGTTGGAGTTCTGTATAAGCACCTCTTATCTTTGAAAGACAATAATGATATAATATACATAATAATAAATCATGTTTAATAATAAAATCACAAGATGCCATGAAACCAATAACGTTTAAATTCCTAATGCAAAGGTTTGAATTATAGTTGGTGCTAAGCATTTAACTTGGTGTATCATATTCTTTCCGTTCAATTTTTAGAAATATCCTTTGTTTACCATTCAGCAAGCAATCAAAAGTTACCCAACAGGCATTAACACTGTATCGAGTGCAGCTAAAAAACTAATAGGCTTTTTTCAAGAGACCTACTATGCAATCTGAAAAAAATAAAAATTCTTGAAATACCGTAAAAGTTGGGACCAACACCGTCACGATACAATTATGTTTCTTAGCATGTTTATTTTATAAAGTCTAATCCATCACTGTTTTTCTATTCTTAATTAACAAATCCTTCACGTTTTCCTTATAAAGTTCTCATGTTTATCTGATAAGATTTCAGTAATAAATCAATCAGACGTACTTAAACCATATACAGGTACCTAAGGCCCATTGTTTTATTGAATTATACACAATGCCTGCAATACCTAATAACCTAATGACTCGGCGTGTACTTCATCTCAGTCAACCTCCGATAGATTCACACGTCCTGTATGTGTCGACAGCTCTACAGCCTTGTAATGTCAAACCAGTCCAAAACGCGGACTTCACTACTTTCTTATCATAACAAATTATTATTTACCAGAGGTGAATCATACGATGTCTTGCTAAATAAAATATTACTACCAAAAAAAATTACAAATATTCACCGCTCAAGGCTGCTTTAAACTGAATAAAACGAAGTTAATATTTGTACCAGATGATTATAATTTTTTTTTTATATCTCTTATAGATGATTTTTAAATAGTATACATTAAAATTCTATTACTTTTTGAGATTCAATAATTGTTGAAATAATGTATCTAATATCAGTTCTAAGTTGTAGTGAAATTATATCGCTGCAGGGTTAAATAGCTCACACTTTTTGATTAATATATAAAATACATTTTTCCTAGATATGAATTGGAATGCATTATTTAAAGTGGTTTGATATAAGACGTGCAAATATAATATCATGTAATGACAAAAATATTTGTAGAATTTAATTATAATATTTTTATGAAATAATAGTCCATTTCCATTTACATCCAATTTCTTTTGTTTTATTTTGTTTTTTTAGTAATAGGTTTTTGTTTGGCATCTACCCTTATATTTAAACAAGTAAAATGATGAAATAAATATTTACAAAAACATTATTCATGACTTTTTGAATAAAGTTCATATTATTTACGATTATCATTTTCCATGTGTTTGAAACTCAGTATAGTTTTTTTATAGGTTTTCACTTATTTATTATTTTTAAAAGATCATGCGACTCCCTCACCCCACGCCACTGCACGCTACAGGCTTGTCACTTGCCCACACTGGAGATTGAGTTTTAACACAATTAGCATATTTATACAATTATTAGCATAATTACAACCGCAACACAATACTTTTTGTACAACTGCATTAAATTAAATCTAATGTATGATTTTATCAAACTATTATTATGGCCACCACTTTATAACATTTGTTTTATTGTGAACTTTTCTCATAGTACCTAATAAATTAGCTTGATAACCAACTACGTTTATATTCAATAATGCAAAATAACACAAATTGATATGATGAATATTTTAACGTAAATTTTAAATGAAATCTAACGACATTTTAAGTGATACTGAAGGAACTTAATAAGAATCATATATAAACAAAACTTATACAGAACTTGCATGTTTTGAATGGACGATTACGATTCTCATACATTTTGTTTTACTTTCTTGATTATCAGGTATTGAATTGTATTGTTGAGTAAACAATGATTATGAATGATTAATTTCCACTGTTGAGATAAGAAGAAATAAGTTGTTGATATATTTATTTATATGAAAACCTATTGGTAGTATCAATTTATGAAAAGCTATTTAACGGATATTTTATAAAATATTGATTGGCCTGGGCACATTGATTCATATGTAGAGTATGACTGTTAAAAATTCTCGATAAACGGAAGTGATTCGTTAGTACAGGGGTTCGTACACCGGTCATGTAAACCAGGAGATGTGGGTTCAAATCCCACACAAATCACGATGATATTTTTCTGAGAGTTTCTTTAAGTCATCTTCTATATATGAACTAATGTGACTAATCATATTAGTAATAATTTTATAAAACGTTAGGAAATCAAGTTTTTTTTTATTGTAACACTATATTCGGTACTAGACACTTTACAAACTGAGTTTACAGTGTAACTTACAACGCCACGACTTATCACCGACGCTCAGCGACACAACACCTCCTGACCCGCTGTCTCGTACCCGGCGGGGGACCGGCGCTGATGGACAGCTCCCTTAATCACTCAGATTAGAGAACATTGAGATAAGTCTTTAATTAACCATGACTGGGAGAAATCCAAAACGCAAAGGCCGCACTCATGCCAGCTGATCGGACTCGGCAGCCGACGTGTTCCATGCGATTGTGCTCGGAATGAGAATGGCGACTTTTGTTTCTGTTCTTCTTTGTGTTATGCTGTTTAATTACGTAACAGGTTTTGACAATGCAAAATTTATCTGTGACCTATAAAAAAGCAATAAATTATTATTATCTTAACAACTAACATGCTATCTGTATTTTAAATCAGCTGTTGGGTGTCTGTCAGCTTAGATCAGCCGAAATATTTTTGATTTATTTATTCATAAGTTTATTCGAACGCGTAAAAAATATTGATTGTAATAACTTCGTAAACTCACAGCATAATAGACGAGGATGGATTTATAATAAATGTTTTTGAAAATTGAAATTATGTTGTAAGCATCACAAATACGCACAATTAAAAAAGTCAGCGACGTATTCTCAAGGCGAATCAAGTGTTTTTTTTTGTACATTACGACTTCAAAACATTATTTAAATATATTTGCTTTCATTGCTACTGAAATATAATTTTAATGAGTCAATATTGTGAGTAGATTTTGATTCTTCTATGTTGAGTAACATAAGGATACCCAAACGAATTCCTTGAAGATGAAGCAGCTTAATACCCAAGAATCAAAATCAACTTTTAAACAATGGCTGCCAAAACCTACGAACATAGAAGTTAATATAATTTAAAAAGTAAATGTAATTTACTTTTTATTTTTATATCAAATCGTTTCATATTGAATTACCTATATGTTACAGGTGTATGACGTCAGAATATGAATGGACTTTCGAATCAATAAGTTTTTTCTGCATCAATTGATAAAACTGTCAAAAGCGAAGGAGTTGTTTAATACCTTGACATGTTGCGGACATCGCGACTAAATTATTATACCATTGATTAACACATTATTACTGGGATTAAATATTACCATACGGACTAGTAACATTCTTTGAAAACAAATGTCAGAATTACAGCGCACAGTCGTCCTACGTACGAATCAACAAGTAAAAAATAAATCAAGCTTGTCGATCAGCCACAAACGCAGGGAAAAACAAACAAAGCCAAACTTAAAAAAATATAGAAAAAAAACTATGTTTTAATATGTATATAAATTTTTCTATATGAGTTGATTGGTAGCATAAAATATGTTGAATAAAAACACAGTGCATTATGAGCATTAAATTGGAATTAAATGCAATAAGATAGATATTATTTTTCGTGCTCTTTTAAATTTAAACAAGTTTCCGTGTAAAAGCAAGAACATAATACATTTTAATGTAGATCGGTTTTGGAAATATGTAGCTGTTATGTGTATTCGTCCAAAAAACTAAAATGCACATGTCAAATCAAAAATCACATATATACGTATAAATTAATCTTCACTGCATTTTGATTTAGTATTAGGTAGAGTACAAGAAGTTTTAATACTTGCAATTAATAAATTATAAGTGGGCAATCCTGGTTTTTCCCCTGATCTTCAAAGAATATAAATGCGTCGATAATTAAAATTTAATCATTCGTCAATCGGGCTATAGTGTCAGTCTACAGTGAGCTGTCAACAACCGTCAAATTCTGGTTGGCAATACGACCAAATCTGGAAAACCGGTCATTGTTTTTGATCGACTTTCCTTTTTGTTTCTAGACAGCCTCAATGATATCAAGTCCGCGTCAATCAACTTGATAAATATGACATTTGATTAAAAATTAAAAAAATATTATTGATAAGTGAATAACTTATATCTAGAAGTTTTTTGTAGGCTCGTTTTTACCGGCTGTCGTTTTTTGAAATTACGCCTATGCTGCTGGTAAATTAGAAACGAATTTGTCAACAGCATGTTACTTTAAACTTAATAACTAAATAACACAAATATTTTAATAATTCATGTGACCTTTTTTATATAATCTATTTTAAATAACCCACACATATCTAACCAATAGAATTTGTGTAACTTTCATAACTATCATGAGACAATCAACTTTTTTAAAATGCAGAAAATAGATTGTTCGTTCCAACTACAAATTCATCGATAGTAGAGTATATTTTATTGTTTAATTCTAATAGTTATAATAAAAGCGAAAGTAACTTTCTCCGAGAAATGCGTTTTATTATTATTTTTTGATATTTTAAATAGGTAGTTTGTTTATTTTATTTTTAAATCGAAAAATAAACAGGAAGGCTAAATAACATTTTATCAAATTTTTATTTTTATTTTGTAGGCTTCATTTCCATAAACGACCAGCGATGCCTAATAACAGATAGTGATCTTACTTTTTGTTAAATTAAAAACAATATTTACAAAATGATACTTATATTTGCATTTACAGCTTTATCTGATCACATAAAAAATATTTTTATATGAGTTTAATAAGATAATTTTAAATTGTAAAATATTTATTGTTTTCAAAAAAAATAAATTTATCATTATGTATTTGTGATTAATAACCGCTTGATACAACTTTAATTTTTAGTAATATAAATTGATAATGTAATAAATATAAAAACAGAAATAGCATTCTAAATATTTTACATGAGTGTGCATTTGTCCGTGCTTCTTGATAAACTTCATTCATTCAGACATGTCCCTTAATCTTTCAAGTCGTTTTATCAAATATCTTTACCTTCTTGGGTTTTGAGCTTTAAATTTTATTTTAACTTTATTTTGAAATAACTGATGGAAATATTTAGAAAAATTGAAGTACCTCGTCACGTTTTCCAATCGAAACTCGGACAGGATCACAAGTAATCGCTGTATTGGATCGCACCAATGTAACAAAAACATAGGTAAAAAGGTGACTATCTCAACTTGCCAATGGAAAACAAGCTGTAGATTGCAATCAAACTGTCAAATTCAACCTGATTTTTTAGCAGTCAATGCTATAAACTTTTTAGCTGCGCAAAAACAAAGACGCTGTTACCTCCGTGCTCGCGCCAGCCGCGAAATTTCCGAGGTGTTTTTAAGAATGCCTGGAATAATTTCCGAAGTTTATTTCGAAATAAAGTTTAAAACGCCGCGCAGTGCGCGACCCATTAGTCAGCTGGGCTGCGAGAGCTGCGGGGCATTCTTAGCGCCGAGCCCGCCGCAGGGTTGACACCTGATTTATATCAGAAAATTGTGTGGATATTTACTCATTTACTATATAAAAATTCTTTTTGCTTGCAGCTAGCCAATAGCGTCCTACATATTAGGCAAAACCGTAAAAAAACACCCAAAATAACGGGACGCTACTGTTTAGCTGCAAGTTGTATAATCGTTAGTTATTCAAAACACGAAGATCTACTCATATATGTAATACATGCTTTATTTTCTTAACTTGTTAAAATCACCTTAACGATACAAAATCAACGAATATAAATGGCTAAGAGATTACGAATACTTTTGCTAATGAGCGCTCTCGCCTTTTAAGAACTGCAGGAACTCTCAAATGTTGAATTAATAATATCAAACAAAACTCTGTCGTTTTTTAAACAAATTAAATTTTAACTAGATAAATTACAAGTATAATTTCCATAAAAAAACACACTGTACTTATTTGCAATATTTCACACGCAAGCAACAAATACTAATATAAATAAATTTGATTTTGTTTTTCAAAAAGTATGAATGACCCTTTTAAAAACGTATGCTCTTACAAACAAAAGGGATTGCTATTTTTTAGGTCATTCTAATTTGTTAAAATAATCTGTTTTTCCGTGTTTTCCGAGTTTTCCGCTTTTCAGTTTAATCATACAAAATGTCTTAATCTACGTTCACATGTGAAATAATAAAAATTTCTTACTTATAATCAAGTATTGACACTCTATCTAAATGAAGACAATATTTTGATTTGTGATAAAAAGTAAGACGTTTCATATAATTTTATCAGTCAACACCTTTACAAATCGTCTTGATTTTTTGTTTTGGTGTGATATAAATTGTTTGCAGCCCTGTTTATTGGCTAGGGCAGGCGCTATCAGCCGCGGGCCGCGGTCCCTAATCGGTCCATCTGCCATTTGTTAGTCCCTTTTATTCCGCGGCCGCTGCAGTAATGTATGCTAAATTTATGCACTGATAAAGCCCACCTTTTCGTTATTTATATTATGCATCGCGAGGCGCGCGAGGCTGCGCGAATATTTGTTGCGGCCTCTGGCTTCGAAAGCTCTGCCCTGTCTTACCCAGGGCTGCCAAAAGTTAACATTTCGATGCCGTATTTACTATTGAATTTAAAATCGTATTGTTAAATGCTGAATTTGATTTCTTACAAAAGACTATAATTCATGTATGTAAACACAATTGGTTTTGATGCATTGTCATCATCTAAAGTTTCTCAAAAAAATCAAGTATTATTTTAGTCATAAATGATAGATGTACCTAAATTATTTATAATGAAAAACATATGTGTACTCTAAACATAAAATAAATGGATTAACAAAAATGATATACGGCTGAAAATGTTTTTTCAGACACATTGAAATAATCAGCAGTTACGGTTTTATGGTTCATAAAAACGTTCATATATTATACACATATAAGACGCCGCAAATAAAGGTCACCCTTCAGCTACTGCTATCTGCTGCGCTGGCGGCTCTTCTGCATCAGGCTGTATTTATTACAGGGTAAGGCTGACCTGTAGGGCTGGCAGGGTGGTGCTATACCAAGAATAACAATACACCAAAGTAACTCAGACCAACACGCTATTATCAAAGCAAGCGTGTCTAACGCTCGAGGTACGATATATGTGAGCACGTATTCATCCGCCTATCGAGGAGTCAGGAAAGTATACATTAATCTTAGTGTATTATATCTTAGAACAGCTTAACTAAAAATGCTACATAGTAAATAGATTATGGAGGGTGTAAAATTTATAAGCATATAATAACATCCCTGTCAAGTTATTAAAGCTTATTAAGGTCAACTACAAACAATCCAAATAATAATGAATAAAGTACTTGACTGATTTTCCACATGTTCGTTTTTATTTGTGACCGGTTTCGCCAACCTTTCATGTTGGCAAAACTGGTCAAAAATTTATAAACATACACTTATTTCAATATTTGTACATAAATAAATTTTGAATTTTAAAATTGATTACAAATTCCCAAGTTTATTAATATTATAAGTATGAAATAACCACCAGCTATTTTCATGTATAAATGATAATTTTAGGTTTATTGCAAATTTTCACTATGAATTAAATTTGAATTTTGAGTATATTATGTTTAATGTACAAAATAATTTCAGTTTTAATTTTTCATATAAATAGTATCTAGACTCAGTGGTTTAGTGAAGGGCTGTGTTACAAACTGAAGTGCTTAGCCGAGTGGGGCAAAATAATGGGTGGAGCCTAAAGAGAGATCATGAAGGAGGTAAGTGTAGATACGACAGAAACGTGACTGTCCGAGTCAAGCTGCAAGAACATATGTTTATTTATGCACTTTAATCTATCCCCAACTACGTACCGCTGCAGTTCAGGGAAGTTGTATGCTTTTGCAATGCACCAAAGCAGGTGTTACTAAAACATCAAGATCAATATATAAACAAAGTATTAAATCGATGCTTTACGTTTTGAAGAAAAATCTAGATAATTTGTTTAGGTAAGTTAGGTTATTTCATTTGAAATATATATTTTTTTTATTATGCATTAATTTTGTTTTTCAAGCACAATGATTAAAACGCGACAAAACAGTCTCGTAAAAACTTTATCAATTTTAAAGTTGTATGTATATAAATAGGCCAATATCAAGATGTATAAAATGCGATCTTGATATTAAAGGACATATAAGAACAAATTTTGTGAAATTAGACAGAAAATAAATGTATTTGTAACTATAGATCCAATTCGGTATCGCCGATAAATTCCAACCGCTTAAAAGAAATTAAGATCAACAACGAAATAATATCGAAATTCAGTGATAATATTTTAATATAGATTTTTAAGAAACACCTATATATAATTAGAGACAAAGAATCTCAAAACAACTAATCATATATGTACTACAACATATATTTTGTATACAGACATCACGCGTAAAACATCCTCAAAAGAAAATTCTTGTTATTTTTCGTCATTTTGAGTGTTACCTCCAAAACACATATGTCACCTACAATACTTATTTTATAAAAATATTTAAGCTTTAGTAAGTTCCTAGCACCTGCTTTAAACAAAATTACCTGAAAATTGGATAAGAAAGGTTATGTTGTCTTTCATTTAACTATAATGAGAAATAAATATGTATGAGGTAGGTATTGATTGTTAGCTGCATTATATAATATTTAAATTCAGTTTCCAATAATTACGAATACCTGACGTTGGGAAGGCCTGTCCAAGATAATGAGAAGGAGATTTAGACGAAGAAGGTTAAGGGTTAGATACGATGGATATGCAAAGGAAACAATATTTAAACACGTTTTCAGAACTAACCACGTATTTTGTTTGGTTATATGTAAATTATTAACCCTACTATGGGGGTTTAAATGGTTATCTATCTATCTCTGTCTTGTGTTTAAAAATAAAAGTGCAGGAATCCAAACTTATCTCCGCTTAAGACTCTGGTACCACAGTAATGGAACCATCTTAAGAAAAAGACACCTGTACTTCTTACTATCTTATTATTCAGCAAGCGTTGTAATAACGGTCATTGGTTGTTATTAAATTAACCAATACTTCCGTGTAATGTGTCTAAAGTATATGACGCGTCATACCTAAAGTCTAAATAAATCATCGTTTCCTTCATACAAATAAACGTACCAGCGTAGGCTTAGATTCCTCAATAAACATTACTAATCAGTAACGATAACACATTTTATCACCTGTTTCCATTTACCGCAGACAATTTTTTTTAATTTCTCAACACAAATCTAAAGAAAACTTATGTGAGAGAAATTCCGCCAAAGTGAATTGAAAAACGTGTTGTGCCTTCTATTGATCGAGTGGAAGTGGTTTCTTTTAAAATATTTAACTGTTTCTACGTATTTATTTTATCTCATCAGAGTATATATACAACGTGACATATGTTTTAATATCTAATTTTTAATGCTCTTAAAAATTAACACCTCGTAAAAAATGATTGTCTTGGAAATCTGCTGTGACTTAATTAAATCTTTATAATATGAATTAAATATAATTATTTTAGTCAGATTTATGGTCTATATAAATTTAAAAATTACCATGAGTAGCTCAAGATTATTGAAAGAACGTTTATAAAAATTATTGTAATATACAGCGGCTTCATACCTGAAATTATTTTCATTGAAATCGCGAGCGCGTTCAATATTATATTTGTTGCCTTTCTTTTTAATTTTTTAAAAGTATTTATATAATTTCTAAAAGATAACAACGTTATCTTCACACCCAGGACTAGCAAGCTCTGGCGTGGAGATAATCGCAGTGTCACTTAGCACCGGAGAAAAAACATCAACGCGTCTTCAGTACAAAAACAGCCGGCCGTACTTCGCACATGGCCCTGACTTCCATCCTCAATCGTCTTCGCGTCTCCCTGATGAAACTCGGATCATTAAGTTGGCAGCTAATCACCGGCTCTAGATCCTGGAGGCACCTCGTCCATCATCAGTCAATGCCTACGGACTTAGGTGCTGAAAGATCTTCGTGCGAGCGCCTGGTCAGGGCTGAGTCGGGAAAAATAGTTTTATTTATATTGGTGATATTTATTATTACTAACGATTTTTTAAAACTTACTTTGACTTCGTATAATTAAAATATTTTACTTAGAAATACATAAGTGATAACTTCTTTGTTTCTTTGGTGATTATTTTTCCATCCTGAGAAATAGAAATGGATAAATTTTGTGTATTTAAAAAGATAAACATTACTTTAAACTGACTTTTTTTTCGATGAGAATTCTTTAAACATTTGACTTGAGTTATTAACATTTATATAAGCTTAAATGACTTAAAAAAAATTATAAAAGTAAATCGTAGTTTATAAATAACTTGACATTTTATTATGTAGATAATACTGTGATTTTTAAGACACTATAGTGGTAATGAGTAATCAAAAAAAAAAATATATATATTTATATATAAATATATGTATGCACTTAAACCAAGAATTCTAAACATTATAAGTGAAAGGAAAACTTCTCAGCATCAACGAGTTCGCCAAATCCACGAATAAGTTACTGTGTTTTTTCCCGTACATAAATAGACACTGAATTTAATTACATTTTAGCAGTGGACAATGTTTATGTACTTAAAGTAGTTCATTAATTACTACTTATTCTTGGTATCCATGGTTATTTGCATAATAAAGATATCTAAATAATAGCGCAGTTAATAATACTGTAAATATTTTACAACAAATAATCGTGACGAAGGCTAAATAGCAATAATTTATCTGCAATCAACCGATAAAAAATAGAAATCTAAAACACTGCAGTGGCGTTTGGTGGTGACTTAAATAAAAATATGTGTAAATATATTTTTATTATAACTAGTCAACCTTTTATTTCATAAAAATACTCGAATTCGTACAGTTAAAACACTTGAAAATCTAATCAGAATATCCCGTCTGTTTTTTGGCATTTTAAGCTGCCTATACACGTTGTGACACAACCAAAAACCAAACAGTGATTAGTAAATGACTTCAGTTGTTTTTTTTAGTACTTAAGCGGGAAAAAAACAATGCAAAAGAGGACGCTATTGTCTAATCACTTCGCTTTTTGGTTAAATTGCAGCGTTTGCAGTCCTTTCGCTCACTTTGATTATATCTCTGAAAAATAATTTATAAGCAATATTTTTGAATTTATTTCGGATTTTTAAATTTTCCACATAATATGCATTTAATATGCGATAAATAACCATATATATATAGAAGATCATTGTACTGTAGAAATGTCTTACCGCACGCCACTGTGTTTTACCGACCAATTTAGTTGACCAAGGTTGTAATTGGTCACAACTAGATCCTTTGCATAGCTTGCAGCCGCCATTGGACAAAAAAACAAATGAAATCCGACACTATTAATTTTGATCTGAACGTATCTGTTCCGACAGGTTGTCAACAGACCGAATCGCTTGTTTGATCTTCTATCACATGGCCGTTTGAAGCGCGTTTCTAATTTGAACGAACCAGTGAATTGTACAATATATATCATATCAAAATTAAACAAAAAAATTGATATAAATTTTGATTTACACGTTATTTTTCAAATTTGTGTTTTTTGGCATATAACTATTTTTAACAAGTTAGTATGAATTACATAATAAAAACCCGGTATTTGAAATTTTTAGCATAAAAAATTGTTGAAAATAAATATTAATTAAAGGTGACTCAGTGTTTTAGATATCACTGTAAATAATTATTGATGCACTTATGGGTTGAAAATAAACTTTCGAATAAAATTGATTAAAAAAAAGTAGACTTATCCTTATAAAAATTTTAATGTCCACCTTGATTTTTTTAATCTTTTGCTACCTACACATAAAAACATACATTGCTAATTAAAATAAAATTTAGTTATAAAAAAAAAAACTTATTAGCAGCTCTATATAAGGCCAGAAAACTAATCCGGCCCATGTCAACAGGGACGTCACAAGCTCTTGATTAACAGGGGCGATATGAAAGTACCCACAGAAATCAAGCCGACCGAATAATCACTATAACCAGTATTATTTTTAACATGTGTAAATATTTTTAAAAATATTATTATTTTAATAGAAGATTTGATATTCAATTTTTTTAAAAAATATTTATGAAAAAAGTTAAATTTTTAAATTGAAAAACTAAATAGTCAATACTGCTGGGTCATTAACCATCTCACGACTGCAAAGCAATTTCACCCTTGCGATCATCAATCACCCAGCGTCTTGTTCCTTGGACACTATACCGCGCCCGCCGTGTAATTAGGGGCCATTATCGCGCGCTTGTTTTTTTTATTCACAGCAGTAATTATGTACCGACCGTACTGCCTCATATTATGGGGTACTTTCGACGTTTCGACGTTTCGATTATCTGTTATGGGACATTCGTGTTTTTAATTTGAAGTGTGTGCTTAATTTGCGATATTTAAAATTATTATATAACTTTCAGTAAAATAAAAAATAACAAGTCATATTATTTCAAATGTATATATGACTTAACGCAATTCGAGATCTCTTACGTGTTTTAGAGAACATTGATACAGGGCAAAAATATATAAAGTTTTCGATTTCAATGTGTTTTGGTCCAATTCAAGTTGTAACCTTAAAAAAGTATGTTTTTTTTTTTTAATTATAATTTTATTTAAAAGTAAAAAATATATATACTAAGGAAATTCAAAAACCACGTTGAGCTTTTCAAAAAAAGCCAGCAAACCCTCGGAGTCAGCCGGCACAGCCTCGAGTCCCAAGATCCACCTTCCCCGGTTGACAGCTGCCCGACGGCTCACGAAGATTAATGCACGCGTCCATTTGTCCGGCGGACATCTTGGAAATGGCGGCCGGCGAGTGACAGCCGCCATCGCGGCCGGGGTTATTAAACGCACATTTAGCGGCCCGCTTCAACACGAAAATGTCATGTAATTTTTTTGAGTAATTGAGATTCGTGTAGTTTCAATGTGCCCAAACGAATCAACTATATTTTTTAATAACTTCTCTATTTCAAATCGCATTATAATAATGCTCTAAGTATATATTAAATGTGGACAACCATCATATTTCATATCATATTGGAATGCTTTAAGTATCTTGATGATGCGCGTTCGTTTTTATGTTTCTTCAAGAATCCGGAAATGTAAAAATACTTTTACTAAACAGTTTCTTGTTGATTTACTTAATAAACTGTGAATACACATAAAAAAAAATTAGCTACGTATGTACATAGTAAATATATTTACATGACTGTCTGTATAATTAGAAACATCAAGAAATTACTATGTTAAAATTTTGGTATTGTACACTTCACTATTTTTTTAAACAAAATTTTAATTTTAATTTAATATATTGTTTTTTTTTAAACATCTTTTTTCTATTTATTTACTTTAATACAATCCATTGTTAGCATACATTTTAAACAATATTTTTATTACGTATTTCAAAAATATTCTACAAGCCTTTTGATAATTACGAATCAATAATTTACTCAATAATTAAAGCCGCTTTCTAGTATTTGATATAAAATTCAAATCCAACTCAAACGACACGTATAATTATAGAGCTGTCAGCATAAATAATTAGAGGCTATGAATTCCACCATTTTTCAATAATTCAAAGACCGCCATTGTGACAATTGCTACGCGAGGTCGTTTATTTAAATTTTAAATGAGATATTTATTAATCGCCCTGTCGCCGCATTTGCTACAGTTTGTAAAGCCATCGAATATTCTGTCAGTTTATTAAGCAGCTCGTACACGGCATGCCTGCGAGCGAGAACAAAGAATAAAATTTTAAATAGGCTGTAATAATAAAATTTAAGAAATAAGAGCTTCAAACATGTTATGATGTTTATCTAATCTAAATAATTTAACTTATCATATTATTCCGTTATTTAACTTTATTCGCTCAAATTCTATGAATGATGATCCGTTTATTACGATATAAAGACATGCTTATAAAGTAAATATAAAATAGTTAATATGTATACATTAATTTATAAAAATAAACTATGAATATTGATACTACACCTTCGATTACACTTTAGTTTGATAAAAAACTTTAAATGTGTGAAAATTCATGTAACGTTTTATGTTAACAATACAAATAAATACAACCGCCAAATTAAAAATAATATTAATCTTTGTAAAAATTAAATTATATTCGGGAGGAGTAGGATAAAGCATTCACTCTAGGACAATCTTTATCATACATTATTCACGCCAGCTTGACTACTAACGAAGACACATTTCAATCAACAAACTGTAATAAACGTACGCACAAAAAAAGCTTATTTCAACACGCATGTTTCTATTTTGAATTAAAACATATAACTTCTCTGAATCACCTTTTACAACGGTTTGAAGCCATTACTCATTCAAATAAGAAAAATGATTTAAAAAATCTTATACTTATATTTTATAAAAAACAACTAAACACTTTGCATCCAATGTAATAAATAAACATCTGAAAATGTAGTTTTTGATATCTTTTTAGCAATATAGCAAAACAGAACCACGAAACCCAGTGGCGTGCGCGCCGCCATTAGGGGATATTTACGAATTGACGTCCAATCATAAGAGCCCTTAGATATAATTAGTGCTGCTATTAATCACATATAATTGGCAGGCTGGCTGTTATAAAGAGGAATTAAGGCGATGAGTGGCTATCGTTGTTTTACATTTTTTATTCGATAATTACCCACCACGAGCTGCCTTTGCGTGAGTACTCTGTCATAAGCGTTACTAAATTTTTGACGACTATTTTATTTATTTTTTATCAGTCATTAACGTATTTTCGAATCAATCTAAACACTAAAAATTTCAGTCAACATATGCATGTACTTATTATATAACTAAAAATATTTTAAAAAATATATTCATAATTAAAAACACAAACATTTATTCATAAATTTTATCATTTCATTGCTCATTTGCGTGTTCGCAAGCTAATAAAATACAAATGCACACAAATCTTCTATATAAAAATAAATAAATATAGCAAATCGGATAAATCACTAACTACTAGTGGAACTGCGTTCAAAATAATATTTTGTTTTTTTTTTTTTTTAAATTAATGCAATGGACTACTTAATTATTTAAATGGTAATTACTATTAATAATGAGTTATGTAGGAGAACAGGACGTTAAACGTGATTCTCTTATAAAATTATAATTAAATTATTAAGTACTCAACATTTAGCATTTATATACTGGCTTATTAAAAAAATTACTTCCTATGTGTATTATGAGGTAATTGTCTTCGCTAATCAGAGTGGACTTTGTGCACAGGGTGTTCCAGTTTTTGTAGTTGCCGCCTCTGTTGGATCACCCTGTTAATTACGACCGCAGTTATAAAGCA
The DNA here is from genome assembly GCA_022113835.1 of Atopsyche davidsoni. Classification (NCBI taxonomy): domain Eukaryota; kingdom Metazoa; phylum Arthropoda; class Insecta; order Trichoptera; family Hydrobiosidae; genus Atopsyche; species Atopsyche davidsoni. The sequence continues at coordinate 5,489,231 of JAILWY010000021.1, forward strand.
CCTCTCACTTCGTTATTTCTGGGGAAAAACACCGACACACCTTTATGGCCCGGACTTCGAATGAACGCACCGGAAATAAATATTTTTGGTATTATTACTTAGAAATTTAATACAAAAACAAGACAAATAAAAAACAACAATTTCAATATAAATTGTTTTCAAGCAACCAGAAACAGGCATGAGCATTATTACAATAATTTGGAATTAACTTGCCAAGAGGGGGATCGTACCAAGGACCACTTGATTTAAAGTCTAACCTCAATCAAATGATGTGTCTTTAAAATAATCAAGCCATGTTAAAATAATGCCAGTAGTTCGGCCCTGCAAGGCAGTATTTTTATATTGCTGCTAAGACAACAGCGCTCTATCAAAACCTCGGTATTGTTGCATTGTTCCGGCACACACGTTATCTCGAATTTAATTGAATCATATATCATAAACATAATTACACTCAGCTCTCGCTCTAAATTATTTCACACATTATGTAAACAGCTTAATTATACGATATATCTGGGAAAATAGGACATGCCTTAATAAATTAAACCATGCTTTAGATAATCTTTATGTATTTTTTTACATTTACTTTAATAAACGTCACACTAGTAAATATACCTTTAAAAAATCTAAATAATCTCTAATATCCCGAATATCTATAGTCAAAATAAATTTATTGTGATTCAAAATATAAATAAATCATATTTTATCCAAATCAATATAAATAAATAATTTTTCCATCGATCGTAAAAATTTAAATATATTGAAGCTTGAAAAATGGATACTCCTCAACATTTAAGAACTTATGTCATATTTGTACAATGTATATATTATAGTATTTCAATATCCACAAAACGGTTTTATTCGCATAAAATAAGCACGATTTGTAAACATCTTGCATATTTAGAGTATTTAGATTATATTCACACAAACTCGCTGTTAAGTTGACTTAGCTTTAATATCTTACGTTCGTGGGACAAGCATAAATAAGATATAGTATAAAGATGATCCCAGCTGTTTTTCACATAGTTTATTTGCTATGTCGCTTTATTCATGCTCTACCTATTTTAATTTAACACTCTCAGTCTTCCGATGTGCCAGATTTAAGAAAAACAAAGGCGATCAAATTTCAAAATATATAATAAATTTACGTCATTATTTCAACTTTTGTACTTAAAAAAAACACATTTTAATTAGGATTAAAATATTTTGGATGAGACTCTATTTAAAAATAAAGATATTATTAAAGAAGTTTTAATATATGAGAGTGGTATTCTTTAATATCTCGTGAATTCTTTCAGCAGTGGGATATCTAAAAACTGTGTAAAATGAAATTTACGACCCAACTCAGTAGTTAAAAATATCTTAAATCATGTTATATGAAATGAAAAGCTTTTTGGACCACAGAACTTTGGCAACACGGCAATATATAATGCAGCCCAGACGTAAATTTATATTTATTTGCTAAATGTCCAAACATTTTTATGAATTTATGGGATTGCGCAATGACAAATTTGATGATGTTTTATGTTTATGTTGGTATGCAACTGGTTTTCTAGTCAAATGAAACGTAAATTATGTTAAAAGTCAAATCAACAATTCACCTCAATCTTTTATATTTTAGGATTCATCTCGCCTCATTGCATCTGACGATGAATGACAAACTTTTTTATTTCATTCAGAGACGAATTGATATGCAATGTAACAAATTTTACTTCTTATAATAAACAGTTTACTACATATAAAATATATTTACAGGAATCTTTCAGAATTATAGATTAAATATCTCTATTTTTAATAATAACTTTAATACGTTAAAATTTAAAATATATATTGATTGCAGAAAAAACTATATTAAAAAGTTAAAGCTGTCTGTGCTTGATGGGTTAGCTCGACTCTCAAAATATTGCATTTAAACTAGGTTCATGTCATTAAATATTTTTATTCCTCAGTAATTAGAGCTTTTAAGTTGAAATAATAAAATTGTTATAAAAAATATTAATGACAGGGTATAAATTACATTAATGTTATGAAGCTGTAAATTTACTCACAATTAACGAAATGATTTATTATCATTGGGGTGATTTTTAAGTATATCGTCAAATATTTAATTCAAATTTCAGAAATAATAGAGTAATAGATAACGAGAAACTGGTTTTAATAATTGAAGAAAATAACATAATTAAAGCTATTGTTTATTTATTTGAGTCTTTACTTTCCAAAATATACTGTTATAATATCATTATTAATCATTTAATATTATTGTCTAAAATAAAACATATTGTGCGTGAGTAATATCATTAAAAATATTTTTAATTGGCAGATAAGAGAAACGCTATAATATATCTGTTTTTTAACGCCAACATAATAATTTTTTGTATTCATCTCTTTCATATATAAAATTTATTTCATTTCACCAGTATTTAGGTTCGCTTTCATATTAAATATATTTTACTATCGATCAAATGGAAAAGCTACCAAAATACAGACATTAAAATTTTAAAATTATAAATTTGATTTCGAGCATTCTTCACTTAAAGAAAAGTTTGATATTCTTATATTCCTGGCGATGATATAACGGCCCACATGTGTGCTGTTTATCATGGCCTAATATCTTAAAGATGTGAAATTTCATGGGCTTAAGTATGGTTTTATATTAATGTGAGTTATAATATAATAAAAACAATTATAAAAAACTAAAATTAGAATTTATGTTATGGATGCAAAAGATCTCTACACTGAGAGAATGACATGTCGACGAAAAACACTGACAGTAAAAAAATATCTATTAAATATAACTTTGCCCAATAAAATGTCCTAATCATAAACTTATAACATGCAGAAAAAACACCAAAGACCTTTAAAATAAGACATGCTAATATATGCATAAACCCTATTTCATATTAGTGAATACTTAAATAAACTATATAAGTTTTTGAGACAACTGGCGTTTATTAGTGCAACAGTAAGATCGTTAATTTTTTTTTCTATCTAAGTTCTAAACTCTTTTACGAAATTAGATTTATCTTCCAAACTATTTGTTTTTTTTTTTTTTTTTTCATATTTTAGCAATTGATCACAATTTTTTTATTATATTAGAATACATATCTTTAGTAAGAGCAAAAAAAATTGTGTACAACAATTCATTTGTTTTTTGTGTAGTTATTTTTAAGTGAACTTATGAACAATTGAACATTTTTGATTATAGGTTACTTTTTAAAAATGATCATTTTGTAAATGTAGATTAAAGTAAAATATATAAATTCTTAAGCTGCATTGTTGTGGCTGATGGACGTCCTTGTCGGTAATGCAGCGGCCTTATTGTTGTTTCAGTTTACGAGGAAATTTTATGACTTCAAATCGAGACAACCGGCGGTAATCTAATCGAGACAAAGATAGTAAATTCTTCACATTAAAGACGTCCGCGATACATTTATAAGCCTCCTATGAATTTTTTTACACCATGGATATATTTTATTGGTGCCCATGGAGTTGTAAATTTTGATTATCTTGATTTTCAGAGACGTAAGTACTTTTTTTTTTTATTCATACCTGATAATTAAATTTCTAAAATAACTAATATTTTAAATTTCACAAGTTATATGACAAGTATTGACCACTTTAATCCATTTAGTAATTATTTGAAAAAATATATTTAAAAATTGTATATATTTATAAAAAAACATATCAGAAAGATTCATATTTAAAAAACAAATACTAAGAGATTACGTGTATTTTTATTCATCAGTGTTTTCGCTTTTTAAGTCTGGAGACATCTTTCAAAGGCAAAATCGCTTACAAACAAAATAATTGTTATCTTTACAAATAAAATTTACTACTTAATAAGTTACATAATAAAAACATTATCTTGAAATAGGCTTTTCAAATAATTCGAAGTTTAATAAAGTGAAGAATCTTTTAGAGTTTTTAAAAGTTAGACAATGAAGTTAAAAATATGTGTATGGTTAGTTATGCATCTGATGATGACCTAGTCTATTCGGTCGAAACTAGTCATGCAAAAGAAGACAAAATACAAAGTTACTTTTATCATTTTATTAATGGATCTTCACCAATCAAATGCCTTGTCCCTCAACAAGATTTTTAATTAAATCCAAATTTTATTAAAAATAATCAAAGCACAATTTTTTTAAAATAAAAATCCCTTCTTTAAATTCGTTAATATTCGTTTAAATATTTAGCACGATAAATTTAGGCAATGATTATTAAATTATTTATTTCCATTAGCTCAGAAACCACCCCTGTACGTCCAACGAGGGTAGTGCCCTGCCCCCTGTCCGAGGCGGTCCCGGGCGATAGGACTCTGGGGGCGATTCCGGGGTAGATCGGACGCCTTACTCCTTATTATCCTTGTATGAGGATTTACCAGCTCCTGTTGAAATGGCTCTGGAGATCCTGCTAGATCAGTGTATTTGAACTTTCAAGAGAATAGGATATCCCTCGATCGAGAGATATATACAAGGGATAATGCCAATTTGTGACTCTACGGTTATGGAACCTGAAAATGCGTGATTCATTTATAACGTTTTTTTTTATTTACAGTAATACAATAAGTAATAAACATAAATAATAAAAAGGGTGCATATCCTTGTAAGTCTATTTAAAAAATGCATAATGATCCCTTCTTAACAAATCCTTAGGTTTGAGAAAAGTTTGCCAATTATAAAATTAATATAAAATGAGAACTTAAATATAAATACTTAGAAACAAAATCAATATGGAAGTTTAAAAAAATATGTTATTAGATAATTCTGAATTCCTCTTTTCTGTTAATACTACAAAGCGCTTTTATATTTCATTACGTAATTTCGTATATTGTTTTGAACTTAACCAATAGAAAACAAAAATTACCCTTTGTTTTTCTTAACTCTATAATTGTAAATAGCCCAAATTAAAACTAATTTTGTATCGCAACGGATAAAACCATTTTTAAAAAAATTTAAATCAAGACTAAGCAGCCAATGAAATGTTCTACAGAATAATCATACTCAGTTAATGCTAAGTAAAATGCATTTCTAAATGATTAGAAAATATTATAATTAATACAAAGATGATTTTTATAGCAAACTAATATTTGCTAATCTGCTTTTCAAGAATATAATCATTCGCTAATCGGGTTCTTCTTAGATTTATTTATTTGGTATTTATACTTATTGAGTTATCGGTAAGTGACAAAATGGCATGGCAGTTCAAACACGATTCTGAAACAAAAGTAATACAGACATTCAAAACGAAGGTGGCACGTAAGAAAATAAAAAAGACATGGCAAGGGTAAGAAAGGGTAAAATCAACCCTTCCCAGACAATCGCCGGGCTTCGGTAAACGGTCACCAGGGGCCGGTAGTGCGCCCGGGGGCGGAAAAGAGACAATCTCGTCTCGTTTCCGCTGTACAAGGAAATCACGACAGAGTGGTGAACTTAAATCCATCGGATTTGTCAAATGGCTAAATGGATTCTTGGTCCGTGCTAAAAAAAGTAGTAGCAAAAAAACGCTTTTTTATGTAGTGCGTGTTAAAAATTTGTATCAAAAGTTATCTCGTCTAACTGCCAACAAGCCTGAGCATTTAGCATTAGCGTTTATTTCACCTATACCAAGAATATTATATTATATATACGATTGTTTTTTATGATGTAAAAAGTCTAGGATCGCTGAAGCGCAATTCAGCAATTATAAATTCGAATAAATAAATCTCAAAAGAAATGCTGAAATTGCTTCTGTTACCAAAATTAGCTAAAGTGTTTGTTAAAGACAATTTGGATAAAAATGCAAGAACAGACATTCAAATATAGTTTAAAATTTGATAACTTTTACTGAAACACAGACTTACGATGTATCTTTAACAAAAAGTCTGTCGCAAATACTTAACAATATTTTAAATAAAATTCCTTATCTCTGAAATGCCTACTTAAAATTTCAAATTCACGCAGCTTTGTTTGGGCCGAAAATAAATTTATTTTTGTTGCTAAATACAGCAATTAAAAATATTTATACTAAAAATAATAAAAGGAAAACTCTTAAAGCTTCCATTAAAGGCTATTTATTGGGCAATTGAAAAAAAAGCTTTTTATAAAAATCACCATTAGCGTACATTTTCACCTCTCCACCCCATCGAAAGAAAACGCCAGCCACGCCACACAATCCGACAAATTCAATCGCCGCCCTTATCGGCGGACCAGGGCGGATAATTCCCGCCTACCCTTTAAAAAGGCTGAATATAAAAACATAAAACGCCTCCGTAGGGCGGAGGAGCAACGTAAAAGTTCATGATCCACCCCGTGGCGTAATAACGTAACAACGTGTCCGTTAAAGAGCGGACAGATGGTATCTCGCAGGATATCCCTCGCTTGAGGGCCGAACTCGGTATATTCGCAAAAATATATTTTTTAAATATATTCCACATCATATTATTTCACAGATGGAATGTGTTGTGAAGTTAAAAATATTTTTAAAGCTGTTCATATTATTAAAAAAAAATTGCTAGTAACAGCATAAAACATTTTGTAAAATGATTTTTAAATTCCTGTTAAAAAATCATTACTTATCTTCTCTCGAACAGTTTTGATTTGCAGTACAATTTAAAATATTACAATGAAAATAATTGCAGATTTTATGTCAAAAATAGTACATTTATTCATATTTGTGAATTCTCCAATATGTTTTCATATGTAATCTTTAAAAATATTTTATAAATTTGTTTTAATATATAATTAAAAATAAAACGCAATATTTCCGGATACCCGAGTCCCTCCCACAGAATCACCAACAGACAAAAGGGGTGGGCAACACGGGGGGAAAGGTTGTCACGGGCAAAAGTCTGACAAGAAAATGTGGCAACATTCCCCGTGACAGCTTCCGTTGGACAAATCAGTGTTTATCGCCGCCCGCCATTACCTCGCCCGCCGCCATCTTGCGTGCGGGGGGGGGGGGGGCGCTAGCGGCTACTCTTGGAGAAGGATAAACGTTTAATTCGATAGCAACTGTATTTTGAATTGAATTGGACAATGGTAAGTAATTCGATTTTTTTTAAATATAATAATGAATAGTTCGGAATTGTTGCATATTTTTTTAAAGAGTTTTAAACTATCAACTGGTGTTTTTTTTTTTTCTACTAGCCATTTTTTAAATTACATTAAAATTAATCATATAATTTTTTTTACTTGCTTAAATGATTTGTTAAATAACTACGAATAAAATCTGAAAAACAAATATTTTTGTATATATTGAATATTTTAGTATTTTTTGAATTGTGTGCTTACTTAATTTTGAAAACTCTATTACTAAATATCCAGGAGTATAATAAAATCTCGCTTTCCCTGACAGAAAGAGACGTCGGGAGACAGTTCGTCGCGCCTAATAACCCACTGAATGTCAATTAGTGCCCCGGTGTCCCCTTTTGTTTGCAACTTGTTCTGACTTACCCTCGAGTCAGCGTCGCTCCCGCTGTCCCCTTCAGGAGTTACGGCTCGCTAATGAAAACTTACCCGGAATTGATTGCCTCCAAATGTATTTATTTTGAAAATTTTCCTCTGAATAAATACAATTAATTCAATGATTTATTTAAAATTATATTAATACATACTTAGAGACTTTCGTTTTAGTCAGGTTGGGAATTCGAAAGTTCGAAGATTGTATTAATTTTATTTCGCTTTGAGACTCGGTACAACTCCTGGTATTTTGGATTTGTAAAATCACGTATTATCTTTCGGTGTGCAGTCTTTAAAACCCTTATTTAAACTCACTGCCACCAAAGACATCTTAGGTGTATGTTAATACAAATATCTGGAATGACTGCTCTATTATCTGCTAATTAACTCAAGTCACTCACAAAAAAAGTCACTCACTTATCCATACTCGATAAGATAAGAATATGAAAACTGGATTTACTTTTTTGTATTTCAAATAACAATCACAACATTAACAAAGTATAACAATAATAAAGTAATTAGTATAAAAATTATGACACGATTTATTTTATCAACCAATTTAGAAAGTCTGATCCTACAATCTCATGATAACATATTCACACACTAGGTATAGCATATTCGTGATAATTAGAGACTAATCAACTATCGTTTATTTTCTTTTTATTTTCCATAATATAGCTTTTTTAATTAATATTTGCATACCATACACATATTTTCAGCTATATTGTCTAACTTTTAAAACCCCTTAAAGATTATTCAATTTATTATACGAATTAATTGAAAAAGCCTGCTTCAAGATAATGTTACTTGAATAAACGACAATTTTGTCTTTAAAATTATATGAAATTCATTGAGGTAAGGAAAGCAGCTAATTTTGAAGATCCTTGCAACTTTGATACTCTATACTCTGTACAAAATACAACGCTTTTATTGGACAATTTTACCCACCTTCCCCTTTCATTGCTTTTCTGAATTTCTTGCTTTGCTTGCACCGCTCTTGCCCTCTTCTCCCCTGGGGAACATTCAAGGGTAAGAGGGTACAGATACGGTGATTAGAGTGTGCTATCGCTAAAAACTTGACAATTTATTGAACATTACGTTTTTGGTGCAAATTTTACAAATTATCTTATTTCATTTTTCTATAAAAAATTTGTTTCAAAATTACTTAATTTTCTTCAATAGCTCCAATTATTTAAACCACATATTGAATATTTTACAAATATACATTAAACTACCAGATTTATGTATAAAAAATATTTTTACTCCTTAAAGGCATTCAAAAATCAAAAAAACTAAAATCATTTTATCAAGTTTTTACAGTATCGAACTATACATCGAGATTTTTCAAAACAAAAATGCCTCCCATTGCTTTGTTTTATAAAAACCTTATTATTATTTAAATTAGCTTTTAAAACAATTTCAGTATAATATATACGCATAGTAAAAGATATAGTAAACATAAATATAGTTTACAACCTGTAGTGACCCTAACACGGTATTAAATTTGCAAAAAAAAACTAGAACTACATTGCACTGTCTGCTTGACCAGATCAAACCCAATAACACTTTGATAAACGGCAACAATAAAATTACTTGATTTTAAAGTTTACTGTTATAAATAAAACACTTTTTCGCAAATTTCAGCATTTTTACTCATTGTTATGCCATCCAATATAAACACTGAGGGTGTTTACAAATATTGTTGGCTTAATTTTCATTAGTAAAGCTTAGGTGGTTGTGGGCCAACATTGATCTATAAATATGATCAAAATCAAAGTTTGATACTAGTCTTGTATTTATTTAAATTAAATTAATATTTAAATATACAGGCTTGTACATATTAATAGTATTGAAGACTATTGAGATAAATCTTAGAATGATACTCGCAAGACAATGATCTTGTATATCAAGCCTTTTCTCATCATTGTACCGTCATCTTCCACTTTCTACAGACACCCCTTGCCTTAACTTAACTTTACACCCTTAACTAGGGGCATGTTTAAAATACGGCGGGGTGTCATGAAGTCTTAGAAGGGTACTTGGCAAACATTACGAACAGTCATTATGCAAATTGTCGGAAGGGTTGAATTTTAGAGCTTCTAGATTAAGAAGGCAGCCTTTTTTATAAATACTAATTTTATTGTTACGAATGTAAACTTAGTAAATAAACTTTATGACTCACTTATTAAAAAACAAAACAATCCAACTGAAAACTTTATTATACTATGATTGTTTGGGGATTATTTTGGTTTTTATAACCCTGGATACTCTTTTAGCAATTCTCTATTTATGGCTTATGCTGGAAATACTAAAAGCTGAAGACGACTGCAATCCTGCAATCATCTCTATAAATTTTAATTGTTGCTCTGTTGTCGTTTTCAATCATAGTCTTCTATTTAAAAGACTTACACTCTTTGTTCAGACTCACACCAATCGCATTCAGTGTAATTTCTATAAAATAAACTGTAAATTATTTAATTGTTTATTATTTGTCTGCTTCTTATTTCGTTGTTATCACAAAATACTATTAATGCGTATTAATTTTTGTCTTCATTATTCATCCACAATTTAAAACCACGCTTAAAAATAATTAAACACTTTCATCAAATTACAAGTAGAAAAGAATCCATCTCACTCTCGTAGTTGGGGGTAGGTTGAAGCTGTGAGTAAAGGGTGTCGTAGAAGCCTTCGTTAATTCATTGGAGTGATGGCGTTCATTTGTCAGCCCCGGGGGCGGAAAGAGGTGGAAAAGAAACGGACAGTGCACCCCTCTCTCTCGGCTCAAGATTGATTGAACGAATAGAACTTGTTCTCACGTCTCCGGCTTGTGAAAAATTAACGGGGGCGCTGGTGTTAGATCTTGATTTTACTTTTGTGTGTGTGAAATGTTTGATAATAAAATAATGTGAGTAATTTATCACTACATTTTAGATATTAAGACCTATTTTCTATGTTATTAGCTAAACCATTATTTCCGATTTTTGCCGAATATTATAAGAGATATTACGCTATCGTTAATAGACTTTCAAATAAAAAGTGAAATCCAATAATAAACACCATTTTAGTCTGGGAAATTAATTAAAACGCACAATTCTTATATAAATTTAAAACGTACATATTATTGTGCTTGTCGAAAGTTCCAGACTTGGGTCTCACTCCATAAACAATAATAAATGGTCCATCACTTGTAAGCCAACTTCCACCCGAAAGCTCTATCAAGTAGAAAATCACAGTACTACAAAAAGCTCTAACATTCAAAGACATTAACCAATGCACCCTTCAGACTCCCCGAAGCTTATCCTTCCCGCCCAGTGACAGTGCGACCATCACAATACGTCACATCTGACCGCAGCGGTGACGACGTGATCATGGGGCGGTCAGACCACAGTCAGAGCACCGGCTGACAAATGGCACGGGAGGGGAGGAGGGTGAGTTAGGGATTAGGGAATGCTTCCGATCTGTGGCTTTGGTAGATTGAGATACTTTGTTTCTTTGAATTGCGACACTCTAGATGGCTTTTATGGATTTAGGAGATGTTGATAAAGCTGTACATTAATTAATATATATACACATATAATATAATGTATAAACACACGCAATACTATTATTTTTCTTATTATCCCGATTAAATATTACATATGATATTTCATCATCTTAAATAGGTACCATAAGTATAAGAATAACACTGTATGTTGCCACTTGTATGTCCATGACTCTCACTGTGAAATAAATATTTAAACATTTATTGCATGCAAATTATAACATGAAATACTTTCTATTAAATTGCGTCTTTTTTGTATTGAAAATTTTATTTTATTACAAATAAAAATCAAATCAACTGACAAATAGCTAAAACAATTCGTAATTTATGATAATGTCACCTTTTTCCTAAATATAATTATTACACAATTCTTTGCAGCATTCCCTTTCAATTAGTCGAATCGCGTCTCAATTAAAACCCTAAACGCGTGACGCTCCTCATTCCCTCGCAAGGGATGAATTTAATTACCGGGTAAGACACACCCCCAGGAGCTGTCAGTTCACATAACGGATCAGCTGTTGGCAAGTCGCAGCTGATATGACGCGTCACCCTCGCGCCTACCCTGACGGCTTGATACCCTCCCCTAAGCCCAGGCCAGAACAAGGGGTTGGTTGTCAGATAAAATTATAGCCGATTGGAATTTGATTATTTAATGAAGTCGAATGAGACAGTCGAATTAACTCACTGTCTGGGGAGATTGCTAAGTTCGTTGATTGCGTTCAAATTGAAATGGACAACTTTTTATAAAGCAAGAGCAGCATAGTAAGTATTATAACTACATAGTTGGATTTACTCTGGACCTTAAATAGATCCTCCAAATCCAACTATAGGACCATTCAATACGTGAGAGTACTTTCAAACTGATTTATAAAATATATGCCTTCAACTTTTCGATGTACCTAATATATACGAGTATGTTTGTATATTTTTTTAAGTTTGGTTTTATTTCAATTTGCAAACTAATAATAGAAGAATATCAGAATGATTATTTAAATCAATATTGTATGTTATAATAATATTACATAAAAATATGATTTTTAAGTTATCGATTTATTATTTGATAGTTTTTAAATTTAACATTTTTTTCGTAGATTGAGCGATTTTGAAAGTGGTTAAAACCACTTGATTCGGCATCCATTGCAATCGTATGAAAGATACGTAAATAATATGAGAAAAATAAATTCTGTTATTTCCGTTGCGAGATAAATTTCATGTTTTTACATTTGTACTTAACTTTAAAATATATATTGATATTTTTTTAAAAATCACACGTGTCTTTCTCATAAGAATTATTTTTAAGGGTGTAAATGATCTCATTGTTTATTAGAAATTTCATGTGCTGATTAAAGCCCTTGTTCATCCCAGGCAATAACCAAATAAAAATTTGATTTAATTATACGCTTAAAATTAAAATAAAGTGATGAAATTACCAATTCAGGCCTTTTAATCGAGGCAATCTATAATATGCTAATGTGAAATTAGATTTAGCTACCAGCATATCAGTCAACACGGAAACTTTCCATGTTCTTCAAATTTAGGGATTGCAGTGGATATGAACCATTGGTACGTGAAAGGTATAAATATACTTGTAGAAATATACATATGGATGAAGTGGATATTACATTGTTGTAATAGTCTTAAAGTGGTCACAAAAAAATACTGTTTTACTTTTTTTACTGTGTTATTTGTTACCGCAATGACAATCATATATAAGTAAGCATGAGCTTTTTTAAAATTAAATAATGAATACCAGTTTCAATGCATAAAATAATAACAAAGCTATAAGAGAAGACAAGAAGCATCGTTTTCGTTTTAAATTTATTTATCTTATATTTATGCAATTTGTTTCATAAAAACAAAGTGGCTTAAAGATTTAAAAGCATTGTATCCAAAGGCTGTTTTTTCAAATAGAGGTACGCTTATTTTTTCAAATTTTTTTCTACATTTAACCACGGTTTTAATGTTTTCGTCGAGCGTTTCAGGTGGCTCTGTGTTATTTCGGCGTGTACGGATGTATTCAATAAATAATTTCCCCGCTTTCCGCGACTCCAGTGCCCCTGGCTGGCGGGCCGCGCCGTATCGCTGTGTCCTAATAAGTTTATCTTGCGCCCCTGACAGCTGACAGCTGGTCGGGGGCGGGGGAGGGGTAATTACTCTTAGGGATGCGTCGCAGGGAGCTCCACTCAGTATGTTACAGATTGTAATTTATTTTGATTTTATAAGATAAGACAGGTTGTTCTCATATGTAGCGTAGGCCAATGCAGCCTTTGGTACTCCTCCGCATCAAAAATAAACGAGTATTGAACATAGATGTAACAAACCTCATAGAAATAGAAACTAAAACATATAACTGAATTATGTGCCAAGTGTGTAAAAAACGGTACAAAAATATTATCTTAGTACTTAAATATTAGTTGATTCACGAAATATATTAGAATACGTGAAAACATTTCTATTGTATATTAATTTTAGATTAATGTTAATCAGGATGCGTATTTATTTACCCATGCAGGTATTAGTATGTTTATGTGATTAAGCATATTTTTTCACACATTGAAAACGATTAAAGAAAACTCTCAGAAAATATCATCGTGACTTGTGAGGGATTCGAACCCACATCCCCAAGCTTTCATGGCCGGTGCATTTATCCAACTATGCTAACGAGCCACTGCAATTTAGTGAGAATTTCTAATAATCATATTCTACATATGAACTAATATGCTCGGGCTAATCAATATTTAATGATTTGCAAACACTGGACTTTTTAATTAAAGTAACAAGTGAAGCATTTTTATATCCAAAGCTGGTTATTATTATTTTTAAAATCTATTGATGTTTTAGCCGAGACGCGCACCATTCAATTATATTAATTTTAGATTAATGTTAATCAGGATGCGTATTTATTTACCCATGCAGGTATTAGTATGTTTATGTGATTAAGCATATTTTTTCACACATTGAAAACGATTAAAGAAAACTCTCAGAAAATATCATCGTGACTTGTGAGGGATTCGAACCCACATCCCCAAGCTTTCATGGCCGGTGCATTTATCCAACTATGCTAACGAGCCACTGCAATTTAGTGAGAATTTCTAATAATCATATTCTACATATGAACTAATATGCTCGGGCTAATCAATATTTAATGATTTGCAAACACTGGACTTTTTAATTAAAGTAACAAAAATATGCTTAATCACATAAACATACTAATACCTGCATGGGTAAATAAATACGCATCCTGATTAACATTAATCTAAAATTAATATAATTGAATGGTGCGCGTCTCGGCTAAAACATCAATAGATTTTAAAAATAATAATAACCAGCTTTGGATATAAAAATGCTTCACTTGTTACTTTAATTAAAAAGTCCAGTGTTTGCAAATCATTAAATATTGATTAGCCCGAGCATATTAGTTCATATGTAGAATATGATTATTAGAAATTCTCACTAAATTGCAGTGGCTCGTTAGCATAGTTGGATAAATGCACCGGCCATGAAAGCTTGGGGATGTGGGTTCGAATCCCTCACAAGTCACGATGATATTTTCTGAGAGTTTTCTTTAATCGTTTTCAATGTGTGAAAAAATATGCTTAATCACATAAACATACTAATACCTGCATGGGTAAATAAATACGCATCCTGATTAACATTAATCTAAAATTAATATAATTGAATGGTGCGCGTCTCGGCTAAAACATCAATAGATTTTAAAAATAATAATAACCAGCTTTGGATATAAAAATGCTTCACTTGTTACTTTAATTAAAAAGTCCAGTGTTTGCAAATCATTAAATATTGATTAGCCCGAGCATATTAGTTCATATGTAGAATATGATTATTAGAAATTCTCACTAAATTGCAGTGGCTCGTTAGCATAGTTGGATAAATGCACCGGCCATGAAAGCTTGGGGATGTGGGTTCGAATCCCTCACAAGTCACGATGATATTTTCTGAGAGTTTTCTTTAATCGTTTTCAATGTGTGAAAAAATATGCTTAATCACATAAACATACTAATACCTGCATGGGTAAATAAATACGCATCCTGATTAACATTAATCTAAAATTAATATAATTGAATGGTGCGCGTCTCGGCTAAAACATCAATAGATTTTAAAAATAATAATAACCAGCTTTGGATATAAAAATGCTTCACTTGTTACTTTAATTAAAAAGTCCAGTGTTTGCAAATCATTAAATATTGATTAGCCCGAGCATATTAGTTCATATGTAGAATATGATTATTAGAAATTCTCACTAAATTGCAGTGGCTCGTTAGCATAGTTGGATAAATGCACCGGCCATGAAAGCTTGGGGATGTGGGTTCGAATCCCTCACAAGTCACGATGATATTTTCTGAGAGTTTTCTTTAATCGTTTTCAATGTGTGAAAAAATATGCTTAATCACATAAACATACTAATACCTGCATGGGTAAATAAATACGCATCCTGATTAACATTAATCTAAAATTAATATAATTGAATGGTGCGCGTCTCGGCTAAAACATCAATAGATTTTAAAAATAATAATAACCAGCTTTGGATATAAAAATGCTTCACTTGTTACTTTAATTAAAAAGTCCAGTGTTTGCAAATCATTAAATATTGATTAGCCCGAGCATATTAGTTCATATGTAGAATATGATTATTAGAAATTCTCACTAAATTGCAGTGGCTCGTTAGCATAGTTGGATAAATGCACCGGCCATGAAAGCTTGGGGATGTGGGTTCGAATCCCTCACAAGTCACGATGATATTTTCTGAGAGTTTTCTTTAATCGTTTTCAATGTGTGAAAAAATATGCTTAATCACATTTCTATTGTAGACAAAAAATAAAAGTGAGTGGATAGCGGTACTCATTACATGTGATGTTTAATGTGAAAGGTAATACGAATTAAATAAATTTATTTTTAAGCTGCGTGCCAGAAAATAAAAGGCTCGATTATATATGAACAATAAAAAAAAAAACACATGTTGACAATTTTCGATGCGAAGCAAAGTTTGAGAGCATCTAGCACCGCAAATGCGTCACACGTCGCGCAACTTTGCGGACGCGCGAGCTCCCTACGTTATCGCGGGATGTCCGCGGGGGTGAGGGGGTGGGGGTGGTGGGGGTGGTGGGGGGTGAGGGGGTGGCGCTCGTATCACGTGACAGAGATTAATGGCGTCACCCGTGAAAAAACACCACCTGTCGGCCGGCGCGACAAGCCGGACGGACGGTTCTGATTATTTATGCAGTGGTGGAAGGCACGAGCACCGCTGAATGTACTGAGCACACAGCGAGGGAGATAAAACTCTATTTTACATACTCAACAAGTTTAAAAATAATTTATACAAAAAAACACATCATTATATAGAAAGTTTGCGTATCATTATTTTAATCCAATTTACTTCTATGTTGTTTTTTTAGTATATCAAACTTTTTTTTAAATGAAGCTATAGTGGTGACAAAACATACATCGTTAAGAACGCATTAATTTTTTTGGACGTTAGATTTTTAACTAATATTAAAAACATTATTGTTTAATTAAAATAACGAGGTTTTTTTTTGGATAAATGTAATATGTTTATAGGTAATCAAGAGTGAGGAACATTATATGAGATACCAAACGTGGATGGCTAGCAAACATTTCAGGAATGTCTCAGGACCCAAAGCATCGAAGGCTTCTCGAGTCGCGGGAGGACCAGAAGTCAAGAAGACAGATCGATGACATTTACAGCTTCTGCAGCTCGTCAAGACCTGCAGAGGGGTTGTGTTCGAGGCGCAAAATAAAAGAAATAATATAATTCCTATTGTCTGGGTGTTATATTTTTTTTAACCAAAACTGAAATATGTAGAAGAAACGCGTTCCTATTTTTATAAAGCTGTTAATTTGGAAACAGGTTTCAGATGAAAACGACCAATTAAGAAACCAAACAAAGCGCACCCAATTACAAAAAAATATAATCTAATTAGAAAAAACCAGTCACTGGTATTAAAAAAATCCAAATTCTCTACGATCCTGCGGCGATAGGACTCCAGGATAGAGACGTAAAAAAGGCGTACGAGTCATTAATCAAGGACGTAAAAAAAGGATTATTTAAATAGGAAAACAAAATGTCCTCCCGGTTGACTGATGCCGCCCGCTCGCTTGACAAATGGCGGTACCTCGGGAACTAATGCCCGGCCATCGGTCATTGTCGGGTGCTGTCGGGACTTGTCGGGACTTGTCGGGACTTGTCGGGACTTGTCGGGACTTGTCGGGGCCTGTCGGGAGTCCTCGGGAGTCCTCGGGAGTCGTCGGGCGACACTAATTGACTGGCGGTCGCGCGGTGACTCATCGCGCCCTCTCTACTAATGAAATGTCGGTTGACTGACGCCTAATAATACAGCAAGAAAAATTGCTCCGTCGTACTTACAAATATAAAGCAAAGTTAAGTTACTCTTGACATTTGAGATGCTAAATAAAATATCTGATACCGATGCACTTAGGGTAGTAATTTTAAATGTTGTTGCCGTTTATGTCATTAATTTGAATTCGAAAGTAATAGCTCTTATACGGGGTTATATCTGTGATTGCGTCAGGGCGAAAGAATTTTTGACCATTCAGATAACGTATATATGTTAAGTGTAACCAAACTGTCTATATCATATATTTTTAAGATGAATATATACATTTATATCTAGTATGTGTTAAGTATTTTTTAAAAATATTTTATAGTTATAATTTCTTATAATAAAAAAAAATGTGGAATACTCTTCATTTGTCGATTTCTTATTAAATTAAAAAAAATGTATCCTTATTTACAAATTATTTCGTTTTAGTTAATTTTAATGATAGAAGTGAAGTATTATATTTTGTAATAATAATTATAACAGTGAAAATACCATCGTAATTGAATGATAAATAAGAGCTTTTCTCGCAACATCTTTCAAAAGTTAACTAAAAAAATGATAAATGGCTCCATACGTGTTGCACTTAGGATTTGTTTTGTCCCCTTCTAAAAGCTGACACTGGAAGCTCCGGCTAAAGCTCGCGACACATAAATCAACCTGAAGAATAAGAAATATAAAGGCTCCTTGTGTGAGAGATTGCGTACCTCTTCATAATTTATTACTATAAAGAGGAATGCTTATCCTATACAGTAAAGAAAACTGCCGTTTTATTCGTCGATCGTGATAAAATTATTTTTATAAAAATAAGCTTTTTAAAAACATATTCAATCATTTTATTTATATAACAAATAAAGTTTGATTACATGAAATATATATATTCCTCTTTTTTCAGTCAGCAAATAGAAATTATTTATCTAAAACATATTTTTTATAACTGTAGAAAAATGGCAGAATATTGCTAATATGGACATCTCCGGTATTTCAATAATCAAAGGTAGTTTTATTCAATTGATATATTTTCTTTTTAATCGTATATTAATTGATAATTTTTACAAAATATATTTTTTTTACCCGAAAAAAAATTATGAACATCGTTTTGACAGGAAACCAGCCATATTTTCCACTATGTTACGATGCGGATAATAATTTAAATTTTATTATATTTAAAACAATGTATTAAATCAAAATTGACAGACTATTGCTACAAAAATATTATTAGATTAGAAAGCGACTTCTTTTAATATAAAATAACACAACCACAAAATAATATTTATCTTTTAATATTAAATCTGCTATAGAGAAGACGATTTAAAATCAACAGCTAGATGAGTTTATTATTTAAATTACTATGAATTATGTATTTTTTTTATAATTATTTAACATATTTTGCAGGGTATTCCGTGAATATCCGACGCATTCAGTAAAAGCGTACTATTATCACAAACTTAGCCACACGATCAAAACTTATCAGCATACAAAAACACCAATCAATCATAATTTTCCAACACAATACAAATAGTACCGCAGTACAAACAAAGGCGGAATTATGCTCTGACTATACTGCGTATGCGAGCCACAAAAATCAAAATTACTGATGATTTATAAACATTTGATAGCATATTTAGGCAAATTCATTTGAACCTAAAAATATATAGATAAAAAAAGACAAATATTTTAACGATAACGAAAGATTGCCTTTTCAATCAATTTTTTAGACAATTGCTATCATTCACAACAAAATTGTTTCGTTTTATAATCTTTAATTTCAAATGTGATGGTAGTTTTTAGTACAAGAAAGTGTCAAGCTCTAATCTGTAATTTATTAATAAATGATATATGTACAGTAAAATTATTTACAGTATTGGATATCCTCAATAAAAATAAGTCCCAGAATTAAAAGCTTTGATTTATTTAAGATTATAATCACATCAACTTAAACGTGGGTCTTTGAAAAAGTCTGTTTAACTGTCATACTTCTGAAGGAGCTAAAAAATAATCACCAAACCGAAATTCACGATTTTTATATCAGTACTTCGATTACGATCACGTAGCTCCCGCATCGTCCCGCGGGTGTGGGAGCACCTTTATCCGACGCGTTCACCCTTCCATAAAATATTCGGTCATTAATTTCCGTGACGTCATCACATTAAGGCCTCCCCACACGGGCCGTATCATCCATCACATCGAGCTCGGCGCCGTAATTAATCGATAATCGATCGCCTGAATATTTCAATGCCACAAAAATGTGTCCGTGTACACGCGTTCTGACATGTTTATAAATGTGTGAACGAGATCCGTTATTCCACATTAAACAAGCGATAAATCTTGGCGAATTTTCAAATTTTCACTTGATTTATTTTAAAGTTGATTTTATGCACCGCATCTTTATAATGCAATCAGAGTACTAAGCTCTTCTTATTAATGAAGTAGGTTTTGTTGAAATTTTATTTGTCAACCTGTTTTTATCAACAATCTGATTTTAATCGTTCTAAATATAATAAGATGCATAATCCATGGTAAAGATTCTGTATTTATGCTGCGAATATATATTTTTTTGACATTTTATTTTCGCTAGCTGATTTTGGTCTTTGGATATTTCAAAGGTAAAAAAAACCGACCGCTTCCTATGCTTACGCTTAATGTCTGATAATATTGATAATGCATAAAAATGATTTAAACTGCTTTCCTCCCCTGTTCGTTTACTTATAGTTTTCAAGTCTTAGAAAGTAACGCGGATATGGACCTCACTTTTTTTTAGATTATATCAATCTCTTGTTCGTGTAATAAAAGTAAAAAATTATTTCAATCAATCGATACAATATAATCAAACCCATAAGTTGGTTTTTCCTGAATACAATATTTTTCATTCAAAATCTGATTGATTAATTCAAGCACTCAACAAAATTGCTGATGCGATCAACGGTCTATCAAAAACCAAACATGGACTCCATCAATATTATTTATCAAAAATCATCGTAGGGCCACACAAGTCATCAATCACAGCCAGGAGGGCTGGGGTGGCGCGGATCTACCCCTTATAGAGTTAAATTATACAACAATGATGCGTGACTGTCAAAACAGATGTTTCTGTTCTCAGTTTATACTGATAGATATTTCATACTGCGGTAATTTGTATGCTTATGTCACGATGACTTTTTTAATCGAGGATTATTGATGATTGGTGAAAAGAACGCCCTTGCAGTTGATGTTTTTTAATATTGAATAAAGTACTTATTTATTATTGAAAATATGATTTAAAGTTAATCAACCTGTTAACACTCTTCAAAATGGCATGACTTTAGCGTTTTTTTTATAGTACATTTATGAAGTGCCCTTCGATTTTCATTGAGCTAAAAATAATAATCAATTATTATATCATATCCATATTATAACGTGACCGATTATTATGCAATTACAAAGACAAGATCATAAAACAATATCTTAGCTATTTCACTGTGCTTTATTGTAAGTTATGCATAAGAAGTATGTATTCAAGAATCGAGTCAAAATATGTCATTATTTGATGAAATTTAAGCTAGAATTCAAACCATACTAACTTACATCAATATGTACTATTAATATTTTATTTATTAAAATATTTAACTTTGAAATTACTCACCTCAAAAACTCGTGATTATACTTTTTTTTAATTTTTACTCTACACGCAAAAAATATCTTGGCTAGAAACAAAGAATCTATATCCGAATAACTTTAATGGTAGAAAACCTCAAAGGAAAAGGCAAATTGTCAAGTAGTGGAATGCATTTAGAGTCAGTTGGGGTTGGGTCTGATTTAATGTCTCCAGAATGTGCCTCATTTTACTAAAGTTTTTCCTCCAAAAAATATACTTGCATTCAAAACTAAAATTTTAATTCAATGTAAAACTTAATCTGAAATGAGTAATATCGCAACCATTCAGAAATTAATTTGGCAAAAGAAATAAAAATGAAAAACAGATTTCATTAAAATATTACTATAACTAAAAAAACGTTTTTCTGCTCTCAGTGTATATTAAAAATAATACGTAACTAATTAATTGTAAATCATTACATATGAAATATCCGGTAAGGTACATACTAAAATCAGATGAATGCCTGCAGGTATCAAGCAAGTGCGTATATCTTTATCAGCGACATACCATCAATGATAATTAAAGATGTATAATTCTGAGCAGGTCCTGAACTAGACGGGTTGAAATATCAATCACGTATTAACATTTACCCTTTAAAAAGGCGTATAAATACACTGACCTCATTTAAATAATTTCACTTAAAATAAAACAAATTGAATATTGTATAACTTTTACTTAATATTCAATTTATTTATTTTATAAAAAAAATATCATCTTCTATGCAGTTAAGAGTAAGTAATATGTTATGTTCATTTTCAACTAGTTATAATGGTCAAACATTTTTTTTAATCATTGAAACTAACAGATTGGTTGTTATATCCTTTTGTCCTTAAAAAAAAAATTAACACAAATTTTCGAATTGCAGTAAAAACGAATGTTTAGATTAGGTAAAAAATAAAATAAAACGTTATCAGGGTTTTATGAACCATTGCCATTTTCCACTGTCATTCTGCAGCAAGCTTCATCCACAATTGGTTTGCAAATCACCTTATATTATCTACAAAGCGCGTCTGGCAGTCCCCAAAACCCTGGGCCGCCAGGGTCTGATGCATTATGGATGAGCAGGTTCTGATACCTGGAAGCTGCTTTGGAAGAATGTTCTTTGTCGATAAATGCTGAGGATGGAATCCCATCACCGAAATCTCTAAATGATCAAATAACTGCTATTCTCGTCTCCGAGCGTACGTAACATATGCGTACTTTTGGAAATATTTCGTAGATAAAATAAAACATAATATTGAGAATATTAAAAACCGGTAGTTTTATAATATATGCATGCGCATGCTTTCATTAAAATTAACAAACATTTATCGGTTGACTTTTTAGCCTACTTTGTGTTAAAAATGCAAAAAATATTAATAGCATTATAATAAAAATTAAAGCTATTTTTTATTGTGGCTGACGTAGTAATTAATAATAGAAATCTACGTAACATTTATTTTTAACACATTTGATGTTATATCGTTGTCCAAATATTAATTATGTTTAAATATACATATATACGCCGATACTCAGTTTTAAGTCTGCAATTTATTACAGAGAGATATAATGTAAGAAACCAAAATATTTTTTTGAAATGAACACTTCTGCCATTAAAGAGCTTATAAATTGTAATATAATAAATATTTTTAGTGATTCCCTGGCCATTTGTTTTGAAATATGGACCATCACAAATTAAACCGGTCTTTCGAGAATTGGCTTTTGTTGGGTCATATAAAGAAATATTTAATGTCGTATTGGAAGTATTATCAACTGTATAATGTTTGCTATTCCCACAGTACAGTATATATATATTTTTTTTTCCTTGAGGAATTAAAACACTTTCAGGTCCTAACAATGAATTTGACAGAAATGTTCATGTCAATCAATTTTTTTTAATTTTTATAAATTAACTTTCTTTGTTGTCAGCGACAAATTTGATTTCTTTCTATATTTACAAAGTTTTTGCTGTAGCATTATTTAAAAATAAATGGATATTTTAGCTGGTTTTAGTTTTAGTTCAATTTCGATCATTTAGATTGTCTGTAGTATATATTGTCGATCACGGACAGCTCGTCTTGGTAAGAAATGCATTCCCAAAGGAGCGGATAAAAAGCCAAGTGGCGATGGTCGAATGGTGAAGCTATGCTATGCAAGATATTTAAAAGCGGTGGTTGGTAAGCTGCGTAAGAAACGGATGATTGACGACCGTGGGATGTCTGGTGCCTGTGCTGAGGAATGCCGGCCTATTAGCGAGAATCCCAGCTAATAACAAGCAAAAATCCAATCAGATGCTCTAAGTACTTATGTTTTCAGAAGAAATTACGGAAATACGAATGTTCTGGAAAATTCTCTTTATTTTAAAGTTTTGTTTAATAACTGATTACTCGATAACTCAAAATACTGTTAAGAGATCATTTTTTTAAATTATACTCAGTGTGACAACTAAACTCAACCTGCATTTGATGTTCTCAACTTATATATTTCCTGTTTATTTCTAAAAAGAAAAATTACCAATTTTAGGCTATTGTTCTAATTATCACGTTTAATGCATAAATTTCATAGAGAGGTTTACTTTTGTAAGCTGTTAATATTAGGAATAAAATTAAAACGAAGCTCTTGTAATAAATAACAAAAACTTTATAGTTTAAACGTGTATATAAATAAAGGTGTTCTTATAAATTAACTACAAATTTCAACACCAGATGCAAGCCAGTGCTGCCAGGTTAACGAGTTTTTCCCGACCGAGTAATGCTTTAATGAGTCGGAAATATTGAGCGATCGGGCAACATTTCCTCCAGCCCTGTCGGCTCGGGAGAAGAAAGCGATTGATTATTAATTACCAAGAGCGGCGGTCCTGGCAGCCCACCCCTGCACAGGCCCGGATTATTAACTACACCACTAACAAAAATACTAATTTTTATATAGTTTCTGTTCATTACTTATAAATAATTACTTCTCTTTAAAAATAATATAATGCTTGAAATTAACCAAGACTTCATACCTAAAAAAAATGTTTCAGATCTTAATCATTGTTATAATGAAAGAGTGACAAAGTATTGGCCAAATATATTAAATTATTTTGACATATATATTAAAATTATATTGTTGTTTTATAATCAATGTACTTAAATGTTTAGACTAATAATTGAGATTGATAATATTTTTTGATATCATAGTTAAAAAATATATATATATAATACAAAATATGTTTGAGTGTTAGTGTTTTTTAATTATTTCGATTGCTACCGATGTCTAAAAAAGCCGGCAAAAAATAAAAGTGCTCAGTGTTATTTACTTTCTTAAAACAAGTTGATCATTCATTTTATTGATATGAGTATTGTAAATCAAATCTGTCCGAGTCGTCTTTGGTGACACAGAAGATAAAATTGTTTTTTTTTTATACCCGTAACCTAATACGGACCTGCCTTATATAGGTCGCCGGTCCAAATTAGTGTTTGACAACTTGTATGGCAGTCACTGATAATTGAAAGAACACCGATTTATCATCTTATTTAAATAAAAAAAACTTACGTAGTTCCCCTTGCCCTGCCCGGGAGATCCCCGCCAGATACTGGCGGTGACACTTGTCAACGCGATTGAAAATACCGACAGCTCTTGTTCATTATTTTAGGACAGAAATCATATGTCAGATTTTTTACAAGTGAAAATATTATTGTTAAGATTGTTTTTAAAACAACAACTTATTCTTATTTTTGGAATTGAAAAATCACCGCATAAAAATATATTTTTATATTAAATATATAGGCGTATATTTGATGATAAATACTCATACATTTCAGACGTATAGAAATAAGACACTTAATACTTTTAAATGAATACATTTGTTGATAATTTACTTTTTATAATTATTGCATAATGAGATCACTTTAATTTGATTTTTTTTTATGTATATCTAAATTACCAACGCAATGTAGGACGCTGTTGGCTAGCTGCAAGTTGGTGGCACGATTTGTTGCTCCGTGTGTAGAGACCTTTAAACAGGTATTTCTTAAAAGACATATAACATGTTTTCTTTAATCGTGCCGCCCTCGTATTAAGTTGCATTGTTATATTACGGTTTATATGATTGGATCATAAAAGAAAATCGTAAGATCTTTCTGGGCATCAGATCTTGAACCCAGTCGACCCATAGATAGGCCACGAGGACTGTCACCGTCCATCAGCCTGGACGCGGGTATGGCGTGCTCCTTGGACACGGGCAAGGAGCAGGGGCTCTCGACTTCCTGCCCCTTGGTCGGTATTACAGAGAACGCCGGTAGCAGCAGCGACTGCAAACTTCTGGGGCAATCGCGCTATTCATCAAACATCTAAAGTTAAATTGAAGTGCATGTTACCAAATAATTTTCATAAACGGTTTATTGCGGTATAAATTACTAACAAAATCAATTATTTTCTTAGTTCAGAAGGTGCAATACATAAGCAATTTTAGGTTAATTCACTTGATTTATTGTCTCATAGACTTTAAAAATAATCATTGAGCGAGACTAGATTAATAATATGGTAAGTGAAAGACTCACGCTATTCTGATTTTTATTAAACTTTATGTACTAATATTCCACAATAATTAATAGAAAAATCTAAAAGCAATTAAAGGGTAGATACGTACGTGTAGTTAAAAAAAGACAGTAGGCCAAAAACCAAAGGATGTGAAGGAGATTATCATTATGGTGAAATATTTTTTGAGTTATTATTTTGTTTATGTTATTTGATTAAAAACAGCTTTCATCTTTTAACAAAAACTAAATCTTAATTTCAGATTATTCAGAGATAACTATTAAAATTCTTGTTTTCAAAAACATTTAATTTTAAGTATTATTGAAAACACTCGCATTTTTTGCTTTCGTACACTATAATATATTATTTTATAGTAATTCAAACAATCATAAATTTTTATAAATTTTAACACATTTTTGTACATTTTTATTTTAATAATGGTCTTGGAAGTCTTTGTTAAAAATTAAAACACGTTTTTGAGAACCTTTGGAGGCGCAGCTGTGGCCGAGTGGCGCGGCGTCGGCTGCTGATTGACAACTCCAGATAAATTTATTGCCTGGTCTTCCAAACCAGAATTCTGGATATCTGAATGCACGGACTGATTCTCTTCTTTGACTTCCAGCCTTCAGGAATGGAGAAGAAGCATCGGACAGCCTCAGACAAGGAGATTTTTTGTGATGATTTATTTCTTGGATTCGATCCGAGATGACGCTCCCGGTGACAGGTTTATCATAATAAAGTAAGTTCAATGATATATATTGATCGAGAATATAAATATTTTAAGTATAACCGTCGGAATACATGTTTTGGGATTATAAAAATAATGAAACTACTATAAGAACATTATACTTTGTTTGAAGTCTCAAGTTTGGACGGGCAATAAGCAAAAATAATAAATTGTCTTACATAACTAAACATTTAATAATTCATGATTATATTTGATGCGAGTCCGTGTAAGTATGACAAATATATAACTATTTATGGGTGGTAAAATTTCAGAGTAAATTGAGTAAACATCTTCTGTGTTCATAATAAAGATATATGTAAAAAACGTGATTATTTTTAATGCATTATGAACAGAATGAACGATATTTGCTTCCGAGAAAACAGAAATTTTTAATTGATAATAGTGTGGAAGCCTTTACAAGGCCTTATTAAAAGAAAGCTCTCTAAAACTACATATGGATAAAAAATATTGGAATTGAAATATACACGTACGTGACATTTTTTTGCAGCTCAAATCAATATTCCAGATGGTATCGAGTCGTCAGTTATGCGGTGGAACTTCAGGCCAACCGACCGACTTCCGGGCCGCATATAGCGCCGGGGACTTCAAAGGACGAGTGGCGTTCGTAGTGGTGCGCTCAGTGCGAGCGCCGCCGCGCCGCGTGTTCCGCGTCATCTCGCCCCACGTCAACATATCAAGTGAAAAGTGTTCCCGAGCCGAGTGGATAGGCCCGGTGTGTAGCCAGGAAGTGCTCTAACGAAGCATTTCACGTTTATATATATATATTACATAACAGCATTACTATAGTTTTTGGATTGATAACATACGTAACAATTAATTTGCAGTATAATAAATACATTACCAATTAACTACAGTACTTTATAAACTATATAAACCCTTGAAAGGTGAAAGTACTCACACAAAAAAGTAATCATAATTGGCTGTTTTATATAATGCGTGTAATTTTTTTAATCACATAAAACAGTTTCTGGTTGTCGTTTTGGATAAACACTGTGTTGTACATTCTAAAAATAGCTCCAATTTATGTAATAAAATATTTTTATAAGATTAAATTGAATTATGTTAATTATATTAACTTTGTTCTTGTTGAGGTACAAGGCTTTTGATTGGTGAAGATCCATTATTGTAACTTTGTATTTTTGTCTTCACATCACACCCTATACACCGGGTCATCATCAGTTTAGTCATGCATCTGATGATGACCCGGTGTATAGGGTCGAAAGTAGTTATCCAAATAATTCTAATAAACTCAAAGTGAAGACAAAAATACATAGTTACCTTTTATCATTACATGGTTTTAACTGTTATCATGTAAAATTGACTTGACTCTGAAATCTAACTTGTTGTTCTTTGGCGCACTTTGGCCTGACGGTGACGGTACTTTGACCGCGGCGCCGGTCGCAACCGGGCCGACGTGTCGGCGCCTCAGAAGAGAGTTTGTATGACAGACGACGCGCGTCATAAGGAAGTAATGGACGGTCTGTTGACTTGTGGCGTATTGTGTCAATCAATCTCCCCGTTTGTTTGATGGGAGCGATTACTGCGGGGAGCGCGTGGGGCCGGCTTCAAAGCGCCGCCGGCGAGTGTTCGCCATTAGCTCTCGCTGGGTGTCCCGGCGGCGCCATTTGCCCTGACTCACCCTATAATTGTGGCCTGGACGATCCTCTATTTGGATAATCTGTGGATCTTCAGAGATATCCGAAAAAATAATCTCGCTGTAAAAACTGTGATTTTCGCGGCTTAAACGCAAATCTCGTTCAATATTTACTCAATGACTTTTCTGTGTGTTTCTTGTTTGTTTTATTTTTGATGAAAAATTATACAGATTTGAATTAATGATTCTTTATGGTTTACCCACAAATTTGATGAAATTTAAGAAATATAAAGTCGTATGTAATATATTTAAGATTTAATAGTGGATTCAGTTGTTAAAATTAGATGTATTGCAGAACGTCGAGTTATTTTAGAAGAAAGGGGTATTGTAAGCGAGCTGCGAGAGTGTTGTTTCTCAGTCCCATTATTTGGTTCTGTCATCTGTCAGTCGGATGTGGTATGCATGGTAGGCGAAGACACCCCATTATACTGTTGTCTGAATAAACAGCTAATAAAGGATCATAACAAACGTAGACCAAGAAGTGCTTCATACACGTAGAGAGGGGTAACTTTAAATAGATTTATGAAAAACAACAAGCTTTAAATATTTTCAATATTATATTTGAATTTATTACATGTAAGAATGTTTAATTGAAACAATAATCATTTTAGTGTACAAACTATCTCTTGTGGATATATCTGTATAAGAGATTTGTTAATACCTTACTAAGCAATTTAAGTTGAAAAAAATAAGTATGTGTATAAATTAATGAAGATTTCATTAATATTTAAATACTTTTATTTTTATAAAATAATAGGACTCTCGTAGAATATTTTTTTAAGAAACTCGTTTCAATGATTAACTAGACATAAGCTCATTATACTCTTTTACCATTCACTAAATCGAGATGTTTGTATTTAATGTAAATTAATTAATTATCAATGTAGAATATGTGTAATAAAGCATGCAGCTTATTTATCATATAGAGACAATATGTTTTGTATAAGTCAAAGCCTTTTCTTTGCGTTTATTTCAATAACTCTAAACTATTTAAAAATGCATTTAAAAAATTTCAATGTTTATTCATTTTCAAATATAGATAATATGTTGATTTATATGATGTTTTGTAAGCTAATATATTCTCAAAATTTTCCCATATATAGCACTGTAATATACGAAATATTTCATAATTAGTCTTGTTCATCTGAGCATATATTAATCGTGAAAACGGCCGCAGCAGGGTTTCAAATCAAACGCACACACAGAATCCGAAATGCAATTTGTCTGCACCAGCCATAGTCAAGTCCTCTGCCGTCGCACAGGATCTAACATGGCGGTGCTCAAAGGGGAGTCTGCCACCATCTTGTGAGGCATCTATTTTGTTTGTGTTTGAATTTGAACATCAAACCAACGCTTGTCTGACTCATAAATATAAAATCGTTAGATTATATTTTTTATTATATTATAATTGCTCGATGCTGATGCTGAATATCAACAAATAGATATTTATAAAGGATTAGAATATTTAAGATATTGTTTTATAATTCTCGTATATCATTCATAAGAATTTAAAAATATTTTTCTGGTCGAATTTAGTAAAAAACTGTCGAAATCAATATAAGGCCTGTTTCCGGTATACTTTTTAAGAAAATATTATACACGTTCAATATATTGAATTATTTGATATAAAAACATGTATTGTTAAAAAAAGCATAAGATAACAAGAATTGGAGAGGATGAGTATTATTTTGTTTAAAAAATCTATACATATAAATAATAATATTAAATTCTAACTATGTGGTAATTTTTTCCTTAATTTTAATAAAATTCGTATTATTTTAATATAAAAATGATATATTTTTCCATTTTTAATATTTTAATTTAAAAGTCGATGAACAATCATATTCCTATCACCTTTCACTAGAAATATTAACAATTTTACAGTTCCTCTGAACCATAGGCATTCGAACCTTCTTGGTATTTCCTTTTCATCAAGCCAGACCTTGTTCTGGCCTTTCTTATTCTAGTTTTTTCCTGATCATAGATGCTCAGTATCAATAGGAGTACAACCATATAAACTAGCAGTGCTTACTTCACTTATTCAACGTGTACTTTTAAGGTAAAAGAAAATAAATTAGTTTATACAAGTTTTTTATAAATATTATTACGGTACTTTACATAAATAGGGTAAACACATTTTCAAAGATTTTTCTTAAATAAAATTCTGACGTCACAATAAAAATGTAAAATGGTTGATGTTATCTAAAATATACTTTAATATTTTTAATGAGAAATAATCTCCATTTTATGACTATCGCGTCTCGGTAGTTTCGGACTTTCAGTAGCAAATTCAAGGTTTCATGAGTGATTCGATTATCTAAAATATTGTATACAATATTTAATTATAAAAACCATGGTTTTCACATTTACGTAGTGCGATGATTTGAAATGAATGAATGAACCGATTTTTTTATTTTTAATCATTTGAAAAGCTTCGTTCGTTTTTGTTAATAATATATTAGTTTGACCACTGTGCGGTGGCATTACTTGGTCATATTATGATTGATATGACACAAACAAATCTAGAAACATCTCAGTTTCTGCCGGGGAGCAGCGCGCAGCCAATGCGCGGAGGTGTCGGCTGACCCTCCGGCTCAAAGGCCGGCCAGCACAGTGGTGCGCCTGATGCAGCAGTCGGGCCAGGTCCTATTAACATTGAATGATTGGACGCGGCGGCCTGTTGGCGGCACAGTGCGCTTGTCATGCTGGAAAGCTATCGCCAACATTTGAAAAGCGCATGCAATAAACAACGAGCTACTTATTTTATTGTATTTTTTTTTACGATGAAAATTAAACATACGTTTATTGTATTTGGTGTATACATTACTGCCGTTAAATTTAATAAAATATTTTTTAAAAAGTTGTTTATTAAACTGTGCGCTTACATTTTCTTAAAAAAGTTATAAAGATGCAACAAAATTTTAAATATTTTTTGTTGATTTAATATTATAAAACATTGAAAAATGAGTTATGTTCATTTAATACTTCACTATATAGATCTTTGATAAATATGTAAATATCGTAATTTGAAAAAAAACCTATACTATAAACTATAAAAACAACGATATTTTAAATCGATAGTGGTATTTTTTTTTGTTCGTTGGGAGGTATTTGTTTCATTTGATATTAAACCCTAATTTTCTTAATAGTTTAAAATCTATAAAATTCACGCATAAATTATATATTTAATAACTTAAAGTCACTTCATAGCGCTTAAGGCTTATAAATTTCATTCCCAACATAAAATATAATGATTGTGGAGTGTGTTGCCGACCCCTGGCCATGCAGGCCGGGCGGCGCGCGTCCTTTGATCGCGCGAGATGTCCGCGGCCGCCGCAGATAGGCGTCTCGAACAACTTACAGGGGAGAGTAACTGTCGACACACTTTCTCACTTTTTGTATTTAAAAAAAGTTTGATATGATGTGAAACGGTGGTGTTGATCTTCGCTCAATATTCCTTGCGTGTTGCATCTCCACTTCTTTATATTTGTTTCGAGGAGTATCGTACGTGTTAATAAAATATTCTCTGTTGCTTGTGACAGCTTATATAAAAGTCCGAATTTATTTAGATACTGACATATTTGACTATTTGTATTGGCAAATATAATTGAAGCCCACATCATACAACGCTGAAGAGATCCTTAAAACAGAAGTTTTTACTTTGCAGGAAAATGAATTCTCACAAATTTTTTTTTTCAATAAATCAGACTCATGACTTGAAATTCATCGAGTTTCCCTATATGTATACAAATTATTTTTAAAACAATACCTATTTTTATAAAAAAATTATTATTAAATACTCTTACTCTAAAAATGTATATAGCGTACATGATTTTCATAATATATATTACATTACAACAGAGTGCGGTATATACATATAAAGCTTTGCTATCAAATTGAGCTATTTGCCTTAATATCATTATTTTGCTAAAGTTTACGCATGTGAAATCTAACTAAGTATGTAATACACTTGTTTTGTTTGAGTTATTTATATCAAATCGTGTTTTGAACTCACTGTACGTCATCAAAAGTTTCTATCGATTTGAAAATGTGATTTGGAAAAAAATGAGTTTTTTGATATTTTTTTCATCAAAAACCAGCACAAAGTGACAGCCGAAATTCTCATCAGTATGAAATTAAATTTGATTATTTATGCAGCCTTATTCCTTAGGTTGGCCACACAACTGAGCAGCTCCGTGTGTGACAGCCAGCACAGTTATCATGAAGGAACTCCGCGGCGTCTGGCGAGCTGTCCGGCCGCCGCTTGAGACCGGAATCGCCGAGACGGTTTCTGATTGAACCGGTTCGCGGCGCAAAACACATCAGCCATATCTGCTAATGAGAACTGATATTTTTATTAGCGGTTCGACAGCGCCTTCTTGAAGACTCTGTCGGTAATTATAACACTGATTAACAAAAGAGTCGCTTTGATTTTACGGCTACAAGGATAATTATGAAGACGTTATTGATTTTTGATTGGATTTTTTAAATATTTCAGCTCTTTTTTAATTAAGATTTTACCGTTGATTAAGCAATAAATTTTGTATTATTCGGTATTTTAAATTAAAATATTTTAATTAAGCAATATATAGACATAAATAATCTTTGTATACTTGTGTTAATTATTCAAACGTGGAAATAACCTATTGAAGATTACTTAATTCATAACTTATATCCTTGTGAAAATGTTTTGCAATAATAAAGTTAATTTTTATTTGAATATTTATGAGGTTAAACGGTGTCACTTTATGAAGGTTAATTATGCAGGTCTGAATACAACATTAATTTAAATAACTTAATTTAAAATATATTTTTATTAAAATATTGAAACTTATCTAACCTGAAGCGTAACTTTATTGAACGTTTAGCAACCTTTGCCAAATGTGAATTTAAAATCGAAATTACGCATTAAATGCAATCTCAGTCACGTTTTCCAATGGTTCATCGGTTCTTCGTTCTCCAACACAGCCAATCACCATCCTTCTCTTTGGACTATCCATCTTTGCTGATCATGAGACCAGGGTATTAAATGGCTCTCTTGTACGTGATAGTCATTATTCTTTAGTTCCTGGTCAAAGAATACCTATCGTTCTCCAACCGAATCGAAGAGGACGGACCAGAACCACGATTCTGTCTCACCTTGTACGGAATTTTTATTTCAATATCTATTTAAAAGATTTTTAACAGTATGTGAACACATTTTTTTCTTTTTAGTTCAAATTTACTAAATCATTATTATTATCAAAATATTGTGTCTTGGCAGTAATGTGTGCACGTGTAGAGAAGGACTTGTTTTCACTAAAGGCAAACATGTGAGGCAACACGTGTGATACCTCTGAGGTAAAGCCGACATGTCATGGAGTGATTTATTCCAAGATGTCACCACACCAGCAAAGCCGGGAACGTCAAAAACAAAACGCGTCGACGGTTTGACAAGAAAATAAATCCACATATTGAATATCAAACGTCAAAAATGACGCGCCGCAAAACCACTGGTTACCCAATATTCATAAATGAAATCTCCTCTTACTTTTGATAAACATTAAGCAACGAAAACGCAAATAAGACAGTAAAGATATCGAATGAATCTTTGTAAAATGCTGATTTCTTTATAAGAATAAAAAATATTTTTTTTTTATTTACAATTTATGTGGAAAGCTTGTATTTTCAATAAAACACTGCAAAATGTTAAGTAAATAGGTAATATTATTGTTATTTATAAAAATTACGTAGAACATTTTTAAAATGATTTTTTTTTTTATCATTCATGTTATCTCTAAGTAAAATGTTAATCGTTATGATACAACCATTTTTTTGTTTTCTTTTATTAAATATGATAAAAAAAACTGTAAAACACAACACAATTAGAATCACTTATAACACAAAAAAAACTGTATGAAACATGCAAATGAAACTAATTATTAACAGCTGTAAATATATTATAATAAAGATTTATCGACATTTAATTATAATACTAAACAACGAAAACTAATTCATTAAAATTAAAAATAATTGATAAATTTGTATTTGTTCAATATCTGACGATTCCGGCAATAGTCGTATTATGTAAATCAAACGAAACGTTTAATATAAAAGAGATCAAATTTCATTAAGTATAGGATGAATAAATTTAAATAATTTTTACTTTTGTAAAGTTCCACTTCATTGAGAGTTAAAACACGACACTAATTAACACACATTTCAACTCCTCTACTAAATAAGCATAGTCAATAGAAACTGAAAACATACTTTCAAATATTACCAAAAAAATTGTTTTGACAAAACATGCCAGCATTTTTCGTGAAACAAACCTCATCGATGCACTTATGCAAATATGCCACAAACGGGACTAACCTCACGGTTTTTTCAAATTGTTGTTGTAAATATCAGGATAACACGAGCTTTAAAACATCCTGTACGTGCTGCTAAGTACATGCCCGCCTGCGTATACTCAGATCTCGGATCTGGCGGCGTCTGCGACTTCACACGTGATTTACACAGCCCGAAAGAAGCTTCTAGCGACGCGCCTAACAAATGGGACGCGCCGGCCCGTGAGCTTCGCGGCCTTAATTGGCCCGCACTTTATACAGTGTGACTCCAAACCTGCTGCAGACCTTCGAAACTGCAATTTCAATTGATTTAACATGATAAACATGAGGCTTTGCTTTGTCACTAACCTATATTTTAACACTATATCACTGAGTACCTCTCGGTGAACAGCTATAAGTGTTTTAACTATTTAAAGTACATCAGTTTGTTTGATTAACAAGTATTTTTTGAGCACTGTTTAATTTTTGTCTTCAATTATAAAAATTATCATGTTACGCCACTATCTAGACATATTTACAGAGGAACATTTTTTTTTTCAGAATCATCAAGCTATCAATCATAAATAATCGGTTTTTAAATATATATTTATATCGTTTATAATTTGCAAAGCTATTAAGTGTTAATAGCTGCTTTGCCGTCGGCAAATTCGCGGACGACCTAAGTTCTCGGAGAATACTGTCTAACCGCAAGATATTGCATGGATTTTTTCAGATCTTCACTCCACCGACGCCGAGAGTCCAGACGTGCCACTTTAAGGGTTTTTTATGTTTCACTATTGTAGTGGTTTTTTTTTTTAACAAATTAGTATGAATGAATGAAGTAATGAGGCAGGGGCGGGGCAGGCGCCGGCCCCGCTGCTGGTGGGGCGGACCCCGAGACAGCCATCATCAGGAGTTGGCGAGACAATATGAAATTTATCAAAATCAAATAAAAAAATGTTTAATACTTGTGGTTGCTAGTAGATTGCAGATAATAAATTAAATTAACCGAAAATTATTTATTAAAAAAATACAAAAAGAAAACTAACTAACTAACTCTTTTTTATCAATTAAGGATTTTAAAAATAAACATTGCCGCTGTTAAGCTACGATAAATACTTGTAGATACAAAAAAAAAAATCAAGGAATTTTCCAAACATCAAACTTTTTTAAAATACTGAAAAATCATTAAAACTAAAAAGTTTTGATAATGTATAAACTTAAATCACCAAATTCTTTCATAGAATATTTAACAAGTACGAAACATTGAATGATTTCAATATGGCTACCGTCAAGTGGAACGATGGACTGTTGATTTCGGTTGGCAATCCCTGGCTTCCATCATCATCATCGCCATCAATAACACCTGTGATTACCCCTGACAGCTTTATAATCATTTTCTTAAACTGAATGACCATACATCTTTCCAAGATGGTCTCTGATGGCTGGCTGGTGACTGCTGGCGCCTTCCACCAAACGCAACCAATTAGAGCGCCACGCAGGCGCCAGGTAATTGCCTATTTATTTATATTCTATTATATTTAATCATACACCTTTAAAGTCGAGTTGCCCTTTAATTTTTTAAGCTTATTTGTAAAAAAAAAAACAAATTAAATTTAACGAATAATAATTTTTTTTAAAGCACATTTGCAAGATTTATCTGCAAATATAAAATGATTTTACCCACCAGTTATAATACAATTTTAAAAAGGGACACTAAGTATAACTTTTTCCGATGTTATAATATAGTACATAAATTGACATTTCGATAGCAACAGTCCACCGTTATTGTTAACAACTGTTACTTGTTAAAATAGCTTCTTAAAAAGCGTTCAATTCTGTAATCAGCTTTTTACGAACATAAAAATGTCGAGGTTTTTTTTTCAGATTTTCTTTTTATATTTGGCATCATGATTTTTTTGTTTAGATGTATTAAAAGTTTTTAAAATATTGATAGAAAATACATTACAATCATCTTTTCACTATTAACGATATTCCCAATGTAAAGTCAACCGCTAAGCCAGTTCTACGTAAAATGTGGTATATTCTTTTTTATTGTATGATGGTACACTAATAACGCCTAAAAATAAAAAAAATAAGGATAAGAGAAAAACCAAGATTAAAAAAGACTTATTCTGGGAAATGTGTAAGTCTCCAGATTATCTATATCTACCACAATCGCAATCCCTTGGATTTACTTTTAGTAATTTTTTATTTGTTTTGCTCAAACTATGATACGAGATTTTTTTGAAAACATACTACAGCGATTCCCAAAAGCTAATAATTTAGAAAAACAAAAGAATGCATCTAACAAACTAACAACCGAAAATGGTGATTAGCCAAGAGAGTCTTCTTTTGTGTTATATAATTAGGTTAAACCATAAAAAAACACCATAAATATAAAGACGCTATTGGCTAATTGCAAATCGGTTTAATGTTGTGTCGCTGTGTGTGTAGCCGGCTTTGCAGTGCCACTGATGTTTTTTTGAAGAGCATTCATTACATGTTTGACTTTAATTACTCATAATATTGTATATTGTATTGAAATAAGTTCTGCAAAATGTTAAATAAATACATTTTGAAAAACTTTGGTCACAACCACGTTACTGTAAATGTTTATAGTCGCATATATAAATTGTAGAAGTACGCACGCCATACATTTGCGTTTCACTCCCACCATACGGAGGCCGGCCCGCCTACCTCGCCTGCGGTTGGTCCTCTCCCTCCCACTCCCGCCTCCGCGCTCGTGCCCTCTCTCTCCCACCAGCCGTGTTTAATGAGCAATTAACATCACTCGAGACGGCTCCGCTAAAAGCCAGGGAATTAATGGCGAGTGTAAACAGCCGGGAGTGCGGAGTCCGGGCGGGCCTTGCACCCTGCCCAGGCGGAACCTACTGCGCCCGGGGCGAGCTGGCCACGGACCCATAGACAGGCACCATGCCACGGTTTTAGGGTGAAACCATTTTAAACCTAACCTAACCCATAGACAGGCACCATGCCACGGTTTTAGGGTGAAACCATTTTTAACCTAACCTAACCTAACCTATAGACAGGTACCATGCCACGGCTTTAGGGTGAAATCATTTTCTCGCCCTACTCAACCTCTAACACAGTACAAAATAAAAAAACGTTAACCCTCTATTCACGCTGCGACGCAACTGATAACAGATTGATAACCAGCCAAAAACGTGTTCTAGACCAAATAAAAAAAATCTCACAAAACAAAGCGATCGAATGGATGATTATTAGAAATTAGTTGCAAGTAGTATCCGACTTTAGTTTAAATGCACCCATGAGTAAATAGATCAGATAAACGTAAGTCTTTACAACAGTTGAAAATAGTGGGCAAACTTGACTATACATTTTTTACTGGTGCCCAGTGATTTTAAATTTTACTTTGTATTTTGAATATAATTTCGATACAAAAAAAAATTGCAGCCGTAATACGCAACATATATATTGTTGTA
The DNA here is from genome assembly GCA_022113835.1 of Atopsyche davidsoni. Classification (NCBI taxonomy): domain Eukaryota; kingdom Metazoa; phylum Arthropoda; class Insecta; order Trichoptera; family Hydrobiosidae; genus Atopsyche; species Atopsyche davidsoni. The sequence goes on from JAILWY010000021.1 coordinate 5,526,893, forward strand.
TGCAGTTTAATCCGCTATAAAAATGCAATAACCAAATACAAATCAATTTAATAAATTTGTTCGGACAATTCTTTATTGTTGAATTTTCGTAAGTAACTGACCGAAAAAAAAATACGAAATATTATAGCAGTAAATACTAAATGTTAAGCAACGTTTTTTTATGCATAAAAAAATATAAATTTAAGTTTAAACAATTATTTTTTTAAAGGATTTTTTAACGATATTGCTTTCCCAGACAGAAATAATTTTTCATGCGAATGAGTCCAACTCACCTGCACTACAAGTAACATAAATAAATTACGAGGCCCCCCCCTGTGACCTCCGCCACTGCGGCCAGCTGTGCCGCCAGCACTGCCAGAGTCTACGCAGCAGTGGGCGGGGGGCGGGACTGGCCGGCCCCGCCCGCCAGCATGGCGGCCCTCGCGCCACCAGGACACAACCAACTGTGGGTCTCACTGTATATTCATACTTGGATAGTGATAACGCAGTCAGAATACATGCACAGAATAGTAAAACATGTACATGTACAGACAAAATCTTTGAGAAAGAAATTACAATCATTTATCAGGAACGCGATTGGTTTATTTTAGTATATTCAATTTTAGATAGCAACCTAAAGCGTACCTCTTCCCGTGCTTCGATCTCCTAATGCCAAACACACAACACGTTAACAAAACAAAAAATCACAAATTCATATACTTAATTTTTAACACGTTAATGACCGGACATGATCAGACTGGCGCCGACAAATAGTATCGAAAAACCCACAAGAGGCGGCTCGGGGCCTGTCATTAGGGTGATTCGCCTCATCATGGCCGGGAACAACAGACGGAGCCGGCGCTGCAGCGAGTGATTTGTTTAATAGCCGGCCCGGCGGCCCGTGCAGGCGCCGTGACGGTCTAATCACCCCAACTACATAATCACCCAAATGTCAGTGATTTCGGGTAACTGCCCCGGAAAATTGTACACCAGCCTACAACGTGTTAACGTGTGATTTTGGATTTGATATTACTGCCCAAAGCAGATTTATATACACGTGATGCACATCTACACAGCAACACGAGTATTTCACATAAAATACATGGAAATTGCCTTGTAATCTATAATAGTTAGCTTGCTTATTTGATATAGGCTACCGTAGAATCATGGGACCAAGCACAAAAGCACAAGCACAAATTATCAGCAGGTTCAATGAAAAGAAAATACTTTCATGAAAACGTATACGATAAGACGCCTAACGCCTGTGAATGTTTCAGGCTGATTATGATTTTCTACCGGTTACGTTAAATCCTCATTAAAATTACATAAACATGTACGTCTATCGCTCTTGAAACAATTAAAATTAAGCTTACTAATAATTTTATAATTTGTTTATTATTTCATGGTTGTACTGCTCACCAAGTTCAAATTGCAGTATAAAAAATGGGCTGTACCCTCGGTGAACCTTTATCGGTACCTCAATTTTTGAAATATTTTTTTAATCCTACCCCTTCGTCTAGACTTAAGTTACATAAATCAAAAATCTCTCTCCAAATTATTAAATTTGGCTAGTCATAATTGAGGTTTTAGAAAAAAAACACTAGTTAAGGTAAAAGTTAACTATTAAATTGCAACTCTTAGTCACCAATTTAAACCTGAAATATTTTATTTGGCGCCATATTTTTTAATCATAGATTTTCTTCAGTCTTATATCTCTCACTATGAAAAACATACCAAACCATACAGTTATAATTTCGCACATAAATACTTATATTGAATTGCGGAGTGAAAATATCAATCGACTCAATACCCAAGAAACCAAATCAACTTTGGCTGGAAAACCTACAAATATAGAATTCTAATCCAAGAATCATTATAAAAGTAAAATATAATTGTGAAAAACCAATTTTAGTTATTAAGATTTTATAAATTTAGGACTAAAAATGTTCTTGTCGCAAAAAACAGAACTATATAATAGGCAAAAAAAGTAGTTCTTACAAATATAATAAATTGTTAATCTGTTTTTATTGCTTGTTTAAAAAGACGGTTTATATATTGAAGAATTATGCACCTCGTTTAATATTAACTGAGATCTTATTAATCGAGTAAAGTTAAATTTAAACACAATTTTTTTTCATCGAAGTTTCTTCAAATTCCGAATTTTCAACAACAGGGGTAAACGTGTAATACTACGTCTGTTTTTTTCTACAGCTGATAAAATATTTAAAACTATGTTTTGAGTGTTTTTACATAGAACCTTATCTTTAGTTAGGTAAGCGAATAACAAAATATGCTTCTTGATGTTGCATTGCTAGTATTCTATTGCTTCTTGCTAAATAAGTGTGTATCTCGTATACGTATGTAATAAGTGGCTACCAAACCTGTCATTATATTAAAATATTTTCATAGCCCAGAGGAAGGGAGTCATTAACTTACACAAAGAGAAAAGAGACACCCAAAAAAATCATAACAACATTATATAAAGTGTAAATAACGACTTCTTGTACACCTCTGGGTCTAACCAGCCTTACAAATGGCTCAATTAGACTTGAACCGGTAGTCCCTGCTTTCTAAAGTATTTTTACTACTCGGCTACAAGTATGAAGTATTTAATGCATTACGCAGGCTTTTCTATGGACCATTTATGAGGTGTGGAATTCCGACTAGTGTCATTACACGTTACTAACTCTTGACCATAACCTGACGGGTCTTCGTATGTTTTTTATGAAAGGTTTGAATTCTGAAAATAGTTGAAGGAAATTAAGGTTTTGAACAACTAGTTATTTAAGATTTTCAAGAATTATTAAAATCTTTAGCGTTGACGGAGAAATCAAACTTAAATTTGTAATTCTTTTAGGCGTTTTATTGATACGAATGGTGTTAAATACTCTTTAGGAATATATTCATAAGGAATAGTTACATGCTCTACATTACAATTTTATAATTGAAAAGCCTTAAAAATTATTAGCCTTGTATGTATATAAAACATTTTAGTTCTTTTTATTTGCGAGGTTTTATTTCTTGTCTTTGAAGTAGACAAAAAAATTAATATAACATTAAATACATCTAGCAACTCCAGTGGCCATGCACAACGAATCTTTTATACTGATTTTAAATCACAGATAATTAGGTACTTTGTTTATGCCGACTATGCTAAGTAATACCGAAGGATGTATGGTAATGTTCATTTATAAACCATAAAAATATTATCAAATTTCATGGTGTAATTTATAGAATGTCGTAACTTCTGAACGCTGTTGCTACTGGATGATTTGATTTTTAAGGTGTTGAACTGCTTGAAGTTTTCTGTTCTTCGACATCTTTTTCTGTTCTTCTGTTAACGTGCTGGGACTATTTTCAGGGGTTTATTTCAGGGAAATTCCTAAAGATGATTCCAAGACAGGGACCGAAAAGTCAGAGGACAGAAAACTTTAAGAAGCATAACATCCAAGATACTACTATTTTGAAACCTCCCATCAAATATTCACCGATATATAATTTATTTAATAATTAATGGCTTTCATAATTCAATTAGCATCAAATACTACATTTAATATGGATATTTAGCAAAAATTGGAAACCTGTATTAACCACTAATATATTCTGACTTCTTTATGTTTCAGTGAATATTAGTACAATTACGAAAACTTGTATTGCTGCAGCCTATTGATATTAATTACTTTATTATCAAACAAAAATGCGTTTTTTCAGGTTAAATTTGTGTCGCAGAATTGCATTTAGTTTTATTTACCGTTTCGCTACGTTCCAATTATACCCAAAAAAAAGTAAACTAAACAAAGACACATCAATCAAAAAATTCCTCAAACAAAAATTCTCCCGAAAAAAAACAAAGGCACCCTTAAAATAATAAATTCCGCATGTAGGCTCCATCCTGTATGCAAAACCACCCTTTCAAGGTGCCGCCAGACGATTTATTCCACAGAAGCGGCTTCTCAGCCCCACTAATATTTTTATTCAAATTATCCTCCGCCGCTGTCCCGGGACGGCGAGTCTCCAAAGGCGGTCACAATGGACCTTCGTCCTGGAGCCGGGGGATGGAGGCTGCAAATAAGGAGCTGCCCCATCAGTCAGGGCGGACGAGGAGCGGCTGATTGATGGGTAGACGGGCGCGGATGCCCGAGCGCGGCTGGACGTCGCTGCTGTGTTTGGGTCGGATAAAAGTCGCGATTACTTGTTGATGGTGCAGATAATAACGGCTGAAGTTAACCGATAACGATGTATTTTTGAAAATAACAAGAATAATTTATATATTTATAAGCAATTAAATAAATATTCAATATAATTGATTACTTTGACTTTTATTCTGAATCACATTTTTTATCCAATTGCTTGATTCAATATATCTCTAAGCAAAATCTATAAGCTATAAAAAAATCTTAAATGAAGGCTACCACTTGAATCCAAAAAAAAAAAAATTTACATCAAAATCAGTAATAATTAATTAAAAAAGAATTATAAATAAATAAATTTTAAATTTAATTAATTATTAATTTAAATTTATTCAATATTTAAATTTTTTGTATTACAAATTTGATTTCGTGAAATAAGCAGAATTGTTTTCTAAGTTTCGATTATCAAACATGCAATGTATTACAAAGCATTTTTTTTATACGAATCGAGCAATAAAATGAAGTTAAACATTTAATTGAGGTATTAAGTATTATTTTACTATTTTTTCATGTAAAATAATATTCTATGCATATTATTGGCTAACTTTAAAATGTTTGTGAGAAACGTAAAGAAAATGTATCAGACAATTATTTAAGTTACAACATAGATAGCAAAAAAATAATATCATAACTCTAAATTCTGAGTATAAATATGTTATTATTAATAGTTTTTATACGCATTTTCCTGGTAGCAAAAAAAGAAAAGTTACATATTTTTAATAGTACTGACACAAACAGAAATTATTATTTTACAAAAAAACAATCTCGTGACTAAAACAAGAAACCAAAGAAAACTTGGTCGCGATATGTCAATAATGCTTTGTGTATGTATTGAATTTAATATTTTTTAATAAAAATGCATTATTTTTTTTAATTAGTTGTTTTGATTGTTCATGCCTATACTTCACAAATAGTATACTTGTTTGTCACTAATGAATTCGCCCGGCAAAGTTTTGTGATTATAGTAGAATATGGAACATTCAAACAAAAACGTATTAAAACACAAGTCATGATGAGGCGGTGCTCCCGCAGCTTCCAAGGCCACGAGAGGCTGAGCGGCCGTCAATCAACGTCAGCCCATTGTGGGCGGCGAGACAAAAGGCGCCGCGGCCTGGCGGGGATGCTGCTCGAGGACCACTTTAGCGTGCCTAGGATGGACTCGAGGATGGAGTCCCGCGCGAGGAAACCATTAACCGCCGCACGCCAAACCACACCTAAGTAGAGTTTTGTTTAAAATTATTACATTGGCGCTTTTCGGTAAAAAAAAAATCGTACCGTTGCGTCATGTATGTATATTATAGCGGAAAACATCTAACTTCAGGTATTCTGGAAGATGAGTCTATTACTTCACTACCCTGTTATAATAAAAGACTACAGGTTAAAGCAGGTAAACAAGTACTCAGAAGCATTTTAAAGCATGTAATAAGCAAATCATATATAAAACATCATATAAAGTCTGCTATTCAGCATACTGTTAAGCATACCTCTTTGGATACTACCTTAAAAAAATATTTATTTTACCTATTATGTTTGTAGTTAGTATGTTTAGAGTAGGAACCCAGACATTTTCAAGGCGAAGAGCTTGTTTAGGTACGCTCACTATTTTTTTCGAAGGTAAAATGATAGAATATTGCAGTTTTAAAAAGAGCATTACTTCGTGTGTCGTGTAGTTAAACAGTAATGATGACTACCGTGTGCAAATTTAATACGTTTAATGCAGTCGCTTGATGCAAAAGAATAACTAAGGTAGTTGAATCGAATTCTCTAAGCCGCCATAAAACTATTCTAAAGAAACGCCGCCGGCCATAACTTATCGCAGAATTGGTCCAGATGCCGCGGGGCAGGGTGACTGGTGACGCGTCCACTGCAGCATGCAGGACTCCCGTTTTTGCTGCGCCCTTTGTCAGCCGTCCGGCCGCTTCCCGATGGGTAATTTTATAAATCTTCCAGGATGAACGGGATTCCGGGGCGGGTCTGACAACCCGGCATTAGTATTCCGGAGCCTGGAGGAATGCGGCGTGTGGAGGAATCAAGGCGGGCTGATCCACGAGTCAAATATTCCAAGGCAGTGGAACATTAGCTTTTTATAATTGGTAAATATTAAATATTTAACAAATCCGCATCACACATTAATTTAATTTTACTTGTTCACACGAGGTTCAACATATTATTAAATTATTATTATTATATAACAATCATTATTGTTTACTCAGGTAAACATATAAACGATAAGACTGATATAGTAAAGGCTAAAGCTTAAATTCAACCTTAAACGTTAATTTGTGTTAAAAATAAGAGGTAAAGTAAGTAGTGGTAAATGGTAAATAAGTTGACTACAGATTCAAACTTTTTTCTGCTCTTTCAGTAAACGTAAACTATAACTCTATGCATTATACGCATTTTCACAATTGTAAATTTACTCGTAAATAGTTGCTGAATAAAATAATGTAAATAATATATAACTTTTGGTTGTTTGTTAACGACGATGGAAAAAAATTGGTGACAAAATTGGAGAGATTGGTTTTTTTATTGGAAGCTTCCGGTGATGATGCAAGCATAAATTAAATATTCATTTATGTTAAAAAATATGGGAATACAATTTGTAGGTCGATCAAATTGAAATCTAACAAAAAATAATAGTATCGTACTGTTTTGATCCAGAGACGCTCTCTAAAGCAGATGTAAAGATAATAAGGTTTGATAACTTCATAACCCGTTTTTACGACTTAAAAGTTTTTACATCTGAAAAAAATATTAAAAAAGCGGTCTATAATGTCTTTTATCCATATTCAACTCATAGCGGCATTTGTGTACGACTCGGCAAAAGACGGTAACAGCTTACAAAGAGATCGCATTTTTCCTGCTATGGTTGTTTCGCAGAGTGATAGCACTGCTGTCAGATAAAATTGAAACTTTAGCGGCAGCTCTTGCTCAAAAAAGGGGATGGCTGGTCATATGGATGAGTTTCCAGGCAAAAAGTGGCCTGGTTCCCCTCGATATATCGGCTGCGGGGCATTTTTATGACGGCGTTGGATTGGCGACTCGTAAGTATGCTTGAAGCAGTTTTTTTCGTCCATCAGGCCAAATTCTTATGTTGAGTGGCCATGTTTATGTTTACAGCGATATTATCGACTTTATTAAATGATATGTCAGAAATTTCAACATATAAAGGTTGCCGCTGAACAACGTCAAGATCTTTCTTTACTTAGAAGTATAAAATACTTGTTGTGAAGGCTTAAATATCATAATATCGCTGGTGTATTTACCATGACTATGTTTGTATCCTGAAACAGTATTATTTTTTTGTAAAAGCGTATCTTTTAATCGAGTCTGTTGCATATACAATAAAAATAATTTAAATAACTGAAAAATCATTTTAATGTTATTCTCGTCATAATAAAACATTAAGCTTCGTTAAATTTTCAATGTGAGTTCGTTGCCTTTCATTCTCAATCTAAAGGCATTAAATGAAATTAATAACGTTTGTATAAATAATTGAAAAACTACGTTTTTCCAAAACCGATAAGCATTGTTTTATTAAATTTTATCAGAAAAAATGATAATTTTCAATGCGCTCTTTTGATCTCACGTATATATTTTTTCATTGTTTTCCTCCGCTCATAATTATTTGAAAAACATATAATAGAGCAATACAAATCATTAAAATAGTATATTCGGAATACTTTAATAATTTAAAACCGCCACAGTAGCTAACCGTATCAATCACATTCAGGGAGCATCACAAAAACGACGAGCGATGCGCGGCGGGGCGGGTAGCCGGACTCCCGCATTACGCGGCTGACGAGCGACCTGTCAGGTAATGCGCGGCAGCTTTGATCGGACCTCGGTGCAGGGGCTCTCAACCGGGGGTCGCAGATCTGATTCGCGTTTTTTAATTTTAAAATCATTGTGTAATTTCACGCGCAGCCGTTGCGCAAAATATTGGCATTTTTATTGACAAGGCTTGATCGTTGGATTTTTAAAATATTAACCTGATCGTCATAATATGTTTGCTCTGGGATAAAGTGATGACGTTATTCAAGCAACGAAATTAATAAAGTGTTTATATTTGACACGGGATATTTGATAGTATTGCATCTCATTTTAGAGGATTTGTTTCGTCATTGTACGCGTGAATACATAATAAAAAGTTTTTGGAAATGAAAATGTATAGATATGTGATTTACTAAGACTTTTAGAAAAAGGTTGAAATGCTCATACGAATCAATAATTCTAAGCAAGTGAATCTTGTCACTCATGAACAATTTTTTTTAAATGTTTTATTAATAATTAACACCGGTGGTGAGTTAAGAGCCCTTTTAGAACTTTTTTAAATGATTTTAATGAACAACAACAATCTCAAAAAAATATTTTTATTTAAGAAATTTTTTAAGTACTCAAATCGGGCAAAATTATTATAGTTTGACGGTGAAAATAAGAAAATACCAGTTTTCTATTGAATCTTGAGTATATTGTTACTCGGTGTGATTAATATCGAGAGTAAATATGATTCACCGCTGGCGATTTGTCCACATCTGAAGCCTCACCGCCGCGGTGCTCCCAAGCCACGGACCCTCTGGTCGTAAGTCTGTCCATTCTTCGTCAGACGCTGTCCAGCTGTCTGATCAGCCCACAGCGGAGGCCATCAGGCCGCGGACTAACGAACGAGTCAAGCTCACCTCCGTGCGTCTCGTTACGACTGCGGCCAGGTGCACGTACCTGTCCTCCTTTTACGCACTTGTGACTTGTAGTGAATACATAATCATTAAAATTATTTACAATTAAAAAATAAACAATCAAGTTGTTTAAACGAAGAAATTGTGCTTGACCTATATTTTTAGATGACTGCAGATAATTCTGGCAAATCTCAAAACGCGATTTTTTAAAACAATTCACCGCGTCCTAATTGAAAATGCCACCCGAGCAAATTGCAGTCAAGGTTTCAAAATATTGCAACGCAGTTCTATCACTGCACAACTCAGCATTTATTGTTACAGTGATCGAAGACGTGAACAGGCCGCCATCAGTCCTGTCTTTGCGCCTACATTATCTGCGACCAGAGAACTTCATATTAATTGCGTCTATATGTTATGCACTCTAAATAAAGACTGGCAAATAGACAAGTGAGAATCTGATGTAGACGTGTAACTTACATTATACACTTGACGGTTTATTTTTTAATATGTACTCGATATTTTAATCAAATAAAAGTAATATAATTAGAGCGTGCAACAAATCATACAAGATCGTTTCTCTTGAATGTATAATGAAAGGAACTATATAAAACGAAATCAATAGTTTAAGTAAATTGCTTGCTTGTTTAAAGTAATTTAAGAAATTTAGGACAATTTTACGTAAAAAAATGAACAAGTTTACAGCAGTATGTTACATCAAATACTTAATATTGGTTTCGGTTAGACATAAATCATGTCATAAAAATTTGTAAAATAAAAGTTGAAATTTTACGTAATCCATATTTTTAACAAAGAGTACTTAGTGGAATTCCATTTTAATATTTTAAATAAAATACTCAAGTGATTTTTCTACATGTTCATTTTCATTGACAACCGTTTACGCCAACCTTTCACGTTAGCATTATCAAACATTGACAATGCCAACATGAAGAGTTGGCGAAATTGTTCACCAATAAAAATTTACATGAAATAACAGAAGAAAAATAAGAAATCATGAATTCAATTATATCAACTGATTTTTTTTACTATAGGGTTTTATGTTCTGTGATTATTATAGCTGTTGAAAAGTCGAGTACTGATATGCGCACATGTGTTATAATTTATAAGTAAAGGAACGTTGCCGAAATGCAATACAAAGTTATCGTAACAATAGTGAATTCAAAGTGACTTGCCCGAATGCGCCATGTCTCAGCAAAGTGTGTCCTACCTTGTGTGATGGCTTCTCAGAGGCAATGGAATGCGATGAGCCCGGAGTGAGGACTTGTCGCTACCGCATCGGAACTGCACGATCAGAACATCACATCACTGCACGACAGCTAGTCACCGCACTCACTATGAACTCACTATGCACTCCAGATACACACAGACTTCACATTCACATGAACTTGGGAATCGATACAATGGCGTCGTACACACGATATACTTCTAGAACTTTCAGCGAACCATCTTCACACTGGATGCGAAAATAGTTGCAGTTATAAACTTCATCGCAATCATTAATGCTTAGGATGTTGCTTGAGGCACTTCTTAAAGAATGAGCGTTTGAATTTGTCACACGAAAATAATAATGTATGCATGTTGAAATGCCACCAAAACTATCCAAGTTATAATGACACCGATTTCGCAATGAATCGAAATTATAAAATAAATAAAAGTCGTTTAAATGCATCAGAAATCTTCGAGTCCACAGCCACAGGTATGATGAATGCATTTACCAAATGATCACGGAATAAAATGCAATTTAATTTTGAATAATTAATAGATCTTCGTACCACGAAGTGCACTCGTCAAGGCCATTTTGAAAACTGACTAATATTATGTGATAATATACTAAAATCGCTCGAGAGCGGTGACGCCTGCAGAGTGCAACAATACTTGAGTGCAATGACCGGCCGATTCTAGCTGTGCGAAATGAATGTAATTACTCATGTTGTAAGTTGTAACAATAAATGCCTACAAACGATTCTAGTCTTCAATATATTTTTTTTATTGTTATGTATTTTTTTGGGAGTATATGTACAATATTTAAATTTATACATATATTCAATTTGAATATAGCATACAGTGCATTTTAATGTTTTTGTCGTATTTTTCAGAACTCTTGCTATGACCTTGAGCGTTCTTCTTCGAGCTCGTATATCAAATTCATTTTATTTCATCTTATAACAAGACAGCTATCATAACACAGATTGAATTCGACAAATCTTGCAACTAAAATATATTTAATTAAAATAAAGAAATACGGATTATATTTATATGTTAATAAATATTTTTTATTTGAATTGTGGTCAGTGAATCACGAATGATGTAATTTGATAACCCAGTCTCCGGCGGCAGGTCCAAGAGGCAGAGATATTTGCTTTAGACGGCTATTAATAACGATGGACGCAGATAACAACAGCTGATAAATGAAGCGTCGGCGGTGAACGTACCACATATCAACATACCTAATATCTCACCTGTCCACCGCTGGGCTGATCTATGATAGGACGAATCTAAGAGGCACCCGCACTGAGAGCTTGAGGGATTTTTTTTGTATTCACAGAAGTGTATCTGAATTTCAATTATTATAAAAGGGTGTTAATCTAATTTATTTAGTTATTTTATTTTATTTATTCTGTACATTTATTTTTTAAAAGAAGGTTTTTCATAACTATCTAGACTTCACATAGACAAATAACTTTTTTAAAGATCTTTTATACTATTAGATACATATTTAAAAGTAGGAATTCATTTGTGATATGCCTATCAGTATTACCTGGTTTATATATTATTTGTATATTATGTTTATTGACTGTTCATGCTATAACCATGGTAAACCTGAAATGTTTTTATTTAATATATTAATCGCTTGTTTTCTTACGAGACTAGAGATATCCGATGGCGCTATACTTCATATACAGTAAAAGGGTGCTTCTTTGTAATCTTTTGATTTTTTAAAAATCCTACTTAAAATTCGTTTAGTTTTTTAATATAAAAATTTCTTTTCAAAGAACAATATACCAATTTAATCTTAAAAAACAACAACAATTTTATACCTATCAAATTTAATTTCTACTGGTAAAAAGTATTGCTGATATATTTATAACGGCTTCAGTGTAAAATCAGATAGATCTGATCAACGCAACCTCTCTAGAAAACAATTTAAAAATATTTGTATATGTATATTTTATGAAAAGATAGCATAGGCAAAAATACAGATTTGACGTCAGGTATCCTCCTAAAGCGGCAAGAGTGTAGCGGCAGAGAAGACAGGATGATATTAATGATAGCTGTCCGTAGAAAAATTGTATTCAACCCACAGACCATATGTCAGTTCCAAATTAATTGACTGTACGATTAGATTCGTAATGGAAGCTGTCTTTCTTACATTTTTTGTATTGTTAGAAAAAATGTACAAACAGATGTCTTAAACGAAGTTTAAGCGATGAATATCTATGTTCTAACGAAGTCTTGTATAGCAACGTTTATAATGATAACCGCGAATTAAAAGAGTGGCAAGACTAATCAATCACACTTGCTATTACAAAGGCTGCGCAAACTTCAAGCCAGTTGTGTTGAGAGAAACAATTTGATAACAAACATTTTCTTCCTGAATAGTAAAAATTGTTGGTTTTACCTTTTGAAAAAAAAAAATTTTTAAACACAGTTATAAACACCTTAAACGCAAACATATTAATAACTTTAATTAGTAAAAGTAATATCACATAAAAAGATCAGGATTTCAAACATCTTAATGAAAAATATAAATCTAAATAGCAATACAGATTAAAAAGACTTTTTAATTTAATGAGGAATTTTTGCTTTCAAGATTGTAAAAACTAAAATAAATTTCATACTTTAGAAAGCCAATATAATTTTTAGAACCCGCTTATCAAACTCAATAAAAAATATTCTAGCGTGATCGTTTCAATAAATGTGATGATCTCATAATAAACGCTTTTTGTGTTAGTAATTAGCAGGAATTCAACTTGAATTTTTTTTATTTGAAATCTGATATAAGTAAAAAAAGATCTTTAAGATTACTTTCTTATATCGACAGTAACATGTGGTGACATCCATCAGCTTATCAAAAAACGAAAGGACAGCGTGTGATTGGCAGCGATAATTGTATTTAGTTGATAATGAGGTTTATCTTTGTGCGTAAAAAAATCTCGTTTATCGGTTGTTACTATTCGAAAATGAAACTACCACGATTTGATAACATCTACTCCATTCGGGCTTCCAATCTGTTAAATCTAATTTTCTAATCGTAGTCGTCAAGCGGAGCAAAGACTCATTGGGTGACAGCACGCTCAAGATTTATCATTTTATTTAAATTCAATAGTATTTATTTTCATACCCGAAAATATATTGAAGTACTAACACAAACACAAATACATATATTTATATATATTACATTAAAACTTTACCAAGCTGTGTACTTGCAATATTTTCAAACATTCAAATCGTTCGCGGGTCATCGATTGTAACATTTTACAATATAAATACTTATATACATTCCGCACTGTAAGAATCAACAGGTCGTTGCACCCGAGTATTGTTGCACTCTGCAGGCGTCACTGCTTCAGAGTGTTCTAGTTTATTACCTCATGAAATTTGTCAGTTTTCAAATGGCCTTGAGGTGTATACGTCGTGGTGCGAAGATCTATTAATTATTCAAGACAATTACATGTATATAGTGCATTTTACTCAGTGATCATTTGGTAAATGCATTCATCATACTGTGGCTGTGGACTCGAAGATTTCTGATGCATTTAAACGACTTTTATTTATTTTATAATTTCGATTCACTGCGAAATCAGTGTCTTTGTAACTTGGATAGTTTTGGTGGCATTTCAACATGCATACATTATTATTTTCGTGTGACAAATTCAAACGCTCATTCTTTAAGAAGTGCCTCAAGCAACATCCTAAGCATTAATGATTGCGATGAAGTTTATAACTGCAACTATTTTCGCATCCAGTGTGAAGATTGTTCGCTGAAAGTTCTAGAAGTATATCGTGTGTACGATGCCATTGTATCGGTTCCCAAGTTCATGTGAATGTGAAGTCTGTGTGTATCTGGAGTGCATAGTGAGTGCATAGTGAGTTCATAGTGAGTGCGGTGACTAGCTGTCGTGCAGTGATGTGATGTTCTGGTCGTGCAGTTCCGATGCGGTAGCGGCAAGTCCTCACTCCGGGCTCATCGCATTCCATTGCCTCTGAGAAGCCATCACACAAGGTAGGACACACTTTGCTGAGACATGGCGCAGTCGGGCAAGTCATTTTGAATTCATTATTGTTACGATAACTTTGTATTGCATTTCGGCAACGTTTTTTTACTTAGAAATTATAACACGTGTGCGCATATCAGTACTCGACTTTTCAACAGCTATAATTATTACAGATGATATAAAGGAAAACGTCGATCAAAGGCTATGGTATAATTATATCTATATTTATCTTTATTCACGAAGAGTATATTTTTTTTTATTATTTATTCTAAATTTTATTGGGTATGCCATGAACAATTTATTAAAATATTATTATTTAGACAAATAGAACCCACACGTATAGTGGTAAAGCAGTTTAGTGTATTCAAGCCTTCTTGAAAATATTTAATTAATACCTTTTAATTAAAATATAAATTAATGTCATTCGTTCGTGAACAAAGCCATTATATTTTTTTCGTCAAATTTAATTTTATATTAGCAATTCGGTAGCAGAAGTTAAGTGCGCAGAGTGTTCGAATCCCATTAATATAATAAAACGCCGGGACTCAATCAGCGGGCCGTACAAGGCGTCATCATCGGCCGTCGTCATTAATACGTTTGGTATTTGCTGGCCGCCATGTTGGATTCTTGTGAAACGACACGTCAGCGGCTCGGGACAAGTTTTTGCGCTACTGGTTCTGCGCATTTCCTCCCGCACAGGTGCGACGAACCTACAGACCTTGCATTTAGCGAATGCTTGAAATGTAGATCAATTTGTAGTTTGGTCTCCCCTTATTGAACAAATAAGCCGTATGCTGTTAATACATACCAGTGCTTTTTTGCAACAGTAATTATTTTTTTTTAAAAAACGATGTAATGTTGACTTTGACAATATATTTTCAATATATTTTATTTTTGTAAAAGTATTACTTATAATGTTTGTATGCTTTTTATATAATTTTTAAATGAACATGCAAAATTTGTGATACCGGAAAGAGTTATACATGGAACATGCGAATTATATTTGCTTATAAACTATTATCGTGAGTTTCTCACAAGTGAATGGTATAACAGATTTAATTTTTGATTAAAAAGCATAGTTAAATATAATTATAACTTTATTATTTTATTTGAAACATTGATTATATAAACGATGATATTTTAATATTCATTCAACAGGCTATTTTAAACAAATTATCTGAAATGTTACTTACTATTCTATTTACTTTGTGTACACTTAAATCTATATCATATCTGAGAAAGCTTTATTTATACACGTAATAGTTATATTCCGTCATTTTATTTTAACACGCCTTTTTATGCACCACGATTTGATATTCGTGTTTTGAACATACCAATTGAAATACATATTTTAATATTTTATTTAACATTACTGACAGTACTTCCAATGTTTTTTTTTTTTCTTAAATTATCTAGATTACTCAATTCAATAATTGAGTCTTAGTACGATAAAATTGATATACTAGAATCGTTTAGATAGTTTCTCTATAAATTATAAGGTCTCACTGATATTTTTAATTGGTCACGAAAATAATTTTATAATCTACATAGCACCCAGAGCTATATTCTCGTCGGTACGGCCTACGCTGCAGGCGCGAGCGGCGGCAATGCCAACATTTTATTTCGACACATTATGAAAGGCCAGGCCTGATGGCGGTTGAATAAGGAGCCAGCCGGGCCGGGGCGCTTTTTACCTCACATTTTAACATCGCTCGCACAAATAAATTAGTACTCCACTTCTTACATTAATATATTCAAAGACTAATGGATCTAATTAAATACAATCTGACCTATCTTATGTAAACTACTTGGATTTAATTGAATATTTTTTTTGGTCTATCGCTTTTATTATTCTTAATTAGATAATGGCTGAATTTTTTGCTAGCTTAATAAAGTATTGATAATTTACTTATTTTGAAATTTTCAATTTCCTCTTTTTTCAAACCTTCAAATATTTAAGACATTTATAATTTGAATGTTTTCAAACCATACAATATATTTTAAAAACATCTTTTACATTGAAATATTTCGTTTTATTTTAATACAAACCACTGAATTTTTTTCACATATATCTCATGATTTTTCTGAAACCTTTTACCTTAGTACAATCATATTTGTATCAAAAAAATTAAGATAAGATAGTTGTGAAACTATTTAAAGAATAAAATCACTTTATTGTCACCTAATAAATAGGTGGACATAAACTATCGTTAGACTACAGATAAATATCTTTATTACAAAAAATTAGTCACTTATTACATCAGCAATTTCACAACTTATTGTAACATTTCAGTTGCAAAATTATCGTAAAAACATTTTATTTAAAAAAATATATATATTATTACACCTCTTTGGTTTCCAATAAAGTAGCTTATCTATGATTAAGGGGAAAATATAGACGTTTACATATATACCATCATGATTTTAATTGGATTGATAATTATATATTCATTCTATTTAAAGTGTTTACTAAAGTATTTCAAACAAAGTTTTGCTTCAAAAAAATCTATTATCGCTATATTTTAAAAATAAATCTACTTTCTTTTACATATGAAGGCCACACACATTTGTCTAGTATGTAGAATGTCTAGTAGAACATTAGAGTTAATTTTATGTTAACATAATATTGAAAGTGATAGAGCATGTTGACATGAAAGGTCTAATATCCATTTTAAATTATGCAATTTCTATGCGCCGTAATTAGACCCATAGATTCTCAAAGACACTAATTAGACGTCCTCGTTAAAAAAAACGAGTTAGAAATCGTGTTCCAGCTCCATTACTTCATTAAAAACGTGTTAGTAAAAGCAGCTAATAAATACTGTATTTTAATTCTGATAAACAGTCGCTGTGACGAACGTTGTAACTCCAAATCGTGAATTGTCTGCATTTATTTGTGTATGTGTATTTGACCACGTAATAAAAAATCTTAAATACATTAAAAAAATGACTTTATGATAATTCAAAAGTTTTTTTTCGATTTATTTATTATTTAAAATCAATTTGATTAATTTAACTCCTATATTTATTTTTTATTAGTACTTTATTACGTTTGAGAGTAGATTTTTTAACATATAAGTATTTTTTTAATACAGGCAACGTGAATATGTTTAAAATTGTATGTTACAACGCTATTCCCAGCATGTGTAAAAATGAGCTTAAAATGTAAACTAGAATGCTTTTAATATGAACCTGAAGATGGACTGATTGTAACTAATTAAGAACTTAAACTAAACAAGTTTTTTTTTAAAACTATTTAAGCACTTATAATATTTAATAACACTGTGTGAGTAATTGAGTTAATTTAATAATGCCCTTCCTGTCAACGAAAAATTAGGCAAACGACGAAATTATTTTTACAGCGACCTGAGAATATATTATAGATTTAAAACTGCAAAACAAATAAAGGATGAAATAAACAAGGTAGGAAATTATTTGAATAAAATCAATGAACACAAAAAAAATTGTTATATTCTCACATTAAAAACGATAAAATGAATTTAAATTCAGTAAAATAAAACGTATAGGGTATAAAACATTCATTAATAATAAAGAAAGTTTCAGACAAAGCCGCGAGCATGCAAGCACTATATCAACCGAAAAAAATGACTGTAAATTTTCGGGTGCCAACCGAGGGAGGATGCGTCCGAGCCACATCCATCCAGCTCGATGGCCTCCCTGATTGATGTATGGGCGCATTGTTCTGATGATGGTCTGGAAATTTGTGATCTCCTCGGGGTTGAATGCCGAGCTTGTTTTTAATGCGAAAAGGAGAGGCTGGAGTATTTTTATGCGATAGCCAAACTTGGCGATGTTATTCTTTTTAAATGACGTTGTTAATCGCATTCTTTTATATTCAATAAGTTTTTAAAAATGAGTCGCACTACTTTTTTTTAATGATATTTTTAGATCAATTAAAGTGAAAACGAAAAATATATACATTTGTATTACTCACTATTGGGCTAAATACAAGAAAAGATATACTTCAAAAGAAAATAGTAAAATTCCATATAAAGCATAAATATAAATTTTCAACACTAGGTTTTTTCAGCAAATAACCTTTTTAAAATTGAAAAAATATATCTTATTATAAAACCATGTTTGTAAATACGTCAATAAATTTTATAATAGGTGCTTATTTAATAATTTGATAGAAAATTATCTAAACTACCAGTGAATTACATATTTATATTATGGCTAAGTACATTATGTGTAATTACTTTTAAATACATAAAAAAAAACCTCGTGGATAAGACCTTCAACTTTTAATTTCAGAAACAAAAATTACAATTCTTTAATCTTGACATTTACGCGGAAATAATTGGAAAGTAACGTGTATAATGAAAATACAGGTATGGGTAGGTAGGTAAGACAAATTATGTATGAATAATAATATTGAATACTTATTAAGCATATGCATACTTAATATAAAATTGCGATTATAAGAAAACTTCATCTTTTTAAAAATAATTTAGTGGCTCTGATCTTGTACAAACTCATTTTTTAAGCTTTGAATCGTTAAACGACGCGGCTTAATATCCAAAAAATGTTATGTTGTTGTAACAGGTATTAAGCATGTAAATATGGTAGCCGTGCTACTTGGTTGACCACCCTGACTAATATCACTTGACTCCTTGACGTGACTTCATAAGGTTCAAAATCCTGAGCCAATCAATCGAGACAGCTGTGAAATACCAGTCCCATTATGAATGGCTATTCATAGTGTATGAGTGGCACTGATGGCTTGTCGTGTAATGCGATTACATCCTTATTGACATTCTGGCCGAGTGGAGACGGCTTCTGATATGTTTAAGATAGAAAAATATTTACGAACAGGGTCACTGATAAAAAGTACAACATGTTCATTTGAGATTTTCGATAAATTTTCTACAAGTCGTTTTGGAAACTTAGATAGAAATATCAAGGAAATGTCTCACGAGGAGACAAAACTCATTTTTTTTAAAGTTAAAAGTGTTTTCACAAGCCCTGGTAGTCGCGATCTTGTGTATAATAATTATGCTATTCAAATTGCATATTTAGCTAAGCGGAAATGTTAACTAGCTTTTGTTGATAAAAATTATGTAAATATTTGATGACATGCATTAGGAGATATGTAATTAGTAACCGTTTTGAACAAATTTGCTGTCTAAAACATACCTTAATAATTTTTATTTAATTAAGACATAAAAAATATTTTATTTGATTTTGTAATTGCATCTTACTTAACGTTTTTTCATGATATGGATACACAACCGAAATTTAAAATACATAAAATCTATATGTTATCTTGCACATAATAAATAATAAAAATAAATTTGTTTTTGGCACCATAAAGATTTCGTCGGTTTTTCGATGTTTCGGCTCCAGTCTGAAGCCATATTTAAATAATCAATTTTAAATATGAACTATCGGAAAACCACCAAAGCTCTGGTGTTCACAGTACAAAAAAAAAAATTAATACAAACGGGTTTCAAAACGATAAAATACTATTTTAATCAGATATTCTTCAGTAAGAAACTTTGCATTAGGCATTGAGTAATTATTTTTATTAAATCAGCAGAGAGCTGACACCCTGGTGCTTTTCATATGAATTGGTCATCACTCAAGTCCAGGAACATTTGGACTACTTTCTAAGATGATTTATACAAACGAAATGTCGTGAGTGGCGCAACCGTCTTCTCCAGCATCATTTCAAATGTCAAAGTGATCGAAAATTATATTTATTGTAGAAGCTCTCATCCCAGACGCTCACCTTCTGTTAAAAGTCATGCCATAATTTATTAAATCAGTTAGCGTGATCATCACCAATCAATGATTGGCTGTAATGGAAATTTGTTTAGAAATCATCACCAAAAATGACGATTTGCTGCGAATTTATTCTCACATTATTTTATATGATTATTTCATCATAATTCGTCTTTGTAATAATTTGATTGAAGTTGAGTTTACTCTAAATTTACAGCAAAAAAAAACGATGATTGCTACATTTCACATTCTATAACTAAAAAGAAAGTAACTGACTGCAGTTTTATTCGCAGGTGCATGTATTATTAACTGTCAATATTTTTTAATGTGTACTATAATAATATTTTGTCGGTATTTCAAGCTGCATTGTGATCCCACACATTTCATTTCAGTTGAAATTGTTAATGTGTTCAACAATTTTATGTAGACTTTGAAATCTGGCGTTAATAATTTAATGATAAAAAAAATAGAAGTAAAGAAACATATAAAAATAATTAAACTTTTAATAATAGTGATAATATTTTTAAAGAACGTTACAACTTGATTTCACTATCTAATTTCATGTAAATTTTACTTCGTGTTATTGTATATATTCATTCAATTACAACAATATTGTCAATTGTCATCGACTTGATATGATAGCAAGCATTACACTTTCAACTATGTCACAAGCTAACAAATATACGTCGATAATATTTTTATACGAATATAAATAAGTTTTCAAAATACCTGTTAGAATCGACAGCGTGCCAATATGAATCATTGTAATACCTTAAATGATATGTCATTTAAGCAAATAAAAAGTCATCGTGGTGTATTGGCCGCCATCTTGTCCGGTTTTTCAACCGGATACACCCGTTCGGTCCGGTTCGGCCGCGTCATGCCGGCCCGTTTGACGCGCAGGTAGCTCCGATACCTGCCGCTAAACAATCACTGTCAGGTGTAAATGGCAATTTCACGGTGACATGAAAGGGCTGCGGTAACAACGGGAGAACCGTTTTTTTATCTGTTCTCTGATTTATAAACTATTTTCAAACAGAAAACTACTTCACCTGAAACATTCATTGATGGCCGAATTTTTGCTCTTCTGCAATACTTCCTGTGAAATATTTGAATAATGTTGGGAAAATCATAGAATAAACCGTATATTTTAACTGAAAGGATACCAATCGTAAATTTTGATCTCAATTCTCTGCCCTGTCTTTCTTGAAAAAATTACGATTGGCATGATTTCAAAAATATGTTGTAAATTATGTAAACTTTATATTTCAAGCAGTAACTGTCAATAAGTATATAAGAACATTCACAATTTTTCCTAAAATATACACCAAAGCCAAAAAAGGGTTTTTGAGTTTCCTGTAAAAATTAAATGATTTTTTAATGGCTGCGGGCTGCGCTGTGTGTAAGTCTTCTGTCAGATTGCCAATAACCGCTCTGCCATCACAAGAGCTCGAATCTCGATCTGGATATTGTAGCAAGCCAAATTAGATTGTAAAGAGAATATCTTTTTGTTGACGTTACGCAAGGTTAGCTTTTTCAGGCCCGTGTTAGACGAGACTGTTAATTTTTTAACGTATTTTTATCATTTTCAGCTCCATCAAACTCTTTATATGAAATAAATTATGTCCGTCAAAAAAATTCAACGCATTTCAAAAAACCACATTATATGCATTGACTTAGCACATTTCCTGTTTATTGCAAGATTACATTAAATATGACTTACTTGTGCATTATTATCTTTGCACACACTGTTTCTGGAAATATTAGTAAAAAATTCTTCAGTGCATTCCAAACTCCATTTGTGGTGAACTAGTACTATGAAGCAGCTTGTAAGAAAAATAGGAAATTAGATGGCATCAAATGATGGTGTCGTCTGATGCTGGACGGCATCGGGCGGCATCTTTAGGCACATTACTCGATTATCGATGGCCTGATGCACAAAGGGCCCGAGTGATTGAAGGAATCGCCTCCAGCGTCGTGGGGCGAATCGTTGCCATCGTTTTCAGATACAACATTTTTTGCATGTAATTCCGTTTTTTTATACTGATAAATAATTAAATGGTCTTACAATGTTGGCTTTAGATCTAAATTATCTTACCACATTTTTTTTTACTGTTCAACAATTTTTCATTTTTTAATAAAAGCGAATCGACTGCCCGCTACCGCTTGTTAACGCTATCAATTGTACATGTAATTTTTTTGTTAATGATAAAAAACAATTAAATATATACATATAAGCATAAAAATAAGAATATACCTTAAATATCTCGTATATCATTTACTTCTTTTAAATAAACAGCATTTGAAAAAAAATTGCCTGAAAATTATTGCTGTTGATTCATACATTTATTTAATTTTTGCACGAGCTTTATGGGTTTATTATATCAATTTCTATAACCTCGTTAAAGTTATTTATATGCAAGATATTGTTTAAATTTTTTATTTTAAAAAAATAGAGCCCAAATGATATTTTGAAGCATGAGGTGTAACATAGTTAAATCTTAACGGTATTATTTATTTAGCAAAGTCAACCCTATGCCTATACGGAAACCAGAACTCATTGCACATGACAAATCACCTACTTGTATTTTATATTTATTTTTAAAAAAGAAACAATACAGAGATAAAACAGACCGCTACAATACCGACGCCATCCAGATCGTTGCCTGATTGGTTACACTCAATTGTCCAACGCACGATCCGAGTTAATTTACAAAATGTCTACTTTTTTACCTTTTTTAAATTAATTTACCGCATCGTTACGATATAATAATACAAAGTTTTAAGAATTTCGTTCGATTTAAGTACAGCACAATGGGAAATATTTTTTATAGAAATATGTAAACATCAAATTACATTTTGTCGCTTTTGAAGTCGAAATCAGCATTACATTGAAGGTCTTTGTGACAAATATCGAATAACGTAATTGTAAACATAAAAAAATGTAATTTAAATGCTTAACATGTCGATAATCAAGATATCCGGAAAATAATAATTCCCATCAATTTAAATATATTTTATGCAATAAATAACATAAAAATACACCAATGTGTATCAATATACTTAAAATTTATACTTTTGTTCGATTTTAACATTAAAATAATACAAAAAAATATTTGTGAAAATAATTGTAGGTAAAGTTCAAATTCAATACAAATTTTCTAATTATATAATGATCGAAGATTTACAACAAGAAGAAGACGTTACAGTAAAATAAAATAAGTTTAAACCTTAACTTTTTAACGAATATATAAAAAATGTTTTAAACAGGTCTCAAAAGGCTTTTTATTTTTTTAATGTTAAATATCCAAACAACTAGACTGCCAAATCGTTAAATATTTGTTAAAATTTAAAGCAGTTAAGTTTCACCTTAATACTATATTGCATATACTGCAATGAATTCGTTTTAAAAAAATCGCAGTCTTTGGCCACCTTTAAAAAAAAATACTACTTCAAAACCAAAAAAGGTATTGCGAAACAAAAAAAGCCTTGTTAAATAAATGTCGAATCATCTGTGCAACTTATAAATTGTGTGCAAAATTACAGACAGTACATTATTTTAGAACAAAGCACTGTCTTTAAACTAACGTAACGTATAATTTGGCCATGTTTAAGCGACTCCGTCTGTTTTCATAGTTTTACGTCTTGTAAGAAACTCCGTAGTCATCCATCATCTGAAACTATACATAATTAATGTAATTTCGTATGCTCTTAAAAAAACAATTTTCTGCAAGTTAAGAAATATTTGCCACGTTGTTATAACTAGAGACCGCTTTTGTGTGCAGGGTACAGTGGTGAACTTAAAAAAAAATACAAAAATAAATATAGTAAAAACTTTAATACAGTCTATTTTTCAAAAATCTTATTTTTATTTTAAGGTACTCCATGAAATAAGACACGCATAATTATGATTACGCATTACATAAAATTTTCATAATATGGCTTCTATTATTGTTGTAAATTCTAGTGTATATTAAATATTAGTGTTGATAGAAACAAAAAAAATAAATTTACGATTATTTTATCAGGTTAATACTTCTTAAGGAATCAATGATTTCCATATAAAATCACAAGAAGTATTTGAAGTGTTTTGAGCTGTTTTGTGTAATAT
Source organism: Atopsyche davidsoni (assembly GCA_022113835.1). Lineage (NCBI taxonomy): Eukaryota > Metazoa > Arthropoda > Insecta > Trichoptera > Hydrobiosidae > Atopsyche > Atopsyche davidsoni. The sequence continues at coordinate 5,550,828 of JAILWY010000021.1, forward strand.
ATGCAGAAAATTAACATTTTTATCTTAAAAATCTAGCAAATAGCTCATGCATCCTCTCCTGGATATTCTCAGTTAAACGCACCTCATGGACATATCGAACAAGCGATTCTCAACCATAGAATAATTTCATAATAACTTTTTTACTAATATTATAAATTTAAACGGAGGAATACAAATAAACCATCCAATGACTTTGAAAACATTACGCAAAAAAACTTATATTTTTCATAAATGATAATTTTTAAATTATAATGCTTTCTTTTTGTTATTTGACCTAGCCCGGCTCTGGGTTATTACATCCACACAGTGCTGGACTGTTATTACTATCTTATTAACCCTAATAATATATTACTGGACTATAATTGATATTGCTATCGCCTTTTAAGCCTTAAACACAATAATTTACCACTGGCAGGCGGCAAACAGGCGGAGGTCGTTTCGATTCTAGGCATTTTTACCATTAAACCGGGAACGGAATACCAGTTAAAGCCGCAGCATAACAACATCACGCTTTTATGGTATTTTACGAGAATTTCAGATGCCGGTACATCCGGTCAATCATCGTGTGAAATGTGCTCATCATATTATACCAAATTACTTAATTACTAAAATTAAGTATGTAGTTATAGAATAATGTATTTTTTTATTTTAGATAATAATATATTCTTAACATAATTGTGTTGTGTACAAGTTGCTCAAGAGCAGCCGAGAGCTTCATGACACTAGAGCGACACTCGATTACATTTAGGTCTCAACAAAATGTTTGAATAGCTTATGTATTTTTATTACGATGAACTTATAACCTATTTGAAATTTAATAGTTAATTTGTCAAGCTGGTTTAAAAATCCGTAACACTCTAAATGCATAGTAAGCCTGACGGCTACTCTTACGGTCTTGGATGATGTCCACTTCATCACGCTTCCAGTTATAGCTGAACAGTTCAACCACCAATCCATAAACCATAAATGAAATCGTAACTGTTATCGATCTTTCATATTTATTCTTGTAATACATATTTTTTTATATTATATAAAGTATAGCTTTCAACACACTTCACGAGTGCAATGTACGTTGTAAATTTGTATTTTTTTATTTCACATACCTTTAACATTTATAAATAACAATAAATTTGTGTGAGGGAAGGTCAAACTCATCCTGTATATTTAAATTTTGTATCTTTTTTAAATAATAAAAAGCATGTTTATGTATGTTCACAACGGAAACTTATCCTATTAAAATCAAAACTATTAATTGGGAAAAAACTTTTTTTAATGTATGTAAGTAGAAATCTATTATATGATTAAATTCACGTACAGACTTTAGAAGACCATTCATACAATAAAAACCAAATAAATTTAACAGTTAATCACAGGTCCTTCTATCTATTTTCTATAATAACACAAAAAGGCCATATTTCCAACAAAGGCTTTCATACCAGGGGGCGGCGCGAGTACTAAATTACAGGTAACCCTAATCATGTGATTTATTTCTGAAGAACTTATAAAAAGCTCCCATTGAGACGGGCGACCGCTGGGCGCCGCGCCGAGCATAATGGCCGATGCCAACTCGGCGCCGGGTCATCATCATTCATCATCGGCCGAGTAATGACCGGCGCCTCCACCGGCCAACATCACGTGATGATGCTGGAAGAATGAGAGGATTTCAGGAATAATGAGCGCTGATATAATAACAGAAAATGAAAAAACTAAGTGTATTGATAAAGTAGCGGAAGAATAAAAACGGAAATGCTACTGAAAGAAGACCCTCGAATTATATCATTAAAATCTGATTTTAGTAAATACTTGAGTGCTCGCTTATTTTTTAAAAAAATATTTTTAAATTTAACTTTAGTCATTTTAACAGTGCTTTTATTTATTTTATAAAACTGTATCGTAAAAAAACACAATAACAAATATTAAACCTTTCGAAATTAATTAAGTTCGCCTGGCAACCATATGTTTTTAGGTTTTAATTTAGATATTGCAATTTTTTTTTTATTTAGTTCAAATAAAGTTCTCATTTTATTTACAAAAAGGAGAAAGACCCATTTTTATGCATTTTTCGGTTATTTTCTATATTAGACATACTCATCCGGATGTATTACCTGATTGTATAATATTCATGTCTACCGAGTTGTGTGAGTATAAACTCTAAATTTCAGTTTTAGATTGTTTGAAGCACGTTTATTTTTCCTTTAAATACTCATTTCTTTTATTTATATAATTTCATCTTTAATTTAGTATGGAAATCACAAATTAATGCAATGTCACATAATTAAATTTTCATCCCTAATGAATGACAGTGGCGGCTGTGTGATTTTGCTGTGACTATAAAACGTGGATTACACGCTTGAGTTTCGCTTTTGTGTGCTGGGTGGGTCGCTTCAGGGAATTTTTAAAAATATATTGTGCACCATCGCACGTATGCTGTTTACAATGACCGAATAGTACGTATAAAAATAATTAATAATTGCTATTGTGTTCGCCTGGTTTGATATTTGTTTTTTTTGTGCGTAGTTTAGCCATTTAAATGCAGTGGATAGTAGAGAATAATAAACTATTTTACTAAGTTTTTGTCGTTTGAAACAATAGATTTTTTTTAAACCTTTCATATAATTGTATACATTACATCAACCCATGATATCGATTCCATTTTTAATTGTTTTAAATATGTATCGTAAACTTTGCGCTTTTTACTGTGTGATTAATAAATTTTAATATTTTTAAAAATATCCATCAATATTTTCTAAAAAAGCCTTCAAGTAAGGCAACCCTTGCAGAGCCGACAGGCAATAAATATAAAATTACACTTATAATTTATAGCCTTGAGGGAGGTGGATATTTTATAATTCAAAGCATCCCCCGTTCACGAGGCGCCACTGATTTTTCGCGTAACAAATGACCGTAATTAATCGGGGCATTATTCTAACGGAGTTCCCGCTCCAGCATTGGCAGTGGCGTGCGCTCATTTTTTGTATTCATAATTTAATTTCCGTTTGATTTATATGCGCGCGACTGTCGTTTGTGTGTTTTTCTCGTTTTTCGTTTTTGGCGCCTTTTGTGGTTCGAGGCTCGATTTATCGGTCGCTCTCGAGAGTGGTGCTTATTTTGGAAAAATATAATCTGGAATAAAATGGTTATTTTTTAATTAAATTTATCACCATAATATTTAAATGTATCTCAAAAGTTAAATCTTACAGATTGTTGGTTGCTATAAAAACCGGACATAAAGTTCAGTAATAATTACAGCTAAACTTTTAAGAGCACTTGGTTGTGATGCCATTGAGGTATGAGTTTAAATCATACCTATTTAAAAATATTCTTGTTGTTTAAGTATACACTGATTTCTTAAATATTGTAATAAAAATATAATTATATATTGCTTCTTAATAATCTAAGTACATGTAGTAAAATTGTAAAAAGTACAATTGAAAAAAGGATAGGCAATATCGCTGCATTATTTGTCTAAAATATAGGTGTTCACGTGTAATATATGTTTTTTTACTATAAATCCAACCAAAAAATATTAATATACTCTAGTTAAAGGGTAAAATATATAAATAAGCCACAGAGTTTTATTACAAGGCCTGAATAAAATAATTGAAATACGGGAGCATAAACCACGCATTATTTCCCTTTGCCGCTCGGAAACCAAGGTGACCCCGCTTGACTATCCCTGAAACGGAGTCATATCGGGGCCAATATAAAGTGATTTAGGGGCTGATAAATTAAAAACGTGCGCGACCCGCCAAACCGATCGCCGCGCCCAGGTGTCACCAACCTTTTTGTTGTTTTATTATTATTATTATTTATTTCTTATAAAACAAACCAAATTTTGAAGTTTTGGTTGTATGATACGATATAACATATAATAACATATAACTATATATAAAATTTTAGTGAAATAAGTAATTGTTTTATTATTGTTATCCGTGGTTCAAAATAAAAAATAAATACTTATAATAACCTATACCTAATAGCTGAACCCAAAATCAGTTGACTTTTGCTTAAAAGTATTAAATTATCACATTCTTCTTTTGTGACTCCCTATTCTTACTAGCTAAATTTAAATATCTTACACGTAGAGTGAAATGCAAAATATAATAATTACACATGTCAAAATATTTTTTTTATTTGAAATCCATAACATACTATTAATATGATAATTTACCTTAATAACCAGTTTTCAGCCGTACATAGAATTAAATAGGTTATAACAATAAATAACAAAAACAAGCTGGTCAAAAAAAAAGTTTTTTTCTTAAATACGAGAAAAACACATTTTTTTTATTCCTCGATCTAGTATTCAAAAATCAACAAGTCAATAGGAATTATCTTAAAAAGTATATTTCTCAATTTGATAATATATTTTGTAAAAAATGAGACGTTTTGCGACGCCTGCCTTGGGGGAGCGTCACGCTTGCCAGTCAGCGGAGACGGAAGTGTGCAGTTCTGCCCCATTTCATCCCTGGAACCTGTCGCCCAATACATCTCTGCTCCACCGAGCGCATTAAGCATAGCCGAATGTCCTACCGCTAGATCATACGGCCTCTCAGGATTTAATAAATAAATCAGCATTTCGGTTTTGTGATTTTCATAATTGATTTATTGAAAATGTACTAATTGCCGTTTACAGATACATGATTTGTTTGAACAACTTTTACTTTCACATTCAATGAAGTCGGTATCATAAACTCTTTAAGAATTGCAAATTTTCAACTATTGACAATTTTTGTTCTTAGATAAGACTGTTTTAGAATAGAAACACAACATGATTATTCTCAAGAACATACCCACAATAATGTGAATGAAAGTTTCAATAATTATTTATTTTTCAATTTCAAGTTTTAAATGTCATACATATCATGTAAAATGTGTAATACGAAGAGCTTAATTTCAAAATACAAATGCCACAGTTCACATCCTCTGAGCTCGTATTTTTAATACCTTCACTAAAACTGGGTAATTTCATACTCGGTGGGACATTCGGCTGAAACGATAAACGCTGAAATGAAATATCATAAGGTCCTCCCCAACCACACCCCACTAGTGACTACTGCGGATTTCCGGGCGATATTGGATTCTCATGAGTCAATGGAATATTCCAGTCCTTCCAAAATGAATAGATATTTTTCACATTACTGTAGAGACCTTGAACATAGACACAAAACGATATGAATATTTGTAAAGTATCATTTGTTACTAAAAAGTTTACTTGACGGATAAGTGATTTGCGTCGTCGACTCTTACCCTAAAGTATTTCAGCTATAAATTGATCGCTATTCCGCAACCAGAAGATCAAACTATTCAATATTATTCGTCAGAAAGCAAGTATAACCACGGAGACTATAGACTACGGAGCGATATAATTTTGTTAAGTTTGAATTTTTGTATTCAGTTTAATATTTGATTGTTAGTCTGTCTGATTTTAGATTTTTAGAATAGTCTGTAATTTTAAAATCAAAATCAAAAATTATGACGACTTTATGGTGAGATTATTGACCACAGGGTGGGTCTCTTTTACTATTTTTCTTTTAATAGCTATATTATGCGAAAAATAAAATATACTTGAGTACATACATAGTTTGAGTAAATTTCAGGTGAAAAAATTCACATATATTAAATTATAATCCTAAAATGGTACATTCAGTGTTACTTTGTTTTCCAAACATCTGAATATTGTTGTTTAAGATTTTTAAGGGCGTTTGTTGCTTTGGTATTAGACAGAAATCATTTTATTATTAATAAAAACTTTGTTATATTAATGTCCGAATGAAGTCAATTAATCTTATGTCATATCTATAAATTGTGAAATAAAAAGGAAAATTATTACTAAGTAAGTTAGTTGTAGTCGAGGTTTTAACAACACTTTATCGTTGTAAATTTAAATAAATCTGATTTCTGAAGAATCCGCTTTAGTCTTCATCTATACGCTAATTTAATTAAAACAATAGAGAATCCCGAGTCCACGCCTGGCCGCGGTCCAAAGCGCCCAGGACCGCAAGACGAATGCAGGGAAGGCGGGCGGAGTTATGAAATCGAAACTGCCTCGTAAATATCGACAAACAATAACTCCCCGCCCGGCCAACAGCCCGAGTGCACCCCTGTCGCAATCCCTTACCCGTGAAGCAACCAGGACTGCACTGGATATTTTTTTATTTAATGATTGTGTATTATTTTTTATTTGAGAAATATTACATCTACGCTTTTTAAAAATTTCAAGCTTCACGATCAATGTGTTATATATAAAATTATCTTTATTCAAAATCATGGTCATACGTTGTTTATATCAATTATTATCATAAACCTAGTTATTTTATTTACACATAAAATTTAATGTCAAAACTACCTGGTGTTCATAAATAATCATTTTCTACTAAAGAAAATACTTGGCGTGACGCAGTCCAGCCCTGACCAGTGGCAATGAAAAAACCACCAGATTTATCGCAAACATGCCACACCTTTATTGCTGTAAAAATGCTGTAAATCCTCACAAGAAGTAAGGAGTGAGGACCCAACACCATTGAAATCAACTCGGACAATTGTAGAATATATTCCTAAAAAAATTAATTAAATCACAAAGTAATTTTTTAAGCTTGCTATGTGATTGGAGAATATACGATCAATTGTGTCTATTTATTGCTTTTATATTATCTCAAATAAGTATATTCAACAATGAATTAATGTTATATAATATAATGTTTTATTATAATTTATGTAAAGGCTTATTTGGTAAAATTTATTGTTTTTAGTCAAAAACTTTTTTCTTTTAAAAGCAGCATTGTTTTGTGATATTTATTAAACAAATAATATTGAGACCTGCAATTGACATATTATATATATTTTGGAGAATCTTATAAAAAACTTATAATTTAAAAACGTTTAAAATTCCTAGCATAAACTCATTAAAAAAATATTTCAGCAGCCTTTCATATAGGTATCTCACAAGTTTCCCTAAAATGCATAGCTTCTTATTTCAAAAGAGATTACACTTTATAGCCAGGGGTAGTTGAGCGTTGCACCCCAGGAAGCTAATATCAGCCCTAATAAACATCGAACCACCCCTAGTAGGCTGCCAACTCTTCTCTTATCAATTTGGCAGGATACAGCCTCCGTCCGAGGCTGACTGCGTTTTCCATTAAATAGTAGGACCCCAAATTGTTGTCTATTCAAATGAAAAATTATTTTCCATGACAATACTCAATATAAAATTTACACGTTAAGAGAAAGTTTTATTGTTAAAGATTAATATATAGAATTGATTCTCTATTAAGCTTCTAAGCTTTTTTATTATATATTATATGTATATATTTATCTAAAAACTTTTTTAAACATGAAGGTTATAATTATCGCAAAGCTTATAAGTTGCCTGGTGGGTTCATTTGACCCGCCACTTTTATTTCCTGATAAGATACTGAAGTATGTTGAAAGCTGTAATAAATAACGCTTAATGGTGAAAGTTTTCAAATACAACTTTTATTTATTAAAAAATACATGGACCTGAACTTCGAAATTTTGATTTAGCGTCATAAAAATAAAAAAATATGCTGCATCACCAAGTTTATTGTATGATGAACAGGCAATCATGTGTTGTGAAAAAATAAACGTTTTTAGATTTAAAAAAAAAATGAAAAATCATTATAAATGAACGTGTAAAGACTTACATGTGCTATAATAAATATATATATTTTTAATTTAAATATATAATGGAAAAATCCTCATTCTTATATTAAAATACTAAGTACAATTAATTTTAAGATTCTCTTTGAGACATTTTCAGCCATTACTACATAAAAATAACTTATCTATTGTGGCATAATTGTCACTTCTTAGACAAAAATTTATGGTCAATATTTAAAAAACTAACTCGTACAGGAGTGTGTAATTTGTTATATAAAATATTTTTTAATTATATAATAAATTTGTTTCAATTCTTTGTTAAGTTAGTCCCAATTCATAAATCATTAAAGTTCAGTTTATAATATTTTTTTAATAAATCAGCCATTAAGGTAAATTTTATTTTCAAAATTAAATAAACTTCCTTACACGCAACATTAACTATGTACAAATAAAATTTTACTAGCTACAACAGACACTCTATTTATAACAATAGGTTTATTAATGATACTTAATTTGCATCATCTAAATAGTGTATTGACACATCAGCGAATATCAAAATAGACCCTCGTAAATGGCAATAGGAACCCAGATATGCATCTTGCGGCGTTGTGCCGTTGCGAATTTCCATATGTAAATAAATATCACATGCCTCGCTGCACCCGGGCTTGCTGCAGCGGATATGGCTGCAAATCAATCATATAATTGCATTATTGCGGGGCTCGGTCATACAACTGCAGGAAGTTGACTGACAGCACCGAAGTTGCCATGAATCTTACTCAGCGGCGGATAACAACAAGTTCCTGACGGCGTTTTTCAAGCTGATAGATATGTTTGAGTTATTGACGGAAGCCTTCAGGCGCGAGTGTCTACCCACATCCGGTGATTTCCTTTTACTTTAGTTTGCGAAATTTTTCGGTATTTTGCAACATGCCGGTACTGTTAAACCTAGATTTTTAATTTGCAAATATTGATAAAGAAACAAAATATATATTCTTAATGTTCCGTTTATCATATTATATTAACAAAAAAATCAGGATGTTACTCATGTTTATTGATATGTCAAGTTTCAATTCCAGGCATCTCAATCAGTAAGAATTTTTTTATGCTCATCTGTGACTCATGGGTTTAACCTTTGATTCAATCGGCCGTCTTCCATCCAATACAATCCACCATTCGAACCCGAGGGCACTTCAACACATCACAAATCGCCTCTATTGCTCAAACAGCCCTCAAACAATGCCGTGCATCATTGATAATATGACTCGTCAAGTCGCAGTCAAGTCAGGAGTGGTCCTTGAGAAAGTCAGGAGCCGAGCCGGTCGAGTGGAGCGACGTCTCCAGTCGTCACGGCTCTAGGGCCATTACTTATTCGAGCAAACACTCCAGACGGATCTGATAGACCCACGTCTCTCACAGTGACCACACTTTGACTATTAATAATATCCTGTGGGGCAACCATCATTGGATAATGCTAGAACACACAAATATTTAATTTACTGACAAGAATCAGCTTTGTCTTGTGCTCATTCTACGAAACGTTTCGTCAATATTGAACTATCAATGTGGTGAATCTAATAATATTATTTTATCATTTTTGCGTTAGGTTTTTAATTATATTGAAAAAAATAACAGCTATTTTTTCTCTCTGTGGTAGTAATAGTATTTTTTTAAAATTATATTATAGAATTATGAGACCGTAACATAGCAATCGTTTTTCTTTTGCCATACTATTTTTTTTACATAATCACAATAACTGTCATGATTAACATTTGAAGTAATGCCTCAATTTATTATTTTTCAATATATTAACTTTCGCTTATAAATAATGATTAAACGGTGTGATATATAATTTTTATATTTTATTACATTTAGTAGAATTCTTCTTATTTTCTAGACTCAATTTATAATTTTTTTAGTAACATTTTTTTATATATAGCAGCGACTGTGATCTTCACAAACGCCCATCGCATGTTCATTCACTAAAGTATTATTTTTGGTACAAATGAATGACTCTCATTCAGCTTCTGGACACGACATTACAATGCCGGTTCATTACACACCATCATGACATCTTTATTTTCCCAAGTCACTCTCACGCCGATCATTTGGAGAACCACTAAAACTAAGACGCACGGCACTCGAGTATCTCCGCGGTGCTGTGTATTTAATGCAGTATTTTATTATTGTGCGCGGTCGGCCCAGACGGACGCCCACCGTATAGCATTACACCGGTGGCGTATTCGGAGGTGAGCAAGTGGAAGGTAAATATGCAGGAGAACTAAACAAGTCACCGCCGCTAACTGCCATGCGCTAAGTCAACAGCATGAATCAACACCCGAGCCTGGGCCGGGAAGTCGCGGTCTTTGTTAAACTTCGATATTGCATTTCTCTGTTGATTTTGCATGAAGGAATATTAAATTCGTTCCAACTAACCACAAATAATAAATTATTCACGGAAGCCTTACGGTTAAAAATAAAACATTAACTATATTAAAATACCGGTTTTTTCGTCTTTTTTTAAAAACAAACTATTATCGGCACATCGAATTTTAAGAAATGTGAGTCTTGTTTTATTAGCTTTGGATCAAACTGAATAACCCTTGATTATTTCAAATCTTTTAAATATAATTTTTGTTTTCCTTTTATGTAAATTGATGTACATATATCATCAACCTGCAATGTATAAAAAACCTGCTGTTAATTAAAGCCAAGTATTTTTATTTTTTTTTTATTTGATGAATAAAATTACTGCATTTATTTTTAAGGACAAAATTTTGTGTAAATTTGTTTAACAAAAACAAAGAGCAAGTAAATTTTAAAATATTAAATATTCAATTATTTGTGACGGTATGGTCCTGCGCCTCCAGCCCTCTTCAGACCACTCAGCCGCTGGCTGCAGCACAGGTAGTCTAATGGGCGAGCAAACACTTCACCGCCGGCGACTGTGGGTACACATCCCGGCAGATGCCAGGGCCCTGCTCGTTGCACTGCATCATCCCCACACGCCACACGGCTCGGCAGGTGGGGTGGTGTGAGCTGAAAGGTTGACTCCGTGCGTCTTACGAAAAATCGCTGCTATGCTATGCAAAGTACACAGGGTTTACCGGCATCATAGTCACGTCATCCCCGCAAACCAGCAATAAACTTTTCAATAGCAAAACAATCCTCTTAACAATTAATAGTCATTACAGGCTTAATTTTTATATTAACTAAAATATTTTTACTACTTAATAAGTACTTTTTGAAAAAAAATCAACGTAGTATACAAAATGAAATTTAAACGATTTGATTGAAAAAATAGTCAAAACCAACCATAATTTAATTTTTACTTCTAACCATAACTTTTCATATGTTATTTAAGATGCTTCTTGTTTTATTTGATTTTTTATTCGTTTCAATATCTGAATAAATCAAGTTCTCAAACAAAACCATTTAATACTCGTATTGTGGTATAAAAAGTATGATTCTCTTAATTTTAAAAAAATGCTTCTGTACTGCTTTAAATAATTGCTCTTAATGAAACCATGGACTCGTGCAAGAAATGGTTAAAGTATATTTATTATTGTAAATTATTTAAACAAATAGCTGTTTTCATTTAGTATGGCTATACTAATTGCATTCAATTTCCACTCGTTTAGTGCACACTTGAAAATTTGTAGGGAACACTGAACGGACATGTTAAAAGAGACTCAGGTGATCCGTATAGGTGGTCGTCCTAACTTAGCGAACAAACAAAAAGTTAATATGTATGCATACACACGTAAACATAATGTGCTACTGCGTTGTATATCTTCAGAATTGGTTTATATAACTAACCTAATGAAAACCTGTGAGGTAGGTCTGCTTTTTCTAGCTAATTGTGGAAAATTTGGATTTCTTGGGTTTTTTTTATTGATTGTTTATATGATGTTAAGTTGAAAATAAATATTTTTATGCACCAATTGATAGAAAGTGTATCAACGTGTAAAATGCATTATTCTCCCAAATATTTTTTTATCATACAACCTGACGGCAACTATAAAACACGATAAATAGCATGCGCCATAATAAAACCCAGCATAACCGTAAAAAAATCGTATAATAACTATCACGTTCCGCCGAATTCTGCAGTATGGTAATCCCAAGGCTTGCACGGAACTGCCAGCTTTATGGTTTATCACCGCCGCGACCCGAGTTTACCCGCCCATGGGGTGTCTATGGCCAATTTCCATGGTGCTATGTCTCCATCCAGGAGCGTCTGTCCCTCTTCCACTCGCCAGTGTGTATGTGTGTTCTCTTTCTGAGATGACTCCCCGTCGGCGCATTTCTTGCGATCGTAACTAGATGATGGGACGTGTGCGCCGAATGCATTTTAAATCGAGTATTTAACATTTAGTTTTTTCATATTTTCCTTTTATCTATGCTCATAAATATAGAAAAATAGAGATTAAGCTCATTCACCATGATTTTTACTTTGTACGGTACAGATTGATGTCTATATACATACATATAAGTGCATACTATTTAACTCTTAGGTATACTAAGAGCTTCATTGAAATCTGATCAAAACTAGATAAATACTATATTGTTGTTTTATTAAAAATAAAAAAACAACATAGTAATAAATCCCAAGTTAAATATACAAAACATTCAACAAACGTGTCAATGAATAAATTAAAATAAACATTTTTAAAAATTTATAAAATTATTATAAATTTCACTCTCGATACAAAATTTTTATTTAATTTACGGCGCAGTTGTCTGCCTAAAATATATTTATTAGAAGACACGAGCATATTTGCAGTCGAAGCCCCATTACGAGGGCCGTGAGGCGCAGTGAGTACTTGCCAGCGCGGATATTACTGCTCCTTAGCGGAGTTCTTCAACTTCTGACTCGAGACTCGTAAAACATACGTACTGGGCTATAGACCAACTCCTATATAAACTTATCAAATATAAAACAGGGTGTCGGTGAGAGTGCATAACGTATTATGTACAAAGCTATCCGCTTGGTGAGAGAGCAAAATACATACATATATTCAAGAAGACATCTATGGTGCCTTTAACATATTGTTACACTATCACAATCGTATTAGATCATAGTTTCCCAAACTATTTTGTCCCGTCGACCCCTTGTCAAGTTTTCCTTTTTTTCGTCGACCCCCTGCCTTGCTAATATTGAATTTATACAAATTCATCAACTTCAAACATATTTTTGACATTTTATATAGAACAACTCACTTTCATAGGGTTAACTGTACAGTGGGTTTAAAATGAAAAAGTTATTATAAAATACTTTTAAAGTTAATTATACCTTTATCAATTAAAAACACACAAAATGCAAATATAGTAACATTCAGAAAATCAATATTTTTGACAGAGGATACTTGGTGGAATTCCATTTTAATATCTTAAATATAATAAAATACATTAATTAATAATGTATAAAATTACGTACAAAATAATTATACGCTTCAGGGCTTCGATTCGTCACAAAGTACATAGGTACAATCTGTGTTCGGTGCATTATGACATTTACGAAATGTCTAAATTTTGGTGATGACCTGCTCAAACGGGATCCACTCTCGTAGACCCCCATTTACAGTTCATGGACCCCCAATTTTATTTTTCGCTGTCATCGACCTCTTGCAGGGCGAAATCTTCCCTTGGGGTCGATATTGACCACTTTGGGAACCTCTGTATTAGATGATTAAATTAAAATTATTTCAAATATCTTTAATATTTACGGATAGTTTGCTGTAGCATAACTCGATAATAGTCCCGGTGTAGGCAAAACTAGTCGCATGCCAAATTAGTATTTTTATCATGTATAAATCTCAGGGGATATCGATCCAATAGATTGCACAGTGCACGCGCTGGCGAGACAAGGGAATGCCGCCGCCTCGATCAAAAAATAATTGAGACCAATCAGCCTGGAGAGGACTATGGGAGCCGAGGAGAGCAGGACGATGAGAGCCGAGGAGTGGAGGAGAGCAGGACGTCAGCTGACGGCGCCGGCGGCCCCCGCGGCGCGGACAAAGGGGCCCCCAGCCAGGGCCGCCCAGGCGGGCCCCAGAGAACTGAAAGAATATTAAAATTAATAAATACGAGTATTATATCATATTTTCATCATTCAAAATAACAAATAACTGCAAGAGGCTTTTAAATTACACGATGATATTTTTTATGAAATCTTTTCGTCAATTCAGTTTTGTATTAAGAACTTTTCCGCACTTTTAATTTTGTGGATATGAGGATACTTTTTGGCTCTAAGTACATTATTCATAACCGGCTTTAGATATTTTTTTTAATGAGATATTATTAGAAACATCTCCACACAAAATTTCAACGGAGCGATTTAGTAATATTTGTATTTTTACACTATGGTTTTAATAAAATGTATTTATCATTTTCGTTCTAGTCATTAAAGGCATTATAAAAAATATATTAATTTTAAGAATGATGATCAAAAAAAGTAAAACAATCATAACTTTTAATTAAGAACATTGTCTTTCTATAGTTTTGATATTCTTAAATAATTTAGTTGAAGTTATTATTTGATTATATTTATGCAGCAGAATCCAATAAATTCGACCATAAAAAAATACTCAACAATATTCAATACTCATACGTTATTATTGACTTTCTGTATCAAAGTCAGCAAAAATCAAATTGTTAGACAATGTTACTTGAACAAACATGGCTTAAACCTGAATAGCTTCTTACTGAAAGAGGGCAAAACATTAATTACTAATGTATGCTATTACTAAATGACTTAATATATGTCATATCAAATCACGACAAATATTTTTTTAAACAAATATTTTTACTGACGCTTCTAACCCAAGTATGTTTTAACTTCTTTTGCCATAATTGTAGGTAAAGTATTTAATGAATAAGTTTTATTCTTGACAATAGATCTTATATTTTTGTTATATATTTTAAGTGTCTTTCCTGGTTGTGAACTCCTGGCGAAATTGAATAGGCAGTACATCCGCCATCTCCAGTGAATTGAATTGAATAGCCCATCATAATGCTGTTGAGATAATATATGGTGCGTCTGAGGAAATAATAAGTCCGGGAAAAGAAATCAGAGTGCGGGGGAGGGGGTGCGCGGGATGATTGATTAGTGCGAAAACATCCTATATTATATTTCCAGAATACGTTAAAAATATTATATATTCATCCTAACTATACGAACATTAAGGAAGTAATTGTAAATAAAATTATAAAATATTGTTATGACGTAGACACACTTTTTAATTCGAAAATATTAACTGTATTAGATTAATATGTATTTTCTTTAATAAACTTATATATTTCATATTTGCTGAGGCGAATTTTATTTATCCTAACCGTCGACACTTGTGCATATTTTCCCAATGTTTGGAATACTTTGGGTTTTAAAAAAATTATATCTTACTCCTATCTATATTCAGTTATTTATAGAGCTTCTATTAAACTATTCATTCTAAATATTTCCCATGTTAAAGTCACCCTGGGGCAAAATCACCTCCACCAAACACCCCTAAGTTTATTCATAGTTCTGCGCTTAGTCTGTTATTGATCCCAAATAGATCACTGACTGAAAAAAATTGCCCACAATCTGTTTTTCCCAAGGCTGCTGGGCGGTGAGTAGTGATGGCCAATTAATATGAAAGACGCCCACTCGTGGCATTGTACTTTCCTCCCCCGCCCTGGCCTATTGTGGTCCGCCCTGTTTTTTTCCACCCCCTGGTTTTGTATGAGCCGCCCTGAGTTAATTGGGCGGATATTGTTTTTTTGCTGCGGCTTTTGTCAGATATAATTTGTGTGGAAGTGTCTGGGTGAGATTTTGCTTCGTCTTTTTTTATTATTTATTTACTGGAAAAGGAAATGAAATAAATTACATTTTATATTTTATGATATTTAAATATTCTTTTTAAAAAACTAAACCTTTACAGTCTAAAGAGTTTTTTAAAAGAAATATACAAAATAATACTTATTTAAATACTCGATTTGCTTTATACGCTTACTTAACACTATATAGTACATATATTGTTATAACTATCCAAAATTTATATAAATAATAAAATTATTAAATAGTATATTTTTCGTAGAAATTTAATTTTAAAAATGATTTGATACAGATTTAAATTTAAATTTAATTATATTATATTTTTTGAAGCTGCTATAAAAAATTAAAATTACCATTTTGAATATATTCTGGGTGATTTTTTTGCAAAAAACGACAAGAATTTTTTTTGTATATATTTACATACACAAAATTTTAGCTCAACATGAGCATATGCGACATAAGGCAGCTTGTACCGTCAAAATCTAATGCGTAAAAATGTTACTGGAAACAGATACGTACACCGTTTCAAGACTTTTTTCTTATGAGCCAATTTTTTGAAGTGGGCTTAAAGTGTATTTAAACAAAATATAGTACAGATTCACGTGAAAGTGCCACTTCTTCATTTTTTAATCTCATCAGAAACACTTTCCGTGTCACTGACAAACTCAAAAAGACATAGAATTAATAAAACACCGTCGTTTTTTAATTACTGACTTTATTCTGGTTTATTTTATTATAAACTGGAATCTAAATAAGGCAATGATTTTTCATACTAATTTTATTTAACAATGGTCAAATTAAATCCTCTTCAAATCAAAGCTGCCTGTGCGCTGATCACTCGGCCCCTGGCTGGGCTTCCGCAGCTCGGGAATAACGAGGAGCCTCCTCGGATGAATAGGCGTCAGATTATGCTGACCTCATCGCCTGCTCCTCGCCATCAGCAGCTCCGGACTGCACATTGGCGGAAGCTTTGAAGGCCCGACCAACTAGGCGTGAGGAATCGCCTCTGCGGAGTGTGACCGGACGATTGTTGGCTACTTCATTGTAGATTACTTCACGGTAGTTAGCTGGGGATTTGGGAAGATAGTTGGATTATGACCCGTAGACTTAATCAAGTAACTTTATTGATAATATATATATGATAATTTTGAATAATATTAGATAGTTAGATAATATTTATGAAGGATAGAGATCATATCATTTTTTTTTTTTTTGTTATTAATAATAAATAAAAACCTAACTGATTGGATTGTATCTTTAATCGACAAGCACACCGAAAATTTAAAAAATCTTGATCTCCATGCCTTATCACATGTCGTCACACTCAGCGACACAAACACCCACAATAAAATACACGTACTCTATTGGCTGATTGAAAATTAGTCGCAAGTTGACTCGCTGCGGGTGTATAGATAACCATAAGTAAACAATGCAAAATAGGATTTTATTGGCTAATTGCATGTCGGTCGCAAGTTGTGTCGTGACTTGCAGCTAGCCAATAGTTTCCAACATTTTAGGCAAAACCATTAAAAAAAACACCCAAAATAAAGGGACGTTATTGACAGGCTGCAAGTTGGTTGCACGATTTGATGCGATATGAATAGATGCCTTAAAGCATAGGTTCCCAAAGTGGTCAATATCGACCCCCAGGGGTCGATTCCGCCCTGCAAGAGGTCGATGACAGCGAAAAATTAAAATGGGGGTCCATGAACTGTAAATGGGGGCCTATGAGAGTGGATCCCATTCAAGCAGGTCATCGCTAAAATACCACAGTGGATTATCAATCCATACGGTGAAATTGAAGAATCGGAAGTCATACTACAAGAAGAACTGATCGAAATAAGCACTAATGAAGAACTGAAGGTGCAGTTTAGAAAGGGATATCAGCAATTTTGACTTCAGAGAGACATACCTGCTATTTATCCTGCATTATGGACTATCGCAAGAAGGTTTTTGATAGCATTACCATCTTCATTCCTCGTGTAGGGGGGGTTCAGTGCGGTTACCATTCCTCTTACAAAAAAAAGGATTTAAAATCACTGGGCAAGGAGATTTAATGTTAAATCTGACTTATTTAAAGCCAAATATTTAAAATTTGCTATTAAAACATCAGACCCATCCCTCCAATTAAAAGTATTGATTTTTTTTATGAATGTTACTATATTTGCATTTTGTGTGTTTTTATTTATAAAGGTATATAGTAAAACCTCGATATAACGGACAAGAACCCGGTCAAGTGTAAAAATTCAATATTAGCAAGGCAGGGGGTCTACGAAACACAGGAAAACTCGACAAGGGGTCGACGGGACAAAAAGTTTTAGAACCTCTGCCTTACAGCCTTTTACACACGAAGCAAGAAATCTTGCAGCTAGTCGCACGATCTGTTGCTACGTGTGAGGAGGGCTTAAAACTAATGCGGTCGCTCGTATAAATCAAAATAAGCAGTGCTACCGCACAATCTGTAACGTGATATCGCTTGCCACGGACGGCGGACAAAACAATCTAAGTCCCGGGCCGGCGGCCTTTGATGCGGTCGCTGATGCGGCTCGGACGTCGCACGCTCCTCCGGCGACGATTGAGAATGGCCCTCCGGCCTTTGTCGGGGAACACTCCACTGCCTCTGATTTGGCTCAATACTTTCATAAATAATTCATCCGAAGTGAGAAACGCCGTCTCGTTTTTTTTAAACTCCAGTCTTATTAGTTGGTTTCGGAACACGGGAAATGATTTTTTTCCCTTTTGATTGGTGTAAATGTAGTCATGAAATAAACACGAGTGAATGTATACATATAATTTATGTTTTTTTTTTAATCCGAATGATGTCTTGATGATACATTTTTTTTATATTTATCTATCTTGATGCTTTGAATAATAAGTAAAATTTAATTTATTATAAGATATTGTCACTTCGATAGACGAAAATCTGCTAACCCCGTAAAACTCATTTTACTCACTTTATCTATTGATTTTTTATATTATTAATATTTTAAATTTACAGCTTTTACGTATCAGTTTGCTACACGTTACATGCCTATTTATAGTACATGGTGATCGGTACATATAATTTAACCTATTCCAGTAGTTATTAGTAATTAAACTGATAAATAAGTAAAATTAATGTAACTGCGTACATATTACTTTATTTATTTATTTTTAAAAAATACATTAGAATAAATACTTCCGAAACGTTTCCATATAATGAAATACTTTTTTAAATTGTGTTTGCTGATTTATCAATATTTATTATTTTTTCTCTAGTTATTCGATAACCTTAGAGCAGTTTATGTGTTTACCCATAAATGAATAAAATTTTATGGCGACATATAAAAACAATAGTAAATTTATTATATGTTTATATTCTATGTCTTTATATAACCAAGTAATAAAACTATTTTTAATCATAGAGTAATCTATAACACGAGGAAGTATGCAAGATTTATAAGCTCGTCAAAGATAAGGAATAATAACAGAGTAGCGAGTTTAAATTCTCAGTTAGAAATCAAACATCTCGAATCACACGAGCCATCAGTCAATATCAAGTCTGGACTCTTATCTGGAATTGTGTTCCGCCGTGATCGCACGGTAGCGGGCTGCTACACATAAGGTCATATCTTATCGCCACGAGTCCACTCCAGGTAAATAACAAATATACGACACGTCAATCAACCGCTGGTTTTTTTTTATTATTAATAAACGAGGTTCTTTGAGTTGAGAACAAACATTGACTAATAATATTAGTTTAAGAAATATAAAATTTATTAAGCTGTAATCATTTTGTTGGTTGTCAGTTTGATGGGACTTGAGTTTGTTGAATTTTACAAGCAACGGCTTTTTTTTATATAAATTCATATATTTTTTCATGTTAATATTTTATGTTTAAAATGAAACTACACAATAATAACAACACAAAAATACTTCAATTGATAATCGATCAAAGCACCAAGTTTCTATGAAAGTTGCTATTTAAGCAGCATTGAACTGAATTATTTCAATAATTTATTTTGATGCACTGAAATTTAATGTAATTTTTTTTATCATTGATATTATTTAAATCCCACTTAGATAAAATTTGTTTATTAACTATTAAGAACTTCGTCCTTTTAAATTTTGCATTTCAAATCTATCCAATACATAAAATAGTGACAATCATTTGTTACATTAACATTTCTTAATTAGTGACAATCATTTGTCAATAACTTAATCCACCATTATTGAAAGCTGAGAACATTAGACTGTTTGCATGCGTATATAATATATACTTAAAAACTGAAGTATTGAATACGAGTGTTGTTCTGCATTGAGTTATTAAAGTGGTTTTGCTATTGACTGGCATCTGGACGTGACGAAGATGCCGCTGAGTTTTTTGAGTCAATATAAAATACTTAACCACAGCACTTATTTAAACATTCAAATTATAAAGTATTAAAAATTCAATATTTTCCCAGGATTCCCAACCGCACACAGACACGACATATCAATCAAAACCATTACCCAATCCAGCACTAAACTGACTCAGCAAATAATCTATGCGAGAAAAAAGGCAGACATCAACTTCGGTAGTCCTCTACGAATATAATAACCAAAGTGATGGACAAAAAACATAATGGCCATCAATCGATGGAAAAAAATTACGGGAGTTTCGTACGCCCATTATCTGATCGTCAGTCAGTCATCGGAGCCACTCGTGATTGAAAATGGAGATTGGAATCTGCGTAAAAAAAACGCAAACAAAATACGCGTCACGTCTCGAATTAAACGCGCGTCCAACGTTACGTGCAACTGTTCTGTGATTGGTAAATTAACTGCTGATGTGATCATAGTATTTTTTTTATTTTTTGACTTGTGCCATTCTGTTATTAGCCTTCTCACAAAACACTTCCATGGAAAATGATACATTAGTAGATATTTATTTGATTTTAATAAAGTACAAAGAATAAAAAAACTTATATATTTTTAAATAATAAAATGTTGAAATCCCAATTTATCACTTATGTAATTATTTTAAAATCCTCGTTAGTTTTATTTCAATTATGAACATAAAATCAATGTAAGGTTATACTTAAGATGTATTTGAATAATCGACCTACACGTGAAACTATGAAAGAAATCCTCGGGAGAATTTGAGTCCGCATCTATATATTTATAGTAGCCGGTGTTGCGTCCAATTCAACCTCAGAAACTGTTTAACTAAGCGAAAATTCGACTCGTGGTACAACAAATCGCTAGGATACAAAAACAGCATTCAGTGTTGTTAGAAAATGTGAATACATTGAAATTCTTTTGAACTATCAGAATTTATCGACCTTTTGTGAGTGAATCAATTCCCAAAAAAAATATAGTATACGCACTTAGCCTGTAAATATTTTATCTAAAAAATTATATGAAACCATTTAATCTCACCTGCCTAATGATAAAAAGGTGTAATGTAATCGGAGTTTTGATTTAAATTTACAAGAAAAACGCTCAAAATAAACACGTCAAACAGATATCACCACTTCAATCAGAAAAATAGGTAAATATAAGATGCTATCGACTATATTTCGACAGGATAATTGATTGTAGCTTATCACAAATCGAATTACGTACGAAAACAGACCCTCGTATGAGAGTCAGGTGAGTCCCAATACATTTCCAGGTAACTGTCAGAATTTAATTAATTACGGTTGATCAAACACGGTCATCTATCAATCATAAAGTCTGCGTACGGAGATAACACTACTCCTTCTGGGCTGGAAAAATATTGCTTCATAACACAATACGTACATTGTAAATAATGTTGGTAGATAAAATGTAATCAGTTTTCTGTAGACATCTGGTGGAATGATGAACGAATGACTTAAATGAAATATGATTAAAGAATCAGTCTGTTGTTGTATTACCAGCATGTCTAATCGTAGTTTTAATGCCGTTATCTATCCACTCAAAGAAGAAGGCCTCCCTGCGTTAAACAAAATCTTTGTAATCAACGTGCTTGCAAAATTCATTTCAATATAATTTTGTTTATTATAATCTATCCAAAAAGCTTTTAGGTGCCTTTTCATTTCATAGATCAGATCAATTGGTCGTGGTTTGTCGTTTAAAATTATTGGTATATCCTACAAGTAGTTAACCTCTTTTTATTTTTAATTTCATGCTTAATTTGTGCAAGCAGCTAATTTTGAAATATATATAAGGACATATTCGAATCAGAAAGAGAACGAAGGCGAGTAAAATAAAACGTCACAAACGCTATTTCTTGTATCTTGCTGAAGGGCCATATTGTTGGCAGCTGTGGTTCCCGGTGACGCTAGAAGTCTAACAGAGAGGAACATGTCCTGATAAGAGAGGCGACTCTGCGATATTGACGAGAATTAAATCTATCAAAAAAGTTAAGGAAGTAAACAAAAATAAAAATATAAAAATACAATTCCATAGATCATATTTTTTAAAGTACATTTTGTAATTTTTTTTCAAGTAAATTCATTTCGTATACAGCACAAACTTCAGGTGGTTCACGATAACAGAATGTTTATGAAAATTTGTTTCCACGAGAGGCACTGGCTGTCGTGATGTTAAATGGAGGCAATCAAAGGGAATGTAATTCAGCATGAGATGTTACTTCCACGGCAGATAAATGTTGGTCTCGGCTCCTGCTGTAATGAAAGGTCGTTAAATAAATCAATCTTGTATACCCCTGCCAGTGGAGTGCAAACTCCAAATTACAAAAATTTAAATAAATAACAATAATTATATAATTCAACAGATTCTATTGTGGAATCCGACGACATTTCGATTAGCTCCATCATCTGAAGCGGTTTCATATAATTTTTCAAGTATTTAAAAGTACAGCTATAATATTACATTTGTTACTATTTC
This sequence comes from Atopsyche davidsoni, assembly GCA_022113835.1. Classification (NCBI taxonomy): domain Eukaryota; kingdom Metazoa; phylum Arthropoda; class Insecta; order Trichoptera; family Hydrobiosidae; genus Atopsyche; species Atopsyche davidsoni. Next base: position 5,573,119 of record JAILWY010000021.1, read on the forward strand.
CGCTCTGTTGTTCACTATGTTGTCTCGTTTTTTGAGACCTTTACTGTTTAAAAGTATCGTTACGCATTACTTCAGAGATCTTAGCAATTAAGCTTTTGATTTCGTGTAAGGTTTAATTCTTATTGTATAATAAAATGTTATTGAAATTATATTTTATGTTAAGTTTTTAAATAAATTAAGATAACCCTTAAGTTAATTAGAAATTAAAAATAATTTTTATGCAGCCAATACTAATGATAAGTAGTAAATTGAATAAGAAGCTAATATCCAGGAAATATGTGTCCTAATCCCACCTGAAAAATTTTTCAAAAATATTAATAATTTTAATATTTGTAAATAAATTGTCAGAATACAAATAAATCTTCTAGTTGATAGCGTTTCTTTGTTATTTGAATTTGAGAACCCCTTTTTGAAAGACGCCCCTGCACATAGCATGATCTGGCCGCGTTACTCGGATTAATCGCGATGAAAAATGACGTCACGCGATCCGCGGATTAAACGCCGAACGGATAACACGTCCGCGGTGGCGATCTGCGATGCGCGATCCGCGATCACGCCCGCCGCCATTTAAATATGAATTTATTTCCCGTTTTATATTTATTATCAGGGGTGGCCGGGCTCATTGTTATCATTGTTCGAATTCTGGAGGGCGCCGAAGACCTCACGGCATTTTAAGAAATTGAAAACTCGAAGGAGCTTACCAAAATCGTTGCTTTAAATTAATAAGGGAAAATTTCTATCAAAATTTAATTTCATCAAAGTATTAATTATATATTTTTTATCAATATCTGTGACAACTTACTAAGCCTTACTTAAAGCCAACTTAAATCTTGTTTTTTGACATTGTGTTCTCGTCAATACATATATTTTTATATGTAATGAACTTAAAGGCTGTAAAAATCAATAATAATAAAAAATAGAAAATGACACATTTCAATCATAATTTACGTAAACTTGGCTTACCAGATGATTAATCTGTTATTAAATAAAACCAATACACGTCTCTGGAACCATCATGTATTGTATAAAGATTCAGAGCAGATGAGCAGTAGCAATATCAAAACTATATTATATAAAGAAATTATATGGTTTTACTTCATTCAGCTTCTTTAATCTTTTGTTATTTTTAATAGTCAGTATTCAAATAAACCTCAAAGCTAAAATCCAAAAACAAATTTGGGCTTATGGTCCTCCAAGAAAAAACCGAATCATTTAATAACAACAGCTGGCAAAACCTACGAACGTACTTGTTGCGACTAATAAATCTCAATCTCGTTACTAAAATGAGATTATTTATTCTTACAGTTTCTATTTACAATAAATAATAATGAAATATTTTTATAATTTTGTAAAAGAATGAAAGCGTCTGCTGTTGATAGTATATACATCAAATAATCCACGACCAACTGAATCAACCGCGAGCTTGAGTCGCACTTCCCAGACTCGGTGGTTCAAATCCCATTTTATGAAGGAGATTTGATTCTGCAAACACCGGCTTAAGGCCCATAAATATAACCCCCATTTCAACAGAAGCGGCTGCTATTCCAACTCCATCGCTCATACAATCCGAGGCATCAGATTTATGATCGCGAGTCAAAACGGCTCATAAATTACAACGTTCAATGTTTTCTTTCTCGGGAATTGAACGCGGAATTGAATCGAACATGATGTTGCATTTATCGCGGAAAATAAGCATTCCTTTGAAACATACAATGCAATTCTATCCACCGCATTTCATAGGCAATAAATTTAACGCCGGCCTGAGTTACGCCAGCTGTTTGAGATACAATATTGTTTACAATTTCAACCAGGCTGGAGATACACACTGGTAAGGAGCAGGGTTGTTTTCATACTTCAGAGACAAAGAACGAAGACTTTTATGACTCAAAAAATATCGTACGTACTTTTATAAGTTTAAGTTTGTGTATACATTAATAGCAAATCATCATAGAGGAACTTTCTAATCTTTTAAAATATAACTAAAAAATTTTGCAGTTTAATTATGAAACATGATATTCCGATCACAAACTCAGTCATAGACAATCAAGAGACTGAGTTTGGTTAGCAGCCATATATTTTTATACAATTTTTACACGAAGTCAAGACTATCAGAATGTATTTTTTCTCAATACACGTGTCTCTCAATCAACTGTTGAGAACTAAACTTTATATTAGATTCTGAGTTTCCTTATTAAATACGATCTGCACTAGATCTTAATATGATTCAATTACTTTGTTATATCCTGTTTCGATGCGTAATTTTATCTGTTCTAAACGGTCTGCGAAATACAAAAGCTCACGTTCGCATTTCGTAGATACTTGCAGCTAGTATTTTGATTTGAATCAGCTATGCATAATATAAATCTACATAATCAACAACGTGCGAAATGAACTAGGACGGATTTTAATAAAAACAAATGGCGGACTACTATCAGACATGTGAACATATTCAAAAATGACAAAGCGATGAAAAGCGCTGCACGCGGCCCTTACGGTCCCCTCCTGTGTATTCAGAGGTGAAGATAAAAATGATATATTTGGCGTTGGGTATTATTTGATATTAGGCCGTCATGCAGGGGTCATCAATCTTGCGGTGCGGTCGCCCGGGGCCAGGGTATTCAATTTGTAGGGGCCGCGGTCCGGCGCCGGCTCTTTGGTGAAATGTGCCTGGAATATGTTCCGCGAGGGTTTATGATAAATGATGATTTGATTTCAAATTTAACTCTGATGGATAACTAAATATTATTATTTTATAAAAAACTAAGCATCTGTTTTACATATCGATAGGGAGATTGATAAAACTACCAAAAAACAAATATTATCTGGATTAAAACTTTAAATGTTTTTTTTAAAAGAATATAGCATACCTTTAAATGTAATTTAGAAACTGTTTTTTGTTAAGAACATTAAATTTGATATTCATTTTCGATGTTTTTAATATAGAATTAATTCGAAAAATTGGACTACCATATTTTTTCATATGCATAAATCAAATGAATTACAAAAAAATTATTTAACAGTAAACAAGTAATTTTTGAGCTGAATTAAATAAGATTATTTTTCTAGTGGTTTTAAAATGTTTTCAAGGTGGTTTAATAAATTGATAATATAATCAAAAGATGAAAAATTTAGGTTTACGATAGTCACAAATATTTTAAAACTTAAATTTAGACAAAACCAAAGAAGGTGCTTTCGATGTACCAAAGTAAAGTGCTAACATTTTATTGACATATATTATTATTTTACTTTAAATATATAAAAATAAATAGTTTAAAGAAAAATATACTATCACCAAATCAAAGCTATTCTTTGGTTATTTGATGTGTTCCAAAGGTATTGATAATGCTTGTTTCAACTACCTTGAAATTATTTTATTTACTGTTACATAATATCGTACTTCTACCAAAAGGCCAACTATGCAAGTAGATTAGTATGATAACTTAACTGGAGAGATATTCTATGTTCACGTCTAGCGAGGCAATCAGAAATTTCTTTCAGCATTCCTTGGATACAATTTCGAAACACGACAGCCCATCTTGATGAACATCGGCCATCAAACCATTCAAAATCCAAAATAATCAGTCCTCGTGTACACCGTTCAAAAACGTCTTTCAATCAACACAGCATCGAGGGGCTCCCAGAAAGAAGTATTATTGAAAAACAAATATACATTACAGCATTAAATACGCCCATATAATTTGATTAATTAACCTGACATCAAGGCATTCCGCATTGTTAAGCACAAAAAATAAGAAAGACTGAGGTCTCGCATTACACAGCCCACGTTTCATTAGCTCCGGCCGCTCCATCGATCAGCATATCACAACAAGAACATTCGGCTTATTGATCGCCTTCAGATCACCTTTCAATCACCGCCGAATGTATGGCGCGGCCACCGGCGGGTCTCACCCGCAGGGCTACCAAACCGATCTCTAAATGTGTTCGCAGGTTTAGACAACCACTGCTACATCAACAATCCTAACGTTTCAGTCAATGGTACTGGGGTCAAAACATCGAAAACATCAACTTAACACCCAAGAACACTTAAGCTCCAAACCAAAAATCTAAATCAGATAAGCTTTGGCGAGCTTTGTTCACCACCATCTTGGCTTCCCTCTTGAGACCCGCAAAGTTACTTAATTTATCCTAGATTTGTTTTATTTTTATCTTAGATTTTAGATAATCCATCTAGGATACTAGATGGATTATCTAAAACAAATTACAGAGCAATCTGGTGCTCACGTTGCTCCAGAGGTTTGCGTAAAATTTTATTTGTTTCATGCAAAAAATAAGCAAAGATATGCATTAATTAAGGAAAAACCTGAATGTAACGGCACTTGACCATTGCTTTTTGAAAATTTTAAAAGACAGTAGTTTAAGGGGTGGTTGAGGCTTTTTAACGATTCTTTTAATAATGATCACAACAGTAGGAGATTTTAATGAATAAAATCATTATTAGTATTTACCGTATTCATTAGTTTTAGTGTTTATGTAATTTTGAGTCCGATATTGCAGTCATGTTAAGGATGTGTAATAAAAATGCACTTGCTTAAGTAATTAAATAAGACTAAAAAATTTAGACACATAATTTTAAAAAGTACACATTCACAAAAGTACACAACTTTTAAAAATGATTATATTTTTTTATTAACCATTGTTAAGAAAAAACCAAACTGTTTGTTGATTTTTTTAGAAATATTATAAAATAGAAAAGACAATTATATTCAAATGTACATTTAAGCCCAGATTTTATCTCGTACTTTTATTTAACATATTTAATCGCGATAGATTTTAGTAATGAAGTATATATTTATTAAAATGGATTACTAGTAATCAAGGTCTCTTCTCGCTGTAGCCCTGTCTCGTGACGTGCGGTTGATTGATGAGCTGCTATTTTGATATAAAAATGCCCGTCTGATGTCGAAAATGATTCATGGATTTAGTTGGAGTACAATGCGGCATTATTATGATTAAACGTGGAAGCCAGGATCCGAGAAGAGAGCTCAAGGCGCTGTACAAACACCAGACCAGCCTATGAAACCCCAGTTATAGGAGCGTACTGAGTCACTCTAATATACTCACAAATATTTTATTCTAAAATATTTAATGAAATTTTTTAATAAATTAAAAATCTAAAAATAATAAATTATACGCAAGGTTTTCACTTTCCAATCTGTTTACAATCGATTTTCTCTGTTATGTGTTGTAGTGGTTTCGATCGTATAACGTTCAAATATTAACTTATAATTCTATACCCATCATTTATAATTCAAACATTTTTTTTAAGTGTATAAGGACCCGCGGACCTATTACACTATTTACCATGAAAAAACCATATGCGGATACAGAGATATGTTCAGTAGATGGTCACCAACCTTCTCTGAGGAGTTCTTAAGTTGTTGAAAACATCAAAACCGTCTAAATATTTTCTCGTTACATCGTTTGTATTTTTAAAATTAATAAAAAAAATATTACATTTAAGGCAATCGTATAAGCAATGAACCCGTTAAGTAGAATTAAATAATTTCAAAGCCTAATAAAACTATTTTTTTTTTTTTTGTTTTATCGGAAAACTAAAGTGACCCTATTTTTTTTTTTTTAAATTTACATAAGACGTAAAAGCAATCAGCTTATGTTGACCGTTTAAGAAATGACAAATGGGTTATTGAAAATAAATGATAAACTTTTGTAGACATTGTTTTGGTTGTAATTGCAGATAATCAATCATCGATTAAATGCATTAAATATTTTAATGATCGATAAAGATAATTAGTTTTGTTTTTATTTCTGATAAATCATCGGTATCAATGGACTATCTAGATTAGTATCGCAGAAATTATGTATTGTTAATGGATTTATTTGATTGATTAACTGATCTAACTTCAGACCTATTATATTATGTGATTATTAATGAGGTCTTTATCTTAAAAAAATTTATCCTTATCGGAAATTTGTAAAAAAATATATTCTGATACAAAATAAATAATTATTTATGTCAGTTTATCATATATTCAATAAAACAGATGATGTCACTAAACAGCATAATTACATTCCCAATTGTGCAATGAATTATTTAAAATAGATAAATACTAACCGAGTATCTGAATTATATAAAGCCATAGTAATTACCGTAGCTGAATGTCCAGGGAGTAGGGAATCCAAGGGAAAAAGGGCATATATATTAACAGTGAGATGGTCACTAACCTCCTTTGAGAAGAAACACTTGAAGAAGATTATAGCATTTATGTTTTAATTAAATTAGAAAGATTTTATAATCCAACAATCCGCTGATTCACTTCTATCGTAAGTCGACCATTATAACTATGCTCTGTTTCTCAGAGATTTTCCTATAAGACTACGTTTATTCTAAAGTACACCGATAGCATTTTTTATATTTACTAGCAGCATCCAAACATATATGGTATAAACGGAGAGACGATAACCAAAACTCTGTTAAAATAGTAAGCATATCTGTAAAGTTAGAAACAATAATAAAAAAATTGCGTCATGTTTACAAAATATGCTTTAGAATTACAGAAAATTTAGACTAAGGAGGTTTATTCATATTGAAATAACTTTTAGGTTTGGAAACAGCTGATATATAAAAAGAATAGAGAATTTTTTTGCTACATCCGAATCCGAACACCATGTTTTTGGGAAGCCAAATTAGACTAAAACAGTTTTTTTTTTAAATAAACGAGTATCTTTTTTAAATTTTTTTTTTTTTATATCTCAAATGTAACATTATAAAAACATTGTGCATGTATTTCACGATAGTGCCAAGTAGTATATTAAGAGTGAGTGTAATGTTTTAAGTGATGATAGCAAGTTTGTCACTGAAGCTTACGCCTTGCCTCCTGCGTGTCACTCGGCAACCCCGGCATGCATTAGGGCGGCCACAGACAGTAGACGGGGTGGTAATCAGGGGCAATAAATCCCATCCGCCAGTACTTGTCAGAAGTGGCTAGATAGCGGCGCCCCGCGGGAGGTTTATTGCGCCCCGTGCGGCCCCGCGCTACACGGGAGCTGAACTTAATAAGGCTGCTGCAGAAGTGGAAATGAATTGGTTTATTTTCAACATTGGTGCTAAATAGTTTAAAAAATGCAGTCAACTGTGATTTAAAATTCACATCTAGTTTTAAAGATAAAAGCCACAGTTTTCAGATTTTTCAATAATAGCAAACGTAAATTATTCGTATTCTATCTGTGTTTTGAACAAATTTCTAATTCCGTATTGTTTAATGGGTAATAAATAATTTTTTTATGAATTACGTTATAGCAGTAATAAGTAGAATTCAATTTTTTTTAAATGACTTTGCTGCAAAAAAAACAGTTAGTATTCTACTTTAAAATTATATATTTATATATGTATTATAGATTTTTGTGAAGACCGTCTCACAGGAAGTACAATTTTGCCTATACAGGTTTTATTGATTGATAATGATTAAGTACATTTTTTCACATGTTGAAAAATGTGATTTTTGTTGATTTGTGTCACACGTGGCACAAATCACGATGATATTTTTCGATCACAAATCACAATGATATTTAAGAGTTTCTTTGATCAATTTTCAATATTTGAAAAAATGTACTTAATCATTATCGATATATTTATACTTTCCAAAGATTAAAAATAACTTTAATTTTATATTATTTTGTTGTTGATTTTTTAGTCTGCCTAATGCCTAAAACTGCCTAATGTCTTTTAAATACTGAGCAAGTCCCAACAGCTTTACGTGACTTATAATATATATTACAAATCGCCCTACATATCTGATATCAGTACGATAAAGCCTGCAGATCAGAATACGCAATCACCTGGTTGATTGATTATAGGAACTTATGCATACCGTGTCTCTTGATATGTCAAATCGATCATCGATCCAAAGATACCAGAATATACGAGTATAAAAATAGTTCACTATCTGATACATCTCCTATGAAGGCTTACACTGTCTCTTGTATACATGGCTGGGTATTTTCTGTTGTTATCTAAAACGATATGAGTAATCGATCATTCCGCTAAGTAATATTGATCATTTGCTATCAATTATTTGGTATTAAATGTTTATGTGATGGAAAAGATAATGTACTATCAGTTGAGCTTCTGCTTGAGGTGTCTGCGTACTTAAATGGCAACCATGAGCACCCAATAGTGAATAGCTATTGTGAATTTTTATGGAAGTATGCTTTGAGTTTATAGTTTAAAATTTAAAAATATATATATTTATCTGGCTGCGGTATTCAAAAATGAACTGATAAGATCAAATAAAATTATAATCTATCACTGTGAAATCGTCAACATAAAATTTTGTGACTTAAAACTTAAGACCGAGTAATTTGTTTTTCACATTGACAGATAGCTACTGCTTTAAACTATTGGTTTTTATATATTTTTGAAAATTGGTGAAACAAAAAAAAAATGTAGACTTTATCTAAAAAATTTGGTAGCCGCAGCAGTTGTGTATTTTCCCAGATATTAATTTCAATGTATAAAATATATTAAATTTATGCCATTTAATGAAATAAATAAATTAATCCCCAAAAATTAACTACAAGTAATTTTTGAGCTCGAACAGTATATAATTCAATGGTTAGTAAAGAATTGTGAGAGTTAATTATTCATCCAGTAGTGCTTGCACCTTTATAAGCAAATAAAAATAATTTTATTAAATTTATAGACAAGTACCTTCACTCTGTACTTGAAAACTTCATAAAGGCAATGTCCTACAATCCCCATACAACATCCGTTATTCGTAAAGGGGTGGAGACTCTAAAACTTTTTTCCGTATGAAAATATTTTCACTCATTACAAACTATTTATATTAGAAACTAATTTATTGTCGTATAATTTTTCAATTTAAAAGAAATACTATTAAAATCCTAAATATTTGTCTTATAATCAATAACTCAAAAGTCACTCATATTACAAATATATTTTTTTCTAAACATAACGTTTTTATGATTTTATATTCATGTTTTAAGTAGGATAAAACACTTAAGTGATTTTTTCACATGTTAATTTTTATTGGTGACCGGTTTCTCAAACCTTTCACGTTGGCGTGTAATTTAATCTATTTAAAATATTAAAATGGAATTCCACCAAGTGCTCTCTGTCAAAAATATTGATTTTATTATTGAGATATTTACTAACTCACAAACATATTATATTGAAAGGAGAAATAAAATATTTATATTTTTATAAATCTTCTATTATTTCGAATTCACAATCTCTTAGAGCTCATAAATACTGTAAAGTTTAGGAAGCGCTGCGCAGGAGATTGCTTTCGCCTCAGGCCAATGGAGATATTGTGTTTTCTTTTGTCGCCAAAACCCGACAGTAATCGAAAAACGGAACGACAGCACCCCCTCCCTGCTACCCTCGTGGGCCACGTAATGAAATGCCACCATTTCCGCACTGCCGAATTCAATAACATTGCTTTATCGTAGTTTGTAATGAAACTTTACAGTAAACATATAATTACTATTGGCTTGATGTATCGAAGATTTTTTATTAATTTGAAAATATTTACTATCTCGCGAGTGTACAAATAAAACGGATCTGTAGCTTTATAAAGAAAATTTTTTCAATAAATCCATGCATTTGTTTAAATTACTAAGAGTATAATTGTCACAGTTTAGTGCAGCGGCTCCATCACTAACAAAACAGGAAAAAAAATTACAACCTATTCAAGAAAGAGTCATAAATTAATATACTATAAACCACAATACTCTGTATAACTAGAAAATTGCAAGTAGTTAAAAACAATCAGAGGCCATGTCATACACAGTAAAATAATATAGAACGTATATAAGTGTTTTGTGATAGTATTTCATAAATTCTACATAATTCAACATAAAGATAGCTCTATCGTACATTTTCCAAATATAAATAGATTTAACATTAGATTTTGAAACACAATTGTATAAATTCTGTATTATATCAAAATTTTGTGTTTACATAAAATCTACAATACTTTATAAAATAAAAAAAGAAATTCAATATATATAAATTTGTTTTAGTAAAATAGTCGTAAAGTAATGAACTTTATCTACCCCTCACTTTCGTCAACACTCTGCATCATCAGGCCGCGGCTTCGGGGGAGGTTCTTGGGCGCTCCAGGCGTTAACAAGTCTATCGCGCGCCGTCTGATCCAGCCCTTACGAGGTAACATAAAAGCCTCATAATTCTCCCTGCTCGCTACCGCTCACTGCCTGCTCGTACTAAAACTGTTTGCTTAAGTACAGGTGAGAAACGGTGTTTGTATTAACACTTGTACTTTGTATTATTAAGGTGATGCTGTTTAGCATTATTACCTTTAACTATAATGGTAATAGAAATTTATAGTTCATCTAGCATTAATTTATATGAAATATCATGCAATTTCTGAGAGTTAGAGTCTATGTATAGTAAACAAAATATTTTATAGGGTATTTTGTTCACATCGTTACCACTTCAATGTTTATTTTGTTTTTTTTAAGACAAAAGATCCAATCCAACGAAAAAATTATAACATAAAATGAATATAACTCTGCACCTGCTGTACTGTTAAAAAAACATTAAATCATTTGTTTGGTTTACCTTTGAATAGTATTCGTCAATTTCAAAGTACTCAAATGCAAATTTACCCCCACGTAACCTACCTTACATGGACAATAGACCTAATTCACAAATAATTGTCTTAAGTGTCTCTTATTATTATTCAAATAACTATCGTGGGTCTTATTTCATAAACATATATATTTTGAATCTCAAATAAAACGCAGTGAATTTGACATTTTCCCAGCGATATATTTATGTAAAAATATAAAATAATGGAAGGGGTATATTTTTATAAACATACAAATTTAATAGCTGAAAGACAAACAGGACTGCAATCACTCTTTTAGGTCATTTAGTCACGCTTCACGGATATGCGCGCCTGCACCCTCCGGCTTATCCTTAGAGTTTATACTGTCTCAAGGATATAATCATTTTTGACAGTGCCAACGTAAACAAAAATGCTAACTCTTTAATTTACTAACTAAAATATTGCATTATTTCTCTACGTAAAAGAAAGTTTAACCAAAACATGACCTTTGAGTTTAACCTAAAGTGTGATTTTTTCAATTAGCTTTTAATTTTTCTATTGAAATATGTTAGGTTCCAATGTGTACTTTAGGTTTTACATAAAACTATTATTAATACAGTTTTCACTGAGTAAGTTATTTAAACAATGGCCATAACCTTGATGCTAAGAGAAATCACAAAAATTGTATAATCTTTAAAGCGTGAAAAACATTTTCTATCTTATTAAACAGCGGCCGAACACGGGCGCTTTGTCCAGAAATCCAAAAAATAAGCCAAAAGCGCAACCTTTTAGCGGCCCCGGGCTTTATTAGCGGTCTAAGTGCCTCTTAACTCACCGCTAGATGGTGCTGCGAGGAACTGGTTTGCGTCTCCGCTAAGCCGAGGCGCTTTCACGGGCTGAGCAGTAAAGGAGGAAGAGGAGATAAAACTGTCCGCCGCGCTAAGTGTTATTTGTGGCCGAGGGAAGGTGACGTCTTCCAGGGGTTGGGGTGGATAATTTTTTAAACGCTCTCGCGTCACGTCTTACTTCCGAAATTTCGGCCGATGGAAATTTACAAACATTTTTAATTGTGTCATGATTTCATAAAACCAATTTCAAAAGATCCTAAAGTGTATATATTGTATACATCTTCTTCCTCTGGTGCCTCTCCTCATAGGAGGTTGGTGACCATTTCATCGAATATATTCCTATCCTGGGCCATTCCCACAAACTCGGCCGGACTTCCAGCCACTTGCTTAAATTTCACAGCCACGTTAGTTTCTTCCTTGCAATGCCCCCTTTTCCTTAGATTTTTCCTTGGACTGTAGGATGCTTTATTTATTGTTTCGAAAAATGTGGCCAAAACAGGAGATCTTACGCTTTTATATATATATATATATATATATATATATATATATATATATATATATATACACACATATTTCATTATGCACTTAATGTGAAGCTATACTTCCTTGTAATATCCAGAGCTGCAAAAGAGAAGGGAGGGCTGTGAGAGACGGTCATCTCGGACCATCTCGTGTAATGGAAATAGGCCATAAAGTCGCCTGTATGGCGGCTGGGGTGTAATCGGAAATTTATGTTCCTGCGATTAAGTGAACGTATGTCGTGTGTGTGGTGACTCATGACTGGAGCTGCAGAAGCTTAACTTCCATGACGCAGGAGAAAAATCATATTCCGCTAATTCAAAATCGTAAAAAACAAAACTTCACTTCTCGTAAGAACTTATTTTTGTGTAATCCTGCTGTTATCTGGGCACTCTTAAGAAAAACGTTAAAATCCAATTAATTTTTTGATTTCCCTTGCAGTCATTTCAAGCAATATTAAATATTTTATCAATAAATAACATCAATACTGCAAATATGTGACAAATTTTTCTGATTCTTAATTCAAATTATTTTCAAATATTAAAAAAAAAAAAAAGTCAATTAAAGCTATTAAAAAAAAAAATCATTTACGGAACAAATGTAACAGTGGCACAATAAATGTTTTAAGATGCTTGACTTTAAGTAATTTTTTTCTTTCTTTTTTTTTCGTAAGACAATATTACTTTAATGTGTATGAACTCACTATTAGGTGTTGAAGAAAACTACCCCTCTTGCACATCGCTATTCCATGAACGCCACTCATTGTTATTTACGTGCTAGACATTGATAAAAATCTTGTTCGTCACTTAATTTAAAAGCAATCTCCCCGCATCCATCACCGCGGGATGCGCCATTACACCCCGAAGCAAATAAATTTCCGTTCAACCCCCTTCCATGTAGAGGGTGGCACGAGGAAACTTTAGTCTCACTTTCCCGAAACTAATCCGGGGTCGTAAAAATACCGGGACAGCTCCTGTGCGCCTGGCGAGCAGGCAACCCCACTGTCGTTTTTGTAAGGGTGGATTCTGGTTCATATGCTCGTGGTTTTAATTGATAGTTCTTTCTGGTTTATGAGCACCTCTTGAGGGTTGAATTTCTCCATTGACATATTAATATTCTGTGGTTTTTTATTTAAATAATATTGTTGGGATAAAAATATAAAATTCTTAATGTATAATGTATAATACTTCACGAATCATTATGGGTCGTTATTCTTGAGGGGTTAATTGCACTACAAATGCTCACGTGCAAGTTTTTTTTAATAATTCGAGGAAATCTAATTTAATAATACCATAAAAATCATTGACAACGTTAACACAGTATGAAGTCCATCAGAGCATTTCTCTTGGGCTAGCAATTGAACCATTCGAAGGTTTCTATGACCCGCTGCTGCTAGGTATCCCTTATATTTACAGTGTCTGCCAGTCTCCCTAGGGGCGGGTTTTATCGCCTCCGTTTCTACGCCCTTAGAAATGAAAAAGGTAGCCTGGACATGAGATCCCCAATATTTCTTCGACACTTTGTAACTTTTCTATTCAGATGATTTTTATTTAAAAAAAACCACTTTAATGGCACTGTTTAGAACTATCGATATGTTAAACAAAAATTTTAAACTATTTCACATTGAAATCTTTAGCTTTTGTTAACTATAATTAACTTATTATTTTACACAATATAAATGAGTAAAAAAGTATCGTCGCTTTTTGTAAAATATTAAGGCGTTTTGGTTATTATTGTGTTAAATTTAAAACGTCTGCGTCAATTTGCCTTAGGCAATACTGAAAATTCAGCACATTGAATAGACATAGAGTTTTAATCAAAACGTATATATTTTTTGAAAATTAAACTTATTAAATTAATCGGTACATATTTGTCCTTATATTTTTTAAAAATAAAATGTGAATGATGATTCGTAAAAATATTATTCAAATATTGAGTAAAACATGATTATAAGACCGAAAATAAAATGTTGAATTTACCGTTATTTCATTTATAGGTTCTAGCAAGGGTTCAATTCAAACTGCTTACAAAAGTGTGTATTTAAGATATTAAATCCTTTTATTCAGTTTTACTAATGCATGACATACACAACACGTACCGAAGTTCGCGTATCTCAGGGTAGGCGGCTAGCCCAGGGCGAACGGCCAGAGTTATGGTCCATATACCAGACTGTAGGGCGGGGATGAATCACGACCCCGGCCGCCCCACGGCAGTCACTGAGTCACTCTGTAGTGGGCTTGAAAGGTAACTGATTCAATTTACAACGTTGCAATGAATACTCAATATAAGTTTTTATTTTATATTTTGTAAAATTGCAAAATTAAAATATATAGGGTTGATTTTATTTTCTTTGTGTAACATTTCTTCAAAGATTGTACTGGGAGTTTAACGGCCTCCCAGCATACTTTTTGCTTCCTAAGATTTATCTAACAGAAAGTTTTTTTTATGAGACTGCTTTGAAAATTTCCTACAAATAAAATATACAATAGCGCAATTTAAATCCTACAAAACCACGCAAACAAAGAAGAAGAACATCGCACCCGCCATAAACCACGCCGTTCGCAAGTTTTATTAAAACTATAACTAATCCCCGAGTTAAGTATGATCTTACGATATTATGTTGGCAGGCGTTCAGCGCAATATCTTGTATGTTCTTCTGGTATTAGCCCCGGCCCGGAGGGGGATTAACTTGGCGCCAGACTCCAGTTTAAGACGTTACTCCGCCTATCTGAATAATAAGTCACGACGTATAAATTTGTGGGCAAGCAAAATGCCGCGTCATTGGTTTTGCGAATTGGCTGCCTGAAAATACTCCCTAGATTTATGGGTACATTATTTTTGTTTGTTCCAGATTTTTCGCATATTTTATCCATGGCTGTTTGACTATAAGAAAATTTACTGAAATTTTAATACCAAGTAGAGATTTTTGACGTCTTTCTCTTGTCTTATCGTTACCTCGTATAACCTCTTGTATCATGTAGATAAACGTGAGCAATGAACTTTCTAAGCTTTGGAGAGATTTCATTTTATTTAATTAATTTTTTACAATTTTTAAAAATTACAAAAAGTTGCACCGATGACCACTGGCCAAAACTGAAATTGAATTTCCCCAACGAATAGCAGTCCTCAGCTATACTATTTAATATAATATACATACGATCTCATTGGTCTATTTCTATCATTCAAAGTACGTCTTAGTTTATTTAAACACATTTTTTATGGTTTTGATCATTCGGTATTTTGTATAAAACATTGTCGATGCAATCGCCTATTTTTTTAATTGCTTACTCATAAATACTATTATAAATCATATAGTTAAAAGTTTTAATATCATACCTAATGTCACCTACTCTCATCAGCCATTTTTTTGATACTGTAGCTATAAACAATTTTATACACGCCATTTATTAAAATAAATATGTGTAAAGTTAGATGAATTTATTTGTGGTTGTGAATTATCTATATATTCATTTTGTTTTCAAAGTGATTAGTTTATATTCTATGAACAATAATAGAACAAAAAGCTACGTACGGCGTTATTAAACCATATTATACAAATAATTCTAAAAAATATGAAAAGTTTAAGAGATGTATATAACTAATTTTGTAAAATGGTTTATCGTTTTATTAATGATTTACTTTGACTTAAATATTTGTTTTCGTGTAAAATATTGATAAATTAAATACATCGTAATACTTTTGATATAAAAAAGGTCATAGTGCCCTATTAAAGCTTCATTGAAGATAAGTCCATAATGAATTGAGAGATAAATGTGGCACAAAACTCCTTACAATCTCAATTTACAGAAGTATAATACGATTTCCATACTAATGTGGCGTACACAGCTCTAACGTCGTCATGCGGACGGCCCAGATAGGATCTTCGTCAATAACCGTAAATAACTTGCCGCCTTGGCGATAACTCGCGGATAACTGGCGGATAACTTACGGATAACTAACAGGAGCTTATAACTGGTCGGGGTTATTATGATAATCGTCAGATATTAACACGCCGGAATCAAATTGTTCCATCTCTGTTTAGTGTGAAAATGTAGTTCTTACTCAAAACAAAGCACTTCGTTTCACATTTCAACTTAAATTTGTAGATCTTTGAAATTCAGTGACATTCATAAACTATCAAAAAATACGTTTGCTTGTTTTCAATTGGTGAAATGACGTAAAACTTTTGTAACATCATACTTAGCACTTTTTAAAATCTAAACTCTACATTTTCATCCGATCTTTTTAAAAAAATAAATATCAAACGATTTAGAGCTTTCACTACTTTAATCTCTGTAACTTAAAAACTATAATAGTTATAAATATTAAAAGATCAATTATAGACATTTATAAAAAAAACATGCTCCCATTATTGATATAAGAATAGTTCATGTTTTTTTTATGCTAGGACGTAACTATTCTGAGGCGTGTTGATATCTGATCGAGCCAATGGCAGTCCACGGAGACTCAAAATGGACGCTTCGGGTTAATTCTAGTAATTCAACCCTCTCGTGGCCTGTGGGGTTAATTTTCGCCATAATCTGATCTTATCATCAAACGTGTTAAGCCTAGTTTATTTGGTGCATTAGGGTAGTTTGACCGTTTAGGGGGTAAATAGCTTAATTATTTTCTGATTTTCTGTATTATTACTATAAATAAATACGTATTTTAAAATGTACTTACACTAAAATATACGGATTGCTATTTTTATACCTTTCTCGTAGAAAATGTGACTTATAATATCTTTAAGATATTGTGGAAATATCCATTGTAAACGATTTAAAATCTATTGATATATTAACCTCATTTTTTCCGTCACTCATTCGATATCTGCTATAAATTTATGTTCCTGAAATCACAGACTTTAATATTGGACTATTTTAAGAAAAATATTGCTAGGCTCTTTTTTTGGGAAACAGCCGTTATTAAATAAAATAAAATTATCCAGTATAGTAAAGTAATTTTTTCTATACCATAAAATGTGTACTTAACATATTATTTACAATAAATCAATAATACTTTGTGTTGGTAAAATATTAAAATGATGTAAATAAAAAGCTGGTTACCCCTAGATGTAATTGCCTCCCTCCTGTCGCAGGTTCAGCAACGCCATGTTCCAACAAGCCAGCTTAATCCTCTGTTCCAAAGATGGCGATAACGCCACCGAGTTAAATGCTAAACAGTGAATTAACCCGTCCTTGGTGACACTTAATACTCGGTTTAAGAATAAATCGCCGTAATAGCCCCATCCTTACATAGTAGCTAAGTACCCGGTGTCGGAATAATCCGCGCTTTATGCCAACACTTACGCAAGTTTTAGTGTATCTGACTTTTTATAAAGCCAGACTGACACGATAACTTTTATAACTGTGGGCTTTTTACGACTAGTTATTGCGAAGAAACTAAATGATGCCTTTTCCAGTGTAGAATTCATTAAAATAACAAACAGTTCTTCTTAAAACCATGAAAATAATTTACTTTGAAAACTTTTTTTTACTAACATGGTAATTTAACATCGTATTGAAGTGAGCAGTCTTTACTTTCAAACCATTTAAAAGATTAATTGTGTTAAATCTTAAATACATTTTTGTAAAATATATATACTTAACGATTAATCGTACTTAATTAGTTAGTCAATAAATTATAATTCAAAATAGAAAATCTGAACTGATCTCTTTAGTTAAAGAGTAAACTTAAATTACACTCGATATAAAAAATGATAGTAGTCTATTTATTAAAAAAAAGTTACGTTTTTGTATTCTTAAGTCTCGCCTCCTCTGCTTTTGACGTCAGAACTTCAAATAATAACTCTCGGATCATTATTGTTTCGAGTATATTGTTCTGCTTTTAGTATCTGTGCGGTTGTAATAGTTTTATAAACGTTCGTAATGGCGTCCTAAAACTGAACGATGTTGTAAAATAGTTTATTGAGAGAACAAGGAGGAAAATAACATAAAGAAAAATAAGGTCGTTGTAAGGTCGAATGTTTTACTTCGTGAAGCATAAATACATACTTATAATGTTATTATTCATAATAATTTTATATTTGTGTCTTGTAAACACTTCTATATTTGACATGACTATTTTTTTATATACGTATAGAAGCTATGCTTTACATTTGATTACATAATAGGACTTGTGACGATCAAGCTCTGAATATTATCTTTGACGGTGAGAATCTTGAATTAACTAATAAATTAGAATCATTACTTTAAAAAAAAATACGAGTATTAGGTATAATATTTTCTTGAGAAAATTTCTGTTTACTCGTGTATACTGTTATAGCATACTAATTACAACTTATATATATATTACAATTGTATTATGTACTAATTTATATTTTGTGAGTATATTTTTCCATAGTCATTCTTGCAAAGCTCTCCATTTATATAAAAACTTTAAACAGCTAAAACCAACCGTACAATTCTCGTTAAAAAATAGTACATTTTCAAGGCATTGTATATCAGTCTTTAGAGTGTTGTTGGCTAATTCTGCACCACCCGGTGGCCAGTAAACACGGCACAATGGGGCCCGTTATGGAGCACCCTGTATCGCCATACAACCAGAAGTATTCCATTTGGCTGTTGAACTGAAATCGTATGCTAATTTTATTTTCTTTGCGGAAACTTAGCTCGGCCGTGTCATGAACAGAGAACACTGCATGCGCCATATTGATTTTAAATACTGCCTGTGTTTGCTTAGATTATGTACAATGAGAAATACATTACCTTGATTGTGAGAATCGCTTTTAAATACGTACAAGTATTTCATTGAACAATTTTGATAATCTCATCTATTTATGAAATACTCAAAAACCATATTTATGTATCCCATTTCTTTTTTCTTGTCATATGCATAAAATATTTCTCACTTTTACCTTTGTACCTGCAACAGTTGCATTTTATGTAACCGCAACAGTCACGGTCAGCACGATAAATATCTGGCTTAAGAAAATTCATATGAAAATGTAAAAACACCGGCGCACCTGTAGCGACAAATATCACATTAGGACGGAGATTATTGTAGCATAAACAAACTTAAGCCGAAAGCGCTCCTTGCAGGCGTTGCAATTTAAATGCGCTTTAAAGCGGTCCGCTCACGACTCGGACCACTTCCGGTGTGAAGAGAGCGGGTCATTAAATGAATCAGAGTTAATTCCGTGGAAAGCCAAACGGGTCGCTGCAGGATTCCTAATGCGCCCGTGACAGGCGGGCTTACTCACAAAATAAGTGTTTTAGGTCGTGCGGCTTTGGAGTCGCTCTAGGATCGCCTTGAGGACCGATTTCTCCGACATTAAAATAATATTTTAATTATTTATTTTTTATTGTAAAAAAAAAAAAAAATTATGTTTATCGATCATTTTAAGAAATAACCCACTGACGCCCAACGCAATATATCAATGTACTTTTACTAACTGTTTTAACTGAAAAATTGTAAACGCATATTTACAATGAAGTAAAAAAAATGGTACTTAAAATTTAATTTTTTTGTTGATTTTTAAAAATATTTTATCAATAAACTTTTCACATCGTAAAAGGGTAATACTTAATATTTTTCTCTTATGTCTGTAAATAAAAATAGATTTGCAAATTTTATTATTACACTTTATAGTTTACTTGACATAAACAAAACCTCATAAATGTATATAAATAATAAACACCCATTGTTTAGCAGTCATCTTAATACTGCAAATTAAAGCCTCACTGTGCCATATCAACCTGTTAACAATTAAATTTGTATGCATAAAGTTGCTGAATCAGCTCTAAGGTAATCGAGAATATTATATATATAATTTTTTTAAATGTATTTCTTTAGAAATTCACAAATAAATATTTCACAATTATTAAAATCACTATGATGCCTTCAAACCACGGCAAAAGTAGACCTGGGTCAATAAATGCATTTTGAACTAGCTTTGCATAATACTATATAAACAAAGACTTGACCAAAAGCGTACTCTGTTTTTTTTATCTCAATACTCTTCCAAAATATACAAATAAATAAACTATAATTGCAATTAATAAAAAAATCTTACTTATAAATATAGGATATTCGATTTGTCTACGAATTTCTCAAATACCATTTTATTAATAAAATATTCACACTAGTGTTAACTGACATTTCACAAGAAAACCTTTCGGCTATATAAAATTACTATATGAAATCGGCTATGTTAAAAATTTAAATTTTATTACTTTAAACCCATTTTAAATCCAGAAAACGCAATAAAACAATTCGATCCCTATGATTTAAGTTACATTGTTCATTACTACAAAAGAAATATAAATAATGATAGTTTTGTACAAAACACAAAGCGTGCAAAGCTCCGCCTGTGTTGCGTAAACAAAAGACTACAAAATTTAATTAAAACACTAATCTTACTACATAATATCGAAATGCGTTAATTACACAGTCATACAAGCCGTCGGATTAAAACTAACTGTTCCGACCTTAGTTTACGACTGTCGCCTACCCAAATTATAGTGAGTACCCGAAATAAATATGTCCCAAAGGTAGCGGCGCCCATTACCATTATCCCTACCCGAATAAATCAACAGTTCATTATGAGACCAGACTATTCCAGTCTTAATAAAACATAATAAACTAAAGTTAAACTACACATAAAAGTCGATTTAGTGGATATGACTACCGGCGGAGGTGCCGAGACAGCGAGCTCGTTTCTCAGTATTAGGCAGCAGGGATGAATGTATTTGTGTTGTTTTACGCAGTGACTTAAATCTTTCAGGAATTAAGTGAAGGAATGTAGCCTCTGTGGATTCAAAACTAACTGACGTACATATTATCTGATTATTAAGTTAGGCACGAGTTATTGATTTTGGGAAGCGACCCAGTGCGGGATCATATAAATATATGTTTGACACTCTCTACTTACACCTATAGTACGAGTACCGCAACATTTAACTTTATATTTATAGTTACGTTTTTTTTTTTGTAAAAATAGATATAATCAATATATGACGTTTCACCCAAACACAATGAAATACGTTGTTAAAAAAACAAATTTATAATAAGCACCATTAACTTTTGATACATCTATTGCAGTATCATTATTCGCCACTTTTTTGAGTTTACTTTATGTTTTTGCCATGTAGGATTCATACTTAAAAATGTTTAGTATCACCGAGCAACAACATCTTAAGTATATCATTTACTATGTAATGTATGCGATGAACGGGACTAACTTATGACGTCACAAAACACTTCAGTTTCTCTTTAACTGTGGTTCGCGAGCACACCAGGTGCAAAAAGACCGCAAGCTCTAATGGGTCGTAATAAGAGAGTGTTATGTTTATAGTTTAAGAAACACTTAGCAAGGGTTGAATAAAGCAGTTGATGGTAAACTTATTTTTTGTGTATACTAAATAAAATAATCAGGTGAAATAATTTATGACATCATTAACCTTTATGACTAGGTTTTTCTCAGTATGTATTTTTTGTAGTTACGTTAAATCCAGTAAACGAAAAAATATTCGATGCATTTTTATAAAAACATTTTTCTCCTTTTTTGAGGTCAAAAGAAAATAAGCAATTTCTTTTTTTTACTTTGGCTCTAAAAACTTGGGCATAATATTTTCTAGAATATTATTTTCAAGATACCTGGCTGAGAAAAACGACAACCTTTTACGGAACTATTTGTATGTAAATGTAACGGCATCTTCATTTAATCCTTGCCACTGCGCGCGACGTCGTGGTAGTGAAAGGGTTTATTCAGAAAGCTCGGTTATGAGTGGTGCTTGGTTAACTCCCGGGAACATAAAAATAAATTGCAAAAACTAGTACATACAAGTTGTGTTTTTCTCCGCAGAAAATTTGCTTGCGATGCAAGTGACCTTGGACAATTTCATGGGCAAACAACAAGCTGTTTTAAAGAAAAAAAAATAGTTATGTTTTACTTCAAATAAATGCAATAAACTATTAGTAACATTGAAATGTTGAAAACATGCTTATGTGCGGTCATACATTTTATTTTTTTCTGTAATAATAATTTATGGGAATATTCAAATATCTATAAGATTACTTATATTTCTACTTATATGGAGTATTACAAGCTTAAGCAGTCTATTTTAGGAATAACCTTATAGTTAGGCTAAAGAAATGCATATGCCCTGCCCTCGACGCTCAGCGCTGGGTTTGGGTGTTCTCTAGAACAACCGCTTTACCGCCTTAGTATTACGATTTTGGCTCTGGGCCGAATTCGTAAATCTCTTTGAGCGTCTAAGAAAGAGACGTATTGGAAATAAAAATATTGTAATAAAATATATATACATTATATACAACGACGACATAAATTTTAGCTAAATATGTTTTTAGGAACAACTGTGACTTTTAATAAAAAACAGAAACAAATATTTCTCATTGGTAGTATTCTCATAGTACTTTAAATTAAACACACTTTATTGGTTGGTATTTAATAATTCGTACAATGATTTATTGAATTGTTTCTTATAGCTAAGAACAGTTGGAGGCTGTTTCGCGGGTAGCTAAATGATAAGGGTGGATAGACAGGCGGAAGGGTTGTGGCTGGTGGTTTCTCAGTGAATAACTGACCAGGTAAATCAGCTGTCCGCACTACCCTTAGAAAGGGGGGAGGTAAAATGATGAGAAGTGATAAATGTTACTCAACTGCAACGTTATTGTTTCAAACATAATCAACTATCATATTACCCCAAATAACTTTGAATATTTCACAAGGAAATGATCTGCACGGATCCGGAAGAAGAATCTTAAATCCGGTTCACCGGATATTCAGTGATTATCATTGCTTATTTATCAATTACAAATTCCTAAAATAAAATAAAGAAAACAATAAACATTATTTTTCAGTTTATTTAAAAAAACTCGCGTCACATCATAAAATAGACTCTTAATTTATTATATTTCATGTTTTTATGTGTATTTTCAAGTAAAAACTCTTTAATGTTGTGTTTCGGTGCTTTTGTGTATTTTTATATCAGCCTAGTAACCAAGAGATAACTCACGAAGTATTTGTTGAATTATGCCAATGCATATTCATATTCATACCAACTAAAATTCAGCAATATTTAGTGCAAGCGTATCCATACATATTTCAGTACAAAACCTATAATTCCATTATAGCACGGCTATATGATTCACTTAACACGCCTGAAATTTCCAAACAATCAATTCTCGAGCGCCACGGATTCCAGAGATTCTAAACATTTGGAATTACAGCTCCCCTAACGCGTATAATTATCCTGTGGCCCCTAAACAACAGGCGCAATGGCCGTGTCCTACCATAGATAATAGCGCATTCAACACGTTATTCGGGGAATTCCACGCCAGAATACCGGCTGAATTTTGTTTATAGCCGCTGAAATCACTGCATTGGTATTGTTAATTATGTATTAATCTATTTGGTTTAATGTAATGTTTGGTTTAAAGGAATCTGAATTATTTGATTCGCCGCTTGGTAATTTTATTTAACGCTTCACTCAAGATGAGATAATTATAAAAAGCAGCTAAAAATTACACATTTATTTATTTATTTACTTGAAAATTAACGATCTTGGTATAACTTATATACATAATTTTACCAAAATTTTATTTACTCAATAATATTCGACAGAATTACACATAGCTTTTATTTTACTTTTTATAAAATTAGATTTTTACTCAGCTTTCACTAATAGCAACTGAAAAATATCAAATATATTTTCACATAGTTTTCACATTACTTAAGTGAAACCAATAAATTCAGAAAATCTTTCACATACCTTTCATCTCACTTCAACTAAAAATGGCCAATAGACATTTCCATTACTTTCCTTTTGCATAAATCAACCGAAAAATATCAAATAGACTTTCGCATAGCTTTCACCTCGCTATCGCCGACCAAATATATTATATAGAGTTTTACTCAGGTTCCACCTCGCATTTACCGACTAAATAATATTATATAGACTATCACTTAGCTTTCACTTCACCTATATCCAATTCAAAAAGATCATTTAGACTTTCACATAACTTTCATCTCCCATAGATCAACCCAAGAACATCAGATAGACTTTCACATTGCTTTCACCTCGCTATCACCGACCCAATAATATTAAATAGACATTCACTTAGCTTTCACCTCACCTATATCCAACTCAAAATGATCAGATGGACTCTCGCATAGCTCTCACCTCGCTTTTACCGACCAAATAATATTATATAGACTTTAACTCAGGTTTCAACTCACCTATATCCAACTCAAAATGACCATTTAGACTTTCACATAGCTTTCACCTCGCTTTTACCGACCCAATAATATCAAAGGAATTTCACCCAGCTTTCCCCTACCTATATCATCCTTATAATATCATATAGATTTTCTCATAGCAGTAAACTTATTCTGTTGAAAATATATATATATATATTTAATCTTCATATTTGTAGTCACCTGTAAATTATCATTCTTTGATTGTTCTTAGAAAGGTATAGTTTGTATACTCTTACATAGAAGAGCACCAGCACCAGCACCAGCACTAGCCCCAGCCCCAGAGCCTCCCTCCAGGGCAGCACTAATTCACAGCTTCGCCCGGCGGCCGCCAGAGCGACCGCACAAATGAACCGTCGGGGTTTGCGTCTCGGCTAAATGCGGTTGTGCTCCGTGATGTATGGGATGTTAAGTCGCCCAGGGCTGCGGATTTCAGTGAGAATGGAGGATAATTTAGAAGTTAATTTATTTCGTGGTACATTCTGTTTGTTGGCACTTTGACGGTTACTGCTCTCTTGTGTACCCGGATTTATTATAACTCTACTAAACGCATTGAAATAGAGACTAATCAAATTAAATTTGTATCCACGAATTTTCTTATTTTTTGTTAATTTGCATTTGCACAAAAGTTTTGTTAGTATAAATATCTATAAGAGCTATGATCAACTGGACTAAAAATTGATGAGCGTGATTCAACAATATTGAATTTTTGTGGGATTTGTCCTTATTTAAAAAAATTACGATTTTTTGTTAGGTTCATTTTATCCGTATAAAAAAAATCAAGACTGTTTTGTCACTATAGTGGCACAGAAAATTTTTATTCAAATTTACAAATTTATACAGAAAAAACTTTTTGTCGTTAGAAAAAAGATCCATTTGTTAAATTAAAAATTAAATTGAAATAAACAATCTTTATATAAATAAGATCTAAAAATATTTTTTTTAGTTTAGTATTTAAAAAAATATAATATAAGAAATAACAAAAATCTCTCGGAGGTAGCCATGTTGCCTTTACATGGTTGGCATATTGGCCACCATTTTGCAGCTTATCCCAGCTTAATTCCGTGCTGCTATTATTACCAGCTTGCAATATTGTTTTGGGAACAGTTAGCTGAGAATCCCGGCCGTTCTATGTCCAGTGCACATGATGTAGAAAATATCCCGATTTAATAAAACACGGAATTAAAAAGAGTATCTAAAGTAATTTTAGTAAAAGTTTAGTAAAGTAAAAATAATAATTGTAAAACACATTGTAAACATTGTTGTAATTCGAAATATAAGTGTCTAGCTTTAGTAGATAAATCTATCACACCGGTAAAAAGTAATGACTTTTAAGTATTAAATATATATTGATAAAGTGAGATAGTTATATGATGCATAAATACAAAGGAATTTAAGAATCCACGTGAATGTTTTACTATTGAACATTTCTTAAATGTATTTTTAAAGTAATACGTGTATAATAAATTCAAACTTTAACACATTTGTAGAAGTTTTCTTAGTTCTTTACTTTTGTAAGTAGTCAATAGTAGTATTTTCTTTAATCAAAATCAAGCCCTTCCAGCATATTGCTTCTTATGGCCGGAATCTTCGTCGTTCCCCGCACTTGCGGCTCGCGTGTACTTTTCGGATAGTTGCCCCGACACTTTCTGCGGGCGAATTCCTTTGGGAATAGTTGTTCCCAACAAACTATCTCCTTTGCTAACAATCTCCGTTTTATTGTCGCAGATATACTAAAGCGGCCCGGCTTATTACTGCAGTGAATCTTGTGCGCTGGAAAGTAAATTACACTTCTAGAAACCTTATTAATACTCATTATGTAATATATTTATGTGTCTATAATAAAACTTTTAATATGAGTTGTTTTGATAAATATATTTACAAAATATTCTTAGTCTTGATATATATTTTTTCTATTCCCTTCAATTTCAAATACGTTTATTACAAATATTCATCAAACAATTAATTCTTATCTATACCACATTATATCTTGACTTGCAACCAATTTGCAATTAGTCAATGGCGAGCCTTAATTTTGAGTGTTTTTTATGATTTAACTTACTTTAATAACGCAAAAAAACGCCTGTGGCTTAACGCGTAATAAATGTAATTTATGTATTCAATATTTGTATAGAAGAATGCGTTTTGTATGGAATCGTTTTTAAAAATACCAATTATATAGATCCCTGATTTGTCAGGTACATTAAACTTACATTACTTTTAAATTACCACCTGACGATCATTACATCTATTTCTAACAACCAATACCTATCTCTTTAACAATTGTTTACTTACTTGCGAGATAATTTATTTAATAAAAATTTGGTTATAATCAGCCATTGGGAACATATGCGTGTATTACTCTACTTGACGCAGTCAGACCTGAAACAGAAAAATGAACAGATTCATTATTTTTATTCAAATTGTTTATACACAAGTTTTGTTACGCATTATGACACCAATATACATGAATTCAAATTAGCCAAAATAAGACATATTATATGTATTCAATACTTTCGACAGAGAGTACTTAGTAAAACGGCGAAAGGATGGCGAAACGGGTCACCAATACAATTATAGTTGTAGAATTTTAATTATGACTTTGTCTCTCTTTACGAGTACATTTCTTTCGATAAAACGCACCTACCTGTCGCGCTTTGATAAGAATGGTCACGTATAAGGCAGCATCTTTCAAAGACGACAAAACATATTCGCTTCAGTAGGAAACGTCAGCTGGCATCTCGGGGGGTTGCCGCGGAAGCCACCGCAATTTCGCCCGCAACTGAGTTACACGGCGCAGACAATAACGGGCGAAGGTGCGGGTATTACGGAGCTCTAAATCACCGGGGCGGTCACGCGGGGGTTGCGGATTAAGGGAGCGTATTTGTAAGGGCGGCCCCGCTTGATGTACTGCGACTCTTAATTATGCTGTTTCAAGAAGTGTTTTATATCCACACTGTGTTTATTAAAAAAAAAAAAACCTTCGAGCTCTTTTGTTGCCGAAAAAACACAACTAAAATTTTCAGCGTGTATTATTAGTTAATTTACATTGTTTGATATTTTTATTGTGTGTTCTTAATACTACAAACTTTCTAGACTCTTTATTTTTCATTACGAAAATTTACAATAGTTATTATGGCTAAGGGTATAATATGGTATGTATTTCATAGGCTCCCGAACTAATTTGTCCCGTCGACCCCTTGTCGAGTTTTCCTGTTGTTCGTAGATAATATTGATTTTTTGCAAATTCATCATCTTCAAAAATATTTTTGACATCTGATATACAGGGTGCGCCATATTTTATGTCGGTATGTAAACATTGAATAACTACTTCTTTTTTTTGTAAGAAGGTTGACAACTGCGTTGAAACCCTTCTCCATGCAGAAAAACTTTCTTGCGATAGTCCATAATGAAGGATTAACCGCGTTATTATGTACATAAGTTCAATCTGTGTTCAATTATGACATTTACGGAATGCCTAAATTTTGGTGATAACCTGCTTAAATGGGATCCACTCTCGTAGACCCCCATTTACAGTTCGTGGGCCCCCAATTTAATTTTTCGCTATCATCGACCCCTTGCAGACCAAAATCGACCCCTGGGAGTCGATATTGACCACTTTGGGAACCAGTGATTTACATTGCATATTGTTGTTATGCAGGGGAAATATGCGAAAAAACCCTTTTTCTGCATGAGTTTATGTATACAAAGCAAATTAGCCTACATATTTGTCGTGTGTTTCTACATCACGTGTTCTGTTTAATTGAGTTGATGCGAGATAATGAAGTGATCACGCGTACATTTATCATATCCGCATAGATTACAGGAGACAGCTGCGGTCCGCGCCCCCCGCGCCGTGCGTCTTACGTGTTTGTTTGGGCTCGGACTTGTTTGCCGTCGGTGTCCAGTGGCGGGGAGCAGGGATGGGAGAAGGCAAACACTGCTCGTGACTTTAAATAATATATATAAAATACCTATTCGCTTTCAAACTGTTAAAGTGACATTTATAACATCGAGACCTTAACATTGTCAACCGTCTGCACAATCATTATAACTCGACGTAATTCCAGCATCACACCTGAAATTTAAAAAAAAAATTGCATATTCTATAATATAAATTTGTTTATCAAAAATTATGATTATTCAGCGGCAGATAATTTTTTTATAACTCGTGCGTTCACGATATTAATTTTCACGGTTTGTTCCGAAATCGGCGCGTCCCTCGAGCGGCGGCCAGTTAGAGCCAGAATGCTGGGAAGTTAGTTAATTCAATTAAACCGCTGTGGTATTAGGGTGGCAGAGCGGGCGAGCGGCAATCTGGTAACTTAATAGCCGTGCGTCCCCTTCCCTCGCACGGGCCGCTGCGGGCGGGAGCGGGAGCGCTAATCGCTCGGCGGACCGCAAGGATTTACTGGGATCTGCGAACAACTGAGATACTACGTGCTAACAGGCGGAACATGTATATAATTGATACCCTCTGCGCTCTCCGCTGCCCCGCAAGCGCCGGACCAAGACGGAGGTGGCAATTAAACTGCTATTTTGTTCATTATTTGTGATTTATGGGGAAAATCTTGGCTTTATGACTGGAAAAGCTTTCAGAGTTTCTGCTATCCTTAGCACCTGCAAACCAAACCTTTTTTGCTTCTTATTTAATTTTTCCTCTGCGCTCTCTTCATTCTGTTGCTTGTGCATGGTTGCAATTCTGTACCCTGAGCGTGTGAGTAATGGTGTAGTTTTCCATGTCCACACGTGGAATTATTGTGGAGGAAAATGCTCTGAAAGTACCTTATCAAAGTGAGAGGCTATTTTTATTGTTTCTGCACCCTGCTGTAGAAGGAGTATCTGATCTTTGTAAAGAAGAGATTAAATAATAATGCTATTGTGCAGCTTTCCCATCGAATATTAAACTATAGTATAAAAAAATCCGGGGACCCACTACACTATTCTCCCTCCGCATATATGTTCGGTACGATGAACACCAACTACCTCTGAGGAGAGGCATCTAAAGAAAATAATAAACACATTTATATACATAAAAACAACAATTTAGTTAATAACAAATTCTTTTGTTACAAATGTTTGATATCATCCAACAAATTTAGCATAAAAAAATATAAACTCAGCTGTCATGAAAATATTTGACCTAAGTCCATCTTATCGTGAAAATCTAAGTAATCATCATGAAGCATGATTTAGACGAGTTAAGTCTTACAACCCTTTAGAGTTTAATCCTTTAACCCTTGTTATTTATATTACTAAACGAGGTCAGTAAATAAATGTTCAGACACACCATAAAACAATTTCTAATTAAATCAAAAAGATCAAGAAAACTATGTAGATTCTTTATTGTAATCAGGCCCGCCATGTGTATAGCACTTATAGCTATAATTTTAATTATATATTCAATTAAATTTCATGTATGACTCATTCGTGTTGATTGTGTTTTCTTCTTCATGCCCTTTGCTCAGAGGATGTTAGCGATCATTTCACCGAATATTTATTCGATATTATATCTATTATAAAATATCAATCGCCCCGGTATTATGACAAGTATGATAATATATATTTATCCCTTAACGAACACGTTATATACGTTAAAAATGTTTTCTTTGTTCGGGCATGGACTGCAAGCCGACAAAATTTTCCATTTAAACGCACGTCAAATGTTAAATGAAAATATACAGATTGATCGCACGCCAAAAATCCAAAATGGCTTCCATGTCATGATGAATGAATGATGATACATTACGCTCACGTCACTCGCATTCACATATGACTGCTGGTTTTCTTATGGCCCCATCAATAAAGATGGCTGACATATTTATAATAGCGAAGGACCTTAATCAACAGAGCAGGTACACATGCTATATATGTCTCTCTCGCGGCTTATTTTTCTGAGGGTATCGTGGAAAATATTGAAACTTTATATATATATATATATATATATCGGACTTTCTATAAATTTCAAAGATTTTTTTAAATTATTCAAGTCACCATTTTACAACTATAGATATTTCAAACGTTGAAATCTCGTTGTAAAACTAAATAGTTATTTGAAGTTTCGAGATAATGAGAGTTTGGCTGAAGAGAAGAGAGCTGTGAGAGTAGAGATGGTAGCCGAGAAAGGCAGCGCGACGGCTGCAGAGCGAGCACGAGCACTGTCATGGCGGGTGTCAGGCCGCAAGATGGACGACCGCGGGGAATGAAGATGAATGCTTCATAATGCCGTCTCCGCTCCTGCGCCGCCCTGGCCTGGCTCAGGTCTGATCAGGGACGACGCGAGGACTTTAATTAATACGGGAAATATGACGCTCATTTATTACTATAGCAATGTTAAATGCACGCAAATAGTTGTTTTCAAAAATATTTTAAAATAGCCCACATTGTACATTTTTTTTCATGACGAAACATAAAAATGAAATTTTAACGTGTCAACTATTGTATTTGTAATTTCATGTTTATTCTGTAACCGTGCATATCCATAATATCTCTAAAAATGAATAATCCGACTCAAACTGCTAATAGTCGAATCAACGCCAAAATTTCTTATTGTCATGATTCAAGACATGTTATTTGCAGAGAGTTGTATTACATTCAAATGGCATAAGTTTGATCATAAAAGTTTCTTTATAAGTTTGGTGTTTTATAGGACAAAAGGCAGTAGTCATTGTCCAAACAGTTTATATTCGCTGCGAACAATAGTGGACCGGGAATTATTTATAGAACGGAGCTGTAAGCCTACCATACAAGAAAATCTCTTAAAACAGTTACTAGTATGCATTTGTATGCAAATATAGAATGTTGCTGGGGAGAAACTGTGAAAATAATAATTTTATTAACATATATAATATATTATAATACTATTACCATGTATAATTTTTTTATAATAGAAGATCATTTAATATCTTCACACATAATAAATAATAATCTTGTATAGTTTTGGGCGCATTTTGGTAAAGTTGCTAATTTTTAGATCAATGAAAATAAAATAAAATTAGTATAGATTGGATTGGTCATTAATTGAGACAAATTTATATTTAAAACTTCATAATAGTATCCATACTGTTAACTGTATAAAATTATTTATTTATCATTTATTTTTAGAATATAAATATTATTGTAATTTATTAACATTTTTTTACAAGAGAACTTTTACAATGTTAGTAAAAATTATGAATGCACATTCATGCTCTTCTGTTATTTGAGTTACTTTAACAACTAGTTTCATCGAAATGAATCATAATTTCACTTTAACTAATTAACTACCATAAAAAAACAAACTAATTTTCCTCCCTAAAAATAATGAAACTCATTAATTTAAAATTCCAATCACATAAAATTAAAATTTCTTTTACACCATGATGAACGACGACAGGTTCAGAAAGCATCAAAAATCACATTAAAAACATCGTTAAAATGCATGTTGCTTAATAAATAAAAAATAACATGCCATTAGAGGGTTAGTTTGTCCTCCCATATGAATTTATATTCATCCACATTAATAACCCCAATAGTAGGGGGTGTCCTTTTTCACCCTTCATAATAGGAGGGTGTAATTGCCCTGGAGGCATGACACATGTTCTTATTTCTGATACTTCTACTGTTGCATCATATACATGTCATCGTTTGTATCGTAACCAGACATACTTATATGTACGACCAAATAAAAAATGTTCAGAATGTTTATTTTTTTGCATTTCATTCACAATAGCACAGTATAAATCAAGAATATCAAAAATACACCTCAAAAAACCATATCCTTGATTAAATCTATATTTTTCAGAATAAGCATATTGAACTTTATACACTCAACTTAAAATAATTATCAAGATAATTTTTATATCATTTGACATCATGACTATCTGATAAATGTGTTTATTTTGTAATTTTTAATATTTTAAAATCTATCAGTATTTGTATCTGTCATTAAATATCAATGTACACATGCCATATACTGATTAGGTTTATATTTTCCTGGTTACTATGCACTTAAATAACTCTCAAAGATTAATAGATATGAAACTAACTAAAAGTTTAATATTTTTTTAAGTGTAGGTGTGTACGCAACATTTGAAAGATTATATCTCCATCAAACTCACCTGATTAATTTGAAATAATAATTACATACTACGTAATCAATAATGAGTTCAATATTAAATATCGTATCAGATAAATGTCAATTACTCCATTTTATTGATCTGGTAACACATTGCCAACGTGTGACTAAAATATATCAAATTACCATATTCATCGGTGAACCGTTCAAAGAGAGACACATAGCACTGACGTCACAAACTCGGTACAAATCTCACCCTTCAATCTAAAGGGTTGATTGAAAAATATTTTTTTTGCATAACTATGATGATTAACCATAAAAAATATAACGAACAAATCGAATGAGTCTAATACATACTCTGGAATATCAGAGCAAAAACATATTTATATCAAAAAATACTAATTGAATCACTAAAATGTAATATTTATGCTCTATCACAGCATCATTCTTCTTCTTCGAGTACCTCTTCTCAGAAATGATTAGTGAC
The DNA here is from genome assembly GCA_022113835.1 of Atopsyche davidsoni. Classification (NCBI taxonomy): domain Eukaryota; kingdom Metazoa; phylum Arthropoda; class Insecta; order Trichoptera; family Hydrobiosidae; genus Atopsyche; species Atopsyche davidsoni. The sequence goes on from JAILWY010000021.1 coordinate 5,605,841, forward strand.
CATCTCACAAAACATATGCCTTTCCCGATCGAGTCTTATTAATTATCGTCGTGAATTCCACATCATTGATCCTGTTATTATATTTTAAATCATAAACCTTGGTTCTTCTTTAATGTAACAACTTTTTCTGAGAACAGCTAGTTTTAAAAATAAATTAAATATAAAAAATACATGCTGATATATTTAAAAACATAACTTCAATAACACTAGAGTATGCTAAAATATTGTATTAAAATATTTTTTACAAAAAAATAAAATCGACAATTTTTGTTGTGTTACAAAAGGTCAAGTGTAATTTGAGATTTAATTTAAATTTATAGATTTGATAGATAGATAGATGTGTAGTCTACCTAGTAGTGTTTATAAATTTCCTGAGCTGGTGCAGTAATAAAGTCCCCGGGGCAGAGATGGATCACCGTCGGGCCGACAGCAACCGCCACTTCCGTCACGGAGTGTCAAGCGATAACAAGTGAGACGCCAGCCCGCCGTTCTAAACCACTGGAAGAGGGCTTTATTAGCGTTCTTGCTGACTGTTATTAGGAAAGTTCATATATATATATATAATTGTATCATATATTCAAGATCTTTGGCAAGTCCAGTCAAGTGTTAACAATTATTTAATTATTTCGATTTATTAGCCTTCAAAACGTTATTTATTAAACATTACTAAAAAAATTACTTTGAATTCAAAAACTCGTGGTACATCTAGTTTAGTGCAGTAAACATTTGAGGCATTGTTTTCGTCATTACTTATATTAAAATAATTTTAAAAAACAATGAACTCAACATCAGTTATGTACTAGGTTTTTTTAAAAATTATATTTAATTTGGTATACTTTTAGTCAATACACACAATGAGGTGTGCGATAGAAGGATAAACAATTTCCAGTATTCTAGGAATATTTAGAGGAATTACATGAACTTGAACACAGAATGCAAATAAAGGCCGAGAATTGAGAGAATCCTAACATTCCTACTCTGTTTGGAATTCTGTTCAGTGTTGCCTTACAAATAATTGTTGTGTTATAATTGAAACACTAATGCAATAATTTGAAACACAAATGAATATAAATATTTTATAAATTTTATGTTCAATTATAATCAAAATTCGATATCATTATACTGCAAATACAAGTCTGTGTTTTTATATTCGACTCTTCATATAAAATTATATTTTATGTTTTTAGTGACTGAACTCTGATATGTGATATCTTGTATCAATACTAAATTTTGTCTTTGTCTTTAAAGTGAAATCAAATTCAATAATTTTTATCTTTTAGGATTCTAATTAGATGATATACATATAACGCGATATATTAATAACGTTCTAGTATTTAGTTTAATAAAACGCTTTGTATATTTTATTTTTAAATATATTTGATTATCAGACTGTTACAAAGATTTCTTAGTTACAAGATATAATAACTTATTATCCAATTTAAAAAAAGATTACGTTGCACTTAAAAACAATGAACAAACCGAGTTTTTCTATAGCAATTAGCACATGGCTATATTCATAGGCACATTAATTTAAAACACCATTACTAACTTGTCTAATCAATTTCATAACGAAGCATTGATAAATGTACTCATTTTTCACCAAACTCCGCCATATTTAGACAGTTTAATCGAGTGTTACAAATGAAAATATGCCGTGACCAAGCATCTGCCATTTTGTGTATCAATTATCATTGAAATAACGGTTCTCCATTTGCATATCGAACCAGCTAAAGAATTTTAATTTTCTACGTTAGCTTTGGATGCGTGACCAATGCGGAATAGCTCTCAATGAAGCGATTTGAAATGGCTTTCAATGCAATTTTTGAGACGAACAGTCTCGATAATTTGTCATCGTGTCATGCGAAAAAGGCGGCCATTTGTCATTTTTGTTTACGCTGAAATACAGGGCAGCAGACATTAATTATTTGGACAATGCTTTATGTGGACGTCGCGCTATTTTTCACAAATGTTATCGTTTGAATGCAAAGCAAAGCTTTTGTGATTTTTTCTATCTTATATCAGTTATATGGTTGTGATTTTTCTAGGCTTTGTGTTTCTAACCAAACAAAAATAATAACACATATATTTTTAAAATGCGCACCCAGTATGGTGAAGCCACGTGTCACATTTTATTCGTTTAAATTTATACGTTTACATGAAATGCTGCATTCTAAATTGATCATGTCACCCTGGCAAAACACTATACTAATTTTACATTTTCAAATAAAAAAATTGGTTTACCTTGTACATAAAGCTGATTTTTTATATATCCAATATAAAATGGCTTTTAAATTTACAATAATTTTATTACGTGCAATAAATAATTGGATAAGATCGGCGAGCAGGGGCGGAGCGATGGCAGATGTGGCCGCTCATATTTCATCCATTAGAAGCTTTTTGGGGATTAATTTATTTTCAAATAAACTGCTGAGATCGTCCCCCTCCAAATCCACCCCTGTCACCTCTTATAAATTCAGAAGGGGTCAGAACATTGCATGTTTTTTTTTATTTTTTAGGCCTTTTCATACAAACGCTAAATAAATAAAGATTCACTTGTAAATACATTTTTTTAACCGTGTATTTTATTGATTTCGATAAATATTTTTATGAAATTTGAGATATCAAACTTGACATAAAAAAATTCCGAAAAAAATAATTTTATTCGACTATTGAATCAAGAGTATTCGAATTTTTTATAGTTCTCAATTTAATTACGTTTTAAACCATAAAATGCATACTTTTTTTACTTGAAGATCATTTCCGAAAAGTCTCGCAGTAACAACATTATACGATTTACCCCTAACCTAGGAATATTTCAAAATGAAATAACTGCAAAAAATATATGACTTGATAGAACCATTAAGCATTTCTGTTATTAAAAAGATACATCCTCCCCATAATTTTACGTTCTCATTGTTTAAAAAAAAATTAAAACCAAAAAATATACTGTATACACAATAGATCCGTATTGGTATAATATGTGTATACATTAAATATTAAATAATAATTATTGAATACAACACGCCCTGTTTTCAGATGTGATGTTATCTGATTATACAGGGTGAAATTAAAATCCTTGCTAAGTCGCCATGCATTTCTATTGCACTATGACAATGCATCTCTCCGTGGGGTTGGCATATTTTCAAAGGACACTTAATCCTATTTGAGGTTAAGATAGGTTAGATTTTACGCTGACTTAACCGCGGGGACCGGTTTGGGAACTTAATTGTTTCCATTTATATTGTGATATCAAAGGATCTAAATACTTCTCTATTGAAATAATATGCATTATATAAATCTTTTTTAAATAAAATGATACCAATAGTTTGAAGTGAAAAAAAATTACATATGATTATGTAGTGACATTTCATTTAATTTTATTATTGAAGTGTGTTATGTTTGATAATTAAAATTACGTAAAATATTTGTTGAAAATATCTGAAGCATTATAACACTACTTGTACTATTTTTCAGATATTATTTTATATAAAAAAAATAATTTTATTTCTAATATCGCATTTCAAAATGAGCAGAGTCTTTTAAAAATCGACTTTATAATAATACATTAATATTCAAATCAACCATAAAACCGGTTTAAGAATTTCTCGATAGATCATAAGTAATATACAACTATATTCAAACTCCATCGCTTACCATTTTACATAAATTAAACTGCAACAAATGCACTTACGAGCGTAATGCAACCCTCACCGGCGTAGCGGTGCAACTCGGAGGGTGCAATGAAGTGTAAATAGAGACAATGCTTGTTTAAAAATAATACGTTTTATAGTTACGATTGTAATTGACGGTTAACGTGCTCATCAAAGTGCATAGTCACGATGAACAGACGCAATAAAGCTGCCAGACTTGACTCTTTTCAGATCGAAAATACTTGATGGATTATGAAACAAACCAATTTTTATGAAATTCGTACTGTGCATACCAGCTATATTTTTGTATTATCATAAAGTGAATGATTCGGATTCCTAAATAAATATATATATATTCTAGGCAAAAAAGAAGCGGTCTGCAAAAAGTATAAAATATTGATTTGAATTTGATTTATGATTTTTTTAAAGTTATAAATCAATTTTTTTTTTCATTATTTTGTGTTATTTATCAAAGATTTTTTAAATGTTATTTCAATGTCAGTTTATAATATTACCGATGACAAAAATGAAATAAATTTACATATAGAATATATTTAAACGTACATTTTTTTTCAAATCACTGACAAATTCAATCACGTATGATTTATCACAACCCGAAGCCATTTATTATTCAAATATGATTCAACTGCCCCGCGGCGCTGCTGGGGCGACAATGTGTCAAAGCAAACAAGCTACTGGGATGATAAATAATTTGTATGGGGGATAATGACAGGACCTAAATGTTAATGAAACGTGGATAATGAAAAATTATTGTCGCCGTATATCATGGGACGGCCGAGCGGGGGGATGGGCGCGGAGGCAGGGGAGCCCAACCAGAGGAGAAACTGTGACATCCGAGATTTTCAGACCTACAAAATGTATCACACCATAACAGTTACTGTTACTTTTATTTTTAAGCACTAAGTATTTTTTAAACATTTGAAAAAAATACAACCTTGAATCGCATTTTTCAGTTTTTCTCTCAAATATTAAATATTTTGGTACTTGTTTTTTATCCGACCACCAAAAAACTTGTACCTAACCTTTTTTTTTTAACCTAACCCAACGAATCGAGCGGTCATGGAAATCTGCAATGAACGAAATAAACGCCACAACGGGACTCATCGTCATATGATAGATTCTTATCTCTGCGAGTAGATGTACATTAAAAAAATTTGGTGGTCGGATAAAAAACAAGTACCAATATTTTTCGATCAAAAATATATTCGATCTAAAATATACGATTGTATAATTTTTTTATGTTCAAAAATATAAATATCTTTTAAATAATCATTATACTGATATTATTTAGAACCTTATATAATAAAGCTATTCATAAAGGTTCAATTTTTATTTTACAGCAATGCAGAGATCTGGCCTATAATCATCAATATATTTACTAGTTAAAAATTGACCGGGATATACATTCATAATTGCAAAAAAAATAAATCTTAAATATCAATGTGCCAAGCGTATTTTTTTTATTTAAACATGATTACTTTCTGGCTCGCTTTCCGCTTTATCGCACCCCTGCAGATCTTGACTCCCTATTCAATAACCCCTCGTGGCCTTTGTCTATAATCTATAGCGACCATTTAGTTTGCTCGCTACATATATCACTCGGTAGACCGCATTCTCACAATGGATTTTTTTCCTCGCGAATCCGCCGCCCCTCTCTCCCCTCGCCGCCCGGACCGCCCCCCGGAACGATTTGCCCATACTTCCCCTTTTGGCACATTGATGTATTGTGACTCAATGAAAAACTTTGCGTATTATACCGAGAAATTCGCCTGCTGACTGAATATCGGTTTTATTAGTCAAAATTTAAGCACCTCGAATGCAATCAATCTTTGATTACTCCATTTAATTTAGTTAGGTCTCTCGTTGCTTAGGATTGCAACCTTACTTGGTGTTAACCAAATTAACTCTTTATATTTATTCATTTCTAGCTAAAAATAAACTCCAGCTCAAAACATTATCGATTTACTTAAAATGCGATCAACTTCTTGTTTTTTAAACTTTCTCCGTAATAAAAATAATATCTGCTGCAAGTGTGTATTATTGACAAACATATTTAAATAAAAAATTATTTCCAAGCTAGAAAATATATTAAATCTGGTTGAAATAAAGTAAAGTTTTATAGTTTGATAAAGTTCTATTTAATGTTTTCAATTAAAATTATAAATGGGTAGGAAAATGTTCCATTTATCTGAGTGAATCGCAATGTTTAATATCGGTCTGTTGACAAATAAATATGATCCCAGTTTTCAATTAGAAAAAATATATTTTGCAGACTTTAATTTCAAAAGAATCTTTATTATATATTAAAAAAATTGTGGGTACATTAGAGAAGAGCTCAAAAACAAGATTTTGTGCTTTTTATCTGAATATTAAATTCTGTTGTATTCTAAATAATATTTTGATATTCTATTAAGTAAGTGAATTCATAATATTCCTGAGAGGGTTCGAAATAACTCGTTTACCCCATGCCTATACGTCAAGGAGCAAATAATATGTTGGCTAACAATACAACTACAATTCCAGTATTTTTCTACCGCTATTCGTGTTTATGGCTTCATTTATGAATATTTTAACAGGGGAATTTAATTCATTTTGATATGCTTTATGTTTCCATTTTAAATTATACTATGCATCTGCTTGTATCCGCTTGTTAATTTACGAGTAAGCTGTCACATTATTTAATGAAATAATTGGATAGACAACTACTGTATATTCATTTTAATTTTTATAACTTTAACCTAAATTTCGGTTTGCATATTTCACAGTAAAATAAAATTATCTTGAAACTTACTGATACATATTTTAAAACATCATTAAATTGGCTTGATTAATTATAGAATACTTAATCTAGATATTTTCAAACTGGTTTTAAGTCATGTATACATTTTTAATAAAGTACGTTTATCTGTTAAATAATAAATTTAAAAGATAATTATTAGTAACAATAGTTGAGATACATAAAAATAGGATACCCAGTGGCTTCGATTTCATTTAACTCGTGAACTTTATAATATTTTTAAAATGATAAACTATTAACAGAAAATATGTTTCAGTCCTACATGAATTTTTCAAATATTAAAAAAAACGATAAATTTTACATTTTATTTTAAATCGCATACTGAAACTTGGCAAACTTATTTTGACAAATATACAGTCAGCGTATGAATTATTCATTTTCGTAAAAATATTAATAGTGTCACATAAAGACATATAAAATACACTTTTATTCAATAAAATACAATAAATTGATTAAAAGAACGTACACCAGTAAAATAATATTCTAATGTAAATAAAATCATATAGAAAAACACTCTTCCCACAACAATATAATTTTACTTACATCTGCCTACATCATAACTCAATTACATTTATTGTCCCACATACTCGTTTTTATTTTTCCCCTCCCCCCATTGCACGCAGCAAACCATTAAAACTGAGACTTCATACAAAACATTCCAATACACCATAGACATTTTCACTGCTCTGAATAAAAGTCTCTTGTGTCTAAATATAGTAAGCTTGATATTTGAATGCAATGTTTTGTTTTATCAAAATAAAATATTTTTAACACTTTTGGATCTTCTTTCTCTCAATTTACTAAATGCATTGAACGAGATGGTAATCAGGGCAAACTTTTTTTTGATCTCTTTTACCATATCATGTCCCTAACTACACCCTAATTATACAGGATTCCATATTCACTTCTAATTTCATATTCACAGCTCAGTCTTTCTTTTACGAGCAGCAATTATTCATGCAAAAATAATTTGAAGATAATTGAATCTAATTTAAACACTTTATCTAAAGAGATTGCGATGAAAAAAGTATACAGGCAAGCTGTTAGAAGCATTCAATAAGTAAAAACAACTGTGCATGGATTTATAGATGATAGTTTTATTTTTAGTTATCACAGAAAACTTTTTCTAGACAATTTATACAAGTAGTTTTAAATGTATTCAAAGGTTTATTTTCGATTAAAAATTTCATTCGTATTGATGTTTGTATAGTATTAGCAAGATAAACAAAACCGACTTGTACACCCCTGCCGAAGTTTCGACCCCCAAAAAGAACTAAATAATACAGAATCAAACAGAAAGTCATAACTCACCCAAAATGCTTACAAAAAATAATGAATGGTACATTTTCACGACTAGCATTAAAAACGGGAGTACGACAGTAACAACCTATCGCCAGGGGTTGGGAAAGGTTGAATTGTGACATTTAAAAATCTTTTACTTTATTACAATGCTTCTTCTATATATTAAGTCTTAACTCTCCATCGGTTCAGCATATTAACTTTTATAATATTGACTTGATAACTGTTGCTTCTAACTTAACTGATTTTAGCTAATGTTTCCGTTTATAAAATGTTTAACCAAAATTTAGAAATAAAATAACCAATTTCAACTGGAATACGTGGAAATTTTTTTTAATAGAAATTTCAATAAAATAAAAATAAATTTACAAAAATTTGGTTGATTATTAAATTATAGGTGTCTTTAAATGAAACAAAGGCAAAGGTCACAAATACCGATTATCTCAATATTACTAGCATTTACAAATAACTTATCAAAACAAAAATTAACAATCACTTAGAATTTTACTAAGCGTAACGCTATTAATGAATACTTTGTCGCACTCATTACGTTACACAACATCGTGTAACGTTAAACCAGGTGTCGTAACGTTTGGTTCACGGCCCCTGGTTGTATTCACAGATGAGGGTGAAACGGAATAAGCCATAAATCCCGTATTTAGGTACTCCGGGTATTACACGCGAAATTGCCCCATTGTCGAAGTACATTACTTATTACAACACGACAAAATATGTGTAATAAAAGTAAATTTATTGCCTAGAATAAATATTATTCCCCCTCGCAGTGGCGTAGAATTGTATTCCAGGTAACAACCACGTCTGGGTTAATTTACTTACTTTGAATAGAGCTGGCTCCGGAAACGAAGTTTATTTTATATTATTTCAGTCATTTTTATAAAAAAATATATGTCTACGGAATTTTCCGGATTCTTTCATCTAGATAGAATTCAGCGCAATTTAACAAGGAATATATGATTTTCAACATGAACACAAAATATATATATATATATATATATACTGATGGTGGGAGTGTTTGCTAAGGCACCGTATGGCTAATTTTATAATACTGATATTATTATAGAGTTTTGTGTACATTCCAATGTACATTAACGTTTATATTCTACAATTGTACAGTATTAAAATTAACCCGATTTTTTTTATTTTAAACTCTTATTACATATTTACAAAAATAAACCTGTATTACTTGTACTAGCTAAAACTTCCATGCAACCTTCTACATAAAATATTACTAAGCTCGAACCTATGTGGTTCATTGTATTTTTTTATTATTTAGATATTGCATACCGATTACGCCTAAAAATCTCTTGTTCAGGTATGTCAAATTTGGATGTCTACTATGTGTGAAATACATAATTAATCTAGGAATTCATAAAAAAATACGTGGATATATAACGAACAGTTTCACGTAACCCAAGATTTAATAAAGTCGGACGGTATAATACTGACAGTATGTACGTAGCGAGTCCGCCGCTACTGTGTTCTGGTGAGCAATACCCGCTTGTGTGTTTATCCATTGTCGAGTCCAACACCCGTGAGCTACAGACATAAATATCACGCGACACAATGACGCGTCAACAATGCCGGAAAAATGGCGGCGTCATACTCGCACGGGATCACTGACAAGCAGCAGAGAGCTAATGTCTACTTAGATTTTCGGATGTTGTGTTTGCTGTGACAGATCTCATAAGTCATTGTCTGCCCATCGACTGCAGGAAGAAAGATTTTCCTGGATACCAAGCAATGTTACACTGATTTGTAATCTAGTGATTAGCACGTTTGCTCACCAACAATAAAACCTCATGAACAAATTTTATTTTATTTTTAATGATGAATTGACTCAAACAATCGACTGAAATCCCGAAAATCACATAATACTCTCAATTATTTAAAAATCTAAATATTTTTTAATTGATTCATGGTGGGCAGTTAAAATAGACTGAATATGTCTTATATAATTTCCAAAACAGTAAATTTTAGTAAAAAAATTATTATTATAATTATTTCTACTGATGCGGATATTAATTTATTGCCAATTTGTCTGTATGTAGAATATTGCAACTAATCACATGTCTGTGTCGCGCTTAATTTTATTTAACAAACTCATATATAATATTTAGAAATAAAAATAATATTCAATGGGCGTTACATTTTATGCTTTACAAACCAAAATATACACACAAAGGAAATGTTAATTTTGAATTTATGATGTATAAACTAGGCTTATTGCGTTTCATTCAATTAAAGTAAGAGTAGGTGTATACTGTGAACTCAGTTCAAGAGAATGCACACAGTAAGGAGCTTCTGAATTGCGCTGGTATCTTTATGGTACTCAATAGCTCTAAATAATATATTCATATATAAAACCGCTTTTATAATATAAAGCACATCCGCTTCCAGTCTATTGCGTTGCTCTTTACTAATTCACCGGTAAATTTTACTACCATTCCCATTGTTTGAAACAGAATTTCTACAATACCGGTCAAACTACTGGAGGAATGAAGTTCGTTGATCAAAATCAAGTGGACGCAATTCATTGGATTTTTTTAAATCACTACTTCTGCTAATACTTTATTTCATATCCATGTATCTATAATAGGTAGAAACTTACGTTTATACAAATAAATATACCAATAGCTAGAAGATTACGTTTATTTATTTTGCTGAGCAATATCATCACCGTTCAAGAACTACATTAAAAAAAAAATATATATATAACTATTAGCGACTTAATCAACATCCAACGCCGAAAACGCCCACTATTTGACATGGTCGTACTTTCCTAGCCATTTTGGAAATTCAAATAATTTTTCATAATATTTAAGTAATACAAATTAAACTTCGTTAAATTATACTAACGTTGAAATGGAGAAAAATTTCATTTTAATGCGACATAATTTTTAAGAAAAGTACTGTATGTAAAATAATATTCTCTCAAATTAATCTTAAAAAGCTTTGTAGGTATTTAAGAAAATGTGCCAAATTACTATATAATACACTCTGTGAAAACTATTATATTTGCTTTGCTCAATCCCTAAAATGATATCTGAAACATTTTATATAAATGGAGGAGTTATATATATGTTTCGTAGTCAGTTAAATTGTTGTGAACGATTTGATTACTAACATTCCATCGATGTGTTTTGGTCGGTGAATTACGGACGGCTCTTGAATAAACGCGATTGCTTTATTTTTCATTTGCCTTCGATAGTTTGATCGGCAAACGTTTGTTATTCATTAACCTGGTTGTTATCTGAGCAGTAAAAAGTTTATGCAAGACGTAAAGCGCTATTACTCACGCGTGATAAGGGAACGAATGTCGGAGGCAATGCCCTCGTAAAGGTCTCACTTGTAACCGATATTAGTACACAGCCCACCGAGCTAGCCCTTTGTAGTCATGGCTCTCTTAGTTATGGCATGTAATGTTTATGCATTTATATATATGTGTATATAAAGCCTCGCCAGCCTCGAGTATTCAAGTATTGTTTATGAATTTAGTTATATTGTATATTTAACGCTCTTATGAGGTTAAAAAACTTTGTTTAGTCTCCCAAGTGAAACAGCAATATTATTTATATAACAACTAACATTATTTATAGAAAACAGCCAAAATCTTTAAACAATCCAATTAGTAAATAAAAAAAAATACCATTATCTTAATCTTTGATATTTTTTTAAAATAATACGAAGGTGATAAATTAACTAGTTCAAAAAATATAAGGGGCTGTCTGGGCTTAGGGGTGTAAAATTTGGGGAGGTTTCTAATTTATAGGGAGAGATAAATAAGCATTTTTAGCAAAATTACGACTTATTGTGCCTCGGAATTCATAAATCATTCCACCAGCACTCCTTTGTCAAAAGTCTAAACTATTTTTGCAGTATTTTGGAGTCGTGACAGAATCGCTATGATTAAGTTGCTTTTCGATGTTGCTAATAATTAAAATGTATACCATTGCTTCAAAAATACAAATCTTACTTGAAATTTATTTATACTATCTAGTATAAAAATTTATATTATAGAACCAACATTTACACTGTGACTGATCAAATACTTGTGAATGTAGGCACAATAAGTGACCAATGTAGGTACAATAAGTATGGGTGAAATGATATTGAAATTGATATAGTAGAATTTGAACATTTTTTGCAACTAAAATATGAGTTGGCTTGGTTTCTTGGATGTTGAGCTGCTTGATGATTTCAGTCCTCAGACTTTTCAGTCTCCGTACCGGGATCGTTTTTATGGTCTCATTATGAAGACTGAAACGTCAAAGAAATAAAAACATCAAGCAGCTTAACACCCAAGAAACCAAATCAACTCATAACAACAGTAGACTTGAATATGACTAATAACCTATTTGGTTATCTGGAATACTTGGCTATCCTCAGTATAAGCGTTTGCGCATTCGACTTACAGTAACATCAAGTATTTGCACTTTTTTATAATTAGTTAATGAATACAATCTCACGACTAAAAATTCTTAATCCATTGAAGCGTAAAATAAACACAATAAAATATTTGCGTTTAAATGTATATATCTTTTATCCCGGCTACACTCTGCCGACATGCCATTTCATACAAAGCACAAAAATGTATCAAAGCACTGATAGTGTATTGTTTGTTCCCGTTTGATATTTTAAATAAACGCGAAAGGCCTTTTTTAATTACTGCCCGAGTGCGCACTCGGTAATATATCAAATGATCAAAACATAACTGCCGGTCGCGCCGACAGCATATTGATAGCGTTTTCAATTAAAAACCAAATAAATATTTCCTCCGCCCGATTTAACAGGCTTTTGACGCTCTGCCCAGCGGGCGAAAAAACCTGCATTTGAAATCTGATTTTGTTTGCATTCGCAAGCCTAATTATTTTTACCCGTCCGTGCATTATTAAATGCCCGATCGGGCTCGGCTGGCCGCGACGGACCCCGTGAACTATTGATTCAAAACCGAACGGTTTTTTTTTCATACGGTGCTCATTAGGGGCGTCGTCGTTTGAATTTTAAAATGGCTGAAATCCCGCCGAGGAATTGAGTGCTTTTGATAATCTGACAGCCTTTATTATTCACGAGTTAATTAATGGCTCATTTTTGTGAGCCGAGCTTGTGTGCTTCTTCTGTGTTATTTGCAAGGAACGGCGTGGTCAACCTTTTACTGCCGCACATATTTATGCTACGTCTTTAGATCTTTATAAATAAGATGTTTTTTTCCGTTATTAAATGTAAGTATGCAATTATTAATATTTTTTTAGTGTATAAACTACGATACATAGCTGCATACCAAATGATTTTACTATTGAAATTAATAAACGTGTTTTTTATTGATATAATTGTTGTTAATAAAAATTACATCATTTGACTAGCTTACAAAAAAACATTATGTTTAAAATTTATTTTGTAATTTATGTGATTAAGCATATTTTTTCACACATTGAAAACGATTAAAGAAAACTCTCAGAAAATATCATCGTGACTTGTGAGGGATTCGAACCCACATCCCCAAGCTTTCATGGCCGGTGCATTTATCCAACTATGCTAACGAGCCACTGCAATTTAGTGAGAATTTCTAATAATCATATTCTACATATGAACTAATATGCTCGGGCTAATCAATATTTAATGATTTGCAAACACTGGACTTTTTAATTAAAGTAACAAGTGAAGCATTTTTATATCCAAAGCTGGTTATTATTATTTTTAAAATCTATTGATGTTTAGCCGAGACGCGCACCATTCAATTATATTAATTTTAGATTAATGTTAATCAGGATGCGTATTTATTTACCCATGCAGGTATTAGTATGTTTATGTGATTAAGCATATTTTTTCACACATTGAAAACGATTAAAGAAAACTCTCAGAAAATATCATCGTGACTTGTGAGGGATTCGAACCCACATCCCCAAGCTTTCATGGCCGGTGCATTTATCCAACTATGCTAACGAGCCACTGCAATTTAGTGAGAATTTCTAATAATCATATTCTACATATGAACTAATATGCTCGGGCTAATCAATATTTAATGATTTGCAAACACTGGACTTTTTAATTAAAGTAACAAGTGAAGCATTTTTATATCCAAAGCTGGTTATTATTATTTTTAAAATCTATTGATGTTTAGCCGAGACGCGCACCATTCAATTATATTAATTTTAGATTAATGTTAATCAGGATGCGTATTTATTTACCCATGCAGGTATTAGTATGTTTATGTGATTAAGCATATTTTTTCACACATTGAAAACGATTAAAGAAAACTCTCAGAAAATATCATCGTGACTTGTGAGGGATTCGAACCCACATCCCCAAGCTTTCATGGCCGGTGCATTTATCCAACTATGCTAACGAGCCACTGCAATTTAGTGAGAATTTCTAATAATCATATTCTACATATGAACTAATATGCTCGGGCTAATCAATATTTAATGATTTGCAAACACTGGACTTTTTAATTAAAGTAACAAGTGAAGCATTTTTATATCCAAAGCTGGTTATTATTATTTTTAAAATCTATTGATGTTTAGCCGAGACGCGCACCATTCAATTATATTAATTTTAGATTAATGTTAATCAGGATGCGTATTTATTTACCCATGCAGGTATTAGTATGTTTATGTGATTAAGCATATTTTTTCACACATTGAAAACGATTAAAGAAAACTCTCAGAAAATATCATCGTGACTTGTGAGGGATTCGAACCCACATCCCCAAGCTTTCATGGCCGGTGCATTTATCCAACTATGCTAACGAGCCACTGCAATTTAGTGAGAATTTCTAATAATCATATTCTACATATGAACTAATATGCTCGGGCTAATCAATATTTAATGATTTGCAAACACTGGACTTTTTAATTAAAGTAACAAGTGAAGCATTTTTATATCCAAAGCTGGTTATTATTATTTTTAAAATCTATTGATGTTTAGCCGAGACGCGCACCATTCAATTATATTAATTTTAGATTAATGTTAATCAGGATGCGTATTTATTTACCCATGCAGGTATTAGTATGTTTATGTGATTAAGCATATTTTTTCACACATTGAAAACGATTAAAGAAAACTCTCAGAAAATATCATCGTGACTTGTGAGGGATTCGAACCCACATCCCCAAGCTTTCATGGCCGGTGCATTTATCCAACTATGCTAACGAGCCACTGCAATTTAGTGAGAATTTCTAATAATCATATTCTACATATGAACTAATATGCTCGGGCTAATCAATATTTAATGATTTGCAAACACTGGACTTTTTAATTAAAGTAACAAGTGAAGCATTTTTATATCCAAAGCTGGTTATTATTATTTTTAAAATCTATTGATGTTTAGCCGAGACGCGCACCATTCAATTATATTAATTTTAGATTAATGTTAATCAGGATGCGTATTTATTTACCCATGCAGGTATTAGTATGTTTATGTGATTAAGCATATTTTTTCACACATTGAAAACGATTAAAGAAAACTCTCAGAAAATATCATCGTGACTTGTGAGGGATTCGAACCCACATCCCCAAGCTTTCATGGCCGGTGCATTTATCCAACTATGCTAACGAGCCACTGCAATTTAGTGAGAATTTCTAATAATCATATTCTACATATGAACTAATATGCTCGGGCTAATCAATATTTAATGATTTGCAAACACTGGACTTTTTAATTAAAGTAACAAGTGAAGCATTTTTATATCCAAAGCTGGTTATTATTATTTTTAAAATCTATTGATGTTTAGCCGAGACGCGCACCATTCAATTATATTAATTTTAGATTAATGTTAATCAGGATGCGTATTTATTTACCCATGCAGGTATTAGTATGTTTATGTGATTAAGCATATTTTTTCACACATTGAAAACGATTAAAGAAAACTCTCAGAAAATATCATCGTGACTTGTGAGGGATTCGAACCCACATCCCCAAGCTTTCATGGCCGGTGCATTTATCCAACTATGCTAACGAGCCACTGCAATTTAGTGAGAATTTCTAATAATCATATTCTACATATGAACTAATATGCTCGGGCTAATCAATATTTAATGATTTGCAAACACTGGACTTTTTAATTAAAGTAACAAGTGAAGCATTTTTATATCCAAAGCTGGTTATTATTATTTTTAAAATCTATTGATGTTTAGCCGAGACGCGCACCATTCAATTATATTAATTTTAGATTAATGTTAATCAGGATGCGTATTTATTTACCCATGCAGGTATTAGTATGTTTATGTGATTAAGCATATTTTTTCACACATTGAAAACGATTAAAGAAAACTCTCAGAAAATATCATCGTGACTTGTGAGGGATTCGAACCCACATCCCCAAGCTTTCATGGCCGGTGCATTTATCCAACTATGCTAACGAGCCACTGCAATTTAGTGAGAATTTCTAATAATCATATTCTACATATGAACTAATATGCTCGGGCTAATCAATATTTAATGATTTGCAAACACTGGACTTTTTAATTAAAGTAACAAGTGAAGCATTTTTATATCCAAAGCTGGTTATTATTATTTTTAAAATCTATTGATGTTTAGCCGAGACGCGCACCATTCAATTATATTAATTTTAGATTAATGTTAATCAGGATGCGTATTTATTTACCCATGCAGGTATTAGTATGTTTATGTGATTAAGCATATTTTTTCACACATTGAAAACGATTAAAGAAAACTCTCAGAAAATATCATCGTGACTTGTGAGGGATTCGAACCCACATCCCCAAGCTTTCATGGCCGGTGCATTTATCCAACTATGCTAACGAGCCACTGCAATTTAGTGAGAATTTCTAATAATCATATTCTACATATGAACTAATATGCTCGGGCTAATCAATATTTAATGATTTGCAAACACTGGACTTTTTAATTAAAGTAACAAGTGAAGCATTTTTATATCCAAAGCTGGTTATTATTATTTTTAAAATCTATTGATGTTTAGCCGAGACGCGCACCATTCAATTATATTAATTTTAGATTAATGTTAATCAGGATGCGTATTTATTTACCCATGCAGGTATTAGTATGTTTATGTGATTAAGCATATTTTTTCACACATTGAAAACGATTAAAGAAAACTCTCAGAAAATATCATCGTGACTTGTGAGGGATTCGAACCCACATCCCCAAGCTTTCATGGCCGGTGCATTTATCCAACTATGCTAACGAGCCACTGCAATTTAGTGAGAATTTCTAATAATCATATTCTACATATGAACTAATATGCTCGGGCTAATCAATATTTAATGATTTGCAAACACTGGACTTTTTAATTAAAGTAACAAGTGAAGCATTTTTATATCCAAAGCTGGTTATTATTATTTTTAAAATCTATTGATGTTTAGCCGAGACGCGCACCATTCAATTATATTAATTTTAGATTAATGTTAATCAGGATGCGTATTTATTTACCCATGCAGGTATTAGTATGTTTATGTGATTAAGCATATTTTTTCACACATTGAAAACGATTAAAGAAAACTCTCAGAAAATATCATCGTGACTTGTGAGGGATTCGAACCCACATCCCCAAGCTTTCATGGCCGGTGCATTTATCCAACTATGCTAACGAGCCACTGCAATTTAGTGAGAATTTCTAATAATCATATTCTACATATGAACTAATATGCTCGGGCTAATCAATATTTAATGATTTGCAAACACTGGACTTTTTAATTAAAGTAACAAGTGAAGCATTTTTATATCCAAAGCTGGTTATTATTATTTTTAAAATCTATTGATGTTTAGCCGAGACGCGCACCATTCAATTATATTAATTTTAGATTAATGTTAATCAGGATGCGTATTTATTTACCCATGCAGGTATTAGTATGTTTATGTGATTAAGCATATTTTTTCACACATTGAAAACGATTAAAGAAAACTCTCAGAAAATATCATCGTGACTTGTGAGGGATTCGAACCCACATCCCCAAGCTTTCATGGCCGGTGCATTTATCCAACTATGCTAACGAGCCACTGCAATTTAGTGAGAATTTCTAATAATCATATTCTACATATGAACTAATATGCTCGGGCTAATCAATATTTAATGATTTGCAAACACTGGACTTTTTAATTAAAGTAACAAGTGAAGCATTTTTATATCCAAAGCTGGTTATTATTATTTTTAAAATCTATTGATGTTTAGCCGAGACGCGCACCATTCAATTATATTAATTTTAGATTAATGTTAATCAGGATGCGTATTTATTTACCCATGCAGGTATTAGTATGTTTATGTGATTAAGCATATTTTTTCACACATTGAAAACGATTAAAGAAAACTCTCAGAAAATATCATCGTGACTTGTGAGGGATTCGAACCCACATCCCCAAGCTTTCATGGCCGGTGCATTTATCCAACTATGCTAACGAGCCACTGCAATTTAGTGAGAATTTCTAATAATCATATTCTACATATGAACTAATATGCTCGGGCTAATCAATATTTAATGATTTGCAAACACTGGACTTTTTAATTAAAGTAACAAGTGAAGCATTTTTATATCCAAAGCTGGTTATTATTATTTTTAAAATCTATTGATGTTTAGCCGAGACGCGCACCATTCAATTATATTAATTTTAGATTAATGTTAATCAGGATGCGTATTTATTTACCCATGCAGGTATTAGTATGTTTATGTGATTAAGCATATTTTTTCACACATTGAAAACGATTAAAGAAAACTCTCAGAAAATATCATCGTGACTTGTGAGGGATTCGAACCCACATCCCCAAGCTTTCATGGCCGGTGCATTTATCCAACTATGCTAACGAGCCACTGCAATTTAGTGAGAATTTCTAATAATCATATTCTACATATGAACTAATATGCTCGGGCTAATCAATATTTAATGATTTGCAAACACTGGACTTTTTAATTAAAGTAACAAGTGAAGCATTTTTATATCCAAAGCTGGTTATTATTATTTTTAAAATCTATTGATGTTTAGCCGAGACGCGCACCATTCAATTATATTAATTTTAGATTAATGTTAATCAGGATGCGTATTTATTTACCCATGCAGGTATTAGTATGTTTATGTGATTAAGCATATTTTTTCACACATTGAAAACGATTAAAGAAAACTCTCAGAAAATATCATCGTGACTTGTGAGGGATTCGAACCCACATCCCCAAGCTTTCATGGCCGGTGCATTTATCCAACTATGCTAACGAGCCACTGCAATTTAGTGAGAATTTCTAATAATCATATTCTACATATGAACTAATATGCTCGGGCTAATCAATATTTAATGATTTGCAAACACTGGACTTTTTAATTAAAGTAACAAGTGAAGCATTTTTATATCCAAAGCTGGTTATTATTATTTTTAAAATCTATTGATGTTTAGCCGAGACGCGCACCATTCAATTATATTAATTTTAGATTAATGTTAATCAGGATGCGTATTTATTTACCCATGCAGGTATTAGTATGTTTATGTGATTAAGCATATTTTTTCACACATTGAAAACGATTAAAGAAAACTCTCAGAAAATATCATCGTGACTTGTGAGGGATTCGAACCCACATCCCCAAGCTTTCATGGCCGGTGCATTTATCCAACTATGCTAACGAGCCACTGCAATTTAGTGAGAATTTCTAATAATCATATTCTACATATGAACTTGTTACTTTTTCTTACTCACTTGTTACTTTAATTAAAAAGTCCAGTGTTTGCAAATCATTAAATATTGATTAGCCCGAGCATATTAGTTCATATGTAGAATATGATTATTAGAAATTCTCACTAAATTGCAGTGGCTCGTTAGCATAGTTGGATAAATGCACCGGCCATGAAAGCTTGGGGATGTGGGTTCGAATCCCTCACAAGTCACGATGATATTTTCTGAGAGTTTTCTTTAATCGTTTTCAATGTGTGAAAAAATATGCTTAATCACATAAACATACTAATACCTGCATGGGTAAATAAATACGCATCCTGATTAACATTAATCTAAAATTAATATAATTGAATGGTGCGCGTCTCGGCTAAACATCAATAGATTTTAAAAATAATAATAACCAGCTTTGGATATAAAAATGCTTCACTTGTTACTTTAATTAAAAAGTCCAGTGTTTGCAAATCATTAAATATTGATTAGCCCGAGCATATTAGTTCATATGTAGAATATGATTATTAGAAATTCTCACTAAATTGCAGTGGCTCGTTAGCATAGTTGGATAAATGCACCGGCCATGAAAGCTTGGGGATGTGGGTTCGAATCCCTCACAAGTCACGATGATATTTTCTGAGAGTTTTCTTTAATCGTTTTCAATGTGTGAAAAAATATGCTTAATCACATAAACATACTAATACCTGCATGGGTAAATAAATACGCATCCTGATTAACATTAATCTAAAATTAATATAATTGAATGGTGCGCGTCTCGGCTAAACATCAATAGATTTTAAAAATAATAATAACCAGCTTTGGATATAAAAATGCTTCACTTGTTACTTTAATTAAAAAGTCCAGTGTTTGCAAATCATTAAATATTGATTAGCCCGAGCATATTAGTTCATATGTAGAATATGATTATTAGAAATTCTCACTAAATTGCAGTGGCTCGTTAGCATAGTTGGATAAATGCACCGGCCATGAAAGCTTGGGGATGTGGGTTCGAATCCCTCACAAGTCACGATGATATTTTCTGAGAGTTTTCTTTAATCGTTTTCAATGTGTGAAAAAATATGCTTAATCACATAAACATACTAATACCTGCATGGGTAAATAAATACGCATCCTGATTAACATTAATCTAAAATTAATATAATTGAATGGTGCGCGTCTCGGCTAAACATCAATAGATTTTAAAAATAATAATAACCAGCTTTGGATATAAAAATGCTTCACTTGTTACTTTAATTAAAAAGTCCAGTGTTTGCAAATCATTAAATATTGATTAGCCCGAGCATATTAGTTCATATGTAGAATATGATTATTAGAAATTCTCACTAAATTGCAGTGGCTCGTTAGCATAGTTGGATAAATGCACCGGCCATGAAAGCTTGGGGATGTGGGTTCGAATCCCTCACAAGTCACGATGATATTTTCTGAGAGTTTTCTTTAATCGTTTTCAATGTGTGAAAAAATATGCTTAATCACATAAACATACTAATACCTGCATGGGTAAATAAATACGCATCCTGATTAACATTAATCTAAAATTAATATAATTGAATGGTGCGCGTCTCGGCTAAACATCAATAGATTTTAAAAATAATAATAACCAGCTTTGGATATAAAAATGCTTCACTTGTTACTTTAATTAAAAAGTCCAGTGTTTGCAAATCATTAAATATTGATTAGCCCGAGCATATTAGTTCATATGTAGAATATGATTATTAGAAATTCTCACTAAATTGCAGTGGCTCGTTAGCATAGTTGGATAAATGCACCGGCCATGAAAGCTTGGGGATGTGGGTTCGAATCCCTCACAAGTCACGATGATATTTTCTGAGAGTTTTCTTTAATCGTTTTCAATGTGTGAAAAAATATGCTTAATCACATAAACATACTAATACCTGCATGGGTAAATAAATACGCATCCTGATTAACATTAATCTAAAATTAATATAATTGAATGGTGCGCGTCTCGGCTAAACATCAATAGATTTTAAAAATAATAATAACCAGCTTTGGATATAAAAATGCTTCACTTGTTACTTTAATTAAAAAGTCCAGTGTTTGCAAATCATTAAATATTGATTAGCCCGAGCATATTAGTTCATATGTAGAATATGATTATTAGAAATTCTCACTAAATTGCAGTGGCTCGTTAGCATAGTTGGATAAATGCACCGGCCATGAAAGCTTGGGGATGTGGGTTCGAATCCCTCACAAGTCACGATGATATTTTCTGAGAGTTTTCTTTAATCGTTTTCAATGTGTGAAAAAATATGCTTAATCACATAAACATACTAATACCTGCATGGGTAAATAAATACGCATCCTGATTAACATTAATCTAAAATTAATATAATTGAATGGTGCGCGTCTCGGCTAAACATCAATAGATTTTAAAAATAATAATAACCAGCTTTGGATATAAAAATGCTTCACTTGTTACTTTAATTAAAAAGTCCAGTGTTTGCAAATCATTAAATATTGATTAGCCCGAGCATATTAGTTCATATGTAGAATATGATTATTAGAAATTCTCACTAAATTGCAGTGGCTCGTTAGCATAGTTGGATAAATGCACCGGCCATGAAAGCTTGGGGATGTGGGTTCGAATCCCTCACAAGTCACGATGATATTTTCTGAGAGTTTTCTTTAATCGTTTTCAATGTGTGAAAAAATATGCTTAATCACATAAACATACTAATACCTGCATGGGTAAATAAATACGCATCCTGATTAACATTAATCTAAAATTAATATAATTGAATGGTGCGCGTCTCGGCTAAACATCAATAGATTTTAAAAATAATAATAACCAGCTTTGGATATAAAAATGCTTCACTTGTTACTTTAATTAAAAAGTCCAGTGTTTGCAAATCATTAAATATTGATTAGCCCGAGCATATTAGTTCATATGTAGAATATGATTATTAGAAATTCTCACTAAATTGCAGTGGCTCGTTAGCATAGTTGGATAAATGCACCGGCCATGAAAGCTTGGGGATGTGGGTTCGAATCCCTCACAAGTCACGATGATATTTTCTGAGAGTTTTCTTTAATCGTTTTCAATGTGTGAAAAAATATGCTTAATCACATAAACATACTAATACCTGCATGGGTAAATAAATACGCATCCTGATTAACATTAATCTAAAATTAATATAATTGAATGGTGCGCGTCTCGGCTAAACATCAATAGATTTTAAAAATAATAATAACCAGCTTTGGATATAAAAATGCTTCACTTGTTACTTTAATTAAAAAGTCCAGTGTTTGCAAATCATTAAATATTGATTAGCCCGAGCATATTAGTTCATATGTAGAATATGATTATTAGAAATTCTCACTAAATTGCAGTGGCTCGTTAGCATAGTTGGATAAATGCACCGGCCATGAAAGCTTGGGGATGTGGGTTCGAATCCCTCACAAGTCACGATGATATTTTCTGAGAGTTTTCTTTAATCGTTTTCAATGTGTGAAAAAATATGCTTAATCACATAAACATACTAATACCTGCATGGGTAAATAAATACGCATCCTGATTAACATTAATCTAAAATTAATATAATTGAATGGTGCGCGTCTCGGCTAAACATCAATAGATTTTAAAAATAATAATAACCAGCTTTGGATATAAAAATGCTTCACTTGTTACTTTAATTAAAAAGTCCAGTGTTTGCAAATCATTAAATATTGATTAGCCCGAGCATATTAGTTCATATGTAGAATATGATTATTAGAAATTCTCACTAAATTGCAGTGGCTCGTTAGCATAGTTGGATAAATGCACCGGCCATGAAAGCTTGGGGATGTGGGTTCGAATCCCTCACAAGTCACGATGATATTTTCTGAGAGTTTTCTTTAATCGTTTTCAATGTGTGAAAAAATATGCTTAATCACATAAACATACTAATACCTGCATGGGTAAATAAATACGCATCCTGATTAACATTAATCTAAAATTAATATAATTGAATGGTGCGCGTCTCGGCTAAACATCAATAGATTTTAAAAATAATAATAACCAGCTTTGGATATAAAAATGCTTCACTTGTTACTTTAATTAAAAAGTCCAGTGTTTGCAAATCATTAAATATTGATTAGCCCGAGCATATTAGTTCATATGTAGAATATGATTATTAGAAATTCTCACTAAATTGCAGTGGCTCGTTAGCATAGTTGGATAAATGCACCGGCCATGAAAGCTTGGGGATGTGGGTTCGAATCCCTCACAAGTCACGATGATATTTTCTGAGAGTTTTCTTTAATCGTTTTCAATGTGTGAAAAAATATGCTTAATCACATAAACATACTAATACCTGCATGGGTAAATAAATACGCATCCTGATTAACATTAATCTAAAATTAATATTATTTTGTAATAATTAAAAAATAATAATAATTTATTAAAAGTTCATTCAAAGTTTGGCATTAATTTTTAATTATTTTTCTTACATCTAAAACTATGTTGTAAAAGTTTACCATTTAACGAATGTTTGTGACAACTGCATAAAGCTCATAAATACTGCCGTTTCACTCGACCCATTCAGTGCACTGCCTCCTAACACTTTAATATGTTTTCTTTATTCAAAGCAATTTACCATTATCACTGAGAATTAGCCGCGCATGGCTTGCCAGGGTTTATACTTGCCCATGGTGGAATAAAAAGTTAAACCTACCGCCATAAATTATAGGGGTAGCTCCGCCTGAAACACCATTGTCCCTGGCAACGTGACACCGTGATATTCACCATGACTTTATTTATTTATTTATATTTGTATAGAGTCGATAAATTATATCAGCCATTGTTATGGCCTCTTAAAGAACGTGAATAATCAGATATATTGACTGGATTTGTAAGACATGACAGTTGATTGTTCAGCTTTTGCATCTGTTGGCAGCCAATTACTCAATTTTGCGTTTTATTGTGGAAGTTTTTTTATGTTTCAGTTTCTTTAAAGCTTCAATAATACTTCGATATTTTTTTTTCATAAATACAATCTGCCGATAGTCATGTTTTTCGTCAATGAACTTCGGATTGTGACTTTTTAAAAGTAATTTTTAGTTAAATAACAATACACATAATTATTGTTTATGCATATAAAGACATAATATTAGCAATGTGGTGTATTATTTTAGGTTTAGAAATAAAAATATATTTAAACAAATTTTCATAGTACTTTTTTACAAATCGTACACGTTTCAATCAAAAATACTTAAAACGGTATAAAATATTCCAAAAAAGCAACAAAATATTTAAGCTTGAAAACAACCAAAACCAAGAAGCTTAAATTTAATTAAATTTTAAATGTACATGATTTTGACCATAATCACCAAATGTGTATTTTTGGTCAAAGTTTTATTCCATATTGTTTATGCCATCTAGAATATTTCGTACAAAAATGACTTGGTTATAAATCGTGAGCGAGTGTAAGTGTTGTGCATTGTGACAAATCAACGTTCTAAGAAGTAAATAATTACGTCTGCAGTGTGAGACGTGCTATTGACTGATCATTACTGTCGCACAAGGACACGATTCTCAAAAACCTAAAATTACCTAGAATCCTCGACTGAAAATATAATGGGACATCGACTTAACCAAAAATATTTCCGGTTTTTGGTTAATTAACTGGCAAATTTGAAAACCCACAGCTGTCACGTGACGAGCGCCGCGCCATTTTTAAAATGCGGCGTTAAATTGAAATCGGAATCCCACACCTCGGCAAATTGATGACGTCATCGGCCAATATTCCCAGCTGACAGGTTGTCAAACGAGCCTCCCCCGCCCCCGCCCCCGCCCCCCGCCCTCCGCCCCCTGACCAGACTTATTGGATGTCAAATGCAGCTGAAACGTCGAAAAATGGCGGTGACGGCGAAAGGCATCCATTGTTGCCGAAATGTCGACCGATAGACGTTAATTGTGTTTCACGTCAAAGCGTAGTAATTATTTGGAATTGGGAATAAATATAATTCTCTGTTTTTTTTTTTTTTGCTGTTCCAAAAGATATGATTTACTGCGGGAGTATCTCAGCTATAACTACTGCTTCTCTATAAAGGCATCCCACTTTTTTTCATTATATGTAATAACCTTTTAGCACCAATAAAAATGTATCGATTTGTCGATACATTTCAAGTCCGTATACTTTTGACGTCATGTTAGATATTCCTGCAATAATGTTGAATAGACAATATTCGCAATAGTCACATTTTATTGCTTGTTTATATTTACATATAATATAATACATTTTTCTTATTCTGATTGTAATTTTCTCACACACAAGACCCCAAACATCTTTAAAAATTTGAACTTGTGTCCTAGACAAATCCATAGATGATCTATATGTATAAGATACTTGCTTTAATAGTTAAACCCTGCTTACACGCTCTTTACGTATGATGAAATGTAGAGGTATTCAATATACTCCATTCATCTACTAGAATTTTACTCGGTTACAATTTATTATTAATCATAATACAGTTATTTAGATCACCAAAGTGTTATTTTTACTAAAAAATACTACTCTGCAACAAAACAATAATCGGTAAAATT
The DNA here is from genome assembly GCA_022113835.1 of Atopsyche davidsoni. NCBI lineage: Eukaryota > Metazoa > Arthropoda > Insecta > Trichoptera > Hydrobiosidae > Atopsyche > Atopsyche davidsoni. The sequence goes on from JAILWY010000021.1 coordinate 5,631,813, forward strand.
GCATCCAATGACTATCTCAATGCATATCCATTAAAAGGACTCTATTTATATCCTAGGCTGATTGTGATCGATTGATCGATTGACAGTGAATCAAATGTTCTAGTCAAAACATCAATTATTTCTTCAACCTGTCAATCTTAGTTATGTGTAAAGATCGTATGTTATATGTTTAGTTAATTTGAATCGAATGGAGACTACGCGGGTTGCGTAAGATCTCAAGATACCGAGTGTTTATTGCAACTATATGATATGATATGTTCTCTTACTGAAACACATGTTTACCTTTTGGCTAAGTGATGCAAAAATGAATATGACAGTGAAAACGTCAAATATATTTTATTGTAAATTTAATACATGTATTGAATGTAATATAACATTGCCATAACTTCAAAATTGATAAACTTTGATAAATTGATAAACTTTGATAAATTTTGATACAAATAAATGTTTTATCTGTAATTGATTCTAAAAATAAGATGATGAAAACCTTCATAAGTCATAATTACTAGTAAAAACATTACAAGTCAAATCTTTAATTGAAATTGAATCATAATGTAAACGTTGCACCAATATCAATACAAATCAAATTAAATATAGGCTTAGATACGAATATAATTTTTTTTTGCGATTTTCGATATAATTTCGTTAGATCGATGTTTCGATAAAAAATAATGAGACCTCATTACTAGCATGTGTCTTAATTTTTTTTTGTCATACATCACTTCTTGATAATTTTATTTTTTATTAATATTTACAATATTGATTTTCTTATGATAAAACGTTATCGAATGACGTTTAAATTATTTATATGTAAAAATTATAAACTTTGATCTCTTGATATAAATACAATTTTATTTAATAGCTAAAATACAAAATTAGTATTTTTTACCAAGAATAAACACAAATTACAAGATAACAATATTTGTATTGATATATTATCTGTGATTAATTGTAGAATAAGATAATAATATTAAATTATTACAAAATTTGAGGCTATTATTTAGTCATAATGAATCAAACTTTAATGATCATTTTTGTGGAAGTCATGGGTGATGAAATCATATCGTGAATTGTCGATTTTATTAATGTACATGACAAAAAGGAAATAATCGTCAATGAAATTTTATTACATTTGAGCACCACATTTTTTTAAGGCTAGTGAATTACAGAATAAATAATTTACACAAATATATTAAGAAGTAGTTTACATTTGCAAAAAACCGTTTTCAATATCATCAATTAACTTTTAATATGTCGTTAAATTTTAAGAGTAGATACGATGTAACAATATCATCAAATATATATGTATTTATTACATTAAACTTAAAAATGTAATTTGATACGTAACCGAATATTTTCTTTATTATACAGTATACTGTTATGAAAAATAGTTTTGTAGGATGAATTTAAATCCAACCCTTTATTTAAAAATATTTCACATCAATATTATGCCAATAAATATAGAAGCTCAAAAATAACAATAAAACAAACACATAAAGAAAAAAAATTATTCAAGGTATATTTCAAGCAGCGGGACAATATGGCGGTTGTGCTTCTTTTGTTTATGCTAAATCTTTTGTTTTCTAAAACTACAAGTTTCTCGAAGCGCACGGGTCTACTTACAAAATGATTTCATATGCAAAATCGTACCAAATCACCTGAATAATGCCTCAATTTGAATATCACACACAAAGGCTTACACTCCGGCGAGTCGCATTGTGGTGTGACAATAAGGAACCCTTTATTTGCTCGCCAGATTTGATAATTATGTGTACTCACAGATTTCAGGTCTGATGACTTTTGTATTTGAGGGACTCTATTGTATTGGAATTTCAATCGCCGTGCGAAACCCTTTCTTATTTTATATCGTTTGAATAAACAGTCTTGAAATCAAATTATTCATAAATCAATAGGCAATGACACACAAACTTAAATAAACCGATTGTAAGCTGCGGTTTTATTGGTGAATTCACAGTGTTTAATTAAATGGATTGAAATCAAACTCATACTGAATAGAATTTTTTTTTTTTTATTTCGATTGAAAATATTATTTTTGTTCCCAATTAAAAACAACCGTATGATCTAAAAATGAATGATCATAGCAATTATTTCAAGAAAATAACCAAATTCAAAATAATTAATTTTATAAAATAGATTTTGAGCATCACGATGTGGTGGAATTAATAAATTTCGGTCAGCCTGAAGGTTTTCCACCAATATTGCAAAATCTCGCTTCTCCGTTATTTTTATCTAATAAATGTAAAAATGTCAAAAATATTTACCTAAAAACTCTTTGAAATACTCAAATGCTGAAATAACAAATCGGATCAAAGCACATTTTTCGCGATATACTCGTACATCCAAAGTATTCATTTTTTAATATATCTTTTATTCTAGCTTGCTGTAAACTCAACCGGGCTTTCCACTCTGCTAAAACTACGATATGCTGCAAAAAATCACAAAATTCATACGTTAACTCTTTAAATACCACATCGTAAATATGCACTTGTTATTTATTTATGTGAATCGAATATTCGAGGTGTAGAGATAACTCACTAAGATGATGCGCTATTTTCATTTAAGTGTTTTCAAAAGTGATCACGTGGTCGATAAAGTCACGAGACGCCACCGATAAACGCGATAAATGAATCACAAGCGTGCAAATGCGGAATGTTAACCCTTGGAGCAAGGCATGGTGAACTGCGGACGGTAGCCAGCAGCTGCGGGAGATAGGCAGCAATAAAGATTCGCTGCGATAAGGTCCCATAAATCACCGCCCCGCGAGTGCTAGATGTGTCAATAGATTGCGCACTCATCGCCGGGTGATTAATCATCCCCCTCCCCTCCCCCTCCCCGCCCCCTCCCCCACCCCCTCCCCCACCCCCTCCCCCACCCCCTCCCCCACCCCCTCCCCCGCGCCTCATCGCACCTGTGCGTCATGCTTCGATGAATTTTCGACGAATTCATACTCTGCGAATGGATCGAAATATGTCCAGTGTCAATCGATACAATGGAAGCATTTTAAAAAATTGGGTTATTTTACTCAACAGTATCGACGAACACTCACAAAAAACTGAATCTTTCGTCTGTACTAGAAATTTCATAATTTGACTAATTATCTAAAAAACTTTACGAATTCAATCTTAATTAAAGTATTTTTATATAGATATTTTAAAAAAATGTTTTTTTCTAACATTGAAAGTTGATTCGTCAAATTTTAGTGTTGCTAACAAACACCCTATTATCTACATACAAACAGATAATTGTGTTTATTTAGAAATTTATTTACAGAGAGTACTTGGTGGAATTCCATTTTAATATTTCACTCTGTTTGATAATGCCAACGTGAAAGGCTGGCGAAACCGGTCACAAATAAAAACGAACATGTGGAAAATCACTCAAGTATTTTACTCAAAAATATTTATTGTATATGTGTATTTTTTACTTTTGTAAGTATTTATTTATTTTAACTAGTCAGAGTGAATCTATTTCTACATGCCAATGGCTGATACAAGTAATGAATTGTCACAGCTTGATTGACTGAACAAATGGGCGATAATTGAGATATATGCAAAAGAACCGCTAGACTCTACTTGACAGCGTGACTTCGAGATGATTCAATATGCATGATCTATCGGTTTATGATAGCCACGATGCCCGGCGAGATTATTGGCACCGAATGATAAATGATAAATGATATATGCTCGCCGGTCCCGGGACGTCGAATGATCGATGGAGACTTCGCCTCGGAGACATAAATCATCCCCAGGAAATTATAGAGACGCAGAGTCTCCAGCCTGGAGTCTGCGAGGAATGCTTGAGAAGCTAAATGTGGTGATTTTTAAAAGGACTGTCACATCACTTTGAATATCTTTACACAATTTAGTAAAACAAACCTAAATAAGTACTTGTTACAAAACATTATATTTATATATTATTTCAAGAAAAGACTTGGTTGGTACTATTTATTTTTTGATTTAATCAAACATTATTTTTCGAAGGTAAATATTATTTCTCGTAGTTAAACAAATATGTAATAAACATTTAAAAACTTTTTTACATTCAAGCCTTTTCTTTAAAATTTTTAAGAAAAAGTCAATGTTCTATATTAATAAAGTTAAATTAATTTTATTTTAATGATATTTCCGATCTGTTACATCATTGGATATATCAATTTTTGTGGTTTAAAAAAAAAATTATTTAATTTAAATTGATTACGTATAATTACTAACAATATACATACAATTAAACGTGAAAAATAATAAATATTTTAGGGATCTACTAACCAACGCTTACGTAAATATAAGTTTTAAAAGGACAGAAAAAATAATAGTTTAAAATAGATCGCATAATAAATCAAAAAGCAACTCAAAAGCAAGACGTCCACTTGTCTCTCACTTGTAAGGCTGTAGACTCATTCACGGGCGGGGCAGATTGAAATCAATGGCTGAGGAGGCTTCGTCTGACGGAGATTAATGGTGTCTCACCCTCTGCGTCCCCATACGCCCAATAGCCACCCCAAAGCAAGGGAGGTCCCTGAAGGATGCGACACGCTGATTCACGGTTTAAAAAGTGGAATTAACTAGAGTGCTTGTAAGGACGGTGTTATGTGTTGTATTAAATTACATGTAAATTTTATAATTTATCTTATTTGGACTTCCAAGAGTTTTTTTAAGGGACTAAATTGATTTATTTATTTGAAACTTATGAGAAAATACATTAAATATATTTTAACCGAAAATATTTGATGATTTTTCCAATATTTTCAATGAATGTGATCAATCGAAAAAGACCATTGATTTATGCAAACGGCGCGAATTTCGTGATATCTATATATCTAGAAAACAGTGTGCATTCGATATAAATATTATGAAATTTATTTTAACAATAAATCACCAAAACATTGAGACCGTTAAGATTCCAACCAAGAATTCCAGTGGAAGAAACGCCTAAAAGTGCCAGCTGCAGAACTCTTCACCTGGAAACCAGGGTTACTGCAAATTTTCTTCTAAACACAAAATCTTCTAAACTTTAAAAATCATATCTCATAATAAAATTTTAAAAATAAAATTTAAAACAATAAATTGGTCATATAAAATGTAATTTTGATCCAAGGTTAACCCTAACATATATATACCTTTATATAAATTTCATTTACATTCAAACTAACATGTTCAACCGAAAATTCTTGTTTTATCACTCCCCAAAAAAATACTTCAAAATTCATACTAGTTTCCTCACAAAGGCATCTATTTTATATGTATTTTGGTATTGTGAAGAAAGACTTTTGAAAAATTGATTTTATATTGTAAAATACAAAGTCAGTATTGGAAATGATTTGTATTTTTTTTAATTAATTTTAAAATACATAAATATTTTAATTTGATGTTTAGGGTTATTTTTTGTATTTTTCTTAGTACAAGGCTCAGTGTAGTAAACAACTATTTATTATATTTACTTGTAAATAAATTTCGAACGTATGCAAGTATTTTCCAGCATTTGACTATTTATTACAAACGTTTAAAGTGGAAAATTAAAAAAATCTCATGTCCTTGATAAATACTAAATTTGAAAGTCCCGAAATATAACAACATAAATTCCCGAGAAGTAATAGGGAAGCAGAGAGCGTCGGGAGGCAATTTGTAAAACTTTAGCGGGCCTCCCGTCTGGTACGTTTGAGAGATTTTCTCAATGATTTACGACTGAGACATCGGCGCAGTATCACGGACTGGATAATTGCTGTCAACAACTGTAGACTTTACGGCGACACGGCTGCGTCATCCTATTTTATCCTGACATTTTTTACGTATTACGTATTTGTGCTATTTTGCGTGATAATATTTTTTTAAAATGTAAAAACAGCTTTTTTTATTTCAACAACTATTTACATAATTCATAAAAATGTCCAATGAAATATACATTGATAATGATGAAGTACATTTTTTCAAATATTGAAAATTGATTAAAGAAACTCTCATCAAAAATATCATCGTGACTTGTGTGGGATTTGAACCCACATCCCCAAGCTTACATGGTAGGTGCATCACCAGTTATACCATCGAATCACTTGTACTAAGCAAGAATTTTTAACAATCATATCCTATAAGTGAAACAACGTACTTATTATTAACGTACGTATTGTGTGACTTGCAATACACTTGGATATGATTGTTAAAAATTCATGCTTAGTACAAGTGATTCGTTGGTATAATTGGTAATGCACAGGCCATATAAGCTTGGGAATGTGGGTTCAAATCCCACAAAAATCAAGATGATATTTTTCTAAGAGTTTCTTTAGTCAATTTTTAATATTTGAAAAAATGTACTTAATCATTATCAATCAATAAAACCTGTATAGGCAAAATCGTACTTCCTGTGAGACGATCTTCACAAAAATCAATAATATATGAAATATATATTTTTAAAATATTTTATATTATTTGACTGCTTTATTTGCTACCGCAATCATCGTATTATTTCTTCCAATAAACCAAACTATAATAACCCAAAGGACTGAACCCCATGACAACCAATACTTAGTAATACAAACTGCATCAAAGAATTCAATAAAAACGTTGTAGAAAATGCGTCATACTAAAGGGATGAGCTCACATCACAAATCAATCTGAAATTCAAAATTGGCTCAATCCATCACCGGCTTTGTGGACGGTTCGAGTCCCGGCGCATCCCTGCATCCCCGAGGCAAGACTGCCCTGCGCCCTCATCCCCTCTGCTGATCGCCCGGGGCTCTGAAATATGATTACAGTCCTGCACATTGGATGTATCGCTCTACTTATAGATTAACCTGCTAGTTATTTTGAATGGGGGTTGAATCCAGGTCCTCACTAGGCTGTAATCGTCAAAAAGCAAATTTTATATCAATTTTGTTATTTTGAAATATAAAGTAGTAAATGGGACCAAACGTTAGAAAATTTACTAATTTACTGTGTACTTTATAAAAGATTTACTCGTGTTAAAGATATTGAGGATAATTCTATTTTTGTTTAAGACGTGTATTACGTAATAAGTAAAAGTTATTATTTATATTTCATTCCCGTTTCATACGAGCAATGTTTTTAGATTTTTAGATTACGTCAAAGTAAATAAAAATGAAAACTGTTTGAACATGCAGAAATAACATTCAAAATCAAATTTTTTTGTCATAAATACGCACTTACAAACAATCAGATTGCTATAAATCTGTCGTGACGTGAATATGTTATATAAATGAAAAATTCGCAGAATAACAATATTTTTTTATTAACAAGGTATCTACTAAATCTAAAATACCTAATCTTACATATTAAAATAAATAAAAACTGTATGCTTTTAGCATACATAAAATAATAATAATAATAATGTGTTCTGACGGTCCGGTTCTGTATTTAACCAGCAAGTTTTCAGACGGGCGTATCCCCCGATTATTCGAGCCTGGGGCCTTCTGTTTGTACAAATAATTCAATTTTCAAATGTTCGTATAAATTGTAAAATTTAAATTTATAGAGGGGCTGGGGGTGTGCCTGATCAAGAGGGAGAAGAGGCGCGAGAGTGGTTTTTATTTTTTTTAATAACAAGTTATTGTTGCAATCCTGGAATCGTATTTCTTATTTATAAAAAATCGATTGCATGCATTTTAGGTAAAGAAAACATAATTCAATACTATTTAACATATGCGATAGGTAATAAAAATTCAACTAAATTTTGTATTGGTACATTCCTTTGGTGTCATTTTACTTGTTCACGATTGTTAATTATTAAGTAAACTTTAAATATTAATTAATTATTTATTCTTTCACAAAAATAACTATTTACTCTGCAAATTAGATTCATTTTTTAATCCCTTCGTGATACGATTAAAAAGGATGGTAAATATTGTTGCAAAACCCCTAATAAAAATATGTATAGACGCGCTCTCAAGTGGTCAGTCGCTGAAATAACAATCGTCCCCAACCCCTAATAAGCTATCCAAACGATGCACCCCTGACGAAAAAACAATGCCACCGCTTAAAACGAAAAAAAAATGGCCGAAACATTTTACGATAAAAACGTTACATTATGAAAATAATAAGTAGCAGTACTGCAGCACTTTTAAACTAAGGTCTTAGAATAATAACATAAAAGTTAAGTCAAATATGTAGATGGATTTTCTGAACATCAGTCGTCATATCGAATCAGCAAAAATGATGCTTCTATTTTGTATAGATTCAACATTAATTACAAAAAAACCTTTTAAAAATCTTGAAATTATTAGCTTGTATCTATTTCAACAATAGAACAACAAATTACAATAGATAACAGACCTGGAATAATTCATATCATTATTAATCTTACGCGACCCCGCGTGTCAAGTAATGAAAAATGACATGTCAACTGTCATCCCCAACCTAACCTCACTTTACCGAGGCTCCATTCTTAAACCACCCTGTGTCGCACACCATTCAGGGCGCTCCGTTCATCCCTTAGCCGTAACCAGTTCTGACAGCCTTCGGGGGTAACGACGGAATCGATCCATCATATTTAATTGCCTATCTTTAAACTGTATCAAATTTATAGCACGCCAAGATGGCGGGGGGAGATTGCAAATGGCGTTCTAGAATGGAGGAAACAGTGGGCCTACCGCTGAAAAAACAGCCAGTGGTACGATAAATAATGTTTAGAGTATTGAACCCAATGTTTTAAATAAACAAGCTCTGCTTAATTTATATGATTTTTTAAGTTACATTAATTATACATACCAGGTACTCAAAATATGTCTGATTATGTCGATATATTAAATAACACGCATTTAAGATGGAAAGATGCAGTTGATTTTTTTATCTAATAGAAGTTTTTGTGGATCTAATAGAAGTTTTTGTTTTGTTTTGTTTAACTTTTATAGTTTTATATAAGAGTCGCCCTGCATCAAACAAGGAAATTTTTGTTTTTACTTTATTTAATTCACTAATGTTATACTCTTAGCAAATTTTACTATTTTAACAGATTATAAAGAGTACAATTATAAGAACTATATGCTAATAAATTTTGTTAAAGCCTTAGAGAACAGTAATATAAACAAAATATTTATCATAAGCATTGTGAGTACTTCATTGAAAATCAGGTTTCACTGAAACATTTTAATATTTACTAAAGAGTAAATACACATTATTGATATTGCGGGAACAAGATAATATTTTAAAGCAATTTTAAAAATCGACATAGGCATAATTATTATTAAAATAATTTATGAATTGACATACTTGATTATAAATATTTTTCTCTCACAACCAAAAGATACATGTTTCGTTTTCTTTAATTTACAATATTTAAACTTACTTTTCATACTTGTACAAAGTTATCGGGTGAAAAAATACATAAAACGATTAAATCATGTAAAACAGCTGTCAAATTTTTAGTAGCAGTGAAAATGTCCAATATGAATAAATAATTATGATCTATATATAGTGCTTACTTTAAATTAAAATATTATTTATAGACTTTTTTTCGTTATTGATTATTTTTACATTTTGTCGATACATATAGATTAAAAATTATTTTCAAGATTTGACGAAAGATTATTCAATATTTTTCACGCAAGCAAAGAGTATACTTACTGATAACTCCAGCATAGATTAATGCTAATATCAATAACCTATAAATCCATAGATAACGCTCGTGGGTTCCATTTACCTGCTGTGCCCCTCGACTCGTCGGCCAAACACTGGATGATTGTCATAAAAATCCACCGTTAAACGCTACCAGGTGATAAAGAACGCAACTGATTACAGCTGACTTGTATAAAAAATGCATGTTTTGATGTTGTATTGTAATTTATGAACCTCAGAAGTTAGGTGAAGAGTATCCCATTAATCTTCCAGAATGACGCGTCATTACAGCTCTTTGCTACCGATGCAGCAGAATTTTATTATATTTTACGATGACCGGCTTAATTGGCTGTTTATTTTAATTGCTTCTTTAACTGAAGATGACTTGCTTTTTCCCCATATTGCAATAAATTTGATAAATATGCAGGGACTGATGTTTACAAATGTGTTGTCGTATGACTTGTGTTATAATAAAATAAAAAGCTCTTTTAAAATATATTTATTATTGAATAAAATACAACTTTTAGTTTATTTTGAGTGTTGTGACCGATAAATCTATAACAAATAATCATGTGATCATTTCAATCACTTTAAGAATTCTATCACTCCAATAACTTTAATTTACAATTTGAAATCCTAGTATTTCTTTTATATGTGTAGAGCTATGCGTAAGCATTCAAAAAGATATACCCAATATAAAAATGATACAATAATACATACAAACAAAAATTTACCAAAATTATTCGCTATGGAAACATGCTATGGAAACAGCAATAAAATGTTAAATATAGATAGAATGTTTTAGCCTCTGTCGGTTGACTATTAATTTTATAACCCTGAGAAATTTTCACATAAAAAGACTATCTGTAACCGTCAGAGATGTAAAATCCCCATAAAGCAACCACAAAACTAAAATGTCTAATTTAAAGTCCAGCTGTTAAATCCTCATCCCTGCATCCCTATCTGAGTTTAATTTTATGACGTCATGTGCGGTTTAGGTGCCACCTTAAATCAGAACCGGTCATGCTTTTACGGCGCTGGTCCATTAACGAAGGGCACGCCATGTGACGAGCTCCGGGAACGGTCAGCGTTATTCTGATTGATGAGCATGTGACTGGGAATCGGGGAGGGAACAAGAAGACGCCCCGTGACTTTGATGAGTCCCAATTAACTTTGAACCGGTGGATCTCGTTTGAGATCTCTGCCACCCCAATTCGCCGCTAATTTTTATAAATGATGCCGGGTGTTTGTGTATAGCTTGGTAATATCATGCCATTGTGGTTTTTACCTTTGTTGAATCTGATAAAACCGTTAGTATGTGTGATTGTTATGTTGTAGATTTATGGTTTGAATATGTAATGAATTGGTAAATCAAAATCTTGTCAGACCACTACAGGGAAATTCATCAATATTAAAATTAAAATAATACTTTGATTTGCGGTATATTTCAAGTTTTAGCTTGAAATATACTGCATCAGCTGCTAAAGCATCTTTTTTTAATACATTAGCGTAGTAATACATTAGGATCTCTTAAATTATGTTTATGAAAATTATGGTTCAATGACGACATGTTACATTTTTCCTTTCATTATTTTAACGCTTAAATAACGTCATAAATTAATCAAAAAGAGGTAAAAAATCATATCGTGACCCACATATATTTTTTATAGTATGGCTAGGCTAAATAAATAAACCAAGAGACAAACTTTCCTCAATTTAATAAGACTTTATAGTTTCATACTCTTAAAATATTTCTTGGAGCTTTCAGTGTTGAGCTGAGCTATAAAAGAAGAAGGCACTTACATTATGCCAAGAGGTTTTAATACACTTATTTAACTGACAAATGATTTTATAACTATATGATATCTAAATAATACAGATGAGTCTTAATTTAATTGAAAGTAGTAAATTGATATAATATAAAATAGTTGAATTCAGTTCAGCTATATTGCTCGTATGGACCATACACCACTGTAACATAATTCATATATGTATTTCAATGCATAGAATTAGCTTCCATGAGGTTCTTTTGATTAATATACTATCTCATTTGAATTGTAACCACGTGGTAATCAAGCCAGTAAACAATTAATATCCTTTCAGACAAATCGCATAACCGAGAGATTTGCATATCAAACGGTCGGCATCCCTCTATGTTCTATGCCAATCAGCGGTCGCCATTTTGGGGTCCGGATTTGAATTTTTCGTGGCCTGCGGCACCCCAACGGATGACAAATCGAATTACCATCGTCGGGATGTTTATTACTAAGCCGGCCCTGGGCGCTGCAGGTAACTGAAAACGATGAAATTTTAATTGATTAATTCGAAAATATATATATATATAAAGGTACTCACTCAATTTAAGCAAGATCTGAAAATATTACTTTCATATATTTATAATATGTTTTATGTAAAGGATTTTTCTCGCATTTTCGGGTATCAACACTATTGTGTTGGAGCACGTGTGGAGTATGTTTATTGCTATGTGAATGTTTTCATTCTTATGATGAAAAGACTATTTTTTTATTGTGTAACGTTAATATAAATATTTTATTAAAAATATGTATTTTATTAAAAGTATTACTGAATTGAAATATTTTATTTATTGAATGAAGTGGTATGTGAGTGATGAAAGTTACAATACTTTTGTTTCCTTGACAATTTGACACGGGATTCAAAATGAAATTACACCATTACTTTGACAGTTATGGTTACAAGACTTCAGTTGACAATGTCAGTCGTGTTTAATAAGATGGCTGGCAGTCCCACGCGCCGGCCTGCGGGGAGACTCTCTCGGCATTGTACTTTATTTTTGATTTGTCATTTAGACGACGTGTTAGGTGACTCGTGACACGTCGTAAACCGCTCTGGGGGACATGGCTAATGTACAAGGGATGTGCCGTCAGTACGTAAAAATATTTAGTATACCATGTACTATTTAAATTTTTGTGTTAGTAACTTATTCTAAGTAGATTTTTGATGCGTTTGTTATTATAAATAAGCACTTTATTCTTAATTATATTTTTATAAAACATGAACTGATTGTTTTTCAAACAGCTCTTTTTTATGAAGTTCTTGTTCTGGGGTGGTTAATAATTAAAAAGTGTTATATAAAATTGAAAATCAAAAGTCAAGTCAAAAGTGGCTTATCGTTAAAAATAATTACATGCAATGCGTGCATAGTTAATTTCATCTGTGTATGATGTAATATGTTAATTGTGAATAACTTTCTTCTTAAAAAAATGCCGTGTGTTCTAAGGCAACAAAACGTAAAAATATAAATAACTCTTTGAGGAACCCTTGTGTTTGGGTTAACGCATCTTTCAGCGCCCGCTTCAGGGGGGAGTCAAAGCGAGAACCGGTATTTTAAGATTCGTCACACATGTAAACGCTCGTTAACAATGCGGCGTGTCACGTAACCGCCTCATAGAACTCCCGGGCGCTTCCCTGTGAGAAACTGCATGGCTTCAAGTTAAAAGTGCACCTCGGGAGCGCCGCGGTGAACTGTAGAGTGTAAATAAAGACCCCCGGCGATATGCTGCTCGTAAATATACAAAATAAACAAAAAATATTGTATTTGCTTCCAGTGTGTAAAGATTTCGAAATATGTGTGTGTATGTGAGCCTGTGTACATAATTAATTAAAACTGTCATATTATACCAGTGTTTTTTTCAGACCGGGATAGCTATATTGGCAATAAACTTAAACTGTAACGTTTATTTAATTTGTATTGTATATATCCTTTATAGAGTACACAGGTAAATAGATAGATATCTTCACACATTGCATGATATGCATGAAACATATCTGTACATATTAAGGGTTAAAAAACTTCAACATTTTGTTGATCGGTACAACAAGACCCAGGCTTGTTCGAGCGTTAAGTTGAATGCATAAATACTTAATTATGTTAATATAAAAGAGGTCTCATTGTGGTCAATTAGATTTATTGTTGATAAAGCTGTACGCGCGTTTACACATACCGCCGAGTCCTATTGTGGAAGGGATGCATCCATTTTTATAAGAGAATAATTTTACATATATTTTTGTAAACTTCTCAGGCTATTAACACGTCTTTATAATAAATTGCTTGATGTTTAAATTATAAACACATTTCTTTCCCAGGTATACGATTCAAATAATACTGTGACTTTTTACTAATATTATCATATATACCGTCAATTACTATATTAATTACATAAAAAAAATTAAGATCAAGGGTATTGAGTATATTTTTTCATTTTAAAATTAAAAGAAGATTATAATAATAAAACATTAATTTATCTTTAAATTTGATAAACCATTGGCGTTTCATTTTTTTGCGAAATCAGCACCCATGTTCATCATTTTTGAATAAGTCAATACGTTACTGTTAGACCAATTATTGTATTCCTTTAAAAAAATCTAAATAATTCACACATTATCAATGCTGTTTATTATTAATCATTAGTAAGCAGTTTATTATTTATGCATATAGTAAAAATATTAAAACTTTAAATGCAGGGTGTTTCGCATTACCGGGATTCTTTGTTAGTGGTGTTCTTTGGTGGCGTAAGCTGCTTCAGTCCTCAGTTAGTTAGTTGGCGGCAGATTGCATTTATTCCTCGCAGGATGTTGGCGGAGGCTGCTTTGTGTTTGTCGCTGCTGTCACCATTATCCCCGACACTTTGGGGCCGCAGCCTCGCAACACGGCCACCGCCCACCTAACCTCGCCACCCCTGCAGCTGCCAGGGGTGCGGAAGTAAAAAGAACCAAATCCTTACAATTTTTTTATTTTTATAAACATTGGCACAGCTTTGCTTCACTCGTTTGCAGTTTCACGAACAATGCGTATACCTTGACCAAAAACAAGTTTTTTTAAAAATAAATTACTATAATTATATTTTACTATAAACTACTGACTTAATTTTAGAATATAGTGAATTGTATAATCACTTTAGGTTAAAAAAAAAAAAACAATAAAAGATGTGTTATTAAAAACGTTTTTTAGGAAAAAATTGTATGCAAGCAATAATTCTAATCGTATTTGTGATTCCGTGAAGTATTTTAAGTAAAAGTGATATTTTATAAATGCAAGTATGCATCAAGCTATCTTACAAATAGTCCATTCAAAAAACATGACGAAACACAACATAAAAGTAAACAACACACAAAACGGCTACATAAAAAATCATCTTACACCACCGCTGGGGACTTGAAAACTAGAAAACTTGAAGCCTGAAAGCCTCCTTGGCGGAAGTCCCCGACACGTCCCGGGGCCGCACAAAGGACACGGGCCACCTCCCGAGCCCGCAACAACCCGCCCCGGCCCTGCTTATCTCCAACCCCCGGGAGGAAGAAATTAAACCAAATGAGCTCCTGCTTAGAAGAAGTGCTCGGGCGGAGCTCAAACTTTGGCTCGCGAGACACTATTAAAGGATTATCACTTTCTTATATTTCTACGCTCAACTCTATACGTGTGACTCGGATGATTCTGGGGAAATTTTCAAATTTTATACTCATAATCGCTTTGAGTTTGTTACTCGATTCTCAACCTTAAAACAAACAATAAAATAAAATAACTATACATGTGATTTATAGTCGTATTAAATCAGAAAAATATTTATTCACTTATTCTGCGTTGCAAATTTTTAAATACTAAGAAAATTAATTTTCCTCGTTTTGACTGATATCGTAACTTATAACTAGTATCAATTAAATATATAATTTAAACAAAAAAATATAAATATTTCATGATATTTTTATGTGTACTAGTGTTATTAGGTGTGAAAAATTGAGAATCCCTTCCAAACGAATAGCGCGTTAGTTTCTGAAAGGGAAAATAAAAGGAGCAGAAAGAAGAGAGGAGGCGAGCAGTCGCGAGAGATCGGAAATTCTTCAAGAATTTAGTGTTTATGAAGCAATAATAGAGGAGCCCCGATACGGGAATGCCTTGCGTGAGCTTTTATGTGCTTCTTGCAAAATGACCGAAATGTCTTCCCCTATTTTATGAATATTTTTTGCTAGAGCTTATATGAGACTTTATTATGTCTTCTGTTTGAATAACAAAATATCACACCGTTTCTTTTGAATTTAAGTTTGATAATTTATTTTGATGAGTATTAAATGCTCGTATGTTTAAGATATACCTACTTTAATTATTATTTTTTAGTGAGACGAAAAAACACTTTATCCTTTACCCTTTACCCTTAATAAAAATATTTTATCATATTAAATATAAAAAATTGTATTATTTTAGCAATGTGTATTTTAAGTGAAACAAAAAGATAGAATAAAAACTATATATTTTCTTATGGATACAATTATTATGTTAAATAATTTCATACTTTTTTTATGTTTAAAACTTATGTTGATGATTTTTTGTTAATCCCATAATTATTGCTGAGCCCCTCTTTTGAGTATCTTGTTTTATTATAAAGTAGTGAGTACGTTACATTTATTTTCTTTCAAAAATTTACGAGCATCAGTTGCCATAAAAAAATTATTAACGGTAACACTCGCAAAATGATTTTTTTTTACCTATTCAGATTATACTAATATGCTTTAAATATTAAGTTCATTATCTTTCACTTAAGTATATGTATTTAAAATACATTTAATTATGACAGTATTGTTTCTGTGCCACACTGTATCCTCGTGAATTAACAAATATTCAAATAAATCCAATGAGTTCATAAGATCAATTATATAATTTATCAGTAGTTTTGTAAACCATTAAGATTTATTTATATTTTATAAAAGCTAAAAAAATTAATAACCTTTGAATTTGAAGATAATCGCATGGATCTAGAATTGATAAAATTTTTGTTGTGTATGTTTTCTGACGTTTTCATTTGTAATGATATTCTAATCTTAAGATAAAATAATACAAGCATCAAAAATATAAACCATTTACAAAACAGCTGCAAGTGAGTGCATCTTTCTATTGCATAGTGCACGTATTTCTACAAAGCTTCCCAACCCAGGGGTGAAGTTGCACAAAGTGCACCCCCAAGCAATTACCCCGACTGGCTTACTCAAAGATAACCTCCCCTAATCTCCGGGGGTGGTAAGCCGCGGGAGCGCGAGCCGGGCACGTCCCGGGGGTTCGGAAACACTGTGCGATGGATTACGGAAGATCGTGATAGTTTTTTTTGTTGCACTTGTGGATTTGTGGAAATTAAAAGTTCTGTAGGGGCTGAAAAACTCGGGCCAGAATAAATATCAAACAAATCTCAAGAGTCTATCTAAGTGTATATTTATTTTATATCAAATTAATTATAAAGGGGATTTTAAAAAGTGGATATGTGTTAAATTTTAGTTAAGTTTAGTTAAATATTTAGTGTTTGTAGTACATTAAAACATTTGCTTGAATATTAAAAAATTATGAATTAATAAATTCACATTATTTATAAAAAAATATAAATAAATGTAATTCGATATTTTATTTATTATATATAGTTGTAATAACAAACATAAGAGATCTATATCTATATTTTATTATGTATAGCGACATGTTTTGGAAAAAGAAAATCTTAAACAACATAAACTAATATCCTTTGCTTCTACATATTACTTAAAAATCCGAACTTATACATTAAGCAAATATATGTATTCGTCATTTATTTTATGATTTGACTCTTTTTTGAGGCCACTATCCATAGTTTGGGTACTCAAGCCGTAAAGATTGAAAAAAAAATTGACGAATGTCATATCCACTTCCATACAAGCCTCAGAGTACTCAAATATATAAACAAATAAGCAATAGCATTCGACACCCCCGGCTTCTCTTTGACGGTTGCCGCCCTTGTTTTTTCAGCGCTCACTTGCAAACGCCGCAGTTGGTTTCAGCTTTACCGGATATGTTCAAAACTTACACCAGACTTTTCAGTAATGAGTTAGTATTTTCTAAGCTTTGTAATCTTAGAAAGGATAATACACCAGTAGAAACATACTGCCCTTTTAAATGCGTACTTAGTAACGTATACTTACTAACCATAAATAGAGGAAGTAAAGTAACTAATGCGTCTCCTTTGATGAATGCCGTAGAATTTGCACTTACATATAATAGTCGTAAAATACAAAGTCGGGTAATAAGAATAGAAGATTATTTTGATGAAAAGTTCAAAATTCAACGTAAATCTGTTTGTTTCATGTCAATATTTCTGAGAAATGAACTATATATTGGTACATTTTTTTTTATAATTACCTTATTTAAGTTTAAGTCATATACCCTACAATATCCTCCCATAAACTAAAATACGATTCGTTTTGATTCCTAACTTCAAAGTATAGCATAAGTATAAGTCGAAGTACAAGGGATACGAATGATTTGTATTGGCCCAATTGAATATTTATATTTATATATGGGTATATTCAAAACGACTAATAATAAGCATACGTATATTTTGAAAAATCATATTTCTGGATGCTAAAAGGTTTTAGTAAATTATGGCATCACCTAGTATCATCGTCTGCTTTTTTATATTACATAGTTTAATACCAGAAAAACAAAACATCCATAAACTTTAGTGAATCATTAATCTAATAAGTTGATAGCTCTTGTGGTCTCTCTTTCATGCGAGTTTGCGGTTATACCTTGACCGGTTCTCTTTACAACCCTTCAGAATAAAAATCATAAATAACAATAAAAATGATTTACTGTAATATTTTTAATGCACACGCTTGCGTTTTTTGAGTAATGTGAAACAAACCGCCGCAAACCAGAACAGATAAATATATATTTTTTAAATATACATGAACAACATGTTTAAAATGGGTGAAATACACATGTTTAATATTTATAATGCTCATTGCCAAATTATATGACATTTTACCATACATTTCAAAGCGACAATATATTTTCATCGAAAAAAGTTTTACCAAGTGATTTTGATACAGTTCAAATAGTAATATTTTTTTTTTCCATCAACGATGTAGGTACAAAAATTTAGGTTACAAGGTTTCTTAACATTGGTATTACAAACAAATCTTTCAAAGGCTTTTATAAAATACACAAAAAATTAAGCACTAAGCTAGATAACAAAGAGCGACTCAAATAACCCCATTGCTTATCCTAACACCGTCGGCATGAATTTCTTTCGGGATTATCTTAGCTAAGAGATTATGCACTTTTCACGGTGGAGATGTCTCCGATGACGCATTGTTGTTATCGTATGGATGATCTTCAAAGAACCGGACCGCGGACAACTTAGAGCCCCGTCAGGGGTATGTTTGAAGTCTTTTGGGGGGCATTATCGTGGCATAATAATGCTTGCGGGCTTTGGCTATATTATTCTATATATACATGTAAAAAGTTAGTTTGTGTGTCGACATCAATATATACGTGTTAACTAAAGAACTTGGGTGTACTGTTAATTTCTAATATTCTTACAAATATGAAAAACTAAAAAATAAGTTTAATGCAATGTTTTCATATGGACAGCAATAGTTTTAAATCACACACATGCACTAAAATTTAGTGCAATATTGGATCAAATATATTACTCCTAGAGCTATGTCTGTGAAATATGATGTGGCGATGACCATTAGCTTTAAATATGTAAATCAGCTCGTACACAGGTTTTTAATGCATTTTTTAAAAATAATAATATATTACATTTGCGTGTGCTTGAAAATAATACAAATATTGTTAAAATATTGGATGACCTCAAAAACTTGTTATTAATGTAAACAAACAGTGATGATATTTATAGTGAAAATATTAAATTTCTTGTTAGAATACGTTATACAGTTGTCACAGCTTTCAAGCTGATGTCGACTTGCAGTCACTTCGACGATAATGCATCCTCAACAAAAAAAACAATCATAAGAACGGCTACAGAGCACCGCTGTCGCCATTTTTTTCAGCAGGCAGACAAAGCCCGCTTCAAATGCAATTTGCCGAGGTGCGGAGAGGGACGCGTCGCCGACAGGATCAGAGACGACGCGGCGTCTCCGACTGTGCCGCATTGTGCGCTCGGCGCTCGCTGGAAATTACTCGCCCCGGTGCACTGAGCCAGCGCTCAGTGGAATTGAATGCGACGTCTGACGCACCTCGATCTCACTGAGGATATCTCGCGGATTTACGACATTTTTTGCTTGAAGAGGATTTTTGAGCTGTCGAGTTTTTTCCGTTTGATTTTCATGCACGAAAGAACTCAAAACTAATTAACTTAATATATATAAAATTTTTGAATATACGCGAAATAAATAATTACATATTTTGATCACTCGTCTCGTCAATATTACCTTATTGTTTCATTATTTATAATCATCTAACGACGTTTTCTTTTTTATTACACGACTGGTTTTGCCAACACGCTTGGTTGGCATATTTACGCGAGCACACTCTAATTCAAGATACTTACCTAGAATATTGGCAAAACTAGCCGTGTTAATAAATGAAAAGTGGAAAAAATACTAAATATTATAATACTCGTAGAATTCCGTGAAGTGTCGGCTCAGGTAGACTCCAATTTCACACCATGGATTGATAATCGTAAATTAAAACCACATGGTAACAATCAAACTTCCAACAACTTCTAAACATCTCTGAAGTACTAAGCACTGTTTTGCAAAATATTTCAATAATACAGTATTTTTTTCTGTGGGTTTAATGAAATATTTAAAAACGTTATAACAACAGACCACTTATACATTGCAGCAGTAAACAAAAGACTACCCTAAGCATAGTCTATTGTTAACATTGTCATAATAAAATGCATCACGCAAGCTCAAAAGCATCTTTTCACTATTCAAAAAACATATGCAAATCACCCGAACAAGACAACAAAGATTGTAAAGATAAATTCACAGGACAAAGAAACGACCCTTCAACAAAAAGACCACATTTCAAAGTAGCGTAAAACTCTCACAAAGGGGTTGATTGTTCTTGTGTTGATAATTACCCCTTTAGCCGCTTATTGCTCCTTCCAGTAAAATCCGGTCTTAAATCCCAGTAACCCATAAAACTTGAAAGAGAATCGTAAACTTGCTATGCCTTCATTATGCGAGACGAATAATTCCAAAAACGCCAAGCACATGCTGCACTCACGCGACCAGGGATTTCACAAATATGCTCACAAATATCAATAGTGTAGATTTGATATGACTATGGCAGACCACGGTGGTTTTTTTTGTGTTTTGGGACTCCATTTAATCACAGAGCTTGGCATAACTTGAAATACAAGTAGTGTTTGTTATATTCATACAAAGTAAAAAAGGCATGCTTAGTGCAAAATTTTTGCCATCCTTGAGTGCAGGTCTTTAAATTTTACAACAGTTTCAAATCGTATGAAATTAGCCGGATTGTGGCTGTGAATAAAACATTTTATTATCTGCGTATGAATCGTTGATTTATTTTGCAATTTAAAAGTAAAAGGTGAGGAATAGTCAAACAATGTGTAATTATAATGAAGGAAAACTATAAACAAGCCGCATTTGTTTAGATATTATTAATTAATTGAATTAATGTATTCTTTCATAATTAGATAATTAAGCATTAGAACATGGAGATATGCACAGGCTTAGGCCCGCTGTACACAGGTAGTTTTTATTTTAAAAAATATTTAATTCCAAAAATAAAAAAATAGATTCATAGTAATATTTAAAATATGCGTATCTAAAATTAAAAAAAAATAATGCATAATTGCAAAGCAATATTTTTTATAACTCTGTACACTAAATAAAGATGTACTGATAAATAATATATTAAAAAATGTACTTGCTGGCATAAATATATATATATTTTTTTTTTTTTTTATTGTGATCATATATTACTTCACATGCTTACGCTAAAATAATATAAAAATCTATACTTTGTGTAAAATTTATTTTTTTTGCCAAGCTGGCGTATCGTGTGCACCTGGCCCGGCGCGAGCGATCCGAGATTTCTCACTGATTATTTAGAAGTAATTACCTGTTCGTATGTTACGAAAGCAGTTACGGGAGCACGTCGGTCGGAGCAGTTGCCTTAGAGAGGCGAGATCGTAAATTAAAAAATTATTACGGCGATAAATCTAGTTTAACGCCCGGCCCTGTTGATGCCCCTATCGCACGGCCATTGTTGAGTAAATACGAATATAATTTCAATGCAAATAATTCGTCCGCCGGTCACTTTATGTGAGAGGCGGCGCTCTTGAAGAACAAGAGACACGAGGACTGCCGTATATAAAGCATTCATTATTTTATTTTATAATTAACAGCGAATTTTGCTGCCGTGAAATAAATCGATATATCTAACAAGCACCAAAATTAAACATAATTGCTTACCTGCAAAAAAGTTGCGGGCATTATTTATTTAAAATATCGACGCTTTGCGCTTGGAATCGAAAGTTAATTTAACAGCCACACAACGAGACGATGCTATTTTTTTGACGAAATCAAATATATATATATGTGAAAAAAATTATATATATTTTAAAAACAGTTTAACAAAGACAGTTTTTGATTTAAATAATATATTGTAAAAAATAAAAATATATTCTGCAATGTCTGATAAACCGCGTGAGGAACAAATCGATTTCTTTGTTTCTTACAAAACTTTATGGGTATATTAAATAAACATTAATCTTTATTGTGGTCAGTTGCTTACATTAAATTTATTTTATATATAAATTTACATCCGTTTTTACTCTTAATACTCAAATATAATTTGTTTAGTCCTCAATATTTAGGAACATTTATTTAAACAATGACGTTTGGAGGATTCTACATTTTTTTCATTTTAGTTTTAGATTGTAGAAAAGAAAAATAATAAAAGATAATTTTTCTTCTGCAATTTCTTATCTTATAATTTTTTTTAAACATATTGTAATGTAATTCACAAAAAGATATTTTTAGGCATGCAAATATTTGAGGTCTGCGTGCCACTGTCTTTGGTCGTAAATCAAGTGTTACTATTTTTACACAGTATTAAAAATTAGGTTTTTTAATAAACGAAACTACTGAAAGTAGTAATAATGCAAAATGTGATTCGTGTTGTAATATAAACCAGATTACAAAGTCATGTTAAAATAATCCAATAGAAAATTCACCGAATGTATTGAAGCAATCATTTATGCAAATTAACCGATATGTGTAATTATATTTTTTGCTTCTGAATAAATATTTTTAATAAAACCGCTGAAATAGATATGGACGCACGCCACTGACTATCACCTGCATAAATATATATATATATATATATATATATATATATCGTTTATTATATACTACCAAAAAACAAAAAAAAATTAAGTCATTTATTTCCGATAAGGTATCTTCATTATAATCGTAATGACCCCGAAATCTTAAGGGCGTCAGTCACGGCGTTAATTTCTTTCGGCGTAACGATTTTCTGGGAACACTCGGGCACACTGTGCCGTGTAAAGCGGCCATTACCAACGGTCGTTATTCTCGAATATTTCACCTGAAACGTGTTATCACCGCAGGAAGTTATCAATTTTTACGCCTGATGAATCAATTTGGGGCCCGAATTTCGAGAAATTTAATTGCCTTTTATCTGCGGCCAATCTAAAAGGCTGTGTTTATGAATTTAAAGCCTGCAAGAGGGGGCGCGATTTTTAATCGAAGATTTACAGTAATGGAATAGCTTAATAACACCCTGTAAAAACTATTCAAACCATTAGTTCGATTGTATGCAGTAATTCAAAACTCATGTGTATAATTTTTCGTTTGTGTATTATTGATTTAATTCAATATTTTGTAACAGGTATATATTTTTATTTTATTGATATGCTTTTTAAGTTAAAATAAATCATTGATATCCACACATCCCGTACGACACTGACTAAAGAGGCATGTTTATGTTTTATTAACATTGAATGCAAAACGCTTCTTTAATTATTAGAAAAATGTAAAAATCGTTATTATTAATAAAGTCAAATAAAGCGTATACAATTGTATGCGCGTTCTTAATTTATACCAGTAATTTATTGTCAAATCATTTATTTTTTCGATTTTATGAATTTGTGTCTGATACATTCGATAAAATTAACTTTTAGTGTTTCAATCATAATTTTAAAATTTCACTTTATTCTAATGCAATATTCACAAATAACCCTGAAACAGCATGACCTACATATCAACACTCATATACTGAATAAATATTTCTACCCACAGTATCCACAAAAAACTTATATCATATATTAAATTCGATCTCACCTCCGTGATAAGTAACAGGTTATAAAATTATAATCGCATCCGTCTCGCCTCGTGACTTCCAAGTAAAACTCAATTTCCGCATATCAATTATCGAACCACTGGCATTTTAAAATAAACGAGTTAATTTGAAAATCACCACCATAACCTGACAGTACTTGCAAAATTGTATTAAACCGCATTAAAAATAAAATTTGTGAAAATATAAAATAATTGACATTTAAAAAAATCTAACGTACCGTCAAACTTCTAGATGTAAAAATATCCTAAAAAATTCCGTCGGTATAAATTTGTTTAAACAGTATTTAATATATAAACACTATGTTTAATAGTAACAATAAATAAGTATAATTATTACTGAAGTGAGAAATGTTTTATTTTATGATTATTATATCCAATACGTATAGAAATTAATTTGGTTTAAATATCTAATATTTACACGTAAACACACACACTTACGAGATTTGGATAAAACTCAAATTATATTATAGTATTAAAAAATCAAATACATAATTACAAATCGACGTATTAGCAGCAATTGAATAAAATAAATTTGAAAATTCTACACCCGCAGCGACACAACTTGCGACTGATTTGCAATCAACCAATAGCGTCTTTTTATTTTGGATATTTTTTATAGTTTTTCCTAACTAAACAATGCAAAAGAGAACGCTATGAACCAATAAATCGCGCCACCAACTTGCAGGTGGCCAATAGCGTCCTATATTTTAAGCAAAACCATAAAAAACACCTAATTTAAACAGACGCTAATGGCTACCTGCAAGTACATCGCCGCGCATATACTGACGAACTTCTTACATTAAAATATCGAATACATTCCTATCGTGGCACAAGCGGCAGTTCACATCAATAAGGCTGATTCAAAAGTCAATCATACTAGGTGCTGAGTAAATAATTACGACCGCGCCTCGAGACCTTCCGATAACACTCGACTCCCTTGCATTCAGAGATCGAACACATAATCCCAATCAGCCCCCGCCCCGCTCCAGCCTCCGCCCCCGCCCGACAAACAGGGTGTCAAGAGGCGGTGGGGA
Organism: Atopsyche davidsoni; assembly: GCA_022113835.1. NCBI lineage: Eukaryota > Metazoa > Arthropoda > Insecta > Trichoptera > Hydrobiosidae > Atopsyche > Atopsyche davidsoni. The sequence continues at coordinate 5,656,591 of JAILWY010000021.1, forward strand.
TAAGACACGGCAGTCTACAAAGTCTGTGAAATGCAAAAACGGGCGCCGGCGGTGGCGGTGGCGGTGGCGGTGGCAGTGGCGGTGGCGGTGGCGGTGGTGGGGCCGAGGTGTGAGAGAGAAGGAAGCTCCGGGCGTGACGTCACGAGCTTTGAGCGAGCCGCCAGTCTGCGAAGAGCCGCCGCCCCGAGCGCACGTCCGTCGGCCGCCCCGTTCAAAATACAATTACGAAAATATTGACATCAGTGAAAAAATAATTTTTTTTTCGAATATGAACAATACGTGATTTTTTTTTTTATTTATCGCTGTGTATTTTTGAAGTTTTGTGTTTCTTGTTGTATGCAAGATGCTGTGGTGTAGGACAAGATAAGGTGATTTTGTCTGTGTGATTTTTTCGCTGTTCAGCCTAAGTGCATTTTGTTGGTGATATTTGGTGCACTGTGAGGATTTTTTCAAAATGAATACGATGCTGACTTCCAGTAACCAGTACCTCAGGCCGGAGTACCTGACCCCTCTCCCGACCACGGTATGTATTACTGAACTATTTTTAAATATCTCTCTGCGTCTCATTTTCTCACTTTCTAAATAACAAACAATTAATGCGCAGGTAAATTAGCTCGGTGCGAATCGAAACGAATCATTAAAACACTCTATTGTTAATTATAACGTTACGCGATTGTACACTTAACGACAATAACTTTTGAATTCGAAATAGGACATGTCGAATTAAAACAACAAAATTGGACGCAGACTTACGCAAACGCATTGTTAATTTTTTAAATTCCTTGGGTAATGCGTCAATAATGCCGCACTTGCAAACTATTGCGTAGAAAGTTATTTCGACAAAATCTCGCAAGGCTTTTCCTGGTATCGGGAAATAAATTATGTAGTGCAGCTTATGTCCCAACTTTTAAACACGTTGACAACACAGCTAATAAATCCTTCCCACCCACATCTGCCTCTCTCCCTCAGACATCTGTTAAAAATCCAATTTAACGAGTCTGTCTTTCTGCATCAACATCCTCAACAGCTCCGACTTAAAACATTCCCCTCTAAACGAAAAACATAAAAATGACACAAACTAACTCACTTGAATTTCAATGAATACTATTTTTAACTTAAATATAAAAAAAATAATCAAAACTAATTGTTTGTACAATGTATCCTACACGATAGTACAAGCTATAAAAATATATCCAATGTACATTAATTAAAAATTTACAATGCTTTTAGTACCTATAAGATTTACTATGTTGCTTTGCACAACTCTAGCTTTTCCAATTGCAGAATGTCTAGCCTTCAGTCAGATTTATTATATGTTTTAATGGGCAGCTGCAGCGAGGTTTTCTTTGTTTACTACCAGGAAAATTTCAACAAGTAGACAGCTACCCCCGCAATTAGCCTCGTATACATTTTCCATTGGGTTATTCAAATTGAAATAAATTATTATGTAACATTTTTTCGACGCAGATAATTAACCTATTGATATACACGCACTTGTATATTTCTCAAGCACTCATTCTAAACGTAAAATTTGGTCGATCAATCGTTGGACCTCTTTGCTTTGCACTAAGGCGAAGCACCGAGCGAGGCTGGTCGCCAGAGCCAGGTCCGCGCAGTCAGAGGGCACGGCTGCCTCGGGGGCCATCAGCCCGGGTCCCGGGTCCCTGGTCCCTGGTCCCGGGTCCCGGGAGTCCCGACATCAAACGCCGGCCGCCGAGAGCAGGACGGGGCCGGCGGGCCCGCTCGTAATCGACCGAGTGTCCCGCTGGATTTATGACATCCTGTCCCGGCCGCGGCCGCTCGCGCGCGATACTTTATCTAGCGAATTGAGCAATAAACCTCCTGACATGCAAATGCGGACTACTGCTTCGGAAAGAGCGTAAATTTTGTGAAACTTAAATGGCTGTAAACATTAAACGAGTTTCTCGTATGGGCTGCGATGGGGGCTCGTAAATTCAAAGGTCCATAATTCGTGTACGTGGCTTATGACATTACGGCTCGCCGTAAGTTTCGCGTGTTTTTAATTTTAGTGGAATAGTTATAAATTCAGCGTAAATTTTATGTTCATATTTATTGTGTTACTTTATGAGGCAATGCCGGTTGTAAATTGTAATGTTGTAAGTTGACATCGCGTGACCTTTTAGTAATTTTTTTATTAATTTTGCCGTGTTTTTTGGTGCTTTTTTACACCCGTAGTTTATGTCAGTGGTGATAAAGTTTTAACACCCACTGTTGTGTAGTTGCTGTTTATTTTTGTGTGGACTTTTCGCGCTCGGGCAAGCATTGGCGACTATCCTGTGGGAATCGTTTTTCTCTTAATTTCAGGTATATTCTTTAGCGCAGCCGCATTCATATAATGCTCGTAGTCACTGTTAAATATACGATTAACTTGTTCACACACTGTGATAAAACTAATCAAATCATGGTAGCACCTTGGTACATATTAAATCGTGCACCTACATACTATAATCAAAATAGAGTAAGCAAAACCATTGTATGAACTTTTACGCTTAACGTAAATAAAATATTCAAAGTAGTTTTCATATGCAATAAATATGTACTCAAATAAAATTTCTAGTTTTCACTGTCCTTTAAACATATTAATATATATTTCATTTGTTTAAAAAAATATGAGATTTAAAAATATACACATTTCTTGTCAAATATTTTCTTGTTTACACATACGTAAGATTTCAACTCAGTAACACGGGACGCGTTGGAAGCCTTGTGAATTAATAGTCTCAAGTATTTAATGGCTTCATCATTTATTAAATTCATTACGAATGTTATGACTGCTATAAAATATTAGTAACTTGGAAGTGGGTAGATTTCAAAATACATTTTATATCAAACAAATAATATCACCCATAAATTATGTCTAACGATCCATAAAACTGAATTTGATATTAATTTCATGTCTCATAATTCTCATTTCGAAACGAGTACTAAATCTACCTATATATTAATGATTATATATAGATTTGCTATAACCATTCTCTAATCCCTCACTCCCTAATATCCATTTGGCATTAAAATTTAATTATAAATGCCAGTTTATACTAAGCAATGAAACGTTTATAATACTAATCAAATAATAAATTATTATATTTAACAATAAAATGTGTTGGCTAACGCCATCTGTAACCGAGTAGCTCACTTAAACGCCATGACAGCTGTAAACACTACACTGACTTTTTTATTCTCACAACCTGTATATCTTGTTTCGATATTAAAAAAAAGAATTTATTCATTTATAAACCACTGTTAATTACTTGCAAAAATAAGTAAAAGTGAGACATATGCTTCGTACAATCTTCGGTCGCTTTCGATCTCGTTATAATTAATATATATTTTTTAATACATCTGTTATACTACTTTAATGGTAATTTCCCCCCAATTATCGTGATTCCCCATGTATCATTTCATTGCAGATAGTTGTTACCTGTTTTATTTTAACAACTTAAATATAAATTATTTATGCAATCGTTTCAATTATATGGTGAAATACCAAAATTAATTACGTTCAGAAAATAAAGAGGCTTTCATGATAATTTATATTTATTTAATCAACAGGTGCTTACGGTGGCCAAAATATAAAACCTTTTAGAAAATTAAGTAATCACGCCATACAACCCATTATTTTTCTATATATTAAATAAAAAAGATTTAACGAAATGAGGTTTGATAAATAGGTAATCTGGTATCCACGCCAATTTTTAAAAAAATATTTTAGTATTTATGTTTGATACAAGCCAATGCGTTTCATTAAATGTGTAATTACGTATCAGTGAGATTTGTCAAAGGCATGCAATGAATAAGATAAGCTCTTAATACGTTCTGTTTTTGCCAAGTCGATGAACATTAAAATGATTTGGTCGTAGTAAAGGTATAAATTAAAAATGATATTATTTAAATATCTTAATTGGGTAGTGATTAAATTTTCTAAATAGTCAGTCATACAGTTTATCGCCCTAATCTCAAAATAAATCATTAATTTGCTGCTTTGTTATATCGATATTGATTAATAAAATTCATCAAATTATTTCAAATCTAATTTTTTTAACCTTCTATTTCTAAAAAAGGTAAATTTCATTGGTTTATAATGCTTTCACCACTATCATTTAATTTTAAATATAAACCATTTGAGATATCCATAATACTGTGAAGAAACATATAACCTTTATTAAAAAAACACGCGTAATTTTTCCTTGTAATTTGAATGTATTATTATCACCTTTATTTTCATACATAAGATTTGATTTTTATTATAATGACATTTAAAAATTATACCCCACACACCAATCGCCATTTTTCAATGAAACTTTTTTTATTTATATTTAATTTCTTGAGAAGGTTAAACATCACTTTTATATTCGTATTTTTATTCAAATATATATGTAATAAACAATTTATTCCTTTGTTTGGCTTTTTAATAAAGTTTACATTTATTGTCATTAATCATTACAAAATCACTTACATTACTAACAGCTGTCGGAAGCAGCCTAGTCTCAGAGCGACCTCACAGCCATTCGGGTTGTCCTCCACTTTATGCATATTACATAGGAGACATATTATTAAATATCAGATCAATTAAATATAACAACTTATGTATATCAAACAGCTAAAACGGCCTTAAACCTCCGGCCTTAATGCGTTTAACAAAGTCACTTAAATATTAATGAAACACAAACAGAGATATCAAATTATCATATCACTTTATTCGACATTGTTTCAATGATGATAACAAAATTTTATATTATAGTTTTAATAATTTGCAATTTGATTCAACGTCGATTCTAAATTCATCAGTGGTTTTTTCTTTCACATATAATTTTCATCATCTACTCTATTTAAAACGTAAATTATTGACAAAAACAATAACAAGGTTAATAGTGGCTACCGTATACTTTTCAAATGCCTATGACATGAACGTAAGTTCTTGAATATTGATTTAAAGATAATCTAGTTTATCGCCTGACATTTTACGACCGGAAGCTCAATCATTAAACCGGATACGATTTAATGGAAAAGAGCGTTGAATGGGTAGTATTATATTTATTTATTCCAATTCAAATACATACACTTGCTTTATATTGTTTTACTCTCATTACCTAACCACAAATATCTTTGTAGCTTAATTGTCAATATATAAATTTAAATTTTATAATACTGTTCAAACGTGTATCTAAAGCATTGCTAAGAAATATATTATTTAGAAAATACACGAGAGAAACATACACAAGTAATAAAAAAAATAAATGTACTGTTTTTCATATTGCTATTTGACACTTATATATTTCATAAAATAAAAATACAGACAAGATAGTCAAAAATTTAGGATACCATTTATGTAATAAATAATTTTAAAAAAATCGCAAAACCAAGTAATTAAATTATCCAAATTAATTATATTAATTTAAATATACATGCATCTATAAATGTATAAATTAATGTGATTGTCAATATTTCCTCAAAATCATTAATAAACATTTATACATTTTGCAACAATTATTTGTTAATTTTTCAAAAGTGTTTACCGTGAGCACAATAAATAAATATTCCATAAATTACAATTATTATTACTTGGCTGGTAAATCATTTTTTTCGGGTTTTTATTTATTTGATGGTCAAATATTTATTTTTCTGGCTGTTTGATATACATATAAAGCAGATTCGCGATGCAACTTGAAATTTGCTACAAGCGAATAAATTTATTGATTTTTATTTTAGTGTAAATATGAAATACATGTTTCGCCGAAAAATTTTTAAGTATTTTTTCCCCTCATTTAAAAAAAAATTTTCAAGAAAAAAAACTTATGTCAAATATTTGAACATCATGTAAAAAGTGCGATTCTTACATATTACTAAAATTATAAGTAAAAATACATTAGCATTAATATATTTTTAGCTTATCATCCCCAATATGAGTTAGCGACCGTAATTCGATCATTAACTCACCTCTCTTCACTGTCACCACATAAATTTGGAAGGTTTTTCTCACTTAATACTACACATCACGCCTAAAAACTGACAGTTTACTATAATCCGAACATAAATCCCATTTACTAAATTGATTAGTTTTAAATAATCTGAATCTAATACATCACAATACAATAGGTAACATTGCGAAAATTGTTATAATTAGAATTCGACTCAATTATTAATAAAATAGCTTAACTATACACATCTTGAATCAAATGTATTCATATTTAGATAATTTGTGGAAATATAAATATTAAAAAGGCTCCGTATAAATAAATCCGTCTCATAAATTTGCTAAACGCAGTCACTGGGTTGAAGGGTAGTCCGTACTAAATACTCCTCGTAACACCCTATTATGTCCAGAGTTAAAGCTAGTTTCGACCTATGGCAAATTATGATCTTTTTTTCAATTTTTTAAAAATATTTTTAACAACAAACATTAATTATTATTTACAAAACAGATTTGCCAAAAAACATGCACATTATTTTAGACTAATGTACCTTTGTTTTTTACTCGTTCGCAAAAAAACAAGTACGTTTAAACATGTCAACAATATTATAAGAATAAAAATATTTGAGGATACATCTTGAAAAGTCTTTTGAAATATTTCTTACTATATTGATAAGGAAAAAGAAACATATGTCAGTTGATAAAACAGTTTTCAAAAATTGGATTAGTTTAATATAAGATAATACCACAATTTAATATAACAGAAAATAATTCCATAAACATGTCCGCTTCTTCCGCGGTTACCTGCACAAACCCAACCAGACATATCCGTCTGACTGACGCTCGGATAATGAAAATGTCTCCACGGCGTGATTGGGTCCCGTCACCCGCAGGCTTACCCTCTACCAGTCCCCATTGTTCCAACCCCCGGTCTGAGTTCCAACCCCGGTCCCTCTAAGGCATCGCATTTAATTTTCATATTTTCAATTTTCCTTGTCCCAAACAAACATGATACATCGTAAGCCGTAAGAGAATTGCGGCCTCAAGCGCTGCCAGATAAGATTGTTTTAAAACTGTTAACGGTTACCTTTCCTAGAAAACTTCCTTATTGGAATATACCGCACGATTGATATCTGATATACAACGTGTACCTGACGTAGGTTTATGAAATTCACTTAATATGATTGACATGTCAAATTGAATCTATTATTCAATAAACAATGCTTTGAATTAATACTGATTCGTTTATTTGTTTTTGTTACAGTTGGATGCAAAAAAGAGCCCTCTCGCGCTTCTAGCGCAAACGTGCAGCGCCATCGGGGCTGACTCTCCGAACCCCAAGCTTATATCTGCCGCCGAGAAGGCTAGTAGCAAGAGCAGCCACAAACACTCTTCGGATAGCTCGAGAGATAAATCTTCTCCTTCGTCGTCCATCAGCAATAACTCAGGCAACGACGTTCCCGTCAAGGCCAGCTTCAAGCCTTACGAATCGTGCTTGACGGCCAGAGACAAGACGAGATCGCCAGAGGAAAGGAACTCCAGCGGCCAGAGAGTCCGCACTCCCGTGTCGTCCAAGGGAAGCGCCGCCACCACGCCCGTTCAACCGCGATGCGCCAGCAACCATAGTTCTTCTTCACAAAGGACCTCTCCACCGCATCAAAGGAAATCTCCATCCGAAAAGTCCTCGGATAGAATGAGCCCTTCGCAAGTATCACCTCACAGGCAAAACGGAGACTCTAACTCAAATAGTTCTCTTCATAGTCCCGGTGGAAAGATCGGCTACACTCCCAGCGTACTGAGCTCCGCCAACGATCCCAGCGTCAAAGATCTACCTTTAGGCACGTTCAAACCTGGTCATGGAATTCCCGTAAGCACGTCGGCGTTTCTCGGAGGACTTCCATCTCATGGGTTTCCGCTGCCTGCAGATTTGATGGCCGGAGGACTGCTGGCTGCCCAGCATCACGCTGCGCTAAAAGCCGGAGCGCTCAATCCTTATCTCAGCTACGCGAGACTGAAGGCCGGAGCCGAGCAGGCCTGTCGCGATCCCTACTGCACAGGATGCTCTCTAAGCGCCCACCTGCTCGGATACAAAGGCGCTTGCCCGGCCGGCTGCGCCCAGTGCGACCACGCCAAGCACCCCGCCTTCCCCCCGCCCGGACACCCGGCGGCAGCGTACGCCCACGCTCAGCTGGCCGCCCTGGCCGCCGCCTCTCAACTTCCCTACGTCTGCAGCTGGGTAGCGGGAGACTCTGCGTACTGTGGAAAGCGTTTTGCTGGATCTGAAGAACTGCTGCAACATCTTCGCGGGCATGCTGCCGCTCTCGGCGAAGCTGGAAGCTTAGGAGGAGCACATCCGCTGCTTCCACGAGCGTACCCGACGCCTCCGCTGTCCCCGCTAGCGCCCCGCTTCCACCCTTACAGCAAGCCGCCGCACCTGATGCAGCACGGGCAGCTCCCCTTCCCCCTGGCGCCTCACCCGTCACTGGCTGCGTACTTCCCCCCGTACCCGCTGTTCGGGCCCCGCGGGCTGCACCCCTGAGGACCGTCCTCGCTCCGCTCTCCCGACGAGAGCGCCGAGCGCTGAACAAGCCAAATATGTGACTGTGGTATAGACAAGACAAACCTGTAAATATTTACCCGAGTTAAGTTATTTATGCTACTCGTCACCTCGGTGGAGTCTCCCTACCGGAGAAGATACGAAATTGCCCAGCGACAGATCTTCATAAAAAAAAAACCCACGCAGTTCGGTATTCATCAATTTAAAAAAGTAATAACAATTTCGTGAAAGTATCGACTTATTGGAAACCTCCACAATTCTATTGCGTAGAAACAGCGGTAGCTTCTGCAATACAAGGAAACCTTCAGAAGGCTTGTATAGTTTATTGTCGCCTTACCAGCTCATAGAATACAAAATGCGTATATTTTTAAACATAACTCATTAGCGCATCTCATTTTTCAATTTCTAAAATAATCTTAATAAGTATAAAGTTGCATCGACTGTTCGCCATTTCGTATCCTTCGGTGTCTTTCGCTAGTCTCGGAGGTAACAATCACACACAGACACGGGCCACCCTGTACATATCTGCCGTTTTGTGACCATATCTCTTGTTGTTGTTGATATGAAGAGTGTAAAATATATAAATATGAATAGTTAAGATTTTGACTCTTTGATAAACCAGTGTAAGCGCGTCGTACAAACAGGTTCTAAAGAACTGAAATAAAATTTGTGAAGTTGGGATGTACTGCGATTGTTGTATTACCAAAAATCTCTAAACCTTAATCTAAACTTCACCGTAAATTAACAAGTACATCAAAATTACTCCTGTTTTTAGTTGTTATATTTTATGATTGGGTGTTTTTTACTACTGTAATACATCAGCTGCCTTTTGAATTCGAATTATATAGAAGCAATCTAACCTTTTCAGGATCGCGGCCGTTGAATTCGTGGTTGCATTTTGGGTGTTTAAAGCTTCAAAACTATTATTTACATGTCAAGCGTACTCGGAGAGGTGCGTTCAATCTCAAATGAACACCAATCCTATATTATAAATCTATGTGATTTTATTGTAGATGCTCACAAAATAATATTATTGTTTAAATTTCCCAAAATGCATATTGTTATTTTATATTCTTAAATATGTATGTATTTCACAGCTGTTGTTTTATATAATTTTACCAATTCATATAGATCTCTAAACTCGCTTTCTCTACCCACTTGTGAAAAAATGATATTTTTTCTATCGATACAGTAAAAGTTCGTGTGATTAAAATAGATTTTAAAACTCAAAATTGTCAATCCAAAGTTCAAGCTTATTTTATTGTATTATATAAATTAATTTTAATTAAGAATATTTAAAAGAAAAGCAAAGCAGAATAGCTGAACACAAATTATTATTGATTGAAATAAAATTAATGAACAGGTGTGTTAAAAAAAGCATAAAACTCCTGAGAGGTTACACTTTACAATACTGTTCAATAAAAAATATTTAGGCCTGTAATTACCTACCTATTTTCACATAGTAAGAATATATCTAATATTACCTACGACGATTTAAATAAGCACAATTTATCGTTATAATTTATGGTTATTATTATTATTATTATTTGTTGTTCAAATTCAGATTAATAAATGGAAAATATAATTTGAAATTACGATTTTATCTTGTTGTTTTCATTCTTCCCTTGTGCAAGTCATGACATGTTAAGTGGCAAGACATTTATGTCACTTTTGATAGCAATAAGTCTGCGGCTGTCGCAACGCCCACCAGCCGAGATCTTATCGCCTTGCCAATTTGGCTTCTGTTAATTTCCTAGTTGAATATCATATGGGTCGACAGTGTTAAGATACAGATCTAAAGCCCACTACATACTGACACACCGGTCGTACGACAAACCCAATACAACTACTCGACGTTAAATGAGTCGAACGATATATATTATATGACACGCACCTTATTGTATTACTATTAAAAATTTTAAAACATCATTAGCGGAGAATCTATATACAAATGCATCATACTGAAATAATGTACACAAATTGATGATGACCTGGTGTATAAGGTCGAAACTAGTTATGCAAAATAATTCTTATAAACTCACAGTGAAGATATAAATAAAAAGTTATTGTTTATCATTATAATAATGGATCTTCACCATTCAAATGCCTTGTCCCTCAACAACATACACAAATAAAGTTTAATGTTTGTATAAATCATTTTAAAACTTTACTTATTATTTCTAAACCGAGTATTCAAAAATGACGCTTTTATATATATTATAAAGGAATTTTTTTGTTGTTCTTTATTTTATTTTGATTAGACTTTCTCATTTTCACATCTTCACAATATATTTACTTATTTAGCGGTAAGAATCAAAAGGTTTCTCATGACAAAATACTATAATATACACTCAACTTGCATGTCGCATATATTCACAAATTATTACAAGTTCACAACTGGCTATTGAATAACCCAAACACAATCAGTAAAAAAAAATTAAGCAATATATTTTTTAATACTTTATAAGCATGTATTAGATAAATAATACAGTAAAAATGCAGGCTTTTAATATCTACGAAAAATGCAACAAACTATTTACATAACATCGCATTTACATTCTCACAAGCAGCGCTTTGAATTCGGTTTTCTTTTTTGTGGAAAAAAACGAAATAAAAATATACTTCGTTATTTTAAAAATACATGAAATTCTCCACCGCCGACCACGGACGCCTAATAAAATTCCGCGCGCCGTTTCAAACAATTCGCCACTAAACTTTCCTAATATAATAATGCCAAAAAATATGCCACGAGGCGCCCATGCTTGCAACGTTTCCAGAGGATTATTTCAGTACGCCACTGTCTTTAGTGGATTATCTCGTGAAATTGATATAAATGTGATTTTTTATGAACGATACATGTTTATACCATGAATAAAATGAAAATCAGGCAGTACCAAATTTTAAGCATACAAGTGGTGATTTTTTTACCGTACTAAACATATTATATTGATTGTGTTTAATACAGATAATTGAATCCAAAAATATTTCCATATATACTGTCCTAATAACATGCATCTCTAATAATTTAAATAAATAAAATTGCTGTTCAAAATTAATACACCTGATATACCTTTCTAGGTGAATATTTTTTTTTTTACGATTTATCATACTATTTAAGTAATCATTGTTTTTAACGGGGAGAACACTTGGTGGCATTCCATTTCAATGTTTTATCTAAAATATTATTTATCATACTCTCGTAGCACATGTTTCGGCCAAAACATTCAAGCTGAAAATTTCATTCTAGGTTATATTTTGCTTATTTAATCACGTGTCAAACTACCAAGCGCTCTAAACTGAAAAAAAAATGAAAAAGGCGAAGCGTTCAGGCTTCGAGCAGTTTGTTAAAAAGAAGTCTGACAGACAATGGCAGCCGATCTGATCAGACGCGCCCGACAGCCGCCGCTGGAGGAATTCTAAATAAAGCATGGCGCTGACACCGCGCCATTGTTGTGTCATGGCGGAATGTGATTTGGCGGAGGAGCTCGGAATTGGAAGGAATTAGAGAGGGGCCCGATCATTTCAAATGCGCCGGGGAGTCTATAAAAAATGTTTTATCTTTGTTAAAAAATGTTTTGTCATATACATCGTGTTTTCGAAAATACATTTTGTCATTAAAACTATTGTTTAAAAAAGCTTATTTAAACAAGTTTTAACAATTGGAAATTAGTCTATACTTCGTTGACATATGTGAATAACACGCTAAATTGGATACACAGTGAATTTAAATGCTTGGTTCATAATCATAAAAACTAAATGAAAAACATGCCTCTTAAGATCTTCACGGTGTATACATTATTTTAAAATAGAAAACAAAACTTAAAATGTATTATTTTATGATTATAATGAGATAGATTTAGGCGTGCAATGCATTTATATACGTACGAACTGCACTTATCGATATATATAATTTATAGTTGAAATATGCTTAAAAATAACGATAATTTAACGCATAAACAATATGAAAAGTTTGAATTACAAAAGACTTTCAATAAAAGACTTCACGGGTTATATTTTTAAATAAGCTCAAAATTAAAACCGTTGCAGTTTCACTATCAATCCCAGATTTATTCGTGCGTCGTATAATAATTGATTTGTCTCAGGCCATAAACGAGGCTCGGTTCTGTTTTACTTTATGGTCAAATCATTTTACAGCCCAGTAAAAAAAGCTTCCATTAGATTTATTACCGCGGGCTCTCCGCTCCAGCCATGAATCCGTCAACTTATATGGCAACGGCTTTAATAAAAGTATTACTGGTGGCCATTACCGGAGCCGCGCGATTCGGCAACGCCGCCGCTCTTCTCGGTTCTTAGCTACCCGCTGAAACGTCGAATTTTCACTTAACAGTAACAGTTATATTGAAAATGAAAAAAGTATCACAAATATAAGTCCTCATCAAGACGCACCGAGAATATCGGGGAGCATAAAATAAAATATATACATTTAGATACGCTATTTGTTTCACGCGAAGTTGCTTACTTAAAGTATTCAGGCTCTGAACTGAAGGGCAGCAATAAATCTTTTCGATTCCATAAAAAACAGAAAGAAATTTCATTAAATTATAATCGAAATGATACTAATTTCACTACTAGGCAAATGTCTAAGAATGCATAAAAAGTAATTGATAAATGCGTGAGGTCTTTTTTATTAAATTATATAAAATATTTAGTAAAAATAACGCAATAAACTAGCAGCCAGTTGCTTTTATAGATAAAAACAAATATATTTACTTCCAGAAAAAATATTAAAATTATGGTATTATTGTCGAATATCTTTTTATTTACTTTAAAAACTTATATGCTACACTTCATTATATATTTAGTATTGGGTTGTTATATAAATACAAAACATGAAATAAAGCATATTTTTTATTGTTTACTCGTAAAAAGCTATAATAAATAACACAAAAGCTACCAACATTACAATTAAAGCATAATAAAGCCTTTTTGCATGCAAAAACAAGCATTTTATTACTTAATTGCAAATCCTAAAAACTTTGTACGCCGGACTCCTTTCATCTCCCGCCCGGTTATCTATCAACGACCGTAACAATGCACAAACAAAAAGCCAATTCAAAAGCAGCCAGTCGATGAATTAAAAATATACGAACCTTGAGCCGTTCGGTCGTAAAACACTTTTAACAATAAGTGACCAAAAGAAACCGCTGCCCTGGCCGACAATAACCATAAAGTTGGCACAATAAAAGCGGCATGTGCCATTACAATGCCGTGATCCGCCGTGCCGCGAGTGAGCTCACATCTCAGGCTGCTAGCATGCCAGTCGTCCGTCGTGTAAACGATGCAGAAAAATATTCCCTTTTGAAATATAAACGTAGCCTTAAAACAACTTCTACGGCCTGTAACTTAAAGTCACAATCTGTATTTATCTTCACGATATTCATTAAAAATATTTAAGTTCATTGATTGCAACAACTATCTTCTGAAACAAGATTCCATGTTCGTTTAAAGGAACATGAAATGTCTTGTGAAAAATGAAAAAAAAGAACTGAATGAAAACCACCAGAACGAGTAGATTGTATTAGAGCATGTCAAAATTACTGCTGGCTTGTAGCATTGCAATTGTAATTTCTAACGTCTACGCACAGGTGTATAATTTTACCTGTTTTGTTTCTAATTAGGTGAGTTTTACACTTTCGCTGGTTAATAAAATCTACTTATTTCCACTCATGTATTTATGCATTTGAATTACTTAAAAAATATATAACCTTATTACTAAAAGTTTGGAAAAATAATTAGCCGACGGTGATTGTAGATTTAACGCAAATCTGTGTTTGCGGCGCAATTACAGAAGTAACAAATTAATATGTAAAAAATACAACAATAAAAACTAGATAAGAACTATACAATCCATAAACATTTCAGCAAAAACAGTAAAAAATTCAAATTTCAACAATAAAAATACAAACTTTATATCCTAAACGACCTATATCGTTTGTGACGCATATCTTCTTGCATTTTTAAATAATATAATTTTATTTTATACTTACCATTTTAGATTGCTGAATGAGAATAATATTTTTTATTTACGCAGATATTTTTTTAGGTTTCGAGTAAAACACTTAAATGCAGCCATCCGTGGGCATGGCTGAGTTTTACAATGGGAAAAACCTATAACGGTTACTTGAATATTAATTAACATACTAACAAAAACATAATCACTATCTGTCAACAGGTAGTGAAACAACATAATTTACATTAATTCGGCGTGAAATTAATACTTTTATCGCTACGAAAATTTATATTTCTAAACCATGAATGAAATCATAATCGCTTTAGTTTATAAAAATATATATTACGTGAAACACTTATTATATCAGAGAAGTTGATCGTGTGTTGTCCGAGACGTGAATGTCTATTGTACGTGACAGACAGGAATGCTCTTTATAGCCATTAACTGTTTCATCGTTCTTCATATGGACATCCTTTTGTGTCTCGAATGGCGACAAATTCAGTATCGAGATGTGAAAATCCTTGTGTCGGATATTAATATTAACCTAATTTTTGTGTGGCTGGTGTTGGGGCTTACAATGTATTTCTTTAGTTTCGTTATTGAGTTATGTAAAAAAAAATATGTGAAAAAATCCTTTTTCTGCATAAATAAATAAATAAGAACTAAATAACAAAGATAGAAATAAATTTAACAGATAAAACAAAAATAGAAAACTGAGTGAATTTATTGAGTTTATATAATGCAAACATCCTATGTACACTATTTAATTTTAACGAAAAATAAATAGTAATTGAGTTTTAATTAACAATACGTACGTTGCAAAATTATTAAGTTTTGCACGTCAATAAAAATAGTGATGTGCAAAAGGCGAATGCCGCTCACGCATGAGGTTTTCACGATCGCGCAGCAGCCGAAAAAAAAAACCTTCAGGGACCGGAGATCTAGAACGAAAGCCGCCTTCTCGGCGGCCATGATAAGGCGGCCATTCATTACTACAGGTGCCGGTTTTTACTGCGGCCAGACAGCGGCCCGCTACCGGTAGCCGAAAATTTACATTTATAATACTCGGACATTATTTATAAAGCGATCTGCTTCACGGCGCCCAGGCCATATTTTTTTTATATCTGATTAAGTGATGTGCAGAACCTATTTTTAAAAATAAGTTTTCTGACACGTTTTGGTGGGTATACCCTCGTTTGGATATAAATAGATGTTTTGTTGTAAACTACTTTATTTTAGGGATCTTTCACAATCGTGATCTGATCTAGTATATATTTAATTGCATCTAAGAACGATTAATGACGTGATCTGTAAATTGTTTACTATTGATAAAAAAAAGTCAATATTATTTATTAATACTTTTTTTATTTTTGTAAATCCGAATAATTTAAACCAAATTTAATGATTAACTTAATTAATTACAAATCATGGAATATAATAAATTAATAGTTTAACTTAAGAAAGTACAGTACATGTTTTAAACCCCAAACTCAGATTTGTAAGGGTGTCCCTGATAATATATGTTTTTCAAAAAAATCACAATCGTTTAGTAAAATATTTTTTTTTATAGTTGATGATTGTACTGATGTATAAAGTTTATTAATCTTAATTACACACCGTTAATAGTTATTGCGGACATTAGAGTAATATAATTAATAAATCTCATTTTAATGTATCTTATAAAAGACCTTCGTACTGTTTTAATACCATTCATAAATTATATAATCGTTATTAAACTATAAATTTTAAACAACCAGTGATGGCAGAAAAACCACTTTTTCGTCAAACTTAATACTGTCTAACGATGTATATATTAATACACCTATAAAATTATTTAATTATAAATATGTTGTAATACGGAGGCAATATAAAGTCGAATCTTTAAGATAATAATATCTGCTTTTTATTTAAAAATTTATATCTTAAGGAAACCGTATAAAACAGGCAAGTAACTGCTAACCTAATGCTGGATCGAATAAAAACAATTTAGTAATAAAGATACAGTGTCGCTATAAAATATTAGTTGGATTAATTTTATTGGCAAAATATGTTAATTGATTATTTCGGCTTAAAATAATCGGGCGATAACATTAATTACATTTTAAATTAAAAGTCCCACTCTCCCAAGGATACTTTTTATGTATTTATTTTTATTTATAAGATAAGTGTTTTATTTTCGAATCCATGCAATAAAAATGTTATTAATTAGAAGCTGATTTATTGCGATCTGATAAAATCGGACCACAGAGAACGAACCAATAATTTAAAAATATTTTAACATATTGTCTGCAAGCCAAGTATAAATATTCATTATCTATTTTTTGATCCTGGCTTTACCAGATTCAATCATTAAATAATATATAAAACAACCCGTATTTTAATAAGCTTTAATCATTTATCAGAACATGCTTGCCCAGGACCTGTACTTTTCTTTCAGACATGGCAGTTAAATCTAGAGAAAATAGAGAAACAATATGGAAACAAGTAAAATTATTTTATTATTCCCATTCAAAGTCACCTCAAACTACTGCTTCTTGATAGAGATGACCTCTCATCTTTGATTTATTAGACATACATTGTCAATCTGCCAGTTTATTAAAATAAATATTTAAATAATATTTAAAATATATAAATAGCAATACATCATTTTTATAGTACATCTACTTCAATGTTAGTGTTCTAAAATAAATAAAACGTCACATTTGGTTGCAGTAAAACCAACTTGCTTATTTTGTAGTTTCTCGAATAACATCCCAGTCTGAACAAGCGTCAAAGATTAAAGAAAAAAACATAAGATGGATAGTATAATTTAGTAAAAATAAAAAATATACTCACTTAAAATGCAAAAGAATTTTTATCTCATGAAAATGTTTAGATTAAAGATTGCAGTACTAAAGATACGTTTATTTCAGACAAGACATTTAGCGCATCTCCGCTGCGATGATTATCTCGAATTTCTCGCATTCGGCAGATAACTTCTGCCCACGAGGCGACACT
The DNA here is from genome assembly GCA_022113835.1 of Atopsyche davidsoni. NCBI lineage: Eukaryota > Metazoa > Arthropoda > Insecta > Trichoptera > Hydrobiosidae > Atopsyche > Atopsyche davidsoni. Next base: position 5,674,048 of record JAILWY010000021.1, read on the forward strand.
GGATGACGCGCCACTGTCTCACAACATGAGGCTGAGGACACAGTATAATAAAAAAATTCATCATAAAGAATAAAAATATATTATTTATATTAAATATATACTTTGTTATTGAATATTATGCCTTGAGATATATATATATATATATAATATTTGGATAGTCACGTTCACTACTCATACAGAATTCTGACAGTAGTTAAAATTTTGTCATATCTACTACAGTACTTACAAATTTTATAAATTTTATACGTTGATGATATGCACCTGAACGCTTTTCGTACGTCCCTAAAAGCCAAATAAAACGCTTAAAAAAGACGTTTTATGCCCAGCCCTGACTCGAAGGCATAAAGATGCAATCTTCTGCCGCGAGCTTGTACTGCCGCTGATATTTATGTTTTTAATCATAAATTAGATGATAATCTCATCCAAGATGAGGCATAAACTGCGCAACCCTACACCGAGCCGCAGCCTTAAGCCGCGTTAACAATTTAAGCTAAGTGGCTTAAAAGTACGCCATTTTGTCAGTGCGTGGTATAATACCGGCTTAATAATGTACGGAATAACATTCGTGTATGTCGCTTCGCTTCGTTTTTATTTATTACATTACCGTGTAAGGCTGTTATTTATTTTATACGCTTTTATTGTGTATACTCGGCCGGTTTCAAATTTACAAGCAAAGATATAAATTGAGCAGTAATTTAAAAAATTTAATTGTAGCCATTAATACACGATAAAAATTCCCTTTTTTATAGAGCTTCAGGGGTAGTCACATTTTATCAATAATAAAAAAAATTATATTACAAAAATAAAAAGCAAGCTTTGTCCAAAACAGTAAGCTTTTTAGTTATTCCACGTGATATTTTAGTATGTTAAAGCTCCCCCAAAAACTAGTGAAATTCTATTGATGTAAGAAATGAATAATAAATATCTTAACATACAATAATAGTTTTTAAGTGATAACAGGATATACATTAAATAAACATGTAGTGTCCAAAAACCGAAATCGGTTGTTTCATTTTTAACTTTTAAAGCTTTCCCGAAAAGTATAACATTAAGCAGCTTTCTTCCTTAAAGGTTAATATACCAAGTTCATCTTTGATAAGCCTAGGTGGTGCAACAGCTGGTGCTTCTTTACGAATAGCGCCTCCTTCTGTGGTTGTGGTCATTCGATACGGGAATGTATTGATACTCGCCCACGTATTTCGCATATATTCTGTTAACTATGTGAGAATTGCTGCACTCGTTTCCTTAGCTGATGCCGTTTTTTATTACATAAATTATTAATTTAACGTATTGAAAAAACAAAATTGACCTTGGATATTTTTTCAGAAGTTAACAAGATCTTCTGTAGAATAATCGAATCTTGATATAGGTATTATTTTGTTTGTCCTCCGGTTAGAGCGATGTAGTCTAACCGGCAAACACACTCATGTAACAATATAATTTATAATATATTTGTTACCAAGCTAAAAATTTCTCAAACCAATGATTGTTCTTGAATATTTTTAAAAAATACACACTTTTTACCCATTCAATAGTTTAAGGAAGTCAATACGTTAAACTTTATATTTTCATTCAGATTATCTAAAACAACACAAAACGTTGTCTTTGAGAAACACATAAATTAATAGTAAAATATATTTTAAAGCAGTAAAGCAGTAAACCTGATATAAAATGAATCGCCAATGATATTTATTAGATAAAAAATACAAGTTGCATACATATGAAACTAAAAATACATTTAAAATATTTACGATTATTCTTTAAATCTCCGCTTACAGCAGTATCAACTTGTTAAACGTTTAAAACCACTAAATTACGTAATTTCCTCGTAAAGCCGCCATTTTGTAATCCAATTAATATCCTGATTGCATTATCCCGTGAATTACGTTAAACCCAGATAACTCGCCTCTTCAATAACTACTTTAACGGCAGAACGTCTCACTCCGCGAGAGAAATGCCTTTTGCCAACCCTACTCACGCCCCGGTTGTACCATTTATTTTTACTGACCATCAAAGCATCGAGTGGGATAGGGATGGTAAAAACACTCACTGCGCTATTTACAATATTCAACTCCTTTTGAAATCACCCATTTTTGAATGTGTGAAATAATTTTAAAATTTAAATTTTACCTCTAAATTAGTTACATTTAATATGCACAGCGTAAAAATTATAAACCATCACAAGAAGTATAATCATCTGTACTAAAGTCATGAAATTAAATTCAATTGCATGTATATTCAAACATTGAACTGTTAAACGTTCAATTCATGGTAACCAATCTAGATTATCACTTAAATTGCTTATACTGAATATATGTATCAAATAATTTAAGGAATGTGAATTAAAATATAAATAAACGACTAAGCACTCCTTGACCACTACACGTTGCATGCTTTCTGATTATTGAAGGACTAAGTAGTTACTTATGCTATGAGTTAAACTGTTAAACTTAGTATAACCTTTTTTGATTGCTCAAATTCTGTTTAAATTTAATATTCCCTCAAGTTCACACTGTCGCGTCAAAACCGTATGACGATTTTATCTTGATTTTTTTCTGACATTTTAACATATATATTCAAGCACAAATATTTTATTTTATGATGAAAAAACTAAAATTTTATTTTGATGGTAGTTTTGTAATTTAACGTAATATTTGAGATAAAAAGGGTTTTTATTATCTTAAGTAATGGCGTAACTGAAAGAAATAAATAATAGTGAATGATAAAATTGAAGTCGTGTCGAGTTTGCTCTTGACAATACTTACTGTTTAAGACGGCCAAAAAATTCGATGTCGCGGGTCGTGCATGTAATTACATCGCGAACATAAAAAATCGGTTGTGGGAAGCTTTAATGGATAAATAAGTTAGGCCAAATCCCGACTCACGCATTTGAATAACTGCTAATTTCACGATATCGGTGCTGTGATCGCGGCGCGGAGAGAATTCCGACGCTACCGGCGCAGTCGCCGGCACTAAATCTAGTTTTATTCGACAATTAAATCCGTCGGCATTTTGTATCAGGCATAAATACGCATTATCGTTAAAACGTCTTCGGGACGTCGTAAACATTCGCGCCGGGCGAGTCCATTATTTGTCTGTGGGAGTTTATGTATCGACTCGTGTTTTTGTGATAAGCCTCTCTTGCCTTTCACTCCCCCGGAACGGATTCGGAGTCGAGATTTTTTCGGATTTAACCAAATTAATGGCGGACAGGTTATTAAAATAACGAATTTTGTTGTTGTTTATTATGTATAATGTTCGCTTAACGCTTGTGTGCCAGAATATATGAGATTTAATAAAATTAATACTAAATAATCCGCGATGCAGACATAATTTTGAAATATTTTATTTCGACTTGAAAAAAACTCATTTCTTAAATTTGCATCTTGAATTTGTCATTATATTTTACGACTTAGCACAACATTTTTTTAAAAAATATAAGTGATGTTTCTGTATCGGAACAAAAAAATATTTTTCATAAATTCCACTTTTTATGTGACAATTTTAAACGTTTTTTAGCTTTCATTACAAAAAAAATAGATTCATATATATAAATTTGTTTAGAGATGACATGACAAATAAGCTCTCAATTTACATATTCCAAAAATAATTTAAAGTCAATAATTCTCTATCGGGCTTCAGACAAATTGATTTTCCTGATCCGACTAGTAAAATAAAAATCTACACGCAGCGACACCCATTCACACATCCGAACATCAAACGTTCCTCGATCAATCCATTCCCGGCGTGTCATTAGCGCCTCTCGGGCCAGGCGCGATATGCATGAATCGCGTGTCCGCGCCGCGGGGGGCTGACCAAATATCTTTATGGCGGCCGTCTCTCGTCGCGGGCCATTACACGTGTGCTTTTAACTTCTGATGCTGAGTGCGGCTCCACTGTCTGTGAACACGGCTGCTCTGCCACCGGAGAACGTTTGCTTTGACCCCTACTACGTAATGAGTATTTCTTACTTATCAATATATAATTTTTTTAAATAAATTTTTAGTGATGTTTTCATGTTTTACTCACTGACGCTACTAGTTTTGCTAACGTCGGTATTTTGGCAACTATCAAAAATATTGATGGTATCAATATTTTCAACAGAAAGATGAATTCCATTTTTATTTTTAAATAAAATACTCGAGTGATTTTTCAACATGCAACATGCAAAAATCACTCAAGTATTTTATTAAAAATATCGAACACACGAATACATATCAAATAACAGTAATCAATATATTTTAATGAATGCATGTTAAATTAAAGTGTTGTAGTAATTCAAATCTCTTATTTAAGCCCCAGGAAGTTGTTATTACTGTTAATTATTAATATATGTAATATTTGAGTTTTTTTTAATTCACTGTACAATCTAAAAGCAGACGACTGAATAGCATCATATTAAAAATTAGGTTAATTTTACAAAAAAATCAACATACATTAATTACTTAATTAATTATTTCAACACACATTTTTTAATGTAATATAATACACTCGAACTTACTTAGCACCAATTTAACATTTTTCATGAATTCATGAAATTTTTTTGGCAGTTTTTTTTTTTTTTTTTTTCTAATATATATTATCAGAGTGTGTAAGCCAGTCTATGGTAGACCCTGTTAAATGTACGATAAGTTCTCAGAGGCGTCATGTATCTGTGGTAATTTGCCATGACTTGGACGATCCATCGAGCAGTATGGCTGCCGAGTCGCGGCTCAGAAATAGCTGTATTGTGTCGGCGAGAAGTCCGCGGCCGCCCCGCTGGCCCGGCAGATTTATGTCCACTTGTTTTAAGAACTAATTAGAAGAGCCGTTAAAATGCTTAAAGTTCTCTGGCTGTCTGCTAATGGATCATAGATTATGTTTTGGAGGTCATCCCAGTTTATTTTAATTTTATGTTTGGGTTATTGTCTTTGATAGAGATGCTGATTGTGAAATTGCGAGTTTTGAAAGTTTTATTTGCCGTGCACTGTCACTTTTTGTAAACATCGAGTGTTATATTAAACGTAATGTTTTAATATAAAATTATTTTGCGTTATTTAAGCTTGAATAATATTTGAAAAAGTTTGTAATTTTTTAGAAAAAAAAATGACTAAATTTCTCTTATCAAAACTTTAAATCAGGGATCTTTATGGTTTTTAACGCTTGATTTGTTGACATATTTGAATGATATTATATTATTGATTTACTATTACTTTATTAAATGACTTATTAAACCACTTTTGTCAAGAGTAACATAGACAATAAATTGTAACAACATAAAGATGTCAAAACTTAATTAATAAGTATTTATTCAAGTAATGAACGTTGCATCGATTTTTTACAGCTAAATTACTTTTGATAATTTACAATTAAATATGATAGTTGAATCGAGCCTATCAATGTCGTGGTGAATTTAAGTTGTTTCCATTCTCATATAAAGCTCAATGTCAAAATATCTGGCTTGAATACAAGAAACGTTAAACAAAAATAATTAAGACAAGATTAACACTTAATCTCAGCATACTAAAAAATTTAAAAAAATATTAATTGAAGAGAAAAGTCCAGTTCGAGTGACGGACGTATTAAAATCTAATCATACTCCAACAGACATGCTTAATCCACCTATATCAATATAAACAAATTTCACAAACGATATTTGATGAAATCGAAGCGTACACACTAAATTTTTTTTAAAAAACCACCAAATTATCCCAACCGCACACACGTGCAGAGCGAAAAACATAAAAACCCGTCGGATATAAAGACATCAACAGCATTATTTTTTCTGAGAATTTTAATAGCATATTAATAAAAATCAGACGCGTTAATCTATTAACTTCCCCGCTAGTAAATCTCCCCGGACGGGAAACACATCGCAGGCCGATATGCCAACTTTTAACGCGAGTGGCAGATCAATCTCGTGCCAAGTCACGGTTCAGGGGTGGCCAGCGCGAGTCCGAGCAGCCTCAGAAAAAGATCAGCTTGACCAGTGGTCTTTTCATTTTAAAGCAAAGTTCTAAAAAAATATGTATTACTATTACATCAACTGTAAGTTAAAGAAAAAAAAAAGAAAAGTTCTGCTCAAAAATACAACTACATCAGTCATTAATACTTTTGTTAGGTTATTGCTGTTCACAATATGTCTACTATATTTTATATTTCACTTTCACCAGCTAATAATTACCAATGAGCTTTAATAATTTTTGACATTTGATTCTAATTAATTAGACTTTGGATATATAAAAGAAAACGTTTACACTTTAATTTATTGTGATTTTTATCTACTCTTTCACTACATCAACTACTTTTTCTGTGTGATCAAAATAACTCTCGCGTATGCCTGCTATAAATATTTCCACATCTTCGAAATCAGCTGTTAAACGAACTCTCATCGTGTCCATAACAAATAGCGGCGTCAACCACGCCTCAAAATCAAAAAAACGAAAGTTCCAATGAGAAAAAATAAACGAAATAAATTCCCACCTGGCAACACAGTCGGCAAAACAATTAAATCAAACCGGCACCAAGAAAAACCTCTCGCACTCTGTTGTGACGTTGAAATATTGTCACAATTTTTCATACGCGCGGATTAATAAACATTCGTATACGTTTCAATTATTTACGCCCCGATATATTACCGTTTTAAATGTCGACTATGTAAAGCTGTGGACACAATCAATTCATTTCTAAGACGTCCGCCCAGCGAAGCAACACCACCTGCCGCTCGTATATCTTCCGGCCCGGCTAAAGCTGTGGTTACAGCATGACAGATGCTATCGCCCGGTGGCAGCGCGTCGCGTCCGACAGATTCTGTGAGATATTTTAAAATAATTTTGTACGAACGCTGCCCGGGCATTTGTCACTTCGTGTGGATGTTTTGAATTTTTAAATGAGACGCCGCATTGTGCATCAATCATCATTATGTTGATGCGCGTGTTTTTTTGAATTCATAAAAACTAAAATTAAATACAGTAATGATTTTTTCACGTTCGTTCTTAATTTTTCTCATCATTCAAGACAAAGGAAAACATAGTTAACATGAAATTTTTCTACGTGTGAAATAAAGCTGTTCATATTTTAGATTTGAAATACATGCAAAAAAATTAAATATGTTATTCGTTGTGTCTGTCATATTTAAGAAAATAAATAATGTCCTAATCATCTTTTACAAGATATTCTTGTTTTTATCATTCACATTCAAAATAGTTTACATATTAATTTCATCAAAAAAATATTTGATTTTAAATAAACGATGGGCCTTACTGCTGAAAAATTTTGCAAGAAAGAAATGTTGATATCACGTATATTTTAATTAAATTGATTCAATGTATAATTGAGAGCCGTATTGCTTTTTATTTTTTCTTAGTAGGTATCAAAATAGTTTTATTAATATTAAAACATGTGATAAAAATATGTGCATGGAAACATCGATGCACACTTGCACTTTTTGTGCACGCTGTAAGTATATTATTCAATAAAAATATGTATAAATGAGAAGTTATTGAACGGTGAAATTACTCTTTGTTTGTTTAGCAAAAAATCAATTACAAAATTGACATTTTAAAATAAAAAGTCCCCGCGGCGTGGGCGTTTGTACCACTGTGCGCCGTCCAAATGGCAGCAACCGGCAACCCAGTTATCGCGTTTGTAAATTGGAATCGTTTTGTCATTCCAAATTACTTATACTTCAGACTTGATTTAAGCGACACAGTCCCGAGACAGTCGCCCGCCATCATGTCGGTGCGAAGAAAGTTTTATTTTTGAATTGGAATTCAAAGTGACATTAAAACGGGATTTTAATACTTTGCGTTGCTTCTTTTGTAGATTGATGGAGCGAAATTGGTCGAATGTGGGATCATTTATAACGTCTGTGAGGCTTTTTTCGTTTCAGCTTTATACGTTAATTGATTCGACTTCTAATTACGTCGATTATTAATTGGTCTTTTATTGGTGATCGGTTTTGCCAACCTGTTACGTTGATATTATCAAACGAAGTTATTAAATTAAACATGTGAAAAAATCACAAAAGTATTTTATATAATACAATAATTGGTTCCCAAAAATTACCTTCTTGCATATAAGAGCTCACTAGATAAAAAAATGCCTGTGTTTGTTTTTAATAGTAAAATTTATAATTTGTGTTTTGAATCTTACTCAATTTATAATACATATAAAGTTAATATTTCGATGTAGATATAAATATTTTGTAAGCAAGTAACACACTGGTACTTGTTTTTCTAAATGTCAATGTTTTCTATCGTTAGTAATTAGAAGCAAGGTTTGTTTAATTGAGAGTTATGAATCAAACTAGACATACTTAAAACATCAAAAAAACTTATGCACTTAAACCTAGACGTGTTATTTCTAGAATATTATGTTTGCAAAAAGAAAAAGTTTCTAGTGTTCATTATAATAGGCTACGACTAATAACTTTATTCGACTTGTATTCTCTTTCTCAACTTAGTATTAAGATATTTAAAAAAATAAATTCATTGTAATAGACATGTTTGTAGTTGTACTCATAACAAAGTGTATGTAATATTTACACCAACCACACGTAAAAATAATGTATTTGAATGTTATTTATTAAAAATACTGCTTTTATATTTTATTATTTCAGTATTTTTTCACTTACGCAGGAACTCTTAATGTGGTTTATTATAAACAAGAAAATTGCCTTCTTAAATATTTCAATTTAATTAAACAAGTATTTCAATATAACATAAATCAGCTAATGTGGTGAATTCAAGGATTGTACAATAATAATGTATCTGATGGAGAAAAAAGGGAGCTTGGCAGCTTATAACGTGTATTTTAATTAATATAAGGAAAACGCGTTGAATATAAAAGTGACCATGTTTTTCGTATTTATAGTTACTTTCGTTTTTTAAAAATGTAAATTAAATTAAATAGTTCATCATTTTATTTTCTGTAAATTTAAAAAAATTCTATTACTACGTTACTGGCGTTAAAAATTTCTAACATAGATTCAATTTATAAATACTGTGATGTTTGATACAATGTGTACAAAAATGTACTTGCCACAGAAACTGTAAAGTGATTTGCTCAGTAAATCAATAAAATCAAATATGATTTGGAAAAGTGATCGCAATCTCCTACCCTATTAGTTATTAATATATTTTTTCATTTTTAATAATAATAAATAAATTTTTGGCGATTTTTGATTATTGTATAGTCACCATTTTGAGGTATATAAATGTGCGGATATTTTGATTGGCGAATACGGGGATACCCTGAACAGCAAGTGTCTTCATTCTCTATTAGGAAGTGGCAAGATTTTTTTTTGACAGGTGTGCGAGATATTGGACGGCCTTCGACACTCCCCGCAAGCTGCTGCACACAGGTGAATCAGGCAACGAAAGCGATTCAACTGCCTTATATTATGTAAAAAATGTAATTGTATAAATTACATATGTCTTATGACTCTTGTTATCTTTAGTATTTTTTTAGTAAATCACTCTCAATTTGCTATTTTAAAAAAATATACAAAAAAAATATATAAGAAAATTACTTAAAATATATTTTTTTTAAATGAGCTTGCTGAAACTCTTAATATAAATAAACGCGTATTTATTTATATAGAATAAATATATTGGGGCAAGCACTATTCATACAGTTTTTAATTCTTAAGTATATAAAACATAAACGAATTCTAAAGAAATGATATTATTTACAAAAAATCCTATATATTAATTTTAGATTAATGTTAATCAGGATGCGTATTTATTTACCCATGCAGGTATTAGTATGTTTATGTGATTAAGCATATTTTTTCACACATTGAAAACGATTAAAGAAAACTCTCAGAAAATATCATCGTGACTTCCCTCACAAGTCACGATGATATTTTCTGAGAGTTTTCTTTAATCGTTTTCAATGTGTGAAAAAATATGCTTAATCACATAAAAATCCTATAGTTTTTAACATTTTTCGGTCTTTTATAAAGATTATTAGGTGTATGTTAAATATCTTAAAATTGAATGTTCGATACCCAAATTCGATGTCGTTTTTATATAAATGAATACAATAAACGAAAAAGCTAAGTAAAGCATAAAACAGCCTGTATATTTTTTAATTGTGTAATTTTTTAGCCGCTGTTTTTGTCGATAAAAAATTTAAACAGCTTCTGGTTTATTTCAAGCATGGCAATTACAACATCCTATCATAATTATTTGCTTATAAATAAATAACAAAAACACGTAGTCAAATATATCATATTTAATTATGGGTTTTTATCCAGTACACATGTACATTAATTACTTAGCGAAATAACCATTAGTGCTGACATTTCATCCTTATGCTATATTGACCATAGTATATGAAATATAAAGCAAATTCTTTAAAAATAGTTGCCAAATTACATTATTTATGTAATTACACTGTAATGGTTCATAAAGTTTACACATATAGAAAAAAACGATAAATTAATACAGTTTATAAATTCTCATATTGAATTTTAGGCAATTTTATGCTTGTCTGCATTTTTAAAATCAATATTAAACGTATGATATTGACTAGAAACCTTACTAGAGTATTGTATGACCTTTTCCGGTTAGGAAAAATATATGAAAGAGTACTTCAAGATCCAAATGACGGTTTTATTTTTAATTCAATTACTTTTAAATTTTAAAAGCAATCAAAATTAATGTTATGTTATATTAAAAAATTTAAAACCAAGCGCAGCAATTATATTGGTTAAGACTTTTTTTTAAATGTGAAACGACGAAGTTGACAGTGTCATTTGAAGAATAAGATTTGTTGATAAATATAATTAGCTTCAAAATAAATTATCGTTTCATTCAAATGATTGGTAAATTTATATTAAATATGTATCATAAATTAAAATATGTTTTAATTGTCAATGGTAATAATCGTAAATTATAAGTAAAATCCATTTGCTAGAAACCATTTTTTTTATTTTACACAAGTATTAAAGGAATATTTTAAACTTTAATTTAGCACATAATTATAAAATTTTGAATCTGCTTAGAAATCCTGAACATGCCCACACATAATTAACCGTGAATATTCCAATAAATCACAAAGATCTAAAATTCGCACGTCGTTTTAATGCAAAATTATTCAACACACTCTCCATACAGCATAAATTAACATAAAGAGATTCTGCTCCGAGCTTCAAACTTCAAACGCACACCATCCGAGCGATGCAAACACTGAAATAAACAGCCATTCGCACCTGTGAACATCGGCCCGGCACTAAATCACGTAGACATTGATGATATCGCATTTCCGATCGACAAAATGGCCGCCCCGGCGCGTCCGGTCGTTTTTCACAAGATGGCGGTTCTTTAAAACGTGGCGCAACAACTTCAAAGGGGATTGATGTGTTTACGATAATGGCGGCTCGGTGGAAACGTTTGCTTATCGTCGGCTCTACCACACGAGAGCAATCACTCCTTCCAGGCGGACATACGCGCGGTATGTGACGATACGCTAATTTTGGAGGAATGGAAATTGATCGAATGATGATTTGTCGGCAGAGAAATATATCGACAGGCAATTTGTGGGACTAAACATTTACATAATTATTTTTTTGAATATATCTATTTGACCCAACAAAATACCTATAATTAAACTTTACAATATAATACCACATCGTTATCATGTTGAAATTTTCTGTATTTTTTTTATATCTAGTACTATTTTTGTGTTTTTTTGGTCACATAAATATTTTTCATAGCTCTTCTTAAGTGTTTATCAGTATTTTAAAAATTAAGTCATACGTTTTTAACAAGTAATTTAAATTCAAAATTATATTAGTATGCAAAATGACACTTAAGCTAATCGATTTACTTTTTAGTTTATTATTGTTTTCTTACAATTGTAAAATAATTTTTTATCTATTGTTCTTATATTAGCAACTACCTCATCCCTGGCCACTGTATTTTTATGTGTGTTATAATATATGTATGTCATAAAATAAAGCAATCAAATGGGTGTTTTGCGTACAACATCAAGAGGCCAATCTCAAATGACTGTTAAGAATGCCTGCTTTGATGATGGAATTTTATGCGATCCTCGTCATGATAAAATTTCTCTAGGTCTGAGGATCGGGCGGTTGAGTGCCTCGACCCATTCATCTTGTTTGCTCAGATGTGTCAAATGTTGTAGATCTGGTGTGCTGATACACTGTCGACAAACTCGTATACTGTCATTTTCCTTAGAATTTTAAACTGTAATACACAAGTGTGTAAATAAAAATGTACAGACTTGATTTATTATTCGATGGTAAATTTGATAATATAGGTTCTTTGGTATTTCTGCAAATTATCTATTCACACATTTTAATTAAATAAATCGCGTGTTTAAATATTATTTGGGCAGCTAATTATTAATTGAACGTTTCGTAGTTATTTTTTGACTCAGACATTATTATAAATATAGTGTACTCATGAGATCTAGTTTCACAAACGACAGTTTGAAAATAAGTAACTCATTTAATAAAATAGTTATACTACACATTTAAAATATAATAAAGTTTAAAATTTGAGATAATTTATAATCGAAATGACTCAAAATGATTTCTATAAACCAATTAAAAAAATATATTTTTAACTCTGTGAATAACTCATTAATTTAAAATACAATATGACTAGGTGGAAATTCTAATCTTTTCTATGTTAACAAAGCAGTCCTTGTACACATCCATCACTGCCATTTTTTACACTGTCTGATTTCACAAATTACTTCAATCTATCATTTTCTCTGAAGGTACAATAAATCATAGGAATTTATAACTTTCGATATCTGAATAATGTACTGGCTACGGTATTGACAGCGGGTTATTCCATTCTAAAGATTAATGGTTGTATTTTTTTTACATAAACTCATTTTTTTCCAGTCAAAATAACTGAATAAATAAATATAATATGTAACACCTCAGATCGCTTAATAGCATACCTAAAGACGAAAGGATTCGATTAAAAAAATAATTTTAACCATACCCATTTCTCTCGAAATTCCCGATACCATTGACACATTTTACCTTTTTTGTTAGAAAATCGTATTTTTCATTGATAAGTCATCTATGTCTGCTAATTTGTTATTTTGTAAGTAAAAAAATATGAAAAAATTAACACTTATGTTTGTGAGCGCTTTCGCTTTGATGCATTAATTTAGACTACCAAAATTATTATGGAGGGATTCAAATTAAAACCGGTGTGCTGTGGTTAATTTTTTTATTTTTTTTTGAATGAAAATTTGAACAAAAAATACGACCAGTTTTAATATTATACATTGAAAGAACTCACTAAAGCCTTTCACGTCAAAAGCGAAGGTAAAACATTAATTCGAAACAAGCAGGAGCGCAGTGCAGCAGGGGTGGGCGAGCGCTGGCGGGCAGTCTCACACCTCAATCGGCGGCGGTGCTTAATAAAACCGTAAGCCCTGAAAGAATCTGTTGACTAAAACATCAGCTCGGGCATTAATGCGCCGCGGCCGGCAGGGGCGGCGCGGCGTATTTCCATCGGCGTCGGCCTTTGGGGGGCCCATAAAACTGTCTTCGCCGGTGCGCGCCGCCGCTCCTCGCACCCGCGGCCCCCGAGCCAGAGCCTCTCGCTCTGCCCCGGACCAGCGATGCTGCACTCGTGATTTTAATCTAAATTCCTGGCCGCGAACGAGGGAGTACAAAATTCGACGAGAAAAGAAAAAAAACAGCCAAATACTTTGGTATGTATAAAATAACTGTGAATAATTATAGTCAAACCCCAAATGAATACATTAGAAGAAAATTCACGATAAGATATGTATCATTTAGCTCATAGTTTCCCAAACTATTTTGTCCCGTCGACCCCTTGTCTAGTTTTTCGTCGACTTTCCTGCCTTGCTAATATTGAATTTTTACAAATTCATCAACTTCAAACATATTTTTGACATCTTATATAGAACAACTCACTTTCATAGGGTTTACTGTACAGTGGGTGAGTTTATGGGCTTTCGATTTAAAACTGTCTCCCTTGGAAGGGTCTGTCTGTCCTCGGTCGCCAAGTTCCACGTTCCTAAGCCGTACAGGTCTCCTTATTTTCTCGGGATATTTGTCAAATAAATTTGTTTTATTACACCCATCGGCGCTCCGTACAACTAATTAGCTCGCTGCTCATCCGAGTTTATTAGTCCCTGTAAATGATTTTTAAAAAAAGACAGCACGATCGTAATGGTTCGTCTTCTTATGTCATAAGCTCCAAAAAAGTACGTCGATATAGTTTTACAAAGCCGAAAGACTCGTTTCTCGAGCATTTGGCACGAACTTCTACGCTTCAGGGCTTCGATTCGTCACAAAGTACATAGGTACAATCTGCGTTCGGTGCATTATGACATTTGCGAAATGTCTACATTTTGGTGATGACCTGCTTAAATGGGATCCACTCTCGTAGACCCCCATTTACAGTTCATGGACCCCCAATTTTATTTTTCGCTGTCATCGACCCCTTGCAGGGCGAAATCGACCCCTGAGGGTCGATATTGACCACTTTGGGAACCTCTGATTAAGCTGGACATTTAAGTTTAATTATATTGGTTTATTTATGTAGACCGATATATTTACTATGCTTTCTGCTTAGTTTTTGATTACATTATCAAACTCTATTAAGCCATCATATACATTATTTTGCTCTTGATTATTTTTGGCATTTAGGCGCCCGTGTCCGGCAGTTGCCCGCCCCCGGCCCTTCATCATTCCCTTTTTCATTTTTCATTCACTCCGGGCGGGTCGCTTGTTTTGTTCACTTTGCGCAGTGGCGGCGAGTGAGTGAGCGCTGCACTGTAAATCTGCCGCGAGGACGGCTTAATGTGCGCTCCCCCCGCACGCCACTGAGCTCCCGTAATTATTAAAAATCAACATCAAGTATCATCATTAAGTGGATAGACCTCTTTGTGTCGGCGCCGACGCGGGGCACTTGGAAATTATCTTGCAGCTTAAAGCACGTGCATTGAAACTAACCTGACCTGAGCATCTTTACAATTTATCTTGCCTCTTTGAAGTCAGTGTAAAATACATACCTTTTACAGAAAATTTGTAAAACGAGTAAACTATGTTATTACTACATTGTTGATTATTTTATTAATTTGAAAACATTTTACTGTTCGTATGTTCAGTACTTTGATCTTCACAGATAACGTTTTAATTGACTGTTTTTAAGCAGTAGCATAAAAATACCAACCATTTAAAATAAGCGTTACATAACATATTTCGGCACATTGTGGTTCGACAGCTTGCACGCTTTAAAGCCAACAATTGAGATCCGGTTCAAATTCGAAAGAAGTAATGTTTTTTTTCAATTTTGGTTAGTTATAATCTGTCTACGAGTTCAAAAGCAAGCAACATTTATAAAATAAACTTAAGCAAGTTTTTTTTTATTTACTTGATACGAACAGGGATTATTATAAATAATTACCAATCTAAAGTGCAATTAAACTTGGATAATTTTACGCCTCGCTATACTATTTTTCTAGCGTTTTTCTACTTTTTTTCAAGCGATTCCTTGTGTATCAAAGATCAATAGTGTATTAGTTTTTAAAACTGCATAAATATTTTATTTGAAATATTAACTACTTATTATTTCATTCATAAAATCAAACTGTGAAAGAATTCTGCATGATGTAACAAAAATAAGCAAACAATGAAAGCATCTTTATACTTAAATTCTTTATAAAGTACTAAAAAATTTACCACTTGGAATTTCTATTCAAATTGTAATGTTGTTTTCTAAAGAAAAAAAACTCAACATGCATCGATATTTAGCTCAGCGTATGGAAATCATACAAACGTAAAAATGCTGGTAAATTCCACAGTC
The DNA here is from genome assembly GCA_022113835.1 of Atopsyche davidsoni. Classification (NCBI taxonomy): domain Eukaryota; kingdom Metazoa; phylum Arthropoda; class Insecta; order Trichoptera; family Hydrobiosidae; genus Atopsyche; species Atopsyche davidsoni. The sequence continues at coordinate 5,689,860 of JAILWY010000021.1, forward strand.
TTCACACACATTAGTACGGAATTCGTTAAAGGTGCACGTAAACTGCAGCTATTCTACGTATGTCAGCTAACAAAGTGCAACAAAAATAGCAGACACTAATTGTGTACGGAAATAGTATGGACTTGTATAAAAATGTTGGGAAATCTCCATAAATTGTGCTCACCATATTATAGGTATAGTAAAACAAAGTTATGTAAGATTTTTTTTTTTTTTAATATTAATGATTCTTTCTAACCTTCTAACCAAAACTGATTTACTTTATTTTTTGAAATCTTATTAACATTATTTATCCTCAAAGAATGTCTAATAATATTTTAGTATATTTATTGTATTTTTATTGAAATTCGCTGTGGTAGGTTTTTATATGCAACCAAAATATTACAAAGTATGAAACGATAATACAGATAGTTCTTTTCCAGGAAACAAAACTCATTTATCGGTCGGATTTTTAATATCTCTTTCCGTTTTACTTATTTTAATCATATTTCTGAAAAATAATTTGAAATCATAGAAACCAAAAATCTCGTAAATATTAAAAGGTACTCCTGCTTCAATAGAAAATCATATTCTTCGTAGCTATCTTCTTGTGCTTACTCACTCTTGAATGCACCTTACTGATTTCTTATTAGCATTACAAATACGCCAAGTGTTCTGAAATTTGTCCGATTCAGACTGAGGAGCCTCGACTGGCTCGGAAGACAAACGCCGACGGATTAATCAGTTTTTGAATGCATTCATATTTCGCAAGTCAGTGCACTCGCGGAGCTGCAGTCTCTTGCCTAACGTCTTCTCGCTTGATTGAATGCATTTCGCAATATTCCGCCGGACTATGTTGCACTTCGGATCATAAATGCACTTGGGTTTTATTTAACGCCGCCGCCATCGCTGCCTGCCGTCGCTTGCAAAACCGTTTCTGTTATTTGTACTCACTTCTTGCCTGTTAAAACGTGGCCTCCTTTAATTTTAACCAGACAATACATTTTTTACCACCGCATAAACTAATTGCTTTTATAAAAATATAATGATACAAAAAATTTCATTATAAATACATTATTGTATAACTTTACAGTTTTCAACAATTCAAATAAAAAAAAGTTAATAATAACAATCAAAATCGCAATTAGATGATTTGGCTTCATGGGTGTTGAGCTGATTAAAATATTCAGTATTTCGACGTTTTATTTCAATCCTGGAGATGGTCTCAGCACGAGGACCAAAATCTTTGAGAACTGACAACTTCAAGCAGCTCAACACACAAGAACCAAATTGTCTAATAATAATGACTCCCAGAGCCAACTAACATTCATAAAACCTTAATTTGATTTAAAAGGACAAAATACTTAGCAATTGTGTACTTTATTTGAGTTCAAAATAGTTCTGAAGCAATGGTTGTATGAAATACTAGGGTCAGAATGATGATAAAGACTAGCGATTGTATCTGTTCCACTTGTGGTAAAGTATGGTGTTCAAGAATTGGTGTTTATTGGTAATTTGGGATAACGTACAAAAAAATTAATCTAAACATAATAAATACATTTGATTCGTCTCTGCTATATCTAGACATCAAAGCGAGGACCGAATAATCTAAATCAAGTTTTTACACTCAATCTGGCAGACTAATCACAATCTCATGTTATTTAAATATCACTTGTTGTAGTACGGTTAAAATGATAATTTCCCACTTGTCAATCAAACAATCTGTTTCAATTGTTCATTTGTCTTTGCTCGACTCAATAACTGTATAATATTTTTAAGTCACTTTTGCTTTTCAGCATACTAATGAGACCCTTTTCAAGATTATTTCAAGTATTTTAAAACCCGCATAGACGCTGGAAACATGTACGCAGATAGATGTTCAGCCATTCGTAAAGTTTAGAAAAGTCAAATAAATCTATCTGGAATTAGAGGTTCATTAGAGTCACGGATATAATCAAAATCCAACTGGGAACAGGATTCCACCGAGTGGCGAGATACCCGAGTGGACGCTCTGGGTGCATTTATAACCATCGCTCTTGTGGGCCGTAAGTTGTAGCACTATTTTGGCGCATTCCTCCGGCAGAATGCACGAGGCAGCAGCCGCTAGATTTATGGCAGACGACTCGTGATGGCGGGGCTGTTGTGACACCTGATGTCACACTGCGATATTTCACTCACTTCAGGATATTTGTGGGATGTTCTTCTAGCTATGTTGAGGAGAAAGACAGGCGTTTGTTGTATTGACATGACGTAAGTATTGGCTTCAGTACTAAGTGACATGTCTTGTTGCCGAAACAAAATAATTTTGTGGACACCCACAGATGCACAAATATATAAATACTAAAAAAAAAACTAATATTATATGTACGTATGTGTGTGTGTGTGTTTGTAAAATTATTGTTATTTAATTGTTGATTTAAGAATAAAATTTAAATTTTACTCAAAAAAGTTATTATTATAACACATTAAAACTAGATTGAACATACAACTGGCATTTAAAATATAAACATAGTGCTCAAAGAGCTTAATATATTTTAGTAGTAAACGTTGATAATAAATACGTGCAATAGTTGTTTGAAGTATATATAATGAATAACTGTCGTTAACATCGATTTTTCACCCGAAATATTATTTCCTATAACTTCAAGTGTTAGAATATTCGAAGAACAGTCCATCATCAGGTGATAAAAACGCTTCAACAATACAGCTCGCTGCGAGACTTATATGAGTGCATTTTCAGCTGAAACAATTACTTTCAGAGTGGATCTTTACATACTAAATAAACATATTTACACATGCATAATTATTTTTAAAACATTTTATGTATTTGCTATACTTAGAGAAGTCAAAAATATTACAAGATTAGCCACATTAGTTTCTTGATATTTTTGTTTGATGATCTTAGAAAAAAAATATCAAAACAAATCTATAAATGCTACCGAGCCTCCCAACGTGGTTGCTAAATCTTAGCTTCGAGCCAAACATTACAAAAAGTAGCTTGAGTCCAATAACAAGTTAAGATAGACGATAATTTATAGATATGTGTTTTTTATCAATTTAATTTAAAATGGCATTGTTTATTTTATTACGTAATAAAAATAAAGTAGCGCGCAGCTTGGCGGCTTGACGCTCGGCTGAGTATTATTGATGTTAAATATAGGCATAATTTATAGCATATTATGGCTTTATCAATTGGTGCCGTCAGTGACTTTATTCATAGCTATATTATTCAATTTAATGAAAATATACTTGAGAAACATACAGCGAGGCTATAAAGCGCTTCCTCTATAAATATATCCACAATATATTACGACTGCCGCTTACAAAATAACCATAAATAACTCTAAAAGTCACTTAAAACATGTACAAAGATTCTATTTGAATAATAAAAAAAATCGTAAATCTGTCTGAGTATTGCGCCGCTAAAATATCGGAATTATTCATACAAATAATTCAATATGCATAAAACGGCTCATAAATAAGAATTAAAGCAATAGGAATATGCGACAACTACAAGATTAGCTATAAATTAACAATAAATTAGGAACGAACAACAAAAGATGGCTTAGCACACGTCACATGATTCATCCCAGTGTTGTTTATTTTAAAACCGCTTCTTAACCTTTGCAAAGTTGTAGACCCCCAGGCAGTACGGTGTTCTTTTGTGAACTGCATTCTCGAGCACTCGAAGAACAAACTGAAGAATATTCTCATTAGTGGTGAGGTAATTAACTTGACTAAACATTTTACGACCTCTACAGGTAGTTAAAATAGAGCACAACAAATCATATAGGTTTAAAAAATTTCGCTATAATCATTGGTTTTGATATTACTTTCATGACAATCTATTTGGTGAGTAAAAATACATTTAAAAATATTCTAATAAAAATTTGTAATATAGTATATGTACAATGATTTATAAAAAAAATTTTTTTTTTCAAAACAATGTTGAATAGGATAAAATTTTATGGACCAATCTAAAAACTAAGCACTCATCAAAATTAAAAGTCATTTTAACTTTAAAATTATTTTTATAAATTCCTATACAAATAATAAACTAAAACTAAGAATATATCAAAATAAATAATAAAAATAAAAATTGATGTTTAGCTTCCACAGGTTGAGGGTCAGTGGTTAGGCACTAAAGTGTGTCAATGGATGCAGTAAATTAAGCCCACATATTGTTTTATTTGCTAAACAATAACTTTCTGTATATGTTGGGCGACATGAGTGTAGAGGCGAATGTTCTGTGTCGATTTAATTATGCAGCTGGCTTCTATAGATCTCGTTTAGCAGAGGTAATGTAAATAATCGCATACGATTCTCAGCCTTCCAAGAAATAAATCGGTTAATAATTGAGATAACACGCTACAGCACGATTTAACTCAATAAATAAATGTTCTGCGAGCGTTTTATTTGACATGCATGCTAAGTATTCGTATTGTGGATTTCGTAAATTAAATTGTATTTATAATATTTTCGTATTTATATATTTATTTTTTTATTATTGTCATATTTCTTTGGTGTAATAATACATAAATTACTTAAAGTTTTTTTACTATAATTTTCAGCAAATTATATTAATAATTACAATTATGAAGGCGATAGTAAATATTAATTACATTGGAACCCACAGTTTTCTGGTTCTCTATGTCTGATTTTTTCATTGCAAGGAAAACATTGCTTTTAAGATATATTTGAATAGATTCGATGATACATCAATTCAGTGAGATTATATTTACTTAAAAAATGCATTGTATGAAAATCTAGATGATTCTGTCTATCGAAGAACTTGTAAAGCCTGTCAAAATAATCATGGCTATGACAATACTTTTTTAATACTGATTTATATTTCATTTAAAATTATTATATATATCAAATTAAAGTACCCCGCTTATAATGTATTAAAATTAGTGTTGATTTGTAGATCTACATTATGATTTGTATAAATTTTCTATAGAGCACCATTTCTTATTAATACTTTTGATCTAAGATACAAAAAATTCTCGTTAATTCACTTCAAAAGTAAAGCTTGAGCGATCAGTTAGATTACATTTATAAATTTTCCGTAACCATGAATAAATTGTCGTTTTCGAGTAACACGTTTTTGAGTGGGATTCAAACATGCAACCGCCAGTTTATCCGACAAATTATTTAACACTAGACATTGATTAATTTACCGGCACAATCAATCTCCGACCGTTGCGTGGTCGGATGTATTTTCATGATTTTATTTGATTTTAATAAAAATTGTAGGGAAATCACGTGTGGAAAGGAATTTACCCAAAATGGATATATTTTATTAAACGGGGCCCTGGCAGCTTGAGTGGATTATAATTGATTTGCGTTTTGGTAATTTTCCCTGGAAGCTGTCAGATTAATAATGAAAAATAAATTATGTATTTTTTATCCTTATATATATTTTATTTTAAAAATAATCATTAAATTACTGTGGTTATGTCGTTAGCTCTTGTTAAATAAAAGCAAGATTGTGTTTCGTAATGTGATATTTCAGACACGAGTCACAATACGTAATATTCCACAAGCCTAGCTTATGATTTTAATTAAAAACGCGGTTATAAATTCCAATTAAAAACCAAGCATTGTATTCACATTAGGGTGACACTTCTTTGATCGCGGCTTTGTGGGACTAATTTCTTTCTGCGAGGCGCGGTGACCGCACGCCCCGTCGACTCCGGGACTTGAAAGGACGCCGAGCGGGGCTGGTTTTGACATATTGTTATGCTTGTTTGCATTTTATTTTGCTTTGACATATTTTCCACCTTGACGCCGTTTTGACAACCTTTTTTAGCTTTACGATACCAAAGCTCGCGGTTTTTTAGCTCATGGTGTATTATTATTTTACATCATGGATAATTTTACAGGTAACGTTTATTTTTTTTCAGAATAAGTTAATAATATTTTGATATTGAATTTTTTTAAACATTACATGCATCTATCACTCCTCAGTTGCATTCTATATTGAATTTATTATAAAATAATATAATACCAACAAATATGATAATTCTAAATATTTGAGAAGGAAATAAATAAGGTGGCTTTGTAAAATGTTTATTTTAAGCTACTAAGTCGGCCGTAATGTATTTAATAAATCATTCAAGTATGAAAATCCTTTGAAATTGAATGTCAAAAATTTACAGTTAAAACAGAGTGTTTCTAAATAAATATGCATCTATTATAGATGACAGATTCTAGAACATTCTCACGATTGTACAAGTGTATGCATATCCTAGCTACCTATTAATGCAGCGTTTTCTCCTTCTTTGTAAACGCATCGGCATAAGTTAGTAACAATTGCAGGCAATAAATTTTTACAAGCGATTGTTTACCAGCAAAAGATGCCAGAAACAACGTCGCTGCATATAATTATCCATATCTATATTCGTTTTTGCCACTTTATATGCGACCGCAAGAAGCCATTCGAGGAACAACGCGAGACGTCACCAGCGAACACTCCCAGGCAGAAGCCTTACACAGAAAGCAATGCTGACCTGAAAATTCTATGCAAAATACATTTATTCTTATTCAATCATCATTACTATAGTCAAGTTTTGATATCTCAAATCTTACACAAAAAAAAATGAATATTCACATTTATGAAAACACAATTTTTGGATCGTTGCGCTACTATTTTATTGCTGAAATTTCAAATACGAGATAACGTCAAAAATCCATATTGATAATTTAAATTATTTTAACATAGGTGTTTGGTTTTAAAACCACTGATCTAAGTATACAAATTTTCCGCGTTCATAACTGAGTCATTACGCACGTTGGGAACATTGTACTTTACGCACTTGGCTTTCTAGTAGTAACCAAAGCTGGTATTTTATGTATGACATGTGAAACTGCAAACTCCCGCTCTATGAATACGAGCGCAGTGAATTGTCAGTATGTGGCAGACATGTTCGTATTAACTCCCCGATTAACTCAAAGCGTCCCAGAGAAAAAAAAAATATTTTTAGATAATGATCGTTAAATAACAATTGTTTCTATAGTTTGCTGCATAGGGAGTATCAGATCTAAACGCCAGATATTTGAAAGGAAAGGATTATATAATAATGCTATTGGGCAGCAGAAATACGCAGACTTTTCCTTCCAATATAAAACTGCAATGATGAAGAACCCAGGGATTAATTTAGATTATTTCTTTAAAAAACCATGAACACTAATTCAGCATACATTTATGCTCAGTGAGATGGTCGCCAAACTCCTCTAAGGAGAGGCACCCGGTGAAAAAAATTCAAACCTCTCTTTCAGGTAAAACTACGTATTTTTTTCAGCTGTCGTGTTTCACTTTTTTTTTTTAATTAGTGTTTCATTTTTATCATTAAAAAAAAACACGTCTCTGCTAACCCGCGGTAGTTCCCACCATCACGTGGGCCGGGATCCTGTCCATCTTGCGGAGGAGGTCCTCATCACGTCCCCCGGAGCACGCGCAAACTTAAGTACGTCAGACGCTGCACGAGGGAAGTTTAGTGTCCAGGGGGTCCATCAAATCTGGCCAGGGTTGAGTCACGTAGTCGCTAGACCCCCTGCTGTTTTTTAGAAGTAAGTGGTCGCCGCGCTCAAGTGTTTTTATTTACTTTTCATGAGACTCTCTTAGTGACTGGCGAGTATATATTTTACAAAAATAAATAACTTTTCAACTATCTCGTATATAAAATTTTTGATTCATTGAACGTATTGTGTTACATTTACAATAAAGATAGTTGCCATTAAATTGTTTATTTGCTTTATTCTAAATGTGACTGAGTACCAAGAGATAGTTAAATTTTTCCATATACTGCAGAGCCGCAGTTTTTTTTTTCAAACGTATTGCTCAGTTAAAATAATTTACCAAAAAATATATTTACTTTATTATTATTATTTACTATTTTTCTGGATCCCTTTTAATAATGTTTTACAAAGTGTGATAAAATACTTTAAATTCTTGACTTCATATACACATTATTATAATAATTTAAAACAACTCCACTAGTGGTGTACTTGTCGTGAATTTATAAATTATATGTTGTTATAAAAACCTCTCATGAAGAAAAATCTTTGATTCTAATATTGCTCAGGTTTTTTTAAATTATTACATAAAAATACACTTTTCAATATAAAAAATTGCTATCATATATCAAGCTAAAAAAATCAGTATAGGTTTAAAATAAAAATATACTTAAAATAAACTTTTTCTAAATTCGGCAATTAAATTCAGTTGTTTCCCAGTGGGGGTGTCTGACCCCATAAGAGTGGTGGCGGTTCCGTGAGACCCCGCACTTACCTGTTACTCACGGATTAACCCGTTTACACGGAGATCGTTCTGGGGTGTGATATATATCTGAGGTCAGCAAGACCGGGTGGAAGGTGACACCCCAAACGTACAAGGGTTGGACAATGCGCCATTTAAAATTAAAAGATGAAAATGCTTAGAAAAAATATTTTAATAATATATCTGTGGTGAAAATAGGTCGTGTTAAAATTTTATTCATAATAACTCACCGGACCGAAACCGGTCACCAATAAAATTAAACATGTGGAAAAATCTCAAAATTATCATTTAAAATATTATTGATAAAGAATACATTGATCAATTCGTAAAAAAAATATTTTTAACAAATCTATTTATTCATTCTTTCATTCAGTCTGTATATAATATTATTATGAATTCAAAGATTTTAAAATTATTATGTATAAACTGAAAATATTTAATTGATCGTTAGTATAAATAATTATCAAAAAATAACTGCTATATCAAAGTTATGCTTGATTTTAATATTAAAATTTTATGTTATTAATAATTGCAGGTATTTTTTTGAGTAACGGATGTACAATATTAAAAAAAACTTCACACAAAATAACAGATAAAAACATTCACATAGTGTTATCAAAAAACCCCATAAAATTTCAATTAAACCCAAAATATTCGCCAAGAGAACCGGACAAACCGCCACTCGCACCCCAATTAAAAATCCTTATCAAATACAAAAAAACGCTGCGTCACCAATTTAAAGGGCGGAACCGGAAGTTTGGCGAGGCTGTGTTTTCGCGCGAAAGCCTTTTTTAATGAGCCTTTCTCCATTCCCTGCGGCCGGCGCCTAACAAGACCGGCGGGCAGTCCCCCAGATAAACGAGGTACTAATTTAGCGTCGGGACGCCTAACGAAGTGACCGCGCTTCTGCAAAACCACCGACGGGGTACATTACGCCAATTTCATTTACTTAAAAATATATACGGCCTTGATAATTTATTTTTTGTGCGATTTTAATGTATTGATCGACCAATACTTTTCATACTTCTTATATATAAATATTTCACGAGAGTACATAAATGCAAAAAAAAATTATTCCGAGAAAAATTTGCGCCAAGAATACTGAACCACAATAAGCAAAGCAATAGAGATTTAGAGTCGATTAATATCAATTCCAATTTTTGCCAATACCGTTAATTTTTTCGATAGTGCATTATTTATTAACCGAATGAAAAATCAGTAGTATCATAATTTTTAGAGTATTAAATGCAATTATTAGTAAATTTTCTAAAAGCACATTTCTTCCGTACGGGCCATCGTTTGTAGTGCCTGCATGGGGTCGGGCGGGCAAGACAGAAGAGGAAAAAGGGTGGTTTCCCCTCCTGCTCTTTCAGCAGTTCAATCTTTGTCTGCCAACCGACCGACGTGACGGACGTCCTGTAAGGGATGAAATGGCAGTTTAGGAAAAAGGCTCGGAATTAGGGCTTTATGGATGTAACATAATGTGTGATATTTTTTTGTAGACTACTCTAAAAAGAATAACGATTTTCATTGTATGAGTATATCTGTTTTCACCATTAATATTTTTATTTAGGTTATATTATTATTTTGTAAAAATGAATATTAATATTATTGGGTTTGGTGTACGTTTTTGTTTTGAAAGACATTGAATAAGCTTTTGCGTTATCAACGGAATATAAATATCGCACATTCCTCGGTTGATTCCGTGAGCTTGAAAGCATCATGTTTATACAAAGCCTGAAAAAAAGTGTTTCCTGAAGTGACGTCTCCCCGGCCGCGGCTCGCGAGGGCGGCCCTGACCGCCACCGTAATTGATGATGCTCGGTGTGGTGTGACCAAACCCAACCTGACCTCAACACCGCGGCCTCCCGGGCCGGTCCTTGTCAGCCGTCACTAACTGTCGGGGGCGGCACAAATAAATACTCACGTATTTTTTACCCCAAAATACAAGTAAGAAAAAATATATATAAAGATATTAGAGGACTTTCTCTCTCATACTATTTTTAAATTAAAAACACGTTAATTTTCAAACTAGAATTTAAATGATTCTAAACACCGATAACTATTGTTTTTTTTATTGAAATAGCTATTCCGTGAAAAATAATATGTCAAAATGTTATTTGTTGCACGTCACTGGATGCCCACTTCCTCTCCCTCCAGCCGGAAGAGGCCGTGGTAACTGAGCGGAATACCGGAAGTGAAATCAATCGATCATTTGTTACGTCGTGCTGAGCGACTTGTTACTACATCGGGTAAAAGGCTAAATTTTCAAAATATCAATGATAAATAATAAAAATAATATCATAAAAGGATTCATCGACTATTGTCAATCAAATTGGTATTATGTGTGATGTAAGCTTTTTATCTGTTAATGTAAAAAATATCAAAATTTAATTCAAAGGCTGAAAATGAAAATCGTTCTTCTCAGAACTAAAAATCACAAAACAATACAACAGTACGTAAAACAAAATCTCAGGGAGCACCCTCGCACGTAGTTCCAGCGCCTTTCAACTGCGGTCCGCGCGCGCCCGCTATGACTAATGGCGCGGGCCGCGGCACATAATGACCTGTCGGGAACACACGCCCCGCCCCGCCTGACAGCTCCCTGCGCGGGGCGGAGGTGTGAGACGAAGTCGTGGCCGCAAAATCGAGCAGAGGCGGGATTGTTCATTGATTTTCGCATAAACATACAATAAATACAATGGGCTTGTTAATAATTCAAAGTGAAACTATAAATGAAAATTCCAGGTGTAAAAAAAATAACAAAAAAAAATATTGAACAAAGTACTTTTACAGACTTTAAAGAAGTATAAAATATTTTTTCTCATTACATTTAGGAAGTAATAAATACTAAACATTCATAATTTTATTTAAAAATATCATAAAAAAAAAAATATTATTCATATAGATCGGAAGGCAGCTTAGACAATCTGAGAGCGTGTAGTATAATACCACACACCACTTAAAGCATGCAAGCATTGAAAGACTTGCCAAAATTTTACTTAATTGAAATCTCTATAAAACTTAAATCTCCTTAGTACTTATACCAGGGATCCACGGTTGCGAAATTGTTGAATTGCGTGCACTTGAGCTACTTTAAAACGATAACACATTTCATTGGATGGTATCAGATGGCCGTAGCATCATTCGATACTTAATCCAATTTACTGGTACTGATAAGTGATAAGCTTTTTAAATCGCGCGTTTACTCACTAAAACCTGCAATAATCCAAAAAACACACTTAAATCAATCAAAAGTAATCATTCCCTGTCAAGATATGAAGGACTGTTGTTTCAGTCATCGGACCTGCAGACGGTTTAATATAACATGATTGATGAGCTGGTAATCCTGCAATGCCACTCATAAATAATTTCGATTAAGTATTAAAAACAGTCAAAAAATGTAGGCTAATATATGTAACAATCCATGATTATGATTTGTCCTCACTAATATTTTTTAATTTTTATGATGTTTTTCATAATCCTTTTTATATCTACTTGAATGCTCTTAATTTAGTAAAGTTATAATTAGTTGTTATTTGTAGTTTGAACGTACATAGATTATTGATTCAAGATGAAAGCAAATAAAATAAAGCACCATGTGTATAATATTTTTATTATTAGTTGAAATATGTTGTCTTTACTTCTTTACCTGTCTCATATCTAATCAAAATTATGCCTCGTAATGCACTAAATGCATCCAAAAATAAATTGTGAGGCGTTGTTGTGCAGTACATATAAAAAGATAATGCAGTTTATTTTATTTATTTACAACCAGTTTAAATCCGCTGTTGGGAATTCCCAATTTGTGTATATTTCTTAGTATTCTACCTACATAGCTACGTACGGCGAAATATTTTTTTATCAAATGATTATTTACTTCTAATAGATATCGATTTGAATATTATAACTCCAGCAATGGGGTTTACAAGTCGTGTTTCTTTTATTAATTTAAATATAATCAGATAGCTTTAGGCAGATTTTTATCTAACATATACTAAGTATTCACATTTGAATATCAAGCACGAATGGCCTTAAAAATTAATAAAATTGACACGATTATATTTTTGTTGAACTATCGTGTTGCCATATACATTTAAACCATTAGTTCCGCAAATATATATCATTAATATTACTAAACAGACACTTAAAGCCACCCACTGCGAGGACCGCCTGCATCCATGTGAGAAAAGCCAGTAGTGTAATGTGCGCGCGACTTCTATCGCATAAGCCGAGCTGAAGACATGGCTTATAATATTAAACGGGATTTAATATTCATAAGAGGCTTGTCTTCCTTTTTTAATACCCAGAAGGCGTTGATAACATCGTCGGCTGTCTACCGAGAACGAAGTTGGCTTTATGACTGTTTTCCATGTCATTGAAGCAATCCAACAGTGAAAACACTCACAAGTAAAATCTATGAATAATTATTGTTGACTCGCACGAAATATTTTTATGTGTTCATTTTGTTTTACATATATATTTAATTTTACATCATATATTAGTTATCTTATTGAAGCTCTAATATATTCAGGTTTTGTGGTTTATTTTTGTTGCTGAATAGTTAATAGTTTAATTAAATAACGATAAAATAAAATAAAATTTAATTGGTCTGAAATCTTGATTCTCATATAAAGCAGAATTACAATTTAAGAAATAGTAAATTTATTTGTTTATTATTAACCTAACATAAAATGTATTATTTTAAATTAATTAGGTATTTAAAAATATTTTGTTAGTATACAAAAGACTAGTAACATTTTTATTTTAACTCACAAAGCATGAATAAATATAATTATAAACACAAAGTTATTTCTAAAAATAAATATAAGTGTACATTTCATACCAATCCAGAAGATAATAATCAAAATTATATGCAAATTAATCCAATGTCTAGTAACTTTCCGCTATTGGGTAGATAAGATATTTGTGAAATTATGAATTGCATATTCCAGATGTGAGGAAATATTCACATATAATAAATGACTCACGCGAAATACGTGTGAATCGGCAAATCAGATTATAAGCAAATAAATTAAATTCACATATAATTTATTTAAATATACACGTACACGTATTTAAATAAATGATTATTATAAAAAAGCACTTTTTCAATAAACTTCAATCATTTATTTTAATTAGTCAATCATTTAAACTTATTTAATTGTTGCGTTTTCTCTTACTTTTATCCTAGGAAGGCAACAATTTGTTTATATATCCATTAAGTAAATCGTCGCTTTCCCAAACTATTTAAACTGTAAATTTTTATCACCATAGGACTTCCATTACAGCCCTATTATATAATTACCATAAAATCTAACAACACTGCGTAATCCTTACGGTGCAAAATAGTTAGCAGTAAAGCTTCAATGCATAAATTTATATGATTGAATTATTTCTATCATTATAGTTCAGATGTACAAATGTTTAACAAATGAATAACACTCGTTCTAACTAAATTACTTTTTTACGGATTAAGTATTTAATATAAACGAAAATAAATTAAATTATTATGTAACATTATAGAGACAAGCGTTCAAATATTATATTTTTTGATTAATATCAATTACAGTAGGTTTTATCAACGTTGAATGTAAATAATATCTCCAAAAATATTATTTTAATAGTTTTTTTATTTTTTTATCACAAGCACAATTTGGATAGCTCTTTAAAAATTTTACAATTCAACACCTGTACCAGAACCGAAACATCGTAGCATACTATTAAATTCAAAATTTATCTAATAACAACAGCTGCTATAACATCGAATATATCAAGCTGTTTTTAAGTCTGGACTCTTGGATTTGACGCCCAAATGTTTGTTAATACTAATCATCGTAATGTTAGCAAATCATCCACAAATGAAAGAATCATCGACCTGCCTCACAACCTGGCAGACGGCAACATGTACTCTTGTCGATGTATTCCATTCTCCGAGCATTTCGCCGCGCGCTCCGCTGACAGTTGGCTTTTCAACGGATTTCGTATGGGCCTAGATAATAGCGACCGGTGTGGCCAGAACCACCCGCTAGCCTGATAAAGGCGATTATCAGCCGCGTTGTGCGACTGATGCGACACATTCGAGGGTGACAGATCGTTGACTGCATTATTAATTCACTATCAGCAGTATTCTGTCAACTATGGATATGTTTGCTTTCTTTATTTTATATTTCAAATAACATAAAAAATAATGATGTGTACGTTATATCACTGCTTATAAAAACCTTTAACTTCACTAAAAAAAAACGTTTCAATTTTAAATAATCAATACTTTTGACATAGAGTACTAGGTGTAATTCCACGTTAATATTTTACAATTCATAAATTTAGTATTTATATTTATCGTTAAACAAAAGTAATAAATAATTTCTACGTTATTTATTATCAAAATATTTATTTACGATTTTTCTCGTTGTTTTACATCTGAATCGATTACCTAAAATCATATAGAAAAAAGCATATATCAGATTACCACAAACATACCTTATATTCTTGACAGTATAGCACACTTCAGAACCGATTGACTGTGGCAGTTTGTAGATTGATAATAAATAACTCACAAAACATACATGTACATAAAATATTGTGACAGCCATTTTGTTATTTCCGTTTGAATACAAGCATAATTTTTTTAAACTTCAAGAATTGTAAAATACAGTTTTCCTCTACAGGGTTTTTACCGCAAACCAAAGCGCCGGTTTTTCCTCCCGCAACAGAGACGTCTGCTTTGATTGTTTTTTTTTTCAGTTAGAAGAGCTTTCCTTGTGTAAGTTAGAAGAGCTTTTCCGACTGCCGGATCTCGGCCGGAAAATATTGTTCCGTTGGCATTTAACTCGGGGAAAATTCCATATTTAGTACTTTAACTTTGAATTATGACCATTTTTTTTGATGTTTTTTTTTTTTTTTCATTTAATAAGAATTTAAACAAAAATCACTTTCCTTGAATATTTCAAACAAAAGCCTATATCATTAAAATGACTAGTAGCTATGACTAAAAATCATCGAAAAATCGCCCAATGTTAATAATTTAAAATTTATTTCTTGCTTGAAGAAAAATGTTATTTTATGCAAGTTCATATATATATATTTTTTTTTTTTTGTTCGATATGTATTATTTTCAGTGAGTACGTATTTTGTCTGTATTGCTCGATACGAATAGTGAACAGAGATTGCGAAATATTTTTAAAACCAAATACAAAAAAGTTTGATCCTCAATTTGTTAGAAAAATGCTTTATAATATATCGTCAAAAAATATTCAAAGTCCATAAAGTGCTACGATCTCCTAATTCATCCCTGTCCGGCTGAGAGGCTGCGCGGGGCGGGCAGGTCAGCGGGCAGGGCGGGGGTCGAGGGGCGCCCGCATTTCGGGCCGCATTTTAATAAAACACTATTTATGGCCGGCCTTTTCTCCGCCAACTTCGATTTGGCCCATACGTCGTAAAATACTGATTCCCCGCCTCTGTGCCGAGTGATTCAAGGTGTAAACGTCATTTTTAAATTATTAATTTTTTTTTTTTTTTAATTCTTTATATAAGATGTGCGCTCGTTGAGAATCAATGAAACATTGACGGCAAGTATTTATTTTTCGATTTTAACAAGGTGATATTAAATAGTAAACCAAAAGCACCTTCATTTGTTTTGTAAAACTTTAAATACCTCGAATTAGAACGTGTATTTATTATTCCCTTTGGTTTGTTTTCAATAAAAGCGCCTGCATAAGAGTTTAACTCCGTTGTTATGTCAAGTCAGATTCAATATTTTCTACTTCACAAGTGAATTTTTAAACCAACAATGAAACATTAAATTCCACTTGATCCTGTATTTTTTTCAATCTTAATCTTAAATATTACCACACATCAATTTAAATCAAGCATTGATACATATTGAATGCGATAATGGACTTTGCAATGCGTTATATTTCATTATGTTTCGCTTAGTGACTTCTTAAAGCCCGGCAATAGCATCAGCTTTCATTATCTAGAAAAATTATACATTATCACTTACATATAGAGTTATGAAGCAGGTACATCATACTCTTCATCATATCATCCACTTATTCCATCCCCTAAACATTCTCCCCTCTGGCCACGCCCGTCGATAATGGTGCCGATCATTTATTTTTATATCTATATAAATTCTCATACAAATATCTTACGGACGACCCTTACAAATATGAAAAATAGAAAATCTCTCGGATATTGGAGATGGTCAGAAACATATCTTCACATTAAATTTTATATTTCCTATATAATTTTCAAGCGGCTTTTACTTATATGAAGTTACTATAATAAATAAGGATTTTTCAAAACATTTCTTCTAAAAAAATGTCATTGAATAAATAATATCTACATGTACAAATTTTTAAATACACGGATTGAAAAAAAGCTTTCTAAAAATATTTAATTGTTTGATAACAAGTAAATTTTTATTTTAAATGTTTACCTGCGTCATCATACAAGCTTCAAACTATCCACTGCTGGATGAAGGTTCATACGTTACATTTCAAATTAAAGAAAACTCAAACCATTGTTATTGCTTTGCGTATTATAAAATTTACACAATCGTCATCTCGTCATCGTCATTATTAATTAGGTAATTGTTTTTTTAATACAACGCTACCATAATTTATAAAAAAATACTCAATTTGAAATTTGGCCTAATGATTAATAAAGAACTATGTTCCACCACGAGACTTTTAATTAATATACATACTGATCAATTAAATAGCACTATACATGGTTGTTTTAAAAAATTATGAAAAATATTAGGTCTTGAGATTTTTCCATAATTTAACAAATATCAATTGTAATAATCCGTACATACAAAAAAATAGCAGCACATTTGGGTAGCACATAAACCCACCCTCCATCCCCGCCCATATATTTGTAAAACCCAAACGAAATTCGATAAAACGGTCATAACTTGCCACCGACCATGTCATCCCACAATTTAGTGCACCCTCCTTCCTACTAAATGTACTAAAACCTACCCACCCCTAAGCCGTACTACATGGGGCGATTTCTCGTGAGATTCTATCATTACAATATAGATATGATTTATTGATATAATCGCATGATTCATTATTGGCTTTTTAAAATGAGACTGATAAATGGGAAGTTTCAAATTTAATGACATAGTTATCGGCACAAAGTAAAATATAGATCAAACTTATAATCGTATATACTAGAAATAATGAAAGACAGAAATATAATAATAAAAAACCTCACAGATAAGGATAGTTTTCATTTTATATACATGTAACTATTATTTAAAAATAATAAATATAGTTTTTTTAAAAGATTGTGTTTTCTGTATTTAGTTAAATAAAGTAGAATAATAATTATTGAATATTTGTATAATATAAAAATTCCTACACATTTACATCAGAATTTAAGCCGTATCATTTGGAATCAAGATTGTGATTTTAAAAGAAAAGATCCTCACTACTCTGGAGGAGTCTCGTTAAGTAAACAAATCGTCGGCTTTCAGCTCCTGAAAGAGACCAAAAAGTGCGTGAAAACTTCAGCTAAGGCTTTCTTGTTGAGTAGCATAACAAGATACGCAAATGTTAAATCTATTTAAAGCGAACACTACTGGAATAAAAACAGAAGAAAATAAAGAAAAACGATAAACGACTTTTGAATGACAATTTATTTTATGTAAATTAGTATGCAGATACTTGGCATAGAATATTTAGTGACAAATAAACCCAAAATAATGGAGAAAAAAACGAAATTATTCATTTACCAGTGTTGTGCTATTCACGTAAATAAAAAAAATCACTTGACTTAAAACGTGTGTTGAGAACTTTTTATATGTATATTTTAATGCGATGTTAATAATTTTCACCGAATTCGTTTCATTAGTAACAATATTTGTCGTTTTTTAGACATTATTTATAAGCAGAGTATTAAACTTCTAATTTAAACATTGGCATTATTATACACCATCTATGTCTTCATAAATTAAATGGTGTATAATTTAATATTTTTTAAACAAAAATCACTGAAATTTGTGGTCAAACCTGAAGGCTTGTCGTTTAAAATACTCGAGGCTCGGTGGGGAGGATTATTGGACGCAACCAAATACCTTTCATATTTTGAATATCCCTTGCTTACATTATAAGAATTTATTTCAGCACTTTATGGAGGTAATGGCCGACCGTAAAATATCTCACAGAAATTGATGTAAGATGGAAAAGGGTTGGGGGTGAAACACCCCAGCTGAGTGCCTTTAAGGAAGAATTGGAGAAGCATTGTACAGTTCATTCCCATAAATTTAAATCAATGGGATTTATAATTCAATGTTGTTTTATATTTTTAAAAAATATAATAAATGACCATAAAAAATATAATTTTTCAAAATAAATTTTTAAACAAACTCGCATCAAATTAAAATGAGATTAGACCGAAAAAAATTATCACTATTTTAATAAACTTCGTGGTCAAGATTAAAAAATTACCACCAAGATTTTATTTGAAATCATCTTAATAATTTTTATTTTAATGAAAAATATTAAATATATGCAAGTGAAAAATGTATATCATAATAATATGATTTTACTTTTAATATTTGAGAAATTCAATATTTTTGACAGAGAGTACTTGGAATGCCAACGTGAAAGGTTGGCGAAACCGGTCGAAAGTATTTTGGATATTTTTTTATTAATTAATGTATACGGATAAATGTGATTATGATATATGAAACTTAATTTACAGAGCTTTGTTTGCAGCTGTTTGATGGCATGACTTTGTATTTATAAAAAATCAGTAGGACATTTGAGTTGATTTTAGATGTACATACGAGTATTTTGTATTAACCTTCGATTTCAAATAAAATATTTTAAATGACTGTTTGTCGTTTAATATATTCAAAAAACGCAATTTCGGCAGATGGTGTATATAAAACTTATGCTGAATAGTCTCATTAGCCAATAAATTTTCCCATCAGTTTCTCGTCGTTCCCAATAAAGATCTTCTTGCCGATAGGGGCCGGCGTCCCGTGGCCGGCAACTGACGTGGCCGGCAATAATGCGCCCTATCGCGTAAGTAAATAAGACATAAATCCGCTGGCAGGGCACGTCGGTTGTGTAATAAATGCGCCAGTAAATCACCGGCAGCTTGCGCAGTCCCGACTCAACACAATAAAACCACTCGCTAGCATTTCATATTTCTTGTAAAATATCGTAAAATATTTCAAAATTATTTTTTTTTTACAAATAACTAACTATAAATGTTTACATTAATATCTTAAATTTTTTATCATGTAACAGACCTCCCAAAATTCACCCACTCTTAGCACAAGCACTGGTCAAACAAGAATCAGCACCTAAACGCTTTTGGCATTAAATATGAAAATTCGTTTCCGAAAATTTTAAATTAGATGCCTTTATTTATTTATTTGTGAAATCATAAAGTATTCACCAAGCAAGTTGCGGCTATTAAAAGCGTGGTTAGTTTGAGTCGTCTAGCGAGCCTCGTGTGAGGTCACACGACAATGCCCGGCGCCTCCGCGGTGTCAGCTGATTTACGGACCTGCCCTCGTTCCTGGCGCGGGGGATAATTATGAAGGAGAACCATTAATTTGCCTGCAACTCATGCTTGTTTTGTACAACACTCGTGCCCCGTCTGCATTACAGCACGAGGCCGACTAAATACTTGTATTTTATTCAACAATAAATTTACGATGCTTGAGAGTACATAATCCTCTTAACTAGCAGTATAAATACTATTTTTCATTTGATAATTACCTACTATGAATAAATTGAAAATACCACCACAAAAAACTACCATTTATTTTCGAACGATCATTTTTGCGTGATACTTTACAGAAACTGAAAATAGTGGTTAATCCGAAACATATTTACCGGTGTCACAACGAAAAAAGTAGCTGCAACCCAATCGTCAAGTTTTTGTTTGTTCCCTTTTTCCCTGCTGCCCGTCCGTCGGTCATACAGTCAGCCCAATTAAAAGCGACCGTCGCGATAAATTTCATACAGTCGGCGCATAAATCATCCGCGACCAGACAGGCGCCCGTCTCCCGTGACTATTGATTTATGGCGAGTGAGTGGCACCGTGCCCTGATCGCTTCCTGAATTAGGAAAAATTACCAGCGATGGAGGAAAACAATGCACTAGCCCGTGACGTCATAATTACAAATTACGATAATTGTAAATACGTTATCAAATTATCAGCCCTCTCAAAGAGCACGCAGACTTTTACAAAATTTGAGCAATCTACATCAATCGAGTGGGATAAGACGACTCACTTATTTGGTATGCATTTTTTTCCTTCTGTATTTTTTGCATCCAACAAGACATTAAGTAATACTAAATATGCAGTAAATTAGCTTCACACGAACCCCTGACTTCTTTGCCTCTGTGCCGTTTTTAATCCATTGCTCATCTATTTGAAATTATACATTGAGAATGCATACATGTGTGATCTGATGAGTCTTGACGGGCTTCATCCACCAAAAAATAACACAAATAGTTTTTCTAAATGCTAAATATAGTAAAGCAATAATAGTTTTTGGATTAGCATCATTTTCAGTATATAATTTGAACAAGACACAATTAATTATGAGTTTTTCTTATTAATGAGTTTTATAAAGCTAAATTCAGTTAAAATATCTATAATTTATTATTTGTGCTAGCAAAAAACCGAATAGAAAATTTATCGATGACAAATTGCAGTGACTATGGGAGGTATTACTTTTTATACAAGATATTAATTATCACACCTGCCGCCTCAGGTGGTACAAAACTGCTATATTTTATATGCAAATAAAAGATGAAACCTCTTAATATATTACTTTTGTAAAAACTATCAAATCCTATATACTATTAAATGGGTTTTTGTTTATTTTCTATATAATTTACACTGTCTGCCACAATACTATTTGGCCATATTTTTCTCTATTTACTCCTACACACAACCTTCTAACTAAATCTTATACATAGATAAAATATTTTTTTTTCCTGCAGTACCTGTTGACTTCTTTGATCTTGTTTATTGCACAAGATTATTATGTTTTTATCTGATGTGCGCAGTACGCTAATTAATTTAGTTTTATAGTCACTACAAAACAAAATGACGAATGATGGAAGATATATTATGTGACCTCTGACGTTAACGTGCAATTAAACTGACGATTATAGGATGGCAAGAAGCAATAAATCTATTATTATAATGCAATAACTATCTTATTTGATAACATAACAATGTAGTTAACAAATAATTCGAACAAGAAATTCCATTGAGTTAAAAAAAAATAGTTGGAAATAGGAAAATTATAAAATGATATTTTACTTCAATAGTGGTTTACTTATTTACACATAGGTGTAGAAATAGCGTTAAAACTTTTAAAACCAATTTTCGTTTTTATTATTGTTCAGTTATTATAATATATGCCTAATAATTACAAATGGAAATTTACATAGTTTTATATGGAGTTCACTATTACAGGTACAGCATATCATATATAATACATAAGCATAATCTTTAATAATCCTATTAAAACAATACGCATCTTTTAAAGTACGAGTATGTTTTATTTAGGCATTTTCTTTAAGTCTTCTTGTAGTAAATGCATATTGAAAAGTAAAAACATTACGATTATAGTTTATTTTATGCAAATGCATGCAATCGAATGAGTTCCGCAATACCGTTTATCTTTTATGAGTAATTCATATGGCAAGGGTACGGATTCATCTATTTGCAAATACGTAGATTTTATTGGCTGACAGTATCGTAAATAACAAAATATAATATCATTTATTATATTTATTTCTGCGCTTATCAGTTTTCTGCTTACTGTGATATTTTAATGAAGCGATTCACGTCCATTCTGCCTCTACATTGCACTGTGTTAAATGTTGTCCGATCTATAACAGAGTGCCGTATGTCACATTTGACAATTTATGACATTATTTTGCATATTAGAATGTCTTGTTTCCGTTTTTATTATTCATAATCAGTAAATTTATGACAATATATCATCATTTTATATTCTACAATGTATTATATATAAAAGTACATATTTAAATTTTTATCTTATAAACAATCCATGCAACGCCAACGCAACATTTGCAATATCATAAATTATATAAACAAATTGTACATATTTAAATAATTTATTTTTAAATAATTTAAAAACAAAAATATTTTGTCATAGTGTAATTCTAGTAATGATAGTACTTTTCTTTGTGTGCTGTTGATCTCGCTGTGTGACGCACGCTCACAGCTAATGCGCGGCAGTGAGTTCACAGTTGTTCTTCAGCCGAATTAAAAGGATGTAATTCACCAAGTTTAGCTGGTTGGCAGAGGCAGGGGCAGGTCCCCGAGCACCTGTGATTGATGGACCGGGCGTCGTCCCGGGCCTCTCCGTCACTCAACAGCGGCCACGCTAATGAATGACCGCGGTCCGCAAAAAGAGACACCTGAGTATGCGCCGCCTGGGAACAAACTGTATTTTACACCCGTAAAGCTATTTTTCTAAAAAAAACACATAGTTAGTAAGAATTTTACTGTTTAAATGAAATTGTTTTTTTAACAAATTCTATATTATTTTTTTAGGCATTTTATCAACCTACTTGGTAAAATCACTATTTTAGTATTTTTATTCTAATTAATACATAAATTATAACGATAAAATATTATTCAGGACCCAATTTCTTAAACAGACAATACAATGAACAAGTATGTCTTAACATACTTAATAACATAAAAATATATATCCACTTTTCAAATGGCATTATAACGCAAATACAAAGTAAAAATAAAACTTTTCAAATTACAAGTTGACAAGGTAAATATATATAGTAATTTTATTTAGTCTTTGAATGCTTTGTTAATTATTTATCTTGCCATTTAAAAGTAGAACTCAGTGTTTTCTCATTTGGAAGACATTACAAGCCACGAGACATTCTGTATATAACACACACTTGAGCAGTGCAGCCCATTATTTTAATTCCAGAGAAATCCGTGTTTCCCTGTGTCAACACATCTAAAAGCGATCCGACCGCAGCGCCTCTAATTTGTAGCAATCCAGTCCCTAATTTATTGATTCATTATGTGGAGTTTTCCTGCTCTCCCCCTATACCACGACCATAGTAATACAGGACAAACTGAACTTGGCGGATGAGATCAAAATCTCACACTACTGGCAATCAATCTGTAAAAATTACTTGTGATTATTTTTTAAATCGGTTCAGCTGCCACTTTTGTCTGTTGTGACTTTTAATGTCTTAAACAGACAAACGTAAAAATAAAAACAAATCTAGTCCACCCGCCATCTTTGCCTGGTACTGTTTCGCCGCCTCTAGAACTACAAAACACTACATTTAAGCGAAGTACTCGCGACACGCCCGCGTCTATTTGTGACCGCTCTCTTTACAATCATTAGAAGGTATAAATTAACTGTGAGATTTATGCGACGCCGTAGGTGTGAAAGGTAACAGGAATTCATTTGAAGTACTTTCGGAATGGCGCTATTTTTGTCCAGCCTGTCTTAAGCTGGCAATTCACACGGGCAAGAGTTATGGCTGTTTGGTGTACAGCTGCCTTTACAATATGGCATTGCTGAATCATAAAAGTGCGAATAAAATTATGCATAATGCAAAAATCTCAAGTCAATGTTTTCCCGGAAAAACATTATTTATATTATTTTAAAACACATTATATTAAATTTATTTTCAACGTCAAACATGTTTTTTTTGTTGTAAAAATTATTTTTTAAAAGGTTCACTTATAATTTTATGACGTAGATGTTATGGTTTATACAATTTCACGGTATATTTGTATTATATCTTGTATATATAATTTGAATTTTACAAAAATCTTTATAGAAATATATGAATAATTAAAAAAATTATAAAGAATTAATAAACATTCTGATCAAGCTCAAATATTTTGTCAATAATCCTTCGCGTTAAAATGTGATTATCAAGCGTAAAAACAGCTTAATCAATCATTGTTTAGAGTTGCTATATTAACATAAAAAATATTTGGCGGAATTAAAAATCTTAAATACCGCTAAATTACATATTTTAATATTTCGCAACACACGATTATACAATTTCAAGCTTAAGCTAAAGAATTCTCTCTATTAATTCTCTACACTATTAGATTTAAAAAAAAAATTAAATTTAAAATCTAAAATATATTGAAGACACTACATTACTTAGTCTTCTTTTATTATTCAGTAGTGTTGAACCCTGGGCTCAGGGAAACAGCTCGGGGCCGCATGATCTCGGGTCGTAAATCACACGCAGTGTTGTGACACCCAGCGAAGAACGACGGCGACTGCTGCATCTGTTGGGCCGTCCATCACGGCGGGCCGCGGGACACGGTTGAGGACCCATGGGATTACATCCCCTGACTGCAAGCTTAAAGACCTTTCTTAATTTGGATCACTGAAACGTCCGGAAAATACTTATATAAATTAAAAACGATAAATATTTACTAAAGTGTCATTATTTTCTAGAGTTTTACAGGATGCATAGAAATGGTATTGTTACTTGCTCAAGTTTACTTCCATGAGAAAAAAGTTTACCAAGCTAATACAATCTAAATGAAAACTCTATGTACTAGAAATGTATTCAAAACGGGGACTTAGAAGTCAACTCAGAAGACAAAATCCAAACCTTTGATAAAACTATTTATCACAATGCTTTTGAGGATGATTCAGGTTCATTAAGTTCGCTTTTTTGTTCTAAATTAGACTTGAACTATACAATAGCCAGTATGTTGTATTGCTAATCTGTAGGACATGCTACGTAATAATTTATTCGGTATGGGACCGGCAACTGCGCTCTCACAATCTGTGCAGTCGGACAGGGGCGGATTCATGAGTCCCATTACTCTTAATGCACCGCTTTTAGTACGCTCAGAAATAACCTTTCAGAATACACCCCTCACTGTCTTGTTAAGCATGTAGGGTGTGAGCGAACATTATCCTAGGAAAAAAAACTTGTCTCTTCTAACTAGTATGTCTTAAATTTAATGTAGTAACGATAAATTAAAAAAAAATTAAATAAGACCCAAAACGATCGACATTAAACTTTTTGATATCATATTTATCGTATATATAAAATACTAAATATATAAGCGGAAGATAGATTGGTTTTTTTTCGTTTCTTTCTACGAACAATTCAAAAAAATTATTATTATGATATATATCCTTTACATTATCATGAAATAAATAAACGACATAAAAACACGACAATTTCTTAGAGTAAATGTAGCAAAAGCGATCATAAAAGCTCTCATAGAAAAGTTATACGAAGTCCTCGTGCGCCTTTATAGGCGCGCGGCTGAGTAATCTCTACAAAAACGTATCATTTCCTCTACTCGGAACATCTTTCAGAACACCCTGTCAAATAACAACTACAGAGGTGACAAAATTAATGTAACATCCCATCCTGTTACACCAGCTGTAACATTGTGTAACAAATGACAAACTTAACAAAAAAAAGACTTGAAATATGTCCCGTCACCGTACATTGTGCCCCGGCGGCCATAGAAGAGTGTCGGTAAAATATGGCAAAGTGAGCAACTTAGAAATTTTCTAAGTGACCGAAAGTATGTTCTGCAAATTGAATGACCATAAATCTTGTATTTGTATCTCATGCGTTACACTAAGAGGCTTGTTGCCAGGATGTAGATCCTGTAAATTTTTGTCAGTATTTTTAAATTAACTTTTAAATTCTTTTGGTAGTGCTGTTCCTATGTCTCTTTCGTTTTTCATTTTATTATTATACATATTTATTTTTAAAGACCTTTTTTTATCTCGTATTAGTCTAAATTTTATATTATTTGCTTACGATTCATTGATATTACAGTGCATGTATTTTGTAAATTCAAGGAAGCCGAAAACAATATTACAAAGACGTTTTCTAGGCTTTACTATCCAGAAATATATCTGAGATAATCAAGTAGAAACATTTAGCACTAGATTATCAAGACTGATGGCACCTTGCAGCTGACATGGCCAGAAACTTTGAAACTATTATGAAAAGCAAGTAAAAGAAGATAGAAAAGTAAAAGAATGTTGAGTCTTGCGACCTCGTTACACCGATCTATGTAGCGTTTTTGGGTAAAGGAGCAAGAACCTCCAGGATTATCATAATAGATAAAATAGACGTTATCTTCAAGTATCATAAAACACTTGTAATAATAATGTAATTAGAAAATGACTGCAACGCTATTTTCTAAATGATGATTTTAAATTTTTTATTAAATTCACATATCGTAATAACTAATATACGGTCATGTGACGACTATGTGAATACGACCCAAATACTTAGGAAAGAACTTGTTGAATAAGTTTATTAAAAATAAAAAATCCTGCCTTACAATTACAGGTGAAAAAATACTATTTGAGACGCCATAAAAATACAATGAAAGATGAAGATAACATGAAAAAACTAGTTATGAAAATATCCGGTAGCAGATCCCAAATGAATTGAACGCGCGGATGTTCCTCTGCATGCGCGGAACACGAAACCTCCCCCATTAATCTCTGCCCGCTCCACACAATAGGCCTGCCTAATAAAAACGCCTTCAGCTGCAAAATAAAATTACGGATTTCGTTATATTTCGACAAATTAATCACATCGCTCGCGCGAGTCGTGAATTTCACGCTCCGGGGACGGGCCGGGGAGACTCGCCTGTCAATTAATCAAAAAATAACTCATATTATATTTATGAACTGAATTTACGTATTAGCATAAGTATAGCGCATACAAATTGAGCCAAAGCTGCGGAATGTAAATGATTTTTTTATTGGAGCAATGCAAATTCTCTTTAAGCACTTAAACCCGTGTAAAAATATAAATTAATAAATATACTTTTTTTTACTAACCAAAACTATTTTATATATGAAACTGAATATTTCATTGGTATTTTCATAGAACAATTGTTTTTTATAGCATTATAAAATTTTAACTTTTTCTTTATTGTGACGTACCAAATATTCAAGTCACGATTTTTTTAAAAGCATATGACAAAATACACATTATGAAAAGGATTTTTTTACCATTTAAGAAGAAGACGACCACCTGTATATCAAAAGAAATTGCAACATAGCGAATATATTTATTTACAAAAAAATAAATAACTGTTTTATTACTTTTTAATGGTGATTTTCAACATCGATTTTAAACAAATATTTTTTACTATAATAAGAGATTTCATTTTATTCTAAATTGAATGATTTGCATCAATATTTTGAATAGCAAGCAAATATATTTCAGGACAGTATTATATTTAAGTATAATATGTAATCAAAATAACAAGGAAATGATGCTTATTAGAATTCACTTTCGGTTTTTAGCGATTCATATAGAACCTGAAAAAAATTCTAATTTTGGTTATTTTCAGGAAATTTTTCAAATCACATTTATATTAAATTCAAAAAATAATTAATTAAGTCTATAGCGGAGTTTTATAATATTTATTGAATATTTAGCCGCGTACAAACTTACACCCCTGTAGGACGCTTGTGTTCCCCGCCTGGTCTGTTCGATTCCTTGGAGGCGATTTTTTTGTTTCCCCAAAATTTATCGCTCAATTAGTCTTGTTTAATAGAGGCCCGGCCGTCCCGCGTATCTCGCAGCCGTACTTGTATTTATTATTCAAATTATATAAGATATTACTGGGGATTTTTAATGGAACCCAATTAATCTTTCTTTCCTCTTAAGGGGAGATTCGAATCAACTTGTATTGGTTACGCTCTACCGGTGGGAAAGAATTATTTTGTTGAAAACGTATTTATATTTGATTTATTGTAATTCAACATTATTTATTACTTGAACTTTAGTGTATTATATATTATGCGCATAAATTAACAAAAACTGTTGTTTTTACTCGTTAATTAACCTTTTGGTCAAGATAAGGTTTATATTTAGTATAAAATTTTGTTATATTTATTCCATCTTACTGGTATCAATGAAAAATGCTCTACGCTGGGAAATATATATTTTTGTCAGACTATACTAAATCGTGTAAAAAAGGCGTTACTACAAAGTACATTGGAAAATCGATAACAAACGATATCCACTTGTATAACTGTTTAAACTATTGTATAAAAATAATTTAGCTTCATTTTTTTATACACCGAGGAATCATAATCTCACGATTATGAATCTATATGACGAGCCATTAGATACAGACCGTTGTAAGCAAATTAATCTTACCCTTAGATAAAGGTACCAAATCCATTTAATTTTACGCTCAGCTGCCATCTCCGTTATAATAAATCTACCCTTTTGTGATTTAATATGAAAAAAAATCTTTTATAATATACGTAATCGGTGGATGATTCGTACCGACCAACCTATTTTCATAATTAATAACTACGCATATAAATCTACCGTTGTCAAAGTGATATTTTTCTGTCATAAAGTATTCTTCAAATTTAATTGAATGAAAATAAAGTTAATGTGAAACATATTTATACTTATCTTTTTATAATTAATTATTTTTGATATTATAAATGTTGACCTACTTGCTAGATTGTTAGATATAAATTATTGTAATTATAATGACACATAATGATATACATGTGCTATTAAAATATTCAGTAATCACTAAATCAATACTTAATATATATTTAAATTAGCAGTTTATCTTGCCAGCATACTATTTTCTATCGTTTTATATTCGGCCTGACAGAGCTTCCGCAACTAAATACCAGCGGTTCGCAAGTTCTTGACCCGTCCCTGACCACAGAGTCTCAAAGCGCGGTTCGCAGTGCCATTAATAGTGGAAGGCCTCCTTCACGGGGCCAGCATAAATCAGCTCGGTCGCCACCTTTAGCTGTCTGTTCCCAGCTGACAGTCTAATGTTCCTTTAAATGAACTTTTGTCAAAACGGATGGCTCGGCGATAAATTTGTCACGATGGTATGGAACCCATTCTTCAGCCCCGCTCAGCTGCCAGGGGCGTCTCGCCATTTAAGATTTATTTATTCCTATTTTTAAAATATTTGCTCTCGTAATAATATTTTTTATCAAATATCAAAATAATATTTTTTCGTAAAAAGTACTGGGAAAGTAAGTACAGTTTTTTAATGAACTATTAGTAAATGTTTTTTTTTAAATAAAATATATTATATTAGGCAAATTTATATGGTACTTGTTAGAACCACGCAACAAAAGTTAAACCTATTCTGTCAATGACGCAGTCGTGAACAGTCGCATTAACAAATCCTTAGTAGCCAATGTGTTCGTTTGTAAAATAACCGAAAAAGTAAAAGTACTTGTACAAACAGTAGTTCTACAAAGTAAATGACCTAAAATGGTTATTTATGAAAGTCAATAAAGTGCAGGCATCGTATAAATTAATTAAATCCACGCGTTCGTACATAAAATATCCATTAAAAAAACCCTCTTATTTACTTACTCGCTAGACATCGTGAAAAATAGACCAAAAAGTTAAATTTATGGGAAGGTGATATGATTTACATAGAATTTTTATTTTTACATTTTTAAAAATACATATAAATTTTATACATCATTTTTCAAATTCAATACTAGAATGATTATCTCATTCGTCCCAAATTAATTTATCAAAGAGAATTTAAAAATAATTTTAAAAAACAGGAAACTTTACAAGCTCAAATATTTTACTATCAAACAAGTAATACTACTAAATTTTCTAATGAGATTTTTTAACGAAATGGCTAGTTTAAAATAAAAAAAACATTATTTTTATGAGGGCTCAAAATTATCATATAATACAAAACAATAGTTTCTCCGATGGGCATACGTAAAACGCAAAAAAAAAAAAAAACACTTAATTAAAACGGCAATAATTTACAATGCGTCACGTGGGATAGATGTGACACGCTCACAAAGACACGTGAGAAGATGATAAAAGCCTCTCGCTTCACGGCCTCGGAGGGTCCTTAGAATTACACGGAGTGAAGTTTGCGCGCTCGGGCCGGAAAACAAATGGGTCGATTGTCGGCTCCTCGCAGTCCGCGGAACAAAAGTCGGCCGAGTGACCCACAGGGAGTGTCGCCGCCCAGCGAACCCCAAACGCTGCCTCTAGGGGTGCAGGCCTTCACAACTGTGATAATTTATTTTATTTTAAAACATATACAGCGTGTTTTAACGTAATCCATACACACGTGAAATGATTAGAAAGATATCTCCATATCATAGATTTTTTAAAGACCTCTTAATTATCACTGTAAAACATGTGAATACAACTTTATTGTTTTTATGCCGATATAAAAAAAATGGATTAAATAAGTATACACTGTGCAAAAGCTTAATTCCTAATAAAAATTCGATAAATGATTTTTTTAACGGATATAAAATAATATTTTTGAATAAAATACTGGAGAGATTTTCCACATTTTCGTTTTTATTCAAAAATATTAAAATGGAATTCCACCAAGTACTCTCTGTCAAAAATATTGAGTTTATAAATTTATCCATTGTGACTTGTGTGGTAATATTTACAAAGAACATTTTATACAATTTTTATTTGAGTTTCTTTTAAATATTTTTAGTAATATGTTTGTTGTACATATTTTTGTGTTTGGAAAATTAAAAAAAAAAAAAAACACTGCCTACAACCTGAAACCAATTAAAAAATATCTGTATAATAATTTTGTTAAATGTCGTTTTGAAATCATTTTCATTTTCAATAATACTCTAGAAAATTTACCTCATATTACGACAAATTGTCAGACTGAACATAATTGCATAACTTTGATATTCATTACTCCGTTTATAATCTTTGCACGAGTCTTAAACATCCATTGTTCTTTACAGAAAACATTGGCTTCACTACAATAAATTAATATATACTGTTTGAATTATCCGACAGTTTGGGAACCTCTATCCTGTCTTTTGTCCCCACACAATACGCCCGCCGCGCGCCGCCCAACTAGGAGTATGAAAGCCATTGAAGTCATTAACTGTAATAAATCGCCTTTTTTTATTTTTGTAAGTAATAGTCTCGTAAATCCTCTGACGTTCTTCTCTTTGAGGCGTCTCCTATTATGTGCCAGGGGGCCATTGTCTATTTACGAATGATTAATATTTTGATTGATTGCGCACCTATTCTCGAATCGTTATAAATCACAAATGGATGTTACGGCAAAAATTGAATTGGTATCATTATATCTCAGCAGATTAACTTGAATTTTAAAAAAATTCTACAAATATATTATATTTTAAATATAAGCATAGTTTTAAATTAAAACACATTCATGCTTATTAAGCATCTCTAACAAAAAAATAAAACTTTTGTTCCGATTTTTAATGTCACTCGTAAATCAAAAATACAATACCACGGACGTAAGCCTCAGTTTACGACGATAAAATGAATCCTATTCTTTTAAAATTTTGGAGTATTATTTTCAATTTATTAGGGAAAATTAAAAAAAAAATATCGGATATCACAAATAACGAAAGTTACAAAAAGTAAACATCCGCGCCACCCACGCGCCAAGACAACCGCCTCTTACATATTCAAACTTGATCCTGCGCAAAAGTCGCGCTCCGCCGCCATCTTGCGCCTCCACCCCCACCCCTCCCCGCCCCACCCCACCCCCGCTTCACCCCTGGCCTGGTGCATCATCCCGGCACCATGAGACCAGCGGCCGGCGGCCTTAGGACCCCTAATCTATATGTTAAAAAAAATGACAAATTCGCAGTACGTTGACCGTTAACATTGCTTACCCCAAAATATATTTAATATTTGATTGATTATTTATATATAACAAATAAAATAACTTTAAAGCTGATTTAGTATGCAATAAATAAAACTGCTCCCTCAGATATTTAAATTTCTTGCATGGCAATATTACCCAAATAATTGACCTGTCTGAAGGTCTATATTTATGAAGCGTATATAAAGCACATTTTCAAAACGTATATTAATTTAATCTATTTTTTTATTATTCAAACAGTAAAATTCAACGAAATCCGAAATCGATATCTTAAAGGTGGCTTTATTGGGCAGCAATGAAACTCGAAGCGACCCCTCCAGAGTGAGTACCTCGATTTACGTCCTCACTGCTTTAGTGCTCGAAATGCTTGTTTGGAGTCGTAAAATAACTATTTTTAAAGATACTACATATGTAACAATCTGCTTTAGGTAAACGGTGCATACAAGTAACGACAAGAAGAACTGCTCGATAAATTTAACGGGTCACAGGTGGGATACGAACCCAACATGCTTCTACAATTTGACAAGAATGTCAACCATTATTTACTCTATGTTACCAAGAAAACCAATGTACTATTTAAATAAACACTTGACTTTCTCATTATATAACAAACTGTTAGATCTACTGTGTTGTAGGATCTATTCAGTGTGTAACAAATATTTTTTAAATTTACTAAATCCTAACTTACGAGTAGTTAACATCTCTTATTTCAAATACTAGCCGTTTATACGTAAATTACCTGTAGGTTTTAAATATGTTTATCTTTGAAGTCAAAATTGGCAAAATATAAACGAAAACCGACTTTTACTCATTATAAAAAATGTAAAAATACATTTACCCCATAAAACATAAATAATTTTTTTGGGGAATATACCTTTATATTTAACCAAGTTGGTATTTTTTTAATAATGTTTTAATAAAAAAAATTAAGGTTTTATTACAACCCTACTTCGCTCTTTATAAAATAATCTAATTATTTAAATTTTATATCAAAATAAACGTTTCTTTTCCTGCCTCAAAATTACACACTCGGACATTTTATATATTTGTTTTATTTTTTTCTAAATTAGATCTACTGGAGCTTTTCAACATATAAACGTAATACTTTTGTAACTGCCAAATTCATCAAAAATTTTATGAAAGGTAATAATAACTCAAACCGCTGCGAGATATTTTTACAGATAGTCTCTGGCCATAAAACACGATCCATACTCCAGACAGGAAGAAAGCAATAACCTTCGCATTTAATTCCACACTCAAACGTACCGGCATTAAAATTAAGTCAAAATATTTACCCAGTGAAAACAAGCAGTAAAAAAGCCGAGGAGCACTCGGAGTCTCCGCGCCGACTTTATAGGCGGCAGCTGCGGGCGTCAGTCTGTGAAATTCTCAAAACATGACCGTTATCGGAATACTTTGCTTAAATTACAGGCTTAGAAATAATAAACACCAATAAGTGTCGCCGTAAAATCTCGCTGTCACAATTAAGTATGCAGATAAAATTAAATTAAACGGAGGCGAACTCGATCGGTGCGTGTCGGCAGTGTGGGATCTTTGCAGTTTTAATGTAAAACTATTTATTTTTATTCGCATTTTTGCTCAATGACATCGTATTAATCAAAAAAAAGTCCGATGCTCTTTTTTATCAACCGCCTAAGATTAATTTTTATTGTTTATTATTTCTAATTCTGAATCAGCATAATATTCAATATAATTCATGTGTACAAATTAAACGCTATAATATTTCTACTCTTAAATAATGCGAATAATTTACTTCGTTTTTCAATCAGGTTATGTGAAATGCGTGGTTCTTTATTTTCTTTACGGTTTTTTTTAAAGTTATATAGATTTTAGTAAAATACTGATCGGTGAACACAAATAAGTATTGTTAAAGAAATTTTAATGGATGGCCACTATATGCATTATTATTATATAAGTTGTAAAATAAAGCATTTGTTAGCTCAAAAAATAGGTATCACTTTAATTCAACTAGTGATGTTTTTATTTATCTTATTTTGTTGTTTAATTATTCCATAACTATAGACAGTAGTATCGTATTTGGTTGTATCAAAAAGCTTTACAATTTTTTTTATAGAAATAAGAATCTTAATTAGTGTTAAGTCATAAATGCAGATGATACACGTAAATATTCAATAAAATATCACATGGAAGATAATAATTTTTTTTTGTGTTATATTTTGACAAAAATAATATTTGGTAATCAAGGTAACTGATAATCAAGGTATTCTGATAATTATTTTTAGTTTCAAACTGAAACATAATGAATCACGGTAGCTTGGCGTTGGCACTGATTCGACCCCGGCCGGGCTAATCCTCTTGTTTACAGAGTGATTCCCACGAACCGCGATGCTAACTCCAGAGACCCCAGTTGTGACAAATCAGAATAAAATAGCCTCACGAGCAGCACCCTTTAGTGCTGAAGTCTATAACACGTTAGTAAATACGTCTAATCTCTTTAATTTTACGAGCATAATGTAGCCCTGATGGGGCCGATCGTAAATTAATGAAATAATGGAAATGATTCATTATAACTCTGGGTTTTCTTAGAAAATATTTGTTAGTCTGTTAAACATTAATATAATTTTATTTTATTAAGTATATAAAGTAAATGATAGTATTTGTTAGTAATTGCCATATAGAATTGCTTGTCACCCACATTTGAAAAAACAAAAAATACGTATGCCATCTGTAACTAAAAACAATTATATTTATGTTCCTTGTGTGAGAATTTTATTATATGGCGTCATTGTGGACCCATTATTAATTTTGTTACATTTCCAATTATTATTTATAAATTTTATATTGGAGCTATTAGATACGCATTTCCAACTCATTCTACAAATATCGTGAAAATTCTCTTCTATTTAAAAGAAATCTGACAATATGCTAATTGACAAAAGAAATAGATTTTTTGTTGTATTTAGAAAAATAGGTAGGTATTTATAAAGTATACCTACTAAAGAACTTATTTTTTCCAGATATGAAGTTACTTCTCAAATATTGCTATTAAACACTCATTCTTCTTAAAAGGTTATTGACTAGATTATTCGACTAGTTTCATGCAACTTAAATAATTTAAACAGATTATTTTAACTTCAAAGGTAGCTTATAAGAGACGTTGAAATATATAACGTTTATTTTATTTCTCTTAGACGTGAACAATTTATACTGAGCAAATATTTTAGATTGAATTCGGATAATAAATCCAACATTTTATAGTTATGGGCTAAATGAACTCATCCAAGGTTTTTCACACTAAAATACGGGTATATGACAATGTCTTTAAAATATTCACTCAATCAGACATTCTGAGATATGTTGGTAATTTTGCACGCCTCCGCTGAAAGCGATAATTCTACCGGTAAACTGTTAGCTCTTTGACATTCTTTGTTAGCAGAGTGTAATTGGTTAAGTGCATTTAAATTAGAAATAATTTATTACCAGAGTGTTTTGGATTTCTCTAAATATGATCTCATAAATTGACAGGGAACCTTGAATAAAACAAAATTGATTCCGGAGACACATAGCTTGCTTACTCACACCCCCTTCTTGCAGGGACTTATTTATACTGAGCAATGTAGTAATATATTTCTCATTCTCAAAGCAAATACCATAAACTAATGTGTCTACTGCTTCTGAGCTTAAAATTAAGAAAATAAAGGTACGGCTTAACCAAAAAACAACCATTGATAAATTATTATTAATAATAATCTTATACGTTCGTCCATTTTAAATTATCGTCTCCTTATTTGATTATTAATGTAATATATTAATGATATATTGATAAAGGTATAAATTGAGTGCTCTCATTCATCTATTCGCATTATTAATTTTACGTTTATTTGATATTTTATAATGAATAACCATTTTTCGTTTACCCAGCTGCTTGCAGTGTACCTGACGTCATGTCATAAATTTAACAATTCTCAATTTATTACGCAATTATTTACTTTGTAAATAATTTTCTAAAGAGAAACACATTTCGTTTAGTAAATGAACCGAGTAAAAAAACCTCTCTATCATTTAACTTTTTCGTTATGCAACATTTTTTTTTATTCTGTATAATATTGCATGGATTTACTTTGATTTAGAAAGATGCTTATCGCTTTGCCCTCGGTACTGAAAAAAAGCTTATTTTTCTTTTCTTCTACCTGCTTTTTCTATTGCTGAGTGTGTCTGTAGTCTTTTTTATTTTCTTCATATTATCAAGTAAGGATGATTTTCGCTCATTGGATAAAAATAAATATTCTAAAGCCAAAGTATTAATATATTACTGTATTACAGTGAATCGTGATACCTCAAAGCGACATCTGATGCATATCTAAGGTGATGAAACACTCTATGTCACGTTTTACAATTCTGGTTTAGGAAACGAACTGATTGTAATAAATAAACTGGACACGATCATGCAAATAAAAAAGAAATACGTCACAACATGACATAAATATACATTTATAGTTTATTTTTTAATCAAGTAAATCAAATCAATATTCACTTAAAAACTACGTAATCTAATACGAGTAATTATTGGCTGATATTTACACTCCTCCGTTGTATGGGTAAAATAATATTTGTGATTATTCAGCCACAAGTATTCTACTAAGCACTAAGGCATCTAACATACGACGCTATAATACATGTTTATTCAGAGATATTATATGGAAAAATATTGTTTTACATGACGCATTTACTAATTTTGTTATATTAAAATTTACAATCACACATCATCTATCAAACTTATTAAAATATCAAATATCTGCATTATAAATAATAACAAGTAGTTGTGAAAGTAGAAGAGCCCGGTTAGGAGCATCGAAGCTCGGCAGAAGGGCAGAACAACGATTAACCACGCGCAAGAAACTGACTTTGCCAAATTATTAAAAAGACAGATGTGTTTTGATCGGCAAGTTAAAATTCGGGTCACCTGACCCCAGACAGCTGCTACATTATAAAAGATTTGAATATATAATTGGATGCAGCGATCTCCGGTCCGTTAAAAGTTTAGAGTGATTTATTTACCGCCTAGCTCCTGGCAGGTAATAATTGCGCAGTCGTAAAATTTTTAATCAGGTGTTTAATTTTCTTGTCAGGTAAGTGGCCAATAGTTGATGGGTCCTGCCCACCGAACCGCTGTGTGCAATCTGCATGAGTAACGATTGCCAAAATAAACGTTTCAAAACTGCAGCAAGAATGATTGCTCATTGTCTTGTTTTTATTATTCGTATGTGATTGGAAATTTATTGTTACCGTTGTAATTAAAAGTACCTGCAGCCCAAAATGTCAGCGTTATATGATAAATTTGAAATTAAACTGACGTGCAAATAATAATAAGTTTTATTTTTTCAGTCGATGTTTTAATTTCAGGTTTATTAATTCTGTTGAGTAGTTGCTCGGATGAATGTTTTCCACAAAAAATTACCTCTATCAAGAATGAATCACAAAAAAAAACGATTGTTTTCATTCAAATACAATGTATTTATTATCTCCTTATATTGAAATTGTTCATTCGTATTATTAAATAAAAATTATATGACATGTGATTATGCATTTATTAAACTAAAATCATAATCTACAAATATTTAATTGATTGTCCACACAATTTTAAAAAAAATAATTTTTTTTTCAAGAATGATGAAAAATATTAAAATTTGTCACATTTTTTGTTGAAAATCTAAATGACTCAATCATATTAAAATAAATGATAGAATAGGGATAGAACTCAAAGACGTTGTTGGTTTTTCGCACAGAAGCGAAGACACATTAAAATTGTTTATCTTTCTAGAAAAAAGGACATACATCATCGATTCATTAAAACGTGTCTCACTGGAGTCTTTTGTTCTCGTGGGGAGACCCGCGCAGCGACTCCGCCGTCTCGTCATGCAAGGCACCTTGTTCCTTTGTCAGCCATTTGCATTTGCAAGCGTTCTTTTGTTTCAGCCCTCGTTTGTTTCGCGGACCTCCCGCGCCGCCCGCAGTCTCACGATTTTCATATTTATTTAGTATTTTTATTGAGCATTATTCGGTTGCAAATGTTCCCTCGTGGAATGTGCAGACGCG
Organism: Atopsyche davidsoni; assembly: GCA_022113835.1. Classification (NCBI taxonomy): domain Eukaryota; kingdom Metazoa; phylum Arthropoda; class Insecta; order Trichoptera; family Hydrobiosidae; genus Atopsyche; species Atopsyche davidsoni. The sequence goes on from JAILWY010000021.1 coordinate 5,727,883, forward strand.
CGGTGCAGCCATGCCAAACGCTGAAATATGCGTACCTGTCGATGTGGAAGTCTGCGTTAACAATCAAAGGTGCATTCGCATTCAGGCCGCGTCCTCGGGTGACGACATGACTGAAGTTGCAACCTGACTAATTTGAAACATGGACCCACCCGAATTTCATATATTATGATAAATATTATATATTTTTATAGAGAGAACTCGACAGAGAAATTCTGAATAATTATTTTAACGCCACCGGTTTCACCGATGTACACGTCTACCATATATACTTCTGTTGTCGATTTAAAATAATAATAATCAATGTGAACCAAAGTTTACCTTATACTATAAATAAAAAGAAGGGTATGACCGCAGCAAATCAACGTTTGTTTAACTTGATTTAACACGGTTGAAGTCAGTTATTCAGCGTTTTCCTCCCCGATTTGTTATACTAGATCGTTCTTGGGTGAATTTTTAGTAAAATGATTATTGATTTCACAAAAATAGACCATAGAAATCAAATAAAAAGGCAGATGCAAGCCGCAGTACTTTGTAGGCGGCGGGTGTCGCTGGCCAGGGCGCTCGGCACGTGAGGCGGCTTTATCGGCCAACCCACGTAAAAATCATCATAAAACTCGGAACGATGTCGCCCCGATATTTGATGCTGTCATAACAATAAAAACAGGAGCTGGATGGGAGTTGTGACGGTAATGCACCGAGGGGACGAGCTGGTCATTCCGTTTAATATGCCCGCGCTGAGCTATCTGCGGAATGGGGGGTGTACGTCTCTGTTTTCCATGGGTGAAACCTTTTCGCTGCGGTGTGGTTTATGAGGGATTCTCATGGCTCATGATAATGCAATAGCTTGTAAGCCACAACACCAACATTTTACAGATATTAAAAATGTCATACTTATCACGAATAAAGGTATTTATTTCATTCATATTATATTTTAGTGCGTATTTTATAATCAATTAAATGTAACTACACGAAATATTGAATACAAATACTTTAAATATAGAAAGATTAATCAATTATGCTTTCGTTAAATTTGATTAACGTTAAGGTTTTGAGCTAATGTTACAAGATTATTTATAAATGTGTTTTTGATATCTAAGAAGAGCTTCATGAAATCTTGTTTCGATTAAATTACCGAAAAATTTTATTTATTTTTTACATGATTGTAGTGCTAAATGGTCAAAATTATTTTTCAAGTATTATATTAATATGTGATATAAAAAGGGTATCTATACGTAATTGTTAAACAATTAAACAAAATTGTCAACTCTCTTAATGAGTCAATTTGTAATGGGGTCTCCAAAGTAACCCCGTCTATTAAATCCACTAAGGTATTCACGACCCAACGACACCGTATTTAGTACACCAACCCTACAATATAATCAATTAGTTACGAACGTTTCAGACCCCAGCGGACATGTTTATGTGAGACAGAGGCCCTAACACTAAATAACCACAACAGATCGTATCGGCTATCCGGCGCGGGTGACACGGACCCCGATTGTAGCTATTCCAGAATCTACCAGGAAAATTTGTATCTATTGCTACTGCCAAAGAAAATTTACTATTTATTGGCAATATTTGTATACCTTACAAGTCGGAGTTCTGTTATATAAGCTTTTATATATTTTTCAAAACCATTGTTTAATTTGCTGACTCAAAATTCTGATTTACAGATGGTGTAAGCGACGCCATTTTCTGGCATGCAAAGACCAAAAAAGTCCTGCCAAATTAAATACGATTTTGAGCAAGTTTATCTCTGTGTTGAGAAACCGTACTAACCACTAAAGTGGAATGCGGATAGTCATTAGAACCAATCACAGCTGTGCTTGTTATGTCTCCGGTATTTACATTGCTTTGCTGAATAAAATAATTTGTTATTTTGACTTATTTGTTATGTTTTACATAATAACAAATTATAATTTTAACAAAATTCGAATTATACGATGCAATCTAAATACGAGATTAAAAATTATATGAACTGGCGTATAATTTATTTTTTGTTTTATTAGCCATTTATTTTTTTGCCCTAATTTTTTTTTGAACAGCCTGTATATTTCACTACCCGAATAAATTATTAGAGCTTCTAAGTTACGACGTATTTTAAATTCAAATCCAAGATGATTACATTGCCTCAACGACATGATATCATTCTTAATACAATTTTATCACATACATTAAATATACATGTAAACTATCTTCCGTCACCTTTACTCACATGGCTACTACATTTGCGAGAATGTGACAGCACCGTATAAACTGGCCTCCGGTCCCAAACTGAGCCCCTACACAAATTTTATTTCCTTCATATGGCAGAAGAAGCGTAGGGCAGCCATGGAAAAAGCCTCACAAAATGGGACATATTTATATATTTCACTTATTTTAAGATATAGCTGATGTACGACAATAGATTACAAAAATGAAAGAGAATTTAAAACACAACCTTTTTTACAAAAATTATTTATTTAAAATATAAATTTTATATAAATATGAGTGTTTGATAATATTGTTACAATGCAAAATCATAAGACTATTTTTAATATAAAAAAAATTGGATAGGTTTTTGCATAGGATGAACTAAGTGGCCCATATTTTTAACAGGTATACATATATTTTAAATTGCTTGAAATAGTCAGTAAATAAGTTTAATAAGACATTAATTTTCGTATGTAGGTATATGGATATAAATTATATTATTAATACTTATGAATACCAACTAAAATATATTGAATTTCATAGTTAAAACTATTTTCTTTGTAACATTTTCCGGTATATTTTTTAAATATTTATTTACTCAAATCTATGTAGTAGATTAAAAATGTTTTTTTGAATATGATTTTTAAGACTAACTTTTTTTTGTTTAAGTTAAAAGTATTTAAAAATAATATACTACAAGAAAACAGATTAACATTAAATGTTTAATATTTGTTGTTGTCCTTTATCGCGTAGCGCGTGGTGACCCTATAAGAAAGGCGGAAAGGGGCAGTAAAATCTAATGAGGATTTATACACCAGGGGGCACATTAAAGAGCAGGCCCGCATTAGGGAAGAGTGGCTTTTTAGGGAAAGAAGCGCCTAATGTGGAAACATAACGCCCGCCCCGACCGCGCACACGTGAAAACTCTTCCTCGTAAATAACTATAAATGTATTACGCTTGCCTACTGGTCTATATGGCTATATTAGTTTTTATTGTTTTAATTTACCATACGAATGTAAGCCAAGCTGTTGTACTTACTTTCTCAAGAACATTTTATATTATTTCATTTATTTAACTTGAAGAAAACGTGCTTGACTTCATATACCGATGAAACTGAAGTTTTCGAGTCTTTTTTTTTTATATTTGCAACAAGGCATTAAAAATAATTTTATATTACCTGTAGCTCAAAAATTTTACTACTACGTGGAGGTCGGGTAAAAAAAATCAATATTGACTATAAATAAACCATATAACAGATATATATATATATATATATTTTAACCTTTCAGTTTTTTTTCTATCTTTCATCTTAGACTTACATATTTGTAGCACTCGTTTAAAAAAGACATAGATTACTTATCGTGAGAATCCTTCGCTAATTTTAATACCCCCAGACATACGTATTACCTTGCATCCCCAAAAAGCTCCCGGAGAGGGTCTGCAGCCGGCGTTCCTCAGGCCGCACCAGAGCGGCAACGGAAACCGTCTATAAACTTGATGAATTTATCGCCTCTGCTTGCAGTGAGCGTCTGTGCTGTTTCATTAGCGACAGCGAGCCGCGGGCTGTGGGTCGCACAGACCCCAAAATCCACGTCTATATTTTATATTTACTCACGCCTATTTTTAAGATATTGATTAATAATTACCGGTACTTAATAACGCCGGTGAATTGAGAATTATTGATATTGGTTATGTGATGTATTTATGAATGCATAAACGTTTATTACACCCATTAATTTGATAGATTTTGCTATAAGACCGCTGCGGACTGCCCGAACGCCTCGAGTAATTTCTTTGACCGGTACCGCTTTTTTTTACTCTTGTATTTAGGTTACGTTTATTACCAATGCAGAATATTTTAACATATACATCTATATACTAGAGTTATAGATGTACAATCTTGCCTTATCATAAGTCGTTACAAACTAGTAGCTCAGTATAAATTTGACGAAAAAACAATCGATATAATTTTTATAAATGATCAACAACTTCATTGTAAAATATTGATGAAAACGTTTAATACATAGCATATTTAGGCGTCATGTTAAAGAAAATAATTGGTTAGAAAATCAAGAATATAAGCGCTTTTGCCTTTCATGGGCTACATATTTGTCGGCTTCCCACATATTTGTTGTTCAAATGTATAATATTACAAATCAAACCGATTTTTCGTGGATAAAATGAAAAGTGTTTTAAAATTCAATTCAAACTTTAAACCATTTTTCTAAAGTCAAACTTTTTTTTGTACTAATTAATGATTATTTATATTAAAAAAATTAGGTCTAGTGTAAAGCTTTTTCAGTGATACAGCATAGTGCAATTTTGCATGGGATTCTAACTCAGTAGATTTTTGTGAAAAATGTTATTGAACTTTATAAAAACTAGAATAAACAAAAAAGTGAAAATTAATGAAATGTATATTTACTCAGTATATGTAATTGTACAAATCGAGTTAGGGTTTGGAGCCACTGAGCTGGGGTCTAGGCCTGGGCTTGTCACCGCCGGCCCGCAGTGACTCCCGATCCCCTCGGACGAAGACTTGTGTGTCTGCCTGACAATGCGAGTCGTCGCGTCTCCATCTTGTCTCGGCTAACGATCCCTTCCGGTGCCCTGAGAGTCTCAATGTACCTGAAATTAATATTGAATGTTACGCATATATAAACAGTGCTTACAATAAAGCTTCATTTTTACTATTTACTCAATGCTGTATTTGGTGAATTAGAAGTTATCCAAATTATATTTTCGTTACGATATTTCAATGATTTGTCAAAAAGTCTTCTGTTTTATTTCATTATATAATCATAAAATTTATTATTTTTATATATAAAGATTTTTAAATAAAGTCTCTGTTATTCACTCAAAGATGACTATTACATCTTTATATTTTATTAGCATACTGTAGATTGTACACTTAAGAAATACATAAAAAAATATAACCACATACTTTTCCATCATAAAGAGATAATAATGCAGCATTTTTTTTTATGTACGAGGTTGTCCTTTTTTCAAACAAGTATACAATCAGAATGTTACCTGATACCTGTATATTAACGTATCAAATATATTTTACATCCACTTAAAATGTCCACCGAGCTGTCATATAAATATCTACCCACGCAGTTTCAGTCATAATGAATATAAAACGATAAAATAAACATTAACAGTACCGGCGAAGACTTTGATCAAAATGCAATCCGATTACGCTTCGCGATAGAGTGACTTCTGCATCTTCCAGCTGACTGACGGCAGGTCGACTGCTGATTCGCTGACAATCACGAGACTGAGATGGAGCCCAATGACTGGTTTATGTTCGCGGGAAGCCTGCATGAATATTAACGACCAATCGTGGGATAGAGCAGGGCAGTGCAAACTTTCTATCGCTTTCCCCTTTCCAATTCTACCGCGAATATTAAAATTTATATTTGTATAATAAACCATTTTATACAATCGTATATTTTTATAAGGAAATGATGTAAATTTATTTGACATTAGGTGGCCGGTGGGCGGATCGTATTGCTTGTGTGACTGACAATAACAGGATAATAATGGGTAATCATATTTAGCATTCATTGAATATTCACATAATTTAGTATTTTATTCATTAAATTTGTAAGATAATTCACAAATAACCTTTAAATTAACCGTGTACATTTTTTCATATCATTCGATGAAAAATTTATTAACATTTTTGATCATTTGAAGATGTTTTTTTTTTAAATTTAAAAACCTGTGATAACCTTCTTAATAGCGGAAACAAAAACCTGTAGTTAGAAAAAATAATAATACGGACGTGGTTGCACGTCGTGTTGTTTGCGCGATCCAGCATTTGGAAGACGCTGCTAATATGCCAACCGTATTGTCAATCTGGATCCGTCCAACGTAGCGACACGGCCTAAACGAGACGGAGCTCTGAATACAAATGTCGAGGATTGATGATCATGATAGCCGAGGCTCTGAGGTCACCGCCACTCATTTCACAGCCGCTTTGTCGGCGTCGCTCCACTTCTGCATAACCTGCTACTGGGCATGAAGCACGAGAATGTAACCCTTCAAATATACGCGAGATATGCCATCACAAGGCAAGCTCAAATTTTTAAACCCATCTCTCCAATACCGCAGATCTTATAGTTTTTCTGTTAATATTAAAAATATTATTATTTCGAAAAAAAAAAAGTAGTATTATTTTTATGCTACATTAAAAATGCGTGGCTACAGATGATAATTGCAAATATTGAAATTAGTTAAATAAAATCACAATCGATATTTTAATTGAGATATACAATGATAATAAGCAATAAGAAAAATCATTTTATAAACACTGTATTTTCAAATTGTCGATTTTCGTTGCATTGTGTTTTATTTATAGAAACCCTTTTTAATATATATATTTATGAATCTTGAAATAATTTTAACTTAACCTTTTTCCTGAGTAATGTCACTCTTTAGTTTCGTTTTTGTGTCAATCAATTGAACAAAACAAAACGAGAATTTGGTATCTAGCAAAACCGGTGTGGTGCCAATCATTTGGTAGTATAAATAACACTAAAGTGCGTCTATTGAAATTTGATCTCATTCTCACTACGTTGATCTATGGCCAAAGATCTTTATCAAAAGCGTATAGTTTGCTTTTTAATTCTTGGCCAGATACTTCTCAGATCTTGCCTACCTTGAGCTGTGAAGAATTACCATAAATGCCGTGTATAACAAAGTCCCAGTTTTAATAAAGATTTCATCCGACCGCCTGATTTATTAGCACATCTATAAAAACACATTGAAAACATATCATAAAAAATACTTCGGATATAAAGGCTGTCAGATAAATGGCCATTGCATCACTAATATTTGATTAAAGTGTATCCAATACTTTTTTATTGATATTGGCGTATTAATCATGATTGAAAAGGTTTTTTTGTAGTATATTCTTTTATATTAATTTTGTATTCTTTATGGTCGTAAAAAATGATGGGATGTGAAAAAGGTGTTTGGACTTTAGTCAATTCTTCACTGTTGAATTTATAACCAATAAATTATAGTATTGGCGGCTTACAAGCAAAGCTTTCTAACTGACAATTTGAATAAATTAAAACAATGTTTCGCGATAAATCTGCAGAGAATATAAAAAAAAACAAATATATTCTTAATGGGTGTTATTTGTTAATTTACATTTTCTGTAAAATAATTAGATGTCAAAAATATATGCAAACATTTCTAAAAATTTATATACGCATAGCGATACGATTGTACAATATATTAACAATTTTTTTATTAAAAAAAATACAATGTTAAATAATTTTAAAAAAATAAAGAAATCAACGAAACTTTTTAAGAATCACATACTTTACAAATAAAAATGATCCAGGACATGACAAAAAGTAACGAAACACATGCCATTGCAAATTATTTTTAAAAGTATTTAAAGCATGCCTCATATTGATAATAGATAATATAAACAGTTTCATTAACTGGTCGAATATATAAAAATTTGAATAATAACAAGTTTTCAACAAAAAAATTACTACTTGTAATTATAATTACATTCCAAATATTTTTTTGTTCTTATATTGAGGTTTCCGGTAGACAATATTCTTTTTTTAGAGGATACTTCGAGATTAGATATTTAAATTAAATGCTTTCATAATAACATTTTAAAAAGCCAAATATTATAGTCAGTTAAATTATAGGTATTGTTATCGAATTATGTGTGCTGGCACATTTATAGTATTTTCCTTGTTATTGTGAAGCGTGGGCAGCTCCTCGCGTTACATCTTCTCATAAACAGATACTATATCTTTTACAATGTTTATAAATTAAGCATTCCGCCAATAAATATTTAAATCTCGGGCCTGTGAAGTGGCGTTTTATTACTTTCGAAGATTCTTCGTAGGCTTTGCCGTTTCTACAAAAACGACACCGCTTATAAAATATTCATTTACTACAGATTTGAAATTTTTGTTTCTTGAAGGTCATAGTCTTCAAAGAAACCTTTAAATCTAGACTGTAGGGCTAAAGAAGACATTTTCTTTTTCTGTCGTTAACTGCTTATTTGATAGACAAGTTCATGATAATCTACCAATTCACAAACTCTTGCTGACGATTCTTTTCGTATATACTAACTTGCTAACTGCTTGTTTTTTTTTACAATTACTAAGAATTTAATACTGAAATCAAAATACAAATTTAAAGCGTAGAGACTGTTAAATTTTGTGGGAAGCTATAGAGGTTATAAGTTTTTAGATTCCGTTTTATCGGGAAGTATTGTGAAAAACTTAAATCGCTTCCTTCACATACCCCCTATCCAGCCTCAAAGAACCCTTTATCTGAAATCACATCATCGCAAAGTAAATAAAAACTATAACCCTGCACAATAGCAATTAATGAACCTTCAAACGCTACGGCACGAGAGGTTCTGCAGCTCCTCCGCCATCTCGCCGCTGAGTTATTGCATATAACATTTAACATTTCGCTGAATTGATTACGCAAAGAGTCGGCCATTTTGAAAGGCCATTAGTGTTAGTCGAATCCGGTCCCGTTGGTTATTTATTGACTTAATATTATAAATTGCAGCGCTATCACCTAAGGCGGCGATAATCAATACCGGGTACTGGGGAATTATTTATACGACGCAACGATCATGAGTATGAGACACCTCGGGACGCCGAGCCCCGCTTTATTTACGACTGATTTATTAATTTATATTTGTGTATACGCGTTTTATACATCTGGTGATGTCTTATAGAGAGATGTTATTACTTAGGACTCAATGAGAGATCAATCTACACCTGCTGGGTTGAATGAAAAAGGTACTATCAGCGTATCGTCGTTATTTGTTATTCTGCAAACTTGTATGTGAATAAAATAATTTATATGTGTCTTGTTGCATTTTTTTATGTTGCTCACAAATAGAACAAGACTAAAATATACCTGGTAATACTAATTATTGCACAGAAAACAAAATCTAAATTGTCACGTTCTGTTCAAACAATAGGGTATTTCTTCAAAATAGTGAAAATCAATGTACATGTAATATGTAAACTTAAAAAAATTAAGGAAATTGTTAGGAAATCATTTAAATCATATCCGTCATTTAAGGATCAAAACGTCGGTAATATTATCTTTATTTTCAAGAAACCGATGATAACTAAATTATATCTTGTAGATCTTTTTCCATACAAAGCAAATAAATAAGTCATGAGTGGTGAACAAGCTATAATTACAAATTAACAATTCGCTAGAACTAGTCTTCAAATGTGTATCGTTAAAAGGTTAATACTAAATCACAGATAAGAAAACGATAAAAAATCTAATTAAATTAATTTGTCATTTGCTCAACAAGTGATTAAAAAACCTTATGTTTTATAACTATTTTGGTTTATTAGTATTAATGCTTGAAACAAACAATATATTTAAAACTGATAGTCTCGTTAACCTTCTAGATATAGTTATATGTGTTTAAAGGAACCAGAAACTGTTAGTTCATGTCATTATAGTGCAGAGGTAAGTAAAACATGGCACGCGTGCTACTCTGTGCCATAAACTTCCTTAAAGAACGAATATAACCCAGATGTATGCTATAATTCCGTATATAGAGACAACAGAAGATACACGATTATATCATACACGCTGTAGAGCTGACGTAGAACTCTTATTAACTCTTAAGAACTGACAAGGTATCAGTGCTTTTAACGCAAGGAATTACGTCATAACGGGTTTTTTTCCAATTTATTCTAAAATCAGAAGTCTATTTACTACCTAATTCTTGAATGGTCAAAGACGTAAACGAATAATGGGCAAATAAGCGAAAGGATATTTTAGCGATTAAAATTACCTGCGACTGTACTCAGCTTGGCATTTCAAGTATAGTTGATTTCGTGTATTTAGGGAAATTATAATTTGATAGAAGGCTTTTTTCTCAAAGGGCTTATCTTTTTACAGATTTCATTGATCTGTTTGATGTATTATGCAATTCTAATTGCTGTTTCATGATACCTTTATATATTTATTGCGTTTAAAGTAATCTCTTCATTAAACAAGTTATATTTTTTGTACAAACCTTACTGCAGAATAAACATTGTCATAATTCGGATTAAAACTATTTATGAACTCTCTTTTGATAATTTTTCTGTTTTTAATAAAATTTTATTATAAATAAATGTTCATTCGAAAACTTTTTTCTGCAATGCAATTTAATATTTTGAAAATTACTTTGCGACCTCTGTTAAAAGTTTTAGGTCTATTATTTCCTATACATGATTAACGATTATTATATCTTAAATCCTGTCATAAATTTTACGAAATCGCTATAAATTTAAAAGCTGTTTTTTGTAATACTTAATTAAAAATGATATATGAAAAATCGATTGCTTCTACAATGGAGCCCCGTCAGAACGTCGCCTGTCGCAACTCCGCATACGTATTGACCACAAATTGTTTAATAAGCTTTTGAGACGTATTGATATTTAAACATTTATTGGCCATAAAAGAGATAACGCTGTCAGTCCGCGGAAGTCCAAACTAACACCATTAAATAAATTTGCAATAAATTTCTCGATAATGATTCGTAAACAAAATAATAAACAAATTCGAGGCTGCTGTATTTGTTAAAAGGAATAAAAACTTCACATTATTTCAAGCAATCAGCATCGACCACGTACACTAATTCATACGTCAAGGCATTTGCGCACATGACGCGCAGATACATTGAAACTTGCAGTCCTAACCTAACCTAAGCTGATTTGTTAATGTATTATTTGTTATTTAGTTAGATACGTGTTGTATTGTTTATACCATTTGTTTAAAATGAGCGTAAGTATGTTTAAAATATTTATCACTAAAATATGTATATTGTATACAGCTTAAAAAAATTATTGCTTCAATGACTTTGGTTGCGGAATCAGCATCATTTTAGAGTCCCAGTACGATAATATTGTGTCAGTTCCATTCTTGTAAACATCGCCGCATCTTGAAATAATCGAGCTATTAATGGGCAATAAAAATAAAGAATCTTTAGGAACGTTTTCAATTCCAGAGGCCATAAAAGCTGTAGAACAGCCCGAATGGGTCCTTAAGAATATGAATATATGGCTGCTGGTAATATGTCGTCCGCCCACGACTGACTGCGTCGGAAATAACTGCGGACCGATCAGCTGAATTCCAGTAGTTGGAAAATGGTTATCTATCATGACAAGTTTAAGTATCTCATAATTTGTCCATAAATTGGCTGCTTAGTTTGTTTAAATATTTTTAATTCTTCGAATTTTTTAAAAACTTCGGCTACTAATCAATAAAATGAATTATTTATAAAAATATATTTAAGTAACACATGCAAATTGTCGTTCACCAAATTGAAATAATTCAGAGTCCATATAAAGTAAAAATTTATTTCATTTTAAAAATATTCGACAGTACAACGCCTCATGAATTCTGAAAACAACAAAATTGATTTAACCTGTTTAGATAAAATTTGGAAATATAAACATTTTATTCATTTCAAGTACCTTTAAGGTTTCATATTAAACATTATGGTTTCGTAGTAAAAACTTCAATCTTGAAAATCTCAATTCAAAATTCGAGTTAAAATGTGTAAATTTAAAATAATTAATTTTAGTAAATTAACAACTTCTCGAAACATAAAATTTGAATAAGTTATAAAATTTGCAGCTATTAATTCCATACAAATTATTGTTCAATTTATTTGACGTATTTAACCTTATCTGCATAATATTTAATTCATAGATATTTTAATATATTCAAAACCACTGTTAAATTCCTCAACGTGTATTTAATGACTTTTTTACGTACCTTTTATCAACGGATGTATGCCTGTTATCAGATTCAAGCACATCGCAACTTAACAAATCAAACACGGAGTGGGCAGCTTCTCACGTTTGGAAACTCCCGAATTCGTGTTATAATTCCCAATAAAAGTAACTCTCATAAATATCCGATACCTCACCCATTTAGCTGATTTGAAAGCAACGGCTGCGGTGAAAAGCCTTTTTTCCGTGGTAACCGCAAATGCGGCGTTCCGATCTTATCTGGGCCAGATTTAAGGGGATCCTACTAATAAGAGGGGATTACCGGAAAGGACCAAAGGTTTTGAAATCACAGGACGTGCGCCATCTATTGGGCAGTAGCAAACGTAGCTACTATATACTGCAGGATTTGGTCAACTCAGTGGGTGTCCACTTTTGGTCTTAGATATTTCTGAAAGAAATTGCGATAAAAAATCACCCAAAAGCTAAAATAAATATCTACTATAATGCAAATAACATACAATAGTATTTTTATATTTCTGGATATATGTGCTAGTATCTAGTTGAAAAAAACTTTTTTTTTCTTTACGGTAATTAGCTTTTTTAAACGCATGCACGTGCTGTATTTGAGTCTTATCACAATAATTTATATTTGAATATTACCACTCAATATAAGCACATATCAACAATGAAGTCAAATCTGAAATAATTTAAAATGAGCATATATTAAATAACAAATATATGCTCATACTCTAATGCACCATGAAAAAGAGAAGAGAGGACCGTGATAGCATTTGAGAAATCTCTCAAAAATTTATTAAATAATGTATTACTTTTACCACATAACTATTATATTCATTTTGTATTTTTTTATTTAATACGTCACCCGTATAATGAAAATCTCTGCCACGAAGGTCATGCCGGTAAGTAGAAAATAATTATTTCAATAAAAAATATTTGTTTTTTTAAAACCTGAAAAAAAATAAAACTTTTCGAAAACAATTGCATTAAAAATTATACATTATTAAAGATCGGTGATAGGTTTGGTCTCAAATAAGTTTTTCAGCAATGCGGTAATAATTGACACGGGCTCACTCCTCTCACTCTCAATCACGGGCTAAACCAAATCAAATCAAACCGAAGTCCCGCCCGGCAGTTGTCGGGGCGATTGCGATCATCACGGCCGCTGATCCTCGGAGCGCCGTTACTCTTGCGGGACCGCCGCCTTAGCAGGATCAACGCAATTGTCCGCCGCGGAACGGTCTCACGCCCGCGCCTGTCCGCCGCCGGCCGGAGCACCACCCTCTGCTGAGGCTGTTGAGGACTCGGCTGTTAAAATATTAAACAAATATTATGATATAGTGTTACGTTGTAGCAGTAGTTTGAAAAATGAAGACTACAGAACGCTAGCAAACAAAATAGGATCGATGGAAGCTCTTCTACCGGACTCTCGAACGTTCTAGAAGCTTCTAAATGCATCGCCAAGCCATTGTTCAGTGTTTCACTGAGGTCAATACACCATTTAATATTTGTGAAAATAAATACTCTTTTTATTATAGACCCGTTACAATATATACATTTTAAATTTAAAAGTGTTATTTAAGAATAATATGTGCCTTTCTTCGGAAGAGTCAGTCTTCTTAGTCAGGCTGTACTCCCAGACTTTCAGCTACTGCCGCAAATTTTGCATTCATATTAACTTTCTTCTTTCAATGCCATTTTTTTTTCTTTTGGGTTTATTATAACAAGATATAAATTTAAATATGAAAATTATTTGTGATTTATGCTTTTGCTAAATGTATGTTAATGTTTAATAAATCTAAACTTAAATGTATAAATATTTAATAACGTATGTATGAATTTATAAGACAAATTTTTCTTTTACAATTTCAATGAATATATTTTTAAAGTTATCTTGCCTTTGTAATAAAATTTTAAATTCGTTTTTTTGTCATTTGAATACATTTGTTTAATTTAACTTCTTTAAATAAATTTCACAGCTATATTTTAGATCGATTTCTTATATTTAAACATAAGTTAGTAAAAACACGCTTGGCTTGTGAACAGATTATTGTTAAATAAGTATCATTAACTGAAAATCACTTAAGATAGTGTCTGTGATTGTAATGCGTGCTCCCTAGTCGAGGTTCCTCCGCACTCTAGCGACACAACGATCTCTCGCCTATAATTCCGTCCGCTGCAAAGCTGTGATTTCCAAAATGGCTCCCCTGGGAAATACTGGTTATTTCCTTTTTTTGTTACGCCGACTGACCGCTTGTTATGCACCCCACCCGCCCCCGTGCCACCCTTACCCCGTCGAAGGCTTTTATTGGACTAGAGGGTGGAAGGATAAACCGATTGTGAACTGCGGTGGATGAAACGATTTGTATAAGGGTGAGATTTGTGACCGAAGATTGTATGGATAGTGGTCAAGATGTAAGTAATGCTTTTGAGATTAGACTTCATATTTCATATAGAGCATCAACACCTCCATGGCGAAACTATTTTTACATATTTTAATTTGTACCTATAATGTGAAATAAATTATCTTTTATTTAACTATTATTTTTATATTGCAATTTTGGTTAAAGTTGACGTCCTTTCGAAAAAAATCGTTACTTTCTATCCTTTGATAGTCACATTTGATATTGACATATTTGTTTTTCGTGTGACATCAGCATATGTGGCGAGTCTTAATGGGCCTAATGGCCCGGGGAAAGCCCAGGCGACGGTTGCTCGACCCGTATACATATATACACATACATAATGTTGTATTTAGTTATTTAGATTCCCCATCCAGTTTATCAGATTTCAGTTTTTTAATTTAAAAAAAAGAACACTCTAAAAACATCTTACTTTATGGTATTGTACAAATCATTCTCTGATTCTCTGAGTTTTCTTTCACATAAACGTTTATTGTTTTAGAAATAAAACCAAAGATGATTTCATTTCAGAAGGCAAAGGAAAAGTGCTAATCCTGTTAAAGCCTTTACAAGAAAACCTCCCCCAGAATCAATGTACCATTACACTCTTACCCGATCACACCCCATTGTTACACCACTGCCGACCACTACCCTTGGCGGGGGTGAGTGGGCTTTTACAACCCCCCACAGGGCGAGACCTTCGCTTGACCCCCGGGTCTGACTCCACACAAGTTTGCTCTTGGCTTTTTGGGGTTGATCTCTGAGGGTTTTGAGGATTATTTGCTTTTTATAGGACTTTTTATAAAATATTTAATATACGATAACTCTGATCATATTTTAAACATTGAATGAGTTGAGTTATGAATAGTCAACGAAAATTACATAATTTAAGTTATCTTATATAATTATCCAAAATTGTTTAAAAATAATGATAACTAACATGTGGAAGGTTGCTTTAATAAATGTTATAAAATTTTAGGTTTTGTGAATACAACTTAGTTAAAATTTATTAATTTTTTAGCAAGTATAATCAATATTTGACAAAAAGTTTAGCTTCTAGTTTAGCTGTTAAAAAGTAAAGATTACGTATATCTTGGGTATAATAAGTGTAAATCTGATCTTAAATATAATCAGTTGCGGTTCAAAGAATTTTTTCGCTGTGTCAAATCCTGAAAAAAGCAAATCATAGAATAAACTATTTTATTTGCAATAATTAAAATAATCATCAGATATCATTGATTCAAGCATTATTTTAACGCTAACTCTGACTGCAGCTTTTAAAATAAAAAGCTTTAACGTTCACGGCCAACATGGAGACCTCCAGAGAAGTCATTAATCCCGTACATGCATACAAAGCTTGCACCTACCTTAGTTTATTCACTTCAAAATGTACATGAGTACACATGCATTACAGCAGTCATTGTTGAATCCTGACATTTCAATGAACGGCCCGTCCCTTGCCCCGCCTTACTCGCGTCTCTCTTCATAATTCAAAAGACCAGCTAATGCCGGCTAGTATGGAGATATGATCCAGAACTGCATTATAAAATAGAATGCATCGGATGATGTCAACACTTTGAAATCGGCGAGATTGAAAAATGCCGCATTACCATTCGCATGGGCAGTGAAATATTCGATGTAATGATATCCTCCTCGAAATGCCGGCGGAGATATTTATTACACGCAGAGTTTTAAAGATCACGGCCAGTATAATGAGACGTCTCAATTTGGGTATCGTATTGTGTGTAAACATTTTTTTGATAATAAATAAAATACAATGCAACATTAAAGCAGAATACCATATGCAGTATCATCTTTACAAGGTCAATAGCATTGCCAATTTACAAAAATATTAATGATTTTTTTTATATATTACATCAGCTTATAATACATATTATCACGAAGATAGTAATGTATGAGCTAGCATCATTGAGCATCGTATCTTATATACATAGTTGCTTATTTTTTATCATTTTTTAAAACCTAAATGCTTTGAATTGTATTTGTAGCACTTCACAATAAAAAATAAATCTGATTTTAATTGTCTTTGTATATTTTAGAGGAATATTGAATTTTTTGATATGACTTTCGATTGAATACCGGTAGCGGCCAGGTCTTTGGTCGCACTACTCCGCAGCAGTGTCGTTCCAGCCATACATCTTATTGTGCAAGTTGCGGCGACCAGAGGCGTTGTGGAGACGTCGAACAGCATAAATTATCGTCTGCCCGAAGGCCGGCTGGCTCTTTATGGGGCAAGCCTGATTTATAACCCCCAGATGTACTGAATCATATGCGGATGTTAATTGGAAGTCCCTCTGATTAATGGCCGTCAAAGAAAACCGTCAATTACTCATCAATGTGTACAATTTTACTTATATTAAGATAGCGTGAATTTAATCTTTTGCACACACAAATATTAGTAGTGAAATTTTATAACATATGAAACTATATTCTTATTCCTTATCTTTCTGCTAGTAAGGTGCCGCAAGGAACGAGGCAAATGGGCAAGCAATAAGTATCATTCAAAAATAAATTCAGCTGTGTCTAGCTCAACACACCGTGTTGCAAACATTAAACAAGCACAGCATCGTTTACCAAAAAAAAAATTGTCTCAATACAGATTTACGCCACCGCTTTTTAGAAACATGTAGTTCAATGCAATATATATATATATATTTTTTTTTTATATATATAGTATCACTGATGGGATACTTCGTAGCATGAAGGTTGTCATTTGCTAAGCTGGCTTTTGAAAGCTCCCGAGGACTGTAATCCGGGAGAGGGCAGGGCGTCTTCAATGCTTGTCATAATGTCATAATGACAGAGTTCCGCATGGAGCTAATGACAGGCCGCCGCACAGCAGACCGGCGCCGAGTCGCGCTCGCATCCCAAGATTTACGACCTCTGAAGCCTTTATGGACGTGACACGACGATGACCGCTTCGACAGATAAATGACTCTTGACTGTGAATTAAGTTAAAAGCCTTGCACGTTATAATTATTTTTGTATGATTTATTGATCATAAAGAGTTTGTGTCTGTACTTTAACCGGTCGGGACCTTGTGTTTCCTGTATTATTGTACTGGGTCATGGAGAGCAAAGGCTGCGACGTTGAAGGGATCAATGTTATTGACTGGTTGATAAATTGTACCTTTTCCTTGAAAGCTTATAAGTGAAAGACATATTAAAAACATTTAATTTTTCTGTACTGTTCATAAAAACTGGTCTCAACTAAATAATTATTTTTTCTTACTCATAAAGAAACTAAAATTAATAAAAATCAGCATGAGTCAAGTAAAGTTTTTATAAAGTCCAATTCTCGGTCTAATATGCTAAATGTTATCATATTGCTCCTATTTCTGTTTAGTATTATTAAAAACTTTTTTTTTTTTGTGTTTTTTAGACAGTTTTGGCAATTTTCATCTAATATGAAATTGCAAAGAATAAAAACTGATTTGTCATGTTTTTTTTTTGTCATGAAAATATTATTCCAGCATCAATTCTAGTAATTCACAACACCAGTCAAAAAACAATCATGAATTCAATTATTATAAAAACAAATTAACATTTGATTTTATATAAGATGAAATATAATCTTTGATTCTTCAGGAATTCGTCAAATATATCATCGTTAACCTTAGCAAAGGTATCTTGATATCCTGAGAAAGGAGCTATTTGACACTAAACTGTGTTTATTTCTATCAGGTTTCTTATGTAGTGTATAGTGCTGTGAACCTGACGAGATTACTAAAATTTACTTGTGTAATTCATTGCTATTATAAATTTAGTTTAAAGCGTTTTAGGTTGAATTTGTGTACATATTTAACTGCTTATAATGTATCTTGAAACAATTTCTTTTATCTTTCAAATATTTTATCACAATAGTATAAGTTGAGTGTAAGTTTACTTTCTACATTCCATAACCATGAAAAGTTAATCAAACGTATTGTTTATGTAAACAGCGCAGAGCCAATCAATAAATCATCCGATCATAATTTATATTTCATAAATATACAAAAACATCATTATAATTCTTAATAGGTAGAAAGCTTACAGTATTCCGTTTGAGCTGACAGCCTCCCATAAATATACGTCGGCAGGTATTAGTAGTCGAAACAAAAATTTACATAGAATAAAAATAAATTTGAACGATCAATTAAATTGCTATTTCTTATGCAGACCCGGTAGAGTTCAAGCCGCGCGAGTGCCTGCGAGTAATTTAAATACACCGCGGTAAAAAAATTAAAATCGAAGCAGATGAAAAAAATTCGCAGGCATTCCTTTACGGTGGTGGCTTTAGTTTGATTGTCAGCTCGCCGAGCGTTGTTTATGGTAGAGAAGATAAAATACTTCAATCCGTTTGATTAACGATGACAGTTTGCTGTCTGTAGTGGATAAAGCTTTGTTTTATCTCCATTATTTTTGTTAGGATAATTATAACTAGGTTTTGATGTTATATAAAATTTAAATGGATTCATTACCTGCTATAATTATTTTTCCGTGGTATTTTATTCAAATCAATCATTTTTTTTATATTGCCCTCAATATATTGTTTATTTATTTTAATAATTTTTAAAATAAGATTCATACGTCATAATAACAGTGATTATCTGTTTAAAATCGTTTCTTAAACTGATAAATGTACTAACTCACTAAAAATAAATTTTGGCAATGGACCACTGTTATAATCACAAAAAACAAAGATTCAAATATGAATAATATACTTCAGTGAAAATACGTTTCTCTTATTTCCACATAACCAAATTATGAAGCAATCTTAAACACATTACCAAAATATACGTTTTCAATTATTTTGTGATTATTTTTAATAGAAAAAAATAAGTCCCTTTGGTACTTTAAAATATGTGGGCATTTGACAGGCTCGACTTATTTTGGTGGCGGTAAAAAATAGTACAGTAAAATCTAAGCTCGGATTACTATTTGTCGTCTTTATTTTATTCAGAAACCCGCAACTCTTCAAGAATGGCATCCCCAGCTTATCCATCCATCCATGGCTTATCAAACCAGGACCTCTGCATCATCGCCAGCAAGTCCCCGATTCCATTATGCTCTCGGATAGTCCACGAGAGAGTCCACTACCACAGTCCGATACCGCTTCCTGTTATAACTTCCAATATATTTTCCGGGGTCAGTATCTCACATATCGCAAATTTTAAATATGGAGAATGTCCACACGTTGTAAAATTTAGCTTTATAAGAACTACGACTCATGAGGTTACGCCATAAAACGGTATTTATATAAATTATTTACTATTAAATTTGTTCTTAATATTTATTATTTCAAGATAATAAATTTAACATTTTTTATCTCCGTCGATTTATAATTTCGCCCATATCTTTAGGGCACCAGTACCTCATACTTACAAAATCATTGCACCAATTATTTATAATATACATTCCAAAAATATCATAAAAATATATATTTTTATAAAAATTCTGTAATTATTTGTAATTTTATAATAATATGTTATTTTTTTTGACATTTAGCTTTGATCTTGTTTTTTATAAAAAGTATACTATCCGGGAATTTGACAATGATTACTAAAAAAATATTTATTTTTATAAAATAATAAAATAAAATACAATGTGTCTTCAAATGTCGAGAGTACTTAAATGGTTTTTTTTTTATAATAAAAATCAAAACACTCGGATCACAGATATTCATTTTTTTTTAAATAGTATTTTTACCGTTTGTTTTTTTATAGTCCTTGCGACGGTTAACCCACAGTTAATAAATAGTAATATTGACAGAAAATATTTGAAAAACATAGCTTTTAATCAAATATGCCTGTTTACGATTAATGCGTATCATTATTATTATATACGTATAAATTTATTTTTTTTTAAATGTAAATAGTAAAAATATTTTGAATCAGTATAAAGACACGCTATAGTTAACATAGTAAAAACAAAAGTATGTAATTTATTCGCTGTAAACAAATAATTACCAAATCATCCATTTATTGTGGCATACAAAGTACAGATATTAACAAATTATTTGTAATGAAACCGTGATGTCTCAAATCAATTACGAATATTATTTAAATGTGCTCGCTAAGTTTCAATGTAGTGTGTCCCACGTAATGACGGGTTAGGTCCGCGGAGTTTGCTCTACTGAATGCAAACAATGTGGATAAAGAGATATGAATTCGTGTGGTCGTGGACTTACGTAGTTATTGCAGCGTCTCTTTATTGCATATTGAATGTCGTTCCCAGGGAACCTGCACCCACAGTTTCTCGAACGGTGTTTCGAGCTCTTAAACCTGATGCTTTTTACGGATTAATATAATTTTGTTTTACTCTGTTAAATGATGTTATCCAAAAATATAATTCGCTATATTGTGTGTGACAAATCAAAAATATATAAGATTTTTTTAAAAATGCACATGTTTTAAGATTACTATCGAGCGCAAAAGAATATTTTAAATGATTGCACATTTTTTTGATAAAAAATATTGACATAGTATACCAACTCATTAATAAATTGTCGGAGTTTTTATTTATGCAGAATTATATTATTTATGCGCAAAGAAAGAAAACCCTTGACGATGATAAAAAAAGCGTAAGATCTCCTATTTTACCCATATTTTTCGAAACAATAAATATACCATCTTACAGCTGATTATCGAAGTAAACATCGAAGGAAAAGGGCAATTGGAAGGAGGAAACTTAGGTGGATGCGGAATTAATGCCAGTGGCTGGATGTCGGAAGTACGGCCCAGTTGACGAGACTGGCCGAGAATAGGAATATAATCAATAAAATGGTCACCAACCTCCTATTAGAAGAGGCACTAGAAGTAGAACATATACATGTTCGTATACAGATGTCTTCAAAATATTATTTTTTTATTGTTCTTTAGTCAAACAACGTTTTAGTTTTACCAAAGGGGAAATGTTAATAAGATATCCCAGTTGAAGGTCGATTTAGTTTCAACTCAAAGGATGTCAGCACAGAATCTCGAGCTCACTTCCCGACTGTGCAAGTAATTGGTTCCTCGGTGATAGCTAGCAACACGCGTCATCCAAAACAAATGCATTTACATTTGTCTGCAATCACAGGAGAGTTTAAAAGCTCTGCGCAAGAAAGAGACCCAGCACTATTCATGTTATCCGTCTCCTTCCATAATTCCAGTGATCATCCGCGGAACCGCCCCGGACTGCGGGCAAATAACCGTCCTACGTAGAACGAGCTTTTTAGCTTCCCAAATCATAGCCTGCTGCATCCAAATTGCGGGGAATTACCCGATAATGGTACACGGTGCGGTTTCGCCATCAGAAAGGGTACGGTCGCGGTTTTTTGCCCGCTTTTTTGCCGGCTGAGTCTCCGGTAATTGCACGCGAATTTTCCGTCATCAATTTCAGATTAATAAACCGTGATTATCTGCGGGTAATTGGCCGGAGCTGGTAGCGTCGTGACGCGAGTGATTTATGTTGTCGCCGTGTGTGTGGCGGCCTTTATGTTCCGTATACACCGGCTTTTGTTCCTAGTCACTTTACTTTGATACTAGTCATTTTTTCCGGAATATTTATTTAGATTTTTATTATACCAATGATCGTAAGCACTGGTATTTATAATATTTATTTTAACTTTAATATACAGGTGTGCTGAAATATTATTAAATTTACAAATCTTTATCTCTCGGCAGGAAAGTTAGTACAGCAGAAAAATATTAAAAAATATATATGACGAATTCATTATGTACTTATATTTTTTATATATGTAAAGAAATATTTCTATCAAATACTTGAAAGCGCAGGTTGCCACTTTTTAAGGTTTATGTAAAAATATTTTTATATTTAAACTTAAATTTGAAAAAATCTAATATCTTTATAAAAACAGAAACGAAATTTTTCTTAGTATAAGCCACTTTCCATTGACCTGATAAATAACTTAAATAGTGTTTTATATTACAATACTGCGTTCTGAAAAACACAAATCAATTATGAGTACTCCAAAGAAAGTATAAATTGGTATCAGTGTCTAGGAAATCGTCGATCATAAACGTGGTCAGAACTGTGTTTCCACCTGTTCAAGCAATTCAAAGCTCTCCAAGGTCGTACCAGTGCTCTTGAAAAACAATCGGAAAAGATCGTTACTAACGTGAATAAAAAAACAAAAATAATACAGTTACACATCTGCTGCAATCATTCATGGATAACAAATCAGAAACATCAACTATTTCTCAAAATAAAAACAAGTTTCTATCAAAGCATTTAATAAAAATTATGTCGCACGTCTTGTTAGGAATTACCGACTGTAGAATAATAAATGACTTGTGTGACCAGTCCAACAATCAATTACCTCATGAGAGAAGTCACTCATCTGGCAGGACTTCAAGCAGCCATCAGACTTTCTGTCAAATCTGCATCAAAACAAAACTGAAAAATAAATTCAAGCTTTGCACCACCGTGTCAGATATTAATATCAGTGTCAAATAAGCAAAAATTCATACAGAAGTAATTTTTTAGGTGCTATTTATTTAATGTGATAGGATTGGGCTGTCAGCTTTGTAGTAATATGGATGGATTGCTTTTGAATATTTTTTATTTATTTTTATTTCTGAAATCATGTAAAAATAATGAATTCCATACACACCAAACCGCATATAATTAACATTCTTATATATAAGTAATATTAGTGAGTTTTTTACTAGAATAATTACTAGTCTCAGAATTTTGTGATCATGAAAATTATATTTTGACACTGAGTGTTTTGTTTTACATCATTAAAATTATAAAAAATCTTAATCTAAAACCTTATGTTGAAAATGGCATCCGGATACTAAATAGCCCACATCTACGAGTTAATTTTATTATTTAAAATCTTGTTTATATTTTTGTAATTCAAAAAGTTTTTACTACAACATAAATAGTAAGTCCAGAGAAAAAATTTGCATCGCAGTAACTATAAGCAAACCTCTGTGATTTAGTTTTTCTTCTATGTATCCAACATCAAACCGGATACAGACTCTATTTCCTCTGAGTACTTCCTACTCGCTTCCTGCGCTCTTTCCTCCAGGTTTCTAATCTTACAGAGTTATCTCTGTTCTCAGATTTATAAACTTGAATGTTTCTACTCGTGGAATAAGATTAAAACAAAAATTATATCTAGAAAGTGAAACTGAACTTTGCAAGTCCCTCCCAATCAAACGAACTTGTCGTCCGTCCGCTTGGCCAATAACCTCACCCTATTAGGCCAACGGAAGTGACCACTGTCACCATGGCGGTCACCACCTATAGCGTGAATACATTTGACATGTAGTAGCCGTTTGGTGAGCAGCGACCGCTTCCACTCAAGCCGTTGTGAGCCACACTGGAGGTGACCAACAAAAAATTATATAAAATAAAACATATGTGTTGATATTTCAAAATGCTCATAGGAACTGTTTTTAAAAGATTGAAATTTATTATATTTTTGAATTTTAAAATATATAATTATTTTCTAAGATAATTTAGTTCCCGTAGTTATTTTAATACATGATATTTTGTACGATTCTGAAATTGTATCCAGTCTCCCTGTTCAGATAATCCAATGAGAAACAAATTTAGAAGAAAATCTCAGATATATGATTCAATAAATTATTTTAAATGTTCCGCAATAAAACAAATACATTTTCTATACTCAGTATAAATTGAACCACTTTCTTCAAATGATTCAAATTTACATTTTAGTGAACTCAGCAAAAAA
Source organism: Atopsyche davidsoni (assembly GCA_022113835.1). NCBI lineage: Eukaryota > Metazoa > Arthropoda > Insecta > Trichoptera > Hydrobiosidae > Atopsyche > Atopsyche davidsoni. Next base: position 5,751,960 of record JAILWY010000021.1, read on the forward strand.
AACCTGAAACTCAAATATATCATATTTCTTGCGAATGGTTTCCATACATTATTCGTGACGTCGGGTGATCCATTTTCGTCTGCCATATATTACCAGTATCTCCGACACAAGGCGAGGATTGCCGATCAAAGCCGACGACACACGAAGATTGATCGCCTTCTTTTCAGCCGGAAGTGTTGGTGCAAAAACACCGGAAGGGCTGAAAACACCCTAGGAGCTTTTTTCCGTATTAACTGAAAGAGTAACGTAACACTGTTAACATGTAAAATCGCCGTTTATTTTATATTATTTATTACTTTTCCTTTTTAAACTACTATTTAAATCTATTTGGTGCTTCAATACCAATTTTAAATTATAATATTGTAATATATAAAAAAATAAACCTATCATTTGAAAATTCTGTAACCGGTTCTTCTAATAAGTTAAATATACATGCTATGCAATTTATTAAAGATACGCCCAAGATAATAAGTTATAAACATAATAGTTTTTTTTTTATTATTATCACACTAATATATTTTATTTATCATTTAGATATTTAAAGGTGTTTAATTTTACGCATACAATAAATAGAACCTATTTTTTATTATCAAAGTTCTATTATATACTCTTGTAGTGAGGACATGACAGAACTGTAACGAGCTTTGATGGGTTTTCATATATATCCCCAAAACAAACAACTGCTTATTTATTTATATTTTATAATATTTTAAATAAAATACTTGAGTAATTTTTCCACATGTTAATTTTTATTGGTGACCGGTTTCGCCAACCACACTGGCATCACTCAAGTATTTTATTCCAAATACAAAAATGGGATTCCATCAAGTACTCTGACAAAAATATTGATTACATTTTAAGTTATATTGAATGCAGCTTTCGATAGTGTCGATATTGTCAATTGTTATGCGGATAACGAATATCATGTATGTGCACATTTGTATGTGAAACCGTGCACTCTATGAACAGGAAATACGGTTGATATACGGATGTGATTCTGTTCCTGAGAGGAATAGTGTCGGGAGTGATTTACGACACTTCACTTACAACACTATCTAAGTACGTAGCGGGTGTTTCTAATTTATAAGATAACTCGCCTCCTTGAGCGCCGACGCAACCGTGCTTTATTAATTGTTCAAGTATTTCTTTAAGATTGATTATTCGCTGGCGGACGTCTCCAGTTAGCATCGGCAGGCCTCCACCACCCACTTCCTTGATCCGCAGTCGGCAGTCAAACGGCGCGGTGTGTGCGCCCGCTCTTACAAATGACGACTGCTTCATCCATCTTCGTCTCCAGGATCCAGTGGCTCCTCGTGAACTCCTCTCGCTGCGCCCCGCCTCTCTGGCATTCACAAATACACGTACACACATTCGTTCCGTCTTATTATAAAACATTTGATACCATGTATGTACAAGAGAGACGCTTTACTTGTGGTTTTTTTTTTTGTCTGTTAGGTAATAAATTTTAGCGCGCAAAAATCTGAGAATCTCAAGCAACATATTTACATTAAAAAATTGTTAATCTTTTAACAATCCATGATTTATCAATTCGATGCTTTCTGTAAAAGTACTCACAAAATTCAAAAAAACTTTCTTGGGAAAATCTTAAATTTTTTTTTATTTACATATCAAAATCACATATACATAACATATTTTAAAATATTTTCATAGAATAACTCTTATAAAATATATTATTCATAAAATGTTTGATATAATTTTTTTCTAAAAGATATACAAAACTATTGCTTTACAATAACAACATAGTTTTTTTGCTAAGTATAAGTATAAAGTATTAAAAAGTATACAAATACTTATTGTTTTTTCATAACTTATAACATTTTTTTAAAAATACACATTTCAATGACATTTTTTGCCTTGTATCATTATGTAACAGGAAACAGCTTATAACTGTTTTTTTTTTTAGCTTTATCCACCATCGCCAGATTACCATTTTGCACACATCTACATTTGCTTATCACTTATCTACTTTGACTTAAAAGTGGTGTCTATTTAGCATGCAAGTATATCGGCTGTTTGTTAAATATTGAGAAATCTTGCCGCTGTCTAGTTGCGCAGTGACGTCGCCGTCCCCGAAGGTCTGTCTTCTGTCTAATGACACGTGAACTCCGCGGCGGCCGCGCGGGAGATGGATGACCAGCGGGGCGGGGGCAGGGGCGGAGGCAGGGGTGGAGTCAGGGGCGGGGGTGGCGCCTGATGAACTGATTCGTATATCAATTGTTTTGTAGTTTTTTTTTTTTGTTGAGGAACAAGGCATTAGTTTGATGAAGATCCATATTCATAATAATGCTTAATTTTGCATCCGATGATGACCAGGTGAATGGTCGAAACTAGTCATGCGATAAATCAAATAAAACTCACGTAAAGCATTTCATTGTACATGCACATATTCGCAGCATTTTAAATTGATTATGTTGACTTACCAGTATTTTTTTTTTAATTTCTCGAATATATTTACTTCCTTCTTCTGACATCTTAAATTCTCCATGTTTTTTGCTGTCAATTGTATTAGTTTTAATTAATGCACTTGTCAAAAATCATATCATTCCTTAAATGCAACAATTAATGCAACATTTGAGACACAAAAAGATCTAAATTATCAAGCCCATAAAGTCTTATGTTTTATATGAAGTTTCTACGTTTTTCATCAGTCAGTAAAGCATCCATTGTTTTGATTAGAATTAGAACGAATTCAGACATCACGTCTAGCGTCATCAAATCTAAGTTTCATAGCTTATAATCAATTAGTATAGAAAGTTTATTATAAAATTTATCTTTATAAAATAGTATACATTGTTTTCTATAATATTTAATGTTTCAAATTGAATTAAAATATATTTATAAATTATATATATATTTTTTAATATACTTTTTCCCATCACTTTAAACATCATGCGTTTCACTGGCAGTTTGTTGTGAAGATATAAAGATTAATGAGATAAAGGCTCTTCGGGGAGCTAGTGTCCCCTCAGTGTCCCCGGTGCCTCCCCGGCGTGACCTGATGCTGCAGAGGACCTGTCGGCTGACAGCCGCTGTCAAATCTGGAGTCACGGGATCTTCATTGACCAGAGATGTACAACGGAGCCAGTCCCCAAGGGAAATAAGCTGATTGATAATGAGAAATTTTTTATATTCTCTGTGTTGAACGTCTTAAGGGATGTAGTTTTTTGTGAAAAATTCACTCAAAACGATTTTGATAAAGTTGTACTTATAAATTAGACTATAAATTGCACAATCAAATAAACGTTATAAAGAAGACACGTTTGTATAAATATTTTTATTTTATGTATCTTGAATTCTTACATAAATTAAAATTTTAATATTTCTTGCCAAAGTTGCATCATTATATGTCACAACAAAATATAGTATTCACATTTTGCTTTTTGCAAACAATTCCTTTTGAATCAACTAAGATTTGTGACCACTGTGATAAACTTACACAAGCTTTGAAAACCCAAACACTGGTTTTATTGCAGGTTTCAAGCGGAAAGACATAATTCGAGCTTTATCTTGTTGATAGTTTACAAAAAATGTGCGACTTGATAATCGCATCACGTCAACAAAATGGCGACCAGCGCCGGCGATTCCTCTCGGGGCTGACAGGGCCAGCAGACAGAGCCATCATTCATTGTCAGGCGCTACAGCGCGGTAATATCTCAAACTTAATTAGGCCTATAGGAGTCCGTGACGCGAGCCGGCCTCGGGAGAAAACTGCATGGGAATACATATATATATATATATATATATATATATATATATATATATATATATATATATATATATATATATATATATATATATATATTAAAAAACTTGCTCTTTAAAAAAACGATACTTATCCAGTGAAAGTTTGGTTGCTGATAAATACCATCCGAAACAGTAATCTAAATATTTTCACCCAAATATATTTTTTATATAGTTATGTTTTTTTTTTTAAATTAAATTATTCTGCATAAATACATACCCTCTTTGCCTGCAGTTGGCATCTTCAAGGCTTGGGGTCGTGACTGCTGAATGACCTCCCAGACGATCTTTGTCCCGTTCTGATGTCTAGAGATATTTATGGATATTATTGGTCCACCTTGATAATGTCGTTCCCGGTTACAATTATTTTCTTTCTACTAACATATTTTTTCTTGATTTTTAAACTGTAATAGATAAATATAAACATCTAAAATATTTTTGTATTGATTATACTTATATAAAAACAAGAATATTTATATATAATACGAATAATTAATACTAGACGTATCAAATGTAATTAAGTGGGTGATATATTTTTTATTGAATATTATAAAATGCCTCTATCGTAATTCAATGCAGATACAAAAATTAAAAACAATGTTTTACTGTAAATATAAGCCAAATAATAAATTTTATCTTAACTCGCAGAAGCATGTAAACTCATAAAACACATTTTATGTATATGCACTGTATGGGGGACTATCAACTGCGATTAGCAACAATGTTGCTTATAATTATAAATAATTTATATTTATGTGATATGCTAACAATAACAAACATTCATTAAACGTAAATAACTTTTTTTTATTCCTTGATTACAAACGTGAATGCAATTGATTTATAATTTTGCCGGGCTTTCTACACACATTGTTATAGATTTTGTGGTAGTTTCTCAAATCATAATTTCTATGATTTCGATTTTTAATTTATTAGCATTAGCAAGGTTTATGTACTTGACATTAAATATTTAGCGACTGGTCTTACAAAATATGGTAGTTGCAATGTCTAATTATTAGAATAAGGCGCCTAATAGAGATAATCTTAAAATAATAAGACTATTTAAATATTTTTTAGACAACGATGTCATCAGATTTTAAGATACCCTTCATCATTGCCTTTGAAATATGTAATAGTTTTGATAGTTACTTATTCTGAAATAAATTTAATATGTTTACTGCTTCATAACTATTTATATGTGATTATAAATTACCAATAATCAAAAAAATCGTACGAAACAAATGTAAAAAATTATTCTCATGTATTTTTGAGCTGAAAGACTTTGAGCTCAACAGCTCTTGATGGTGATGTAGATGTAAAGCTACCTCTTTAAGAAGTCCAAAAGAATAAGCAATTTAGAAAGTAATCGTTTGGGAGCAGACATTTATTTTTTGATACTGCTTTATCACTACCACATACAATGTAAAGTAAATTTGTTATTAATAAATTACAGATTATTAATGAAAACAGTATCTGAAATAATTTAATGTTCAGTGATATTAACAATGTCGAAAAAATAATTTAAATGATTTAATACCAACATTCAAAAAGATAGCGTAAATATGTGAGAGTGCGACCTCAATTCTGTATTATCTATATAAAAACAAGGTTCCGACTTGTTTGTGAATTAATTTTGTAAATTCAACTCGGTAAATTTATTTATAAACGTTAACGTGTTAATTTTAAATTTCTTAATAGCAATAAAATGAGACCCCTTATTTTTATTAATGATTTACATTTTTACAATATATTAGATATTTACAATAGCTAAAAATGAAATTACTTTAATAAATAAAGATTTTTTAATCCAGAGCCAATACAATGTATAATAACTTTTCAGCCGAATTTTTTTTTACTTTAAGACGTCTAATTTTTAAAAATCATCATGCGTAACTAAAATTGAACATTGTACCTGTTTATAAGATCTAAGTCTTATTTGATAATTTTTTATGACTTTATCAGTTAATTTTGTCAATAATTTATGTCCTCCCGCGGGTCAGGTTCCGATACCGATATCTAAACGGGCAATTATCGTAGGAACTTCTTGGCAAGTTTATTTATTGCTTTGTACAGTTGCAAAGTCAATGATAAACACAGCCATAAATTGTAATGATATGAAGTAGACGACACTTGCGACAAGTATGGACATCTAAGGATCAATCCATCACTACCTGCTACTTTCATTGAATTAGAAATATGACAATACCCTTTTCGGAACATTAACAATATATAAACTAAATATTAATTACATATTTTAGCAAAATAGGAATCTCTTAAAAATATACTTATCCGGTATATTTTCTCCGTCTATATAAACCTAACCTTTTTAAGAAAAAATATTATCATTTTTTTTTTCAAGGAATACTTTCAATTATTATTAAACGTGACAAAACTAAACTAAATATTGCAATCATATTTGGAATATAGAGCAAGAAACATCCAAGCTCAGATAATCTGAGTACATTAAATCTAAAATTGCACTACTCTTTAAAATTATACTGTGAGAGAAGAAAAAAGAAAGTAAACAACCCGGAGAAATCATTTATAGATAATTAGAACTGTTTCCAGGTTGATGCGTTTCCGGAATAAACCTTTTAAAAAGACAATTTATAATTTTTCAATTATTATTGAAAAATTATAAATTGGTAAATTATAAATTATAGTTATATTTAACTATTTATAATTTCGCAGATATTCTAACATGACATTAAACCACGTGGAAGCTTTTTTTATAATTGTGGCGACAACATAGTAGTTCAATTGATATATGTCAGGGTGACTCTTTTGAAGAATATTTCTATTAAATATACAACGGGAACTTTTTAAGAACAATAAACAATAAATCAACATAACATTGATTTTATGAAATATATAAAAAAAATATTTGTTTTGAATATACTCTCCGTGTTGATATGACTATAAATATACTACAGTAATTAACTTAAATACAATATTTAAGTTTCACAAAGTATATTACCCGCATCATCTCCGCCCATAATTGATAGTAATAATTAATAATTTTAAGTGTAAATAAAGCACTTGACATTAATATGATAATATGCAATAAATTTCATGACACTGTCAGGACAAGCCGAGAACTATGTGCATCTCTAGTGCAAACACAAACACGCTCACACCAAATGTTTTCCAATAAAGACCGCCTTGTGAAATGTGTCACAGAATTAATGTTTTTTATCATTTTAAAACATCTCTTCAAACAGAATGTTATAAATAATTTTCCTTGTAAAAGTGATAGGCTATTAGGTATTATCGTGAATTTTTTTTATCAAAGTGTGAATTGGTGTCTTAAAACTGAGAGCCCAAGAAAAGATATCATTCATCCACCTGTACACACCTGAAGAACCTTTGAACATGAACAGTATACCTGAATGTACGCTATGCTAGTATATATTTTCGAATGAAGTTAGCATAAATTAACGCTTATCTGTCAATCATATTTACATTTAAACTGTGTCTTCGTATTGTGACCATTTCTTATTGCTTAGCAACAAGTTTAGGAAATCACTTCAATTTTCAATGGAAATAATGAACTCGAGGTGGAAATTTATATTCTGTAATAAAGAATATCATTATTTTTATAAAATAAAGTTTTCACATTTACATTTTCAAGTACGCTAACCTACAATTTTATTTTTAACGAAATTGAAAACAACTTGCTCTTTACCCGGATGTTATTCTAGAACCACGTAGTCGTATAGCGGTGAGCACATATGCTTGCCGAACACACAAATCCGGGTACAATAACAGAGCAATTTAATTTTTTTATATTTAAATTGTCCCCAAGTTCAAAAAAGGTTATTCTGCTACATTTATTTACAACAAATTGAATGGCGGAGACGGTCACAATCACTTTTAATAGCTTGATAACCTGCCTTTTCTGGGATTTAGATCAGAAACACAACATCGAAAATTTCCACAAAAATCGCGTTATGACGCGACACCCAAGAACACAACTTTAACTTTAAAAAATCTAACCGTCTTTGCATCCAGTGTTACCTTTCGAAGCTCCCTTCATTGTTACAATCCACCGCCACCCGAGATATAATAAACATTGACGTAATAATTCACCCGCGCCTCCTGCAAGGGAGGCCAGACGCGCTACATCTCATTCCTACTCTCTAGCACCGCCACTCGCGCACCCGTTAACAAAGTGCCGCCGACGGGCAAGTGACCTCTGACCTCCGGCCCGAGGGTCACGGGTCAGCTGATTTACGGTCACCCTAACCGCGGGGAGGCCCGGCATCTTGCTAGGGTGACCAGAGTGAAATAAAAATGCAGATATTTGTGTAAAATATACTTGCGGAAAATATTTGAATATCTTTCACGCTTATACATCAGTTTTTGCATAGTGCATAATTTCAGTTTTAAAATATCACATTTCAAGTAATCTATATAATCCAATATTTTTTGGGTTTTTAAGTACATGTCGGTATTGTATAATAGTGCTTAAATGTAAATTTAAAAAAATTATCTACAAATGTATTACGTCAAGAGTTCATATTATACATTTTTTTTCATAAATTATTTCTGGGAACATATTTTAGGGTAAAAAAATTATTAAATGTTTTGGGCAAATTTATAACTAAAGAGTTATTTGTTGTTAGTTGTGAGCTTTTTTAAAAAGAGCATCTGCTTTCCCGATTATATGGGTGCATTTTTGTTCTGAAAATTGTTCAATTTTAACACGTAAAATATGTTTTTTTTTTTTTGCTATTGTTTATGTTAGGTCGTGAAGGGATCGCTTCACTTTTATTTAAATGTGAAAAGGGGAGTTCATAAGAAAGAAGAAGCATCACGGGGCGAGTCGAGCAGTCATCTCTCACGGCGAGAGACAATAAATCGCAGCGAATATCAACAAGTCTCCATAATTTATCGACGTTTCGCCTCGCGACAATGTATTTTTATCTCGCTCCGTGAAAAGTAACGTCGTAAATCGCGCGATATGGAATTTATGTTATGCTCAATCATTCCGAAGGATTCGTTTATTTTTTTAACTGGCAATAACGCTGATATACAGTTTTATATTTGTTCTTTGCTGCGGCGGCATTGTCAAAAGCGTGGCGTCACTCTTCGTGTGGGCATTGAGAGATCGTCTCTGTTTGAGAAATAAATAGCCATTCAGTTTTATAAAGTCAACGTTGCAGATAATACCCATACCTAAAAACATTTTTATCTTTGATTAATCACTTAACTTTACGTCAACTATTTCTTTTTGATAATCGCAACCATCTATTAGGCTTATTCTGTCCAGCAAAAGTTTGCTACATTTTACATTTTTTTCATTAGATCATGTCGTAGGTAAACACCAACTGTTTTATACAGACTTACTCAATTACTCGATCGACGATCTTTATTTTTTATTATTAATTTTTATTATTCATGTTAATTGTGGTGACAAATAATAACTTGAACGCTATATTTGTGTTCTGTTTAACTCAAAATCGAATGATTTTAATAGATTGACATTCTGATTTTAGCTAACAAAATGTTATTTTTTGGACAGAAACAAAATAATAAATTATTAAAAGTCCCATTATATAGCGAAAAAAATATTTTTACGATTATTGTGAAATGTGAACACACTCTAGCAAACCTTTGAAAGACAGTGTGGTATTTAATGCAACCATCAAAACATTGTGTTGATACTTTCTATCTCGGCAGTGATTTACGTCTGTTGATACTAGGCGTCATATTTTAAACATAAATATTAAAAATGTGACATAGTCTATGCAATTAAGACGTCTTTTTCTGTGACGGGCTGTCATGACTTATGATTGAAATAATTATGTGTTTCTTATCACGTCAAATATGTCTTCAGTGATAAGAAGTTATGCAGCGTAGATATTATAATTTATAAATAGTAAAGCATAACATAATTTGAAGATCATTTCACGCATTTGTAATTTATAGTTTTAAAATAGACCACCGATTATAATAATAATAGTCATCTGATTGTTGGCTTCACAATAAATCTAATGCCTAAAATAAATTTAAAATCTGTTATTCGCAATTATTGATGCAACGGTAATCTTAAGTCTATTTTAACTATCCGAAGACAGACGATGAGTGATATCAAGTCAACATATATTAAGATCTCTATTTACCTTCGCCACTCAAACTGAATTACACTTGCTCAAGCAGTTTCCGGTGTACTCTCTAAGTATTTTCATTTTACACTTCGTTTAACATTTTAATTGAATAGAATAGTAAATAATTACTCAGATGATGTTATAATCTTTTGTTCTGTGTAAAGTCCACCACAAATCTTTACTAAATCAATATTCAGTATGTTTTTGGGATTTGTTAGTCATTTAAATAAAATGATTTGGTTTTTTAAGTGTTGATTTGCTGGATGATTTTAGTCCTTCGACGTTTTCCTGAAGATGGTTACAGCACAGGTACAAGGAACGTCAGAGGACTGAAATTTTCAAGGAGCCCAACACCCAAGAAACCAAATCATCTTAAAATCAGTATTTTAATAATAAATGTTTAATTATAAATGCTATATACTTGTAGTTTAGTAAGCTACGTAATTTTTTTATACTTGCGTATTTTTAACGATACAACATGCTCAAAAGTGTCTTAGTTCGTCGTACTGTGATTGTACATAATTACATAATTAAATTATTTATTCATTAATTGATTTGTTTTTATATTTAATTATCAGATTGTACATTATTATTGTTTTGTTTAAAATATTTGATATAAACGTATATAAGTAAATGTAGCAAAGATTGATAACATTAGATTATTTCAATTAACAACACTTATTTTTCTATTTCAATATAATATTTTATGCGATATCACTTTTGTAATGATAATATTTTTCCAAAACAATTTTTTAGGATTGTAATTGTTTTTTTAATAAAAATAATGTTATGTCATCGATGCTTCATCTTGTTGAAAATTTGGGTTCATTGCTCATTCTATGATAACTTTCGTAAATAAGTATTCCAAAAATATTATGAAACCAATAAAAGTATCTAAATCACACTTACCCACTACGCAAAGGTTTAAATTGAACGCGTTTTTTTTTTATCGAAAAAGTAATATATATGTACTCATTTTACAATTATCAAGCTAATATTAAAATTATATCAATCAAATTCTTTGTGAGTTTTAACACCTAGCAATGATCTTCAATACAGTCAGCAAGTCTTGTTAGGATTGTCTGAATACGGTTTTACATAAAGAAAGTTAATAAAATGACGATATCATGAAATATACAACAGTTAAAAAATAATATATATATATATATATGACTAAAAACCTTTTTAAAATCAGTAATCAGTTAAGTTTTTATTAATATTTATGCAATAAAATAACCAAGAATTTCGAATCGTAAAAGAGAACAAAAATATATTATATTTTCAATTTGTTAATATTTAAAGCAAATAATAAAAAAAACCTGAAATTCAAAATCATTCTTCATAGTAAGCACTTATTGATTTAAAAAAGGACAGTAATAATAATATAGAACATAACGTTTAAATAAAAACAAATATTATAAATATTGCATTAGTTAAAAAGCAGATTTATTACGTTTGTAATAATATTAGCAATTCATCTTTATCATTCTGAATAATACTTTTATACTATTTACCTATCACAAATCTTTATAAATTATTTAATCAAGATTTTTCAACAGCACTATATATTCTAAGAGGGTGAAAATTCGCAATATACTTCAAAATCACACTGTATAGGGTTCAATGAAAGAAGAAAAATTAAGCTATTAAGGGAGGTTTTTTTGATCTCCCCATCAAAGGAATAAAGGATCCCAAATTAATTTGCACGACTTCCTTTTTTTATTTGCGCATCCATTTATTCAGGGATCTTCACGCATTTTTTCCAGGCTTTTATTTTGTTTATAAATTTAAAAATAACCTATAACTGACAAAAATGAAACAATGTAGTATAACGATAACTTTATGTACATATTATAGTAAACCTACTCTCTTGGCATATATTTTAAGAAAAAAATTATATATTTTCCGTGTTTTATTAAGTAGTGTTCTGTGCTTAGGGCTAACCCTTGCACCGCTGTGTCGCCACACCCTTTTTAATTTAACCCTCCGGTAGGCAAGTGAAAATTTTTCGCCCCCTGACACAAATTAGTCTCTCCATCTTAATGAAATGTAGAGTAGTTAATTACCACAACCAAGTGAAAGCAGACCTGTGCGGCCCTGCCAACATTATCACCCTTATAAGTACACGAAGTCTTGCTTATTATTTTATTATATATATCATTTGCAGAAAAATAAACCGAAGTAAAACAGTTAATAATATATATTTTAGAATAATTAAAGTTAAAAAAGTAATAACTTTTCGTAATTCAGAGCAGAAACTAGTTACAACTTGCAGAGATTTAATGTTTAAAATAAATAATAAACTCTTTATTCTAAATATTCAAATGATTTTTATTTCAAATGTAAGGATTTATATGCCTATCTAACTCAATAATAATAGTCAGTTAGTTTTCTTCACTTAACGTTTATTTTATATATTTAATATTAAAACGCCAGTAACATCCCTAGAGATGTTAAATATAAGCCAGTATGTATGACAGCTTGGCGCAGCCTTTCACACCACGATCGTTTGTGTACACCAAGTGAAGGAGTTAGTGTAAATCCTCGACAAAATTACAGAATTATATTCTAACCAGTATAAAACTTGTAGGGTTATCACATCATTAATAATATTAATAATAATAATAACATTAATAATATTTTTTTAATATAATAATATCGAAATTACAATACTATCGGATTTACATTCTCGTTTCTCGTAAATTTTCCAAAACTATAATATATTTAAATTTAAGCCCACTACAAAAAAATAGAAAAATAATAATTTCCAACACACACAAGGTTTATTGTCCTGAGCCAACTACCAGACTGCATAGTTATTTAGGTATCATATCAGGTAGGTTATTTAGGTAGGTTATCATATATTTTTTAATTACTAAATTTTTTTATTGTATACTAATAATATGTTGACCAATAAAATAAAAAGTTCTGAGAAGCGTCTCATTATATATTCTCATTTATTTTTAAATCATGATTTTTTTAAGGGCGTCTGTTTCGGAAGGCGCCCCCCTCAAAACTATCACCGCAAAGCACTCGGAATGAAGAAAAATCCAATTTTAAAAATAAAAAACACCCCTTAAATAGCACCTTTCATTTTCACATCAACCAATCAAAGCTCGTGAGGCAAAGGGCGGGAAAATTACCGCGCTTTTTTAAAACCCACGGAAAACAACTGAAGAGCGAAGTCAAAGGAAAAAATCCAATTTCCGGGCCATTCTTTCTAAAGACTTCCCCCTTTTTCAGGCAGGACGTCAACCACGCTTTGACGCCCTCTAAGGTTATATGCATGGTGAGGGTACGCCATTACAGTATGATGGCTTGAATAATAAATATATTTTTTAACGGGTTGGTTAATGCTATATAAAAATTATCAAAAGTAACTAACTTTTACTTATTATAAATGTATGTGATACGTCAAAACCAGGTGTTTTAACATTATGTGCATTTCAGAAATTAAAAAAAAGACCAAGTGTGTATAGGACACTATAAACTGTAAGGTGATTAAATATCATCATGATTTATGTCAATCAAGGTTCTCGTGGTGTTTCTCAAAAACAATTTGATCATCAATGTTTTATAATAGACAAGAAAATCTTCTTTAATCTGATAATTTTCGAGCAGAGGAGAGGTGGAAAAAAATTTCAAGGTCCAAAAAAAATCAGAAATAGACCAGACACGAAGCCGAAAATTTACTAAATTCTTTACAGAGTGCATATCGATTTTTTTATAAATTTAACATTAAAATATCGTTTGGCTTCATCATAACTGAGCCTAACGAAAAACTTGAAATATACTTTTTTTTAAATTTAAATCCTAGTTTTAAATTACTAATATGAAAATTATGTTTTGGAACCGGCGAAAAAATAATAAGCATAATTTAAACATCACATCCAAATTTAAAACACTTCAATAATTGACAAACCGAAATGCCGACAGCTGACACAAAAAAATCACTCGAAGTAGAAAAAAAAAGAGCCATGGAACAAATCAACTGCCGTGTGTGACGCCGGCCGGGCGTGCCGCCGGGTATTTTTGTGAATAATTCGAGTCGACACTTGGACAGCCTGCCAGCGCGACGGACGCCCGACAGCTACCCTCCCAACCCTCCCACCCCTTCCACCCATCCCACCTCTCCCACCCCTCCCACTCCTCCCCCGCCGCACTAAATGATCCATGATCCTGAATAGATAAACGTTGGATCTTCCCTGGTATCTCCAGCCCGCTTTTAGCTCGGCTTCCTTGATGAATAAAACGGTGTTTTAGATAACGAGCATACAAATATTTTACGATCCCGAAGCCAATCGTACGCTCCCACTTACACATTTTTATCATTTATTAATATTTAATTTAGAAATAAATAAAATTTATCAACTGCATCACCCTTTTTATTTCGGAATATGCATATTTAAGTTTCCAATTATATAAATACCAATTTTCGACAACACACACGTATAAACTCCAGTTATTCAAAACATAATTTAATTATAACTTATCTTCTTTCATTAATTTTTTTTTAAATTAAACACTATAGTAAAAAATCAATTTTTACAGGCAATTAATTAGTCACTTTACCATTAAATTATTAATTCATAATGTCTATTATTTTTATTTAAATATGCTTTTCATTCGTGAATGCCTACGCAGTTTGCACTTTATTTATAAGGGAACAAACAATAGCAGCATTGGGGTTTTAGCTGACTGAAATATATAATATTTACTACCCATTTTTAAAACAATAAACAAAAACACAATAAAACCGTTATTTCAAATATAAAATTCAATAGCCATAAAAATAATCTCATAAGCCGCTTATCGTTGTGCATTGTCTATAGACTCATAATACATTGCCTATGGATTTACAAAAAGAACAAGCCCGATATGTCATGTTTGTAGTAATTTAATTCCTCTGCGTCAAATGTCACAATTCAACTTGAAAATGGCCGGGCCGGGTGACATTCATATTTCACGTGCGCCATTTTTACGAGTGATTACCGAGCGTCGCTTTTGGAATCCCTTCGTTTTTGTGTCCTTTGTTTTGTACTGTTACGTTTCATCTGCTCGAGTGTGTTGTGCTAGGATCAAAGCCATTTCGTGTGTTCTCTGGCATTGTTAATTTTGGTATTGTATTGTTTCTGCAGTGGTCAAAATAATTATGCCACAGTTTGATAATTGACATTACAACGCGTGGGAGTGATTATTTTTTTTGTACGTATTGACCAGCAAAATGGTGAGTTTGGTTAGATATTGTCTTATTTATTTTATAATCTATACTCGTATTGAAATAAAAACTAAATATTTCTATTAAGAAATATTATTTTATCTTAACCTAAAAATTATCATACCTAATATTATTTGTCATTGCGGCAAAAATCAAACAAACCTCGACTTGTACGCAACAAGCTCTAAACAATCGCATGATTATCATTTTTATTGTAATTATAAGTCATTAATGTCGTATACTTGGATATGTTTTGGGTACAAATACTTCGCGAAGACACCTTTTCATTAAAAAAAAATTATAGGCCAATAATATCAGATCCCAGTGGACAGAATATTGTATTTTTAATGGGCCGACTTAACACTGCCACCTGATAGTCCTCCTCCCCCAAGTCTCAGCCCTGGGACAGCAAACTGAAGCAGCTGAAATAATATAGAAAATACAAAAACGTCGTATGTTTCATTTTATTAAGGTTACAAATTGTACGCTTGACATTTTTCTTTCCTTAAATGCTATATCGCATTATGCCTCGGTGCTTCCAAAACTGTAAAGTGATAAAGTTCAAATTTCACCACTCGCAATATCAAATAACAGTTTTTTTTTTTGTTAACATGAATTCTTTCGTGGGAGAACAATGAAATGACAAACAGATGTTTTAATTTCTTTTCTATACTTATCACTACTCATAAACCCTTCTGCATATATAAAATAATGAATCGGGAAATGTGTATTTTTGCAATTTGAACAGCAATTTCAAAATTATATATTTTTACTTGTACCATCATCAATTCTTCAGACTTAAATTCGACTATATTATATAATAAAAATTCGTTTATTGTAATTTACATACACCGCAACAAAAGTTTTATGTTTTATTATAACAAGTTGTATTAGTTTAAAATGCAAATTTGTTGTATCTATTTAATACAGGTCCTAGAGGAGCTACTTTTCCCCCTGGCGGTTGTTACTTCAGAAACTCTGTTAAGAGCCATTTCCCCGTCGGGTATTCGTTATCGACTCTCATAAAAATGACAAAGTGGTGTATCGAGTTACTACGCTCCCAATAAATGCTAAATGGACTCTATACGTCCAATACATCATCGTAAAATAGCTTGAAGACTCGGAGGTTGTGTGCTCGCGGCCTCATGCCCGATGGGGCACTTTGCACTTGTTCGAGACTAACTCTATTATTTAATGATATTGCAAACATTCAATATTTTATTTCTATGAAATCACATTGACTAGTGAACTCAAAAATTGAGAACCTTGCATAATTTCATAATATAAAGCTGTGAATCTTCAGTAATTATGATAAACATTCGATCACATATTATTGTGTGGTATTTAAGTTATTACAATTTTTTTTTATTTCAACTCAATGTATTTCATAAATAAACATAATACTTTTTAAATTAAAGCCGATGGAAAAAAATTCACTACACTAAAATTTTCAAACCTGTTTTATCGCCTTTGTTACATTTCACCGGTTGATTATTTTTTAACCTCAAATAAAGAGAGCGGATCTCTCCAGCAAAATGAAATTCAAGTCGGAAGTGAAGTGGAAAGCCAGGGGGTTTCTTATATATGTGCGACTTTAAGCACCTTTTTTCTCGCTCTTTCCAACCTCGTAATGGTGAAGGAGGAGTGAAAAAGATGCCTGATGTTTGGGGTGTGAATATTTTATTACTTTGTCTCTGAGCTGCAGATGGAGAGATGGAAATGCCGTCCCTTGCAGTTTTACAAGCATACGATACGAAAGTGCTACTTAACCATATATTTTATTAAGTTCAAAAGTATATTTTTTTAAAATTAAACCTGTTTTTGAATATTCTGAGAAAAATTGAACCTACTCTAAAAATCATTCAATAATTTTAAGCTGTTCATTTTGTTTCACAAGCAATGTGGCTTGTTTTTTTCTAGGCATGGAAAAAAAGTTAATGTATATTTTTATTTTAGGTGTATTGTTTGAATACACAATATGGATTGAAAAGAAATTAATTATATTTCAGCTAAGTAATGTGGCAAACTTAATAGTAGTATCTCTAATACTAATCAGTTATAAGTAGAATTAGTGAGTTATGCGTTGGTCGATGAGAGTAAATTAAAACAATACCAAAATATAATATTACTACATTTGTGTAATACTGCAATTTAATTTTTGATAAAGTATATTATATTGTTGTGATTTATAGGCACATCTGGATGAGGTCTTTATCCAGCAGTAGAGATATAGCTGATACCGACGGTGAGTACAAAATTATTTCATAAAAATCAAATTACACTGATAAATAAGTTGCCACGAATCTGACATAATTGAAACGTGCGGACCAATAACGCTCTACGTTCTATTTTCCATATCTGATATTTTTATAAATTTGTTACTACCTCAATAAATCAATTATATAAACAATATGCACCAGTTAATTGTGAAATATATGTTTAAATTTGTCGTTGAATTAAAAAAACATTGCAATACGTTTTTTCAAAATTTATTTTCACTTATTATTTATTCCATGGATTTTGTTTGTAAAGATATTGTTTTGTAAAATATATCATGTTAAAAAAAAAGATATACATAAATAACTTTTATTTGATTTATTTCACATTTTACAATACTTTCAGCAAATTTTAAGATTTAAACAGTACATTTTATCAAGGTTTTCTCTTAGTGCCTTTTTTACTTGCAAAATTGATAACATTTACAAAAAAGGTAAATTAAAGATACAATTAAAAAAAATACAATTAATATTTTTTTTTAATTATTGGTAAATATCTACAAAAATTCGCACTAGTCGTTAAATCTCCGCGCACGTCAATACACTCGCGAAACAAATCGCGCTTAATATTTCACACAAAAATCCGAAAACATATCGTTGCGTCTGTCGGCCGTATTAATTTCCTCCCTTAATAACAATCGTGGGGTGAGACAGAGAGAGATGGCCTAATATCAACGCAGATGAGTCTTTTACGACGGGGCATTTTTCACCCGGCGTGTTTGCATACTGAGACCATAAATAACGGGAACAGGGGCACGAAGTGATCCGCCAACCCCCCGGAGTACCCCAAAGGTCTGCCTTCGTTTGCATGAGACGTGGTCGTTTCGTTAAGAATATTTTATCCTTTACACACCTAAATACATTTCGATCTGAAATAATTGATATATTTGTATCTTTATGCAATCTAAACAGTGATCAATGCAATAATCATAATATCGTAATTGATTTTATTTTTAGAATTCTAAACGGAATTATATTAAGATATTCATAAATATATTTCATTTATTTTAACAATCAACTGAGTTATAAATTTATAACCTACAATGTACTCACATTTTTTTCTTGTTTTATTTGATAACAACATATGCAATAATTATACATGTCATAACTGTTCTCCTTTAGCTAAGTATCAATTATCACATTGACTGTTCAAATTTGAATCAAGGTCTTGGTTTTCTTTTATTGTTTATAGTTATGATAAATAATAAAATAAATATTAGATTATAATATCGATAATGTTAATAAAAAATACTTGCACATGAAATAAAATACTTGTCATATTCCGTGTACGAAAACCTTAAATTCAGCAAAAAATTTAAATAACACATGCAATCGTTCAAAAAGTTAACAGTTTTATTGAATTATTTTTAAATAATTTACCAAAATAATAACAAGGTTTTTTTTTCTAAATACAGTAATATATATAGTTTTTCCACCTCTGAAATACATTTATATTAACAGTAATAATAAATATATATATATAACAAAATAATATATTGAAATTTGCAAACCAAGAACTACCCCCTGAAAGAACTCAACAGGGGTGTGGAACGACCCTAACTGTGGAGTGAACTTTGATGTTAATTATTCCATTTAGTTCTCGGCCGCGTCTCGTCGCTTTATGAATGAGCTGTGGCAAAAAATACCCCCGCTGTCTTGTTAAGGGTTGACGGTGCGCCTGAAACTGATGGATATTTAAAATATAAACAAATTTTATTTTAAAAACATGTTATGTTTATTTTCTATCAAATATAAAAGCTACAGCCAAAATGAATTGTTGTACCCAAGAAAACCTTATTAGAATAACATTATAAAACATCCTTTTTTAAAATCACTATCGTAAACCTACTATTGATTATTTATTTATTTTGTCCAGCATAAAGATGAAAATACCTAATTAAAAGTTTATTGTATTTCAAAAAATTAGTTTGTATTTTTAAATATCTAAAATACCAATAAAAATTAGCATGTGGAAAAATCACTGTAGTATTTTATTTAAAATACTTAACATAACATCAAGAAAAGATGCATGGTTAGCTTATAAAGCCAGAAATGTATTAGTTCCACATGCATAAAACTATATCATCTTTCATAGAGTAATATAGTTTTGAAAAATTCATAATATATTTATACGTTCAGCTTCTATATAGTTCAGCTTAATCCACCCTACAGTATAAGGTCTTAAAATGGGAAAAAAATCGTTTGTTTTTTCTTCTTGCTGAGTGGATGATTTCCATACAAACATCTCTGGGGGGCCCCGGGGCGCCGAGTGTTAACGCAAATGTCATTCTTTATTCAACACTTGGCGGGCGATGCTACTGAATTTTTCCTCACTTGATAATTGCGCTGGTACTATTGGTATTGCAAAACCTTTTTTATTCATAAGAGAAGTGCTTATATTATATTATACTTGCACAAAACAGTCTTAAGATTTTGACTAGTGGCAAATTCTTCAGATGGTTTAAAAGCGCATAAATTTGCTACAATATCGCTGCTGGGCAAAATAGAGAGCTTATATTTAAAACGAATTATTTACTAACAAATCTTTGGAAAGGGTTCACTAATAAGTCTGAAATTGCAGTTTTACATGTATGTGTTATGAGTTAAAATTAAATGTTCATTCACTTCTCACAGGGTTAATGTTTATATTTTAAAATTAACATTCCATGATTAAATGAACCCAATTTATGAACATTATATTGCACATTCAATAACAATTTTTGAAAGAATTTTTTTGAAAAGAATGCATGTTTGTATTATTAAACTTTAAATTCTAGAATTTTTAGTTTAGTATTATTAAAAAAGTATAGTATTATTATTAGTTTTGATATTCTAGCCCATATCTAACTTTGCAAGTTTAGACATTTTGAATGTGAATAGTTAATTTTTAAACATTTAATAATTGATGCTAATAAATATACGATACATCACGGCTTTCAAAAGCTCTCAAAGCTCCTGAAATTCAAAGTCCTTATTAACAGCGAGGCAGTAAACCAAGCCGCCTTAATTCATACAAGTTTAGTGCTCGTACTTAACGGAGACATAAAGGCATTTGCTACAGTCAGCTGTTCCACCAAATCACCGGTGGGGTTAATTTGCACCCCATTCCCTCCCCTGAGTCATAAAACCTCCCCGCGTCCCCACCGGCCTCGGTGTTGCTAACTCATAAAAATAATATATGATCTAAGTCATATTGCGGTAACACTTTTATACGCCTTTTTGCAAGTTGCCGTTTACTTTCTAGGTAACATAAATAACGGCATATTATGACTGCTGGTATATTTTTATACGTTCTTGTGCGGTATCGCATACTGTGGAAGATTCTCCAAGATATGAAATACGCTTGCTTCTCGAACTGGAATCGTCCAATAAATACATGCTACAATTTTATACTGGTTTGAACATGTTATATTTGTGGACTTGTGATTCGTTTTTTTG
The DNA here is from genome assembly GCA_022113835.1 of Atopsyche davidsoni. Taxonomy (NCBI): domain Eukaryota; kingdom Metazoa; phylum Arthropoda; class Insecta; order Trichoptera; family Hydrobiosidae; genus Atopsyche; species Atopsyche davidsoni. The sequence goes on from JAILWY010000021.1 coordinate 5,772,761, forward strand.
CATAAAATTGTCATCAATTGTACAAAAGCTGAGGGACATATGCGAACACATGCTTTTGTGTTAATTTTATTCTTGAAGTAAAACTTTATATCATATAAATATAAATATTTCCTTATATGGTAAATAAAATCTTTATTCCGAAATACTGTCGTCGATAGAATTTTTTACAGCAGATTAAATATATATAAATATATTAATTTATATGTATAGTTTTGTGAGGAGATAGTATCGTCTTATATAATATCTTATACTAAGTCCCGATAATTTCTGTCAAACATGATCATCGCACGAAAATGAAATGTAGAAAATAAACATCTTGTCTGGGACGCCGCACAGCCCCCTTGCCACGCATGCGTGCCAATTGATTATCATGTTTATCGCTTGGCGCGACAATAAACAAGATGGCCGCCTCCCGCCATGTCAGCCGAGGATTTTAAACTTTGCCGCGCAATAAAGTGCCCCGATATGCGTTGAAAGGGACGGCTGGCATATTTTATTCCTTCCGACCGTTAGCTACTGAGCTAACACTGTCGAAATCGACGGCCTCTGCGCGAGACAACTCTGCGTAACAAGAAAATTAAAAGTTACACACCTACATCTATAAACTTTTCAATTAATATAACAATACAAGTGAGTGGCCTTTGTAGATGCATGCAAAAATACCACTTACTCGAAAACATGTTCTAGAAATCGTTGGTGGCTGGCAAAGAACTTACACATTGCTTGGCATTGCGTTTTTCTTAGCTCAAATAATACTCCAAATAATACCAAAAACAAATTTAAAATTTACCATAAAGCAAGAAATATTTTCAAAGCGTGTTTCCTTTCATTTAAACCACCCCATAGTCTAACCAATGGTTGAACGCATGCTTGCCGACTTTGAGGCCTCGGGTTTAAAATATAGCAAAAACATGTTGAGGAAAAAAAACACTATGTGGCACAAGCTTTCTGTGCTTTTCTGTAAACAAAAAGCAGGCGTGGAGTCGTGAAAACCTGACCATGTTAGCAAGTGCCTCTGAATGCTTTCAATTGCATGCTCACTTGACTTTACTTTTGCGGCAGCAATAGGGACACTCCAAGCTCGTAGACAATAGTATTCAGAACTGTTTTTTTTCTTTTGGGTAAGATCCGTCAAGCAAATAAAAGAAAGTGGGTAGTTTTTCATATTTTACTTAGCTTCTCAGATCTAAGTCCGGCGGTCTGCGTATCCGGGTAATACCCGGGGACATAAATCGCTGAGCCGCCGTGTCACCGCCGCGTCATAAACAGCGACAAGATGGCGTGCAAAGCGGCCCCGCCGTTAATTTGGTAGTTTTATTGTCAGCAGCGGTCGAGACGCCAGATTTGCCTAATGGAGAGACGTCCTCTGAGTCTCTGTTGTAAAACTCTGATTTATTAACTCTAAATCTTAGGATCAGTGGATTTTCTTCGGTACTTTACAACTTTAATGATTTTAAGTTTCTTTTAATGTGACAGAGGCGATAAATAATGTTTTTATTATTTATTTTTATTCACGAAAATTTTCTAAAAAAAAAAGGTTTGGTTAATTTTTTTTTTCTGAGATTCTATCCACACTATTCAGTCAAGTTATACGATTGCAAAGCATTTAGGAACAATCGCTGTCCAGATTGGAATGTATCTGGCATTATTATTCGAAAAATTTGCTTCTATCCGAAGATTATATTCGACAGTTTGCATACTTGTAAACTTAAAAAAAATCATATGCTTTAAAATAGAATTCAATAATCAAAGAAATCAAATTCTTCACCCAAGGATTTTTTGAACGGCAAGCAAGCGTTGCTTAATTTGTTCACAATTGTATCTAGCAGTAATAAAATATTATGCTACAATGATAATATTATTTACATTTTTGTCGTGTCATGCTATAAGATTTTCGATTTTCAACTAGGCGAGCTTAGAAATATTTTAAACTTCAGGAATCATATATATTTTATTAATCAAGTGTTATTTAAGAATAAGTCCATACCAAACATTCAGCAGGTAGAGCCACTGCGATGCTTCATATCTCATATACTCATACACAGTGGGAAAGCGTTAAAATATGCGGTAAACAGTGTGATACGTGCTTAATGACCCATTCAAAACCACCTGTCTAGAAGGCATATTTATTGTCTTATGTTAATAACGCCTCCTCGCTAATTGGCCCTTGCAAGCGCGCCTTCCAGGGGAGAACAGGTTTCAACCGCACAACAGTTTTTTGCATATTTCATGTTTAATCATGAAGTATTAGAACTCTATTCATTGTAAAATGCTGGAAATGTTGTTTATGATTGATATTTAAGTGAACAGTTAAGTATGGTAAAATATTCCTTGTATATTAGGCCTCCGGAAAGGATATATCGCATCCGATTTATTTGTTTACCAAGGCTGGGACGCGTACGCTTGCGAGACACTGGAAAGCAAGTTTCGCCATCTGCCTAAAAAGTCAAAATAAAATAATACGCAAATCTGTTATTGGAAGAACAACTTGCCGCGTTAAACCCAACCTATTATCTTTTTGGAGGAAATACTTTACCCTGATCACTTTAAAGTAAGGAGGATGTCATTTATCTGGTTGACATATTTGATGTTTATTTATGTTTCTGGCAACACCAAGTGTGCTGACAGCTTCATTAGAATTTTCTAATTTGTTACATTTTAATGTGACATCGCTAAGACAATGCGGGTATAGATAAAATTAATATATACATTTTTAAACGTTAAAAATAGAGTTGTTTTTACTACCTTATTGAGTCTGAGGTAAAAACCCCTCCATGATATAATTAAAACCGTATAGATTTCTATTTAGTCGAAAACTATTCCTCAAGTTTTAAAAACTTATTGATAAACATTCTTTAAAAAAAACATATTTATACTATTATTTAATAATATAAATGGATAATTGTTTTGACATAGAGATAGGAAAAAGTTTCATATTAATTAAACGAAATTTTATTTTTTATTTAAAATTTCAGTAAACAATACATCTATTTTTTTTCATTTAACGTGTTATAAAATTCGTCGCAAATAAACAGTTTATTTTATTTGAAATAGTAATATCATCACGGAACAAAATGTACCAGCTGAGTTATTTCCACTTTAATTAATAAAGTTTCCAGTTTTTGTGTGGCATATAAACAACGCGGTAATTACCGTGATGAATACTTGATTTATTCACGGAGTCGACCATAAATTACAGGCCACTGTCATGGCGGCTCAGCAATGGCGACAGCTTTCATAAAAGATCCTCATAATTATTTGCACACACTGTGGCGGACCAGACCCGGACTGGCACGGAGGGCGGGCGAGCCCTCGGGACACCCTAACTCTTGGAAAACTGAAGAAATTTGATCTCAATATTCAAATTTGCATTCAAAAGAGATAACATCTCTATAAAAAAAAACATTCTACGCATTCCTTACCAGATTTTTTTTTACTTATGTAATATTACCCTATAAAATGACAAAATGTACACCATTAAAAAAAAATCCATAAAAGAATACTTTGTAAAAAAAGTGTGAATATAAAAAAATATTTTTAGAATAGTTATAGTATAATTTATAAAACATAATTTAAAAAATTCAATATTTATGACAGAGAGTACTTGGTGGAATTCCATTTTAATATTTTTGAGTAAAATACTTGTTTGATAATGCCAACGTGAAAGGTTGGCGAAACCGGTCACAAATAAACATGTGGAAAATCACTCAAGTATTTTACTCAAAAATATTAAACATAATTTAGTTCTTTTTGTGAGTTAAAAAATGTGAAATACGATAATCAGGTCATATTCAAGCATTGTCACTTTACTGATTACTTGAAATGTATTATAGTTTACCATTAACATGACTTGTTTTTTTAACGATGTGTAGTTTAATCTAGTTAAAAATCTATATCTACGTATTAAATATGTAAAAATGGTACAAGAGTATTTGTAACTAGTTTTTTTTCTTTTCATATTCTCATGTTCGACTCTGTTTTGTATATTACGCATTAAATATTATAATGTTCATAAAAAGTAAATGCACATGTACTTTTTTTAGTGTGGGTTTCAAAAACAATAAAAAATGTTGATAAATATTTTGTTATTTGTAATAAACTTATTACTAATTATTGACGTTTTTATCCTTTAGTACGGCCTACGCTTTAACGATAAAAACATACTATTATGTGCCAGCTATTTATCTTACAATGTCATTATCAATCTGTTCCCAAGAAAATGTTTGAAGATATTTTTACGAAGAAAAATAGAGTTTTTTAAATTATTTTGTAACCCTAAAAAAATATCTCATAATCATGTGAATTTTAAAAATAAATTATAATACAAAAATTACTTAATATATGTTAAATAAAACGGTATATTTTTCATGTTTTTAAATTAAAAACTTTTGTTTTTAAACTGTTATCTAGATTCACTATACATTATTATCATCTCTAAAAAATATGAACGTCACCAAAATTATTTTAAACTTTTATGTAAATTTACCAAAACCTCTGTAACTCTGGGATGACTTTCAACCATCTATATTATTATTATTTTAATCTTATTTACATATTATTAAAAATTATCTAGAAAGTATAATTTTCTTCATATATAACACGTAATGTGTACCGGTATGAACACACTTGCACACAAAGACTCGTCTTAAGTAGGTCTAAGTGAAACTTTTGCATTAAATTTTTACATGAAAACAACACAGGTGTTTTATAAGCAAGGGCCGGCCCAGGCGCATTTAAAATGCTTTGTTTTATAAATTTAAACCATACTAAAAAAACTTAATAATTTACTAAAAATAATTGAATTTTATGTAGACTTTTTTATTTGCAAGAATACGAAATTGGTTTCGAAACGATTATATTAAATATAAATATTTCATTTCTTGCTTCATACTAAATTTTTTAGGCTGAAGAAAGTGCATTTTAATTTTAAATAAATATGATAAAAAAAATATTAGTAACACGACAAACTCAATGCTAAATTCACTCTGAATTTTCAAAAGCAATCTAAAAAGCTATGTCACCCACACCAAATGTCTGTGAGACTTTTTACTTGCTGTAACTGACCACTGCATGTGACATAACCTTATTTTAGTAGTCATTTCCAATACGCCTCTATCTGTTTAAGTTGTAATTTCTGTATGCGGGACATAAGGTGCCACCCAGGGGACAACACTACTTAGACACTTTAAACAAAGAAGTCTCCCATATAAAGTTATAAAACTGTTAGCCAGGGGCGGGCGTTCAACTTCATATACATATCAGATCTAATCAGCTTTTAACAAAGACGTTTCTTTAAAGGTTATTTAAAATACAGTAAACCCTAATTAAAAATATCATTGCAACTACATTATGTTTGCAATATGTTTGAAGTAACAGCTCACATATGAAATGACAAGGAAAAATCATTTCAAACCCTCATTTCTCGATTATCACTACTTAATGCATTAAATGTGTCTATCACCAGTGCCTTGTCATGCATGTAAGAAGAATGTACTTGTATTCTAAGATTATATAATGATATTAAAGATAATAAATTTAAAAAATATATTGTTAGTACTAATCATACATATTTTAAACGGACGAAAACAAATGTATTACATTTTAGTATTCACTGGTACACGCAGTGTAAGTTTACGTCTGAGCGGACTCAATTTTGAGAATGAATGTTTAATATAAATAAGTCTTTTGATTTAAATTTTATAGATACGAATAATTAATCATCTTTTTGTTTAAATACTCCCTTATTTCCAATTACGTCTATAACGTACAAAATGTACAAATAGTTTGACGTAATGCGTGGAAATTGCTGTTAACGCAATACATGGACATAACTACATTTCGTACCTTGTTGTAGCAGCTGCCGTGGAAACTCACACTAAAGGCATATCCCACATGCGCCCATTTGGTCATATGAAATTTTAATATGTCTGCCATTCAACACTAAATTATTACCTGTCTGAAAGGTGTTTTCATTTTAAAATAAATACACGGAATATGAGCCAATCGACGGTAATTATGAAAATATAAATATTCGGGTAAAATATGTACTTACATACAGATGTTGCTTTTATTTCATGAATTTTTTTTTTATAAAACAGAAGTACGAACCGATTTATTCACATTGCGAATCTGCCATTGTAATAATCAATGAAGTAATGATTCCTGTTAGGTTTCGCATGGATATTAAGATCTTCTTTACTTGTCGGATATAAAATAATTTTACTTTCACATCTCGATGATGTCAGTATAGAAATCCATAAGTTGGCCTACGTTTAAATGTTTCTAATACACCTTCACATCTTCACTTTTATTTTTATAAAATAAAATATATATAAATAGAAACTTCAGATATTATATAAGCAAGATATCTGTATGGAAAACTCTTAGATAAAATATATATATTATTTAATGTAACCATCTCTACGACGATGCTTCCTTCAATCTAACCAAAGTGTATTTTATGTAAAAACACAGTACCTTGAGTTTAAGTCCAATGCAAAAGTTGCAGCACCTGTAAGGTTAAACTTTGAGTCCTTTGTTCATGCTAAAGAATATCATAAAATACAGGGTGTAAGTAAATGAAAGAGCAAGTCGATAGCAAAACTTTAATTTAGCTATAGACTTGCATAAAAATAAAAGCAGCAATATTATCTTTGTAAAACTAAACGAATTTGTTTTATTGGTTTAGCCTCTTTAGCCCAAGTCAAAGAAACTACGTTTAAAAACGTAATACAAAAATGACAGAAAATTATATACTGCATCTCCCTTGCGGTCTTTAATACAGAAATAAAACGTCGTTCAGAGTATTCAATACGTTACAATGGATGTTTTTATTTTATTTTTACTATCGAAGAAATTACATACTTGAAGTAAATGTACGTCCGTAATTGCAGCACTGGCCCTTCGTATGATATCGCGTTTTATCATCCTGTAATTTGTGCTGTGGAATGCTTCTTTGTGGACTAAAGGCAATTTTGTAATATTCAGTTGACGTCGCACGTTATAATAAGCAACTCCCAATTATTGTACATACGCAAGATTACTGTCACCAAGATGTGTAATTGAAAAGATATAATGTTGTTTATAATTGAGAAAGTGTTAACTTAGTTACCTGGCACTAACTTTTGTTTAAAAAACCGACTAGCGTCGTAATTTCTAAATTCGTTTTTTAACTAGTTTTTTAAAACTGCTCTAAAACCAATAAATCGTTTTATAAATTGAACAAATACAAAAAATACCAATAAATTAACAACATATTCAAATTTCAACAATAATTATTGATTCTGACACTGATAGAGCCAGCATATTTACCTTTTTAGAATTATAAGGGTTACAGCTATTGAAAGCTAAATACGAATTAGGGCTATGCCATCATATCTCTATGGAAATATGTCGATCAAAAGTGAGCATGGACAGCTACATTATATTGGAAGGTTTTATGCCAGTGATCCCCAACCCTATGCCCGCGGGCGCAACAGCCGACCGTTTTACGTAGAGTCCGCCGCCGCGACCAATAAATGTTTTGAAAAAATTAATATTTAGTACTTAAACAGAAAAACATATGCGAAAATAATTATATCGTTATAATTTTCAAAATAATAATTCTTTCCAGAAAATCATATATAAACCTGCTGAAATAGCATCTTATGGGTGTAGTTTGGTTTTTATCGGTCTCTGTTATAACGCAGTCTAGTAATGCGTTCAAGATATTGATCAGATACTTGATGGAAAAGTTGCTGAATAAATATAAATCTGATATTAAGTATAAAGTCTACCTGATATTTTGGCGATAGTACAAGTGAGGTGAAAATTATGTGAAAGTGTCTCTGATATTTTTGCGTTGATAAAAGTGAGGTGAAAACTATGTGAAAGTCTATCTGATATTTTTGCGGTAGGTGAAATCTATGAGAAAGTGTCTCTGATATTTTTTCGTTGATAAAAGTTAGGTGAAAGCTGTGTGAAAGTATATCTGATATTTTTTGCGGTAGGTGAAATCTATGAGAAAGTGTCTCTGATATTTTTTCGTTGATAAAAGTTAGGTGAAAGCTGTGTGAAAGTATATCTGATATTTTTTGCGGCAGGTGAAATCTATGAGAAAGTGTCTCTGATATTTTTTCGTTGATGAAAGTGAGATGAAATCTATGTGAAAGTCGAGTTGATATTTTTGCGATAGGCCGATAATTAAACAGCGAAAATAATTTTACCTTTATAATTTTTAAAATAATAATTCTTTCTAGAAAATCGTATGTAAGCCTGTTGAAATAGCATACAATGCGTGTAGTTTTGTTTGTCTCGGTCTCTGTAATAACGCCTTCTAATGTCTTATTTTTAGCTATAAATATACATTTTGAAGTTGCTGTTAAAAATTATTATTTTTTGCATATTTTTCCCAATTCGACCCATTTACCAGATTTTTTATTCTATTATTTACTACTTATTATTTATTTAACATAAAAACATAAACAATAATATTTTAATCAAATATTTTTTGTGCATTATACATATTATTGACTGTCCAACTATAAATATAACTTGAAAAAATAAATGGTGCCCGCCGCCCAACCGGCATTCTAGAATATGCTCTTGGATGCAAAAAGGTTGGGGAAGCCTGCTTTATGTCATCACAGCTTATTAAATATTAAAGTTGACATAAGTAAATGCGCTAGTTTGTCTATCTACTAATTACGATGCTACATTGAAAGCTTTGTTACAAAGTCAATTTGATTTTATGTTTAATTTTGTATTGTATAGTGAGCTTGTGGATCGAGATTTGAGAGAGTAATAAAGATTGTGTCCCTAATCATATATTATATATATACTATAAGATTATTCTCGTCGTTTCATGTGTAATTCCAATACCTAAAAGCATATTGTACTGTTTGTTTCCAAAATATTTATAAATATCACGTCTTAATTCGCACATCACAGTCGCGTTGCCACATTATCGTGGACCCGGGGCAGCGTTCATGCGAGTGCCCCCTGATCGCTGTGTTCAAACAAGTAATTTAAAGGGGGCGTCGCATCCAGGGAACAATGCCAGCGCCGGCCCTGCTCCGAGATCGAATTATGACGCATTCGTGAATGCCCTCGCGCCCGACTACACCCCTGGCAGATGCGATGTCTTGCGAATCAGCGAATCGGCTGCGATTCGATGATCATTAAAAACGTATTTTGTTGTTGCTTGACGAAATTGGAGTTTAAAGGATACATTGCGTTTATTATAAATATATATATAAATATATACATATATATATATATATGTGTGTGTGTGTATTAAAACAATTTCGCCTAAAAGTTAAAAACCATTTTCTCTAATATTTTGCAACGGTCACTATTTTTATTATTCTTTTTATGTCCGAAATACTTGAATTTGCTAGCGCTCTCATCTTTTTATTGTACACTACTACCCTTACAAATCTGAAATATGAATGGCATAATTTCTGGTTACGCAACCGACTTAGGCCTACTCCACCCATCAAAACAAGACGGGGGCCTTTCAAAAAGACCACATCTCCATTTGCCGAGTCTCACCGGTTTTCTATAATGCCAAATAAATAACAGGGCATTTACATGCCAATTACTGCGGGAAATAAATCACAATCCAGGTGCATTGTTATTGAAATCTCTCAGTGAAAGGAAGCGGAGGTATTGTGCCCTTTACGCCTCAGCGAAAAGGGATAATGATTTAAAAATCGGTGGCTCGGAGGCCGGCTCCTTCGGTCGCTGTCTAATGCTGTGTAAACGCGATTTGCATCGGCTTGCTGGCTGCTTTCTTCGGGGATCTTCTTGATCCTTTGTCTGAAGTGTTTGATGGGTGACGCTTGTATACTCGCCGAAGCTTGTTAGGTGGCGTGTTTTTTTTGGTCACTGTATGGGTGATATGTTTTTGAAGAATCAATTTCAATAGCGGTGAAAATATGGTATCCTAATTGATTTTTTTTTGTGTTTGCTGTTTAGAATAAAAATGCAAAATATTTTGATGTGTTGACCGTCAAGAGACTGTCTATCGAAAATATATTTAATTAAGCTGAACTCTCACTAGAGAGTTTCATGTTGAATAAGTAAAATTAACAATAGGGCGTTATGTACAATAAATATTATGTTAAATAAATATTATTTTTTAATTTTTGTGAAAGTAACTAGTATCTACAAAATAAATTCGTATTTGATTAAAAACAATTTTCTCACTTTATAATCTTCCATCATCGTAGCCATTTTTACCAAAGTCTGCAGTAAAAAATAATAAATAACGTACAATGTGCTCTTTTAATTTCTCATTTATATTTGAATAAGTAGATAAATGTAATCAAATCGATCTAAATTTACAAATATTAATTTTTTTTGCAAGAGTATCACATTCCTAAATAGATTATTTGAATAGAAAAAATAGATAGTCTTGTGAGATTTATGTTTCCTTTTATCGGTTGTCAGGTTCGATATCTCACCCCTAAGCCGGACAACCCCCTTGTCATTCCCTTCGTCAAGTAAAGCCTTCTGATATATGACAGCGATGAATAATACATAGTGACTTATTTGCAACCGCAGAAAATACATGCGAAATAATTTGATATGTAGATAGGGTCGATTGAACGTAATTTATTTTAATAAAATAAGAAAATTCCACTTATTTCAAATCATATTACAATATTATCGTTGAATATACATTGTTTTTAAATAAATCGCATCAATAGATTTTATTATAATATTGTTACCAGTTGAAATATTTTTTATTTAAGATTCATAAAAAGGTGGTCGTTACCTAATATATACATATTTTTAATTTTGGATTCATTACGAGTCTCGAGACATTTTTTAATAGTATAATAACTACACAATTATTTTATTGCTTATGGCCTCTACATTCTTTACACAATTGCGTGAATTTTTCGATAATATTAATATTATATTTGTATAATAAAAAAACAGGGCGTATAACGGTTATAAGTTTAAGCAATGAAGAGATATTTCAGTAAGATATCAAGACCGCGAGAGTGACTCGGGGCGGTCTTGCCGTATGCCATAACTTATGCCGATGTGTCATTATAAGAGCGGAGAGAAGGAACAGACGCCGTCTCGCCCCACATTGTTTTGGTATTCTTAAGTGACCAATTAGGTGCACATACCAGGTGATTATTTGGGGAATTACAGATAATTTACGTGTATTATGTCCCGATTTAGCATGTTAGTCGGCATTTGATGTTTCTCGATGTAAGCTGTTATTACTGACAAAACTCGGAATGAAGGGTGTTTAGAGACAAAGTGAAAAGGGATTCGTTTATTCTGTGCTTTTTTCAATATCTGATATAACTATGCAGTCACAAAATAATAAAAAAAATCGTTGTAGTTGTCAGACAAACCCTTTTTTATTAATCAAGTATCTATTTAAGCTTGATGTATGTAAAATTATGTCAAAAACTAGATAAATGCCGTGATAAACTAAAATATGTTTATTATTTAAATAAATAAAAAGAATTTAAATAAGTTTTGATACTGAGAATAAATACGTTTACATATCATGGAAACACTATTCTATATATATAAAACACTAAAAATGTTTGTTAGTCCGCTATAGGCTTTGAAACCGTACGACCGACGAGCCCCCCACCGTGTTTATTTGAAAGCCAAAAATACCGAGAGTAATCTAGACCACTAAAATTATAAAAATTGATTATCAAATTTGGTTTATTCAATTAAGAAAAATCCCATACAAAAGTTTCCAATTCATAAAAGGAACTGCCATTTTCGCGTATTGCATATACGCGAAAATGCCTTGAAGCTGGCTGCCTGCATGGCTACCAATCGAGAAATACTGATATTGATGTTTGTAAATATTAGAATGAACTTGCCGTTACAGGCTGCCGAACTTACGGAACAGAATTAGGTCGATTTTTGATATTTTCCATACAAAAATTTTCAACATCTGTAAAGTGGACATCGTTCCTCGCAAAAAATTGAAAAAAGAACATTGTGAAGATCGCGCGGACAGATCGTACGGACTTTCAAAACAAAATCACTATCTGTCATTCACAACGTGTTTTATCATAATGAGTTTGTCTGTTTATATATGGGAAAAAAATTATTCCAACTCAAATCGACATCGATCTTATATCTGCTGAACACCCGCATCAACGTGAAGATCTGATACTTTTTGACGTTGTTTGTAAGAACATCACGGCCCATGCGGAGTGTTGCATATGAATTCGCCTTGCATAAAAGACGGCAAATGCACGAAAAGATATCCACGCGATTTGATCGATGAAACTCAAACTGGTCTACGAAAGCCAGAAGATGGAGGATACACCACCACCATTAAATTAAGAAACGTCGATATTGACATTGATAACATATGGATTGTTCCATACAGTCCAATACTGTAAAAAACATTTCAATCATATATCAATGTGGAACACTGCAACTCCGTGAAATTCATATGCAAGGACATATGCAAATATGTTAACAAAGGCAGTGATATGGCAGTGTTTGAGCTTTCAAATCGAAACTATGAAATCACTCAATTTCAGATGGGTCGCAGTAATGAAGCTGTCTGGCGAATTCTTGGTTTCAGTATTCACGAACGATATCCAACTGTTCAATCCAATCTTGCTGTTCATTTAGAAAACGGTCAACGTGTTTATTTTACTGAAAAAAAATGTCGAAGAACGAGGAGCACATCTACAATAATTTTGCGAAAACATTGCTGCATAATGAAAATAGAGTCAACTATCCAATAGAGATTTTAAACTCTTTGGAACCATCTGGAATGCCACCACACATCTTAACTTTAAAAGTTGGTTCACCATAGATGCTCATTCGCAACTTAGATCCACCTAAATTGTGCTGTTGTGATAACTATCAACAAGGCTCATGGCCAATCGCTAAGTATTGCTGGTTTGAACATAGAAAATTCCTGTTTTTCGCAAAATTCCTGTTATGTTGCGTTTAGAGTTGGAACGCCAAAAAAAAAATTTTATGTTTACACACCTACCGAAAAAACTCAATATGTCCGCTAGCATTAAGATAAAAAGTCAATAAATAAACAAAATTTCCTTTTTTTTTTTTTCGAACAAATAAAAAAAGTATTTTATTTCTTTATTTAGCGCAGTAGAACGCGCCGGGTATCCGCTAGTATTTAATAAAATACGTATTTCTAAAAAAGGTATTACAAATATCAAGAGGATCAACGTTTAATTGTAATTTAAATAGACTAAAATAGTGCATTCTTTAATTGTCAGTTAAAAAACTCCATATACAAACCCAGACCTAGTTTAAAAAAATTCAGATAAAATACATTCCTACGAGCATGTACTTTGAAAAAAATATTTTCAAACCGGTATATATTTAGAAGAAAAAAGACTGCAATTTTTCCGAACTTATGATTTTTTTTAAATCACTTCAGTTTCTAATGAAACTTTTATTATTTAACGATCTCAATATCCTTTGCGGTTAGTACAGTTTAAATAAGTTGATGCATGACAAGGATACCATTATTATCGGTTATACAAAACAAACTTAGAAAGTAAAATAACATCAAGAACCGATAATTTATATTATTTAAGTCAGTTTTAATGTCGGGAAAACGATATATTTGACAGCTGCTAAATTAAAGACATTCAATATTGAAAACATTAGATATTGCTGACGGTATACTATTTGTAAAGATATTAATAATACACTCGAGGCAGTTTCAAATAAAGGGGAGAGTTTTAAAACATCAATTTTATACAAAAAAACTATCTTAAAATTATAGATACAAAATACACCCTAACAATTGAGTGCCTTGTTACACTGTGAGAATTTTATTCGTAGCAGGTAAGGGATGCTTTTTGTCAAGGTTCTCAATTATTTGACTTTGTTTCTCTACTTTGTTCAATACGTCGCCTACAGATAAATCTTAGTGGGTTTTATTTTTTGACAGCAGCTAAGATTCGTCAGATTATCTTACAAAACTATTTTTCCGCATCACCTTTAATTATATTTTGTACTATTTTAACCCCCCTTTTTTGATGAAGTAGCTACAAAGTACCGTAGAATATCATCAGTAATTATTTTAGAAAACAGCAAAACATTGTAATGTAATTTATCGACTATTACTATTATTTATTTCTCAAAAACACATAAAATATAGAAGCCATAATTAAGCGAATATTTAAGTGCCCATTAGTTTTATACCTGCTAATATTTATAATAACGTTGATTTTACTGTCAATATTTTATGTAGTAATTACATTATAAATACCGTTTGTAAATGTAAACGTACATCCATTATTTTAAGTAGTATCGTTAGTTTTAAAGAATTCAATAAAAAACAAAGAACTGTTATTAATTTATTATAAAAAATCATTGTTGGCCATATAATTTTCATACAAATACTTTTATATCTATTCTCCATCGACTACGAATAGCGATGGAGCAAAAACTAAAAAGACATAGGAAGCAGCCAAGGTGGTAGTACCTTAATCACTATTACATGCAACTCATATCAATATAAGAAATGTACTATTCTCTCGTTAACTTTATAATCACATGCAGTTTTTTGGTGAAACGACAGGCCACTCACGATGCTCTGATGCTGCAAATAATAAAGCGAGCCTTCCAGCCAACATTGCACAGGTCCACTCCAACTTACACCTGGCACCCATTAAAAAACCATCTGCTATAATAGTAAAGCTTTCATTTATATTTTGATATAGCGGATAAAACCAAGCATCAATTTTTAAATTATATTCAAACCAAATGCCTAAGTGATCTGTTAAGCCCGCAATTACACAGAATAAGTGTTCGGGCATAAGTTATAAGTATTTCTGGAAATGAACCATTACCGCCATAATACGAAGGGGAGCCAATTTTCAACTCACGACATAGTTTCGAAGCAAGTTTACAGTCGGGCTGTTATCATTTATTATTTATGGGTCGACTAACAACACATTTAATGGTAATTTTATTGATTACTCCCGAGGAGCTGACGCATAAGAGGGCTATGTATTGATATACGTGGGAGGCAGTTACCGGGTTACTCACCGACCTATTAAAGTTGATTGATCTGATAGGCTGCCATAAAAACTGTAAAGTTATCGCATATATATCATTATTAATCATTATCGTTAGCTGCCAGTGTTAGTCCATTACCTCTTTTATTCTTTATTGATATTACATCTCGCGACTCCAGCGTAGAACCGCCCGCTACTTGCAAAGGAATATTACACAATAAAGTCTACATCCATACTTTTGATGGACCGCATTAGTTCAGTACATATAAGTATCTAATAAAGTTATTGTAGACTCTCTTATATTATGACATTGAGAAGCTTGTATCCGTGATATAGAATACGATTAATTGAATAATTACAACGGGAAAACTACTTACAACACAAGAAGCAATTCATGTTGCTCCCGGATCGGAGGGATTACAGTTCTGTTGATAGAATTGTTTGTGGAAAAACGAGAAGAATATGATACAATATTTTAATAGATACAATTAAAAAATACATAAAAATTATAAATACTCACTTTTAAATTTATTTATAATAAATAAAGATTATTAACGCATTATGTCACATTAAGGAATTTTTAATATTCTCTGTGATTTTTCTGCAAGGGTCAAATCATATTGATGTAACAATTATACAATTTAGTACATGCTTATTTTATTTTTAGTCATAAATAACTCTTAAGTATAGTAGACCAGATTTGGTGTAAAAATATGTTTTCACTAGACTGAAATAACTGTTGCAATTTAATACAACAATTTAACTCGATAGCTATCTTTATGATTCAAATTATTAAATCAACCATTTAACTTTGATTATACTGACAAGGAAATGCATTACTTGATAGTTACACAACCTGTATTTTATGTGATTATCAAAAATAATCCTTGGCAAATTTCAAAAGTTACTAGTTTTTGGTATTTCTTTTGGTAAACTAGATTTCTGTAATTTTATAGATCTATAAAAAAAATCATTTGACTAAAATTCGAAAAACTTTAATGTAAAATTTTAGAAAACGAAAATCTTATCACATGACTTTAATTTAAATGACTGGTATCGATAATTTTTATACAAAGGTTTTACCGTTGTTTTTATCCTTACCGTTACGTTATTTATATATTTGTATCCTTACCATATCCTTACAATAATATCCTGATAATATTTATAATATCTTTGATCAGTAACTTTATTGTTTATAGAGATATCATAGTTACAACATATATCTAAGATACAAGTCAACCAATAAACTTGTAAAATCAAAAAGAAAAAGACACTTCTTGTTATCAACTGGGTGCTTTTTGTATGTTAAATTTCAGCAGACGGCATGTAAGAAAACTCATGTGAATTTCAATATAAAAATATATTGTTATTGAATGTTATAATAATAAATAACACGTTAATTAAAAAAAAGTAGATGTATATGCGGGCAAGCAATCACAGTCAAATGAATCACCTCGTACTCGCAGCTATCAACTTTCGATAGTAAATCGTGTTTTCATACACGCGAACTTTATATCCCACAGTGGAATAAGCGTTTGCAACTCCAACACCCGGCCCCGCAAGGCGTGCACTTTATTGATTTATGTGCCTAATCCTGCACTTAGCATAGTTATCGATAATAACTCAGCAGGACAGGGTATAATTTGCTGCCAGCTTTTTGCATGAAACAATCGACAATCGCCATAATGGCCGCCATGCATTATTTATGCGAAGGCGCAAGCGCACGCCGAACGTGATAAATATATTAAGCGCTCCGAACAAAGGAAATAAAAACGCGCTAACAATGACTATGAAATATTACTCATCTCGGAGAGAGTGCGAGTTGCCATTAAACAATACAATCAACGATAAGCATTCCTTGTGCGCTGTTTATTCGATATTAGCTGATCGCTTTCTGCCATCTTAGATTTATTGCATTGGATTATCCCCTTCTTTTAAATGTTGGTCCACTCAAAAGCAAACACAATACATATAACACTACTGCTATATAACACAACTAGCTATCTTCTAGAGAAGTTGATGAATTACACCGTTCAAAATCCAGCTCCGCAGCTATTGCAAAAGCTCAAGCAGAAGTCTTCTTATTTTTTATAGCAAAGGCTAACATTACTTTTTCTTTTCATTTCTTCGTTTAACGTTTTAAAAATAATAATCATATTTAAATTTTTATTACTTCACAATCACTATTGCATAAGAAATTTATTTTCAAACAATAACAGTCATTAATTGGTATAACCACAAATTTTACCATACATCTAATTTTGGTGTCAGCTGCTTTTTTTCGCTATTTTATGAATATGGATCACTATTATCTAAACAGAAGTATTTTCAAATATCTTCGTACTTAAACGAGTTTTGTTGATTAATTTTGAATGATAATAGAAATTATTACACGAAAAACTAAATAGATTTTCTAAAAGTGCCAAATACCTTTTCACTTATGTGCACTACAAACTTCTGCAGTCTTGAGATCTTCCGTGTGCAATACCAGCTCAAGGTCTCGATGACATAATTCACAAATTCATATGATGCTATCAATAAATTTAACATATTATTACAGAAAGATGCAGCATATCTCGATGTATACATTTGGTGTTTTGAAATTAATGAAAGGTTTATAGGAAACATCAAAACAGAGAACGATTAAATAAACAATAAAAACAAATCCAACGACGTAAAGCTGCCATATTTCCTGTTTATTTCATTACATCGTAAATAAAATAATACTTTTGTTTATTAAAAAGAAAAAGTTTTAAATTGGAGGATCTTCGTGACTTGAGTATATTAAAAACCGCTGTATCCAATCGACGAAACAGATAAAGTTATGATTGGCAACACCTGGTAACAAATCACAGCAATAGCATTGCTTTGTTTGCGTTGCATACACTATTTACTCAACACATCGGCTGCTATCTCCAGAGTGAGTACAACGCCTTCGCTAATTAGCAGCGGAGGCAGGCGTGTATCACCCTGAAATATCGTGTTATAATTGCAAAATGTGTTCGGCGGAGACTGGAGATTTATCGCGGCCATAAAGTGTGGCCCGATGTGTTTATGGCCATCATTTCTGCGGCCGGTCGACTGTAAGTTACAAGGGGCGCACTGAGAGGCCGCGCGGGACTGCCCCCGCCCCGAGACGCTGAAAACCTCGTTATGATGTATTACAGCTTCACAATAAACGGATTTACGATTCTTATGATTTACCTGGACGGACTTTCCGATCCGAG
This sequence comes from Atopsyche davidsoni, assembly GCA_022113835.1. Lineage (NCBI taxonomy): Eukaryota > Metazoa > Arthropoda > Insecta > Trichoptera > Hydrobiosidae > Atopsyche > Atopsyche davidsoni. The sequence goes on from JAILWY010000021.1 coordinate 5,790,975, forward strand.
CGTGGGTCTGATGTTTATCGAGACATTCAAATATTGATAGATTTACTTGCAGTTTTTAAACGACTCGTTGTGTTTATTACATAAACCCATTATTTGTTTTTTTATGAAAATATTTTATTCTAATCAAATTTATATCATATTATATGAATACATCCTATTCTGAAAACAACATCGAACTCGTCTCATCGTACATGATTATTTTATTAAGTGATAAGAATTAAAAATAGGGGGAAAATTCACGCAGTAGCTCTCTAAGAATATGTTCTTGCAAACAGCCGATCTAGACACTTCCCTGTAAAATACAATCAGGAACATACGTGTTTTATATCAGTGATAAAGTGAAAGTACGGACGAAAGGGTGCACTTCTCAAGATAACGAGGACGAACCATAAACCAGCGGCTATGCAAATCATAGACATCCCGTGCACAGAAATAATGAAATGAATACGCATGTGTGTTGCTTTTATTTAAAAAATATATATTAGAGATATTAATTTAAATAAAATTATTAACTTAAGTTATTTAGAATGGACTGTCACGTAGACTTTATGTCAAAAAATACCTACAAAAGTTCTGGTATAATAAATAATCATATTTTTGTATAATACATTGTGCATCATTCTTTCAATCACTGGTCAAAGCTCGCACATCATTCCGCAACTACATATTATTTGCAAAATTTATCGTTTCCCTTGTCTCCACATAAATTGAGAATCTTCAATATTTATGTATTTAATTTAACGAATCTCACCGCAATCAATTATTCGCGCCGGACGTACGAGATGGAATCTGCATTCAATAACTATTCATAAGAAGCATCTGAGCTGCGCCCGGTGCAAAAATCCCGCGGACGGAGAAAAATCCCGAAGTTCTACTAACCATTACATTAATTTTCTGTAAAAGAGTATTCTGCAGGCACATTTATTCCCACAATCAATTGATTGAACTGGATTAAAACGTATCAGCACATAATTATTTATCTGAATTAGATCGCTTGTTGAATAGTATCTCAATCAGATTGAAACAAGGTTGAAAAATCTGAATTAATCCAATTAATTACGTTATCATTACTAGCAATAAAAACCGCCTAAAGCTTGTTGCGTCGGAAACGCCTCATTACTACCGGTTTATTATCTGCTTAGAAGTAAAGGCACCGTTACACTGATTGGTATTCGCACCTTGTAAGACGTCGGCGGTGCGAGTAAATCATTCACTTAAGTGCACGCAAACGAGGAGGCCGGCTTCGTAGAATACACCATTATTTTAGTTTTAAAAACAACAATATGACTCATCAAAAATAAAACTATAAAATTGCAGACTTTCACTAGAAAGGCAAAGATCTGAGACTGCTGAATTACTGATTGTTTATAACATGCATGCAACAAATTTACACGCAAATTTATATCCATGTATCTAACACCAATTTCAATATTTTTCGAATGAATTTATTTTTGTAAACATACATTTATACGACACACGGAGGTATCCTTTTTATTAAGCAATTTTTATAGCCCCCTGAAATTCGTTTCAAAAAAATTTGTCAATGACGTACAGTGGTTTTTAAATTTGAGAATGTAATTACTTACCCTAAATGTAAAATATACTAAATATATTATGAAGAATTGAAAAAAAAAATGTATCGTTAATATATTTATAATACGCAATAAAATACCCTAATTATTTATACATATTTTAAATTCTAACAGCACTTATTTTATAAAATAAGGCTAATGTTGTGTCTTTCATTTTCTTTGATCAACTATTTTTTTTCCGAAACAAACAATGTTTGCCTCTAACTTTTTAATAACTGTTGGGTAATTTTTTTAAATTCTGCAAAGAAATCTGAATTTTCCAACATGAACGTTGATTTTATCTTGGCATTAAAAGTTTTCTTTCCGTGATTAAATACAACATGAGCTTGCAACACAAAGTATAATGTAAGCATTCATGTTCTATTTCTTAGAAGCTTCTACGACCCATTAATTCCTGATATTGCTGTCGTAAATAGTCAACACTTCTCGGTACACCTTTGCCTTTGAGAGTAACTTGACATGTTTGCATAATCCCATTTAAATACCATAACGATGAATTGATCATGAAAACCTTAGCCATGCGTGTACATACACTATGCAATCGCTATTTATATTTATTTATGATCTATTAAAAAGATTTTATTTTTTTATATTTACAAAAAGTTGAATATATAATAAACGAGACTACTTTTTCGTATTTAAAGCTATGAAAAATGAATATTTATAATAAAAACATTTTTTACCCGGCAAGCTTTTAAATGGTTTTTTTTTTTCTGTTTTATGATATATCGATCAAATGCATGTTTTTGTTATCAAACAAGTCATATGTATGCAGTAAATAAGGTTGGTAATAACTTATAAATATACCACCTTTAAACGGTCAACATAATGATACGTACACCGTATTTATTATTTTACAATACATTCAACTTTAAAAATATATATATTTCAAAAAAATAATTTCACTGGAAAGGCTGTAAATATATACAAAGTTATACAAAACATGTAAGTATAAATATACGTTACTATTTGTACCTAACTGTCTGTCTGCGAGCACCGTCAATATTATATCAAATGGATACGCGTTATGAAAAATGCATTGACAAAAAAATAGTTTCATAAATTTGTATATTTATGTGTACATCGTTTTAAAAAAGATAAAAGCGAGAACAGTATTCAATTAAGATATGGCTGAACGTAAAAAAATATCGTATTTTTAAAACCACATACACTTCAAGTGAATAAAAATTTTCATAAGTAAACTCGCTTAAACCACATTGAAAAAAATCCTTTATTTTAGTCAATGTTAATTCAGATCCTGCGAAAAATTCTTAGGACAATCAGTATAAAATAAGAACGACCCACCTATGATTAATACAAAAGCTAAAATAAGTACCTGTAGAAAAGCATACCTACATGATTATAGGCGTGTTACCTGTAAGTATACGCCTGCAGAGATGCGTGCGAGTGTGTGCGAGTCTCACGTATTCACCACCACCGCCAGGCCTGAATGCAGACGTGTTGTACGTGAACAGGCAATAAACACACACAGGGACCCCTTATTACCTCTGCAGCGTATAAAATAAATTATGAGGTTTTCCGTCATTTATTGCTGGCGGTGTAAAAACCAATAATTACGCTCTCTGTACCGCAAGCAGTGCTCCACAAACTGCGGGACGGGGGAGAGTCAAGTTCTATTCAAAAAAATTAATTAATCAAATAAGTTGATTTTCTATTTATTTATTTTTAACGAGCTAATTGAAAAGATTTCACTGCTCTTAGAGGTACATATTTATTAATTTAAAATTGTTATATAATTCGTATGAGTAAGTTATTGCTTAGTTAGTGTATTCATTGGGTAGTATACTATTTGATTAATTTCTACCGGTCCATCATATCTTCAAAAGAATTTATTTAGCGCAAACCTAATCAGTAGCAAATTTCAAAAGGTGGCTCACCCTGGAGGATGGGAACAAGGAGGTTTCCATACTGCATTTATAAATTGATGAAATGGCTAAAATGCTCGAGAGCTCCAATGCTCATAGTTGCTGTGATGAAATCGTATTACCCCGCAAATATTATAAACAACATAAATTCTTGTCGATTAAGAAATTAACATCAATAATGAATAAAAGCTATCGATTCGTGCCAGTTGTGGCGCCGCAGCGGACAACTTTTTACTGACGGCCAATAATGATTGCCTTTAAAGAGTGAGCGCGGCGGCGGTAATATCCCGCAATCGTATTGAAACAATAAATGGCGGCTGTGGCGAGTCAACACGGCCGCGCCGGGGGAGCGCTAATGGCGGGCCTCGCGACTTGTGACCCGCCAGGGGTGCCGCCTCCAGGCCCGGCTCCAGGCCCGGCTCCAGGCCCGACTCCAAGTCAATTCTAGTCTCGTGGTCTAACCTACGACTATTATATCCAATGAAAAAGATGAAAAACATTCGCTATGCATAGTCATGCAGAATTGTTCTTTGGTTTACCAAATGTCTTGTAAAAACAAAAAAAACTACTTTTTTGCACTCAAAAAGAAAACCTAAAAAACCAAGCGATCTAACTTATCATGTAATAGTACTAAAAAGTCCTCGCAATCGTGCCATGCACTTGACAAATTACCAACTGCAGTGTGGTGTTCGTCTTATTGAGACAATTGATGCTTTTTCGCAATCAAAAGGTTCCAAGGAGTCCCGTGTGGTATCTCAAAGTATTAGTCCTGCAGTCACTTAGCCAGCCAACTCAACGCCGCGGTGTAATGAGAACGTCTTGTGGTCTAAATATTGAGTTAGATATCTCGTAATATTATTCAAAAAAGCTCTTAAGACAAGAGGGCTGGACTTGCTCGCGGTGCCTAAAAGATTATTATAGTAATTATTAGACCATAGCTGGTCCGCGGTCGTAAGACTCACTAGAATAATCTTAAAAATGTTTTATCTCGCAACATAATATAATAATAAAAAAGGTAATGACAACGTATGTGTGCAGTAATGGGGTAAAACAGGCTAGGGGTGTCTCTATATGTCCACTCTCATACAGAGCATGGCAGCTTCTTAACCTCTCGTCTACAAGCCTTCTTAAAGTTTATATGTCTTGGATTAGGCTGTTTACAAATTAGAAATTTATTTTTAAATTCACCGACAGTTAAATCAACAATAATGGACCCTTACCGCTTGGGTCGCCGTGGCATTCTAGCATCTTAGATTGAAAAAGACTTCAACATGCTCTAAAACAGCTTTTGTGACTACCGTCTTGGGGGTTGAAAAAATTTGCATAGAATGATAATAAAAACCTTACGTTTCAACATGTAATTTAAAAATAGTGACTTAAAATGTAAATCATTGGTAATTTCTATCAATCAATACAGAACTGTTTCAAACATTAACAAAATCTTAATTCAATGTCAATAATTTATTCCACGAATATGCTTTTTTTAATTTAAAATATTTATGTTATTATTTGGTAGATATTTTTTGATGTATTGGAACCTCAAAACTTCATAATTTAGTTATGTATGTATATTATCCAAATATATAAGAAAATCGCGGCGTTATTTAAATTATGACATATATGAGACACGTACAAGTCGATCGATGGAGATAAACGTGCGTCTGGAACTGACACCCTGCAATATCAACTCCGCGTTACGACACATAATGTTACATTACGTGTAATGTTAAATAGCGTTTGTGTAACGTTAATTGTGACAGTAAGTGACGATTGGTAATTTGTAACTAATTACGGCGTTTGAGGTTAACGTTACAAATCTTATTTATCTGTTGAAATCAATTGACACTCTTGATTTTTCATTTGGCACCTTTGTGTCAATCTACTCTTGCGTAACTGGTGATTTATTCAGCTGATGTGTGAAATAAAAATTCCTTAGATCTTTCGATACTTAAAGACCGAGGATAAAATCTCTCAAAGATTTATATCATATACATACTCGTGTATTTTCTAACATTAGACCTACTTTTTATGTTTTATTCAACAAAAGTAAATTTTTAAATTTTCTAAACACAAATAAAAAGTAGCACATCAGTAAAAAATACTTTCTTTTTTTTTCAAGATTATGTATACCTAAATTTGACTTTTTATTAATTAATTTACAGCTTTAATCAATGCTCATATTGAGTTTTAGTTTTTATATGATTATAAATAAAAATAGTGAAATACTCGCATATAATATACATATGCCTTGTCAGTTGCAAAAAAATGTTTTTTTACAAATCAATGTAGCACCCTAAACATGTGTATTTTATTTATCACTTTGATAAGTACAATCGTAACGCTGAGGTAAATTTAAGAATGTATTTCATGCTGTATAAAAAAATTGTACTTTACAGTTGTATTAATTTTTTTTCTCCCCGCAGAGTTTAATGGACTGTGCGACTCATTAATAGACGTCGACTTGTCATAGTACCTGAATACACGTAAGCCATCACAAAGCCGGACGTACGGAGCTAATAGCTCTTCCAGCTCAGGCTGGTATTAAACCATAAACAATACTGAATCACAGGTAACTTACGAATGCAAAATGTGAAGAACTGCCCACGTCTCGAGCTCCAACACCCCGACACCCGCCGTCACAGACGAGCTGGGCGTCGGCATGGTAAATAATCGAGTCGGTATATAATTACTGTCACTAATCATACGCTTCTCGGTCGAACAATAAAATACGACTCTGCATTACTGGCGCAAGCTGTAATTATTTATTGAAATGACATTTACAGCGCTACGAAAAATAGGTATTATTAATGTCATTATACTGCCCGTTTTATTCACACCGTTTTTTTTCCTTTGTAATTGGCGGCTTTTACGATCGCGATAATTTGAGAGCTCACAACTCAATTTTGAAATTCGGGTTTCAATCACTGCGGTTGGGTTTATTGGAGTTATTTTCAACACGTTATTCTGGCTTTTTGTTTCGGTTTTTTCTTGTTATGAAATATTTATTGAAATTGATCAAATTATGTTTGCGTTCTTTGTATATGTAATAAGCACGTTTGAAAATATGGCCCGATCAAAATAAATGACTACATTATATAATGAACATATTTTACGTCTTATGAAAAATAATAACACTCAGATTTATTATAGAAAGTATAATATGCTATATGGCTTCATGTATTAAACTTTTTTTCTTTTTTACAACAATTATATATTTTCTAAGGTTATGAGTTATGAGACAGTGAAATAAATATTTTTTTTCTATATGAACACAACTCAAGTACTGATAAGTAAAATATTTTAAATTTTCTGATACTTTAATACTTTTTAGGGAAGTGTTTTGCTTTTGCCACACCAACTGTTCATAAAATAGGCACATTCACAGTGTCTATCTGAAACTTCAACGTTAGTCATCCAAAATAACTGGAGAAATCCGTGTGATTTTTACTATGTGACCTGCATGTACAAACTAGACATTTTCACCTCTCACTCCGCCCTACATAAGCAACATAAAAAAAATAACTTAACACGTTTTTTTATAACATATTTTAAACAATGTGCCATAAAATATACAACCCAATAAATTTTAAATTCGTTAGCTGACATTTATTAGATATTTTCCACCGCCTAATTATTCATTAAACCTGAGAACACTGCAATCGGGGCGAAAAACAAATGTCTGGCTATATGATATCTTTGATCTGATTTATCTGATAATACACTGTGCGACCTTTGGTGTTAAATCAATCCGCGTTTAATGTGGTAGTATATAATCTCCCAACAATCAACATTTTACAAGGTATAACAACCCGAGACATATTTATAGCGTATTCACCGGTGGATTCATGCCAAGGTGACTGCATTACACCTGAGACTGTAAATTTGTTGAGAGATTTCGAAAACCTGTACTGATTGCCGATTAAATAATGATACAGGTATTGGAGTTATGCCAATTCCACGGCTGTTTTTAATTGAAAGAACTAACATTCCAGTTTACGTTTACTTTTACATAAACCTAAACTCACAAAGCTGGAATTATTTATAATGATTAAGTACATTATTTCAAATATTGAAAATTGATTAAAGAAACTCTTACAAAAATATCATCGTGATTTGTATGGGATTTGAACCCACATCCCCAAGCTTACATGGGCGGTGCATTACCAATTATACCAACGAATCACTAGTATGTACTAGGCAAGAATTTTTAACAATCATATCCTATAAATGAAACAACGTACTTATTATGCCAATTAAATATTGTGTGACTTGCAATACTAGACTTTTAACACAAAGAACTGAGTGAAGCATTAAATCCGATCTGGATATTATTATTTTTAAAGTATATTTAATTAAGCAAACACAATTTTTCCAAGAGTTTCTTTAATCAATTTTTAATATTTGAAAAAATGTACTTAATTATTACCAATCAATCAAACCTGTATAGACAAAATCGTACTTCCTGTGAGACGGCCTTCACAAAAATCAATAATATGGAATTATTTACTTTGATCTCTTTCAAACTTAAATTAATAAACTCAAATTAAATATACGGCTACTCTACTGATTTCGTCTTTTCTTTGGTGTACATGTGTCATCTAAATATGGTTGAAGTGACCAATTATCGAGTTCTTCTAATTTGTATTGTATCAATATAAGGCATTTTTCGTAAGGTGTTTCTCGGGAGCCTCCACTTCTCACTATCATTTCGTATGTTTGAGTGAATTAAATAATAAATGAAATGTAGACTTATTTGTCGAATTTATAAATCAAACAAGCCAGGCCCTCTTACACAAGTAAAAATAATAATTTGTTTTATTGAATTTTATTGCAGTATGAAACAACAAGTTTGACACTGTCAAAACCAGTAGAAATAAGGCGCTGATGTTGCAATATGTTAGGCATATTTATTAAAGACTAATTGCTTATTTCAAGTACTTTTAATGACTGAATTTTTACGACTGTGAAGGTATTTTTTTAAATCAAGATTAAAGTTTTAATTACCTCGTAATCTGACAACATGGCCATCAGCACCTTATTTAAGACAATATTTAAAATTCTGAAACCGTATTTAACTGTGTCAAGATCTCATTTATACTGTTGTAGTTTTATTGTTCTCTGCGTGTATTAAAGACACGATTACCATATTACATACTAAATATAATGAAATTCAGTAGCTAGCGCCGCATGAAGTACCAGCATGAACTGTTTACAACAAAACTAATCCGTTTTCGATTTGCTTTGATCGGCATTTCTAGCAAAAATAAATTACCCTGATAAAAAATTGAATCTAATAAAAACAACTAATAAACCACAGAGTATCAGCAATACATTTTTAGTGTAATAAATAAATCTAGTTATTGTTACGCAAAAAATTAAATAAAGTATTCACGTGCCGCCTATGACGTGACCGGGCTAGGTGTCCCGGCTGTGGCGCCCCGCGTGAAGTCATCGGGGGTGAAGCGGCGCCGCAGCCCGCCGAGCGGATAAACCACTGAGATTGTTCCGCTACTTTGCTTCGGGGCGGGGGTGGGTCGTGGGGGTGAGGGTCGCGGGGAAGGGGGTGCTTCTCACCCATAGAGTCATGTTGCGGGAGGGAGTCATACAGCTGGTCAAGTGGCTAATGTCGTATATCTGGACAAATGTCTAACTCCTCTGTCTACAAATATGTAAGTGTAGCACTGATGGATCAGTTATTCTAGTGTTTTTGGGGAAAAAACATTATATATATATATATATATATATATATATATATATATATATATACACTCAGCGTCACAAAAATCGCACCTCTCGCAAAATTTGTATATAGCGTCTCTAGCAGCTAGCGCATACATTTTATTTAATTAATATTGGTATAATTTGAAAGTACATTTAATTACCTTTAATTAATCATCGTTTTAATGAAAAGAATAGTGCTTACTACGAAATATTGGAAAGAAATCGAAAATGCGCGTTAAAAGGGTCACAAGTTGCACTACCTGAAAAGGGTATAAAAGGGTAATTCCAGGTAAATTGTGGGTCAGTCAGTATCCAGACTTTACAGAGAACACACGTGAACCTTACAAGCCAGGAAAATACACCTCAAGATGGATACTACCGCTGATGAAGCCTCTCAAGTGATTGCACTACTGCAATCGGGAATGCGGCAGTGTGATGTTGCTCGACAACTGAACTTAAGCCGTTTTTCTGTTTGGCGTGTGTACCAACGATTCCAAGAGACTGGTGGCTATATCAGAAGACGTGGATCTGGAAGAAAACGCCGCACAGCAGAAAGAGATGATCGGTTCATTGTAACCAGATCTTTGCGCAATCGGTTCTCTAATGCTGTTGAGTTGCAACAGCAGCTCCGATCAGCTCGTAGAACTTCTGTAAGTGTCTCCACGGTTAGAAGAAGACTGCGAGAGAAGAAAATTGCAGCCTACAGACCTGCTAAAGGACCAAAACTGACTGCACACCATCGCAGAGACCGACTTCAGTTTGCTCGCGAACATCACGATTGGTCACTTGAACAGTGGAGGACCGTTCTCTTCTCTGACGAGACGAGGGTGAGCCTTTTCTGCAACGACGGCCGTAGAAGAGTGTACAAAAGACAGGGAGAGCGGTTTGCACAATCCTGCTTTGAAGAATCCGTTGAATACGGGGGTGGATCGTGCATGTTCTGGGGCGGCATATCTATCGACGGGAAAACGGAACTTGTGTGCGTTTCCCGGACTGGAGGCGGTCGCGGGCAAGGGTCGCTGAACGCTAGTCGCTATATAACGGAGATCCTGGAAGAGCATGTAGTCCCATATGCTGGTTTTGTGGGCGATGGGTTCATGTTAATGCAGGATAACGCCCGTTGCCACACAGCATTCATTGTGCGGGATTACTTGCAAGAGGTAGAGATCCCCGTTATGCAGTGGCCAGCGCGAAGTCCAGACTTGAACCCGATCGAGCACCTCTGGGATGATGTGAAACGCCGTGTGAGAGGACGTGATCCTGCTCCTACCACTCTTCAAAAGTGGTAGGAGCAGGATCACGTGCTCGAAGATGCCGTCGTTGAGGAATGGGAGAACTTACCTCAGGAAAGGGTGGTGACCCTGGTGAGGTCTATGAAGGACCGCATGGACGCCGTCATTAAAGCTAGGGGGGGTAACACTAGAATTTAAGTCTCTTTTTGTAAATTTTGTACACTAATTCTAAAAATAAAAACTCGTTATTTTCTTGATTTTTTAAATCCTATTTTTTTTCAAATGGCCTGTTATAAAAAATAACAATCTGTTTCCTTTTTCTGCGAGTTCAATAAATTCTCTTTCCAATGATACCTCACAATCATGTTCTTACCATTGACGAAATATGATTAAAAGTCGTTTTAAGAAAAAAAATTTGGAGGTGCGATTTTTGTGACGCCTAAGTAATGTTAATGTTAATAATTTAAATAGAAATCAAAATCGTGATTTCCATGGCATGAAAATTTTAGTGTTCATTTATAAAATATTGTTATTTGCTTTTGAGAATTGAATTATTCCAAACGTTCAAATAGTCGATTGTTGGTTTTAATTTTTTCATACATAAGAAAATGCATGCTGAATCATATTTTTGGGCATATATTCAAAATAAATATTTTTTATAGTCTTTGTAACAAAAGTACGGGTTATTTGCAAAATATGATAACTTTCTATTTTATGGTAGTAAATGATATAAAAAAATATATTTTATGACAGTCAGGCTATTACTGGTCAATCACCAATAAATTATGACATGTCCGGCTAGAACTAATATTTTTATTGTGCATATCTATATTTTCAAGCAATCGTTTTTAAACCAAGTTAGCTGAGACTGGGCTATAATTTGGGCATGACAAGGAAATATAAAAGTTTCTCTGTTAAATTTATCAATTACGAGAAAATCTATCAATGATTAATGTTTTTTGTTATCTTTATATTTTTGGTAAATAAACTAAAATGCTTCCATATATTTCCAACTTGTCAAAAACAAGCACCCTTCAGTCAAATTTATCCCTAAAAATGATTTCAATGACACCACATTTTGAGTATTACTCAAGCTGGGGATTTCATTCTGTAAAAATGCGACAAACGTGACGCGTCGCCCGTCATTCGTCTCTCCATAATATGCGCTTTTCCCAGTACAGCCCGTAACGGCTGATTGCCATTCGTGACACGTGCATATTCTATTTCTACCCGGGATGACACGGGGTAGACACGTGGACGGGAAAACACCACAATGATTTATGTCTCACTGTACTCTTTTTAGCGGAAATTTATTTCACCCATACACTTAACGAACAAAATTTTTTTCTTCATTAATCATAATCTGCTAATTATTATTTATACAGATTAATTATTCATTTTAATACGTAAACTGACCAAAATTGTATACTGTCTCTTCTTCGTTCTTCGAAGTTTGATTATACTTATTGTCTAGGGTAGAAAATTATATGACGCAATACATCGACTAACTTTAGATTATGATAATGGAGTACAAACCAAGAGCACATGCTTCTTAAATCTATATATATATATATATATATATATATATATATATATATATAGACATATATATATATATGTATATATATATATATGCCTAGAATTAAAAAAAAAAATCATAAAACAATTTTCCTTCGACTGATTGAATATAACTAACAAATAAAATTATAAATACGGAAGGTCATAGATTTTTTAATGGCAGTTATGGCTGTCAATAAAACTCGGTATTAATAAATAAATAATACATTATATTATAAAAAGGCAACTAAAATATCCAAGGGTTTGGTTGTATCGTGCGCGGCCCTACACATGTCAACAGCTCCTATAACGAGTGCGACTGTCGAGAGCCGTTTCGAGTCACAAAAAACTGCTTATCTTTATTCAGAATTCTATGAGCACCCTAAAAAATGCTTTTTCGTGATACCTCATAAGCAGACCTCCCCTTTCAACTTTCGGGGGAATTCGAAAGATTTATGTTATGGAAGGTTTTGATTTATATCTTAATTTTGAGCACTTTTTTTGTCGAGGGGTTGAATGCGCCGGTACCTTGTCTTAACAAATAAAAAGGGTTGCGTTTAAATATTTGATCGCTGATAAAGACATTAAACCGTTTCTGGTATTTTACTGGATTTGTTGTAGTGATTATTAAAATACAAATCATAAGCATAAAAATTATAAAACGGTTTTCATATTTTATTTAATAATCAAATAATACATTTTGTTATTTATATTGTTATTTATCTTTTTTCACCATTGCATAATTGCTGGTTTATATCTAAGCATTTACATATTCGATCGACAATTTTAGTATTTTTTTGCTACAAATAACTTTAAAAAATTAACAAGCTGAGTAAATTACAAAAAAAAAATTCCGCATATATACTATAAGAAGTATTATTTTTTTAAACCTTGCTATAAAGACTTTGCGATAGATCATAATTTCGATATATTTGCCACGAAAATCGTGTGATAGGTACAACAGGACAATTTTTCTACTTGAAAAACTATCCCTCGTGAAACAAAAACAAAAAAATATTTGCAAATTATTTTATCTGGGTATTTATGAAATTATTTTTTGAAAGAAAAATTTTAATATACGATACATGTTGGCCCACAGACAGACAAGTCATGTCGGGTACTTGGTAAATGATTTATGTGATTATTGTCTAATTTTATGGGCAACATTATACTTATTATCATTATAAATTGCCGCTTTGTTTTGAATAAAGGTAAAGGAAAATAAATTAATATCAATTGTTGATTAAGAAAACTGCTGAGTAAGTATTAATTTATTAAGAAAATGTGTAACTAGTCAAATATAAAACGATAAATACTGGTCATTTATAAGGAAATTTAATGTTATTGCTAATCCATGGATCTATAAACACACACATAATTGTTTACACAAGCTGTTTCTTACTAAATATGATAAATATTAAATAACATTTGTTAAATTAATTTGTGATATTAACATCATACAGATGATCTATTGCATCTTACAGGTATTGCTCGCGTTTCTTATGTTTTATATCACCATCAATTATTTATTATTGAGCATATCACATTTATCAATTAAGGTGCGGCAAATATCTTTAGTAAATATAAGAATTCGTTTTAATAAAATACTAGAAACTATAAAAGCTAAGAGTTTATGTTATATTTATAAAAACAACAAAGGCCAGCACCATTTGAAGAAATTATAAATAAAATATTCAAATAAAAGGAATCTTTAAATAAATATTTTGATGGTGGGGACTGTTTTGAACATGGCTACCCTTAATTTACCTAAGTAGAAGCTTTACCTAGAAAAATATTTGTGTCATATAATGTTTATATTGAGTGCTACGAATGCAAAACTGACGGTTATATTTCACTTAAGGAATTTTAACTGACAACTAACAAAACAGGAAACACCAACAACTTGATCAAAGCAATGCAAAAATAATAACAATAAACGACTTGTAAAAATTTTAGGACCATGGCTAGCGCTAACACGCACAGATCTATTACGAAAAAGTACAGATTTACCAATTGAGCAACTCACTTGAGTTTGAAGAAGTCATAAACTACAAAGCGTGCGTTTATTTATTTTACTATCCAGTACAGTATACGTGACCATGCCCACACGTTGTCGTGACGAACAGCATAAATTATTTATGAAGCTCTTTGATAACATAATGGATTCTCTTTATGTGCACGGTTATTACTTTTTTTTTTTTTTAGATTTAAGTATATATATATATAAGTATCGTCGTGGTTCAAATTCATCATAAAATATTTTTAATAAATACGGGCGAAATGTATTAAATTAAGCATGACTTTTTATTTATTTCACCAAGCATGATTACTCTTCCCGGCGGTCCTTCGCAGCCCCTGCCTTACGCGGAGACGGACTCGCTCGAGCTCCCCTCAAATCAAGGCAGCGCGGCCTCTCATGCGAGCCTTGTCTCGGCTCATGGGGAGTGACAAAGGCGTCAGACAAAAACCGGATTGCCGGGAGATTAGCCGGCCGAGGGGCGCGCTGGCCGCAAACGCAAAACATTTCAGTTTAGCGGTTTGTCAACCGGAAAGCGTGTATTGTTACGCTTACAGACAGGATCCGCATACACTTGAAGTATTTACGCATACAAAGCGCCAACAACTGCAACTTGTTTTACATAAAAAATATACCTCTAATACCGTTATATGTAGTAGTAGTAGTATGTTAGTAGATGTTAATTTCTCAGTATGCAGTCTTATTTAATCACATCTCGCCTGCTCGATTCATACATATAATGAGTCCCTCAATGATGATATCTGAATTTAATTATCTACCGCTAGTACCAACATATAAACAAAAATAGCATTGAAAAAATAAAATCAAGAGGGCAATAATTATCACAAGTACAGGGTGGTTTAAATATCCCTGTAACTCGACACCCGCAATTGGGGCACAGCCACCCCCCTCAGGATGACACATGGTCCATCAAATTAACATTCCGGCTGACGGCCGCCGCCTTTTGTGGCCGCGTCAACACACCGTCACATGCCCCTTTATTGGCTCACCCTGTACACGCGGGCAGCGGACGCAAACCTTTTACGTCACAGGGGGTTAAACGTCTATTCATTCAAATTATGCAAATACAACCTATAATTTACAATATTTTATTGCAATACAATCGCATGACAATCAAGCAAATATGTGAACAGGATTTAGAAGCTAGTGCGCTTGCTTGCTTATGATGAGGTCCCAGTTTTGAATACATTTAAATCAACTGTGCGAAAATTAAGAATTGTCTTCAAGTTCTTATAAAATAATTAGAACTGTCATTGGTATTTGTTTATTCGTGATTTCTCTATATACAAGGCAAATGTCGGAGACGAGTCAAGACAGACATACCTTTAATTGTCAATGAGTAAGTTTATCGACGTATCTACCTGTCTTTAAGAGTCGTTTTATACATTATCTGAACTTGTAGGTAAAAAAATATAAACCCATAATACAAACCAAGCTTAATTTTTATAAAAAAAAAAAAAATAGACAAACAAACGATATGTAAACAAAATATTTATATCACCAGGAAATGAGGTTGTTCGATAATTATAGATAACTTGACAAAATCTGTGAGACCCAAAAATTTTTTTTTTGTGCTTGAGTACACAATCAAACTCAAACTTAAAATCTTTAAAATGTGTTTATATTAATGCAATTAAATAAATATTACTAAATTAAATTCCCATATAAAGTCAATCTCGCAATTCGACAATCTACTTACTTGTACAATCAAACATTGATTGTTCAAGTTATTAAGATCTTCATTAATTTATTTATATATTTGATTTTCTCAACCGTTGAAGAGCCACGGGCCGGCGACACCCCTCCGGCAGCGACAAAAGAAACTCGAGTGCTTTTGTATAGGACAACACCGCGCACACGAGTGGTCCGCGGGGCTCGGCGCGGGCTTATTCTGCGCCGCCTGACGGGTGGAGCCGCCGCGAGCTGTGACGCGTCGTATCGACTAGACGGCGCAGACGACAGAATAACGAACACGCAAAAGAATATGTTTCCTTGAGCCTTCACTTCGAATCAGCCGAACTCGACATGGTTTATTTTATTTTGAAAGAATGTGACGTATGACGATTGATTTTTGCGAAAGCGTATTTTTTGGAATCTACGTTTGATAAAGCATTTTCGTACTTTTGGGAATAAGCTGCAAATGCTTATTTATAACATATAATAACGAATATATTATAGCATAAAGTAAAAAAAACATGAAATATTGTATTACATCGTATTGTTGCTATCGTTTTGCTATCGAGATGAAATCACGAAAAAATTACAAAGAATACCCCTCAGATCTGATATCAACTTACACCCCGCCTACAAGCGGCCGGATGTCCTTTTTCTGTCGAGGGTTACCGGATCGCGTCCTTCCCGGCCCTGTTTTGTCCTGCGGTGAACCAGCACGGGCACTGTGAGCGATGAGGACTGAGGACAGAATGACATGGAACAAACTCCGTCCCAATTATGGGATTGGAGGTATCACAAATCCCATACAATTTCCCCGTAAGAATGGTGATTTGACCTTTTGTTTGGGGGTTTTTTGTTAATGTTTGAAGGGTGCTTCAGCTGAGAGTGTTTTTTGCTCTGATATTTTGGGGGTTTGTAGATCGTTTTACAAAGGAACATGATAACGCTGAGTATTTTACGTTTTACTTGCGTCATACTTGTCAATCAAATCGCTCGTTAAGGATTCAATACAGTTATATTATAAAAGACTACATATAACGTCATACAGTTTTTAATCTAATAAAAATTATTGCTTTATCAGTGTTTACAAACATTTAAAAGCATTATTTTATGTGTATATTTGAAACTATAAAAAGAAGGTTGATTATCATGAAAGAATTTTAGAAGAGTGTTTTGTGAATTTGATTGTTTTGATGCTTTTTTCTGAAGGCTATACAAAAAAAAAAAAATTGTAAATAAAGCATATTACAACGGTGAAATAATAAGAAATCAAGAAATCAAATATTAAGTATAAAAGTATACGAATCATTTTCCTTAATTGCAATACTAAATATATACACACATGTGTGATCAACTTTTATTTTATTTATAATTTGTGTCAAATAGCAAGATCTTACAATCACACATTTTAAGTTTGAAATTATCAACTTTAAAAAATATTGGTGCATTTCTGCAATAGATGCGTCCAATTACTGCAGCAGTTTCATATTTTCAAAACACTGCACTTTAAAGCTGAACGAGTGTTATATTTTTTTGTTTGTCTGCTCCGTCAGCCGGGGGACAGGGAATCGAACAATTGCGCCCTGTGCAAAGGGACTCTAACAAGCCTCTAGAGTTTCATGTTTACACAGCATCAGATATCTGACATTAAAGTATGTACAAGCCTCCCTAGACTTATCCGGCAATTGTTATTGGCTACACAGTCCACGGACGGCTCCCTGCGGGGAGGGCTTAGAAGCATAACACTCATGTTACAAGAGTGACATGTCTTTTATAAAATAAAAAAATACTACAATATGTAATAGCACACTCCGTTGTAGGTGTCGATCTGGTCAAAAGGAATTTGTTCAAATACACACACAAAGGATAAAATACTTTTATTTTTAATATGTTATATCTGTAAATTATAAAGTCTTGCAACATAAATACTAATCAAAAGATATGATAAACCTGCAAGCCTTCTTAAATTTTATTAAAATATTATTTCAAATTGTTACTCACTTTGCTTTATTAAATTTATTTTTAAATACTAAACAACTGTTTATTGTTAAATCAATTATTTGAAAATTTGCTTTTATTCATTGACTACAATTGAATGAGCAAAATATGCATCACGTTGAAAACATCACACTCTAATTCAATAATGTCTTTATAGAGGAAAAATGCTGTCACCTAAAGTAATGTCTCCGAATTAAATTTGTATTTGACTTGTCAGTTGGAAATTTAATTTGAATTCAAGTTAACCCATATTTTATTGATAGCAATCATGTTATGATATATACTAGTTGTTTGTCAATAAATTTAAACGTAAAATCACAACTTTATTTTATTGGTTTTATCTTTGTAGATTGCTCTTAAGATTGGAGCTGTAGCCTCTAAAATTATTGGTAGCGGGAAATCGTTATTGATTGCCCTAAACAACTTTCCTGGTATCACTTTCACATTTCCAATTAAAAATAATCAATTTTAAACGAGCGTATAAATAAATCAATAATGTCATAAAGATAATATCCATTTTTTATTGGAGTATTTATTGAAATCGCTGAAAATGTGAATAGCCTATGAGTTTGCGATATTAATATTAGTGAGTGATCCTGAGGGACTAAATATTTATTTATTTAGTACTTTTGGCTAAAGCTAGTAAATGGGTGTTTTTTTAAATATATAATTTGAAAGTTCAATACCGAGGCCATGTGATACTTATTAATACTGTTTTTGAAATTAGATTAAGTTACATTTATCGTTTGCTTTAAAGTAGCAATTGTAGCACTTACAGTAATCAAACATTCATTAGACAATTTATACAGCTACCGTCCACGGATTGCTTCACAGCGCTATGAACAATATTCAATGAAATAAGCAATAACTGCGGCGCACAAGACAACATTAAAAGACCGGCATTAACGTCTTGTCTATTAAATACCGATTAATACTGACAGTTTATGGGACTATAACTTGGCGGGGCGGCCGCTCGCTGACCGCGCAGGTGGCGACCGACAAGCCGGCCCTGCCTTCAGATCCTGCCTTCAGGCCCTGCCTTCAGGTCCTGCCTTCAGGCCCTGCCTTCAGGCCCTGCCTTCAGGTCCTGCCTTCAAGCCGTGCCTTCGACCCGGTTCCCCGTCACCCTCGCAGCTTGCCGCCATTGCAGATATTGTCGTTTGATTTACTGGTATACGAGATTATTATAGCTGTACTCTATTTAAACGATTGGCCGTCTCCCTACAAGGCTCTAGAATCGCCTGATTTATTTATCAATTTATTATTTGAATAAGTAATTAATTACACAGAAAACTTGAAACATACTTGAAAAATATATTTGAGTTCAATGTTGTGTGCTATTTATCCAGATCATGATTCAGTTGCTAACACCGTTGTTTATCGATAATTGGGCCACGGGCTTAAATCCATGTTTCAGTTTCGAGTACAAATAAAATTAAGTCGAAAAAAAAATCTAACTAGTCAAATGTCGGAAATATCAAGCTAAAAAAATGTGGCGTTTGTCTCCAATAGTTTTAGTTGTGTTTTTTCCTCACATGGCCTAGACTTGGAATATTTTATAATTGAATATTGTATAAATAAGTTAAAATAGTAACATAAATATGTAACTTTTAAATATTATAAAAATGACGCTATCATATCTATCATGAAAGCATATTCCAAAAAGCAATCAGTGACAGTCATAAGCTTAGTCAAATATCTAATTTTGCAGATTTTATTTGCTTTGATACTTTGTAGTTTTCCATTTGACACACTTTTCTTGTAAATTGACTAATTTTGGATAAGTATTTTTATCGTAATTATACTCATTATTTAAAAAAATAAATTAGTAATTTCCAAAAATAAAGTTGCTGGGTCATCTGCAAGAATAAAATTTAACAGTATTTCTTCATGCTCGAGCTTATTAACTACTATCATCATAAGCAGTTACTACTTCTAACATTTTATTTGAGGTGTGCTAACGCCCATCGCAAGGTAACATTTAAAATGTATCTCCTCGTTTTCTCTTACAAATATAAAATTTAACGACTTTCTTTATAGCTTTGTATCAATACTTACTTACATACAGAATTTGAGGTAATAAAACTTTCTTCTACTACTGGAAACCATATCTACGTCGCGCCTAGTCCATTTCACATTCACAGCCTCTCAAAACACCTGTCATAAATCAAATAGACCTCAGTTAACTTTTTATGATAAGAAATGTTAATCATTTTGATTTATTCATAGGAAAATCAGCTGCTCGTAGAATATCATTTATAGCTAAAACAGCTCAAAAAGTCATTTTTTGTGATAAAATATTTTATGGCTCAGTCAGTTATATAAGTCATCCCCACGCATCAAAATCTATTTTTAACGATACATAGTGTGTAAGAATCTTTACCGCATCATACTTATGTATCGTATAAGGCTGTTATTGTTTACCTTAAATAAATGATCACCAAACTTTTTAAATAATATTGCATTAAAATATTTATTTTTTAAATGTATTTCTAAAACGAAAATTTAAAATCAATTATATATGTGGGGCCTAAAATCTGAACAAATAGAAAGTAATAGAATAAATTAGCAAATCTATAAAATTTGGTGAAGACTTAAGAAGGAAATATTATTAAAAGGATATTAACTTAACATATTTTTATTTGATAAAATATAGCAATAATCTATAAAACTTACCAGCCATATTCTGTGAGTTTTTTAAAAAAAAAAGGTCCTATCCTCTAATGTTTTTTCTAAAATAAAAAATCACAAAAATCTTGTTTAATTACTTATAAAATTGCTATCTTTTAAAAAGCCAGTAAGTGGCGATGTTAAAAACTTGTTTTAAATATTAATAATAAATTAAAATAATTTTAAACCAGTGTTTTACTTTAACTGACTCACGTTAAAAATGATTTGTTTAAAATTTATGTGCATTAGTTTTATCTATCATTTTCATTGCCCGGGAATCAATTTACATATGTATATTCAGCACGTTTAATACCTGGCCTCTTACGCACACCTTTCAGTTATACAAGTTTCTCAATAACTCTTTCATGCATCTTAAACACAAGATTAAACCGTAAACATTCTACATATAAGAGAATACTAGTGTGGGGCATTGTCAAATACACAATCAAATAATTCGTCTTTTTTCTGAATCCGATTCGTAGTGTTGATTCATTCCAATATCATGTGTACGCTATATATTTTTACGTATGATGTAATGGCTCAGCGCTTCTTTACACTAACGAAAAGCAGCATTACATAGATCGGTTGTTTTTAGATATTTTTTCTCGACTAAAAAAAAATTGATAATTTAATTTTTGTCTCATTTTAGTAGATCAATAAACCAGCGAATACATCTCGCTTTCGCTTAAAAAATATAATTTAAATATGGGCCAACGGCATGAAAATATATTGAAATGATTATCGAATAGCTTGGTTATATTTTTTTGTTTATTTTTAAATAAATCGACATCGCCCACCACTAGTGAATATTCTTCACACTTGTGCCCCGGTGTATTTGTAACCGATTAGTCCACATGTCTCTATTTGTATTTACATATATTTTCAACTCTAGCCTCGAACTCGGCCTACTAGTATGTAATTATAAGTCATTTGAATAAATTGTAATTTATGACGGTTAACAATTTGAAGTCTCGTTAGCTAGCCAGTGTCCAATTTGTCAATAAGGTCGATCCGGGAAAAGTTGTTACAAACCCGGCAATCATGCACGCGTTATTATTTCTATGTAAAAATTATAGAGATGTTTTTTAAACGAGTTAATTTAAAGGCAGTGTGTTATATTTTTAATGGTTGCATTAAATTAGGCGTCTGCTGTGTATTTTTAATTAATTACTGTTTGAGAATAGGCCGGGTTATTTAAATTTATTTAATTTTACATTAGATAAGCTGCGTATAATGTTTAAATGTATTTAATGCGCCGTTCTAACTAGGCTTATCTACCTTTTATGTTTTTTTTTTATAATTATGGACGTAACGTATGGTTATATTCAGGGCTGAGAAGAAGTTTTGTGCCGCAATTTGAATCTGATTGTCAAGTCATTGAAAAAAATCAAGTGAACTTGCTTTCTAAGGTACTATAAACAAACTCAACGATAGATTTACAATCTTTATTAACATACAGGATAAATTTATTATATATAACAGTATTTAATTACATGGACCTTAAAGAACGTGTAATTTAAAGTAACAAAAGTCAGGATATCGCGTACATTGACCACATGGTATTTGCTTTATATTATTCCATGACACATATTTTTGTTTTCTTTTGTTAAATTCTTATATCCGGACATAATTTACTTTCCCCATCATCGCAGCCCTGATTATAATACTTCACTCATGAAGTTTAATACAAGATTTCTTTAATAATATGCATAACACCGAGTTTGTGTGAATAGATAATGGTGTGAAACGAAGTCTCTTTTGTAAAAAAAAGCCTTCTAAAAGCTGGGCTGCAGTGGAATCTTGTCCATAAATAACAATTAAATCTGAAAAGTCACAAATCTCCTGAAACAAGGCATTACGCAAAGTGTCTGCATTTCAGGAGCGCCAACTGCAGACTGAAATTTATGGGAAGGGAAAAAGTATGTTAAAATTTAACATATATGAGGCATTCCGAGCGCGCAGTCGTAAATTACACATTGTCCAAAACTTGTCAGTTAATAAATTAAAAAGATAATATGAGATATTTTAATACTTTTTTTAGAATAATATATTATTTTCATGTTCAAATGGAAACTTTTTTTTATGGTTTATTGTTGCTGTTTTGTTAATAAAGTCAAATACAGTATAAGCAACAATTATAAGTAAGCTGTGTAATAAAAACTTCAAATGTTGTTATTCGAAAAATCAGAATTTTTTATTATAGTTTTATTTAAGTTATCGTTTATGACAGATGTAAATAAAGTATTACTATTCATGATACGTTGATATATACTGCTGAAAATACTTTCATTACCAGTATGGGTAGTTGTTAAACTTTAGGGACGAATATTTTTTATGAATTTAAATAAAATATGTGTTTGGTTTGTATGGATACCTCCAAATATATTTAAACATTATTTTTCTTTGACTCAAGTTTGTGTCCTCGTCATAATGCTGCACCGATTTCGGTGTCTATTGTCAATCTTAAGAAATTTTCACTTGAGTATGTTATTATTAAAAATGTATTGCTTAATAATGTATATTAGCTCAAATTTTCCATGTTTTGCAAATAAGATAGATTAAATCTGATTTTGTTTTAATTTGTATAGAACCGCGTATTTATTATAGTGCACTATAATTGACGCAACTAATTAATACTCAAAAGTTTTCAATTTTACAATATATTTCTATGCGCGGTTGTAAAATATATTTTTAAAAATAACTTTAATAAATAACTAATTCAACAAAAATATAGCTGCATTATTTAAAATAATTTTTCGGCTCTTTATTAATGCTTAATTAGCAGGGATAACTGGGAACAATTATTTACAATGACACTTACTGACAGTATTACATAATTACCCTCGGACTTCATTAAGAGAGCGTCCAGGGCCGCACTCCCGGGGGTGTGTTTTCACTTTGCCGCCCAGGGCCGCCCCGGGGCCAGTAAATAACTATTACCCCTCCCCCGCCCCCTCCCCGCTCCCCCCCTCCAGGCCCGGCTTGGGCTTCCAGATTGCCCGTCCGTCTCGCCGCCGCTAATTGTGGCGCGATTCTTGCACCCAAGGTGCGTTACGCCGTATGCGGTATGTTGCTAGACTTTAAATACTTTTTAAAAATCCACTACGAAGAGGACTGTTTGTTTAATTGTACTGAAATTTCAGATTCACTATATACATACATTATTATTTTATTAATTTAGTCCAGTAAAAATAGCTTCTTTTTTCTCATGTTGTTTATATGTCTGACCAGTTGTATTTTTTTATAAATTTAAGTGATTAACAATACCACAATGACGGTAGCTCACTATTTGTAGTAATAAGTTATTTATGGTTATATGCATCATGTCTTATTTGTTAAAATCGTTTGTATTAATTAATAACTCTTTGATTAGATTATGGTTTAATACTACTACCACCAAGTCGATTTATTTAATATATATATATAGAATATATTAACATTTCCTTTTCAAACGACATTTTAACCTGTCGCGAAAAGTTTGTAAATAAGTTAGTTATAACACGTTTCTCAATTTATAAATATTTTATGAAGTCTACTTAGATTATTAGCGGCTTTCTAATAACTAATAATATCATAATAACAATTTATCACACTGTGACACACGACAGAAAAAAAGGATCACAAAAAATGGCCCAAAGCAAAATATGATGCAAGTTGATTAATTCTTGCCTCTCCACGAAGAGAGGCAAGAATTAACATTTCGCTTACACATGTATGTTATTTTACACGTATTAAACATTTTGATTGTTATTTTCGGGAAATCTGAGCAGCGGAAAACGTTTTTGAGTCTCGCTCCCCGCGCCTGGGAGCATACCTCCGCCGCGCGTATCTCGGCACTAACGACGATGTTAATCTTCCTCGGGCTGACTTTTACTGCGGCTTTTAAACTCTACTTCACAAATTAGCTGAAAAAGTGCGCCCCATTGTAGCGCCCGCCAAGGTCTGCCCACAAATCACCGGGGCGGGGCGGGGCGGGGCGGGGGCGGGGGAGGGTTGGAGGGTGCCTTGCCCTGGGGGGGGAGGGCTACTGGGGGGTAGATACTGCCGTAGTGTGAAAACTACACCCAGGATGCAATGGGTTAAAATTTATATGATTTAAGATTGTCTGAATTTGTACTACTACCTTAATGCAGTTACGTTTTATTATTTATTTTTTTTATCTCATAATTGTATCCATTTGTAAAATATTGATTTAATTCACCACATATTTTAATTTACCATTTATACACAAACATCAATTTACCTGTGTATACTTAAATATATTAGCGCAGCGATTATTAATTTTAAATTAACCTACATTTCCTCACAATTGAGTAGTAAAGTACAGAGCAAAATAAAGTTGCAGGGTCATTTTTAAGCAAAACAAAACGTAGAGTAATTTTTAAAATTTCTGTATGTATTGATAATATATTATTAATTTTAGAAAATGTCTATTTTATACAAAGCTATAAAGCTAAAACTTTGTTAAATAAAATTTCTACAATATTAGAATCCCCTTCTTACAAATATTCAAACATTTATAAAAAAAAATTATGAGTGGGATGTTGATTTTTTTTTCAACTAATTTTTCAAAAATGTTATTGAATATTTGTTTTACACGTAACAAATATTAATTTACTGCACCAGAACAAATATACTCAAAATACTACACACTTTTCATAGTAAATAATATTTAAATAATCACATACCATACTTACGTTACAACATTATTTATTAAGGTTTTTTTTATTTTTATCAAACATTGTCCATAAAAACAATAAAACGAATACAAAACACATAAAACTACATTCTGTCTAAATTCATAATTCCGAGGACATAAAGAACCTCCATTTACATCCCTCTCAACAACTCAATTCACCACCCACAGAGCGATCTAAATATTCAAATCATAAAACACATTTCCAGAGTCCCGGGGAGGAGGCTCTTCCTCCCTCTGCAATAAATTCCTTTGGCAGCCTCCAAAGACAAACTTCCTCACGACTATACAGGGAGATTATTCTTTGGTATTATATATTTAACGTGAAACGAATTTATAGTGACTCACAATAATATTTTTGTGGAAACTTCTAATTCCATTGTTGCATCAAGCATACAAATTATATTCTTGCACGCTTATTTTACGCGACGTACTATTTACTGTACAAACAGTCTTAATAAATAAAATAACATGTATAATTTTTTCAATAGTGTCATTTTTTTTTTGAATTCCTTTCATAACGAATAATTTTTAGAAGAAAGTCAATTAATATATATATATATATATATATAATCAACCAATGCATCCAATAATTTTAAGAAGACCCTTTATGAACACGGTGATTATGGGTCCTTAGTCAGATAATCCTTTAATTGTAAGCCCCTCATGAATACTTGCTAAAACTACTTTAGTAGCTTAAATCGTATGTACTTTTGTTTAATACGTTGCATCATTAATACTATGGAAGAGTATCGTTCGCGGTGCAAATTTTCATTTTACTCTGCGCCGTCCCACACCTGATGTAGCAGGCAGCACTAGTTGAATCGTGAATCACCCTGTGCTCTGGGAGAAAAATGGCTGCGTGATTTAGGGCTTGTTGGCGACCCGAGGTTCGGCCCCGGGCCCCGCTTCGTATTTATCTTCCTTAACTTTTTAAAAAACACAACTGACAAGGTGGCTGAGGCGCACACAACTCCACCTTCTTGAAATACGAGTGTACCCGCCCAGGCGTTTGTTCCGCCAAGGATTTGTGTGACTTTTTTGATTAAGATATAGCAAAAATGTTAAATATTTTTGCTTCTGCAGCTATTTCGATTTATGCGTGATGCGAGAAAATAAATTAAAACTCAATTTTGAATTTTAACATAGCAAGAAAATCTTACGAAACAAAAATGGCATGTTAACTGGAAACACCTCTTATTTTCTTTTCTTTTCAAAAAATACTTTTAATATTAAAAATTATTTTATTTTAGTTATATAAAACATTTACGGCTAATTGGTTGAAAAATATTATTATAGACTAAAAAATGTTTTCTCTTTTTTGATATTTTTTTCATTAAATACGACAATTAAAACTTTCTTTAGAGTAAAAAAAATCTTTACCATACATAAGATCATTCACCGGTGTCTCATAATTTTCTTACTTTTTGCTATCGATCAAAATAGGTACAATCTCGTATACTTTCAAATTAGTTTTTCAATAGGTGTGTATGAATTTTTTTAAGCAATGATTTAAATATAGCTTAAACTGAATTCAGAGAGCCTTCGTAAAAAAATCAATATAGAAAATTTATTTGCATCTAAGAATTCAGTGTTACTTTTTGTATTTGATTAATTCTTAAATATTATATATCGTATTCTCGTATTTTTGCTCAAATACATAATTTTAACCAATATTTTGTTAGCGTGATACAATCATACAAAAACAACTATTAAATCATTTAATTGTTAATTTTAATTCATTCATTCGCAATTAATTATCAGCTTTTGAACAAGCACGCATTTGTCATCGTTTGACTGCTCCCTGTCTGGCGCGTTCAAAAAGGCAAAAAATGAACGCCGCCGTGCTCAGAAACGTTGATGTTTTAATAAGCTATTGCGGGCGCTGACACGCGATTACGACCCTTGCGAAGGCTGCAATTATGTGCAATTAAAACGCATCAGACCGCCAATTAGCCGCAGCGCTGCAAGGCTCAATATCGCCCGCGCCGCCCCTGGGCTCTACACAAGCTGTACTCATATTTAATGCATTGTTATGAAACATTTATTGTTTTGAAACGATATTTTAAATATAATACTTTTTATACTTTCAAAGTCCGCTTTGTCAAATGAAGCAAATTCGTACTTTAACATAATATAGTATTTTGTACCGAACTCTGAAATTATCAATAAATAAAATAAATACTTTGCACAGGCAACTGGCATTCCCTGCGTGCATTATTCAAGACACATAGCACTTAACCACGGTCACGTGATGTCCCCTTCTCCCCTTAGTATAATTGTCACCGCTTCTGTCAAAGGAAAGCGAGTCGTAAATCAAAATATCATACCAGACTGATGGCAATCATAAAGGCCAATTAACTAATTCAGCAGGCGCTCCACGACAAAGACGGCTCACTCCATGGTTAAATATTTAATGTCCATAATTTTTTTTATTATCATCAAGAGATGGGAATCAAAATAAGCCAAAAAGTTTTTTGTTATACCGGTGTTTTTGCGACTAAGGATTATCACTTATAGAACGTATAGAACAAATATATATGTATAAAAAACATTCGTCGAAAATAACTTATCGATTAGGTATCTCTTTAAAATTCAACGAAAGAAAATTCACCGATTATATGCAAATAGATAACACTTAAGTGATTACAGACTTTTCAAGGAATTTTCAGAAATTTAATATTTTTGACTAATAATTTTCAGATTATCTTTCTGCTTAATTATAGATACATAAGCTCGGAAGATTATTTAAAATTACAGATATAAAAAAGCATTGCTTTTATAATACCTCTAATTACTTTTCTTTATACTCAATGATACACAACTGTTATTATATGAATGTGTCGTTTGATCGGTCCATAAGTTTATTCTTGTTGATTAGATATAATTAACAGTATTTACATGTTTATTCATATGTCAATAAAACTATGTTTTAATCGCCTGTAAGTGGGAACATAAATTGCTGGGTAATTTTAGGTCTATAGAGGCTAAAGCAGAATTTATATTCTTACAATCGATCACCATTGTCTCACATACAAATTGTAATTAAATATGAATTTAAATGAAAGTATTATAGTAAGATAGTGACACTGTTAATTATACGAATTATCATAGAGAAGGCCACTGTTTTAATGACGCCATTTTAAAAATACATTCAAAGTTACACTATGATTACTGTTCATTATATAAATTTACATAAAATATAAATGAATATTAAACACACACACACAAACATATTGTTAAATTACTTTTCTGTCGATTTTTTAATTCATGCGTTTTATAGTTGTTTGTACATGACAATAACCGTCAGGTGGTCTCTAGTTTGTCAGATCGCTTACTAACTCTATTATTTAAAACAATATTTATTATTTGAAAATTATATCAAAGCGAATTCCACACTCTCAACATGTCGAAGACATCCACAAGTGATTTCAATTGATTTATATTGTTCGATCCCTGTTCATATACACCAATTGTCCCGCCGAAATAGGGTTGACATTCAATAATATATGATTTGAAAAAATATCTACTCCTTTAATTTATTTTAAAAAATTATGTTCAAATCGTTGTGGTAAACGTGAATGTGCATACAAATCACGGATTAATATCGAATTATTCGTTTTTCTAATATATATGTTCACTTGAATTTTTTAGTATCTATCTTCTTCTATAATAATAGCCATTGTGTGTATGTTTCATTTTTTGGTTCTCTATAGAATATCTTAAAAGATACAACGCTGATTTTTTCCATGTAAGTTCAGAAAGTTTTCCCGCAGTTATGTGCCGAATTTTAAGACGATAGGATAATATTTTCATTCATAAACTAATTTAATAAAATAATAAAATATGCTTTAGTGAGTTTCAATATGTACGAATTATATGATTCTGTTGTTCACCGCGAGAATTTCAAATTTAGAATTTTTACAAAAAAACAAATTTCGATGCTTCTTAGAAATTTCCAGTTTATGTCAGCTTGACATAAGTACCAATTTTATTTTTTTATCGAAATTGCGCTAGAAATAATTAATCACATCATTAATAACTCAAAATGCCTCCTAAAAAAATAACACCGTCTACGCACAGCAAACGTAATTCAAAAACAGTTGCGCAGTTGAACGTGATAAAGACTGCATCAAATAAAGAACAGTGCAGTGAAAGTATGAAAGTATTGTGACACGAAATGTGATATCCTATCAAAATGAATATTTCCTAGAATGACTTTGCTTTCGAAATTAATATCGAGTTATTAAAAATATATGTGTACAAAATGAAAGCAAATATTCATCTAATTGTCAGCCAAACATATGTCCAAACACTATTGCATCGTTCATCGAATACGTCATTCTGTGACGGGCAACATTTCTAGAATTAAAATAACAAGTAAAAAGGGGAAGGGTTAAAAGTGTGAAGAGTGAAAAAAATATTTTTCTAATAATCAATTTTTTTTTCATTATGATATAATTTTGTGTATAGGACTTTCGGCTCCGTCCGGCTCGTCCCCCCCTGCGTAATGTTATCTGCCGGCGGGGCGGGCCTTGCAGTAACACCGGGAGCGCGTGAGGCGTGCAGCGTGTGGCGTGCATCGTGCGGCGTGCAGCGTGTCCCGGCGTGTGACGTCACGGGCCACCGACGCCGGTCGCTTCCTGCGTCATCGTTCCCGGAGACTGGACGGCCAAATTACACGGCCGGACTCCACTCCGCACGCCATCGCCCTGCCGGCGCACTCCTTGCTAATTCATTCAATATAATACTACACTTAAAAAATATGAAGTATTCATTATCATTGACATTAAACACTTTTGATTATCAGCTGTGAATCAATAAATGAAATAAAATATACTTTGTCGATCTTCGGACGGGACGTCACCGCGGAGAACGGCCGCGCAGCTGATATTGCTACTGATGGACTTACATCAAAATCCACGGTGGGTATTTTTTAAGAATTTGAGTGTATAGAAGAGGCGTGTAGCCTTATTCTTTGGGAAAGTCTCAGAGGCCGCACGTGCGCCTTTTTATTGGATTTAGTCGCGTAAAATAAACGAATGGATGTGGTGTTAGCATAACAAATTCGTAGTAGGTATTTTTAGCTTACCCTGTGAGTCTCTGGACTCCTTTTAATCTTGCTGTGAGCCTGACTCCGATTTAAAATTTTCATAAAGCAAAGTTTTCTATCTTTATTTTAGTATTTACTAAATTACGCATAAATAAAGTTTTTTAAATTTATTTTTAACAAAAGTGTCGGCCTGTTACGACAGGAAGCGAGAATGCATAGAAATATTTATTGATATTTTTTCAAATTTTTATGGTAGAGAAAACTTACGAATTTCGATTCCTAAATATATTGTGATATTTATTAAAAATGCAAATTTTCCCATAAAATTACTTTCATTTAAAAAACAAAACGAAAGTAAAATTCATTACAAACTTGCTGATGAAGTCATATTGTATTTAATTCTAATTGAAAATCTTTACATATGCAAATACTAGAAATAAAATTAAACTGTTTTTTTTTTCAATAGCATATGTAAATATGATTTTTAAATTAATACCCTATTTTATCTTAATAATAACTTTGGGTACATAATATAAATAAATATATGTACTACCCACGATGTGAAACATCGAATTTTTTCCAAGACAAAGGCATCACAATCGTTCACATTAAAAAGAATTATACATTGCTATCACCTCAAAAACGACGTGCTAACCGAGGCATAAATCAACTGACACTTCGCCTGTTAATCATCAATTAATCATCCGCTATCAAAATCAATTTAAATTCAAATTTCCGCATTTCTCGGAAGAGTGTTGCCCCATTATCTCCGAAATTTAAAACACGGCCATTTGCAAACATTTTCCGCACGTAGGGGCACGCCTCTCCTATGTTCCGCCAGAACTGTCTGTATGCATAGTAATTATTTAAATTGTATTTACGAACGTACTGTTTGGATACACGGCGTTATGAATAAGTATTTTTTATTATAAATAATTACACGAATTGATTGTATACAATTTGCATATTTCCTCGGTGCCTGTGGTAATCTAATAACCCGACATGGATCTTTACGGCCCTTTATCATTCATTATTAATTTATTAACTGAGATAATAGTTGGCTGAGTAAGTCCAATAATTTTCGATTCAATAAAATGGCTTTATTATTTTTTTGCTTGAATATAAGATTTTTATCTAAATATTTTACAAGCTTCGACCATTGTGCATTTTTTTTGTTTCAAAAAAATATTTTTATGAGAATGTTTCATTTTTTCAGCTATCTTTTATTAATACAATAATAATTTTTACAATTTAATGTTTTTAATAGCTAAATGATTGAATTCTGTTTTTTTTTTTTAAATTAGTAATTTATCAAAACCTTTAATGTTTATATCGCTCCAATGAAACCACATGCCTTTTCTTTTGTACACGATTGACCATACTTTAGCTGCATGTATATTTTACAGTCATAGCACTACCGTATTATCAAGGACCATCACATATCATTTTATAAGTGATATTACTTTATTCTGACACTTAGGCGTCCTACTTTAAATTTTTAAATTGCACAGTCCGCTCAATAGAAGGCGGTAATTTGGCGTGCTGAAATGACAGGTCCGAGGATAGTTGCAGTGAGCGCGTCATTACTTGCTGCCAGATGTCTCTACCCCGCGGTACGGGGGCATTTTGAACACTAGTAACGATAATGCAAGAAACCTTCCATAAAATGCTTTGATGAAAAATCGTCTTGCCCTTCCCCTCTCGAGGGTTGGTTTTTCTATGAAGTCGATTCAGATGTGAATGAAACTATTAACTGTTTGAATGGCAGTTTTATATTCTGTAATTTTTATAAATACTGTTGATTTAGAGACCTTATTAGATCAGGTAATATAAAAAAGGAGTCCTCAAACTATATTAGTCTACACAAGTAAATAAACGCTAGCGAAAATGAAAAGTTAGAAAGTAACAATGTTCGGCTATTTGCGTCTCCAGTATTTTCAATGTTTTACATATTATTTGTACACAGGAATGGTTGCCAAGCATGAGAACTCAATATGAAAATTAACTCAATTTAAATATATATTTTTTTTTTAAAACAAAACGATTTTTGGTTAAAAGAATAACGACTATAAGCTTCCTTAAAACTAACGTCTCAGTTTAATGATAATTAAACTTAAATCTGAAATATTTTAATTTACCCCAATTTATGGCTTATTTTCCTTTCCTTAGTGCACAGTGAAATTGTGCAAAAGTGCACAGAGAAATTTTCTTTGGATATTGGTAATACTTCTATTAATAGACTTTAACCACCAGAATGCCGCGGTTTTAATAGACCCTCTTGTTGATTGCTCTCAACCGGTAATCATGATAAAATTTCTGACATCATGATCAAACCGCGCCTTTGTGAGTTCCCCGGTGTGGGCCGAGCCTATCTCGCGGTAATTGCACGTTCAGGCGAGCTGCAGCACTCCCGGGCCAATTACCCGCAGTACACCCATCACGTCTCACGTTAAAGCATGGAAATTTAAATCGGCAGCGGGATGAAGGCCTTGCGCTTAACGTGCATTAAACCTCCCGCAATCGCCGTGCTGAAGATAAAATTAAATTTAATCATTCCTTGTGCGAAAGCAGCAGCCCTGTCCGAGTGGATGCTCTGCTTTCCAGTGGGATGTTGATTTATGAGATTGAAATTACTATTTATCATCTTCATGAATTTTCTTACTATTGGATAAGAGTCTTTCTATGAATAAGCAAATCTGTAGTATGATTTATGGATTAAATCAATCAATATCACCGTTGACTCTATTTAGATTAACGATAGTATAGATTGATATTTTAATCACTCATCAACAACTCTACAAACGGGTCACATTAAAGTCATACAACTAAAAGTTCACCGACCATCCTTCACTTGGAAACTGTGGAGAAAGTGGATATGTTTTCATAATCCTCGAAATTTTACATCTTTGTAAATCTCTTTTGCATCGGGATAAATTATTAAATGACTAGAGAATCTAAAGCTTTTATTTTTAGACTGTCTAGTCAAATCGCCAAAAAAATGGCGTTTTTTTAAATATTCACTCATGATGCCCATAGTTATAATATTATCAATATTTATTACAAATCATATTAGGTATTAAACTAAATTGATTCTTGTCGCTTTGCTACATTTTTTTCAAGTACTGTGAAAGAATTTAAACTTTCTGATAGACATTTTTCATTTTTAAGTACTTAAAACAATAAAAACTGTGTAAATGGTTTCATATACAACATTCAACACTTAAAAGAGATTGTACCATTATTTAACAAGATTAAAAAAACCAAAATAAAAAATTGTTGATCGTTTTTATTTAATAACCATGTTAATTCAATATTTAACAAGCTCATATATATGAGTATATATTAGTTATTTGGTTTAAAAGCATGCTACTATTCATTTGAATTAAAAGAATAATAACTATAATGTTGTTTTTTAGGCAAGTAATTTGCGATCCCTATAAAACTAATTTTTCTATCATTCCCAATAATGTTATATATTTTTTTAAATTAACACCATAATCATACGTTACAAAATGGCATAAATATTTTACTTGCTTAATATCAAATGTTCCATAAAAAATCATAATAAAATAAAAAATCATAATAAATATTTTTTTTTTAAATTGTCTACATGTTAAAAGTCATCCGTGTATAAATCTCGCGACGGCGACGTTGGGAATCGAGCCTTAACAAGTCGAGCATTTCGCATAATGACGTCATATTTTGACCGCAGTCGATTCAGCTGTCTGCCGTAACCAGTCCGCGTCAATCAACACCGGGGCGGGGTCCAGCCGGGACGCAGGGAGAAGGAATTGCAGAGCACGATGGAACCTGCCGAGACGACATCCAAGTTTTTCTGAATGTGATTTATCGTCCTACGTTTAAATGGCACCAGCTTGCTCTCAACGCAATCATGTATTTGTACCTTGAAATGAGAATTTCATTTCTATTCAGGCTATTTTTGATACTAAAAATATTGCTGTCTCTGCTAAAAAAATAATATGAAATATCTTTGTGGGGTTTATTTCAATCCGCCAATTTGCAAATATCATTTAAATTCAGATAGATTATTCTGTGTAACTTCCATTTCAACAACTTTTCTTAAGATCAATAGTTGATCACAAAAAATTCAATACGTGGTATATTTATACAAAGGTAGTTAAGGCATTGATCAAAAGTGTTTCTGCGAAAAAACACGTGAAATATTTACCATAATTTCATGTTACTTCAAGAGAAACATTCCGTACAAAAAGAAATTTGAATTTAAAATTTATGACTAAATAACCAGAGAGCTGGCATTCCTCCCTTGGCTGCGTGAACAGGAGCATGCGTGGTCTAATTAGACTCCAGGTCGGCTGTACTGCGGGCATTGAGAGTGCACAAAAGAACTTGCTGCATTTGCTTAAATTCCCTGTAATTTCGTAACGTTGAAAGGAATGTACTCAATACGCTGCCCATATTTAATTTTTCATTCTGGTGAAGCAGTTAACATTCTGCTTTTGTCACGCTCCTCGTGAACTTCCACGCTTGCTACTTTGTTACTCACACAGTGTCTCTCAAGCCATTACCTAGTATATAATTGGCAATCAAAAAAATAATTACTTATGCCTTCACAGAATTAAAATGCAAATCATACAAAAATTAAAATTCCTTTTTTGTGCACTATATATAAATATCTATATCCATAATCTTCAGACTCAATGAAGAGTAAAAGCGTCTCAAAACAAAACTTCTCTCTGATAGAGTTATATTTGTATCGTATAATATAACATGATGTTTTTTTTTTAATACGTGATTGATAAAATTATTATATTCAGCGTAAATTAAACTTCCTCAAAGAAACAATGCTAAATCTAAATATCAATTTTCATTGCAACAATAAAAAATGCACTACTAATATTGAGCGCTGCGAGTGAAATTTCGACATTATAATTTTGATGAATAAACAAATATTCGTATGAGTGATAAATGAGTTTTTATTGTTTAGCTATTTTCTTGGGTGGGCATAATTAGAATAAATGAGTATACGAGTTAACAATTGTTCTCATTAAATTAGTATGGACTGTTGTGAAAACATGGAGAATCTCTGAAAAAAGACGCGCATGGGTGACCAAGGGAAGCAACTGCTTTAGCTAGTACATTTGCAATTTCAACACAACATGGCAGGTGTATCATAAACGTATCATTCAACTTAATTAAAAACCTCTCCGACTAATTAAGTGTATCCATAAATAACAACAAATCAAATAAACAACAACTGGACACCTTTTATGCTTTAAGTGTAAGAACTTTTCATCAACCTGTGTATAAATCAAGATATTGATAATCCTAAAAACCAAAAAATTTTATCATACGTAATTTGTTGAAAAGGTTAAATTGGCACATTTTAGTGGATAACTCATTAGCAATCTTGAGATACAACTTAAATCATGGCTGGTGTAATTTTTTAAATAACTTTTTTTATATGGTTTTCATGATAAAATAACAACCAACATTCAAAAAAGTATAAATTAA
The DNA here is from genome assembly GCA_022113835.1 of Atopsyche davidsoni. NCBI lineage: Eukaryota > Metazoa > Arthropoda > Insecta > Trichoptera > Hydrobiosidae > Atopsyche > Atopsyche davidsoni. The sequence continues at coordinate 5,826,585 of JAILWY010000021.1, forward strand.
AACTATTTTTGATAATGATTTTTAAGTTTTCTTGTTGACGATAATGCTGGACTCGCTATAAGATAAGCAAATATTAAATGCGAAAAATTACATATTCGATTACGAGCGAAGGTAAATTAGATTCTCCTAGTTAAGGCGGCAGTACTTAATTGCACGTAATTTGTAGAGGACTTAGTTTAAAAAAAACCTCTATTGACAAAATAAATATAAAATATAGTCATATTGTTTTTGCCTGTTCTAAGTCCTTTTTACATACTTAGAAATCGAAACTTACTTGTATCAGGTTTATCTGTTCCTTTTAACTGAACTAAACTATAATATTTTGTTAACAGATATTTTTTTGTAAGAATTTCAAATAAGAATAAATTGATTCAAGTTATAAATAGCAGGTGCAGTTTGAAATTTAGCTAATTATAATGTGATATGGAGGTGATGTGGCGCATACAAAGTGCACTTAGCAAAAGCAAGTTACGTTGAGTTATAGTGGGGTAAGATTCTCAGTAATTACAGGGATTAGTTCAACCCCCGGATACTATCTTAATCATCGGTTCTTCCGCCAAAGCTTTCTGAACCAGAGACTTATTTAATATCTTAGTTTTTGATATGTGTAATTTTAGAATCGTGTTGCTTATTAATGAAACAGGTTTAAAGTTTAGTATTGGGTTTGTTTTTTAGATGAAAATTAAACTAAAAAACATTTGATCATTAGTCAATCGTTTTAATTTTCATTCAAAACTCAAAAATGCCTAGCTTCCTTATTATTATTATACAACTAGTAATGTAGCCCGTCACAAAATGACGAATTTGATGAACGATGCGTCTAAATTCTCGCGGTGAACGACATCTCGCGGCGAAGAAGTGAATTATATAATTAAAGTTTAGCTAAAGCATATTTTAAAGTTTATGAATGAAAATATTATCCTATCGTCTTGAAATTCGGCACATAGCTGCGGAAAAATTTACTTAACTTATGTGCAAAAAATCAGCGTTGTATCTTTTAAGATATTCTATACAGAACGGAAAAATGAAACATACATACAAACATACAAATAAACACACAATGGCTATTATTATAGTAGATTCTTTCGGCAATGTATGTCCTTCTGTCTTGCATATATCTTTTCGATAAGTATTGATTTTTTTATTTCAGTGGTCACAATTACAATCAAATATTATGCAAAACAGTTTTTTTAAACTTTATTTAGATTTTTCAATAAAATGCTCAAACTTGTGAATGTGCACAAAACGCTATTTTAATAATGCGGTAAATCCAAAGTTTAAGCATATACTGAAAATCTACCCACATGGATACAACATACGGTTAGCAGCCATACTAAAAATCTATTATTACTCTGGGGAATTAAAGTAATAACACACAGCAGTCTGATGAACGGTGGTTATTAATACAATTATTGGTGGTGTTGCATGTGTCAGTACAAATTATTTGAAAACGATGTGGTCGTAATGTGGCCGGAGCACGCCTGCCGAGGGCCGACGCGAGGCGTTGTGAGCGTCATTATCAGATAAGCTCGCTGACGCCGGGCTGGGAGGCTCTGCCCTGCACCTTGCAGGCTCTGCGGTGCAACGCATACATTATTAACTTGTTAAATTAATAAGATGTTTTATGGGGGGAAATAAGCGAGCTATTTACATATTTTTATGGAGTTTTGACGTAAATTATAAATAATGTGCACTTGCCAGAAAGTTGGCGTCGTAATAACTTTGCGTTTTTAAATAATAAAATGCCGAGACACGAACGCATTTCTGAATTAATGAGTCATCTAACATGATTTTTGTGTATGAAATTTTACATATTTTCAAGTGATATGTTTATTTTAAATATTTTATTGAGAGATATAAATTTTAAAAATAAAGCATATAGTAAAAGGCAAGCACCCCCAGCTCGGCAAGCCCTCCCACCTTGTAGAGGTGGGAGAGCTCCTGCTATTGTTTCTGTAGTTTGCTGCAGAATGAGAAGTATATCTTAACGCCAGAGCTTTGTAAGGAAAAGATTTATAATAATGCTTTTGGACAGCAGCAATACGCAGACTTTTCCTTCCAATATAAAACTGTGGTGTAGAAGGACCCGGGGACCCACTACACTATTTTCCCTTTAGAAAACCATGAACACTGCCTCAGCATGAGTATATGCTCAGTGAAGTGGTCACCAACCTTTTCTAAGGAGAGGCACTTGAAGATGAAGATGAAAAGCATATAAATTTATTAATATTATCTTAAAATAATAATCAAAAATTGAGCAAAGTAGAATAATCGTTATCAATATATTTTCACATTATATTACGTGTTAAAATAATAGATTTCAATAATAAAATAATAATTTATATTCATTTTAAACTAAAATACCAAATGAAGTTTCGACATTTTTCGATTTTATAACCAATCCCGCAGATAGTCACCAAAGTGTTATGATATGCATAGAATTGTGGCGCGGGATCGCGTGAAAGCCGAAGATAAACGAAGTGACCCGACAGCGCACGAAGCGACAGATTTGCCGACTGTCGATAAACTTGAAGAGATTCTACCACTAACTAAAATCGTTATATGTGCATTCACTTCAATGACTACAAAATCGCACCCCAAACATTTCTATTCAGTACTATTCAATATTATAAAATAAAATATTAAATTTAAAATTTTCATCGTTAGATCTTCGTAATAAATTCTATGTGTACAAAGTGGTATAAAAATACCATAATTAACTTGGAAAATTCGTTCCAATTTAGAAACATTGATTTCCAGCAAAATTACTTTATTATGAAAAAAAAATATCGCTTATACATGAAATCATGGTTAGTTGTTTTTTTCTAGACTTCATAAACTAGGTTTTATGTTAACCAAAGTTTACTGGTGCCCTGGTCTAGTTTTTATAATTTTTGAAAACGAGTATAACTTATCGCATGGAAACCTTTTAAAGTATACTATAAAAGCAGTTTATGTCGAAACCATTACGTTAATAAACTTTGATTTACGATAACATGATAATGACGTCAACGACTGCGAAGAATAAAATGACATGCCTCGTTTATGTCAATATATCTTTATATGTATTTAACGGTTTAATTGTATATTTTGTATGTGCCGTATCTACATACAGGATAAATCTAGAATTTTTTTGTCATATATTATAGGTTAGCGTACATATATTTAATAAAAAGTACTAAGCATATTTATTTTCAATAAAAAGATAAAACAGATTAATGATCTATAGATTCGATGGGCATAATAAATCTGCTATTTATAATTGAACTTAATCGCTAGCTGCGAGAGAAATCAAATAAATTTATTTATGTAGATCACACGCCAGATTATAATCTATGCGCATGTGCCATTAAATCAATTTAATGAATGCTTTTCAAATAACATAATTCAAGCTCTGAGCTGTTTTAAGAACAATGCACTGATTAATTATAAATCATCTCAAATGATCGAACCAGTTCTTTGCCGTTGTAAAAGTCGTCAATCTAGTAGTAGTGGACCGTTTTTATAAATTTTATAAAAAATATTTCACGTTGTATGCAATTTTTTTTATTAATAATTGGAAACAAAATTTCAAATTATTTATTGATTGTAATTGTAACAAGAGTTTATGGTTACATTAGGAACACCACAGTGTAGATTTAGTTTTAATTAGAAGCATTTAATATCATTTTAAAAAAAGTACTGTGAAACATGTATTGTGTGCACTTGTTTTATAAAGTTAGCTTTGTGTTTTAATAATGATAGAGTCATGTGTTTTTATTTATAATATCACACGTTTACATCATGTAATTATAAAAAAATATTTCCTCAACGGGTAATGGATGGGCGCCTACAGCTTGCAACCCGCCTTGCATGCATGCTATTAATTTTGCTTAAAAAATCGGCAGAATGGAGGACAGTCCGCAACCAAAAATTATTAAATAAGGATAAAGACATTACAGTGTTTGTGATAAATAATGCTGTAAAAATGACATTCAATACAAAATGTTTGATTTATTTTCATAGAAATGTTGCTTTTCATTACGAGTAGAGAAAAGATTTGATTTTTTTATAACACAGAAGTAAGTCGTTAAAAATAAATTGCTCACAATCATTGAGCGTAGTGAGATCTGCGATGAAGTGTTGTTTTATTGCGTGCAAATTTTATCTGACTCTCAAACAATTCAAATAAAAAATTCTCTTGATCTTTCCGTCCCATTCCAAGATTGCCTTCTCTAGATGTCTCCCTAACAATAGCCAGCATTCCACGTGCTTGCCTGCGTTTCTCATGGGAACGGAGGCTTCGGGCAGGAAGAAGTGATTCCATATTACTTAATTCTAGATGACTGCAAACATTACTACGATAACCTGACAAGATTGCGACATTAATAACACCTTTTTATATCACACAATAATAATAGACCTAAAAAATATACGTTTCATATTTTATAATTGCACTCGTCTGCGCCAACATAGTTGCAAGCAAAAGCAGATTCAGACTTTTCTTTATAATTAAAACCTTTGATGCTCACAAATAGGAAACTTAAAGTACGCAACATACAGAAATATTTTCGAAACCGTCAGCACTTTGGATTAAGCGTATGAATTAAGCAACAAGTGCCTGCTCGGCAACATTTAATCGACTAGAAATAACGATGATCGTCGTCGTCAATCAATTGAATTATCTTTTTTTTTTAGGCATCTGATATATATAACAATTTCAAATGTCAGTAATGATTCATTACAATTATAGCTACATAAAAAGATTAAAATCATTTATATTTCATATGGAATATCAATATCTTAGAGCACACAAAAGAAACCCACTCTTGGACACAAACGAAACAGAAACATAAAAATATTATTTCTAAACTTCTTAGATTGGTAATAAAAGTAGTAATAAATACACTTAAATAAAAATATATAATTCTCAATATATAGTGTAAGCTACCTTTTTTGTAACATAAGCTACCATTAACCAATTTATTTAAAGTTTTTTCGCCTTTTCTAGGGTGTAACTAGGTATATAAAATTTATGTCTTTATTGCTAGAATGTATGTATAACTTATTTTACCATTACTGGAGTGTAACCATTTGATATTACTAAAAATGCCATTTCAGAAATGTACAGTATTCAACGCAAGAATTATTTCTCTAAAAAATACCCCCGCGCTCCGCCCTGACAACCCTGCTAGCTCGCGATAAATCCACCCCGGTTGAATTTATTTACATCTGTCCATTCTAAGTAATGGGCGCAAAGAGCGAGACATGGGGGCGGCCCTTAGACGGTGTAAATCACACCCGCCTACTCGAGATACACTGAGTTTTAAATTAAACGCCACAGTGCAATATGCATTTATTGGTTCCAGATTTATTAACATTGCATTCAGAGAAAACTAGTTATAGACTGGTACGAATAATATATATTTTTAAGTTAAATAAACTGTAAGTGTATTATTTTATTAAGTTTATCAATAATGTATCATAGCAATCAAGGTCTTTATATTCATTTCGAGGTAAATATATTTTTAAAAAATCACCACTTAATTTAAGGTTTTTACCAAGGACTATACAGGAAACCACATCCGTTATTGAGTTATGGAATTAAAATAAGAATAAAAAAATCCATGTAAAAATATTCGTGTTGACAGCAACTTGTTCTAAATCAGCCATAGAAAGTGCTTTTCGGTGTAATAAAAAAGAAAGACCCAAAAATATTTTTAGGATAAGATCCATAATAAAAACATTAAGTAAAAAAAAACATCCATCGTTTCTAAAGTAATTGTTCTTGTCTTTGTGTTATCTTTGAAAAAATATTGAGACACTGTCTCTTAAATTATTATAATAGTAATTTGAGAGACATTAATATAATTTATAAACGGCGACATTTCTGGAAATGTTTTATATATATATATATATAACCTTCAAAACCATTCTGTTTCTTTAAAATATGTGAATCAACAATAAAGATTCAGATATGCCATATTCTCGTCTCTTTAGATATCACTATCACATAACCTAACCTAAACCCTTTTTTACAACTTATACCCAACTGTTGTAACATTTAAAAATTACCTTCTGTTGAAGGGTTTTCGGAGTTAATTTTAAATTACATAAACACAAAGAGATAGTGATAAATATATGTGTAGATATATTTCAACAAGATGACAAGACTATGTAGGAACATCACCCTCTTTATCTTTCTTTTCCTCTATCGATATATCTATGTTTCCCAGATACTTGCACTGGGTGTCATAAATCTGCCTTGAATTTCTTTAAATCTGTCCGCGGTGATTAATGGGCGAGGGAGGTGAGAGGTCGCGGGGCGTAAATCTGCCCCCGCCCTCTCCTTACCCTGTCTCCAGGGGCTACTCTCCCCGAGCATCGCACCTTCATATCCCATAAATACCTGCAATATGCAATTTTGCATCAAAGATTCAATGAGCATTTGAGATAAATCAAAGACGTGTACAATATTTACACTAAAAGATGTGAGCTGCAAAAATCACAATCGTAATACAGCTGGACATTTTACATGTTTGTTTAATATTAATGGATGCGTTATATTTTAAACTAACTCCGTACATACTTATATAAACTCATACTTGGTATAACAAATTGAATAATGCATGAAAATCAGCAACTCAAATTTATTACCTTGCTATCAATATCTCTATCTAACGGTCTACAAACAATACACAAAAACAACATCGTTAAAACTGTCGCCTCCGTTTGAAAGATTCCTCCCTTAACTCTGTTCACCCCGCGCCCCCAAATTGGATGCAATCGATTACCCCGAGAAGTAATGGCCCCCGCGCGTATTTATGTTCAGCCCCCGAACATTTATTTCTCTTTATATTGGGGCGTTTGTTCCCGGTTTTATGCTCGGGAGCGTCTCCGCCGCGACGCCGTAAATATCGCAAGTAAGTTACGAACACTCCGCCATGGAAGATTCTATAATCTCAAATGTAAATTTTGCTATAGCAATGTTACTTATTTATTTGTAATACGATATAATAATATTTGTCGTGCTGTTATGATAAACGTGCTACCGGAGATCACACTTAGTCGCCCACTCGTGGTCAGCTACTGTCTTAAATGTCTTATAACCTTTATTAAAGTACTTGCTATTAACGAATATTTTTTTGCAGAAAGTTTTCTGAGGATCAAAAAATAAAACCGTATTTATAAATGTTGAACACCGTGTATCGTCTTTAAAACGAATTGTTTAGAAAATAGCTTTTGTGTTTGATTTCACCCTCCACTACTTGAAATTTACATGACATATTTTTAATCTCTTAAATTATCATTATTTGGTTCTTCACATTCTTTTGAAGATTGAAACAGACTTTTTTTAAACGGGTATTTTTTATTTTAAATCAATAAATTTTATTGGCTTGTTAACTAACAAAGCTATTTTATAATTAACGAGAAGACTTTCTGCAGTGCTAATTTTTACCACCATTCTAAGCCACTGACTCAAGAGCCATTGATGGTGAGTGTTATTTTTTTATTTACAATCTGTTTCACACCACTCTTAAAGCAAACGGGGTGTTATTTACTTTGTGGTTTTACTATTGAAGTGGTAAAATCAGTCAAAAATAACAAATAGACTTGAGTGACTACAATTCGTGAGTGGTTGGGAGTATAGATAAGATCTAGACTTCAGAATAAACACAAGAAGAAATTCTTTCTGAATAAGACTTTGATTTTGCTATGGGATATTTTCTCTATAGTAAATCTACATTTAATAAAAACTACCGTCTCTATCTATAAAAAAAACCACCGAGTTGTGGAATGACTAACACACTAACCATTGCCGTGTGGTCTCAGATTCAAGTTTGGGTAGAGCAAATAGATTTTCAAATTTTTTAATATAACCAAATTATAATTTAGTTCTAGGGTTAAAAAGTAAAAAATCTACCAACTAAAGAACCTTTTTTATTGATTTTTTGTGATTTCTTGTTTAAGAGGCAAATTTATTAAGCCAAACAGTCGCGCTTGTCTACAAATACTTTCTACCCGCCTCTTCCTTTTGCCGTCTCTTCCCTAACTAAGAAGTGTGTCTAGAGCCAGCTCAAGATATTTGTCTTTTTGTTTCTTTCTTATAAAATATAATATTTTATTCAAACATACAAACTATTTCAGCAACAACGTCAATATCATAAAAATTGTGTAGTTTTATTTTATGGATATATTTCAACACAATATTCTGTCACAAAAGAAAAACTAGTAATATTTCATTTTCAAATCAAGGTCTTGTAAAAGGTAACCTTCAAGTTAGTTTACAAACCTCCATATAGTTATATTAACCTGCCAGTCTCGACTAGTTTTTTGGATTATTTCAACTTTCAAATAAGCACCCTACCGTATAAAATAATAATATCCTTAAAGGAACATAAAAATACCCGAACATAACTCTCATTCGCAACGGCTATCGAGCAAGAGCGAAGCCTCGTCTTGGAGCTGGCAAAAACTGGGATCTTCACGCGGAGAGATGCCGACAAAGCTGTCTGAAATGTCAGGTCCTGCAAAAAGCCATCGTCAGACCTCTCCAAGTTTCATCACGCGCTCGCGGTATAGACATACTCCCGGCTTGGGCAATGGTGCTCCAAAGTGATTCAGTGCCTTAGTAAATAAATACCTCATTGACTACCCAATCAGAAGATGCCGAGGGCTTAGTGGCTACGATACATGATATATTTAAAACATTATTCTGACCTTATTTTAGGTTTTATTGTAGTTAATTGTACACAAAAAAAAAATTAAATATCACAAAAAACGAAGGATAATTTAAAAATTCATAAATAAAAAGATTTAGACAATCGGCGAAAACATCTATCTCTCTCTCAAGAAAACAAAACTTCTGAATGTTGCAGAAAACTAGAGGACGGACGAGTATTATATATATAGAGCGTTTTGAAACATTCAGATGTAGCAAATTTTTTTTTTTAAATACACATTTGAACTCTTATCAAAAATTTAATGAAAATCTCGAAGAAGGATATCGAATTTCAATTCTCGGATGAATTATACCATGTTATCTTAAGTTATATCCCAAAATGTTGAATTTATTGGATGGTATACTTGCTATGTATTTTATAATTTAAATATTTTTTAAAAAATTGTCAATGTCTTTTGTTAGTGAGATTTTTTATACAATTTTTATACTTCATTAAGGACAAAATATTGTTCTACGAACGTTTTGGATTAAGTACTCCGTACACGTGTAGTTTCATAGATAAATGGTGTTCTTGTTAGAAATGCAATAATGGATTCAATTACTACTACCTAAATAAACTTAAGATTAAATAACAAAAATACGCTAAAAGAATGAAGAGAAATGTGTATGGTAATTGTGTTCTGATCCCATTGATCAAGTTCTCTGCGAAGAAAATATGACCTGTCATTTCATAGAATTTAAGGGATTTTTTAGAGACAAAAGTTTGTTATAGTATTCGCAATGGCTTTAACTTTAATGAAATATGTGTGAACGATAATTATTTGAATTATTTTACTGAAGAAATAAATTAGTAATATAAAGACAGTATTTTTTTTGTAATATAAAATAACCTCTTTATTAAATCATTGAATAAACCTGAAACAACAATATAAATCATTGACATATCTGGTTATGGCTACAGGATATAATAAACCCAATACTTGAAAGATTCATACGAAGGAAAGGCAAAAACCAGAAACAGTATTAAGCAGTGCCGTACATTACGACTAATAATTTGTCCAGTAATCGTAGTTTTTTTCATGAAAAGTATTCATGAGTATTATAAATTTAAAAAATATTTATTTGAATTTGATGAACGGTTATTATATTTAGCTCTTCACTGCTATGTTCTTTCTTGTGTATAATAATAAACACGAAAACAATATCAAAAAGATTAATAGCAAAACAAAAAGTACCTCAAACTGTACTCTCTTTATACAATATATATTGCAAAAAATCAACGAATGTTTGACTGACAATAATGTGCAATTTGGTAATCGTATAAATTTAATCAGAAGTAGTTTATGGCATGCAATGATTTCAATGTTGCACCAACTGCACGCCTCTGATACTGAGCACGGCATAAATAAATGCTAACGGGTAATCAGCAGTATAAAGAACGAGCAGTCTATTTATTATATACGATTTCCTCCATTTTAAAATCTGTCAAACTGACGCAATAATTGACTCCAACATGGCGGCCTGTCATGGATTTATTACAGCTGTCGATATCTTGGCTTTTTCTTTTCCCGGTAAGTTAGTACCCAGTAAGTACTCAGCTCTGCGCCGATGTTGCCTTGTACGAACCTCATTAGCGCTCATACCGACAGATAAACATTTATATATATTTTGATTGATCTAATTAAAACGTTTCAATCTTTTCAATGATAAATATTAAATCATATTTTATTACTGTCGTATTACGGTTGTAAAATCCTTTATTTAGTCTCGTGAATAATATTTATTTATTTACTAGAGTTTTACTCTACCTGAATCCGTTTAAACTATTCGATTTAGGTTAAATTTTCATTTAATGTCTCAGAGCAAGTTTTAAATCTATTTTATGTTATAGTACTTTTAATTGCCACCTGCCGAGAAAAACTCAGGTGCTTGGTGACTCGCCACATGGTGCCAAAGACATTCTTGCTTGTGTCAAAACCCACACCAACTGATTATTGCTCTATCACTCAATGCGTATATTTACAGACTGCTTGTTAATAACACTTTGGACTCAAAAAATATATTTCTATTTTTTCAATCCAGTTTGCCACAATATTTTTCTTAAAATTTTTACTAATTGTTACTAACATTAAAATCACAAATATTTATGAAAGCCTTTTTTTGTATTTTTAGTTATATTTTCAATCATTAACTCCCACCAACACGTCATAAAAACTCAATACATTTTTCTCATGCATAGCTTCAATCAAGTTATACTATCCACAGATTCACTGCAGCATGAGACCCTTTCTGCAGCCCCCAAGAGTACCTCTGCTGGTAGCTCACAGGGCCGCATCAGACGTCTAGCAAACCAGCAGGCTGCGTGGCGAAGGACGAGACCCTTATCAAGCGGCAAACTCATACGGAAGCTGGATTGCAGAGTGTGGAGTACACGCGGAAAACGATTGCAGATAATTACTGGCTTGTTAATATTTTTCATATGCAGCTACATACAACACTGGTAACATTTTAATAGCATATAATTTGTGAAAAAATAATTAGAGATGTTATTGCTTTGTGGTCCAAAGTATTTCCAAACCGTTCGGCTAGTTGCGTTTGTTAATGCTGTAACTGTTTTCATATAACAACCTTTGCAGTGATTCGTTGTGGGTTCTTGTATAAGTCTGAGATCTTTATAGGTATAGCTTATGCCAATAAATCAATTGACAACTAGTTGGATCACTAACAAACCAGATCAAACGATCTTTACGAGCAGTGGTGGCGCTGCGTTGCACGAATCAGACGAGACTGAAAGGACGCGCTCGTTACAGTAATTGGTAATGATAATGAATCGCTGAAATATTCCCTAAACAGGGGTGCCCGATCTGTAACTCGGGAGCCTCAAGTAACTTGCGATGGTATTTGATGTGCCTCGTTTAATCAACTCGGGCAAGAATATTTGTTGTATCTAAAATGAATTGCTCCATAAAATACAAAGCTCCGATGATATTTCAAAATAAAATATTTAAATAAAAATATACAGATAGTTCGAATCAATTTTTTTATATTTTTAGTCAACTCGAATCACATTAAGTCACAGGCATCACTGACTTAAACATCAGGCATAATTTGGAAATAATTAACAGAAATTAGTATATTTTTTAAATTATACAGAAAGTAATCAGATAGAAACAGTGTATATGACTAAAAGTAACAGTTACTATGCTCAAATATAGTGAATAAATTTAAAAAAATATAATCATTTGAAACATCTACAATGCATTTGTGTTTTCAAACTAAGCTTAATTCTAATAATACGTATAAAAAATAATAATAATAATATTTAACGAACATTTTGTTATTTGTACAGTGAAGAAAACCCCGGGGACCTACTACGCTATTCTCCCTAAGAATGCCATGAAGATATGCTCAGTGAGAAGGTCACCGACCTCCTCTGAGGTGAGGCGTCTGAAGAAGAAGAACAACATTTTTTTCGCAAGACATAAAAATCCGCTTCCCAGGTAAGTGTGAAGTGAAAATTACAATAAAAAATTCAGTGCAAATACAAACGCAGCGCGCCGCGAGTGGCCGCATTTTTCCAAGTCCCGGCGGAGAGCCGCCGCGTGAGGCAATGCGTATTTTTCCAAGTTTCGCCGAGTAGTGGCTTCATTAGCGGCCCCGAGCTCTCCGGCGCGCCGCATGATTTATAGGCACACGCCATGCCCATACAAATCTCAGACCCGTACGGAAGGTTACGACAAACTGCCGCCGTAGACAATTACAATGTTAACAACTGTGACCAGCTTAAGTGCATATTATTGCACTAGCAAACAATATAAACGACATTTTATAAGTACCCGTGCATGTCCACCTTATGTTGCTACGCTATCAACAGGGCCATTTCCGGTTGGGAGAGGATGAAAAAAACGCTTCCTAAATAAAAAAATAAACCGTCGGATAGAAAGCGAGCTCCGATCGGTTTGCATATCCGCCGCCGCCGAGGCGACCAATCATGTATCGCCGCGCGGGCGAAATGTATCAAGTTAGTAAATCTGAAATGTCACAGACAAGGAAGGATGCTATATTTCACCCGACCGCAATATCGCACAGCGAGGGGGAGGGGGATGAAACGAGCGATCATAAATCCTGGATGCCGGTACAGCCGACAGTTTGAAAACGGCTCTATTTCACAGATTAGTATGTTTCGAAGAATTCAGAAGTTGTGATGAGATGATGTATTAAAACTCTACCGGGCACGTAAAAATATTTAATCTTTTCACAGCATTTTAATAAAAGATATAAATTTTCTCGTAGTACCTTTCTTTACTTTTATTACAGCCTAAATAATAGTAACTAGGTAATATTAAGAAAATATAAATATTTTTTATCTTTTTTGTTTTCTTTTACTCAGTTATTTGTTTTAATGGTATATTTCAAATAAGATTCATTGCTTAAAATATATATAACAATGTGTACTTGTTGTTGTTATTAAACTGCAAACGAGCAACAAGGTGTAAAAATAAGTTATTCTTCCAAAGTACCTTATAGCGCAAACCATTTTTAAATTGACTAATTTTCTTATTTTACAACAAAAAACTAAATTTAATTTTAATCTTTTAAGATTAAAATTAAAAAAATAATTACTCTATTTAAATATTTATATAGAGTAATTATTTTCAAATAAATGAAACAAGAAGTCTTTTATTACTAAATCTTTGTAAAAGATTTTTGTATTAATCGTGCATTGTTTTTCAGGTGTGTCTTTATTTCAGGTTCTTTAAAAAAAAAACAAGTTCATATAATAGACATTATCTAGTTTTATTTAATTTTGGGTGTAATAGTAGTTTTTATGATAAGATTGTCGTTTTCGCATCCGTTAATCTCTTGGTAAGAAATATTTTACGATGTTAACATGAACAAATCTATAAAAACACTATCGGTAAAAGAATATCAAAAGCATTTATTTAAAAAAAAGTTATGTTATTGTATGTTTATGTGTATAGTATATTTTTTATGTGTATTTAAAAATGTGAAGATGTATACTACGTCCGAAAATATTTTTTTTTGATCCTCTTTCGCCAAATACATAGTCTGATGTTAATTTTTTTTTCATGGTATTTATTTTGAAATAAAGAAAAGTAGAAGTTGGATACAGTATATGAATTCAAATATGTTCATAAAAAAATTCTGTTAAAACACACTCTTCCAGCCGAAAGCTGGTGTATTGAGTAGACGTCTTCCCAAAAATGGGCGTATTTTTTCACACTTGCGCATTTTTATATGGTCGTGATAATTAACTGACGCTCGAACGGAGATGGAATTTCGTAACTTAATGAGGATTGATTACCATTCAATTCCAATTACCTTCGAACTGGTAATTATATTTGCAATACCGCGTACTTGCTAACGGCGCTCCCATAAATGGTCATTATCGCTTCAGTTTTAATGTCTTATTCTTATATTGTTTTTCTTATCAAATGAAACAGAAAAATAAAAGTACATGTAAATCTAATCAAGATAGAAGTTTATTTGAAAAATCACATCGTGCTTTTTTTTCTTTAAATAGAATATCACAAAATTACTAAACTAAAAGAGTTAATGTAAATACGTACATAAAATTTTTAGAAAAATTATTTTATTTATATAAAATGTTTTTTGAGTAACTTCATAGAATAAATATAAACAATTTAATAAATTAAGTACAATAATATATTTTTAAATATGAAAATATTTACTAGCCCAGCATATATTATCCAATATTTTTTCTAAAATAAAATATTTAATGTTAACATTTTTAGTACGCGATTAAATTAGTAAAAATTATTCATTTGTTAATACGGTGTATTTTGATTTGGGTCAAGATATGAAAAATATGTGTAATAAGCTTGCACTGACACGAAGGTACTCACGCGTATCCACAAGAAGGTAAATTATTGCAACAATGTACACACACTGGTCTCGTAACTAAAAGTTTGATCAACCAATTGATGAATATGAGTAAACAATTAGAAATTAGTTTAATAATGCAAACGTGATAGGTTGACGAAACCGGTCACCAATAAAAAGTTGAACGTGTGGAAAAATCACTATAGAATTTTATTTAAAATATTCAAAGAACACCAAGTACATTAATTAAAAATTAGTAAATGTATATATGATTTGATTCAGAAGTATAGGAATCAGTACATAAAAATACTGTACCTATTAAAAATTTATAATATAGTTTAAATACTTTCTTCAATATATATTAGATATATAACTTCATCTTGGAATATTGTTGTAATTATTTATATAATGTTTAAATTTTAAAGCCACATTTTTTTTAAATCAATAAAACTGAATTTATGAGTTTTCCATAGAAGTAGTTTTATGGTCACCCCTAGCATTTAATTGAGTGCAATTATTTCCAGCCCCCCATCATGATGCTCTCCGCGCAGATGCCCGGCGACGAGCAGGTCGGGGAGCGCGGGCAGTTCTTCTGCTCATCAGAAAACTCCTGGCCGGACAGGTTTCTCCCGAAATGGTAAGTAGTCGATATTAACGAAGATATACTGGCAATTAAACTGCCGCTACTTGAGGTATCGAAAAAGGAATGCCACTGTATAACAGTGGCGTGTCATAAATATATATATATTTTTGACATTTTTACTTTAATATGCATTACTGTCACTTTAAGTACTGTTATTGATATATAGTATGTTTAGACATTTACGTTCAACCTGAGTTATTAAATGGCTGTAAACTTCTAGATACTCAATTTGGGATATGTAATTATTATATACTCTGAGCAAGTTGAGACGGATGATGTTAAAACCAGGTGCATTATGAAAATTGACAAGGCATATTAGCTAACAAAATCTATAACGAGCAGTTTTTGGTGCAATGCTATTTTAATGTTTTTCTAAAATAAATGGCGTTAAAAAATCACTTTTTTGTGTTTGTCAACAATTCCAAAGAACTTGTCACTGTAAAAATAAATGCAGTAATTAAAAAGAGTATTAAATATTATTTGAGCTTCTTGATCTTATTATTGCATTGCAATTAAAATAATACCTACAACATTCTAAGAAAATGTTCTAATATATGTTAACTAACACTTTATTTATTTTTTATTAATTTCATATTTAAAATATTATTCGATGGATGCCACTGGCGTGTCAGATACTTATGATGCTAGTCGTGACAGGTGCTTACCAACGCAATCGAATTATGTCCTTATTTACAACCGCATCCGCCATGTATGACGAGGCAGTCGCGGTATAACTGCCTAATGGCGACATTTACCCCGCTGGGCAATTTAAGCTCATATAACTACACTTGTAGTGAATACTTTATTATTCAATCAACATCAATATCAGATAAAATTATAAAGAAATATATGAGCAGTTTTTATACAGACGCAACAAACAGCCATAAAAGAAGATTGTACATTACACTGTTATTAATATATTAAAAATGATATTGAGTAAAAAAGATAATTAAACTGGTTTAATTTAAATTAAAAGTATTGTAAAAACATTAACATTAACAAAAAAATATTGTAAAAACAATGACTAATTGGCCTATAAAAATATTTTAAATAATTTTATTGTCCAATTTTACTTTTGGGAGTGGCTATCTAAATCTCGGTTTTTCAAATGTAAAATATATTATTAATTTTTTTTTTAATTTCATTTATTTTTCAAACCACATAAAAGTGGTTAATTAATATATCACTCAGGTGCGTACGAAATAAATAGGTTGCTAATTAATATTTTAGGAAGGTTTATTTTTTATGACGGCCAAATTTTTATAGGTTGGGACGATGTGATCTGAAAAATAATTCATGTCTAAATATCGAAACGTATGAACTATAAAACTTTATAGATTTTAAGTCAGTAAAATGTTTCGACAATAGTTGATACACACCCATTGTAACTTTTGCGTGTTGAGATAGGGTTATACAAACATTTTTAGTTTAACAGATTTATTAACAGGCTACATACTCCAGTATATCAATAAAGTTAGTCTATAATGAAAACCAAGGTAGAAATCCTAAAGATTTTATTTGATATTTTGACAATTTTTTGTGTTTAATACACGACATGTAAAAGAAATAAGTGTAGAAGAGAGTTTTGGAAATATTACATTAAAAATCACGATGACTGGTGTCGTATAATGTAAAAAAAAATAACTATATGAATAATGGAAAGATATATACTTGTGCGTTTGTTTAATCTATGAGATCATTTGTTTGGACTCGAAGGACTGTAATGGTCTTGTGGTAATGTTTTGACCCCACTTAAGTCGTATTACTCACTCCTGCTCATTCCGGATGCAGGCTGCGCCCCGTTGATAAATACATCGCCGGAGCCCGACTGCGAGGCCGCATTATACATTTTTCGCATTCGGCGCGCCGTCAAATCAATCTCGGACTGCACATTTTCGAGATTGTCATTCCGCGAGGGGCTCGACGGGCGGCGCGGCCCGCGGAATGTACAAGTGCTCGGCGCCCGTAAAAAGCCACCGAGGCACCATAAAAAAAGAGAAAATAATCGCCTTAGAAAGTGTGGAAATCCCTATTTTTTTTATCAATTTATTCAGATTTAGCATTTACTTGCTACTAAAATTGGCTCTACTTCAAACCATACTTTCTTTCCAAATAAACAAATTGTAATGCATTTTTTTAGTACCCAGTCGTTATTAGCTGGATAGATCTCACGTGTGGTGTTAAGAAAATATATTTTTCACCGCTATTGGAAGCATATTGATAGAATAACATTGATAAACCTTATTGCCAAAATAATACTATCAAGTATACAAATAGAAACACCACGAATGCTCACTATTTAATATTTTTAACTGATAAGGCTTCCTCTTATTAGTAAAGATTCAAAAATATTTATATATTTTTTCACTTCTATTAATTTCTTATACGTCATTCTAAGATTTGATTATACTACACAATTTCCGTTATTTGCAATAATCCAATGCAATGTATTCTTACACAAAATCAGTCGTGAAGATGATAAATATAAATCATTTGAAATACTACAAATGTGCACATTGTCTGCAATGTCTGGAATTAATGAAGTCACGGTAATTATGTCGTTTATATTTATTTGTGTATAGTCCATTGTGTATTGCAGGCATTCAGGTATCCAGATCGGCATTTCGGCCGTGGAAAACCGATAAAGCAAGATTCGAGTCTCGGCGGCCTCCGCGGCAGGGACGTGTAGACATTCAATAATATGACGTTTTGGCAGGCTTTCGCTTCTGATGAAATATACGTTCTTTGTTTCGGTCCGCCCATAATTCTGGACGGAATGGACTTGTGAATTTCATTACTTTTATTTTTTCTTAAAGAATAAATAGTATGTCCAAAACGAGTATACAATTTTTTACATGGTAAGAATGGAAGCATCAATCAATGGTTATTATTTGAAATCAATTAAGTTTTTGTCCTTTTAACATCATTGTATAATCTTTGTCAAACTAAAATACCCACATAAACTAAACTAAAATAATCAACAATCAATTGTTGCTGTTTCCATTAGATGCAAAAAATATAACAAGAATAATGTATTGGATTGTTTGACCTTTTACGTGCATTTTTAATAGTATTACCAAAATATCAGACTTTTTGTTATGAATACTTTAAATCGGCTTTAATTACAATGTGCCCGGGGCTGACATTAATAAAATTAAAAAAATTATTACAATGTGACCGCTAACATATTTAACAATTTTTTTTTTTTTTGTAAAATACTTTAATATAGAGTCACTGCTGAATAAAATGACATAATAAATAATAGAAACAAAACTTAATTCAATACATCTTTATAAATCAATATTTTAACAAATATCTCACGATAAGTCTAAATGCATATTTTATTGACCTAATGTGTGTTTTTTCCAATTAAATTATCATTGAAAAAATAGCGAGTATCCAACACCGAGTAAAACCTTATTAAATTAACCACTTCCTTTTTTCCATGCCTACACGCTAAATACCAATCTGATATAAAAATACATATTTAATATTATATATTAATTTATATTAAATATAGGATGCGTTGCCCTCAATAAACCATAAAACATAATTCAGGCTACTGTTGAAGCAGATCATTGCCGCTAATTATTTCATTAATTACCCATATGCAATGATTTCATTAATTTTTCATATCATTAAACCTATCGTTAAGAGCATCTGGGCAAAGTTCCGCCGGTAAATATTTCATTAATTAACTTGGTAATCACCTATTAACACGTTATAATTTACACATTCGATAAACGTACGAAAACAACCGCTTTGAACCATGCATTGCATCCATCACGAATATCATGCACAAATTTCAATTTGTTTTAATACGGTACATCCCATTCCGTTGCTGAAATTTTGTGAAACGAAATTGGCATGCAATGAAGTAAAACCCCAGCGCATGGACTCGATTTGTGTGCCAAAGCCAAGGCGTACAATCAAAACACGTATTTAAATAAAACGTTTAAAAACAAACGCCTTCACTATTTTTTTTGCATTCAACAACTGCTTACTGATATTACTAACAGTTAATAAAACGTCATATTTTTTGTTGATTACAACGAGTATTAATGCAGTCTAATGCTTGAGCGCTATTTACAAGCCCCATAACGGTTTCTCTAACTAGTGGAGTCGCACGCGATGACGGATATGTTGACACGAACATTTTCGTTTATGACTCAATCGACTGCTTGCCTGGCTGCCCTGCAGGAAACCAACTGTCCTTATGCTAGGTCACTGATTAGAACCCTTTTAAGATACAACCTTATCGGCTAAAAATTCAATACTCAGCTACAAACCGTTTTGATGTATAGAATTAATCCAATCAGATATATGTTTTTCTGAATATCACCCAGTTTTCATGAATCATGAATACCCACGGTAGTAATACATCATTATATTTCTATGAACTGTTTCGATCCGTTTTACTTAAGCGTCTAAGGTGTCAGTAAGTTTGTCATTTATTTGACATTCTCAATCCAAAAAGTACAACACATTATTAGCAATGACAGGTCATCTGCATTTTGAATGCCTGCCAATGTCGGTCGCCTCTGCGGCCCCGACCACCTCCGCGGCGAGTCGCATGCACATCACATTCCTTGCTGGTCCGCTCTCCACACACAGTACACACGCTACACATACATCACACATGTCACGTCGCTATCAAATGATTATATCCATCAATCACTTAACAACATCGTGACTTATCATGACGAGAATGGTAATAAATGCGCCCAGGAACGATAGTCTCATCGTGCGGCTGCATTACCATAGTAGGCCATGACAATTAACTTCGTTTAAAAAAAACCTTATCTGAATATCAATCTGCTTGGGGGTAAATACAATATTATAAAAATATAAATCAAACACACACGAACAATGACAAAAAACCTTAATAAATAAAAATTATCGAATTTTATTATTTTCGTCGTCGTTGTGTTCCAAAACAGCTCGCGACTACTACCAAAACTCATGCCAGAATCTCTGTTTTTAGGTTTATTGCAGCAAAACCACTAGGCTCATAAGTGTATGTATTATAGGTTTTCATAAGCGCCTATAATTATGGTGGCCATTGGGGTGTCCTTGTTTGTAACGTCATCTTTTTAAGGAACTCGTGAATTTTTTAGAGCCATAACGTTATTACAAATAAACCATGGTCATTTTCAGTGCAGTCTAACCACCTTGCTGTCTAATTTTTGAATTCTACTGAGCTAATAATTTTTGCAAGCAAAATATTATTATCTATGCGCGTAGTGTTTTATCGTATGTATGATATTTTTTTTATCAAAATTGTAAGGTATGAAAAATATACAAAATATTCTCAGCGTTGCAATTACATTAAGTTGACAAGTAATTTTAATAAAACCATATGAGCTAAAATCGTGTCTAAATTCGAGTGGCCGGGGCGCGTGATTGCTCGGGATGCCTCCTTGCACATACGCCGACATAAATCAGAATGAAACGTTTGACAGCGTTTCATCCCGCAGACAAAAAGCGCGTCGGAGGTATTCGCGGACGGTTTTGTGAAGTCGCGCGCCGCCCGGTGTCGGCGGCTCGGCCTGGGCGCCGTCCACACGGACTGGACTTCGATTTATTGAAAAAGTAACTCGGACATATGCAGTTCAGGAAGATATTATATGCGTTTACCTATTGGTGAATATTTTATCTGATATATCAAATAGTTGTAAAATGTGTTGGCTGTAATTACTACAGTTCTCGTCCGTTTTCGTAGCTTGTTGAAAGTTATATTATTAAATTAGAAGACAGTCCATTCAGTAGGAGTTTCGTTTATAAATAAAGTCTGTACAAGTGCATAACTTTCGCTATTTATCGGTTGACATATTGACTCGAAAGTTTGCGATTCGATTTCTGCCCTGGCAGATAAATGAGTCCTTATAATGACTATACGCCACTAAACCTAGCTGGTTTGCCTTTTATACCTGGCACTTCCATAAATTTTCCAGTAATACATTACAAAACTAACTGACCTTATGGTATTGACATATCGCATTTTTACTGAGAAAACCACCAAGTTGAACCAGTATGAATTGGTGTCAAAAAGCCGCCAGTTCGCTCCTGCGCGGTTGCTATTTTTTATTCCCCATTGTGTGCAAATGCGACGCCTTGCTGCAACGGCGCTCTTTTAATTCCCCCGTTCTGTGACGATATACTCCGCTCCAAGGATGACATTTTTTCGCGACTACGTGCGTTGAAGACGAATGGCGGATTTGGGAGGGAATTCGATAACTTACGGGGACTTATGAATACGTCGCGGCTGAATGCCTGGCCCGGCTCTGTGTCGCGGTAAATCAACCGGGATAATCAGAGACCTTTCTAAAAGCTAGGTCTACTGTACTGCGGGTAGATACTCACTTTACATATATACCAATATTTAAACTATTCTTCGATTCTACAGGCCATATGAGATCCTTTTATTATTATATATTGTTAAAGCTTCTCATCATTAACGAAATCAGACCAATGTCACGTAATAAATTTACTTTATCACAGTCTCATCACAACCCTTGAATAAAAAGTAAAAATTTGATTACAATTGCCTTCGTTCATTATGTTTTCAGAAACAGCACGCTATTTGCCTGTCGAGGACAGCATTACCAAAATAGAACGACTCTAATCAATTTAGCCACCAACCCACTTCGCAATACATCGAGCACTTACTTTAGAACAAGTATATCACACGACGTCAAATTTGTAATTTAATATCTAAAAAATATAACATATGAGCTCCTTGTTATCAGATTATAAGGGTTTGGACGCCTACCACTCTTGCAATGAAAATGAAAAATACTTTTTGTTTTATTTTGAAAACTTTGACATATATTTCTTGATTTTTCTGTAGTTTATCTAATCATAACAGCTGTAATCGATGCTTGTAATGATGTCAAATACACTTTTGTCGAGTGACCTGCCTTTAGTTCGTTCACGTTCAGCCATTATATATTCATTGATCATATTGATAAAATGGCTTCTCCGATGCCGTGCCATAAATGCGGACGATAAATCATTCAGTTTATGTGACGCCATCATTTCCCTCTGGTTTGTTCAAATGTCAACGATTGTATCGATGGCTGTGATTGTAAAGCCGATGGGAGGTTTATGACTCATAAATTATATCGTTTGTTTCCTGCCTTTTAATCAATCAAAACGTTTACGATTACCACACAGCAAAAATACAAAAATCATTTGCTTTAATTTTCATAAATACCCACTTATAATATAAATTTACAAAATATTAACTACAATCAACGATTAAAGACACTATGTGAAGTATTTATTTTAATTTTTTTCGATACCCATACAACATTTATTCGTTAAATTTAAGGTTTGTATAATTCATTCGTACGTGGAATATATATTTATAGATAAATATATAGAAAAACGTTATAAACGCAAGGAGTAAATAAAATAAAAAAATTAAAACAAAAATCAAAACTATGAAGAGGACCAATCCAAAAGAATTAAAACTTTTTTTTTTTTTTTTTTAAATTTGTAAGTATTATTAGAAATAAGATAAAAATGAGAGAGATTTTTTTTTAATTTTTCTTCTACTTGTTACAGAAATATAATTAATATATTATTGCTTGACTGTTTTACTATTATCCTTGCGTTTTAATAAATAAATTTGTACATCTCCTAAAAATTCATATTTGTCGCGTCATGTCATATATTGATTTTTTTATCAAACTGCATAAAATTATAATTTGAACGTGTTCATAGTGATCTTCAATATTTTATTGAATATATCGAAGCTCTAAGCGAAGTCAGTATCATTTACACATACTGCAGATTGAAAGACATTTCCACTCTCTACTATCCTCTACGATTATTCTGCCTACGTGACCCCAGCCGTTTGTAGATTTCATATCGAGCAAACATGCCAGAATCTTTCTTTTTATTGCTCCACTTATAGTTTTATAACTCAATGTATGAAGTGTTAAAAAATCAGAAGAGCATTTTATAATTTTAAAGGTACTCAAAACCTGCAAATTATTTGATGTTTCATTTAGTTCTGATACAATAACCATACATTAAATATGTCTTGTTCAGTGTGTCTAAATATAAATGAGTTTGTTCATTTTATTTATTTGTTGATATAAATAGCAATATAAAATAAACGAAATTTGTGTATTTCATTTATTATTAAAATTATATGATAGTATTGACTTTTGCACTGATACACTAAATTACAGATACAAATATTTTATACAAGTTTGATAATATTTCTTAAAGAGATGAGGTTTAATCATATTGATCAATCCGATGCTAATTTTTTTCCCATTTTGAGAACCAAGTTTAAAAAATTATTACAATACAGTCGTATGCGTTCTAAATTACACGTCAGGTACACAGATTCAGGGTCGATTATTTATGATATTCAATTTGAGATTTTCTCGCACGCGCTCCGGGGCTCCCCGCATGCTTGCGGAGTGCCCCCGGGACCGGGACCGGGAGTGGACCCGACCGCGCTGCCCCGGCTCCTCCGCCCCGGCCGCGCCGCCCCGGCCACGGCAACCCCTCCGCGCTGCCTCGACCGCGACATCCCTTCCGCCCCGCGGAGGTCCCTCCGCCCCGGGCACGACAGCCCCTCCGCCCCGCGACAGCCCCTCCGCCTCGCGGCAGCCCCTCCACCTCGCGGCAGCCTCTCCGCCCCGCAACAGCCCTTCCGCCCCGCAACAGCCCCTCCGCCCCGGCCATGGCAGCCCCTCCACCCCGCGGCAGCCCCTCAGTCGCTCCGCCCCGGCCCCGCTCGCCGCACAAGAATATTAAAAGCGCGGGGCGGGCGGCGGTGAGCCACATTTGCCGAGATTTATTGGCCCAATAAAAACAGTAATTTCAACGAATGACTATTAAGAAAATTTATGAACTTATAAATTCTGGGTATTATTTTATATATTCGACCTCACTTGAGTTATGCTCGGTTGTTTTTCATTGTCTTTTAAAGCGCGTTCGAGGTTAAATGGTAATTGATAAAACGGTAACGGCTAAACGAGGGCGTTTTCATTTAGGCTCGCAATAACGAACGAATATCTTGGTCGTTTTCAAAGTTACTATTATTTTAATATTAAGCTATATTTTCAATCTAAAATAAGTTTATGCGCTTTTTTGTGACTCACAGGAGAGAGACGATAGGATGAAAGTCTAGACGTGTATTTTAATATCATGTGATTTTTGTGTTTAATATAAACCATTTTTCGCTAGCTCTGGTATATTTTTATTACGGCGGATTAAAAATCATTTTAAACGAGCATGGTGGTTAATTTTGTGAATTTATCGTAATTAAAATTATGTTTTAAAAATCACCATACTTCAGTATCGTCAACTTTCTTCGGTTGAAAGCAACAAAATATTGAAAAATTTATAAAATTTAAACGAAAACAAAAAACCTAAAATTTCAACTAGTTACCATTCTTGTAATTTTTAAAATTATATTCGGGATGATACCATGACGTTTAGACACTCTGCAGTTATGCAGGGAAGAGCTTTTCAAATGGTGTTGCGCCAATTCTCAACAGTCCTTCAATAATGGATATGAAAATTTATTCATTATAAAACATAAACCTGTCGGTTGATCAACAGTATGGAGTGATTTACATCCCATTTCTGCCTCGGTGACATTATAATAATATATGTAAGTGGCTATTTAATATTTAATGATTTAAATTGAAATTATGGAGTTTTATCCTCAGGTGAGGGCCACTTCGATGCATTGAATCGCAGAGGCCGACTGCCATTGGATGACATCCTCGTGGGACGTGTCAGTGGAAGACACGCGCTGCAGCAGGAGTATGTTCCTCACGCGCCACCGCAACCTCAAGAAGTGTAGCTTGCAAGGCCGCCAAATGACAATCAAAATGACAGATCGGTAATTCAAGCCAAGTGTAAAAGCTATATTTTGCACAGGTGCTTTTGTAATTTTCCGTTTGTAGGTTTGTTTTTTTTAATTGACCTATTTCATACATTTATTTTAATTTTAAAAAAATGTAAATATAGTTATACTGTATTAAATTAATTTTATAATTTATGTAAAAGAACAATCCATATCTTTTTCTATTACTTACATGAAAAACTTTGTGTTAAAAATTTTGTTTTACATGTGCACATATAATACATTAACGTATGCCTTAATAAAAATACAATTGATCTAAAAATAAAAAAATCAATGTCGTTTAACTATTAATATGCATTAAATACTATTTACGTACATTATTTAAGAATGTATTGCATGTAGGTTGCTTTTTTATTTTAAAAAAAGTTATCATTTCATTAAATTTCATAAAAATACGACCTTATATTTATCTCAAAATTTTCACACTCCTGTTTGAGTATTACTATGCGCTTTAAAAATAGCATTTCCAAATAATAAAAAATCTTCTTTTTTTTACATAGATATAAATGAAAACTTTATTTTGCTTTTTTATTTTTCAGTTAAGTTAACCGAACAATCAGTATAAACGTACAATCGATTTATATTCAATCATGTATAAAAAATATTACACGTTAATTTTTTAATTTTATTTTACAGATTAAAACTTTTAACAAGTCATGCGACTTCATTAATAAATAATACAAAAAGCAATTCAAATTGGCGTGATTCATGTGGCCCTTTCCGCTCTTAACCCAAATGGGAAATATTTCAACTTTAAATAACACTTTACCCCAATAATACACTCGTCTAAGTGGCATATTTCCTGTTCCCCTTCTTCTAGAATATTCTTTCCCTACCAAAAGCATTCCTGGAGTCATAAAGGCGCTTCTAATAGCATTGATACAGTAATGAAAATTCTGCCCGGAGTGTAAATCTCTTCTATTGGAGACTTGAGTCTATATTTACAGAAGCGCTCCTTTGTATGAATTTCTCGTACGAAAATTATACTTTTACCAAAATACTATTTTGAAACTAATATTTTATTACATATTTACAAATTAGAGTTGACGTGAAGATCATTTTAAAAGTATGATAAAGCAATAAAATAACAATGATATTTAATATTACTAAATCAAATAATATTGTATTATTTAAAAAAAAAAATTGTTTGCCAGCAAAAGTGATCAAATTTTTATTTTTAAGTTTATGATATATACTAAATATATAATAAAACACTGATATTGAATCATTTAAACCTGGTTTTTTTTGTACCAAACGTAAAGATTATAAATTAAAAACATGTTTATTGCTACTAAATAAAAACGTTGATATAATATATATAATAATGCTAAAAATATATATTTCATTATATCATACAAAATTATTTTTATTTGAGTATGAATAACGCTGAACAGAATACATATCAAAGTTTGTTTTTCCTCATGTTTCTGCAATGCTATATCCATCTGGGCATAAATCGTTGAAATAAATCAAAATCAAACGTAGTGATTTTCTAATCGCATCAATTCATTTTGGTTTTATTCTTTACAAACAAGTATTGAAACCATACGAAATGACCAAACAACCATGAAAAACAAAAAAAAATGAAGCGGCAGACTCCAAAGCACCGCAGAACGCTCGTGTACTTTGTTTACAAGATAGAATCATGTTTTATTTTAAGCGGTGGCAGTTTTCAGGAGGTCCCGGTACGTAAGAGATATTTCTCAAAAGTCAGCAGTCGCCGGTTTTTCGCATTATTTATCCGTACATAAAGCTCGAGTAATCGCGAGCACCGCAGAGCTCTGCCGATATGTTCACTTATGACAACTTTATGGCCGCCCGTTTGAAGTTTGAATATTTATTTTTTGCTTCCGTAATTACTGCGATATTTACGGCCGCGGCTATTCAATTGTGACTTATACGGCACTTTCAATGACAACGAGAGGGTAAACAACGCTATCCCTACAATACTATCAGGATATGTAGAGATGTATAATTTAATCAACTCGAAACTGCGGCGAGTTCTTGTAAGTCCTACTACAAAACATTTGATTTTTTATTTATTTTTTGAGCATCTTCTTAATACTTCAAAGCAGATTAATTCATTACAAAACCTTAAATTTTTAAAAAGATCGCAGAAGTCTTCTGTCTTTTATTTTCTTGGCTTATTGTTGTGGCACTGTTTTTATGTAGACAAATGATTGTACATTGACATCAATAACTAAGAAGCAAATGGAGGCGCTATTTTAATTGTATCATAAATGAGATTTTCATATCTTTCACGGGCTCATATAACCACGCATAGCTATGAATTCTTATTCAATATGTCTGTCTTAATTCAAAAGCAGAGAAGTATAAACTTTAAACAATTAATTTAAAACTGCAGCAATAGAGTAGGCACGACTTTTTATTAAATTGAAACAAAAGTATAATCGTTTATTCACTTATTTTCCAGTCGCGTCCCTTTTAATGTCATAGCATCAATAGACTCCGTTCTGAGTACATATAAGGAGTACGGAGAGTATAAATTATCAAATAAAATAACACAAAAAACAAGGGGCTAGTTTTTCATACAAAATATATCACAATTAAAACATACAAGTTAATAAGTTATATCATACGAACACAAAGGAAAAATTGCCCCAAAATGACCGGGCGTTCCGACTTAGTGATATATCGCTGGTACTTGCGTAATTTTGAATTACGTGTCCCTTATCAGGCAGTAAAAGCACACGCAGCGCCGGCCCGCGGAGTGATATCTTACTTTTCACTCGTTTAATAATGCGCGCTTTATCGGGCTACACAATAAACAAGAAATAAATTAGACGCCCCGACAAGCGACAAGCGACAAGCGACAAGCGACGACGTGTTGAAGGCGAAGGCTCAATCGCGCGGCCGGGCCTCGCCCGAATTGTCGCCGTATTTCACGTCGGAGCGACATTAAGCAAATTATTATATTTCTCCGCGGAGGCATTTCACCTTCGCGGTGGGAATAACAGGTTAATTATCGCGGCCAATAAATTTATCCGGCTAACCAGCGACCGGCTGATAAGAGCCGGCCTGAGTAATAGGGCGCGGGGGAAATAAAAGAATTGGGTTATTTATATCAAAAATGCCCACTTTTTCATGGGCCGCGCATTCTGGCTCCGTTTTCGGCCGCTTTGTTTGCTTGTTAGTTTTTTTAACAAAAAAAACTCTGGGTTCAACTATGACATGTTGAAGGATTATTCACTTCATGTTATTGATTTTTTTCATATTTAAAACGAACATCCGCTACAGATACTCCGATATGGACAATCTATTTATTTAAACACGACGAGAATTTTTTTTATCTCTGAAAACTCGATTCAATCATGAGCGTACGCAAATAAATTAATCGAAACAATTGCAAAATAAAAAAAATATTTTAAAAATAGACATTTCATCTCACAAAACTTACCAGCAATGAAATATCTATCAAACGTGTGTATATGTATTTTTTTAAAGTCAATTTTGTATACATAAAAAAAAACGTTTGAATACTGTTTAAAATATAAATATCACAAAAATAATACTTTTTTTTCCGGTATATTAATTTAAAAAAAAATTTCCGTTCAATAATTGCAAACATGCGAAACTTCGCAAGCCATATTTATCAGGTTTATATCTTCTTAAGCGTAGTTCAATACACATGGCAATAAATTTGCGTGGCTCATTATGGCATCACGACTTTATAACTGCACACCCTAGGCGTTATATGGTGTTCTCTGCGAGCACTAGACAAGGTGGTAATCCTACTTGCATGGCAACACAGCTCCAAGCATTCCAACACGGCTTTAGGAGGACCGGCCAGCGTCATCAGTGCCCTGCGCGACAATACTCGGCCGACTGGGCTTGCTGTCAGCTCAACTACAAGCTCAACTTTTTGCTACTAAACGATAAACTCAAGAAATTAAAAATTTTCAAAAAAGTGAAATTCATTTTTAAAAAACACTTCTTCGATGCATTAAATTATATTATTACCTCTTTTGTACTAAATAGATAAAGAAAAAAAAAACGTTAATCAGCGTGAGTGTTTTGTTTTATATATTAGAAACGTATTCGTAAACATATTGAAAAATATCAATAAATAAATTTTTATATTTTCGTAGCATATGCCATTTTACCTTTTCTCCGCGTAGATTTGTTTAATGAAGTTTTTTTTGTAACAAATTTCAGAAAAATTCATGAGTACCTTTCAATCATTTTGTTTTATCCATTAAAAATATGTAACATTCATAATAAATAAAAAAATTACTCTAAGCTACTGATTTTTTCGAACTTTTTATAAACCATAGTACTTTCAGTGGCATTCAAAATAATAATGAGAAATTTCTAAATAAGCGTTTTGTATTTATATTCAATACATGAACAAGACAGTGGATATGTGTTTTTTAGTCCGACTTATAAAAGAATATTGCATAAAGATATAACTACGATATATTAAATTCGTGTATATTAACGCATGTAATTAATTAAATAAATGTTTGTTTTCCTCACCACCAGCGAGCGAACACCCATTTTTAAAGTGTAATATACCGAGTGACCTAACTAAACTACCCCGCTAAGAGGCAGTAACTCACCCTCCCCCGCGCGGCATAACTCTGGCGGCCCCGGCTTTGACATTAGTTGCTATATTTCGGAATATTCATAAAGATAAACAGGATTTATGTCGCCATAAAGTAGTGCGCCGAGTGGCCGCCAGGGGCGCCGCGCTCTTTTGTTTTACAAAGCGCCATCTCTGGCGCTTTTAATTAAGTTGCAACTTTTTCGAATAATTCAGTGCCTTAAGATTTTAAGATGTTTTATATTGCATTATCTGCGTTTCTGTCGTTCATCGCTTTCTGGTGCAAAAACAAAAAAATACGTATTAAATATTAGACATTGAAGATTTTTCATAACGGAATGATAAGCAGAATAATCGTTTTTATAAATATTCGGCTGCACGATATCTGAGACATTATTTTTAATTGCAACTTATTGGAGACAAATACTGGGTATTCAGTTTTACGCGACATTTCAAAATAAATTTTTTGAAACATCCAAATCGGTTATATCACCACTAAAGTCTACATCAGCATAAAAAAAATCTGCACGTAATTTTTATTAATTTAAAAATAATATTAATAAACAAGGGTTCAAGCCAATAAAATAAAGAGTTTATTTCATTTATTTTGTACTCGCACAAAATTTTCTTCCGATAAATAAATAAGTTTACTGGCGGTGTTTCAAGGGTTAAAAGTGGGCGGGCTTCCTCCCCTCGGGGGTCCTAATTACCCCCCCTCCCCCGGCTGCGATAAATTGTCGATGCCAGTCCCACTCTCCACACCTCGACTCCATAAACAGCCGAGAATGCGACGGACTGCTGCATCGCCTCTTCTGCGAGCTACCGCGACTCGGTCCCCAGAGGTAACCAAGGTGGTCAAAGGGATAACTGCGATTTCAATTA
Organism: Atopsyche davidsoni; assembly: GCA_022113835.1. NCBI lineage: Eukaryota > Metazoa > Arthropoda > Insecta > Trichoptera > Hydrobiosidae > Atopsyche > Atopsyche davidsoni. The sequence goes on from JAILWY010000021.1 coordinate 5,857,099, forward strand.
AATACATTATTACTACTCATTAGATAAATTAGTTATAACAATTTTGTAATCGTGCATTTATAATGTCAAGTATTGTTGTTAATCATCAAATGTAATTAACATGAATTAATCGCCTACACAGGGTCACGCTGGTCGAAAGCATTGAGATGCCGAAACGCGATAACCAAAAAAAGTGGGCTTGAATTATATATAAAAAAATATATATTGTTCTCATCGTTTCATGTTACAATTTTTTTTTTTAGCTTTAATTATTTTAAGTAATTGTATATTGTAATGAAACGAATAATATTGAAATAAAAAACAATGCTTAGTATTCAATGTCTCATTGCATAAAGCGCTGCACCACCTTTGCGATCAAAGTTGAGCATGACGATCGTCATTGCAACCTTGTGCTAATAAATAGACATCGGTTCTTATACCGAATGCATGCAGTGAATATCAACCCCAAGCTCGCACTCGGTCGAATAATGTCTGGGATATGAAGACTTTAGGGATCTAAAGGAATTTGCAAATATCTCCCGTTATCTTTAAAGCCCTCGTATTCAAACACACATCGAGACGAACGCCGAAAATCTAAAATATCAACTCAAAAGAGAGTCAGTATAAAATATATACATATTATATACATCAATAAATTTTTATTTTATTTAAAGATTTAATGAATTATTAATTCACATTATAAAGAGATTTGAAATATCCTACCAATTAGCTGTTAGTACCAGTGATAAATTAATATCAAGTAAAAAAGAATATCAAGAGTTTCCCGGAATTCTGTTCAAATTTGCAAATTAACTTCAAATTGTTAATAAACAAACTCATGACAATACATCGAGCAAATTTATTTCTCTTTTATTACTGTCTGAGCATACAATATCCAGCATTAAATAATCTTAAATAGTTTTCTTGCCCAGCTAATGCCAAGAAGCGGGCATTAAGCTCCAGCAGCACATTGGAGGGATCATAAAAAGTTACTGAATTGCATTCCATGAAGATGATGCACTAAAACTTGCATCAAGAGCCGAGGGCATAATATCATAAGACTTTGGCATTTCGGTCGCCTTTAATTCGACTCTTGAGAGAATGAGGCGAGCTAGTGCCAACTGTGGGGTTTGTAGAATGAGGCTATTCTGACCCATATCCAGAAATTACCTAAAATTAAGAAAAATAATTCTTTTCATCTTAGATATACATACATATAAATATATATGAATCATTCTATTTTGTTTGACTAAAAAATACTTGAAATTTTACTTCTCTTAATTTTTAAATTTAATTTTTATTTAATAATATTCCCTTATTTTTTAAAAAGATCGTTTGATCGTAATATATGAGTGTAATAAATAATTTATTTGAATTGAAATATTAAAAATACTGAAAATGAATAAAAAAAATTGTAGACTAAAATCTTTTAAATTTTTTCATATTTGTATTATTAACAAAAATACTTATTAAAATAAATGAAATAAGCCTATGTAATACTTATGGATTAATATGGGCGTCAATTTTCTAAATTTCAATTTAAAAAAACCCCCTTCAAGTATTGTTTTATATTGAAGGAATATGTATTTTTTAATAATTTTTTCTAATATGGATTTTTGCGGACAAGAAGATTTCCTTGCATTCCCAGCAGAGCCCGGTGACCGGCGCGGCCCGCCCACTTCCGGCGGGCGGCGGCCATCTTGCCGAGCGGAAGTCATAAACCACTTCCGCAAGCTGCTAACTGCTAACGTCTTACTTAAGCGGCGCCCAATTATTTACGGCCTTCTTACCCCTTCCGTACTATTTAGCCCAGTGGCTCCCAAACTTTATTCTCTCTGTTCCATGGTTGATCATCACTCAGCCCTTATACATTGACAATAGAAACTTCGGTGGATGGAGTTTGTAAATACGCACGGCCGACGGCTTCAGGACTATCGTTAACGTCACGGACCATTCTTCGATCCCTGGTAACTTAATCCAGGAAATAACATGGGAATGCTTCACCTTTACGTATAATATTATACTAAAATTTCATAAAAACCGTTAAGCCTGATAAATGATACCACTTATATCACTTAATATCGTTTAATAAACATAATGGTTTCAATACAATACAGTTTAGTATTTTTTTAATGAGAAATGAATTTTAGTGACTTAAAGGAAAGATAAAGTTTTTAAAATATATCAAAGATGTGATAATACAAAACAATGCGCATGATAAGTAAACGTGGTTAAATGAAATAAATTAATCATTTAAATTTTAAAGGTTGTAAATTTAAAATAAATTAAATAAAAAAAAACGAAAAATAATATTTGTAAGTAAACCTTTTTTTGGCTTTTTGTTTTTAAAATATTATATTATTTAAAGTAGATCTAATGTATTTTATAATCCCAGTGCAAATATTTGATATCAATTTATTAAATATTAACGAAAACTTTGTTTCAATTAAAATTGTATTTTTGGTAAATTTTTAAAATATTTTTTAAGATGATAAATATTACGAGTTGGTATACAATTACAAATTTTAATGCAATATTTTAAATTTGAACACAGTTTTTGACTTTTTATTAAAAAGAAAAATAACTCTTTGAGATAGGATTATGCACTCTCACCAAAAATAAATTAAATATGGCATAATTCAATAAAAGTTTGAGAAACCCGGTGACCCGTTGCCTCCGCGCATACCCCAGCGTAGGGGAGTAATAATAAAAAAAATATTTTTTTATGTTTGTTTCAGCTGTAAAGGCTCCCGGGTGTAAGGACTTCCTAACTAGGTGTAATTTACGAAGGCTTTAGTGTTAAACTACCTAAGGGAAAAATCTTTATTCAAATAAGACAATCATAACAATAAAAAATAAAATCCAAGTCTTGTGTCCTCATTTTATAATTTAAAATCATATACATATATATATATATATATTTATATATTTATATTTATATATATATATTTATTTATATATATATATATATATATATACATATATATACATATATATATATATATATATATATATATATATATATATATATATATATATATATATATATATATATAAATATAAATATATAAATATATATAAAAATTAAAACTCACTCATCATGACGGATATCCATAATAGTAAACACTTCCGCTCAATTTGTTTTTTACAGAAATTAAATTTAAAAACGTTTTTAATCGAATCGAGATTAAATATATTCAAATTCAACTATTTATATAATTTGAAAGCATAATACAAGCCGTGTTGTTATTGCTTTTGTAAAGCTATATTATTTAACAAGTGAATATTTTTGCATACTTGAGAATAAATTCGATACGCATTGTGCTTCTATAGACTCACATAGGAAGTAACGTTTTTATAAATCTATGAATGTAAGTTTATGTTAACATCACAATGACGGTTTCTACTACCCTGAGCTTGTGGGTTTTCATGTGAGGCAACGAAACCGCCACTGGAACAATATTTTTTAGCTGGTGCGACTACGACAGGCTATGGAAGCAACAACAGGAAAGCCGACAGAAAGAAACCGAAGTATTAGCCACTCGTACAATATATCAGCTAGTCTACTATAAAATATTTCAATTATGTTTTTGTACGTAATATTTTATCATAATATTTCAACAGCAGTTTTTTTTCCGGATGAGAAAACATCTAAATAAAAACATATCAGAAATTAAATACAACGTCAGTACTCGGAGGCGCTGTTAGCACGGCAGTGCCCGAAACAATTTACCTCGCGGCCGTAAAGCGTGGAAGTAAATTAACCCTTATCAGAGAAATATTTTAATGGCCCCGCTTAATCTTACCGCTCAGAAGCTCAAGTGTTTTCGTAAAAACTGTCAGATGTCGGCCGCGCGCCACTGGAGCCGCTGGGCTGGCCTGCTACTCGACTATTCATCGTCTTGTGCACACACAATTCATCGAATTACGTGTCGAAATATATATTTATCCATTTGATTGAATATTAAACTATTCCAAAAATGTTTATGCTTTTTAACGTTTTGAATCGAATGGTTAAGAATCAATGCGTAACATTTTTCTGGGGAATTGACAACCCACAATGAATTGAGTATTCGAGCTTTATTCTCAATGACGATCAGGAACGTTACCGATATTTTTTTAAAGATATTAAAGAGTATCTCGTATAAAATATAGACAAAATGATATTATAATAATTCAATGAGCTGATTCTCACAGTATGCGACTAATATTTTTTTCACGATTAGATTTTTTACGTGATATAAACAAGTGAACGAGTCGATGAATTCTCCATCGGTGAATATTTTGCCTATGCCGAGCGATCCAGGTCTGTCATGCAAATGACTCTGAAGCCTTTGATGAAAAAGTGCGGAAATTACAGTGGCGTAGGCAAATAATTTCCGCGAAGGGTTTATTTATGATTCTTTTTCAGTGCTGTCAGTCAGCGATTTATTCGCCGTTTACCTGTCGCGGCCAGGAGTCCCCGCTAAGCGCCGCCCCATGGCACAGAATAAAAAATATAAAAAATTGGCACATCAAAGTCGCGACTGATTTGTGCTCGTCTTTTGTAGTCGCTCTCCCTCCCCGGCCTTTGCGGTGACGTGAAAAATGATTAATTTTTATATACCTCTAGATTATTTTGAAGTGAGATAAATCAGCAGGTACTTTTAGATGTTTCTTTTTTTTGTTTTTTCTACATCAAATAATATATACATATATCAAATAATATAAACATATATATAAATATATATATATATATATATATATATATATATATATATATATATATATTTATATATTTATATTTATATATTTATATTTCATATAATATAAATCCAAGCGATAACGTAGTCAAAGTAAAGAATAAAATAAACTTGCTCATCAATAATCTTTTCATAGTGATTTTGTTAAAGTATATTTAAAACGACGTTGAAACATAACTTCCACTTTCCATCCATCATCATAATTCTTAATGTGGCTGAAAAACAAATAAAAATTCACGTCAGAACAATCGGGAGGCGGCCGCCGCACAGGAGGTACCCGATATATATCGGTCCCGATCCTTTTATTCCACCGATAATATCGTAAATTCAATAATTTCGAGAGAGTAGCCCGACACCCTGGAAGCGCTAGAGGTGACACAACACATGTTACTTATAATACAGAGGTAACAAATAAAAATATTATTGTATCAAATACTAAAAGAAATTTCAGTATCATATTGCCATACAAAGCAACTTTTATCTCCCGGCCTATTCGATACAGCTTACAGTCAACGCACACACAAATTATGCACATACTCAACTAATTATTATTATTTTTATTTTTTTAAGTTTATTAAATCAAAATTTAAATAGAGCCCTATGTTCCGAATAATAGTATATAATGATATTATAAAAATAATGTGATAAGATTTTATACATTTGAAATGTTATAATTATTTCCGTCAATTATTTTAAATCATTATTCAGTTGTATATAGATTAAAAATCACCATGATAATAATTATCATCAGATTGATCTATGTACTTTTAAGCATTTGAAAATTAAACATTGGCATTGTAGCCTTTTTATATTAATGTTTAAAAAGTTATTTATTATAAAACATTTTTATAATAATAAAGAACCAAATTATAAATATTGTAAAAATGTTGTTTTTAAATTTAAGCTATGACGCGCATAGTCGCATTAATAGTTATATATATTTTTTAAGTTTAACATTTCAAACTTCTTATATTTATTGGATGATCACCATTATAGAACCTCAAAATGATAATATCATCAAGTAGAGTATATTATTGTACCCGTTTACTAAGAAGCTACCGATGCCCATTTTGTTTCACCATACTTTAGAGTGAGAGCCCGCTGGAGAAATATCCCTAATAAAATTGGACATTTGAAAGTGCGTTTTTTATAGCCGAGAGGGTAACTTGACACTCAATTTCCATCGAGATATACCGCTTCCCCCTGCCAACAATATCGTGTTATACCGGAGTACCTACTCGGCACTCTCTATACTCGAAGGACTCTTTAAAAGTTTAGTGTCCTGCTCAGCCAGAGGGATTAATGCCGCCCTTACGGCGAGGCCTCAGACACCAAACATCAAATACAGGGAGGTCTCCAGTAGCAAAAGGTGGGATATGACACTACAAATACTTTTTAATGGACTATATTAATATTATTGTTAATAATCTATAAATAATAAAAAAAAATTAAAAAACAAACTTCTTTGTCACTTCGAAAAATTCAAATGTCAAAATCCAAATATCAATGATACACTGAAAATAGTAAATCATTCTAGAAGCAACGAAAAATATTAAAGTGAAAATATGTTTATGAAAAAGAAAATTCCGCCATAAAAAATACGGGTGATAGAATTAATTTATAAGTAAAGAACAAAAGATTTCAAGTCTTTAGTGGAAACAATAGATTGACTTTATAGGAAAAGACTATAAACAAAAAATCATTCGTATATAAACAATGTACATTGTTATTTCAATAAAATCGATGGAACCAAGACTGACCGCATTAGTTATTATGTAGTATCAAAATAAATATAATGTTCATAAGAGTAATAAATATTTAAAATTAAAACTATAGTTATATACATTATAGTAAATAAGTATTATTTTTCTAGCAAAACCTGTATGATTTATTCATAAATTTTTCACATAAAACTGTTTTATTTTCAGCCAAAAACCAGCGCGTGATTTAGTAGAGTTATTACAAGGCTAACCTCTAGTATAATGTAAGTTATCCCTCGTAAATATATTAGAAAAAAACACTTTATTCGATTTCCATATCTCGTACGTAGCTCTAATGCGTAATGCAAGTTTATCGAGAACATTCTACCGACCGTATTTCTGTCGATATTGCGTTATGAAAAATTCTTTGTGATAACGGGGATGTTGAAGATACCATTGGTTGTGGAACTTAAGTTCGTAAATCTCCATTACGCACATAGCGTAACTATATTTGAGATTAAATACCAGGTTATATTGATAATTTGAACCCCTCTTTAATAAAATAATAGGCTTTCAATCTTTATTTGATAGTATTTTGATCTAGATATACAAAAAGCTCTTAAATATGATATAAACAATATAAAGAGATACCTATTTAAAAATTATCAAAAACCATCTCATTACTCGTGCGTTTATTTTATATTTATTGATATTATATTTCTATTTTAATACATACTATAAATCATGTTGTATGTGAATCGTTTATGTAAAAAAAATATACAATATTTAAACTCGCTTGTGTTACTTCAACACATTGCCATGTTTTTATAACAGTTCATTTTCCAAATCATTGCAATTTAATATTCAAAAGTAACCAATCAATCTATGTTTGTTTTTGTAATATAAAGAAGCAATGATTTTTTTTTATAAAACATTAATTTTTTTCACAGGGGTCCGGACACCTGTGAAGTTTTGGATGCTCTGGTCTACATTGTAAGCGACGGTGCTTCCCCACGTCAGCGGTGTTTTGAGACTCTTTGCTCTGTCATACAAAACGCGGAGCAAGTCCCCGCGGACGGACGAGCGAGGATACTTCACCCAAGATGGCGAGAAGCTCTTCAATGGACCTGCAAATGGCCGCGCATTGCAGGGGATTGCCTATTGAACAAATTATAAGTTTTGACAAGTTTCTGCAATGGCGATACTTGCAACAAATTACCTTTTTGGCGAGGGGTCGTGTTTTGGGAAAAATAATACTCAACGACAATTGGTACGCGATACGCGTAAAACAACACTTGCGCCGATATAATAGTACATGTAAAAAAATAGCTTAAGAATTGAAAATAAAGGTTTCCCAACGCACATGTTTTGATCTAATATATATTTAAAATACAAAAAAAATATATTATTCGGATTTTCTAATTAAGCTTGTATTTTTTTCAAATGACTATTATTCATAAATGTAAAATAATAACTTCATGACAAAATATTATTTAAATTAGTTGCATTATTTTAATCATAATTAGGTGTAACCTCGTTTTGAATTTTATATAAGTTTCGGGTGAATTTTGAGTTTCTAAAAAAAAATTGTTTTGGCAATAAATTCGTATGAGTATTTATTGTAAATCTAATAAATATTAATGAAAAGATCTTTACAAATATTTAAAAATTAAACCACAAGTTTCAAAAATATTTACAAAACTTCGTTAGTCATTTCTCATACGCAGCCAGGGGATCCTTCGGGGACTCGACAACACTTTTCAGCGATAATTTTTCTCCGTTTTCTGTAATTTTATATCGACAATAAAAATTTAAAAAGTACTCTGTCATAATTATTCCATATTTTGATAGATTAAATAAAAATAATTTTGACAGTGATAAGTTAATTTTATTTTTAACGAATACACTGAGCAACTGGAGTGCCTATTTCTTTTGAAATTTAATATTTAAGAAATTATGGTAATAAAAAAATTAGGTTGAATTATTTTTATACGTCTCCATCACTTTTTTTTAATTTTATAATTTCATTTTTTCTTTTCAAAATTCAACAAACTACCTTTAATGAAATTATTTTTTTATTTTAGGACATACGTTGGGTCACTAACTACATTACATGTACAATAGATAATATATTTTTGAAATAATTTTATTAGCAATGTCTATTCATGGCTGCATAAAGACCTTCCCTTGCGCCAGCCAGGACCTCCAGTTCTACGCAATAGAATAGGATTATTTCACCGGTACGCATTAGATCCTCTGGATTATTTTAAACCGATTTTCACTAAAACAGTTCAAATGTGCTTCCACCGAACCGAGAAACACGATAGTTTTTAAAAAAATTCTTAAAAAAAAAATTAATATTTTGAAAATGATACTCTTTTTCAATACATTCTTTTTTTATACAGAATTTGCACTCTCAAAAAAAATATGCTTAGGTATACAGTGAGGGGACAAAGCCTGTAAAAACAGGGTTGCCAAATTAAAGGAATGAATCTTGCAGCGGGGCGGCCATCAATCCAGCATTGCCAATCGCTTAATATGTTAGCCCCGACCCACCCCTCCCTCTCCCAACACCAGCACCAACCCCAGCCTCCCGCTCCCCCAACTCCCACCCCGGGCGCCTCGTTAGGCGGAACTGCTGACAAGTACTACGAGAATAGCAAGCGTAGGTAAAAATTGAACTGCTTTTTTAAATACATTTAATTGTACCGTAAATACAATATGGTAAGACAAAAAACAAGCTAATTGAATAATTTAAAGAAAAAAAAACTTAAAGGGTGGAAGCACTCGGTGTATTATTTTTTCGCAGTCTCCAAGCCATTTGATTATGAATTTCACATTTGTCGACATACATCAGTTTTATATTACGAATCACCACTTTTATAAGTACAATAGTTCATTTCAGTTCCCTAGATAAAAAAATTTAGACGTTATTTCCATTCAACAAGATCTCACTTACTGTTATTTCGCATATTTTTTTATCATTCACCCTGCCGCCCGATGTTTAACACGTTGTTAGTTTAAACACTGATTTTAAAGTTACCGATGAATATTAATAATTATTTAATATACCCGCATTTAGCCCCATACAAGTCTTATAAAAATATTTTTTTGTAAATAGGTAGTACGGTGAATTTAATGTAAAAACTGTATATTATTTTGTGAAAACATTTTAATGTAAAATTTATAAATCTCGTTTAATTATGGTACAGACTCACCAGACCATGATGGACTTGAAGAAAGTAATGACTTCAAACTTCACCTGTCTCAAAAAAAAAAGTTTTTCTAGCCATTACATGAGTGAATATATTAATTAAATATTGTATTCATGTTTAAAAATAAAATATCTAATCAAAAAAAAATATTTTTAATTGAAATATATCTTAAAAATGAAATTTCCCATCTGCGCCGCCCCGCCTCGCTGCTCTCGGAAGCCGTGCCTCTTGCCCTTTACTTCAAGCCGTGAATAAAAGTCTCGTCCCGGTAAGCCCTCCGCTGGATTGGCGAGTCAAAACAATTTGTTGTGTTTTTAATTAAAATGTGCCCTGGCAACACCGAGAGCCATTACCGACTTGACAAACGGAGACGAATAAAACAAACGGGCGGGAGGTTCTTGTTGAAGAAAAATTGCCGCCCGAGGAGGCTTTGATTGCTGCATATTTAAATTGAACTAGGAAAGCTGTAACAATTGAATTTTGAATAATTATTTTTTGAAAACCACTTTCTTATCTAGAGTTCATTTATAACTTTTTAGAAGGAATCGAGAATGGAACTAAGCTTGCAAATATATTAGTTTTATACGAAGACCTAAAGTGAATAATATACTATCTTGTATAAATATCATACATTCCCTTGTGGGTTTTTTTTTTTTTTTTTTTTTTTTTTTTCATATTCTTGTATAAATAATAAACAAGGCATGAACCAACATGTACCAGGGTAGATGAATATTAATACACTTTGCGGTGTTTTACTTGAAAAGGTGTTCAATTTACAATACTTAATGGATAGTAATTGATACGAAGTATATCAATTTAAAACACGATATTTGCTTAGTGGGTACTTTTAATCAAGATACCAAATGATCAAAATGTCATGCTATTTTTGGTTCTTGGTATCCGTGATTTGATCTATATCCTGACTTGAGAATTTATTATTTTTGATTTAAAAAATCATCACTTGAGACAGTGTGACAATTAAAAAAATATTGATTTAATCATACAGTAATATTTATTAATTGTATTTTATAAATATAATAATTTGGGGGCATTGTGAGTTGCTCGTTGACCTGCCCTGCAGCGGGCGTGTCGTCAGACATCAGACGTCCGCCGTCCGCCTCCGACGTAAGCCGATCAGACGCTAACGGATTGCGATCCGCTTTGTAGGGACATCTGGGAAAGCCTTGCTTATGGCTGATATGTTGGAGAAACGTATATGTATGCTTGTTTGTGGAATTCCAAGAACCATTATCTTACAAGCATATACTTTATTTAATAAATACGATAAAGTGAAAATGTTTGTGATATATGAGAACACGATTAAATCTTCAGTACAAAATTATTTGATACACAAGATAAAAGTAATTATAACTTTTTAAGCATAGCAATAAAAATAGGAAATTAGTAATATTTTAATCATTCTCTTAATACGGATATTTATTTATAAATAGTACAACCTAGGATAGACATGTATGCTCTGGTGAAATTTTGCATGAATGTAAACTTACTTAGTCCTATCGATTGTTTGAATTCAATCACTAATGTAGTAACATTGTTTAAAATAAATTCATGTTAGATATAATTTATTTTATTTATTATTGCCTTTTAATGTATTTTAAAATAATTAAATATTCTACTTTTTGTAAGCCATCAAAAATCATATAAATAATTTTACGCTTTTAAAAAGCGGTAATACGTCCGATGATGACAAAAAATTTATCCTATAACGTGAAAGTAACCCCTAAGCAGTATCGGTAATTTGATCCCGCTCAGCTTTCATACTTTAAATACATAATAATTGCACGAAGCCTCTACAACCAAAGTATTAAATTATATTCGCAATATTTTATTTTTTTTAATAAATATAATTTATAAAACGCAAATATAACAAAATACAGTATTTCTATATGATTTAAAAAAAATTATATTAAATTTATTCTAGCGTAAGCTTTATCTTGTATTTGACGCATGTATTTTGATATATTCCAAGCTTAATGCGTAATAATCTAAATACATTTGTAAATCGTTATAATGTCATCCAAAAAATCTAAAATATTCCAAAAGCATCATTTTCCAGTTCAGCGATCGTCTTTCAAAGAGTACCGAAAGGTTTTTTTTTATCAGGAGTCGACACCGCCGTATTATTATTTTTCGGGGAAATTGAATCATAAAATAAAGGTAGACCTCCCTTCATACGTCCCGCTGCGAGCATGGGGCTCTCAATACCGCAGAATCGTGTTTACGCCGAGCTAAAGCCTCTTCAGGAGATTTGGAAAAATTTCACTCTCTGGGTTAAGTATGAAATTGGTAGAAGCTAGTTTTTGCGAACTATTTTCGGGGTGTTAGATACAACAAACTCAGGCTTACTTCAGTCATAGGGCTCAGTGGCGTGCACTGTCAAAATGTTCTAGTATATTAAAACAAAAAGGGTTGGTAATGGTTGACATGGATGCATCAGTGGCTGGGAGTAGGAATTACAGCTGAATTAGTAAGACTGCCTCAAGACAATTCAATAAGATGGTCACCAAATTAATTAAAGGCGAGGAAGGTAATGGTTTGTAAAACTTCCACATAAATTTTATTATTTGTGTTTTCTATTATTTAATAAGAATATGTATTTTAATATTGTTTATCATAAATCTTAAATTTAATAAGATATTAATAGAAGAATTTTTATTGTGTGTTTTATTATGGTATTTTGATTTATCTACCTATTTAGAATCATGAGTTGCAAGCAGAAAAGGTTAATCTATATAAATTGTGAACGTATGAAAATATATAATAAGACGAAAAATTGAAAATATTTTATTTTCATTTGGAAACTCATATCAATACTTTATACTCAGGGATAATATCTTCCTTATGCCACTTAAAAAATCTAATAGCACTAGAAAAAAAGTGGAAAATTCAATGGTTAATTTCTATTTTACTTTCATTAATAATCATTCATTAAGAACAGGGATCCCCAAACATTTTGCACCCAAGAGTACATTCTGGAATGTCGGTTTGGCGGCGGGCACCATTTAGTTTTTCAAGGTATATTTATAGTTGGACCTAATCAATAATACATATAATGCACAAAAATACTTAATTCCAAAAATATAATTATAAAATATAAAAATTATTGTTTATATTTTTTTTTATAGAGATATATGAAAGTCAATGTGATCGTTGGCATTGCATTTCATTGACCATTGCGTCGTAATTATGAAAGTATGGTGATATTCCTGCTCGTAAGCAATAATCAAGATCTGTAAGTCGAGATCTGTACTTTGATTTTATGATATTAATTGTTGAAAACAATGGATCACACAAGTAAGTATATACAACTGAAAGACGAATTAATTTGTATACCCTCTTTTCACTATATTCCAAAAGCCCTCATCTGATACATTGGATTTCAGAATTATTATTTTCGCTTATATTACGCTGTTTAATTATCGTCTTATCGCAAAAATATTAGGTAGACTTTCTCACATCACCAGTCCTATCGCAAAAATATCAGATAGACTTTCACTTAGCTTTTACTTCAAATTTACCAACGCAAAAATATCAGAGCCACTTTCACCTGACTTTAAAAATAGCATGGACACTTTCAAATAGCTTTCACCTCTTATTTTACCAACGCAAAAATATCAGAGCCGCTTTCACCTCACTTTAAAAATAGCATGGGCACTTTCAAATAGCTTTCACCTCACTTTTACCATCGCAAAAATATCAGAGCCGCTTTCACCTTACTTTAAAAATATCATAGACACTTTCACATAGCTTTTACCTCACTTGTTCTACCGCAAAAATATCAGATTTATATTTATTCAGCAACTTTTCCACCAAGTATTTAAACAATATCGTAAACGCATTATTAGAGGGCGTTATTACAGAGACGAAGACAAACTAAACTACACCTAACAAATGCTATTTCAACAGGTTTATATATGATTTTCTGAAAATAATTATTATTTTAAAAATTACAACGATATATTTATTTTCGCTTATATTTCTCTGTTTAATTACTAAATATTAATATTTTTTATAACGTTTTATTGTAAACATAAATATCTTTTTAACGTGGTCACACATTTGCGGGCGCCATGGTACCCGCGGGCACAGGGTTGGGGACCACTGACGTAGAATAAGAAACATAATTTAAATCCACATATTTTTCTTACATCGAAACCTTGAAACAAATTCAATATTTCAAAAATATAAAGATTTTTATTTATTTACTAAATAAAATTAAATCGATTAATTCTTGTGTCAACTAGATTGAAACTCAGTTTTTTTTTTTAAATAAATAAAAATAGTAGTTTATACTCTTAATATGATTGCAGCTTTCACAGTAGGGTTTACATATAAGCCATATACTGTATATGCATTTTTCTATTTGTATTAAATTGCCCACTCAGGGCTGTTTTCCGCACAACATTCTGGCAACACCAGCCAAATCACCTAATACTCATTCAATGCTGCCAAAATCGCAAGGGCTTCCACCAAAGCCGAGGGAAAGATCGCGGATATTCCCTCATTTGTTGGAGCATATTCAGATCAAAAGCGGTCCGTGGATCTCTCGCCAGTGGCGTGCGGTGCATTTAACTTATTCAATTTATTTTATAAAACTCCGAATTTACTTTATAGATATATACATATAAATAGAGTTATTAAATTTTTCGACAGAAAATAATCAGTGGAACTCTATTTTTAAAACCATTTTTTATTTCAATTTATATTAAGACTAGTTCCGCCAACTTATCGCATTGGCATTTTCAAACAAATCTTTATTTTTATTTTTGCTCTACAGTTTTAATCTATATTTAAATAAAAAAAATTTCATTAGTCATTTGATATTTTTCCTGAGATATAGATAGAAAAATTGTCTCAATAATATTTTTTTAAAAAGAAAAATAGTTTAATGAACCTTTTTTTTTCTAGTTATTTTATTTAAAAAATGCAGAACCATTATATAGATTTCACAAAAAATCAACCTAGTAATTGCTTTGATTTCGATTTGTAAACTCAAGTCGTAATGTCTTTTTTTAACTTTATTTCTTACAAAAAAACAATTTTATAATTAGCTTTCTTCGGGTGCCTCTCCTCAGAGGAGGATGGTGACCATCTCACTGAACATATATTTGTACTGATTCGGCTGTACTCTCGGCTTCCAACCAATCCATTTTTTTCTTAAATTTTCCCTCCCCAATCAGTTGCTTTTATTGGATGCACTATGACAGATTCTGCTATTGGTGAAAAACAAAATCTTCCAAAAACGATTCGGTTTGACTCTTTTATAACAATATTACAGTTTAATTTAAAACAAAACCGGTAGTAAATCAAAAGAGACCGCCCGCTACTGGGGGCAGACCGTATCCCCGTGACGTCACGACAAGCCTTGCAAATCCCCAATAAGCATCTCTCCATTCGCGAGCAGATTTTTCAATTTCTCCCCGATCCCCTTTTCTCTTATCCCCGCCCCGCCGACATCACACTTGGAAGATGCTTCCAATTTTCTACGTGTTTTTCTTCATTCCCCGGCACTTCAAAGGCGCGCCTCTGCGGCCGCGCGCGGGCCGAGACAGGGCTTCGTTATTTTTGTGAATTTCTGATGCGAGTGAAGTTTTTTTATGCGCGTATTCCTTCCTGCACTGTGAGTAGCGCGGAATAAAGGCGATACTGATAGATATCGAAAACAAAATACCGTACCTTATTCTATCTACGCAATTCAGAAAAAAAAGCACGTTCTGAGAATCTAACAAATGTATAAAAAGATCCGCTGTGTTAAATAGATACACGTGCAGAAAATAAATTATAAGGCATAAAAATCTTGAATTTGATTTCCCTGGAGCCTTACATTCAAAATATATGTTCAAATCCGCTACCCACTCTTAATTTTATTAAAAATTTATATTATTTCCATTTGTAGGACTAGCCACAATTTTAAAAGTCCTAATTATTATTTTGATAAGAAATACTCATAAATATTTGATTTACTATTCAAAAAAATTGTTTTTCAAAGTTTCGATCCCGTTACTAAACCTATTATCAGTGATCAGTCTATTTTTAATTTCCTGAAGATGGTTTGAGTACCGAAATCGAAGAAAACGCAGCATCACACCCAAGAACGGAATATTAATAATAACAACGGCCACCAAATCCAAACCAAATGATACCAAATAAACTTATACTAAAATAATGCAAGAATTACTTTTGGTGGGTTAGGTTATGCATAAATTCCAATTTAAATGTTTGATAAGGTCAAACTAGGAAGCAGCTTCTATATAATAAAATAATTTTTGCCTGTACTATATAACAATGTTGTATGAGAGGTATGAAAATATATAGATACTTTGAAAGAAGGTCTCTATAAGAGTTTTACCCCCTGGGGGAGAGTTTTGCGATATTTACCATAAGCCGTGCAAAACAATATCGGAAATGGAGCTCTTCTCGGGGGTTTCCTTGGATTTGAATCCACTAGAGATGATCAGATGATAATAACATCTTTTACCATAACAGGGTAAGTGGAAAATATTTACGCAGCTATACAAACTCTATCTACTCATATATGTAAAAACAATAGGGTGCTCTTTATTCTTACAACTTTGATTTTTCTCAAGTTTTCAATTTGATTTAAAATATTTTTAAAATATTTCGTTATTAAAGAGATGAAAGTATGATTTTTTAAATCGTAAACTATAAACGAGGTGTATTGCACAAGCTTTTTTACTGTGTGTATTTACAAATATGTATGCAACTCGCAACATGTCAAAATAATTTATTAGTTTTATTTGATTATTTTCAGGACATTTGTCTCCAGACCAGCTCTCCCAGAATGAGATTCGCCTGTCAAGACGAGGAGCAGCCATTAGCATTCTTTCCACTGAACTAACAAGCCAATAATTCCATACATATTTAACTTAAAATATAATAAAATACAACATATAAAAATGATACCGGTTCATTGCCTCAATCAACATCAACATTGTGTATCAAAATAAGTAATGCTTATGTATTTTAACAGAAAAACCAATGAAATTCATCTGCACCGTTTTACTATGGTAATTGTTTGAAATAAAATTTTATAAATCATACAAACAACATCATATTTCAGAATAATACAGTAAAGCCTAATTTTCGCCTTTTAAAAGCTAAGCACTCATAAACAAAAATAATTGTTTAACCAGTCTGTCGTGAATATTCATTTTTTGGTGCTCAGCCAGAAAAAAAAAAAAAACAATATTTGTTCCTCATTTTTTTTCATGCTCCTGTCCATGTACTTGACTAATAAAAAAACACTACACAACTTTTGAAACAAATCATTTGTAAACACGTCCAAGTCATTTTCGTCGTTCACGTCCCTGCGCAAGTTTTTTTGATATGTCCATCGCATCGCTAAAAATATTTCAAAGTACGATAGTTTTGTGAGACATTCAATTGAGGTTCGGTGCTCATTTCCGCAGGAGAGCACAAGTTCCGCTCTGAAATTAGACAATTGCAACAAACAACCCTAAACCGTTTACCGCGACGTGCCCGGAGCGCCCGCCGGCCTTTGTTCGCGCCGCGCTGAAATCCCGTTTATGATCGAACGTGGTAAACACCTTTTGATATTTAAATTGGCAATCTCATTCGGAATGACATCGCAGCTACATTTTTTTATTTTTTATTACAAACTACAGCGCCGCTCAAACAATCCCCGGGAGGGGCTGCAGGAGAGGCTCTGCGAGGCGAGGCAGTGGCGTCCTATTCATTTTCCAACTCGATCAAAAACTACTTTAAAAGTGTTATAAGAAAAATGCGCTTTTAAAATAAATAAATTGAATATTCTCTGAAATTATTATTATGACAACACCCGATTTATAAATATTTCAAAATATAGAAACTAAGGACTAGCACCTACTTTATGTACAATTTATGTTCTCGTATGACGTTCATATTGTATATAAAATACAAATATTATCATTGAAAATTTTATCACTACATTCATAAAAGTTTCTCCGAGAGGTCTACAGCGTATTTTGCGGTAAAATTAAAATATTATTGTTTAAAAATATTTATATAACAAATAAAAAATGCTTGTATAGTATTTAGAATATCTATTAAATAAAGTCAAATCGAACTATATGATGTAATTTTTTTATAAATAAGTAAATTTTTATCTATGTGCCAATAATTATACCCAAAAAAATAAATACCTAGTGAAAATTTTATTGTTTTTTTTTGTGGCAGCTCTATTCTCCAGCATGTATTAATACTAACGCTCCAAATAGGTTTCTTTGAGAAAAATGTTAAATAATATAAGGCAGCCCACCCACGCCGAGCGCCCCGACGGGGGCGTCTACCCCGGAATTGACAGCCTGATCCTCCGCCAAAGTTCAAAGGCTTTTGTTAAATAAACACTAAATAAACATCCTCAAAGCGCCGCGAAATATTACAGATTTTTATTTTAGGCGTCATTTAATATTTTATACCTTCGAAAATTTTGAGTCCTTGTTTATCCAACACATATTAGAGGGCCGTCGTGTATTTTTATTTATTTACAAAACGTGCAATCAATATTTTACTGTTTAATTTAAAACAATCACTTTTTTATTTTAATGATGATAGATCAAATATAAGGCTGT
This sequence comes from Atopsyche davidsoni, assembly GCA_022113835.1. Lineage (NCBI taxonomy): Eukaryota > Metazoa > Arthropoda > Insecta > Trichoptera > Hydrobiosidae > Atopsyche > Atopsyche davidsoni. The sequence goes on from JAILWY010000021.1 coordinate 5,875,347, forward strand.
ATACTTTATCTATTGACAATCAACCTGTATGAATTAAAATATTTTTAATTTTATTTTAATAATTCCTATGTATAAAAATATAGCTTTAAAAAGAAATATGATTTCCTGAAGCATTACATAAATCCATTTAAAATACTTTTCAATCTAAAACTAGCTATTGGGTGATATTCTCCATCATAATTCTTCACTGATTGCATAAAATTCCTTGCAGTATCCTGTAGGACCCCTCCCCGCAGTGCCGTGTGGATGACAGCCATTTTGATCAAAGCCTTTAATTTGTTGATCAGAAAGGAGACCGCTCAGCGGCGAACGCCGAACAAACTGCGAAAAATACAATTTCCTCGGCTATTTATATTCCAAGGAAATTCAACAACCAAACGAGAATAATTTCAATTTTGGATTTTGCTTTATGTTTATGCTCTTTTGTGCATACAAACGTGAAAATAAGAAGAGCTTTGATGCCACAACTCGTGCGATTTTTTCATCTGTTCGTATCAAGATAACAGTCCAAAAGAAAGTAAATCCACCAAATTTTAAACTACCTTATTGATTAAAAATATGCATCTTTTTTTTAAATATTTGTAACAATAGGCAATTGGTTTTCGTATAAAAATGTGATTTAGATGTTAATATAAATAAAATTATACCGGATGTGTGCAATTTCGCAAAGAAATGCACTAAATGTCCATAATAAAAATAAAACTTAATATTACTCCTATTCTGTGGGAATGTGTATTACAAGCAAAGGCAAAAAACAATTTACAAAATTAACTTGAGTGTTATTTTATCCATATATTAATGAATTAACAATAATTTATTTTTTAACTTTCTTATATTTACACTTTTTGGTAGTTTTTTTAATAAAATTGAATCATTACATGAAAAAAAAAATTTCAATTATTTTTGGCTGCTTACTGAATCATAATTTTGGCAGGGCAGCTGCAAACAATAATTAGTAAAATTGCTAAGTACAAGTATTAAAAGGTAATGTCTCTTGTTTACACAGCGTTTGCCCAGTGGGCACATAATAAAAATTAATTAACCTAGCATTTACACTTTCATACTTGGAAAAACAATAAAATGTGTTCGCCAAACGGACACAGGACTGTTATGTGTGTTTGGTACGTCGTTAAAATAATCTTTATTGGTGAGCTTATTATTTTTATATTGGAAACATTATTTGTTAAACAACAATCGCGGTACTTATCAAAAAACATCATCAGCACTTTTTTAAATTAAAAAAATATCATGAGAGCGTTCAAAGTGTAACAATCCAATTAATACACACGAGTTATAGATATGCAAACTGTAAACTCAGTTTGTTGATTGTTAAGTGAGGCAAACTTATTTTACGATAAAAATTATATTTTTAATTCACTCTCTCGGGAGAGCCTTCATTTTTTTCTCGGTACTTTAATTAAATTTCAACCCGTAGTTAAATGGTAAGTGCTATTAATATATGTGGTTATTGAAAAAAAAAAAAAAAAGGTTACTTGCATAATGAGTGACAAAACTTTTTTTATTATTTATTTCTTAAGAGCAACAATTATTATACTTGTAGGAGACAACTTAAGTTATTTTGAAGTGGAAAATATAATATAATACTTCTTGGAAAGAAAACTTTCCCTTTTGTTTTATTTGGACGGAAATACTTATTTACACAAGTCGATACATGTTTTTTTTAAAAAAACTTTTGAATTAACAGTGAGGATGTGTTTTCATAAAATTATGACCTAAAATGTGAAGATGGCTTCAAAATACGGATTCGACATTTCAACTGAAATAAAATAGCGTCAAATCTAAAAGCATCTGTCAAAGCCTGCATCTGCAGTGCTTACTCTACCCCCGCTGGATGTCACCCGTAAAGCGCTATCTTCAAGGGGTAAGTACCCACCAACCTGCCAGGGTAAATCGGGTGAATAGCGAGTTTATCCGCAGAGCGAACCACCGAAGAGAGGGCTTGTGTCAAATTTATTCAAAAGGTACAAAAAAAATAATATTTGACATCAAATTTAGCTAAAAATAAAAATAGTTTGAGAACATTCATATTTTTTAACGAATGAAACAACAAAATAGTATTAAGTCTACAGTATTGATGAAAACGTAAATAGAGCGTTTTACACCAAAACCATAATCTACATTTATACAAATATGTATATTTTATTTATCTTTATTATTTAATTATTTATGACGGTTAATCTCATTAATATTTTTATAAGGATTTATTTCACGTGATTTATCCCAATAGTTGTAACGCCGAATAGTTTCTATGAAACGTGGAAATTTACTTTTTTTTACAGAGTTACGTATTTTCAATGCATAAATCATCAACATATCTAACCGTAAAAAAATGAACTAAAATATTTAAAAAATTCAACAATAAAGTATTTAAAACAAACTTCATGAATTTCCATTTCAAAAACTATTAGAAAAATTATGCCATTGAACCTGTTAAAAATTAATGTATTGTTAGTGTATACTAAAGTAATTTTTTTTTGTGGGCATTCCTTTACTAGATATTTTTTTTCATTACAGTTTCAAGGTAAATGAGAGCGCGTATCTGTTTATACGGAAATCTGAGCAAATATTCCGCAGAATACGGCGCTGGCAGGGCGCTTGCTCGCTTGTTTGGCCGCCGGGGTATTTTTTAAAGTCGTTTCGTATTAAAATCTACTTGTCGCCAGGCGCTAATAATCGTAAATATCGCGCACCCTCCTGCGGCGAGCCGGATAAGCCAAAAAATACTATTACATTAGGCTTATCGGCCTCCTGGAGCCGAGTACGTCAGCGGCTCGCGGCCGCGCGCAGGGGAGGCGCTTCATCCTACTCGAAAACTCCACTTTGCTGCTGGACCCAGCGAACCAGGAGAAGTGAGCCATTGACCCATCTTATCCATCATCGGGGTTGAAATCTTCCGTCATACAACATGTCCACGAGAAATAGTGATGAGCCCGAGAAAAATGAGTCTGAATTATTTTAGACCCGACTATCAAATACAACAAAAATTTAACACGATCAAATGTACTTAAATTGTATTTATTTTCACTTCATGTAATTAAAATTAAAATAACTTTGGTGAATAAAAAACCACTGAAAAAGAAAACTTACAAACATTTGCTAAATATAATACATAAAAAATAAGTATTATCTAATTTAAAAAATATATAGTGATAAACTCAGCAAAAGTATACAAAAGCACAAGCTTAAAGTAAATCTACTCTAGAAATAAAATTAAACTATGATTTATTGTAAATTTGTAAAAATCAGAATTTAATGGAGGTTTTTGATATTCGGTCATTTTACTTTAAATGTCTCCCCTGCGCGGAGGGCAGCGAGCCAGCAACCTGGCAGCATCCACGAAATTAGCAATAAAGGAAAACGGTTGTTTAAAATACCCCACATGCACTCCCCGGTAGACTTATGATACTTTTTATTTTATCTGCGAGGCAGTTAGACGCCATTCGGTAAACTCATAATGCCCCGTCTAACATTTTTTAAACTCGATTACAGATATGGAGAAATATGCGACGCTTTACGCGTTAATATCCGCGATATTTCAACTTAATGCCATAAAATATATGCAATAAAACTCCCCCGTGCAAACTCGTAAAAATACTTTGTTTTAATTATTGGGGTGTTTCGGTTCTGTAACAAATATGAATGACTACTTGCATCGGAGGCTTCGATAGAGAGAATTTCAGACCGAGTGGTCCAACTGGATTCAGAAGTTAAACATCGGATAAAAAATATATATGATTGTGTGTTTTGCCTTTCTTGGAGAGACTCATCAATTTTTTTTTTTTAATATTATATATAAGAATCAACAAGAACCATTATTACTGCCGTAACATAACCAAGCAGAAAATGGTTAGAAATCCATGCTTAATTAAATTTTTAAATTCTGTCTACTCTCAACTCTTTAGTCAACGGTTTTTCTACTACGAATGTAATGAGCTCCAAAATGAAAAATTGTCGCTTCTAGCCCACATTTTAATTTAATTAAATTTATATCCTAATTTAGTAAGTGTACAACAAAAAAATGGAGGATTGAGACAGCACAAAGTACGTTTAATAATTTGAGGAAAGTACTATGCTCAAGAGATATAGCACTGAAATCTCTCTGGAGATTCACCAAATGTTATGTCGTCTCAGTTCTCCTTTATGGAGTTGAAGTTTGGACGCTCAAGACAACTACTATGCGAAGAATTGAGACAGCAGAAATGTGAATCCTTAAGATACCGTGGGTTGACCGCATCACAAATAAAAGAGTCTTGCACAGAATCCGCAAAGAAAGGGAACTCCTGACGTTGGTAAAGAAGCGCAAGGTCGACTATTTTGGCCACATCTTTCATAGCATCCTCCAGCTGATTTTCCAAGGAAAACTCAAAGGAAAAGAGGCATTGGAAGGAGGAAGTTAACGTGGATGCAGAATTTGCGCCAGTAGCTGGAGATCGGAAGTGCGGCCGAATTGACAAGACTGGCCCAGAATAGGGATAAATTCGATGAAATGGTTACCAACAGAAGAAGACAACAAGAAAAAAATTACTAGAAAAAGCGGGAAAGAGTTTTTCATTTTTCAACGTCAATTAAAAAAAAATATCATGTGCACATATATAAAGATGCACACATAGAATTTCGTTTATGTCGCCGGCAATTATGAAAAACTTGGCTGCTTGAATGCTGCACGTGTTGTTGCGTTCACAGCATGGAGGTCAGGGCTCAGGCCTGCATCTCGACGCAGCAGATCCCCGAAGCACCCGACTATTATGCAGATTATATTTCATTACTCGCGGCTGCTTGGCATTCAGATAGCGTTGGGGGCGACCGTTTGCAAAAAGCGATGACGCCACAGCAGAAGCGCTCCAGGTCAGTCTGATCGTCTATAGCCGTTTTCCAGAATGGCTGACGCGGCGTCCCCGCTTTCCGCCAATATTTACACAAGAGAGCGCGCATGAGTTAATATAAAAAAAGTATTTAAGCCGGCAAATGGATTCCAAATACGCTTTTGAATATTAAGCGGGTTTCGGTTCGCCGGCGAGCTGTGGTGTGAGTTCAACTTTACATTTTTTCGCAATAAAGAAATAAAACTTGCCACCGCAGAGGTTTCTAATGCCCTCTCGGGCGGCGGTGTAAACTGCTTTGCATAGACAAACACCGGCGGCCCCGCCCGGACTCGCGAAACCGAACCCCCGAGCCCTCGGAGCACCCTCGGACCACCCTCGGAGCACCCTCGGACCACCCTCCGCCCTCACCGTCGCCTGGCATCATCGCTTTAATTGGGCTTTTGTTAAATATGTACAACGCATAATTAAGGTTATTGCTAATTATACAACGCGTATGTATACTTACCTGCGGACAATAACAAAAAAATGCGAATTGTAATAAAATAACAGATAAAACAAACATTTCGGTTGTTTTTTGTAACTATTTACTTTTTACAAAAATAATAACGTTGTTTTTTTTTAATTTCTAAAATTCGGTAACTTTTTGAGAAACCCACCACTAGATTACTAATTCACTTCTACTTTCATAGATAAATCTAAGCAGACAGTAAATCCTTTCCTCTTCATAAAACTTGCGAATATTTAAGATAAAGCATTAGAAACCTTAATATAAACTTAAGATTCAACTAAAATGGGGTTAATACAGCTTAATTAGTTTTCATTATCAAAACCAAGATCAAAATACACACCAAGTAGATACTGATTCCTCCAACCGTTGATACCTACTTTGTTTCATTGATCTTTCTCACATTTTAATGATCCTTGAAGTCATAAATAATACCAAAAAAATTTATACAAATCGCTAAAAATATTAAAATAATCCATAATTTAATGATAATGCGTTTTATTGAAGAATAAGTATTATCTTCAGTAAGCCATAATAAACCGAAATGAAGCGAAAAAATCTTATAATTACACAAAAATAATTCGAATAAATATATTTTTAATAGTTTGTGTACTAATTTATAAATTTTCCACGCTTAAAGTAATTTAAATATGGTATCGAATATTTCTTTGACATTCAAACATCGTTTATCAAAAAACTTTGCTTTAACTTTATGAAATAGTATCAACTAATCTTCAAAAAAATTGCTGAAATGAGGCTTTAAAAAAAACCATTTAGGTGATTTTTTTGGAGGCTTCTCTACCGACAGGCTCGAGAAGTCAGGGCAGCGACAGATCGCCCTTGCCACAACTTTTTGTATAATTAAAAACTCACAAACTATCCCGGAGAGTCTGCATCGCCCGCCCGTTAGTGAATCGCTACAGGGGTGACTTTTAATTTCGGTACTTAACACGAGCTTTTAAAGCTTGGGGATTTCGCGGGGTTCAACTACGCTTAAATCATCCCCTTTGGGGGCTGAAGTTTTATGATCTTACATTATTTTAGTTTATTACATACTGCCGAGCACATTTTTCATAAATATTAACGATGTTGTAATGTGGAAACTTTTTATTATTTTCTTTTCCTTTTTTCTGCTAAATGACAGTTGTCGTTCTTTACCTCGACTATTAAATTATGAAGGAGATATCCTTAAATTTACTTTTAAAAGGAGGGAGAGTAAAAATATGACTAGACACAGGGGGTGCGATCAGATTACCTCTCTTATTATATTATTCTGAAACTTTCTCCAAAAAACGTGAAAAATATGCAAATTTCAAAATTAAATTTGTTCGTGACAACCAATTTTTCAAAAAATTGTATATTTCATTTAATTTAAATACACAAAACATTAAACCATCAGCTCATTTATACATTGAAAAAACGAAGTATGTGATGTGATAATTTATCATACGTACAGTTTGGTCTGATCTGCGTTTAATTTGTAATACTCCATACTCCAGAGATAAAATAAAGTTAGGTGTATTTTATATATGTATATATTTGTGTCTGGCAAAATAGTTTAAAGGAAAAAATGGATATTTCAGTGAAAATGCCTACAAATTGAAAGCTTGGAAAATAGGAGACCTCACGCTTTTTTTAACATCTTCAGGAGTTCTTTTTTTTTTTGGCCATTCTGTGGAAGACTCTCTCATTTGTAATGTATTGTGATTTCCGTGTTATTTAAAGGATTCTCCTTTTAAGTCAAATTTCACATTTAGTTATGATTTAAAAAAAAAAAAATTAGCACTGACACACATAGCTCGTTCAAAGGCTGACATAAATACATTCCTATGAATAGCACTTTGCGAGGAGTAGGCATGCTCGAGTAGCGCGGCTCGCAACTCGCTGGCGACACCTACACTGGCGCATTAAGATGTCCGCCGGGAGACAAAGTTTTTGCTGTTCCGTAGTCTGTTACTTTATCGCACGCATTAGCATATTTACAGGCGATCCGCGAGCGTTTATTGCTGTTCTCGGGCGGCCGTCAGCGCCCCTCCCCGACTCCGCCAGAGCACAATGAATTACATTAATAGCCGGCAATAACGTCCCGGAGGGCGCGGCCGGGGTGCACGCGAGACAACCCCGCCGCTTGCTTCTCTGAGCATTCTATTGTTTCTCAAAACTTCTCGAAAACTCTTTATCTATCTACTGTACTGGTTACCTCACTTCAGTTTCCCCTCGTATTGACAATTTTCTAAGTTGCTCAAATAATAACAGTTGGTGCATGTGTGCTGAACCTGTATTGCACAGTAAAGCAGCCAAAGTTGACATGATTCTTAATAAAAAATATATATATATATATATATATTAGGTGTGTTTATCGTTCGACACTCTGTCGAATCGGTACTGAAGTAGACTGCGACTCAATTTTACTGGTCTACTCTAATATACAGTAGACTTTGGTGAAACTCCCACTTACATCGTAATGACGTGATAAACATAAAATAGTATTTTTAATCGCAATATAAACTCAACACGAGCAATCTTTCATACAAAACAGCCCAAAATGAGGACGCCAAACTTTTACCGGTACATAGCATTATATTCCAAAAATACTTTCATTTAGGTCTTATCGGAAAACCCTTTGCGTAGTGACATTTTTTTTTATAAATCTAAAAAACATCATAATTTGGTTAAAAATACGTGTCTTCTCGTTTTAAATCACACAACTTTCGCAGTTTTGAAAATCAAAAACCATTTTATCGCATATGGAAAGATAAAAAAGATTTATCGGAAAAACAAAGACAAGCTAGGGCTCCACCCCTGGCCATATATATCCGCGCTCCTGAAAGAGGCATTAAGAACAAGAAATGAGACAAGATACCTAATATATGAGCCAGTTAAGAGAATTTAAAGAAAAGCCCGGCAAAATATATTTATGACTCACTTTATTTTACGCTGTGTAAAACTTTGTACTCGACTTAATTTTGAATGCTCCACTTTTATGTGCGGGATGAGTTAGTGCCGCTGCTGCCGTTAGTTTTGGCGAGTGAGAATAATTCACTGGCCGCTTTTGGCACGAATAAAACGTGAAAAATGGCCGCCTTCGTTATAAATTATCGGTGGTATTTCACGCGCTCGCGTGGTTAGCCAAAGCTGACTTTATGGAGAAAAAATGCCGACAACGCCGCCCCTTGTATATTCTTTTCCGGCTGTTGGCTTGCAAGAATTACCTCCTTTCAATATCTAAAAATCATTTGTGACAATAAAACCAGCGTTCACAAGCTGCCTTACCATCAAACCAAACCTAACTTAACGTATTGATGAAAAATGATGACGCGACACGACCAGCTTGTACACTCTTCGAAAAGTCCTTAAGTTTCCACGACTTTAGGGTTTGAAAACTTTCCTGGGAAATTATGTAATATTAATGAGCACATCAGTACAAAAGTGTGACTTTGACAAAAACAACAATTTTCGAAAAAAAAATTGTTGGATTTGGTATTCAAAAAGAAGTCTTAACTGTAGTTGGCGAACAAAAAAAACAGAATTGTAAGTAATCGCTCATCGTGTTGCTTACAGATCACAGTTATTTGCGTTTATACTTCGATGTAAAAACAACTAATTATTGTATGCGATATTGTTATTTAAATTAGTGCGTCATCTGTGAAAAATTACCGAAATGTCATTACCAACTTTTGGTTTGCATCTCAACTTTGTAAAAATTTATAAAGACTGACAACAAAATACATAGATGCCACTTCTCATCCTATTTCTATTTGTTTTTGTTGATGTTTTCTAAGTAATGCAGTTTTGACAGTTGTAAGTTCGGCGTTTATTCGTTTTTAAATACGTGAATATCATGGTATTTCTTTTATATAGCCAATAAGTTATATATGTTACGATTATAAGTAAAACAAATTAAAAATATTTTTATTTAAGTATTATTACCGTATTTAAAGATGTTTGGAGAAGCAAAAATAATAACTAATGCCGAACTAATAGAATTGAAAAGACGACAAGAATTTAGAAAAAGTCACCATGAAATTAGAGAATTTTCAAGTAAACTACAGAATATTCACATTCGAAGGGAGCAGCTGTGCCAAATAAAAGAAAAGGAAGTCAGTAAACTTACTCAAGAGGTACTTTTCACAATTCAATTCAGTATCACTTTTTTTTGATTTTCATTATATGTCTCTTTTTCTCAGAGTGCCTCTCAGAGGAGTTTAGTGACCATCTCACTGAATATAAACTTATGCTGAGCCAATGTTCATTGTTGCCTCAAGGAGAAAAGACTAGTGGGTCCTCTGTACCTTCTCCGCTGCTGTTTTATATTTGAAGGAAAGGTCTGCATATTGCTGCTGCCCAATAGCATTATTATACAAAACATATTTAAGGTAGGGTTTTGAAACAATAAATGTAGCCTACTGCAGCTATTGTTCATTAAAAACCTGAGGTCATTAGAGGTGGAAACTAATGTGGATGCGGAATTTACCCCAGAATAAGTAAGACTGGCCCAGGATAAATAAGTGTTCAGTGAAATGGTCACCAACATCCTCTAAGGAGAAGCACTCAGAGAATTATGGCACAAGTAAATTGAAATTATGTACACTATTATAAATTAATTTTTAGGTTGAGGAAAGACGTACAGCTGAAGATTTAACTAACAAAGTGAGAGAAGAATTGAGAGTTGAGGAAGAAAATAAAAAATGGAAATCTAAGGATAAGCAAATATATGGAGAACTTCTCCTCTGTCAGCACGACTTGATGGAACGGCAAAGAACTATTATTAACGAAGAGTCAAAAATATTAGAAAAGATGCAAAGTACTGAATTTTTAAAAAAAATTAAGGAAGAAAATAAGAGGTAGTGAATGAAGGTATTTCTGCTATATTCTTTATGATGTTATTCAGTTATTATATTATTCTTATGTTTACAGAATCATTAATGAAAAAAAGCATATTATTGAAGCAACTCTCCATGAAATGAATACATTCAAGAAAGCAAAAGAAATTTCTAGTGCAAAAGAACGAATTATACTTTTAAAAGAGTGTAAAAAAATGGAAGAAATAAGAAATGAGCGAGAAGAAACTGCTCTTCGATTGTAAAATCATCATTATAATTTCATTTTCAACTATTGAAACAGTAATAAATATTAAAAATTAAAATATCTTTGATTTTATTTTTAGATTGAAGGAACACAAAACAAAATTAGAGCTGAGAGAATCCATAAAAAATCGAATTGCTGAAAATATACTAGCTCAACAGGTAAGATTTCAAGTGCAGCGGCGTACTTAACATATGTTGTCCGATTTGAATGACAAATCTTTTATTATATTAATTGATGGTACATACTGAGACAGGCACCTTTCTATAGGCACCATTTGTGAGTTGGTCGGATCTGAAGGTGCCTTAAATCAAAGCATAAAATCGAATAAATATGGTTACATTACATATCTACGTAGATTTAACTTTTTTCATTAAAAAGGAAAATAATGTGACAGGTGAATTTTTCAACTTCATGTTAACCATTCATTCTTTGGCATAGTGCCTGATTGAGGGCCACTAAGGATAGCTAAACAAGAATTACAAAGTTAAAAACACCAGTACAAATTTTACTCTCACTAGAATCTACTGCAGCTCAATAATCTGTCTTTCTATTTTACAATGATCCATACCACTGCCAACCACTCGTTGCAAGATTTGTGGAAACACTGCTAGAAATCATCACTAGATGTTCACCATGCTACTTAAGTTTATATATTTTATAGACTTACAATTATACCACTGGGCCTGAAGCCATGAAACACAAACTTGCCATCTAAAATATTTTTGCAATACTTTATTCTTAGAGTGAAAAGTCTACCCACATCAATACTTCAGTTGTAGATATATTAAGTGAAAATTTATTTTTTCATGTCTATTATGCTTAAATATCTTATAAATATTTCTATTCTATCTGATTTGATAACTATATTTTCTTATTTATTGTATTATATTCTTACTATTTCACTTATGACAGTGTTACAATTTCAGTGGCACAAGTAACAATTTTTATTGTCACTATATCTTATATTTCAACGTATTGTGACACAAAAAAAGACAAAGAGAAATCTTCATAAGATTGAATAAAACTTTGTATAGTTTTTGTCTGTTTATAAAATTATAATTCTAATATATATTGTTTTGTTTTCCAGTTGGCACAACAAGAAAGAGACCACTTGATACAAGAACTTCAAGAGCATGAATATCTAACGAGGTCTGCTTTCATTGATAACAATGATGATTCAATAAAGCAACAAGGCTTACAGAACACAAAGATCATTATAGGCAAGCAAATTGAAGCTAATGTTGCTCGACAACAAGCTTTGAAAGACGAAGAAGAAATCTTCAGAAGACATGTAATTACTCCTCACAAAATTCATAATATATATAAATCATACAATTGCATATGCTGTTCTTACTTTTGACTATTTTTTTATAGCTACTCAATAGTTTGGAAATAGACAAACACCAAGAAAACGAAGAAAAAATAAAACGTAGAATTACTAAATTAAAATATGCACAAGATATAAGTACTCAAATACAGGTAAACAAAGAAAAACGTAAGAAAGAAGAAAGTGAACTAAAAGCAACACATGATTATGTACGACAATTTAATGAAGAACTGTAAGTATTATTTTAACATATATTTTATTTGATTGGAATGCCTGTTAATTATATTTTCAATTGATAATTTTCAAATTAATACAAAAACTACATAGATATACACAAAAAGCATTAAACTTTTATAAAAGTATTTAATTGAATTGTGTACTTACCTAACAGAGTACTGGGATATTAACAAAACTGGGAATTTGAACAATGTTTATGTATCAAAGCACTATTACATGTGTAATGAGAAATGATGGCAACTAAATTTACATTAATCTTAATTTGATAAACGATCCACTTCAAATATTTATTTTTTTAGTACTGCATAATTGTCACAAAAATATCAAGTGATTTGTTCAAAATACTTACATGTGGCCTGTGATATTTGCTCTATGATTTTCATTATACCATAACTTTTGAAATTTAAATTTTTTTTTTTTCAGTCAAAAAAAGATAAATGAAGAAAAGCAATTACTTTTGGAAGAACATTTGCGAAACTGATGATTTAACCTTTGAATGGACATGAGTTCACACAAATTAATTAAAAAAGTTAATGTAATATTTGTATTCATGGGTAATATAAAAATCATGAGCCCACTGTGATGTGAAACGAGTGATTTTTATCTATGAATCTTAACAAATGTTGACTATGTGAAAAAACATCTGACCAAGTAATTTAAAATGAAAAATTATCTTAAATCGACTGCAAAGTAATAACTTGACTTTTTTTAACCAGGTACCAAAAAAAACAGAAAAATATAGCTTCATAACTAATTAGTTGTGAAGTAATTTTGTTTACCAACTAATATCAATATGTTTTCATAAATAATGTCAGCATATGTTTACTTTACAACAACGGTTACTAACCTGTCACTCACAGTGGTAAATTTAATAGTCGGCGTAAATTCTCATCTCGTATCAAATCTCCACAGAAATTTTTATGTAATGTTTTTGCAATGTAACTAAAAATGATAAGATATTTATTGTATACATATAATAATTGATTAAAGTAGAACCCTGATAAAGGTGGCTTCTTTACGTTTTAAAATAAGTAATATTTGTTTACGATGTATTACCATATGATCCCTTTTAATATATTCTCAAATGTATAAATATTTTTTTATTTCAATAATCAAGAAAATAAATACCCAACCTTAACCTGATCTCATCACTAAATCTATTCCTAGTAGCAAGGTATCAGCAACTCAATCATGTATTGGTTCCTCTGAAATAAGTATAACCTAAGCGGTCTATATCACATATATTATATATTTAAAATATCAGTACCCTGCTGAGAGAAGAAAATGTTTCGCTGCAAAAATGCCAACTGGCTAAAAGTTATAAGAGTTGAACCAAAATAAAGAGATATATTTTATACTAAATCACTAGAATGAAACAATAGGCAAACAAATTTTATTTTAGCGCCTCTGGACCTAGGAAACCGCAATATTCTAGCTCCGACAAGATATCCTTTACTACAGCCTTTATTTATTAATTTAATACTGAAATAGAACATGTTCACTCTCTTATACTGCATTCCTGTAAAAAGAGAAAATGCAGCATATTACATGTTATACATAAAATCGAATAGAAATGCAGGTCTGTCTTCGGGCTTCCTGCAAAGGGGTGAGACATGAAGACGAATTCAGGTCACAGAAGAGGAAATTTTCTTTGAATGTTCTCGCAGAAGTCCGGAGCAGCTGCTCTGTTGACCAGCAAGGACGGGATGAGCTCCCGCGTCGTTCATGAGATTTCAGCTCTGCAACGTAGTCACCATCTCTCCGCTTCTGTCGCGCTGTACTTGAAGAGCGCGTGCTTTGCGGGCGCTCTCGGATCCTTCCGTTCTCACCAGACAGAAGCCGAAGCAGCCGCGCCCTACAAGAACACGGTTCAGCATGTACGTGCTCTGACCGTGGACACTAAAATTACTTAAATGTACTAGCGGGATTGAAGCTTCCCGCGGGCGACATCTCCTTGTTCCGCTAGCGAAGTTATTCATTTTGCCGTTAGAGTGCAACACCAGCCTTTAGCGTCAACCTGCCAATGAAATTAATTAAAAATGCTAATTTAATTTCTACATGATTAAAATTAAGTATCCCTAAATAACTAGATGTATTTCTCTTGTTTAAATTTTTCTCGCTTGCGTCGAGTCTGTCCCTCCCCTTTGACTTTTTTTTTGACGCCAGAGCAATTGCTGATCGTTGAGTAGAAACAAGCTCTAAAATACGTCCTGCGGGGAGTTCGTGCTATTGTATTTGTAATATTTGTGAATTCAATAACATAGTCGTTATTTGAACGAAACAAATTCAGCACACACCCAAAATCGCATCTCGACTATGGAGATATTGCAGATTCCTGTTTGGCTGCGGCGCGTCCCTTCGGGCGTCAGGGCTTTTTTTTTTTTTGACGGCAGAGCAAATGCAGATCATCGAATAGAAGCGAGCTCGACGATACGGCCTGCGGGGAGTTCAGAACAATGTATTTGTAATATTTGTGAATTCAATTACGTCGTTGTATATTCGAAAGAAACAAATTCGGCACACACCCAAATTCGCATGTCGGGTGGGTAGGTAGTGCAGATTCCTGTTGGGCCGGTCGCGCGGCGGCGTTGGAGTGCGTGGCCGCCAGAGTGGCCCGGTGGCGTGCCGCCATGCCGCGGGGCCACGGAGCCGCCGCCGGCTCAGCGTCGCCAGAGCGCCGGCGGTCAGTCAACCTGCGGCTCGCACGGGACTCGCTAAGTCGGGCAGTCGGCAATGAAAAGTGGCAAAAATGGCAGAAAGTAAAGGTGCCTTAATCGCGAAAACAGTGCAAAAACACGCAGGCAGGGCGAAAGAAAAGGTAACTCACCAATACAAACTCTAATACCGCAAAATTCTACCCGCGTTTGTGGCATTTTCCTACTGTGATGTTTTTGTGTCTTTATTTACATTTTACTGTGCGAATCGACAAGTGGGTTAGAATGTACGCAAAGAGAATTGTTCGGTTCGTGCGATCGCGTCGGATAAAAGTGGCCTAGACGCGGAGTAATATTGAGAAAATGAATTTTTTTTCACCTGTTGCAACTTTTCTTAAGTTTGGTGTTGCGAAGAGCGTTTATGCCCGCGTTTGGGCCGTATTGTTTACAATCGCGACAGCTGATAGCGACGGCCTCGCGGTCTCGAGTCTCGCACGGGCGGGCGGCCCGGCGGCGGGCGAGCCGTGAGCCGTGAGCCGTGAGCGTCATATATATCCGTATTCTCCAGGCCAATAGTCTAATCTAAAATTAGTGTCGCCGAGTGCCATGCCGTAATCTCGCCCAGGAATAAACTCTAATTTTCGTCTGACAAATTTCATTGAAATCCTCGATATCCCGTGTTCTTTTTTTGAATTTTGACAAGTCGTTTTGCGTGCTTTAATTGTATATTTTACTTTCTAAAGTCACGTTTGATAATGTTTTATTACGTAAGTTAGAACTGGTGTCAAATCCAAAATAAATATATAATCGCTCGTAGGTATGTCTTCCATAATTCAATTGTTTTATTTTGTAACTTGAATACAATTAAAGCAAATCATGACTACTGAATAAAAAATTCTCCCGAAATGTATATGACAGATCTTCAGCGTCTTGACAAATATTGACATTTGTTTTTTATTACTAATACCTATTTTTAACCTGCGAATATATCGACGTATTAAATAAAAGCACTAATTCGTTACTCTCAAAAGTGCCGAGCAATATGTAGCCACGATTTCGTCTGAATATTTTTGCATTTTGAGTGTTGTCAAACGAATGGGCGATGCAATGAAAGGTAGCAATAATATCTGTACTTATTGCATTCATTATTTCAGTATCGGTGTGTTCATCGTTTTGCTTCGATAAATATAATGAAAACATTATTGCATTGTGCAATTGAACATAAACACCGAGGCCTTCACCATTCATTACAACGGCAATCTCAAATATCAATCTCTCGGGACATCCTCGCCCCTTTGCGGTCCAGCATGTGCAAGCAGTAAATAAAAATGTACTCTCATCCCACATGCGTTTGGTTTTTTTAATTTTTATTTTCTCTCCCAACTCCATATCTTTTTTTTAATTTAATTTTTTTTTTCATCTTAAGTTCTATAAGTCCTTTCATACATGTCCTGAGAGTATTAAAATTAATATTTTCTTGTACTCCAGTGAATTCACGAATAGCCCAGTGAAAAATTAAAAAAAAAAAAGTATTTTATAGTTGCTATGCTTTCGATACGGTATATATCTATCCCCTGCTCCTGCCCGCAAGTTGTGGGGCTTACGACATGTGGCTCGGGTTGTAATAGCGTATATGAGTTTCTCTATTTTCGTAACGTAATTACCTTCTCGTATGGTTTATATGAGCAGAATCCTCAAAATACCACAGCCTCTGAGAGTCTTTCTTGTCCAGAGAACTCTCGGTGGTGGTAAAAAAACGGAAGATAATTTTGTACATATTTTTCGAAACGAATCTAGCATCCAGCACCTGATTTTTATAGCATAAATCGAAGGAAGGGGAGTATTGAAGGAAGAAGTTTGCGTGGATGCGGAATTCACACCAACGGCTAGAAGTCGGGAGTACAGCCGAATCAGTGAGTTGAAAGATTAAATTTTCGGGCAGTCCAAATGAAATTCGGATTCCTGGAGTCCTGCTTGAGGTAGAGATGTTGAGCCGGAGCCGGGGCCGGGGCCGTGGCGGGGCCGGGGCCAGGCCGGGGCTCCCTCGGGCGTCGCCGGAGCCAGCAGCCAGTAGCGCGCCACCTGCGTCGGCGAGGCAGCCTCCCACGAGAGCGGCTCGCATACTTTCTTCAGAACCGGTCTCCGCGGCAACCTACATTCCGCGCACACCACGTCTCGCAGCACAGATTTCTAGCGTTTGTTTTTGTCCATGTCGGCTAGCGGTGATGCTGCCGCGCCGCCGAGGACAGCGAAAAAACTATAGATGTTTTTGTTAATTTACAATACACCTGTAAGCCTCTACACCCGTAGCAACAAATCGCGACAGCCAATAGCGTCCTACATTTTCGACTAAAGCTCTCTACACCTGTAGCAACAGATCGCGCCACCGACCTGCAGTTATCCAATAGCGTCCTACATTTTAGGCTAAACCATAGAAAACACCCAAAATAAACGGACGCTATTGGCTAGCTGCAAGTCGGTGGTGCGATTTGTTGCTACGCGTGAGAGGGCCTATCCCCCGATTAACACGGTTTTTAGAAAATAATAATAAATTCTGCTGTCAGTTTTTTATTCAGGGTTGCGGAGACGTGCTTAGTGAAACAAACGACCGTGACAGTGATCCCGATGAAGAGAATTCTGTACCATTTGCATTCATAGCAAAAGCCATCCGTTAGGGTGAAAATTGGCCGGTCATTTTCCACGAAATCTCTCCTATTTCAGCGAGATAATAAACGCTTAAGTCAATATTAATAAAGATTTGAATACAAGACCAAATACAATTTTTAATTACGGATTTCATTACCGAGAATCGCCGATCTGAAATTGTTTCTAATTCATCTAACATCGAACTTGAATTGCATCAAGTATTATCGAGTGATGAAAGTGATATACCAGGTGATATAGTCAGGAAGAAAATATTAAAAGTCTAAGAAATTGAAACTGTAAATAAATTGTTGGTAAAAAAAATATTTATTTGTCTTGTTTCTATACGTAAAATCAATTACATACATATATCTTAATATTATTGTAATTTTATGAATAGACCGTTATTTTTATATTTTTTAAAGATATATTTACGTTGAAATAAATGACGGAATTATCCACATTTAACTTTTTTACGATTTCGACTTACACGATTTTCTTATGAACCCATCTTCAGTGTAAATCGGGGGATAGGTGTAGTTGCTATGCTTACAATACGGTATGTGGCTGTCCCCTGCTCCTGCGCGCAGGTTGTGGGGCTTACAAGGTGTGGCTTAGGTGGTAGCGTAGGTCGATATTGAGTTTGTGTAAAAGAAACCCTTTTTCTTGCATGAGTTGATAATTAGTTAAATAAATAATTAAGAACTTAATAACGCCGATGAATATACAACACAAGAAGGTTAGCTGGGTGAATTTACATGCGCCTGGTTACCAGGCCTCGGTGCATGCGGCTCAGAGCTGATCAACTGTGACTATCGCTGTTGATATTTTATAGCTACGATACCAGGATCTTGTTTTTTTTGTAACAAAGCATTTCTTTATTCATGTATTTTATTGAGTATGCACTCATTAATTGTGCCTCTTTACCTTTTTTACTTACTTCAATAAACGACCTCTAAAATCCTGTTGAACTTTGTAAAACATGTTGAATTTACTGAAAAAATAGAAGTAGGCTTAAATAAGTGTTATTTGAGACATAATAAATTATATTGTTAAATCATCCTAGATACTTCGAGTTTGTGAATAAATGCGTCATAAGCGATTTGTTAGATCCCATTGTAATGTTGATTCCGGAGTATTTATAAATATAAATACAGTGCTCAGACAGATTGATGTTATCTGCTGGTTTGAGCTTCCATACACAATAATAGCAGTATTTATCTAAATACTCGCATTTTGCTAACGCCGGAATAACTTTCAATTATAGAAACAGCTAGTTATTATTTATCTTATCTCGTTTTCATTTTTATCTGGTGGCTTTCCTTGTTTACCCATCCAGCAGTGTATCAATGACATTACAGCGTTGTTTCTTATTCCTCGCGTAACTGCTGCTGCGCCATTTTGAAAGCCGAGATCGAGTTCCCTCCGCCACTTTCTGCCGGACACTTTAATCTGCAGAGTAACACGAGCGCCGCAAACAAATCAAATTACTTTCAAACAAGTTTAACCTATCGATTAAAAACTAGTACTCTCCTAATTGAAGTAACTACGTATAAGACCAGGGCCGATACATATAAAAATTTACCTACCTACTCTACTACACGCGTGAGCTTGATAGAATTATACTTCAATAAAAATTAATATTTAAATCGCAAGCGGATCTTTTAATTATTCAATAATTAAAAGATGCATAATTATTATATATATAATTGATAGTATCACAACAAATATTAACTATATTGTATCCCCAGATGAATTAACACCAAACAATTATCATTCATAAAAAATAACTGAATCGTTATGAATTGTTGTATCAAACTAGAATAATGCTTATTGTTACCAATTTCGATTTCCATAAAATATATTTTTTTATTAGCCTGCCTGCACTTGCTAGCATGTATCAAGAATTATAAAATCTTCAATAAATCAATTATTTGAATTGAATAGGTCAGTTTTTTTTTATCTTTCTTATAAATTAAAATATAACAAAAAATAGCCCTTTTGATTATAAATACCCAGAATATGTTGTATATTCAGAATGCTGTTTTTTTTTCTGGTGTCAGCTGTTTCTTTGTGGGAATCCAAGGTGAGATGAACTTGGATGACTGCAAATAGTAGGTAATAGCACAATTGGGTTATCTGTACCGACTATAACCGGAATTTCTGCACACACTTGCGCCTAAAAAATTCGCATAAAAAAGACGACGGCTTAGTAGGCTATAAATAACACACTTACGGCTGCCACAAACGTAAGCTGCAAGCCTCGGAAATAAATCCTTAAACGTTACACCGTATATTAAATATTCAGAAGTTACTGCCGGTTTATTGTATCCCGTCAAAAATATCGTAAGTCGGATAAATATTTAGGCAATGTTTGAGAGGAAATCCACCGACGCCTTTCATAAAAATTTTAAACTTTGTTTTATCTCTTTCGTTGGTCTGTTTCTGTACATTCTCTAAAGAATCCACCGCTATTGTTAATAATTATATATTTTTCTAAAGAATTTTTATTAATGTTATCTTGTCACTAGTTCATACTCACGCGAGAGTGCTTTTTATATAATGGACTTTTTAAAATTAATAATCATTCTGATTATAAATAAATTATGGCTGCTGGAGTTGATCCGCAACTTGCTTATTAATAAGGGTTGTAACAATAATTTCCATTTGTCACCCTCGATTCACATGGAACAAATAATGCTTGGCTTCAACTAATAATTATTTATTATCCATTGCCTTATAAATTACGTATTGGTGAATTCCATAATTTTTTTTTATTATTATTATTTAGTAGAATCTTCACTCTATTATTTTCCTTGTTCGAGTTCTCTCTTCAGTATCAACTGCAAAATTAATAGCACCGCTTCAAAGTTAATTATCTGTCTCTTTCTACAATTAACGGACCCTTTGAATTCGCCCTGTTCGTCTGGGATATCTTTTGGTATTTATTTGTACACTAATACTTTGAAATCTCTGTCTTCTTATGTTCTGAAATACTCTATTTATTTAGTGTATAAACGAATTGTCATATAAATGCTGTTACGTTGTGTTTAGCGTAGCCCTTACAAGTTTGCAGTATAATCTATGATAAAACACAGATGACTACCTGCGATTAAATTCTAATACGAAATCACCAATCACAATAATACCGTGACGTCATGCCCGCTCCAGTTCAGCTGATCCGTGGTTTGAAGGCCGACTGTCGTTTTTCAATACTCTGTCGAGCGATTCGTCTGTTATTTTTGACACGCCATTAGAGTATTTTGCAAGGATATTAACCAGCCATTGTTTTATTCAATAGCTGCTGCTTTATTTTCAGCGACATGCCCTGCTGAGCACGACGAAAATGACTTTCGATCTTCTATCATACCTACGCAAATAGATTTTGCTCTCCATTCCGCGCCGCAGCGGAATCTGTAGTCACAATACGCTCGTTCATATTTCTTTAAGTAATTTATGTTGGTATATTCAGACTAATTACTTTGACCAGACCTAAACATGTGTGATCTTAATGCAACAGTTTAGAATTTACATATCTAGCAAACTTTGTACTAAGAATCAACGAAGCCAACCACTAAAACAAGCGAGCCCACTAAACAACATGATGACATGTTTTAAAAACATAGCTATTTATTTAATCAAGCCACCTCCAGTTGGCCTCACATCTAGCCTTCAATAATCCAAGGCAAGGGGCGTATTGAGATGCTGAGATTTTTTTATCCATTGTGATTTCCCCTTCTTCACGCCTTAGAACCATTAAAAAACGGGCTTTTTCACTTTGGAAGGAGAGGGTCCGATTGGTCGAAAGGTCCCACATAACCCCCCATAGAGGCTCTCTGGACACCAACTTGTCGGTGGTGATTTTTTTTTCGGATGCAAAGTCGTTATAAAGACTACAGCAGTACTGTGTATATTCAGACCCATTTTATTTATTTATTATAAACATACCAAATATTTTAACCCCCTGAGAAATCGTTGATAAAAAATTAAAAGGCCAAAAATTCACCAAATGAAATCGTCACATTCGATGATCAATATTAAAAAAAAAAACAATATAACTCGTAATTATATGTATTAATTAATATTAATTTAATTAGTTTTGTACATTTAAAAAAAAAACGGAAATTGATCATCAACGCTATTTCTGTTGCATTACATTTAATTACGTTTTGCAACATGCGCAGAAGTTGTACAATTGCAAAACGAAATCTGACTTTTATCAATCTTATGTTCTAAAAAAATATTTTCTTGTTTCTACCGCAAAAACATGGCTTCAACTCTCACTCGTGTACAAAAAAGAAATTTTAAAAAAGATGTCGCGTTTTAACCGGATTTCTTACAACTCACTAACGATTTGATTACGCTTTCAAACGGAGTGCATGCAGTCAGCAATCATACCATACGGACTACTAAACGAGGTATATTACATAGTATTACTTAAATTTCTGTAATTGAGGCAACAACAAAGTTACCAAACTCAATTAAAAGCCTTGATGGCGATATGTGACACACGAATGCTTTTTACTTTCACTATAACTTATACAATATTCCGTAATATATTTTACCAGCAGGATTTTAGGAAGCCATTTTAAAAGCAATGCTTCCTGTACTCATTAATCATATTTCCAGAAGGTAAACAATGGAACATTAGCAGCTCTTTTATATACTTTAAAAAAAATCTCACATTAGGAAAAAATACAATGACATTGTCTTTAGCGATATCTAATTGTGGAATACAAACCATGCATAGTTGACACTTGAAATGTCTACTATAAACTTTTTTTTAATACTCTTTAAAATTTAATGTTTAAATTTGTTTATCGTAACTGCGATTATGTATTTATTGTCATCGAAGCGACCTTGTCCCTTTTTACAACAATAGGATAAACGTTTTGTATTCATTGTCGGACTCTAAACCAGGCCTAATCTCAGTAATTTCTTTGCATGACGTGGTGTTACTACAATCTCAGTCATCATCAGCATTGAGTATTTGCTTACCTTTCGTCTGCCGAGAATGCGCGAGCTCTGTCGCAATGTGTCATCAAAATAATGCTACGACCCAATGTCATCCAATAACTTGCGAGCTTGGGTGGGAATACGTCTTTCTGAAAATTCACATGCAATTCAGCGTGGGTTGGTGTGTTGGTCATCCGTACCTTATTTTTCCGAATAGTCTATTAATTCCTGCGAGAAAATTTTGGGACTCAGTTCATCGCTCGTTAGGTTTTTTATTTAAATTTTAAGCTCAAGTGAATAAAATTTACTAGGCTTACATGCTTTGCTCCATTTATTTTAAATAATTGGTATAAACTTGTTGGTAATTTTTATTTGTTTATACACACTATTTACCAAGCAAACTATCAAGTCGTCATCATCCAAATTGTTGTTAAGAGTAATCCATAATAAATATTAACATAACATTTATTTACTACATATGCAAGAATACTATTTTAACAATTCATGATTTTAAATCCTTTGTGAATCATAAATTGCT
Organism: Atopsyche davidsoni; assembly: GCA_022113835.1. Taxonomy (NCBI): domain Eukaryota; kingdom Metazoa; phylum Arthropoda; class Insecta; order Trichoptera; family Hydrobiosidae; genus Atopsyche; species Atopsyche davidsoni. Next base: position 5,898,139 of record JAILWY010000021.1, read on the forward strand.
TCACATTGCAAGAATTTTTCTTGTTTGGATTTATTTACAGTCGCATCGAGTATAGTTTTCCATTGTTGTCGACAATATAACACAATGATTCATAGAGAATACTGAATTATTAAAAAAATGCACGTATTACAACACATTATGTTTATCACTTTTAGCAAACAAAAAGTCACCCGGTACCAAAATTGCTCGTAAAATACACCAGCCATAACATATTTCATATCATATCAAGTTTCATGTTTTGTTTTATTACATAATTTTAAAGGATTTAAGTTTGTTTAAAGTGATTACTTTCATGCTTATCGATAATCACGCCAACTTTGTTATGAATTGAAAGAAAATAACACTGGAAGGAAATAAAGTTGTTTTATCTGAAGATTATTAAATTGTAGGATATTCAGATATATTTTTTTACATTTTTGCTTTGAATATTTTAGCGTATCGAATTTGAGAGATGTTGATGCACATTAAAGGTTAAAAGTTATCATTCCCACAACGTCCTTTCAGTGGTTTCGTAACTCGAAGCAACACTCTCCTTTCCCCGGAAGCCCTCAGTAGGTGCGCTTCGCAGCAGCAGCCGGGTCCACCTTCCATTCTCTGGTCCTCTTCAGGCTGCAGTGCTTCTCGGAGCGGATCCAGTCACGCCTCGCCGGGCAGACTCCGTAGAAAGTGAAGCATCACACCGCAGGCAGGCCTCATGAGGAAATGTGTTATAACTCGTAATTCGTATTATCTAACGGCGAAGATGGCTATTGTTGCACATCCTGTAATAGTCTTCTCGGATACGGCAAGTGTTGGACGTTATGTAATGTATCGTATATTGTACCTTGCCACTTCTCATCACCAGAATAATATTATTATTGTATGGTCATTATTAAATTGCGGATTTATATAAATAAAAAAACTATCGTGTATCAATGGTTTATTGTTTCGCTAAGTTAAAAAGTTTTTTTTAATATTCAAATATCTGATAAGTCAAATATTTATCTAGCATAATTTACAAACTAACATAATAATTCAAATTATCGCTCAGTTGCAGAGACCACTGTCAAATTATTGGGCCCCTATTTTTTTTGTAATCTGAGCATATCTAGAGCTTATCTTGAAATTTTCAATCTTATGTAGTTTTTTTTAGCGTTCAAGCTTCTTTCCAAATGAAAATATGTACGGCAAAGGTTTAATAAGTAATCAATATGAATATTTTATCGTTGCCTCAATAGTTTGTACACGGTAGTCAGCTAGAAGGGATAGTTTTTTTCATTATATTTATTTTGGATTTCATCGTTTGCGATACGAAATGCTTATTACGAATTCAACGTTCTGCGGTTTGGTCCGTATCGCGGCGTTGAATATTTCAAAAACAGTGCAATATTAAATCCAATACAAACTTGAAATTACAGCTTTAATATTATTTACCCATAATTTGTTCCAACTTAAACCCTAACGGGCAAGGCTTTAAATAAATGTGCTTTTTGGGTCGTATTTTTGGTCCGAAATGGACGATATCGATGTACGGTTGGGTCAGCCAGAAGCCTCTCAGATACGAGATAATTTACCCAAAGGGTACGGAAACGAACGTTTATCTCTAACGAACGTGTAATATTTTACAATTTTCTTTTTGCAATGGCAATAAATTATGTTTTGAGCATGCGTACATAACGCGAAGAAAAATCGAAATGAATCATACTCTAACAATAATAATATCACGCCAGCGCATAGAAAGTGATTGGCGGTTGCCTACTTATAAGTTTACATTCGATCAATTGTTAAAGTAATTGGGGTGTTACAATAATTGAACGCGTATTTCTGTTATACAAGGCCCAACGTGTTAACCTGTCATTTTGATAGACAGGTAAAATAAAAACGGAAACAAAACAGTGCTCTGTGATTTTCTACCTTATGGTGCCTGTAGCCGATTTGATTATACAAGAAATGTACTGGTTTTTTTTATTTTTGTTATTTTTCTCGCATTCGAGGGTCATAACCCGTCATCCGACCAACTATGGTAAACTTAAGCATGGTTTCCGAGCTTATACGTTTGTGGGAAATATTCAACTAACTCTTCACCCATCATCATAATTTTATACAAATTGAACGAAATGGTTAAACTCCAAAGAAATTGCAAGTTACACTTCAACTACTCATTTTGAGTTCTATTTTTTTAACTTATTTATGTTAACATTAAAAGTATTTTAAGCACTTTGGAAACAATCACCCTTAATAAATAAAAAAAACCTTATCTGAACTGCATTTAAGTCCTTGGTAACATGTATCGTAGATGTTATCTTCAGTTGGTACTTGTGTATACTGTTAAGCCTCTTGATTTCATGAATTGTTGGTATTATTGCCTTGTTAATTCATCACGAAATTTCAATTCTGCTTTTCTCCATCCGCTGTATTACATGTTCATCATTATAACAAGCGGTTTTTTTTTTTTTTGCATATTCATGGCACCTTCGCAGTCCCGCATTGAACAAACTCTTCGCGGTTATGACGGCCATTAGGGTTAATAATCGACAATTTCATTTTTTTCTGTTGCATGCTCACTTCCAGATCGGCGATAGTCCGTTATTATGGACAATGCTCACATGTTGCTCGTTGCGTAACGGCGACGGCGTCGCTTCGTGAAAATGGCCGATCTGATCTCTCGTCTGGAATCACAAGTATTGCAAACATTTGCATGTCGGAACGCCGGCCACTTTGGCACTTTCACACTCTTAAATCGCCCCCCCTAGGGTCACAGTAACGATTTTCGTGATACCGTTTTGCGTTATGTATTGCGAGGAAGGCTGGAGGCACCAACCACCGGGCTATTGATAGAATCGCACAAATTAACGGCAAACCCCTTAGTTCATATAATTTTTATATAAAAAAACACCTGTGCTTAAAACTTTAGTACAAATCAATTTACTAAATATTTAAGAAATATTAAAACACAAATGGGCTTGTGTAGTTATCCAACAAAATAACACATCTTATTTTCAGTATCTATTCAAGCAGTGAAGTACATAGGATCTACTGTTTGAATGTATAAAGGGTTAATTTACAAGACGATGTTTCGTTATTTTTTTTAACATTAGACAAATGTACTGACAATACTAGCTATATATATATATATATATATATATATATATCACATACTACGCAATAGTTTACTAACCCTTAATGGGCTTTATCCAAAGACAGCGTAAGCCCTGACAGGGAGCTATCTCTTTTATTGTGTGTTGTAGCCTTAGCCTCAAACAGTTTTCGAGTTCGATCAATGCTCTTTGTTCATGAGTATTTTATGAGTCAAACAGCAAACATGTTAAACTGCGCTCATTTTAACAGGAATCCAGCGCTCTTCGTGGTTCCAGTACTGTTACTTGTACTAGCTTTAATGGTAGCGATCGGTGAAGAATGACGGGTAGGTATTTTCTTAGAAGGCAAGTCTATTTGTTAAATGCTGTATAGTTACTTCTTAGTTCATGTAATTACTAAACAATGAAGATCGGCCGACAAAACGTTTTGTTACAACGGCCAATAGCTCGACTATTTGGCTTACAAGTGTCCACGGAGACTAATAGTCATTAAACGGTTGGCTTTGAAGCGTCCATAATTTCATGATTTTATCTATATTATATTATAAATAAATCGTAATACCCAGGCTTGAAAATTTCAGATTTTCTTTTAGCACTAAGCAAGAGCTTTTTCTCCTCGGTCGTTTTTTTAAACGTTATTACCATTTTCCATTACAAGGTTAGTTTCAGTACTCTGTAAATAATTATTTCCTTTCATCAGTAATTCTGGTTTGCTGTATCGAATAAAACTTTTTCTTTGGATTTAGTATATTCTACAGTTCAAGATTAGGAGTGCAGTCGACGGCCATCTAAACAAGTTTCCATGCCTTTAATATTTATGTTTTTAACTTAAGATCCCACTAAGCGTTTTTGTTAATCAAAATAATAATTTTTTACAATGTATTTTTATGTTTAAATATTTAATCACTAAATATGTTTTCTCAATATTCAAAGAATAAGTACGTTGTTCTCTTCCATACTAATTCAAAGAATTAGTATGGAAGAGTGTTGCCTTATTCAGCCTTTAATTTAGCAAATTTCATGTTAGTACTTTTATCTGTTTATCTATTAACCAGAATGTTTTTGCAATATACTTGATTACGCAATGTGCCTGGGTGCATCCTTCCGATGGGCAGTGCAGCCAACATTAGCGGTAACCTTTTCCGAGTGGTTGGCTGCGGTTGTTACCACTCCAGTGTTTATTTACGTCCATTTCTAAATGCATCGCACAAGATGGCCTCCTCTCACGCAACGGCCATCCCACGGCCCAAACTAAATTATTTTGATTTATTAATAATCGGTTTAATATCCTAAAATAAATTACTTCTAAAAATAAAGTATTTTTAATGGTTTTTCTTGGCCTAATGGGTGAAGTGTTACGAAACTAAATCAAATAAACAAAATATTTTTTATTGGCAATATTTTCGTCCAATATTTGTCACTAACATCCTGGTGCTTCAGCTTTGTATCTATCTGGAATCGTCGTTTGTTTTCCGCAAATCGACGGAGCAAACACACTTAGTTCCATTGCTATAAATCACAATAGAACGGTAGACAAACACACCTCTCATTTTACAGTTCGATGGTTGTGATCATCGATCAACCTGTCGTGCTACCATGTCAAATACTTACAATTACCAATTTGGTATTGTTTGAAGACTCTGTACAATGCTTCGCCTCATCGTCGCTAGCACAAAGTCTCTTTAAATATTTACTGTATTAAACATACATAGTATGAAGGCATTGCTTGAAAACCAATTGAGTTTATTTCCACGCCTTTTCTAGTACTACCTTAATTAATAATCTTCACGCTAGGTTCACCGATTAGTACTATTTATGAAGTTTCGACAATAACAAAAAAAATAATAATGAATAATTATCTACCTTCGCATACAAGGTATTTGATTGTTACCAATACAAGTTTCTTTGTATAAAAATATTTTTTCACAGAACGTAACAATATTGGTTCCATTCCATTCGTTCCATACACAAAACGTCTCACAAAAAGATATTGCGCTAAATAAATGTTTATAATAGAAGGTGCAACCGGGCGACTATTTAATATCTAAAATATCAAAACATTATATTTTATTTTTAAAACAAAACTCGTACTACTGGCTGACATTATTATCGGTTGTATGAAATATTAGACTTAGGTATCGCGCATGTCTGTTCTGATGCATCTCATCGCTTGTAGGCTATTGTTTGCACTACAATAGTGGATTTATTTTTAGTGTTGCCAATAAACATACATTCTGTGTTTTTTGAGCAGCGTCCAAAAATTCCTCTAGTCACATCGCCTACTATACATACATTTGTAAATGTCTCACAAGAATAGCCAATTCAACTCGTTCCTGAAGGCTTCGTCCACTTGTTACTTGTAGCGGCGCGCCAGCCTCGCGGCATGCAGGGCCTCTAACGACTTCCTTTTTGTTGCATAACTTTTATTTTTAAGCATATAAATACAATCTTGTAAATTTAATTTGAGTTATGGCATTTAAAATACCCTGTCAGTTATTATTATATTATAAAGAAGATTATTTTGGAGATTTTATCATATGCTAGGTAATATGCAAAATACCAAAGATTCGTGGTTAGATAAATATTTTGCTTATATTTCCTTTAGTTTTTTTATATATTGAAACTCGAATATTATCAGATTTATGTAGTCAGAAATCAGATTATCAATCTCGAGGTTTTTTTTCCAGTTTGTGTTATTGTTATTAACAAAAAAAAAATGGAATTGGGCTCTTTGTAGTAGTTTTCTGTAACATTTTATAGTGTGAAGTTGATGAAGTGAATATTGAATATTATTAGTATCACCATAGTCGCACACGAGTCTAATTCTCAAATCTAAAAATGGATGTATCAGTCACGGCATTCAAAAATGACTGAAAAACTATATATTTAACCATACTCTACCGAGGTGTGACATTTTTCAATTTGCACAAATAAAACCGTTATCTGTGTGCTTGATTTTGGTCAAAGATTTTCATGGCAGCTAAGCTCTTAAGCTCGCTCTCTCTGCATACGATGATGTATATTATGATGTAGCTAATACTTTTACTTCACATATTAACAAATCGAATGTTTGATGGATAACCTGTGGGTCTCGGCTCGAGCCGGGTGGGGTGTGGCGGGTGCGGGTGTGGCGGGTGCGGGTGCGGGTGTCGCACGCGGCGGGTGCTGCTTGGCACAGTTCCCGCGGCGCGAGTATTTCCGTTAGCGCCGCCGCCCTTCCACCGCGCTGCCGGGACACTTCTTCCAATTTCCATTGCGATTTCTAGCTCGCTTATTTATACTGCTTAGCGCATTCAACACGTGTGCCGCGTTCGTAATGACTGAAGATAGGCGAGAATCATCATCGCATTGAGCAAACAAGGAAGTTTCACAAAATCTGAACTGCGCAAACCGGACTGTGAATCTCTGCATTGTCTCTTACTACAAACTGTTTGAACTTTATCTTGAACAGACATTTTAAATAAATCTAATATATTTAGTTTGTATGTCATCAATAGAAATCAACTAATAAAAAGTGTCTTGAGTACCCACTTCCTTCCGAATTTATTTTTAAACACAAAATAAATTGAGATATAGACAAATATTATAATAAAGGATTTTATAGTTGTCGGAACGTGAACCCGTTTAATAATTACGATTAATGTTTATTAATGTTTCGCGTACGTCGCACATATCCGCCTTCAAAACTTCGTATTACAAAGTTATCGAAATAATGAAATTCTGAGGATGCTGACAGAACGTTATCTCAATTATCACAGACGGGCCTACATCCTAAAAGAACAGCGCGGGTTCATGGGTCATGACATGAAATATCACATGAGAATGTGGGAAGTCTTTATTGTTAGGTGTAATCTAATAATAAATATTTATTAGTTTTTGATTTTCTTATAATGTTTGACTTCTGGTTTTTTTCAACGAAAGTGAAGTATCTGGCGTTACACTACTGTATAAACACCTTATGTCAATACGTTTAAAAAGCTTCTTGTGTAAAGATTATTTTTAACTGTGAAACAATAAAAAAATCCACACCAACTTGATTTTTCTATAAATAGTATATGTAAATGAAATTTGTTACAAATCTAATAACCCCATCAATCAGTTGCGCAAGATTACTATGTCCTTGAGTACTACTAAGTAAAACATGTTTACTTATAGATATTTACTAAAACAGCTTCAAAAATATCGTAGATTATTTCAGGTGTGTCTGTAAACGCATGCTCTAGGTTAGAATAGTTATAAATTGAGTTTACTGTTTCTGCAGATCTGACATAAATATGCCACAATTTCAAATGTTGAGTATGTTCATAAATTCACATCACAGAGCTGGGAATAAGGTTAATAGATGAACACCTACCTGTGAATTTATGAATTTGAATGTCGGATCTTGAATATGTTGGCCAGTTTAATCATAAATGCTGCTCTTTGACATTTGGCTAGGGATACAACAAAAAACCTATTGCATTGTGGGATGCAGGTCTATCGGGGATAACCTTCGGAGATAATACGGAATAGTAACATATATTTATATCAGCAACTTTAAAACATTCTTCAGATGTATAAAAATAACGAAATAATTCGTAAGTTCACATTCAGTTTATTTTTTTCACACGACTAGATTCAGTCGGAACCAGGATCAGGGGTACATGGCAGAGACTGATCATTCAAGTAACAAGTAAATGAAAATATACTGTACCTACTTTAGCGATTTAATTTATTTTAACCAGGGGAGTTTACGCGATAACTGAATTTGTGTATATATTCAATATGCTCAATAAAAGATATAGCATATATTTGTGTGGGTATAGAAATACACATCATTAATAAGACAAATCTTGGAAAACGGTTGTTTCTTAAAGGCCTTAAAAAATGATTTATCAAATATGATATGATTAATTTAGTACGTAGCTTTTTACAATTGAAAAAAAGTCAGATACATATGGAAAACTTTCACTGTGGTTTATTTTGTTTGTTTCTAAAACCGAATAGGCAACAACGATGCACATTTTCATTGCGCTAAAAAGTAATGATATGTGTATTATTTAACAAGTTGAAGTGTTCTTCCTGGTTGTTGTTATTTTTCTCGGACTCTGGACCTTGAAATTATGCATACATTGCGTGAGGAGTCCGATATGGCAATTACACAGCATTTTAATTGCCCGATGCTATAATGATGCGTAACTCTCGCAATTTCTTATGAGAATTCCTATGAAATTGTTCTCATATTGCACCCGTCTCGGGAGTAATAAAACCCATCTAAATGCAAACACAATTGTTGCTTTGTGAGAACTGCTTCCAGAGAATACATTACGTGAAAATGTAAATCATTATATTAATGACTTGCTAGTTTTATAGAATTCTTTTTGTAAGTTAGATATAAGTGATTTAAATTGAATTTATCCGTGAAGATTTTGACCCTAAAATATCTTTAAACAAAAAACGATTTTTTTTTAATTGAGTCTAAAATGCATTAGATACATTTGTACAAAAAGCAAGAGTAAAATATTAAAATAATGTTTGATTTTGTAATATTTCAGCATTTCTAAATTATTTTATCATCACTGATTCTCAATGTAGGAAATTTCGATAAAAGAGAAAATAATCAAGACAGCTATGGTCCTATAGTTTCCTGGGGAAATTCGTTCCTGAGAACATGTCCACCTGGTCATTTCCAATTTAATAGAAAATATTAATGTTGTTTTTTTTATATGCATCTATACGTTCTTGTTATGCTCTAAGTACGTTTAAGCAATTTTGTTTTTATTTTTTATCAGACGTAACCGACCATAACACTTCCGACTGTAGAAAAAAAATTGTTCGTGTAATTAAATCGGCAATTATTTGTTATTATTTTCACTTTTTTACATACTCAATTTAAGAAGGAAAATCTATACGTTGATTTTTTTGAATTTCCTTATAGTCATACATTGCGTAATTTCCTTTCACTAGTTTATTAGTATCGGAAAACTTTTTTAATAATACTTTGCTTATACCCATACTTAAACGCGATTATATCTCAGACTTCCACCCACCGGATACATAATTTAGTTGAATTATTTTAATAGATGAAATAAAAATGCGATAATATGATTTTTTATAGGCAAGACCCAGTTTTTAGACTTTTCTTAACGTTACTGTGGCTAAATTTTATTTTTTTATCCTACTCAACTGAATGTGAAAGTTTCATTCATGAATTCATTTATTCATAGATTAATCGGATAAGGAATATGAGTGCTCTTTAAAATTAACAAATGTATTTTTAGTATGCTTACATTATTTTAAATCAGGTGACATCATTTTAAAAATACATTTATTAGCTTGGGTCATTTACTATCAACGAAGAAGCCGTCTCTTTTTCCCACAATTTATAACGGGCTCGATATTCATAAAATTATATTTCAAATGAAATGCCACAAATGTGTAGTAAAACAAAATTTATTATCTACTTTATGGCACAAAAAGTCGTAGGCAGTGCATTTTAAATATCGGAATGAATGCGTAGGAATATTTGGGAAAAGTGTGAGAGTACGTCAAATATACTTTTTAACTTTCACATTTAATCAAAACATATTTTAATTTGTCTTCTATCATACAACTCTCCGATATTATATATAATTCACTGCGATAGAAGTATTTTAAATAAGGGTTTTTTTTACACATATACTTTCCTACACTTACTCAATAACGAAAACAGAAACTCATGTACGCTACCACCTAAGCCACATCTTGTAAGCCAAACAACCTGCGCGCAGGATCGGGGATAGCCACACACGGTATTGTAAGCACATAGCCCTAAGAAAAGAACTATTGTAAATGAACAAAAAGAAAATTAATTATTTTTTTTAGCATTATTAAAATATCACATATTGCCCCAAAACTAGGAGACACTTTGTTTTGTACAGCGTCCCAAAATTCACGCAAGATTTAAATTTTGCGCCATTTGTGGGGACGAGTGCTGCCAACGGAAAAGAGACAGCGTGACAGCTGACTGTTCAGGATTATTTAAAATGAACCGCTACACAAATGAACAATGCGTTTCCATTATTGAACAATAGTTATATAAAAAATTTAAAAAAATATATATTGTATATAATATATATATATATATATATATATATACATATATACATATTGATTTTTCCCACGCTCCTCCGAGCGGCGTAGTTTTGCATAGTCGGCGCGTGCGCAGCTTTGTGGCCAGGATAACGGCGCAGGCGCAGCTAGCGGTACCGGCGCTCCCCCACCCGCCCCCTCCCGCCCCCACCTGCCCCCTCCTGCCTGTGCTTGACCTTGACCACGCCGAGCGACATCCTCCCGCTGGTTTCTTTCATAGCAAATGTGCTCGATTATGCGCGGTATTTGAGATTGTGTTCAATTTATGAATTTGTATATCTAACCTTTTAGCTGTTCATGTATTATAAAAAAAAATATTTAATCAAAATGTGCAACAACAAAAAATAATCTTTATTTTATTTTAAAATATTAACACAATCGTTGTTATGGCTATGCTTACCCTGATCCTGCGCGCAGGTAGTGGGGCTGACAGCATGTGGCTCAGGTGGTAGCGATCATGGGTTTCTTTATTTTAGTTATTGAGTTTGTATAGGGAAAATATGTGTTAAAAAATCCTTTTTTCATTTACAACAATGATAAATATTTAAATCTATCATTGATAATATTAAGTGTAAACACTCGTAGCTTGTCTTTTATCATCAATTTGTATAAGTAAATAACCGCATCCCACGCGTGATTTGATCATCTCGCGATATATTGTAAGTGAGCTACACTTGAAAATATGTACGTCACTTCTATTTTTATATTTGATAACCGAATCGGGATTTTTATAATTGTAACCGCAAATAAAATTGCGTTTATGGCAAGACGACCGTTCTAAGTATTATCGTCTGCGATGTCTAACAGACACGATTAGATTAATCTAAATCAGTGCTTCTCAAAGTGGTACCTACTGACCCCAGGGGGTCCTTAGCAAATTAAAATCGATTTGGGGGTCCCTGAACAACGTTAGGGGGTCCGTGCAAGGTTTAATATAAAATAAAAAATTGTGACACATTTTAATTAATATGGAAGTTAAAATAAATAACAATGAATACATTATTAGCGATTTTTACGTCCTAAGTAAAATATAAATATAGACAGGTGCATAAAATACAATTAATAACAGGCATCGCGGTGAGTCAGGTAGGTTTATACAGGATCGCAATAGAGTCGATACTTGCACCAACTAGTCTATAATATGAATTTATGTAATTTTTCACCCAGGGTCCGTAGGCAAGTTTTGACTATGAAAGGGGGTCCGTGGGAAAGTTTTAATTATGAAAGGGGGTCCTTGGGCCAAAGAGTTTGAGATCCACTAATCTAAATGAACAAACATACTCGTATAGATACTTCCACTAACCATAACTACCATTTATATTATCTAAGTTGATTCATACTGAAAAAAAAAATTTATGCTAACAGAATATTTGAGCAAAAACAGAAAAGTGTATTATCTATAATTTATATACCTTAGACATTATTATTATTTTTTAAATATTTGATTTAATGACTTAGGTGTCGATATTTTAGAAATATTTTAGCCAACAACTAAAATACTACGCTTGGCGCATGCGGGTGGGATTCGAACCCACATCTCTGTCTAATTCCAAAAAGTTATTATTTGTCATGTGTTCAAAATATACAATTTAGTAAGTTATATCTTTTATTGTCACTTGTAGCTAATGATATATTTCGTTTATTTCAGGTATGTTGGCTGATTTACGTTTACCAATTGTCCTACTTCCGTTCATGGCACAGTAAGTAAATCCATTGTGTATATTCAGTATTGTGAGAGTCTTATATCTTAGAGAAAATAATTAACTAAGTAATTTAAATCAATTTTTTTAATAGTAAATCTATAATAACCATAAAATTCACTGTAAAAGTAATGATAAGTTCGTCTTTGATACCATAACACAATAGTTCTTGACCTTTCCCGGGAAAGTGCCACTCAGCATCTTCCATGCCAGCGCACCCAACTGCGTCAGCCGATACTCGCCATCTCGTCCTCGGCCTTTCTGCAACCCTGCGACCCTGGATAACCACTGTAAAATAATTTCTTAGCTCGACCTAGATCATCCATACAGTGTGGAAATCCTAGCTGCTGTCAGATTTTTTTTTAATACTAATTACAAAGGTCGTAGAACTGTTTTAATTTTAGTCGTTTATCCGTTGTTGTTATTTTTGATTATTTTCACATCTTGCAGTACTTACTATTCACGTCTATAACCTTAGTTCAATTTTATTTTAAGAAAAAAACAGCCACACATTTTTAAGAATAACGATAAACTGTGAAGAAACATCATTTCTTTTAACGTTTATTAAGTAATCATTCAAGAAAGAAATACGCGGTTATATCAAAACAAAAAATACATATTTTTCGTATGTTTCATCAGTGTCATTTTGATCAGTGTCTGTTATATGCATATTGATTTGATTTAATTGTACACTATAAACTTTTTCAATGATCAAAATTCAAACTCCGTTATTAATAAATAATTAAATTCGAAGAACAAAGCGACAACACTCTAGTCTGAGGCACGATTCTTTTATAGCACACATTTTCACTGGCAGCCCGTATCAGCAATCTGCTGTGCCGTAATTAAGACACTTCTCGGCTTCCCACCTCCCATGCGGGCTTCTTAACGACCCGGGCTCCCATACGCCTGTCTTTCAGACAAAAAATGAAAACTTGTGTCTCGTAGGCGTTAGTTTCAAACACTTCCTGGTGCATAGCTTCAAATTTTCACCGCTAAGTATTTATATCTCGACCAGACGCTACAAGACAACGGGCGGTCTTTTCTATTGCATCCAACGCTTATCTAATGTGGCGAAGTATTATCTGCTTTTAAAAATTTTGTTCGGTATTTTTATGCAACTATAAGCGTTTAACTGTTAGCTTTTAGATCTCTTTGTGTTTTTTTTTTACGATGTACGGATAAAATCACGCAAATCCCAATGTAATATATTTCCAGCGTATAAAGCAGTTTATTTGAAAAATAGAGAAAGGCGTTTACACACAGTAAAGTTTTGTAGAAGTTAAATACAAATGTAAATGCTACAGCTTTGAGAAGCTATATTATTCGCGTTTCATCTTATCAAATTCGAGTTTGTACTGGCACGAGGACTAAAAGAAAGGACTATCCTGGACATATATATACTGGTTGGCTTACAAGGTTTATCAAGTCAAGGATTTTTGGCTTAACATTATATCTTCGAAAGGTTAACATTTTAAGTCCTATTGATGATAAATTTTGAGGTCTCAAAATCTATTAAATTATCATGTTTTTTTTTAAAAGTATTATACATATAATAATATGTACTGCTTTTACAGCATGACGATATATAATAAAGTATATATTAACTATGTTTTCTACAAGTCTTTGTAACCGATATTTTTTTATGGAATTACAAGAAGTTTTCCAGTTTTATAAATTATACTCAAAATATTTTATACAAACAATTATAATTAAAGCTTAATAAAGTAATTTTGCAGTAATGCTTAGTCAATATTGCGGAGTGAGCTGGCGATGTGGGTCACTCCTGCAAGCGGAGAGGAAGTCCGGGCCGCGGCGCGCGTCGCCCGCACTCGTGATATTTTCCGTCTCGGCGGCGCGTTTATTTCTGACGCGGAGTCGGCGACTGCGGCGGACTCGACTGCCGAGATCAGATATACGCGATTTATGTATTTATGCCGTTTTTCTCGAATGAACTTTTTTCTAATAGTAAAATTAGATCAAATGTATCTCCTCTGGTCGTGTTGCTCATCTCGACCTCGTATTTCTGCTTGCGACCTACTGCTTTAGGCAGATGTTTCCGGCTGCAATAAATGCTAAAACTATGTGTCGGTGCTCGTACAATACGACTTAAATATTTCTTATACGAAATTGTGAAAACTTATTCCTCTTCTGTTAAGCTACCTCCGATATTTTATTTAGGAATATTTAGTATGCAACGGCTCATTTAATAAATGATCGTTCACTAATCTCGGCACCAAGCTCTTTGAGCCTAAGTTGAAACTCGCTATTTAAGTTTACATTTATTTCTTCTGGCTTAGTTAAACAGACGCAATGGAAATGTCTCACAGTATATGCGGTACGCCAGACGAGCGTTTAATCCTTGCGAAACCCCACAAGCTCCTCTGGCTACCCGCGTATGCTACACACGCTATATATTATATGTGCGAACACCAAGTAACAATACAGTCAACGATACATCATAATTGCGCCAGCAAAAACTCTACGCTTCGGACTTCCCGCGCTCGCCCACCGTGAACATTTTTCTCGGACATTAACTGTTTATTTTTTCTCCGTCTTTACGCATGCTAAAGTAGATCAATCACATTACCGTGTCCCTGACTCCATTGTAAGGTTTTATGTCTCATCGAAAATGAAGCTATTCTAAAAAGAAAGTCACATTACAAGCTCGGACAAATTACACAGAATATCGGTCAGTGAAGATCAATCAAAATTTGTAAACGAATATCGAAGTCTATGTATACTTTACCTATTTCAAAGCCGTACCAAAATTGCTCCGGCCGTTTAGGCAGAAGGAAATTAACTTTTAATGACACACTTTGGCAGTGCAAGTACTGTCTGAAAATAGGCTTAGCATTATTTAGGACGTTTTTATGTGGCTAGTTGCATGAAACGTTTCATACATATTTGATTAGAATAGTAAAATTGTATTGTACTTCTTTGAAACATCGTCCCCACAAACCATAGTTTGTTACGACCTCTGTATGTTTAAAAAAGCCAATAGAACATTTCTCGGTTGGAAAATACTCAGGTGACAAATAATAAATCTAAAAAAGGTAACTTTAATAAATTTTATAAAAAACATACATCGGAATCTAAGCGTAATAGGAGTTTCGCGATAATGTGTTTTTTTTATATTTACTTAATTAAGATTATTTCATTTAACTTCTTCAAGTCAAAAGATATTTACTTTTTCTTTTGCAGATATCGATCTGCTTAAATTCCTTAAAATAAACATTTTCTGTTCATTTCTACTCATCAGCTATCATGACCGATTGGGAAACTCAATTCATCTTGCTATCTTAGTAATTGATATAGCATTCATACTTCTCGATACATAAATGCAAATCGACGAAACGCGAATACCATATTCATTATTGTTATGAATCTCCACTTATATACGAATTGGGATTAGAATAAATGTAGACGCACGAATCACTTCAAAATTTAATGCAGTTGCCCGCTCCTTTACAAGTGGTATATTATGCTAATTTCGATCCCGATCCAAAGTCTTCACTCTCTTTCCAGTCGTGTCTTTAATCTACCGTTATAATATTTTAATCTTTATTATTAAAGGTTGATATAAAACTGAATTAAGGCGTGTCCTATCATTCAGTGCGTTATTTCTACAGAAATTTACGTTGCATTTTATAACTTATGAAGATATATTTTTACTATAAAATTGCGAAACTCTTCCATACATCCATATAAAACCATTTGTATTAAAATTTCATATCTCATTATATTTTTTTTTTCTTTGCTTGTCTTTCGTTCTGAAGAGTTTTAAAGACAATAGGTTGCTGATATCTTTATTTTACATTCAAAATACTTGCAACCTTTTTGTTCATCGCGTGTATACCTTAATATGCTGTCATCGACTAAAATAATTCACAAATAATACTAATTAGTTTCGGCGTCATTCAAATGTAGCACGAACATTATTAGTCATATATTTAACTGTTTTTGCTTCACTGCGTGAGCAGGTACTAGTTGTATGCAAGCAATTGATTATCGAGCAGTTTTATTGCATTTTTACTGCCGTTTTGTCACTTAGAAGCCACGAGAAACGCGCAAGTGGCGCACATACTATTGAGTGCTTCGTGTGATAAGCTAACAAGTATGTGTTTCTCTTTAAGAAAACGTGTTTGTATTTCTACGCTCATATATTCATCTTTTTGATAATTTTATCCGTGCTTTCAAACAACGCTACAAATCTTTTAAGATGTCGGCGACAATCGTTCGTTTTTTTGTGTGTACTGCCTGTCTTGTTAGAGTCGCAGCATCATTCATACTTCCCCTTGTTTTTAAATTTTTTTTTTATTATATCCAGGATTTTTAATGAATCATTCTTTGAATGTAAACAAAGTACGATGCTTTTTATTACATAATAAGCGTTTTATTCATTTTTTGGGGGTTTCCCTATCCCTATCACATTAGATCCCCTCACTTGAACACTCGTCTTTTTGGTCCCAGTTTTTAAACCATGTCTTTATTCTGTTGGTTTCATGAACATTCTTATAAATTATTTATCTGGTTATACGGTGTATTTATTTTAAACAACATGGTAATTTTCTACCATAGGTCATTTGCTCTTGACTCCTTTTTGAGCCGTACCACAGAGTTGTTATTCATCCACTCGGAGGTGGTGCTGCCGTGGTACCCGCGTGCATGCATGCAGGCACTGCAAGTACGTTGTGTTGATGTTTTTAGAGTAAAGACAATGATGTCTAGTCCATAGGAATAACTGATAATAAATATCTAAAAACTCAAAATTTCCCTACATAAAATATTCTCGTTGCGGCGTTCATTGTCCCCTAAACAGACAAACGAGAAATGTATACCAAGTACTTATCGAAGTATACTACAACTTACTGTCGTACTTGCTTTTGTATGATTTAAATTAAACGTTTAAAAGCAAGAAGCAATCTCTGCTGAGTACTTTTAGGAGAAACGAAAACTTTATACCACTCAAATAACGATGTCAGGGTAGTACTAATTTTTTTTTTGTTATATGATTATACAATTTAAACATTTTCCTGTATTTTTTACTAAGTTTTAAATACATTTCTGTATCTTAAATTGTACACCGTTATCGTGTGATTTCGAATACTATCGACAGCCCTTCAAGTCCCCGCGCACCTTATTCGTCACATTGTACGAAAACAACATTTTTTAACCACATAGAAAAAACCAAAAAAACAACACTTTGAAATCTAAATTTTCAGTTGAACTCTTACAGTGATGATGTGAAGAATCACATTTAATCATCAATATCGCCGTAGAAGCACACCTCTCCGAACACGTGCAACGTATATTTTTCTAAGTCACTCGACTGTCGTTTTATTCTATACCACGATCTTTGAGTATTAAATGAATTCACTTTTCATCCTTTTATTTTCGGGTGAGTCTCACGACAATTCCGTTTATTCGAGGCGCGCCAGAAACCGAGCACTCCGTAAACTTGGAGATGTGACGCACTGGAATGAGTATTCGCTACGTGTTGCGATTCTTAAGCTGTCGACGCACTCAGCTGACATCACTGCCCGCTCTCCCCAAGATGGCGTCTCACCCTTCGCAAAATGGCGGCGCCGGTGACGTCATCGGCGTCTAAATAAACCTCTTGGAAGTTAGCCAGGGTCAGTTCCCGCGGGGCGGAGTCCTCGCAGCTCTCAATAAGAGGCTGCGTTTTAATTTCAAATTCTTTTCGTTGTTCTGTTAATTTTAATATTCTTCTGAATTTTAATTTAAAGCAAAATAATTGCTTTAATTATAGTTATAAGACCCGGACTAGAGTTCGTAAAACATCAATTCAGCATAACTCAAGCAAGCTTCTTCTTTTGGTAACTTATCTTATATATAAGAACTTACAAAAGCTTAAAATTAATTAATCTTAAAATATTTATAAAATTATCAAATCTTAAACATAACAAATTTGATACTCGTTGTAAACTTCCAATGAAGCTATCGAGTTAATCGGTAAATATTTTTCCCGTTTTTTTTTGTTGCATACTTCGTTGAGTCAGCCACAAATTTAATTAATTATACTTATTATGTGCAATGATAGCTGCATCTCGAGGCCGCGCCGAGTCTGGCCTGGCCCTCCCGGTGAGTAATGCCCCGCGAGGGGCGGAGCTCCTTCGTGAAAGTCTTATCTCTAAAAATATGCGAGTGTCCCTCCGCCGCGTGAGTCACCCTGGAGCATTTATAGACTTGCGCTTTTTGTGAAAACTCTCCCCGCCGATAACGGTACGTCAGATATGACCGTCGGGAAAAAAACTATGTAGTCAAGTTGTAAAGTTTTTTTAAAGCAAATCAAAGTGCATATTTTGTTGGAGTTTGGATGTACAATATGTGGAATTTGTTCGCAGCAATCGCAGGTCCGCTGTAGCGGTGTTACAAAACTGATAGTTCACTCGTACCAGTGGAGCGACGAGCAATGCGTTTTCGCGCTTGAGAGTATTATGAGTGGATCGGGTGGTGACTCGAGCCAGGAGCTCACGGAAATAGACGAGACGGATGTGTCCGCGTCAGGCAGGCGATCCGCTGGGAATCCGAGAATTCAATTTTGAACGATTATCCCGGAAAATGGCCAAATGAAAATTCGCATCACAGACAGAACATGTAATATCGTATTTCTTTTAAAAGAACTTCAATCGTACCCGATTATTAGATATTTTTCTGTTTATATTTTGTTCCTTATTATTTTCAACTGAATAATTTATTATAAGTATAAAACCAGTTGAAGCGAGCTAAACAACTCACGTATCAACTAAAGTTTCTATTTTGATTTATATATAATAATAGAATAGTGCCTTGTTTAATTTTTACAAGACCATCTTTATAATTTGATATTTTTCTGACGCTTTCATAAATATGAAAGCTTCTTTCATATTAAAAAATGTATCAATGCATATTTGATTTCTCTATCTAGGTATGATGTTAATCAACTCGTTGCAGAATTTTAATTCCCAACATATGTAAAATATGTTTATACCATTTCTTAAACTTAGTTTTTTTTAAATTTATAATTTCTTTGATTTCACTTCCAAACGATATTTTATTTACCATAATGCACACTTACTTAAATAATCCGTTTTATGTTTAAATTTAGATCAAAGCGAAACTAATTGAAAAATAATGTAATTTTTCGATAACGATCTGTATAATTTAATTTTCTTAAACGTTAGTAATTACAACCAACGCAGCTGGATCAGCGATCGTAATATTTTTAAGTATTTTATAATGTTGATACATTCAGCCGATACGTTGCATAAATCCTCAAGTACCGTAACCCAGAATCTTTTAACAAAACTCAATAGCTTCTTATAAACCTTTGATAATTAAGTATACATTAGAGAATCACTTTTCTTGATAAATGGCGATAATTTAATGTAAAAAAATGCCCTATAATAGTAGTTGAGAAGTTTCCTAAAAAAATTGTTAAGAAAATGGATTCTTGGAATGAAACCTGGAATATGCTTAGCTCAGTTCATATTTTTGGTATGATTTACAATACATTTTTTTAAATATTTTCGTTCGTATAATCTGAGCATCAATCATTTTCACAACTTAATTTTAAATTTTCTAGTCATTGTTTGTATAATGAGAAAAGTTATGTGTTTCATAGTCTTTATGGCATATACACAACTTTTTATTATATAAAAATATATCTGATGTACAATCTTTACCCAAGGCGCCTGTTTATAATTTTACGATGTTTCTCACTAAATTATGTCCCGGACTATTAACCTCTGACCTCCGAAATTTAAGGCACAACTTCGTACTTTAGCTCCCTAGTTGTTTAATAATTTACACTACTTAATATTCCATAGAACAACTTTAAACATTGAAGTTATTATTTTGTCCGTGAAATGTTAGCTCTGCCAAAATTTAATGTTAAACACGCTAACTTGCTTAAAACTATATTAAAAGTTTTAAATGTGTAATTAACAAAATGTCCAAACATATTTTGTTGTACGGGTCACAGATTCATAATCAAAATGTTTTATAAATTATTTATGAATTTCGTCCATAATAATTACGCTAGTATCCTTTGTATTGGCTAAACAATTGATTTCCAATTCTTCCTTGATTTATTCCTAACTTATTGCAAATAACCCGTCTGTTTGGTTTTTACTTTGCATGTCTTGAACCGATACAGTGAACTTTTCACAATAAGAATGACTCATGTTAGACTCAAGTCTTATAGTAGTTTTATTCCTTAATATAATCATCGTAACCAACCTCGCTCTAGTCTGCATCTAAACTTTTCATTCGCTCTTTTACGCTGCTAAAATATATTATTGTTGAAGTAAACATAAAATTAAATACTGTTTTTAAAAAACTTTAGTTCCGTAGATGTATCGCTTAGATTAACATTTATATAATATATGTTAACAACTCAACAAGATCGCATCACTAAATTGTTCTAATCGGCTACCATTTTCCTTATCGTACTTACCGAGCGATGTGTCTTCACCAAAAGGGTCATCACTATATTGTACCTTCCTTATTCGTACCCACCTGCCTTGGTACAATAGCGACAGCCCGGATTACCTGGGCCGTCTCACATTCATCACCTAGACGAGTATGACGGACGACTTGATCCCAACCTTGCGCCGGATAACCCGTTTCCCCATTGTTGTGTGAGATTGTATCGCCGGGCACTTTCCCGCATGCCTCTGCCGGTAACAGGTGGAGCCGGTCAGGCTGTGCTCTCAAAATAGCGAACGGTCCAATTACGAGGCGCCGAGCTCGAGCGCTACCCATATGAAATTATTCGCTTCGTATGCTTTTCGTGAGACAATAGATGTGTATCTATAGTGGCTACAACCTATTAAAACTACCTCGGCCTATATTTATGAACCCCTTGCTCCTGCCAATGAAACTGCCACATACAAGATGAACTCATATTACCCATAAACGATAAACCTGTTTAATGACAACCTTTAATGCTCCTAATAAAAAAATTAACTTTCGGTATACTTCAAAAATAATACTAGACTTGTTAGTTTACTATTGAACTAACCATATTGACCCCACAAAAAGGCATATGATGTGATTATTCAAAAAATAGTTTAATACTATATTCGCATTCCCTGTGCTACCTTTATAATCATGAAAAAATAATTTGATTTAATATCTTATATCATAGATTATTCTGCTGCGATCTTTGCTACCTGTCAACCATCTAAATAATTGACATAACTCGAATTGGGGTTCAAGGCTGATGTCATCATTCAAACATTTTTGAAGAGTTGCCGGAGAGGCGTAAGCGCTTTATCCGTATCGATAACGTCATGACTTCTGTTGTGTTTTGTTGCTGATTCAGTTTCCCACGAAATAAGTAGAATTGACCGACAAACCTTAAATTTGCACATCTAATAAGATATTTAAAACAAATCTGAATTATTTATCACAGCAATGATGCAAACTATTATGTATCATAAAATGTGCATTAAAGCATCGTAGCTCACTGCATTATGTTGATTACTAATGAAATGTAAAGCCACATTAATACAGTGGTTACTATTTTATTTATTGTAAAGATCATTGTATTGAATTGAAAAATTATTATTGTTTTATTTGACTAACGTTTTTCATACAAAGATATATCGCGTGTCGCTGTGATCAGTAAAGTGGGATCTTTGATTATGGTCGTAAGGTGTGAATGGTCAGCATGACTGCTCAAAAAATACTGCATAGTTCGAGTCTGATTCATGTCAAGTTATTTTGGTGGCAAATAAGTACTTTTTTTGCCTACCTCCGTAAAAATAGCTTCTATGTCCCAATATTTTTGTACAAGTTACACGTTTTCCGGTGCCGATCCGATAAATAGTTTTTTTAAATATTCCTATAATGTGTTTGTTAAAATTTATTGTCCTTGTATTGCAAAACAATTTTGGAACGTCAATAAGTCGACATTGAAATATTCGCACAGAGCATAGATAATTTATTTTTCAGTTTCTACGATAGTAGGTTTGTATATAATTGCTATTTTTCTGTTTATATTGTAAACTAATGTTCTCTAAAATACATGAAACTCTTGGACAAATGTGCCACGTGGATAGCTTAATTCAACCATTGTCACGTGGTATGAATCACCTGTTGTGACTACACACGCTCTAGAATACTTGGCAATGTTCTCTTCGCTGCAGTCCTAGGCGACAATGGAGGCACCTGTCGGAGCTGTGCGCCGCACGGCGACTCTGAAGAGTCTTTTGATCTCAGTCATTGTACAAATTGAATTCGTTCACCTTTGACCTTTCATCGGCTGCTTCCATAACTGGGTTAATGGAATCAAACTCAAACTAAAGCTCTGAGAATGAAAACACAATTACTCACGCCTTTGGGCACTGTCTAGCCACTGCAAATTACCCACGGATACTTGAAATATTCATGAAAATTTTCATTTGAATTTTCATTTGAATTTCTAAAATATTTTTAATTACCATGTTGGAGTTTTTATAATTAAATTTAACAATTTTTATTAAAAAAAATACAACCATGTTCTAAAATATTTACCTATCCCAGCTTGATAAAAATTACCAGTTAACTGTTTTGTTATTAAATTTCGGAGACGTTGTTTTCTTAAAATGATGCGGCAATGTCAACAACAGAAAATAGATAATAACTTTGTATCAGAAACTCTGCTGCTTGAGCATCAAAAATACCTCGGTGCCATTTTTTTAAAACTAAACCAGGTATACATCAAGTCAATGAACGTATCAAAGCAGGAACTCGAAATAGCCTTCCTCGAATGAAATAATTTGTAAGGCTGCAATTGCCATATTACCGAGTAATTCACAATACATAACGTCTTTCTACACTGGTTTGTTTTGATTTGTTCAGGCTAAAATTCTAGGGTGCGCTATTTTATATTTATAAGTGAATATTACTAGTATTTATTATTTTTTCCAACTTTACTAAAGCACCTGATACTGTTACTAATCGTAAATCAACCTTGTTGGGCCATAAATCTGGTTTGGCCTGATTTATTAGCAAGACACTTACATTTTCTGAGAACTTTCAACTTTGTGGAATCCATAGCGATATTCTGTAACAATAGATATAATTTAAACTCTGCCTTGTCTCTGCAGGATTTTGAATGTAAAATTTTAACCTTTATGGAGATACTTTTAAAATTCCCTGTCAGATAATTGCTATGCAGATTATGTGTCATATTACGAGTAGAATCAGCTACTCTATGAATGCATAGAAACTGGTTCCACATTAAGGTCACGTTTTATGATTAGTACTATAAGGTATGAAATATTTTAGTGTCATTTATATTCTGGAGATAAGAAAACACGGTGCAGGTGCGGCATATGTAAATAAACAGTGGATATTGTTCTTTTCGGGGCATTTTAATGTTATTCAAGAGAAAGCTTGAGTACAAAGATTTACATACATTAATGAAAATTACAATACACAATTTGATCTCGCCGGCCCGAGAATGGGGCCAAAGTCTCCTAGGTGCCTAATACTTCTGAAGAGTCGCTTTATAGTTGCTTCTTCATTAGCATAATAAAGATGTTTCGAATATCTCCGAGCGACCGGACTGGCGCGAGCACACGTGACTCCGGCCTAGAGCTGCCGATTGCACCACATCAGAATGATGGACTTGGGATTCCCTTCAAACGGAAATTTGTTAATTTTCTGAACAACTAGTATGCTTCTTGCCCGCTTTTACGACTATGTGTTGGCATATTTGTATAATAAAAATATTTCAATATACCGACATAATTTTTACAATCATAATTTATCATTTTAAAAATATCCGTTGTGTTTGTATTAAAATGCTGCAATATTGTAAACTAAATAATATATCAGAAATAATTTGAATGCAACCACATTTTGATATTTTATTAATTTTATTATAATTACACTTTGGAAATGTTTTCTATGATAATTGCAATACGTACGGCTTCATAATCTGACGCTGCAGGTTATTTATAAATCTACGCCATACAGCTGTGACGGTATGTTTGTAACCACACCTCATAGAACGTATCTAATGTAATTTATTGGTCAACTCTAATTGAGTATTCAGTCCTATGACGTGAAGCCGCTAGAAGTCATGAGCCAATTCGATTTAAACCTGGTGTTTATCTCATTCTATAAGTATTTGTTTAAAAGCATTTTTTCATCAATCAATGACTGTCAATCTTTAAACTTTGAAGGATCTTCCTAACATTATCTTGATTCCGATCAATCATCAGTTGTATTTTACATTAATCAAGACATGTATTGGATTTCAACAACTCATCTTCACTCGCAATCCAATGTCTTATATAATATTTTCCCTCCTATAAATATACAAAGCTATGTTACGTGCACGTAGTAAATATCTTTCTTTCTTTAAATTTCAATGAAACTAATACATGTTTCATTCCCATATGAAATTGAAGTCAACCCTTCACAACCCTTTTCCGTATATAATATTCTCAACTTTTTGGCATTCAACCAATGCCAGAAACAACATCTGAATATATATCCTCTTGCCTTGCACGTGATTATGAATAAAATAATGTTTTGAGTTGACATGGGATTTGACATTATGTATGTAAAATGAACCCTTTATTGAATTATCAATCTTATGTATTAATTTTCTTGCAAACCGTTATTTTATGATGCGTATATTATTGTATAAAATTGTCAGTGTTGTGTAAGTATATAGCATTTTTCTTTACATATATATAAGGAAATCATGTACATTATTTTACCAACAGTGTATTTCTAGCTCCGTTTGTTTTTCCATTAGTTTATTGAAAGAGCTTCCTCGGTGTGAATGTAATTATTTATTTGAGAAGTTGCATCACGGTGCACGTGCCTAAAGCAGCAAAGCAGATAAAATAATAAACTTACCAGCGTTGATGCTGGAAAAAGACTAAACCATAATTGAATACGTAAAACGCTATTTTTACCTTTACGTGAAGAATTTCTATTTTATCATAAAAATAAAATATATATTTGTGTGAAAAAGAAAATTATTTCTAAAATTTTCAATCTTTAAATATTTTTATTTCTGATGTTTTTTAGTCATATAATATTTTGCTTTGTTACAAACAGTGTCGGCTATTTCTACCTGACTTGAAATCTGTAGTCCTTACCTCTCGCATTTAGCACTATTATATTTCTTACATTTTTCCTTACATTACAGTTTGACTGACTTCTAAGGCACCATTTGCCTGTGGCGATCGCAACCCGAAGGCATATCATAAGCTAAAAGGTTGCTTTTGCGTGTATTCCTTTAAATTCTCGGCAGCCATTTCTCTTGCTGTTCCAGGACATCGAGCCGGCTACAGTAAATGCCTGTTCACAAACTGACGTCTTGATGTAAAGGACTGTTCAACAGGTCGCCAGATCAACGAAGACATGAATAAAGAGTTTTTCTTCTCTTCTTAAGAATTCCCAATTCGTCCATTACGCACATCAACAGACATCGCGCCGTCCTGTCCGGATGCCAATGTGAAAATTCCAAAATCCTTTTTTTATTTTACCATTCTCTTAACTTTATGCCAAGCAACTTCCATCAGAATTCTGATTCGATCGTTCTAACTAATAAAAAATTGTTTTGCTCGTAGTTTACTTGTTTAAATAACATACTTTTTTTTTTCATTAATTTGTACTTTCACATGCAATATTAATACAAATTATTTTCGGTCAGCCCAATTCAATCAATTTAAGCTTAACCCATCAGCGTGGAAATCGATGTAACAAATTTTTGATCTTGATTCGATGATCTGAAACAATATCGCAGTCTCACAGCGCGAAGTATTCATGTTGTACCTCAAACAGTATACAATTCAACGTACGGAAGATAAGCGGAATTTGTTCAGACTAAATATAAGAATTGTTTAAAATAAGCGTACATTGTTAGAATGCTAATTAAAAATAAATTAAGAGTCCTTCTCTCGGGGCGCGTATTTAAAAACTGTCTCACAAACGACCTCTTTAAAATCCGCGCGACCTTCGCAGTGAATCTATAAAAATAATGCGAAACTTGCTCAAGGCCGCCGGCACTGAGCCCGATGGTTGCTGTGGCTAGATTTCTCCCGTTTTCTTTTTCCTGTCATGCCCGCTACCTCCGCGCACACGGGGTGACGATGATTAATTCGACGTCATATCGACGGAGCCTCTTAATTAATTTACTATCTCAGTTGTACTCACGGTCGTTGCGACTGACAGCATAATTATTGGGATGTGTGCCATAGACTTAATATTCAAAACAACGTCGTGATACAGTTTCATTTATTAATCAATCGGCTCACAATGAAGATAACCACACACCCCACTTGATTCAGCACGAGGAGTTAATACCATTTTTTGCTTAACGTGTAATGAATAATAACAGTTATTTGCCAAGTTATGATAATGTAATCTCTTTTAACTACATGCAATGCGTTCCTTTATAATTTATACTATTTCTCTTATAAATATAGATTTTATTGTTGATATTCTTAATATTATATGCACTGAATGTTTCCAATACTTTGAATTATAACACTGCGATTGTATATTCATTCTTAACATCTATATAAAACTGTGAACAAGTGGCGCACTTTCAACATACCCAGGTCGATTGATACTAATAATTTCAGTCTGGGTGAATTCACAGTTATTCCGTTTGATATTTGCAGTGGTTACCCAACCCAAACGCATGTCAGAGGAGTTGCCGGTCTCTGTGTGTATTTATACCTCGTGTCGCGGCCGGTCGATCCGACCGCACCGGCCGTCTCAAAATAATCACCGCCGACCGCCTCGGGGCGCCTGGACGCCGGCCGGCCCGTGTAAAGTGCATGCAGACGGCAATCACATCCCAAACAAATGACCTTTCTACCAATAACTTGCGCGGTTGTGATACAAATCACTCTCGGTCACTGTGCAATTCGCCTGTAAGCTCACCATACGGTAGTGTTTGTATAGATATATCCCGGATCGACAAGTCCAAGCAGTTTTTCATGCTCGAGATTATAAAAGAAGAATACACCAAAATATACACTGCGTATTTCTTTACTTGCAGGAATTTCACTACCGTTAATCACGATTTTTATAAACTCGTTCAAAGACTGAACAACTCTGTCTGAAATTTTTCATGAGATGTGTTACCACAGATTCTAAAGATCTTTTATACGTTTGATTTGGAAACTCTTTTTTTTCAACCGCTTTTTGTTAAAAGGATGTTTATTAACTGTATAGTGTTATAAGAATTACAAAGATTTCATTTTATAAAGAAACTAAGACGGAATATATTATTAAAGAATAAAAATAAAAAATTCAAATGTATTTCTTTGAATCTTTGAAATACAGATATTTATAAACAGCATCAAGAGCATTCCACTAGAACCACAGGGACGGGTAGAAATTTTAATGAAATACGGATATGCTTATAAAGTATTCAATCTCACCTTGCCCCATACTTTAAAAATGTGCTTATAGTATGTTGTCTAAAAATATGTGTCCATTCACGCGTAAGTACTTGCAGTTTGTCAGCGACTCAATTTAAAAGATGGTTTCTAGTAAAAACATGAATGAACTGCTCTAGACAAAACGGATACGATGTAATAGCGAGTTCAGCGAAGGTGTAATGAGAGTGGGCGTTCAAATAGTAGCATCGAGTAGTGTGTATTATTACACACCGTAGGGGCGTAAGCCATGTTTATGTTACAAGAATTAGAATTGCATCGACTGGCTTACTCATCAGTACTGTCTGTGCCTGCAACCACAACGTAATATTATAAATATAGGTAGATAAATAGCTACGCAATCAACCAAGTTATCATATATATTTATTCATTATTATTATTTAGTTTATCATTCAATCAAACCGCTGTTTTGATTATATCTCTATTTGTAGACACACCCGGTGATAAATATTTTTCATTCTATATATTGAAATAAACAGACAATGCATGCTACTGAAACTAATTGAATAGTCTTATATTAAAATAATTCATATGACAATGGTTTTTTTTCGTTGTGTTTTTTTTTTTACAGGAGTACTATCTAACTGCGTAAATTTTAATATTTACCTATAATTGCTAGTGCTATTTTAAAATTATGTACCAGATTTTTTATTAATAATCGTTGCTCGGTAATTTATCCCTTACTCTTATATTTTTCCAGCAAAAAGTAACATTTTAAATTTTGCCCGTTTAAGATCACTTCAAACCGCCATTGGCTCAAAATCATGCAACGATCGACTGAAATATATATCTGGATCGCCCGGTTGGCCAACACCGCTCTGGTACGTGTGCACTGAAACCTTGAGTTCCAACTGATACGTCTTTCTTTGCAGCACAAATGATTTGTTTTACAACAAAAATCACAAAATTAAATTAATCTAAATTAATCATAAGCAATTAAAACATGCACGAAATCATTACTCCATTATACCTTTTATACAATAATTTTAAATCAAAAAAATATTCTAATTAACTTTCTGCGCTTTCTACTCTTAAATTACAATTTAATAATTTCAATACGTTCAGTCGTGTAGATCAAAAATTATATTACTTCTACGCACGACCACTCGCCCGATAAATCCTGTGGTTTTGAAACCGCACCCTTACGTCTCGCATTAAGTACATACTCCTCTCCCGTTTGAGGTAACCCACACTTAGTATATTGTATCTTTTTATTGAAGACTCGTTTGAATTAATTTTAACTCAGGAGCAGAGATATGACGAAAATAACCGAGAGGCAAGCCATTTCCGGGCGACTCCACCGCCTGGCCACGGCGGACAGCCGGTGTCTCTAAATCGCGAGCTATTTTGATTGTAACAAAAAACACTAAAAAAATCACTAAAAATAACACTCAAGACGTAGTTTAGTCTCGAGTGAGTCAGAGAAGAGAATTTGAGTAACTTGCTATTTCTTTGGTGTCAATATGTATCGCTTTGTTGAAATATTATTCATTTCTGCCTGGCCTGCATTTATTTACTCTATATAATGTATGTCATTAAAACAGCCTTTCTTATTCTTGACAGATTATTTTTTAACTTGTCAAAAGACTCTTAAATATACTCGTAAGTGTAAAAAAAATATTTGGAAGTTGGGTTCTTTTTGATACGATCAATTTGTGTATTCTAGGAATCACGGTCTATGTCGAATTCATATTTACCAAAACATATTTTAATATTTCGTCACGGTTCTCAGAAACTGTACGTATTGTATAAAGCTTACCGATATTTCAGAGGAAAAAACACATTTCGGGCCTTTAAAAACTCATCTGCAGCTTGCTATTAAATTTGAGTTCTATCCCATTTCCAATTCAATCGATAGTGCTGTGTCAATCTCACTATAATTTTTCATTCTTTAACTAGCCGAGCATCGACTTCTTTTAAAGCCAAGTGGTTTCAACCAAAGTTAACATTATGATAAAGACTTATTTGACTAGTTCAAAACATAAAGAATCAAGCTAAAAATAATAATAAAAAACTCAGTCAACCATCTCGTCCCTTTTAGTCTCGCATTCGTTTCATAAAATTGTCATTTGCTTTACTTTGAACGTTTTTAAATCTCTGTATTTCATATCACAAACAATCCGATAAACCAAACTTATTTAATGCTTCATTTTACATGTTGATTCTTGTATATTAAAAACAAGATTTATTTCCTTGTTTATATATGCTTATAACCTAGTTAATATGGCTGTGTATATTTTTAGTTATTTGTTATGTCATGCCGAGCTTATTTTAATGCTAGTATAAAGGCGCACATATATCATTATTTACTCTAAGCGGATAATATTTCAGTTTAGAGTAAGCAAAAGGCTTATAAACATTTTTGCTCAGTTTAAATTCTGTGCGCGTTTCGGAAACTTACCGAAGACTCGTAAAAATCGAAACTCGCTGGGATGTAAAGCATTTTCATTTCCCGCTGGATTTGAAATAATTTATTTCTGTGCATATCTCTTTAGCGTATCGCATAACGCAGATGTGAAATGTTTTAACGATTTTAAAATGGCGCCATCAATCATTTTACTCTGTGATAATTTGCCAATTACGTCCGCTGAAATCGCATATTGTTTTGCAGAAAATATTGATATTAAATAATTTTCTACAAAAGCTTTACTTTATGGAGATGTTGTTAGCAGCTTTGTTACATTGTATAATTTATTGAAATTAATTCCGTCTAAATTTCGATATTTCAGAAAAAATATATATTGAAAGGAAAATTATTTATGTACTTTAACCTGTTCACACTTAATGTTTATTTAATACTATACATTTAAATTAAAATTTCTAATTAGAAAATTGTTACAATGTTCGAACACATACTTAATTTTTTTTTTGCGAAATTTCTGTCAGTATTCGTATTGAATTTTGATCAATTGATTATTAATATGGTTAACATGATTCTTGGCCCCAGGGTGTAAATTAGAAATTCTGGTCATTACACCACACAAGTCATTCACGTGCATATCATGCACTTTAAAGAAAGCGCCAGTAATTTTGTCGATTAGAGAGCTTTATTTCATTAACGTATATTAAACCTTTAAATATACCAACATTACATTATTATCACGTATATCATAATTAACAAGAAAATTTTAGTCGCAGTAATACAGAAGAGTATGAATTATTTTTAATATGTACCATTTGAATAATCTATATCAGTCAATGTACTTAATTAGTTTTTTATTGTTCCACTTCTCTTTCGGTATCCAAACTGCATGGCAATTAAGCAAAGCTGTTTACAAATGTCGCAATAAACAGTCACGCATCAAAACAATGCAGCGGCTCGGTCGGCAGTTCGCACACTCCGTACAGCCACGCGCCCGCTGATTGGCCAAAAGGTGATCTGTTTTATCCGTGGGAATATTTATCAAACATGTGGGTACCGAGGCACGCGCCTGGCAATACACACACGTGACGGATTACAACTCAGGGCTGCCATCTTCGTGAATTCTAAAAGCCCCTCTACACACGTCGCGACACAACATGCAACCGACCTGCAGCTTACCAATAGCGTCCTATTTTTCATTGTGTGCTTAAGAAAAACCATTGAAAAAACACCCATAATAAACTACGCTATTGGCTGATTGCGAATTGGTCACAAGATTGTCACTAATGAGGAACACGAGATATTTGCTTTATTTACATATCTGTGTCTAATGACGTACTTATTTAACCGTATTTTCAACTTCTTCATTTATGTTTACTTTTTTAAAAATCTTTTGAGATTAAATATAAAATGTATTTCTAAAATTGATTGTGCCAGCGCTGCAGTTTGCTTATTCCTCGCTACACTGTATTTCCCATGGGAATGCATAACTGCAGTCTCTGGGATGACTTTAGTTTATTCTTTCAATGCAGATGATTCAACAATAACATTCCTAAACCATCTTAGATAGTGAATTTCAACGTCTCAGCATCCATTCTATAGCTTTCTTATATGAATAATTCGGCATTGGTTTTCTAAGTATTTATACGCCATGACTTTCGAATCGAACTCAACTATGGACTATCTTACTATTAAAATTTATATAAATAATTAATAGTTTTCTGTGAAAATTCTTTGTTCCGTTTATATTCTACCTATCGTTCATATTCTTTTAGGCTTTATGAGTAATGAATTTTGGCTCGCTTGATCCAAATGTAAAGACTATGTGTATAACATGCCATATTTTGATGAACATCTGTCAGTGACGTATTGAATGCGTCATATCTGCACGCTTGTACACATCTAACTTAAATTGGTTATATCAAAGCAATATGTGGCAGTTAACCTTTTGTCTATAGGTGAAAAGTTTACAACTCTTATCAAGTAATAACGTAATAAAAAATCTGAAGCATTTCTATGGCTGAAGTATTTATTAGTATGTCGGCGCTTTGTGTGAGATTAGATAAGTGCGGGAGTTTATTGATCCCCATTGACACACTATCAGTACAAAGATATTTGCTCACACAATTGAGTACTTGAACCAGTTTGATAATATTGATTTTTTTTGCCATTAGCATCTATATCCTTCCCGGTGACATTATCCTATCACTGATATTCTTCCTTGCAATGATCTACGGTGAGCTTCGTTTTTCATGACGATCGTCAACCCTCCACATAGAAGATGATTCTTAATCACCTAACCTAACGTGCCACATTCTCATTGCCGACATATGTTTTGTGACCCTTGCAATTCGAAAATTCGGTTTTTATAAAAAAAAATATTGATTATAGAAATTTAACCTGTGTTAAATAATTATCTTCAGTAATTAAGTTCTTAAACAGTTATAGGTACTCATATTTAGATCTTTGTCTCTAGTTCATAAAAACCTTTAATGAAGGTACGCGTAGTACCACGGTATATTCACCGAAAAATAGACACTGGTTATTAATCATTGATTCAACAAAACAATTTTTTTTCTTTTCTAAGATTTACCAATAGAGAATATTACATTTTTTGTGATCGCAAATAATTTTACATTACTCATTTGGACGATAAAATATCATTACAATTCAATACAATAATCACAGTTGTTATAATATAATCAGGAATGGTATTGTTGAGTGCAGTCAGCGTGCTAGCTTGCAGCCCTGGCTGCCGAGCAGCTTTCCTCTGAGGCGTGCGTCTCGTTAGCATGGGGCCGCTTTCCAATCTTGTGTCAGTGTTTCATTATTTGTATTGCGAAGGCACAAAAACGCCAGATCAGATGGACGCCCGATGAAAGGCCGGCGCGTCGCTTCGCGTCCGTCGCAGTCCGCCTACTCGGGAGAATCACTCGCAACTATTGCGAGGAAAATTTTTGGTGCAATTTGACCGATTTTCGCACACCGCCGTTTCGATGTCTCTTTTCCGTTTTACTTTATTTTCATCTTGAACTTTCCGGAATACTTCTGTGATACGATTGCCAACCATAACTAACTCACTGCAGTTTGAAAATCTTCCCACCCATTTTTTTTTCTCCATGAAAATTGGTTCCCATAAAAATGCACCAAGAAAATTGCTTCTTTGTATTTATTTTTTCAATGTCTGAAAGTCATTATTCGTTCGTGCTTCAGCTCTCTCTTTGCAAATAAAAAGGATCTTGAAAATTGTTGATTATTTAGTAGATTTTATCCAGTCGAAACCATCTGAAGGAGATCTGCTTGTTTTTTTATCACTATTTACATGTTTTTCAAGCCTCACTAGGCCGACGTCTTCTCTTGTGGCGACTTAACTAAAGAACTGGAATGGCCATCTCAGGCGCATTTTGTAGTGACTCTCTTTTACGTAGACCTCCTACAGAAAAACAAAAAAAACGAAGTTCCAACATATCAAAGTAACTGCATTCTCATCTTGCATTTTTAGATAGTATTAATCGTATGTACTCATCAACTAATAATAATATTTCTTTAAATTAATGATTATCTCCCTTTACTTTTGCCAATTCATTTTTCGACTTTTGTAAAATTTTAATTCAGGGACATGATTGTTGGAAAAAGCATACAATTTTAACGTGCTGAGAGTGCGTGGAGTCTTTCGAAATTCACCAGTTTCAATTTCAGGACGTTTTTTGAATACTGTTGATTGTGTGCTTTTAGTATCCGTGTTTATCGAGTTAGACTCTCAATATGAAATTATCCTGCTGTTCACGTCGTCCTCGGATTCATTGCCATTACTCGTGTATATCGCACCAGTCGCTGTTCGTCGGCACCAGATGATATATTGTGACATTTACTTGGTTAAAGTAAAATTATCGCTATATATAGTAAGCAACTGCGGTAGTTAAATACCTTGAAATCCGAACTACTATTATTAATTATAATAAACCCGTTATATCATGCACACCCAATAAATTGAACGTTAGTGGATTTTTCATTGTTAATAAATATAGTATATGCTAATGGCTATGGTATAATTAGTAGTGTGCTAGCAATGATTTCGTAAGTATTCGAAGAATACATTGGATGAGAACATGTGATGGTTTTAAGATTTTTCAACTATTTTAATAGCGTCTTTGTAAAATTCATGAAACCTCACTGCTTATAAATTGGTTTATTGTTTGAGTAAAATAAACTTTATATCAATTTTTTTACTTTCGGTCACAGTTTCCAATAAATGCTATTTTTAAATATTTAATATAATTACGTAGTTTTTGACTAATACTATAACAATTTTATCACAAGACGCACCAATTTATTTAATTATATATATTTTATTTCAATTTTTTACCTGTCCCTGATAGCGACGATCATGACCTTCAACTTTGTATCACGCATCAAATATTGTTCCCAAGAAACTCATGCACGTAATCCGTAATCATGATGCAATTATTTGTCTTTTATTATTGTTTTATAACCATTCTTATTTTTGTTGCAGGTACGTTGGCAATCATTACCCCTCGACAACAATGCAGCAGTAATGCACTGACGTCACTTAAAATCGCGGAAATCTGGTATGCATTCTAAATAATTGCAACAGGTATATTATTTTACTGTGATTTTTGTCGCAAACTATTGTTGAAAATAATATAAAAATCAGCTAATACCTGGATTCAAGTTTCAATTCTGAAGTCAAGACGTTTAAGTTAACCTTTTTCAATACGATATCTCGCTAAAACAGACAATGTGTATTTTTTCAAGAGAATTTTTAGTTTATATGTCGGCAGTAGACGACAGAGTCTTAGCGGTTCTCCAGATTGTAAGTTTCGTTATCAAGATTAATGATACCAAATCCCATCAGCGTTTGTGGTTCTTCACCACAAGAATAATCTTGGGGTAATCAAGGATAATAAATCAATTCTATGGAAACTAAAACCAGATAAACTCAATCTGTCCAAGCTGCTTTGAGAAGAAAATATGGAGACTCAATTCAATCTTTCTTATTAATCAATCCCGTTTCATAAATATATGTGGGTAACTTTGAAGACATAAATTCATTGTAGCCATGACATTGTTTGAACTATAGCGTCGAGCATACGGGTTCTTATGCAGGTTGAAAATTAAAGACAGTAATTAAACTTTAGACAGTATTTATGCTTATTAGCACTCAGTAGTTGCTAAACATCTTAGAAACCAGTAACTGAAATTACTGAATCCATGTTTACAACCAAGACTGAAATCAAAATTCATAGAAAAGGGTTCTGAAAAGAATATGAGAGAAGTGGAAAACGGTTACCGACTAATAAAATTCATCAGAGACCACATGAGTTCACAGTACACGTAGGTTTCTCTGCGACTCTCAGTTTTCAGTAACATTGGGTTCTTATTTTTTTACTCATTCGAACTTTATATCTTAATGGTGCCATTCTTGCACCATATAAAATATATAATCTACCGATATTGGAGATATAAAACAAAGATGTTATTTTTGCTATAGTAATTAAAACTATGGCTTACTTTTGTTTTCAACAACATGTCTAAATACGCTGTTGTAAAATATTACTATCAAACAAATCTCATCTTAGTACGTTCAACGGTTTCTAGTGTATTTAATACAAATCCTTTTAGTAAAATTATACCCTCAAAATCAATAAGCTTCAGAAACTTTTATCCTTTATAAAATATTTCAAGTAGTCTGCCTTACTTTAGCTTCAGAAGCCTGTAGGACCCTTATTACCCATTCAGCAAGAATACTGGGGGCTGTCACGCAACCCTACACAAGTACTCGGAAAGTAGACTAAATTAATTATTGGAATATTCTGCCTATGCTTTAGACACACCAGACGTGTTTTTCGACATGATTTCTTATCACCCTTACCGCAAACTAATCTCAGCTTGAACTTCGTGTCGTTAGTCTTAAATAAGAATGATTTATTAACGCTTTCACTGCAAAATCCGCCGCGTAGTTAAAAAAAATTACAGATGTTTTTTTTTACTCTGTTTTATTTGAGTGAGGTTATTATTTTATTTTTTAATATCAGATTTAAAGAAAAGAAAGAATATTTCTTCTTTCGAAATATTTATTATTTTATTTGTTCGATAATCATGCACTCTTGACTTTGACTACGAACCTCAAAGAATTTGTATGTAAAAAAAATGTATTTTCTAAAATGTATTCTTTCACAAAGCTTTATGCGTAAGGTTCAAAGCATTGCCAATACAAGACATAAATGGAGACACGGCCGGTCGGCGGCCTATCTATGGCGACTTGTCTAGCAAAGGCTCGAGCATTTCCCGTACGAGTGGGTGTTGCTTCACACGAGTGCCCCCGGACGGCTCCCCTCCGGCCCTCCTCGCACTCCTCTCCCTGGCTACTCGCAGTTCCATTATCTTGTCATTCAAGATGGTCACGCCTGTAGTCTGAAATTTTATTGCGATAAGACACATGTACATGTTATTGAAATCAACGCAAACTAACTCGTTCATAGCATAACACTCAGCAGTAATAGTGTAATAGTAAAAACGAGCGAACTCGGCCACTGTGAGTGAATTCGAGTCACTGTAATGCGAAAATAAATACAAAACTAAATTCTTGAGTATTAATTTAAATAATACTTTTATACACGGCTCTTTGTACTTCTTAGGCTTCTCTTTTTTATTGTTTTTTTTTGTTATATGTTGAACGTTATATTTGTGTATGTAATATATGTATATCTACGGGATCCTTGGTTAGTATGGCCCACCTTCCGAGCCATTTTATCCACCTGTGACGTTGTAGAAACCTTTGCTGGATTTTCGTATATATTTTTTACCATCATAAAAGTCAAGCGTTAGATAATACTAAATCTAAATTTATTTTCATCGTAATATAACACACAAATAACCGTCCATTTTCCTTTTTAAATAACCATCGGCTTCATGGTGGTGATTGTAAATAATATTTCTTTTAGCCTTTTCTATCTAAAAGCATATTAATAGGTACTGTTTAATTATTTTTGTCAGCTAAGTGTTAATACAGTAAAAGTATTGAATTATTGAGATTTATGATTTTTTGCTATTAGAGTTCTAATACGTCAGCATTACAGTGAAACTGAGTTCACCTGACCGTGTAATATTAAATTTAAAAAAGTAAAAGCTGTGCAACCCACGTGTGGCTTTTCTCGTCACATTAAAATAGCACAATCATATTTTTAGTTTTTAATACCTAGTTAAATATGCTAATAAATGTTTATAGTATCAGAAACCTGGAAGTCTGCAATAAAATTCTATATGGGGATTTTTAACCTATGTTCATAGCCATAAACTTTATTAAACTTAAATTCACTAAATTCCTAAGATATATTTACCATATGTTAAGACACATCGAATTTTTGTAAAACCTTTAAAGCTATAAATATTTCTAGTGGGACGATCACCTAGATTGGACTTTCCCAACAACAAAAAAATTAAACATATATGCAATGTGTTTTTGGCTTGGAGTGTAGGCAAATCAATATGGAGACGCCCCTGCATGAATTTGAAACGGATCATTGGAAATCCGTCCGCTCTGTCAATGTCGGCAATACATTTGCATCACAAAGGATTTGTACATTTCCATCTGTCAACTGGTCGAAGCACAGTTTCACAATGTACTACTTAAGACGAACTCGAACTATAAGTTAGCCCTACAACACGGGTACATCTGTTCATGTGCTAACCGGCCACTAGAGTCGAGCATACGACCATTCATAGACAACTTGCTAGCTCTCCTTAATTTTTTTTTTGAAAAGCTTTTTGACGACATTTTAATTAGACAATGTTCATTTAAAAATATTTTTAAGTATATTTTTATTTTTATATTATATATTAATTTTATAATAATGTAAAATTTAATGTTGTACATAAATATACTAAATGCTTCGACATTTTATTTTCCTGAGCCACCTCCGCAGATGGCACTCCCTACCAAAACAACATTACCGCATTCTGATCGTTGTCGATCTCTGTCTAGATGGTTTTGCTGTAGATATCACTAAGTTATACTGGATATAGCCGAGTAAATTTCAACATTAGTTCTTCCACATCGCCTGTTGCTGTATTTTCTTTGACCACGTCATTTTTTTTCATGTTTCGAAATCGTGCTGTTTTATACTGAAGCATGCATGAAAATATAAGCGTTTTATTTAGAATTATCTTGTAGGAGATAGGTGTACGTACACCTGTGTAAAATAAAATTTCATCATGAATTTAAAAGAATTTGTTAAAATGCAAACAAAAAAACTTCATCATGACATCAAAGCCTTGACATTTATAATTTAAAAAATAACCCTAAATTTTAAAACGCAATAATTGTAAATCATACATAGATGCGTATGCTATGGTTCGCAAGCTAATGCTGTTTTATTTATCTACTATTTTAAGTAATTAAAATACCAAGTATGGAAGTATAAACTGTACCATGTAATATTATAATGTTTGGATTCCATTGGTTAACGCTTTTTCAGGACGAAAACGGTTTCCATTTATAAATTATAAAAAATATATTCATGCTTACGCATTATTATTAATAAATATTTAAATAAAGCATTGTTGTAATTTTAATAAATAAATATATGGATCACGACAGATAGTTAATCCGTATAATAATGGGCTAAATGTTTTTGTCTCTATATTGTTATAAAATAACATTTTTAAACATGGTATATCAATATATAATATATGTTTTTTTTTTCTTTTAATATTTTATTTTCCTTATTTGTGTTGCTATAAGCCTCCAGATAATGTTGAATTAATCCTGACAAGTAAAATAGCGGTTCTGTATTTATGAAAACGGTAAGACAGAGCAAGAATAAACAATATTTATATACTTTGAAAAAGCAATATCAGATGATCAATATATTAGCTAGCTATTTTGTAAACCAAGACGCATGAAAAATTTAAAATTTTATGTATATTTATTGTAGTTTGTTGTGAATGCTGCGGATACTCGGCGACACAGATTGAGAAGCATTCACTTTTTATAAATCTGGTTTTGCCCTATATGGGAAGCGTGGGCTTTATTTAGCGCAAATATATTTATAAGCAAACATAATTGTTTTCCGTCGCTTTTGATTTAATCGAGCCGGTGTTACCAGTTTCATTTTCCAATCAGTCCGATGTACAAAAGTGGAAAAAATCGGATATAAATTCACCATAAATAGAATCCATGTTTTTTATAAGATTTAATAGTTGATCGATGAAATTTTATTATTTTTACGATCTAAGCAAGGACGTTTAATTAAATTGGTAAAAAAATATATTAATGTATGAGATAATACTGCAAACTAGTAAGTATTGTGTTCACCTTTTTGGTTGTAATTATTAACCTTTTTTGTTGATTGTATTATAAATTAATTACCTTGAACTAAGCGCACATCTACGAACTGCAGCATATCCTTAATATAGACATTTTGTAACAGTAATTAAACACGTGGCATACTTTACCAAAAACGGCATGCAATTAGATGGGGGATAATTTTAATGGCACAATGGTGACTTAACTCGCCCAACAGAGCTAATGCATTTTAAAATTTCACATTTTTTAAATTGCCTTATATTTTAAGTCAACTAATTATGTATATAAGTATATACGCAAGCCTATATAGCCACTGGCTTTGCTACAGTTTTAATACCTGTAATTTTGATAAATTACACCGTCTTATCTGTTTTTTTTTTTTTTTTTTTTTTTTCATAATTATGAATTTGGATTTCATAGCTACTAACTCTCTTTAATATCCTAAAAACATGGAAAAAGTCAGTGGAAATACATTTTGATTCGCAATGTGAAATGTCTCAAGATCTCGGTGACCCGGGACAGGAGCGGGTCCTAAATTATCTAGAATGTTCTCCGTCAGCGCTGAAGCATTTATGGAGCCCGATGCGTGCGGCGTGGGCCGCTGGAAGCATCGCTCGCTGCCTAAGTGTGCCATTTCATTTCGATTTCTATCATTAGACATTAGAAATTCATTTATATACATATATAATTTGTAATTATCTAAATAAAGAACTCGATGGTAATTAACTGTCATTTCGAGATGTACTTATTTGGATGAAGATTTCAACATTGATTATAATTTCTTAAAAGTGATGATTTGTATGATACAACCGTATAATATTTTTATCTTTCTTGTTAGCAATTAAGTTGTGTAATTTTATATTATTATTTATAATATAAATGTATAATAATTGTATGTACCAAAAGATATTGTAATATTATTTTACAAGATGGTTTCAAGTCTTTTATATTAAATTGCAATCATATTTTGAAATATCTTTTTGTATATTAGCGTTCATTGACACAATCACAGTGGGTAATTTTTATTAATCCCAAATATATTTTTTTTTTCTACGCGTAACAAAAATAACTATATTAAATTATTGGTAGTATTTTTTTGTTACTTCTACTTAAAATACTCATTATATATCTTTACTTTTGACTATAATATAAAACGTGACATTTAAAATTGTTATATTATTATATTAAGCCTGAAATATGATATTTATTCGCTGTCTGCAATATTTATTGATAAGTTTTTTTGTACCTTCAAATTTTTATATTTAATACACCAAACATTATTTTGAATTGAAAATAATGTATAGATGCAAACTTGATTTTATATATAAAGGAGTCTCACAGATTAATAGAATGCCTAAATTGACTCATCGCATTATGTACAATGGCTTATATATTAATTCTGTCTGATACTATGATGACCCAATCAAATATGTTTGCTAATGAACGAGCCTACTAAATGCAAATATTTATCTCATTGAGTTGTTACTAGGTGAAGGTACCTATGCAGTGTTTGTTCCCAGGAATGCGTAACATCTCTGTAAGTAGTACGCCATTCTCATTTTACGATTAGATTGCGTGATCGACTCGTTTTGGTGACGCGTCACTTGTGGATGTGAATGTTTAATTGTTCTGTAATTGGCTGTCGTTACGCAGAAAATGCTTATATTAGAAAAGATTATAGGTTTTTTTAGTATAACTTATTACAATTATAAATAACGTGATATTGAAACATTGTGTAAAATAGTAGCGCCGTGGGAATTTCCATCGAGGTTTGTTAGTTTCTTCTTTGAGGTGAAATTATCACCCTTAAATAGGTTCATATAATCAATTCTTAAAATATCGATGGTGCAATGATATCAATCGACCACCTTTAGCATGCTTTTTACGTCTTCAAAACTGTTTTTTTTTGCCAACTCTATATTTGCATATTATAATAAGTGTGTATTATCAATACACTTGTTGGATATGCCGTAAGCTTCTTTAGTTCCAATATATTTGGATCTACTATTTTTTTTTTAATACATAGAATCTGAAGTATACTTGATGCAAAGTATAAGTGTTTCCACTAAATAAACGCTCTTTAATAAAATAAGTTTTTATACTTAATTTGCTTTATTTGCTATAACGGAAAAAATTGGTTTAAACATTGTTTTCAAAGCTCATTTGAGGTCTCACATAACGACAGATTGTTAATGAGTGAGCATTCTCCCGGGAAGCTGTATTTTTAGCTTCTACTCCATATCGCTGTTAGCGTTTTATTGTGATATTTTCTATGCCCCATATTCCATTCCAAGGCTGTCCCGCTGATTGGCATGTAGTACTAATGCTTCGATGACAATTCATTTATAACTTTTTAGGCGCGTTCCCAAAAACCTATTGTCTTCGTTACATGCACACGTTTACCCATCAATTACTTGTCAATCGCAATGTTATTAATCAGAAGATGTGAAGATAAAGTTCAATATTTTATATTGTTTTTAATACATCTATTTAACCAAACGATAACACAGCAATGGCCGCCGGTTTTTGTCTATTGTACATGAACCATCCATTTTAAATTATTATTTTATGCTTGTATCATTCAATGAACGTTTTAAGATAATTAAGGCCATAAAAACACCAAAATATAAAAAAAAGAATTTTTAAAACTGAATAACTTAGTAACAAATTAATTTTTCAATTATAATCATTACCTTGTTTTCATTAGTTATGAATCCAATCCCTTCCGGATGACTGGTTATAACCAATACCCGTGACGGTTTCAATGGAAATCCGAAAAATATGAGTTAGATCCAGCTGGTTGGTTGTTTCCTTCAATGCTGCAGTCGCACCGACCAATTAAACTATATAATTAACGGGTAATTCAAATTAGAACAATGGGTCCGATGTTGACTTCACAAATATAACGGATTTTTTGTGAGATCTGATTTAAATTTTACCGAGAATGCGGTTGCAGTTATGTTAACATTTTAAATAGGACCGGTTTTTAAATCTAATTACGCTTTAACAAAAAACGCCAAATTACTGCCCCACGCTGGTCATAATGTGTTTTTGTATAATGTCTGTACAAACATCGACAACAAAAACAGTATTGAGAATGGAAACGCTGTAAATCATCTATCAGCTGCAATTTGATATCCAATTGTTAATTTGAACAGTAATAACATCAAACTGTTTCGTAGACAACGCCGGGAACGCCTTTCGACTGATCATGCAATGGGCAGTGCCCTGCGCAGGTACTACTTAATTACTATCGGGTAACGAGATGATGCAATATCGACTATTCAACAATCCTTGTATAATTACTTCTTTTTGGTAAAATCCTTTACATTATCTCAGCATCCTAACACATTTCTAAGACTTTTGTATACATTTTTACAAAATAACTTGATTTTTAAAGATTATATGCTTTCGGTAAAGTTACATTTAATACTTGCATGATTAAATCGACTGAATGTTTTTTTTTTTTAATTTTTCAATTAAGACTCAGAAAAAAAATTATATTTACATGTAAATATCGTCTACTCTGTCTTAACGGAATCCAGTAACTCAAAATGGAAAGTTTACACATTTTAAAATCAATATATGTTAATAATTATAACATTCATAATTACATTAAAAAAATAGAAAAATATGAGTTTGGGGGTAGGCATTTCTAATTATTCAAAATATTAGTAGATAAATACCTGCTTATACCAAAAGAGGTAGGCGTCGCGCCGCGCGGGCACGGCCGTGTCGGTGGAGTAATACGACAATAATTTTCCCGATTTACCTCTGCGTACACTTTCTTGTCTCGATAGTTTGCGGTGAGCTCTTTTTGGATGTCATTAATCGAACAATTTGCGAGTATATTACTTTTGTGGAAACCGCAGGCGAATCCAAACCGCGGCTCAAACGTGCCGCGCCATTCACGGCTTCGGTTCCGCCATTATCTTTTGCAGCCGTCCCGCGGAGCTGTCCAAACGGTGTCAACTATTCAATGTCGCGGAATCCTAAGTGAAATCTTTTGGCCTTTTTTAATTTGTTCATTATAGTTTTCGATTACTAGCACGACCTAACAACCTGCTCTAATCCATCATCTACTTAGCAACGCCGCAAACCAAAAGCACTATCGAAAAATACTCTGTCATAACATCGCTTTGAAATCGACCGTGACCAGCTACTACTTGTTTCTAAAAATTATCACGTTAAGTAATCAATTCGATCATATGCTTTGTTTCTATTACGTCTCATTGTTTCATAAAATATTATATAATTATGTTTATACTGTAATGCATAATTTCTAATCGATTTCCACAAAATTTTATTTTGGCACGTCGCTTATTTTACTTAATTTTTGATATAGCTGTGTGTGCTTTCTTTACATTATTTGATTATGTTGCTGATATGCCATAAATTATCAATAATTGCTTAGATTTAATTTATATATTTCTGTACTCTCAGTTAAAACGGAACTCAATTTTTTCCATTAAAATATTTATTAAATTTAATGAAACGATTATTGAGTAAATGTATTGAGTAGTACTCGCCTCTCGGTTTCCACAGTGTCGATCCCAGTATTACCTGTATGAGCAGCAGCTTCCGATTAAAAATTATCAGGCTGAAAATTACATCTAGCTTTTATTATTCCTGTCGTAATATTTTAATACACTTTACATTTTTTTTATTTATTGCAGTTTTCTCTAATGTTTTATGCAATAGCGATGATGTTTCATTGGTTTTTTTTAATTTATATTCTAGATTGATAGGCTTTTAACAATTTTGCAGGCGATCTTAAGGCTTTGCTTACAATCCAAAAAAAACTCTAAACTTCACATGCGTACTGAATTCCAGCCCATGCAGCGGAACAGATAAGACTTTTTAGCCAATTACTCCGAGTCCGGTGCAAAACCTGCAAGAGCGGTGGCAGTGGCGGCAGTGGCGCACATCCTCGCTGAGTTCTCACAGCGGACCGCATTCCTGCAGCCGGCGCCCCACTTACGGCGCCCACCTGCCCGCGCCGCCTCCGCTTCCGGGGTGATCCTGCGCCCCGCGCCCCGCGCCCTCCGCCCTCCGCCATCCCCTCCTCCGTGATTCTCCATCTCGCGACACGGCTGACCTAATTTGTAAGCCCTGCGATTATTTAAAGCCGTATAAATACTCGCATACCGACGCGCCCGCCCTGCACTATGTCGTACTGACAATGTAAACAACGAACTTCGAAAATAACAATTTTAATTTAAAAAAAAAAAAATTGTGTTATTGTTAAATTATTTTTTCAAATACAATCAAGAAGAGAGCTAACATTATCAAACGTATCCGTAATTTATTACTGCAGAGGTTGCTAATCCCGAGCGATGCATGAAATTATGCTTTAATACGTGGCAATTTATTAAGCAAAACCGATCGATTTGGATAATAAATTATCGCACTTTATAAGAGGGTGTCGGTTATGATAAATGACATTGATTCCCTTTTATTGATTTAACGCAACTGAACATATCTTTTGGAACTTACACATCTGAGATTTAATAAAAAATTATATCTGATTTTGTTGATATTTATCTTTATATTTTCTTTTCATTTATACCGAAACACGTGTGTTGAATTAAATTTAACTTTCATTTTGTCGTTTG
Organism: Atopsyche davidsoni; assembly: GCA_022113835.1. Classification (NCBI taxonomy): domain Eukaryota; kingdom Metazoa; phylum Arthropoda; class Insecta; order Trichoptera; family Hydrobiosidae; genus Atopsyche; species Atopsyche davidsoni. The sequence continues at coordinate 5,942,759 of JAILWY010000021.1, forward strand.
TAAGCATTAATAAAATAAATATTTATAGTATTGAAATGCCTGACGTGTGTTTAAATTGCATTTGATTTAAAAATCGGTTATCGAATATTACTCAATCGTTACGATCGAATAAAATAAACCCAATTTAATTACGACTGTTATACAAATATAATCGTTCGTAAACTGCAGCTAACGTGCAGTCCGTTAAATAACGTGTTTTATATAACCTGTAATTTTGTTTACAGACGCCGAGTCTTCCACCTACTTCACGGTTACATTATGACTTTGCCAATAGCCAAATTACTTGTATCAGTTCCCAAGACTGGTTATTAAATCCCAACAATTGGCTGAATAAACTGCTAATCCCATAATAATATTCAATACACGTCAATCAAGCTCGCCTAAAGAATCGTATCGGGCGCTGTTGTTCATTACCAATTCTACCTATATTTTTTGTACATCATAAAACATGGTCTAATTTGCGAATGTCTACCTGTATAGAAATACGATTTACCCTGCTTATAAATTCCATACAAATCTATGCATTACTGAACGGACTATACCTAACACTTATTTTTTCAATGTCGTTTCTCAAATACGTCATTGCATTGCCATTGAATTTATCTGTTATTTATTCGTTTCAAGGAAAATCTTTTTTCACATTATACCACATCAAAGTCCCAGCGTAAAATGAGTGAGTATAAGTGAAAGCTCAGAAAAATGAGTTGAAATAATTCAGTGATACTTTATTGTTCAAAAAGCTAACAATTAAATACAACACGCGCATTATCTCCCGTTTCCGTTATTTTTGACATTAAAACCTGATCTGAAATTATCTGCCTCGTTTATATTACCCCCCTTATCGCTTTTCGATAGTGTATATTTTTAATTGTCGGTTTTATATGAAGATGAAATAAATTAAATAAATGTATTTGTCTTGTGAGTGTGTATATATATCTACATTACTTTTTTTACACTAGTTTTTTTTCCGTACTCAATACCACTTGACTTGTTAAACGTGTCATTTAATTTCAATCAGCCGGTGTATCAGTGATCATTTCCTCGTCATTTTATCAGTTTGCACCTTCGGCTGTAGATTTCAGCGAAATCTCTATAATCAGTCGCACTTCCTAAGACTTATTGCAACTCGCAGGTGTCATCGATCCCTCGTTACAAACCTGTCCTGGTTCTGGGTTAATGACAGCAGCACATTAGCCTTCTCTTACCTGCGAAGCCTCTGATGAATACTCAACCATCAGACCAGTATTATAGAAGCCTTAGGCTTTGGTTACTTTTGATTCGCTCGCGACCCTTACGAACCGACAAGCTAATGCTTAGCAATAAAAATATCTGAAATAGAATAGTTTTTATTTATATTTTATCTTTGAATCGATATTGAAAACCACTTCAAACAGTTTTTCTCCGTGGCTCTGAAGTGGTCGCAAAATATCTTTAAGAGACCACGAGTTTTTTTTTTTTTTTTGCGTATGTTTGATTTATTTTTATTGTCGCGCAAGTTCCTGCTATATTTTTTCTGATGTCAGATCTTGTGATTTGTTTTAAAAAATAGTCTATTTAACTTCTCAAATTATCATCAAGGGGCGTGTCAATAAAACCAGGATCCTTGATTAATGTTATTATCCTTGACTCAGGTCGTACACAATGTAACCAAGGCCTTAGGTTGTCTATATCTAACGGACAACGTCTGATTTGCATCTTAACTTCGGGAGTTCTACTGACACACGTTTTTTTTCAAGGAATGCCGTATAAGAATTGTCAAGTTGTTTGTGACACCAATGTGTGTTATTTATTCAAATTTTATGTTGCGTTTTATGACTTGTTTAGATTATGCTTATAAATGATAATTTGCTATCTTTTTTATTGTTACACCATTCTACTTTTGTCTAACTTTCCAAAACACTGTTAGATGATTAACATTGCTACCATAAATTTACTTTAACCGCCGCTAAAGCTTTTTTGGCGTTTGAGTCAGCCAGTTCGTGATATTTCATATACAAGCTAAAATTTAGTAATCATTTGATATTAGACTTATAGATCATATTATAATCCTATCACAATTAAATAATTGTCAAGCCTGTGATCGAAATTTGCTAAGCATTTTTCCGATATACAAGACATAACCCAAAACATATAGTATGACAATTCTTAATAAAAAATGTAGTGAACTGCAAAAAATTGAGTATGTGTATCAGGCAATAAACATTACATTGAATATTAATAAAAAAATGTCAATAAATAGTGAATCTTCCGTATAGTCTAAATTCATTAACTAAATGCTAAATTTTCCGGAAATTTTATAGACTACTTACACGCGTTAATGTTCTTTCTAAGTACAAGAAGCGTACGCAGCGGACAGCAATCTTGTATTTAACGGTCGTGTATCCGTAATTATCACAAAGCGGCGAGTACACTGCGCCAGTACGTAATGTGTACCATTATCATTTTTGGCGGCTGGGCCTCACGACAGCCTCGGGTGTCTAATTGAGATAACATTTCTCTCTTTGCCTGCCTTCGCTGATTTGTTTATATATGAATGTATTATCGACGCGCCTTTGTGAGCTTTGATATTTTGTACCAATAAAAATGTAGCAAGAAAAAAAACTCACCAGTAAAAGATTACGGTAATTTCAGTGCGTTGGCACTTCTTCTTTTTTGTAACACTGTCGGAGAAGCAGTCGCGGTTACGTCTGGAATGGTCCGCTGCTCGACTGCTGTGGTCATCTCGTAGATTAGTTGGCACCGAGGAAGTCTTAGTACGCATCGCATATGACAGGGTTAAAAATTTGCTGGGCTCGGCCGACGTATATAGTTTTCCTCGGCGAATCCCTGATACGTGTCCACGATATCTTTCGGCCGGATAAAATAACAGAAATATTTGAGATTGCTACTTTTACTTTGAATAACAATGCTGTTTTTTTTTTTTTAATTTTTGAAGTTTGATATCTTTAGCTCATTAAGATAAATGCGCTAGAAATAAAAAAAGGTATTATAAATATAATGTAATGTATATCTACCTCCTGATGGATGTATAATGTATACAGCAGACGTATAAAAATGCTTTGGCTAAATCCATTATCAATTTCAGAACTAATTATTTCATCTTATCAAAGTCAGTTATTGAGGCAGTTAGCAGTTACTTTTGTGATCGGAATAAGAGCTCGAATCAATGACAGTTCGTAAACAGTACTTAAGATGGCGGACCACGCTCGCTGCAGTCTCTCGCGTGGATTTCACCTGCAGAGCCGGCACGTACCTGGCCGGGGAATGCCACGCCGTAAGTTGGTCATGAATGAAAGTGCTGCGCAGGGCTCGCCTCCGCTGCCCCGACACTAAAGGTCGGTCTGTTCGAGTTCCGACCCCGGACACACCAAGCAAATCATTATAAAGTTACAAATTATCCATAGATTTGAAGATATCCCCCAAAATCGAAACTAGAGTTTAACATTCTTTGGACAACAGTTTCGTAACGACAGCAAACTTCATTCGCAACGTCGTTATGCTGATTTAAAAATGTTAAATTATGTTTGAGGGTCAGAATGAATGCTATGGTTCTTATAAAAACTTACCTCGCATAATCTGGAACCACGTCAGCAGAGTGGTATGCGCACCTAAGCTTTCGTGACGTCACTCGATTCATTGGCTTTTTTTGCACTTGGGCGTCTGTCAAAACAAGCTATTTATTCGGTACCTATTTTGATTTCAGTAATTTTTTTTATTTGGCTCCCTTGCTAGCTGGCAATTTAAGTTGACCTACTTGTGCGATTTAAAAATGTAACAAAACAAATATTTTCGCTCGGTGAAAAGTCGCCCTCGATCAATCTTCCGCACCCTGCATCTGCTAAATTGAAAACGACTAAAAAAAGCTAATTTTTTAAATATTCTACTCCCATTTAGTACAAAAGCTTTAAATTATTTTTATCGAATATTGTGACCTAAACTAAAATAACTCAACAGATATGAGAACTATTCGTATCGAAATGGTGCTATTCATTATCCAGCCCACCAGTGTGGACTTTGGATAAAGTTCATCGACTCACAGTTAAATTTACACAATGTATAGCCCGTATCCATGTCAGCGGTTTGTTTACGCACTCTCTCACCTCATCCTACATTCTCCTCGGGTATTAATTCGGAAGTCTTTTTGACCTCCATCAGTGGATAGGAGTTTCAGATGCGCGGAATCGCCTTAGCCGCATTCTCGGGTCGCTCGCGACACGTACAGCGCCCAGGGCAGGCGCTCGTTGCATTTCAACCGTCGCCTTTGTTGTGCTTCTTTGACTTTCTGAAAATCTACTTTTACACTCCACGCGATGTCATGAATTGAATATCTCTTCAAATATACACTCCGTCAATATTAATGGGATCTTTTTTACACTGATACAAATTTGCAAGGACAATGTGTAATAGTAAATATTAAGATATTTCCTGAATTTCGCTCAGTCAAATTAGTATTTTTTGTTGTTTTTTTTAATCAGAAAGCGTGTTTTTACTAAATGCGTTTGATGACTTCCGTCATTGGTACTAAGATTATGTTATGCTCAGCAATAATTACTTCATAAAACTTTTTCTTTGAGGTAAGTATCAGCTTTAAAAAAAAGTTAACGGTGCGATTTCACATTCGTTGGCTGTTTATTTCCAAGTATTTCAACTATTAAGATGGATGTTGCAATACGATTTACACGGGACCGTTGTTTCTGCCCACCGCGAGAGGCCCTGCAGCCAGCCGACGTTCTCTAGCATATAAGAAATCTGTTGAAATCATTCTCCTTCTTTATCTGTGCGCCTAATACCTTCCCATAGTAATGCACTGGATTTATGTGGCCGCTGTCGAAAGAGTCATTTACATAGTCAACGGGTTATTTGTTGTCTTACCGTACTATTTAGATTCCAGTTTCTCGTGTCGTTAATTCTGTTTGGGTCTTTAGCGTAGAAAACGTACAACTTGTTTTGAGTTCTGTGCTTTTTATCTGAATTTATATACGTAAATAGATGCTTCAACTTTTATTAAATTTTTAGTTTAAATTGTACAATTTTTATCTAATCAAGTTTATATTTTTGTATATTATTAAAAATTATTTATTATTTTTAAATCAAATTTATTTTTTAAATATCAAACAACTGTCATTATTTCTGAAAAACTTACACCTGCAATGCATACAATGTCGCATGGCATCCAATAGCATATGGCGAACAATGGAAAATATCAGGCCATTACTAAGGTTTTAATTTCCATTCTATATTCTTACGAATTTCGTATAACTACATCGAGTATTGGAAATTGCTGGAATCCTTCGTAACCACATCGTGGCTATCGCATTTATAATCCAAACAAACGTAATAATTTATCATACTTGTTATTGCCTCGTGCTGAGCAAACATCGGCCGGGCCCCTCCTTAAGGCACCGAGACAATTAGCACTCTACCTGGCGGTGTAAGTTCACCTTGCTTGATATTCCGAGAGCGGCCACTTGTGTAGTTCGAGCTGTCGATGCCAGACCCTTTCGGCGTAGAACTGAATAATGCTCCAGTAAACTCGAATGCTCCTTGCAACGTATAACTCAAACGGAATATATTACATTTTATACCGTTTTAGAGAAATAAGTACTCATAACTCCTTTACCTATATAATAATTCAGCGTAACAAATCGCGCCACCAACTTGCTGCTAACGAATAGCGTCCCTGTATGTTGGGTGCTTTTTTTTTATGGTTTTGCCTAAAATGTAGGACGCTTTTTTCTAGCTGCAAGTTGGTGTCGCGATTTGTTGCTACGTGTGTAGAGGACTTTATTTTGAATTTTAAACCCGAGACTTCATGACTTACAAAGATCTAAAAAAGCGGCCTACGAACGTACATTCAGATTTGTCACATAGATGTCTGGTTTTGATATAAGTGGCCAACTATTACTTGTTTCTACAAGGAAGCTGCACTGCCACTGAACATTAATTGCGACTATTATTATTTTTCGAATATAGTCACCTTGAGAAGTCTGAAATTGTGTTCTCTACGCCCCTGACACTGTCCATTGTCTATGCAAGCTGTACTTGTTATTTTTTTATAACTAATATAATGTTATTAAAAATATTTGACTAGCGCATTTACGGCTACTTTACGTTTCAACAGTTCCACCACTATCCATGCAATGGGTTATAATATATTTTTGTAATATTCATTTATTGGTATTTTTTATTGCACTGAATATTGCAATGTCAGTAACTCATTGCTTTTCAGTTACACATAAATGTGCAATCGTATTGCTTTGTTTAATGTTATATTTTTTATTCTATAATAATTCATTGATGCAAGAAAAAATCGTTTTACTATTGACTTGTTTTTCATGTGCCGGTAATTTTATATTAGATAGCGCCGTACATTGAACAATAACAACATATAATATGTAAATTGACTTCCATTGAGCTTGAAATAATAACCGTATTTTACAGGAGATTCTGTTATTTATATTACCTTTAAATTATTTTATGAGTTAAAATGTAAAATTAAAAATACAGAGGCAAATATAGTGCCATTTCCAATGTTTCACTTTGATTCAGTGGAATTTTCACTTTTTGATGTTTGGTGATTCTTGAATCGTCGATTTGCTATTAATAAACTGCACATGATGTTAAACCAGCGCTATTCTTCAGTACCGTAAGTCTGCAGCAATTAAACCTTTAAGAGGCCTCCACACGAGTTTAATGCCAAAACAAACATTAAATACCATATCTGACTCTACTTACTACGTCATTCAAATATGTTTCAATGCCGCGATTGTACTGGAATTCCTTTGTGAGTCTCGGGCAGGCTCGGTCTAAATAGTTACAAGTTATGCACACTTTGTTTCATACATACAGCGACTTAATTTAAAAAAAACTGACCTTGCTTGTACAACAATCCAATAGTTCTCCTTCCATATAAATTCCTACATATTTTACTATATAGTTATCCTAGATGATTTCCCAATTCTTCAACGAGCAATAAAAAAAATAAAAAGCTACGAGTGGGGTATCGCGATAATAATTGGCTCATTCCTATGAATAAAATATTCATTTTATGAAATTTTCTATAAACTACTGTGTATTTAATTAATGGAACTGGTATTTATTTTGTAATACTCCATTTTATTATAATAAAATAAAACCAAATGGTTTTGGAGACTACGTTAATTAACGTAGTCTCCAAAACCATTTGGTTTTATTTTATTATACTGTGTATTCATTGGTCTTTTACTAGTGGATTTCGTACATTTGCTAAAAAAAGATTATGAATTTAACATCTCATTTATATTACTTTGTCGGGTATACATTTAATCATGTTAGTAAAATGCCAAAAGTTTTATCACATATATATATTTTTTTAATAAATAATGTGATTTATTAAGAATACTTTAAAATATGCTTGGAGATTCTTTCTAAACTTGAGTCAAACCAATTTTGTTAGAAAAAATGAACGGTTGTATACTTGGCAACATTTTAATAAGTATTAATATATTTACACTCAATAATAATTTTAAAAAACTGATGCTGCACCTTACACTTTTATCTGATGTTTTGGAAATAAGTGAAGATGTTCGCTGTTTCGAGTTTATGTATTTTTCTTATCAAGGTTTAGTGTTGTCGGTTTTATCTTCTTTGTCGCTGTCATATCAATCTTCTAGGCGAGGCGTCGTCTTTCCTACCTTTTATAGCAAATGCCATAAATTTATTCAACTCTGATTTTATCAGAAATGTTCCTTCGTGCTCCCTTATTTTATTAGCTCTTAACATATAAGTACTGCATACCGTAAGAAAGTAACAGAAACAATCCAACTAAGTATCCCTTGATTATTCCTTTTGATTATAGATGAATAAAATATGTATTATTTTTTTTTTACTTGCAAGGAAAGACCAGGGGATCCACTACACTGTTCTCCCTAAAAAACCATGAACAGATTTGATATAAGATATGTTCAGTGAGGTGGTCACCAACCCTCTCTGAGGAAAGGCACCTGGAGAAGAAGATTCAATTATCAATATTTTTTGCAGTAACCTGAGATGTGTTGCTGCCATGAGTTTGAACTTAATTGTGATAATACAATACGTGAGCAGCACATTTGCACGCACTCACGGCGTGTACAGATCTCGCCAGCTCATGGAAGGGTGTCCCGTGCGAGTAGGCCGCGTCAGTGAAAGTCGCGTCTGCGGCGCGCGCGCCCGACTTTCTTCTCTGTCTGGCGCAAGCTGCGCGTGGTGCTGTCTCCCTCTCTCGCATGCACCACCCTCCCGTCCCCCCATCGCGATACAAGCTGACCACCTTTTGATACTTTTACATTACAATGAAAATTCTGATAACGCTCTCAGCCCTCTATAAACGCAGCGATACAACATGCGACCGATTTTCAATCAGACAATAGCGTCCCTTTATTTTTGGTGTTTTTTTTATGGTTTTGCCTATGAAAACAACGCAAAGTAGGACGCTTTTGGCTAATTGGAAATTATGTCGCGACTACTTCAATTTCACTCAGATAATGTATCATTTTTTATATTTTTACGCCGTTATTTATAGTACGATCACATAATTTTAAATTTATTTTTGTACTTAGACTTATGTTAAAATTTTACCCGTCTGCGTGGAGATTTAGTCGCTAAAGAAATCGAAAAAAAAAAAAAACCTTTAGTCGCAAACCGCAGATATCAATTATTGTGCTTATTGTTTTTTTAATTTTATTTTTGTAAGGCGATCGAATGTGAAAGCGGTCATTTATTATAAATATTACACAAGTTTCGACTTCATGAAATATTAGAAAATATGTACATGTGAAATAATAATTTGTTTTGTATTAGTTAATCAAGTAATAAAAGTGTGATTGCGAATACTACACCAGTGTTGTTAGATATTTTGAATACGGTTTTAAAAATCATTTTTTCACTCTGATAGTCATCTTTATTAACACTATCATCAACATGATTCGTTTAACTGTAAATATATATAAAATACATTTGATAGGCAACATAATCAATTACTACGGTATAGAATAGAATCGAGCCACGACCTTTAACCGGTAATTGGTGATCAAACGTAGCGCCTTTTTCAGGGTTGCAATTTTGAATATTTTTAGCATCTTTGCGTATATCAAAAAAATATTTTAAAATTCTCAAACTAAAGTAAAGTGGGTTGCTCTCCGATAGATGGTTTATACGCCAAACGAAAAATAGCTGCATTTCAATTTACAACAATAATTCGGGCAAATTTCAGATTGTAATGTGTGAACTTAAGTTTATTTATATTCGTAAAAAAAATATTATATAATATTGAAATAGTTATAGTATATTTGTACTGAATATTAAGAAATCTTGTAAATATTTTATCAAAAATCCCATTTTAACGAGGCGGACGTATTGTTTTGCCTTATTAAAATGTTTATTGAGTTTTATTTTTAATTATGCATATTATTTGTATTAAATCATTCAATCAGATATAATGAATTTTTTGGCTGTAAATATTTACCACTCCCTCCATAATAATTAATGAAGGTTCCAGTCATAAAGCCGACACATCAGGAACATAAGCTAAATATCCTTCTAGTTGATTAATTATTGACAGTGACCGCAAAAGCATTTCATAATATTTATATTCGCTGCTTGCTTGGCTACCCTACCTGCCGGCGTTTCCCAAGAGAGCGTTCACCCATGGGTGTTTGCTAATTGACATTGCCTGAACTTGGCGCAGAGACTTGGCCCGCGCGTCTCAATCCTGATCGAAATAATTCCTAATCAAATCTACTTATAGCCCTGAGGATTCCTGACCACTAACATTGCCGTGTCGATGGTCAATAGTCCTCATAGGCATTTTTCGACCCATCAAGCCCGAAGTGTTGCGAAAATAGAGCTTTATCCGATTTATGACCACTATTTTTTAAATAAACCACTTATCTAATCTAAATCATTTACTTACTCACTATTTTTGCCTTTTCACCGATAATACTACGTGCAATTAAATTTTTACGATACAAACATTTGGCAACATTTATTATTTAGCAATATTTTATGAATACTTAATATTTATACAAAAGATAATCTACTAATTTTTAAGTTGCTTTTAAGATAATTATTTTTTAATGCCTTTGACATAATTACAAAATATTTTATAGCTTGCGCGAAGTTTATTGCTTATTATATCGATATTATTTTTAAAGATGACATAAGCCCATATTTTCAATGTCAAAAGTACACGCAATCTTTATATGTCAAAAGGCTAGTATTAAATTAAAAATGTAGAAGATATATGTATTTATACGTACGACTTTATTTATGTATTTATACCATTAATAGTTTGAACGATATTTTTCTTGACATTGAAATAACATAAAATAAAGAATTGTGTTAGCGTCATGTTACTAGCGCATTTGTGTACAGTGCCACTTAGTTTAGCCTTCTCCAGAAATGTTCTAAAAAGATATGGTGTCATCGATCCTGACTAAAAATATGAGTGAATAATTGGAAAACTCAATATTCGGAACTTAAAATAATAAAAATAAATAAATACTTATAAATTAGGGGCTCTTAATGTTCCCACACAAGATGTGACCACTTGTGGAAGTGTAAAGCACTGCCCTCCCCTTCTCCTCCCCGCCGCGGCCCATTGAGCAGTCTTACAGGTGGGCCAACCCATTCACTTTGCTGAACTTGAGCCATAAAGAATCCAACAACCCGAGGTGAAGAAATGCAGACGACCAACCGTATAAAATCACTTGCTTACTGTTGCTTGTGGTCTGAACTACCCGCTAGCTGACAGTCCGTGTCTTGTTTATTGTTGTAAATAAATTCATACTTTTCCACACTGTCGCCACTGCTATAAATAATTATAAAAGATCTTTTTACTAGTTGCATGCGTCCCATACACTACCATGTCATCGGTAATTTTAGCTAAGTAAAAAAATCGTTTTTTTTTAAATTTGTGATACTTTGTGAATATCTCCTAATTTTACAGGACTCGTGCAGATACAATTATATTTAGGTACTCAGACTATTCGAGATGTGAATTACGTGTATACAAATATTCAATCATTATAATGCTGCTTTGGTATTTGCCGTCTTCTAGCTAAAACTCCGTGCTCAATTATCTCGTGCTTTGTAAATACAAAACTCCTACAAAGCTATACAAAAAACATTTCTATGAAATTTACTCTCGGCTTTTGATTATTACGTATTGTTGTACGCAACAACCTGCCTACTCCGCTGTAAGTAGATGCCTGTAACAATAAATGTTGATATTAAACATTGTCCGGTCAAATTTTTCACAATAACCAATCTCACGTTTACAAAAAAAAAACATCCTATTGGATCTACAGAAATACTTGCCAGTATATTTCAAATCATTTCATGCAGTTATTACTCTGATATTTTTTTTCAGTTTGCTGGAACCTTTGAAATATAGTTGTAGTATTTAGAACTCTTCACATATTTATATAATTGAAGTAGCGTTTAATCCGAATTTCAACACCATTATTTTATTTCTCTTGCATATAATTTTGATATATAAGCATGTCATCTCGTGCTCTAGCATATCTAGGTTCACGTGCTATGTTTTGGTCACTGCCGTGGCACATGAACGTGAAATTGTCCAAGAAATATTAACTTTTGTCTAATGTATTTGTTTCTATCTTTTCAGGTTGGTACAGTTTCATAATTCACCTGGGCTGATAATAGTCGGATTAACACACTCGCATGTTACTTCGGAACATCTAAGCAGTGGTATGTTTATGCACAAGCTCGAATCTTATATGTACACAGTTAATTTTACAATATTATAATACCAAAAGCATACTTATACAAATATATCAAAATATTAAATAGGATTTAGTGTTTAAATACTATTTGAATAATTATTTTATAAAATTTCAATACTTTATGATTATCCACATCAAAAATTATTATTATATGTGTTTTTATAATTTTTATTTTTCAACTGTCCGTGTGTATATACTTATAATATATTTCTATCACTATTGACGGCAAAAGTCTAATATTTATGACCAAATTTATATGACTTGGTATGTATACCTTTGATTTATGATTGTAGAAACTTAGCAAGTAGGTAGGTCAGGTGTCAAAGACTTGAATGGCTTCTGAAGATATGGCCCGTGTCACGCGGGTTTTTCCTCTCGCCTATTAACCTCAATTGATACATTTTTGTAATTCTCCAAATTCCACTGCGGTTGCCAATACCATCGAGTGCCCAGCCAAGCCCATCTCGGCACAAAGTTTAACGGAATTAATTCAGCACGCGTGATCGGCTCACGACTTGTAAGTTTTTTTGTTATTGATAACTTCACTGACGTATCTCCGATTTTAAATAAATTATCGGTATAGTACAAACTTTATCATAATTTCAATATTTTTAACTGCAAATAAGGTGGCGATCATTACTTTTACCGAATATATATTTTTTTCAAAATCTCCAATCCAATTCTTTGAATTTCTTAACTCTTGTAGTATTACTTTTTTGGGTCGTCTTAACAACGTCATAAATCATTGTCCATCCAATATGGATGTCCACAATTAAAGAATAACTCAAACTATTCATATAATAAATTCTGGACCGACCACAATCAGTATGAGGATTATTAAATGCAAGTATTTTCTGACCAGCACTCCTGTCTCTGATTAAAATCACATAATGATAAACGTTTTCTGGTACACCTTAAATAAATTCTCGTCCAAATTGGACATTAAACGAAATTACCTTCATAACTCACATTTTAGTTATTTATCTCATTGTATTCTGTAATCTTAGATCGGTATTTCATAAATTTGAAGAAGGTACCATGGTATGATGTAGACGTATAAATCCAAACCATTTAAATTAATTGGATAGCTCTCCGGATTCCTGTTGCGCATATACTGCCGTCTCCGACTGCTTACCATGAGACAAGTTGACCCCATGGGACTTCCTCCAGTATCATAAATCTCCTTCCCATCTGCAGTCCTGATACCGGCTATACTGGGGACACTAAATCAGAAGACAACGCAAGAATATAAACAGGCTCGCCCTATAACTCTTAAACAACGAAAATGTACCGATTGTAAATGTTACAGTGTACTGAATCTTCGACTGTATGTTTATATTGTGTATATTTAATATCTATTTTTGCTACTAAAATGTTATAAGGGGTTTTCATTGTTAATCGACGGTAGCTTTTGTTAAGACACACGGTCATGAAATCCCACGCCTTTTTCTCACATTCAAACGTCAAACAAATCAGACAAGGACCGTGCAGCGCACTATTGTTCCACCCTTAATTATAAATTGTTATTTTGACCAAAAACCGTGTTCCTAACTCTGTGATCAAGTTGTATGAAATTAGTTTTAAAATACCTTATTTAAAAGTCAAAGATTTGTTATAAATATATTATTAAAAAGTAGAATAGGTGTTTAGTAAAAATGCTAATTAGATAAAACTGTTTTGATTATAGTAAGATTGTTTCTAAAAACTTGACCTTACATTAAAACGCTATTTTACAATAGACCATGTGGGTTCAACGGTATTTATAACAAACTTTGTACCTTATCTATATTTTTATATTCAATCATTGCACGTTATAATCAGTATATAAATCACTTTTTTTAAATCATAACAGATTTTGGTATGAAACAATTAATAACGCTATTTTCTTAATAATCTTTCTGGATCGCAATTAAAAATCTCAATAAAATTTCATTTAACAATTTTTCGGATCGTGTGAGTCACCTTTGATAATCAACAACATCGTATATATTCTTTAACGTGGGTGGGTATGTAATTTAATGCAGAAACCAATTTCAGACGGTAAAGCATAGCACGAACCAGTGTAGAATCATAAAATTGAGAGTTATGTTATACTCGCATATGGACTCGATGGAAACCCTGTTCGTTATTATTAAGCATCGATCATGCGACACTGTGCAGTTACCGACCAGGGACTCTTTTTTGGCCTTTTTTTTTTAAATAAATTATAAACATTTTCAGGGTGTACATTGTATTACCTTCAACCGTCAAAGAAGCCCGCATTTTTCGTGACGTAAATTGTAAAAATAGAAAAATTATACATGTACATTTTACTTCAATAAGTATTGTATGCTGTCGCAATGGTTGTCTCAACGTTTATTTACTTCTTTATATACCACTGATCAATTTAATAATACAGCATGTATGGAGTTTATAAATAAACAATAGTGCCGTCGTTCATTACCTTCACGTTGAGTAATGGTACATGGTATTAAATATTGGCATGGTATGAATAGTTCATGGTGGTACGTTATAAATAAAAACGTGTATTACCAAATAATACAACATACAATTTTATCACTACTAGATGAATTACCTCCGCACGCGTAATTCGTTTGCAGACTACAAGACATGAACTGGTTATTTTTTCTTTTTTTATTGTTATAATTCGTAAATCACCCATATTTATACGAAATATATTTTTACCTATCTACAAATTTTGTTTGTGGTCTTATCTTATACATAAAATATATACATTTATGTGTATATATTATAGTTATAGAATTCGTTTTTCTGGTGTAGGACATATATCTTTCTGATTTCTTAAAAATTCACGCCTTACTTTTAAGTGGATTTTTTCCATGTTATCGTATTCCATTAAATTCCGCACATGTCACAATATTTATGGAGTCATATTCTCTTACCTGTACAATGATACCCATTATTACCTCTATTACATAAGGTCTCACCTTTTTGCGATTGCACAATGGGGGCCTGCGGTACATCTCCTGTTACTTGTCGTGCAGAATTCTGGCCTTCGACTTTAAATGCCGCCATCGCCTGGCAAGATGGCGCCTTCAACATGGCCGCCACGATCGCCCGGCATTTGAATTCCTCGCACTCGTGACATTCTTGTCGCTTTTTGATCTGCTTTATTACGCAAATAGGCCAATAAGCGCACTACTGACCGGCCTCGATCAAAAATAATTAATTACACGAGAGATAACCCGACTCGAGGAAGCCAGTCTGGTCTGGCTATAGAATTTCCACCTTACTAAAATGCACTTGAGCATAATCAAAATCCTCTCTTAATTCAAGTTTATTCTCTAAAAGGATCATTGACTATTCTTATCGGTTTATTTTCTTTGAATTCATACAAACGTATGCTATATTGCAATGAGAATTGCAGACCAAAACTCACTTTTAGGCATGGATAAAATCAACAGAAATAGCTTTTGGATTTAAAACCATTTAATACAATGAATCTTGATTCATAATGTAGATTCTTATTATCATCTTTATACTGATTTTTGAAATCATCGTTGGACTAGAAAAATTGTTTTTTTATAAACTAATATTGTTTAAGACCTGCGCCATTTATGTACTATTTTTAACGTGAAAGTGCTTTTATCAAATTTATTCCACAAAAGTGAAAATAAACTTAATGATTCGTTTAAAAAAAACCAACGGAAATTGTTCATATTTAATTCGCTATGAATATAATCCTACGCTAAATATTATTTTCGGCGAAAATAGACATGTAGGTACGTACGTTCTGTAATTCACTTTTTCTAGTGAAAACTAGCTTGGCCCGTATTTTAAGTAACAACTCAAATGGACTTAATTTCCGAAACACGATTTACATGTAACTTTCCTTTACTTTTTAAAATGAACATTTTAAATGCCTCTAATTGCTCACAACTATCAGTCTATCAATATTCCAGTCTTGGCAATTCCACGCCTGTGCTATCATCATTACTTTATCCGCTGCTAAATGAAGGCCTTTTCCAGTTTCCGTCGTAATTCAGCGCCTACCTCCACCGCCGGGCACATTCACGGCGTATAATAAGAATATTTATCTGCGAAGATTGTTCAACATTATGATAGTCAGCTGCTGGCTGAATGGACAGTATTTTATCATCCATCACCGCGTCATCATTAGCATGTTTCCTGTGTTTATCCTGGTGTCCGCTCACCTGCTGAATCACCGTTCGCTAAAGCCTGGCGTTTCCCACGCACGCGGATCTCAGCGCCCTGCGCCTGATGCTGGCCGTTCCTTTCCAATTCAATTTCTGCGGATAATTTGGAAGTTAAATTCCTAAACTCAAATGCTAGCATTGCCTTGGAGTTAAAAGTCGTGGCCGAGTGTAGCACACCGGCTCGACTTAACAGGGAATAGCAAGTTTTTAATCCACAGATTTACAATTAAGTCCTTGAAATTATGATGAATGTTCTCTCTGGAAGACTTTTTATGTTAATATCTCTTTTAATAGTACACCAATATATTATTACCTATAAATATATTGTTATAAGACTGTATTATAAAATTTTTAATAATATATATATATGGTATATATATATATATATATATATATATATATATATATATATATATATGTATATGTATATGTATATATATATATATATATATATATATATATATATATATGTATATATATATATATATATATATATATATATATATATATATATATATATATATATATATATATATATATATATATATTATTCAATAATAGCCTCTGGTACATTGTTAGACAGACATTGAATTAAAATTCCAGGCATACGCTGATACCTTAATAAAATTAAATTAAAAAACTCACCCCAGCCCGGAGAAGCAGGGAACAGGAAATACTGTAAAATATTTAATTTATATACTTGTTTTAATGCGTACACTAATCGCGCATTAACTTTTTCGCAATATTCCATCTTTATTTTTCACTCAGTTATGTAATAGCAATTAGTTTTAATTTTTAAAATATATACATTTGAAGTCAAGTGTATCAAAAATGGATCTGAATGTTACAATTTCAGCTATCCATCCTGCAACTCTCACATAAAATTGTCAAGGGCAACACGAGCTAAGACAAAAAGTGACAATCCCAGCGTCTCGCATAATGAGACCTAGGGAGATGGAGGTCTACACATTTATTACCCAATTTATCAAAATCTTTCCCTTGTCTCCGGCAATTCCGAGATCGGCCACGATCACTCACCGCGACTCCCGCCGCCTTCGCGATCTTATCGATCCATCCGAGTTTCGGACAGCTTAATTTATGCGCACACCTCAAAGCGTCCACCGGCAGCAAAAAATCTGTTTTATTAAATTTGCAGCAAAAAAGCTTAAAGCAATACAGTGTTTTTGTGTAGCGTAGCAATTTGCTTGCATTTTTTTGCGGAGGATCTGATATGAACACATGGAAGGTCGAGTACTCTTGTGATTATCCTTTTAGTGCTGCTCGTTGAGATCTCCGGCCGCGGACTGGCCGTGACCGGAGCTAACTGTTCCCTCCGCGGCGGGGCCGGCCGGGGAAAGCCGCTGATGGAGTGGACTCGATTAGGAAAGCGCCCATTACTTCTTACGCACGCCCTGCGCGCCTCGCTAGACTGTGTCCTCTGGGTTGTTTTGCACTCAATTCGGTTCAGCTACACAGATTCCTTGACAGTATTTAATGGTCATAAACGAAATTAAAATCTTTCAGCATCCTTCACCCGAATCCTATTTTTTAAATAAGAGAAAAGTCTTATCGTTGTTACGTTTAGATGTGATCAGGTTTATTGTTACAAAGCATTAAATGTTTGGAGACACTGCGTCTTTAGATTATGTATCAGTAAATACGTACAATACGTCAATTGTCTTCGTTGTTAAATGTGAAAATTACATAAGTACAGACATTATGGTTTATAAATATTTAATGTAGAGTTTTTGCATCCATGTAAGCTGTATCTCTGACATCAATGCCAAAGTACAAAATACATACAATTTACATTTGTTTCCGATGTGTGTGCTTCGTATACTCTGAGAGGGGAGAAGACACCTCGATGTTACGATAGTTTAATGCATTAATAAAACCCAATGATTGATATTTTTTTGTAAGCATTAACTTTTCGAATGAATTTTCAGAAAATTCTTCAATAGTTTCAATTGCCTTTCAGTGGTAAAATGTATCTGTAAGTACGTCTCACGTGGATATTTAATATTATTTAAGCACGGCTTTATTTATGGAAGGTCACGTGTGAATTTAAATATTAAATAGGCCAGTCAGTAGTAATTATTTCCATGGGGACCTACGAGAAGCGCTCGTCTCTTATACGGGAAGTATCGGATTCGATTTCCGGTCCCGGCGTTGCCAGAACGTTTTATCTGTTTTGCACAGCATTGAATGTCTGTGAGCCTGAGTCATTAGTTTTACCAAAAGAGGCCTCCTTTTTTTATTAATTAAGGGTATTTACTTCAGCTCTAAGTAAAGATCTCTCGTACATCTCGCATAAGTACCTTAAATCTTACTGGCTTCAAATGTAGCGTATTATTTGCATGAAGTATACTGTTTGTACTGCTTGCAACAAAGATCCCCGTTTCCCTTTCGGCCATATTGTTATGCAACCGGCCCGGCCGCTGAGGCGTGCACAATGCAGATTATTAATTCTCGCCGTCCGGCGACGATGCAAGTGCAACTGCAAGGGGACGAGCTGCCGGCCTTCCGTTATTACTGCTTATGACCTCAGCGTTTTTTTTCTACGGTTAGCGCTATTTGGCCTTGTACGTTAATGTCCGAAACAGTTTCTTTAGGCACAGGTGTATCATTGCATTTTGAAATTTAAGATTGGGTCAATTAAATTCTGGTTACCTTGTTAGCGATGTAGTCTCTTCCAGGCAGTGATCTGTTTTTAAGTGCACTGGGATTAATTTGCCTAAATTCTTCAATAATATCATACTACATTTATAACGAGCCTAACTGACTTTTCTATATCAATACAACGTGTCTTGACAATTTGACCTTTGTCATAAAAAACAAACTTATTTGATTTTGTGTGTAAGTCAAACAAAACTTTATATATATATGTTGTCGAATTGCATATGTATCACCCACGATATATCTTTGAACCTTGCAGAGGTTCGTCTACCGCAGATAAATAAATAATACATCAACATTATTTTGCAGCAGGCATGCATTTCAGTTATGTTTATTCATACAGTCCACATTGAGACACAGTAATGACTCAGTGCATGCTGAGAGACGGCGGGCTCTGGTCCAAGTGGGATCAATACACCTTCAACTTTCAACCGCTCCTATTGTAACAAGTCTAGGACGGGTCGCGGTGGGCGAACCCACCAGGAGTTCTGCAACGCTCCTGGTCGCGCGTTTCACTACGAGGCCTCTGCCTCCCTATATGGAGTCTGTAGGCAACGTGGAGTCTTCGTGACTGCCTCGTTACTGCGCCAATGAATCTTCAATAATTCATTCAACTCGTTTTTGTTGCAATTACAAATCCTACCTACACACGAAACTCAATAATTTATGGCCTTTTAACGTTTTAATTTCCATGCCCTTTTCGGAAAGTAATTGAGGTAATATTCTTTCTTATTATGTTAATTTTTATTTTTACTCATTTGAGTAACTTAAATTTAAAAATATATACATGTTGTTAATATTGTGCTCTTATGGGAGTTTTTTTATGTTGATCTAACGGCAATTTGAATTTTTTATCACAGGATTTTGGATTTTAAATATAATTTTAAAAAATGTAATTCCAATACACACAAAAAACATAATAAAAGTATTTATCTAGTTTATAAAAATGGGATAAACTGGATTTCATTACATAAAACTCTTTTTTTTATGATCTCTACTTCTTAACCCTTAAATGCATGATTTGTTCTGACCTCTTGAAAAAAATATATCTTGTAGACATGTACATTCTAATGCAGGGAAACATATATAGAAATAAAAAAAAAAAAAATTTTAATACTATTTTATTAAAAAACCTTATGTTGCAGATATACAACACCATGCATTTACTAGACATTATAGTTACATATGAAAATCTTTGAAACAATGCTTGGATTTAGTAAGGCAAAGGGCTACTCCACACTTCTCACACTTTGTTTGTGTGTATCCCTTACACCTAGGCATTTTGCACCTGCTGCGAACACAGTCATCGGGCCAATGACCAACATTATCTGTCCTTATGTCCTTAGGTGGAACATGCTGAACAGGCCCTCGCCTTTTTTTGGCTTGAATTTCCATTTCAACTCTGTTACTGGGCCTTCCTCGTTTGTTACAGAGTACAGCTGCATCATTGACTTTGGCTAACACCTCAGCTAGTTCCAGTCTATAGTGACACAAATTCAGAATTGATGATGGATCTTCATCTCTTTTCAAATCTTTATAAACAAGCCAAGAATTTATTACTGTCATGTCTAATAAGTGATAGAAGATACGTAGGTACCACTTTCGACTTCTCATTTCTATGCGATACCTACCAATGAAGCTGTCCATGAGGTCCACTCCGCCCATATGGGCATTGTACTCCTTTATTATATGTGGGCAAGAAATCTTGAACCTAGTCTTATTCGCTTTGTCAAACCTTTCTATTTGGGAGACAGGTTCTGCTCCAACATATGTTGATAGGAAAGTGACAGCTTTATTGTCCCTCCAAGTTACAGCTGTCAAATCAACACCATCAAAGCTAGTCATTTGCTCTTCATAAGTTCCACGGGGAACAGATTTTTTCATCAGTGTTTTTTTGTCAGGTAGTTTGCAATTTACAAGTCTGTTGTACTGTACAGTGCCTAGACTGTAGATTCCTTTTTTGGCAAGATGGGTAACTAGTGACACAGAGGTATAAAAGTTGCCAAAATATATAATATGATTTATATGCCTTGGGACACCTCTGGCTAGCCGGATAACAACATTTCCTACTGGCCCAAAATCTGGCTCATCTTGAAACCGCTCATTCTCTTGACCAGTGTATATCTCAAATTTGTGAGCATAGCCTTTTACATTGCACATTACATAGAATTTGAATCCCCACTTGTGTGGTTTATTTGGTAGATACTGTTTCATAAAGTGTGCTACCTTTGTAGCACACATCTGCTCATCAATTGATAGCCTTTGCTCCATAGGAACTGATGCAAAGTTTTCATTGAGATGGCTAATTATGGGCCTTATCTTATGGAGTCTATCATGTTGCGGGTGTTTCATTTATCAATGGTGGGTCTTCTGCCATGAGCGGATCATCACCACACTCATCGTGTTCCTCCTCTACCAGACTCTCAAGATCATGAAGTGAATCTTCTCGATTTTCATAAAAAACTTCATGGTCTTCTGCACTAGACTCCTCAAGATCATCTTCAGACCTTTCTCCGTCGTCAATTTGGGCTAAATATTCTTCCATATCCTTTGAATTCATGGGTCGCATCTGCAAAACAATAAAATATATCAGATCACAGATATGGGCATACTGTCTCTACTAAATGCATAGTGTTGTAGATTTACAACATCAAAATAGAAGCAATTTGTACAAAATCCAAAATGCTATTGTCCAAACCAATTACTGTACCGAAAAGAAGATGAATTATTACATAAAATAACAATTTTGGCACTTACTTACCTTCGAAAATCAACTATTTACACCACAAAACACTATTCCAATTTTCACCTGCTACAAATTTCCGACAGTCAATGCTTTGTGAATGTCAAGCTGGCATTTGACAGACGCGAAAGAAAAAAAGGTGATGCCTCTCGATAAAAAATATTATCCTGATAGTAGTAATTCTATAACAGTAGGCGTTACGCTCATATTGATGATTTGGGAGCCGTCTTAGTGGTATGTTGCAGTTTTACGTCAAGATGCATTTAAGGGTTAAGTAGATTTTCTCGTCTAGTTTGAACTATTATTTTTTAAACCAGTATTTACTTTGTCGATTTTAAAAATAGATAATATATTGGTCTAATATATTTTAGTTTCGAAGTAATTTTTTTTGTATGACATACCTGCATAACTAGTAAGCTTGTATATATACATATACAAGCTTACTTGCTTCAATAACGATGCAATCGATACATGTAAGTATGTCTATATCTTGATATTAGAAACAGCTAAATAGATGAATGATAAAATGTATATGATTACAAACATAAGGTATTTACCATATCAATGTAGGTAATCTATAGCATGTCTATTTTTTTGTTGCGCGAATACCTTATGCATCAGGACCCTTGTTTCGATTTTCACGAAAGTAGAACACGCTTACCGATTTTATATTTAATAATAATAAATTTATCCGACACAACGGAGAGCTACTTTGATTCATTTTAGTAAATTGTAATGGATATTTTATTACAAACACCTGATTTTGAACAGCTTGGAATGACTGAAATGTAGATTAATCATATTTAAACTTTTTTTGCTAAAATGCTAAGATTTAAAATTTTATTTTTTTCTTTAAACGTGTCAGCATCTCACAGCACTCAGCGTAAAACATGATGCTGGTATTGTTTTGTTGTGACATGAGTGATTGATTTTTTCTTCATAACGAAATCAGACAAAAGTGTTGTTCGCTCAAAATTCACGCCTTTGACGAAGTTCCAAGGTATCTCGATGACGTCACATCACATAACTCTATACTATCATTGGCTTACATTGAGTTCGTCGTACACAAATTATTCGGTAATTACTTTTGCAATCTGGCAGCTTGAGATTTACTGCGCCACCCACAACATCTGTATTTACTTTGTTGTGTCATTCGATTATTATAACTTCAAGGTGATACATCAAATCTGTTGATTATATTTAAATTATATTCAAATTATTTTTAATCAATCAATAGCTGTGTTGTCGTGATGGCCTTGTATTATATTTAGATTTTAACAGATCTTACCGTGTCCTTACCCGCTGAAAACTGATTTATTATTTACGAATTTAGAAGATGTAAAATATCTTACTTTGTATTATCTGTGGTGTGTCATAGGATATTATTATATTAAACTATTTTTTGTTATAAATGAACGATTTTTTTTACATTATAGCGCAATTGATTTTTTTACTCTTAGACGGCTTCATTTTTTTTTCTTAGTTCGACAAGAAATTAAGCATTTCTTAATTTTATATTCTCTTTCCAGCGTTGCAAAAGTATTGAGCTCGCGTGAGTGTTTGGTATGCGGTTTGTGATATCGTTTTAATAAAAAAAAAATCTTCTTTTTCTTTAGATTACTTGCTAGTTTCATAGATGTAAACAACAAGTGCCGTATGGTGATATATCTAGACGTGTAATTGTTTCGGAGTAGTTATTTTAACTGTGATTATTGAATAAGTGTTAATTTACTCGTGCACTTTCTAAAAATGTATCACCTCGAATATTGATTGTAGCTCTAAATTACATTTGTTAAAATACAGTAGTATGTTTACATTTTGTATAACGAATGCAGAACGGCTTTATTCATATCGGCATCTAACATTAATTGATAGATTCGTTATTCGTATTAGTTTTTTTCGTTTACATGAACTATAATTTTTAAACGATAATCATCAATCGCCTTGGTTCTACTAAAGAAATGTGTTTAAAAGGCAACCTTTATTTTACACTCACCGACTCACCTATGATTACTAATCCACTGACAAGTTGCAATAGACGTGACTCGGCTATGAATTCCAGCTGATACAAATATATTTATTTATTAAAATCTTTTACCTAAATGTGACTTTAGTATGTCTTGCTTGAAATAAATGCTGTATTCATGAATTAGATAATATGTACAATGGATCGCTGAAAAAAAGGTTATTTGGTATTTGGCTCTGGATTTTTTATTCTGCTATTGAATAAGCGCTAAATAATAAATATGGATGACGTACGCCGCGTGCTCCGGCCGCTGGGATGCGCGCAAGATTGGCGATTATGTGATTAACTGCGATCTTCATTAGCGTTACCTGTTACGCCATACGGATATGGTTTGTTATTTTGATTGCTACTTGAAGAGAACTATTACGTTCATTCTGTTCTGTATCTCAACATAAACACAGCTTAAATTTTATGTTCAATCGTTTAGCGGAAAAGTTGTCTTAATGAATAGGCGCCGCTACGGATTTCTTAAAAGAAACCGTTTTTGAGTTCGTAAGCTAATTATTAGATTTTTCACATTGAAATGAAATCATTCATTGATTATTTTTATCTATAAGTCCATATGTAATTTAATTTAAAAAATCTGAACGTAAAGTATATATACAGAAATATTTTAGAAATTTCAACGTTTATATAAAAATAATTTTACCAGTAAAAATATCAATAATTATATGATAGTAAAAGTGTCAGTGAAAATCACTGCAAAAATAAGCCATGCTATCAATGGTCAGAATATATTTAAATACACAAAATGACTACATGGTTTATATTTATTTTAAATAAATATTAGCGTCTATTACAGTTAAATATTATTTATTTGAATTAATCTACAATTGCTAATGTCATTTATAATTTTGCGTAAAGGCAATCAAAGCATCCCATAATGATCTTATAATTAATATTTTTTATGGCAGACAAGCAAATTGATCTTATATATTTTAGATATCACGTTATTTCCATAGATAAGTAAATGCTATCACGACTCGGCGCTATTAATTATGTAATTATCATGGTTTTCTACCGGTCTAGCTCGTGCCTACATGCTTCTAACAAAATACGGATGTAAAGCGACACGATCTTTCCTTATTCAGCCGCCCGATGCAGGCTTTATCAGTTATGGACGATAACAATCTCAGATCATTCCCAAAGTTCTTTCAGCCAAACGACGCTCGAAAGCGAATTCAATTTCCTGCTTCGTTTCGTCGTGCTTTCGATTATTAATCGAGACTGTCATTTATATTATATTATATTATATCGCCATAAATCGAACATTACAATAAGCATAATAAATATTCGATTAAATAATTGCCAAATTCAATAGTCACCCCATATTGTCAGGTAAAAAGTCAATATAAATATTTTTTAACACATTTACCTTAATTGTAAGCGCTTTCTTTCACGCACAGTTTGGTATTTAATTTATATGCACAAAATTAATTCATTTGATTCAGGTAAAATCGCAAGTGCGTGACGTCATAAATTCTGCTAAGCAGTTAAACTTCTATTTGGTGGAACCGTGGTGGAACTCAAACAGCCTGGAAACAATACAAGTACACAATGGTCATGATGAATCTTCACACAGCAATGCGCTGGTGTATATGTGAACTCGGTCTAGTTTAAAGCAGATGAGGTCTGAAGTCATGATTTGCTTCCAATATCAACAACCGAGGCTTTGCCTAGCGGCAAAAAAAAACACATCGAGCGGTACTTTAAAAAGCAAATCAATATTTATATAACTTTTAAATTAATGCAGTGAGCTTAAGATATGTTTAAAATAGATGAAAATGATGACGAAAAAAAATTTGATGTGCACGAATTATGGAACCTAATATTTTTTTAATCTCCAATTACCATAGTTATAAATTACGTCGGTAAATCACAATATACATAATAGTATATGTTATTGAGTTGTAAAATGTAAAAAAAAATTATTTCCAAAAAAAGTTTTTTAAAATATAATTTTTCATAAAAATTATATAGAAAATATTTTAATATATTTCTCGCAGCATTGCATTATATAATATTAATCTCAAAACGCATTCTGATCCTTCTGTATGATTTTATAAAATATAACAGAACATTGCACAAGCAGGGGTGGGGTGACTCGGCCATGTATTACAGTCGTTCCCCCTGTCGGTGCAATGTGTCTTGAATGCAGTTAGCAGCGGCCGGCGCAGCTGAGCGCGTGCGGCGACTAATCTTATTCCTCTGCTGACTGCACAGACACAATGCGCACCCGCCGCGACACGGGGCTCTACAAACAACCCGCAGGACTTCAAAACCCATCAAATGCAACTCTACAACCAACACGCGATAACACAAGATATATATATGCGTTTTAGTGTGTAGAGCATAGGTTCCTAAACTATTTTGTCCCGTCGACCCCTTGTCTAGTTTTCCTGTTTTTCGTAGACCCCTGCCTTGCTAATATTGAATTTTTACAAATTCATCAACTTCAAACATATTTTTGACATCTCACAGAACAACTCACTTTCATGGGATTTTACTGTACAGTAGATTTAATAATAAAAAAATTAAAATACATGTAAAGTTAATTATACCTTTTAAATGAATTAAAAACACACAAAATGCACATATGGTAACATTAAAAAAAAATCAATACTTTTAATGGGAGGGATGGGTCTGATGCTTTGGTAGAAATTTTCAATATTTGGTTTAAAATAAGTCTGATTTAACCTTAAATTTCCTCGCCCAGTGATTTCCAATCTATTTCCTTTTTTTTTTTTTTAAGAAGATTGACAACCACACTCGAACCCTTTTCCATGTGGTATGAAGATGGAAAATCTATCAAAAACCTTCTTGCGATAGTCCATATTGCAGGATTAAAGGTACAATCTGTGTTAGGTACATTATGACATTTATGGAATGCCTAAATTTTGGTGATGACCTGCTTAAATGGTATTCACTCTCGTAGACTCCCATATACAGTTCGTGGACCCCTAATTTAATTTTTCGCTGCCTTCGACCTCTTGCAGGGCAAATCGACCCCTGGGGGTCGATATTGACCACTTTGGGAACCAGTGGTGTAGAGTATCGTTGCTGCGTCATATATTTGGCATAGGATATCATTCACTTCTTTGTACCAACTCAACTCTTATTTTATCATTGAATAGGTTTGCATCGAGTTACAAATTTAATGCACAAACATAAAGTTTTTTTGGATCAGATACATAAAATGTCGGAGGATCGAGGTACACGTATCGCTCAAAGACGTACAGTTGAGCCAATGTAACATAACTTATGTTCTTACCGCTAAGCAAGGGAAGCTCTCGGAGATTTATCAGCAGAGATAAAATTCACATAGTGTCCTTACACTCGTATAGTATACGTGCAACAAAAAAGACAGTGTACGTCTTGTGTATCTCAGTAGATTACACTGTCACAACGATAAATGGTTATTACTTTTGTAACCATTTGAAGCAGCAATTATTTGCTTGCTATGTTTGAAAGTTTGTTATATTGTCAATAAATTAATATAAATGAAATCGTTCGTTAATTAACTGTAATGAGTATTTTAAATCGAAAGTAGTTTAGTACTTTAGAATAATAAATTGTCATTATTTTATTTCAGTATTACATCAATATTAGAATACTTAAAATTAAATATCAAAGTAAAATATTATCACTATCGTCATTTTCTTGTTGATTCTTCAAATATTTCTTTAGAAGTATGTCCTTTATTCTAAAACAATCACACCATAAGTATTTGTAAAGCTCTCTCATTTCTCTCTCATTCTATCTGTTATTTATAGCGAATATCGATTATTTATTCAATGTGGTAGAATAACTATTGATAATATTATTTGTAAATGATCGTAAAAAATGGATTTATTCTGCTATAAGAAATGAAAACGGACTATTTTCTTAATTCTCTAACGTAAAACCAAAATAAAAACGGGTTTTGTGCTTTTGTTGTATAGAAAACCTATTAAATTTATGCGAAATGTATATACAACCGGAACTTACTAAGTACCAGCAGACTTACCTGACAACTCCACCGGAGGCACGATTCTGTACCTTCAGAAAAATATTTTAAATTATACACCTTGTCGTGATTGTCTGAACTTACAGATTATGATTATTTTTTAGAATACGCTAGCTTTTCTAAAAAATAATAAAAATACAAATACCGTATTGTAATCGCTTGGAACTATCTACAGACAAAGAAAACAATAACAATAGTATATCATAATTAGTATATTAATGTAACGCTGACGAAAGTATCTTCGCTAGACTACAAATATTTTAATTCAATATTCACTTTTTCAATCGAAGATACGCCACACTTGTTATTGTTTCGTAGTTAAATTTATAAAAAATATTATAAAATATAATCTTTTAGGAATTCTAGTAAAGTGTTATCGGAAGTGACCGAAAGATTTCAATTGTGAAGTCTGTTTAGTGAAGTGTCCATAACGTCGTTCTTTTTCCTTTTTTTGGCTCCAGGAACTCCAGGCGTTATCAAAAAGAACATAGTGCTTTTTGCTTTTCTTCGTATTTATTTTTTTAATATTGATTTTTATGTATATTTGGATGTTTTTTTTAAAGGTTTTGTCTAAGTTAACAACGCAAATAGGGCCCTATTGGCTAACTGCAAGTCGGTTGCAAGTTGTGTCGTAACATGTGTAAAGGGCCAACATTTTCGGTGTGGTATTTTTGTAAATTTGTTTTATTTATATTCACGTGTATGAATGGCAACCGTCTCGAATAAGACCTTGCTGATTCCGCTTTATGGTTCAGACGTGTGGGTGTTCCAGCCTCGCGCGACCCTCGGGCCTCCCCCAGTCCTCCTCCAGTCCTCCCCCAGTCCTCTCCCAGTCCTCCGCCTGATGTTCGGCATGTGCGCGGAGACCCCGCCCTCCCGCACCAAGTATCCCTCGTAAATGTTTACTGCCTCCGGATCGGATTTCTTCATACTCAGCAGACGATGCTTGTCTGGAGATACGACATTGGCGAAGGAGACAAACATGTAGGCTGGTAATACCACACATCACCGTCTTCTGTATATTTTGCCAGGATGTGTTATATGCTCAATTTGAGTTGATATTTATTATATAGATTAGATGTAATTCTTTTTATGTATTGATCACCATTTCTACTACACTTTTTAGGGTCTTCTAGATTTTTTTTTTTTTAGTGGAAATATACGTTTTTACGAAGCTACTTAATCACCATGTTATTGTTTGAACGTGAAACGTTTATCAAACAATAATTATTACAAGTAGTAAAGCAAGAAGTATTTGTTCATTAGTAATATCACTGGTGCTATATTCTTTTATTATTTGCTTAAGTATCTTGTTTGATAATAACGCTATTAAATTACCCAGAAAATCGCGTTTACACTAACAGTACAATATAATAGTTTATTATATATAACGCATGCCTTCCTTACTATGTTTAGAAGTTAAGACCGAAGTTTATTTTATTATAGCATTCATGTATTTAAAGTAGCATGTGCAAACTACTCATATATAACTAATATATTTTTCTCTGTTTTATAATGCCAACGTGAAAGGTTGGCGAAACCGGTCACTAATAAAAACGAAAATGTGGAAAATCACTCAAGTATTTTATTCAAAAATATTAAAATGGTATTCCACCAAGTACTCTCTGTCAAAAATATTGAATTTCTTAATATATTTTTGTTTAAAAGGTGTCGACAAACTTTAAATATAACTATTTCTAGGCTTAAAGTTTTGAAGTTCGTTGATATTTGATGTACCTGTATAAGTATGATAAATACTAAACCATAATATTGAAAAAATCTAAAGGCACATGCAGAAGCTTTTTTCTTATGAGTTACGATTATGGGTGGACTTTATACATTTTTATTGTTTCTCCAGTTCCCATCGCTAATTAGCAGCAGACCCTGCTAGCTATATTCCGCGATGACGTACGAGTTTATGGCAGATAATGGGATCTGGGCAGCGTATTTAGAAGTAACTGCACATCCGACCGTGCTCGGTTTCGAGCTCTTCTTTATTAAGAAAGAAACACATTAATTAATTTTCACGGTATGTACGGAGTACAATCTCCTAACTGTTAAAGGCGAATGACCGCTCGGGTGTTTACAAAACAAGCACCAGCCGAGAGTGTAGTCCCGTTCGCGGCTCACGCTGACTTTTGCACATTTTTTTCCTATGACCACATCGGCGCCCGCGCTGCCCGACTCCAGCCAGGCTGCGATACTTTGTTTCGACAGCCTCCGAGGTGTGCGCCACGAAGGTGCTTTCAAACACGCGCCGGCTCCCGAAACTGGGTGACCAGACATCTTCGTGAACCACATTTTTTGTGGCAGCGGGACCGCTCGATATTCCGGCATTCGAAGACCGGTATTTTGCTGTCATACTGAGTGGACTACACTTGTCCTGACTGGTGGGTAACCAAGATTTGTTTGTGAATAAAATAACGTTGGTTGTCTAAGCAATAATAAAACTCCACAAATGAACCGACAGCCCAATATCTATCACGAACATCCGTAGTATTACGCGTAGCATCCATTATTTATAAAGAAAGTTTCTTGCTTATCATTATTCATCAATTTTGCCATTTTTAATTGTTTGTATTTTTTTAAGTTTTTGTTTCATCGTTTTAATTTTTTTACATATATCATGCAATATTTATTATGGTGTAATGTTTCATGATGATTGCATATGTATTGTTACTTTTTAATTTGATATAAATTAGTTCTAACGGATAAATGCAATTGATCATGCACTTTCTCCGTATTTTGTGGTTTAATGCCTGGCGCACAAAACAAGACAATTTTTTTAAAATTTAAAATTTCCCTATCATAAAAATAATATTTACCAATAATTTAGTCAAAGTCAATATTTTACCATTTGAACAGTCTTCCTCTAAACGTGTTTCATCCATCACATAGACGTAACAGTTTTCAGAAAAATATAAATTAGCTTTTCTTTCAATTATCAAATCCATTCACTCTCTTAGAGTGTTATGTCATTCATTCATTATATTCAAGTTGGAATATTTCCTGTAAATCATGCGATGTATGACAGTATCTCTATGATTACCCCAACTGCACACACGCATCTATGAACCTCTCCCCTATTGGCTAGTGTGATATGACTCATTGTAATTTTCCTTTCCAGCCGTCCCGTCACCATTCCACAGTTTTCATTTGATTTCCTCTGGCAGACGTCTCGTTGTGTAATCGACGCGATGACGTCACTTGCCTCTGGACATGATTGCTCGGTTCCTCGTCGGTGGCTAGTACATTGCAGATGTCTGACATTACGCGGCGTATGACCTTGTATGTCTCTTGTCACCTCTTATTTTTACATGCACACCTATTATGTTTTAGGCGCATAACCACAGCGGCTCTCCTTGAAAAATTAAGCTTTTCCTTATCAGCAAGTGTACAAATATTCTCGCCAACAGTAATGCCATTGAGCATGTTTATTGTATGATGGCCTAATAACTACTATTGAAACTGCTTTGTCTTATGGAAAACTGATTTTTTTGTGACACAAATAATTTATTAAATAAATATCAATTTAAAATTTCAGTGATTTAAAGACACATTTTATAAAAAAATAGTTTTTTGTAAAATACAAATAATTTCGTGGAATTGGTGTGTATCATAAAAAATAATATTCAACACGTAAAAAAACACGTCTGTTGCTTTGAATCAAGTAAAAATGTAACCAGCGTATTCATTTCACGTATATGTACGTATATTTCAATAGTGTTTCAGTAGTACAACAAGTGTTCCTGAAAATAGATTTTGCGCAATGTACAAATGTGTATCTAAGAATGTACGTATATGTTAAATGTTGGCGCCACGTCAATCGATCACAATAAAATGAAGAAGAAAACTTTTTTTTTACTTTGCTCGTTTTGTAGAAAATAAATATTCTGGCATTTGTCCAAGATATTTTGTATTTTATCTTGCAATATTTCAACATAAAAATTTTTATTTTAATGTTTGGATACTTCCCTCATTTTCGTAGATATTTTTTGTTGACTTCCTTCGTGAAATCTTTCATTCTTATGTGTAATGATTATTCATCCTTCGTATATATAATTAGAACATGTTTTCATAATCTCAATTACCTGTCACATTTTTTTCTTTGATCTATCATGCATTATTTAATAAAATAAACTAACTGCATAGCTTTATATCAAATTCAAAACTTGACCTCTCAGTGAGTATGATAAATATAATCAGATTACTTAAACAGGTCTTTAAAAACAGACTGACTTGTTGACTGTTATCAGTCACTAAAATGCCACGGTTAATCAAAATCGTATGATCACATTAACATTATTAAAAAAAGTGAAACTACTAGAATTTACTAAAATAACAGCATCAATAATCTAACGTTTGCTTTTGGAGTTAAAACGCTTTGTTAGTTTTTAATAAATAAACAAGAAAAAAGTTGTACCGAGAAGCATATTAGATACTTTTTTTATAATTCTTTCTGGTATTCTTGTTTATAATCGTGCATGTCGTAGTTATCTAATTCAACCGAGTATCTTTTTATTTTTATTCATTTTATGATAAAACAAAGTTCTTCAATAAATAAATGTTTAGTATTTATTCGATTAATTTTAAACTGCGTATAAAATGTATGTAAATTAATTAAAACATCCTAAAAATTCTACTCCACCTTTTTCAACTATCGCTAATTCACCATCAGTACTCATATATTCATATTATATCCACCCATTTATTTTAGTATGGTATCACAAATAAATAATTTATTTAATATTTGTACTAATCATGACTTCATGTTACTTTAACAAACGACTTAATTCTCTCGTGACATTCGCTGCCATACATAACCTCTCCATATCAAGTCACTCCATCAAACATTCGCTTATTCTCATCGTCATGTTGACGGGGGAGTTATCTTCATCTCTAGCCTTGGGCACCATCGGCATGCAACCGCCATTATCATCCAATATCGTGGACTCGTGATACAATTCACCACGGCATATTTATGTGGGCCATCACTCGTCCATTCATTCTTCAGCCAGGCAGGGTCTCCAGCCGCTCCTGCCAGTGCTAGGTATGCTCGGTGCACCAAGTGGTCAAAGGAAGTCGAAAGTCCATACTTGGACGTGGAAATTGAGACCGAAGCTATTGGCCAATCTTGGACCGGTTTTTTCTTCGTCGACTGCTGCGCTTTGAGCTGCAGTCCCCCATGCAGTTTCAACTTGATATCGTGCTACAAAACTCTCAAATAATATGTGAACGGACGCTGAATCAAATTAGAGAACACATAACCACTTGTTCAAGCAGCTATCGAGTTTTGTAATCTCGTGTGTTCATTAGAAACTTTTCAAATTATTGGAAAAAAAAAACACCCACATATAAATCAAAATGTTGCTCCTCTTTAAATAACATAATAGCGCACAGTGAATCCACTCATACAGAGTTTATAAAGGATTTTTAAATCATTTTAAGTAATCAATATCATTGTAAACGAATTAGTTCTCTTTCAGACGTAAACTATTACCAAACATGCTTATTTTATGACACGTTGTTAATTATTCAAAAAAGTTCATCTTTTATATGTAATTCAATATTTGCCATTAATTTACTCGGTTAAGTTTAGTTGATTTTGCTTGCTGCACTTTTACAAAGTAAACTTTGATTGGTAAAACGCAAGCGAGATTTATTTTTTTCATGGTATTGTAATAAATATCACAATTCACTTCAAACGCTACACCTTCGGCAAACAATAGGCTTGCGTTACTTTTTAATTCAAAATATTATTAATAATACCGAGAACCATTATTATGAATGTATTTAATCAACGCTGGTCGCAGAGTAATGATCCATTTCCGTACGGCCGGGCTATCGTAAGTACTCCGCCGCGCAGACAGACTGTCTGCCCTCCACCGGAAGAGGCGGGGGTCTTCGATCCAATCAAAATGCATCACTAACGCCACAGGCGACTTCCGGTGGTTTCCGGTAAAGCCTGTGTGCTGTGGCACAGTACGAGCGTACCTGGCATACTGATATTCGCTTATTTGAGCATTTTTTCTATAGTATATTTATCACGTCTATGCAGATTGTAAATCTTTTTTTTTTCTGGTGCATCCTTCATCGAATGAAATGGAATGTTTTAATGTATTTAGTATTGAAAAAATATATATGTTCCGATAAACTTATCTCGTCTGCTAATATGATATGAAACACCTCACCGGTACACATTCGAAAATAAATGACATTCTTCATAAAATCAGGTTGACTTCACTACAAGTACTATACGTATTATACGTGT
This sequence comes from Atopsyche davidsoni, assembly GCA_022113835.1. Taxonomy (NCBI): domain Eukaryota; kingdom Metazoa; phylum Arthropoda; class Insecta; order Trichoptera; family Hydrobiosidae; genus Atopsyche; species Atopsyche davidsoni. The sequence goes on from JAILWY010000021.1 coordinate 5,976,421, forward strand.
ATATAAAACATTGTATTTGATATAAATTGTAGATTGGTATTTTAATTGACTGTGCCTCTCAAATATATTCCTCGTTAACCTTTGCTGGCACGGTGCACGCGAGAGCACGCCGAGCACGCCGAGCACGCGACCTTCAGACCGTTGCACTTTCCTGGCACGAACGGCACTAGAAAAGGCCAACAAGACGCCGGCACTATCTGCCATCGTGAACTTATGAGATCACTCGCAGTTTTTGAGATACGATTCTTATAGCGGCCTGAAATCGGCTGATACGTATGCGTATAATTTAAACCAGTAAATATGAACTGTACTTTCTATACAGTATATTACATTACAGTCTTCTCATGCACTCTGCTTCAATTTTCATATTACGATTCCCCCTTTTATCTGCTTGCGATTGTAACAATTAAACAAAGAATCGCGGTTTATCCATTTTTTGTTCTGTAATTTCACAGTTCCATTGTGTCGAATGAGCGCCGCGGTATCCGATGAGCCTCTGCTTCTTTTCGCCCGCCTGCCCGTCCATAATAATGCATCATAATCGTATTCACCGCACACGCTCGCCGAGGACTCCCGCCCGTCCGTCTCGGCGAACGTTCGCCATTTTGTGGGCGTAAAACGAATGAAAACTAATCGCCATTTGAACGCTCTGTCCGCGTGCCCTCTTCGGCAAAATGACCTTCTGGGAGTGTTTGGAAAAACAATGTCGCACTTCAGAATGCCTGCTCAATTCTCCATACGATCACTGGTATAATTTCGTAAAAAATCTATTTAAAATCATCGATAATCAGCCCACAGCAATATGAACGTATTGAGAGAATTAAATCAAAGTTCCTTCGAACTACTCCCTACAAATGAATCGGTGTCATTGATAACTTGCGTTGACAACCGACATGGAATTGTCACTGCCTGCCTGCGCTCAAATTAGCGCTGATTTACTTTTCAAACTCGCACTGGAAAGTTCTGCTTTGGAGTCGAAATATCCACAAGTCTGGGTCAGTATCTGCACAGCCACAATACCCAAGCTAGCGACGATATAGTGTGCGCCCAACGGTTCAACTCCCTACTAACTAAATTTGACGCAGTTTTGTTTCTATTTTTGTCTTGCGGTTTCAAACCAGATTTAGCTTCCAGCTGACTGAACTTGGCCTTCGTGGTTTTAAAAATGTCTGAATCTTTATTTTTTCGTTTTGTGTTCTGCTTGCTTAATTACAATTAGATAAACTTATCGAGTAAAGGTCAAACGGGCAATATTTTGTTAAAATATTACTAATAAGATGCAATACTAACATCAATAAAAAATCGCGGAAGATTAATATAGTGACCATTACAAAAATAGAGACGATAATGCGACCTAGACTTGTTCGTGCAATCTCGACCTGTAAGGCAGCTTCTCTCGGTACCTGCCGGAATTTGTATTGTCGTTGGTGGTCCAGGCTATACATTTGACTATATTTTAAAGTAGGCGTTTGCTCATCTGAAATAGCGTGGGATATTAATGTATTCTGAACATACTTTGTGAGTAAAAGATGTGATGTGCAGAACAAAGAGATGAAAATTAACACAACCACCTGATCAGTTGAATTGGCTCAGTTGAATCAGTTGAAGTGCCGATTTTTGTATCCGTAAGGTTTATAAAATAACGAAATAAATAAATTTGCGTCGTAAAATCTCACTGATATGAAAGCACCATGCATACACATATGTAAAATCGATTATTTTACTAAAATATTATAAATATGTCGATTCGAAATTCATCCACCCAAGGAAGTTCATTTCAATAAACAAGCCAATATTGGTCCACCAAACATTGCAATGCAATTGCAAGGCATACTCCGCGGACAAGATTTAAAATCTTTGTATAGTATATTGAAGAATGTTCAAGTTGTTTTTATCGTTTTTAATTTACTTTTATTAAAAAATATTGATAAAAACGTCTGCGTTTGAGTATGTCGACATGCTTCAATACTATTATCAATACTAGTATCGGTTTTGTTTTTGGGAATCAAGCGACATTGATGTTTTATTATTAAGAGCTTCAATTATCTATATTCCACGAACAAAATTAAATTATCCAGATGGCTATTGTGTAGGCGGTGCATTTAAGTTAGTTCAATGTAAGGATTAAATCATATATTACGCAGTGAAGATAAAACTTTCAAGGCTTCTGAAATCATCGGCTGCAATATTACTCGTGCTACGTTAGCCATGAAGTGCAAAATATGGTCATACTCCGTAGTTACGTCACAAGTTCCGTATTCCGTAACTCTAAAATAAGCAAATAAACGTGTATATTATAAATATTCACAAGTGGAAGGACTGTTTTATTTCATACACATAATAGCTTATCACTAACATCATATTTCGCTTCATAAAACAATACTGGTTATAGACATTACTGAATTTAATATTATAAACAAATGACTGTTGGAAAGTAAATGAAATGACTTCTATGAAAATGAACACGTTATTGTCTAAAAGTTTTTATTCTGCAATTCTGATCAAACTTCTTGTATCGGCAATAAAAGGACTTAAGATTGTTTCAGTGTCGTTCGATGGATTTATTAGTGCCTGAGTTTGTTTGTAGGCTACATGCGTGGAATTCAAAGTACGGGTTTGTACAATCAAAGGTCATACGACTCCATACCGGTGAATTTATTTATTAGAAAGGACTTTCTTCGAATGCTGAAATTGTTAGGGACGCAAGACGGGTATTTCCAAATACTCAAAAATCTTCAGGGCGATTTCACTGTCGGGGATCGTAGATCGCCATCTGAATTTCTCGCTAGCCCAAGATGAATCGCACTTTCAATGGATTTTATTCGGTCGAGTTGTATGAGGCTCTACAACGGGCAATTGTTGTTATTCCGAGTGTACTGTATGCGGTGTGCGGTCACGTCCCGGTCACGTCCCGGTCACGTCCCGGGATGCCGCCCAGTGATGTGATCCAGTGATGTGATCCAATGATCGCCCTGCCTGCAGAAGTGCCGCCGCCTGCGCCCGGCCCGGCTCGCTAACAGCTTGCAATTGGGCGACAATGGAACCCTGGCCGGCTCCGTTCTTAAATCACTCGAATTACTGTCTCACGGCGCAGCACAATGTTGCCGATGATAAAGGAGAGTTGCCGCGCTGGGCTACGTTTTCACTCGTCAGCTTTGTAAATACACATTACATGGATGTTAAAAAAGTCAATTCTCCGCATGACTCGAATTACGATGCCAGCACTTAAATTGTGACGTGAGTACCATTCAATGGTAAATATGCAGCAATATTTATTGCCATCGTAATTGTTTTGAAATATGTATTTGATCTAAAGAAATTACGCATAAACAGCACTGTTCGAGTTTTGTGTCTATATGGCGTGTCCCGTAGGAAATGTTATCTATGAGGTTCTTTCTATCAAATATATTATGATATAATTAATAATGCACTGCAATATCAATGCAGTCTATGATATATCCACTGAAACTCCATCGCCACTCGCAGGAATGCTTACAGAGTTAATGTATGAAACGATGCAGCCGCAGTCAGTCGCCTCACCCAGAAGCCTTACAAAGCCACATACCGATGCAAACTAGGTAAACCTTACGTCAATAGACGGGCTAAGCCGGCGCATTCGCGCGGCACTCCGAGACCCTGCGCCCGACTATCTTGACCACATTTCATTTCCGACGAAGAAGCGACTCAACTTCGAGCCATCTTGCTCAACCCGCGGTCTGGGGTCCTCGAGAGTGCTCCCCGCTAGTGCTCCCCGCCACTCGCACCGTCGGGCAACTGTTGCATTGTTGTGTCCGAACTGGCGGTAAATTAAGCTGTCGACTCGTACATCATGGCATCACGGCATCACGGCGTTCATTATGTAAACAGCGAAAATTCGTAGCTAAACTCTGCTACAATGATAAATCGTTCTCTTGGCTAGTTTTGTTTTTCCCTTTGGCTTATTTCGTTTTAATCCCCGAACGGTTGACAGCCGCAGGTTATAATAAATGCGTACGGCCCGCAGCGTCCGGGCAGCACCAGATGGACCGCGACCTCCGAGATCTGCTACCGAATGCCGTTTATTTATAGGCCCGAGAAGCTTGAAACACCGTTTAAAATACTTTTACAATATCAGCGGACGCTTTCAGATATGTGTACAATTTATGTTATGCCTTTGTTACTCGTTTCTCCGTTACCCCGTTCTTCGTTCATATTTAATTTCTCATTTTTATCACGAGACCCTCGCATCGTCGTCGCTTACGTTTTCTACCTTATCCCATTTCCGATACTGAACGCCTTCGCAAATGTCGCAATCCCAATTTGACATTACCTTCGAAATCGAAATCGAGCGACGCGGCAGATCCGTTGGAAAAAAACGCCGGTGCCGTCATCAAACCTGGGAGGCGTTTAGGATTTGAAGCGACGTCCTTATAAGGCCGCAGCGAGCCTGCCGCGAGCTCCCACGTATGAAATCTGAAATGCTTTTCCAGGTTCGATGGCAGGGCGACCTCGCGGTCTTGCGACTGGCGGGGCCGAGACAAAAAATAAAACCTAATACCTAAAAATAAAGTAATACCTCTTCAAAACCTTTTTTTTTAATTATTATTTACAATATCGATGACCATCTCCCTGAACACATTTACCCCGGGCCAGTCTTACCGATTCGGCTGTACTCTCGACTTCCAGCCGCTTGCGTAAATTCCGCGTCCACGTTAGTTTCCTCCTTCCGATGCCCCTTTTTCTTTCGATTTTTCCTTAGACAATTGGCTGTAGTAAGCTATATTTATTTTTTCGAAAAATATGGGCCATCTATTAAACCGTTGAAGTAATACGTGAGCAACTTTTAAAATGGACGAAACAGTTTGAAATTAATACATGATTCATTAATAAGGTGATGGGATCAACTGTTTTAGGCACTTATAATATGAATATTTCTGGAAGTATTCTCCTTTAGAGTGACAAATGATAATTGTTTTAAAACATGTTATATTTCAGTACAATATTTGCCCTGTATCCATATTTTAATTTAGGTATTCTTATTATAGTTTGATACGAAAATATATAAATACTTACTGACCAGTTATTGCTGAACTTCATTTGAAATAGCATATTAATTAACATTTTCTTTGTCATTTCAGATTCTGCAGAATCTGGGTAAGGTTGACCGCACTGCTGATGATATCTTCGATGAGCACCTTCAGAACTTCACCCGACAACACAACCAGGCCACTCGCCTTCAAAAAGAATTCAACAACTACATAAGATGTGTCCGAGGTAAGCAATCTCAAGCGAATAGAGCAAGTAATCTATTTATCTATTAAAATTTTAATACATATATACTAGACACATAAATATTTTTATTATTTAATCGCATTATGAAAGAGCAGTTTCGTCATCTTTTTTATTTAAGTCATAAAAATTCCCAGCATTTCAATTTATTATGATTAATATCTGTATCATAAAAAATAATGTAATTTTGGGACTACTAAATTGATTATATGTTTTCAATCTTAAATTTAAAATTATATTTAATTTACCAAATATTTTATTTTTACCGTATTATTCTCAAACGTGCGTGTCTTATTCTAGCCGTCCAGACAGCCTCCAAGTCTCTGATGGAAGCAATCTCGGATGTGTACGAGAGCAACTGGTCAGGCCACGATCTGATCTATGCCCAGGCACAGAACATGGAAATGCTGTGGCAAGACTTCTCTCACAAGCTTGGCGACCAGGTCCTCATTCCCCTCAACACCTACCAGGGACAGTTCCCTGAGACAAGGGTAAGCGGAAAACTTTATGATTAACACATTCTCAATACGCCAAGAAAAATATTAGAATTGGCCATTTTATATGGTCTTCTTGAATATCTTTTAGTCATATTTATGCTTTGTTGCTCGCTTAGATAAATTGAAGATCTTTATTTCTTTGACATGATCACTTCAGTAATAAAAAATATTTTCTTTCATAAATCAAATGAAAATAATGTTTAACAGTCTTTAAATTAGATTTAAAACAGGCCATACAAATTTTATTGTTAAATAAAGTTGTAAATTTCCATTTAGAGTATTTATTTTATTATTTTACTAACAGAAAAAGATTGACAAACGTGGCCGCAAATTAGTGGACTATGACAGTCAGAGGCACAACTTCCAGGGGCTGCAAGCAAACGCCGCGAAGAGGAGAGACGATGTCAAAGTATGTACTTATTATATCCTAAAAATCTGATAAGCAAACTATTTCATGATAAAATAATTCATCTATGTTAATAAAAATTACAAATGCTACGATGTTGTTAAAAAGTGAATTATATTTATGACATAAATTTCAATCAAATGTGAAAACTCTTCGATAGAATGAAAGAAATTTAGTTTTTTTAATAGATTTCAATTATTTTAAATATATACTTTACTGCATAATATTGAAATAAAAATATTTCCATATCAACTATATTTGTTGGTTCTTTTAATAAAAAGGTGTTGCAATGTTTCAGATCACTCGTGGACGAGAGCAGCTGGAAGAAGCCAAGCGAACATATGAGATCCTTAACTCTGAATTGCACGATGAACTCCCGGCTCTTTACGACTCACGCGTGCTCTTCTTGGTCACCAATCTTCAGACACTTTTCGCAGCTGAACAACTCTTCCATACTGAATCATCCAAGGTGAATAATTCATTGAATGTCATTACTAGTACTCAATTAAATTCAATGGTGTATCTATACGGCATAACAAAACATATAAACAATGACCGAACCCTAGAAGAGCAGCAAATTAAAAAAATATTTTAAGCCTGCTTTTCATAAAAGACTTCATTTTGTGATTAATATCAATAAAAAAAATTTAAACAAAATATTTCTTCACTGTATCGGCAGCTCAATGTAGTTTGAGTAAATTGAAACTCAATTAATTTTATATTAAATATTCACCGTGTGAAATATTTATTTTATTTTTAAATAATAATTATTTTATTTAAAGCAACTTTAGTCAATTCCATTTTTAATTTACAAGAATAACAAAGCAAATAATGCTCTGCTGCTTCAGAATACTTATTTTTTTTAACAATTGGTATTATCATACACAATACACTAAAGTATGACTTTACTTTCTAATTGATACTTTCTATGTGAATAAAAAAAATAAACTGTTTTGATGATTCTCAATTTTTTTGTATAATACATTACAGTCATATGCTATTTACCAATTCCAGGTATACAACGAATTGGAAGCGATTGTGGACAAATTGGCCACGGACAGCCAGCGAGGGTCGTACACCATCAAGAAGCCTCTCCTGGGAACACTGCCCAGTGTGCAGCACAACAACATCTCTCCCCCCGCCTCCCCCAACGCCAAGACCAGCACCCTCAACTCTCACAACGGAAACGCCACTCCAACCAACACCATCCAGCGTAAGTACTTGTTCACCCCTAAACGTTTGATGTTCTTACAGCCACTAACTTCATTGTTCCGAGTAATCTCAATAATAAGCTTTGTCTGAGCGATCTCTTCTCTCGGACTATTCGTAACTTATTAATGTCCGATGCCTCAGTTACTAACTTCATATCTCACTTACATGATATTCGAATGCAAGTTTTTGTTTATTCTTGGGAAAGTCTGTCTGTTATTTCTGTCAAAGGTAAATAAAATTTCTGAAAATATAGAAAAACGCCTTAAATTTACATAATAAATAAATAAAAACACATGTTTGGTTTTTTGTGAATTTTTTGTAGATTATGAAATCAAGATACTTATATTTTTCGATCAAACTTTTTTTTCAAACTTACTATATAATAAATGTACACATGTACCAGAATTCTACTAATATACATGGCTACATATAACAGGCAGATTGTTAAAACTTTTCTCCGCACAGACTTGTACCCGATATCCTTGACAAGTCTGCACCATGCAGTTTCATTCATTCACTCAGTTTAATAATGCGCTGCTGCAGTTCAACTGTGTTGTAATGGCTGTGGACGAGTCGTTCCATTTTTTAATTTATAACTCGTAATTTTTATTAATTACATTTCATGTTCATTTTACATTGGAAAAAAATGGTTTGGATTAACCATTTAATTCAAATACTCATTATTGATAAGTTTATCAGGATTTTATTTGCAGAAAGAAATAACACTCAACAAATTTTCTTTCCCTTTTTGTAATTAATGTAAAATACTATCAATGCACTAAAAATGTGTTCCAATTCAAGTGCCTCTCAGAGGAGGTCGGTGACAATCTCACTGAATATATATATTTATCCTGGGTCAGCCTTCTTAACTCACTGTACTCCCGACTTCCAGCAAAATGTATAAAACTTGAAGTGTCAACCAATGTACTCACTGGAGCTTCTTCGTAAATTAAATTAATAGAAATTTGAATGAAAAATAAACACATTTAGTGTTTCAGATGCATTATATCAATAGGTATTAGAGTACCTCACCTTTTAATAATTGCAAAATGAACTATTCTGCTTTTTCTCTAGTATCCATGTACTATTACCTTTACTGACTACATGAAGATTGTATCTCTAACTGGACTTATTGTGTGTTGAGTGTTTTGTTGTTTGTGGAATGGCTTTACTGTTCGGTTTCCACAGCTGCATGGGGTGAGAACTCTCCTTCCACTCCTGAAAAGTCACCAGTGCCAGAAAAAGCATCACCTCCTGCCACCCCGACTTCCCCTGAACCAAAACCCGCAGACATCGAGGACGCCACACCGACCTCTCCCATCGTAAACGGCAACGGTACACACAAATCTCCGGAAAATAATAACAAAAATGTAGAGGAACTCTATGACATACCAGTCGGTAAGTTTATTATGTTTTTTACAATGGGACTTCTTTTCTATCGAAGAAGTTTTGATTTTCTTTTAGATATATCGCAGTGTAGCATGGCAAAAATTATATTTTAATATATTCATAGTGAGGCATTCATATGTGACGTATTCACTCATTAGATTGCAAATAGGCATACCCTATCATACCTAACTTTTTATACTTTAGTTTTATACATATTGCAGTATTGTAACAGGTTATTGTCATCGTCGTAAAAAAATGTGTATTATTTGAAAAATCAGTCAGATTTGGAACTCTAATATCAACAATTATTTTCTGACAAAAATTATTTTTAATTTTTTAAACGAAATATTGTTCTTTGATCTGCTCAGTTCATTTAAAAATAATAATTTTTGTATTTCTTATTCAATCTACATATTATTTTTATACGTTTTTTCACGCTGCATGAAGTCAACCCCCAATTTGTCAATGACATAAAGAAGGTTATTGCACAATATATTTGATAAAATAAAAAATGAGAAACATTTCAGGGGTCAAATCCACCACATTATCAACGCCTTTTAGAAAGTAAACACAAACCGAGATAACAGAATATCATTTTTTATTTATAAACTTTTTTTATCAAATGCTAATTGCAACAATGATTAAAGTCAATTATTATTACTTGTAAATGCAGTATTGTTACATAAAAAGTCGTCTATAGTATAAATACAATTCTTCGGTTTCGGAATTTTATTTGGTAATATTGTGGTGAACATGAAGACATCACTAATATTTCCGCTAATAACATACATGTTTAATGCTTTATGTGTAAAAATTAATTAACCAACAAATTTGGGAAAATACTATCAAAATTTACAAAATTAAACCAGAAATATGATTATTAATCTTGTTTTATGTATTGTGTATTATTTATTTACATTTATTTAAAAAAAAATAGTTATTACATTATATTTTTTCTAGTTTTGTTGTGTACCTAAACATTCGGTGGAAATACACTTACAGTTGTCAGTCAGTTTATGATTCAAAATATTAAAGTAAAAATTGGCATTCATAAAATCTTAGCTATCTGAAATGAGGCTGTATAATTATTTGCACTAGACTGACAAACATATTCTCAACCCAACACTAAACGGCTTGGTGTCTACGCCTGACAGTTGTCTTAAGAATGTAAATATAGACAATGTTTCGTCCACACTTTGAATCCGCTGACTATCAACTTTTAACAGTTTGAAGTATCTTCACCATTACATATCACAATTCTGACAAATCCCTCCGTCTCCTCAGGAGCCACCCTGTCCAACTTGCCACCGGGAGTTCTGTACCGAGTCCGTGCTACTTATCGCTACACCCGAGAAGATGCTGATGAACTGTCCTTCGAGGTCGGCGACACCATCAGGGTTGTGGAATACGAGGATCCAGAAGAGCAGGTATTTTTCTTTTCCTTTTAGTTTACAGGCACTGAAAAAACAACACTCAAAATCTTACTGTTTTACAATCATCTATTTCAAAACAACACCTTTATTCAGATCTAATTTGGGATAGTCCAGTAAGAGGGAAAAGATTTGCTTTTGACTTGGTAAAAATGTATTATTCACTAAAATTATGGTTATATGTTGTTTTTGAAATCAATGTCTATATTGCAACTGTCTCTTTAATATCCATGTTATAAATATATTTTTTTTATTTAATATTTTTAATAAATGTCAAATAACTATTTGTGTTAAGAATCAAATCTACTTGAAATTTGAGTCTCAAGATGTTATTTTAAAAATTCAAATTAAAAACTGAGTCAATCAGTATTTTTATTATTCAATTATTAGTTATTACTGCCATCTATATCACTTGATAACTTATTAGAAGAGAAAACATCGTACACGTGTCATGTTTTTAACAAAATGGTGATTCGTTATTTCTTTAAGGCTAGTAAAATATTATTTTTTAGAAAATAATATAGTCACAAGATGACAAAGAAGAAACTAAAAATATTACTGTTTGGATTTTGTAAAATTTTAGTGCTGTACCTGCAAAAGAATGACAATACTAAGGTATGACCAGGCACGAAATGATACATCCTATAAGCAGAGTATTTGGTTCTCTTGAACCTTTCCAGCCTAATGTTGCGAGTGAGAGTTCATGTGAAATGTACTTCTGTTGCAGGAGGAGGGCTGGCTGATGGGCGTGAAGGAGAACTCCAATGAGAAGGGAATGTTCCCTGCAAACTTCACCCGTCCCATATGAGTTGTTGTTTATTGTTCTACACCGCACTTGTTAATCTATAACAACATTTCATGCCATAAAATCTGTCTCTATGGCCAAACACAGTATCAAATTATCAAATTACTCTCTTCCCGTGCTACTGTCAAGACGTGTAAGATGTACCAGATTACTGTCACATAACAGATACTCTCATTGAAAGTTATCCTTCTACCTAGTAATATTAATCACTTAATTGATCAAACAAATGCTGATTTTACTCGATCGCTGCTGTCGATTTTTAAAAGTTTATCTATGAAATTATTTTTCCAATATCATCTATTGTACATATTATATTATCGACTCGGGCTTAGGCGGATTTTTCAATTTATAATTAATCATTTGATAACAAGAATGCAAAATGGGGAGATATTATGGGAAGGAAAATATTTTTGAATCAAATCGATATCATGTTTTGAAATTGAACTTGAAAAATGTACATTTTTAAAAAATATTTTTACCATTGGACAGCTGTAAATTATATTGTAAAATGAATTGATTAAATTTTTTGTAAATTTGTCTGAAAAGTCGTCTTCCATCTTCATGGCACCCGGCTCATTATCTAACATTGTAATTGACTCATGAATGTGTCTGCGCAAGCTTCCACCGCGTAAACTTAGTTAGAGCCGTTTCGATGCATTTCACCATCATAATTCAAATTGTAAAGTGACCTTATCTCTTGAAATTGAATGCATATCTGTCTATGAAATAATGTGAGATCAAATATTAAAATTTAGTTGTAAATTCCTGTATTCCTTTATTTTTTCGTATTTGGTGCTTTACGGCATTGCATTTGATTTCCCATCCTTTTGCATCTAATTAGTTTATTTATATTTTATGACTATATTATTTTGTTTTATTTGTAGATGTTATAACTTATGTGAATATAATTGTCACCGTCTGTCTACTCATATGACTATGAGTTAGCAAGGAGTACTTTTTATTCATTAACAATGTATCTTTTTATTACTTGGAATGAATCTCTCCCTCGGTTGTCATTTACTTCACAGAATGTTGCCGGATTTGTAAGATGTTCTAACGTATGAGTATTGTAGGATAGGGACCACTTTCCGACAAACGAGAATGGTCAACTTATTAATTTATTTGCTAAATGATATTAATTATAATAAATCGCGTCCTTCATGTGAATGACAATAAGAATATCCGTTGGACTTATTCAAACAGAGTGTACTCACCCTTAATTATTTATACAAAACATACAACTCAAAGACGTGAAAGGTAATACAGTTCAGTTATACTTATTTGTTTAAAACAATATTTAATACATCATATTTTTGGTATTTTATAGAAATTTACCATTTTAAACATTGAACCCGAGGATGCCTTTATTATGGTTTTGTTTTAATTATTTAACAACTTATAATCTTTGTTAATTTTTAAAGAAGTATAACTCGTCAATAAAGCTCGGATGTAGAGACTATCATCACTCGAAAAATTACAAAAAAAGTTAGGGAAGAAAGGTATTTTGTTTCAAATGATTGAGAAGGGAAAAGCGATGATTTTTTCACGATGTCCGGGCAGTACTCAACAATTTTTAAAAAATTTCATTCAGCAAGTTGTATTCTACATTTTCACTAAAAATATTTGTAAATGTCTGAAATTAGAATATTATTGTGCCATTTGCAAGTGGTCCATATTAAATAAGTCTGTAATGCAGTGTACAGTTTTTACTATGAATAAACATTGTTATTCAACCTATTTTTTACTTATTTATAAAATGTCCTCATTATCCCTATTGCAATCCTTTTATCCTCAAACCTCAGTCACTAAATACCAGGATTCTAAACGCAGAATGAAATAAACACAAGTTACAAAAAATTTGATCTTTAATATCAAAATAATCTTTTGATTTTTAATATCAGCTACAATGCAAAAAATCGAGGCGGCAGACATTGGACTCTATAAGAGAATCCTTAAAATAATCCAATCAATTAAGCTTAAAAATCGAAGGAAAAGGGGGCATCATAAGGAAGGAACTAACATGGGTGTGGAATTTACGCCAGCGGCTGGAAGCCAGGAGTACAGCCGAATTAGTAAGACTGGCCCAGTTTGGTGAGATGGTTACTAACCTCCTCTGAGAAGAAGCACTCGAAGAAGATATAAACTATATAAACATATATATATATATTCCAATTTGCAGTTTTTTTTTATAATTGTGTAAAATATATGTATATTTTAACCCCTGCAAAAATTTCTAAAAAAAAATCAGTTGCTGTGTTCAATATAGGTTGGTATCTATTTAGGATGGTGTGCGAAGCGAGGCGTTCCGCGGAGTGGCGAAGGCGTACTTCGCGCGGCTCGCGAGTTGTAAAATATATATAAATAGGATACAGATAATCCCATTGTCCAGAAAAATATTATGATGCGATAAATTTTTGCGGTCGGTAATCCAAAAACCGACAGTTAAATGATTAGGTATGCAATCGACTGCTATTATTTATTCAAACGAGGCGACGGCTGTTTCCCGGGCTGGTACTCACGATTTTATGTGATGGATTAAAATTAGGGACTTCCTAAAAATTCACGAAAACAATTTCGTCAATATCACGGTCGACAAAGCCGAGTATCGGGCACGACCGGACGATGCTCGGGTTCGATCGCAATGACAATTGGGTGTCGATCATTACTGAAGTTATTCAGTTTAATCACCCGCATAAATATTTTCAGGGCGGAACCTGCGAAATTCTCCGGGGGAAGTTTTGCAGAATTTGTACCCCGGAGGGCGGGTAATTTTTACACAAACAATATTCAATAAAATATGAGCCGACGGGAACTCGATCGTCACGACGGTGCCGCAGTCGATCTTTCCGATAATGAGTCACTTCACTCCCACAATCAAAACTTTGAGTTGTATTTTTAATCATAAATATGTAAACAAAATCAGGTTCGGTACAAGGGACTACATTTGTGATCGATGTGATTTTCATAATTTTCAGAGTACTGCTTCCTCATTTGTCACAACGGAGAAGGACCCGGGGACACTATTTTCCCTGCAAAAACAGGCTCAGCACGAGCATCCGCTCGGGGAGACGGTCGCCAGCTCCCTTCGGGGAGAGGCACCCGAAGAAGACGATCCATTCCGACACTAAATGAAAAGTCACCCTATCGAGCAGGACCTGCAAGGTAGTTTCGATCGATGGGACCGAAGACAACTCGGCGACCAGTGGCCCGCGAGGGCAGGGAAGCCGTACGAGGCCGGACAGGCGGGCTAATGCAGGTCAATGCAGGCCAACGCAGGCCAACCCAGGCCAATGCAGGCCAATGCGAGAACTCAATCCCAGCTGAGCGGCCAGGGACGCGGCCCTGCGGCGGCTGCATTCCTGCTGCAGCGGACTTCATTTCCTCGGGGAAGACTTCACACCGGAACACCTACAACGTTCGCTTTTGCCGAATTCCCCTAGAATTTTTTTTTTTTTAGTTTTATCGTATATGTATATATTTTTTAATTTGTACCCGCCTTGAAGTTTTGGTTTTTGGATTTGAATGTATGCAATCATCAGACCGGGGGCCGGGGATATTTTTACAAGAAATGAAAAACCAAGAGTAGATATCGGAAGATCTTGGACCGGCAGATATTAGAAAAAATCGAATACCCGACACCCCTACCCGGATGAAGTTTGCGCATTCAGTTGATACTCAATAATAATCCGGACGGTTCGTTGATTTATTTTTTTGTAATATATTTATTTTACTCCGGCCGATTTCACAATAATGCCCCGACAACGATACGAGTACAAATAAAAAGAATACGCATCACCGGCGGTACTGCAATGCCCAAATAGCATCGGCCGATAATATGCATGGAGCGAAACGAAGTCTCCAGGGAAGCCCCTCAGACCGAAATGTGCGGAGGAAACCCTCGAAGCGTCGCAGCCACCTTCGAAAAGAAATTCTATTTACGCTACTTTACAAGAGACAAAATAATATTTTTATATGCTTGCTAAATCGCAGGTAAAATCGTATTGAGTTTTATTTCCTTGACTACAAGTCTAAAGTAATTTAAAATATTTATGGTACCAAAAGGTTTTTTTTTTCAGGTAATGAAAAATATAGATCTTTTGAGGATCAAAAAAAAAATGAAAAGCCAACCGGGACGATTCGCACGATGATGTGCATATTTTGCGATGCACTTGTTGTACTATTGCTGAATATCAATTTCGAATACCAAAGTATCCAATATATCTCGCCTCAAATCTCCCTTTCGATTGTACCTGCCATTCTTGTGTCGATGACGAGTCAGTTATAATTAGATATACGTAAGCTATCTAGCAAGTAAAAACACATGGACTATAAAATACATCAAAAATAATACACGAGTACCCGGCAAGCGCGTTTGCTTGCGCTCCATATTACAATACATTTTTTACAATACGATTGTTGTGCAATAAAATAACATTAATGAATGATTCATATTATTATGTGTAATCGTATTTTCAATACAAATTCTTGTTCTGGTACATTTTCTTTTCAGTTACATTTCTGTGTGCACGGGCAATATTTAATTACAGAAATGAATATGATATTGCTGTAAAATGTGTGTACTAAAAAAGCAAGTCTCTTTGGATACTGAGGACGGAAGCTGAGTCAAAAGTGACCATTACTCTGCGGTTTCGGTAATATCATCGCGGAATGGCGACTGGCGAGTTTCGGGCGAGTGGAGATATTATGAATACATTCAATACCGAAATGTTTACACGGATTACACGGGGAACAAAAAGGCTAATAATAGTCTGCTCGAAGCGCAGTGCTCGGCTTTACCTCGGGTATTTATTCGCGGGTAATATTTATGCCTGAAAACTTCCACCCGACGATTCGACAGGAAACCGATTTCCACAATTGTCGTCTCTTATGTGAGATTTAAATACAACGATCTCAAAGCCTCGCATAAATAGTAATAAAAATTAAATGCAACGATCACCACTAGTGAAACTCGTCTGGCAAAACGCCGAGAGGGACTGCGCTTTGTCCAAAAATTATATACTTCTAATTTGAAAAATTAGTGAGTAAAAATAACAAATATTGATTTAAAAAAATATTTACAAATAATAAATAGTAAGAATTGTAATACACATATCAACCATAGCCACAATGAGCGTATATTATTTATGATTGGGCATTTTGTCCTCCTACCCACATGCCGGTGTCCCGAGTCGGTATCGGGCGACGATAACGCAGAAGATAAAAATGTTCCCTGCAATAACGCGATAATGCTAATGCTAAAATAATACATTGCAAACAGCTGATTCGCAAATATAATTTATACTGAATTGTGCAGTGGTCGTTACCAGCTTTTTTAATTTGCAATCTTGACGCTTTCCCGGTGCGACGTCGAGAGTTCTTCTCTCGCAAGGTAGGATTTTACTTTATTTTTAGTCGGATTAATTGTTATCGAGTTATCGTATTCCCGAAACCGAAATAGTAACGAAAGCCGACGGCCGAGGCACGCGCGGAGGACCGAGACACCGAGGCACCGAGACACCGAGGCAACGAGGATGGACGTCGAGCCGGGATGTCGCGGGGCGTAATGCCATAATTGCAGAATCGAGAGCTCCGTCAAACGCCGCTCTTTTACCTTTGGAGTGCGCAAAATCTCGGTCGCGTGCGGTTGTTTTTTGCGACTTCCTGTCGGCGCACGCGCGCTGGACCATTCAACATCTCCCAGCGCCATATTGAGAAGAGGCGGCTGCCGTGGACTCGAGACCGTGGAAATTTGTGTTTTGTGCGATATTCTGACGCGGGACGCGGCCGTGCGCCCTATGGATGTTCATTTGGGTACGTATTTCGTCGTCCGGTGCGCCGTTTCGCCCGATAAGCGCGCTTTCGACCGCAGAAATCGAGTCGTAACCTCCGCGTAGGCCGTTCCGGTCGTCGGTAGACCCCCGTCAATCGACTATTTGTTCGCACTTTTAATCTCATTAATGAGCACGTGCATCGTGAATCGATAGGTTTCTCGAATCTGGTTATTTTAACGAGATTACGGGATCGCGACGCGACGTTTCAGACCGGTATATAAGGGGATTTCCGGGTGTTTATGTCGGCAGTTGACAGGGTACCTATACCTACACTCGTCCATAAGTCACCACACCCAGTGTGAGGGTTGTCGGTTTTCGCTCTCGATGGGCGTTCTGTTGGGGTTTTCTATCGCGGGGGAGCGCTAGGGACGTGAGAATCGACTCCGCGGACGAGTTTAACGATTTTGGTGATAAATTTTCGTGAAGAAGGAATGCACGTTGCAGGAGCGGTGCGCCTTGGTTGAGAGGCCCTGCCATCGGGGACCGGCGCCGCGCAGTCAGTGAAGGTGCCCCTCGCCGCGACCATGGAGTGCTGCATGTCCGAGGAGGCCAAGGAGCAGAAGCGCATCAACCAAGAGATCGAGCGCCAGCTTCGGAGGGACAAGCGCGACGCTCGCCGCGAGCTCAAGCTGCTGTTGCTGGGTCAGTATAGTGGCCAGTGTTTGTGTCGTGCATTGTGACATCGCCGTGATCCGTCGTCGATGATCACCGCCCGTCCGCATCTCGATAGGTTTCTCCCGAAATATCTCCAGCATAACTGAGCAGTACTGCGATCTGTGAATTATGACATTTCATTAATCTGTCAAACGCAGTGAAAAGATTGCATCGGGTACTCGCCTTTTGAACTCCAAATGATTCGAAAGATTGTGTTTTTTCTATCATCGAATAGTTTATGTCCAGACTTCGATAGCTGTAGTTCATAATTCTATCTTAAAATGGTTGCAATTTTGAAAAAAATTTCAGTACATAAATGGTTATCAAAAAGTGGGCAAACCCGCTAAATTTACATACCAAAATTTTCATATCAGTATTGTTTGACAGTTCAGCTTTTCCTGTTATATTTAATTGTAATGAAATACATGAGGTTTTATCTTTCTACGGAAGTCAATCCTTACTAACTACATGATTTTACATTTTCTATTGTTTACTGACCGAGCTTATTATTATACTATCGATAAATGGAGAAATTTAACACCATTATTCTTCAAGTGAACATGCATGCATCTATGACAAATATCCTCATTCTAAATAAATATACCTCATAGTGTATATAAAATTATATATCAGCTAACGCATATGACAATATAACAATTACTTATATGTTGAAAACTTGTAGTTTATAAGACTAGAGTTGTTTGAGTTTAGCTTTGAACTAGAATATTTTTAAATGAATGCATTTTTCCAATACATCAATTTGGTGCCCAAATATTTTTTTAGTATTACTGTGAAGTAATTCTCCATTTTTTGTATTCGCTTCATAGGTTTCGATTTAGTTTATCACAAACATGAAGTGTTTTCGATTATTGAACCTATAAATACAATCGAGTGATGTTATAATGCGCAATGTTCTCAGGCACGGGAGAGTCCGGCAAGTCTACATTCATCAAGCAGATGCGCATTATTCACGGCTCCGGCTACAGTGATGAAGACAAACGTGGCTTTATCAAGCTCGTATACCAGAACATCTTCATGGCCATGCAGAGCATGATACGTGCCATGGATCTACTCAAGATCCAGTACCGCATTTCTAATAATATCGTAAGCAAATACACCTTTCATTACATTAATACATTTCATTAGTGTTCCACTATTCGTCTAATTTTGATGCATTGATTTGATAGAGATTTTTTGCACATTATTTCATTGTTAGTGGTTTTAATTGAGGTACAACATCTAATTTCTTCCACCAATTCAAGCGAGCGAGATAAGTTTGTTCATTTTAAAGGATATATCCTAAGAGGTGATTATTTAATCTGGTCTTTTATTCAGATATTGACACAATCGCTTTAAGGATAAACCTACTTTAGTGACAAAAAGTTATCAATGACTCCACACAGTATGCATCTTCTTTCATGATAAATATTATCTTTTAGGTTTTGTATTTCAATTGTGTTTTAATTTTGAGAAATTTTGTATAGTTGTGCTTATTAAATAAGCATTCTGGTATTCAAAAATGAATCGGTTATCATTATTTGACTTCACTCTATGATAGCAATTTTTTATAGTATCCCATTAATTACAAAAAATTGTAATATTTATCTAATGTCAGTTAACAAATGTCAGGTCATTGATTTATTTCCATTATTTTTAGGGTTAGCTTGAATCAATAGTTGCAACAAAAATTAGACATTGTTATATTAATGGTTGGTAGTTGTGAGTAGGTATTAGTGATAAATGCTGAAAATAATGATATTTTTAAAACTACGTCCCTTATTGTAATAAGGTGAATTTCCAATTAAATGGGACCTTTTGAATACTATCCCAATATTATTTTGCCTGGCTGCTCATTGTGCAGTGTATATAATCCTATTTAGTATTAAGTATATTTAGTGAACTTCAGCGGCTTGTGGCTGGTGCTATTACATGTCCACTTGTATTGGCTGATGTAATGTATCCTCACCGGCCGACTTGGAAGTAGGCCATAGGGACTCTGAAGCCATAAGTGGATTAAAATTTTAATACCTTATTGTACATAATACCCTGGTGGGTATTCTGTTTGTCCTTTTTATTTTCAAGGTAGATAGATACCGAGTCAGACTTGACATCTTTTCACATGATACCTTACAAATACTTTGCTGCTATTTTCTTTTTAATCTTTTCATTGTTCTCTTGTTATTTTATGGATGTGAGTCATATAAAAGATTCATAACTTATGACTTGCATATTTTTGAAATACTCACAATTCAGCAATAATCTATTTTTAATTATTTGCCAATAACTATACAAGTTATGGTCTATGTATTATCTTATTTATTTGGATGAGTATGTGAAGTGGATTCTCATGGTTTCAGGAAAGAGCAGAACTGATACGCAGCGTGGACTTTGAGACGGTGACGACATTTGAGCGCCCGTTCGTGGAGGCCATCAAGGGCTTGTGGGCTGATGCCGGTATTCAGGAGTGCTATGATCGGCGCAGAGAGTATCAACTCACAGATTCTGCCAAATAGTAAGCAATTTCATAAGATCATAAAGTTTCAGTTCAACCTATTTCAAATAATATACTGTCTTATTTATGTATTTCAAGTCTCTCATCTTGTGGTTCGATTCCACCTATTTATAATCTGGAATTTTTTGAAAAGACAACATTTATAGCTTATTTCTTTCCTGTTTTGGGATCAAGTTTCTTTAATTGTGTGCAATTTTCTCACTAGCAGGATGCAGATAAGCTGCTTGGTATTATTGTAATTGTATCATAAAGTATAATAACAACTGAAGGTTTGTAATGAATGCAAAAAGCGCGCACTTGTTGTATTAGCAGGTTGTCAGATGTGTGTGTGTTATAGTTACTTGATGGAGATCGACCGTGTGGCTGCAACTAATTACTTGCCCACCGAACAAGATATCTTGCGTGTCAGGGTGCCCACTACTGGAATCATAGAATATCCATTTGACTTGGAGGAAATACGATTTAGGTAAAATATTCCGATGTCAACTGTGGCTGGAGAATGTCTGCAAGTTGGCAATACTGCACGAAACAAAAGCCTCTTCTGCATCTGTGTTTTGTTTTCATTTTCTCTGTGATGAACATAATTTTGTCAGATTGTATTCACGCTGACATTGTTATGAAATAATTATTTCGTACTTAACATTGGTTTGCTTTTTTTTAAATTTAAACTAAGTATATTATGTTATATATTTGTTTCAAACTGGTGGGAAAATATACTTTCAGCTGATTCCAAATGCGATCAACAAAATGTATTTTCCCACATTTTTATGCACTAACTGATGGTCTTCTTTTCTTAACTCGGGTAAAAACAATGAAAACAAGTTGAATAACATCATTTATTTTCATTAAAATCATTAGTTTCTAGCAAGATAATTGTTAACTGTTATTGTAAAGTGATGCATTTAATTTAACAAACAGATTTAAATTGATTTTTACAACGGGCTTTGTTGTTTTCCCCCCCCCCCTCCGGTTAACTGATTTTAGCCTATTGTGGTGTTTTTAATAATTTTTAGTAGAATTCATATAAGGACTCATCAAATTTCACTCTAGTCATAAAAATGATTTTTCTCAATTACAACCATGATTCAAGTTAAATGCAGCTTTATTAAATTTGATGAGTTTTTTTTACATGTATATGTGATTATGTATATTTTAGTTTTACTTGATGTTTTATTTCAACATTAATTGTTGCCTCGTCACTTGTCACCGCTGGTGATCCAACTGAGGCACACTGCAACTTTAACTCTTTATAAGGAATAATTAGTACTTGGCACAACAAAACTCACTGCACATAAATGCATCACGTTTCATCAAATTTTCGACCGTGCTATTCAACCTAGTGAAGGATATTTCTATGAATTCAAAATTCAAACCCACCATAAATTTTAGGAAATTACAAAAACAGTTTCTGATTGGTTGAGTGATTGGTATCTTAAATTGCATTTGGGATATTTGCTTCTTGTCAACATCCTCTTCTTCAGTGCTAAAGTTATCTATACTTATCTTCACAATAAGCAACACCATATTTCAGTATTGAGTCTCCGAAGTAAATAGCCACCCATAGTCCAGGTCTGGACTTCTTATTCGAATCCATCTACTAACACTCCCTCCCACTTTTTTGTTTCGAGGAGTATCAACATTTTCTTATCAGTCTTCAGGTTGCTAATGTGTCATAAATGCAACTGCTGCGCTTAACAATCATATGCTGCCATCATCGGGTAGAGTGTCTCGCCACAGCTTCAAAGTGACTCAAGCAACTTCAGTTCTGTCATATTTGGTAAATTATTTCCGTAGGTTGGATATTTACATACATGACTGATCGCATCGAATCTGAACAATCTTAATGTGATTTGTGTGAATTGTGCCATTCACTGCTTGTTTGGTCATATGAGCATATTGACTCATTTGCTAAAGAGTGAATGCACTTTTAACTAACTTACAGATTGTGAGTTATACTATACACTCCCTTAACAGGGATTGGGACTCTTTTGGTATGCATTCTTCGACATGCGATCCTGTTTAATCTTCAGCCACTCTTGGCTCAGCTTCCACTAATGTTGATAAAGATCTTTAGCAGCATACTTATATTTTTGACCTTTATGACATTCATGGCTGCAGTGGATACCGAGTGTTAGGTTGATGATCTGTCTTACGAATTCAAAGCTGGTTGAGATGTGTTTTACATTTATTATTTCAGAATTTTGTTTACGGGCATCTCATTGTTTACTATCATAGATTCACATTTTCACTCGACAAGAAACAATTTGAAAATAGTACAAACTAAGTGAAAGTTAAATGAATTGTGTCTAATTAAATGTTCTTACTTTTAAACCTCAGTAGACTCGACTGCAGCTTAAACACATTCATAAATATTCATAAGAGATGTTTGTTTTGACAAGCCATGCAGTCGACTGAAATAAATATCTTAAAACACATGATAGGTCGAGATATATACCAAGATACACATGATCGGTTGAGTGGCAGATGATTAGACTGCAGCCAGAATATTTGTGTGTTGCCAATATTAATAATATCTTTTCTTTATGTTTTAATGTTAGATTGCTAACAGGGGTCTTGAGCTAATAGTTGAATAAACCTTAACCTTCATTCATTTGGGCACCTTTCAGCATGTTTTTAACTTTTCCAGCCGTTCATCATGAAGGAGTTTCTATTTTCATTTATTTTGCTCGACTATTGCCTTTCTCATATCTTCTTCAGTACTGTCCATTATGCAAATTTATTCACGCTCTTGACAACTCTTCTCTATGCTTTACATACATTAAAACTTAGATCATAATATGTACATAAAAGGCTTCATCTAGCAATGCATTGACAGTATTTATTGATGAAAAGTTTCACTATTTATTAATTGTAAATATTACAGGTAAACTTAATAAACATAAATGTCTGTTATGAAGACTTAGACATTAATAAATTATTTTATTTTTTGCTGATGATGAATATGCATAATTCGTATACCATTAAATTTTATAAACATGCATTTTTACAAAATTATAGCTTAGATTTTATCGTAACGTACTTATCGAGTTAGATTAAATTTTCTTTAAGATTAAAATTTCTGCCTGATGCTTTAAAATGAAACAAAAAAAATTTTTCAAAACATTTTATCTAAACACATTAAAGCAGAAAGTTTAACAACACCGGAGCTGCATATAAATAATGTGCACAGTTGTGAAGAGACTTGGGTCATGAGCGAGGGCAATAGTCGGCGCATGTGGGCCATGCATGCCGTGTGATGCGACTGGGGATGTATGTTGTTGCAGTTATTTAAGCGATCTAGAGAGAATCGAGGTACCGGACTACCTCCCCACAGAGCAGGACATTTTGCGGGCCCGAGCGCCCACCACTGGCATTATTGAGTACCCGTTTGATCTCGACTCCACAATCTTTAGGTATGTAATTGTTGCAACACTCGGGTATTATCATATCCTCCCCTCCCCTTGCTGCCCCTGAATCATAACAAAACATCTATGTGATTTTGTTATGTTCATAGATTATGAAGAATTATCAATGACGACGCCAAACCTCTGTAAGATATTTTAAGCTACGGATACTATATCCCACCCAATAAAAGCAACCTCAGTATTAACAGTTAATATGATTCCCTTGTCAATTTTAAAACAAGTATTTCATATTCAAAACTAGCTTAAATAATATTTTGACTGGTTGCATTGAATAATGATTACCTCACCCATATGATATTTTAAACCGTAGTGTTTTAATAACACTTGAATTCCTTGAATGATAAAATTTTGAAATATAAATCTCAGTGATAGGAGTCAAACCCTTATGTTTGGTTAGATTGCTTTCTCTCCACTCTACTAATATCCAAGTATGTATACACCCAGTACACCCCAACGCTCGATGTCATGAATAAAGGAAACTTGCAGTGATTTTCATTTCTTCCCGAGTGCCCGAGTGAAGTACAGATTGGTACTTCCTGATGGTTGCATGTGGTCATCTTATTCCTAGTTTGCATGCTTAGATTACTTTTAACCCAAAATTCCTGCTTTGCTTATTAGCTTTGCTTTAAGTCACATTGGTAGATGTGTTTGCACACATGCATGATCCGATATTGAATACAAGGTGATTGTTTTATTTTACCTAATAAATTAAATATTGTTAAATCTAAGATGTCAGATACCAAAACTTTTTTTTTCAACTTTACAAGTTCAAATTTGCTATAATTCATTGATTTCATTAGGATGTTTAGTATTTTTTGTGACAGAACAAGTAAATACAAAATGAAATACTGTTTTGAATGTGTAATTTTAGCAAAACTAACTATTGTGAAATCTATTTAGGATGGTGGACGTCGGAGGACAGAGATCCGAAAGAAGGAAGTGGATTCACTGCTTTGAAAATGTCACATCAATCATATTCTTAGTAGCACTGAGTGAATATGACCAAATTTTGTTTGAATCTGAAAATGAGGTAAATCATTTTGATATTTTTTAAATGTATGCTATTTTTTTTTTTCCAGAAAAGTTTAAATAAAACTTGTTTGTTTCTTATTTTTAATTCTAGAATCGAATGGAAGAATCCAAGGCCTTGTTCAAGACCATTATCACATACCCCTGGTTCCAGCACTCGTCTGTTATCCTTTTCTTGAATAAAAAGGATTTGCTTGAAGAAAAGATTATGTACTCGCATTTGGTGGATTATTTTCCTGAATACGATGGTAAGAACAATACTATTTTACTATCCGGACTCTAGCATATTTTATACGTCAAGAAAATGCTGTAGAAGAAATAACACATTTATTAAAAAAAATAATAATATATGTTTGTCTTGAAATGTAAGGACCAAAGCTTGATGACAAGCCTGCCAGGGAGTTCATTTTACAGATCTATCTCTCTCAAAATCCTGACCCTGAAAGAATGTGTTATTCTCACTTTACAGCAGCCACAGGTTGGACATAAAGTAAATTTTGCTGGTATCAGAAGCTAGTCTATCTTGAATTTCTGCACCACAGATATGAATCCCTATCACTGAGCTGGCTTATCTGAAATATCTTGTACTGAATTATCCCAGTTTGATCCCGACAAGCCCACTCCCAGTAGTCAATAAGATAATTTTTCCAGCCTACCTTACTCCTCGTAAGCTAGCAAGTGGAGTCCCTCGAGTCGGTTGATTGTAGACAATTGGCACTTGTATTTGGTTCCCTAGGTCCCCAGAGAGATGCTATTGCAGCCCGTGAGTTTATCCTGCGTATGTTTGTTGACCTCAACCCAGACAGTGAGAAAATCATATACTCGCACTTTACATGTGCAACAGGTAATATATAATTCTTTTATTTACTATTGTGTGACACACTGACACTTTAACGCATAACTCAAGACTAACCCTTAAGTTAAAATTGAATGAATGTGGCTTTCAGTACTTGTAATCTCGTTATCTTTAGATTCTAGATCTTTATCTTAGTACGCTTTGTAGAATTAATTTGCTTAATTTGTGGTTGTTATTTATTTTAATGGATGTTTTAGTTAGATTACTCTATACCTGCATTTCCATATAAATTTTAATTGTAATAGCATTTAATATTTTTTGAATCAGTTGATAAACTTTAAGATGAAGAGGTTTTTTTTTTTTTATGAATAACATTTGTTTAAATGATGTTTCGGATTCGATTTCTGATAATATAGCTTATATATATATATATATATATATATATATATATATATATATATATATATATATATATATAAATGCAATATGGCATAATAAAACATTAAATTTATGTTATGCTCTCTTTTGACTGTAATGAAGATATAATTGTTTACGTTACTTTCTCTAAAGGCTTTTTATTTATTTCTATGCTTGCCTGCCTGGGATATGTTGCATGCTGAACTAACCCATCCGTCCTAAGATACTGAGAACATCAAGCTCGTATTCTGTGCTGTAAAAGACACAATTATGCAGACTGCTTTAAAAGAATTTAATTTAGCTTAAATTTTAGAATATTATCTTAGTCTATTACACTATCAAATAGTTGACAATATTATCAAAAACTGATGAGACATTCACTAGTGTAATTGCTATCCAAATTGTATTCACATTGAGAGATACAGATGTAAATAAACCTTCCACACCACTAACTAGATGTTAAAAGCATTCAGTTTCTGATGTTACAATTGCTTACATTTTGTGTCTATGCATATAATATGGTATGGTTTAATTTATACCTGTATTTATAATGGTTTGTAATATATTAAGATATTTATTTCTAAATGAACCAAATAAAACTAAATAAAATGTAAGTATGTTAGTAATCCAGTGAATTTATGTTATGCAATTAAATGTTCAAAAATAGTATAGACTGTTGAGTTATTTTACATTTCTCACTGCTGATAATGCCCATAGGAGTTTAATTTGTCACCATTTGCCATCACGTGAAGGCAGTCGGAAGGATTTCTGTATCACAGGCAGTTCTCATTGTTGTTTGCTATTCAATCAACATTGTGTTCAGGAGCTTCTTTACTTTTGTGTGATACATTTACATATTTCAAAACCCCACAGTGAAAATGCTTAAATGTTAATATAAGGTTTCTTTCACATACCGGCTTGAAGCTTTTTCCTTAATATGGAAACCTAATTATCAATAATAGTACAGCGTAAATTCTTACTGTAAATGTTACTCAAATCAAAGCAGAAATGAAAGGGTGGAGACCAAAAAATAATAATATAATTTTGTTTTTACAATTTTAAAATAAAAAGTATTATTTTATTTTTTAATTGACATTAAATTAAGAAACATTCGAATTTTGATTTTCTAGTATGGGTTTATCTTACATCAAGATTCCCACTCGCCGAGACCCTACATAAGATGCGTGTGCATACGCAGTGCCTCGCCTAATCCTATTTGAGAATTATTCCTCGTTGCAATTGTGACGTCTCAGTTAAATTTATTTTCTTCAGTTGCCTCTCATTTTTAATTAATTTGTTTCTCCCATTTCACTCAATTTGAATGTGGATTTTTCATTTTACAGAAAATAATATTTATTCATTACGCATAATCAAAATTCTAGTTTAATAATATAGTGAATCTAAATAGTTATTCTATATAAGATGTGTTTATTTTCATTTATCACCTGCATGTCTGTATGTGTTGCTCATGAACTGTATTTTCTTCTGAAGAGTTTTGTTAAAGCCTCGCTGTCTATCTATGTAACGCTTCTAGAAAATGGAATCAACCATCAATTTTTTTGCACAATATTTTTTTTACTGAGAAATAATCTTTATTTTGATAATATTAAATTAGTACAATTATAATACAGTACTTTCAAAAGAATTGTGGAGGGTTGCCATTTTCCATATCTTTAATTTTTTCAATATTTATTTTCTGTAGATAACGTTGTTTAAATGATGGGTGTATGACAAGTGTATAATAATACTGAATAAAATACTATAATATTTTTTTTCTTTATTTCTCCTGTGTCATTTTATGTATCTTATAATAAAAATAGCACAAGACATTTTTATTAAAATGATACAAAATTCCCTGCATGTAAACAGAGATCTGTAACATAGCCAGTTTGCCTGTGCATTTCAATAACTCATTCTACTAAAGTACCAATTGTACATGTACGTACTAGTTTTGCAGCAAAATTGATTAAACATCTGAACATCTTCAGTCCGACATATTTTGGTGATGCAATGTTTTTACTGTAATAATGATAAGAAAAATATGAATGAAACCTTACAAATATCTGTTTATAAGGGAATGTCAATACAATATACAGTAACCCCTTGCAAAATGCGATTGTTCTTACTGAATTTGAAAATTCACCACTTTCATCAAGGACAAAGAAATAATTTTTTTAACTTAAGTATTTATTATATATAAGTATTTATATATATATAATATACTATACTATATATGCACATTTAATGCACTGTCAGCAGATTTTTTATTTCAGGCACACTTGAAGTATGAATTACTATTTCCAGGTAAAGGTTTCTTCAATATGCACAAAAAGACCAATCATTGAAATGTCAGAATCATGTATATGATTATCGTGTCATACATCTATTCACTTTTAATAAGTATTGGAGAAATCTTAAGGTGAAAATAGTAATTGATGCCTTAGGTGTGCCTGAAATGAAAAAAACTCTGCTGGTATTGTATTAAGGGTAGAGGTTGAATGACTTGAAGTATTATGATATTGAAATTCTTATTCTCATGAGACAATGGTTGCATTTGTGACTTAACGACATAACCGTAAGCCTGCAGTCAATGAGGGATTACTGTATATTGTATCACTAGATAAGCAATATGATTAAATAAAGGGATACAAATGTTGACACAAAAGAGAATGTCATTTTCACTGTTTGTGTTTACTCTGATTGGATTAGGGCTTGGCAAATTTCCATGTTTTGATGTGTATTGTACGTCCTCAGATACGGAGAACATCAGATTCGTGTTTGCTGCGGTGAAGGACACAATTCTTCAGTCCAATCTGAAAGAGTACAACCTCGTGTAAAGGAGCTCCCGTGAGGTTTGGGAATCAAACGACCACATGTCAGCAATCTAAAGTATCTCCAATATGATTGGATGTGAAGACTTTGCACTAATATATAAAAACTTATATGGATTCAACGGTTCCTAAGATTGCACAAAAAGTGATATGGTGTGCAGGGAAAATATTTATCTTTAATGTTTAATTCTTTTAAATTTTATGTGAAAGAAGAAGTTTAAAATTTTCTCTCTTCTGTCAGATTTCTTTTTACTCTTATATTATTTATAATTTATATTACGTTTTATCTTAAAGTGAATTGATTGGACAGTAATTTCAAGTTGCGGGCTGCAACCGGTTTCAGATCGCAGCCCGACTCTCCGTCTACGTGTTGTCTTGGATCATTCCTACTCTTCAGTTTAAGACGTTTTTTTTTTACTCATTGTTGTACTATGGTTGTTAGATAGTTTCAAAAGCTTCGTTCCGTATTTAATGTCAAATTAATAAGTACTCTTTCTTATTCTATAAACTATTTGATATAATGTATATTTGGTACGCGAGAAAGATGTCGATTTAGTTTGATACGTGATTGTAAGATTCAGTCTGAAACGTATCGCGTAGCTCACTCAACGCTTTCTACCTCTCGTCTATCTTGAAAGCTCTCCAAGTGGTAGCCGCACATGTAATCATATCTGTCGATACTTCCATTCCGTAATGAGCCATAATGTTTTATCACGTGAAGCACATTTCCTGCGATTAGTTTGGGTGAGTGGGCAGTTACGGTGGTCTCGTGTAACCGAGGTCTAGCCGCGCAACGGGCCAGGGCCTCGGATCTTGGGAGCCGTTGGGACATGTAAATACATTCACACACATGTGTACATATGCATATTTATTGGGTGTCCTGCGTAATGTCGAAAACAATCGTATGCGATGTCTTACTCTTCATCATCACACAATAGTTAAATACCCTATGAGATTAACACACTTTCCGTTGACCTGTACTTTTATATTGCGGGCGGAATGTGCGTATCTCCGCGCCTCGTGTCAGGACACCCCGTGGTATCTGTGTATGTATATAAATATAAATCAAATAGCTTTAAGTCATTTTAACCTATTGATACATAATTTCATCGAAAAAGGTGTTGAATAATAAATGGAGAAGCGATAAGTGTCGGGGCCGGGGACTAGTCGGGAGCACGACTCCCTCACCGGCCGCGTTGGTCTCTTTCCATTCTTTTGTTATTGTCATGGAAACCAATTTGTAACATTTTCATTATTTGTGATATTTTGTAAGGTATCATATTTAACATGTTAGTATTGTTTACGAATATGTTATTGAGAAATGGCATCTTTATGAGTGTATGATTTCAGTCAATGTTAGCCTGTATTAGTTTATCTTGGATTTATCTGCGCGAGCACAAAGTGACGCTCGGATGCATTGTACTCGGACCTACCGAGTGACACATCTCACTCGGTAATCTATTCGGTTTTTATGAAAAGCTTCCAACTGAGAAGTGATTTTACTACACGTACATGCTGGAATAATTTTGTGAAAATTAAATAGCTCGTTTTTATTGTAAAAAACATTTATGTTGTATAGTTACTTTGGGGTGGAAAGGCTCCACTCGGTCTAAACTTGCGGATTATCAATCCCCGAGTGGAGTCTTTGGATTTGAATTTACTTGTATTTATTTAATTGTTTACATATTTAATAATATGAACCTTTTGTACCAATCTTTTTACTGCTATTTCAGAAGTTACATACTGTTTCTAAACCTAAATAAGACATGTTACTCAGCTTCCATTTCAAGTTGTCGTAGAGTTAAACCGTTGGGTCAATATAAATACCTTTTCTAATAAAATACCAGTTAAAGATTACCTACCTGTTAAAGAAAATGCATCATTCAAAATTAAGTTCCTTCCAAACATGTGCAGTATAGAGTACGCCGACAGCAGAGTGTACCGCAGCGCAGCCAGCGCTGCGGACTGGTGGGCCGCACCCGATGCGGAAGTCTTTATGTTAGTAGCGCACGTAATCCCGTCCGCATGAGTTGGCCCACGAGGTCAGCATCGTTGGCAACTTTTGTAAATGTTATGAAGCTGACAAAGCATTCTTATATTTCTAGATTGTGAGACAGTGTAAATTGAAATTTTAGTAAAAGAGATGGATTTCCGTTTGTTTTCCTGTGGTTTATCTAATTTGGTGCTTTACCAATAACTGTATCGATTGAGAATAATTTCCAGTTTTATTATGTGCCATTGATGTTATTGCACAATATCTATGTTACAATTTGTACATTTTGCAATGTGGGGCATTTGGAGTTGTCCTATACATGATGAGAAAGACTGTAGTAAAGGAACCTAAGGTGGAAGACTGCGCACGGGTGGTTGATGGCGGGCAGACTGTGCGGTCCCACTTTACTACAGCTCTTCCGACTCTCACTGATAAGTTATTAAACATATGTAGTCAAACATAAATTAAGGGTTTTTGTAATTAACAATACGTTACTTTGCAATGTTTATTCAGTGTTCATTTCGCTATTGGATACTTGTATTTTTTTATCTAAAATCATAGAAGCAAATAAGTTTGTTTATGACTCATTTTCAGTAATCTGCAACATTGAACATTTCCTATTCAAGTCTGAACAAGTCCACTGGAAAGCGGACGTAGTCAGGTTAGGTTTGTGACTCCGTGAGGCGTTGTATTACTGAGGCCCCGCTCAGGTCCCGAGTGCAATGAGATTTTAGAATTACCTTTATCTGTTAATGGCTACATTTGTTTTGTTATAATGTTAGCCTCCGAGTGTGTGAGCCAGATGCTCCGGGGCTAAAGACAATCGGATGTGTTTTACTTCTGTAAATGTATTTTGTGACCTAACCTGACAAACTAGTGACTGTCTCATTTGTAGAGCTATTCTTATAATATATGAATATTCGCACTATTATTTTGTTGTAGTGAAATTTTTTAACTTAGCAGATTTTTAAGAGTGCCACGACAATTGTCAAGGTATATTCACATAACTGTTTTCAGTTCAGTGTAAAATTACATCTTTTGCTGAAATTTATATGATAGTCTAATGTTGCTTTATTTTCTGTGAGTGAATGCAAAATTATAGCTTAAGGTCAGACTGATGTGAAGAATGTTTGGTAAATATTGTAAATTATAATTTCTCATAAATATAATTTTTTTCAGCATTTTAACTTTTATTTCCATTTCCCTATACATCCATCCCTAATATTAATTGGTGTGTAGTATTAAATATAAATATTGTAAATGATTGCTATAATACAAGCAGTCTCAAGGAACTAAATTATTTTCTAAAACATAAAATGTGTAATTTAATGCAGATAATTCATAAGATAAACTTTGTTTTTTTTTTTAAATTTATTTTATTAAAACTAAAGTCAATTTCATAGTCAGAAATAATCATAGTTTTCTATAAATACTTCCATATATTTAAAAATTGTACTCACTGTCCGTTGTAAGGTTTCAAAATATAAAAATGTGTATGAAATGGTCATTTTAAAATTTTTGAAGAAAAATTAAAAATGGACTAATAAAAAACTTCCGTAATGTACAATCAATATTATTTACAAGCCTGAGTCACATCTGTAGGGCATGTCTTGCAAGACAAGATTTTATTACAATATTACTCTGCACAAATGCTTGATTAGTCAGCATATAAAATTAATACCTTATGGAATAATACACATAAAAGGTTAGCGGAGAAAAATACAAGTCAAAAACACCACTGTATTGAAACTAATTCTAGTTCTAAAATAAAAGATATTATCAACCGTTAAAGTGAAAAAATTATATTATTCATTAGTCTATTTTTAAAATAAGAAAACCAATATTCCTGATTAATACCATTTGGTTAAAAATTTACAGTGAAATTTGTATCATCAAATATCCAAAAACGTTGTGATTTTTTATATTAAAATAAATGCCATTTTATACAATGGTACATAAAAAATTTTCAACTACTGAAAACTTCATTATTTGTGCATTATGTATCAATAAATCTATGAGTATATGTAGCCCTAAAACTTCATTAACTCGTCTACTTTAGAATCTTGTTAACTTAGAAATATTGTTCAAGCCTTAGCATTCATAAATCAACAGTCTACACTCAAAGGCCTTAGTAACATGAAGAAACAAATATATGTATTATGTGGTCAATGTACAGTGCAACATGTAATTTATGAGGATTTATGGAGGGCAAAGTTAGGTGACTCGGGCCTAGTGAGGGGCACGCTGGATGGCTGAATGACGACCGGGGCGTAGTGGCGCACAGGTGCAGCTTTGTGCACCAGACCCGCTCGCATTGCCGCCTTCTCCTCTTCTTCTTTTTGCTGCCTTTCCTCCCAAAGCTTTTTTCGCAGATCCTCATTGTATTCTTCCTTAGCTTTTATCTTCTGATTGTAAGCATCTCGCTCGCGAGCCCTAACTTCAGTAGTCAGTTGAATTTGCAAAGGTTCCAGAATGGGCCTCTCCTTGAGTGCTGGATGGAATGGTTCCTTAGACAAAACCGTTGGAATTCGAGCCTTAAAAACGTAATGTGCTTTGTCCAATACATTCTCCTTGTTTTCCTTTTTGAACTCTGCCTTTTTGTCATATTTTGAAGTTACTTTACTATTCTTCAATACAATTGATGGAATAGGATTCGCATGGAACTCACGAAGTTTCTTCTCTTCCATGTAAATTTGCTGAATCTTTTCCATCTTTTTTAGTTGCCTTTCCTTATCCTTCTGTTCAAATGAAAACGGCTGAGGTCTACGGGGCCCTACTGTCGCTTTTTGTGACAGTGGAACTCCACAGTGTCCATCTGCAGACTGATTTGGAATCAAGCCTTGAAGCTTATCGGCCACTTTGAATGGGCACTTGGATTGACTTATATTGTCAGGTATATCTTTTGAAATGTTTTCCAGAGATCTATATTTGTAAGATGATAAATTTGGTGTTTTGGGAACTGTGCATGGTATCGGTTTCCTTGCAATTTCAATTGGCTTTTCTAGTATGTACTTAGGACAGGGACGGGCAACAAAGGGAGATATTTTCTGTTCCAGGAAGACTTTTTTCTTAACTTGAGTCAAGTTGAAGGGTTCAGGCTGCGTTTTAGGCCTTCGCTGAACTGGACCGAGATTGAAATTACCCTGGAGAACAGCTTTAGAAATAGGATATGCCTTGATTGGATGTTTTCTTATTTCTTGTAACTCAAGGTCTTCTATTTCTTTTTGCGAGAGAGCGGTGATAGGCCGAATTCTGGTTTTAGCAATGAGAGCCGGAGACTGAGGCTGTGTGGTACGTAAGAGTTGTACTTTCTTGCGGTTAGCGAGAGCATCCATGGCTCTCATCTCTTGTTTCCTAGATGATGAGTGGAATCTCTTGGGAGTGTCTTTTTGCAAATGATATATCGCCTCAGCCATGGAGATAAATTTTGATGTTGAGTGCAAATTACTTTGAGAAGAAGCTTTACTAATTTTAGTACAATATTGCACACTTTTCCATTTAAAATGAGAGTTGGTTTGATCATCACACGCTGACGATAAATGAGTGTGTTCCATGGAATAGCAGATCTCATCTGTGGGATCCTGTCCTTTGATAGTCTCCATGATGGCATTTACCGACATGGATCTTTTTCTGTGTTTTCTTTCTACTTCAGTTAGAGGCACAGGAGTTATTTTTTCAAGCTTAACATGAATGTCAAATATATTTGGAGGAGACTGAGCTGTTACATCACCACCAGGGAGTGGAGCAGGAGTTAATACTTCTTTCTTGATTTTCATAGGTTTTGACGATTTTTTCATTGGCGTTAGTTCCCCTTTCATCTAAACAAATTTTTTTTTAAAAAGGT
The DNA here is from genome assembly GCA_022113835.1 of Atopsyche davidsoni. NCBI lineage: Eukaryota > Metazoa > Arthropoda > Insecta > Trichoptera > Hydrobiosidae > Atopsyche > Atopsyche davidsoni. Next base: position 6,010,760 of record JAILWY010000021.1, read on the forward strand.
CATAAAAAAATTATTCTTCATAAGGTTAGTTGAGATGGATTGGTTAATCAAAGTGCTTGCCATGTTAAAGCCTGCATTTAATATGAAGGAATTCACAGAACTTTTCATATGCATTACAATAATGATGCAATTTGCATTAAAAACGCCATATAAAGTTTTCGAGTACATAGACATATATTTATAGCCTGCAAAAACCAGAACACACATGCATATACCTTCTTTGGTGCAGATTAAATTATAAAAATGGCAACACATTATCAAATCTATTAACAAACCAAGATAGATAGGTGTGTGACTGTGTTCACCGTGGCAGTTTTTAAAAATATTTTTGCAAATATAGGCTCAGTACAAAAAATGTTAGAGACAAAAAAATCAATTTTAAAATTAAATTAAATTTAGTTTACAAGAATATTAGCTAGAGAAAGCCAATAGCCTCTTTCTTTGAGAGAGTATTTAATTTATTTATTCAGATTTGGTTGCATAAAGCTCACGAGTGGAGGTAGTGTGAGCAATACAATAGTGTAAATAGATTTATCAATCATGCTTTGAATGTTAAAAGCCCCTAGACTCAACTCAGACACGAGACACAAATCTCTAAATTTCACAAAGGGCATGACTTTAATCAAAGATTTCCATGAAAGCTAAACTCTTAATCTCTAACAGCAAAACATTAGGGTAAGTCAGTTGAAATTGGCGTTGTTATAAAGCCGAGATCTTATTGAAGGAGTTAATTGAACTTTTCAAGTTGAAGTTAGAGCAACCAATATGTCTAAAGAGATTTATTTAAGAACATGCTCCACTAAACTGATGGGGCATATACGGTGGAAATTCACTTGTGTATACTTATGTCAAAAACAGTATGTTTTAAAGAAAAGTTCATTTAAAAACATTATGAGTGAAGTATATATACACAACAAACTTATAAGTTTGTTGTGTGTTCAAATATACATATTTGGGTACTATGTAAAGGGAGAATGAACTGTAAAAGGTAAAAAAAAATCATAATTGTAATATAACTTACGAAAACAAGACCAGTCAAGAGTCTACCGTGTCTTCTCTGGTTAAAATACAAGTTTTGATTTGAAAATCCTACCCCAGTATTTAGTAGTAATGTGAAAAAATATAAATTAAGACTTAATCACAAAAACATTAAGAAGATAACAACTTACTTTTGCCTTGAAGTCATTTTCAAGAGACTCCTCCCGATTGATGTCGAAGTAATCGTCAGAGATATCGTCATTGATTTTATTTATAAAATCACCAGAATGCGGTGAAATATAATCATATGAATCCATAATTTACTTCTGTAAACAATAATAACCAACAAGTGCGGTGCAATTCAGTATAAAATCCGACTAATGCCGAAAATAGCAGGAGCTGAGCTGCCACAAAATGCACACAGCGTACAATGAAACATGGACATAACGTTCAGATTCAAATTTTGAATAGCTGGTGGCTGTTACAAATATTATGGCTGTTTAATAAAACGATTTCTTGATTGTTATTAAAAAATAGCAGTAATATAATATGAAAGAAAGAAAGTTTGTTAAATTTAAAAGACATTTGTAAGAAGATATATTTTTTTATTTTTTTTTTGTATATATAAAAAATGTAATTCAATTACTATATGTTTTTTTATTACAATTTATAATTCTCTAGCGTAATAATAAAATAATCATCTAAATAAATATATTTTTCATGATGACGTAAGAGTATGTTTGTAATAAAAAAAATTCGTCTTTGAAGCTAAATTATTTTTTTTTTCATAATGATTCATTCGCATTAAAAAATGATTGTATTTATTTTATGAATAAATAATAAATCTTCAATTGAAAATGTCCTTTCGAGCAGATGAGGTATTCGCGAGACTGGCAATACTCTGCTAAGTGACTTTTGGGCAGTGTAAATTTGTAAATTTAAGGGATAAAAATACTCTACATATTTATTTTTATTGTCTGATTTCATTGTTTTACTGTAATCCGTTGTGTTTTCATGTATTTTTGACAAGTGTCGTGTAATTTGAGTGCTCTACAATATTTGATTTCCCTGGCACGTTGATAGTGAGTATGCTAACCTATACATTTTTATTTTTTGTCCTTGACATTTCTTTGATCAATCTTAAATATTGTTTAAAATCATCACTTAATTATACTATATTTATGCCAGTATAATAAAAAATTCTTTTTTGTTCAATCAATGATACATTTTCGTTATGTTTTACATTCTCAAAAAAATAATCGGAACATTTAAGCTGTGTCAATAACTTCTTCTGTTGTTACAAGTCATATTTTTATATGTATTATTATCCGTAATGCATAAAAAAATACTAAACATCGTTCAATCAAGAATGCATAATTTACGTCTTATCTATTAATCACCAGGATTTTCAAAAAATATCACGTTTTAAATATTATTTACTTTGTATACAATCCAAATCTATGAAATAATAAAGTCCAAGGTCTACCTACATAAGTCATAATTATTGTACTTTTCGTACATAATGTTATAGTCCGTGAGTATTCCTGTAGACATATTTTTATTGAAGACATATATACTTGTAGTTTGTCATTAAATCTGTGAATATTCATGGGAAATATATTTTTACCAAAATCTAACAAATCGGTAAATTGGTAAATAGTAATGAATTAATACCATTAAAACTCGAGGATCAATCAAATGCTACAGTATATGTTATATATCATTATTTTTTATCACCAAAATGTTGAGAGTTAGTCGGTTTTATATTATTGTGTTGAATGTTTTTTTTTTCTATTATGGTTTCGTTTCTTTATGAGTTTTCGTGATTCACATCCACTCGTATCCATCTAATTTAACGTATGAATGTTGGTTTATTGTACATACCTACCTATGGTTACTCTGAAAATTTATATTTATACATGGTGATGGATAAGGTTAAATTATATTTAAGTAAAACCATTTTATGTTTTGTTTTTCTGTATTTTTCAAATTTAAAAATATTAATATTGAGGAAAATTCCAGTACATATATTTTTTATGATGATTACAACTAAAAGTTAGTGTATTTAAAAACTTTATGAACTATAAAAAAGCAGTATGGTGTGTTATAACTTCAAGTAGTGGTACATAGCTCGCTATTTACAATTTTATTAGGCACAACCCATTCAATTGACACCCATAAAGTGATGTTCTATTCAACTATGTTTGCAATCTGAACTCGGGGCATCCACCGAGGGAGATTTATGTAATGTAATGTTGTAGTTATATCCAATCTTTATCTATATTATGCCGTAATATAAAATTTATATTTGTGAATGTTCTAACATTTCAATTCTTCATGAAATGATGATGATGATGAGATTCAAACTTTTCTGATTTTACTAATTTACATTTTTTATATTGTTACATTGGTGTATAAGAACATGGGTTTATTATTAAGTTTTATAATATTTATCAATTTAATTTCTTACATTAAACCTAAATTTATTTATTTATGGTCTCATACATTGCATTTATAGAACTTCATTTTAATCAAATATTAATTACGTCACAACAGCACATCTTAAATGAAATAAGTTATCCACATTGTTTTAAATTGATTAAATTGTTTCAAGAAATTTTTATTTTTACACAAATTATCATCACTTGAATAGATATGTAGGTACGATTGCCTATTGTAATTATTTTTTACCACATATGGTATAAATATAGTACTTACTTTTTTAAGTAATATACTTTAGTGATTTTTCCACTTGTTAATTATTATTGGTGACCGGTTTCGCCAATCTTTCACATTGGCATTATCAAACTGAGTTTGATAATGCCAATGCGAAAGTTTGGGGAAACCGGTCACCAATAAAAATGAACATGTGGAAAAATCTCTAAAGTATTTTATTTAAAATGGAATTCCACCAAGTACTCTCTGTCAAAAATATTGATTGTGTATATGCATACAGCATTTTAATTTTTATATGTAATTAGGTATATGCGTGGTGATGATATTAGGCACAGCTATTTTCATTACTCCCTCTTTCTATACATATATATATATATATATATATATATATATATATATATATATATATATATATATATATATATATATTGTTGTAAAATGTTTAATGTATTGACAAAAGATCTTTACAATTGTCATTCTTAAACTCAATTTTTACAAGATCTACCTCAATTTTATTTTCAATATTTTAAATTAAACACTTTTGTGATTTTTCCACGTGTTTAATTTTATTGATAACTGGTTTCGCCAACTTTTCACGTTGGCATTATCAAATCTATAAAAAAAAATTAATATATTAAAACAGTATTCTACCTAATACTTTCAGTCAAAAATATTTTAATTTATTTTTAATCTAACATTTTATGAATAAAAGTTATTCCCGAACATAATCAAAAAATAATGAATAAATTTTTAAATATAAATAATTTTAGTAGTTTTATAAATTAATATTTTAATTTTTGCTGTTATTTTACAAAAATACTGGTCACATTGTTACACAGATGGCGTATTCTTACAAGAAATCGTAGTTCAACAGATGTCTCTGCGCGTACCTTTCCTCAGTGGGAATGTCCTCTTATTATTCCAAGTCATATATCTCAGCAATTTTTTTATTATCATTAGTGCCCTTTTTAAATAAACTAAAGGCTTAATCGGCATCCATTCATTCATTCTTTGCATAGAATGCGTAAAGAAAGAGAACTCTTGACGATGGTAAGAAGACGTAAGGTCTCTTATTTTGGCCATATTAGGAATAGGCCAGGATAGGAATATATTCGATGAAATGGTCACCAACCTCCTACGAGGAAAGGCATTAGAGAAAAGAACGTAAATTCACGAATTGGTGTACATTTTGTATAATTATTTTTGTGATATAAGACATTAATAAGACACCTGAACATAAAAGTAAAAATACGGCAACCATTCTTTACTGCATACAATGCGTTGTTCACATAAAACAATCTTTACATACACTACAATAATCAATTTAATATGTCACTATAAACTCACTATTCCATGTATTATTATATATCCTTATCTCTCAGTCAATCGATGTTATTAAATAAGATGATTTGATTTTTTAGGCAAAATATCTAGTCGAAGACTTCGCTTGAAAATGCCAACAAGATAGGTTGGCGAAACTAGTCACAATAAAAACACAAACGTGAAAAAATTACATAATGAGTTTATATTTTCATATCACTTATGAATGCTTTTTTTTTTTTAAACCATTTACATCAGATATGCTCAATGTACGTGTTTTATTTGATTAAAGTATGAAAAAAAAAAAAAAAAAAAAAAAAACACTGAAATAATATTTTTTCTATATTAAGCTTTCTATTGCAGTAAGCATTACATTAGCGGATCGTGTATAAATACCCACCGCTTTCATAGACGGGTCCGAGAGAATTTGAAAAGGACTCGGAAACCAATTGCTTCATCATCAGACTCCCTCTCGTCCCTCAATTATTAATCCTCTTCGCAACTTCGTTTTCGATAAAAATTATCCGAAGCCTGCAAAACTGAACGGTCGCGTCTCCTCGCTTTGCTTTGAAGTTTGCATATTTGGTTGAGGAGCTTTCATTAGCGTCGAGCCTATACCATAGCTACTTTTTAAACGAACATCTGTCCGTAGTTTTCTTACACAATTTAATTATTATTATTTATGTACTCAGTGTATTTTGAAAGACATCAAAATGTACGGATAACCGTATGCTATCTGCTTATATTTAATATTTTTGACAGAAATCCGTTATTATATATTTACTAAAATAATATTTAGTGTTGTTCCGACTTTTTATTTTTTGACACGACTAGTTTCGCCAACAACTGTTCAAACGCTGTGTTATGCTCAATACAATTTATATTATGCCCTATCGAAGCATGTCAGTTATAATGTGGGAGTTTAGCACAGATGCAGAGCTGGCTAATAATAGTTTACATAAAAAATCTAGTTACCGGGATGCTTAGATTAGATTGTAGAGATAATTCCTTGTGCATGCAGCTGCTCTGTTACCTAGAATGCTACCTCCAAAGAAAAGTCCACCACATTGTTACCGGATTGTGTTTTAGCAACGTTAGCGTCAATAAGATTATTTTTATCTCGGGTTAGAAGTTTCATAAGCTGGACCCATGTTTGAATATTTACGATCTACGAATACTGAGGGGTTTCAATTATATTATTAGGGTATTCCCTACTAGGCCTTTGACGTGCAAAAGAAACTTAAACTACTTAAAAGATTTACTCAAATGCAATATATTGCTAATAATTGATTTATTTTTAATTTTCTTATCTGATCCATTCTGCCTTTCGCTAACAAGATCAACACAAAACTAGTCAAAATAATTTGTTTTTTAAGTAATAACAAAATTAAAATGTCTTCATCTCGTTATTGCATATCGCCTCAGTTCACTAAAATGAGTTTCAACGAGCGGTGATCTCTGCATTATATAAACTACACATTTTCTGGAAAATAATCAATTGATACTTTTTCATGTTTGGCTTTTGCCACTTGTGGCCTTTGGCATTTCTTGAGTGTTTTCATTTGGTGGATCTGACTTAGAACATCTCCAAACAGTTTCTTAAAGTTATCGAAATTTATTTAAGTGCATATTTTTTATTACTTTAAGAGGTTAGTTCATCATTCTAATATTTTTATGAAGTAGGTATGAAGTTGTGCTTTCGTAAGTTATACATAATATGTTTTAACCTAGCAATTATCTGTTGACCAGAATGAACGTTTCATAATATTATTGTTAGTTTGTATATAGTCACCTATATTCTTAATGATATTATAATCGCAAATTTACTTTACTAGTTTATAATAGTTTATTCGACACATTTAAATGCATCCTGGGTTTCGGTGTGGGGACGAACCGATAGTATTATAAGTAGTTCACATAACTAATATATTAAATATGTAACTTCTTTGTATGTTGTATACCAATGTGTTAATTTCACAAACATGCTAGTAATTTCTATGTGTGTAATCATCATCATTAGGTGATCAAACTATACTTTAAACATATATTATAATATTGTAAATATTATAATATGCAGGCACGTAGCCGCGTACATTTTCTCTTACAACTTTTGAACGTCATCAAATTGTTGAATATTTACAATGTAAATATCTGCAGTTTGTGATATTATTGTAATTGCATATTCAGAGAGTTTATCAGTTTGCGACAATTAATTTTTTTTTTGTGAAGAAAAATTATATGCAAACTTCAGGACCATCAGGACCCGTGGAATTGTTGATTATGTGAAGCAAAGCTTTTATTTGTGATTAATTCGTATATGGCTTGATCAAACCGAAGCGTCCACAAAGGCGCGCCGTGTCGGATCTCGGCGCGACTCATTTATGAGGTTATGTAAAAATAGCATCTCTCTGCTCGCGGTTCAAACGCTGGGAGGGAGACAGCATGACCTCCTTCGGGCCGTGAAAGTAGCGCAGGTCAGCATCGGGCGTCTCGCTCTGGCGGGCCGGGCGCGCGCGCGTGCGAGGGAGACGCCGCCGCGGCCGCGCTCTCGAGGTGGCGCGCGCGGATTGCAATTAGCGTAACCCCGCCGCGCCGGCACGGCCAGCCGAACAAAACCGACAAGTCGCATTACAATCGGGACCATTATTTGTTTATATATTTTTTCTTTGTGTTTTCGTTTTGTTATTTAGTCCTTACTTATTTGTTCAATTTATTATTAAATTCGAGCAAAAAAAAGGTTTTTTACTGATATTTTTCAACAGCCCACAAGTCCCACAACCTGCGTCAGGATTAGGGGATAGCCACATACCGTATTGCAAGCATATAGCCTTAACAACGATTGTAAACTAACATAAAAGAAATAAATATATTTTTATTATATATTTTCGATAAATGTACTCATTGCGTAAAACCAAAATGAATTGATATTTTTGAAATGGTATTAATTACAATTTACAATTACTTATTTAATAAAATATGAGAATGCACGTTTTGTACTTATAATATATACTAAGGTTGAAATAATATTATTGTTACATATCAACTGTATTTTACCAAACACAAAGTTCTAGGATAAAAGAATGGCCAAATAATCAATATAAATTATTATGACTTTTTATTAAATAATATAAAAATTTGACCCGGCCGTCGCTTCATTGTTTACAAAGTTAATCGTGTTATTTATACTACGGAACACTTAAACTATCTGTATGGTATTTCTCATTGTTTCTTTAGAGGTTTATAAATATCTATCTAAGTATTGGGTGTTTTCTTTTCGTAGATTTAATTTATACACGTGGCGACACCGCACTACTTGAAATGTTTCGCATCGCTGCAATTAAAGCTGCCTACACGGCTGCATCTCAACTGACAACCGAACGGTAATTAGCCAATGTTCATCCTATTTTGTGTTTTTATTAGTTTGGTCTTAAAAAAATTTTAAAACTCAAAATATAACGTTATTGGCTAACTCACCGTTCGCGGTAGTCGGTCGTGTTGCAGCGTGTGTAGACATTTTAACTCCACAAGCTCCCGATGACACCTATAAACCAGTCGTAAATCGCGCCAATTAATTTGGCTGACTGCTGGCGACTGCGTTGCAAACATGCCGATACTTTACAACCGTGTTCGTTGCTTACAATCATTCCTGTTGTGCTGCACAAGTAAAATGGAGTACCCGGCGGAAACAACCAGAGAATGCGGCAGCATGAGCTGTGATGAAACGTATTTTCGATAAATTCTAGTTTGCGTGCTCCATAGTTATGAATAACGCGTGAGTTTAATATGCGTCTACCGTTTCAACGAATTATGTTGCTTATTCGATAATACTAATTTTTACGAGGATTTTCTACAAATTTGTTTGGAATATTTAACGCACGTACACTTTTTTCCTTATTTGTTTAAGTACTTTTTTGTTGTTTTAAATGATTTGGCCGATATATTTTATTTAATAAATTATTAGTAGGTAACTATTATACATTAAGAACGGTCAGTGATAAGCAGGCGTTTTGCGCACAGTATGGACATAGTTTTATATTTTAAGTATGTCTTGAATACAAAAAACAAATTAATTAGTTTTTTTAAAGAATGCAGTTTTGAGAACACATCTCAAGAATGGAATCAACTATGAGAGTCGTATCACTCTTTCTGAACGATTTCGGACGATTTTATTTATATTGTATTAAAAATATGTTCATGATTTTTTAAATAAAATCAAGAGTCCGGAGTAGATCATGCCTTGAATCTAAACAAATATTTTGTAAAATTAAAACTCCTAAGCTCATTATCATGAATTCAATTTTCAAGTGTTTTGCGTAAAAGAAGAATACTGCAAGCTCAAGCTACGATCACTGTGGTTTACGTCCTTTATCAAATCCAGGTAGATGAGTACCCAAATGCAATACCAATTAATGGCATGAGGTATTTCACCGAGTGCACCGTATTTCTAAAGAGCCGTGCTGCTATTCCACATTAGCGACGCTTCCTGGATTTCACATTCCCAGCGTCTATCTGAAATTCCGATGCTGCACCACTCCCTACCCCCTTCTCCCCCCCACCCCCCTCCACGCCTCCCCGGTGGGAATTTTCCGCTGGAGGCTGGCAACCCCGCGCCCCCCCCTGATCGCTCCTTTGTTCTCCCTCGCCCGGAGCTCGTCCTCCCGGCCCTCCCTTCTCTCGTCCGGATGCTCTTCAGTTGTTTTATAGCGATAATATTGTGCCGCTGAAGTGACTTTGATTTATAGTTTGTTTTGACAGCACGGTAAAACAAAAGCCCGGGATAAGTTTTTTTTTGTTGCTAAATTGATTATTTTGATAAACGAAGGGCAAATTGAAGATTTATAACATTAAATCAGCTCGTTGAATTGTTTTTGACGTCCTGCCAGCTTTGTAGTACTATACAAAATATTTAATGTTCTTGAGTTGTAATAACCTTAAAGGGCTTAAAAATAGATTTGTTTCTAAATTAGAAGGTCATACAGCTCTTTATGAGGAAGTTTCGTCGACAACTATTTTAATAATTAAAGTAATATTATTAAAACTAATGACTAAGTATTTTGTAAAACATTTTTTGTTTCCTCAAAATGCATACTTATAAAAAAGTACATTTGTCAGGTAAAATTTGAACTAACTATTAGTATATCGATGTAATGTTGTTCATTTTGCAGTGCTGTACTGTTAATGGTGTTGCATTTTCTTTGTTTGAGATGGTGCTTCGCCAGTGTAGCATTAAATATGGCGGGCGCCATACTGCAAGTAGTTGTTCTAAACCTAGTTTAGTTTGTATTTTATTTAATTGACGAACGATCAGCGGTAAATCAACGCACCGAGACAAATACAAAAGAACTGGCAAAAATGAAAAAACTATTAAATTTACCTGATAATGCAAAATATTGCATTTTGTCAGTTTCACTTGATAGTGTCGGTGGCCATTTGCCCAGTTGACTAGCGCTGTGAAAATATTCTTTTAACATAAATATGACCGAATCAACTTTCAAATATTTATGTTGAGGCACAATATTTGAATATCGCGTGATGTCGCGTCATAAATATGGTACTAAAGGTAATTTAGGTAAAATATTTAATTAGTGATGTGTAAACATGATCGTAATAGCAAAATTAAGCAAAAGTTTTTACAATTATTGACTTGAAACTTCTAGGTTGTAGCAATTATATAATTGTTTTACCCCCCTCGAATCAATATAAACGTATCTACAGATTGCTTAGTGGCGTGTGATTCATTCATGTATTTTTTTATAAAATACAAGATACTACTAAATAAATATGTATATTCATCATTTAAAAGTTTTGAATTTAACTATTAAAATATATTAAGTATTAGCTGGGAAAGTAGAATTTTTATTTATATTTATTCATAGTCCCAGAACTGTAATATAGGCAGAAAAACTAAAATAAAAGAACTTCAAAATAATGGCACCTACTTTAGCGGTACTCGCCATTTGTTTTTAAGTTTCGGTGCTCGATTAGAGATCGCGTGATGACGCGCGATAAATATATTTGAAATTAAAATGTACGTAAATTATTAGACGAATTCTAGCTACAATGATATACGTTCGACCTACATCGATCTCTGCTCGCCGAGGCGCTCGTACGAGGAGCCAGAAGACGTGAGGTCGTAGGAGGCTCGCCGGCACTTCCTGCTCCAAAACGTTATGCCCTATTTCTCGGCATCTCGACTCATCGCCTTGCAGAATTATTAATAAGAGAGCTGTACTTCGCATTATCGTAATTGTGTTGCCGCTAGGGCCTGTGCGAATAAGCAATGAAGGAATTCAATTTGTTGGTATTAAACAAAAAACTTTGATAGACAATTAACCATCACAGAAATCACTACGTGTTTTTGCTTTAATGATTGTATTTAGTGATAATAGGACACAAGGAAAGTATCTGCGTTTTTATAACACATGTTTTTCTTAGTTTCTTCTTATGGCGCTATTTACAAGAACGGATCTTTGTTTCAACTCAATACGCAACCTTTTATTTTATTAGAATTGATCGCTGCTGAGTATTTTACCATCTTAATAAATATAACTGGCCGTTTTTCCCATTTAAAATCACTGAAAATCAAATAATGTGTAGGTAATCAATTCAAACATGAAATATCGAGAAAAATCCTCAATATTTTTTCCGATATTGTTCTAATTTTTTTTACGAATTTTTTCATGTGTGAATCGATCACCTCAATATTGTAAAAACAATAAACTTCTATGAGTAAAAATATTTAATGATAATCATTGACTACGCAACCGTTTAAACTGTGTCTAAAACCAAATATACTGTTTATTTTTTCAGCATGGCGTTAAATTGTTACTCTCGGTGTGATCGCTCGGTAGATTGTTGCTTTACGTTAACCCAAATATGCTCACCGGGAGAGGCGCTAATTAGGCCAAGGTATTTCTTTAATAAAAATGGCTTATTTATAGATGGCCGCTTACCGCGGAATATTATACAAATATACATACGCCGAAAATCGGTCAGCCCGCCCGATACGGTGATTGTGTAAACGCCTGAAAGACGAAGCGTTCCTCCAAGGCTGGCGCTGCGTCGATGCGAGCATTATCGGAATTCGATGACTTCGTTTCGAGTATTTTTTTCCGCTTACGTTTTCGAGCCGCAGATTAGGTATTGATTTCAGCCTATGTGCGAATTCTGGGAAATGGCGCCCGTGTGTGCGAAAACTAGTCGGTGTCCCACAGTTGCAAGTGCGTAGAGTGGCGGTGGGAGCGCATTCCCTCTTTGTTGTGCAATGTGGCAATTTTCAATATGTTGCTTTGTTAACTGTTTGTACAAATGTTATGTTATCAACAGTTTTTTTTAATATATGTTTGTGGATTTCTGCAATATAAATAAGTTAAAATATAGATAATATTAAATATTAATCGGTAAACTAGAACATACGTTTCTTTTATGCAGGTACAAATGTACGTCAAAATTAACCGAAGTAAATCGGTTAATATTCAATTATATTGTAATTTTAGGTGGAAATTTGTTACTAGTAGCTTTGGGCACAGTTGATTTCAATAACCAAATTGATTCCAAACCGTTGCATGCGTATTAGAGTGAGACGGCGAAAAATCGGATGAATCTAAAATATGTTAGAATTAGCCGATTAACGCAAATAATCAAATCAAGTGTGTTTATCTGATCATGCCGCTAGCAAGTTACAAATGATAAATTACACAGTCGTACTTGTATCTCAATAACAAAGACCAGTGGCGTGCGGTGAATTTTGTGACAATGCAGATAGTTTTAGTGGCATAACTAGTTTTTATAAAATGAAATTATCGAAGTTATATTTAAAAACGTATAAATTTCAAGGTGGAATTGTAAAATACCATTTAGCTAGCTATCTATATACATGGTATTTTTTTCTCCATTTTAATTATATATTTAAAGAAGACATATATATTTATTATGATTAAATTTTTCACAATTTAATTATTTCGATATCGCAAGCGATGCTTTTTTTGCTTGTACGCCACTGATAAAGAATTAGTTTATTAAGGTTAAACAATTTTGACTTACTAATACAGTTAATATTCAGGTGGTGATTTTTCAATACGGCGTTTCATTCGCATGCAACACTCAGCTCGCTTACGCCTCGAAACTCCACATTTTCGATGTGGGGCTTACGAAATGTACAAATTAATTAAATTAACGCAGTCATTATTCATATCACTCCAATCCCGCTGGAATTGGGTTAAATAGCGACATGTACATAATCAGCGTGTTCTATTTTAGCGGCAGGGTGCCGAGCTGTCGCCCAGCGCTGGAGCCAGAGCTCTGCCGTGCTCCTTAACGATGGGCATATTCGAATAATCGATTATGCATCATAATCGACTCGTTCGAAAGAAAGGCATTAATCAATCGGATTATTGATTAATTGAATTATGAATGAAATGATCGCGGAAAATTGTTTGTGAAGAGCAAACCATCGGAATTCGAGTTCGGTAAAAAAATTAATAATTTTGTTGCAAGAAAAATTGAAATTGAAATTTTGTGAGAAAAATTTTGTTTTAGTTTCAATGTTAAATTTTCAATGTTTTATGAATTATTTTTTATTCAAGATAATTCGTTTTACCGATTGTGAATAGACGGCGATGCCCGGCATTAGCGCCGAGGCAGCAGGCCAGCGAGGCAGCTAGCCTGTGAGGCAGCGAGCCGCGGGTGCTGACATGTGGGTCGGCCCATCCTTGACCCGAGAGCTTCTGCCCTTGCTATTTGGAGGCAGGCCTCGGCGCGCTTTCCCGACGAGCCCTGCACCGCTCCGGTACATTCCGATCACTCGAGGCACGCCAGGACTGGACTGCTGCAGTCGTCCGGGCCAACTGAGTGCCACTCGTTGAATTTTGTACAAATAATTTGTTTTTGAATGATATTTGTGTTTATCTTCCGTTAAAACTGATTAACCGCTATTGGATTAAGCTGAGATTTATTTTTTCTTGAAAATCTGAGTATTCGCTTTTCAGTCGATTTCCTATACAATCAGATTCAACAATAAAGACGCCGATAAATACGGGATAGTTGATATTCACTAGCACCGAAGTGCCCCGAATCAATCAGGCGGCAGTTTCTGAATTATAAAGTATTTCTTTGTTTACATGAAAAAATAAAGTAACCGAGAATATTTCGAATGCACACCACTCACTAGCCCTCTAGAGTATGAGAGTATATTATTTAAAGATTGTATTAAATTGTGATTTCTAGTTCACCCGCTTTGTCCCAGTAGATAAATAAGGAAAATTTAAACGATTCATTTCAGGATTTTAATGTTTTCAATTCTTAGAAAACCAAACTTTTACAAATCTCTTTTTTTGTTGGTAGCACACCCACATTTCTTTAAATTATCACAATATAGTGTAAATAAAATCTGTGTCTAGCCGTTTTCTTTGTTCTAATCAAGCCGGTGACAGTCCACCGGAGTTGCATAGTTTCAAATTATTCTTTTGATGATTACCGTGTGAATGGGAATACTAAGCACAGTGTACTATAAATTAAGTTACAGTTTTTACGTAGATTAGCCAAAATTAAGCAAACATCAGTCATGCTCGTTTTTATACGTGTTAATCTGAATAATAAGTAAAACGTGTGAATAAAGAGTTATTCGGTAGTCATTTTCCACGACTCCCTTGGTTATACACCCTTATTGTAGCTGGCTAGCAATTCATCGAAAGTAAGCTACTCACAAGCGTTGTCAGCGGCTCGCAATGGTTAAAATATTTTCCTTTTGGAATCAAAATTCAATACGAGAACAAAGGCGTAAAAAGCCGTTCGGTGTTTCCATTAGTGATTCAATTTCAGTTTATTTAGTTTTCATAGACAAACGAGCACGGTCGACTGCTCCAGTTTGCGCTCTCGACTCAGTGGAACAGGTTGGTATGACTGTTTGAACCGGAAAAACGGGGTCATGAGGGTTGCTCTACTCCGCTGGGGGTTGTATTGTACTTCCGACGCTACAATACCCCGCCATTTTGTAACGTCCTTAATAATACGTTATGAGATAGGTTGATCATATTATATTCATTAGAGGAAAGAAGTATACAAATAATGAGGACAAGTTATAAATGTATTCATTTATTTCTATTTTGCTTTTATTAATACTGGATATTATCAAGGATTCGCGCTATTGTATAATTGGTATCGTAAAAATAGTACATGTTTTCATTGTGTCTCATGTATCAATTGTATTCAGTTAAAATCTTTATTAAAAGATATACTTTGTAATTGTTAAATTTCTCTACTTATAAATACTAGAAGTTAGAATACACTTTAGGACAGTGTCATATATAAGCTTGCCGGGTGCTAGTGGTCAGGAGATTAATTTAACTTTAGTAACAAATGTTTGCACATTTAAGTTAGCAAATTCTTTATTTTATTATTAACCTGTACATGTAGGTGTAGGGCAAGGAATTAAATAAGTTATTTTCAAAGTGAGAAATCGTCAATGTATGTGAAAGCATAAAATAAAACCTGAATAAGCAATATGTTTAAACATTGATTTTTAAAAAGACGTTACTTTTATCTGCGTGGAAACGTTTTGAGGTCAAAATTCTTCGAATTCCTAAACACCATTTCGTGAAACAGTAAAACTAACTTTATGTGCCGATTATTTTTATAAAATTTAATTTGTGCAGTTTTAAAAATAGACAATTAACTTTTAGTGGAATTACGCAACTGGTAGTGAAGTCGGAGGTTTTAAACTGAATAAGTTATGCATGTCCATTCATCGGTAGTGCCCCAGTTTGGTTTACAATAATAATTGACAAATGTTGATTACGCCAACGCCGAGTATCACAGATATTATTCATATAAGCCCACTGCACGCCGAGTTCTCTGTACACGCGTCGCACGGGAAGGTTGCACACCGTGTAATTAGGGCAAGGGGGAGGGGGAGGGGGTCGCCTCGTGACGTCAATGCTGTTAGCCAATCAGATTTGAGTGCTTCGTGGTATATTCCCTTAACCATTCTCGTTGCTCTATCAATATTGTATTTCAAAGCAATTTGCTTTTATTTATTTACACAGGATAGATAAATCAATCGTAAAACTACATACATTTTTTCATAGAATTGATTGTCAGTCTTTGGATGAAGTCATGAGATTTATTACAGAAAAATATTAAATACTCTTCGTGCATCAGTCAGTTCTTGCTAATTACCCGCAGCGTTAAGTAGCGGCAAATGTATAATAAACCCGCCTTTGCATTACCCAGGCGCCTCGGCACTTTTAAGCTACTTACACACGCTTCAACACAACCGACAAACGGACGTTAACTAGCCAACAGTGTCCTCTTATTTTGGGTGTTTTTTTTAAAACAACGTAAAAGACGACACCATCGACCACCTCATCGTTTAGGTGTCGTTTGTTTTGCAGCGTGTACAGGCAGCTTTAATCTGGCGACTGCAAGTGTGCGACAAACGTTCGGATCCTCGCTCCATTTGCGATCGGTAAACATACTCATTCGTCAGAATTTGTGTTGTTTGATTGATAGATATTTACTTTTGCTTGAGTTCTTGGGGCTCGGCGCTCGTTGTTTAGATTGGAACACCTTGACTTCACAAATACAACATTTTTATTATGAATACATAATGTTTCGAAACACGATTCAACCGAAATGGGGAGGCTGTGTGCGATCTCTGAATTTTTGAGATTCATTTGTCATTTTTTTTTTATTCCAGTATATAATTTATACTATGTTTTGCTTTTTTTATTCTCGATCAGGAACAATATGTTGAATCGAAAGCAAAAATCGTAATTTTTATCTGGATGTGTTAATATTTCTATAGATTTTTTCTCTTACTTTATAATAAATCTTTAAAAATATAAAGGTGTGAAGATAATATTTGTTTTTAAGTCAATATTTAATTTATGATTTTATTTTATTAAGTTTTAAGTCTTTATTTGGTCTATTTGAAAGTTCAAAGCCTAAAAATATGTAGTTGTAAAGTACATAAAATATTAACGTTATCGTCTAAGTTTCTTCAATTCCCTTAATCCTTGTGTGCCTTATCACTTTTCAGCTCATTGCAGATAATTATTTCTTCTCGGGCCTTTCTTATTATGAAGTAGCTTAGTTAGTAAAACACGTGTCCAACTGCGATTTGCGTTATGAAAGGTCTTTGAAATATTATTAAAAATTTTACAAATACCATTGAGTGGTACTTTATATTTCAACATTGTGTGAAATAAGACAATAGGCATTGCAGCGAATGGTAATTCGAAGTGAAAGGCAATCGCCCCATTAATCGGGCCGAAGTTGAAAAAAAAACTACTTCCGCGGTACGAACCTCGGAACGTCGTGCTCCGTGCAGGGCGAGTCACCCACTTGACTACAATCTAACCGGTGTCGCTCAAGATCGGGCGAGAAACGAAACTGACATAATAAGCACGCCATATGTGACAAGTGCGAGACGTGCACCGGGGCTGAGAACTAACTACGGGACGTTAATTGGTACACTGAGATAAGTGAGCAAGCAAAAACATAATTTTCTAATCTTCAATTGATTTTAATCAAGGATTAAGTAATTGCATATTTATAACTAGGACAGACATTAATATTTTTTGATACGTGGTGTGAAATCTAATATCGACGAAATAAGCAGACGAGGGTTGAGAAGCGGGGGTCTTCATTGCGACAGAAAATCAAAGCGACATTGCACGTTTTCCTTTTTTTATTTTCTATGGTTGAACCCAAAACCCTGGTCATCTCCATTGAAATAACAAATATTACCAAGTCTTAAATCTTGGTTTCCACATATACATTAATTTTTGATTACATAGATTTATTTTTCAATATGTTGTCGAACTTCCGTGCCATAGGCAGGGTATATGAAATCACTGTACGAATACGATCAGATTCTCAAGCTCGTATATCAACATCGTAACGGATTCCTGTAATGGAATGTCGACAAAGGCTTTTTTCTTTTAACCTGCAAAGCCAGCCATCTTCAAGAGTACGATTAATCATTTGTTTCTCGACGAATTTTCACCTGCGATCGCAATTCTTGCTTCCTTGCTTGGTCAATAACTAAAGATATTACTTCTTCGTATTTCATTTCTTTTGTCGCCCTATACCCGTATATAAATTTGACCTTAAAATAAAGTTTAATGACATTATTTGTTAAAATATTTAAATAAATTTAATGTATGGCTAGGCAAGCATTCTTATGGTAAGAAGTGCGAATTTCCACATAAAAGCCACGAGTTCAGGGTGTATGTTATTTATATTTGTAAGACGAATTTCTTTTCTACCCACAGTTGCAGTAGCAAGGGACAATTTCTGTTACAACTATGATAGCAAACAACTTTTGTAACATTTTTCAAAGATTTCGACATCAATAAGTCGTGAAATACTTGTGTATATTTTTAAATAGATTAACGGTTATTATTAGATCCCAATAAAATGTCAAATGTGTTTTGTACCTATTTATTATTATTTGAATTGTAAATTCACACAGCTTTAACATCGCATGATAATTTGAATACATATTTTAGGGTAAATTTAATATTTATACCGTCATTTGCATGTCGGATTCCTTGTTAATTTAGTGGTAAGCCCCTGTAACGGATGGGTCGTTGCAGGTAGCGGGTTTTCTGGAGCTTCTTCACCTGGACTCCTCACCTGCTCGGGGAAGCAAAGTTTTGGGATTCTTGCAAATCAAACAGAATTATATAGAAAGGCCATCAAACTGAAATACTCGCAAGTAAAGAGAAGAGACAAACTTAGTACGGTGATGCCGTCGACTGATTCAAATCATTCAATTTTTGTTTTGCATATTTATTATTATTTTAGTTTTTTAGTCAACATGATCAATATTTGATTTCTCGAGAGAAAATACAATATTTAATCAAAATAAATCTACCGTATTCTAAATATTTATATATTTTAATTTCCTTTTTATAGTTTCTTCGTCTATTTGTTTAGTTTCGATGCTTATATTTGTATTTTTAAATATGTCCTGTTCTTTATTTAGATATAAAATCACCTCTTCAATTTCAAATTTTCTCCACCTTGGTGCCTACAGTTACTTCCAATTTGTGAAGTTTTCCAATCCAGAAGATTTAAATATGCAAAAGAAATTTACTCTCGAGCGGAAGCCGCGCCCCAAGTCTGGACAAATTTATATCTTGCCATAATATTTCCTGAAATCCGACTGCATTTGTTGACACAAGGTAAATTTCTTGTTCTTCGTTGACATTAACGGGAGGTACATTTCAAATATTGTAGAAAGTAAAATATTCAACGGTAAGACATTTGAAATTATATCCGCATTTTAGCGACGTTTAAGATAAGACATCGTAAAAAAACCATTCAAGTTTTAGACGATTTTTATTCCGTACATTGGTACGGAGAAAAGTATTTTAAAATGGAGGAACTACTTGAATAATTCAACGATTAAAGACGTGTATAATTTACCGTTAATCTTTGGACGGCAACTTTTTTTCTAAATAGCGAATATTATAGGCATTTATGTACAATACATAAACAACTCTAAATGTTTTTGTAGATTTTTTACAACTTTTCATAGTATAAGATAGTTCTTTAACGTACTTTACAGATATGAGGTTGGGTTAGTTTTTTACATCTTGCCAAACACTTCCGACACCAGAATGAACATTACAATTGACAAAAATACCCTTATATTTCGTGTTGAAATAATTCATTGTATTCGTTATACGCATTCGAGAGTTTTCTTGCCCTCGTGTTACGGCTTGAGCACCGCGATCATAAATTAAAAATGTAATGGAAGCGCGTAAGTAACGCTAAGTACACTAAATACCGAGAATTCGCCTGACAACAATAGACCGTTAAGGAAAATAACGCCGCCCGCGGTCAATCGGCAATCGTAAAAAATGAACGGGCGTCGAGCATCCGCGGGTCGTCCGGCCGGGGAGAAACTCGATAAATCAACGCCAAAAATTAAGTAGGAAAGTTTCAATGTTGCAAAACGACCGAAGGCTTATTTTCACTGTGAATATTTATCACATAATAATATTTGATGGATTGTTCCCACATTTTGTGATGCCTTTATTTATGTTCGATGTACAATGTGAGCCTTTTATCATCTCCAAGTTCGCCTGTATATTTTTTCTGTCGTTAGAATATTTAATATTATAACTGTCGAACCGATACGATTATCCTTGAGACATAAAGTACTCG
Source organism: Atopsyche davidsoni (assembly GCA_022113835.1). Classification (NCBI taxonomy): domain Eukaryota; kingdom Metazoa; phylum Arthropoda; class Insecta; order Trichoptera; family Hydrobiosidae; genus Atopsyche; species Atopsyche davidsoni. The sequence continues at coordinate 6,030,911 of JAILWY010000021.1, forward strand.
TGTATACAATACACAATAAGATGAATGATATCAACCTTGGAACCTGCGGACTTGCGTTACGCGATACTTATAGCCTTACATTATCATGATGGTTTAATTTCACATTTGATAAAATCACTTGGTATTTAATTGGTATATTCAGAATCGGAGCAATAACGTTCTGCTTCGAGCTCTTGTCAAAATGTTGATACAAATATTAACTTCAAATACCGATGGGGTTTTGGACGAGAATCGTCGTTGCTGGCGCGGCGCGGCGGGGCTGCTCTGCTCCCTGCGCGCGTCGCGGACTGCACCGGCCGAGGAGCAGCGGTAACTCTGGCGGCAGGTGCACGTGCAGCTTTACTTTATGCATTGCGCAATGTGCATTGTAATTGAAAATTCAACACGCGCCGGCTTGTTTGTTTGGTATTTATACTTCCGCTCAGAGATAAATTATTTTATTTTTTTGTACGACTTGAAGTCCCTGCTTTCTTTTATCGAGTTCAGCGAGGGCAGTCGAGGCAAGGCGAAGCGTGGATTTAATATGCCGCATTGATGTTTTGAATTATCTAGTGGTTTGGGCATTGTATCTACGGTGGCAATTTATCTTGCGAAAACAGCGATACTAAAATGCGTCACTACCTATCTCACTGTCAATTTTCACAAGTAGGTGCCACCGACCTAGCACTTTCGTATGTGAAACGAATTACATATCTGTAATATATTTTTTTGTGACGACGTTGTTATTACGTGAAAAATATATTGACACATATCAGCCAAAGGCTTTCTTTCTTATATGATTGATCTTCTTCCGAGTTCTTCATCAAGATTGAGGACAGGTCCTTCGTTTTTATATACAAAAATATATGCCATATTACTTGTATACAATCGATATTGTAAGTCACGGTCATATCCGAAAATAGTATATTTATGAAGTGTTTATCTTTCTATGGAAGTTGATAATATCTGATAAATTATTGAATTATTGAATTATTAAAAACAAGCATACGAGTTTAAATAGTTTGGGATCATAATTATAAAATCATGTAGTAATAAAAAAAAACATTTATAGTCATTGAAATCAGGAAAAGACTCTCCCGACTTGTGATTGGTCGACAGTGAAACATTTTCAACCATTTAATAGAAACGGTTTTTTTTTATAAATTAACATTTTAGGATATAAATTTACTGATCAAATATAATTCCACCTTATAGTTTGATTACTTTCGGGTGGTTAAATTAACTTCGTGGGCAATGCACCGTTACTCAATACAATCTTCAGAATTGAAGAAATATTACTATGAAGAGTATTCACCAAAGTCCAATGCAGATTAATTACCACAACGGATAATAATAAAATAAAACTAAGTGGTTTTGGAGACTACGTTTATTTCACTTGTAGCGAGAACTCTTTCGCCGAACACGGCATCTTCAAAACTAAGTCTATACAGTGAAATAAACGTAGTCTACAAAACCACTTGGTTTTATTATAATAAAATGGAGTATTACACAATAAATACCAGTTCCATTATTTACAAAGGATAATGTTACAGAAAATAGTATAATATTAGCACTGTAACCAGAATGCTATTGTGTTGAGTTATTGTTACACCTTTTTTACTCTTTTAATATTTAATTTAAAAAAAAAACTATTTAATATTATTTATTATTAACTGAAAAAAAACATCAGATGTACATTTTTCGCTGTTTTTATCTAATCTAGATATTATACACGTGTTTTGGATTGGGGTGAAGCAGTGGTCACTACGCTCGCATTTGATATCGAAACAGGGCTGAATTGTTATCAGAAGGAGCGGTCCGAGTGGAATTTCACAATGCGGCAGATAGCGGCGCGGCCGTGTGCGTGCGAGAGTGCACACGTGGGGCTCCCGATGCGGAGCTGCAGGACTACCAATACCTCGAATCCATTTAAAAATACACAATGGGGATTTTACCCAGAATACATGCATGATATATGATGCGCCCTGTTTCAAAATTCTCGCGAAAGTCAAGGCAAAATTAAACAAATAAACAGTACGTAGTAAAATCTTCAAAGAATCGGCTTTTTTTTTTCACATTGAAAGTACATAAAATTCGTTTAGCTTATTATTTTTAACAAAATAAGGTGATATATTCTATTAAAGATAATATCATATCAGATTATATAAATTACAGTGAATTATCATATGTTTTTTTTTTCTTTGTATGCATACAAGTATCATTATCAGTTTTGATTACATATATATTTTTTTATAACATTACATATTTCCGTTTTGAAAATTCCCCGTGAAAAGCTTCAAGCAAATGATAAGAAATGATTTTATAAACTCTTTGAAATGTAACAAGCATCAGCATACAAAAATAATAATAAATTCTTTTGGTTTTTTTTTTTTACTGTACTTGTGTAAAGACCTCAATGGTAACAAGCTCGCTGAAGTATATAGTACTGTATAAATATTTGTAGGCAGCCCGCGACGGCGACGCCCGGGCCGCTCGCGGTCGGAGGCTACGCCAGTCCAGCGCCGGTTTGTGAAATCCGTCCGATCCTTGCGATTGTTGGGTTAACACGAATTCTCAGCCTTGGTTCCGATTAACCCGCGAGCGCCGCCGAATGTGTGTCAGGCGTAATCGAATTATGCTCACTCACATCTGCATGAAAGGCCCGCCGCTGCTGAATGCTATTATTTAGCGCGGCGGCGGCGCTTCTGTCTTACGTGGACTGCGAGGAGCCATTGGTAATGTTACAAATGCAAAAAAAATGCCGGTGATTTACGGTTTGATGTAATAATCTGCTCTGTGATTTTATAATAACACGTTGGTTATATGTATTTTAACTTTCGATGATGTTTTCGATGAAAATAGAAAGTTATCAAATACTACAGATGCGAGTATTTTCAGTGTCTGCGACAAGGGTTTGCATCGCATATTGTGATAAGTACGTGCAAGGGCATGGCTATGTATGAATGGCTGACTGATAACACGCTTCGCTTAGCAGGCACAACACTTATTGGCTCTCGTACGAGGCACAATACCGGGTCATGGTCTTTTAATAACAAAATTAAACCATATTATTAATCAGATTGTCACGCATCTCATGCCTTAACCCACTATTTTGAACAAAAAAACAATATTTCGTATTTTTCACCAACACAAAGACACTCAGGCCAAACGTTTTTTTAATGAATTTTCAACATTTATATCTATTTTCTTAGTTTATGATGTGAAATCACAACATTGTAGTATTGCCTGATCCTTGAAATTATAAAAAAAATCAAATAATTCTTAAAACCAAACAAACTCTGTCTATAATTTTTGCAATAGACCATTAAATTATCAATAATTGATCCCATAGATTTACTAAATATTTTGATATATATATATATATAGTAAGTAAATAACGTTTTGGTCGGTTTCACAAAGTATTGGAAATGACAGCCTTAAAATGCTTACGGGAAGAGTAGACGCCATAAAACTACGCTGCGTGTATGCACGGATAATAGCGATTTTTTTTTAACTGTAATATCATGATATGTAATAAATAACAAGTTAATTCAACGTATATGCATATTGACGTTTACTTTGTTGACTGAATTTTATACGAGCTTAAACCTAATAAGACTTGCTGGGAAAATTACAAGATTTCCCGCAATACGTATCCACAAAAAGATGTATAACTTAATATGTGTAATGCTATTGTATTATAAATACAATACAATTATAAAGATAATGTTATTTTAAAGTGTGCCATTTGAGACACACGCCAATGACAAAAACTCAAACAAATATATTTTTAATTTTTAAATGTGAATTTCATAATTTCTTGTACTTTTATTTTTAAAAATCGTTTCTCAATACTGAGTGTTACGTCCACTTTTTATAATATATCTCAGTCTCCTTACGGAAATATGGTGCTCTTTGCAGGCCCAGTCATCTTACGTGATCAGATCTTCCCTGTAACCAGGAGAGAGGAAAGAAGAATCGTAAGATTTTCGTCCTTCATTATAATATTAATATTTTCAATAAATTTTCCGAAGCACATTGTGTGCCGCAGTGGTACGGAGATGTCGATATTACTGATTTGAATGCTCGACTATTGCAACGGGTTATTTAGTAGTTAATATTATTACTATCTATGTGTAATATCTAAACCTACTTGCGATTTACATTTCTCACGCAAACTTGTTTAAGAAATTCTGTATGTAGCTTGCTATGATTATTGAGTTAGATATACGACATCCGCTCTACACTCACTGGCTACTTTATATATTTATTTATATTAGTGCCATAGATTCAGCAAATACGCGCAGTGTGTTTTTTATTTGTTTAAAACTAATAAGTCCATCCGCCTTTTTAACCCAAATAGTTTTTTTTTATATAATAAATATACTTTATTCAGTATTGGTTGATTATATCAAATGATTTTTCGAGATATGCGAATGACTTATCTCAAACTAGTCATTGTCCTACTCCAACAGACAACAGCAATGTGAAAACGGGCACTTTACAAATGTATTAATGTGAGATGAATTAGTGAATTCAAAACAAATTACTGAGTTTTAACCACTCAGTAATTTTTTGATGGTATATAAAGTTACGAGATTTTAAAAATATCTTAAAATTCCTTGTTTTTCTCGTACATCCTTGAGTTACTGGCTGTTGCATTCATATCTGGGTTTATTTTTTTCTTTCATTTTTTTGAAATTATAATTCACGAGTGTGGTGTGCTGATCAATGCACTTTACGAAATAAGTAATGGTTCAATCGAGCCTTAATAACTGTATTAAGCTCGTATCTCCACGTCCATTATAAAATGGGCCATCGCGCGGTGTGTTATAATTTTAGCCATTTTGACTGTGCAAACTTAAACTCTAATTATCGTTAATAGGCACTCATTGCTTTGAACGCAGATTAAAATAATTAAACGTGCAATTCATGTTGTATGAAATCTTAGCTAGAAGTTATAGTCTTTTTACAGGCGGAATTCTATGGATAGTGAACCGTTGTAAGTCCAATGAAGGATTGTAATCTCGTTCGACTTTCTTCAATACTCAGATAGGATTCAGTTCAGCTTTTAAGTTAGAACATACGAGCTTTTTTTTATTACCTAGTCATCTCATAATTTACTCGTCAATATAGGAACCAAATGTGTGTTCAGCTTTAAGAGTATTCGACATTTTTAACATTTCTTGCAATCTGCTGTCTACATATGGTATGACATTGTATTTTCCATGTCACATAAATACGATAATTCTTCTATTATCTAACGTTAACCGGAGAACAAAACATTTTTTAAAGCAAACAGGTCTTAAGGTTGAGTACACGAACAATACACAGGATGTTTCAAGGGCAGATAAAAGTATTTTGCTTTTGAAATTCATAACGTGAACGAGCTTTGTTTAGGTTTATCTGCTAGCTCCATCAACCTTTCATGAGACTATAAACAAATATCGAAAATCAAACGTTCACATTGCTGAAACTCCATTATCAGTATCCGACTTTTTTGTAAAAAAATGTATCTCGTATAAAAAAAAATCAAGGGCAGTATAAAAAAATCTTTTTTAATCGTCCTAATTACCACAATCGACCAATTTATTTAAAAAGAAGTTATTGATAATTCTGGTAAGCATTTTGATATATATTGCTTTTTGAAATTTAATATTCATATAAAATATACCAAGGACATCGGAAGCATTTGCTTTTGTGGTAGATTGTGAAAAAAATTATTGAATATAATTTTTCTGAAGTCAAATATTACACTGGTTTTAGGTAAAGATATAAAATAATAATGTCATGAAGTAGTTTATATTATATTTACTTATTTTTAAGAACTGTTTTAAATTTAAAAAAAAAATATATATATATATCCATTACCCTTATTTTTCATATTCGATTTAAAAAAAAATAATAACTGAGAACACAATTGGAAGTGGAAGTTCTTTGTATCGTCTAAAGTGAATATTTATGAATTTTTATAGTCCACAAAATAAAATATATTGGTTTTTTTTGTACTTTGAGTACCTTGACCTTATTTATATATTTGAGATTTCAACACATGTCGCTGCCTTCAGCTGACATTTAAATTGTGTTACTTAATGACTTATTTTATATATATTTATCTATATATATAAAATATTATATATTATTGATTCTTAAAAATCTTTGACATCTATCGAATAATTTAAATGGTAGGGGAGTTTCATAACAAATTAAAGTGTGTAATTTTAAGGTTGTGATCGGCCTTATGTCCTTAATTGTAAGCTATATATTTTTACAGTATGACTTTCACTTTCGGCAATACGCCCATCGAAGAGGTTGGAACCAGCGGACACGGCTTCACCTGGATCCGGGTCTGTGGCGTACGTCTGTATAGCTGCTATATCTCACCAAATGTGACATTGGCAGAATACGAGGCGTACCTCGCCCAACTTGAGCAAGACATCAGGGCGCACCCTGGTGAGGTACTCCTCGCTGGCGATTTCAACGCCAAGGCCGCGGAGTGGAATTCGAGGACAACGGATAAAAGAGGCACAGCACTTGCAGATATGACGGCTGGACTTGGTCTGGTAACATGTAACGAGGGAGATAGCAGCACTTTCCGGAGAAGAACGTCGGAGTCAGTGATTGACGTCACCTTCGCGAGCCCTAGAACTGCACGTGCGCTTCGAGGTTGGAGGGTTCTTGAAGACGAGTCGTTGAGCGACCATCTATACATTTCTTACGAAATCCTCGACCGAAACCCCCTATACAATGCAACATCAGCGCCAGATCGAACACCGTCCTGGAACCTGGCGAAGATGGATCTAGACAGATTCTCTAAGAAATTTGCAACGCCTAACAACCCGCAAACCGAGGCAGGGAGCCTGGAAGAAGCAGCGCTAACTCTGGTCAAGCGAGTAAGCGATGCCTGCGACGAGTCAATGCCAAGAAGAAGCAACCACCCCACGAGAAGACCTGTATACTGGTGGAATGACAACATTGCAGCCCTACGCAGAACATCAATTGCTGCCAGACGTGCGCTCCAGCGCAAGCGACGTCGCAAAGCAGGCACTCTCGATTGCACCGTGGAGATGGCCAACGCCAAAGCTGCTAGACAATCGTTTGCATTCGCTATCAAGGCAGCCAAAGAGAAGTGCTGGAAGGACCTTTGCCTACAAGTCGATAACGACCCTTGGGGCAGGGCGTATCGAATTGTGAGGAAGAAATTAAGAATTCCGGAGGCAATTCCAGGGATAACTCTGCCAGGGATGTTGGAAACGATCCTGGACGCTCTATTCCCTACTCGCCCTCCTATGATGAACCCCATACCTGACGCTGCCACAGAGGTTGCCCACCCTTTCAACATGGCTGAACTACGGGAGGCGGCCAAAAGACTTCCGTACGGTAAAGCACCCGGCCCTGATGGCATCCCGAACGAAGCCATCAGACTGGCCGTGCGAGAAAATCCCTCAGCGCTGCTGGCTGTATACAACCAGTGCCTTGCCGAACGCACATTTCCGAGATGCTGGAAAACAGCCCGCCTAGTGCTGGCGCGCAAGGGAGGCAAACCGGCAGGCCTGCCCTCGTCCTACAGACCACTATGCATGTTGGACGGACTGGGCAAGCTGCTTGAGCGGTTGCTCAAGGTCAGACTTGAAATAGAAATTGAGGAAAACGGCGGACTATCCGACGTCCAATACGGGTTCCGCAGGGGCAGATCGACTGCAGACGCAATTAGCAGAGTCCACCGGAGGATGAAGGAAGCTAACGCCGGGACGCGGTGCACGCGCGAGTACTGTCTCCTGATCACCCTCGATGTTAGAAACGCCTTCAACAGTGCCTCTTGGGACATCATTCTCGGAGCACTGGAAAAAAAGCGCATATCTGCTTACCTCCGCCGGACCATCGCCAGCTACTTCGAGGACCGTGTCGTCCGCTACTCCACAGCAGGTGCCCCCCCAGCAGCGAGACACCTCACGTGCGGAGTTCCGCAAGGTTCCGTCCTCGGACCATTGCTGTGGAATGTGATGTACGACGCGGTACTAAACACGGAGCTGCCGGAGGGAGCGGAGGAGATAGGATTCGCTGACGACATTGGCGTTGTCGTCTCAGCGAAAACGATCAACGAACTGGAGGCAAGAACAAATGAAGCCCTCAGGAGAATCTCCCACAGCCTTGCGGAGAACAGATTAGAGCTCGCCTCCCACAAGACGGAAGCGGTGATGCTCTGTGGCAGACGAAAGTACCCCACACCTAACATCACCGTGGGTGGGGCACAAATAGTCCCGCAGAGGTCCGCCCGATATCTGGGCGTGTACTTCGACACCTCTTTGAAGTACACGGACCACATACGACGGACTACTCGGAAGGCTGCTGGAACTACTGAGGCAGTAGCAAGAATGCTGCCCAACGTGGGAGGACCGATGGAATCTAAACGGAAACTGCTGGCCAGCGTGACGATGTCACAGATCCTGTACGGTGCGGAGACGTGGGCAAACACGATGGAGATCTCCCACTACAGGAATATGTTGGCCAGCGTCCAGCGCAGAGCAGCGCTCAGGATAATATGCGGCTACCGCACAATCTCGGGAGACGCAGCTCTGGTGATAGCTGGCATGCCGCCGGTAGACCTGATGGCCCGAGAACGCCAAAAGATCTACGAGGCGAGACAACAGAAGGAAGACCTCGTTGTTATAAGGACCAGCGCGAGGGCAGACGTCACCGAGACTTGGCAACAGCGATGGGCGGCATCCACTAAAGGGCGCTGGACGCGAAGGCTCATCCCGGACATCCGCCCGTGGATCTCGCGACGACACGGCCAGGTCACCTACAGGCTGACCCAACTCCTCTCGGGGCACGGCTGCTTCGGTAGCTACCTCGAGAAGATTGGCCGACCTGTCGACGTGAGCTGCCCACTGTGCGACGACTACAGCGACGACGCAGAGCACGCCCTCTTCAACTGCGGAGCGACCGAAGTGGAGCGATGGCGACTCCGGAACAGCCTTGGCATCGTCTGGACGGCGGACGAGCTAGTGCCGTCCATGCTCAAGGACCAGCGAGCTTGGGACGGAGTCGTCTCCTTTGCCGAGAAGACCATGACCCGAAGGGAGGAGCTCGAGAGGCAACGCCAAATAGCCTCCAGAGCTCCGACCTGAGGAGAAGCCCACGGACAGGACAAAAACGGCGCTGAAGAGGATCGAGAGCTGAAGAGCACGGGACATCTTTTTCATGCTTTTCAGCTTTCATGTTTTTCAGCGCACCAAAGAATGCCAGAGACGAATAGAAGGGAGGGGAGGCAGACTGGGGAGCAGCGAAAAGTGCGCTCCCTGGGAAACTCCCCCTCACGAATGAATGATTATATTATATATTAAAAGACCAGCTGTCGGCACCCGGAAGTAGTACCACAGCGCTGCCCGGGGCCGACAGTAAAAAAAATAAAAAAAAAAAAAAAAAAAAAAAACAGTATGACGACTCGCCTGTAGCTTGTTGCATTGTACATCACCTGCAGTATAATATATGTCAATACCCATTTATTTACAAAGTATAAATACATATTTAGGTAATAATCCTTCAGCTCGATCGATCGATCTACCTTCATCGCCGAGCGCCACGGCCGTCGTATTTCGGTTATTTTTTATCATTTCGTCGCGACATACATTATTTCGTGGCTTCCTATGATTAGATGTTTTTTCTATGATTCCATGACACCGATCATGGAGACTAGCTAAGTTATATTATCGTTTTAAGCGGAGAAACTGACGATCGGGGTCGCCGGAGAAAATGTGAAACTTCCAAACAGCTGATATTTTTTTTGGGATTACTTACTTAACGGATTTTCAATGAATAGTAGCATTTATTTATGTAAAGAAATTTACAAGTATGACTAAGTAAGGTTACCTGCTGAAGGCTCACATATCAATGGTTCTTTTTTCTGTCTTACCACGTAATAGTTTCTATTTGAAAAAATGCTGTTAAAGATAGTTATCCATTCCATTAACCTGCATCTTTTTTTTCAGATTCTCCTTCAAGACTTCTCTATAGCAGTTACATTTCAAGGTATGTTAAGTTTATATATTTTTTTACATGTTGTGTTATGAAACTTGTTAAAAATATAAAAAGATGCATATATTGTTTGAGAATAATATTAATAGTATTCAAGGTAGGGATATTTGATAGTTGATACAGGTATTTGAACAATTTTAAGCTAACATCTACGGAAATAGAAAACGGTAGTGGTGTTATAGTGTATGACGTTAAATCGATTTCGTAATTAACTGCTATTTTATTCATCTTATTAATTTTAGGGAATAATAATATTTAATAAAACAAATTAAATTCGCCAAGTTTATTGGGTATCATGTTGCGTCCAATTGTTAACTACCTTCGTTCAGGTAATGACGGTTCCACTCAATTAAAATAAACAAATAAAATTCAAATAAATATCAACACTGTAAATAGGAATTGACCGGGTAATTAAAAATACTTAATATAAAAAATCTTTGGTTGACACTGTATCAGATTTACTAAAAGCATCCCTTTATTAATAGTTCATCTAATCTGAAAATCAAAACTAATAATTTTGATCAAGTTGTGATTAAGATTTGCTTTTCCAGCATCGACGAAATAATAAAAATTCAAAAAGCAATAGCACATAAATTTATAAAACTTACAATTTGTTTTTATCCGATTGAGTAATCCTCAGCAAGTTCGCCACTAGGGGATGGTCTTGTCTACTACTTTTTTTACCTTTTACACCCAACGCTCGTGCAGCTCGCCCCGGCCTGGCATTGTATTTGCTCATCATTGAGCAGCATCACGTGTAGATACTGTATAGTCTGTCCGTTCCAGAACTCCAATGCCCATGGAGTCGAGAAAACCTTGGCTTATGTAATTCGTATTCATTACGCTTTGAAAATTATTAGTAAACATGGATATTGAACTTAATGCAATTGTCATTTTAGTATTTCCGCTATTTATTTTATGTCATGATTTTAGTTTCTCTTTTGTTGTTCTAACATGAGTTCAGATTATATTTTATTAAAGGCTTATTACCTTTGTCCAACTTTACTAATTTTCTGAAAACCGCTATATAATCAATAAACACAATCAGTATTTTTTAGACTTTACGTAAAAAGGAATGCTTATTCAACCAAAACTATTAATTAGACATTTCATCAGTCATTGATGCACGGATGTGGCTGGTCAATTTTTTTTTAAATATACAGACTATACTATTACAAATCCCCGTAACCAGGATGGGATGATTCCATCAATGATGAATTTATGAGTCATCCTTTGATGCCAAAGAGGTGTTGTTCACGATCTATGTTTTAAGTATTGCATTTTTTTCATTAGAATCTTAATAAATTTAATTAATATGAGATAATCAATCTCCTCCTTTATCCGTGAATTTTTTAAATTAAAATCGGCGTCATAGTCCTCTGTGTGATTCGTAGTCGTTATTTATAATTTAGATCATTTATTGGAACCACTATAACTAAATATGCAATAACAACTAAGTATTTGTACAAAAAAATATTCGTAAAAGAAAGCTTTGTGCCTTTCGGGGGTAAGTTTATGATAGTAATTATAGTAAATAAAGAATAGGTGTATTCTTTATAGATTCGTAAATGTTTGACAAAAAAACCTTTGGCAGTGAACTTATTCTAGGAAGTGAGGATCAGACCATTTTTCGATGAGATGGAGCGACTGGCTCAAAAATATGACAGTAGACGACATCACTATATTCGCCAGAGCAGCAAACGACAGGGCGAGTTGGAGGCCATTAGTATTCAGGATGCCACCGTAGCTGGGCTCGATTCTCATAAATGATGCATTCAACAGAAGATGGGAGGAGGCAGTGAAACGACTTAAAAATTAACAAATATATTCCAGGATAATAATAATAAAAATGCAACTCTAGCGATGCATAACTATCTACAGACTAATAATAAATGATCTTAAAACGTTATATTTTTTTACTTGAAAATGTATTTTGCGTTTTTATGTAACACAAGGCTAAAGAAACTACCGGAATTCAATGAAGGTGAACCATATTTCACCAGAATTCTTGAAAATGCCATGGAAAGGCTAAAGTTCTTTAGAAAAGTTTTCACATTTCATGTCTTTTAAAAATACTAATTGATTTTAAGCTGTAACCGCATTTCACCTTGATTTTTACTTGTCATTAAGCTCCCACATCTTTACAAATGCATATTTATAGCCATATAATATAACAAGGAAATATTTTGACATGAATTTTACATTAAGTTTTATGAGTATATTAATACAATAATGGAGATAAAATAGTAATAAATATTTTTGTTTCCTTGATATCGTAATCCCAAATGTTAAGACAATAACTGTGGTTTTACAATGCCACGTTCCTATAAAGTATTATTTGAATAAATATGTATTTGCAAATTTCACTGCTGGTTCAAGGCAGACGTTTGATTTTTAATATTTATTAACATCCCGTTAGCCTGAATATTTTTTATTGAAAATGCAGTGTATTTTGCGTAATTACCTACTTATTTTCCAAGTCCGACGGCTATTACGACAAACACGTCCTTTTCACGTTCAACCATTTCCTCGTGACATTTTTTTCTTTTAAATTTTCACGATTAAAATTCTAAAAATATGTTACGTTACGCGTTATATAAGACATAAAAAAGTTTACAAAAAAAGTAATAATAGAGACTACAGAACAGAAAAAATTAAATCTTTTTTTCAATTGTGATTCAGTCGAAACATTGCAATCTTATTTTCTTGCAATACTAGGTACGATAAGTATGTGATCCTTTTATAGTGATCGCGTTTTCGCCCGGCGGCGACATTTCATGATACAAATATATAATGAATCTAAAGTTTATAGTAAAGTTTTTATAAATTCGTTTAGAAGTAAGTATACAGTTTTTCAAGAACATGAATAATTTTGCGGCGTGTTCCTAAACTGGCATAAATAACAATAAGTAGGTGGGCTCCCTAAGCTCCCAATTAGCTGGTATCAACGCTGACGTCACAGCTAGTATCGAGTGGCCCCTCTCATTAGGTCGCATCTTTGCATAATTTGACCTTTTTAATTAATTCGACATAGTTAGTACCGCGAGCCAGAGGTCTCCTCGGGCGCATGTCGGACGTTAAAACATTTTCCATTATGGCGAGCTGTTACGCCACGGCGAGCCTCTCGTGGTTGCGCAAACGTCTCTGCTTATTTCGTGTGTTAATTATGTCAACTCGCCGTGCGCGGCCGCTCGGCTGTGCGAACGCTTCACTTTGATGAGTGGCGTGGCCTCTGCACCCTGAAGAAGTGAAATATATTTGTTAATCACGAACAATGTGAAAATTATTCAGTTCAATGTAGCTTCTGGTACTTGCTTTCTATGATTTTGTTTATTCTCATATTTCTTTGTAAGAATATAGGAAAATGAAAAAGATTAGCAATCGCATGCACAGTATTTGCTACGATATATATCTTTGATGTTTATATTCCTCTAGTGATAAAATATGTCATAAAATTTTAACGGTCTTTTTATTACAAAATTTTAATCGTCAAAATGCAGCCAAGTAAGAATCCTTGTAAAGAATGCATGTAATAAATTAGTGTGATGAGTCCATCAGGTTATTTTGGCGCATAAACAGAGATGTTAAATATTTAATTTTCATTGATTACTTTTAATGTAAGTTTTACCTGTTTATTACGTAATAACTATTTATTTGATAGTAATTCTTCGAGTTTGTTTTAATAACAATATACACTATGAAAGGTCGTAATTCTCTTTATATTTTTAAACATTTTTTATACCTGCGCATAAATGTAACGAAAAACACATGTAGCATTATGATTACGTGTTTTTGTCACGAAAAATGAATTTATTTCTCAAAAGGGTTTATTTTAAATTTTAATTCAATCTAATACAGCCGAGTTTTCCACGTCAGGTGTCATGGCTGAATTAAATTTTCTATTATTGACAATTCGACTCAATTGGCGCTTGGTTGGCAATATTCAAAGTATGTAACCATCCAGCCTCCCGCAACCCTACCCTACTCCAAACAAGATGTCAATGATATTAGTCGCAGTCGGCTCGTGACATTGTTCAGAGGGTAATCAAAGTACTCTTAATTTGTTTATTGTAAATACTATATCGCTAATCAAAGATAAACTATAGTTGTTGCTGCAAAATCGCTACAAATCTGAAAAAAAACATAAGAAGCGAATAGAGGTTATTTAGTCGTAATAATACATTTTTGCGAAAAAATCGGCTTTAAATAAGAGGGTGATTTTGACTTGCCACTTTTATAGACGGTGCGTTCCTTGTATATTAACACACTACCGCAATCAAAATTGAACAAAATCGTTTTATTCTTGGGGATGAAGAAACATAAAAAGATGTAACTCATATGTGCACATCTGTGTTCAAGCAAGACGTTATATTTCTAACATTCCTTGACTCGCCTTAAGCGACGGTTACAATACTGAAAGGTGGTGGTTCTAATGAGACAGTTTCCTTTGTGATACATCTTCAACGGGCTCTTGATCTCACAGCGTTTTTAACTGTTATTTTTCTCTTGGTTTTCTGGTGATCAAAATACTTTGCCATTTTTGGGAGGCCTCATAATGCCTTCCTTAAATTTAATTAGTTTTTCATTTTCAATCTGATTTTCTTAATGTTCATCTTTGTTGAAAGTTTCTCCTAATGTGGAATATCATGAATTCTTGGGATGTGCCTGGCGCCCGCCGCACGAAAAATAGTTTCATAACGCTGTTTTAGAATGTCTCGGAGCTGTATAGTCGTAATAGTCGTAATAAAACGTCGTTTTCTCTTTTTTGGACAAATTCTATTAAATCGAAACTTTGGAGAAATTTAAAATAAATAGGTACTATTATTTTAATTTTTCAAGTATTGATAGGAAAGGTGAATAGCCATTTCTTTGTAATAATATATTTAAAAAATTGTTCAACATTTCTGCATTGGATTATTTATTTTTTAATGCATATGTTAATACAACGTATAATAAAGCTCCAGGGCCGAATGACATAAATACTGAATTATTTTTTCAAATACGAATTATTTTATTTATCAAATAAATGTGGGCCTATCACAGGTATTATTCATGTTTTTCTTCATAATGAACTGTACATTAATGTTGCGTACACTAAATAATATTGCTTGCCAAGTTTTCATGCATGCGGCATGTAACTATGTTGAAAGCGTATTTTGTTTAGTAGGCAAATACTTCATTTTTGGTGTAGGTGTATTTTAATAATTCCTTTGAAACACTAAGTGCTTCTTTATATTTTAGAAATCGAGTTAACCGAAAAAGGAATAATAAATCATAATTTTACTTTAAATCCTTTTTATTAATGTACAAATTATACAGTTTTTAGTATTCTTCAAATAGTGCTTTCCAAACAAAGCGAACGAACGCAATTTCTTATTGTCTAGCCTCAGATTTGCACAGCTGAAACGGACGCAAAAACCTCGCTTATTCTTTTCACCGTTTGACAAAAAATATGCCACTAGGTTAAATTGCTAATTGTAAACAAAAAAGGTAATTTGCGACAATCTCTCTCACTCTGTTAGTTTCTCTGGCACCAAATAAAAAAATAATTATAGTAATAGGCACTAAAGAAATATAACTTTATACTTTATTTCCAATACCTCAATCCACTGTGGTTTAACGAATTTTATTTATACAACAAAAACAAATATGAAAAGTATTTTGCTATCTGTGAAATCTCAGTAAGTTACCACTTCTATATGCGGGCTTCTACAGTCATTAGAGAATATTTTGAAAATGCCTTGACCGGGAGTTTATCGCTGGATCTCTGCTTTTGTATCGCCGTACATTATAGTTAAAAGTCCTCGTACATCTCCTATAGTAGCCGTAAATTATGTATAGTGTTGATTTCTTATCTGTGCCAAAATATTATCTAATGAATTTCAATTTGCGTATTTGGAAATGTAGATTTTAAATAAATAACACAAAATAATTGGTGATATTTCAAAATGGTGGTTTTTGTGTTCCTGGTCGTGGAGTCCGGAATCTCCTGCCTCGTGTGCTCCCTGCTACTGCGCGGCCGCGAGGTAATTTATCGTTTTCCTGAGCCGGTCGCTCCACTTCGCGTACAAACGTGTGTCTGCTCCCCCCTGTCCCGAGCCACCGCCCACAGTAACTAGCCTTTCAAGGCTTTCGTCGTCACGGCATGCATTTATTATTTAATAAAAGTGGCTCATCAATAAATTAATGACTTAATGACAAGCCTCGTACACTGCAGTCGTATTTTGTACATTCAATATTCAATGAGTTCATTTGAGGCAAATATAATTTTTTACTGTTTTAACTCACCAATTTAATAAAAAAAACAAGTTAAATTTTGTGTGTTTTAATACGTATTTAATACATATTTATTGAGTATTATTACTCTATTTAATCTTTATTTCTATTCTTAAGGGTAATTCGTATTAATTTTAATTTTAATTTTATGTTTTTGTGAAAAAAAAGAAAATTACGTAATATCTTTTTTAATTTTAATTAATACCGACTTTCTCAGTAATCATCCTGCATGGCATCGGCTTGGGTTCGAATCCCAGCAGTGCACGTAGCCACTATTATATAGGTTCTTTTTGTAGTAGTTTCACTTTACATTTGATGTGTGCACATCCTATTTCTATTCATCGTAAATTTTAATTGAAACCATTTAAGTAATAATTAATTACAGGTCCATAGCAGTAAACAAAATTTCAATTATCGGATAAGTTAATTAACAGTTTACACCTGCTCTGCTTTCTTCTGACATCTGCTCAGGGCAGTCTTATAATTAGATGATATGCATATTGATTTTATTTCTTTTCACACATGCCCAATTTTTATTAATTTCATATTTAAAAAATATAGATATAGTATAATAATATGAGGTACTAAATTTAATTAACATTTTTGTAATAGAGAGGTCCTTGTGAGAATAATGAGGACGCTTTATGAATTGAGAGGACGCTCGGCTGGCGGTCACACCGGCAGTCACATTGTGCGACGGAAGGCATAACTTGATGGACTCCAGCCTCCTGCCTCCAGCATGACTCAGACTTATCACAGCAGGTCATATTTTGACACTTGTCGAAATAAAAGTTTAAATTTATCATGACTTTTCTCGTTATTTAAACAAACTTGATATCTACCTCTTAAATAAATTTCCAGGTAATTTAATTCGAAATGATTGTAATTGATTGTTTAATTACAGTATTTGTTTAAAAAAGTGTCTGTGCTAAGTTATTCAAAACTTTGTTACATAAAATATGTGATATCTTCGTTCGTATTTGATTTTTATATTCAGGTGTGTTTACATGTACGGTGACGATTAGGGAAATTATATTTCCCGACATTTCAGGGAGGTGAATTTCTCAGAAATAATGAAACTTCCCTAACATCCGTCGGACGTCCGCCCCTCGGTGGAGTGTCACCCACAGGCTTTGGGACTTCCTCGCCGAGTACTTACTCCTACATATTTCCTTTAATATAGCTTAAGGAAATTAACCTGTGCTGTATAATAGACAGCTTATTCTGTATTATCTTCAAGGTAGCATTTGTAGGCTTATTAAGTATCAAAGAAAAAATCTGGGTAGTATTAATATAAGACCGTTAGGGGCTAAAGTCAGTTATTTCTCTCTGACTTTTTTTTCTAAACGGAGAGTATATAAATCTGAAAAGGTCATTGTGGAAGTCTACTTTTTATCATTTCATGGATAAAACACTGCAGTCAAAAAACAGCATCAATCGAATTAAGTAGTGAACAATTATTGAGGTGTAAGTTTTCTCTCCAGGACAATAACGAAATGTGGATTTCGTGATTTTCGTTTAAGGTTAAGTATAACATTATCACACGGTGGAATATAACGTAATTTGAATATCAAAAACTCCACCATGACACGGAATAACCGGGTTAAGCAGTGGTTTGAGCGACTGCGTAAGTCGTCCGGCGGCGCGGCCGGCGAGCGGCGGCAGTTGACGGTTAATTTTCCAAATAGTTTGGTCGTTCGGGACGACGCGCGGCCTCTCCCCGCGAGGCCGGCCCCTGCGCACTTCACGCTCGGGAGGCTTCGGCGCATTTCTTCCGGGCCCGCCAGTAGGGCGTCGTCTCGGCGCCCAATAAGCGTGAATCATCATCATTAAAGTTTCACCAGCGCATCGGGTAGCTCCGAATGAAAGGGCCCGGTCGACGCGCGGGCCGAGTCTAACCCGCCGGTGACTAGCTAATACCGCTCACATTTTTTTATAAGAGCAAAAATTTTATTTAATGGTTTTATAGTGAAAGCATCTATTTCAATGAAACACTGCTCTTTTAGTTCACTGTAATATTTTTCATTTTTTGTATTTTTACTAAAGATGATAAAACTGTTGACAAGTCGAATTATCGCAGAAAAACGAACATTTAATGATATATCCACTATATAAATAGTATTTTACTAAGTATGTACACTTTTGCAAAATTTATGTTAAATTAGGGTTTTCTTTTCTATCCAAATACGTGCTTCGTGCGAAAACTTGACAGAATTTTAACAAGTACTATATTCAACCAGTCGATTGTATAGGTACATCGATCACTTGGTTTATTTAAATTTAAGCGACAATCTTGCAAATGAATATATTTATTTTGAATTGCTGGAAACGTCTAGTCGCCCCCGGGTTGCCTCGGCGCGCCGCCGGTGGTGTTATTAATCATTTCGGGTTGCGGACAACTCGTCCGGGAAAAGTGGGGTGATGATACACCCGGGCCTGAATTGTCCTTCACGGGAGTGTCGCCATAATGATGATTCAGTTTTTTATGGTAATGACCGGACTGAAAATTCTTCTGCGGATATGAAACTTTACTTAGTGAGTTTCGGGGAATGAGTTCTCGGAATGTTAATGCTTCTTTTTGTGAAAACTTATTTTTGCCGCTATTTTTGTTGATATCATTAACTTTTTATCGTGAAATTTTTACGTGGGTGCTATCTTTAATTATTATTTTTCTACCTTTTTTTTATTGTAACTGATAAGAATCAGCACATAAATTATGTTGTCCTATATTAAAAATGCTATTGTGAAACTCTAATTGACATTATCATTACGGTCACACCCTGGGCTGCGGCACTTTGGCATTGTGAACATTCGACTTTCTGCCTCCATCAAAAGCTATTCTGGACTTTGGCTTTTACGCCTCATGTCGTTCATGTTTATAATGCATATATTTTTTTCGTGTTTATGACAATTGCAGTGCGCTCAATTATTTAAGCGAAAAGTTGACTACTTTGACTCGCTCTACCCGAGATAATGGAATTGTATATTCCTGTATTATGCATACACATTAAAAAAAACTTATGAATCTAGTTTTTTTGGATTCACTTTATCAAGATTAAAACTCCAAAAGACCTTAAGGCACCAAAAGACTACAACCTGGATTAATAAAGATGTAACACTCATTGGATAAATATATTTTTTTAACTGCGCTATGAAATGTACATATTTTTCGAATCAATGATAATATTTAGCAATGTATTTCATCTTAAAATACCCTATGTAGCCCTCATGTAAATTTTATAAGATTATCAAAAAAGTAACATTTAACTATTTTTACGGCTAGCTTGAAAATTTGTGCTTGTTAAATATGAATAAGTAAGTATTTTTTCAAAATAATAAAAATGATTCATTTTATCAAATTAATACAGTGCAATAATCAGTATCACTAAAATATTTTTGTGTTGAATTGATGTATAGTGCAAATAAAAATTATTTTAATTTTATAATATGACAACACATATTATTATCTAATAAATATTGTAAATTCTTTTTTCCGGTATATTGACGATCAAATCAAGTTAACATATTTTGTATTCATAGACTAGAAACTGTCTAGAATAATAATATTTTCAATGTTAATTATTAAATATGTTATTGATTCGTAGATAAAATGGTAATTAAATGGCAATAATTGGAATCGGTATATAAATTAAACCTTCATTCATAAATACTTACTCTAACTAGAAGGCTGTCAGCTTCATTTATTACCCTACGTAATGCTTTTATGGAAAATGCATTTAAGACGTTCGTAAACTTCACGACTGTAAAATCAATCATTAAGAACGATAAACCAAGTTTATAGTTTAAACTTGACTTTACGATGAACTATGCGAATATCACTGTAACTTAAAACTAAAATTTTTGATACTGTCATTTTCTTCCAGAAAATTAATTCATTTAATTTTTTATTCTATATATTGAAATAATACCTCACTGTATAGTTTTTGTATTATTGTGGATAAAACATTTAAACTTACAAATAATTATATTGATCAATCTATAAAATTAAGTATTTTTAACACATCTAACAAACTAACCGTTAGTTTTTGTGTCCATTTCGGCACTTGGCACAAGTTAATGCGAGCGAATGCAACAACAAAATTTTCATCGAAAAGTTTTTATATAAATATTTTTTTCACTGAATGGTTTGTTTTATATAAATATTTGGTAATACTTTTGTATTTAACTATCGCAGTTCTCTGAAATGAATACTCGACAAAATAATAAGAAGAACAGTCTATTTGGGAGTGTAGTGTTATTCAGTTCGATTGTTGCAATGTAAACATCTGATAGACGTCACCTGAGACATACTACATAGTAATATTCATCAATTGCGCTTTTTGTTAAAAACAACCAAAGGTCGGTTATACTGTTCTCCGTCGCTTTTCCACTCGAAATATTCCGATGCTCAGTCTTAGGTTTAATGTTTACCTGTACTTGTTCAGTTGCCTACTTCAAAAACAGTCATAAATTTACTTGAATCGCTTTAAAGTTCGATATAAACGTCTGTATCGATCATATATAATTCGAGTTATTGAAGATTGTATACGGTCCTCTTATTTATCGATCGTTGTTTAAACAGTTAAAATAAGTCGTAAAGAATACTAACAGAAATTATTTTTTTTTAAATTTAATATCACGGTGGTATATATTTTTCATTTAATTTAAGGTATCAGTGTTCGTCGGTCTGACAAAAATACAATCGTAGGAGTTTTGATGTTTTGGGTAGCTCCGATTGGTAATTGACCCCACCCTTGTTTTTATTGGTTTTTTCATGGTAGTTAACAAGTTTGTGTTTAGTTCATTTATTGCTAACGATTACGAATAAATAAACAATTAACATTATTTCTGCGATTAGATTCCAATCACTTCTAATAAAACAAGGCCTAAGTCAAGCATCAGTTTCGTCATAACTCTTCAAGGGTATGGTTTCCGTTTTAGTTACTTAATTAATTTTGATTCACTCGTGATACGTCATCGTCAGGTTTGAAGGTTCGTTTCCCGTCCAGATTAGTTTAATTAAAATATTTTAACAAATATAAAACACAGTAGTATTTTTTAAATATATTTAGGTAGTCAAAATAAAATTTATACCTTGTGTGAAAAGTTTTCACAAGTTGTGTTTACATGCACACACTTTTTATAAAAACAGATACCTTAGCTTTAAGTATTAAAATCGGTGGTCTGCATGCTCAGTATATTTTTTGTTGTGTCAAGATTTAATTAGTAACAGATTATTAGCGAAACTCATTACCGGTGAGTACCGGCGTCTCAACTATCTGCAATAATTATCGGAGTTAATAACAGTAATTGATGGATCGCTTTCTCAAATAAATCTTCTCAACAGCTTCCGTTCCGTTCATTAAGTGTCAAAGAGTATTTACGAAAAATGTAACATCATTTTTGAATTGATGATTACATAAAGCAGGGGTTTTAAAGATTTTTTTTATTATTTGTAAATTATTTATAAAATGAACTATTTTATTAAATAATGTTTTTAATAAAATGAATACCACATATGCATTAGAAAAGCTATATTTGCTATTCCGTTAGCATTATCAAACAAGTAATAATATAAAATATGTGTAAAAATTACAAAATAATTAAATTAAAAATATTAAAATGGAATTTAACCAAGTACTTTCTATCAAAAATATTGAATATTTTATTAAAGAAGGTAAATCCACGCGGATAAAGAGGCTTCATAATATTTCTTGGGTTTATAACATAGCACAACTATAATGTGTTCATATTTCAGCATCGTATTTCGATACACGCAGCTACCTAGTTAAAAACATGCGTCTCACTTGTGAAACTTCATCCCCACGAATCGTACGCTTTTTGCTGTTTTCTATCTGTGCAAAAATGTGGACATCAAAATCAAATTCTGTTTAGAAATATTTTAGCAAAGGTTTCGTGAAAGTGTGAATCCCAAGATGTTTCTACAAGCAACCGGTGTAATTTTTTTCTTTTCATTCCCTTATTTGTGCTTTACACTGAGCGTGTAAAAAGGCTGCCCACCGACTCCTTAACTCATCGCTGGAGGTGACATCTAACATCTGACAGATATTTTTATCAGTTAGGCGCATTTGAAATTATATCTTCTTTCATTTTATGCGTATGATAATTTTATAAACTATTCGTATATTTATTAAAATAATTTCGCATTTATTGTCTTCCTTTTTTTAAAGAAACAAAAAAAATAGGTCGTTATTACTGATATTGTTTTTTACGCCTTTATGTAAGTGTGCTGCAGTAACTGGCGACTCTGTTCATTATATATGCAATGTAATAAATTTTCGTTACTCGGTAACAGTTTTATTAATTCTTGGTGTTTATCGCCCGCAGTGATTAATTTTATGTCCACGAGTCCGCCACGAGAAGTCAATAAATTATTGTCTTCTTCTTAGACGGCAATGTATAAAAACAACGAGACTAATAGCAGAATTTCACACGGAAGTCGTTTTTTTAGACTGCCTATTGAAGTACTACATTAAGTCTATCTCATCATTTATCACCAGCACGCTCTCGTGAAAGTTTCTAACCACTCTATACTCGGTGCACAAACTCATGGTATCATCTGAAAACATGGACGGGTGATACAATGCATATTTTTTATTTTTTTTAGTTGATAAGTCCACTTGCTTACGTGAAATATATGCTTTGAAAATAAAACAAGTGTTAGCAAATATCTAAATATATAAAGATAGATATGGTAGAATTTCAGTCAAGAATCAACAGTCTCACAATGAACCAACAAGCCAGCACCATCTTTATTCATCAGCGTTATATTGTGTATACTCAAATAATAATTTAAATCAAACTTAAAGGTTTGTTTTTCATTTTAATATTTCATGTTTTGCAATTCTGGACAATTATGATTTCACTTTGTATACAAATATTTTCAAGTATTATGTAACCAGTTTTTTACATCTTTATTTACCTTGCGGCCTCTTACTTGTGTGATACATTAAATATGTATTTAAAATCCTCAAATTACGTCCTCTGGAAATGAAGGCCTCGGCGTGTGCATGTTGACTCCGATATTCATTTACCGATAAAGAAAACAAACTACTCACGTACCGAGTAACATTGTTATAAGAGGTGGTTTGGTTTCTTAGACGTCGAGGTGCTTGAGGTGAGGATTTTGATGGTCTCAAGAAACCAGGCCAACTAACAACAACAGCTGCCAAAACCTATATAGCGTATTTTTTTAATATAAATTTCCTGTGTTTATGCTTTTATTGCAATGCATAGTAAAATTCTTTGTCAACGTGACAATATTTCGCATAACTCGCTGATTCTCTATATTCGACATTTTATGACGATTTCAAAATGGATGGACATCTCTCACAGTCCGGCGTTCCCGATTCCGTAAATGTACCGTGGAGTCGCCGTGTGTTTCCACGCTCTTCCGCATTTCTAGTCGTTTGGAAATATTGCAAATATTGCACAAGGAGTGGACTCGTCCGACTCGAGCGCTCGTGGGACACTTGCAAAATTACTATCGACACGCCGCCTGTGATTTATTGCACCCAGTACCATCTGGGGACTGCGATAAGCATACATTACGTACATATTGTGTGACTATCTAATACATTTAATGCTAATGTGTTTTGGATTGATTATGTTTCGATTAATATTTACTGAGTTTTCTTGATTGATGTTTTTTGACGTTTTTCTGAAACGAATATATAATTTATAATATTATGTGTTCCCAAAACGAAACACTGCTGGTAAGAATTATGCTTTTTCGTGGATATTATGTTAAAAATCCAGAGTATTTTTGGAGATAAACGATGATAGCCTTGCGTGCACCTGCGGCTCTTGCAAAATCGACACATTCGTCAGACAAACAGCGAGGAGAAGTCTGTGGCTTATGTATCAACTTTAAAAATATTTAATACTGATGGATAAAATTAAATTTTGATTAAAAATATAATTGACCTTATTATTAAATTTTGTCCGTACATAAATACAATTTTCGTGTTTTAACTTCTTGTCGAAATATCTTTTTTTTTTAGTTTCCGCACTTTAGTTATGTTTATTTGGGTATTCGTATTTAATCCTATTAAATCAATAGTGGTATCTTCCAATGTAAGTCTTTCCTTCAAATCGAAGTCAAGGTACCGATATCAATTTGTATCATTAATAAGCTTTATAATTCATCGATTACTTTCTAACCTCCTTTAATGTTGCTGCAAGACCTCGGGTATTTGATTTATTGTAGATTTAATACCAAATTATATATTTTTAAATTTAGTGAGGAAATTTTAAATTATGTAGGTTTATATATTTATATTGATTAATTCTTTTAAAAATGAATATTAGTGCTACCAGTAAAGAAGCTCTTACGTAGGCTGTCTTTGAAATTTGTTGAAATGGATTATGTATTATTTTAATAAATTAAATATTTTAAATAAGGACACGTTACAACATTCTTTCATCAATTTGTATATATAAACATCGAGGGGACTGGTTTTTAACACATTACCTGACCACCTATAAAAGTTATTACAAGATGTTATGCATTATTAATGACACGAAACGTTAACACAGTTTTCAATAAAGTTTTTTTAAAAGTTAATACATAATTATTATGTAGATGTGATAACTTAATTAGTGTTAATGCATATGTTTTAATATTGACTATAAAATATAAATGTTAAATTCTAATGTCGATTGATTGTATAAATCGTATAGATTTTCCTAAGATTTTTTTTCAAATATTTTATAAAAAATACTCCGAGTTTAGCTAACTTATATTGCGTGTGTTTATCGTGTATTTGTAAATACTATCAATAGTTTCAATTAACCTCATTTGTTTTTGTTCTAATTAAACCAGAATATCTACAAATTTTATACTTTTTAAAAATCGGTACAATTCCGAACACGCTCAAACAAAATCTTGATGACTGTTTTTCGTTACTATGAACATATCCCCTTTTGGCTAAAAATGGTGAACAAAGTGTTCACTGAAACGAAATAAAATTATCAAATATACTAACATGACTATATAGATATTTACATAAAGAGTTTTGTTAAAAGTTTTTAATTAAAAATAAACGCTTAATGATTATGAATATTTGCAAATCCAGAAGTCTCGCGCATCGCTGTGCTATATAAGACGCACAGTACAGAGGCTTTCGATCGGTTTCGGTTCAAGACAACTTTAGTGTCAACTGATTTTGCACTGCATAACATAACCCAAACCTAGAACCATATTCGTATTTTTTATAAACTTTGTATTAACTTTTTAGGAAGCACTGTAATATTAAGTAAAGTTGCCAAAAAAAAAAAAACAACATAAAAAAAGAACTCGTCATTATTTGTATTTTCAGTGCCATAATCGAGAAGTTTTCCGCTTTATTTTACTACTTTATTCAGTCACGGACATATTTTTCCATCGTAAAATATAATACCTCAATAAACTAAATCAATGTCGCTATTTTAATCAAAACTTTTTTGTACACGTGCGCAAAAAGCCTGCGGGCAAACTTCACATCCGCGAAACCTTGCGGCTCCATTTCCCCATCGCATCACATTGAGATCTTTATGCCGAGGAGATGGCTCGAGTGCGGCATCACTGTTGACATGCTTTATTTCTGCCTCGAGTAAACTTACACGCCGGGTTCTTCTTTTATTACGTTCTAACTTATTGTCTGAATTGTTTTCATTTCAAGTTCCTCCTTCTTTGAGGCTTCAGTAATTTTGTGTTTTTAATATAAATATGGTATGATAGTAAAAAAATATGAAACATCAACCTGTTGCACAGAAAATAGACAAAATTGATTTTTAAGGTGCATGCTAAAATAATAAAAGTACTTATGAAATTAATGAAATCACTTTCAAATGAAACATTAAATTATTGTATATTTAATTTTTGTACTTATTATTTTCTAATTTTAAGATAATTTAAACGTATATAGAGTAAATATTCTACTATATTATTATTTATCCCACTGTTAAAGCAGTGATCTTTATTTTTTTATGTGATTAAAATATATGTATGGTACAATAGTACAGAAAATAATTTTTTGAATGAAAAAATTATGATCATTGTGCTGATACCTAGTCTATATTTACGGATGACTAAAAGGACAATTATCTTTGTGCGATTGGAAGACAACAAATATTTAAGTATTAAAATTTATCTACACCGAAATAAACCTTATACACACATTTACAATAAATGTTGTATTTTGGTAAAAACTAAAACCTTTTTTTGCAAATAAAATGACGCTTATTGTGCTGTGCAGCCTACTTGACGATGTTGTTATAGCGGTGTGAAGTAAGAAGACCCGGTTAAATTTCGTTGGCGCTACTCACTGTGAGTATTGTTTCGCGTATTTCTCATTTACACTGCTCCGATGAGCAATCATTTCATTTTGAGACTAGAAAACATATAATATGCTTTTTAGCTGTTATTTCAAAACTTTATTTGTGTTATTGACATGTTTACATCGGGGAACTTGAGTATCACGAATGATGAATTCTTGATGGGGTAAATTTTAAGTACGGTTGTGATCTTGTACTATTTTCATTCATATTGCAGATACATTTACTTCTTCAGATTTTAGGATGAGAGTATTATTTGATTTGATATTAACGGTGTAGAAAATCTCTTCAATGAAAAATTTCTTTACTTTTGTAATTTCTTTGTAAACAAGGCTAACGTCGTAGATGTAGCAAGTCGCATACAACCGAAATCACTTCTGATCGATTGGTTATCTCGTCATTTTTCATTTGCGTTTTGATGACTAGGGCTGTTACACATAAAAGAAAGCGCGACCATTATAGAAGAATCCGATCCACTTCCATCCAGCTGTGTAGAGACCTTTATTATATTCTCTCCTTCACATTTACTTTGGTATTTTTTTTGGTTCGTTGGTTACTTTCTTCCTTTTTCACTATGCTACGATTAAATCGAACATTTTATAAGCGGTCCATAATATTTCATTTAACTTTCTCGTTCAATCGATTTAATCATAATTTTACAGAGCGTTTATGACACCTTAACATATTTAAATTAACAGCAGAGTGTAGCGGTTAATGTTACAATTATATTTATGCGGAGAAGTGAGGTTAATTGTCGTTTTTTATGAAGTGCAGAAATACTCGCGTTCGTTAAGATGGCTGGTCAATTAGTTTTTTCGGGCAGTTAGGCATCGAGTACTGGAGAGAGATGTTTATGCGCAGACCTGTCGTTGCGTACAAAACCGTTAATCTCCTCCAAAACATAAATTATTTACACGCCTTTTTAACTTTTCGATTGAAGATTATTGCATAACATTACAAGTAACCGCGCCGGCCATTTGGATAATAACATAATAGTTGCCCGATCTGTCTTTAGACTACTTGTAATTGGGAATGACTCCCTGTAAGAAGCGGTTCTCTTTTTTATTTTTCATACAGTGAAATATGATCTTTTATTTTCCTTTCTCAATCATGAATGTTTTTTCGAACTGTTTTTGTGAGACAACTTTCATAACCCGCGATTTAATGTAAATTTTTTTAACGCACTAATTTTTTTTCTCGTTGTTTTAATTCTTAATAAATCGCACACTCTTTAAAATTTAAATGTTTATTTTATGTTTATAAAAACCTTTTTTTTTTAACTTAAAATAATTGTACTAATACTATTACTTGTGACATTGTATTCACTCGTTCTTCGTCTAACATTAGTTACAAAAAGGTCGATATATTTCGGACATGAATTATATTGAATACAGGAGGTAAAAAAAGTATGCCCAGTACCGGAGGAAAGTAGGTAAATGGGACTCGCCGTAATGAAGAATAATGTTATATAAGAAATTGTCATACTGTGGGCAATTTCGAATGGCATCGGTGCTAATCGATACACTTGCATAACGCAGAATCTCGGCGAGCGCTAGTCTTCTTGCGGCACACCGGGCTGCGCGGCCGCGGGCTCCTTGCCGTTTCGTACTTTCTAAAATTCGCTTAAAGCCTTCCACCATTTCAATATCCAGATTCGCGTGGATTACTCCCTGCCCAGTTTATCCAATGATCAAAAGGATGCATTTAAAAAAAACGCATCATGAGATTTCAGCTACGAGTCCAAGGGATTGAACTGATAGTGAAACGGGAACCGCACCGACTGGATTATTATATTGTCAAGAATGAGCTCAGAGTTGACTGGTGTCATCTTTGAAGGCAGACGCCTTTTTATGCACAGCTCTTCTTATTTTAAGTTAGCTGAAAAAATAACGGCTTTTACTGATGAGACAAGGAGACGTATACAATTATGTATTAAATTTAAATAATGTTTATATTTCACATAGATAATTTTTAAAATTTTTTTTAAACCACCACAAATGCAGATTGAACGATGTTAAATACATATATCTTGATCGATTAATTTTTTTTGTGTTCTCATTAATTTCATATAATTTTTTAATGTAATTTTTTTTATCGTTTTTCTACCAATCGGATTTAATAATAAGAAAAACTACAATAGTGATTTATGTTTATGTCTATTCAATTATTTAAATTTTAATATGACACGATTTTAATGTTAAAATGTATGTTCTTCGGTATGTAAATCAATATTGAATGTATCGTTATGTAGGTCTTGTATTATCATGCAAATACAATAGACGCAGATTAGATCTGCACCGACATTGATTACGGGGACGCACAGTGGTAATGTTACGTGTGATGAGGGACTGCAGCGAGCGGGCGCCGCACCTGTGACGCACTCCGGGAAGAGGTCGCCGCCCTGTGCTAGGAAATCTAGCCTGCGTAATTCAAACGCAATAATAATAAATACACATATACCTCTTAGAAGAATTTCTTTACGGAGCTTAGTTAGTTAATCAATTTAATACTTTTAAAGAAAATAATTGAACATTTCCCTAAAAAGGAATATAAGCAATAACAAATCATTTTGAAAACTTTTAACCTTTATTTACAGATTGTAATTGTACCTGATTTTATATTTTGTAAATTGTTGAATAATTTATATGGTTTAATATTTAAAAACTCTTTCGTTTTAAATGCTTGACAACAACAATAGGTTTGTGCCCCCAAGAAATAAATATGTGTTCCCAAAAATACATTTTATTTATTAATTGCAGTTTGTCTACTGTATTATGTATAACAAAAAAATCAAACAATATAGGCAGGCATTAAAATAAATTGTTATAAATCCAATAGGCGAAACACCCATAACTCATTATACTAAAACCCTTGAAATATTGTGGTTTTCGGATTGACGTAGTAAAATAGGGTTCTTCAGGATGGTGGTATGCGTGATTTGAAGCAAATACAAACTGCTACGGGAACTCGCCTTCATAAATTGGCCATAGATTAAATTTTATATTTTAGTTTTGTGTTTGAAGGATTTATTTGTGAAGCTATTAACATTTCTCGTTCTTCATTCTTGAATGAAAACGAGACGCCATAAATACATAAATTAAGATGTTATCGAATAATGTATTAAATTAGTAACAGTATTCAAAACGAAGTCATTCTGATTTAACCTAGATTATAGAAAAAAAATAAACAAAGGCATTTCACAATTAGAAATCTACGCGGAAATAGTTGAGGTGTTTTATTGACCAATATTTGCTCGAATGTGGTTCTATTTTCACTTTTAACATATTTAGAGATTGCTTAAAGTGTTTGTTTGCTCGTTATGAATCGCCTGAGCCTTGGGACCACCGCAGTGATTTATTGAAGCATGCCGGATATTTGCACTGCCTTGGTGATTGTTATCAAGTGATGATTTCATTTAATCATCGTATTTTATATCCAGCGAGCTGTGTACACTCCAGCGGGTGGCCGAGGGCACACGACAACACAATTATCGAATGTGTATTGAAGTATCATGTAATAAGTAATAACCCCATTTTAATATTGTTGAAGTTCCTGCATCCACACTTAACTCGTGTGATGTTGATACATTCTCGGGCCTGACAGTTGTAATGTGTGGTTTACTTTGTGCGCACGTCCATCGAAATCCCGTTTGCTATTTTTTGTACTTTCGCTCGTTCATAATGGCCCCTCCCAAAACATATATGAGATTAAATTCGCGTGAGTAATTTGCTCACGTACTCCGTTTATCGCAATTATTATCTGCATAATTCATAACCGGTGATCTTCCGCCCCACTCGCCCGGTCGCATGCGCCTCCAGAGACAGAGATTGCCTACTATAAATGTATGACATTTTAAGGTCGACTGCGAGCGTCCGGAAATTTCATATCATAATTCTGTGGTGCATTCAATACACGTCCGGAAAAAAACTAATGCACTGCCGGAGGTATGTTTCTAAAATTCCAGACGATATGAGATAGCACGCGTATGACTATTGAATATAACCTCACAGCAATCAGGTTTCACGACTAAAATAATTACCTTCATTTGTACATATAAATTTATGGATATTGCTGAGTAAAGATGTGACATTTTATGCCCACTGTGAACAATCTAATATTTCAGGTTAAAATTTTCTTCCCAAGAAACCTTATATCTGTTCCGAAAAATCGTAAGCATTACCTAGCAGCGTGTATGCTAAATTCCAAAAGGCAAACAAGCAACAAATGTGTTGGATTGCATTATTATCAAAGTGCAATACTGAAAGCAAATTACATGGCGAATGGCTGGAAAATATTTATTTAACTGATCGGTCATAGAATTAAAGTATCATAAACAAAAATATGCAGGACTTTCAACTGAATATATTATTCGTTACATCTCATAAAGCTTAAAATTAAACGCTAACTCTAGAGTAGGCTTATTGGGCTAAGGTTTTGGTTCCAGCCCTATCAAATCAAATACTCTTGGAAATTGTTTACGCCTCTATCATTTGTTGAATTGTGGATTTATTTATGTTGAAATACACGTAAATCGAGTTAATAAATATCATAAGATCATTCTGAGACTCTCCATCTCGCCACACGAGTCTATTGATTTACTCCCGCGTGTGCTTAATACATTGCATTCTTTGTTTTGTAATTTATACCAAGTAAATAAGTAAAAGTTGCGTAAGTTAAAGTAATATCTATCATTTTGAGTGAAGCTTTTGTAACATCGTATTCATAAATATCGATTTTCCAGTTTGTATTTTTATCGCTAATGTTTCTTTATTCTGTAATGAATTGATACTCACAGGTTGAATAATTACAAGAAAAACTTATACATCTCAGACGTTTTCGGCGACCACTATGTTCGGCGGAACAGTTATTTGCTCAGTAGTTCGCGCGGCACAGGGCGCCCGGGTATAAACCTGAACTGTCAGACCATGAAATGGAGGAGCGGGCCGCCGTGGCAAGTACTCCCGGAGCGAATCCGATTTCGCAACTGGATTCTGCTGCGAGGCGGATACGTCGGTTATTATTCTATTAATGGGAACAGTTATTGGACTTATTTTAGATTTATCGGCTGGGGACCGGCCGTGTGACCTCTTTATTGGAATCGCGTGGCCCGCTTAACAATCGATCTAATAGTTTGGCAAACACATCAAACGACGTCCCGAGTCGATTTATTAAATACCCCATATTCACTGGAATAAGCGGCGTCGCGCTGTTCTCATTTTCATTGCTAATCTCGAATCTAAAATACCAACTTCTAATGTTTTTTTTTTAAATTAAATAAATAGACTTTAAAGTATATTATAGTACCAAAGAACGTAGAGTTTTTCGACGGCTTGCTCGAATAAGCCGCAGGAATATTCAGAGGAATTTACGACTGTGCCCAAATTGCACTATCGCGCAAAAAAGGAGACTTTTAAGTTCGAATCTTGATAGACAATTACTGCTACATTCGGATTCAAACCCGGAATCTACGGCCGCCCAGCTCTCTTTTTTAGTCTAGTATCATCTCATCTCAGTTCTCATACATATCAGGTGATTTGGTTCAAATCCAAGCGCGACCTCCGTATAATCTCAAATCCAAGGCGGCAGCAACTTCTTCATCCGAAATAGGAAATCCGCTCAGCTAAATGTATTATTGTACTAATTACAAAGCAGCCCGTAATTTCGCACAGCATTGTTAGGTCGTGTCGTTATTATTTTGTTCATTTGCCGTAACCCTGACTCGGCGGCCGCGCGCCCCCGAGGCCGCCTCGTGGCGGTGCATCGGCAGAGGCTGCGCCGCCAGACCACTCACTGCCGAGTTCATCTTCAATGCTTTTGTTATGGCATTGTTACAGTGATGCGTTTATACAATCATTTCAACTTAACAACACTCGTCATCTGAATAATTGCTATAATTTTCCCGATTGACTGTAGTTAGAAGTAACAAAGCATGATATGATTATTATATGTTTCGATATTCTAGAATTATTGTAAAAATAATGAATGTAGTCACGTTTCAAATGTTTGTATTGAAATATAATGGGCTGAAGGATTCATAATGTTGGGCTTGAATGTCACCAATCAGTTACTAGAAATCCAGAAAAAATATTTAAAAATTCTGAGATTTAAAAAAAAAATGGTTTTTAACTAGAAATTATTTTTAACGATAGCAATTAATTTATAAAAAAGTTTTTAATCTCTTCATTCAAAATGTATTATTTTTTTACGTAATGATAATATTAATTTCATTACCTTGTATTCAAATATTTTGTATTTCTTAAAAGAAACCTCGTTTATTTTAAAGTAGAACCTTTATTCAAGGGTATTCAATGTTTTTTTATCATTCAGATGATATAATCCATTTTTATAACCGCGTTTAAAATTACCGTATCATTCTTAAAAGATATAGTACCTACCTTCTGTAATGTTTGATATGATCGATTTGAATACTTACACCATGAAGTAAAAATTTGTTTTCCTGTGGTTCGTCACATACTTGTCAGACGATATTTATAACCGCATCCCCACACCGCAGCAAGATGAATACCCTCCCCACCTGCGGGGGCACGCGCCACTTGTGACACGCGTCAACTCATTCTTTATTTAATCCAGTCGGTGGTTAATATTTCACGGGGCGGGAACCGGAAGCGATTTTCAGGGATAAGGCGGAAGGGGCGGGGGAGGGCAGACGTGATGGCTCCGTGACTCCACCGCCTCGGATACAATATCCGGTCGCTGCGCCATCTTGCCTCTCATCCCTTTTTACTCGCTATTTTTTTATATAAATACACATATTTCGGAGGTAAATAATGTTTTTGCTTGGATATCAAGCGATTTTGTAGAAGTACAAGACTTTATGGCACCTTTGAGAAGTAGAAATATGTATAAACGTCTTTCTGGGTATTTTGTATTCGTGATTTAACTCTTGTTGCAAATTTATAGTGACTCAATAAAAGCCATATAAAAAATTCCTTTCATGTTTTCTTACTTCTTAAACAAAAAAAATTATTTAAAGAAAACCACAATCGTTAACGAGGCTTGTTATGCAAAATATTATTTATTTAATCCCTTATTTTGCGATGGAAATCTTATTCATTTTATTTAAATTACTATAATTATTTTGCTGTCAGCTATAAATCAATTAATTTTTTAAGAATTTTATCGTTTCAACAGATCTCTCTACTTTAGAGGTACGGTGTTAAAATTTTGTTAAATAATATTCGAGTTTTTTGTTTCAGTACTTCTACGATTTATGCTTGTCGGCTCCCACTTATGTAATTTTAAGTTTAAATTCCTTTTATTTGAATATGCCTCAGTGCGAATTTACCGTTTCTCCAAATATAATAATTGCTTATCTATTTTTGAAATGCCTATTGATCAAACATGCTTTCAATAACCTTTGAATTGCCAAGAAGAAATGCTCCGTGCGAATAATCGGGAACTATTTTGGGCGACTCCATTGTAAGCGTGTTTCTGGCGCGTATAACCTCGCTCTCTGATTCTCCAGAGCGCTTTGTTCAGTACTTAACTGAAAATGTAATATCATATCGAGTCACAGCAACGCTCCCAAACAAAAGCAATAATGCGTGTAATTTCCTTGAATACCTCAACGTATTAATTAAGTATTATAATGGATTAGTGGTTGGTTAAGTATATTGTATGTGATATTCAAATAATACACAGATGTAATAATTCTATCAATTTGTTATATTTTTTTACATTTTATTTAACAATCCCAATTTCTATAAAATAAAATAATATTTTTTTTGTGCATTAAGCTTCATATTATTTTTCTTTGTCTCATGTTGGCACAAAAAATAAAAAATATATTTTCCATCTATTGTGTTTCCACTCATAGCAATGATATTAACTGAATTCAAAGCTTTTATTGCGTATTGCAATACGTTTTTTTATGTATGATTAAATGTTTAGATTTTACAAAATTGTTATTTCCATAAATACAACTGTTAATTTTTTTTGATGAAATTGGTTTTGATGTAATCAGAGGGTTAGTTTATAATATTCAAGTACTTAGTACTTCTCGATATATAAGATAATATGCTTTTTTATTAAGTATGTGCATTGTCTGCTTGCATGTCTTTTTAAATATGCTAAACATCATGTACTTTCACAAAGTACCGAGAAAATTTGGACACGATAGACAATTGTGGACGATTGCAATATTTAACAAGGAAATGTGGAGCCTGCACGTAACGGAATCCATTTACTGGGACATCGTTGCTATAACATTTTTATTTTGTATTAAGAAAATATTAAATATATTTTCGCTATTTATTATTATTGTCTTTAGATAAAATCGTTGTAATTGGATTTTTATAAGGTGGCTTCTAGCCCCAAGCGGGCTCGTTGGTATGCATGCGTGCGCCTTTGTCACAACATTCTCCTAAAAATGCGAGTAAATACCACGCATACTAACAAGCTGAAGGGTGCTTCAGAAAAACACTTCCCCTGCCCCCTGGATATCGAATATTAAAAAATAAATTCCATGTATACTGATTTAAATCTTATATTATACGTTGTCACTTGTTACGATTGTTAAGATATTATTAATACTTTTTAGTCTTGATGCTAATGTCTGTACAAAGTACAAACTGTGCTTTGTGTTCTGAATAGTGAGAAGCCAAATTTGAGTACCTAGAGTTTGAAGTTCCTCCGAAATCGAGAGAAGCACTAAATTCGGGTTTACCTTTGTTTCCATATTCCAGGCGCGCACTTCTATCTTGAAACTGGTGGTGGGGGGTGAGTCTCTGATTATTGTAACTAATATTCGAGGGAAAAATCACGTCAAGTTAATTTATTATATTATGGCTTCATCTTTATTATCCATCTCGAGACACTACCCAAAAGAGCACGAAAAATAATTATGCTTATATTTTCAGTAAAAATTTTAAATTTTGTTATTGAATAGTATAGACGGCCTTGAGAATGCGTGTCTGAATTCAATTTCATTTATATATATATATTTTTACAAAAGATTACTATTTTCATACGAATCCTGTACAAAAAAGATTAATTTATCCCAGTGCGGTAAATCTAAACCCGACACCATTTTGTTTCGTACTAATGTTCTCTCGCGTTACGTGAGAAGGCTTGCGACTCCCCGAGCGGGCTGTCCGAGCGCCGGGGGTCGTGCCCCTCCGAGAGCGCTCGCCCCGCGCGCTCGCCGCCACATAGTGTTTTTGCCCTTCACCGGGTATAAGCTCTGTAAAGGATGGTGTTTCTTATGAAGACACTGCTGAGGTGCTTTTTACTACTGAAATATGTTTATACGCTCAGCCTTGTATATTAAATACCGCTGTATGAAACAGGAAATTTGCTTTATAAAATAATTAGTATTAATTTAGATAAATTGATGTCATTGAGTCAAAACCGTTTGTTTAAAATTATCATTAATAGCTTTATATTTATTAAAAAGAGTTTAGATTATATTTTAAGTCAAATAGAACAGATTATCGGCTGTAAGTCTCGTGTTTATTATATATATATATATATACTATTTAATTTTGACAAAACACAAACCATTCCTTTTCCACCGTAGGTATTTACATATTTAGGTCGAGAGGTGTTGATTTGGTCTACAATATCCTAATTGTAGTTGTCAACTGAAATTAGAAGCATCTTCAAGTCAGGAGTTTCCATGACCTCAGGGCTCGGGGGGCGGATCGATCGGCCTTGGGCCCCGTGTGGGCCTCCAGCTCCCCGCCACCCGTCGCCCTCTCCCACACAAAGGGCCCGCAGAAATCACAGGGAAAGGGGATTTCAGCTGGAGTATTGCTTTTTTTTATATACTCACATTTGTGCTTTCTGTCTGTCTACTTAAGCTGTTAAGCCCTCATCCGGGAAGTTAGCTCAACTCGAATTGTTTATATCAAATGTTATTTACTACTACACATAATCACATTTTTTTGATTCTGTCTTTTTAAAAATATTTTGCATCTATTTATTTATTTCTTTGCTATTGAGAGCTCATCAAAAAATATTCGGCGTAAGATTAACTGTGGTAAATATTTTAGACACTTGCTGTTGTGTGGAGAAATTTTGGGTTTTTTTATACAATCTGTAAAACGCATTTTTCAGAGCTTTGACTCTGCTATCGAAGCACAATATGTATTTTTCAAAAATATTTTTAGGCATACTGCGGCATTGTCATTTTTTAAACTAAATATCAACACTATTTGGAACATTGGTTAAATACTTTTTCATACATATTTTATTTATTAAAATTTAACGAGTGATTTATTTTATTTTACTCTGGGATGTATAGTAATTATTATATTGAACCTGTATTTGTGTAGTACAGTGATTATCTATCTTGACTTATCACTCGTGTGAAATTGATGGTGCAATTCCGGGCGGAAGAATCAGCATACGAAGTGAGCCAAAAAACTATGTTTTTCTCAACTTTAAATTAGTAACATTTTGTATGTAAATGTTTGTCTCTCGTCATTGTATCAATGCTGATAGAGTTACTCAATTATTCACCGCAAACTTCGATGCTAGTGCACTGCTACTACTTTGTCACTCGAGACTCGGATGTCTTGGCTCATAATTTATAATTGAAACAGCCAAATCTGAGTGAATCATGATTAAGCCAATAAAGTTTAACAGGCCCGGCTTGGTAGGGCCTGGCCCCGAACCCCGGCAGGGGTATCGATCCGCGGGCAACCTTGCCCGGCCCGCCCGAAGGCCGCGGCCCGCGAGGCCAGGCCAGGCCAGGTGTCCCGAGCGCCGAGCGCCGAGCCCGCGCCGAGCACGCGCGCTCCCGTTGCGAACCCCTGGCGAGGCCTTCGTACCTCGGCTCTTGTTTATCCTCTTGAAAAGTACTTTGAATTTAATAAGATTGACAATGTCACGTTCTTACTACGACTTGTTTGCACTTTTAATGTTTTATTTATTTTACAGTATTGATATTGTATTATACTAACAAAAGCTCTTTAAAATAAATAAATTCAAGAGATGCGATTATTTGAGAGTTTAGTTTTTTTTTTTTTCTTTGAACACATTCAAAAGATAAATATATTTAATTGTTAGTTTTAATTTAAAAAATAGGATTGAAGCTGCCTTTTTATTGCTATTTTTCTTGTAGTGCCAGTCGTTGCCTTTCTGAACATAAAACTACACCATCGATCTATTCTTGCTCTAACAATCGATGTAACAATGTCATTATACTGATAAACATACGAGTGTAACTAATTTTATTGTGTGTCAGTTTTAATGCTGTATAAAAACATGCTATAGCTACATAAATAATCAGGCATTTTAAAAAAACTGGAAACTTTATATTATTAGTGTAGAAAATTTTAATTTGTATAAAAATCACAACATATTTTCTTTGCGGCCTTCCATCCCTACGTGTGCTTACCCTTGACCTAAGATGCGGCGTATTTCACCTTCAAAATACTCAACCTAATTTAAGTTTATACTCATTAATTTATATAAATTGATAATTAATGTCTCATTTTTGGTAAACTTCTTGTAAGACAATTTTATCAACTAAATATTTTAGTTTGAATATTTTAAATTGAGTTGAAAACATGCTTCTTTGTAAATATGATAAATTACCGTTACAACACAGGGAAATTATAGAATATATACATAATGACCGGGATCCTAAATTTATCAAATTAAATTGTATGTAAAATAAATATTTTGCACACAAATAATTAATTTCCATTTAAGTATTTTAGGTAGTAGATCTCTCAAATAATAAATATTGACTTGTAGTAAACTATCAGGTTAGACTGTTTTAGAGTACGTGGATGCTTCTAGCAGCCAGCGGCTTAGCGTGGGGAGGGGGCGGCGCTCCGCTAGATTTCCTTTGTTCGGGAGTTCCCGAGCTACCCCCTCCCATGCGCCCTCCCGCAGTAATGTAGCGATATGGACCTTTTCTCGTTTTTTCAATTCCTGAAGGTAGAAACATATTCGTTTTTCTCTGTTTATCCCGTTTTTAGACTTGTGAAGTTTTTGTGTGTGTAAAATATCAAGGTCCTACAGGTTTTACTTCGCAACAATATTTTATGCCAACATTGGTTTAATGTGTGATAGAACTATACGTATATTATAAGTTTATAATCTGAGTTGTTTTAAATGGTTTCTAAATATTTTTTGAGTACTTGTGATAGCATATGTATAGTTTTGATATCTAATAAAAAGCTAAGTAAATATAATACACCTTTTACATATCGGGGGTGCACATATATTATATGCATTAAATGAAAGATTTTTATATTCAATATATTTTGCATTATATAAGAGAGACAATATGAAATACTTAACTATCACTTTTTAACACAATACAAATATATATATTTTTTTAATTTGAATTATTATAAGATATAAGGTATGACTGTTGAAATTTCCTCAACATTATATAAAACAACAGACGAGGACTTCTAAACTCGTTTTGCTCGGAGGTCGTTAGAGCGGCGCAGCTCCCTGTGCTCCTCGCAGCCTCCTGGTGGGCGCCCCCCGCCCTCGAGAATCTCCACAGTCCTTAAAATTCCTTCTTTAATTAACGTTCAAGTAGTCTTGCTCAATTAAAAACTCTTTCTACTCAAACATGTATAATTCATCTACTTTCTTAAAAATATACTATTACAAAATAGCTCAACACCACTAATATATTTCATAGTAATGTTTTTCATATGAAAAAATCACAACTCCATATTTGATGATTTTTTACCATCGCTCGCAAGGCAATAACGTGAAAAAGGTAATAGACAAGTTATTTCACGCTTGCTAGAATATTGAAGAAAGTGTTATATTTCTAATATTTTTATAGTTTTAAGATATTTACTTAAAAATGTCACTTCGTAGCTTATTTTGTTTATAATAATGTTTATATATTATATAGTCGGTATTGTATAGGCTTAAGTGTTAATTTGGCACGGCAGTTTTACAACGTAATGCTTAGATTAGTCGTCACTAAATACAGTCGCATGGCTCTGGAGTTGTGTACCTATAC
Organism: Atopsyche davidsoni; assembly: GCA_022113835.1. Classification (NCBI taxonomy): domain Eukaryota; kingdom Metazoa; phylum Arthropoda; class Insecta; order Trichoptera; family Hydrobiosidae; genus Atopsyche; species Atopsyche davidsoni. Next base: position 6,070,506 of record JAILWY010000021.1, read on the forward strand.
ATTTAACTAGACTACACAATAATTTCACCCTAGTTATTGCTAACCGCGACTGACACGAGCTCGCTGCCTCAGCATCTCTCAAACTGGACGTTCTGACGGACGATGTATTTAAGTATAAGCAGTATATGATATCATTTCATTAAAATAATACCTTTTTACTAATGGACACGTTACAATTTCAATGTAAATATAATAACTTTTCGGGGTCATTAAAATTGTGTACAGGTTCTACAAGAAACTGAATATATCTATTGGTTCGAATTCACTATCATGTAAAATTGGTTTTTTTTTTACACGAATCTTCGAATAAAATAGACTTAATCCATATACTTTTTCTCGCCCCAAATATAGTTATATTGTGCACGGATTTTATACCTTCTATGTTTAACGAATTGTCATAATAGTCGTCAGGGGGCGAACTTGTATTATAAATAAAAAATAAAGTTAGATCATTGGTGCGCAACACCTGTTGATGTTCGCCAGCCCAGATAGCATTATTTTACTTTATTGATATAATACGGCCTGGCTCACACTTGCCATACTCAATTACATTCTAGGCCATCGCACGACTAATTGAATACACCGAGGCGGCCACAATACCGCACGGTGTCGTAATCCTGCGCACCACTGCGAAACAGTCCCGCTCGCCCGGCCTCGTCTCCGCTCGCTGCGTCGTCCCGGGCCAGCACCAGCCGATCCCTAACCGCCCCGCCCCGCCCCGTACATCCTCCTTCTTGAGATATTTTATTATAATGCGCGGTATTGAAGTTTTCTTGCTGCATGTGCTTTTACTACGGACTTTACAACGTTAGAATGAGTTGATTTATACATGACCAATCTAAAGCCGGCTACACAACTTGCAATGATTTTTGACATTTTTTTTATGCTTAGGTTCAAGTATACAACGCAAATGAAGACCCTATTGACAAGTTACCATTTAAAAAAAAAGTAAATCAGGTTAGCCTTGTGAATATAACTAAATGTTTGACACAGAAGCACAAGCCAAATCCATGTAAATTAAATATTTTAGTTTTGGCGCAAAGTTTGATAGTGAATAATTTTCCACTCAAAATTTCTGCCAAATAGGAAATAAAAATATGATATTGCTCTCTCCTTTTTTTTTTTTTTTACTGAAAGATTTAGTCAATTTCGATAGGGGAATGCAATACTGTTTTCCAATCTAAGGACACCACCTGCCCGAGCGCGGCGACACGTCGTCCGGGCGCCGCCCGTGCTGGGCACTCGGCGGTACGTACTTTCTGCACTGCCATAGGAAGTTGTGACCCGATTTTTGACACGACCAGGTCGGCCCGACCTTTTGTTCTTGCGCCGACCCTGTCCCGCAGGGAGCTGCTGCTTTATCGCTCCTATCAATTATATTGTCAAACACAATCGGCTTGATTGCGGCCTATTTTATATAATCACAATACATATGTGTACATGTGTGAACATTTATTAAAACATATAAATAAATATTGTACATAAATCGGACTGTCACAAACAATACTCTATTTAAACAGGGGGAAGCATACTTACTTTTCAATGCAATATTATTAATTGCAAAAAGTTTCCGACTATAAAAAAAACATATCTGCGAAACATATTAGCTCCAGCGTTGTTGGCGTCTTATTGGCAAACTTGACGTTGCGTGTGAAGCATTGCTCCAGTCTGGTGGAAGTGCGTCGGTCGCACCTCCGCTTTGTTCCCGAGATGGCGGCTGCGCTTCGAGCAATCTGTCGCCGGAACATCCGCCCGGGCCCGGCAAGTGGGTCAACTTTCTTCCCTTTGTTTCTCGTTCTGTCGCTGAGCGTCTCTCTCGCTCCAGCCTGTTACCCCTCGCAGAACATTCAACAATAAACGCCGGAGACAATCGGCACCTGTGACTTAATATCGCAGCCTGCAAATATTCTGAAAAGACGACCATAAATATTTAGAGGTTACTTTGTTTCAATAATATTTTTTTAACATATAAATGTAGATTAAATTAAAACAAACTCTTTGTGTTTTGATCAAACTAAAGAATTTTTAATTTACAGTAAAGTAAGACGCGCCAAAATAATAAAGCAATATCAAAATTTTGACCTCAAAAATTCTATTCAGATTACTAGTTTATGGAAACAGTATAGAAATTTTTACGTCGGCAATAGGAGCAGCCTAAATAATATTTGACTAGCTAATGTAATATTTGCAATACATGGGAGCAAATCCGTTTTTACCGCACTGGCTACTGTTCTCTATTGTTTTCAGGACATGGTAACTCGAATGCTTCTCACACGTAGACTCGTTATTTTCACATAAAATAGGTGTTACATATAATGCGAAAATTAATTTTAAACGTGTCACATACTAATTTTTCATCATAATTTTAAATAATGATGTGTTCTTTTTACGAATAATATTTTCGTTTGTATAAATAAAGATGGAGCTAACATTTTTTCATTCTGTTTAAGCCCTTCAATTGCTTGGCTTTCGTTTAATTTTGTTTGTTTTTGTGGGCTGTAAACGCAGCAAGGACAGATGGCCTGAATATTTCCATAAATGCTAATTCGGTGCCTTCCTCCAAGCAGGTGCGCGTGCCGAAGGGCTTTACTTTTCCCTTTACTTCGACGCAGATAAAAATCTTAATGGAGGAAAATAAATAAGCGATATACCTGCCTTGACTTCCTTTACGAACATTCAATTGGAACTTAAGGTTCATATTTACTACGCATTCAACACATATTTTATGCGTAAAATTTTTCGTATTCCAAATCAACATTTAAATATTTTTTAAGTACTATATATGGTTTTGTATATCTTTTTTTGTCAAATAAAATACAATGGAGTAAATTTTGTTTATTTTTGAAAATATTTTTATGTTTGAGGTCATATATTTATTTCAACAAGCAGATTTTTTTTAAATTATTAAAGTATTCAATATTTCTCTGAAATAAGATTTAGATTATACTAAAACTCAATATATTTTATAACACGTGGCTTTAAATGCTTTGGGCTTAAAGTAATTATGTTTTATATACTATTTTACATTGTCGTATTTGTTCTGTGTGAACCATTAATATTTATTGTACAGTCGAGGATCTAAGATAATAATTGGGATTTTTTTTGTTGGTTTTCGTATAGACGAAAACTAACAAAAAAATCAAAATTATTATAGAAATTATGTTTATAGAAACATCTTTTCAATCTGAGTTTTGTTTATAATTTCTTCTAAATAATTCAATGGAAGAATTAAACAATCTGACTAACGTTAAAGCGTTTCTTTATGTGAAAAATGTGTTTATAATGCGGCAATAAATATAATCTTCCGGTCAGATTCATTGAATTTATTAAGGTTTATCGGCTTTATAGTTGGTCGCTGCACAAAGATTGAAAATAAAGTAGTATAGAAATACAGATCCATTTTGTTGAAAGCTTTAAATAGATCGTAAAGCAGCCCCTCTTCAGGAGCCTGGAAGCTCCGATCCCATCAGATAAGACGACCTACAAAACATTTTACTACTACGGAGTCGGGATCGGCAGTATCTCTGGGAAAATAACCCAAAGCCACCAGCGGACGGAGGCCCTCGCCGGGCGGGCCGCACCTCCGCTGCAATAGTTTTATGCCGTGTACTGTATGTGCACATATATATCCCTGTCAAATTTATTTATAAACATTTTATTTGGGATGAATAGGGAGTTTGGCCTATATATATTTTCCGTGGCTTTTTAAATGATTTACTTCGGCTACATTTTTGCCACCCAAACAAATACTGCCAGGGAGATGATAACAAAACTTTCAGTTCAGCATCACTGAGTATGTATTTTTATATTTGGAAAATACACGCCTCGTACGATGGAATCTCCGTTATTAATGCAATCTAGGGGATTTTATATCCAAATGTTATTATCGAGCACGGTGCGAGTAGGAGCCGAGCGGTGCAGCGTGGGCTCGGCGGCGCGGAGGCATTCAGGGCGAGAGCTTTCGCAATCCATCTGCGCTGGCCGAGAGCTCCGGTGCTGCGTGCGCCGTGCTGTGCTGCGCTGCGCTGTGCTGCGCTGTGCTGCGCTGTGCTGCGCTGTGCTGCGCTGTGCTGCGCTGTGCTGCGCTGCGTTTGGCCTCTTTACGGTGGAGGCGATTGTGGAACATTGGGCATTGTTATAATCAATATTATTCTGTTTTCAAATATAGAAATACAAGCTTGCAAGTTACTTTAGAAATAGACCAAAGCATGAAGTAAACCCGCCACTACACGGAACATTATAAATTAATTCTGAACCGATAAGTTGTGTTTCATCAGAATAAATAAACGAAAACACCAATATTATGAAACGGATTTATAATCATATTATTGAGAACAAGTTTAAGCGTATGTAAGTTTTGTCCATTCTGCATTTATTAGTTATTTATTAATTTATCATTTTTTAATAACAGATATCTGCCGATATCATTTATCGAAATAAAATTTCCTTATGCTGCATTTATCATCAGTTTTCTTTTTGTATTAAAATTGCTATTAGGTGATTTTTATTGCGATCATTAAGTATTTGCTGCTTAGTTTTATCATTTATAATATTATTTTCAATGAAGTAATATTATTCAAATTTACGTGAATGTTGATGTAATTCTATTATATGAACTGCTTTGCTTTACTACAGTGGATAAATTAAAAAGATTCCAGAGTTAGTTGTTAATAAGTGCATCGAAATAACATTCAAACATATAGTTTTAGTGCTCAAATCTTGCAATATCTCCGTTTTTAATTTAATTTTAATAAAAAAACAAGAATGACAATATAATTTATTTGAGGACTTAAGAATTACGAAAAGTACGCAAGGTTTATATTTTCCACAGTTGTAATTTAATTCTCAGGGCCATATAAAATCCAAGCAAAATATATTGTGTTTTTTTTTGCATTTTGTTTATAAATATTCATACTGCAAAGGCGACGGATACATCACTCACTCCTTCAACGCCCTCTGAATAATACAGCGACAGGCCGCGCGGAGTGGATTGCCGCCGCCCGGCTGCGGGCCGTAGTATTGTTGCATCAATTCTAGCTTCTCGCATGGAATCTTTTTTTCGAATCGAATACCATGACTATTACTTCAATTTTACTTAGATCGGACAAAATAAAAGAAAAATGATTATCATTATATTTCAGGATTTAGGGATGGTTGATGTTAATGGTTCTAGTATTTAGTAATTGAACTTCGGCAGTTACAAAAGCTCGATCATAGTGGGAATGATACCTGAAGGATCGTTCACCATTGCTAATTTGGTTGCCCGGGGAATACGGCAGGAGGGTCGGAAGGTATTCCCCGGAGGTGCTGTGTGCAGGGCTGGTCGAGGAGCGGGCGCGGCAGCTCTCGGTGCCAGCCGGCGCACTCCATGACGACACCGCGGTACGAATTCGCACCAAAATGTGGGTCCATTGCGAAACGTATTGGGAAAAGCGGCGAGAGGCGATCGCGTTTTCTTACTCAGTGACACGGATTCTAATTGCATACGAGAGCGCCGAGGCGGTTTCTCTTGCGCGCGGTGCACTCGCGAGCGTACTCGCACACGAATTCGTTTTGTTTCTCAAGAAAATATTGTGTTTCGAATTTCACCTCGTCCGCCTCGCCCGCTGTGGAAATATCGCCGTGGAAAACAATACGCGTGAAAGCAAAATAAGTACGGTGTATGTTTAATTTGTTTGATAATATGTATTGTTTTGCAAATATTGATGAATTGTTCTAGTAGCAAGAAAAACTACATTTGTATAACTCGTGCATTGTGGCACCGTTTTCGAGAAAAGAATAGATGCCGCATATATTTTTTATCTTACGAAATAATCAGTTTCGTTTAAAAAATATCGCTACACGGTTCTGATTAAGTAAGTACTGCTTTTTTATCGTATTATATCATCTAGGCGGCATTCGTATCCTATCCGTAAACACAGACCCTTTCGAGAGCTGCTCTCTCTTCTCGATATTAATAACTAGATTTATATGAGGTCATTTCGGTTTCAACTCTGTCGTCAGTGTATGTTTCCCTGGAACTGTTGAGTGATGTTTGATTGTGGATTTCTATGGAAGGTCCTCAATTGGTTTCACCAAAATACTGAAAATGCTCTTTATAAAATACAAATAATAAAATTATGTGTAATTTTTATTACGTTTTTTTCCAAAATATGAACTGAGAATTAGAATATTATTTTGGATTCTGTCAGTCTTACAGATAAATAAAAGATATTGGGTAAAATTATATTTTTGTTAGCTCTTTCACCTGCTGGTTTTTGGCCTTCGGCGTATCAGCCAGTCGATTCATTGACATTATATTGTATGCCAATTTGTTTCATTTTAAATTATAGACTGGGTTTTCGAGAAAATTTTCTCAAAGCAACGGTTTCTTTTAGTTAATTTCATTTTAAACCAAAATTGTAACAGACTTAAGCTTAAATTTCTTTATACCCTTTTCTTGAGTTAATAAAACACGTAAATAAACCGAACCACCTTTACCCAAAACGGCAGGAGCTTAACCCTCACTAAAGCGGTCGGAGCTTAGTGGCTTAGCAAGTCGGGGCGGCGGAGGAATGTGCAGGACTTAGGCGACGACGTCTATTGGATTTACTATTAGCAACTTACACGATGCTGTATTAGAGTTATTACCGGCATTAGATGATGCCTGGTACTTACAGCCTGTTGCCATCATAGTGCATTAATTCGCCTAAGTCGGCGTCTGTATTGATTGTACAACAAGGTTATTTTATGATTAAAAAACATATTTATATCTATATTGATTTTTGTGAAGACCGTCACAGTTTATATCATTCATATCTAGCATTTTTATTATTCTTAGATTCGATAATATATTATAATTCAAAAGATTACTAAAATAGGCACACTTTTTTTAAAATATTATATATTATAAATATTACTATTTAAAATTTAAATTTTATTGCATGTAATTTTCTAAATAATTAAAACAAAAAGATATTGCATTTCCTTTGAAAATCACTCGGTTTCATTTATAATGTATTTCAGAGTTTTATCTTACTGATAAAGTATCATATAATTCAATCTACTATAATAATAGCCATTGTGTGTTTGTATGTTTGTATGTTTGTATGTGTGTATGTTTCATTTTTCCGTTCTGTATAGAATATCTTAAAAGATACAACGCTGATTTTTTGCACATAAGTTAAGTAAATTTTTCCGCAGCTATGTGCCGAATTTCAAGACGATAGGATAATATTTTCATTCATAAACTTTAAAATATGCTTTAGCGAAGTTCAGTTCTTCACCGTGAGAATTTCAAATTTAGAACTTTTACAAAAAAAACAAATTTTAGACGCATCGTTCATCAAATACGTCATTTTATGACGGGCTACATTGCTAGTATAATTAATAAAGCTGGAAGTATTCTTTTAAATTACCTAACATCAACATATATATAGAGTTCTTATGACAGTTTCATATCGACTAAACGTAGAAAGCCGAGATGCCGGCAGTGACGCAGTCATCGATCCACATTTTCGTGAATTATTTGTTCAGTATTTACAGGCACTTCTGTTAAGAAGTATCCGTATTTGTGAGAGTCGCACTGTAGTCCGGGCTGGGCTGGAAACAGCGCATATTTGTCAGGCGGGATTTATTGTCTCTGCCTCCAATAAACTCTTTATTGATTCAATATTTTTCGGCGCTGTAAATCTTCGCAAATACGCGTGTGCCGTACTTAATTACACATCGCGTAAGCCTCCGGAGGGCCATTAATTGGAGTGCTATATTTTATTATCAATATTATTTCCATTAACGAGCCGGGCGGCCCGGCCAGCCGCGGTATATCCGCATTAAACACGCCGCGCTGTCCGAGGGAGACCCGCCCCGAGATTTATAAGCCGGAATTTGTCGGCCTAACAATGATGTATCTGGGACCACCCTACCTTCTACTCTCAAGTTTTGCAGAATGCTACCGACCCGTGCATGTCAACTTACAATAGTGTATCATATTTAAATTAATTTATCCGACCACGCTAATTTATAGAGGAAAAGTTGAGTACATTGTAAATACCAGGTTTCGCTTTTGTAATTTATTTATATTTCCATCCATTATTTGCAAAACGCCTGTCAGAACCAGAGTAGAAAATAGATGTAACCATCCAAACTAATAAGGATTTATAAAACATTATTTGTTGTAGAAATTTATATCGTTTTAAATGTTTCTCTTTATTCATTACTTTGAAACACATAATAATCAAAATTCAAAAGTTTTGCTACCGCTTTTATAAAGAGAGAAATTTACTCTCGCAAGTGTAGTAGTTTATATCAACAGATGTTACTTTCGTTTTCATATTTATCGCGTATAAATTTTAAATATTTCAAAATGGGTTATTTTTCTTGTTAAATGCTTATTTACTAATAATAATAGAATAAAATATAAAATTGAAATACCAAGACTTACGCTAATAATTTCTGAAAATAAAGCTCTTATAAAACACGAACGACTGTCTATCACCCGGGCCCGGCGGCGGCTGTGAGCGCGGGGAACTCCCCCGAGACTGCTTCTCCGAAGCCACCCCGCTAAGGGGCGAGTGTCTTCCTTTGCCTCTTGCCCGCCGGCTCTTGTCTCGGGAATGCGCAAAACCAACTTTTTATTTTACCCCGAGTTTATATATCTTCGCGACAAAATGGTGGGCATTCTGGAGCATTTGGTTCCATTGTGTTTTTATTTTAATTTCCGTTTATTTGGTTGCGTTAAATTATTGGATGAATTCTTCCTTAAATTTATTCAAAAAAATTTTTCATTGTATTCTATACTTGTTGTTTATAGTGCTAGTATGTTGATCAAATAAATTTCACGCCACCACTGTTGATTCTGTGTATGGATTTTGTTAAGCGACCCCTCGCATGCGTTAGCTGTGTAACCATCTCAAATGCGGTACAGCTTAAGTGATTAAATGATAATTTTAGTTTACGATGAAATCATTTTAAATTCTATAATTTTTAAATAACATATTTTAACGGAGATACGTGAGTGTGAGTACAAATCAATTCTTGTTATATTAATAAAAGTCGACGAGCATTACTACGCATCAAAAATTCACCGGAAAAACCACATATTGGCAAGTCAAAATGAAAAGCCATAGTCAAATGACGCAGAATTTGACTGCGGTCACAAGTAAATACAAACACTGTACGCATGTGCTTCCGATTCAGTTGACTGGAGCGGGGGCGCAGGGGGTGTGGGGGCTGGGGGGCTGGGGGCGGGGGCGGTGGCGGGGGCGAGGGCGGGGGCAGGTTCTCCGTCCCTGTCGCAGCCGTGACCTGGCGGCCCCGAGCGCCCCAGTGCGCCGGGCCACCGACCTTATTCGGGTGCCCCCCTCCGTACCTTGTATCCTTTTCCTGTCAAGGATATTAATCTAAATACCTATACAGCATATTGTAATAAATTACACTAATAAAATAACTACCGCGTGTGCCGTCTTTACACCTATGTTATTTCGAAAAATATTAACAAACTTACTGTTGGTTTACAGAAGTACTTCATTGTTTGACTTCAAGAAAACGTAATTTTATAAAATTGATTATTGTTTAAAATACAACCTATTTTTGTATCATTAGCGAAATATCAAATAGTCAGCCTATAAATATAAATGCAATTAAATTATCCAATAATATAATATTTTTCGTTGCTGAAATAGCGCGTGAATGAATATCTTTGGAAACTGCTTTAAATCTTTGGAAAATTTTATATATATTTTTATATATATATACATGTAAATATATAAGTATTAATTCATTTACTATTTCTAATGTTCGAACTGAAAAAAACTGACTTCATTGAAAAATTTCATAACATAGTTTGCCACTTGTATCGATGATAAAATATTTTTATGTATTATATATAAAATTTATTTATTTATAAAAATAGCCCGAGAAAGGACTTTATAAGGTCGAAATATTTATTTTTAGACTTTCTGCTGTTGTGTTCGAAGAGTTTGCAAATCCTATTTTAGGTCCATTGTTGTAATTTTTATTGAATTTGAATCAAGCCTTTCCCAGGGTAGTCTGATGTTTAAAATAGAAACACATTGTTTTACTTTGAAGTCACAACCACAACACCTTATGCTCATAACAAGCTTTCCCAAAATAACTCTTTTAAAAGTCACATTGTGCTCTATTTTTATCAGCAGCTTTGATTACCGTTGCGTTTTATATTTAATATGTGTAAAAATACTTTTTTAAATTAAAAAAAAGACATATTTTTCTGTCGACGGGATTTTTTAAAATTAATTTGGTGGGCTATTGTCTGTGATAAGATTCTATTTATAATTTTACAAACAATGAAAGTGTTAATGTGCTTTTTATATATATTTTTCTCGGTGTTTTTTTATTTTTACGGGAAGCTGTTTATATTTTTTTTGTTTGCCGTAATTCAAATTTCAAAGAAACGTTGCAACGTATAATCCACACATAGAACTTATATTGTACAATTAATTGTTATTCTATTCGATATTGCCATAATGTGATTTTTGTCGCATTATCATAGGATTATCATAAAAGGATATTTATTAAATTCTCAATAAATGCGAAAAAGATATTTACACATTATCACTCTGTTTGCAAAGTACTTTAATTTTTGAATAATACTTATTATTTATTTCGGCAAAATTTTAATGTAATTATTAGGTACAATTAGGTTTTTTTTTTTTTGTAATCTAGCAGATTATTTTTCGAACCTAGGTCCTAATTTATTCCCACATTATTCCGCCATAATTTTTGTGATGCTCCGAATTTCATAAAAGCCTCCTTTCACGTGGGTTTTGCGCAGACAGTCGGGCCGGAGAGCGGTCGTTTATTTTAATAGAAAATGGCCCTGATTTACTGGCCACTCTGGTGGACGGGCCGCGCGCCCGCTCGTTATGATCCCTTGTCTGCATCCTTTGTTATGTTTGGATATTTGTCAGGAATTTCAGACACGCACATCTGACAACCGCGCAAATAAACGGTCCGTTTTATTTATACATTAGGCTCTTAACGTTAGCTGTGATTTGCGATTCTGGTATATAGTTGTACCTTCATTTCTATTGCTACAGAAGTGCATGTTAAATTTTTCTATTGTATCAGGATGATGCTGAAATAGAAGCGTTTGATTGTTAAGCGAATTTACTTATTTTTAGGAAGTATGAATAACTACAACATAAAACACCAAATATGTATTGCTTTTTGCATAAGTCATAAGTGGATAAGTATAAATTTTGAATGATTTTTTTAAAGGTATTTTGAAAAACATATTTTCTTTTTATTTGTGAATGATGATATTCATGTTGGTTTTATATTAATAGCCTGTGTTTTTTTTCATTTACAGGTAAATTACATCACCCGTTATAAACTGACTCCGTCATACGCACCTTCAATATAGTGAGTACTTATTAATAGCAATCAATGTTTTGAATAAAAAATAACAGTTTTATTCGGTCTATAAGTGAGGCATGAATGTTCAAAAAAGTTTGAAAATATTTTATTATTTTGTAAATTAAAGTAAAATTAAACAAAAAGAAATAATAATGGTTTCTCAACTAAAACAATATTAATAAATATCAATATGTATTACTTAATCAAAAGAACCTCGCACCTCGAGTATGTATACCCGGTGTGCTGATTGCCGTACAACTAAGCCAATTTTATTTGTAACCTATTCTACAATTGTGTTAGTAAAGGCCAACCCTCATATGTTTTCGTTTCTAATACCTGTCCCAAAACAACATATACGGTATAGGGAGTATTATCTGACGTTAACCAAATTATAAATTATTTTAGACATACGCAATCGCTATCCCTGTGTGTGATTTGTAAAAATAATATTTTTAGATATGTTCGATGTCATATAATATGAAATGCTGTCAGTATCATAAACAATACACCACAAAACTATATTATTATGTTTTTTTGCTGTTCGCTCTGATTTTTCTAACAATAACATTTATTATGTGTGTTTTGCGGTTTGAACATTCGAAGATAAAACTCAATAATTATAATTAGCGTCTTGAGTAGAAATTATTTCTGTTGTGTCATATTGCTTTTACCAAACATAGGCGATACGATTATCTATCTAAATATATTTTTTCCTAGAAATGTCCCAATGTCACCCGCGCTTCGTTATCTGCAGACCTTCGTCATAATCATATCGAGCCATCGGCCATCAAAAACAAGATTAGAAGCGGCGGTGGGCGGCTGTGGGCGGCGCGCGTACTTGTTTATAATGTCGGGCCTCAAGACAGCGACGCTGGAAAAGTTGCGGCTTGAGCATTTCTGACGCCCCTGAATTTTTTTTTTATTTATCATAACTTTTCTCTACTGATAATACTATATCAACAGATTAAATCACACTTTAAAACTACAAAAAAAAACCAGCGTTAATTTTTATTTAAAAATGACTTTCATAGATTACTTAAAAATTTAAATGTATGTATTCCATTGTTATTATTTTTTTGGGTCAAGTAAACTGGCATGTGTGATCGTTTTTCCCTTGCATTCGATATATTGATATAAATATCATACATGACATTTGTTCTGACCTTCGTTAATCCGTTTATCATACAATTCTTCATGAATTGAGTAACTTTTTTGAAATGAAAAATTGAGGCAATATTCATATTTAGGTAGTTTAAGGTGTTCATTCGCCGCTCAATTCTTACGTATCTTGAATTAAAAAAAAAATTTAATTAGTAAGATTTCTAAAATAATATTGACTCGTTAGCATAATGGTTACCTTTTATTTATTTCTCTGAAATATTGACGTGTGATGAGATATTTACATTATTTTATTCGTCATTGCTTGCATTTGGGACACCGCTAATAATGTCGGGAGGGTCTGACAGGGACAGCGGTGGAGAAATCCATCATTCTCTTAAATACCAAATCACTCTAGTTAATTTTTATTAAGATTTATGAAGTACTAAAAAAAAAATATTATGATAATTATAGGGGTTAGTTTTAAATGTTAAGGCATGGTATTTTATATTCGTGTTTTTTTGTACGAATTCTTGTTTAACTATTTAACATGACATAGGGTTGGTAATGTTTACTTTAAGGCATAAAATTTGTTATTCAAAACTGCACCTCTGTTGTTGATTTTGCCTAATACATAAAATAAAACATATTCGGGCAAAATTTCTTATCATATGAAAAAAAATCTGCCAACAATAAAAATCTTCATCACATGCACAAAAAACCCGACGAACATTTTACTAGAGGCGAAATTCGGGCAGGGCGGACATGAATATTTCATTAGGCAGTTTACACGGGCACAATAACCCTCGCGGCTCCGGATTTATTTTCCCGGCCGCCCGAGGTCCCGCCCGGCGGTAATTAATGCAAGTCGGGCGTGTGTCGCCCGATCGCCGGCGGCCTAATTGGTCCCTTTGTGTTTAGAGTCCCCTCAAGTGACTCCCCTTGAGCTTCGAGCACCTTCGATTGCATATTAATTTATTTGAAATGAACCGATACCCCAGTTGGCATGATTGAGTGTTAATTAACCGGATATTGACTTATTCTCATGATTGATGATCCGCAACGCTGCATCTTCAAAATACTACATATATTCCCGATATTATTAGATAATATATATTTTTAAATTTATCAACTGCGTTGGCATTGAATTAGTGTATTAATATTGCATAGTCTTATATTTCGGTGTTTTGATTCAAATGGACATTGACAATGATGTATTGTCAATGTCCATTTGAATCAAAAATACGCTAAGATGTTTAGCGTATAAATTATTATAGCGAGTTGTTAGTATTGAGTAAAATGTCAAAACTCGAGATAAGTACCTCATTTTACTCACACTTCGATAAACAATTCTAAATGATCCCTCGAGGATACTAACAAATGTGGTGGATCCCAGTGTATTTAATTCATCCTGGGGAGAACTGGGTTAGGGGAAGTTTCACATAAAAACTCGAGCTAGTTTGAGAGTAGCGTAATGATGTGATAAAGAACTGCCAAGTACCTAGGAAATCTGATTGTAAATGTCACTGACCACTTTTGAACGCAAATACCTACTATATATCGGTTGCGGTTGTATTTTTTTGCAAAAAAAAACATTTAATTCTTAAGTGTGCCAAACAGGCTACTTATTTCTTATAGTACATAATCTGAATAATTTAATGAACAATGTCTTGTAGGCGTGTCATTGTCGGGGGCCCATCTCGCAGATTAGCTCTGAATATGAAAGCAGGTCGTTTTATATTCCGGACATCTTCAAATAACGGATATATTGTTAGCAGACGTGCAACATCCATTCTGGCGTCCCCGGTGGAACTAGATCGGCGGTTGTTGCGCGCGTGTCGGATTTATTTTATCACTTGTGCTGCACTCGTTTCTGTACCAAACGTAAAATATCTCCGGTAATATATATTTTATGTTTACTTGGACTTATAGTACACGTGTGACGTACTTTATTCAGTGCAACGGCTATTTTATAGTCACCTACTAACTGAGCTTTTAATGAGTTGTATCGTAAAAAACAACATTTTACTTTATAAAAGTTTGGGATCCATAAATATTTGTTACAATTTTATATTAACATATCATAATCTTATAATTAATTTTTCATCTGTTTAATATTAAAGATAAGTGCTTACATCAAAAATAAATATATAATATATTTAAATAATTAGGACTCAAATTATTTTATGAATAGTCACGTATAAATTTTAGAAATCATGTTTGATTATCTGTATAAATATTTTCAATTTTAAATAAAATTTATGAATATTTTGTTATTATTAAAAGACATTGTTTTTCTTTAATGTCTACTTGTAGAGAATATCGCATCCCTGACGCGTCTCCGAGTGCCGCGAGCCGCACCTACTTTCCTAATTTCTGTTATTCTACCTTCGACGCAGGAAATAACTTGATGCCTAGAAATAAAGCCACCCAATTATAATGTCTCGTTAAATGACGTTTTTAAAATTCTTTCACAGCTTATCCCACATGCTCCGGCTATGTATGTTAAGTTCACCGTTAAATATGTATATATTATTCAACATATAACGTTGATATTTATTTAAATATGGTCAAACACATATTGCTTATACTTAAAATGATGCATATTACTAATCTAACAAGTCTTATCATCGTATTAATTTTATACTGTGTTCGTTTTCCACTACCTGGTGTAGCTAATGGCCCTCTGCACACATTGCGACACAACTTGCAACCGACTTGCAATTAACCAATAGCATCCTAATTTGCGTCGTAAACAATGCAAACTTTAGCAAAACCATAAAAAAAGAAACACACGAAATAAAGGGACCCCATCGGCTGATTGCAAATCGGTCGCAAGTTGTGTCGCTGCGTGTTTAGCCGGCTTCAACATATTTAAACGTTTTCATAAAAAAATAGGAATAAGCAAGTAACCCCAGTTTATTTCTCCGGTCAAATTACAATCTACATAACTCTGATAATATTTATGTTTATCTTGTTAGAATAATTCAATATTTTTCGTTTTGTGGTTTTTCTAAAATTACGTTTATCTAATCACGAAGGACAGGTCGCAGTTGCGGATATGACAGTGAGATTGTGCTTATCACTCCATTGTCCTGACTTCATACCGACAATGTGGACAGCAATTTGATGCGCAGTTTATCTAAAGTTATATCCTGTCACTCTCTGGTTCTACGGAATCTACACTAATTAATAAACAAGTTACTCTCTAAATAAAAACAACGAGCGCACAAACCATTCACATTAGAAATGCGTTATTATGAATTTAGATCGGCGACGCCTACGTGGGGTGTCACTTTCATAATGATGTATTATGTTGTGGCATTAGATTTTTTTCATACTCAACATTTTATATATTATTAATATTTAAATACATTCTATAAGGGTGAATCAAAATAGTACGTGAGATTATAATTTAAAAGTGTTAGGCTAAAATTAGATTACTAACTTTTTTAGGACAAAATAAAAAAAATGATCACCAAGATTGATAGGGCGAAGATAACCGAATATAAATCTTTATAAAATCAAATACGCACATGTATATATATATATATATATATATATATATATATATATATATATATATATATATATATATATATATATCTTGGTCCCAGATATATTGGGCAATTACTTACCAAATGATTTCATTACATTGGATTTTAAATGCGAAAATTAAATGCAGTTGGTTCTTTGTTTTGTGTTAACCGCATCAATTACACTATAAACCACTAAACTAAGATCTATTAAAAAAATTGTCAATTATGTTATTTTCATAAAACGTACATTTAGATTGTGTATTCATGTGCGTGTGTTTGGTGTGATTATTATAAAGCTCACCTCGGCAGCTTCCGGAAGCCTTGAATTCTGATTTACGAGAGGAATACAATTTAAACTTTTGCATGAATATTCGTTGATAAACCATGTGTTTTATACTTTATTGCGGCAAACTTATTTAATTTAGAAGTCAATAATTTAACTGAATTTATATAACTACTTTTATTACTTTTATGAATTTATATAACTACCTCTGCTATTAAAGTCAACCAGAAATGGAGAAAAATTTAAATCATAAATATGTCCAAATAATCGGATTTACTAAAATAATTTCTTTATAAAATAAATTACAGTGGGTACAGTTTTTTTACATGACAAATGATATTAGTTTCTTATTCCTTAAATTTATTACAAAATTGTTATCCAGGTGAGAAATTAGGTTTTGTTTTGTGAAAGATTCCATTCTAGATTATTTGTATACACGTGAATTAAGACATACTGTTTTTTTTTTATGAAAATGCTTTAAAAAGAGTGCGACCTGTTGACTGAATGCTTTCATTTGTTTTACTTCGTTTATTTAGAAATAAACTTTCGTTTGAAAACGTAAGCACATGCAGATGTATTGAAACGTTCTCGTCTACTTCACATTCTAAATATACATGTATACATCATGTATATGTCCATTTTTCTGCAACGCTAACAACTTTCTTAATAAATATCGAGCAAAAAGCCGACTCCAAAGTATACTAAATAGATTAATAAACTGATTTTTGTGGTTTTTAACTAACACACCGGGGAACATTGTAATATATAGTATATATATCACCTTGGCGAAAAGTACAACTGACGCCCTGAAACGTCGCGCCGCCGATAATTTCTGTGTGCGCAATTGGAGAACATTCATCGCGATGTAGTTTTTGTCGTGTTAAATGTATTTTTCTTCGAGAGCCCCACGGTCACGTTTGAACTGTCTTAAGTTTTCTCGATAATAATTTATGTCGGTAAGTTCATTGCCTTGGCGGGGGTAGTTAGCGCTACCCTTCCTCCCCGCTTTGGCAGAGGGGCGGCATCCTTGTACGAGTACCGTTAGTTATTTATCGCGGGATAATATGCTTCCCGGAAATCCGCCCTACAAACCTTCCTGACTACTGCTGAAATCATGTATTATGTTATGTATCGGTTGGTCTTTAATTTCTCCCGGACGTTTATATTTTTAAAATGCGTTTTTTGTAGATAATATGTGTTTTATTAGTAAGACTATGAATTAAAAATCTACACGCTTACTAAGATAATGTCGAATTGTTTAAAAAAAAAAGTCCAGTCTCAGCTTTAGGTACAATGATGTGTATAGGAAACCTTTTCATTTTCCATTTGAGCTTATTGCGTTGATTTATTGCTAATTATTTCCCAGCATTGTGCATCATAGGCCATGTCTTTATATTCCTTATAATTGACCCAATAGGAAATTCTCAAATATTTAAATTGACTAATTCACTTAAAATGTTTATATTTCAGTCGTCTTTTTCTTGTTACAAAATGAAAAAGAAAACAATTTGTCACTGCCAAAAACAGATTTATCAAAGATAATAAGTGACTTAAATAATATAAAAGAGCGCATGTCATCCGAGCACATTAAGCGCGTACTAGATTCGGAAGACTTTTTACTAGGAGCGTTTTTATAAAATTTCGTGTGAAATGAGTAATATTTCATTTCAACTATTAAGGCCATGGATGTGTTCATCTGCAAGGCTCTGAGCCACTACAGTCTACGGTGCGCGCCGGAGATGCAGCGGCATCGATGGAATCTTCCATCTCGGGTGGAAAATACGGAATGGAACTTATTATTTTGTACATATTTCTCGTTTTGTGGTCATTAAGTAGAAATTATATAATGATTTTGAGATCCGTTTATGATTTGATATTTGGGCTCGTACTCTTCAAACACGTATCTATTTTTCGCCAACCGAGTGGAACTGTACAGTACAGTGGGCTTTATTCTAGAATTGATAATATCCGACGTATTGTATTATTGCCATGAGGGTTAAATATGGCTGAACGCGTAGATTTATCACTAAAGAATGACGCACTGAAATATACACCGTTCTCAGAAATCTGGATAACACGAAACCTTCGGGGAAAGCTAACAAAACTGTATTATGCTTCTGAAGCAAGTTACAACTAGAACATGCATACCGATTGTATATTATTATGAATAGGGAAATTTATAATACCCCTCATTCCGCTTATTAATATACCCTTCGGTATTAATTGACTCATTTTCCTAAATGAAAATAAACGGAATTTATGATTGAACTTTTTAATTTTTATAATTAATCGTCCCGTAAACACCATTCTCACCTTTGAAATAGAATTGTCTATTTGGCGCGGCTCAAACCTTTGAATTTGTTTGCGACCAAACGATTTGTTCACATTCACCTTCGATTCTTCTTTTCCGGATTCTAAGGCTTCAGATTCTACTACCTTGTCATTAAAATCCGATGCATAATTTAACCCGATGATCAAATTGTAATTACTTGGCATCGAAATGTACCGTGACGCGCGCAAGTGCACTCGGATGATATTTATTGAAACGATGCGATATTTATTCCCAGGAGATGTTTCCACATTCAAAATCAAAATGTGGGACCAAAATAAGTTAGCTTCATCACTCACTGTACTAGTGTGAAAAAGTTGCTACTATAGAATATATTGCAAGTAGTTTAATAAGTACATAATTTCATTAGTTTTCATGGATAAATCAATGCTCTTCACTTGATCTGTTAAAACAGTTCGCTAAAGAAGTAAGTTTACTGCAGATATCGAGTATATAGTATGTTAACAAGCTTAACAATGTTGAACAAACGGGAAGTGGGTGCGAATCTCAAAAGCTCTTGGCTTCCTCCCAAGAATGATTTCCACGCTACCGTACTGGCAGAGGAAGGAAGGCCGACATCTGCGAAGAAAGAACCGCCCGTATATCACCAAGTCCGCCAAACTCTACATTTTTATATTGTCTAGGTTAGACCATAAATTAGTCGAATCAGAAGTGTCAAGCTATTGAATACTGTATCGTGGCCCATAAATATAAGCTTTTTCATTTTGGTTTGTTTTAAGCTATCTTCTATTTAACAAAATCTCGATGTTGCTATGCGATGTAAATACATTTCTAGTTTTAAATTTTGAACAGCTGTAAAAATCTACTTGTTAACGTTTATATCTGTTTCCTACTACAAATGCATATTATGTGGCATGATTTATAATGTATTAGGTTATACCGATTGGTACAACAAAAACCGCAATAATAATAAAAACATTTATTTATTATAGTGTCGCAGAAGTAATAAATTATTAATACGTAAATAATATTTTAGTTTAAACGCTCGTCATAAATTATTAGATTATTATTGATTACATATGGAAGAAACAAGTTTACCTTTATTATTTTTACACGGTTGAGTAACATGCTATAATTCTTCGAATCGCAATAAATTTAAGATCTTAGTCATACGTAAAAAATTGTATTTATTATTAAATACATATTTATAGGTAATTTTTATTTTCAGAAATATGTACAACAATAATTCTAATGCAAATATGATATCGGTTTTTATTATATTGAAATGTATCCGCATTTTATTAGTATACGGGTTTATTGTTTTAACTACTAATATATATATATATATATATGTTTCTCGCCATTTCACACATGTGAAATGGCGAGAAGAATCCTCGACTTTTTATTTTATTATTTATTTCTTTTGTATCTCAAAATGAAATCAATTTTTATTTTATTTTATATGAAATTCAATTCTTTTGACAGAGAGTACTTGGTGGAATTCCATTTTAATATTTTTGAATAAAATACTTGAGTGATTTTCCACATTTTCGTTTTTATTAGTGACCGGTTTCGCCAACCTTTCACGTTGGCATTATCAAACAGAGTGTTTTATTCAAAAATATTATTTTATATGTGTAGATGTTACCATAGTACAAAGTAAATACGAATATTATGTATTATTTTTGTTTTTATTCTCTATTCCTTTTTGATTAAAAATATTTTACAATAATTTATGAAGTAAATTAAGCAGTGTTATTTATTTATTACATTGAATAAATATTGTTATTATTTTGTAAAATGCTTTGCTGTAAAATATTTTATTTTAATAAACTCAACAGCTGCTAAGTAGATTATTTTAACGAAATTATAGTCTACCGCACGGCATTATGACCCATATTCAATGCCAAACAAAGCATTTGCTTGCTACATTTTACTAATAATGATAAGAAATAATAATACAACAAAACAAAATCGGTAATAGAGGTTTAATATTCATTATTTATTACATAAAATAACTATATATAGAATTTATTTTTGATGTTGATTCTGTTTGTTGTTGAATTAATACATATGAACATAAATACAATTTGAAGTCTCAAATAATATTGTATATTTTATCGAAAAATTATGTAAATCAGACATCAATCTTCCGCGAATGAGTATATTATAAACAATAATTATTAGTTCTTAAAAAAATAAGTTGATGTAATTTTGGGGATGTGATTATTTTAAAAGAAAAGGCGACAATTCATAAAATAATATATTTTTAAGGTAATATACATAAATTTACAAATATAATATGAAATATGCTTAAAATTCCAAACAAATTAAATATTATGTTTCACTTTTTTTAAATCGATGCCAAATAATTGTGTTTGTTTAAAATTATAGTTTTGAAATGTGTTGCCATTTTTTCTTTCTTTTGGTCGTAATTGATTGTTTTTATAGTCAGCTTACCAGGGAACAAGCTCTCCATCACACGATTCACCGATTATCTTAACAATTTCATAGATAATTTATACGTTTATTAAACGAACACTTCGAGATCAAATATCAGTATTTTTAAAGGCATTTCAATTCAAATTTTTTTTTTTTTAATAAATGGATTTTTACAATTACAATAAAATAAAACCAAATGGTTTTGGAGACTACGTTAATTTCACTATTAGCGAAGTCTTGAAGATGCAGTGTTCGGCGAAAGAGCTCTCGCTAATAGTGAAATTAACGTAGTCTCCAAAACCATTAGGTTTTATTTTATTGTGATAAAATGGAGTATTACAAAATAAATACCAGTTCCATTAATTTAATAATAAATGAATTTTTATATAATATTTTTAAAAAATGGGAAGTTTTTATCAATAATTCAAGATTTCAATTGATTGTTTTTCGATTAATATTTTAATTGAAAAATAAGCTGTCCCTTTGAAGAAGCGATTGCCTCTCGGCTCTGCGATGGCCTATATTCTGCAATATGAAAAACAGTTGCTAGGCGGGGAGTTGACACTGAGACCTAATGGCCACTTCCACTGAATGGATATTTTTCCTTCGTGCCGCAGAATGGCGGTAGGGTCATGGTGGGCATACTAAACTGTGTCAAGTGCTTAGTAAAAAAAATATAGATAACCGTTTGTGAAATTTAATACTTCTTACTAGTCATGTGGATACAAAAGTACAATGGTTATTTTTTTCTTACGTTTTTTTAACATTGGTTTTTTGGTTTTCTAATCTGACATCGTAATCGATGGTAATTTGTTAACAAGTAGTTGCACGTTTATATTTACTACAATCAATACAGCAGCAGGTTGTGATAACATCTAATCAATAATATGATTACTCCCCGTAGATAATTGCCCTGGTATCCGCTATTTTTTGCCTTGTTCAATTCTTACCAAATGTGTCACGCTCACTACATTATATTTGTTATCTTATATAATGTATTATAAATGTTAAAAATTAAAAGTACTTTTTTAATTGTATTGCAAAGCATCTAATAAAATATGTTCATTCATACTATTGCAACGTGGCGTTATCTCTTACGTCTTTATTTTTATATTCGTTCTATTTAATCACGACAGATTCAATCACAGTTTGTCAGACAGTTTTAAAAATACTATTCAATAGTGTTTTGTTTGTTGGTAATATATCACTGCGACTTCTCCCTAGAGCACCTTTAAAAACCATCGGTATTTAGCTAACTTAGTAGATTTTGGAAAACTATTTATTGTGTTCTCTTTTTTTCTTTTCAGTCTATATACCAAATTTATAATCCAAAGCGCTAATTTAAAATAACTCATGAATTTGACTTCTTATGAAATATATAATGTGCCATAAATTATACATCTAGTTAGATAAATACGATTATTATAATGCAATAAAAGTCCCAAAATAAATTCCATCAAATATTCGGGATAATCTTTACATAATCCACTCACAAATCGTCTCCCCTGCCGAGACAACTTTCGGAAAACAAATAGCTCCTTAGTCCCGAAACCTCAATCGATACCCCCGCGGGGGGCTCGGCTCGCCCCGCCTCGGCTTCAGGGCCAAATACCCAAAAAACTTTCCAAACCGACCATCCGAGGTATCGCAGGCTTCGGGGCCGACCCACCCCATCGCGAGCAAACAACCTCGGGTCGTCGGTAGCCGACCCGGACGGGTTGCTATCCTTATAAGGTACCCTATGGGAAGGATTGGCTTTTCATTAGTATTTAAGAAATATAAAATTTATCTTAATTAAATAATTTGAATGGAAATTTAATTTATGGGTGTAAATTAATTTATTTTGTCAGCAACAAGCAACAGGGTAATCTCACTGTTTAGGGGATGTTTCGTTGGAAATATTAAACGAGTTGAAGAATTTATCCTTAATTCTGGAAAACGTACGCCAAGCAGATTGAGGTTATTGTTGATAATAATATCCTTACATATAAGTGATTACGATGTTATGAATATTGGTGTTTCTATGCTTTATGTAATATCGTTTCGACAACCCATTTTTTAATTATATAAAAGGGCTCCATTTGCAACCCAGTTTTCACTCGATAATAAGAACCGCAAGCTTTATTTATGAAAGAAAACATTATTACTTAAGCAAGTTTGATAAGTCGTTAAAAAGCCACACAATAAATCTCATCTCCATAAAGCGTAATCAAAAATGGCTTACTGGTAGCGACAGTGCCCCCCTCGGCCGCCTCCCCCCCCCCCACCCTGCGCGAGGTCAGGTTCTATTTTCGAGGCCTCTTCAGCGTTCTCAAGGATCTGTGGACCTCTGAAATCTCAGGCGATCAATACCGCGGCCTATCGCGTCCTTTGTGTTCCTGCGAGCCCGCGCGGAGACACTTAGGAACATTTGCCAAGTCCTAATCCTGTAGTATAGCTCGCGAATATCATTGCTTACATTTGGTTGCGACGTCCGTCCGACGATGCCGCTTTCTCCATATTAATTTATAAAAATAAAAAAAATTCTTTCATTGCCAGAAAAAATCCTTTATAAGAAAATCGTTTTCGATAAATATTTATTTAAATTAAACACACAAATACACTGGCCTTAACCCACTGCTCAAAATAAAGAAAATAATGACTGTTGCCTCCGCACACTGCTAGAGAGCCTCTAAACTCAGCTGTTTAATTAATAATTTGTTATGTCATCTTTACGGTCGCATTAGAGGCTGAATTCAGATGTTGTTACGACCGTATTTCACATTAGCATAGTGTTCGGATAAAATATGTTGAGCGATCGGCTTACCGCCGAAGCGACATCGATTCTGTGTGAAAATACAAATCGATTCTATCATTATGCCTCACCGCGGCTTCCTGCATAATATCGGCGAATGCCGGAAGTGAATGCATCGTTGCATAATGCTCTTTTTATACGAGCGAACTAATCAATCACAAACGCGCAAGTCAGCGTGAAATTCAAAAAATAAATAAATTGCATCACTTGAGATTTTAACCACATTTTTTTATAATCTGAAAATACGTTTTTCAATGTAGTTTACAAGTTTAATTAATTAATAGGAAGGAAAACAAACATGTTTAATGTTACTACGGTACTTGTCAATAACCATATCGTAACCCACAAACGGTCGACCTATAAACACAGATAGTAAAAATACATTTATAGAGGTTACACTCGTGCCGCATATCCCTTCCGACCGAGTTAGTTCCGTGACAATGGCGATCGAGCGCGAACTGGGGACTCGGTGCAGTCGCAGGAAGTGCGTAGCTGTCGTCGTTTACGTAATGTTGTGTCAATTGCGCAGCCTAGATTCCGTACGACACGGCAACAGTTCGAGCGCTGATAACGGTTCAATGCCGCCCCGACTTCCTTGAGGCGAAGGCCCCGCGGAGTACCTCCCGAAACCCGGAGCGCCCGCCGCGAGGCCGAGCGTTTTTTGCGTCTTTCGTAGGCGAGCGTGCGGCCAGAGGATAACACTCTTCGGAAAGGAGACCCGAGCCCGCGCTCGTTACCGCTGACCCAGATCGGGAGACTGACGGGGTGCGGAGGTTAATTAATGATCCTTTGTTCCTGACGCGTTATTTCGGTGGATATTTATTTCATCGCGCCGAGGGAGCGCGCTGCAAGCCGTTTCGGCAAATCGGTCCGAATTGAATTCGATAAGTGGGTTAAGTTATTCGACTCGGCATCCAAAGTTTCATTATTTTCGATCGTTCAAAACCGCCTTATGAATTAATTTGTTGGAGGCTTTCCGCGATCTGCGATGTCAGCGAACGAATTGACTTTCGATGGCTCGCGTTCGCGTCCCGTCACGTTAAATCGCATTCTAATCTAAGAACTCGGTCAGAGTCCTCGGCCTTCTCGTGTCGAACGATGCGATGCGAGTTCGTTCTTTCCTTTTTTTCGGCCATACCGAATCGAAACCGTCGAAAGTCTTTCTCAGTCGGATATCGCCCATTCATTATGAAAATTCCGGCTCTCGTATTCTGGAATCCGCGAAGATGCTCTTCAATATGCATTCCCATCAGTACCTAGTCGAACCGCCGCGGTGCTTGTTTATTTGTATTGGCCCACTGAGTGGCGGGTGAGGCGCGTTAGTAGGTCAATGCTCAAATCTTTGTTGAAGTTACTTACGTCATTAATTAAGTCGGAAGATGGCCCTAGCGAGACGATAATGCGATTCTGAAATCGTGAATGGGCTGCCGTAGATAAGCGAGACGCTCGCGGGAGGGCCGCAGCCGCCCGGCGCCGGGAGCTTCTCGGCGGGTCGCGTGCTTTACGAGTGCATTGCACGGTGTGTGCGAGTTCCTACTGCAAGAATATAATTTGTTTGAGTTGTCAGACGGAGCCTTTCAATTTATGCACCATTGTGAGTTTAAATTTTAAATCTTGTCAAACAGTTTCTCTCTCAGATTAAAATGACCTTATTCGGAAACGATGTCACTTTTTGTCACTCGACGTTTGCAGCATCTCGTTTATGTTAATTTTCTGTTTTATTTATTTCTTGTAAATACCGAATTTGGACATTGAACACCCATTTAATATTAAATAAACAGTTACTCTCTATAAAAACTGTTCTGCTTACTTTTCTAAAAACCCCTACATAAAACATAAACGGAAAAGTATTTTTTTAAATATATATTTTGAAATTAAACTTTCATAGAGGAATTTCATCAATAAAAAAAAAAAAAACAAACTGACGTATAGATCAATTTATTTAGGTTTGAAGATAGCTTTTTTGTATATTTACATTTTTTTGCATTCTTTAGTTTAATATAACTTATAATATAATTTTTTTGCTCAGATTAATTATTACAATCAATTCACGTAAGAAATCTACAATGAAAGGACAAATTTTTTTTAGTCAAAAATTATCTGTAAAATATTTTTTAATACATAAATTATGTTTGATTGTTTACCTGTTAATCATATGTGTATATATAATTTATTGAATAAATATTTCGATACAAGTATAAATTGATTTTTATTATTAGTCAAAGACAGCCTTTATAACTGGAACGTTTTATAGACTCCAAGGGCTGTTGATTGCAGTGACCGGATCTTTGTGCTTTTCAATAATTCGCTCCCGTATTCAATTTCTTTCGTGTATATGGGTTTATTAAATTTTCTACATTTTACGAGCTATATTTTTTTCCTCTAAACTGAGAAATGTTTGCTTTTGAAAATATAGTACATATTGTCTTAAAAAATGAAATAATTATATATATATATATATATATATATATATATATATATATATATATATATATATATATATATAAATAAATATATATAATGATTTTTTAATCAACGTTGAATTGTTTAGATCTAATAAATAGAATTGTCACTGGGTATCAGATATGCTGCCATTATGCTTCCATTGACGAAGATTAGTTACAAAGTCGCAGTGTGCATGATAATGAATGACCATGTTTAGCGAATCAATGAGACCCCTGACTTCCCACAGTGTGTTGTTGCACACTGCATTGCCGCACTCGCAGCGACCTTTGCCCTCGATCTTCTGCAATTATGTTGAACAATAATAATTATTGAATCTATTTCTGTATTTGCATACCGCTCTCTCGGGCTCCAGCCCTGGCCTTAATGGATTTCCTATCGCGAGTAGGCAGCCGAGCCTCTTCATTGCGACTGCCGACTCGACTGGCAGCGGGAATACAAGGAGATTGGACGTTTGCACATTAATGTTTTAACATACCCGTGTGTAGGCTATTCACGTTTGAATATACTCATTTTCAGTTTCTATAAGACTTATAATGTGATATGACCGAGAAGACGCGAGATATGATCAAGAACTGTCAATGCGTCTAACTTGTTAATTATTGAATAACAAACGAAAAAAATATTTCATCTTCTTTACGTTATATAAAAAAAAATCTTTTATTTAATTTAATTATTCCGAAAATCGTGGATACAGCTCATTTGAATTGATTTTAACCATCAAATCAAATTAATAATTTATTAAAATACGTGCATGTGCTGTATGGATACACAATTTACATTTAGATAATGGTTTTACGTTATTTAATTCATAACGTTCAGATTTGCATTGTTTAAAAACGAATACGTATAATCAATCAAGTCGCACAAGACCGCATGTTCTGATTAAGTACATTCACGATCAGACTTAAAATAGAGATCGAACTACAGAAAAGAATCGTTGCTATGTAATTATTAGTTTTATTAAAAATAAACTAACAGTTAGTTAAAAATATATATATTTATTCAACTTATGAAAATGCTGTGTATCGATTCAAACATTTGATTGTTAGGTCTACGTATCTCGTTTCATTATTTTAAGTAGGCACACTTTCATATTATCAATAACATACTTACCTGTATTCTGCTGTACCTTTCTGTAATGATCTAATAAATATCCACATCCATCAATGCTACTTTAAAAATGTTACCTGCCATTCCTCTCGATTCTGAACATACTTTATCTTTGACAGATAACCATCCTGTCCATCGACTCCATCTTGAATGTAACCTGGCACGATACGCCAGATTTCAATTCAACATAGGTGATCATATCTTCTCTCCGTACTTGGGTAAGTTAACGAATAAGTGAAGAAATTAACACAATTAATAAATGTTAACATGATTAGGTTCAAAGTATCTCCCTGCCTGCTCTATGAGAGATGTAAATAAATCATTCGCCGAAGCGTTCACTTTTTAATTCAGGCCATTCGGCGCGCTCCGGTCTCCGGCCGAGATGTCCCTTGTCCTCGCGTCGGGTCCTTTGTGTGATAAATTGTATTGTATCCACACCCGATTATGTCCCGGAGGAGATTTATATGCGTTACCCGCCGTCGAGCGACGTTGCGTATATCAAATAGTTTTTTTTTATTGGGCCTATTTTGGTGGGTTTCCGGCTCTATCAATCGCAAATCTTTTGCTGTTCTTTAGAAAGTAGTATTTTTTTTTGTTTTTTTTTTTTTTTCATGAACAAATATTTGTATAAATAAATCATTTAATATTGAAAATTTAATGGTAGAATATTTCGTTGTGATAAAAGACAGTATGAAATGTAAAATAATTGTGTGTTTTAAATATAGTTTTACATAACGATAGAGTTTGGGACTGTATGCTCTACCACAAGTATTTAAGCGAGCAGTCCGCCCCCGGCAGCCCGCCCCGGCCGCCCGCCCCCCGGCCCCCTGCGGCTGGTGGAAAGTTGTCGCCGAGCTGAAACTGTCCCGCCCAGGGACGCTTGTGGGAGAAAGAAGCTTTTGATTGTGAGGTGGAGATGGAGGCGGGTCGGGCCGGGGTGGTCGGGGAGCTACAGACGTAGAACCGTGAACGTGGAACCCTTTGACGTTCTCTATTTCCTTCAAACTGGTACTTTACCTGGTTCGGTTTATTTTCAAATTGCCTATAGAAAGGAGATTCTTGCGTTGTACAGTGTGCTTATAGTTCTTTTCTGTATAGCATCTAATACTCAACAAAAATTCGACATGATTATATTACGATCGAGTATTCGTAGGTTTATAGTGTGGGAGGTTATCCGTATAAGTTAAACAGAAGTGGCTTAAGGTATTGCTGGATTTTAATGTGAACCAACTGACTTTCGCCTTTCATAATTCGTATTTCCAAACTGATTACCAATACAAATTTCCGAGTAGCGATGGATTTCATGTTTGCGTTATTCTTAACGAAATATTTGTTTTTGAATACTTTGATACTTATAAACTCTTATTGTGCACTTAAATGTGGCATTGGCTAGAGATCACAAATTACCAGTGTTGGCAACGCGATCATAGTTTCAATTCTTTTAAAATTAAAATAATATAGATATAGTTTTTTGCTATAAACGGCCGCCGGACGGGCGCCTCGACCACGGCCTCCGCTCACACGGTCCACACTTGGGGGATTTTTATGATTATTTCTCCTAAAGGGACCGCCGCGTTACCTTTGTATTTGCAATGTATATGACGCCGCTCGGGTAGGTTTATGATTGTTTCCAGAGTCAGTCCGGACATACGTGCCGAAAGCCTGATCTGGGTTCTATTGTTTTTAAACACGGCCCGCCACCCGGGCGGCCGGACGTTCCAACGGTATAAAGACCGTTCAGCCCCGTAAGGGGGCAGTATTGAATTTGACTCCAAGGGGATACTCCGACAACCATGCAGGATCGCGTGTCTGTCGTTAAAAAGTTGAAAAGTATTCAAATTGTCTCCACGGGGTGACTAGCTCGGGAGCAAGAATATTCTGCCAGGATACGATGCGTTCGTATACCTGCCGCAATGGTTAGAGATCTTACAAATCTCATAAAGTAATACTGCCGCGAGTTCGGAGTATATTGTGTCGAAAGTGAAGTGAAATTAAACGACCCGGTTATCGGTCCAAAGTTAAAATAAAGTGTTAAATGTAACCTGTTTTAATATCAGATAAATGTTAAATTGTAATCAATGTTTGTAATGAAGCTTGAATAAAAGTTTATATGAATAAAGTGCTTTAAATGAATGATAATACAGTCCACTGATAGCGTATGAACCTTGGCGAATTCATATGCTAAAGCCGAAGAAGTTAAACGACTGCTAGCGTCTCCTCGAGAGAATAAATCTGGTAGCCGTCGTCAACAACCAGGTTTTTTCCTTTTGTAAAGATAAAACATTTTTTTATACTTTTTTAATTTAATAATAATTTTAAAATTTTATTATATTGCTATTCTAATTTTTTTCTAGCTAAAATTACAAACGTGATTGTTTTAAATCTTTAATTTAGTCTAACGGTGCATCAATATAAACTCTTTGTTCAAATGCAACTTTAACCGATGTATTTAGCTTTCAGTTTGTCGTTACCAGAATTATAAATTTCATTTCAACCTTCTGATGATACTGATGCTGTTATCGGCAAACCCTCCTGATATAATTATAACTAGCTGTATTATCTTAACTTTCACGCACTATCTCTAACTTACAAATCAAAGCTGCGAGCTTTCGCAATTATGTTTTTTTTTGTATGTGGATATAATCGTATCGCAAATATACTGATAATAATATTTCTCTCCGTCAGCAACTGCGAGAGTTGATTTCATTCGCAAATTCCAAGTCACCCAACGAGCTATAGAAGGAGCATCGGACAGAGTGTCCTCCAAGATACAATCTGCACCCAAGATATACGACGGAAAACGGTAGTTGCAGATGTAACCCAAGAGATAACCCAATTAAAGTGTCAATAGACGGTTCACACAACTCGCAGAACGAACACACATGGATCAATAAGTCAATGATCAATAGATGCTTAGATTGAAGGCTCCTAATTTATAGAATTACGAGACAAAGAAAATAGCATAATACAACTGGATATATATATATATATATATATATGTATATCGATATATTAGGACGCACTTTCTAGAGTAAGCATATATGTAATAGCTTTATACCCATATCTGAAGTTGTTGAGTTAAATTGAAATTCATGAAATACCCAAGTATATTTTCAGAGAAAAGCCCAATAACATGTGCTTAATATCAATTTAACTGTTTTGTAACAATATTATTACGGCATTATAAAGTGATCAGATAGACAAGCGTCTGCCGCAAATAATGAATTGCATAATGATTTTAAGTTGGTATTATTTTCATAGAACTGTTCCAAGTAATAATAGCACATAACACTTCCATTGTACACCGGCCAGCATCTAAAATTTTCACTTGAGTGTTTTACTTCCATTATCGGTACGATTATTTCCATGCAACATATTATTATACAACAGTTCCAATTAAACATCGAAAGTTTCACAAACAATCTCCATCTTTCTCCTCTCCGGCCACAATTAGCCGATTCGTGATTTTAGAAATGGCCGGAGCAGACTTTCATCCGGCGGGTCAGAAGTTCTGCTCTGGCCGGCGGGCGGAGTAGAAAGGACAGCTTCGGTAGCGCCTCGCCCGCAGCTCAGCTCTGCTCTGCTCTCTATTATTGCCTTTTTTGGTTTATGATTTACGAATATATATACGAGTTCATCGGATCGAGATTTATATTATGTATATACTGCATTTATATTATGTATATGTATGGCTGCCTTCAATTCTAACGATTTTAGTTTCGTATTTACTGACTTTCTCCGCGATGTTACTTCACTTCTTGCGACATTCTGAGAGCTTCAGGCGTTGCCGACAATCTCTGTTCATCGGTTCGGACTTTTGCTTTTCAGTCCCTACGTAGATCTTATTAACTACTGATTTTTTTAATAAATAAAAACAGTATTCTGGTAATAGATTTTCTTAAGTATTCGTTTATTGTTTTAAATATATTAAGAAAATAAGGACAAATACTTTCTATTCACTCGATTAGGTTCTGCTGTTTTCTCTTTTTGGTATTGGTAACAAAAGGTATAATCGCTACATTTTCAATGTTAGATACGCTCTGTAAGTGAGTAAGTTGATATTGAACATACTACTATATGTGCATACGTCTATTCAGTTACACTTATAACAAAGTAAAAACTTATTTTCTATTAAAACACCTCATTAACATGTCGCAATAAATTTGAGTCATACTACAATCGTTTAAAAACTACAGAGGAAAGTGACTCTTTGATATGCTACACGCGGATTATGATACGATCTATAAAGATTTTATGACTGACAGTCAACATCTGTTGTTAATAAGAATATTGAGTTGTAGTAGGGACAGGAGATACTTCAAGATTAAATTCTTTTGGTATTAGATAGTCACTTGTATAGACGGTCACACTCGATCAATCAGTAAACAAGTTGGAAGAACGTGTTCTTTATGTTGACGGATTCAGATCTCAGAATTTAAAACCTAAAACGTACTGATGTAGATAAGTAAGGCTTGATTTCAAAAAAATAATACATTTTTTGAAAATTTTGTCACCAAAGAATTTGGCTTGATTGTTTGTGGCGCCTCTGATATGAGTTTCAAGACATTTCACACACAAATACCATATATGAATAGAGACGTGTCTATCAGTAAGGCGTTGGTGCTCAACAATTTTGCAAGAGCGAAAGCACTGATCCTTGCTCGCCGGGTGGTTAAGTCGAGAGCACCGGGGCGTTAACCCGAAGGTTTGCTCTTGGACCTCACTTCCGGCAAATTTTACAATCGTAAATTAAACTGTGCAGAAATTTATATTTATGTGGCAAGAAAATGATTCTCAATAAAATTAGAGATATAATTCATGTTGCATTTATAGTAACTTGTTTGTGCATACACTTGTAAATGCTCCCCACGGACGAAATATTAGGTCAAAATATATTAATCATTTAGACGTTGTGAATGATTTCTGTATCTGCGTGTATAGGTATATTTTTGACACTATTATCTTTAATGTGAAATCATTTGTGACACTTTTCTGTTTTAAAACAACAAAAATAATAAATCCATGTTTAAAGGGTTACGGGTATTTACTTAAAAT
The DNA here is from genome assembly GCA_022113835.1 of Atopsyche davidsoni. NCBI lineage: Eukaryota > Metazoa > Arthropoda > Insecta > Trichoptera > Hydrobiosidae > Atopsyche > Atopsyche davidsoni. The sequence goes on from JAILWY010000021.1 coordinate 6,102,959, forward strand.
TTAAGAAATGTGTTTTTTTACGATGTGCCGTAGAATGCTTTTTTAGTTACACAAGATATGCTAAGTTTATTTTGAATATTGGCTTCCTTTCACAATATTACTAGTGTTTTGTCATCTAGATGAGTGATATTGTGATGATCTTTTAATATGCTTACGAATGTCGGTTTATGTCATAACGCCATGCGATTTGATATCATCAAGAGTCTATCACCTCATTCGGTATTGTCACATCGCTATACAAATACGGCCACAATACTGCCGCGTTTCTAAATTTCATAATTCCCTTCACATCTGTGTTAAGTTAATTTTACTGCTGTGAATTTCTGTGGGTAGAAAACTGTGAGGCATTACGAGAGAGTAATGTTGCCATTTACTTTTAATAAAAATCAATACCATTCTTAGATAATTTCAGAAATTTATGTTAGAGGTAAAGTAATAACTCATGCACCACACCGAAACTTCAGCTTTACAAGAGGCCGCTTGAAAGTGGTATTTGTTGTAAAGCTTTAAGAAATTCAATATTTTTGACAGAGAGTACTTAGTGGAATTCCATTTTAATATTTTTGAATAAAATACTTGAGTGATTTTTTACTCTGTTTGATAATGCCAACGTGAAAGGTTGGCGAAACCGGTCACTAATAAAAACAAAAATGTGGAAAATCACTCAAGTATTTTATTCAAAAGTAAAGCTTTAAAAAAATATTGTTTTTTTATTTATTTATTCTATTGTAGTATTTATTCTTGTTTTGTTTCACACACGATTTTCGTAGTTAAAGAGTTTAGTGAGTATGCTTTATAGTACAAAATAAATTGTGATGATAGCAAATAAAAGAAAATTTGTAAAATTATATATTTTTATTGTAAAATAACATATTTCGTCATAGATTTATTATATTCGTTCTTTCATTGTTATGCATTTTCAATCGTATGATAATTTCTGCTCCATATACGTGAATTACTGTTTTATTCTATAATTCTGAAATAAACACAATTAAAAGCTTTAAATTATTGTTACTGCTCTTTATTAAAAACGTTACTGAAGAACACTTTGACCATACTCTTTAACCCACAGCTTTGATACTAAACTATTACGATAAGTACATACCATCGGATTACTGTGTGCTGTTGAAAATTTCATGTTCACTTACACCTAATAATTATTTATAAACGTTATTTTGAAATGCTCAGTTTTTTGCTGCCCGATCATTAGCGGCAATAAATTTCCCTTTCGTGCATCTGCGAGCAACCTCTGGCTGATGGTATTACCTGAACTGCCGCAAAATTTCCCAAGCGCCGACTCGCCGAGAGAGAAGGGAGAAATCTCAGACCCGCGCTGGCGCCGCGACCTGCTTTTCACCTTTCATTTTTACTTGTGAAATCACTATTTTTGTCTCGGCTTGAACCGAGAGGACGGCGAGAACGCTCCTCCGGTGGGTTGTGTCGATGCGCCCGCGCAGCTGCGGGCGCTCCTCCCATCCGACTCCATCTCCCATCGAGCCCGTTGCCCTTCTTACGACCGCGATTGATGACTCCGAACTTTGTGGAAGAAGATCAAAGATCTTTATATTCCTGTATATAAAAGAACAATACATATCTTCGATAATTTATCAATTTAAATCTGACCGCTTCCGCCTCGTCCGTAAAAAAATATTTTGTGTTTATCTTTTAGTTTGTTTGAAATGTAAATCGTTGTGTTTATATTTATTAATGATTTATACGTATCTGTTATATTTCATTGTTAAAGTTATACGTTTAAATTTAATAATTATAATACTTTTTCTCGTATTAAATAATACTTATGAAAGCAGGCACTCTTCCGTGCAAAGCTACTAATATTTGTACGTATTTGTTTTGTCACTACTGATTATCTATGTTATAGATTTAGTTATATTTACATATTTTGTCGTTTGTTAAAATAAAAGTAAATATTTTTTCGTATTTCATCCAAGATATTATATGTAAAGACTTAAAGGTGCACGTACTGGAAAACATAGTAAAATGTAATTTTCGGTTTTTAATACTTATTTTTTCTAAGTACTTTTTTATTATTTAAAAATATTTTTTAAAGAGGGCATTGCTGTATTTATATTTTATTTATATATAGTTATAACTGTGTTGCATGTCATGGATAGCCCGCCAGGATGCGCAGGAGCCCTGGGCGGAAGTGAGTGCTCTCCGGAAGAGTGCTCAGTAGTTTTAAGCCAATTACGGAGCACTTGATCGAAGTATGACGTCATCGAGTACCTTTATAACAACATTCTCTCTGACTGAACTACGGTAAATTCGATTCAAGTATTTGTTTCTGTACAATATTTGGATTTTTAAATATTTTTATATTTTCTATAAAAGTAATTTTATTGTATTTTCAAACTCAAACTTCAAAATTTTAGTCATTTTTGCAATGTTTGGAGCTATTTTAGACGTGTTGATGGAATACAGTGCAACATATGAATATATAATGTAATGCATCGTCCCTTGCTATTTTCACTAACAAAAACTTATCTATAGCTTTTGTGTTTGTAGTTTCTAGTGCCATTGATAGTTTCATATGCGATGCAAAACGTAGTAAATCTTATAATTTCTAATTCTGTTTCAGTCTAGATTTTGATATGATTCATTATACACGATAATCATGGTACAGAATTTTAAGAAAGCACCGATTTTATAAAAAAGGTAATCAATATGAGTTTTAAATCTATGTACTTATTTATGAATTATTTCTTCGATAAATTAATTTATTTTCTCTTATAGAAGTACCTACTTTATTACGCAGATCGTGATCTGTCAGAACTACTGCAGTTATTTCTGTGAAAGTCTTGTTTCATTTTCACTTGATAAGTACGAACATATAAAAATAATTGCAAGGGATTAGATTTTATCGACTACGTCTCTCCCACTGTCATAATATTCAGTGTTGCGAAATAATTATATAATCTGATGTGGCGCTTGTTCTAGTTATAGCATATTTCGAGAAAACGTTTTATTTGAAAGTTTTTTTTTTCTTTCGTAATTCCGCGATATCAATTTGCGAAGCCATAACTAGAATTTAACATTCGTGTTATTTTTATGCTAACGAAATCAGATTACTGTAAATAAATTTGTTTTCACCTTATTAGTCTCGATTTATCTTCATATATCAGCCCATCTGACGGCGCGTGGGAGGGCGACCAATGTCTTTGTTGTCTGAACAAAACCATCGTGAATATATCAGTCTCATTTATGAAGCATAATTTCATAAAAGTTTTCCTTTAGAATCGATCGGAGGCCTACATTCGTACAGGCGCAACAGCGCCTTACTCAACACTTGTTATACTAACTACATTTCAATTGAATGGGTATTCAGGTTTAAAATTGTCATTAAAAAAAATGTTTAATACTGTAGATTATAAAAACGTATATTTGAGTCCTTACTGTTTTAGATACTCGTATATAGTACATCAACATTTTAACTACAATATTTTGAACTCAACTTTTGTCTGAAAATCTGGTTATCTAACAATGATATCTTGGGTGTTTCTGACGTTTCGGTCTCGGTACTGCATCTGTATGTAGGGATTTGAATCAAAGTCCCTAAAGATGGCCCCTGTACCGAGACCGACAGACAGAGTTCTCAACCTCTTGGCACGGTGCGCTCGGCCGAAGCGGCGGTTGCGCCAGTCCGTGGGCGCCGCCCAGCGCGGCCCTGCGAGTCCACACCCCGCCAGCGCGTTGCGAAATCTACATCCAATCCTACCGATATCGTAATAGTCGACTGTGTTCGTTGTTGCTTTATTGTTAGTTGGGTCTTGCTACATCTATATCTACTTTTAAACTAATCTTGAATTCATCTAAAATATAATTTCTTTTTGTAATTCAGATTCTAGCTCAATGCTATGAATTTTTATTGAAAACATATTTACGGTTCAATTAGCATTTTTTGTGATGATTTAACTAAGTAAATATCATCATGAAACGCTTTTCGTTTTTTTCCATTTAACATTGATATATGTTATATCTTTATGATGAAATTTTCTGATTGTTCTTCGCGATCTGATAATTATGGTTTTTATTTTTCTTTGTTTATCTTGGTATGTTGCGATAATTACTTGGAGAATTATCGGCAACTAAATCGGTAAATTGTTTATATTCAGCACGTTAGGCTACCGGGTGTAGCAGATTTCACAGTACATAAGAGTCGTCAATAACTTAATAGCTTTTTTTAAGCCTTGCACCTCTCCCGACTGTATATTTTGAGTAAGAAATTGTCTCGAACTAATGACATTCCATTACCATACATATCGTTAGCAAGTCTAAATAGCATTTGTATTTTTTCCTTCCCGCACTTTTTACATATTATTGATTTGAATTGTTTTAATCCACTTGAAAAGGTTAGATTATCTCAAAAGATAGATCCAATCCTGCTTTAGTTATTTGATAGAAAGTAACTGTGACTCAGCCAGTACAACTTCAGGCTTTCACGCGACTACGGAATCTTCTCTCGCAGCTCCACAGCTGACATGAACAGTCGACTTGATGTCTTTAGCCTACGCGCTCACTTTCATTTCTTGATAGTTCATGTCGTAAACGTACCTTAAAATGTAGAAATCTCTAAATAAATGCTACTGAAGATACGTTGTGACACCTTCTTAACAGCGGTTTTCAAATTGCGCCTCTAGTTGTTACAGTTGCAAAATAACCTTGATATAGAAAAAAATCTATCGTTTATACTATAAAGCTGGCGTTCTTTCGTTAAAGTTTACTCCTTTGATCGTGAATCACGATTCATTGCTACCAGAATTTGTAATATCGGGTAAATGTATTCATTTCAATTGTGAGTTAATCGCCGTAACTCCCACGAGTGTTTCACCTATCTAAATGAAATGCCATTTTAGGATCTTCTATTTGATGATTTTTTTCGCATTTGGTCAAGTAATTGTGTATATTTCACAAGGGTTATTTCAGGTTATTTTAATTGATAAATGCGTGATTCGTAAAAACGTTTCTTCAATACATTTTGTTATTATAAAGTATTTATTAGTTTCTCTTTTTTTTATAAATTGAAAAAATAGTATACCTTGGAATATCCATTTATTATTTCTCTTTTTTGGATGTTACCAGTTTATGCTTTCACCCTGTGTAATACATCTCTCTTATGTCAGTTATTTTTTATGTACACAACCAATACAAACAACCTTGAATATTTTCTACACATTTTTTATCATTGTATGTGTAGTCGATGTGATCCTCAAAGAAGGATTATCTTTATTAAATCTCATCATCATTAATCTTGCTAACGTGATGAGATAATCCTTTTATCCTTTCATCTTGTATGGTGTATTTCTTAGTGCTTATTTTAATAAGGTCGTAAGCTTTTCAATTTACGACCGTGTAAATACGTGTAAAAATTACAAGGTAAGTAAACATTGATAAGAAAGTCTTTGAAATGCGATTAGTGTGTTGACTTATATTTTGTGTTGAGAATTGAAAATTAATTAATTGTAAATCTACGATAATTTGGTAGCGGCCACAGCGCAAGATGTTTGGGTGTCAGGTGATTAAAAGTACGACTCGGGTAGTTTGCTGGATTTGAATTATTTAGTCCGCCGCTTGTAATTTTAGAATCCTGCAAATTCCGTACGTACTCGCTTTGCCTCGCTCGTTCGTATCGGGAGCTCTCAGTTATATACACACGTACGAGTTATTTTAATGAAACTGCTTTTATAAGGCGGGAGCTTTGCTCGTCGCAGAGAACATTATTAAAAGCTCGCCGGTGTGTCGCGCCGCGCCCGGGGCTGCTGCAGTGGCCTGCAGTCGCTGCCGCGGAGCGCAGGCCCACGTGCAGTCTACATACATTGCTAGTTGAAAACAGAGTGCACGGAGGGGCAGGAGCGGAACGGGAGTGTCGGTGTTCTCTGTGACCGAGTCGCTCGTAATGCGAGGCTTTTAATATGCATGCAACTCATGAAGTCAGAATGCAATCCGTCGCTAATTGGTAACGAAACATCTAGTGGAAATCACTCATAATCGCTGCTACATATCATAGTCACGGCTAGTCTTTACATGTGTTATATTAGATTCATTTCTAGAAACGCTCAATATTTGAACGTGGGTAGGGTCAGTGTGAGACTTATTACCTGTTAGGACGGGGGATCAAATAGGCGAACTTTCAGTCGAGAATCGAATGTCTTAACCGCTGAGGCTGCGAGTGAATCTCCCGTTAGGGATTATTCCGATAAATGCTGCAAAAATGAATGCATGACTCGAAGCAGTCTCAAGTCATTATTTACGCAGAGCCCGCTCATTCTTCACAGTCAGTCGCTTCTACAAATCACCGGCACGGGTGGAGCCGGGCGCGGAGACTCGCGGGCGCGCTTTCATTACCATACGTAACGAGGGCCCTTCTCCCCGCTGCGGCCCTGATCACCTGCAGCCGCCGGGGCCTCCCCGCGCAATTAGCGCCTCCCGCCGGGGTCCGACCCTGTGCATACCAGTTGCGTCTGTTTATTGCATTATAACGCCTCGTAAACATTATTCCACTCGATTTGCTTGCGCCGATACCTAAATTATTTAATACCTCGCCTCTCGAGAAACTTTCGCGCTGTGACTTTAATTTAATAAGTTCATGCTTGCTGTCGATAATCAAGGTTTTTATTAAATTTTATTTTCTCGTGTGAAACATTTCAGATAAAAGGCTGTCAAGATCATACAAATTACGGTACTACTTTTATCAATTTATGTAATGGTTACGGACTCTATAAGAATTATTTTATGTTTTTAATACCTTAATACAATTAGTTGCTTTAGAAATAGAACTATCAAGGTAGGTACTCTCCGGCCCGAGCCCTCATGCCTATTTTTATTTACCCTTACAAATTAAATTTTACATTGAAGTTTAACAGTGTTTATTATTTCCTTGTACATTTATTTTTATATAAAAATTTTGATTAACATCATAATGGTTTTCATGATTCTAAGAAAACCGTTTAATAATGCAAACCATTCTCTTCAGATTTAACTATATATTTTTTAAATTTCAAATAAATCTCTTCTCTTTGACAAATAATTTTAATTCCGTCCTTGCAATGATAATTTTATTTTGCTGTATAAAATTTCCAAAAATATATGCAATTTTAAACATAGAAATCTCGGTATTTGGTTCAATAATCCATGTATATATTTCTAATCGCATAACTTGCCGTGATTACTCCACATTCGCAACTAATATATACCTAGATTAAACAGAATCCATTATCGCTCAGAGCCGCGCTCTAGAGTATAGGGAAATAGAGCCGGGCGTCTATTGGTACATAATTTTCCACTCTAAATACTTGAATACATTTGTACAGAGACAGGCGCTCGCAGCACTGCTCTCATGTCCGGGTGCATTTTTCTGAAATGGAAACTGTATTGTTAACTAAACCAGATCCAGATATGCAAAACTGCAATTTATTGTTTCTTAGTGCGGAATTCTCACTTCGTGTTGACAAATATACCTAAATATACAGCCTTCTACATATAACTTAAAATATATATTATATAAATTGCAGCGTGAGATATATTAGATTAGTCGCGTTACATTATAAATATAAGTGTTAATGTTTTAAACGGCAATCTAAATAATCAGAACTCAATATTACATAAATCATCGAATTTTGCGTTTTTGACTATTTTGAAAATAAATGCTCCATATCTCTCCTCAAATATTAACGGTTTCGTCGCTAAAAGCCTGTCAAAAATTAATGTGTTTTATCAATGGATCTGTTCGGTCGACACATTGTTATCTCGCTCCATTATGAACTTTCGCTAAAATTAATCGCTTCAGGCGTACACGGCTTTTGCAATCCTATTTTCACAAAGCTGTACATGTATCAGGTGTTGGAGGTAAATCATTTTGTTATTTGTAAAATAAGGACACATTACCTTCTCTTGGATTAAAACATTTCAACGGATACATTATGCATGTTTCCTAATCATGATCATCAGGTTGCATTTCTCCATAGATGGATATCGACCTCTCCGTGTTGGAACATTTAAATGGTTTATATAAATTAGGCAATAATTGTAATGTGACTTACTTTCAATTTATTCTTTAAAAAATATCAACAGAAAAAATTGCTTTAACGGAACGTCTGAGAACATTTGAAACGTCAATGTCTTACTAAACCAGCCAACTCTCGGTCAAGAGTCGAAGGCTATGGGTATCAAGTGTAATTTTAGTTTTATTTTACTTTATTTCCAGTATATTTATGGCCTGGTTATGTTTAATATATTCGTAACAGATTTTACTTATTTCATATTATCTTTTAATATATTTAAGTAGTTTGTTTATAAATTTTAAAAGTATTTTTAAAACACATTTATATTAGGTAAGAAATTGCCGAAAAAAAATAATGATATTTATTCTCGCCATGACTCGTTTAATTAATTCAGTATGAAAATAAATGTGTAGTTATACATTTTTTTTTGCAAATAGGCTATCTGAAAATGCTTTGGGTAAACATTTTCACGTAATAAATTTGTTAATAGAATATTTTTAGACCTCTGAATTTGCCTCTTAAAAAGATGCCTAGTAAAACCAATAAACTATTGTGCTTTTCTTACATTGATTTGCAAGTGCCTTTCTTGTATTATAAGTAAATAATTTTAAAAATATACTATTCCATTATTTTTGAGATTTTTCTTTATTGCATAGTAAATGTTTTCATTGGAAAAAATAAACCTTTAAATTTCAATAAGAACTGCATTACAAAATTGCATTACTAGGTATAAGTGCTACTGAATGATAAGTATGAATAACTGTCGACTTCGTATGGAGCTCCACAAAGTTGAAGAATATTAATTTGAACTCGGTTATTTCCCAACTATGATGAATATCATTCGTTCATACTTACGATATCCTCAGTATGATCTACGCAAAACTTACTTTAGAGGTTTAGAGTAAATATGTCTTCGAAAGTCGCTTTGGGCATTGCAAAAGCGAAATTCTTATTTTTAGCAGCAAGTATTGAATCTACCTGCTTATCTGATAACTATTACGAATTTGTGATTTCTACGCACTCAACGTGCGTGTGATAACTTGACTTACATTTAACTTTACTTTCACTTATTAATGCTATGCGAAATCACTTTACGCAAATATTGAAATATCGCAAATGGATAAAAGCGTTGTGCAACTTGCGTCGTTGGATCAAGGAAGCATAAAATTATTTTTTACTAACAAATATTATATTTTCATCAAAATAAAAAATAAAAATTAGTACGATTATTTAATGATTCGGCCAAAAACCCAATGGTATACTGAACATGATGATGCTACATATATATCTTCGATGTAATTGTTTGACTTTGTAGTAATGGCTACCACGAATACACGGAAGTCCTTAGACTTTTACTATTCTTCCTGGAGTTTTCTTGTCGTGAGGAAACGTTAGAAGCGGGCAGCATCAGCTCCCTACGACTATCGCCGGATCCAATAGACACCATACAATCTAAACAAGGAGGATGCTACTACCAAATATCCAAATCTCACTAGTAACTAAACACAGTTTTAGTAAAAGTATTGTTATGATCCTGGTATTAATATAAATGTTAAATTACTCTTTTATTTTTGTGTTTAATAAGTTTTATTAAAAAAATATTATTTCTAATATATTTTTATAATATGATATCAGCTGAGATTTGACTAGTTTTTTTTTATAGTGATTCCACTAATAAATTTCCTGATTACGTTTCGAACTATACAATAAATCTATTAAATAAATATAACATGCACGGGTTAATCATGAAAGTGAGCTTTGCACGAGTAAATTTCTCAAATTAACTAGAAAATTTATAAATTTCCGAAAATTAATATTCGATTAGATGAAGCACCCACTCCTAAATAAAATCTTTATTAAAAATATAAGCAGTTGTATTTGCATTAAATAATATTCTAGTAAAATTAATTTTTTTAAACTATTTTATATATCAAATATACATTTATGAATTCACTCTTTCCCTTTTACATTTTGAAATTAATAAATTTTCCCTGTCACTTCGTTTCGATATAAAACAAGGTAAACGAAACCGCCGACGCTGCGCGCTGCGAATATACATGTTCAGGTTAAATGCAATGTCATTTTGCGCTAATGTACTCAGGTGTACTTTAATTTATGTCCCTGCTATATTATTATCTGCCTGCGTATAAAGTCGATCGGTTGCGTTGCAGCCGTGGCCGATGCATTTATGAATTTAATGCGCAAAAATCCAGTTGTTATCTGTCAGGCTTGCAATGGATTAATGATACTCTGATTTTCGCATTCTGATGAAAATCCTCTAAAGTGCGATACGGTCTAATCGTGCAAATTTAATAGGGCATATTAATACTTCTACATATTTTGCATTATTAAGATACATATGTAGAATCAGAGTCACCAAAATGACTCGTTCTTCAATGAGTCAATGCCTATCAACACTAACGAGTCAATACCTTTTTACAGGTGACTAACAGTTTAAGGCATTTCTATTTTTTTTGACTACATATACCATACGTGAAACCTATATCTAAGGAAATAATTTCAGAGACCAAAATTTAATAATGAGTAACTTATTAAGTTTTTATCAAAGTTAACCGATTTCTCTTTGTGTGCTAACTAAAGAAAAACGTAACTAAATAATTTTGATCATTGACTTTATTTGAACATTGATATGATATGACAAGTTGATTATATTGACTTAAATGTTTTCTAGTAATATTGATTATATTTTTTCAAGTATTTTCATTTAATGGGAATCATTGTGTTATTAATTAAAAAAGTGTTTTCTTATATGTATTTTAACACCCATTTAAAACTGATTCATTTGTATGCACGCCATAAATAAATGAACTATGAATCCAATTTAACAATGTAATACGATAATACTTTGTAATGTGCAAATCCAACTTTTTGTTGTCGTAACTTCTGGTGCGTAAAACGCGTGTCACCAATCATTGAGCCGCGTCATAATCGTCGGGTTAGTAATAACAGTAGAGTAAATAAATATAAATCATCAGTGTTATTGCGGATATCAAAGGCACACTTTCAGATCGCTTTACATCTGTCAGCGACCAGTGACAGCGTTCCGGCACATGTACGAGTATTCCCATTCCCATTGTTATCAGAGTCTCTCCGTGCCGCCCGCTTTATCAGTCGCCGGTGGAGTCAGCCGATGCGTCCTACATGCCGCCGGTTCTCGCTCCAGTTGCTGCAAAAATATATCTGGCTCACAATTAGCTAGCTTGTGATTCATCGAATTTCACATATTTTAGAAACTGTGCTCGATGCGGGAGACTTTTGTATTTTTAAAAATGTGATCGGTTTTTGTATTTATTAGCACCGTAAATTTTTGCATTACTTTCGTAACAAGATGTTTTATAACACTTTTATAGCCGCTTATTTGAATGCACTGCTAATGAAAGAATTTATATAGCATTTAAAATATTTTTTTATAGATATTGGTAGAGCTAGACTCAGTCTGTACAATAGTATTTGTGGGTGAGATAGAGAACCCGCAATACGCTACTCTACTACACTACACTCGTCGCCGCAGGGAATCGAAGCGGTCCTTTGTTTTCGCTAGCAATGAAGATCATGATGTAACGAAAATATTAATTGGTGTGAATTCATATAACTTATTTAGTTTATCATGAATCAACTATCGATATAAAAATATAAAAAAAAATAACTTTAACGTACCTGGGTGTTTAGAAATGTAATTTTATTTTAGCTTTTGTAGAATTCTAAAGTAATCGGGATGAGAAATATTTTAACTTTCGATTATATTTTTTTAGCATCGCTTAGGATAAACGATATTTGAAATACTGAAGTCACCAGGTTTCCCGGAGAACGTTTCCCCGGCAGTAGCAGCACGCCCTTCTCGAGCATAAATATCCTCGGAGTCCACGTGCAGCGGCAGCGAGCTCTTACCTGAGATTTAGGCGCGGGAGTACCGCCAGGTAGGTAATTAAGCGTGATTGCTCGCTTCTTCCGGTTGCAAAGAGGAAAGTCGACAATTCATGCGTGGCTAATGCTCTTAAGTCATCCTTTCCAATTGCATAACTTCGTACATTAGATTGTTTCATTTTATATATTTTAATTATGTGTCGGGCATTAATCTAATGTTGGAGCTAATAGCACATCAGCAATGTCCGTTAATCTATATAAAACGTCTGACTGATAATATTATCGGAAATTAGCAGTCGTTTTTATTTCAGTGAAACAATTAAATTGTTTCTGCAAATGGAAAGTACAAATGAGATAAAATAGCAAATTTTCGATGTGTATTATTTGGATTGCAAATTCTTTTCGTGCTTTTCTTTGTTTGCTTTTGTTATAGAACATTTTCTATGAATTGCAATATAGAAGCGCGCTATTATTTACCACAGCAAACCTTTTCAATACACTTCCGAAAGTTGCAAATCAATTGTATTACAGGGTGATAACGACATTACATTTTGTAAAACATGTATTTATTTAAGGTTGAAGTGTAAACTAAAAATGTGATGTTTGAAATTAGACATTTTAAGTCTTTCTGCAAATTTATACAGCCTTATATATACAACTAGACCAAAAAAACAGTCGCTGACCGTAAATCATATTTAAAATAATACTTATTGCTTAAGCATACTTAGTTGTTTATTGTTTATTAAATATTTCACTTAATAAAACAAGAGTGGTTCTTTAAGTTATACAATACTTACCAAATATTTCTGTACCTTGAATCTTTGAAATTTCTTCCATTAAAAACATTAATAATATTTATTTATTAAAAACATGTAATTTTAACTACATAATCTAATATAATCTTTTTTTACAAATATGTCTATTTTTAAATAATAAAAATACTACATGTAAGTATTGAAAAAATGTTACGTTTGTTATTTTAATTTGATAGATTATAAATGTATTCTCACAACTACAAATAAACTTTTTTTTTTTTTGAAAGCAAAAGATTATATAAGCAATTTACAGGACATTTCGTTGTGTTTAAAATTTAAAAAATGGTTTTGTTTCACATAGGGGTATGATTATGTGATTGACCAGCATCGTAATTAATACATGTGCAACACGTCTAGCGAGATATGGCAACGTGTAATGCAATCCGGGCATTTCCCTGCATTTTCTTTGTCCAACCCGAATGCGATACAAATTTCACCGCGGGCCTTGCCACATGCATGTTTAGAAATGATATTGTTCGGCCGGTGAGAAAGCGTTGCAGACGGACTGATATTTATTTGCTTTTCCTCCGTTTGTTGCAGGTCGCGAGCGAATGGCGTTTTTCTCCTGATACCGCGCGAAAGTGTAAGTTTCTCTGCAGTATTGTCTCTCCCGCGGCTCGCCTCGTCTCGCTCGCGCCCGCGACTTCGGCGCCTGCGAGAGGGAGACGAGGCTAGCGGCGTTTCACCCGTGCTCTCTATTCTGTTTTGTAACTAAACACGCTCGCTAGGTTCAGAGGTACTCCCGGATCGACTGACCCGGCTTATTCCGTCCGATGGGACCAACTGCTCGATCGCATTGTTAATTACAGTATACATTCCTAGCGTATTCTTAGTTAACTCGGTTTACTTGACTACGACCGAAAATTGAAAAAAAAAAAAAAAAAAGACATTGCAGTCATCTTGCGAAATTAAATCACGTTAACCGAATTGAATTTTCCAAACATTATGTTGTTTTTGTTTCTTTTAAAATTAATGTACTCGAATCTAGTAATATCATATTTTTAAGTACTTATTTTTTTTTTTAATAGCCGATTGGTTTTGGAAATATTTAAGAAGCAACTAGTACGTCCCACTATGTATGTTACGGTTTATTTTAATTTTGTAATTATAATGATTCTGCATATAACCTAGATTATTGTGATTGTGGAACAATTGTCACACCAAACGCGTGGATAGAAACAACTTTTATTAACATAACGGGACAATTTTTCCGCTTCTAAAAGCAGATGCTAACCCCAGAAATAATTATGACCTTTATTAGAATTTTTTAAAGTTTTTTTCTGATTAAGCTCATAATAAAATAATGTAATTAAAAAAAGATTTTTATAGGGCTTGCTCTCGCAAAATAGTTATTTTTGTTATAGTTGAATTTCCAAAGCAATTTAGCAAACTAAAATAAAGTAACCAGATATTTTTATAAGTTAATGCATAGAATATCGACTAATATTAACAAAACATCCTAGATTAACGGTTTTTGGTACTGATCATATAAATATGGAGAACGTTATGAACTGCAGCAGGTCTGACGGCCCGAGAGTTCAAAAGTGGGCGGCGGATAGTCTGACCCCGACGAGTTTCGTTTCTAATCTATTTCGTAATTGAATTTGTATGATGCCCGAGCGATCGGTTCTCCCCTCACGGCTCGAAACAAAACATGGAATTGAATTCCGTTTCATTCACTCTACCGCCAAGCTTCTAAATAAATTCTTGCGTTTAATTTACTTTGTCAATGACAATATTTGTAGTACGTACCTACATAAATAATAATTATGTTTTGAATTATTAAGAAAAAATAAAATCCAATGATTTTCTGCCAATGCTACTTTTTTATTAGTATTTACTTTCGATTAAAATGTGCACAATTTTGTAATTCAGCCGTTACGATTTCAGGCTCGGGCTTTCACATTTCATTTCCGTGAAACTTTGTTTTAACGTTTCTGATCAAATTGCTACAAACCGCACTCGAGGCAGAAGCATCGAAATAATAGTTGCATCAATACTAGCGATTTCATGAACCCACATTTTTTCAACGGTTTGCACTCAGATCGCAGAATATTCCACGAATCTCATTATGCAAGCGGGGGTCTTTCAAAAAATAATTTTGAGTTTAATTGTAAGATCTTAGTCAAAGAAGCGATCCTCGCTGAGCGGCGACCTTACGGCTTGATTAATTCTTGTCTACTGAAATAAAACTGAAGTAAAAAATAAAATTAATCAGTATTTCAGTGAATATGTTTGTTATACATTTTCTTGTCGTAAGCTCAAAAAATAGCTGAAATCGATCTCATTAATAATTAAAAGACATTTTGACAAACCTTTGATAGTAAAAATATGATCGTTAGATTCTCTTTTCAATGTTACATCTCAATATCTGCATGTTGCGTATAAACGGTGGTGTAGTTTATCCTAAATACGGTTTTGTATTTTTATTTTAAATAAATATTTTACGAAATCTCCGCAACCGTCTCACATAATTGGAAAACCTCTTTCCTAATTATTTTTTGAGTATAAAATCAAACCTTTGCTCAAAATTGATAATTATTTGTTATTTTTTGCAAAAAGAAATTTGACACAAACCGATGAAAATATAACATTAGAAACAGGTTCACTTATTCCCTACAATCGATAAAAAAAAATCCGGAACAAAATGATGAAGCAAAGCTACGCGTAACTATTTGAGTGGATCTATTACGGCCGCGCGGCTGACTGAGAACACATAATATGTACGAGCGTTACGATTAGAAATTGTGCAGCTTTCCAAAGAGAGGCTTACACATAGAAAGGTTGTAATTTGTAGTTGTTACGTTTTGACAAATATGAAATTGTTGGCGCATGCGCGGTTGCGTCACCGCCGGCGCTTTCCTTTTTTCGTGGACTTCCGGCGGCCGGCAGAGCGTCTGGCGGGGCGGGGCGGGGCAGCGAGCGGGGCGGCCAGCGGGGCGGGGCGGCGAGCGGGGCGGCGAGCGGGGCGGGGCGGCCGTCGGGGCGGGGCGGCGGTCAAACTCTCTGCCCGATTTACTTTACTCGCCCATTGTCTCGCGGCCGCGGTGCGAATTTCATAATAAACACTCGTTTTTTTGCTCGATTTCTAAATGCAAAACGATTTCGGCGATGATATTATTTTCTAATTCTTGACTTTTTGCCTTTCTTTGCGGCAGTTGTAGTGTCGGAGGCGTTCGCGGTATGACGATTTTCTAAAATTATAATTAGCTATTGAATTCGCGATTACTGAATTAATTACGATAACATTGCGGGAATTTAAAAAATCACATCTTAAATATTGTGTGTGGTTAGATTCGCCCGAATACTCGATGGGTGCTTTTCATTTAAAATAAATGATTAATTTTATACGATCTATAGGACTACGCTTAAACAAATTATTACAAATCTCATAATAGTTTTCATGCATAACAAATTATTTTTTGTAGCATTTAAAAGATCTTTCATAAGTTACTCCTGATTTCAATTCCGCAGCAGTAAAAACTGACTTAGCACAGAAATAATAATGAGAAACTTGAACTTAATTATTTAGTTGTTTTATAATAACTAGAGGTCGGAGATAGAGTTGCTTAAATTTTCAATGCCTATTTGTTGAATACACCTAATATTTAAGTGTGATATAACTGCCCCCGGGCCGGGTCTAGATTCTAATAAAAGTACCGAGATAAGGGAAATCCCTGAAGCCGCTCAACCTCGGGGGAGATTTAATTTTATTATCACCGATCTGTATTCATGAGCTTTATACATAATACTTGGCGTGGAATCTTCTGCTATCTAATATCAAACTGATAACCTTATCGTGTCGGTATGTATATGATTATTATCTAAAAGTAAAAGTAATGTGCATAAATTTTAGTATTTTTTTTAATAATATACGCGTTCATGTTATTGTAACAATATTATTTAGGAAGACCATTTATGGTTATGAGTTATACATTGACGTATTGCGTACAGTGTATGTAGTACCGATATGATTCTTGCATGGCGAGCTTGATGATTAGCGAGCATGCAATTTTTTATATGTTTATTGGTTTTTTTTTATTTGCGAAATCTACACCGCCAATAAATGATTAACTGTAACATCACTAATGCTAAAAGGTGTATGAAAATCTTTTTCGGGTTGATCAGCGTATTAGGGTGAGCTTTGCACGTGTCAGTTGATACGATAGACAAAGTAACGAGCTCGCACGCCGCGCCGAGCACCCGGCGGCTCACTTTATTTTCCACTGCATACTTTGTCGACTATTTTATTTCCATGTGAGATACACGGCATTTCCATGTGAGATTATATTACTAACCTGACTTCATTAGGGGTTGCAACTTTCACGCGTTTTAACAGAACAAAGCAACGAAAGCTTGAAATAATCATTGAGGGTTTTTGGGGTAGTTTTAATTTAGAATTTTAATTTTAACTGTCATTATTTGTAATAATTTTTACTCAATATCTATAATAAAAAAAAATCAATATGAGCAATGTTTTGATACGCAGTGGGTAAATATAAATTCATATGTTTAAAACATATCAAAATACAAACCGAGAGCCTTCACATGTTACTAAAATTCTTTGTTTCTAATCCGGTACAGTAAGCAATCAAGCTTAATTTCTGTTTTGTTGTTTTTGCGGAGAATCTTTTCATTCTGCCCCCGATGGGCTGTCCCGGGTCGGGGTGTAATCCTACCACCTCCAGCCGCCTCATCGATCACCGCGCGGCCTGTTGTGACGGCGCTCCGCGGACACGTGCTTGCATTATAAGACGTCACTGTCTCCACTCTGTTCCTCGCCGACTGTACAGTCCACATTGTGTACACAATACTGTCACGTCTACTTACCGCCTCTGGAATACTCAATACACCGTCAATTTGTCTTTCTACGGATGACGTGCACTCCAACTTATCCAATAAACCGAGTATCTTATTTCCGAGCTCATATTCATTTCAATTTCTATTGAAATGCTGAAAAACAAAGTACTTAAGGTTAATTCTACCTTTTTGTTTTTAAATTTGTTGAACATAATACCAGATGTGTTTCCTTGTTAGGTTAGAATATGCAATATTGAAGTGAACTACTTTAGCGCGGATGTTCGTGCTCTTTGACTCACTGTTTACTGAAATTTATTTAGAGTATTCCATCCAGTTTATCTTAATTGTATTGTAAGTGTAAGCGTTGACACTCGGGCTAATTATTCTAATGAATATTCCAAGAGACATTGCTTCCTTTCTATATCGCGATGTTTACTTTCCAACAATACAATCTGCTACTTACATTAATTTATTTCACAGACGCCGAGATTAAAATCTTTACGCCATTCTAATGTTGCCGACACGACCGGCGAGCGACTCTCTCCGGACCGAGCGATATGAGAAGAAATTAAAAAGCTTTTGCATGACGTTTTTACGTAATACGCTTCACTTGCATCGTATTTGAAAGACGTTTTACATGTTACCGGATGTTCGGTACAGATATAAATAAGTATGCCCAATGCACGCGGTCCCGCGGCACACCGCTGGAATTACTCATTCTCCGGCTCATAAAAGTCCCAGGTTATTTACGCATATTGTTCTGTCTATGTTACTGATTTATAAATTGGAACATTCGCATATTTGCAAAACGATATTCCGTAATTTTTTTTGAAACTGTGTGTTAATTGGCAAAAGTTGACCATTGTGTGGTAAATGAGTGCAGGGCACAACATAAATTATTTAAATAATAAACTATTTTACTGTAGATACTAATCTAATATTATAACTCTAAAAATTTACACAAGGTTGTAAAAACCTCATTTAAAGATTTTATCAAGAGATTTTTTTTTCTTCTCAAAATGAAATAATAATATTTTTCAATGATTGTGGTGCTGGTCGTGAAGACTGAAGATGCTGGTCCCCGCTTGTTACCTCTGGGAAAAATAAACTCCAGAGAAGCCACATCGGAAGAATATTTACTCCAGACTTTGGCATTTGTACATAACTTTGTGTAAATCATAAATATTGTTTATTATTTTAAGTAAGCGATGGTCGCATCAACCCGAACCGCAGAGCTACATTTCTGTTGCACAGCAGAGAGTTTTGATTAATTAACTTTCGACTCGCGCGGAATGATTTTAATTTGCCGTTGAGCGAGAGAGAGAGAGAGAGAGCGCCTGCGCCTCGCGCCGTCCCGCTCTGCCGCGGTGTGGTCACACTGCAGGCGTTTTCTCCACTGTGGGGAAATTCGCCGACATTTCGAAGAGTTTTTTTTGTTACGTTACATAAATTTCTTTTGTTGGTTCATACGCTGAGATCGGTGCTAAATGTTTGCGTGAAATATATTTAACATTGAGTAACGTCTACGCCTTACTTTTTTTTTTGTATTCATTGTTAATGTTTTATAAATATGAAATCGGTAATCAACCAATGTGTTCACTTAGTACATACATTTATCTGAAGTATTACCTTAAGAAAATACATTACAATTGGTTACAATTATCAATTCAAAATAATATCGCTGCAATAAAGTTAAATAACTCGCTTGTGTATAATGTCATTGTCATATTTATTATTTGTCTTTATAAGATAAATTTATGAATTGAGCATGCATTTCTATACACTGAAAGCCAAAAAAATCAGGTTTACTATTATTATAGATTTACTATAAATCAACTTTAATCACACAGGCTGCGTTGCTTTTTTAGTGTAAATTACGCATAGAAGACAATGCCTTTTAGTAAAACTTCCCTTGCGAAACCTTTGGAGTATAGCAGGTATTCCCGGAATTACTTAATTGTCTACCTTAGAAGCGCGCTCTCCAGTACTGGAGTGCTCCCAATGTTTGTGCACGTTTATGCAAATCCCTCTGCGCCGCTCCGCCGCTCCCCGCCGCGCGCTTTCTAAAAGCACAATCGCATTGTTTGTAATTTCACAAACGGGGCTTTCGTTTTTACTTGAGTCATTAGTCACGACCGGAGTCCTCGCGAACTTCCAACAGCGATTGCGATGCTTTTTGCGAAAATTATCTATGCGCAGCTTTATATATAAATAAGTAAGTGGATACGCCGACTAGACAGCCGAGCGTTTTTTAGGCCGCGGTTACACCTGACAGAACTTCGCAGAATATAATTTGCCGCGTTAGCTTCTTGTATCCACAGTTTTGCTATGCGAACCTTCGTTTGTTTTAAGTTTTTCCGAAATTATTTAGACTGATTTTTATCAATTTCTACAGTATTTGTTTTTCAACGTACAATTTTAAGCAAGGAAATACAAAAGTAAAAAAAGTCATTGGAAAACATACATTTATTCAACTTGGCACTTTTATTAAAAAATGGGAAATATATTATAGATAATAATGTAGAATATTTTTAAGT
The DNA here is from genome assembly GCA_022113835.1 of Atopsyche davidsoni. Lineage (NCBI taxonomy): Eukaryota > Metazoa > Arthropoda > Insecta > Trichoptera > Hydrobiosidae > Atopsyche > Atopsyche davidsoni. The sequence goes on from JAILWY010000021.1 coordinate 6,123,011, forward strand.
CAAACATATATATGGATATGATGATTAAATCTATCATCGATGTGCTTCATATTTGTAATTCGTCAATTTTGATATTTGAGTGTCACGGCAAATATATCTACGTTGTGAATAGTAATAATTGGGTGTGACATTAAGTTAAGTGTTGATACTTTGTGCATGTTTCAATTAAACTTCTTCACAACTCGTGCTGACAGACACGAGCCCTAAAGAAACTTAACGGTGTAATGTACACGAAATATTAATATGGAAGTCTTTATCATGCAAATTGAGTTTAAAAGCTTCTCTTGACTTACTTTCAATATAATTGCCTAAACCTTGTCTATCAAAATATAAATTATTAATATGTCGTTTTGTGAAAAAAAAAAAAAAAAAGTATAACACCTTTTGTTGCATTACGTACCATTTTTTATAGCAGGTTGTCATAATTGACCAGTATAAATATAGGTGGAATGCGCGCACCGCACGCCGTAAGCATCTACTTACAAAATAAAATCATCACACCCATTTGTCAACTTGGCGAAAAAAATGTATAATAATTTAAAATGAAAAAAAAAAAAACAAACTTAATTAGCCACTGACTAGAAGTACATTCCGGCTCCAGTAATTACAACTTACAATAAAAATAGCTCAACCAGTATTATGGTGACGTCACACACATGGCGTGCAGCAGTCTCGCGACCTGTCGCCAGCTTTTTTTTTTTCTTCTTTCACCGGTTTTTTTTTCTTATTCAATTATGTCCCGCAGCACATGGCGGTAATTTATATGTGCCATATTTAATTTAGATTTAAGTGTTACCGATAGATTTGATCTAGATTCCCAGCGTAATGGTGCCGGCCGGCGTGCTTAGCGGCCGTTAAGCTGTCTCTCTTGACGTGCGTAATGTTTCATATATTTTGTCTACGCATTTCGTGCGTATTTTCGCAAATTGAAATTTAAACTAGTTTTTTTTTTTCTTTGTGATTTTTTTCAACTAGGACATTTGATTGTTTTCCATGTAGATTTCATATACTATTTTTAAATTACATTACCAGACAAACTTTTTGAAATGAACAACGTATTGTTATGAAAGCTGCGGATGGTTTTACGAAGTAATTTTTTTTATCAATTAAAAAAATCGTGGCTGTTTTGTGTTTCAGACAGTAATGACATTGAAAACAATATTTCATAACTAAATTTATATTACACAATAAATTATAATATATATACTATGCTGTTATGTACGTATATAGCCTTGTCAGTAATTTTCCTTCTAAGACTTGTATAGCAACGGAAATAATAGTCAAGTCTTAAATCGTCCGTTTGATCAATGACATCTAATGATATTTTAACAGGGCAATCTAAATCAGAATTGACAACCGGGTAATAACGATATCGAGCTCATTCCCTTATAATTGACGAAGTTCGTGTCCTCGCGCCGTTATCGACTCCTGCCGCGCCGCTCGGCGTACCCTCCGCAACCAACGAGCGCGGCCTGCGGTCTGCTCGGCCTGGAGTTATTTGCGATCCATAACTAATCGGAGGTGACCTTAATCCCAATGACGTCACGGGGTCTAACCCTCTGATTAATTTAGTGTTTGTCATCAATCCCATGGGCAAGTTTGCGCATTAACAATTCCATTGGATTTGCTGAACACGTACTTGTTTTAGGTAACGCGACTGCAAGCGTCGGTATAATTAAATTAACACTTGATACACCTCCATCTTTGAAAAAGCGTTGTGTACATTTTATTATTATTTTTTATATCACCGTAAGTAGTTCAGTAAAAAATATGCGAAAATTTAGTCCAGTATGATATAGTGTCAAAAGTTTAAAAAAATATTTTAAAAAACTAACTATGTTTTGTATTTTATTAAACTGAATTCAATTTTAAAATATAAAGATTTATTAATTACTAGTGAAACTATGCAATTCATAAGAAATAATATTTTACAATTATTTTGAAATATAATATTTGCTCGTCTAATAACAGTCGTACATCAGTTATTCAATTATTTTCCAGTCTAATTAGTCGTAATTTACGAAATGATCATATTTTTATGCTAATAATTTATACTGGTAAATAAAATTATAAAATTACGTAATTTTAAAGTATAAATTTTTCGAGTCGTACCCAGATCAATCTCAATTCACAATACAATAACAACCCGACATAAATATTCGTGTTTACTCTCATCGAACAAGTTTTTTTTTACCAATAGCGGTCGCATCTGTCGCCCGCATCGGCGAGCCGACATTACTCACGGACACATGCCGGGACGATTTGGATCGAAATGACGCAAATTGGGATATCGAAAAAACCCTTTGATCCGGTGGATGCAATTAATCATAATATATACATTGTATTCTGTTTCTCTTCTCGCTCTTGTCGGTGAAAGATCTGGCTCGGGACCGGTGCGGGGGCGAGATCGCAGAAAACATTTTTCAAAAGTACGTTCATAATACCGACTGAGTGAGTAATCACTGTGAATCTTAATGCGTATTAAAATATGACAATAATAAAATAAGATATAATATGTAATAATATTAATTGAAATTTTTACATATATCGTTATTATTTAGCACCAACCCTGCTACAGGTACATTAATTGTTTCTTTTGTTTCTCTCGGTTTCTTTACCCGGCGCCTATCATTTAGTGTTGTTGCAGGTCTTTGTGTCATACGAATCGTTTTTCCTGTTCTATATCTCAATATCATCCGGTTTTAAATGGGGTTTTATATTTTCCTTAAGCATATCCTTTCGCAAGCGATAGCCTTCATAACACTTGCTTCAGTACAGTATTATCCCACGGCTATCATCATATTATTTTTAATTTAATTAATTGTGCCTGGTAGACGGAACTGCAATGCAAGCAGTTTTCGATTTGATATTTAGTTTCACATGAAAAGAAACTCAACAGACTTGTATAATTTCTCATTTTTATGTATCATATAACGACAGCACTGGCAGATTTTAACGTTGAAATAATCACACACCTACTATCGCGCTGTATTTATTTATGTTATAACTAAGCTCGTCTCATTAGCTGTCCTTTTTCTCCTTTTCATCCCTTCTTTTGACATCATAACTGATGTGGTCTCTACCGAAATTTTATTCCATTGACCACTCTTGAGTTTTGAACTCCTATTTAGTGGATTTTCCGACACCTCCCTTTTACAAAGATAATTTTTTTTTAGAATCGTACAATCTACAATCAATAAATATTGTGATCATTCAAATGCGCTGTATATCTTCAGAACAAGATATATTTGTCATAAGGGGGAGAAATGGGATTATGAATATGACTATTTTTGGAAGTAATTAGTGTTACAAGCTGCAGCCGACGCGTAACGTTTCCCAGCAACGCCAGCAAAGCGCCTCGCCGTGAAGTGGGACTGGGCGCCGCGGCTGGACGGGCCGGGCGGCCGCGGCGTTTACGAAACGTACGAAGTGACCCGCTTTTCTTTTGATTTTTGTTTGTCTGATTAGTGTCATCTCCGCCCCCGCTCCTGTGCCGGCGGCCATCTTGGTCTTTTTTATTCAAAGTTGCAACATCGGCGCATGAAATTCTATCCCAAATATTTTGTGAATTATTTCAACAAGATAAATGTTTTTTGACTGAAGATCTGCTGATGTGACATAATGCTAGTCTCAGTTTAGCAATGTTCAGAATAACAATAATATGCAAATAATGCTTTTAAAAAAAAAAGTTCTTTTATTTTCCCTGTTCACCTCTTTTCACGCTTACTAACCTGCAACTTGCTGCCTATACCGAGTTTCTGGTGAAAAATATTATATATAGTGTTTTATAATTCTTTGAAACGTAAATTTTTTTTTCGTTTTGCAGAACCTTAATTTTCTAAAAGGATACTAGAAGCATTCTCGGGGATCTTATTGAACATAGTATTTGACCATTGAAGTCCCATCTACGCATACAAAAGTCCCAGGACTGCGAAAACGTCTTTTGAATATTATCATGGGGTTTTTTTTAAGCGCACAGTTAATTTGCATCAAATATCTTTATTCACATTTATTCATTGCATTGAGAAATGTGTTCGCAGTGATGTTATCTGAACATTTGAATATTTATTGAGCTTTGTGTTATTTTATATTTATTAACGTCTTGATGGGAATCAATCGTGCCTATTTGCATAAGCTTCCAGTGAGTAAACGTAATAGAAACTTGGACGTTCTCTCCTAGAATTAAATCTCACAACAATTAATCTGCGTATTTTCTCTGTTACTATTGGATGTTATTAATTTTCTCATTGGCCGTTTCTTTTTTCGCAGCTGAAATCCGTTGAACGCGAAGGCATCGCTTCGGCTGCACTTCACTTTCACTAGTTTTCTACTCTCGCTGCAGTCTCGTTGATGCACTTTTCACTGCCGGCTGGGATGCATGTCATCCCCGCGATTGTTCCATATAACTAGTATGATAATTGATATCTCTCTCGGCTCGTGCGATCTGTTCCGATGCAAGTATGTGCAGCGCGTTAGCACTATCACGACTACATGCCTGCGGTTAAAGAATAATATTGTTTGCGATAAGGTATGTTTTATATTTAGCAATATTTACTTCTGTTCAACCGTAACCTCATAAAAATAAAACAAACAATTATTTCTATAAATAGCGCTGAATTCAAAACTGTAAAATGCGTACTCGCTTGTACCGCTAATTGAAATAATTTAATAACGCGTAGTCAAGTAATTAATGAGCTTGTGAAATAACTCGATTAGTCTTCTTGTTTTTTTTTTTAAGTAAGTTATTGTCCGTTGACAGTTTGATGAGAAATTCCACAGATTGCTGTACGGTTAGTCGCTGTCAACAAATATACTTCTCCATGTTTTTATACAGTTTAGCAGACAAACCAATCACTTTACTTTTACGTGCAGAATTTGTTCGTTTTAACTTTTTTTAAATTTATAAACCGCTGTCACTGTTAATTGTAGTATATAATATATGCCATTATTATACGTATAGTAAATAAATACATCCAGTGGCATTAGTATTAGTATAGTATTACTTTTATATTTAAAAGTTTATTTTTATGAAATATTTATAGCTTTGAAGATATATTACGATCACAGACTTTCTCACCCTTTTCCAGCAGTAAATGCGAATATATACTTGTTAAAATCAATGTCACAAAATAGCTACTTTACTCATGCGGAGGAAAAGTATCGTTCGTGCTTTTTAAATCAAATTATCTTTTAGCGAAAAACTTTGGTATAGTTACTGACTGAAACGTCCTTTAATTTAGTAACTATAATAACATTTCAATCAAAAAAGATGTACATTTACGTAATTATTTTTATTTTTTTGCTGAACAGTTCAATTTTTCAGTATCTGATATTACAACAGAGAAGATAGCTTGTTTTTCTTCGTGCTCGTGACGGGTACTTAACCGATTCCTATTCAAGTTTTCTCCTTCCTCCTTTACCATCCGGTTAGAATGCTCAAGTCTTGATAATTGCGGCAGGGAGAATACCTTCTGCCGAGATAATCTAAGATGAGATTGAAATTCAAATCCAGCGCCTCGCGCGGGGACTCGGGCCTCCGCGAACTTGCCGTCTTTCATCTTCCTGGATATTTAAATATACTCGGCATTTTATTTATGCAAAACGCGGAATACGTTCCCAAAAATATATTGAGTGTCTGCCTACTTAAAATATTCTTTTCGTCACCACTCTGGCACAGCATCAATATTGCTACCTGCTTTAAAAGTTATTAAACCTTATTAAATGTTTTTTTTTTCATCTTGCGAATTTTCATTTCATAACGAAATATACATGTTTGATAAATAAAAATTTAGCTTTCGCAAACGATATGTGAATTTTGTTTTTAAAATATAAAGAATATAGTTAATTTGAGGACCATTATATATTTATTAGTTGTATGTAGAAAATATGTATTTATTAGTTTTCTTATGAAGAATGTATAGTAACTCAAATAAGTGGATATTATAAGAAGTTAATTTATATTGTATTGATGCTGAGATTGCATCTATTTTTATATTCTATGAACTATCTAAAAATAAAAAATTATTTCAATAAGTACACAGCAAATAATATATAAATTAAATAATAATATTTTTCGGTGCTCACGAGTGCTATGGTGTGAAATATTTTTTTTTTCGTTTAGAACTCTTAAAAGAAAAAATTGACCAAATAACATCATTGCGCTTTTAGTATAAGACTTACCAACACGCAAGACTACCTGCTGGCGAAAAAAACCCAGTGCTACAGAATTGTTTCTGTATTTCTTATACCAACGAAAATTTACCCTGGCATCGCAGAAGATGAGTCACTCCAGGAAATATGAGAGGGCATGTTATTATGCAGCCCATGATTTTTTAAAAGATAATGCGCATATCATCATTAAATACAATAACACGCCAAAAGTAAGCTTTTAAGTATTTTTAGGTGCATACATATTTTATTAACAATTTTTTACTGTTGGATGCTGTGACTAAACAAACGTGTTATTTAGATTCCGAGTGGTGTTCAGGTTCCCAGTTACAGTGTAACACTGGGCCTGAGAAAGAGTAGCAACATTGTGTCCGAAAATTAGATTAAACATAACTCTCACCACTGCGCGATGATCTTGCATAAATTTATTAATAGCGCATTCTTGAGTTTTCTTAACAACATTGGATTCTCCGGGTCATATTTTGGTGATACAGCGTTTCAGGTTCAAACATCGAAATTAGATTCAGGAAATCCATATAGTTTGCATTTGGAGGGTCGAACGATGAATCACCATTAAAATCGAAAGCTACTGAAAATTCCGACAGTGTTTATTTTGACAACAGATCCAAAACCCAAAGAAAATCTGTATGTGCTTCTTACAAAGAGAGATTTTCTGGAATCTTATTAAATGGATTTTATGGCCGTATTCCGATCTCATATATGTAAGTCATAAAATCTTTCATCCGACAGCTATTTATTATTAACACGCTAGTTAACACGATTTAATAGTAACTATCCCACTTGTAATATCTTTTCGCTGCGATTTTTCGACAGACTGGTCGTCGAAAACAATATTTAACCATTTATCGTATACAAATCTAACAAGTGCTACCTATCTGATTAGCTACACTATTTTGATTTATAAGATTCTTATAAAACCATTAAATATACGAATTATTGCTTATAATATCAATCTTAGATACTACAAGATTATACGATTTATTCTATTTGTGTGATGTATTGCTCTATCATGAGAAATGTAATAGTAAATCACTTTGATGGCAACTGACGGATGTATTGGGTATGTTAATATTTGTAGGTGGGTGGATGGAACAGGGTCTTGTCATGAGTTATTCCTCGGTGGTTTGTGAAGCTCCTCTGATGTCGCGAGTAATGTAAATGTGCATGCGCCGAGTGTACTGGCAGCACATAGTTATTATCATTTAACCTTTGCGGCTTGATTTCCTGTGAATGTGGCAGCTAGAGTGAAAACGGAGGTCGCGTGTCCAATACAAAGTAAAAAATGTAAAGATATTCACAATTCATTATCATTGAGTTTCATTAATACCTCTCGCACAAAAAAATATTTTCCAATACTTTGCCAACACTCGTTAACTAGACTTCTCCACTCGTCACGGCTTTTGTCAAGAAATCACCTTTGATATTCGATCTCCAGGGCTTTCTGCTTGAATACTATCGGAACTTCAAACTTCCGCATATTTAATGTTGTCCTAATTTTTTATAAAAATACATTATATTTTTCAATTCGATGTTCTCTCTATCGGAGCTTTGTCCATTTTTTATATATACAAGCAAGTGAATTTAAACAAACGTTGGAATATTTTTTTTGCGACGGTTTTATTTCTGTCTTCTTTTGCGTAAAATATTTATTTAACTTTAAAAACATAATGATAATAGTATTTCATTATTTTTTATTAAGCTAGAATTAGTGAACCCAAAGTCAAATGTCAAATATCCTTAACGACTCCAATCCATCGAATACTGTTTTCAATAATAAATATCAAATAATTCAATATGCTTAGTTTGATAGGAGATGATTGATATGTTCATAATTCTGATTTTCAGATATGTAAATTCAATAACCATAATTCAAAATAAGTTTTTGTTGTATCCAAATTGTTCTAAAAATTGAGTAAAAAAAATAAAATCCAATTCGGAAATCGGGCTATTTCGTAGGCGAGTTTTTATTTGCCACGATGTACGGAACGGACGATCGAACACAGCACTATCGCTCCAGTCGGTGCGGTAATAATGGCGGACGATTAGCTCAGCCGTCAGCGAGGGCAGGCCCGGCTCCCTGCGGCCCGCGGCACCTGGCGGGGCGCAGGGCCGGCCCGGCCTATTTATATCCCGGCCCCGGTTGAACGTCCTCGCGATCTGCGCCGAGGAGTTGGCCTTCACCGCCACCGCCATCGCCACCGCCACCGCCACCGCGCGGCCATCTTGCTTCTGTTCCGCTGCAGCAGCGCGAGCTTTTGATTTTACACACTGCGCACGTTCCAACTCGACCAGACCCGAAAGGAACGCGCAAAGTTACGTGGACTCGTATAAAAAATAATTCAATACAACTCAGTTGATTATTGTATCCTGTTGTTGCCAATTGCATACTTTTTATACAATAAATTTGTAAATATACTTGAGATATCTTCAATAGAACCCGGAAAGCATATAATGTTTTATTAGCAATCTATTATTAACGCGACTTTATTGTGAGTATATACATTTAACTCTATTTATTCTTAATTACATTTAAACGACTGTTTTTATTGTCGGCTACTACTTCGCAGGTAATATAAGTTTTATGGACAACACGCAACTGTTGATAGACATGGCTTTTGGGATTTTTTGAAAGCTTCATTGTATTAGGTGAGTATGAATTAAACCCATGTGCCAGTCGATTTACCAGTTCAGTACCAATTTCAACAGTTTTCCCTTGTTTAATCCCTTGTTGGCAGTTGCAATGTAACATAATTAGACGTATATCTAAAGTAGCAGGCCTGCGCCCGACCACAGCGGGCTGCATCTGGCTTGGCGCCCCTCCGCCTGTGCTCAGGTCGCCCCTCTGACTGTGCGCTTTGTTCACAGAGCCTGCCGAGGGCGCGAGAGGAGCGGCACCACGCGAGGCGACAGGAAACCCTCGTCACACGGCCCGAGGTAAGAACCCACCACCCCAGACGCACACGCGGCTGCTTTTTACTTTGAGAACGTTCAGTCTAAAACTTTACGTGCGATTTCGGTCCGATGAAGCTTTGCAAGCATGTATCTTTTGATCTGTACCCCTTTGAGTATTCTTAAGTATTTAGAAAATGGTTTTACATGAAAGTATCGATCTGAGGAAATTATAAGTATATAAATTCCAGCTTTTGAATCGTGCACGTGGTCCCAACCGAGGACAGTTCCATTCAAATTCCAAATTGCCGCACTTACTAAATTCCACCACCCTGGGTAAACTACGAAAAGTTTATCTCTATGTCTGTCGCTAAAGATTGTTGTATTTTTATTATGTAAAATATGTATTGAGTTATTGTAAAATCGATACATCGGTAGCAACGATTTTTGTATTCGATATTCCGCTTTACTACAGTTTACCATAATTTAAGTGCGGGGGTCCCCCTACACAAAGGGTGCAAAGACTATTCCCCGGTGGAGCTCCCCGCCCACCCCATCAGCCTGACGGGCGTCCATCATCTGCCTGAATCTGAAATAAATGAGACTGTTATTGAGCATTCGTTGCTCACTAGTGTATTGTACCATATATGAACATTTTAGTAAAATGCTAATATTGTCAACCATATGAGATTAAGGTGAGTAGTATACCCCTACTGCAGTAAACTACCTATTCGTTCTTATCTATACAAATATTACCATATTCATATTTAAAGCTGAGTGTAAAATTTCATGGATTACATGAATTTTACTTATATTGCACATTTTAATGTAAAACTGATTTTATGAGTACTTACTACTTACGTACTAAATTCTGAAATCGTTTGAGGGTTTTGCATCGTCGTTTTGAGTCTCTCTACAATCTCTACCCTATAAATTAAGTCACTGGTGGTTAACCCTTTTTTCAACTGATAGTTGGGTAATCGTCCGACAAATAATTCGCTACGTTTGTAAACTGTGATACTGAACATCGAAAACACGGTTCAAAATAAAACCATTTGCGTATGGAGCCAAAAATAAAGAAAGCGCAGTAGCGCCCATAAGGGGCGATGACCAGACCTGACGGCAGTGACCAACTTCGTTCGGCGGGGATGAAAGTCCGAGATATTCAAGAAGACCACTGACACTTCAAATAGTCACGATTATCTTTAATGAGGAGCGAAAGTTCTCATGTCGTGTTTCATTCGTCTCTTTTTATTTTGATCTCCATGTCTTGTGTCTCCAGCTAACAATCGATGCATCAGATCAATATTTAAAATATTGTCAGCTGTCTACTATTTTATCATTACATATATTTGGCAAACTTTCATTTATTATTAATGTTGTTATGTCCGTGAAACCTTACAAATAGTTATAATTTAAAAGCCATCAATATCTACATCATTTTAAATTTTCGCTGATGGAGTAAGTATTCGTTTATGAATATATTTATGAAAATTTCTAAATAATTTATCATATTTCTAATGTTATTCATTAATACTGCACATGCACTGTCTATACTTATAACTCCCTTTCAGGTAGAAAGATATGCATAAATTACAACCGTTGAAACTTCTACTTTTACTTCCGTTGTTAGTCAGCGATATCTCAATATATTTATTGATGGTATCAGAATAGTTTCCTTCCAGTGCTGTTCGCCTCGCAGAACGTATAGTCCATATCGGACCCTGGCGTTTGTCTACTATGACAAGTAACTCAGTACTAACTAACCACAAGTATGCATTTTACTTCCAGTTTCTCATTATTATGGCTGTCAACTTTCGCAGCGCGATATGTGAAACTAATTACATTTGCCCTAGACAGGCTATAGACAAAAAAAACGGCGCGTGACTGCTTTATATTCAAGGGGAATTATTAACTTCAATATTAAGAAAGCCGTTGTATGCATTTGATGTAGTGGATATTTATGCATTTGACGTAGTAGATAATTTCTTACAACAAATCAAATATTTTAAAGGAGAAATTATATTTTAATACGTTATGAAATTAAGTTAGTAATAAATACTACAGCGTATATTATTACATTGATTTTAAATAACTATGACATGAATGATTGATCCCAAAGACCGCCTATTTGATTAAGCGAGCCGTAAGTCACATTGTAGTTGTTAAGTTAGCAACCTTAGACTCGAGATGATTACCGATACATAATATTTCTCTCGGCGTCTCCCGCAGCTGCCGACTGCCTCGAGCCCACGCCCCGGCGCGGCTGGCAGCCTTTCGCTTGCCTTATCTCACTTCCTTATTTCTCTTCATTGCGAAACGGCCACCGGACAATGCGCATTGTCACTCACCTTAGAAATATTGACGCCACAGCACGCACAGTAATTGTTACAAAGTACATTTGGGGCTTTACTGTCAACAGACATACACTACGTGCCCTAGTATCAAGCGTGATGTATTACATACTAATATAGAAAAGCGATGACGAAAATTATCAATAATTACTTATGTTATGTATAATATTTAACTTATTATTTTTGTAAGAGAACTCCCTTATCCTCGTTTAAGTTAAAGCACATGAAGTGACCGTCGTTAATTTCAAAATCGAAAAATTCATTTGAAAAAATATTATACTTCATAAGATGTTTTAGTTTATTCTGTGTATCTGCGATGAAACGAACATTATTCTTATATTTAATAGCATCGTTTCAATGTGTTGAATTGAATGAATTTTTGATATTCATATTAGAAATTTCTAATAGTCCTAACAGTGCATACAAGACGACACATTTTTGTTAAAATTCCGTTATATAACGGATTCTAGAAGCAATAGTTTGATTACTTACGGATCATAATGATTTTGGATGTTTTTATACTATTATATAATATGATAAATCTGAACACCCAATCCACGAAAGCGTAGTGGAATAGACATCGTCATGGCGGTTTGCAGTCAGGGGTCAACTCGATCCGGGCCGAGGCCGCACGAGCGGGGGCTTCCCAAACGAGGGTGCCCGGCGTGGGGGAGCAAACTATCATAGGGGCCCGGGCCCTAAATGTCTAATCGCAGTATTATTGTATCCCTGTTGAAAATTTTCCGAGTGAGAAATACGTTGTCATTTTTATTTTATGTAATTATACATCTATCGGTATTAATATCGTATTTGTCACGTGTTTTTTTTACATATTTTGAAGATTCAATAAAAAAAATTGTTTGCAAATTTAAGAGATTCATAAATAAGTACACCGTGTTTGGAAGTTTTTTATTAATGATATCGAAAAACTCGTTATAATTTTTTTTGTAGATACAAATACATTAATGTCATAAGATTATATTTTAGAATGAAATAAGATCTTTTAATTTCTATTAAAATATAAAATCATGACTGAAAATTTTTCCACAGTCGCGTGTAAGCTGAGGCTTTGTTGGGTTATTACAGCGGAACGGACTAATATATTCTTCTCTCTTGACGTTTTTGCTATAAAAACTGGAGACCGTTTTCAAAATTAATTTAGGAAAATTTTCCCTTATAATTGAGCACCGGTGGATGAAATTTGTTGAAAAATGTAACGAAATTTAAAAAAATTTAAAAAAAATTATTTTCTTAATTATTGAATACTTTTAAATCGATTTGTATTTATTATTAATAATAAAATTTCACAAACAAATATTCAATGGAAAAATAATCTAACTAATTATACTTTCGATAAGTTTATAATATAAATTATAAATATATTGTGTTCTAATGTTTAATCTATGATGGAGGTCATCGTTATAATAAGGTCGTGTACTCAAGTAACGCTGCCATTGCTCGAGTTGCCCTCCGCCGGCGACACAAAGGAGCGAGCCGCACTAATCTGGAGTAATTCCCTCACCGCGTACTGAAGCACCTCGACTCCTAAACCCGAACTAGTCATTCAGTACTTACACACAGGGCGCGTATGCGAGCACTGCGGCGATAATCTCTGAAAATTTCACATTTCCTACCCCATCCCAGTTTGAAGCGTCCCCCTGGCCCGCCCCGCGCCGCGCCCCCGCGCCCGCCCCCGCCCCCGCCGCCCTCGGTGCGCGCAGCCCCGCGCCCCGCCGCCGCCGCCGCCAGTCGCCCGCCGCCCGCCGCCGAGTCCGCACGGCCGCTCAGAGCTCCGCTGACAGATCTCACGCCCGACTCGTTCCGACCGCGGATCCACGCCGCTTTGACGTTTACTAAAGTTTTTCGCTGTCACAATATCTTTTCGCACATTCATTTCGCGTATTCATTAAATTAAGAAAAAAAAAATCACCCAATAAGAAGAGTATCGATCGCGAGTGCTTGTCGATTAAAAGTAACAATAGAGTCTCTCGCCCGGATGATGCTGCGCGTGTTATGCCGTTTGTGTGAAAGCTTCTGAATATTATTCACATGTTACTGAAGTGAGTGCCGAATACTGCAAGTAAGAAGTGACAAGTTGGCGAGGAAAGTCGTCGCCCTGTGATACAGACTCCGATATCTCCAAAGTGTACCGCTTAACTTTCACGGAGAAAGTTAAGGTCGGATATACATCATCTTCGGGGCCAGGTTACTTACAATCTTCAATCGTGGATATTCTAAAAGCAACCATCTCAGGATTACCCAATGTTAGAATGGCGCTAGCAAGGTGACTATGCTTCCTCTACCTACTTATATGTGTATTCAATATTAGTTATCGTTTCATTGTTGATTCTCAATATTTTGTAATTTGTAACGAATCCCGACTATTTTCTTGCAGTCGTGTACTTATCCCCGTTTACCTGAAAAATGTAACAATACAATTCAGTCCTTACTTTTTGCGCTCACCTCCCATCCTTTCAAACGACATACCGAGAAGATCGGATCCTCGGTAAAAGCTTTCCAATCTGTTGACAGATTTTAACTATTCGAACAGGGTCCTTTGTCTAGGATCCCGTTTGTCCTTGGGCAGTAAATCATCTCGACCGGTTTAGAATCTACCCCCGGTGCTTCCTCTCTCACCCTCGATAGTATTTAAATTAGCCAGTAAACATGATAAATCATTGATAATGATTAAGAACATGTATAGGTAAAATCGTACTTCCTGTGAGATGGTCTTCACAAAAACCAATAATTAAATGATAAATCATGTTAATATTTGTAATGCTGATAAGTTTGCGGCAGTACAAATGCGCGCTTGTATTTCCAACGTGTAATTGAAAGCAGCTGACGGTACGAAGTGTCTAGTTTCTCAGCCTAATTCAATATAGATAATATATAAATACAATCCGTCTCTTTGGGCAGTATGAATGGAGTCCCTTACAAACAGTACACACGTATCTATTTCATTACTCTCGCGTCGGAAAAAATAATCATAGCTCAATCCAGGTCATTGAAATATTTTCTTAGCTCCGTTTTTTATTGTGATGGCTCAGTTAGATACAACGGCCGGCGTTTTGTACGAGTGCTCAGTGTTTTGGGACAAACGACCGAGCGGCGCCGAGGCTGGGCGACACCTCCCAGCGGCCATCGGCGGTTTCATTTTCCTATCTTATTTTCTCATTCAATAAGTAATGATAAATACAATGACTTTCAAATATTGGCCCATGCAAAAATATCTGCTTCGACGCTTCGTTATTTTTATAAATACACTTATTCAACAACCAGGACGCCTTTAAGTTATAAACAATAACTATTAAAATCGAATCTTGTTGGTAAACTATTATTGTATGAAATAAGAAATACAATTTCAGTTACTACGGGTCTACTAAAAATTGATAAACACGAGAATAAAAATAGCAAGCCTTCCATTGATTTGGGAGAAGTTTTTTTTAATTGTCCAATGTATGCTTATTATAGTGTCATTTACAAATACAATACCATTGTACTTAAATTCATGTAGAATGCTTTATTTAAGAACGTTAACAATTTACTAAAAGCTTATTTATCTTTCAAATTTATCAAAAAACGTTTTCACGCCCTTTATTTTCTCCATATGTTCAAACTGTCCTGCTGGTCCAGTTGATTGCAGGGTTTAGTTCCAAAATTTTCTCACGGGGTGCTTAGTTAATATCGATCAATGATAAATAAATTGACGTATTTACCTGTATAAATGGTGAAAATGCCTCTATTATAAATTTTGAAAATAAATACACCTAACTGAGGATAGACGCGTGTACAGGATGAATGCAATCAATACATTATTACAAATAAACTATGTTGTATTATTTTGATATAACTAGATACTACGTACAATAAATTTAGTATGAATATCCGATAAAACTTGCATTTTTCAACATTTGATAATTGATTCTGAAAAATGTCATTCTGTATTATTTTCATTGGAGGCAGCCCGCGCCTCTCACGTGCACTACCTGATAGGGATCTAGGGCGAGCAGATCCAGCGCGTATGGAAATCGCGCTCTGTACACTCAGCCTCGATTTTTTGCTCCATTTAGCTCAAGCACAGGAAGCTCTGAGAGCGTTCATCTATATTCGTACTTCATATCGGCGAATGTGAGTCACTCGCTTATCACTGATTCAATGCGACGAGCCAGCTTGTGACCGAGTATCCCCGGCAAAGCTAGGCCGCTTATTACATATCATAACTTTAGGTTTGTTGCTAAATGATTTAAGTGGCCGTTGTTCAATCGCTTTGATAGTATAATGGTCTCAAAGTCTGGTTTTCATGCCGAGGATCGACAAAAGCGTCCGGTAATTCGGGGTGAACATTTTTTTAGTCAAAGTGTATCTGTTGCGCTTGACTATACACGTAACAATACGTGATAAAGATTTATTACATCTAATACCCAAAATGTGTGACTATGGCTATAACATATTTCTGGGTTCTAAAATATTTTTTACGCCAGCCACAAGTTCGAACTGCCGTATCAACGGAAATTCCAGACCACTTTCAGCAATACTTACTAGCCAATTCACTCCCTATTTTATGATTTTCGAATTGCACAGCCATTATCAGTAACATCATTTTAGCTAGTTATACGTTTCTAGGTTATTAATGATTGTTAATAATAAAATATAACTAAAATGCATGTAAATTAACTATATGACGTACTTTAACCGACGTTTTGTTGAATTACTCAAGTCTTTTTTTTAATAAATCGTCTTTTTAATGCTCTTTATCTCAATCGTCTTTCTGAGTAATGCTTTTCTCGCGCTAGCGCTGGTGAGTTTCTACTTGAGTTGGCATTCTCGATTATTATGCAACGTATAATCCATCCATGAGCCAGTTGCCTCTATTTCTGGAGCAGGGACTAGTCCTCATTGGGACCAATACAGTATTACTTATCCTATCGCTGGCTCGTCACTATCGATTATAATATTCAGTAGTGCGAATTTATTCATTAATAATTATTACTGAGCCTTATTTCATTTATATGAATCTACTTATACCTTTGATTGTATCACATAAGTAAATATATCAATTGAGTGAGACAGGTTTACTATCTTTTTGCTAATATGCTATGCATTGGTGATTTACATTAGATTAAATGCGGATGATATTTTAGGATCAATAAAAAAATGGAATTTACTGATATTGATAATAATTATTTACAGTCTCGTTTACTTAAGAATATCAGGCATTAATTAATATACATAAAACTAATACCTACATCAGTATACTATATACGCGTGTTTTGATTAAATAATCTTATGCAAGATCAAACATTATTCCTTACGTGACTGCTCCCTATTATATGTGAGAGTCCAAGTCGTGAAGGTTGAGATACGGTAAAACATTTACCTATAAACTACAGACCTTCATAGTTTGCCTTTAAACCGATTCCATTTATTATCAGCGACATTTGATAAATGAGAAATATTACGAAGTTCTCCCTTCGTCCGTGACAGGAATATGAGTGCAGTTTCAAATAATGAGACCTCGATTGCCAATAATCCGCAGAAGCGAGCCGAGCCTGCAGCTGCGCCGGCACTCTTCAGCTGCAGCCGGGCCCGGCTCGTCCACTCCGGGCGGCGAGAAATATTTCATATTCCGGGAATATTCCAGCCCAGGTCATTGTTCTTGCAGCAATAGAATCTGGCATTTTTAACTGAATTTATATGAGAGACGCTTATTTTTATTAACACTCGATTAAGCTGTGTTTGGAAAATGTATATTTTGAATAAAAATACTTGAGTGATTTTCCACATTTTGTATACACACATTCCACAAATGTATACTCAATCCCTCTATTCCTGTGTTACGTCTTTCGCCTATCATTACTCTGTATTTTAATACGCATATTTATTTATATATAAATATATTGTGTTAAGACTTGCTATTTGAATATCATGGCACGTCCCCTGTGCAGTGATATTACCAACTGTTTTTTACTGGAGCTAAGATTAAATTTCACTCACAAGTATTTCCATAGAAATAGCTCTCACTGCTAATGTGTGGAATTACTTAAATAACGACATTCAGTACTTACGATTATAACAGTAGGATTATGTAATGTGCGTCAACATATAATATTTATAGATTTATAGAGCAATTCGATCGACCAGTTTGGAAAGTTTCCCCAAATTGTGACGAAATACCTTGTATATAACAAGCAAGGTACCAAACATATATATAAAAACATATAATAGTTTATTATCATAAACGCTTTGTTGGAACAATTACACACCGAGTGAGAGCCTTGCTTCAGTTTCAAGACGAGGCCTAAAGCGACGGTTAATTGTTTTCGCAAATAATTGATTCTGATGATATCCCCACGCAAGAAGTGTGTTATTTAGTAACATTGGTCGTATTCGGAACGGTCGCCGGAAGACCTCGACCTGCGCTGGCCCGCTTGCTGGGTAATTCTCTCCGCTTGTTTCAAAAACTTCCATCACAGCCAACTCTACTCTCTTTTTCTGTCAACTGAAACAAAAAAGTGCCAATCGAAGCGTTCATGATCCCGTTACAACAAAAACGCAACGGTTCTACACGTAATTGATTGATGTGTCATTCATGGGAAATTCGATCTAAGCAAACTGATGATTTATGAATTAGCGAGATGTAAAGCAAGCGTTGAATAACTGTACCGTTAGAATACCTTGTCAGCGTTTGATTGCGAATCATTTATTATTTGTAAATACTTTATATTCAACTAGATTTCATTGAAATCAGCAGACTACATAACGAGTACAGAAAGGAACAATACCACTAATAATTTCATTTTATTCATGCGATAATCGATAAACTTTCAGTCGAATTATCAACGGTAATATAATACAATCGAGATGTTTGTATTGACCCAATAGGAATATTATCGACGTGCAATTTATCAATCGGAAATAGAGTGTAACTCACACGGCCAGCCTTGCGAAAGATGAGCATCGTGGCCGTCCGTTAACGGCCATAAAGCTTGTCATTTGTGACCGATGTTCCAAAATTCTGCTTAAAACAAAGCCAACCATTAAATATCCCGTAATATCTCTTTTATCTCCACAGTTCCTATTTATCTCTCGAGCCTTCGTCTCCTACCCAATGTAGGACAAAGACCTCGCTCTTATATTTCCAAATAGCTTTGCATGCTCTTGGTGATTTTTTTCCCAACTAACATTTGTACCAACACCACAATACCTTTTATTGTGTATTTGTAGATTTGTGTTTATAATCTAGTAGTGTATTCCTAAACATCATTTTCTTCAGTATTCGGTATATTCTCTCGTGCGGTAAGAATAAAAACTGTCATTTCGCTATTATCTTATCATATACTATTGCACGTGAATTGTTAGTATGCAAGTGATTGACAAATGAATGCACCGCTTTCTGACGGCGCTGGTAATGAATTCACGATCATTGTGCGGCTATTTAAAGGAGCGACTCGCTATTGACTGATAAGAGGTCGTAATACTTCCAATGTGCCGCTCCATACGAGCATACTAATGACACCATTAGAAGGTTATCATCTACCAGTACATTCCGTACTTCGGGCAACCTCAACATTCGACTCATTCATCTACGCATCCTTTTGAAAACTCACTCTCGGATCGATTTAATCAGAGAACTCATGAATTTATAAAAGCGCTGAATTTACTCCAAAAATTTAAATACAGGTAACCCTTGGATTACTCACGACTTTGTGCCGTTAAAAAATTTACGTAGGCAAGTAAATTTTCTCGCGTTATCAATGTAAGTCGATACAGTAGTATGACCCAATTTTAATATTTCGATCAAGGTGCAATCAATCATCGTGACGCATTCTCTTAAAAGGTGTGCTGAATTTGATAAGAATTAACTAGACAGTCTGATATTTGTTGTTTGTGCCAAATGTGAGTATAACTCCAATCTCTCTGAACCTGCTGAAAGTGTGTCATGTTAAAATTGGGTAATGCTCTTAATAATAAGCGTACTGATAACGCCGCACCGCCCGAGTCCATATGTCGCATACAAAAAGAAAGCATTTTTTTTTGTTTCCAATGTATTTAACGGGTCGTACAAACTGACTGCGTACAATGGCTATCAGAATATATCGGTTTTGGAGTAGTGATCGGAGCAGAATGAAAAAATAGATGCTATCCGCGTTTAAAATACCAGGCTGCAAAATAGTTTCAGTTGGTAAATAGTATTTCGTACACTTGCATGGACACGTCACCTTAATCATCGAGTATCTCACAGCGGACGTCCGAGTATCTCGATTGACACAATTCACGGCTGCAGTGCGGCCGAGGGTTACGTTCAGCCCGGACTCCATCCTCGCCGTAACAATGCCGCTGCAAATGTCAAGGGACCGCTCGGCCGCCGGAGCGCGACGCCCGCCTTGGGCCGCCGCTGCCTCCGCAGACGTGGCGTGCCTCGATACCCGCTATGCAAAATGCACACCTACCTACTAAATATTGTTAAAAAATCCGCCATCATATTTACACAGTTTTGTTACACATATATACACTTCAAATATATCAATCTAATACTTCATTTATATAATTTCTCTTGGTGTATATTTTTATCCGTAATCTATGGTCAATTTAAAAACTATGATTAGATAACGCGTGTATACAACGTATCTTCTATCCATATTGCGGTTAATATTTAATAAGATGCAAATCGGCAATAAGCAGATTTTTTAAATTTTATTTGTAAAAACATTATTTTATTTTGTGACTATAATCCTATGACTAAAAGCTCTTCGAAGGAACAAAATATAAAATCGACTGAGAGGTATCGTTGTATTATCACGAGTAAACTATCGCGGCTTTACAAACATCGCTACATGTTCCTCGGGCAGAATTCAATATGCAGTATGTTACAAGTAAAGCGGGAGATGTGGGAGGAGCGGGAGATGCGGGAGATGCGGGAGATGCGGGAGATGCGGGAGATGCGGGATCATCTCGAGCCCTGGCCGGCATTGTCCGCTCGGAAGTGCGAGGAGAAAATGGGCATTGCGGCGGAGGTCCGCGCCGCGCGGCTCGCTGCCCTCGTTTCCAGGCACCTTGGGTCACATATTGTCGGTTGTGAAACGACGGCCGCCGCTGCTGTACCCACATCTCGTGTTTCGTGTAATTTTACGCTGTTTTCAGCGATCCGATTTGCCGGTGCGCTGCCGTGTAATGTATTAATATTACATATTAACCCGCTGCTCACTTTTGAAGGGAACGTGGAAATTGCTTTATTGCTCACGCCAATGTCGTCCGAGCGGCTCGTTAACTATCCTTTATTGAGCTTCGTTTGTCATATCAATTTGTATAAACACACTAATAGTAATATCTCTGAAAATACGTTAAAATATCCAGTCATCATCGCTGAAATTTATGTATGCACTCATTCATGTACATATTTATAGTTTTACTGTTTTGTTTCATTGAATTATTTGTATAATATGCATATCCATATCGACGGTTAAAATAATATTGCACATTCTAAAGAGTTTACCTTGCAAGCTAATTCTCAATGACGTACTACACATTATATATTTGCACTTCGATTTCTCTGACCGTTTGGGTAAATACCATTTATCTAAATTACTAATCAAAATATATTTCCCCGTTTCTGAATTCTCGTGTACCGATTAATAGCTAATACAAACGAAATACTTTCTTATGAGTATAACTTTTCCATCGTCCGTGCGCTCGCATTCCAGGCGATTGTTTTCCAACAACTTTCATCCGGCGAAAACACATTCCGCCCGCCGCGGCACTCGCGGGGCGGCCCGGGCGGGGACGGCCACTTCCGGCGAGTCCTTCAAAACACCACCGCATTTGTCCATCGTATATTTCATTTGACCATCGAGCACAAGTCGATACTTTTTGACATCTATTTAAATAATATGTGTGTATAATTTTGATTTACGAGTAATGTTTATTTTTTAATTACCTTAAAAAATACTTAAAACCTATATCATTCGTTTGTCTTTCATGATTAATGCTGTATATAAATATTTCATTTTCAAAAATCCTTCGCCTATCTCGGTTGTTACGGCGGATAGTCAGTTGGCTCGGTATTTATCGGAACGGGCTCAAGTTGAAAATATTTCAGTTAATTTTAAACCACCTTCAAACCGAGCACTGTACTTCTACTATGAAACTCGCAGTGCCTTGGCGCTGTGCGGATTCGTTCTCCGACCTTTGCTTTGGGAGGCCGTTTCTCTGTCCACAGATATATCGTGTCATTCTACTGTGAAGTAACCTCTGCCGCATCCTCTCCGCTGTTTTATCCTCTGCTTGTCTCCTCCGTTGTGGAATGCCTTCAATGAAATAGCCATCTCCCGCTAGGTCGCGTTCCGAACCGACCGTCTATTTACCCATGACCCTACGATCAATATTACATTTATTTTATTAATGTACCAATGCTTTGTAAATATTTTTCTTAGAGTTATATTATTTTTATTTTTGTCGTTAAGTCAATGCTCATGTGGACGTTATGTACAATTTGAATCAAATTGTTTTCAATAATGTGTAAATAATTTTTGTATGGTTTAACTCTTACTGACAGCGTACATTCGCATGGAAACTATGCTTGTGTAATAACTCGCCAAGGCAAATTACTCGTCTGCAGTTTTAAAAAAAAATTATTTATGATTTTCTAGTAAATATTATTTTATTTTATTTCACTGAAAACAATATTTAGTCTTTGGATTTACCGCGATTTAGTTCGCACGTGATTTTAGTCGGCACATACTTGACCAGAATGAAGCGGGCAGGTTGTGAGCATGTCGGGCCTACGCGGACCTGCGCCCCGGTCCTTGCCGCGGGAGTGCTTGCCGGGCAGCATCATGCGGCACGAGGCGGCCTATGGTCGGAGCCTCCGGCAGTTGTGGCGTCATGTAAACAAATCGGCGGCCCCACCGGCCCGCGTGGCGTGACGTAGCGCCGCGTGGCCGGCCGTGTACCATTTCCTTACATCAGCGACGCTCAAGCCGAGGGTCGCGGGGGGCGCGGCGAGGATTCATTCTGCAACCTGCTATCCGATTTATGGAACCATCGCATACATCAACGGTACTAGCATACTACCGATTGCTTTTCCACATTATAATGGCACTTGTGTTTTATACAAATCCAATAATCATGCAAACGCATTTTATATCATTTTCTCTTCTTCTGATAACCAAAAATAAAAATAAACAAGTCGTGTTTCTAAAAATAACTTTGTATATATTCCCTTTTCTATGATATAAATTATTTCAGTTGGTCGTTGTGTCATGCAGTTATTAATTTAACCTGTTTTAATCACACTACTGTAACAATATTTAAACACCCTTTTTTACGTGCACGGCACGATGCAAAGATCGTCACGTTTTAGTGACACCAAATAAGTAATCGCCTTCCTATTTGCTTGTAATCTTCTGTTCGTGGTGTTTTATAACCGCCAGCGACGACGGCCGCGGGAGAGAGTGAGCCCGAGAGGCCGCGGCCGCCCGACATGCACAAACCTCGCGGTGACGAGTCGAGGCGATCGATTACGTATTGTGTCGGCCGCGCGACGGACGACTATCGATCTTAATGTCAAAATAATAATGCACCGGCGATATTACCGGGCCATGGCGAAATACCATTGTCTCGGCGACGGGTCTATTTCCTTGTAACGCGAATAAATACACCTCGTTCATGTAATTGGGTCAGTGCAAGACGACACACTTATAAGGAACCGTACATCATCTCTAGAACCGTATAATTATGCTTAAAATATTAATCACTGTCGAAATTCACTCTGAGCTATTCGAATAAGCCAAATAACATGGTCGTTTTGAATCTACGCTAGACACACAATAGGCGAGCTGTAGGCGTATACGAGTAATGAAAATGTAGCTGGTAATGTGATTTTCTAGCACATCTTCACCTCGTTCGTAATACTGCTGCCGAATAAGGCGTGAAGATCCGATATAAAAGCCATATTGTAATTGCATCTCGGATTGATTTCTCATTCACGGCGCCGGTACTCGCGCGGTTGCATAACGCGCGAGCCGCGAGCTTGCCGCGGCGTGCAGTTCCCGTGTCGCCCATTGTTGATGCACTTTTCAATTTTCCCACAAGCATGTGCTCGTTATCGGGGATTTTCACGGTCGCTACTTTGCTCGATTTCTAGAGTTTTGTTGTGAAAATTAGGCCTCGTCTTGCATTCGATATTGATTAAATTTATGTCAAGTAAGGCGTCCGCCGAGCGAGCGCTCGTGGCCCACTTTTACGGTAATTGTTTCTGCAGTATCGAGCATTTCTTGACGTTTGCTACACGTAGCTCGGTGTTTTACCTGCGCCGCCGTGTCTCCCGCGGATTAATTTGAGTCGAATGCTAAATACCTCCAAAATCTGTGTCAACCTAACAGATTTAGCGCCAATATTTATGAATTGTATTTTGCG
The DNA here is from genome assembly GCA_022113835.1 of Atopsyche davidsoni. Taxonomy (NCBI): domain Eukaryota; kingdom Metazoa; phylum Arthropoda; class Insecta; order Trichoptera; family Hydrobiosidae; genus Atopsyche; species Atopsyche davidsoni. The sequence continues at coordinate 6,146,860 of JAILWY010000021.1, forward strand.
CCTGTTAAATTTTTCTTGTAGTTTAGCAAAATACTTTGCAATAAATGACGCTTTTTAACAATAATTTATTATATGCTTTGTTCTATTAATAATTTTACTTATACCTCTTTAGAAAGTGTTTGATCTATAACTATAGTTCGTAGTATTTTATTAATTTTATACTAACAATATATATACGCTTAAAATTTTTTTTTCTTTAATATTATTTGGACACTGGAGTGCAGCGTTTGTTCGTTAATTTTAGTTTTGTTTTGCTGTTGTTTAAGAAAAAATATATAGGAGACTCTAATTATCGCACACGGACCCAACCGACATGGATATGAAAACTTCGAAACCCACATGTAATATGGCCAATATTTCCACGAAGGGTTGCTTATCAAACGGTTGAAACCAACATATTTATTTCCTAATTATTTTTTGTGGTGCTACCTCGCCTTCGCCAGATGTGCCGAGCGCGGCGGACGGCGCCTGACAATGTCCGCACGGTGCTTGAACGCTCGTGTTATGTAAGGAAGTGTGTCACGGCCCGAGGAGGCTCCGTCCTCGCGCCTCGGCCCGCTTCCTGACCCTCCCGCCCCCTCCCCCCCCCCGCCCCCTCCCCGCCCCCTCCCCGCGGCCCGCACGCACTTTTTCACAAACATTATATATTCATAATTGTTTTGATTTAACATATCACCGATACCGTTGAATCGTTCGATATGGTGATGAAGCGTCAGGCAATCGAACCCGTTTTTTTTTGCTATCGCATTTTAAGTCTTTAAGAAGTATAGTCGCTATTTATCATTATTCGCCCCTTAATGAATTGCCGTTGTAGTCTTGGGATGAATATTGTTTTTAATACACCTGCTCGATCCCTATTACCGCTATGTTGAGTATTTTGATGCGAATGTTGACATGACAGCAATCTCGTTCCAGTACAAAAAATAATCAAAGCACTGAATGTTGCCTGCTTCTGACCTTGAATAAGGAGGGGAAGCGGGGCATCGAGGTTCTCGCAATGGCACGGCGGTCAGGAGCGCAGGCTGCATTGTTACGTGAAGAATTTCCACGGTCCTCGAGCGCGCGACACTCGACCCGCGGCAGTAGAGCCCGCCGCCTCAGAGCTCGCTCCCAATGATTTGCTCCACCTTACTGCACTTTAACGACCCTCTTAATTCAAATTGGTTTCACATATAAACATTGGATTTAACACTGCATACTAATTTATTGCTTTTTCGTATTAGCCTGGCCTTGTTGATTGATGTTGGAGTTTTATGCGTTATTGTAATGTTTAATTTTTTGCTACACGAACAACTGTAGTTTACGTTGAAGAGTCTTAAAGTGACTGCTGTAAAAATAAATTAATTAAATGAAAAAAAATATTTCTAGAACTTGACTTCAATTTTCCCATTAAAAAATATTAAACAATTTTTTAAAAATATTTATAGGCTTAGCAGAGATATTGGATGTGGTTTATTTTTTAAAGTGTTGTATATTTCAGCTTCGCTCCACCGGGTGCATCATTTGTCAATGTAGGTTATGCTTGGCAAAAAATTGTTTAAATATTCATATAATGTATCAAGAATACACTATGCTAACTGAGATGAACAATTCCCCGGGTATACCTTTTGTTGAAATATTAATAATTATAAGCATAGTAGCAATCCGTCCCTATGGAAATGAGTAACGAGTGTATGATCGAGTTTCCTTTGGGTCTGCACGCTTTGGTAGTTTCGCCTTCGCGAGACGAGCCCTGCTGGAGGTCGCGGCGGCTCCTGCGCCACCGCGGAGTTATCTGTCGTCGCTCGTTACTTATTAACTCCTTGTTATCATTATCGACGGAGCTCTCATTATGGCCGGCGTTCATCTTGTACTTATCTCGGGTCAATATCATATTCTCTATCAATGTGCTGCAGTAAAAATCTAGGGCGATCGGCGCTACGTGTGAGCCTGTATTTTAGGTCACTCTGCCGACGCTATCCATTCGGTGGTTTTTTTTTTTTTAAACATATTAGCAGAAAAAATATGACAGAAAAACAGCTCTTAATTTTTTCTTCGTGATATAAGTATAAACGTGGAATAAACGAGCATCGCAATGAAAGAAATGAAGACTGTGGGCATGCATGCTCTCCGCGGTTGCTTTAAAGTTTAAACGAACATCATTGACGATTACGTGAAATTGATGAGTTTTCAATATCAATAAAATTGACCGTGTATCGACATAATTAATTTAACATTTACTCTATTTATTTTAGTACAACGATGCGGTTGTTTATTGTTAGTAATAAAAAAACTTTGTCCAGTGATACTTACGATAATTGGTGTATACTTTATAGAAGTGATGTACAGTCGATATATGCAACAATACACTGCTTGTTCTTGAATGTTGTTTAAATTATTCAAACTGTCGGTTTATATTTTGGTATTGTTTTTCATCATGATTTGTCCTGAAAAGAAACGTAATCTACAAAAGATATCTCTATAAGTAGTTCTATACATATTTTATGTAAGTACTTAATTTAATGCTCAGAGCTACGTGCTTCGAGTTAATATTAACTGCAAGTTGCAATTTTAAAGTAATTGGAAAATATTTACAGTGTGTCCCAGATTTGATAAATACATTTCAAAAAATATATAATAAATATAAAGCTCAGATCAGTCCTCGGGTATGGTGAACAGATGTTGAATATCTATTAGGGTTTCGCCCATTGTTACCGGTACACCTGATCGATAGCTGCGAGTGAGCGGCCCGGTATCCGCTCGTTAGCCGCTTTCGTCCGCCATGCCTCGCGAGAGACTCGACCCAATAACCCTTATATCAGTCCCAGGTGAACCACTCGGCCACAACTGGAACATCGCCGATCACACGCCTCTGCGTCTCTACCTGCACTCCGCACAGCCTACTCCGCACTGTCTCGTGCGTCCGAGTGCACCACGACCGTGAAATCTCCGTGCATTTCTCACGCGTCATATTCAGCACTAAAAAGTACACGTGCTATATGCTACGCTTCAATCTGCCTGTGTTGAAAACGGTAGTTTTATTGCAGCTGTCGTGTAATTACGAGGTGTTAAAACACGAAGTTGTGAAATGTACCTGAAGTAGATTAATTGGTCATTATTCTGAAATCTGACAATCCAGGCCAAAGTCACCCGAATTTTACAAGCTTCACTCCAAAAGTAACTACCAGCTGAGGTTGAGACGAAGTTTTATATGAAGAAAAACCCGTCGGAATTGTAAATATTCGCAAGCTATTTACATGTCGGAACTTTCGTGTCATTTAGTAGTTGAGACACGCGAAACCAAAATTAACTTGTCAAAATACAATTCTTCACTCGGAGTAGTGAAAAAAATCTTATACCAAATATAAGCCTCAAACGTAAAATTTAAGTATCGCTGACGACAAACTCTTACTAAAAAATTGAGAAGTATATTTCTAAATATACGATCACGGCTAGCGAGTGAGGCCATCGAAATGTAATATTGAACATTTAGATTTCAAATAAAATAATTACTGCAATTGCTCACATCACATGTGATTTTGATATTTTAAATGGTAATAGCATCCTCATCACCACACCGGCCCAATTCTTTAAATCTACATCGTTGATATAAATAATTAATGACAAATTTATTCTCTCAATGTTGATCTCTCGTCGCGACATCTCGTTATGCTTATCGGCGAGTATCGGGGCTCATTCATTATGGATATCCATCCGCCCGCCAAGCATCTCAGTTAGACAACGAGTCCAATGCAAATCGGCTCACTCCCACCGGCCGCGCCCCGCGCCGCCCCGCGCCGCCCCGCCTCGCCCCGCCTCGCCCCGCCTCGCCCCGCCTCGCCCCGCCTCGCACGGAGGACCGCACCGGCCGCGCCGCGAGACCCGCCGGCTGCACCGCCGCGAGGCCGCACGCCGCGCGCCGCGAGCGACCTGGATGGGCTCTGATCTATTGATCTATTTGAGGCGTACGAGATCATTAAGCGGCGAAGAAGGGCGACAATTTTACACGGTTCTATTATCAAACACTCGCGAGTATTTATTTGTGTATCTACTACTTTAGCTGCGTTATTTACTCGCTCACGAGGTGGAAAATCTTCGAGAGTCAGATGAATGCAACAGCTACTGAGGTAGCTTATCCGATCGTTGATTCGTTCTGGATAGCGAGACCCGGGTAACGAAGACTCTCAAAACGGGTTCGCAGAAATAGGCGGAGGCGTGCTATGTTCTGTAGTGGGTTTGTATGTTTAGAGCCAATTTAGTAATTCTATTAAAGACTATGTTCGTTGAGGAACGTGGGAGCGACGGAGAAATTACCTAACCTAACCTTCTCTACCGCTCCGTTGACAGAGGCGATCTGCTCGACTCGAATAGCGGTCACGTTCTGCGCAGTGATGGATTGACAAAGAAAAAGAACTCGCTGTTAGTACAGTTGTCCGATTCTCGCACTATTTGGGTTAGCATTGTTTGCGAGTGTATTTAGGTAATTGTGCGAATGTATTGTTTACTCTGCCGCCGAGAGCTCTGCATACATTTGGAAATGCAAATGGAGCCGCATTTTATCGCTCGCCCTAAAAAGTTGCAATCGAAAGCGACCCGCCGTTCGGGTAGCATCTTCGCCGCGATGTCAAGCGGACTCGCTCGCTTTCGTCGGTGTCTTCGCGGCGCGTTTGCATATCTCTCGACGCCGGCACCGAAGCGATCTCGGCGGAACGGTGTCAGCGCCTTCCGAAGACTCATTTTTGTAAGTTTTCATTGAAACCGAGCGCCGCCCGGCCGCCGCGCTGAGGTCGGCCGGCCGCGTTTGAGGTCACCGCGAAAAGCGTTCAGAATTGGATCGCGCAATGGCATTCTGTGTATCCTTTTTTCACAGTCGTATATTTGAATGGCGTAAGTGAGATATGTAAAGCGCAAAGATTCAATGTTATCTGCCGCACTCATTTTTTTGCAAACGAATTGTTCAGACTGCTTGTCTTTGTGGCTTTCGAAGCGTTAGGACTAACACCGAAACAAAAATAGAGGATTCGTCGATTCCTCGTAGTCGCATATGATTAAGTAATCACAGCTTTCGGTGTTTCTATTTTCTTTGATTAATTACTACTCGAGAAAAAATAAACATGAGACATAATGAAACTTGTTGAAAGTATTGAGTGAGGTTGTAGATTGGCATTGTGTCAATCAGTTCCAAGACATAACTTTTTCTTCAGCACGAGGTACCGCAACCCTGTTCCCGATGAAGTAGAACCTAGAACCGACTAAAGTTCAAGGGTCCATGGCAAAACCATTATCTGAAGTGAAGCCACATATTTCTGCACGAGACGTTAGGTTATGTCAGAAAATATTGCTAGAATAATGTTAGGAGTGCGCGAAGTGTCGCCAGCACGGCCTGCAGCGCGTGACCCAGATGGGCTCCTCCCCGAGGAGGCGCCCGCTGCTCCCGGCCGCGCGGGGCCGCTCAGGGCCGCTCAGGGCCGCTCAGGGCCGCTCAGGGCCGCTCAGGGCCGCTCAGGGCCGCTCAGGGCCGCTCAGGGCCGCTCAGGGCCGCTCTGGGCCGCTCAGGCTCGGCGCCCGCGCCGCTCTCGTCTCGCTTCACTCAGAATGTAAAACGCCGAACTCACTCTCTTTGTTCATTCGCATAATTTAATTGAGCTAAAGACATAATTTTAACTATTTCGGGGCCATGTCGGTCTACGAATCGGTTAAGTACGTTTACCCGCTCTGAGACACAACCGCATATTGTCGTATAAATATTACTCTGAAAAGGGCCAAAAAATTTACCTACTTGACAATATCTTTTCATCTTTTTCATTGCTTTGAAATTTCAGAGCATACTCATATTTAAATATTTTTTATCTAAGAATTTTTGTATGACAAATAAGAACTAACTTCAATTTTACAAATTGTTGCGAATAATTGAAAACAATTTTTTTCCGCTTGCAAACTGCGGATATCATAGTTTTGTCTGGGCGTATATATACTGGTTAGATATTCGTTTACGATAAGAACGCTAATATGCATTTCATATCAAGACAATGTGTAGTGCGTGTGTATTGATATGTGGACGCTGAAATCTCCCCAACGCAAATGGTAGTGTTTAACCTAATCGGACAGTGTAATAATCCCCCATTGTTGATCATAACGATGCACTCATAACCGCTCAAGAATGATTTCACTACGGGAGGGGGTGTCGTTGTAATTAATTACCTCCGAGGGGTGCTCCAGAGACGTGAGTCGTCGAGTATATTCAGCGCCGGGCGCCGCGGTGCGCTCCCCGCGCGGGGCAGGGCGTCGACCCCGCCGTCCCCGCGCCTCCTCGCCTCCTCGACTCCTCGCCTCCTCGCCTGTCGTCTCGGCTCCGGTCCCCCTCTTTCTTATTCTTCCTTTTCCTGCAGATGTTCAGGGGATGCGCTTCACAGCATGTGGACTAAGCTCTAGCCGCCTAGGCACCCATACCTACTCAAATAGAACCGAGGCGATGTCACAGGGAATAGCGAAGTACCGATTTACTTCTGTTACCAAAGCTAAATTGTTCAAATTACAAGTCAACCTTACTTGACGATTTAAGTACTATGTCGCTCGAATAATGTTATCGGTGAGCAGTTATTATTGAATAGATTTAAAAATTAGGTATTTTTTAGTCTATTTTTAACACGTATAATATAAATAAATACATATCCAACGTACACGTCCAACGGTTTTGAAATAATTTTTTACATTTTATTTAATCATAAAAAAAAATGTTTAATATTACCTTTTACACGACAATTTATTAGAAATTGTTTGAAAAATGTCACAAAATGTATTGTTTATTTTTTATTTAAATACTTGAAAGGATACTATGATTAAAATGTCATGTATTCATTTTATAACTTAAGCCATAATAAAAATCTGAAAGTACTAACATATCTGATTATGAAAATATTTTTGATGTAATAATGTTATTTAATATTATTAGCATTCGAGTATTTCATATTTAGGTCACAACTTATTCTCCAAAAAAATGTTTTGTAACATTAATGCTTAGAAGGATATTCGCTTGTCGGAAATGCTAAAATCTTCGCTAACTTTGTTCATCAGCCGCCTTTGCATACATAATCCGAGAGAAGCATTCACGCTCCAGGGACACCGGCGGCGACAGACATTCAGGACTAGGGACAGACGTTGGCGACAGACATTCAGGACTAGGGACAGACGTTGGCGACAGACATTCGGACTAGGGACAGACGCCGGCCAGCTGTCTGGTTGGTTATTCTTGCGTGACGCGAATTATCTGAAAATGAATACGACCGTTTAATTAGAGTCCGTGGCCGCGGCCTGCAATGCAACATCTTCAGTGTTTCGTTAACTGTGCCATCCTCAGATTAGTCACTCGCCGCCCGAGGTGACACGGAGAAGTGGATCCGGTTATTACTTAATACTGTAGGCCTTATTTTGACTGCGTTTCACAAAGCTGAATTTATTCTGTTTAATATACAAGATTCTGTATATATTAGTCATTAATATATTGCAATATGTAATGGCTACGGTTTTGGGTCATATTTCGGTAGATGTGACGTATCAATAAATAACGTGCGACGAACATGAAATGTAAACACAAAAGTTCGTTTTTTTATATATTGGAAAATAATCACTACGCCCAAAATATCGATTTTGAAATCAGTCGTCAGCTTAATTTTATTGATTATATTTTATGAGATTAGTTACAGATATTCATGTCAGGATGAGGATCAAACTAGCAAACTATCATCCAATGGTCGAGGGCCCATAAAAATTAACAGTTTCATACATAGATAATAGTTTTTTTTTTTTTGCAAAACAATCGTAACAGATCTACTGTTATTTAGAATTCATGTATAATTATGTAATACACATTTAGAAATATCTGTTTAAATAACACAAAAGAGACACTCGTTAATATTTTATTTCCGATTCATGCTTACGTGCTACGGTGTCAGTCTACTTTTTCTTGTAAATTTATTTGTTTTCTAGCGAGCGGCTCCATTTGTAAGCTAATAATTCAAATCATTTAACAGTCTCATTTCTTTCTTGACTCGATTCTCAAAGCGGAAAAGAAAGTTCCGGTGCAGAAACTAATAGACAAAGCATGAACGTGTGCTGAGAACGACTGCGTTATTTGTCGCATTTCCCTCCTTTACATCTCACTCGGCTCACTACTTGCAGCGCAGCTGGCTGTCGGAGCTCTAACCTGGACTCTAACCAACGGACTCCCGCCACTGTCGCCCGGCCAGGCCCGCGGGAAAATACAACCAGACCTTCAACTACCGGCTTAGCGACACTCTCGATCGCTTCTAGATTAGTAACTGCAACCACCTTATAAAATCTAATAGATTTGATAATTGATTGTTATCTAATGCTTTCGGCGACGGTTTCATGAAAAAGGGGCAGACTTTATATATGAATAAGAAACAAGTACTATATTTAATTTTGATTTATTTTTAATACGAAAAGTAGACACGAGGCAAGTAATTAGCCCGGAATAAATATTGAGAGTTAAGCCCCAGTTTAGAATTAATTACGCGTACGTACAAATTATTTAAGTAGATCTTTGTAAAATAGATCAAAAGCTCCCCCTTGAAGATCAGATTTTGGAGCTATATTACTTAACCAAAATTCTGGCATAATATAACAGTGGCAGCGCTTATTGTGAGTTCTTTATACGATGTACTTATAATAGTCGACATAATTATTTTTATTTTTGATATATGTACTGGATAGTATATAGAAATAACAGACAGGTAAAATTATATCTTACATCTTATTTGTTTTAGAACGACAAATTTCATAATGATGTCATATTGATAATCGCAAGACAAGTGTGTGTATTACTAAAATACTTGGTTTTAGAAACTTACACGCATTTACCAATAATCAATTTCTCTTCCAGACCAATTTATAAATAAACTGATAAAAAATATAATACCCCATCTCGGTTTCCACTCGACCTAGCAACTCGGCGCTCAGGATAGCTTCACAAACACAGCGCTTGAAGCTAAAAGGTGTTCCCTCCATGTCGGGGGAGCAGCGAGCTCGTCGGCCGGGCGGGGGAGCGGCCGATGACCCCGCCTAGGAAGTGCTACCCGCGAGGGCGTGTGTGCCCCGATACTTTTGACACGAGTAATCTATATTAAACATACCGATGTAAACGTTATTTTGGAAACGAGAATCTTTAAAAAAAATAGTAAATGCTTTATCTATTGCCAATTACCAATATCTCTACCTTTAACAATTGTTCACTTGCTCACATGCTATTAACAAATCATTGCGTCGGTTGATAATGCCAACCAGCCACCAATTAAATTAAACCTGTGGAAAAATCACAAAAGTATTTAAATAATATTATTTGTTGACAATTCAACAATAAATTGAAAGATGTTCCTTATTTTTACATTTGAGAAATTGTGTATTTCTAATAATTAAGATTTTTTCGCTTTTGTAGTGTACGTGCTGTTTTTGACTGAAAGTCGTTTCTGACAGGAAAGTGATCGAATCGTGAAATCTTTTCCGATAATCAATACTTCTGAATACCAAATGCGATTTTTATTTCCTACAAGTGCTAAAAATCTCTTACTCTTATTATTAAAAAGTATTATGAATGCTTATCCGAGCCGTCCGAGTTGTGTGTTGGTACATTCATAGTAGACCTCTAATCTGAATAGTGACATTAATGAACTATCGATATATACTGTAGATATTAAAAATATATATAAAATGACCGTATATCTTTCTGTCTATACGTGCATGCTATACATTTTCATGACATGTTACTATCAATGGTGATACTTAAAAATCTCAGATAGGATACGCATTTATATCTTTATCCCTATTTCATATATATATATATATATAAATATTAATTGTGAACGAAGATTTTGTTTTTATTGGTAAGAATCTGCAGCGAGCGCTTTTCGTGATTCTATAATAATGTAACCGAATATACAAAAATGTATCCATTGATTACACACAATAATGTTTTAATTTAATCTTACGACAGCATTTTATCTGGAATCCGTACACGAGAAATTACACATTACTAATTAGCTTTAATTATGTTATTAAATTTGGGCAATATTTTCATGCACACTCACGGCTTTTGATTATAAAGCTGTTAAAGAAATAGCACGCCGGATAATTCTGCCCTCATATCTCACGCGCCCGATCCACCGTGATGCAACTCCGAACCGACAAATCACAACCGACCGACAAGCCCTGGGACTAAATTGCATTTTTAATACCACACCGCAGATGTTCTGTTAACTGGTGTATTTAGATTTATCTCACAATATTATCTAGTCTTGTAATAGTTTCATTATGCTGCCGACCAGCATTTACCAAATGAGCCACCCGTGCTAATATGAAATTTTTGATCCGCTCTCAGATACTGTACTCGCGCATCGCTATCTTTAAAACCATCTGATAAATTATAATAGCGATACTAATTTCTACTCATAATTATGTTATTATTTATCATGCGATGTGTACTTACTTTGTGCAAACAGTTTCTAAAGAAAATTTGTCCTCAATACGAGAGATTTGACTAGCGAACGCTTTGTTTGGTTTTTGACTCAAACAATAGAAACCGAATCTAAAATCTTGATTGCGACTAGAACTATGCGAGTGTGCGGCTGGAACTGTTTTATGCAAATGAGGTGACACTCTTACACTTGCAGGGCAAAGGAGAAAGGAAGCTGAAAACTTCAAATATACCATCATTAGTTATCTCGGTGCGTCTCTTATAATACGGTGCATGACGTAGTTTCTCATCTTAAATGGTGTCTTGGTTATGCAATTAATTGAGTTCATATAGAAATATTATTTATAACAATACAAAACTTACATGCATTGAATTAAAAAATACTTGGGAATTTAACTTATTTGATAGCACATTTAAATTGCGACGGATCCTCATTATTTTTATAAACATATTCCTAGTACACGAGAAATCAATTTGTGTTGGTGTTTATATTTTTGAATATTTTGGTAACACTCGAAAGTTTGATTTGTCCTAACACTGAGCTTTCTCCGAGCCGTCTCCAACCCCTCGGCCGCACTCGGGGCGGAGCAGAGATCGGCGCGCGGTATGGTCATGCGTCCGCTTTTGTTCCCCGCCGAGTGGGCCCGGCCTTGTATCATTTTTTCTCTTGGCGCTTATGTCCCACTTTCTGTTCTACATACCGAGCTCTCGCATCTGACGATTCCTTCGCCGCTTCTCGAATTATACTTTTATTTTATGTTAATGCGCGTTGCGATACAGCTCTACAGCTCTTCGAGAATGCCAATCTGTCAAATGTGTAAATACCGAGCCCAAAAGGTAGCTCTCGGTGAGGCGGCGGCCTGTCGACGTATCTAGATGCTCTTTCACTTCAACGTCGACTTTCGCTGTGAATTATAATCTATAAAACTTCATTAAATAACATTTAAAGCTTATTAAGCTTTTTGTTAAAATAATAAAAAATGCCAAAAAATCGTTCTATTATAAATGTGTACAGTGAATGATTTTAAAATATCCTCAAACCAATTGATTGTTGAATTGCCAATTGAATATTCAAAATAAACTACGGAGATTTTTAAATGCTAATCTATCTCACAGTGTAATTTAAAATTATGGGCTTCATCTTATCCTTATACGAGTACATACCGTTTTTGTTTGCTTTACATTGAAAATTGTTGTTTAATTTAAACTGCGAAACGCCTACCAACATAGCTGTCTAATAAAATTATAAAGTACTAAAACGTGGAGATGTGTTGTACTCTGCTGGCTACTGCATAATTATAGATTGCAGACTTCGCAGTAATGGTTTTTATGATTTATTTTTTAAATCACCGCAAGACCTTTTTACGAAAAAATATTTGCTAGATAGTTTAAAATTAGTTAATTAATATGCTTCCTGCTCAAACAAAACAATGCCGAAAACTAAAGAGTAAAAAAAAAACCTAGCCTATTGTAGAGTTTTATGGTAATTTCGATCTGTCCGTTTATTTTTATTTCCTTCGTCACTTACTACCTGGCGATGTGTTTTGTATGTACATATATTAATCGAGCAGTTAAAGTTATCTCTTTTGTGGCTATAAAAGATTCATTCAAATTTAAACTATCATTGCCGAACACCGACGGTCTTCTTTCATCAACTACAAGCCATATACGATTAGTCTTTAGAATACGTTATTAGTAATATGTATAATTATTTTATAGCAATTTACATTTACTTTTATACACATATATTTATATTTACTATAAAAATATATTTTATATATATGTATACACATTTTATTGTTACTATATGTCGCTCAGATAAGGTTACTTTTAAAATATATTCTGTATTAATTTCATTGGATGTGATATATTTTTTCTGTTTATTTCGAACTGTCACAAGTGGTGTTGTCACCAATCTGATGCTTTGTTGTCATGAGAACACGGTGACATTCGTTTACTAGGTAATATTTATCAGTGCAATGAGTTAATGGCAATTTTAACCGTGCACTTTGGAATAGGAAGCGACTTTGATTTCTCAATAATGGAGGCTACAACTCTTCGTGACCCTAATAATGACAGTATGAGAATATATGAAACAGAGCTTGGCACTGTGCCTCGCCGTATAAATCTTCGGCTCGTTGTAGCGACGCACCGGCAGCTCGCGTAATGTGAACTTTTGGAGAATCCACCACAGAATGGCGGTTTATTTTTACAAGCTTCCATAAAATCAGATTTAACTCGTATTCCATAGTTATTTTTTCGTGTTAAAACTATAGGTTCTCCTGTCAAAAAGTATGCGAGTATCCATTGCCACTGTAGAACTATCCATGAATTATGAAATCAGATTGTTTTATTTGTAGTCGTTTATTCTCGTTACTTGAACAAACTTGTCCGCCGATATTTAAACAGAGACACCTTTGTTTAGTATTTTTATTTTTTCTAGTTCTCACGTTCTCAAAAAGACCACTGAAGATATTAAGACAGTCGTCTCTCTGGTGCGTTGTTACCTGGGGGTTTGACGTAGGTTTCCTTGCATGGGCACGCGGTGGAATGACTTTGCTTTCATGCCGTCCGGCTTATCCGGGGAAGGACTGACGGGCGATGTCAGTGACAACCAAAAAGAACAACCGACTGAGTCTCGCTGCCCAGCACACGAGAAGGAACTGTTTGGTGCATCATATATTAGATATAACAAGATATAAATATATAAATAACTATAATATATGTTTTGTTATCAGATTTTCTTCGTCAAAACATTAACGAATGTACCATTATGTCTAGTATAATGTTATTCTCTATTAAAATTAACACTGAAAAACTGTATGCTTAAGTGAATCGTTCAAACTATAAATACGTAGCTATTTAGGTAATAAGTTAAATTCACAGCTGGAAGATAGTCTCTCCGTGTCTGTATGTAGACTTGAGCGATGCTGTAAATAGCCTGCCACGCCTATCAGGCGGGTCGGTGGGCGGGCAGTTCAAAGAGGAAAGTTAGCATGGAAAGATTTATTTGCTTTTCAAACCCGACATTTCACGTCTTCAACAATTGTCCTATCGAGCACATATAAATAACAAAAAAATATATATATCGATATTAGTTTTTCTCTGTTGTATCTTCTTTTTTTTATATATAGAGATTAATATATGAGTCATCAAAAGAAATATACTTTAAATCGAATTAACTTCTATAATATAAAGTTAAGTTTTTGCATGGCAACTGTGACTTTCGCCAAAACCGGCAGGTGGATCAGTAAGGGCATATTTGATCGGTGGTCTCGCGCTACCTGGGCCGGGACCTCTGGCGACCTCGGGACCCTCGCAGCCCTCAGGATGTACCGGGTTCGCGTCCTGTTTGCTTCTTTTTTTCCTTTTCGCTGAGCCCCCTCTGCGTCTGGCCAAGCTGACAATGTTGCATTTAAACATTTAAAATAAAAATAAATATTCTTTCCATAAAGTATTTAGGGTTATGGACAATATGTTGGTAATCTTTAAAGTTATTACAAGATGGTATGTTTTACTTTTATTTTACATATTTTAATTGGTATGTTGAGATTTTCGATTGTATAATTATTTACAAATTACGATATTAAATATGAAAATAATTGGCACAAGTTTAAGTTGTGGTTTTTGAGATAATCGACTCATAAATAGGCATAATTGATTCATCTTTTTCGGTACAGTGTAAATATAAACGCTATCATAAATTATTATTATTTATACGGTTAACATTTTTATTGGTTTCATATATCTGAAATTGATATTTTCAATGAAGTTGGTTGTCAGCTAATGAATATGAATAATGATATTTCTGCAATTCTTAACTGTAAAGTGGGTGGCTCTTTAAAAAAATATTTTCATAATTAATTTAATTTTCATGTAATATTTTTGAAACTTGTTACATATTTTGTATTTATATGTTTTTACGTAGGAATGCCAGGAATGTTTAATGATATCTTGTGAGAACATGCATTGAAATTATCCAATTCTGAGAATTTCAGAATTCGCATTCACAAATAAAGCGATGAGTTTTATTTATTTTTTTTAATACAAATTGTAACCAAGATAATGAGATGATGATAATATAATAACTTTTTTTTTTAACAAACAATAAGCGTCAGTGTATTCATTCGAATGGTGTCATCAATTATATTATATCTAGTCTTGGTTAAATTAAGGTCTTATACCTACTACAACTATTTTGCCTTGAGCAATGAACAATTTTTTTGTTTTCTATATTTATTTACGGATTTACTATGAAGTGCACATTGCAACAGCCTGGCACCTTACAAGTGTGATGTAGGCTTATACCTGGAGTTTTGTATTGAATATCAAGCAGTCGTCACACTCCCGCGGTCCACCGGTCTGTCAGCTGACTACCTGGGTGCGAGGCTCCCGGGCCGGTGAGCCAGCCCCGGTCCGGCTTGCTCACCCGCGACCTTTGTCAGCCCGGAGATCCCGCACGCTCCCGAGGACAGCCGCTTGTTTGCCTGAATTTACCTGATCACCCCTTTTCGGTGAATTGGGAAAATTGTAGACCTGTTAGCATAATCATAAATAATATTTTCGGTATAAATTATACAGCCCTACTACTAACAACATGTTGTGGTTACCATAGGTTCCACAATAGCTACGTGTAACTGGCTATTGATTCATACTTATTATAATTTTAACGGCATTCAGTTTCAGTTTGAATTATTTTTATTTGTGATTCTTTTATAAGCATAAACTTTTACCTAAACTTAGTTAACTCACAGAACTTTGATATTTTTTTTTGCAAGTCTTTTAAGTAACCTGATAAACGCAACAATACCATTCCATAGCTCCGAGTGCGTTCCTCGCGATTTGCTTTGAAAGAATATTCGATCCACTCGGGCCTCGAAGCTTTATCGAAGCGCTACTAAATATTCAAGTTAGCATCGCACACATTGCACCGCTGCCGACTTCCATCGATCCTGCGCCCCGAGGGGACCTTCCCCCGCGCCGCGGCAGGTAGCGAGCCTCCCTGCCCGATACTCTCTCCGGGAATAAACTCAAATTAATTTTGTGCGCCATATGGTGTGTTCATTTTTTATACTTTTTGTTGTAATTTGATCGAGGTTTAAATATCTCGGCTAACCTACTTTTGCATTCTCTGTTTTACTTTGGAATGCTTCAGAAAGGAAAGAAGATATTCGTTTTCTCATATTTATTCTAGGAACATGAGAAGCTGTATTAAAAAGATATCAGTAGTCGTAGCGCATTATTCATTGCACTCTAAAAATACATCGTCGAAAATATGCAATGCTACTTTTACTTTTACACACAGGGTTTGAGTATAATCATGTTTATTTGTGGCTTTGTTCTAGCATATAAATATTAAAAACCATATAAGAAAATTATAAAAAGTGCTAATTTTTGTTTTAATTTAATATTTTTAAAAATTGTTTTATTTTAAGTGACAATATTTTAAATACATCGGTAATAATTATAATAATAATATCATACTAGCTATTTATTCTTTTTTACATCAATATCCATATCTTATTCATTTGCTTAGTCACTTTGGTTAAATTTAACGTAAACGATTAAAAATGGTTTTTTTATTTTATTACAACACCGTCTTTATTATATTCACAAATGCGTCAGTTAAAATTTAAATTCAATATATTTGAAATTCGGTTTTTTTAAAATAAATATTGCATATAAGTACATTAAACCTAACGCGTTTTATACGTGACAATTACTTTTATATCAAGTATATCAGTCAACTTCATGCGAAAAGTAACCATATTAAGTCTTATTCTTGTTGAATCAACAGAAATTGCTGTGCTAAGTCATCTCTATAAGAAACGTAATTTAAATTCACGTGTACTCCCTCACAGCACGGAAGTATCGCAAGTCGCAGATTTGATTTAGTAGCATGTTGAGCGAACGTCATTGTGTGCGGAGATAAGGCGCTTTTCCTTTATTTTTCCCGTTGGCTGCGTAACTCCACGGAGGGGACCCCATTAATACATTATCCCTCCGGCGCGTTTCCCGAAACTTCCACTTCCGTCTCCCTCCCCTGCCCCCCCTGCGAGGTGACTCCTCGCGAGCTGATACTATTATAGCAGCCCACCACATCAACACAGGCATTCGCTTTATTTCAATATGGATTTTCAGCAGTCAATACCGAATAAATATTATTATGATAGTTTTTTTTTTATATCGCAGTGATCTATAAAGACGAAGATCAGTATTTGTGGTGACAGAGTCTCCATCGTTTGTCGTTGTGGATGTCGATGAGTCCAGGTTCAGTTTCCACCGCGGTAGTGAGCGCTGCAACGTCACATGAAACTTTTTTCTAAATTTGCTGTCGCGTGTGGCTTGACTTCGTTTATTTTTGTCCTCGCCGTTGTGTATTTTTTGACCTTAGCGTGAAGTTGCACTCTCAAGTTGAAACACAAAAGAAACACTCTAATCCTCCGATGTTAGAAATCACGGAAGTATCCAAACGGGGAAAAGAGAAAACTAACAAAAAGTAATACTTCCCAGTAATCGAACCGCTCGGGCATATTTTAAATACATTGTTGTGAACATAAATGTAGCAACTCGGTTTGATTTTCTTTGTTTTTTTTTTTTTTACGTATACACAAAGTATGGATTCTAAGCGCATCTCTTTCGTAACTTCGAGTAGACTTTTTCTTTTATTATCTTATTGGACGCAGACCCGTGAAGCTCTTGCACCACTTTCCCATACGAGCGTAGCACACTTATTAAATATGTGCTCGCATTTTAATAACATAAAAAACACTATATCGACGCATGCTTCTGCGGTGGCACATTCCTTTGTAAGTGTCTGATTTTATGTATTTCCACACAAAACACCATAAAGCGTTTGTACACACACACATATGTATATATATATATATGTGTGTGTGTGTGTATGTGTGTGTAATTGTTTGTATTATATAAAAGGATACAAATTAAGTTTATTAAATATGCTTAGTACGATTTACTTATGTCAAAAAGAAATAAAATGAATTTTTCGCAGTTTGCTAAATATACTATGTGGGGTATAAGATATTTTTATTAATAAAAATATAGTAACGCCTTGAAATCTTGTTTATGTATATTCGGTGGTATTCGAAAACCTCGAAAGTTAGTAGCATTTGTTAGTAGGCCAGGCGAGTCGGTCGCGTGGCGCAAGTAGGCTGCTGCTCCGGTTTCTCCGGGCGGCCTCAGCTCGCGGGCGTCCCTTCGCCGCGGCGGGGCAGCTCCTCGCCCGGCCCAGCGATCACTGCACTCGCGTCGAGTGCGTTTGTGTACCCACGAATTACTAATTAAAAGTTATTTATAAGGTGAAATTTCTCTAACGCCGGTAGTTTGAGTGCTCATTGTGAACAGAAAGTAAATTTCTCTCTAAAATATCGAGAGACTCATCGATTACCGGTAAGAGTCGTTGTGTTTTCTCATTATGTAATTGCGTACTATAAGGTATCCATTAAATCACTTTTCCTTTTAGTAAGTTAATGTCACAGTGTGGTTAAGTAGAGTCCTGCCTATTTTTAGTTTCTGCAGTGTTTTATATGTAGCTTATTTCGCGTGCGCCGGGTCAAATGTGATAATCGTGAGATGTAAAAGATGGGAGTGAGCGGCTCCCCTCTGCCTGTCACTCCCGCCTGTGCCCTTTTCCTTTGTCGATTTCCTCTGGGACTTGATTGCATCGCTTCCAGCATCGCACTGGAATATTGTTTAAAAATTCAACATTTAAATAATAACACTTGTATATTTTTAACATTGACATATTTTTATGCGGTGTAGTACTTTTGATATGCTGATCTATTAGTAAAACTTGATTTGCCTTTCAGATCTTTTTAAAGTTTCTTGTGCAACTGTAACAGCTATCAAATATTCACTCCCCTTTTTATCAGCCTATTTCTACCCATTTGCATGAAATCCTTTAATCAAAAGGCTTTTCATTATTCACGCCACTTATAAAAGCCGCAAACTCAAAACAGAAAGCAAACCTTCCCTTCGCAAACTGTAATCAAATTGTACAAAAACCGCCGCTAAAGACACAAAGAAATGCTTTTCCTTCCCCTCTTTGGGGGCATACCCTCCCGCCCCCTCGCAGTCTCCCCTCCCTGAGCGATCCTCTCCTGTGACCGCACGAACGTGAAATGCTCTCCCGCCATCTCCAACAATGGCTGCCAACTGTGGTGGCGGACAGATTTGTCTCATTGTTGAACCTCTCTCGAAAGAACACTGGAACGCGAAATGAATTTGCTCTATTTTATATTCAAGGACTGGGATTGAATTGACTCAGAACATACTACCTCTTATTGCTTCGCTTGTTCAATACTTGATAAGAAAAATAATTATTGAATTTATGTGTATTTTAGATACATTGTTTAATATTATATAAAACTAAAATACTTTTAAAGAAAAAAATCATTAGACTCTTCATTACTAGAACTGCAATATGCATTTTCAGTTTTTCAGCAATTGTTATATAGTCTTTACATACATAATTTTTTTTTTTTTAATTTCTGGTATGATTTTGTCGAATTTTTAGGTTTAAGCGATTAATAAACATTTCGTAATTGAAAAAATCTTTAAATTACTTTTAATAATAATTCTTCATAAATAATATAATTGTACAAGCATTTAAGTTTCGTTGCATATGCACAAAATAATAATTAATATATACTGGAAAGCAACACACTATGACCTCCGCGCTGAAAGTTCAACGCTCGTATACACTTAGTTATCAACTTATTACAATAGCCTCTATTAATAGAAGTCGCTTAGTCTGTACAAGCCGTGCCTTCACAACGTATGTATTGCGAATGCGATACATGGTTTCCCAATGATTCAAATTGGTGTAAATACACTCATCGCATTAAAAAAAACAAATCAAAGAAGTGAATCAAATGACACCTTGTCATTGGCGGCGGCGGCGACATGTCGCTAAAATTACATTTACATTCCACGCAACTGGGTCACCCAAATAATTATTTAACTTTTTGTGCGTGTTTTAGGAAGTTTGCTGCGAGTATTTTTAATATCACGCTCCGATTTTCGCCGTCCGTCCTCGATTCTGATAATCTTGTTTGTTGTATTTTCGCTAGACAAGAGATACTCACAGCGATGTTCTAAATGTGTTTCTAGAATATTACGTTTAGTAGGCTCCTTTTATATCAATTGTCGTGGTACATGTATACCATTTTAAAATATATCTGTCAATTTACTTTCCTTGGCAATAAATGTGTTATTGACTAACATTTATACGCTATGGTAAAAAGTAATAATAGTACTATTTATTAACTCTTGTGAACTTGATTCGATGTCTTTTAATATTATAATCATAACCGTCAAAATCAGCACAAAATCTGAAATTTCGGCTGCTGTCCATTTTTACTTAACAATTGGTGGTGACAACCCACAGCAAATTTTGAAATATCTTTGTATTTACTGACTTTGTGGAATAGTAAAAATTGTAATTCAACGTAAAGTGACAGCCAACACAAACTTCTGCCAAGTTGTCTTTTTTATTCATCGGTTTTGTTTACAATTCCGTAATACTTTGATGTGGGTCCGAGAAGCCCCAGAGGCGCTGTTGGCTCAAGGATTTATTCAAACAAAGGTCTATCGGAATCTGTCACCTTAGACTGAGCAGCCGTCTGAGCCCTAAAAAGTAACCCGCTTCCCAAACGGATCGCCACTAGTGAAGCGCCGACGGACTCCGGTTTAAAGCTACAATTAGCGCGCCCTGAATTCACACAAAGAAAAACGTAAATACAATTATTAATATTTAACTTCGTCGCACACCGGTGAGATGGTGTTGTTTTAGGTTATCATTTACTATACTAAGCTTATGATAATTCTTATCTATTTAAATTGGTCACAGAAGAGTTTTCATTGTTCGGTATAAGTGGGTATAACCTAGAAACGGGCTCGAATCTCATTTTCTGGCTTGCTTTATCTGAAGTGTATAATTATTGCATACTCAACATGTTCGGCTGTGCACCTCGTATAATTTTTTTTTGGTAAATCGCTGAAAAAATATATTTGTCTGGAAGCAGAATTCGATTCATTGTGTAATTCGATTGGTCAAGATTGAGAGAACATATTCGTACACTTACCAAATGATTTAAACTTTCGAGTCTTTCAAAATCACAAGTTGAACCTCTCTCGCAATCGCCCCGAATGTGAGTGAGTGCCGGTGTCGGCTGTCGGCGCGGCGATTAGTATGCAGCTCGCCTCGGCGTCGGGCATTATAACAAGAGACGGAGGTTTATTGACGACCGCACGAAAGTCGGCGAGCGGTGCGTAGGCCGAGTCTAGCCACGGGCTGGGGGACCTTTCCTTGAATTACTGTCCTGCCGAGAAGTGCCAGGCGATGTTATGATTTCCTCGGGTTGACTTTTACTGCGTCGGCTGAATACAGCTGCTCTAAAATATTGTTTTTATATTTTCAGTATATCTTACAATCCGTAACCGTCTTTGATTTTAATGTAATCTACTCTCAATTATCGTTTTATATTCGTCAGTTATTATTATAAAACAGATTCGTAATTACCTAGCATATCTATATATTTTCCTACATATTTTACTTGTACGGCAACGATTGGTCCGAACAAAATTCAAACACGATCGCTTCGATTTCCAATATTGCATTGCAAGGATGCAGGTTCATGCAGTTCAGAGCGCATCGTCGCGACCGTTCGGTCGTTAAAATTTCCCTCGCACGGTATACGAGTAGTCTTACTGCACCGCGTTGAGAAGGAAGATTGTTTGATACCGCTAATAAATTTGGTGATATATCACCGGCAAAAAACAACCTATATATAATCGAGTCACAAATGACTCGTAATGACATAAATTAGTTAAATATACAAAGGAGCAATTAGGGCTATATTGTTATTTAAATATCAAAAACCAAATTGCTTTTTTTATTTTACACGTTTTAATTTCCAATCCACTGTCGTCCCCTGTTGATCCCTCACAGATTAATATGCATAAAATTAGTGATTAATTTATAAATAAAACTTTAAAGCTGAAAAAGTTTTAAAAGTCAGCATGTAATTGAAAACGATACTACGAAACGATGGCTACATGTTTTCTCAAAAAGCATTCAATAATGTCGGCTTGCGGGTGATGCGCGGCCGAGGCCGCCCGCTCGGAGCGCTAACCTCCCCGGCGAGGCGACGTGCATTCTGTGTGGATATTTATACTCCGCTGCATGCACTGCGTGCCTCGCCACTCCACCACTCCACCACTCCATTCCGCCAGACCGGCGGCCGCCGCCCGAGGGTCGATGTCTCCCGACGATTAACTGATTGACATTCGTTTGCACGATACCGTAATGAGGCTGTCGTCGAATCGAATGAGCGCCGATAACAGCCGGGTCATTATGCATAATTGTACGTTTACGTGATCGAAACTTCGTCAAAACAGAATGCTAAAAATCAATTTATAATAATAATTAGTTTTACTGTCACGTACGACGCCAGCACCGATCGCCTTCGGCTGAACTCGAGTGGGCGCGATTCCGATCAGATCAGATTAGATCCTAACTCACCTGTCAAGGCAGGAATCTTATCTGCGAACTCTGCAAGAATGTAACCACTAAAACTACGGTTTCCTCAGTAGCGATGCAATAATCTACGCACCACAATATGACGTGATGTTGTAAACGTCAAAATACAATCGACATAATGTCGTCCGGTTTATGTGACGATTTAAACTTAATTTTTAAAAAAATATGGATACTCTTTACTTAATACTTTATGAAAAATTGTGACCGTCATGCAAAAAATGCTGATAGCATATCTCCCTACGGACAAGAAATCACAGTCTTTAAATGGTAAAAACAATACTCAAGTGAAGAAATTGCTACTAAATTACGGCCCCAGTACCTGAATAAATTGTAGCACGAGCCAATAGCCTTACCTCGATCTTATTCAAAACGCTTTTAAATCAGTGTCGGAAGTTTGCGGAGGAAGCGGAGAAGTCTGCATGAGGGATCGTCTCTTAATAGATAAATCACAATATGAGTACGAAGAATATAATATACATTCAGTGATATATCAGTAAAAATAAGGTACTTTTTATTAATTATGTGCATACAAAGTTACTGAAATAATTTTAAAAGGTTTTGTTTCAGTAAAGTGTACAAGATTATATAGATGTTTTCTGACATCCGCTAATTATATCATACCGTGTTCATGTAAGTGGCAGGAATGCTTTGAGAAATGAAGAACAAATACGTTTCGTGGAACTAGTATTTGGGTTTCATTTATTATATTTCTGTGGCATCTTTAACTTTGAACCTTTGTCAAGGTGAACTAGTATGACATAGTAATATACTTGAATTGGACAGTAAATCGTATCGTAACCGATGTGCACGAATTCCTAGTTTTTCGTCTTATATAATATATATATATATATATTGTAACGTGCCGGGGTTCACATTTAAACGCTTATTTATGTCAACTCAGGTTATATTTATTTATCTACGTACAGAGTATTTATTTCCACATTATATATTTATATTAACATTGTTATGAGTGCAGTCAGACCGAAGTCCTCTTTGACACTAATCACAAAATGGCTTCCCCCCTTGCATCTCCAACATTCGGGAGCTCGCGCGAGGCGCACTCCTCGCTTCTCTAAGACCGCGTATCGGCGCT
Source organism: Atopsyche davidsoni (assembly GCA_022113835.1). Classification (NCBI taxonomy): domain Eukaryota; kingdom Metazoa; phylum Arthropoda; class Insecta; order Trichoptera; family Hydrobiosidae; genus Atopsyche; species Atopsyche davidsoni. The sequence goes on from JAILWY010000021.1 coordinate 6,169,984, forward strand.
CCTAATCGATGGTCGCTCGATCCTTCCAGAGTCCCTTTGTTTATGGTGTTCGTTTTTCAAACTTACTGCTGGACCGTAACACTACCCCCTCCTTAGGCATTGTTCCGTCCCGGAACACTCGTTGTTAGTTCATGTGTACGTAGCAGCAGTCTGGTCCACGTTGACATGGTGTTACTTCCAACAGGCTCAGGCGATTAAAATGAACAACCCTAGTATTTCCATTCGGTCTCTTCCGGATGCGATATATTACATCATTTATCCTCTTCATTTTCTCGTACGAACCGTCCCACGCCAGTTGAAGTTTCGGAGAGAACCCCCTCCGTCTCTGGGGATTGAATAGCCAAACCAGGTCCCTGCCTTGGTGTCCACTTCCTTCGGCTCCCAGGTCGTATCGGTCCTTCATCCTATCACTAGCACCTTGGATATTGACACGTACTTTGTCATGAGTTTCGTTTAGCTGACGGCGTAAGTCTGAGACGTAACCTTCTCCCGCCAGGCTTTCTTCAGGTTTTCCTCCGAACTTCAAATCGCACGGGAGGCGCAGTTCTCGCCTGAAAATTACATTGGCTGGTGTTTGTCTAGTTGCCTCGTGGATGGAAGAACGATACGCCATAGGAACAGGTGCAGGTGTCGGTCCCAGTCCCCTTGATGATCAGCGACAACTTTGGATAAATCTTTACCCATAGTCCGGTTCATTCTTTCAACCATTCCGTCAGATTGCGGATGTAGTGCTGTTGTCCTCTCGGCCCAAAGGATCGCTCGTTGCTCGCCGTGGCCGTCGGCGAGCGTAATTATCCGCCAGTTAACACTTTCACTCACACTTATCTTTACGCGCCGGGGGTCCATTTATATGCTGAGTCATTTACAAAAAATAAAAAGAAACACGACATTACACAATGTTATATTCTGTCCACACTTCACTCGCTCGCAGAATGCCACGCTTCGCGATGATGGTCCTGTTGACCTCCTCCGCGCTTTGTCTAGGGCCTCTCGCCCGCGAAGTACCATTTTCCGCGACGATGAACCTGTTGGCCTCCTCCGCGAAATGCCCATCGCCATCTCCTCGCGAAATGCCATGCTCCGCGATGATGGAACTGTTGGCCCCCTCCGCGAAATGCCCATCGCCATCTCCCCGCGAAATGCCATGCTCCGCGATGATGGAACTGTTGGCCCCCTCCGCGAAATGCCCATCGTCATCTCCCCGCGAAATGCCATGCTCCGCGATGATGGAACTGTTGGCCTCCTCCGCGAAATGCCCATCGCCATCTCCCCGCGAAATGCCATGCTCCACGATGATGGACCTGTTGCACCTCCCTCGCGCTCTTTCTAACGCCACTTCCCCGTGAAGCTCCATGCTCCGCGGCGACGGTCTTGATGCACCTCCCTCGCGCTCTGTTCAGTGCCACCCGCGCGCGAAGTACCATGCTCCGCGACGATGGTTCTGATGCACCTCCTCGCACTCCGCTCAGCGCCACTCGCCGCCGAAGCACCATGCTCCGCGACGATGGTCCTGATGCACCTCTTCGCGCTCTGCCCGGTGCCACCCGCGCGCGAAGTACCATGCTCCGCGACGATGGTCCTGATGCACCTCCTCGCGCTCCGCTCAACGCCACTCGCCGCCGAAGCACCATGCTCCGCGATGACGGTCCTGGTGCACCTCTTCGCGCTCTGTCCAGTGCCACCCGCGCGCGAAGTACCATGCTCCGCGACGATGGTCCTGATGCACCTTCTCGCGCTCTGTCCAGTGCCACCCGCGCGCGAAGTACCATGCTCCGCGACGATGGTCCTGATGCATCTTCTCGCGCTCTGTCCAGTGCCACCCGCGCGCAAAGTACCATGCTCCGCGACGATGGTCCTGATGCACCTTCTCGCGCTCTCCTTCCTGAGCCAAATCCCGTTCCGACCGAGGCCCCGCTGCCGGTCTTCACGTCTATTCCACCAATGCTCGAAATGGCTTCCACCGCGGCCACGCCGACGGTCCTCGCACCTATTTCTCCGGTGCCAGAAACGGCTTCCACCGCGGCCTCGCCGACGGTCCTCGCACCGATTTCTCCGGTGCCTGAAACGGCTTCCACCGCGGCCACGCCGACGGTCCTCGCACCGATGTAACCGGTGCCTGAAATGGTTTTCATTAGCCGGTACTTCATTGAATCCAAATGATCCGCCAGCTCAGTCCCAATCTGTTCCCGTAACTCGTTTGCTTGTTTCTCCATCTTGGTCTCGATATGTTCTCGCAGCTCATTTGCTTTTTCTTGGTGCTCGGTCCTCATTCCGGCCATCGTTTTGAATAAATCAGTAATGCTGCACGGCACTTCAAAAAGGAACTCCTCTGGGTTGTGGCCCTCTTGTGCCAGGAATTCCTTCAATCTTAGCACAAGGTCTTTCTTCAACCCTGTGGTTAACAAATCACGTTCTTCAAGTTCTCTCTTCAGATCTACTACTTTGAGGTCACTCACATTTACGTGCTTCGCCATTTTGTTTTATACTTTTATTTATTTTTACTATTTTAATTATTATTTATTTATCACCCCACACACCTGACACCAATTGTAACGTGCCGGGGTTCACATTTAAACGCTTATTTATGTCAACTCAGGTTATATTTATTTATCTACGTACAGAGTATTTATTTCCACATTATATATTTATATTAACATTGTTATGAATGCAGACAGGCCGAAGCCCTGTTTGACACTAATCACAAAATGGCTTCCCCCCTTGCATCTCCAACATTCGGGAGCTCGCGCGAGGCGCACTCCTCGCTTCTCTAAGACCGCGTATCGGCGCTCCTAATCGATGGTCGCTCGATCCTTCCAGAGTCCCTTTGTTTATGGTGTTCGTTTTTCAAACTTACTGCTGGACCGTAACAATATATATATATATATATATATATATATATATATATATATATATATATATATATATATATATATATATATATAAACCTTCGTAAAATATTGCTTAGTATCTCAATTAGTAGTAGTTGTAATTAGTTTCTTTATAGTCTCACTAACACGCCTGAAGACCACCGGAGCTCGCTCAGCAGCGGTAGTGACGCCCAGTTAGCATGCCAGCGATTAGCTCGCCGCAGAGGATAGATTCATTAGTTTCCTTTGTATTAGATTCAAGGTGATATTTCATAAAAGAGCATTTCGAGCGGCAGGTGACATGTGACGTCACGGCCGGCACCGCCCGCCGTCGCCAATGACCACTGAATCAATAGTAAACAGCTTATAGTGTTCATTATTTATGGTACACTGTTCTCTTGAGAGGTTATATAATAAACATCGCTGTTTAAAATATTTATTATGTACTATTATCAACATGAAAATTGATTTGGTAACGTATCGAATAACTTTTAAAAGGTGCAAATGTAGCGACAACGTATGTCGAATGATTTACGAGCGTTGAAACATAACCGTTGGTGAATATCGGCTTGAATAGTGCTTTACTACACAACATATTTAATGATTATGAATAATTTTGATATATATTAAATCGATTCCCTCGCGTCTTGATTGTTTATTATCTACAGTTCATATAACATTATTCTCAGTCTAGACACAATATAATATATATACAAGTAGCCTCTTCGAATTCATCGTTCCACGAATTTCAATATTGTGACTGAAATTATTCACAGGCTGGTGAATATAAAGTCTACCAAGAACAAAATACTAATATATTCGAGTTTGCTAACAAGCAAATAAATCTCATACACATCAAACGAATACCCGGCGTCGTGTCGCTACACATTTATGTTAGACTACTTTTTAAATGGGCTCGTGTTTCTTGTATCCTTTAATAATTTACAATATAGTATTTCTAAATATAGTCAATGTAGTCTTCCTAAATATCAAAGATTTCCAACCCTATTTGTCTTTAGTTGCTTCGCGTTTGATGGGCATGTAGAATTTTGATATCTTTTGAGTTATTCGTTTATCTTTTCTTTCATGGCACTCAAATATTCTTTTCAAGGCTTTCTTCGTCGATCAAACAAGAAGATCGACATCAGGCATTGACTTTTATTCAATATATATCCAGATGTATTGTTACTATTTTTTGTCTGTCCGCGAAATTTTTGATTGAATTTATAAAACACTCGAATCCACTCTGCAGAAAAACAAATGTGAATATTTGGGTATATTTTAGTTTTACTAGTAGTGCGGTCGGTCAGAAGTTTCCTAAACCTTCAGATTCCTGCGCAGAAAGTAATATATTGCAGACAGAATCCACGTGTCTTAATTTATTGTCTCTCCAAGAAGTGGCCCACATTTTTCTGTTTATCCCAATTTGATTCCGCGAAGGCGCTAAGTCCGCCGCGCGAAGACCCACCCGGATGCAAATAGAACCCGATCGAGGTGACCTATATTTCAGCTTCAATTTTATTATCACGACGCTGTTAAATTAATCAATTTTGACACCGATCTCCCGCATCTTGCAGCAATATTTCACTCCGCTAAGTGAAACAAATTTAGGGCCATATAATATTTTAACTCCGCCGCCCGAGCCGAGCATCCTCCGCCATCATTCTCGCAGTCGTCACTCGCTACAGTGCGAATCTCGGGCTCGGCGAACCTCCGAGTGGCCTCGCGTCGCGAAGAAACTGTTGCTGCTGACGTATCGGTTCAGGTGGCTCCTCCTCGTTATTTCATGTTCACTGCAGAGCCTGGCACTATTATTTAAGGCGACTAAAAAAACCTTTTTGCAAATGTTTCACTGTGACTGGACGAATTGAAAACGAACGAAATTCATTTTTAAACTGATGCTCTTTGGAGAACATTTAAGTATCAAAGCGAGAAAACTGTTTTATGCTAACATGTACTAAAAATGTAAATTATTTAATTATACTTAAACGAATGTGTAGGAGATAAAATCCGTGACCCGTTGCTCCTTAAATGGAATTCACGGTTATATTTTACAATAAATCAAATATTATTTATCTTGATTTGGGTACATCATAAATAAAAGACAAGACTATTATACACTATTTAACGTTTTTGTCTGTTACTTTTAGATAATGTTGGATAATTTCATTCTAAAGTAGATAAATATATACTTATTTTCACAGTGTTGTGCACAATGTGACTTCTTTGACATTAGGGTATTTAATTTTAAGTAGGTTTATCTGTTGCCGTGGATATAATAACCACAATTGATTAAAAGTATATTTCCCTGCAGCTATTTACCCTCGATTCCTTCCGGGGCCCGGCGGGAGCTCTCCCACTGTTATCGCGTTTCTATCGCAGTCTTGATCCCAATGCGTGTTTATAATTCGCCTCTCGGTGTGGTATCCCATTATATGAAATATAATCCCAACGTGCCTACCGGCCTCACGCACAGCGAAGGGAGGTCGCGCACACCGCGCGCCGCGCCGCTTGCCCACCGTGAGTAGGTACAGTGTAAAGTAATCATATTGCAATTATTTAAATCACGGCCGTCCGAAATTTGTTTAATTTCAATATAATCTGAAGGTTCTAGCCGAGATCTGACCTTGTCGGCCATTATTGTCTGATTGTTTTTATTATTATTATATTTTTAAAAACAATCTGGGGATAGGCCACGTGATTGCTGACGTCAGAGGCTACCGGTAACGTTGAAGATTCTCAGCAAAAAAAAAATACTATGATGTAAGCGATATTACAAGATCTTCCATCAAAATAGTGTTCCGTGTGTAACAAACATTTTTATCACTCTTGCCCTTCGTCGTAGCGTAATGATTATTGTTTTTGTTCAGGTTAGCTTTGCTATTAATATTAATAATTAAATAACTTGTTAATAATCATGCCGTGCGCGGCATTCTGTGGTAAACTTATTCCTGTAAATTTCAAAAAACACATACTTTATTTTATTGTCTTGGTAAAATTAAACATAAATGGATACGATGAATTTAATTTCCACATCTTATAATCATTTCGTACTTTTTCATATTCCGATTTATAAATGTATACTGCGGTATCGGCTTTTATACGTAATGACTTATCCCAGTGTTTGGAGCCGCTGGTCTCCCGACTGCGAGCACGTGTCGCTCGCTAGCGGAGCAGCCCGGGCCCGCCTAGCAACAGCGGGGAGCGTTCAAGGTCGCGGACGCCCAACCCGTGGGACGCGGCCTCGGGCCTACTGCTCACATGATTCGCATAGCTCTGCGATTTTTTTAAATTTTGTTTTTATAACAACCGCGTGACTCATCCGATGCTTCGTAGCGACGCTATTTTCGATTAGTAAAAACAATGGTTCGAGGAGTTTTTCACGCTTTCCTTTTATTTTTGATCTTGGTATCACGTCGCTGAATCGAGTGTTTCTTTTGATATTAATTAGTAACAGTCTCAACGGTTTCAAGTTGTCGTTCGTATTTTCAGAATTTATTTGAAATATTTACTGTTATAATGTTTTAAATATAAGAATATACAATTTAGAAACATCTAAACAATTATAAAGTATTGAATAGATTCCTGTTCTGTTATTCTCAATCAAGTTATAAGACAGAAATTTATAAAACATCATATATGTTTTATAATAATTTGGTGTCTTTTTTCATTCGCAAGGTAGATCACATTGGTGTCGTGTGCGAGGTAATAATTGACGAACAGATCGGCATCTGCTCACCCTCCGCGAGGTGACGGGACGGCAGCAAGTGTAGCTCCGTCCCTCTCGGCGCGCCTCTCTCTCTGTCACCAGCATCGACCCTGGGAACTCGACTAGCATGAAGTTCTCCGCAAATAGGTTCTAGATTGTTGCAACCGTGAATCTCCCATTATCCGACCATTTCCGAGTCTCAATCAATGATATAACCATTATCAGGCAGCGACAGCTCGCTGCAGTGACGTCACACTGTGTAGTTCCGCACATAAAAGCATGCAATGTCCACAATTATTTATGCCTAACTAAAATATATATGCTAATACAAAAATCAATAGTTTTTACACAATCTTCTCAAATGGCAATCAATATTACAAATATCCAAGTCAATACATTGGTGAGTTATGCCGAATAACTTTTCAATAAAGTTTTGTATCAAAATTTTTGCATTGATCACTTGACCGATGTTCTTGCCAATCAGTACATTATATTTGCAGTTATTGTATAAATTCTTTATTTTACTTGCAATTGACTTTAAATACATCATCATATAGTACTGCGTATGCGGCTAAAGTAGCAGAAGATCTCGGAAATTTAATCATCAATCTAAATCGCACACTAGTTGGAAAATAATAAAATACATTTAACTAATCTTGCATATCTATAATATGTAAATATGATAGTTTTATGTATAAAATTCAAATTCGTAAATAATAAATATTTTTTGTGCACATAAAAAATCAACTGCGTTTTATTTTTAAGTGCCTACGCGTGTTATATAATAATTGCTTTTATAAATCAATTTGAAAGTAAAAAATATATATATCAATAACTCACCGTTTTTAAATAACATCAAACTTTGAGTCTCTGTTTCATAGTTTCATCAAAATTGATTAAAGCAATTTTACCCGGAAGTCGTTCGCGGCGACCACAATAGTCACTGTGAACGGTTGACGACTGATGGAAAATCGTCTAAACGCCAGTACATGCTTAAAAGCCTGAAGCAGCCGACGCATTAACTGACAATAAGCATGAACTGTCGCAAAGGACGGGACACGACATTTCATTGAGTCGTGTCTTTTCTGGCTTCCGTGCGTCAGTGCGGAGAGGTCAGGCCGGCTCGGCCCGCGCGCTCGGACAAACTGCTCGCCTCGAGTTACCTTCGGCAAAAGGCGGAAGGATAGTTTCGCCAACAGTTTACCTTTTCAAGGGATTACCGCGGCGTGTACCGATCGTCCACTCTATTATTTGAATGATAATTGAATAGGTCATGTGGTAATAGAGCTATTGTTAACTATTCGCGTTGACTCGTTGTTACGTATATAATACGAGTCCGTGAAACTTCTACGCCGTTTTCAATATCTTTTTAAATAAAGTGCCAATTTTGTACCCAATACAAAAAGTGTATCGTTTTTTTAATAATATCACAAATATTGTGTTGCCACGTCTGATTGTGTAATCGTCCGTTATCGTTAAAATCGATAAACGGTTCTGCCTCCAAAACAGGTTTACCAAAAATGATGCTGCTCGACCACCAGTGTAATGGGCGGACGGCAAATTTACACGAATACGTAAAAGCCACAGTAAGCAAACCGACCGATCTGTCCATTGTGTTAATTCAATAGGCTATGTTATGATTGTGGAACATAACAATTATGATGAATTGTTCGCAAAGATTTTATTGCCATAGTCAATTAGACGGATCGTCCCCAGTGCTATCCCAGCGCGGCCGCGTTATCCGACCGCGGTGGCGTCCGCGGTGGCGTCCGCGGTGGCGTCCGCGGTGGCGTCCGCGGTGACGTCCGCGGTGATAATAACATCCCACACTAGCATTCTTACCTGTTATTTTCTCACAACTGAAAAAAACAACAATAATCCTTGAAGGTTATATTATCTCAGCTAACCACTAAATATACTTTATGATATTTGAATATGGCAGGTGGTTTATGACTTTTTTTCACTTACGTGACAATAATATTTCTCTTGATAAAAACTTTTTATTGGGTTATACAACGACGATACTCGGTTTATGTCAATTTGTTGTTTAAAATACGAGGATCGGGTGACTTAGATGAATTTAATTTTTGATATTTGTTCAACAGTCGGGTTTCTAGTAAAGGTGTGCTACTAGAGCAATGATATTGATACTATCAGAATTTTTGTTTGGATATTTGTGAATAGGGAAAGTTTGGAGGCCATGAAAGTATATCTATCCGAATTACACTGTTTGTATCCTTGGTTTCATTTGAAAGTCAAACTTGGAAATTTATATATCCTGAAACTATTTTAACTACTCACTTTAGTTGGATGTTGTATTTAGTATATGTATACCTAGTATATGGAACTAAATAAATAATACGTAAGCCATGCCAAGTTGATTTAACAGCGAGGTATGTGGTCCCATGTTAATTTAATTGTGGCCTTGAAAAATATATACTTTTTGCTAGCTTATTATTAAATAATGCAAGGCACATGCAATCCAAAATACACTAAATGTACAATTTACAAAATACACTAAATTTACAATGAACACATAATTTAGTCTCCTCAATTGAAAGCAAAATAACTTATTTAATAAAAACTACAGTTTCTAGTTTAATGAGATATTAAAGTGCGGAGTTTTAAAGCGAATACCTCGCAATACAGTGAGTACTGACAGGGATGCAGTTAATCGTGTTTATGCGTTTCGCGACTTTAATGTCGCTGTTGGTTGGATCATTAGATATTATATAAATCAGCTTAAATTTATCTTGATACTTGAAGAATGTATGTGCACATTTATTTGCACATAATTTACTACGTTATCATAATATACGTTCAGAAATATTTGCATTTTTCAAGTTCAAAAACTTTTTTTTCATTTTCAAGTTATCCGCTATTAGTTCAAATCATTTTCGCTACGTTGGTAATCTTTTTTATATAAATCTATTAACGAATCAAATAAAGAGGCCATTGTGTTTGTTGAATGTTTCTCTTGCAAAATTACTTTGCTAGAGAAGTCACACGTACAAACCCACGCCGGCGGAACGAGGTGGTAATTGAAAGTACAGCAGAATGAGCAGCTAGTTGTTCATTTAAAGAAATAGTCCAATGTCTAAAAATTAAATTTGTTTAGTGATCTTAGATTATCTCACATTAACAACACTTGAACACTTGACACTTACTCAAGAAGTTCGGGTACAGAACGCTTCCTCGAAGTGCTGACATTCACATAAATAAATTTTTCCATGTTTCGAAAAATTAGAAATAAAGCTGTGCAAAAAGAGACTACGCGGTTGGTATCTCGTTTCCCCTATCGCTCGGGTTGATTTGGTAATATTTTCAAATTTGTCTCTTGTGTTCAAATACTAAAAACGTTGTGACGGAAAGAAAACTGACACAGATGAAAACTTGTTTATGTAATTATGATGCCGTCCCAACAATATGTGCACCTTACTTAGTCTAAGTGCTAAGGTCGTTTTGGATTTTCCTGCTCGAGTGTCTTTTTCCAGCCCCCGGCTCGTTACCAAACGGCCATTAATAATTCCCGTGTAATCCAACTAATATTAGACAATTATCACATTGTCGTTATATCATTTGACATTGAGAATGTAGATTTATACTTACATGTTATTAAAATTACTCACACTATCCTTATAATATATCAAAACAATTGTTTTATATGCAACAAGCATAGCCATACTCTTCGATATTTCAAATGTACCATTTCATATAGCATAGTTTTGTTTGTAAGTATGCATCACTGCCCTTGTTAAGAAGTAATAAATTTGCTTTACAAAGAATTTTAACTTGAATGTATTAAACCTTATTTAATTTCAAATGTTATTAAATCAACAATAATTCTTGTTCAATTATTTTCAAACACTTCTTCAGGGCATTGTCAATATTTGATAATGGTTCACCAAAATCAAATCAACTCGTGCTTTTTTCATTTGCTTTATCACTTCAACAATGTGTAGGCTAATAATTAATATGACTGTTTTCTTTTGCTGGTATAACAACGTGTGTTTTTGTGTTTGGAAGGTGCCCAGTGTCGGCCAGCCACCCCCCCGGCCCCTTCTCAGCCCATAGGTAATGCGGACATGCTTTATATTTACTAACTTTAGGTATGACCCGCCTTCTGCCGGTCCGCACCGCTACAGTGCCCGGTACATCCCTGGATTTTTTTAAATGTTAAAAGCAAATTGAACAGACAATATCAATTTACAGTATTTTCTTTCAGTGTCGATTAAAAACGCAAATTAACTGTTTAGTTGTAACTTGACCTAATAATTTTCCTTTGAAAAGTTGTTAGATATGTTAAATTAAACTTATATTCAAAGCACCAACAATGACAGCTGCTAATTGGTATTTATAACATGCGATTGGTTTTTTCATTACAAAATTTAATAGGCTTTTATGCGTTTGATATAATAACAATACCGCTGACAACATATTGCCTATAATATACAAATTTAGAAATAAGCTATACTAATCTATAAATCTAAAATTTTTTTTTATGATCTATAGCCGCACAGAGCTTTGGGCTTATATATATACATATGTTTTTTAATTTTATTTAAGACTAATGCTTTTTGACTGTAATTCATTCACATTTCACTCGAGTGCTCAAAAGCTCTTCAAAATAAATTCAATCTGTCTAAAGCTCTTATTTTCTGTTGTGCCCAGTTACGTAGAAAAGCCAAAAATAATTCGTGCTGAGCGTCCGCTGCCGAGAGTCATTGAATATTTGTCCTCGCGGTTGGCGGCTACTCCCCGGCAGGCCCGCGGTCGGTCCACGGTCGGTCCACGGTCGGTCCACGGTCGGTCCACGGTCGGTCCACGGTCGGTCCACGGTCGATCCACGGCTGGCCCTCGCCCCCGCCGATGCACCGAGCCCCTCCGGCGACCTTGTCTTGCACAGACGGGCCCTAACCGCGGTGCCCTTGTGGGGCGACCACACGTCCTCTGACACACGAGACGCGCTCGGGTTTATTGGAATTGAATTATGTTATCTTTGTTGTGTGCGCTTTGAATAAACTAGCGGTTTTTTGCGGATTTACCTAACATTTGAAGGTTAACTATTTTAGACACGAGTTAATAGTTATATTTATTTTTTTAATTATAACAAGTGTTTACGATTAATGTAATATAAATATATAATAAATTACGTTATTTAACATCTGATAATAAAATTAATATTTAACATGTTATATGTACTTAAGTATTTGGTTTAGAAATTAATATTGCTACGCTCGTTTCTTGTTATTTAAAATTATGTCTAGTATATTTGATTTTCAAGAACTTCAATTTAAATACGGATATTCGTAAAATTATTTGTTTATTGCAACTGTTATAATTTTACCTCAGATGTTTTAGGTCGAGCCATTCATATTTAATCTCGTTTATTCGCTTAAAATTAATTGTGTATCACGTTTACACAAAGAACTCGATAATTTGTAATCAGTATAAATTTTTTCATATGACATTGGCATCTTTCCTGATCGCAAAAAAAGCATAAAAATGCACGAGAAAGATTACAAATTTATTAAGAAGATATATTTTTTAACTATCTAGTTATTTGTGGTATTTTTTATTATTTTATACATTACAATTTATTTTATCAGATTCAAATGAAAGCTACAACTTAATTTCTTTTCTTTTGCTAAATCATATTTTTTCCACTAACGCAATTGCTTACAATAATACACTGTTATAGACTTATCGTTATTGGATATGATATTCGTTCATAATAGTCGTGTTTATTATTTAAATGTAAACTGCAATTGCACTTTATACACCATAACACACTTGAATGTCAGATAAGGCGCCCTTGAGATGTTGTTCGCGCGAAAACAGCACTAAAAAGATTATCCAATTCATGTGATATTATTTAGATTAAAACAAAACAGACGTTATCGCTCCGGTGTCAGAAGTCACAGCTGACAATTTGACTTTATTGATCGTTTTGTCATTTGGAATTAAATATTCCGATTCGCAATTGTGTTATGTAATTATAATAACACATTTAAATAATTTCTTGTTTCATTTTTAAACTATTAGTATGCTTGAGTTGACAAGTTTTTTTTGTTGTTATTATTATAACAGATATAAAAATTAAGTAAATAATTACTATTGAATTGAGTTATTGTATATCATAGTTTTTTGATAGTTAAATGAAATTTATTTTTGGAGGCTTATAAATGTTTCAATAAAATTAAAAGTCCACACAAGTCTCGCTAGGTCCTAGGTGTGGGTGACGAGCACGTGGTGGCGGGGCGTGGCGGGCGTGGCGGGGCGCGGGGCGGCGTGGTCACCGCAAGCACCTCCAGACGCCCCGCGCCCAATGTGACCTCCCGCCTCCCGCGCCCGGCCCCCGTGGGTGCGTCTGCGTCTCGTCTGCGTCACTAGGACTGCTGCACTCCGCTCCAGGGGTGCCCTTGAGGCGCAGAGGGTGTACCACCCGTGTCTAACGTCGCCTATCCTAATCTGACATTTTGCTTTAAATTCTTTTGTGTCACCTAATTTGAGAAATATATTTTTTTTGTATAGTTTCAACAGCAATTTTTTTTGCTGTTTTTAAAACCGACACGCTTTAAATATTGTCAAATTATTACTAATATGATTAGGCACATTAGTTCATATATAGAAGATGACTTAAAGAAACTCTCAGAATATGAATCAATGTGCCCAGGCCAATCAATATTCATATAAATATTGATTGGCCTAGGCACATTGATTCATATGTAGAGTATGACTTAAAAATTCTCGATAAACGGAAGTGATTCGTTAGTACAAGGGTTCGTACACCGGTCATGTAAACCAGGAGATGTGGGTTCAAATCCCACACAAATCACGATGATATTTTTCTGAGAGTTTCTTTAAGTCATCTTCTATATATGAACTAATGTGCCTAATCATATTAGTAATAATATAATAAACCCGTAATGGGTAATAAATACGCATCTGATTGACCAATCCGTAATAGACATATATTGTCAAATGTCAGTTTTTCATTGTTTGTTTCTAATCACGGGCATGTTAGAAGAATATTTTCAACGAATTTTTTATGTAGAATTATTTCTGTAGATAACATGATTCTATAAGTTTTGAAACGATTGTTTATTTTGTTCGGACCGTTTTTATATTACTTAACTTTCTTCTGGCAAGCCACTTTATTGTAATTTTCGCAAACAAACGTGTTACTTTAATATTCTGTTATAGCGCTTCAACAAGTGGTTAAGTTTTTCAATAATTGTGATTTTAATAGACGTTTTATCGGCCTTCTGAAATTAGATTTTCTTTCGAGTTGAAACTGTAAAGCGTTCATCGCGCTGCTTTTTTAACAGTAAATAAATTAGATTGTAAAAAAACATTTTAAAAACCTGTTGTTTTTGTCATCGTTGGAATCTAGTGCTCTAAGATGAGCAGAGCACTTGATTAATTATTTTTTTGATAAGATAAGAGTAATTAAGCTGGAATGGATTTTCAGAATCACAGGTTCAAATACATCTTCTGTAGTAAAAAACAACGGGAACATATTTGACTTATTTAATATTTGTAACCGACATGAAAATACAAAGAAACTTTAGCACGTACTTTATAAATTCCAGACGAGGTTATTTGCTTTAAAAGGTTCAATAATTTCAAAGTTAATTTAAATCTGTCTGGGTCCAAGGATAATTGACTTTAACCCTGCAGTCTCAGTGTGCCACCAAATGAGGGTTAATCAAATATTAGACTATCTAATCTAATATGTAATATTTTGATTTAAAGCTTTCCTAGAAATAGTAAAATAGCCAATATTGATTGCTATTGGAAGGCATGGCATAGATTTTGAAATAGATTCTAACTATTAAAGCAGAATTGTATACTTCTTTTTAAATATTTATAGGTAGTTTTATATCGCACTAACACATAAAAATGTTATATTCATTTTTAAATGTAAACGTTATCATATTTATAACAATCGTTATTTCTTTAAAATTTGTGTTACCAAAGCAATCTACAATAAATTTTTATCATCTATGTTTTCATTGAAGCACTTTGAAAAACACCACTATTCGAAATCTGCATTTCTCAAAGAGGACCTTCATTATACTTTTCACAAATTAGCATAGTAAAATTAATTAATTTGTTTTGATACTTGCTAATTAAGGCCGAATAACATAGGAACACCAGTAACTAAGTTGCGGTTAAACGTTCAGTAAAATCATCGAAAGTTACCAGTCCGGTCACTCGCCGCTCTCAGCTCGCAACTTTGTACTCAGCGCGACTTCCCCGTGCTATTTTAGTCCAGTCAAGTATAAACTCTTCGCTCACTTCCCCGCGGACGTAAACACTGATGCCCAACGCCACTGAACTAATTAGCAACATTCAACGCTTCTCGTGCTGTGGTCTCTTAGCCCTCTCTCTCTCTATGCATGCTGCGATATAACCGACAACCGAATGGTAACTAGCCAATAAAGCCAATAGCCTGTTTGCGCTATTTACTTAGCCTAAACCACAAAAGCTAAAATAGCTAAAATAATGGAACGCATATTGTTTGCAAGTTGTGTCGTTGCGTGAGTAGCCAGCTTTAATTATATTTTCTGCTATCGTAAAATAACTGATTTCGAGTCTTGTAATATGCACACTTTTGTTATTGTCACACTCTCAGTATTTCACTTGCATAAGTACTAGTCTGCAGAAAAGATATCAAAGAATCGAATTATTAAATGGGTTTTTTGTTGTTTGCCACTTAAAAAAAAAAAATACTTTGAGCGATTTTAATCATAGTTATTTCGGATCTTCAACTCAAGATTTAAATGTCACCTTCAATATAGTATAATTTTAATTCAATATCCCAATCAATAAAATACAGTTTTTACAAACTAATATCGATAATAAATATAAAATTACGTGAATTAGTAATAAAACATAGTTTTTTTATAAATATACAAAAACCATTTTAATAAGATGCATGGTAAGACATTAAGCAATGACAGAAATAATTATTTAGAGATTGGTTTTATTAGATATGTCTTAGTAATAAATACCTCGCATGGACCTCTGTTAGCTGCCTGGCCAAGAGTTCACAGTTGTGACTTTCTGGTATTACTTTTGATCTATATTCTATAGCAATATAATAATTATTTTCTGCCTTTTGTTGTCACATGTGCATTTTAAAGTATCAAATATTATTATATAATAAATTCGGTAGTCTACCATAAAGCTTATTTTAGTACTCCGTCAAAAGGTATCCGAGCTCTAGTCCACTTCTATAAATTTCAATATCTCCCGGTGGCTTTTGTTGCATCTCTCACGTTGGTGCAAAGTGCATGCATAACATTCAACCTTCGTCATTGTGCGCCGTGATTGAGCGGGCGATCCGAGCGCAATAGGGTGACCGGTGTATCGTAAAGTGCGGCCCGAGTGACGCTCGTCGTAGGTTGACTGATTTATTACACTATGACCGATAGACTTAGACAATACAACCGCAGCAAGGTTACCTGTTGATTTGTGTACGCGGTGCTAACTCACCTGGACATTCTTTGTTATATGGCAATGGAGGTTAATACCAGGCCTACTTTATATTTTTTATGAGATATTTATGAGTTCTGCCAGCCTATGTTAATGTTATCTGCATATATTAATTTAATATATGCTACTAATTATAAAAACAATGAATTGTTAATTATTCAAAATATGCTCCTATTGATCTTGTTTCAGATTCGTTATCCGAATAGGTCAATTTAAAAAATGCGTTGATGAAATATTTGTTTACAGGCTATATTTTGCGTTTGGTTTAAATATGTACAATATTGTTTTGTTTTTTTTTTTAAATACTTTGAATGTGGTTGTTGTGTGTTTAGTTTTGAAGGTAACAGAATTAATCGGCCCGTGCGCCTTATTATGGACTACTAATTTGTTTTTACTATACTATTAAGTTACTCGGTAAACTGTGACGTCATACGGGTCCAAATTCAAGGTTCATTCAAAACTTTAAGCACTGACGTTAATGTACTTGTGCAATGTGCATATCACTGTGATTGAACTACGCCATAGAATAAATCAAAAATAATAATAGAGAAACGTTTCAGTAATTTCGTAATTTCAGTTTAGTAACTTTTCCAATAGCTAAATATTTTGCACTGCGGATACTAGAATATGACGAGTAATACTTTCGTTTACATATTTATTATGTCATATACATATAGTTTTGATAATTTATTAGTAATTTGAATAAGAAACCGATTTTAACATTTTAAAATTTAAAGTACGGAAACTACAATTGAAATACTGACTATTGAGGACAAGTTTTTACATGACACGTAAAATAATCACAAAATCACCTTTTTCTAAAGATATCTTTTATTATCGTATCGCAATTGAATTGTTGCATACTAGATCTATTATTTACGTTTGATTCGTGTTGTCGCCTCTCGTAGCTGCGCAAAGTTGACATAACACGCCTGCGCCCCGAACAATGGCCGCGCTATGTGGCGGCGTCTATTGCGGACTCTCCTTGAGCCGCCGGTCAGCTGAGGTCGCGCGGATCCTCCTCACCTCATCTCCCACCGTGTCCGCATCTATCCGATTATATTTAACTATCAAGAAATAGATGGCAGCTTATCTATTTCGCGATGTAACCGCGCTCGCGACCAAGGCCGGCCGAGTTCTCGCTCCTCGGCTCTCGCACCAGACACCCGGAGATGAAACTCGCATTCGTGCTGGCGATAGGGAAGGCCAGTTTTCATTTGGCGAAATGAAAATCATTGACAACCCGTTTGCTGTGAAAGAGATTGCTGTCGTACGAACGCCTTTTGCTTTGGATTTGTCAGTGTCCTCGTATATGACGTAATACACGCGCACACATATGTGAGTAAACATTATTTGTTTGTATCAAACGGAGATCTTTATTTTGTATTGATTATGATTACATAAGCGAAAATACGAATATTTTAACAATACAGCCTTTAGCTTGAGTGACTTATCGGTAAACTCGGTTACCAATTGTATAATAAGAATTATCAAGGTGCAAGTGTCAAATGAAATAAGACCTGTAAACATGATATACTTATGAATCTAAATTTATGAATATTGCATTTGACTTGCTTCGGCTATAAACGCTTTGAGTTCCTGTCTTGCTTTTTTTTTAATTACCTTTTGATAACATTTTATTAGACATTGTACAACAGGACGTTTATATGATTTTATGTTGCAATATTTTTTTACAAGCAAGTATTTATGATGCATGCATAAATAAAAAAAATATTATGTTTTATTTTAATAAGATTTGAATATCATCTTCAAATTTTTAAAAATCACGATTAGGGACTAACTCGATTGGTTTTTATTTTTATTTGATTAAATAAAACATATTCTGATGGATTTTTTTTCTTTTGTTTCAGGTATGTTATTCGAAATCTTATAAAAAGTTAACCAGTTGGTAAGAATTTTTCAATTTCATACCTATTTAAAATGTCAGTGTGGTTTAGCAAGTTCCCAAGTCATTCAAACTCCACTACAAGGGATACATTTCTCCAGAGACCATTCATCCGTGGGCGGGTGTAGAGCGGAACATTCTACTTAGGGAATCTGATACAATTAAATGGAATATTTGTATCGATTTGAATTTGGTAGACCGTCTAAAGCCCTCTACATTTTAGGCAAAATCATACAAAACACCCAACATAAAGGGACGCTATGGGGTAGCTGCAAGTTGTTGGCCCGATTTGTTGCTACGTGTGTACAGGGCTTTATTTAAAAAAACTATATTCCGATCTCAGTATTTAATGGAATTTTAAAAATTGTGTTATAATTGTAAATATTTTTTTCTCTGATTTTACCACGTTCCACATTATAATGGAAATATTGAATACTTAAATATTTTTTCTTTTAAATCTAAGTACACAAATATTACATATTTTATATGCTGACGTTTTGTACATAGATTTTCAATAACGGTTAGGTCACTTTGTGAAATAAAATATACGTAAGATGAATTAAAAATTTTAATTGACAGAAATACTATCAATCTTATTTAATTGCGATGTAAAATGATTATAAAGTTTTTCGGATATAGCCCCGCGCGCCCTTTCTTATTAGAATCTGAGGAGCTCCGTGGCTCATTGGAACTTTGTTTTCCAAGAGGAAAGTTCCAGCGTCGATTGATGACCGCGTGCTGCGCCCGCTTTCTCTATTCCGTCTTCTCTGCTTTCGGTTCCCATCGTTCCTCGCGCTGGTCCTGCGCTTTGTCAATGCGGCCTCATGAAAACTGACCATAAACGAAATTAGTGATTTCGTCTTATTTGATATAATTCTAATAATTATATCGCCTTAGCAGAATACACAATCCGTTAAGTACGCTTTCTATATTTTTTTCTAATAATTGTGACAAGTGATGAGAAGTTGTAGAATTTGCTTTGGGTTAATCAAAAATCAAAATCATAGAGTTCTCAAAAATCTAGAGATTTCCCCCCAACCGGAATGATTTTTACTCGGTTAGTCATCGTGATCATGTTCGTATGCGGTTTTAATATTTTACATTGCTCAACGAATAACTTTGACCAATTAAAGGATTGATTATTTTAAAGGCGTCACTTTTTTTATCAAAAAATTTTTTTTTGCGTATTATTACAATTGTATACAGTCTAAATTATGACTGCAAGATGAATTGTTACTCGTTTAACGGGTGCATATGAAATTTGCCGGTTAGCGCGCTTTGACGACGCATTTACCGCACTAACCGAGCGCTCATTGGCGTGGTAATCTTCACACGTATTGTGCAACCGTTTAGTGGCACAAGTCTCCGCCGAAAAGGAGGCAATCGGCCCGAGTTTAGTTTATTCAGGCGGGCGCGCGTTAGGAAACAGCTGGCGTAACGCGGGCGACGAAAGTCGAGGACAAAAAATCCACCATCCGATATCGCGCTTTTCACCTCTTTTCCTCTTCTGGCGCTTGCGACAATCCGCGTGGCTGCGGTGTCGCAATGGTGTGTCATAGTATCTCGTGCGTGGATGTTACAATCTTTGACACGAATTTAATAATTTAAGGAACATACACTACACGTTATAGCTCAGTACGCTGATTTTTCTCGATTGACAATTTTAAATATATTGAAAGCTTCCTAATCAAATATCAAATCTATCAGTCTTGTCATGTTATTATTATTTTTGTTAATATGAACACGCACAACAGAATTGTCCTTAATAAAGTCAATTGATTGGTTTTGAGCTTATTATACTATTAAGATTTCTGTCATATAATATCGTTTGGGCGACAGTAAGACGTAGCGATAATCGAAAAGACGAGCTCGCACGGAATCATAACTTTTGTGTTATTTGACATCTCGGGTTAAGTATGAACCCAGTAGTAGATGAATGCACGGTTAGTTATCTGAGTTTTCCAACGCTGAAGGTGTACAATATTATTAGATATCGTTGTGACAGAAGGGAAACAATCGTGTCGTCCGCCTGCGCTCGGCTCAGCTATCTTGGTCCGCCGGGCGGCTTCTAATTCCGCGCCGGGTCAACAACATGCACATGCACGTGCTGTCGAGCAGGCGGCTGGGCGGCGGGGCGGCTGGGCGGCAGTGCGCGGCGGCGGCTGCTCGCGGGAGTGCACTCCGGCACACGCGCGGCCAGGCAGGGAGGCAGGCAGGCAGGCAAGCAAGCAGGCAGGCAGGCAGGCAGGCAGGCAGGCAGGCAGGCAGGCAGGCAGGCATGCATGCATGCAAGCATGCAGGCAGGCAGGCTGCGGCCCGCGCGCGTGACTGTGGGATTTGTGATGTACTGAGTTTTATCTCGCCGCGACCGGTGAGTGCGTTTGAATTATTGCTGAGAGTTGAGATTTCAGCCTGTGTCGTTAAAATTGTATCACAGGTGTAACGTTTCAACCACCAGGTGCGCTTTCTTATTTCTTATTACTATAACGAAATTTTAAGAATTTTTATAGATGTGTGTACTTTTTTGGTGCACCGTGTGTTATTAAATATGTTGTGATATTATTACATCGATAACCTTTCGTATTGCATACTTACTTTTTTTTGGAATATAATAAACTATTTAGTTTTGGTAGGATTAAATCTACTTAAAAGAAAAAAATATTTTTAAATCAATGAATAAAATAAAATTAGCCGCATTCATATAATTAATAAATAAAAAAAAATCAATACTTTATTAATTTCACAATATATTATATTACAAACTTCTAAAACCGTCAGTCAATATATATAAAAATATGAAAATACAACGAAATGTTTTTTAATTAATTAAAAAAATATTTTAAAAATAAACCTTGCATTATGCAATGATTGCCCTCAAGCAGCGGGCACCGAGTCCGCCGCGCGAGTGCACGCGACCTCCAGCGGCCCGAGCACGTGTGGCGTGTAAACTCTATTTCATTTCTGTGTTGATAACCAAATACGTGCCCGCAGTTGTAGGATTATCTTCAACAAATGAACGTTATTTTTCTTAGTTACAACGTGTACCGATGTACTTTACAATTACGGTAGAAAAAAAATTAGAAAAAAATGATTAAATTTTTATAATTTTAACTTGTATTTGTTTTAATGTCGTTTTGTTAAATTAAATATGTGGTTGTTGTAACATTCCGTTTATATTCGAATACACAACTCAAGCCACAAAATGAGTATTTATAGCACTTGAAGCAATAGTATAGTAGAAATAGTCGAATATCTTTAAAACATCTCGACATTTACTCCATAAGGATACATAATACATGCGTGTTGATATTTTATTATGTTTCGCAAGCAATAGGTAATAAATGTGGTTTATTGGAGTTATTTAATACTTATTGAATTTAACTTGCTTGCCCAGATAGTGAATTTATTTCACGGCACTGTATGCGTGCTCGTGACCAATCACCAGAGCTTGTCGTCGGGCTGTCTAGCGCGCTGGTACTCGCTGAGAGAAACCGCGGCACTTTTTCCCATAAATCTGCATAAGCGAAGAGACGCAAGCTTGGAAAGCCGAGCAATTACTTTGGGCGTTACGTAAGCCCGAGTGCGCCCAATATGTACCAGTTTCCCCGGCGATCTCTATTTGAAGATACCTGCGGTGTGTACATTTGTGAAATCGGCCGCGCATACTAACCGACCGTATTATATAAAGCATTTTCTCCTGTTCTCTCACCAAACGAGCGACATGTCATTGCCTTTCGACAAAACATCGTATTCAACATTTTTATCGCACAAGGTACAGTTCACAATAGAGAAGAGACAATAACCGGTAGAAAAGTTTCTTAGTGATTTAGTTACAAGATACTGAAAGAAAATAGTGGCAAAGAAGAACTCTCTTATTCACAACTTAAAGTTCAACATTTAATTTGTATTTTATTTAATTATATTATATGAAATAAAAGATAATGTGAAATTCATTAATTTTGGCTCTATAAATATACAACTTTTATTATTAAGACGATTCTATCTGAAAATTCACTTCCTACAGTTTTAAGATTCGTGCGCGTTACTGTAATAATAATCTTCATGTCACACATTTCACTTAACTTATTATTCCCTCGATAACTATTGACCATTTTTTATAAGCTCGATAAATTAAAAAATAATAAGTTTTTTCCCGTGCTGTAAAAAACCACTTTGCTAGATGCGATGTCGCGGCGGTGAGCGCAGACGCCCCTCGATGAGACACTTGGGCCCGTCGGGGAGGCGCGCTGGACTACTTCTGTTCTCAGACAATCGGACGACTGTCACTCCGGCCGAAGATTCTTCAAGGATTGCAGTTAGATTTTGAAGTTTCCAACTGGAAATCAACATATTATCCTATTGAAAACATAGTTTGAGGTGATGCTTGTGGGCTAACTTAGATCTTTAAAAAAAAAACTCAACTAATGATCATTGTTACGGAATCGTGAATACGTTTTTGAAATTTTATATTTATTTATTGTTTACTAATCAAAATCTATAATTATCATACATTTTGTGAAAATCTAATCGTGTGTTTTTGCATCCAAATTTGATAGTTCTTACGTGAAAGAAAACACGATGGATACTCCCTAAATGACGTTCGAATGCAGGTTTCGCATTGTTTCGCTTGCAAGAGATACGTCGACTCGGTAACAGCACACGGCTCGGATGAACTTCCTCGGGTTCAGGCCGCGGCGCGCATTCGCCTGTTACGCAATCAGGTGAGTTCACGCCAAAGCTCACCTGCTCCGGAGGCACCGCCGGCGTGTCGACATCCGCACGGGCGGCTCTCGGCGGAGGTCGTCCACCCGCTGCGCGCGGTCACTCACCGCGGTCAAGGAGGGTCCCCAGCCCCGCGCGTGACGTCACGGGCGCGACCACCTGACTCTCCTCACTTCTGCTCTCACTCACTCTGCTCGCCCTAACAATGGGACGCCGTTTTTAATTCGAACGTTTGATTAAATAAAAGCAGACGTGACAAATGCTGGTGTAAAAATTATAATTAAGTAGAGACCTTATGGATGAGATAAGTACATTTTTATTCTTAATATTGTATTTTAATCTCCACGTTTAATCTATTATATTCACAATAAGCTTCTGCAGAAGTTAATGAAATAAAGCTAGATTGATTTTGATTGAGCTATTGATTTTTGAATTATGGAAGTACAAATTTACTGTGGGAATGTTTTTAATTTAACATCACAACAATATAAGATCAGATATCCTTTCAGCAACTTTCTTTATTGTAAAAGTTATGCAACTGACTATTCGTCAAAGTGAATTTCGTTCAGATTCGATAATACTTTATATTGTTAGATAATGAATATTGAGGTATAATTTCACAGAAGGTTTTGAAGTCCCCGCGTCATAAATCATCATCGTTAGCGAACAAGTGATATCACCCACTGTTGCATCACAGAGGCCACTTGCGCGGCGTGCCGGGGCTCGCGATCCACAAACTTTCTACTCGAGAAGTGCCCGCCCGGCGAGAAAGCCCGCGGGAGTGCGTCCCCGCGGAGCGTCGCGGCGTCCGGCCCGACGACCAGTATTTTATAAATCAGATCCGAACTTCCGCCCCGGCCGGAAGTGAAGTCATGGAAGTTCACCGCCTGGAGGCCCGGCCCCAGCGACGAGGATCTGTGAACTGCCTCGAGCCTGCCTCGTCGAGCAGCGAGACGCGGAGAGAATACCGGGATAATATTGTCAGAAGAATGTCGATCTAATCTGGCATTATAGGTTGTTAGTAAAAACTAACCGTGACATGGATTTCATCGTTATATAAAATCAATAATACAATATATTCCATGTGTGTAATAAAATTATACTTATATCAATTACATAATTTAACTATAAACATGTTTAGTTATTAGGCTTATAATAACCACTATTTTTTCGTTATTGAAGTTGTTACTGTTTATTTTTTTTTTATTGAATACAAATTCGTAAATGATGTTTTGTTTTTTTTCGGGTTTATTGCAAATTACTCCAGGTTATGACAGTTTTCAATTCCCACCAAAAACGAGTATTTTGTTAAGTTACTGTTTAATTACTTTTTTTAAATATACGCGGTATTTTTTAAAAATAGGTCTATAAAAAATGATGAAGTTGTCGTATCGCGTCGTCTGCGGCGGACTCCGGCAATTCCCGGCGACGCTTTTCTAGTCATTCCGTTAATCAATTTAACCCGAACATTAAATGCCCCGTTTGCCTCAAAGAAAACCTTGCTACAAAAATTACTATGGAGAGGACTAAAAATATTTTTTAAAAATGTGTATTGAAAAAACACAATTTTTATTTATTCATTTGATTATAATTTAATATATTTTTATCGTTTTGTTACAAAAAATCCATTACTTATAATGTATTTCTTTTGTTTCAGGTATGCCCTACTTCCTTTTTGATTCCGATAAGAATTTATCTGTTATACCGTTGGTAAGCGTATGCATTTATAATATACCAATAAATATAAAATTTAATCGATTAAGAAGTAATAAAAAAATAATCTTGACTCCAAACACGCCGGCAATATGACAGGAAAGATTGACAGAATCATATAAAGTTTATTTAGGGGAGTCATCACACTTCACCTCGGGAGACGCGCTGAAGCTTGTGTTTTCTTATGTTATATTATATAACACGCAATAGAATCAATATATTTACATAATAATGATTCGTTCACCATTCGTGTTTATATTGAGACCGTATTTACAAAGATTCGCGACGGACGAAGTGAATTTTCCGGAACCATTACCTCTGACAGGATAATAGCCGCGTAATTAAATGATTCGTATTCGCATCTCCGCTATTATTTGTAGTTCAGTATCGGCCAACAATGGCGGCACTTTCACGCCGGCTCGCGTGCTGGCCCACAGGTCGGTACTAGAAATTGTGATATTGTGATTTGTGACCGCTCGCTCTGTGGAATGGACAATTTGGAAACGTCAAAAGTTGAAAGCAGAGAACTTTTCGATTTCTAATTCCGCCGTCTCCGTCGTGACCGGCCGTGTTCTTTTTACTCGATTAACACGAACGAAATATGAAAGTTACCATCCGAGCGATGACATTGTGTAAGTAAGTGGTGGAATTTCAATTATTTTAAATTAACTCGCTGCCTCTTCCGAATGAAACGCTATTATCTGTCATCGGGTAACCGTGAAATAATACTTTTTTGAAAAGATTTGGAGCCAAAACCAGTCACGGTATATTGTAGAAAAATCGAAGTAGCCTTTTGTATCTAGTAACAATAAAGTCAAATTTACGTTCTGTGCTCTTGGAGCGAAAACCATTTTATTGGGTTATTTTTTTTATACAGCTCTGACTAGTCTTCCTAACGCCCGCACATATATTGAATATTTGTTTTGACATGTATATTTAATCGTAAATTCTTCAATTTGTGTTAATACATAGTGTGTAGCAACATCCAAATATTCATTATCCACCCGTGTGAGATGCTTGAATCTCCGATTCATGCTTCGTTCCTCGAGAGTTGATGTATCGTGTGTGTGTGTGCGTGTGTGTGTGTGAAATCTAATTCAAATTGATGAATGTGAGAGCCGTCAATTTTGTAGAAATCTGGTTACATAATCGCTTCAGATTTTGTTCGTCGAGCGTAACGATGTTTACGGAGCGCGCCGCGGATGGGCGATGACTCGGCTTTCCGGAGACCTGACAGAGGTCGGAGCGGCGATCGTTTTATGGGGACAATTCCTTCGACGACAAATCTCTCAGGATGACGGTGAACTCGTAAAACTAATAGCTTTACTGCTCTGCGAAACAACTGAAACGATACTGCCCGAAAGCTCTCGGGCGGCTGACGAGGCTTTGTGGCCATTTACTGCATGCAATTAAAGTAAAAGTCTTGAAGTTTACAAATCGGCACTCGGAATTGTCCCAACAAAAACGTCCAAGCGGCAATGTCCAACCAAAAAAATATTTCGCAGTTCGTTTTGTTAGCTTTCCAAATTTCACGTTTTTCCGTACTTTTTTCATATTGGTTTGTATTATTTAGATATTATATGAGTTTACGCGTCTGTCCCGGCGCTAGTCCTTCAAGCCCGCGAGCTCGACTCGCCCGCGTAGTTTGCGCCTGTAGATGTTACTAATTACAACTAAAGTTCATCGAATTCAATCGGTAGCAATAGTCACGGAACGTAAATTAATTAACTTTTACGATCGCTTCTTATGCGGTGAGGCTATTTTCTCGCTCGCTATAAATATAATTTTTGTCTTGTCGCCGAATCATCTGTCGGTTGAATCTGTATTACTTATTAAAATATAAATTAAATTTGTTTCACGTTAACAGTAGCGTGAGTGATATATTTTTAAGTTTAATCTAGTTCTCATTCCAAAATTTGAGCTCTCGCGTGTGGAACTGAAATGTTGCAACAGATAACTCAAGGAATCTATCGCAACTGTGTCTCAATTGTGCAATTCGCATGTACTATCGCAAACTTCGGTCATTTAATAACAAAAATATTGATAGTGGGGATATTCTAACCTGCGGGTGATTTCATTACAAATGTGATTGTCGCGGCAAGTTATCTCGGCCTTGGCAATTGAGAGCGACTCGTACTCAATGTGATCGGATATTATTAGTTTTGTTAGCGTATTGCTATAGTTTAATTAAAAGATGCCGACCGGTCCGCCCGAACCGGTTCGGAGGATACATCGCTTCGAGGGAAACGAATCGCGAGCCTCGGCCGGGCGGGCCGCGAGCGCGGAGTATCCTTCGCGAGTGCCCACTCGCCGGGCCGTTCGCGAGGTGATTAGCCAAAATGGCCTCTCGCGCCTCCGTTTGAAGGTTAATTGTCGGTTTCCGGAAGAGGCCGTGCGCGATGACCCGCGCACCGAGCGAGGCTTACCTATTTGTGTCCGCCCGCGGATCGGCGATCGCGAACTCTCGCCAGCCCCGGGCGCGGGCCTTCGGGGCTCATCGACGCTCATCGACGCTCATCGACGCTCATCGACGCTCATCGACGACCGCCCGGCGGGCTCCCCTCCCGGCGCCGATCTCTCCTCGCGGATTCTCACGATCGTCTCTCGGATCTCTCATTGTGATCGAATTCGAATTATTCTCTCTATTTTCACTCATCTCACTGCCTCCGTCGTGTTCGAACTCCGCTCGTACTCGATATCTAAACTGAAATACTTCATCGTATTCCTCAACTTCGTTTCCGGAAACGCGCTTCGAAGAAAACTGCATCTGCATCAGCACCGTCCTCAATTTTTTGAAAAAATTAAAAAATTATTCAAGGCCGTCGAACTGATCGATCATCGTAGCGGTCGCTTCGGTGCCCTCCGGTTTGCCAAAAATCGCAATATTTTTTCCTCCCAGCGTCGGGAGACCCTCCCGCTCGTGCGATAGCGTCCGCGCGAGGTTACGCAAGGGAACCCGGCGGGCTCCCCCGGCCCTCCCCCTGCCCCCCGGCCCTCCCCCTGCCCCCCGGCCCTCCCCCTGCCCTCCCCCGGGCCTCCCCCGGCCCTCGCGGCTCCCACTCCGCCTCGCGGCCGGCGCGCTCGCGGCAGTCCGCACTCGGCGAGCAGTCCCGCCGCCCGTCGCGAGCTCCCGACCGCGCACCACCGCGCACCGCTCGGCGGCCGACCTGCAATCTCGAAATGTTCGTGAAAGTGATGCCGGCGTTCCGCAGGTGAAAAGAAATCACTTATTCCGTAATCGCCGCCCGCACGGCATGCCAGTGTTCCCGAGCCCGCGCCCGCGCCAGCGCCGAGCCGCGGGGCGTCGCGGACGTTCGGCCCGAATGCGACTCGTCCGTTTTTTGCTGTCGCGACAGCGCCCGCGCCCGCGCTTGCGGATATCGGCCCCGAAGGTTATCCGAAGTGAGACAAGTTTTGACGTTTTCTCAACCTTCAGAGCCCGCCGGCGGCGGAAACGGTGCGTCGGGTGTCAGTTTTTGAAAGTGTTTCGTTTCGGCCGTCGCCCGGCCGACGTCGAGGGTCGAGGGCGGCGGGCGGAGGGCGGAGGGCGGAGGGCGGAGGGCGGAGGGCGGCGGGTAGCGGGCGGCGGCCCCTCCCGCCCCGAGGGCTCCCGGCGCCGCGTCCTCCGCCCGCGCCCTCGCCCGCCCGGCCGGCCCCGCGCCGCTCGCCTCTAAGGTTGCATAATTGTTGACTTTCTCGCGCCGAGTCGGTCGCGCGGCCATCCTCGCCCGCGGGGCCCCGCCGGCGGTGCGAAGGCGACGGTTCCCGCCCGCGAGTCGCGAGACCCGTGCCCCTGAAACCTTCGACTTTCATTTTCTCCCCGCCTTTCTCTCCGGGAGTTTCTCGTGCTTTCACAAAACGCGCGCATCATCCGGTGCCCTTCCTGCCGCTCGAGAGCGAAAATATCTAACGACGCTTGCATAACCCGACGCCGAATGATCTTATTTATTATTTCACTCGATAACGATCCCCTCGGGTGTCCAATTTGATTGGATTTATTTTTATTTGTTCCTAAAAATAAAGCACTAGTGACTAGGAATGAAATGACTGAGACTATTGTCGACTCTCCCTCGGTCATCAACGCGAAGATCCCCCTCGCGCGACGGTCCGAGCGGCCCGTCCGCGCGCCTCGCCGGCCACCTGTTGACTGACTCGCCCGTGGATGTTTATATTTAACTGCGACGCGCCGGTGAGCTTTTTTATCGACTCAAATCAATTTTAAAAACTCAATTCATTAATCTGCAGCCAACGAGCATGTTTACAATCGGTACCGTCGCTCTTGAGAGCTGCTAGCCTAAGGGCTCCACCGTCTTTCCAAACGAATAGCGATAACTTACTGAAATTATTATACATTTGAACATATTTAATATTATCGAAATCCTTATCATTGTTTACGAATGTTTATATATATATAAATTTTGTCGAATATATAAACACTTATTAAAAAATACTGATTATTATACACTATAGATAATTTCAAATTTATTATGACAAATTATCTTTGACGGGTTATAAAACAATCGAGTCAAATTGTTATATTTTATATAGAAAATAATGAGCCGCTTAATTTTTAACACTATATACTTTCTCTTGTGTTTTTTTTTAAAATTATTTATGTACCTTTTTATTTGCCCACAGTGAGAACTGAAATTTAATAACGTAGTCTTTATCATGCAGTGCATTACTGTATAACTTTAGTGAAATCACATTTGTGCGTATTCAGAATTTTCCAAAGATTTTCCGTCACATGCTATAGTCTCGTTTAGCCAAATATTTCGTCAGCACCTATACAATGAGTTACGGTGTGAAGGGTTTGCACAGCCCGTAAATCGGCAACCTTTTCCCGGTGACCACGCAAAGCTCACGGGGCCGCCAGAGCTCCTCGAGGAGCTCTGGCGAGGGTTGGAGCGAGGGCTGGAGCGAGGGTTGGAGCGAGGGCTGGAGCGAGGGTTGGAGCGAGGGCTGAAGCGTGTGCGAGTCGCCCTCGCCGCGGGAGCCGGTCTGCTCTCGAGTCTCCCCCTCGCCCCCGCGCCGATGTCGTGATAGGTCCTCCGACCGACTGTCACCTCCATCGGCCAATCTCCCAGTGCCGACATTCTGACGGCTTGCAAATGTCCCGATAAATTGTCAGCCGCGCGTTTCGAGGTTGATATCCGTGACGTAACAACGTAAATAATCGCCCATTACTCAAATGACTTTAAACAATCTCTTAGCCGCATTGTTTTTGTATATTTCAATGTGTTGGGATTTAGTAAAAGTGACTTGAAAGTGCTTTCGTAATATTTGTACGCAACCTCAGACGGAGCGATTCCAATCTGTGTACATTTTAGTTTGTTACCGACGTAATATTACACTGAATTCTCGTATATAAAAGAGTACTGTTATTTGTTCAATAATTCTATGTGCATTGTTGCAATTATAACAAAGTATTTTATATTATTACTGACGTTGTTATTACTACACACCTGTCGCTATAGAACTCACATAAATTATAAAGAATTTATTCGAACCTTTAATATTGAAGTGCTGAAGACTTTAAAACAGTTGTCTTTGATATGCTCGATATATATATTTACATATTGTTCGTATATATATATATATATAGATTTTTTTTTTCTTTCAAAAAGTCAGTTCATTCATTCTTCCTTCAGGTTGATGCCATGGGTTTTGAAACAGCGTGCACAACGCGGCAGGCCGAGCAAGACTCGCACGGACTATTATTATTCCATACACCGAAAATAAATGCGTTACCGAGAGTTACGAAACGAGCGACAAGTACCGGCGAAGCGGAGTCTCCGGCGCCTGCAGCCTCTCCGCGCTTCCTCGCTTCTCGCGGGAGCTGCCATCGTGTTATATAATCGTTCAATTGCTGACATTATGTTTAACAATCGTCTTTATATACCTTGTAGCACTCCATTTGTATGAGAAAAGGTTAAAAAAAAATAAACTGAAACTTTTTCTATTCGATAGCACTTTCAAAATAAATATTTTAAAAGCTTATTATGCATCTTTCATTATCATAATAACATTGTCCTGTTCAAAATTATTAATATTAAATGTTTATTTGCGACATGGAGTCAAATTTGTTACTGAAACGTATGTTAATATTTCGATCGATCAATGAGCAAAACGTTATGCATGTCACGATTTCAAGCCATCCAATTGATGACAAAAATTTCGTGTCTAAAAAGTCAGACAGCCTGGATGTCATTATCCTGTTCGTTAGCCATAACCACAAAGCCTGTTTTCTAATCATTGTTTGCAAATATATGTAATACTATTGTAAGCATTGTGTTGCCCTTTCTCTTGCAATATGATTAGTATTTACATTTAATTGTTAATATTCAGATATGTATATTCAACACATTGATAGCGCTGATAATCTTGAAAGCGCGATTATGTAACAAGATTGATTTGATTGTATTCTTATTAGGTCATACATCTGTGTTAAATATATGATTACTATGATATTTGTATATCTGGGGGATATTATGTTACATGTTCATATTTTTTTCTTTTCTTTCACATAATAAATGGACCTAACTTTTTCTTTCCCTTTTTTTTTGCGTATAATAATAAATTCGTCCTAAATAAATCTGAGAAAGATTATCTTTCGCTCTCCGCACATACAATGAGAGCTTCACCTCTTTGTTAACAGCAAATGGAACATCCCAGAATAAACATAATATATTAATTTGTGACTCGGTCGTAGATTACATTTACTCTGCATATCATCTTTTTATCTCAATTTGTAACAGGTTGCGATAAATAATGCAAACGAAAAGATTTTAAAGAATACACCCGCAGTGCCAAAACTTGCGACCGATTTGCAATCAGCCAATAGAGTCGCTTTATTGTGGGTATGTTTTATGATTTCGACTAAGTGAACAACGCAAAGTAGGACGCTATCGGTTAGTTGCATGTCGATTGCAAGATGTGTCGCGATGTGTTTTTAAAACGTGTACTATCCTACAATAGATGGGTTGATTTTTTTTGACTATCGATCGCTCAAAAATCAGCGATGGTCGCACCAATAGTAATTAGGGCCCCGCGCCAGGTGCGCCGCGCGTGTGGCCGGGGACCACCCTGCGCCGCGCCCCCGCCCCCGCCCCGCACGCTCCCCGCCCCGCCCCGCACGCTCCCCGCCCCGCCCCGCACGCGTCCCGCCACGCCCCGCCCCGCCCCGCCCCCGCGTCTCCCGGCGCACTGCAAATATTGACGGCCACCGGCGCGCCAGACAACGGGGCGCTGTGGGACGCCTGAAAAAAAATATTGCGAACCATGGAAACGGTGCCCGTCATGTTCGTGGACCGCAACAATCACCTTGACAATACGGTAGCTGTGCAGGGGTTTATTACAGGCTTTATTAAAATGGAAGTACTGCTGTGTTGAAAAATTATTCACATTCATGGTTACGGATTTTAATTTTAATGTTATATTAAATCGATAATTTTATTATTTATTACTAAAATGATACTGACTTTGTATGTATTATATATTATGCACCGTTCTTGGATAAAACATTAAAAATAAATTGCTCAACGCTTTTTTTTTTGTTATTGACATTATTTCAGTTACAGTTTAGCTCTGAATTTTAAAATATCAGTCGTATATATATTTGAATGATATCTTTTTGACAGTTTGGATGGCGTTTGATAGGATCAGCGATTACAAGCGTATTTCGACTATCACTAAAATATATCCATAAAACTATAACTAAAATCAAGCGTTAAGGCTTTAAAAATGATGTAAGTTGACGTCTGATCGTGCTTTTAGGCCCCCGGAAAGGTTCGAACTATCCTCGCGTCACGCTCACGCTAAGCCTACAACAATCGGCTCACGCGTCACTTTAGCCCCGTTTAGATCGATGACGACGATGACGGTTGACGAATGACGGAGACTCGCGGTTAGGTCGTCAGGGTAATGTCAGGGCCCTGCGTGGGGGGCGAGGGCGCAGCTGGGCCCCGGATGTGTGCCCATGCGGCCCTGACTTCTGTGGGTTTGAGTGATTTTAAAAGGTGACGGACGCAGACCCGGACTTCTGATCTACATAATAATATTGATGTCGTAATTTATCTCAATAACCGCGTAACCAAATTGACTGTTTGTATCCAATTCATTTATTTGTCTTTCTATTTATCGTATACTAGGGGGAAATAATAGATACTTATAATGTCAACATATTACTACATCTATCAAAAGTAGTAATATAATTTTGTATTTGATAGTTATCATTTCACAATATTGCAACAGCAAACAACAACAAAAAACACCAAAATATATAATTGCGTTTAAATTTCATGATATCCACTGCTTTTATTTTTTTGATTAGCAGAAAAGTTGTGTAATTTCTTGAGGAAATAAAAAGCATCCCTTACCCGGGTGAATGCGACCCTGGGGC
This sequence comes from Atopsyche davidsoni, assembly GCA_022113835.1. NCBI lineage: Eukaryota > Metazoa > Arthropoda > Insecta > Trichoptera > Hydrobiosidae > Atopsyche > Atopsyche davidsoni. The sequence continues at coordinate 6,202,806 of JAILWY010000021.1, forward strand.
CACCCAGGCGGCCGCCCCCCCCGGTGGTCCGGGCCTTGCCGGGCGCCGCACGCACAGCTGATGGCCGAGGACTTCGGGCTTCGGTCGCCAAGGGATTTGCACAACTCGGAATGAATACCATAGCCCATATAGTATTTCATAAAACCATTTTAAAATCAATACAGCAACGTTAAAAAGACTACTGTAGAACTTTTTGAAAGCCGACGTGCCTTGCTTACAGCTTTATATACGAATAATAATATATTTCCAAAATACTATAAAACAATTCAAGTATTAATATCTCTTTCTACATTGCTTTTAATAATGCAATGAGTGTATTTTGTTTGTGAATATTATTAAAATCTGTTTTTATATATCTATAATATGGGCCATGAAGTGTTTTTAAATATATCGACAATTTACTCAAGATTCAGCTAACGAAGAAGTATAAGGTAAAAAAATAGTAGTTCTTTTTTGTGTAAAATACTCAAATATTTTATAAATCTGTTTATTAGCAAAAAAAACATCTTTATACGAAACTTAAAAATGTAGCTAACCAAAATTAAAAACTGCAATTGAAATATATTTTTACTGTATAAAGATGACACGTAAGCCGCAGATCATTTTTATTTGAATAATAATATTGAATTTAATAAAACAAACAAGATGTATATAAAATACTAATATACTTTTTTGGTTCTTGTGGTATAGGCAGTGTAGTAAATAATTTATTGTAGTCGAAATAAAACTGCAATTATCACATTATGAAAGTTTAATAGACCGTATACGTTTTATTGTTATTATTATTATATGGATACTGTGACCACACGCACTGCAGTCGTCGGCACTCTTGCACTGCGGAGGTCCCTGTAATTGGATTCTTACGGGTGCTTAGCTTTTGGGGATTATCTGTGGTCACCTGTGGAAGGTGCAACTCGCAATATGCGCCGCGACAATGCCCGGTTAAGTGCCCACGTTAGTCAGCCGGCAGGCAATTTCTTTGGTTAAATTGGTTTTCATAAAATCTTTCAAACAACTTATCGTGGAATTGACAATACTTTCAACCGAACTAGGTGGCCATCAAGTACATACATTTATTTAAAACTTATTTTAATAAATTCAATCTGAAGAAAAATAAAATTATGAAACAAATCTGAATACTTACATATTACAAGTCCTCGGTTGTCTTTTGAAAAATAGTATTTTATCTCAAATGATATTGTTTTTAACTTTAGCATTATTGCGTTAGTAACTTAGTCTTTGGGAAACATGATAAAGAATAAAAATATACAATAATGTGTAAGCTACTTTGGTTTGCTTCATCATATTCATATCAGAAGCGTGCGGTTCAAGCGAATTTTTATTATTATGTAAAGAGGGACTTTCATATTTTCTTTTTGTCTAAATTATACCAAAACTCTCATCGGGGTTTTCGTGTAATATTACTTTTTTTTAACCTTTTAAAATTGAAGCATAATATTCTCTTTTGTATTTCACGGTAGCTATTTTTCTGTATATTAAAATCAGCTTTGCCCGGCCCGTGTGGCTAAAATCCCAGCTGTGTGGTTTCCAGAAATATCGTAATTTGAAAACTTGCCTTAGCTTCAATCTGCTTTATTTTTGTTTGATATTATTAGATACATTACGTCTGAAGTTCTTTTCTAGCATCGCGTCCACTCATACAGAGTTTTTCTTTTGTCCGTAGTTGCTTTAAACACTTATCTGCATAATCCTCATTACTGAAGTTTTATCTTGTTTAACTTTCTAAAGCACTCGCTATGCTCTTGCAGTTTTTCTTTCAAAATTTTTTACAGTGCATGAATAGAGGAAATTTAATTTAAAAACTACAGAGAAAAATAAAACTATTTTGTTAGAAAGAATACTTGCGTTATATGCACCTTAATACCTGTGTAAATATATATATATATATATATATATATATATATATATATATATATATATATATATATATATATATATATATAAGTAATGCATCTCTTCAAATGTCTACGCCACTGGAACATTATATAATTACAAGTTTCATGACATAATAACTATTTTCTACAAAAATAATAAAACGCAAAAGCATCAATAACATTGAAATGTCAGTTAAACCCGGCAGAACTATAAACGACTATAATTCTGTATTTTAATTCTGGACCCTCGCATAAAAGTAGCCATCAATCAATTAGGCCCGGAGACCTGCGCGTCCCGGCCTCGCGGGGCTCGGGGGGTCTCGGGGGGTCTCGGGGGGGCTCAGGGGGTCTCTAATGACGACCGGCCCGCCCGCGAAGCCCTAATTAATTAATTGTGCATTATGAAGATTCCGGGAACTGACCGCCCCCGATTCGCCCATAAAAAGTCTGCAAGTATTTTTCAGATTATTCATGCGTGGTTCATGTTTATAGATTTTTTATTATTTAATGTATTTTTATTTATAAACTACACTACACTATTTCCCCCTAAGAAAACCATGAAGACTGGCTCAGCATGAGTATATGCTCAGTGAAATGGTTGCCAACCTCCTCTGAAAAGAGGCACATGATGATGATAACTTGACTTCGCTTTAAAATATGTTATGGCTTGCTTAAATCGTTTTTTTTTATTTTATTAGCAATAGATTATATTTCGTCACTTATTTTGATTATTTATAAGAGGAGTTAAATTGAATGTCGTGTTAAAATCAATTTCCAATTAAATACAAACACTTCAGTTAATTGTTTAGTAATTTATTGACGTTTCACACACCAGTCGCCCGCGAGCCCCCGCGGACCGGCCGTCACTAATTTGTTTCAGTTAACACCTCGCGGCTCCGGCGGCTCCACCGAATCCCCGCAGCCTCTCCTTGTAGTAACTCCGGCGGTTCCTTTGTCTCGGTGCGTTTATCTCGCCCAATGCCGTGATAATTTGAACGTTTACGTTACCCCGGTGATAAATTGTTACTTGTTGATGGATCGGACGTCAGCAGCAGATTATGTTAATGAATTTTCCCGATAACTGAATGAGCGTTCCAATGAAAGCCCCCGAAGCGTCCCAACAAGTGTTTATGATAAGCGAGCGATTATATAGTTATAAAAAAATATTATGTCGCACTTGAGGTTTTTTTTCAATTTCAATTATTTATTGTAATAAAAAAATATGCATGCGCATATATATGTACACAGACCATATGCTACTAATAAAAAGTTTCGTATGATCTATTAAATAATGATGTTCTAGCGTATTAAAAAAGTTATCTCACAAATATTGTTTATAAAATATATTGAGTATTTAACAATAATTATTATTTATAATTATAATTAGATAGTATCATATTTTTATATCACGTCCTTATCACACTTGAAGAAATATTAAATTTGATTTCTATTATGCATTTCTGCACACGATCTCCGCATACCGATGCCTCCCAACTGTATATAATCCCAGGATATATTAAATACACGACCCTTTACGTTTAATGGCTACCTTTCCTAATATGTAGTTTTATGTCTGTCTTTTACTGCATTCATCATAATGGCCAGCAGTTTAAAAAATACTTAGGGTACGAGCCGCTTAATCTGCGACGGCGCCAGGCCTCGCCGCGCCCGCCCGGGCCCCTTTGTTTTATCCTTCATTTTTTGCTGCTAAAGAAGCCTAAGCACCAAAAAGGAAAACTCATTCTATTAACCCTTGAATACATTATCCGATCTTCATTACTAATCTAATTTCATCTATATCATGGTAAACAATATTTGAACTTTTTAATAATAACATATATATATATATATATATATATATATATATATATATATATATATATATATATATATATATATATATATATATATATATATATATGTTTTGAGTTTTCTTAATTATTTATTTGTATGATATCGTACAGTTTTATTGCATAAATACTACAATTATGTAAAAACAATTTATTAATACGTATGCGATAATTATTATCCATATTTGTCTCATAGTATATTCCACCACATAAAATAACATAACAATTTACTCTTTTCATAAACAGATCATAGATCAGATCATATTATTGCATTACTCACATATCTTCCCTACTTGTCTTTCACATAAAATTAATTTATGGAAATTACTATTTATAATTTGATGTTTAGTATTCAATACCCCAAGTTGATTCTTTTTAATCTCAAAGGTGGCTTACCAAACGTACTATGAAATAAGAGCTCCATATTGTATTATTTCTAGTCCACTTTTTATCTATCTAAAACCCACTCCGTCAAACAACACAGCCCAGGTACATTGTCATCGTCTCGAAAATTAACTTAATACCCCGGCAGTGGTACATATCGAATAACCCCATTTTGATATTCGTTTCGACAGTGATTTAAATCGAATACGATGCGACCACAGAGGCTGCATTTCATGCGACCGAGTAATAACAACGAAATAATCTAGGATAATGAAAAAATAATACCTGGTTTGAGAATGAGACGGTACCGAAGCAAGATATACAGAGTGATTCAAGGTTTATATTGTATTAGCGTCCTTTTATCAGAACTATATGTATAAACATAGGTGTAAACGGGACTCTTTATAATACCGTAGTGAGTGTTAAACAAATATTAAATGCAGTTAAATTTTTTGTCAAAATAAAAACGATCAATGAGATGTAAATTTGAAATGTTTGTATTTTTATGAATTAAATGATTAGTTCTTCAAGCGATGATCCTGAAGCCAGTTTCTTATCGAGAGTTGCACACGTGAGTCGCCCTGTATATCCTCTGTTGGTGCGGAACTCGGGAGCGCTGCATGTGGGTGGCTCAACAAACTATTACAGATTAAATCACTGGGCCATTTATTTCGGTCGTGGGTTCATGTCCCGGTGTCGCCGCTTTTAATGACCCTTTGTCACATTTCGGATATTCCTTCTGCTTTAGGGACGCACGATTTTGTTTAGCTTTTGTGATTCCATGACATCTTGGGGGGTTTTGTTAAATTCATTGTCGTGAATAATAAATATAAACTCAAATAATTAAATAAATTTAATAACTATAAATAGCGCCATATAAATATATTTTTTTCAAATATTTTGAAAAACTTTATTTATTAATATTCAAATAAACTATATTTTTACTGAACCTTTGACGTTGAAAAATTATCTCGCGCAAGAGATATTTTTATTGATTGTCAGTGATTTTAATTTCAAAATTTTTCTGAAAATATTTCATTTTGTGTTATAATAAAATGAATGTTAATAATATATAATTTTTTAATTTCGTATAATGTTGATTTTTAAATTTATTATATATTCAATCTGTGTGAATAATTATCAATTTCTCTCGAGAGAGCGCTGACCGTATCCACCAAAACTCGCCCCCAATATACAAAGTTAAGGGTCGCCCAGATGCTGTGAATAACCCTCTATAGATCATCGAGCAACCCTTAAAATTGGTAAAGCATTAATACACCCGTTATCTATAAATTCTGTTCAGACCGACCGAAACTAAAACTTTCTATAAACTTACAATATCACCTACCCTAAATATGACCTTTAGAGTTACCGACCACATATTTGCCATTTATTTAATCAATAGTTACATGTTTAGTATAATAAGCCCTATTATGAAAATCATCTTTTGTAATTAACGTGAATTTAAGAGAGTCAGGTAGAGAGACAATCGCGAGACAAGTACACTGTCACTTTGATTTTTAGATGTCATTTGTAGCGTACATTTAATATAAAAGATGGACTTAAGCTCGACTACTCGGTGCTTCTATGCCTGCGGGAGACCTTGAACGTGCATGGGATGGAGACGGCTCGAGACGACGATGGTGATCACTCAACGTCTGGAATAGGATCGCGCGCATTCAGCACAGCGGCACGGTGGATACGGCGACCAGGCTCATATTCCGATGGCTGATGGTATCAATTAGAAACCTGATGCTGAAGGCACTGAATGGTCCGAGGCGAGGCTCCGGTATTTAAGGATGATACGGCGACGCGCGATAATGATAGCATTTGACGGAAATAAAGCGACACTGGGCGGCCGCGACGCGGTGGGTCTCCGGCCGGGCGAACCCCTCGAGACCCGAGCTTCACCTCGAATTATAAACAGCTGATGTGAATACTAATTATTCATTATAATATATATATATATTTTTTCTTCATACTATTCATATTTACATAATCACAAACAGTAAACAATATACCGAGAAATAGATTTTTTCTAAATATTATTATTTTTCTCTTTTAAAGAATTGATTCTGTTATTATTATACAAAAAACAATAAGCTCACCATACGTCTTTTATATTTATATGAATTTAATTATTTTTTTTATAATTAAAATAAATCATACCTTATTTTATTAAAAAAACAGTCAGTCTTTTTCCTAATTTTATTGTGAATTAATATTTTTGTAAGTCGTATAAGTAAAACATTTTATTTAATAATACAAAATTCAGAACAGAAACAGAATGTTTGTATCTCTAGATTGTGATAATATAATAAGAGAAAATGCATTTGATGTATGGAACATTCTATCTTCTTAGATAAGATCTTAAAATAAAGTTACAGCCAATAATAACTAAAAGCAATAAAGTTTAATGCAAAAAAATAAAGGTTATTTTCCTCGTCGGGCGGCCTGAAAGTGTTGACCGGTAGGCATCACAGCGGTATGCAAAGCCGTCCGCCTGTCACAGTCACAGCGCCCGTCCCGAGCCCCGCAGCCTGGGAGGTGCACTGCGAATGTGCCAGGGTGCAGGGGCGCAACAAGGGATGCTTATTCAATTTAATTTATTCTATAACAAAATCGACCACTTTTGAAAGTGTTCAACAGATGCGCAGTGCTTTGATAAAAATCGTATATGCGCTTGGCGTGGCGTGGTAATGAAATGGCTATTATTAAATAAAAATTTGATTTATTAAATGTCAGTAGTGAAGTTGCTCCCAATATGTATTTGCCTGTTGTGCGCGTCTTAACGACCATACCGGTGAAATGTAAGATAAATAAATGTCAATCCTGAGGTTTCGTATTTTTATCAAGAATAAACTTTGATTTTCTATACATTAATATAAATATAATAACGATAAATAAATTCCGCGGGTAGGAAGTGTTGTTTTGGAGAAACGCGTTGTTGCGGCCGAGACACCCTGACGGCCGCTCGGTGTGTGTCCCACAAGATTGATCGCTTTTTAAAATCAATTATTTCCAGGCCAAAATGTCTGGGAAAATGCGCATTAGTATCGTAGTTTGTTATTATTTTATTGTCGGCTCGGATTACCGCGGCCCGCAGTAAATTTGTTGTATTCAATTTCATTCACCCGCCCGCTTTTATGGCCATTTTGTTATATTTCGGGTCGCCCTCTTACCTTTGTGTGTTCGTACTTTGGTAACTACTGACAGCACTCTGCATCCGGAGACTGCCCACGAGCGGCATAAAGCATCAACACAATCATCGACCATAAATATCATTGATTCGTAAGAATGCCATCCCCCGAAATTCAAAGCGCAGCTCTTTTTTAAGCACAATTTATAATTCAATAAAATATCAACTTATAAAACTTACACGACAGCGTTCAAATAAAAAAATATGGCCTGGTTTTTTTTATATAATAAATAAATATATATGCTACTATATATGTAATGTATCCATGTCGGAGTCAACTTGAGGTTTCACTTATGATCCTGCAAGGTCCCGACAGACCTGTCCGGAGACAATGCGGCCGGCAATTAGACGCGCCGCCTGCGAAGAGCATTCTCCGCAGGCCCGCCATTGTCTCCGCCCCTGGTGCGTAACTTATGGCCGGCCCGGGGACCAGCTCCGGGGACCGGCTCCGGGGACCAGCTTCGGCCGCACATTCGACCCGTTCTCGCCAAATGTGGCCAAATTAGTTTTGCTTTCAGATATGAAGTTTCAACAGGGGCCATTGCAAATTGGTCGACTCAATAGCGCATAGTCAGATAGCTTGATTTTTACTTGAAAGACTGCTGGAGTGTTCAAAAAATGTCTGTTGTATCTGTATAAATATATTCAATTGTATCGGTCTCCTAGTTATATTGATCGAATTTTTAGAAAATTTAAATTTACAATTTCCACTCCCAAATATAATAAAATCGTAAATTCGACAGGGTCTCCGAAAGTCTCAATTTTTTACGTCGCTTCCAGCCCTCGTTCATTTTTTATCTCTCGGTGCAACAAAGTTGTATACAAAGTGTTGTAAAAATGCAATCTGACACTGCTATAAAGTCCGGAGTCGTCGGTTCCTCGAGTCGTATATCTCCGACGAATGGCCGGGCGATGTTTGAGCCCGCCCAGGCCCAGTAACTCAATATTGGCGACCGGCAAACATTTGCTCCTCGCCCGCGTGACTCAGCTGAGGTTTTGTATCTCCTCGTACCTCCTCGCCCTGGTAGGGCTTCTCCGCTTCCTATCGGCTGTATTTATGGTACTGTCGCATCCTGTTCCATTGTGAGGCTTTCACTTCCTGTCGATTGGTTTTCGACGAGTACGCACGCACAGCTGTGAAATTCGATTAATTGAAAACATCATATTTTGTATACACCTGTGGGTTGTCTGCCTCAATATTTTTATCTGAGAGCTAAATAGAAAAAAAAGCTGAAGAAATTCCTTAGTGGCCCGGAACTATTATAGTTAATTTTATCGTTTATCGGTTTATCGGTTTTCCAATTGTTTTTTGAGAAATACTAAGCGTCAAGCTGTCATTTAGAGATTAATCTCTAAAAATATTGATTCACATTGGCATACTTCGTCAATTGTGTTAGTATAAAGACACCTACAAGTAAAAAAAATAGTTATTCCCTCAAAACGAAAATGAAAGGTTTGCCTTATCGAAAAATATATTTCTAATTTTACTGACCGAGAGTGAATATAAATTATAACATAAATCCGGTTTTTATTTTCAAATTTTTAATAGTAATAAAATAATCAAGATGTGGCTTGTTTTGTACGATCCATTATTCCATCATTAGCGGTGGAATAAGCTCGACTGTGCTCCTAATCTTCCAAGCATCCATTAGTGTCCATATTAATTTAATACTCCGCTATTAGCAGCGGAGGGTTCGACGGAATTAAAACTCCCTCGGCGAATCGGCCTCCCGGACAATACCTGCTACTGGCCGCGTTGTCAGGTTAGTGGTTGTGGTGGTTGTGGTGGTTGTGGAGGCTGTCAGGCGCGGCTCCGCTTCCTGGCCGGCTCAGTCGCCCGTCAGTAGCCGGCGCGGTGCCGCGCACGCACTCCTCGCGTTTCACCAGTCTTCTGCGATACACTTTTTAGTCATGTGCTGTGATTGTGAGGTGCACTGTGATATGTGCAGAATGTTTGTTACAAGGTGCATTGTCTTTTCTAGTTTATATTTGTTTATAAAAAAAAGTTTTTTTTTTTCAAACTGCAGTCGACAAGTAGTTGCGTACAACAATCATAATTTATCTAAAATTCTTTTCACTCGTTTAAATACAAAATATTACTAGAAATACCCAGACAATACAATACTGTATATTATTTATGTAAGATCAGCAAAGATGTATTAAATTATCTATATAATATTACGCGATTTTTTTAAATCTAGTAATATTTTATTTTTAATCATCACTCATCATAAATTTCGTTTCATATATTTTTGGCTGTCCGTTGTTTTTTTTTTGCATATCATTGAGGCGACCAATCTTAGGATATGATAATCATTATTCGGAGGTAATCCCGCTTCTCTTTCCAATCTACCGCCAGATAACTAATCAGGATGTGTTGCACCACCTGGCATTCTGCCTCGGCGCGGCTCTTCCCCGCGGACCCCCGAGCGTTTGTTTACAAATTTGTAATCTAATGTCAACAAGAGAGCTCTCCAGGACTGAACCCACTCCATTGTGTATTGTGTCTGCCGCAACAGACCTCGGCTTGTGGCCGGACCTCCTGGGCGCCTAACCTAAACCTAACCTGCCGCGAAATCAACACAGATATTTTTTGTCATTGAACAACCGAGGCCCACTCCAAAACAACACGTAAATTCGCTTTACCAATTGAGACGGTTAATGCAGTTATTAGCTATACTTATTGCATGGGATCTTAGTTTATAACGAACCTTGTTTTCTTACCTGTCTATCTAAATACATGTTTTCGAAGAACCTCTACAATATTTTTATTCTTATAAATCATACAACCGACAAAATTTTAGCAGCAATACACACACAGACATATGTATATATTTGATTTTTATAACAATCTGAATTGCATATTTGGTTTATATTCGTAAATAGCCAATGCTGACACCCGTCAGCACTCGTTTCCGTTAACTATTGATTTGTATCAAATCTGTTTCACTTATAGTCTCCGCCACTTGTAGCTGCAATTATATGGGGTTTTTTGGCATGCCTGTGTAAACGGTTACCCAGAGCAGTGTCAGGTTTTATAGATTTAATCGACACGAATATCATCCGTGCTATATTGACCGTGAGATATTGAAAATGCTGATGTTCAACATTAGATTTTAATTTACTTATTACAGCGCTAGATATTCTACATTACGTTTGTATAAATTAAATTATTTTTTTACGATTGTACAGGGCTTACGCATTTATTGTATTGTAAACAATAATGTTACAATTTAAAATATATTACAACTTTTGATGTATTTAAATTATTTGAGTAATGAAATAGTACTTTTCCACTGTTGTGTTATTTAATTATATATCTAGGTTAAGTAATCAATATCAACAGAGAGTATTCGGTGGAATTCCATTTTAATAAAATAATGTATTTGAGTGATTTTTCCACATGTTTATTGGTGACCGGTTTCGCTAACATTTCACGTTGGCATTATCAAACTGGGTCTGAAATGAAATTGCCGCGCACGGCAGGTGTGTCTGTGCTGACTACCGACTGTGTTGACTGTGCTGACTGTGCTGACTGTGTTCGTGTTGGTTGCAGGCTGCCTGTGGCGAGCGAGTGCCCCGCGGGCGGGCAGCAGTCGGGGCGGGTCTCGTCTAACGCGCACCCGGCGCACCCGGGCACCGGCATGGCCGTGAGCCGCGTGCCCAGCCCCCCCCTGCAGGACGGCAACACGCCCGTGGCCGAGAACTGGTGCTTCACCCAGGTAAACTGTCTTTCATTTCATAACACCTCTTCCGCCTCCCCGCACACACCAGTGTACCCCATCATTTATGTTTTTGTTTTCTTTTCACAATCCTATTAAACATTCAAGTTCAGATGCTGTGTCAAAAAATTACAATTACAAAAAAATTTAAGATTCCACACTAGTTCTTGTTGCTTGCAGTGTGTGACTTAGGTGGTAGCGTAAATGTATTTATTTATTTACATCAATGTGAAAAAAATATAACTAAGAACTAGATGACAAAGATAGAGGTTTAAAACAAGAACACTTTGCAACATCTCAACTCATTCTTGCTAGAATAATATGGTTTGCTTTTTAATAAACCAAAACCTGAAGTCCCGCGTGGAGCCCCGCCGGCAACAAATCTTTTCCGCTTGAGAAGTTTCTTGACTTTTTCGGTTTTCTTTTTTATTTTTCCTCGGCAGTTTAGTGAATTTTCACTCCTGTCCGAAAGCTCCGCCAAACGCACCGAGAGTTCCCAGACCCGCTCCGACTACTGTATCATAAAAAAAATTTTTTTTTATAAAAATTAGATATTAACTGACGAAGTCTTAGAAATATTTAAGATTAGTGGTTTTAAATATAACTGTTTTTTGTCGATGAATGCATTTTATTTAATTGTATATTATCTCGGGCTATGATTTATAGACTATTTTTAGTATTTAACTTATATGGTTTATAGTTGTTATATCATAAAAAACAGAAACGTCTTAACGAAACTACAATATACTCTGCTAGATTTAAAAAATCAATAGGTATAGATTTTGTTTTTTAAATTTGTCTAAATATTTTATTCACGAGTTACTCCCTGTTAAGAAACCCGAATACTAGCAAACGATTTCTACAAATAAATTCAATGATTATTGCATTTTAATAATAGGATTGACAAAATGTATAATAGAATATTCTCAATCTTACGATGGCGTACACGAATTTTTTTTTAGTTAATTGTTTTTAAACCGTTGCAAAAACGACTTGTGCATGTACAATAAAAGTAAATATTATAAAGCAAAATAAGCCGCTCTTGTTCATTCAAACGAGGCGGACGTTGAAAAAAAATCATTACAATACGGGTGCAATTGGACACGCGCCCACAGAGCCAATGTATGATATCTGGTCTCGGGAACAGTCGTCATTCTAGCATAGCCTCAAATACAATTCCGCCATTAACTCACGGTAACCTCGTCAAACATTTACATAATTACATTGTTAAATCGTTCATTAAAGCACAGCCTCTCCCAATACACGTTATCTAATTTAATCGCCGCTCCATTCTCGGAAGTCAGCCACTGACTGGCGGACGCGCTTTAATTGCGTTTTATTATGTGACAAGTGCCCGCCCCGGGAAGACTCGCGGTGCAACGCCCGGCCGCGATGAAACGTTTCATTCACCAACTTTCTCCATCGCCGCCTTTGAAATTAATTTTGTAACTCGCGACAGACGAAAGCGTAGAAATTGACGTCCATCGTCCGACCGAGGAACCGTCCATCCCGGGGCTCTCCACCGCCGCGGCCCGCGAGATGGTATCGGCCGGCCCGCCTATTGTTTCCTCTGCTGGATGTCACTTTTCATTTTGGACACGCTCCTGGACGAGATCTCGCTCGGCCGCCTTCGTTTTTATTAATGGGCTTCCGTCGAGTGGTCTCTCGTTAGATCTGTACTGATGTGATGTGGATTCCGTCGTTTAAATTCTATGCGGATGATTTGGGAGCGTTCATTGTGGACGCATTCCCGGATCTACGAGAGATTTATGGGCGCAGGGATCTCGCTCGTCGATCACTGTGCCGCGATTCTCGGTCCTTAAAATAAATTACGAACGTACATATCGAGGATTTATTGTCCGGCAGCTCCGCCCGGGGGGCCATCCGTGGACGGGGACAGTTTGAAACTATTCCAGTAACAACTATACAATCATAATTGATAGCGCAATGCCATTTGCAAATGCATCGAGGTTTAAACTTCATCAACCCCATTCCTTCGAAACTTCGAGACTCGTCTAGTTAGCCAGTGTCATCGACGTTTGCAAGTAAACGCAGTCGAGCCTCTGCCTCGGCGGCGTCCAGGCCCGGCGTGCTCCGTTACTCGGATGTTCCGCGGCGTGTGGCGGCGCCCGCTCGTCAGTTTTGTGGCCGCAAACGTGTTTTAGCATTATGATAAAAACTACGGTGCGATCTGATCGGCCATCGGTTCAGCGTCCTTCTCGCCGGGCTGTTGAACCGCGCGCCCGCGTGGCTCGCCGCTCGTCCATCGCGCCGCGCCCCGCCCCGCCCCGCGCCACGCCTCGCGCCCCGCCTCGCGCCCCGCCTCGCGCCCCGCCTGATTGGAAATACAAGGAAGACCGCATTTTGTACCGAAATTAATCCACGGAAGTAACAAAAACCACAATTCAAAATATATCGTTAGAAAAAATAAAATCAAATATACCATTTTTTTTAACAATTTATACTTTGATATTTAAATATGTATATATATATATATATTTTTACATTATAAATACTTATACAACGAAGGCACGATTTTTTTTTAATGAAATACGATACAAAAATTTATATTGGATGCGAAATTTACGCCAGTGGCTGAAAGTCGGAAATAGGATAGGAGTATATACGATGAAAAGGTCATAAACCTTCACGTGAAGAGGCACTAGAAGATGAAGATAAATCTGCGTTAAAAATCAAATAATATTTTAAATTTTTAGTTTCGAGTCAAATTTACGACTGATATGCAAATATCCACTGCGTAAAATATTTGTGTAAACAAAAATTATTTTTTAACACATTTAGGAAAACCGTTCATTCGATGTGGCAGCGCCCGGCTGAGGTGCTCGCCGCTTCTACACCAGACACAATACGCTTTGCAGGCATTATTGCAGATGTCAGACTTATTAACTTCTACCAAAAATAGCTGTAATTTTTTTGTACAACTCGTTATTGTGAAAATATACCTGGGTTGGGTAAATCAGTCTGTTGGTATGGTATGAGAACAAAAACCTCATAGATTCTTGGTAAGTAAAGATTTGGGATCAGTTACCCACAAAAGTTTAGTTTACTGTATTCGACAGACTATGACAGAATATGACTTTACTCGCTGGAGATATTCGCCCCCGAGTTCCGCGAAGGTGAGGCACTCGACCCGCTAGGAAGCGGAGCGAGCAGGATGGCAGGATGGCAGGATGGCAGGATGGCTGGGTGTCTGGATGGCCGGATGGGTGGAGGTCCAGCGGGGCCGGCGCGGGCCTCGGCCGGAGCCTCCGCGCGGAGCCCCGCTGGCTGCGGACGACGCCCGACCTTGAACTGTTGCGTCACCGGGTCGGCAGCCTCGCGCCTCCTCGCACCTCCTCGCGCCTCCACCTCCCCCCGCCAGCTTCTCCGAGACGAGTCGCAGCTCCAGAGGCGATCCGCTGTTCCTCAGATGTTTACAGTTATTAGATGTATTCGCGTATTTTAAACGCGATTTTTCTCAATCGTTAGTATCGATGCATATACGAAAATCTGAAGTAATTAAGATTTCATCTTTATATTTGTTTATTAGTTTTAATAATAAATTAGGAGGATTATACCTGCAAAGAGTATATTGTCAAATGATATGATTTGTTTGTACATTTGTATAAAATATACCAGTCAGTATGTTTAGGTATATAAAACGCATGCTTCTTACCAATTAATCCTGTATGGCGTACACCACACTGTAAATTCGTAAAATAAAATAAAAACGTACACAATTGTATCATTTTCGCACACGATTGATAAGCGAGCGTGCATTATTTTAATATCACAATCTGCGGATATCAAACAATAGTACCCGTCTGTTGATTATTTTGTACGCAGATTCGTGCGGAGAAAATCAACTGTTACTTTTATATATATATATATATCATTGTGCTTCAGAAAAATTTCGGTACGTGTCAAAATTGACTTCCGACTACGGATCGACTGAATTCTTCAACGCGTGCACAACGTCTTTTTTCATATTTTTGTAAGTACCGCGATAACACGCTCACGCGATGGGAGACGCAATTTTTAGTCAATTTCATAAAAAAATTGGGCCGCCATTCTTGCGAAGCTGTTATATATGTTATTTTGTTTTAGTATTATTAATCCACGTAAACTCAATCGATAGAAAACAAATCAATCACTGGAGACGATCAAAGCGGTATCCGCGCAGGAGAGCGACGCGGGGCCTGGTCGACTATGTCATTTATTATACCCTAGTTTGTTAAAAAATAAGTAAACCCCTTCTACACGGTGACGAATAAGAAGCAATAGATTTTTATACTAATCGCTATAACACACGTTTTTAAAAGAGTCGATAACAATATGCATTTCAAACATTTTGAGGTAGATTTAAAAAACAATAGTGTAATGAAATAAATCGTACGTTACAATAGTTTCGTATTTTATAGTAATTTCCGATACGCCTGTGTCCTCGTGTTCCGTTAAAATAATATTTATTGTTTCGACACCGGTGAATCGGCATCACTCGGGCATTGCTTTTGCACATTTCGTATTGGCGTGAATCACAATTCGTTTTTGTTATTGTTGCACTCGCGCCCGTTGAGAATATTCGGCGGCAAAGATGATTTCTCTTTTACAAAATGGACGAACCGTTCGAATGAAACACCTCTGTGAAGTATTGAATGAGCGAGCGAGTCCCCACGCACTTTCTCGCGGGCGGGCGCGTCTCCCGGGCGGCGCGGCTCCGGCTCCGCTCCGGCTCCGCTGCGGCTCCGCTGCGGCTCCGCTCCGGCTCCGGCTCCAGTCGGGGACTCCGAGGGACTTTCTATTCCAGCTCTCCGCCTCGCGAAGCGTCACTTTCTCCGCGGACCGGGATCGGTTGCGAAATCGGCGAGTGTCGGCGGAGGCGGCCGTCCTCAGCCCGCGTGTCGCAACGCCTGAAACTCGAGTGCTCTCAATCGAATTTTAAAAACGCGTGTCGCTCGCTTTAAAGCTAATAAAACAAATATATTATTTAAATTAATTTATTCAATTCAGACGAAATCGATTATCAACATAGATCGCTGCAGCCATAGCCATAAATTTCCATTCGAACGCTTCCCTGGAGATCTGAATGATTGTAGAAAGTATTCCACGTTTTGATTTCCGCAAATAATTTATTTTTCTATTTTCAGGTCAAAGTGGTCAAATTCAGCTACATGTGGACGATAAACAACTTCAGCTTCTGCCGCGAGGAGATGGGGGAGGTGCTGAAGTCGTCCACTTTCTCGGCCGGCGCCAGCGACAAGCTCAAGTGGTGCCTCCGAGTGAACCCCAAGGGGCTGGACGAGGAGAGCAAGGACTACCTGTCGCTGTACCTGCTGCTCGTGTCCTGCAACAAATCCGAGGTCCGCGCCAAGTTCAAGTTCTCCATCCTCAACGCCAAGCGCGAGGAGACCAAAGCCATGGAGTCCCAGCGCGCCTACAGGTTCGTCCAGGGCAAGGACTGGGGGTTCAAGAAGTTCATCAGGAGAGATTTTCTGCTCGACGAGGCTAACGGCCTTCTACCCGAGGACAAGCTGACGATATTCTGCGAAGTGTCCGTGGTGGCCGACAGCATCAACATCAGCGGCCAATCCAACATAGTCCAATTCAAAGTTCCAGAGTGCCGATTGTCAGACGATCTCGGAGTATTATTCGACAACGAGCGCTTCTCAGATGTCACATTGGCGGTGGGTGGTAGAGAGTTCCAGGCGCACAAGGCCATTTTAGCAGGTGAGCCCCTATCTGACTTATCTATTTGACAATAATTCCTCGTGAATCCGCTTTTGAGAAATTTCAGAATACCGCACTTTGAGATATTCATGATATTTATTATTATTTCAGCTCGAAGTCCAGTATTTGCAGCGATGTTCGAGCACGAAATGGAAGAGAGAAAGAGGAACCGAGTGGACATTACGGATGTCGATCACGAAGTACTGAGAGAGATGTTGCGTTTCATATACACAGGTCGCGCGCCCAATCTTGACAAAATGGCTGATGACTTACTCGCAGCTGCTGATAAGGTGACTATCAAATAACATTACAATCACTTGTGTCAAATTCAGTAAATATTATTGGAATGAATGTAGTTTTTGTGCATGCATGTTATTTAAGGTGTATTTTTCTTCTATTTCAGTATGCCCTCGAGAGGTTAAAAGTAATGTGTGAAGAAGCACTGTGTATGAACCTCTCCGTCGAGACAGCTGCGGAAACCTTAATCCTTGCAGATCTTCATTCCGCTGACCAGCTTAAAGCACAGACCATAGATTTTATAAATACGTAAGTAGACATATCTTTCTTCAACATGATAAAAATATTAAAAAATAAATTTTAACTTAGATTATTTTCAACATTTTGTATCGCTTTGTTTCCAGGAGTCACGCGACAGATGTGATGGATACAGCAGGCTGGAAGAACATGATCTCGTCACACCCACACTTGATAGCAGAAGCGTTCCGGGCGTTGGCCACGCAGCAACAGCAGATCCCGCCTATAGGCCCTCCGCGC
Source organism: Atopsyche davidsoni (assembly GCA_022113835.1). NCBI lineage: Eukaryota > Metazoa > Arthropoda > Insecta > Trichoptera > Hydrobiosidae > Atopsyche > Atopsyche davidsoni. The sequence goes on from JAILWY010000021.1 coordinate 6,220,357, forward strand.
AAGCGCATGAAACAGGCGTGAGCGGCGCCTCCGCCCCTAGTGTCCCGTTGACCTCATGTGATATGTCCTTCAGTCTGATGCGCTGTCAGACCTAAATTCTCGTATTAGTGAATTATGAATATTGGACGAGTATAACCTAACTTATACTTATGAACTCTGGATCCAGACTTGGATCGCCGTGTCAGGTGAAATGTGCGAGATGGCAGAACTTTCTCCGGTGCGAGTGACCGTCTGCGCGCCGTCGCTCGTTGGTACGACACGAGAGCGAGTAATGTATATTCGTAATGTTACGTTAGCTAATTATAATGATTGTAGAATCTCACGAATCCCACCAGACCGTGTATGTGAACTGAAACTGTGGTAATATGTCAGTTGTGAGCTGATCCGTATTCTTAATGAATTACAAATAAAACAGTGAGACCAAATAAATTTTCGTATTGTATATGAAAAAATGTGCCAAGTCCCTCGAACGAAATTCTGGAGCATTTACCCTTTCATTTGTTTTGCAAAATTGTAATGTTGGTCACAACATTCTCCAAATTACTTTTGGCTGAGCGGCGTGGATAGGAGCTCCTTCTGGGACCCCCTCCTGCCGTTTGCTAACCGATTCCAGTTAGCAGAGTTCTCCGTGAGCGATATGTGATAAGTGGAACTTGTTGGTTGCATGCTAAGTTCCTCGGTCTTATGATTTAGTTGTCGTTTTGATTTTCTGTATTTTCTTAAGTAATCGAGTGGCCGCCCGTGTTCACTTTTTCTCTTACCATTGTTAAATAAGTATTCTTTTCGTTACAAATTTGGCCATTTGATTATAGTAAAATGATCTCTGTAATGAATATATAAGAGGAAAGTTGTAAAAGGGTATGTCGAAACCCTTTAATTTTAATAAGTTACTTTTATTAGATGATTCATGATTGTTTTCTTTTATTTTATTTTGCTTATTTGTTTTTATTTTGCTTTTTATCAATGCAATTTGTCAAATTTGTCCACAATGTATAACATGAATGAAATTATAAGCTAGCTTCCGGAGTATCGCGGCTGTCCAAACTCGAGTCTCAGCAGAGCCTCTCAGAACTGAACTAAATCTTTAATAGATATTTCAATTACAAAGTACTACGTCATTCTCAAGCATGAATGACCTTTGACTGCGGCTACCCCGACATGACTTGTACATAAGTGACTTCAAAGGTACTCTGCCTAGAACTGAGTTGGGACAGCTCATCGGAGATGGAGCCTTTCATCTACCGATTCTGTTATCTAGTGTTATTGTATTATATCCAAAGTTTTGAATTATTTGAGCACACTACTGTTTTATGCTTTTATCAGTTATCATTGTGCTTTAATATTTTAAATAAATTGTATCCGAAACTCCCGACGCTAGCCGGAAGGAGCCACACGAGAGACCGATGTCTTCTCTGCGATTGTAAATAATTTGTTGTTTGCCTCTTTTTCACAAATGGAACGCTTCAAAAGGTTTTATGGATGTAATTCACATTTTATAGTTGATTTTCTCATTCCGATGTGTGGAAACATTTTGCATAAAGGTTTTTTGATTCGAACGACCGGAAGTGATGATGAATATAACGTAAAATTTATCACATAAGTCTTTGCGGTCATGTTAGCTCTCCTTGTTAAATGTTATTGTAAACTAAGCCATAATGTTCTGTGATAAAAGTAATAAAATATGTCTCATCTCACATAGTGTTCTACTCCGTATCATAAACTGCATTTAACTTGGAACGAGTGCTCGGGCCTCGCCCGCCGGCCACGCGCCATGCGTCTGCGCCATGCGCCCGCGGTACCTGGCCTGGTGGCCGGATGTGTTTGTGACTTAGAGATAATATGGAACGAAATATTATGTGTACTTTTATTTTATAATCACTGAACTTAATACAAATGTTATTACAAATTACACTTTTAATTTTATCTACATTGCATCATCCATGAATAAAAATACATCATACAATTCAATCTTTGTTTCATTACTTGTTTGTAGACACCATGCATTTATTAATAGTGTAATAAGACGGAAAATCATAGCATCATTTTTGAATTGTGATGATTAAGCACACAAGCTCACCAGAGGAGCTATAAAATGAAAATACACATAGCTTGTTATCTCTTAGTAATCTTGTGAAAAAAAGAAACCCTTCCTATAATTCATTTTATCATTAAAAATATATCGGTGATATAAAATTTATGCAACGAAGGACTGGTAGTTGATACTGATTAGTAAAAAATATTATGTTTTATAGTGCACAAAAACAAAATCATATTTCTTTAATTAAATTAATAATATATCACAAATTACAGTCTATGTATTGACAGTGCTGATTAAATATATAAGTTCAACGAAGTTGAGTATAAATTAGACAAACTGACATCAAAATTATTTGTGCTTAGTTTTTGTATGACCTTGAAAATGCAAAATATCAATATCACAGTTAATAAATAATAAAATATATACATTACCTCCAATCAAACTCGGATTGGAGGATGATATGATAAGGCATTTTGGCCGTATAATTATAATTACTTTAAAAAGTCTAAATGCTATACATAATCTTTTCAGATAAGGAAATAAAATAGTTCCCATAAATTGACTTATATATGCAGAGTTTCAGAATTAGATACATTGGTTGGTACCAGTTCAGAATTTGTTGTTTCAACCTGGGCTTTGTCGTTGGGCTCCATTCTTGTGGCAGGTTCATTTGAAGTCGGAGTGTACGCCGGTGGAGGTAAGTTGATGTCTATTTCCTGAAAAACAAATAATTCAACATTAAAAAAAAAAAATAGTACCTCAAATAATATTACTGTGCAAGATGTTGAGTTATTAATTTTATAACTACTGAAGTAATACATAAAATAATTTGTAGCTTTTCTTCATTTTAATTTGTAGGAATTCCACTATAATATTTTTATCAAAAGAATATTTAGTGATGATTCCCCTTTTTATATTTTGAAGTTACTAGTTTAGCCAACATAGTTAGCATCTTAGAGCTTTGATTTTTTTAGGATATAAATGAAATTATATCCTAAAAACTAAACAAAATGGATATTGTAATCATATGAGAAAAAGATTACAATATTCATAAAAATCTAAAATATGAAAACGAGAAATTTGAATACTCACAAATGAGGTGTTGATGTAAGCTGCATTGAGGTGTAGGTGATATGGAGGAGGAGTGTCTCCCGGAGGAGGAAGGGGCGTGCGGCAATACGGAGGAGGAGCATCGCGCATTCTTTCTGCTACCATTTGCTGTAGCGTCCCCGTAGAACCATTACTGTCCGTGCTTACTCGACCTCTAGCGTGCCTTCTTGGTATAGCCCTTCTGAAATAATACCTTTGGATTCTGTAAGTAACAGATCACAGATTTTTATTGACTCATGTGTGAACTAATTACAAGTGTTAATATGCTGATTTATTAAAAAAATTAGAGTAATCATTAAGGAAACATTTTGTTCTCAAAAATGCACAGTAATATTTCAAAGATATTTTAATTTTTGATCATAACAAATTCTATTTGTACAAACAAGTTTTTTGATAAATGAAACCGTGAACTAGTTTGTCAATTATAATAATAGGTAAATTAAGTTACTATTTTAAATAAAATACATTGTGATTTTTCCACATGTATACGTTTATTTATGACTGTTCGCCAACCTTTTACGTTGGCATTAACAAACGAAGTTCGTATCTCAAAAGTATTTTATTTAAAATTATAAAATGGAATTCCAACGAGTACTTTCTGTCAAAAATATTGATTATATTACTATTTTAAGTTTAAAAACTTATTGTATTAAAATAAATATCTTATTTCAAACAATTCTTTCTTACCAAGTGTTTTTTATAATTTTCTCAGCATATGAAATTTTATGAGATTGATAAATCTGTATTCTCACCTATATCTTGTTTTACTATAAAGTTTCCAGGAAATCAGTGCAATTGTCATAACTCCCAAAATTATTAAAGCCGATATTGCTACTTGTGTTGCAGTCCAGAGAACACTTGGATTCTGCATGGTTGTACTATGAAAAAAAACATTTCGTTAATACAGTTATGAAAATTTTACATTACTTTATTTACATATAACCAAAAATGCTAGGAATTACAAGCATTTCCCCAGGTCATAGCAATCTTCACAGATATGTTTCCAACAGTGTAATTTGTTATCCTTAAGATAACAACACTTACTGCATACATTAGAATCTATAAGAAAAAAAACAAAATTACATTATTGACAATACGATTACGCTACAACATATTTATTTCTATCTCTATTATAGATATATGTTTACTAAGATCTGATATTCCCCATTATAGAAAGAGTTATTGAAAAGCCTACCACATTCAATTTTAGAGTAGAACATCAGAAAAAAAATGTAAATTAAATTATCCCTTTTTTGAATGATATGGCACTCGAAAACCAAGTCAGCATGTTTATTCACGTGCACATGCCGTAGTAAAATCTTAGGGTTACCGGCAATAAGAATGGATACAGGTTACACTGTTTTATCTTTAAAGAAAATTAACAGACCACCTCATTACCTCACTAACAATGGCGAGAGTAACCCAACCATGAAATGCCTTAGAGTCACTTTTCAAATGCTATGGGTTAGTAATGATAGATAAAAGGATATAGTTGCAGTAAGCTGTGTTTGAAAGAGGACTGTCTGCCTAAAGTTCTCTATCAAAAATGAAAAAATTATTACAATAGTGAAAAAAAAAACTAAAATTCAAATAAATAGAGCCTAAAGAAACTAAGGAAAGAGTTTACATAGTTTTATAAACTTCTTAATTAACTTTAAGGTTTGAATATCTTCAAAGGGAAGATTTTAAAACTGGCCGCAGGTGTACGATCATACTATTTTTTTCAGAATTTTACTGGCCATATACACATTTATGGCGTAGTAAGGTCGCACAGCCATACTACCGCAAAAGTAAATACAGAGAGCATTAGAAGTCAGAAGTCAAGATCAACGACAGAGTCTGATACAATACAATATTATAAACATAGATTTTAAAAATTTAGGGGACTGATTCTTCTACTCTGATTACTATGAAAATATGTGAGTCAAAATATACTAATTACAAAACTCTATTAATGTTAGGAAAATTAAATGTCCTATTATAAATCATCACACATGAAGAAACAAATTAACAAAGGCCTGTTCTGTCAAAGGCAATAAATATGGGCATTAAAATATACCCTGGTTTTTCACGTTGACAGTGTCAAATATATCAGTATTTATTTAAGTAAGAATAATGTTTGAAAATATGTAAACAAAATATTACTTTGCCATTTGCAGGCTCCCGTGTTATCTAATTCATAACCATCTGCACACACACACGTATTGCAGTTTGTGTGACATTGTAGAGACGGAGAGGCACAAGTATAGGTACTGTTGCACGGGTTAGTGAAATTATCATCTGAAACATATGAAAAACATTTATTTGAAATATTTTTATTCGGCTTTATTAAATATTGCCAATGGATTCTTTTCAATAATGTATTTTTTCATTATGACTCAACTATAACTAAGCACAACAATACTAAAATGTTACAATACAACTTCATAGATGCAGAATAATATTTTATCAAGGAGTTAAATTTGATTTTGTGTCAAATATCAAGATAAACTTTAAATAAAAATAATATATGACATTGTATGACAAAAACTAATCCAACCTTTTTGCAGCAAAGATATCCAGTTGTATTCTGTGTTTGCAATACTTGATAAACTTAACAAAACAATAAGAACCAAACAGTTATGCCACCACATTTTATAATATTACTGAAGCCACACATCAGGCGTATTCTATTATCGCCATAATATAAACACGTGTAAATCAACAGAAAACTAAGTGTTTTTTTCTTCTTCATGTAACAAAGTAAATTTTCAATCTTTTATCTCTGGTTGGCAGAAAGATAGGCAAAAGATTATCTTTCGTAAAAGCACGAGTCAGTACAGCCCGCAGTTTTTGATAGCGTCAATAGTGATTAGATAACAGAAAATATGTATTATATGATTTGGAGACTTCTGAAACACCAAACATTGAAAACAACTACCTTGGAAAAATCTATTATAAAAGCAATTAAATATCTTTTAATAATTAAAAAAAGCTGTTTTATAAATCTACTTGAGTTTTATACTGTGTTAAAACAAATATTGTGATGTATCTAGATAGCAGTGTTCAGGATTTTGAAGAAAGTAGTTTTTGTAAACATTTAAGTAAATACACATTATATGGAACAATTAATTTAATTGCATATAAATTTTATGTACAAAATTATTACTTTTCGAATGAGGTGGTAAGAAACAAAAGAAAAATTAACTCTGAAATATGTGACTTTATTTGTTCAGACATTTTACGTGAAGGAAATAACTACATAATACTCATGTAATAAAAAAAAAATGCATGTAAATAGCATTGGGAGTTTCAGTTAGATAAATTTAAGTTATATATACAACACAAAAAAGAAATGTTGAGACCAGATCCAAAAGAGTGGGAACACAATATTGCTTAAAATAAAAGTTACAAGAAATGGAATAACTTAAAGAATATTGGTATTTATTTCCTTTTGTAAGTAAAATATCTAATTTCTCCATTTAGAATTATAAAAATCACATCATATTCAAGACGAAGGGAGCATTGTGATCCTTTTCTAGTGTGAAAACCTCCATTTATTTTCATGGATTTAAAAATATTTAAGATTCATTTTTAGTCAGTCAGAAAAGTCAGAGCAGCTACAACATTCCCATGGTGTTCTCTGAGAGTTCTTTCAGCTACAGTTCGAGATATTTCCATTTCTTTTATCTGTTTAGAGAAAGATGCAAGATCAATAAGTACATACATTAAATATGATAAAATAACTTGATATCAAAAAAGCAGTCGGTAAATACTTACAATTAAATCAACGTCTTCTTTTTGTATGTTCACACGAAGTAATTCTTTTTCTCGTTCCATTTTTTCTGCTGCTTCTTTAGTGCGACGATCCCGAATTAACGAGAGTGCCTAAAATCATCGTATTGTATAAAACCAACAAAGGAAAATATAAATCAAATCAGTATTTTTATTTTGTTCTATAAAATACTGCAAGAATTAAGGCATGTTAATAAAAACATTTAAAAGAGACAACAAGATTTAACAATATTCAAATATAACCAACAATTCATTTATAAACTTAACTACAAAAACAATTATCATAATTTAATTATTTATTCCTTGATAGCACATGCGAGAACCGCATGTAAAGATGTAAGGCATGTCATGTATATACCCCCAAAATGTCTTGTGATGATATTTCTTTTTCTTCGGCATAATCAGTTACTCTTTCTAGATCTGCTACGCCACTATCGTGCTTCGCTACTTTCTTTTGCGTTTTATCTTGCACTTCATCGCAGTCTCCGTTTATTTCGTCGTCCGCCATTTTCGTCGCTGATGTTGAACTGTCAAATATAGTCAGAGACAAAAAGAGATCACTGTTACCAAAAATACAACGCTGTAAAAAAACAATACCATAATCTATTAATAATTTGTCTATAACTTATGCTTTCATCCTATAATAAATAGAAATATGAGTATTAATTTTTTAGCCCTACAAATGGAAATAAAATCACTGATTTGATGAAAATTAAACAAAGAGATATTAACATTAAAAAAAAAATTATGTTTAATAAATTTGATAGGTCAGATTACACACAAAAATTTTAGACATATGGGTCAACACTTTTTAAAAGTTAATACTGTATTTAAGTCGTTGCGAATATAATGAAACGTATTTTGCCGAGATTGTTATTGATTTCGTTCAGTGACAATAAAACTGTTTTGAAGATAATAATTCACTCATCTCTTCTATTCTGGTATTTCACACTTTTTTATTTGGTAGAAAGAGAATTAGCGATTAAGCCTTTATTGTAACTAAAAATCGTACCAAAATGACCCTATAACGAAAAAAATAAATTTATGAGAGAATTTAATTTGATAAAAAATATTGGACGTTGAAAACAAAACAGCAGTTATACACACACATTTAAAAATTATTATTTTAATAAATGATCAAAATTGCACATAGAAAAGGCTACTGAGTTTTTAATATATAAGATGTTAAATTCATCGCAAGCTTTATTAATATAATTTTTTAAATCCACTAAGTAAAAAATGTACGTCAAGCTTTTTATTTATTACCAAAAAGAAACGTATTTATTTATAAAATAAAGCACACAATGCTATGTAAATACAGTAGTAGTAATGTTTTCGCATGATTAACAATTATATTTCTAATTATAGCACATTTGTTTTTAAAAATGATTTTCATATCAAAATGCAAATTAATTTATTTCGGTTTAACCAATCAAGAATAAAAATGTTACAAAATTGTAACAAACCATTGTTAATTAATGTTTATCTGAAATTTTTGTTTTCGATAGGTCATTTCTTGGGTGAAAGACTTGACCAATAAGTTTAGAGCAAATTGACTTTTTTGAGTGATCTGATTTTTAGTAGCAATATTGTGCATAAAACGTCGGATTTTTGGTTTTATTCAGTCTAGTTTATATAATTATTTTTTTTACATAACTGAACCACCAAAATTATTTAATTACTTTTTTTAAATTTAATTTGAACATTTCACTATAAAGTTTCAATATTTAATTAATTGACTAAAAGTAGGGGGTTGTATATGATAGTAACTTGGTGAAAACTACTGTATGAAAAGTTTATTACTGCTTTTTGTATCATATTTATTTTTTGAATATAATGGTAATTTTTGGACGAATCGATTAAGAAAAGTAGAGCATCGTATAAAACAGAGACTTGATGAAACCACCGTCTGAATGGTTTATTTATTTAGTAAACCTTTAAGTCTGGCAGACTTTTTTTACTTCTTATTGCATTGTATATAAATAAATCATTTAAAAAAACACATTTTGAACATTATTTACTTCATATATACATAATAGTAATTTTCGGACGAATCGACCAAGAAAAGTAGGACATTGTACAAAACCACTGCCCGAATGGTATATGTATTTACTAAACCCGCAACTCCGGCAGATTTTTATAACCAGCGCTGTATTTTACTAATAAACAATATTTGAAATGTAGGTTATTTTTTAAACGATAAAAATCGGATGAATTGACCAAAAAAGTAGAGCACTGTACAAAACGGAAATACAATGAAACTTAAGCATACAGCTCGGGCAGATTTTTAATAACCAGCGTTGTGTTTTGTAAATAAATAATAAATACAAAAAAAACTTTGAGAAATGTATTTATTTTTGAAATACAGCAGCAAATGTGGGATGAGGCGCGCGACGGGCGGGTTTGAAGTTGGCGCGGCGCGGCGGCGGGGGTGGGGAGGGGCGGGGGCGGGGGGCGCAGAGGGGGGGGGGCGAGGGCCGCACTCGCACTCGCACTCGTGTTGTGAAAGCCAAGCCGCGGGTGCGCGTGGAGACTGACTCGTGCGGCCGCCGTGTGTTGTGGACTAAATTCAGTGATTTCATCTGTCCGCCAGACATGGAGAAAAGGATAGCTCTCGAGGCGAGAGGCAAAAATCCTCCGCAAGTGAGTATCGAAATCGGGAGCACGTTCGTCCGCCGTCGGGCCTTTTTGCATTGTTTTGTCAATACAGGTTCGATGCATTTATCGGCGTTAATGTGATTGAACAGTCAATGGTGGTTGATGCACCCGGTTACCTAATGAGCGGGTGTATTCTGTTACAATCGAGAGCCTCGATCGTTGTTTGATATTGTTTTTGTGGAGCGGCTTTGTCACATATTTTCGTATAATCCGAGACGCAAACTGGCTTATTCGGTCATTCGATAATGATCTACAGAGAACTTGTATTTTTCTTCGGCTTATCGATAGTTTACTCTGACAAATGCAACATTGAGAGCGTTTTTTGTTAAAATATACATATTTTATCGAGTGCAATTCGACGGTCTCATCGGTTCGCCTTCAATTTTGTTATATTGCAGAATAGGTATTTATTTCAGTGGGTTACTAAGTCAACCTGCAATAATTGTCCAACCGATCCTCGCACAGTGCGATCTGTCGATAGTCGGTCTCTACGTTTTGGATCACTTATAGTTTTAGTTTTATTTATTATCGGCAATTGTTGCCCTTATTCCGCGATTGGACTGCGAATTGACTCAACCCGCCCTGGGGCCGTTCCTCGAGGGGGGGTTCCGGTTGTCCGCATATTACTGATAGTATCCCCGAATTGAAGACAATTTTGCACAAATGTCAATATATTCATTATCCGACTCGACAATTGCATGCAAAATCGACAAACCTCGCGAAGAAGTCCCCCGATGATCGTTTTCGCGCCTTCGAGCGTCGTCGATTCTGGAAAATAGCTAATTCGAGCTGAAATGTAATAATATCGCGTCATTATCGCCTGCAATAGAATTGAACGGTTCTCATAAGAGTCTCCGGGCATACTTTCCTCGTGAGAAATCTGATTAGTATTTCCCATTACGTTTGACATGCTTGTTTGGGCTCGTCGACACGACGGCCATTTTTTTAATGCGACGCAAGTGCGTCGCCATTAAGCGGTCGCATATGTCACGCTCGTATTCACTGCGAGCTTAACGTCGAATGCGACTCCAGTCGGCCGGGACCGGCTGGATGTCCGCCTCTAGATTTAGCGAATTATTGAAGTTCGGTAGTCGGGGCGGCTGGCGAGGTGGCGGGGTGGCGGGTCGCGGAGTCGCGGGCTCGTCAGGTTGTCGCGCGGCGCCGTGTTGTCAGTCGGCCTTCCCGCGTCCGCCGCCGCGCTCGCCGGCGCTGTCGCCGCGCCGCTTCATCGCTCCGAATCTCCCGCAGGTCAAGGATCTGAACCTCGACAACTGCCGGAGCACCAGCATAGTCGGCCTCACGGACGAGTACACCAAGTTGGAGTCCCTGAGCCTCATCAACGTCGGCCTCACCTCCCTCAAGGGCTTCCCCAAGCTCGCCAATCTGAAGAGGCTAGAGCTCTCGGACAATCGCATCTGCAACGGATTGAACCTTCTCAGCGGCAGCCGCAAGCTGTCCCACCTCAACCTGTCCGGAAACAAAATTGGAAATATCGAAACCCTGGAACCGCTGAAGGAATTCAGCAAATTGAAAAATCTCGATTTATTTAATAATGATGTCACGTCGATCGAGGAGTACAGAACTAAAGTATTTGATTTGATACCGTCGTTAAAATACCTCGACGGGTAAGTCGGACGCGATGTTTTCTTTTTATTTGTTTAATTTTGTAGATAAAATAAACGCATATTAATGATGTATACTTAAATTTTGCAGATTCGATCAGGACGATCGCGAGGCAGACGAATCAGACGGCGACGATGAGGAGTTGAATGGAAACGACGAGGCCGGTGAGGAGGAATCAGGTTTGTATTTGTTTTCATATTGGTTATAAGTGATACATATTTGTGAGTAGCTATTTGATTAGCGAGTGCCGGCAACTAATTTTTGCATAATTTTTTATGAATCCATTAAAAAAATAATACATTTAGATGTAAAAAAAAAATATATTTGTATGACATCATATGCAGTCAAAGCCTGACAGTCAATCGTATAATCTATGCGTATCATTGGATGTTAAGAATAGGGTTTTGCAGGCCTGGACTTGGATTTGGCCAGCTTGAGGCTCGACGGTGAGGCGGCAGACGGCATCAAAGAGCACTCTCCCACTCCTCTTCCCTTGGTTATTTACACAGTTTATGGATTACTCTTCCATATGGGGGCTTTATGTCGGTGTAAGCACATGAAGTCTTTAGCTGTTGATGTCTAAATAATAGAGTACTGTGATACTCATTGGAACACTCGATATGAAATATTTTATATTTACAAGTAAACTTGTTTCGTGGCACTAACTTGTGTATTGAAGCATCTACTGCTCATAATCAGTAAACGGGTTCATCGAGACATTAATGGATTCTTACTTTAAACATTATAACTGTTTGATTTTTTGTTGCGTTACTGAGAATGATGTATTTTAGTTTTCTCAGAGAATGGAAAATAAGTAGGGTCAGTTTTGAGACTAAATCTTAACAACTTGAGTTTGCTATTATTCTATTCACAATGCAGAAGAAAGTGGCTACAAGTATATTTGCCGTCGGAGACTGAAATGCATTTTGCTTTTTTATGCAGTAATATAATATTTTTGTAATGCTTGAAGTTGTAATATATTTTAGTTTCAGGAGATTTTGATGAGGAAGATGACGACGATGACGAAGACATCTCATTGAGTGCAGTGTACAATGAACATTTAGGTAATTTAAAAAAAAATAAATTTATAAACATAAGTTTCATTACACTTTTAAGGTATTGGGTAACTACATAGAAGATGAGTTTTGTTAATATCACTTTATTTAATTTCTCCATAAAAGTCCTGTACTAGAATAAATATATGACTCTGAAGATAGGACTCTTAGAATATTTGGATGAATTAAAGCATACTTTATTGATTATAGATGAGGAGAGTTCAGATGATTTTGAAGTAAGCGGAGAAGAGGCTGAAGACGAGGAAGATGGTTTGGATGATGAAGAAGCAGAACAAGAAGAGGAGAACCAAGCGCAAGCGGATCCTGGTGAGATTTCTTCATATTACATGATATAGAACTTTGGTTGGATTGGTTTAATTTTATCATTTTTGGGATCAAGTTAAGTTTTCACACCTCATGTTTAATGGTTTTTGTTTTTTTAATTTCCAGAAGAGAGTACCCGAGGCAAGAAACGGAAACATGAAGAAGAAAGTGAACCAAACAATTGAGTGTCATTGGTCGTTTAGTTTAAGTGACAAAATTCATTGTTCCAGCAGTCTGAAGGTGTCACGGTGTATATAAAGCGAGACATTGACTACTTGTGAAATACAAACACGATGACCAATGACAGGCTTTTGTGGGCTACATTATAATATACGTTATATATTTTTTTACCATGTTGACTGCCTCGGTATTATTTTATATTTGGGCAAAGTTAAGAGTGCCAGCCTTTGTTACACTTATTTGAATTTATCCTTACTTTTAAGTTTATTATTATAGTATTTTCTTTTATACTAATATACATTACAATAATATTTGTTCCTCGCTCTTCATGAAATTTTTTGAATTTAGCTATTCTGGTATTAGAGAAAAAAGATTTTTTATAACTAGAAGTGAAATAGTTGAATGAAGCCGTAACGAGCGTTACGAAAGTAACCAAATTGTTGTTGTTTTTTTTTTTTTTTTTTGAGATTATCGATTTTCTTCCAAAATGATATCTGCAAAATCTAATATTGATTATTATTATGAATTGCTACGGGATAATTGAACATTTCCACTATTCAGTTCATTTGAGTGAATGGATGATTACCAAAGTACAAGGCATTTAGTTTCCTCCAGTTGGCAGTGTGCTTGTTGCCGTTTGACTGTTCCATTTTATAAAGCTCGTGTTGAAGTAATTATTTGAATAGAGTATTATTTGGTTGAACGGAGACTGTTGTCTGTTATGCTCTCTGCTTCCTTCTTGTGGCTTGTCAGGAGACAGGAGACATTGTCAATTGTATTGTTAGACTGTTTGCTTGATTTATCTATTGCACGCACAAACCTGAATCATGTCGCCTTACTATCTCGCAAAGTATTACATCCTCACTTGGACGACTTTCAATATTTGAACATGCATTTTAAATTTTTTACTGTTCATATAAACCATTCTGTTTTGTGTTTGTAACACGCTGATATTCTGTTTCATTGTTCATTATTTGAGATATGATTTGGTGATCTTGTTTTTCCCCTTTGAATGTATTTACTTTAAAATTAATTAAGATGGTTCCATTATTATATTATATTATTATTATTATACATATATATATATATACATGTACAAGATCAGTGAATTTCACAAAATGTTATAAATTAAGAACTAAGTAATTGTAAGGTTATAAAATATTCGACCAAGATAGACAATACAGAGATTACAAATTTAAGGCATAGATGTTTATATATAAATATACATTCACTTTGTGCGTGCCTTGGATACATTGGATAAACAAAATTCATATTAACTCTACTTTCATTTTCACTACTGTCGATAGCCCGGCTTGTCCATATCTCAGAAATCTTACATGCTCAAGGACTCTCACCCGGGACTAAAACTAAGCGCTTACGATGCTCACGATAGGCCCTCACGTCCTATACCTCGAAGACAATGCACCATATCTGAATTGAAACAACCAATACTGGTGACGATGTAGTCATTCTGCGTGCAATCGGCATTTAGGGCTGACTGCGCTGTTCTGATATGTACAAAGTCTATGTGGTTTCGTAAGTACTACAGTGTGAATTATACGTTTATATATTATCATCGCTAGGCTATAAATAATAATATAACCCTCGGCTAAAAGATATTTGTAATAAACAATATTTTCTTATACTTGCTATCATATTTACATTGAATTTAAGAGTTTTAATCCTTATTAGTCTTCATACGAAACTATGTTCTATTCATGGAAGATATCTTCGGTCACATCGCTAAGGCTTGGATTGAGTGTGACTGAATCGGGTGTAAAGTTTTAACTGTTGAGGTTTTATTTAATAAAGTATAGAATATCACCACACCATACAAATTAGCAGTTATACATCTCGAATTTTATTGTACTATATCCATTAGACTATCGCAGAGCGAGGTGTCGTTTGAAACGTCTGGAGGGAGTCCTGCAAACAAGCAATAAAGAGTATGCAAACTGTTGCTGACTATATCAACTGACTGGCTTGGCTTCATTGGCAGCAAATAATATTAATGTTACTCCCTGTACAAATATCGGTTTGAAGGTAATCTTGCTCTGCCATTTATATAAGCGTATATATTTAAATAACTATCCATAAAAAAAAGCAGCCTTGCAGTAACGCACGGGTGACGTGAGCATCACAGGACGCTACCAAAATGAAGTATGTTTAGTAAAGTTAAAAGTAAAATAATTAATTTTTATGTTGAGCTTCCTATGAGGTGTACACCGTCACTTATGCAATACTGCAGCTGCTGATATGATTCTTTCCAGAGGTTTCATAGGTTATCACCTGTTTTTAACAAAATGTTCTTTTTGTCTATATAACGATAAGATTCTGTTAAATATTTTAACAGCTTAATTTGTCATACCTGTGCACAATTGGAAAATAAATACATATTAAAATGTTTGTTTTTTTTATTTACAAGTTGTACTGTATCTTTCTCAAAAGTTAGATTATTCAATATTCACACAATGAGCACTCTTTGCTAAGATGTTGCTTTGACAAAATTGTAGGATGAGCAGCATTTTTTTTGTCCGCAGGTTGGCATTGAACTATTAGTAATTATCAAATAATGTAACAAAATCAAAGTGTGAATCTATGTGAATGCAAATATTATATTTACCTCATCTATGCTTAAAATTAAATTAATCTTGCATAATTAGATTGATACTTGTTTAGATTTGATGAGGCGTGTGCAATTATAAATCATAAGTTGATTTATGCCTCAAGGACAAAGATATCTCAATGGAATCTGCTAAACGTAGGATTAAATAGTACACAAGTCAAGTTGAATTCTAAATGCAGGAAAAGGCGGAATAAAATTAGGAAAATTTTTATTTTATAAGTAAAGATACAAAAAAATTGCGAGTTAAGCACGGCTTAAATCTTGCTGAATATATTTATAATGTTACAAGGTAGTCTCAAAATAACAATGAAAGTAACGGCAACAGTGAAATCTTGTTATTCTGTATTTATTTATCTTTACTCACATCTATATTTGATCATGTTTATACAATAATTTTTAGGAAGTTGATTCACACATGAAATGATAAAAAAACACAATTTATTTTTGTTTGAATTGATTACAGAAATATTGTATTCACACATTGTATGAGTGTAAAAATATTTAACAATAATCATTGATTTTACAATTTGGCATCTTAATAATATACTATACAACAATTTGTTTCTCATAGGGATCGTTTACACATCCGTTCAACTCTGCTTTGTTTTATTTGTAGATACAATTAGTTATTTGGATTCCTCAGCCTCGTTTTCGATAAACTCTTCAAGTAATACACTGTCTATCGGAATATTGAGATTTTCGACTCCATCGGGTGTTCTTTTTGTCTTGAGCAGTTTGTGGTCCAGAAATTCAGTTAATTGAGCGCGGAGAGCATGGTCAGAACTCACTAGGAAAGCATCTCGAGACAAAGAATACAAGTCTTTGAAAGATATACCTGAAAATGTGACAATAATATAATGTATAAATAGCAGGGTACCAAATTTTGCTTCATTTTATAAATATTTCAATTGTTGACATGAATAGACGACTATGTGTGTCTACTTGTTGTACTGACATGTGGTTAATATATTTAATGACATTTAAATAGCCAGACCTCAATAAAAACCTCTATTTTTCAGTTTCTTCTTGAAGTCACAATATAACCTCTTTCAAATTACACGATGCTTTCTCATACATCAGTGGTACGCAAAAGACTTATCTTTATTGAAATTGGTCTAAAACATTAATTTATACTATGGTCGCCTAGTTTTAATATAAAATAACGTCTTCTTAACTTCAATTTTAAAGTCTCTTGCTATATGGGAAAGCATTGTATAATTTGAATGGGGTTATATTCATCCATTTTATTGTTTGATGGTAAGTGATGAATATATTTTTATGAAAACCACTGACCTTGGAAGTGAGGAGTTTTCTTATTTTTCAACTGATTTTTGACAATTATCATAAATATGCCACGAGCATTAGTAGTAAGAGATTGAAATACATTTTTAAGAGAAGATAATGCTAATGCACCAGATTTGTGCACTAATAATGAGCTCTCATACGATGTTTCCTGCGTGTATGGCAACATGGTTGTTACATCCCACCATAAAAAATTGAAGTTACTCAACTTCGAATGATCCCAAACTAAAAATTAAATAATTATTTGTATAGTAATAAATAGCAGCAATGTGATTTCATAATGCATAACAAATATTTAAAATTACTTACTCAACGGAGCATTAATGTAATCTATTGATGCTACTAAGTGAATGTTTTTTATCTTTGATAGCTTGGAAAGAATATGTTGTGATTTGTGATTTCTCAGCATGGATCCGTCTATATTATGTATTAGAAGAAACAATCTTTTATCAGCATAAAAGTCTGACATTTCTTGTTCAATAGTATCAACGGCCTCATATGCATTAACAGGTATACTGCGCAGTCCCAACAGATCAATCATAATAGATTCCAGAATATCTTTAAGCGTAAGACTAGGGAAAAAACCATTAATCACAATACACGGATGTTGGGACAGTTTCTGTGCTTGGAATTCTTGTATTAGTTTCTGTTTTGTTCCAACACCGTGTAGCAGAATACTGAAGCCTTCGCTGAGAGCGTAAATCCATTTGTTGAATAATTTTTGATGGTCTTCTAAAAGCTCTTGAATAGCTTGTTGATGCTCACTTGTCATTTTTTGATTATTGAGGATCGCTTGAAGGCTGTCCTCAGTAAGCCTCGGTGTTTTGAGGCGTTCTAATGTGTGATTTGAGGTCACTACCTGAAAACCAATTAAATATATTAGTGTAAGTATATATTGAGTGATTTTATTAATGAATATATAATATTCATATTGATTTATTTAAAAACAAATAATTTAATTAAATTACCTTTTTGCTGCCATGCATTGTGAAATAATCGTCAGACTTCATAATATAGTTAGCGTCTCGTTCACCCCTCCCTCTCCTTACAGGTCTAGTAAGAGGTTTATCAGGTTTCAGACTTGGCTTTTTTTTAACCTCAAAATCACTCTCACAATCAGAAGAATCACTTTTATTTTCATCAGTCTGTAAATTAAATAAGTAAGTTCATGAGTACCAAAAATTAAACAGAGTGCTACATATCGGTCACATCATGCAATGTTAGATACATTCCTTATATAAACACAACATAGAAATTGACTAATGAACGACTTTTAATTATCGAAATAAAAAGAGTGGTAGGTCAAAAATAGATCTTTATTGTATCAGTAGCAAAAATTACATACAAATTCACAAAAATAATTTATTTATTTGAATACCTCCCAAAAGGGATACTCTCGATTAAAATAGAAACAAATTCAAATTAAATTTAAGAATTAAAAATTAAGATAAAATTGTTCAGAATGAGAATTAGGACTTGCAGTGCAAGGATGAATTTTTTGAAGCAGTTCTTTTTATTTGTCTTACTGCAATCGGTGAAAGATATACCGGTGCACTTTGGATATTTGCTCCTCTGTCTGCTCCCATCTATTGCCCAATGAGCAAACTTATCAGTCCTGATGTGAGGAGGCGGTGGCACATATTTGTTTGTCAATTGATAAATTTGTTTGTTTGGGAATGTTTGAAAAATTGGTATTTAGTGCCTATATTATAGGTCGTGTAATTTGTAGTATTTTTCATTATCTTTATCTAACATAGCAAAATTATCATTGAAATGGATAGTTGATTTTATTGATTCGAATTTGTTAATGGATATGGCTGAGACTATGTCTTCTACACTGATATCTGGCCGCCAGTATGATCTCGTATTAGGAAATTGTACTGGCATCGTGTATTGCAAAATTCCTAGGAATCTTTGATATCAGTATTATCATAAGTATTTGTTTTGTTTGTTGATGTTCCATATAAATCAGTTTGTTTGCATATAAAGGAAATTATATCTTCATCAATGAGACTTCACTTGGAGAAATCCAATGGAGCCGTCATTATGATTATTTCATCTGCCAACTTTGAAGATCCTTTGAAATTCAACGAATTTTATGTTTTTTTTGTCCATAAAATTCTGTTATAAACGATCTTCTAAAAATGAGATTTCAATGCCCGTTCAGGTTCAGATTATGGTTAAGGTGGTTGAAGGACAGGATCCTCTTCATCATTAAAATTGTCATCACTATCAACCCAACTTTCCATGATTTGCAATATTTCCTTCCCAGACAATGGTTGATTTTCATAATTCATTCTAAAAAATACACAATAAAAATGTAAAACAATTTCAATGGAACGTATAAAATGTCAAAAGTAGTAATTCAATCACACTATGTAAATAATATATTAGGTACTAACATACTAAATAATATATTAGGTAGCCAATTTGTTACATAAAGAAAAATAACCATTTCTCAAAAAAAAAGAAAAAGAAAACAAAGTAATAATAATGTATTATGAAAATAACTTACTTTGAATGATAAAATATTTTTTTCAAGTAGAAAAAAGATCTCCAATGATGTGTTTCACTAGCTTATAAATCGCGTTTTCACTCAACTGCCAAAAGCTTGCAAATGGCTTCTTCTAATAAGGTTTGTCTATTCTAGTGTTGTTAGTAGTAAAAAGTTGAACTAAATTATTAGCTGTACAAATAAGTTTTCAAGGATTTTTTTTCAAGTTTGACGATTAATTGTGAAAAAATTGTTATAAGTTCATTTTTCAAAGTATTGTCCATCGCTAGCCACTACTTTTTCCCATCTTTCTAGCAATTTTCGGATACCATCTCAAAAAAATGATGTGTCTTTTGACACAATTCATGAATCGATCCAATTTTGGACTTCTTCAAAAGAGTGGAAGTTCTGACCCTTAAGAGCCTGCATCATCGTCGAAAACAAATGGTAGTCGGAAGGAGCAATGTCTGGGCTATATGGCGGAAGGGGTAGGACTTCCCATTTCAGCGTTTCAAGGTATGTTTTGACTGGCTGCGCAACATGTGGTCGAGCATTGTCATGTTGCAAAATTACCATGTCGTGCCTCTCCTCGTATTGTGGCTGTTTTTCCCGAAGTGCACGGCTCAAACGCATCAATTGAGTTTGGTAAAGTTACCCTGTGATGGTTTCACTTGGTGGTAGCAGGTCATAGTACACCATGCCCAATTTGTCTCACCAAATACAGAGCATGACCTTTCCACCGTGAATATTCGGCTTTGGCATCAATTTTGGCGTATGGCCAGGCATTCCCCATGATTTTTTGCGCTTGGGGTTATCGTATTGAACCCATTGTTTGTTGCCATTCACAATACGATGCAAAAAACCCTTTTTTGCCATTGGAGCAGCTGTTCACAAGTAAAAAAATGGCGTTCGACGTCTCTCGTCTTCAATTCATACGGCACCCAATATCCTACCTTTTGGACCATTCCGATGGATTCACTCCCAATGTTTTTGCGAGTTCTTTTTGTGTTTGGCACTAGTCTTCATCCAATATAGCCTCCAATTCGGCATCCTAAAACTTTTCTAGCCGCCCTTCGCGCTCTTTGTCATTGGTATTAAAACTACCACTTCTAATACCAAAATTTACACATGGAAATCGATGAAGCATGTTCCCCGTAAGCTTCTTGCAGCATTCGATGGCCTTCAGCTGCACTTTTCTTCAAATGGAAGCAAAAAAGTAAGCTTTCCCGCAAATTGTGTTTTGTTGGCAAAAAAGTTGACATATTCGGAGCACATAAAAACTAAGTTGTTTCCACTTCAGCGAAATAACACATAATGAAAAAGAAAGCCTAATGATGGGGTTATAAAAATCCGTGTCCGTTTCGATTTAATACTAGTAACGTCATCTCTTGAAAATCCTTTAAAACCTAATTGTACACCTAATAAATCGACAGGTCTAACATAACAGTCACAAAATAAAATGGTTAATCCTATAAGTCTTTATGGGGTTTTAAAAAGAGATTTTATGATTTGTTACCGATCTGTCACGGTATGCAGTTAAGGGTTAAAGATTAAAAACTTTAGTGTTATTAAATGAACAATAATATCGGTTGAGTGAGGAGTTCTTACTCCAACTCCACGTGAATAATGTTATCGAAGATATTAAGATTACACTGTTTCTAAACTTACGGAATCATTTGATTGTTCATCTTCACTGGATGCGCTCTCATCAGATGGACAAAATTCACTGTCACTGTCAGAGAAGTCTGAGCCATCGGTATTAGCACGAGCCATGGTTTCCAATTCTATAACATATTTTTTATACAAAAGTAAAAATAATTTCTTCAACAATGTGAGTATACAAGTAAAAAAAAACTAACGTTTCTTCATTTTGACTCTCAAACGGTGAGGAGTTTTCTGAATCACAAGAGTCTTGGAACTCTTGGGGGTTCCTAAAAGAGATTTTCGTCCTCTGGTGGCTGGTGTCCCCTTCAGTTTCAGGTGAGATTTAGGAGTTCTTGTGCTCATACTGATACCGTGTTTATGTTTTGGACTATCGAGAACAGTTTCCATCGCTTTCCGAGCCATATCTTGTTTTCTGTGAATTGATTTAAAACCAAACAATTGTTTTCCTTCTACATCACCATCAGCAAAAAGTGCTGAAACAAAAATAGAGGAAAATAATTATTTACAGATAACATGTAATTCTAACAACTTAATGGCAATACATGATTTGGAATGCAAATAAAACTTAACATTACAAATAGTAATATAAAAATTAACATTAAAAGAAAATCGTAAGAAACATGAACATGGAGTTTTGAGAAACTTATAAAAGCATTAGCAAAAGCACATAAGATTGTACTAATTTTATTATATTTCAATGATGAATAGTTAATCAGTGAGAATGTTTTATAACTTGAGATCCCTTACATGTAGGTCTTTCAATTTGCTCCATATCTTCATCAGTATCAGAACATACAGCATTGTTGACAGATAACTTCTGAAGCATTTCGGAGGCTTCTTCAGCTTTGGAGGCCGCCTTGTGCTTCAGCCTCATCCCTCGACGAACACCAGAATTTCCAAGAGGAGATTCACAATTATCTTTGGCAATTTTACTGTAGCTGATATCTTGTAAAATAACACGAGGACATAGTAAATGTTTGCTATTATATTCACACCAGTTAGATAATTTGACAGGAGAAGAAACATCATGATCACTCGAATCTTCACATGACTCTGATTCAATAACCTTTCTATTTATATTTTTAGCACTATTTGATTTATGAATTTCCTCCTTGTCTTCGTATTTAGTTGTATCGTCGCTGGAACTTCTGTGTGATTTTCTCGTCATTGTTAGTCTTGTCGGTTTAGTTTTTGGAGTGGAGTCGTAGTTGAAATCTTCGATGAAGGAATCATCTTCTTTGTAGCATACTTTTGACTTCCTTCGATTGGATCTTGGAGTTTCCATATTGACTACGAACTGTTTTTGCAAATTTCAAATAAATAACCAATAATAAGTACTCAAAAACAAACAGAAACAGAAGAAACGTCAGAGCCTCTTGAAATGGCGCCCAAATAGCTTTCGGATATGGTCGCCAGAGGCACGCTCTCTGCTCCCGGCTAACTAAGAGGCATTTCTAGCCAGGTGTTTAATACTATTTATTTATATAAAACAAATACATTTTTACATGTAATAATTTTTTATACGGATATATATATATATAATTAAAAATTTTGTCCCAAAATTTACACATAGTAATTAAAAATTGCAATTTTTTTGATTAATAAAATTTAATGCTAAAGGGATAAAATTAAATAGCTATATATAGAGCAGCTATATTCAATCCTTTTTTCTATCAGGCCACATACATATAATATTTGCTATGTTACATGGGCTGCGACATTATTTTACATTTACACCCCATGTAATAAATAAAACACACAACCTCAATTAATGTTCTTGCGCAAGATTTTAAAAATATAGAAACCCATAGTGTGAAAAATAGCTGTCCTAATAATAGTGTTTCAGGCCGCAGAGGTTGAGAAAGGCTGTTATAGGGTTACATATGTAATAGCATATCAGGTGAGTGGCCTCCAAGGCTTTGCTGGTACATACATATTCCTTCATTGAAGTTTTCCATATGTGTGGCTGAATTTCATAGATACAGCACTTAATTTCCTCTTTAAAGGCGTGGGTGGTCGTAGGCATGTTGGAGACTTGAGACTCAAAAAAACTCCTAAGAAAAAGTACAAATGTGGTAAATCGCATGATCTGGGTAATCAATTCTGATCACCAGAACAGAAAATTACATGATCAGGAAATGACTCACGCAGTAATCGAATTGTTTCTCGGGCTGTAAGGTATGCAACATCATCTTGTTAAAACTACATGTCATCCACACTTTGCAATTTAGGCACAATAAACTGGATTATTATGTTGTGATAGCGAGTACCATTGATTGTTATTGCCTGACTATCCACGTTTCCGAAGAAGAATGGTCTAATGAAGCCTGCAGCCTAAAATTCACATCAAACATTGACAAGTTGTGGATGCATTTGTTTCTCAACAACTACTTGTAGATTTTATAGAATCCAAATGCAACAATTTTGTTAATTAACCAAGTCATCAAGGTAAAAATGAACCTCATAGCTGAACATGATTTTGTAAGAAAAATCAGCATCCTTGCACTTGTTGTTCCATAATCCTTTCAATGAACTTTATACGCTGTGTATGTCCAGAAGCTTAGCTGTCCATAGCTCTTGAGTCAATTGAACTATGTAAGCATGAAGATGCAAATATTTTATGAGAATGTGCTGTAGAGATTCTCAAAATGTCCAATTCTTGACAACATTGCACAAATTGATGTCTCTGGACTCTCAGGAGCTGCTTCCATGTTTTGTGTTAAAGGACGACCAAAGTATTTAAGATCATTAACTGACCGGGTCTACATACATTTTTCAATAAATTTCTTGACAGTTGAAGAAGTTATATCAGTATTTCAACCATATTTTATACAAAAATTGCGAACTATGGCTGCCAAACGTTCATTATTTTACAAATATTTCTCAACAATAAAAATATGTTGGTCTTTCATATAGAAATCGATATTTAATAACCTTGAGCTGTCGGCTGTCACGCTGACAATTTTTTCGTTAGCAACACATAAATGGCGTTAAAACTCATGTAAATTTTGGGACATCTTTATATATATAATATATATATATATTTATACATAAATATATTTATATATATATATATATATATACATATAAATTCATTTTGTTTTTTATTGATTACCTAAAAAAATATTTTATATGAATAATTTCATAACAAATAAATAAATAAATTACCTTTTTGTGGTCATGCATTGTTGAATAATCTTCAGACTTCATAATATACAGGCTTCCTTTCCTTACAGGTCTAGTAAGAGGTTTATCAGGTTTTCGAATAGGTTTTGTTTTTTCCTCCGCACCACTCTCACTATCAGAACAATCACTTATATTTTCATCAGCCTGTTAATAAAATAAGTAAGTTTATAAGAGTTACAAAAAGTAATATCCTTAATAAATTCATGCATAGAAAGATTAAGAAATTTAGTGTTGTTGAATAGACAATGATATCGGTGAATTGAGAAGTAACAAGGAACTCTCGGAAAATGGTCCACGTGAAAAATTAAATCAAAGATATTAAGATTACACTGTTTCTAAACTTACAGAATCATCTGATTTTTCATCTTCACTGGATGCGCTCTCATCAGAGGGACAAAATTCACTGTCACTGTCAGAGACGTCTGAGCCATTGGTTTCCAATTCTAAAACATATTTATCATACAAAAGTAAAAATAATTTCTTTGACAATGTGAGAATACAAGTAAAAAAAAACTTACGTTTCTTAATTTTGACTCTCAAACGGTGAGGAGTTTTCTGAATCACAAGAGCCTTGGTACTCTTGGGGGTTCCTAAAAGAGATTTTCGTCCTCTGGTGGCTGGTGTCCCGAGAACAGTTTCCATCGCTTTCCGAGCCATATCTTTTTTTCTGTGAATTGATTTAAAACCAAACAATTGTTTTCCTTCTACATCACCATCAGCAAAAAGTGCTGAAACAAAAATAGAGGAAAATAATTATTTACAGATAACATGTAATTCTAACAACTTAATGGCAATACATGATTTGGAATGCAAATAAAACTTAACATTACAAATAGTAATATAAAAATTAACATTAAAAGAAAATCGTAAGAAACATGAACATGGAGTTTTGAGAAACTTATAAAAGCATTAGCAAAAGCACATAGGATTGTACTAATTTTATTATATTTCAATGATGAATAGTTAATCAGTGAGAATGTTTTAAAACTTGAGATCCCTTACATGTAGGTCTTTCAATTTGCTCCATATCTTCATCAGTATCAGAACATACAGCATTGTTGACAGATAACTTCTGAAGCATTTCGGAGGCTTCTTCAGCTTTGGAGGCCGCCTTGTGCTTCAGCCTCATCCCTCGACGAACACCAGAATTTCCAAGAGGAGATTCACAATTATCTTTGGCAATTTTACTGTAGCTGATATCTTGTAAAATAACACGAGGACATAGTAAATGTTTGCTATTATATTCACACCAGTTAGATAATTTGACAGGAGAAGTAACATCGTGATCACTTGAATCTTTACATAATTCGGATTCAATAACCTTTTTAATTATATTTGTATCATTATTTGATTTATGAATTTCCTCCTCGTCTTTGTATTTAGTTGTATCCTCGCTGGAACTTCTGTGTGATTTTCTCTTCATTGTTAGTCTTGTCGGTTTAGTTTTTGGAGTGGAGTTGAGGTTGAATTCTTCGATGAAGGAATCATCTTCTTTGTAGCATACTTTTGACTTCCTTCGATTGGATTTAGGAGTTTTGAACTGTTTTAGCAAATTGAAAATAAATAACAAATAAAAACACCCAAAAGTAAATAGACACCAATGAAATATCAGTAAAGCTTGAGGAGGTGCAAAAAATAACTTTAAAATATTTTACTTTGGTTAAGTATAACTAATAGCCAAATTTAGCTACATATTTAAAACAATTTATTTATATATCTTTAAAAAAAATTGTTTATATTCATTAATTTTATAACGAATAAATAAATAAATAACCTTTTTATTGTCATGCTTTGTGGAAAGGTCCTTGGACTTCATAATATAGTCAGAGTTTCTCTTTTCTTTCCTTAAGGGTTTTGTGAGAGATTTATCAAATTTTCGAATTGGTTTTTCTATTATCTCCACATCACTCTCACTATCAGAACAATTACTTTTAGTTTCAGAAGTCTGTAAATAAAATAAGTAAGTTTAGGAGAGTAAAAAAGACTAAAATTCTTAATAAACAATTAAGAACTTTAGTGTTGTTGAAAGGACAACGATATCAGTGAAATGAGGAGGTACAAGGGACTCCAGGAAAATGGTCCACGTGAACAATGTAATCGAAGATATTAAGATTACACTGTTTCTAAACTTACAGAATCATCTGATTTTTCATCTTCGCTGGATGCGCTCTCATCAGTCGGACAAAATTTACTGCCACCATCAGAGAAGTTAGAGTCATCAGTATCAGCATGAGTCATGGTTTCCAATTCTAAAACATATTTGTTATATGTTAATTTCGTCAATTTATTTGTGATGTCCTGGTGTAACCCTGGATGTAGTTTGTTGGTTGCAGGATTCAGATGTGGTTCTAATCAGAAGGTCGGCAAAATATTATTACGTGTTCAAGATATTTGTTAACAACTTTACAAGATGGAATTTGCGCATGGTCACTGGTTAAGTGTCGAAGTCTCTCTGTGCCGCGTGACGCGCTGGGAGATCTTTAGATAGTTTTGGTTATTGTTGCACCACCGGGTAATTGGTACCTCGGACGGCGCTGACGTGTCCGATCTTACCAATGAATTGTAGCTCGATGCATGTGCACTGGGCACCACAATAATAAAAATAATTTCTTTAATAATGTAACAAGTAAAAAAAAAAACTAACTTTTCTTGATTTTAATTCTCAAACAGTGAGGAGTTTTTTGATTTACAAGAGCTTTGGAACTCTTGGGGGTACCTAAAATAGATTTTTGTCCTCTGGTGGTTGATGTCCCCTTCAGTTTTTCATGAAATTTGGGAGTTCTTAAGCTCTTGCGATCACTCGAATCTTCACATGATTCTGATTCTATAACCTTTTTATTTATATTAATACCACTATTTGATTTATAAATTTCTTCATTGTCTTTAGTTTTTGGAGTGGAGTTGAGGTTGAATTCTTCGATGAAGGAATCATCTTCTTTGTTGCAAACTTTTGACTTCCTTCGATTGGATTTTGGAGTTTTGAACTGTTTTAGCAAATTGCAAATAAATAACAAATAAAAAGCACCAAAAAGTAAACAGACACCAACGAAATATCAGTAAAGCTTAAAGAGGTGCAAAAAATAACTTTAAAATATTTTTCACTAGAGTTACGCTCTCTGGTTAAGTATAACTAATAGCCAAATCTAGCTACGTATTTAAAACAATATATTTACAGATTTTAAAAAAAAAAATTGTTTATATTCATTAATTTTATACAGAATAAATAAATAAATTACTTTTTTGCTGTCATGCTTTGTGGAAAGGTCCTTGGACTTCATAATATTGTCAGAGTCTCTTTCACCCTTTTCTTTCCTTACGGGTTTTGTGAGAGATTTATCAAGTTTTCGAATTGGTTTTTCTATTATTTCCACATCACTTTCACTATCAAAACAATTCATTTTATTTTCATAAGTCTGTAAATAAAATAAGTAAGTTTAGGAGAGTAAAAAAGACTAAAATTCTTAATAAAAATTTAGAACTTTAGTGTTGTTGAAAGGACAACGATATCAGTGAAATGACGAGGTACAAGGGACTCCAGGAAAATGGATAGAAAATCGAAGATATTAAGATTACACTGTTTCTAAACTTACAGAATCATCTGATTTTTCATCTTCACTGGATGCGCTCTCATCAGTCGGACAAAATTTACTGCCACCATCAGAGAAGTCAGAGTCATCGGTATCAGCACGAGTCATGGTTTCCAATTCTAAAACATATTTGTTATATGTTTATAAAAATAATTTCTTTAATAATGTAACTGAGGAGTTTTTTGATTTACAAAAGCATTGGTACTCTTGGGAGTACCTAAAATAGATTTTCGGCCTTTGGTGGTTGACGTCCCCTTCAGTTTCTCGTGAGATTTGGGAGTTCTTAAGCTCTCGCGATCACTCGAATCTTCACTAGATTCTGATTCAATAACCTTTTTATTTATATTTTTACCACTATTTGATTTTTGAATTTTCTTCGTGTATTCGTCGTTGGAACTTCTGTGTGATTTTCTCGTTACTGTTAGTATTGCCGGTTTAGTTTTCTGAGTGAAGTGGTTGAATTCTTCGATGAGGAAATCATCTTCTTCGTAGCATACTTTTGACTTTCTTTGATTGGATCTTGGAGTTTCCATATTGACTACGAACTGTTTTTGCTTATTTCAAATAAATAACCAATAATAAGCACTCAAAAGTAAACAGAAACAGATGAAACGTCAGCTCAGCTTGAAAAGGCGCCCGAAGTACGCTCTTTGCTTGCGACCAACTTCAAGCCATTTCTAGCCAGGTGTATTTAAATGTCTTAATATATAATTGATTTTTATAAATATTTAATTTATATGTATTAATAATAAATAATAATTAAAACATTTTTTATTTGTAATTTTATTAAAAAAAAATAATGTGTCTATTATGTAATGTCTTTATTGAGAAAATTGTCAGTCATATAAACATTCGTTTTAAAGATAAATTTCGTTGTACAGGGCATAGAAAGATAATTTATATTTACAATTGAAATGAAACAATACCTACCTACATAATAACCACAAGTGTAACGAAACGATAAAAAAAATACAAAACTAAATTTAATTGTGTAAAAGTATGTTGTAAGTAAAAATCTTCATTTTCAAAAGGGATTGAAGTATTTTTGTTAATATTTATTTGACTTTACTAGGATTACATGTGAATTTGATTATTCTAAAAATATAAGGATATGAAATTAAAATGATGAGTTGTAAACTTACAAGGTACAAATATATGTATATAAAAATTATTAGTTATTAAAATGAACAAAGTTTTGTGTCTAGATATTTAAAACGGATAGGTTTATGAATAGTTGAGAGTTTGCAAATGAAATGCCAGATTGTACAGATGCAGTCAGAACTTACAATGCCGCTTGTTTTGAGAGTGTTTCATCGGGAGACCAGTGCTGTCAAGCTCGCGTCCTCTGCTCACCTCGGTCGGATGTCGTCCTGGCTAGCTGTCCGAAGTTTTCAAATAGATATTACCTCGACATATCCTTAACTTCGCCGAGATGCTCACGGCGGAGTAAAGAATCGCCTTTATGTCGGGGGTGAGGTCTCGCACGAGGTGCTGGAAGGGCAGTCTGCTGATGAGGAACTCCGTGTTCTTCTGGTAGCGACATATGTTTCTCAAGGAACGGCTTTGGGGAGACTTCACCGAGGTCATGCAGGCCAACAAGAGGAGCTTGAGAGGAACCTTGCAGCCGGGCGACTTGCGTGAAATTCGCTTCGTCGAGAGCATCTTCTTGCGAATAAATATTTCAAGTATTGAAGTTGACGGATCGATTGAACAAATCAAGTGCTTCAAGTTTGGTTTACTTTGTTATCTGTTATATTGTTCTGTGCTCGACTGGCGCTTGTGATTGGTAGTATATCATTGTCCTGTGAACAGTGGACTCGTTATAAGTGAACAGAATTATCACAAGTATGATGTGGGTAGATACAAGATATGTGGATATATCTACCAAAATTATTTATATTTATGGTATCACTGACAAAATGCTGCAAAAAATAACAAGTAATTAAAAATATATTGACAAAATAGATATTTGTTTTATCATAACAATCATAAAAAAATATAAAAATTATTTTCGTTACCAATTATTTGTTTGTTTAATTATATTCAATACATGTTGCGATCTCCTCGGAGATTTCTTGGCCAAAGGATGTAGAAAAATGCGACTATGGTAAGTCTGAGATATATTGAAATTTTCATTGAGCAAAAATCAATCTACTATGATAATAGCCATTGTGTGTTTGTATGTTTGTATGTGTGTATGTTTCATTTTTCCGTTCTGTATAGAATATCTTAAAAGATACAACGCTGATTTTTTGCACATAAGTTAAGTAAATTTTTCCGCAGCTATGTGCCGAATTTCAAGACGATAGGATAATATTTTCATTCATAAACTATAAAATATGCTTTAGCGAATTTCAATATGTACGAATTATATGATTCAGTTCTTCACCGTGAGAATATCAAATTTAGAACTTTTACAAAAAAAACAAATTTTAGACGCATCGTTCATCAAATACGTCATTTTATGACGGGCTACATTGCTAGTAAATAAATAAAAGTGATTAAAAATTGCGTTTGTCTTCTTGTTGTCATATGAAGCGACAACGAAAAAACGGTCGATAAATTTCAACGGTGGACATAATACGACCTCACACCTCTTTCTATTCACATTAAGGTACTTGAATTTTTCGAGTTATAGGGTCACGTTGGGTGAACCGATTGAGTTAGCTGGCCGCGATATACTAGTTTCCACTTATGCAGTAGTAAACAATTTAGTTGTTATATTGCGTTACAACTGAAATAACGATGTGCCCGAGTGTTATTTGTAAAAAAAGGAGATACTCGCGCAAACGTCCAAAACCTCGATGGATCTTTGAGTTGTAAATTTAGCGTGATTGACGTGCCCCGATGGTGTAAAATACACATAACATACATATAAATTCTTGGCAATATATTTTATTCCATTTCATGAAGAATGTGGACTATTTTATTGACATTTCTTCTCACAAAAGGGCTGTCAAGTATTTTTTTTTATCTTCAAAATACTATCTAGATCTAGATACAAGTCTGTTACCAAGACATGTGACATGCTGAATAGAAAGGGGAACAGGCACAACTTTATAAGAAAGATTTTGTAATCTGTCTACGTTTGACCTATTTATTTATTATTAAAGCGTTACACATTTTCATACCATAAGGTATGTCCAACGATGTTATTTAGGGTTCATTTTGCTAAGAAAGCATTTAAGTCTTGTCAGTACGAGAAATGCATGCAGAAAATGCATATTTAGTGGGATAAAATTTAAGAAGGTCCATCACAGGAAAATAGGTTAAATATGTTTACAAAGATTCATATGCCTAATAAATAAGTGCTGGCATAGAAAAGATATCTAAAAAATAAATAAGTGTCAATGATGAAAACAAAAATATTTTCCAAATTTATTTCACATGCAATTGATTTTTTTAAAGAAGTTGAAGCAATCGTAATCTTAATATTAATAAATAGTTACTATTTTTCAATTCTGATGCATGGAATCCGAAGAAATGGAGTTATCTTCAGGGAATAGACATTGAAGCTGAAGATTTGATCGTGAGCGAACCTGTTATTGAACATTATTACTTCCAATATTCCAGTCAACAAATGCAGATTCAGTGTTTCCAATATGCATGAACTTAAAAAGCATGTTGCTAAATTAAAGACATACTTAAGGTTTTTTTAAAACTGTTAAAGGTACTTAACAAGGAAGAGAAATAAGATTGAAAACTCGGTGGAGATTCACCAAGTGCTATGTCGTCTCAGTTCTTCCTTATGGAGTTGAAGCTTAGACACTTAAGATAGCTACGATGCGAAGAATCGAGGCGGCAAAAATAATATGTGTTGATCGCATCACAAATGAGAGTCTTGCCCAGAATGCGCAAAGAAAGCAAACTCCTGACTATGATAATAATGCG
The DNA here is from genome assembly GCA_022113835.1 of Atopsyche davidsoni. Classification (NCBI taxonomy): domain Eukaryota; kingdom Metazoa; phylum Arthropoda; class Insecta; order Trichoptera; family Hydrobiosidae; genus Atopsyche; species Atopsyche davidsoni. Next base: position 6,251,870 of record JAILWY010000021.1, read on the forward strand.
TAAGGTTTTGGCCTTCTTTTTGGAAACAGTACATATAGCATCCTACCAAGGTAAAATCGAAGGAAAAAGGGCATTGGAGGGAGAAAACTTACGTGAACGCAGAAAGTTGGAAGTACGGCCGAATTAGTGAGACTGGTCCAGGATAGGAATATATTCAATGAAATGGTCACCAAACTTCTACGAGGAGAGGCACCATGAACACAGCGATGTTCATGGTCGGATACAATAAGCAAACATTCACACTAAATCTAATAAATATTATATCAGTGCAATTTCTCGCTGTACGCGTACAAAGCTTGATTTCGATCGTACTGTACCAAATAAATGCCCGTTTCAGACTAACGCAAGTTTAACACTATGATTCAGTTTAATTTTTCATTCGACTGATTATATTTTCTGATTTACTTGAAATGATTCGGCTACACCCCTCGCTAGTCCCGGAGCAGTGCTGTGTCGCGTCTCTAGTCCTGGAATAGACGCGACATACCGCTAGGAATTTCTTTGGAAGCTATTGAGCTGTAAAACTAGATGTCACCTTATTGTTCCTTCTCTGGAGGTACTTACTCTGGATAAAGGATTCAAGATTCGCCCTTTGATATTCGCGAGAAATTGAATTCACAAATACCTCGACGGGATCCTTACAATTTATACCGACAGAAGCTGAATTAAACATTGAACAAAAGTAAACATGGTCGCAGGGTCCGAATTTTCAATCTTAAAATGGAAATTGAGGATTATTATTTTGGCAACTATTGTAATTTGATTTCGATTTAAATATGAAACGTGCGAAAATTTTAGATTAATAACGAATCTTTGTGCACAATTAATGATTCAATTTTGGTTCTGTGGTTTTCACGTTTTTGGTGCCACAAAAGCCACGGTGCGTTAAAAAAGGGGCGATCAATTTTGTATAATTTAAATAAAAACAATAATTTTTTACAATTGCTTAAGTTTAGGTTGAAAAATTAAATATTTCGGTCGTATGAAGTGTCTACAGTATTTTTGTAAGGGTATCACTTGTTGGATGCGCGGACTTAAAGCGGTTTCTATTGCGAGGAAAATCTCCTAGATCCTGCGATAAAAACACCGCTCACAGATAAAAACTTGTTTACGAGCTTTCGAGCTTCGTTATTCAATAGACAATAGAATATTTATTTCGACGATTCTTTTCACTCCGCATCCAATAAACAAAAAAACAAATCTAAATAAAATGTTAAAACACGAGTAGCAATTTTCAGTCACATGACAATAAAAATTTTGAGGTCTCAAAGAGAAAGGAAATTAACGTGAAAAAAATAATGTATCATGTGTGAATTGTGAATTGAAATGTGAATTGTGTATTAATTAGCAGCACATATTGAAAATATTATCAGGCTTTACTTTGTTTCGTGGTGAGAATCGCTCATCAAGGGATGGCCGCGGGGGCGAGAGGGGGGGAGAGGGGAGGGAGGGGGCAGGGCGGGAGGGAGAGGGAGCTATCCCGGAGCCGGCGCATGCGCTCCCGCTCTCTCCCGGACCTGCTCGCAATCCGCACTGCCATTTGGACTCGGCCAGGAAGATAATTTAGCTGTTCTCAAATTATTTATGCACAATATATATTTAATATATAAGAGATGTTTACAAAAAAATATGAAACACTAAAACTAATTAGAGAATAAAAAAAATTAAAATTTACCATGAAAGGTTACGGACAAATTTATAAGTAACCAGTGTTTATTTTTAAAAAATATTTATTTTATGTTTTGAATCGAGGTGTGAATAGAAATAATATTGAAAAATTGGACACCTGCAGCCTCGGAGGGAGGGGTGGGGGAGGGAGCGGGAGCGGGAGCACAGTGCGAGCGCGCGAGGCCTCAGGTGCGAGCGGAGGCGCTCGGGCCGCTGGGGCCGCGCGGGCCGCTCAGTGCCGAGCCGGCAGCGGGGTCGATAGCACCCGCCGGCTGGAGTCGCAGCAGCCCGGAGCCGAGCTGAAGGCATTCCGGCCAGGCCCGCCACAGGGGCAGCATGGACGCCGGCCGGGGCTGAGGCGCCGCGGGGCGCAGGCCGCACCACGAGCCACCCCACCCCACCCACCTGTGCTCACCGCGCTCATCCGCGCCCACCGCGCTCACCTGCGCTCACCTGCGCTCACCTGCGCTCAACAGGTATGCCCCAGCTTCTACGCTCTCCGTTCAGCATTCATCATCAGTGATTGTTTTTTTTTTTTTTTTTTTAATACTAAAAAAAACACAATGCGCTCGTTCCGCGAAAATGCGATTTTTCATATTTGTTATATTCATATCTGGTTTGTTATTATTTCTTGCGACGCTCTTCATCGCTTATTGTGAAACAATAAAACTGGATTCAAGCATGCGTATCAATTTTAACTACAGTGAAATTTAAAGAAATGTATGATAATAATTTACATTAAAAAAATAAAAAATAAACAAGTAGCCATTGAGCAGTACGAGTATGCTCTGAATCGAGTGTTATAATGACGCCGCAGTGATAATAATGTATAAATTGAAAAAATATCACAGATATTTTTTTGAAATTACTTATAAATTAAAAAAAAATTGTAGAAAATAAGTTATGACTTTTTTAAAATAAAAGAAAAATTTTAAATAACCCGGCCTTTGTTTAAACAACAAGGTTTTGATAACAAAGAAAAACCAAATAAAATATATTTTGTATTACGTATTTTATTAGGTAAAAAAATGTTTTTGTATTAAAATCATTTAACGAATGCTTGCGTTGAATAAAAAAAAATTATTGTCAACAACTTCATCCGTAAAATGATAACATATTATCTCTGCAATAATTTATATTGCGTTTGGAGTTTTTCATATCCGCAAAGAATAAGGAAAACCGTATAGTGTGCATATAAATATTAAAATGAAATATTACATGGACCGTGATAACGATATGGTTATTCAGGTTTACACAAGAGTGAAGTCCCTCCTCTGATTTTCATTTCCCCGGTATTCCAGCAGGTGTTGAATTTCTAAGGCCCGGAGATAATTAGAGCCGGCGTGGAGTCTTTCCGCCCGGTATATAAATATTTGAGTAATATTGATGTTTTTTCTATGTAAATGAAATCTGCGTTAGACAACTGAATATTCCTGAAATTTAATGTCTGTAGCTTGATTTAAAGACAGATTTTAAATTAAAATGATTTATAAATATCGTGAAATCTTACTAGATGCTTGTAAATATTGTGTTTACTTATTGATGGCTTTTAGAGAATTAAAATTAATTAAAGATCGAATGGGGTTTTGTAAAATGATTATGCATTTAATTAAATCCATTGTTATTTAAATTAATAACAAGTCATTTGTATAAAGCTTTTAGTAGTAAAATCTAAAATCATTTTATTTCAACAGTCCTATTTTTTAACGATTTTATATAAAATAACTAGAAAGAAAAACGTGAAGTTAGTTTTACGCGTCTGAGAAAAAATTATACTGCTGCGTAAATTGATTTTAACTTATTTGGTTAAATTAATTTAAATTAGCTTTTTCTTGCTTTAAAATTTTTGGCTCCATGCCAACGGAATATTATATAATAACAGAATATTTAATTTGCTGTTGATGCACGTTCATTCAAACGTAAATAATCTATTTTTAATCAAAACCATTTTATACAACGCGATGGAATCAATATATTTAATAATTTATGATGCCACCACCAAACCAAAAGTAGTTTCAGGATTGAAATTCTCTGTACTGTGGTGTAGAATTATACAAAAATGAATAAAAAAAAACGCTTCAATCAGTGTTTTGAAAGTCGACACGAATGTTAAAATTTGTAGGTAACTTGATTTTTATTTCAGATTACGATAATTTTCTTGAGTTTTTATCGTCTTAACTTTTTATAGAAACTTAACGGAATAAAGTAATTCACGAAAGAAAATTACAATCGACAGGTCGGCAAAGACCCTCTCTTGTAAAACGACCCAGTTTGCCTGTTTTGGTGATGATTCAGATAATTTGATATTTTGAGAATTTAGCACAAGGAATAGTAAGAAATAATAACAAATATTTTCTTTTGAACAAATTTTGTTGAAGTTTTTACTAAATTTGTATTGAATGTTCTGAGATATGCACGAAAGTAGCTTTGGTGTACCGAATATGTACTAAATTTATGACATAAATTAAAACACTGAAGACCGATATTATCACTTCAATCAATAATTTCGTTATTTAAATATATATTACACACCCAAAATATTAATTAGATTTGAGAGCAGAGATTAATAGACAAAAGTCACGAGAATATTAGGTTCATTTATTTCTAAAATTTATACAATTAAAAGATCGGTTACAATTTTTTGTTAAAAATATACGATTAATGTTACAATGAAGAATCAATTTTTCAAACTGTATTCGTACTGTTGTGAAATTTTCAAAATATTTTCAAAGCATTAATAGCCCCGGATTAGGGATTTTGTAAAATTGATTTTGGTTTAATGACATCAATCAATACCATTGATCAATCTGAAACATGCGATTTATTAGTCGGGGCTTCGATCTAACCAAGTGACGAAAATTTAAGAGAATGTATGCAATTTTGCATAGCGATTAAATGTATTGTTGCAGAATTTATTAGCTCGTATCGTATAATTTACGCGGTATAGCATAGATCTTATGATATGTAAATGTATGCAAAAATTATTTGATTAGTTGGTTAAGGTACGTTCACACTTAGAATATTAGAATCTATTAGAATCCCAAGAGGATAAACCTCAAATTGGCCAAAACACTTTTCAGAGCAAGCATTTTACTCTATTATTAATAATATTTTGCACCTCTAAGGAATCATAATCAAACACCTCGGTTTCAACGTTTATAAATTGTATCATCAACTCAATAAAATAAATAAAAGTATAGCAGAAAAAAATGCGTTTATCTTAGTTTCAAAGATAACAAAATGAACTGCTGTACGTATATTATTCAAAAATAAAATATGCGATATTTCCAAAAACATCGCATTAAAATTATTTTCCTTTTACAATGCTAGCTTTCTCGCTTGACTTTTACCTTTAGTATTTGGGCGGGTATTTTAGTTGGAATCCTGAAGCTATTTAGGAAGAAGATATTTAAATCCAGTGTGAAAATCTGTGTAAAACTGTAAATTGGGTATGCTGAGTTGGTTCTCGGGCCGAATTGCCATATATTATCTACGTGAGTTGTTTCTTCCATTACGTATGGAGGCCTCTCCGACAAATGAGTGGTTCGGGTTAATATATTTGACTTGTAGTGGACAGACGCTGCATAATTCAGTAGGGTGTCTACCCCTATACCCCCGGCAAGTACCACCTTAGATTAGATACTAGCAGAGATCGGCGATAGGCTCGATTCAAAGACACGCGTTTAATTTTTAAAGTAAGTAAGAGAACCTTTATTTACAAAATTATCCTTCATAGCCGATATTTAAATCAGGGTTTTTATTCAAGAATGACGTTTTTGCGATCCTGTATAGTTTACGTACTTAATTATTAAAATAAATCAGTAAATTTTATAATAGCATTTAAAAATATTTTTAGGTAATAAAAAAAAATATTCAATTTAGTGAACAAAGATGAAATAACTAATAATTTGGCAATTTTATCGTGCCAGGCGGGTTGGTGGCTAGATGAAAAATTGAATAGAAAGATGCACTGTGGGTGTGATTTTCCGGCTTTTACCTTACCTGTATATATAAAACTTAAATGAGAGGAGAATTGAAAATAGGCTTCATTTTTTATGAAATCCTTTTTTATCATAACTCACGGAATTTATACAATTTTTTAAATATAAATGCGATCTTATGCAACATAAAAACGTTAGTACAAAATATTATAAAAATATAAAAACTTAACTATGAGTTGAACAACTGTATATGCTTGAAGATTCTTAGTGACTGAAATGGTGTGATCAAATACAATAAATCATGTCACGACGCAAGAGATCACAAAAAAGTAGTCTTTCAATTTTATAATTTGAACTGAAATTATGTTTACTTATTATATAAACAAGGAAAAAGCCTTGGCGTGCTCTTTGAATTCACCCACAAACTTGTAATATAATTTAAAATTGAGGCAAGAAGAGTGTCTCCTCCTGATGTGTATTATATTAACAGAAAATGTGACATTAACAAAATATAATGGACTTAAACTATTTGCTCAGTTACTATCACATGTTATTGTTGTGTAAACGTAGGAAGGCGTTAATCAAACTTTGTGCTGTTGCAAGTCGACCTTTGCCTACTTAATTTAGGTCATGAATATTCAGCTTGTCTTGTTAAATAAGTTTGGTGGTGACGGTATGTTAAAATATTTACGTAATCGACCGCCGCCGATGACTGTCAATCAATATCACAACGAAAAGCAGTTTTTAAAGTCAATATGTTTTACTGCTTACCAGTAATGATTATTTCCACTTACACACTTCCCTTGTCCAGAAAATTTAAAATAATAAAACCAATTTCGTTGCCAAGTCAACAAAGGCAATAAATAATCACAACTTTTAGGGGTGACCGTTTCTGCGAAGTTTCAACAGAACGATGGGCTATTGCAATTATTTGTATGTTTATTTGACTCGTACACATTTATTATTACATTTCCCTATCAATAAATATCGAACAATACATTTGCAATGCTTTTGATTTATGTCACAAATATTTTAAATACTTTTTAACTAAAGATTCTAATGAATAAAAATATTCATTATTATATAAATCAATTTCTTGTCTAAGTATGAATATATGAAGAATGTGACCTTCGTAAAAAAAGGGTTTATAAAACACACCGACTTTTTCTTAGAAAGTTGCTGAAAGCATTAATTGGCTTAAAAAATGTAATCTTATGTGGTTATTAGAAATATTTCAATAAATGAATTAGTTATATGATTTCATTTCTGACAGTGGATGGATTCTTGATTAAACCCATGTTTACTCATGACTGATGCTTTGATATATATTATTTTATAGATAATTAATATTTTGGTTAATGTAACGAAGACAAAGTTAGTTCAAGTTCACACTAATTTAAGATGCTGAAGCATGCAGCTTGAAGAAACAAACATGTTGGAGTAATTTTGAGAGAAAAATAAACACACGATTGAGAGTTAATCCATGCTTCCAATAGAAATTTCACCTGCAACACATTTAATAAGCTTTGTATTTGAATTCGCTGCTTTCGCAAAATCTTAAGATTTATTCCGCATTTTATAATTTAACCATAGTAAGTTGCCTTCCCAAGAATGATCTATTATAAGTAATTATGATACCCTGTACAGTGTTTAAAAAAAAGTACTTTTGAACGCCATTTGCGTCTAGATAATAAATAATTGTGCATATATTCTAATGAGTAAATAGGTTGATCAATTATATCTTTGGCTATAGGCGTTTTATTTATGGATTAGTATTTTCAATTTTTCCACAGAAGAATTGCAAATAAATATTTAAACTGTTAAGTTAGTTAAAAATTCACTATTTTAATTTGATTTCAACAGTTTTTTTTTCCATAAAATATACCACTAAATCAGATGTTTTTACCAAAACAATTGCCATTAGAAGTGTGCATATGCGAAACTCATCAAACATCAGCACGAATCATCAGACCAAAATATCGCATAAATTTAATATTTTGAATTTTTTATTACAATATGTACAGTTCAATAAGCAAGAAATTTTCTAATAATATCTTTTTCTCTGAGTGCTTCTCCTCATAGAAGGTTGATGACCATTTCACTGAGCAAATGTTTGTCCTGAGCCAGTTTGTCCCGATATCCACCTGCATACATTGCGTCTTTTCCCTTAGATTTTACCTTGGATAATCATCAGCCTAGGTAGGTTATATTTATTATCGAAAAGTATGGCCAAAATAGGATGCCTTACGGTTTTTTACCATTAGTAAATGTTTTATGTTTACTTTTGAACGAGTGCGGAGGTTTTTGTTCAGATGTCTTCACGACTCGCCCTCCCCCGCACTTCCCGAGTCACGCTCCGTAGCAACTGGCGTGACATCTCCAGCACTCTCTTCAGATTCTAAATTAACAATCTCGAGGCGAGTCCCCAGCCACGCCTTGCGAATCATTTAATCGATTTTATTACTTAAGAATCTCAAAGATCCTCTCGAATAATGGCGACGTGCAAGTAAATTATAATATTAATTAAGTTGCGGGATCCGCGGGTAGTTGCCGTGCCGGAAGGGCGCGGCCGGCTGGGGAGGAATTTTAATTCTGTCGAAATTAAAAAATGTTTTTAAAATAAGATTTATCAGTTTTCGCACTTTTGTCTCCGGTCCCTGAAGAATCATTATTCGTAAAGTTTTGTTTGTGCAAAAAAGCAGTACCAAAATTCAAGTAGTTTTACACTATATAAAAATCAAAATATATTCAGGGTACACATACAATACTCTCGCGTGTAAATTAATGTAAATTTTAATGATATTGGGTACTAAACACTTTTGCTTATAGAATTTACAAAAATATATTTTTTTACTGTCAAGTCGCAAACTTTTAATCAATCTTAGTTTCTGATATTTAATGCGATTTATCAAAATATGAATAATTTGGATAAAATATAAGAACTAAGCGATATACACAAATCAAAGGCTTAATATAATTTTAAACAAGTTATATTATAGCAAAGAATATAATTTTTGTGTTTTTTTTTAAACAAAGCTAAATTATAGCACAGAAAAGAAGATAACAGATAATAAGATAAAATAAATTGAATCGCCCACACCACATGACTAAGTAGATTTTTGTTGTGTTTTAAAACGAAGAAAGAAAATTACTATAAAAAGCGGAAGACAGTGGAAAATCCACTGATGAGAAATTAAAAGACGCTGTTTATTTATTGTTCTACAAAGAAGAAAGAAAATGCGAGGCTGTTCATGGAGCTTGACATGAAAGAGCGTTTCAGATAAACCCACCAGACAGGGAGGGGCTGGAAAATTTCAAAACTCGCATACGAGAGCTCAGAGTCGAAGGGAAGCAGTCTCATGTTTCATGTGATATTCACGCAAGAAGCTTTTTGAAGGATGGTGTTTATATTGGCGACACAAGCGCTTTTAATTGGAATCAACCTCATCGTAAATCACTAACATCAGACATTGATTGAGAAAGGTGCTGATTTTTCCCAACATTATTGATTTGTAATGAAACCAACACATCTATACCATTAAACCAAGTAAAAAGTGAAATACACTTATTTTGTTTTATAATTTAAGAACAATATATTGAATACCTAATATTTGTTAAAAAAAAAATTGATGTTAATATATTGTCTCAAAAGCTTCGAGATTACATATTAAGGAAAAAAAAAAACAAACATCAGTGCGTCCTTCAATGCCATTATATCACAAAGTTCTCTGAAGAACTGATTTGAAAGGCATTGTGAAACCCCTCGGATCCTGTCCACCCCACCCCCTCGCATTATCACAGCCTTCAACTTATCCACTAGGCCATACTATTTTTTTTCCAATACGAGAGATTCCAATCGAGTACCCAATATATTTATCAGAACTTTTGGTAATTCTGGGAATAGTTGAACAGAGTGAATATGTTGCTAACAATATTGTATATGTGTATTGAAATTTTCATTGTATTAAAATTCAATTGAAATAAGATAAAATGTAAAAAATAAATATAGCTATATAGTACGTACAACTTTTGTTTAAAATATGGAGTTGAATTAAGTAAGCCTCGACGCGCTTCATAGTATCATTCCTGTTTTTGAGTAAACTTCCAGGTTTGTGGTTAGGTCTAAATGGATCACAAATGAATACTCGTCGTGGTTATCTTAATATATAATGAGCAGAGTTTGTCTGTAGTACTTTCACAAAATTCACTAGAAAATACGTATGTAATGATGATTATCTTCTTTTCGGTTTGCGCAAGTAACAGTTACATTCTCCATAGCAGTGCGATCTAAAACCAACAAAAGTTTACTTATTTAAATAATAACTATTAACGTGATTTAAATAGGAAAGGTGTGTGCTTTCATGAATCGTTGATAAGTTTATCAAAATCATATTACGTTAGTTAGATGGATGAGAATTCGAAGTGTGCCTCGAGTGACGAGCCGTCCTCTTGCGTGATGTGCTGCGTGGGACGAAGGGGGACGAAGGGGGCCGTCACAAGTTTCAGACCTGAGCCCACCTGTCCTGTGACCTCAAGGGTTGTATTGATTCAATTACCGTCACCTGTTATGATTTCCAGCGAATTCGCTTTACTAATTGTGACGGACGGAGTGAAGTTACCGTTCATACTGTTGCGTCATCATTGCGATGATTCGGTAGAATGAAAAGCTCCACCATGAGGCATCTCCATACTAGCAATGGATAACATATCCATTAATTTGAATAAATATGTATGCTTCAATAAATCAAATTTAAATCATAATTCATTCTTTGAAAATTACATTTTCTACTGTAATTTTTTATATAGTCTCCTCTATGTCTGGTCTATAGTCAAGATTGTTGTTGCATGTAAAAAAATGATAAGAGTTATAGTTATAGTACTTCAGTAAATATAGATTGACATAAAGAAATTTAAAATGATAATATAAATTTTTCATGTAGATACAACAGTAGATATTTGTTTGTACATAAAGAAATTTACAATTATAGTTCAAGTTTGACGAGTAATAACTGAGAAAAAATATAATGCCACAGACTTTTTTGTTTTCCAATCGTTTTATTCTAATGACTCTGAATACTGACCTCTCTTAAAATGTACATTACCATTTCGATCAATCTATTACATAAAGTGCTTTTTCCAAGCTAGCGTGTTGTGTTTTAATGATATATTGACGATGGGGTAGATATGATGTCCCAGGAAAGCAGTTTTTTTTACGTAAAACAATATGATAATATAAATATTTTTTTATGTAAAGAAAGGAAGAAAACAGTTTTTCGTTCAGATTTTTAGAGCCAGCAGCGCCAGTAATATTTTTTCTCTATCTTTTGTAATGCGAAATCTATAATCTAATATGAAAAATATGATCATTGCCAATAATAAGATTTCTAATTTTAAGAAAAAGCAGTCGCCAGGGAAGAGAAAAAACGTTTCATAAAAAAGACAAAGAAAAGCTCATTTTCGCCGTTCAACGTTTTCATTTTCTGAGATTTTTTTGTGAAATCTGTGGAAAGGCCTGATAGAATATTTCTGTTCCGAATGATCGTTTTCTCGGCTTTCTTCTGCGAGAATGAGATTACTGTATTAGGCTTCTGTTCATCAGAATATCATATTCTCCACCAGAGTTTATTCCCCCGGAATGCGATGGATCAGCTGACTAATAATTCAGACAAAGTTATTTATAGTTATTCGGTGCAAATGTATTTAATTATTCTAAGGCTTTTACTGTTTAAAGCACCGTTAAATTAATACCGTAACTACAGCTGATTTATTTAAAAAATATACGATCATGTTTCGCTTAAAATAGCTTTTGATAAACCTTATATTTTTGGAAAAAAAATATATTGCGTAGATAAATTATTACAAAACTTAAATAAATAAACAAAAACTAGAAGCTATACACGGTAAAAAATATATAACTTAAATTACAGTTAACGGGGTTTTTTTTAACAAATTGTGTCCTAATTAATAAGAGACCAAAAAATTAGACATAACCTCAACTTCTGTCATAATGTGTGCGATATATTTTTCGTTATAATAAATCAGATTAAAAGTAAATCATAAGTGTTCAGCTGTATAACGCATTTAAGGTACAAAGTTTAATTGTAGCCTTAAAGTTATTTATGGCAATGATAATAAATCGAGTATTCTTTACTTTCTTTGGTATAAATTTATTAGTTACGCAATATTTATAATTTTTCAAAAAGTAAAAAGTGACACACGAAAAATATTTTTTATTATCTAAATATCAAATGCGTGAAAAAAATAGTGTGAAAAAAAACCAGTACTCAGAGTCAAGAGACAATACATTTTTTTAAAACATAATTTTATTTACAATGTTTCCTGATACTTTTATTTTCATATTCGTGTTTACGACATACACCACGTTCATATTTTACGATGCATTTTTCATTGTAATACAAATCAACGTAAACCTACGCATAATAAAATTCATACGAATAAAGATCTAAGTATCATGTTTAGGAATCCATGAGGATCCATTATTTTACAACATTGTAAGTATTTGTAAGTTATCTATAGAACATCTGCTTGATAAAACAAAAGTAAAGTAAATATATACAAAGTAATTTCCGAACGATCGAAATTCGCTTTCTTATCTTTCATCTAGACGAGAAAACCGAATGGACAAAAAGTAATTCCAATTCGTCCGATCGTGTTTCGTATTTCATATTTTGGGTCTTGGATTTGGGTATTGTATGTTACCATTTTCTCTTTTACAATGGCCATTACCGCATTGCCTAATGACCGGTCAGGTAACGAAGGCGTATGCGCGAGATACTACAAGAGCTCCGTTAGCGTAAAACTTTACGTAAATAGTGATTTATTAACCAGTATTTAAAACGAATTTCCCACGTATAACTGACGGATGAAATTTATTGTTAAAAGCGATACTGCGATCATTTTGGGCTTATAATTTAAAAAGTTTTCGATCAATAGCTTTAAAAGGATGAGAGCAGAAAAGCTGGTGCTTCGAGTCGGCTTTGGAGGCTTTGTGGGAATCGGGTTTGATTTCTGATCTGGATATTTTGATACAAAAACTTTTGAATAATGTTAAACCTCTAATTTAAATGATAATTGCATTAATCATTTTGCTGCACTATTTAAAAAAATCTACTTAATTTATATTTATTTTATTAGATAATATAACATATTTTTGAACTTATAAACTTAATTTTAATGTACTATAGAAATAACGTCTATACTTCGGTTATTCAAAAAAAATGTACCAGTTTTTACTGTTTTCGGAAATAAAAGCAGACCTCAGTATTTATAATTACTTTTTATCTAAAAATATAGTTATGTATTTATTAGCACGAAATATGTAGTACAATATTCAATAATCTTTTAAAAATCAAACTTGTTGAACAAAATCTGGAAAAAGATTGTACAGAGCTTGCCGACATTTAAATGATTAAATACAACGCAAATAAAACATGTTGCAGAATCTAGTAATAATCTGCGGGTTGGTAATACAAAGAGATTCTGGACAGCATCCAAACACGCACAATTAGATCGGCGAAACATTAATCTAACATCCTGCCTTCAATTACTCGAATAAAGATGGCCTCTAAACCTCTAAACCATATTTTGTGCTTGTTATAAAAAAATGCCATGCGCTTGTTAAACTCCGATTAGCCGACAGCGGGTTTATTGCTTTGAAATAATTACATTTTGCCCAAATATATTGTTTTAAACAAAGTCATATTATTTTGAAATAATATAAGCGAGTGTTTTTGCATATATTACCATTTTCTGACCGTAGTCGTGACATTTATTATTTGAAGCATATCGGACTTTTCCCTCGGATGAATATGACTGTATGTTTTTCATAAGTGGCATTTGAATAATTAAAATAAGCCTGTCTTATCAGTAATAATATTTTGATGCGATAAAATCTATCATTAGAATAGACGTTTTACATTTTGTCAAGAAGCCTTCAGTTATTGCTTAAACGATTACTTTTTTACCCCATAGCAAGATTTAATGCGGGAATACATTTATTAAATGTTTAGAATGTAAATACCAACATTTTAAGTTTAAAAAGTTTTAATCGAAAAGCATTTATCATGCCAAAGTGACAACCTTGCTTTGGTAAATAATCTCCGCAATAATCTGAGAAAAGCAAGGGAAGTTCAAGCGTGAGGGTAGGGGGTTAATTTGAAACTGAATAACAATGCGCATATTCGCTCAATTTTCCTTTACAAAATAGAGGACTCTTTTATAAAATAAAATCATCTTGTTTAGAGACGTAACCGATTTATTTCACGCTTTAAAGTAACGATCGGGTCAATAAACGAGATGAGCCCCATAAATTATCTATTCATGGTTCCTCTTTCTTGTTATTTTCAACCTTCGCTCTTGTCCTCCGCTGTTTGCTTACTTAATCAAACGATCTTATCAAATGAAACAGAACGAAGGTAACTTGTAAGTATAAATATTTATGATTTTGTTTGTGTTTTCTCACGAATAAGGTACGAAAACAGTTTGTAGTACGGTAGCGTATGATAATATTTAATCGAATTAACATGAAACGAAGTAAAGCAAGTGGCAACTTAAATTTTGTTCTTTGAAACTCAGAAACCTTGTTGCTGATGTAGAAAATATTTACTTTTTACACAATATCTAAGAACCAACAATCTATTATTATTTAAAGCCGTGTGCTTTTATTTCAGTTATAATTTATAATTTACAAACAGCAAGATTTATTTCAAGTAATCATGAAATGCATATTTTCAATGAAAAGTCAATCCGTTATATCAAGTCTATCCCTTAATTTTATTGGGATTTTTTCCACTACCTGCGTTTTAGTTTTTTTGTATTATTTTCATGGAATATTATTACTTCTTAAAGTGAGAAACTATTTCTGGAACAATTAATAAAATAAAATTAAAAAATCGAGAACTTTTCATTATGATTCCAGATTCATTAGATTTTACAAACTTTCTAATGCACACTTTCATATGTGACAGATATTTAATAAATATTTCTATGTTTGGAGACCTGAAATTTTACACATATTATCATCACAGTCTAAAAAGCTGTAGAAGGTGTAAGTAAAAGTAATTTATGCTTATTGCAGTTAAACAAAGAGGCACGTTAAAAGCATATCAATACAATTCGTCTTGATTTAATATCACGTTACACTCTGCTATTTTACAATTTAAAATATTAACAAGTTTTGTCTGACTCTAATTTGTCATTCTCCCACAGTCAAAAATTCAAAAAGTTAAAATATCAATTATATTTCATTGATTAACTCCAACTGATTTTTGTGCTGTAGTTTAGTAATAATGAATCGATAACAATGCATGAAAACAATTTCAAAATGGATATTTTTCTTACAAAAAAATTCTTATTCTACACGTGAAATTATTACTCACCGCGTCAAAATATTCATGAATTATATAAGTTTGAGAAGTTAGTGACCGTAATTTTTAATTATTAACAAAATAATTAAAACAAATTGAAAAGCTTCATTTACCTTAAATAAACCAAGAAGCAGGTAAAGCAAAATCGTCAATTATAATTAGCAGACATAATTGAATTCACAAAAGTATGCGAGACTTGGTGATACACGAGTAGATTCTGAAAACATCTTCTTTTCCATTTTATACGCGATTTTTACAATTAGGTCGGAAGTTTAATAGAAAACGAGAGAGACGAAAAGCTGGGTAGGAAAAGAAAGCTAACATTTGACCTCTGAAATATTCATGCTTTAAAACAGCCAGACGCTTATTTACCGAGAACTTTGAGGAGCTACATGTAACTGGAGTCGAAATTAAATCTGCAATGAAAGATAACACACTCCGGTAACCTTTTTAAAAATATTTTTAATTTGTATAATTTCTCTTTGTTAGCAAGCAATATAAAATATATATATATATCGGCTAGTTGAAAAAAAATTGAACACGTGTATATTGATATATTTACATACATAATTTTTTTACGATTTATTTTAAAGCAGAGAACAACCTTAAATTGTAAAAAGTATAGTTTAATAACTCAAGACTGTTAAAACTTTTTTGTCTATTTTGAAAATGGCCTTGGTCATCTGCATGGCAAGTAAAGATGCGTCAGGGTAAAATACAACTTGTATACCTTAAATACATTCGCAAATGTTTCGTGAAATATAAATAATATAAATTATCAGTAGATCCAATGATAAGTCATGATCAGTCAGTTAGACGAGAGCTCCTACGACACAGCGCTAGTCTCCCGCAGTAAAATTCAAATTGTCATCTAATAAGCTTAGAAATAGCCCTTTAAAGTTTAGGGCCTCTTCCATATTGATATGACAGGCCCCTGCGTAGACATTTCCAGCAACAGTCGCCTGCGAATAATCCTTTGAGTGTAATAATCAGGCGCGATATGCATAAGTAAACTGTAGGACCTCTACGAGGGAGCTACGAGCGGCCTCTACGAAAGGGCCGCCTCGTAGAGGACACTTTCTATTCACATTACCTCAGTGGCCCATTTTTATCACGCTTATGGGAAATCATGTATTTAGAATGAACAGCATGGTCCCCACGGTATTAAAAATTTAGTATCACAAAGTTTTTTTAAAAAATTCTGCATGTATAACAAAATAAGTATAACTTTATATACGAGTACGAATATATCAATATAACATGTTATAATTTATTTTTATTTTCCTTTTAGCGTTTTAATTCTGTAATTTTTATAATTTCATGGAAATAATTTCCTATGCTTGCTAGGCGGGTTGGTAGGGAGGAGGTTGTTGTGGCTTGAATACATACTTTTTTTTTTTGGCACGTTTAATATTTTAAATTATCAAAAAAAAAAATTGTTGATTTATGCTAAATAATTTTTATTTTTTACACGTTTAAAAGGTTTTAGGTAGTTTATTTATTTGTATGTACTACAAGTAGTTGGATATGAAAAAAATGCGTGAAGTAATTAAGCGCGGTTGTGCCTAATTTTTCTACCCTACTTTTAGTTCTTCATTTACAGCGAAACCTTGCTTTTTTCCTTGAAATGTTTTTGAAATGAAGTGAATATAATTATTTAGGATTGAATTCATAAAAAAATATATTTATTTAAAACAGTGGAATACTTTAATAGTTCCCTCTATTAAAGCAAGGATTTTTCAAGACCTGTGTACGTATACTATTACTTATATAAAGTGGAATTTAATACCTATTTATTAGAAAATAATTACTTCAAACCAAAACGATGAATGTGAAATGATGGATGGGATGTCAAGTCCTGGGTGATTAATAATACTATTTTATCTAATTAGGCAGCGCAGGAACAATGAGAGACGCGCAAATTACAATCACAAGGAGAGAGAAAGAGATAACGACATCGAGTCAGCCATCAGAGGAAAGAAGACAGATGGATAATAATACAAGCCGCATTGACTTGTTTATAGCCGCTATATGATTTATCCGTTGTGATATGAAATATTTTTCTGTCATTCATATCAAATTAATAAGTATTGTCTGATAAATAATGATTACTTATTTGCTTGAACATAAGATATAAAAATAACTGTAGCCAGTTATACCAAATAATACAAAAGAAATTCTCCGGTATAAAATAATTTCGAGTCAATGTCTTATTTCAGCGTTGATATGGGATTATCTTAAAACAATATAACGAATTTATGTATTCAAAAGTGCATCACCAGTAATTTTTTCTTTTAGTACTAAAAATTAATTTAATATTCAAAATGTCGTGTTCCGTGCAAAAAGGGATTGAATGCTTACATTCATCATAATTTATAGTTCTGATAAAAAGCTGTCCATGTTCATGAAATGAATCACCTGCCTCGTATTTTTCTGAAAGCCCTGCGTATTCCGGAGGTAATAATATCGCCGTTATTACACGGGATCTTAACTCTTGCCAGGTCGCAAGCGTTTAAAACTAACAATTTAAAGAAAAAATATTGATTTTTTTACATTGAAATATTGTACAAGACTACTATTTCAAAAAATAAATATCACGTTTTAAATTCAACATTGATCGTGTATTAATAACTCCCACACTTAAAATATAACCCAGAAAAATATTTGAGTTAGTTAGCATAACATTCAACCCCATAATGTAAGCCTTATATTTAAAAATAACTGTAGTTAACAATTGATTTTTATTAAAATTCAATATGTATATGAACATGCAGTAGTATAAACCATCTCATCTCAGATCATCAGCGAATATTACAGTTACGTTTATAGTTGGATGATTATTTAATTTTCTTACAGTATATTAAAATACTGGGTCTTATCCCATAAAAGGTTAAATATTATCCCATCCGTTCTGCGAAGAAGCACACAATTCGCGTTATTAAACTTTTATCCCCGATAAAAGCATTTCGAGGCAGCTTACCGAAAGCGGCGGGGGACCTTTATCTGCACTGGGTTAGCGGTGTTGCTTTTCGATCGGAAGGTCAAATCGCCGGATTTTCAATCATCATAATAAATTTATTATGCACCAACAAATAAAAATTCTTATTTCCCATCAAATATTAATGATATTCGAAAAGTATTAAATTAAACCGGTAATGTTTTTCTCGTAACGAGGTCCTAAAGCCACCGTTAAACTACCCGAATAGCTGGAGGCGTGATGGAGATACTAATCTACAATCTCCGCTACAAATCCTGAATTATAAACTTACGTTGTAATATCACATAATGAAGTGTTGGTCGGTTATGGGTTTCATAGCGTGATCGTTGAATCAAACGTTTTATTTGGTATCAAAGTCTATTTATTGTAATGCATTTAATGAGTGAGTAGTGAGCTTAAAAAAATAGCCTTTCAAAAAAAAATTGTAATAGTGCGTCAAAATTAAAACGATAAATATTATATGTAAATTGAAATCGAGTGGTGAGTGGTTTGTTTGTTAGTAGCAAAATGAAGAAAATTTTAGTATTTTGCGTATTTTTTTTTCTATTGTTGAATAAATAAAATAAAGGCAAATTAAATTGAGACGTTATATAACAATAAAACGTTAATTTAGAAATCCTGTTTGAAGTACTAGCTAGTATAAATGGAAATTAATACGCAGATATTTGGTTAAACAGAAGGATTAAGTCATTAATTTATTTGGAGTTTAACATTAAATAAATGTTTCAATACATCAGGCCTACAGAACCCACAGGCCCCATTTATTCTTTATTTATGTAAGCCGATTATTTACACTTTCTCCACTTACAACATTGAGTTAAGGTTTGCATGCAGATATTAGCCATTTAAATTTTTAAATTCAGCTTTATAACCGCTTCAATTTTTTTACATATAGGCAAGAATTTTTTAGTTTTTAAAAGTATTCATGTTAATATAATTACGTAGTTATAAATATTTTTGTGAAATAGAAATCAGAGGATATTTGTGATATAACTAAGTCCAGATTACGAAAGTGAAAAAGCCAAGCTTTACAGGCAGTCGCTGTAGAAAGTTGTGGACTGAAACAGATGGTCCGCGGTTCACTTTTCACACACTTCAGACACAAATGTCCGCGAGCAAAATAAATTACATCCTTTCATGAGCTGAGCGCTGAACGCTGAAAGCTCCATCTCGGAGACAGTCCTTGTCGTGCTTTCTAAGGAAATAACATACTTTTGTTCTATTTTTAACGTTACAAATACGTCTTTTTAGAAGAAAAATAAAACTTTGAGAAGACTTTATTTTATAATAATTTCTCAGTTTTCATTTTTTTATTATAAAATATTTTTTGCTGTCGTGACTTGATTGAGAAACAATTAAGCGACATAAACTTTGAAATTCTTTGTTAGGACAAGGACTGTGTAAGCAACCATATTAGTATGAAACTATAGTAGTCCAATAAAAAAACATGCTCTCTTTGAAAAAGTATCTGAAGAGTTTCCTTCTAGAAGATTGAATCTTCCGACCAAACTGTTTTAGCCGTTTCAAGTGCCTGTTTGAGTATAACAAAAATGGTTTTTATTTAATCAGACTAATAAAATAAAGAAAACTGTTTTTACTGCTGTTTTCATGCAAAAACTACCATACGTTTGCGTTACATTCATTTGACAATATTTTCATTTTAAAACCATCTGTGGTAGTAAAATTTGCTAAAAATAAGTTCTATGCACTTTATATACATATATATCATATTTTTAAAGGAATTATTTAATCTGTCCACTTTCTGGTACAATCAATTTAATGAGAGCCTCGGCATTTACGCTGCCGTATTTGTGGATGTATATAGTAATAAAAGCATCGAAAACACCACAGGAACCATATTACGTCTTAAACTGTTATGGTACAACTAAAATGGTATTCGTGTCAACCAAACTTGAAATGCCGTGACAGATTAAGGTTGGAGTACTCGTGTTAACATTTTATAACAACAAGCGTAAAAGGAGGTTTATAACACAAATATTCAACAAATGTATAATTTTTTAAGGAATTATCTTTAATTGCAAATTTAGGGATATAACGCGCCATGAATGTGATTTTGCAGATATTTTGTATTTTTTTAAATAAGACACGTGCTTAAATGGTGTAAGATTAATAAAAACTATATGTGATTCATATAAACTTTAATCTTTCTGATACAATATAGAAACTGAAATACAAGGTTTTAACTGCATGAAAGAAGAATATAAAAGATTTTCTGGTATTTAAATAATTATAAGGGGCAAGTAGAATTAAAAAAGCTCCTGTTAAGTGAAACATAAACGACTGAGACTTTGGAAACAAAAAATTGAAAATCTAATAAAAATATGTAATGTCCTCTACATGCTATATTTTGCTAGTCCAACCTTTTTGGTTTAAAATTAAGCTTAAATGAATGCACACGATTATAAAATTAGCTAATTTTAGTTTCATTACTTTGTCGACAGGAAAACGTTTAAAAAGAAATTGCCAAAAGCACCGTTATCAAAATCAACGGCTTGTTTCAAAGTAACTAATTAAAAGTAATAAATCTGCAAATTTCTCTCTTTGTTGGTTTTTCCTAAACTTTTTTTGTAAAAGAGAGGATTGTATAAAGAGCAAACGAATTATTGGATTAAAAAAAGTTGGGCAGAAATGTCAATTCATTAAGGACCTTCGTCCCTTCGTTGTAATTTTCTCTCTTCATAAAAGTTGTCCTGCAACGTGGGCGGAATATATTGAAAATTAAATTTTGGGGTCTGGAGATACGTACCTTGTACCCTGGCAATAGAGACCGCCATCAGCATATCTAAAAGCAGCCGAGCAGAACTTTTCATGGATTATATGTAACAAGTTGTCATTGAAATTGAAATACTTTTCCCCTATCTTCTTTTAGTTGTGACTTGTATAAGCTTTGACCTTCCTGATATATTATTGAAATTGAAATAATAATTTTTGAGTATAAAAAAATATAATATCTAATTTTCTTGCTAAACCTAACCTAACCTACCCCCTAGGTGAAATATAGAATTCCTGTTTGGTAAAACTTAAAGGATTGAAGCGTCTTTGTGTTTGAGTTGTCAGTGACAGAGGCTTCGTGTGGGATATGGTGTCACACCTTTGTAAAAAAAAAACAAAGCTACGATAATCTTTATTTTATATCCTAAGCCTTTACTTAAGCCTATTTTATAAAAAAAATTAGCAAAAATGTATAGTAAACAAACATAGTAACATTTATATATATTGATATAACTAAATAAAAATCTAAATTTTCAGACGACTATGCAGTAAACATTTTTTTATATTCTTTAGTTGATTTACTTTTTTTTTATTTGACAACAAAAATAATGTATATTACTAATTAACTAATAAGTCTGAATTTTTATTGTAATTTTAAATAGCACTTTCATTTGATGCCTTTTTAAATTCACAAACAACTGTATTAAATATATTATTTTATTTATATATATATATATATATATATATATATATATATATATATATATATATATATATATATATATATATATATATATATATATACTGCTTGCGATTAAGGCTCATTTGGTAATATAAGTTATTTTTCAGGAAAATCACTTTACAAAATTTGCTTTCAAAAGCTCAAAAGAGGGTAAAATGTATTCAGTATAAGTAATTTCAATGTATCTATATTAAATAGCCAAAAACAACAGAATACGAATATGGATTCCAGAATAATTGTATGGTATAGCCATTATCAAAGAATTCCTTTCTACCTGCGGCCTTTTTACGACTCATTAATTCAATATTTTCGCTTAAATTGCCATTAAAAAGAAGTATCTCATTCGTAAGAAAGCAATTTTCACAAAAGCGAAAAATTGAAAATATAACAACCTCTCGCGTTATTTCTCGGCTGGCCGCGACTTGGAACTGATATTCGGATCGAAGGTGAATTTATATTTTTGTTATCGTTCTGGAGAGGTTGATATTCCCGGGAGATCGTCCTCTCTCCAGTTTGCAGATTCAGATTTGGGTTTCCGGTCCATATTGGAAAGAGGAAAAGGAAGCCATTCGTCTGAGCAGGCAATATCCTTATTTGCTCTCTATTCCGATTTACTGAAATTTCCACTCGCATATTGATATAGTAGCTATAAATGTAGAAACTTTTTGAATAAATTCTTTTAATTAAATAATACGTATAGAATTGAAAAATCATTAGTTAAGTTAACAATAGATTTATCACTATTACATATAGAGTTTTAAAAAACTGATAGCTAAAATATTCACCAAAAAAGGGAAATTGCGTATTCGTTGTGGATTTACTGAGAAAAATAATATGCAAATAATATAATTTTGAACTCCAGAAAGTTTAAGAGTTGCAAAAATTATTCCTTTTTCTTAGAGCTTTCAAATTTAACAAAATCTAATTGAATCTAGGAACTCCAAAAATATGTAAAGTATCCAGTGTCTCTTTTAATTAAAATAATATTACCGAGTTATAAATCATCAACGCATAAAGAAAATTCGATTCATTTGGCTTAATTATAAAAAAAATACGTTTTGAGAATTTCAATAACTTAAATGCGTTTTTTTAAAGACACTTGTAACTGATCTGTTTTCTTAACGAAAATTTATATTCAATATTAAATTAAAATATATTCAAAGACGTCGGCATAGCAGTTTATAAAAACAATAGTATTATATATATATATATAAATAATTCACATGAAAGCAAATAACCCATAAAAAAGTTTTTATTTAATTCAATGAATCCGTTATTGAATAAGAATATTGGAATCCTCGAATCGCCCAATTTCTCGCTGAACCATTTCCACGAGTGACTGTGATGGATTTCAACTCTCGCCCCGGCAGATACAAACTTAATATTTATGGTAACTCAATCACTATTTTATTTACTTCTATAAATATATTAGTATTCAACGGACCAACTACAGAGATAAACCCGGAATCGAGTAAAGATTAATGTCCAACTATTAAATCAAGTATTTTTCGTTATTAAATTAGATTTTTTTTTTATATACCTGATGGGTAATAAAAAGAAAA
Organism: Atopsyche davidsoni; assembly: GCA_022113835.1. Taxonomy (NCBI): domain Eukaryota; kingdom Metazoa; phylum Arthropoda; class Insecta; order Trichoptera; family Hydrobiosidae; genus Atopsyche; species Atopsyche davidsoni. The sequence goes on from JAILWY010000021.1 coordinate 6,274,900, forward strand.
GAATGGTTTTATTACTTATTATAAAATATAGGTTTAATTTTAAGACATTGCACTGAAAAGTGACATGGATATGTAGAGTGGAATTGTCTGTTGTCTGCAGACAGGGGGGATGTTAGCAACAACCTTCTATTAGGTGGATCAACTGGATGAACAATGGCTAACTGGGAAGATTTATTTCGACTGTGTCTATTTTTTTAAGTCGTAGTTTTAGTTCTGTCTAGAAAGCAAATGTCTATTTTAAAAATCCTAAATTAATAAAAAATATATTGTTTTACTAGTTCGATGGTAAAAGTTGAAATTTTCGACAAAAATTAACCTCCTTACGCTCAATGTAATTTCCGTCCATAAAAATTCATGTAATTTCGTCATATTAAAATGCCAAAGCGTTTTTGTAGGTTCAATAAAAAAAAGCACATGTGTTCATTAAAGCTGCAATTTTTTTTGTTAAAATTTTAAGCACAAAACAGTAAAACTTCTTTTAATTTGCGATAAAATTATTTCAGTATATGGCCCCACATGATAATTTATTCATAGTCAACCACATTCGAGTAACCTTTACGAAATTTAGATAGTCATCACAAACAGTTTTCTTAATATACAAAATAAATTTATTATAGATTATTTATTTTATTGTACATTTTATACATACATAAGTTTGCGAGTGTAAATATGAGCTAGAAAATGTCCATCCGATCTCATATTTTGATTGCAAACTTTTAATTTCTATAAGCACTAGAATATTCTTATTGCAATGTACAGAGCTACATACAGAATATAAAAATTAAAAAATTCTAAGTACAGAAACAAAGAAACTATCAATCTTTGGAATTGGGCTGTAAATTTGCATGCATTATTTATAACTATGATATTAATGAAATCTCTTGAGAAATTTACAAAAGCTCAATCCTATCTGTGATTAATATTAATGTGAATAATATGTCAAGTGGCAAAAATTCTTTGCCTCAAATACGAGCAAAAGAAACAAGTTTCAAACGCAGTATCAAGATCGTTTAAGTTCACAAAGGCATGCATTTTTTTTAGTAAAAAAGGACTGCTCGCGTCTAGACAGGGAGCACTTCGCTCACTCTGGGCTCATTTTTCATGACTTTGGTGAAGTAATCGAGATGAATTCTGACATAAATAATAAAAAAATTGTAAGGGAATTCAACCAAAACGGAATTTCTTTGATAAAATCTAAGTCTTTTTTCATTACTGAGAGTTTCGTTAAACTTACGTTTATATTGATGTAATATTTTGAAGAAATTTATTGGAGTTTGATATTTTAAATGAAAAATGAACTAAAAGATAAACGGCTTTGTTCTCAGATACCTTTATAATAATAAAACATAAGTGATTAATGTGTTATCTTATCATTTGGAAGTATCTGCATATTAATTAAGTATTTAGGGTGAAATATATTATGTCAAGATTAATGTAACAGTAATTAATACTTATTTTAATTTCCATTAGAAATCTCAGAGTAAAATATTTTATTAGAACTTGAGTATGTATCGTCATGCTAAAATAGTTTTTTTTCGGAGTTTAGAAATGAAACCTTTCAGAAATCTGTTTTTAAACACGCATATCATAACTTTGAGGTAATTTTCATAATCATTTGATTTATCTATATCTCGTAGATAAATCTATATAGATTTATCTACGAGTACGCGTCTCGTAAATCTAAGGAAATTTTAAAGACGGTTAAGTGGACCATTATTCACTAAGCTTAATGCACGCAGTTGTGACCATTAGCTCCGTAGCTATAAGCCTAGTCTTTTCATGCTTATAAGGCATCACCTGGTCGCCTGTTTACAAAAATTTGATAATTTTCATCGATATATTAACTATTGAAAATATTGCACCATGAAAAAAGGAGAGCTCTTTTTTTTACTATAATATCTTCAAAAATATTATTTTATATTGGCAAATAAATAAATTTATTTTTCAAAACACCTCATTTGATTAAAACAGTATGCGCAGTAATTTATCAAAGAGGGGCCGCCGAGAAAATAAGTTCTGAAAATATCCATACCATCGTTGGATACACGTAGTTAGGTTGGGTTGAATAACCTTTTATGAATTTTAGATTTTCGGTATATTGTTTTCACGGGATGGAAAAGAGGATGTGGTCGTGTTCCGAGGAGTATCGTGAGCCGAAAGCGAGGGCGTTCAGTCGACGTTAGTCAAATTAATATTGCAGCAGACGAGCGGATAAGGAAGTCATTAAAAATCAATGAAGATTCTCTTGTGTACTTAGACAAAAATTACCAATTCCCTTTAAATTCAAAGAAACGAATCCCTTCCTTTATATAGCCGAGGCATGTTTAATACAACTGCTTTATTGATTTATTTCAGCATCGCGAGGCGCGATTTGAATGTATTTTGCATGAAAATGGCGTTTTATAAATACTCAGAATTGATTTCTATCTGAAGTTTTTTTTATATAAAAAGTATGGCAATAATTTCGTCGTATTTTTACAGTCTCGTTATTTTTTATCTCTTTTGTATGCAAATTTGCCTTTGTAGTCAATCTACACATTTAAAACGTAGTACTTTACTTTGCACGAAGTGAAGACTTTATAAAAAAGCGAATAAAATAAAAACAAAAAAGTATTTTTATAAATAATGAGCCTTTAGGTAATATTGTATTTAAAAACGGTCATTAATAATGCTTGTTTTTCACGATATTAAAATTATTTAAAAAAATAACGGCTTACTATATTTAAACTTATTTGAGTAATGCATATTATTAAAAATACATCAAAAAATCAAAGAGAAGTTTCAAGACAGATCTGTCAAAATTTTAATCAAAGTTATTTTTTTCACAAAATTATAAGAATTTTCGAAGAGTAAAAATTAGTTATAAAAAAGAATGTTTATTATATATCTCTTCAATATTTTCTAAAATATTCTCAGGAAAGAACCGTAAATCCTGTTCATAAATCAATCGTCGTTAACGCGTTTTTTGTTGGGACGAACGAATGAAAAATGGAAGAACCCAACCTTACCTACCCTCTCCAGACTTCACAGTGAACCCCTGACAGGATCACAGGGGCTGCGGAGTTCTTGAAAGATTAATACAAAACCTAGGACGAAGAATCCTGCAACTCAAAATAGATTTTAAAATATTTTTTAAGCACTTTTGATCATGTTTTTTAAATAATCGATGAAAAGCTATTGAATACTTTCAAAATATTCGCTTTATTAAAAAAAATAACACATTCATTTTTTGAGTCATTATGAAGAACCCAGCTCACAAAAACAGTTGTAGAAAACTTTGAATTTAGTTTTTGTATTATACAAATATACGAGCATGCTTCGTTACCAACCAATTGATTTTGGGATTCACCTCGGTCATGAGTTATTGACCAAGAAGTTAATGAAACTTTCTTTTGAATTTGAACTCCTCTATGTAATTTGAAGGAATAGCTACGCTTTCTCTATGATGTACATACACATATATATATATATATATATATATTTAATTGATTTGTTACAAAGCAAAATCTTCACCAATTTACCAGTTACTTGCTTGTGTGATTGTTGTCAGTATCAATAGTGTCAGGGTGGAGCCCGCTGAGCTCAGCCACGACCGAGCGTTTGCTTGGTTATGTCTCGCTAAAATTAATTACATGTAAGCAAAGCGAGTTGCCTGTGTTTACTGTAAGGAGCATCGGCTTATGCTCATAACATTAAACATTATAGTTCACGAGATTCGGATAATTATTATGGTACAATATCGTAGTAAATATTGCTCGGTCCTCAAATAACCGGGCTATTCGTGTTTATTACTGGACAAGGTTAAACCTCGTCAAATATCAGATAGACTTTGACGACGACAGAAGCTAACTTCAAACAAATTCCAATTGAAACACACGAATGAAATTCACTTTTTTCTCAAAAATAAGCGTCTATTACGTATGTTTTACAGAAATATAAATATATTTAAAATAAAAAATATTTTTCCATTAACTTGTCTTTTACAAAATAATATTTGATTGAACTGCAGAATTTTTTTTCAAGAACGTCCTTATTTAATAAAAGTTGAATTTGATATTGTATATATTCTTCATAGCTTATTGGTTTTTAAAAAAAATCTATAACGACATATTTATTGTAAAAAGCTGACAATTACAGTATTTAGGATGTGTGATGTTAACTTTTAAATCATCAGTTTGTTAAAACTTTCATTGAATGCTATATATATAGCATTACTAACGACGAAACGAATTTTGACTTTGAGTATGGTGTTTCTTAATAACTTTTTAATTGACAGACAATATTAAAACAAATTGTCTTTTACAATAGCAAATAGACTGATCCCAATTAGGCACATCAAGTTAAGATTCACCTTTTAAGTCGGTGATCGAACCAACGCACCGCGGCTGGCTCTTGCTCAGACACTAAGCCGGTAAGCCAATTGTGGTTTATTTCATACCAAATGTACACCAGAGCCGATATTATTTTAGAAGCCCAAACATCTAGCTTGCCTAGCTAGAATCCCAGGCTAGGATTATCTTTCAAATAATTTTTTTTAAATAAAAATTAATGATTCAAAAATACAAATATGCTCTATATTCATGATTTTATTATTATTTAAAACTAAAGTTTTATTGCCTATAAATAAATTTTCAGTGCGCTACTTATGGTTTAAGTGAATTCATGTAAGATAAACCACAAATCATCTCAGTAATTTAACTTTAAAATGTTAAATATGGTTTTGACAATTACGAGAAACACTTGTTATTATAAAACTAACAAAGTAATGATTTACCAAATTCAATTAAATAAAATGTTTTTTAAAGTTGATGGACTAATCAAAACTAGACATGCCACTTTTACCTTTTGAATAAATAAAAAAACTATCCTTATATTGGAAATAAAATGGTTCGACATCAAATTCTGAGCTCGCGTATTATATTTGTGTTCAGTAAGAGATGATGTAACATCTTGGTATTGGTATTTTTTCCTCTATGAATTTTTCTGAAAAAAAGGTATGTCTATTTATAGCCAGGCGGATAACAAAGCCGAAGAGCCACCTGAGAGGTGTGGCAAGTCCGCGAGTCCCTAATACACTTATTGTAAAATATCGAGATAGTCAGAAGGATTACCAGCCAGAAATGGTTCGCGAAATAAGAAGTATTGATACTTCTAGAGTTAATTAAATTACGTGTTTTTTATATCAATTTAATATTTGATTTTTTTAAAATAAAACTGAAAGTAACGATTATTTACGAAATAATATTATCGAAACGTGATTTTATAACAATTTTTTTTATTAATAGTACTTGTTTAGTTTCATTTAAATAGAAAAAAATATGAACAAGGAAGCGTTATTTCTTCAATATTTTAATCAGAATTTATTTTATGTTAATTAATATATATTTTTAAATGATTTTATTTATTCAGTGTTTGACATTGTGGCAATATTAATTGGTCTATAAGTAGATTATGTTATTTTTATGGATAGATAAATATGATTCTAATCTTATATGTTGTCTGTAAACGATTCTTATGTCTATTTACAATAGAGACTCCAGGTTACGCAAACCTTAACCGTTTGACGAATTACTCCTCAAAATTTTAAAATGTCATCATAAAATCACTCGAATCAAAAATGTCGCGAATATATTAATAATCATTATTTTTTTATTTTATTTAAAATATTAAAATGGAATTCCACCAAGTACTCTCTGTCAAAAATATTGATTATGTATTGAAAATATACATTAAATATTTTTTGCGTAAAACATTGAAAATGTAATCAAAGTGAATAATTAAATTATTTGAAGCAGCATGTTGAGAAATAGTTTTAAAATAATATGAATATTTGATGTCACGTACGACGTTTTGTCGCAAGCTGTGGAGCCGCCCTCCTGGGCTCGCCGGCAGACAATGGGCGAGTCTTCAGAGTATTTTCGTGTTTTTCCTTTGTAAAGCTCCAGTAATCTGCCACGAGCAAATCTGAACCAGAGAAGATCGTACTGGAATCGACGAGGTATTTTGCTTCATTTAGAAAAAAATATATACCACTCGCGAAGGCTTATTTTTGGATACTCTTTAATATATGGTATTCGCAATGTTACATTTAATTCAAGCATTGAAAAATAGGTCGATCTAACTACTTTGACGCTATTCCAATCTATCTCTAATGATATTGCTACCCCCTGTTATTTATTTATGAAAACCATACAGTAAAATAAAACTTGTCTCAAAAATAATTATTTTTTAAAAATTGAGAAACACAACCAATAGTTATTTTTGACAGATTTTAGTTTATTTCACCAAATTGTAATTTCAGTAATTTAAGAAGTTTTAAGAAATATGGTACAATTTTTCTTTCTTTAAATGCTAAAAGTACTTAAAGTAGAAATTTGATGTATTTTCATAAAAGTTATTTCCATTTGTAATTTAGCAAACAATAATTGTTTTTACCAACATTAACTAAGCTATCGTTTAGTTTTTCTACAAAACACTACCTTTCTAGAAATATTGGAGTGCTCTAACTGAACAAAGGAGAATTTTAGTCCATCACTTGTCGTGCGGACAACACTTTTAATCTCTTTACTATTTGTTGTTCAAATTGATTGCTAACGTTAAAAGCTCACATTTAAAAAGAATCCGCTGATTTGTACTTAAATTATTTCCTTCTCTTAATTGATAAAGGTATTTTACGATATTTTTACTTAATCAAAAACAAATTTATTTTAAAATGTTTTACGAACATAATGTGTATCTATTTATTATATAAGTAGTATATATATATATTTTATTAATAAAATAAACGCAAGTTGCAGAGTGAGAGAAGTTTATGTTCAGTATTTTGTGAATAAATATTATGTGTTTGATTTATTCCTTTGCCTCACTACTCGTATTCTAAACAGAATATAATTAAACCATGAACGATGGATAAAGCTTAGACATCTCAAATTCATAACCACCTAAATTTAAATGCATTTCGGGAATATTTTAGCAATGCAATTAGCGCAAATTGAAATATCAAACACAGGGAAATGTTTCGTGCGGTATGCGGTAAATCGTCAGCAAACATTCTGCTCGCCAGTCAGGCCAGGTGTACGAGTACCTGTTTGCAGTATTTCTAACAGTTACGTACATTACCTAGTACCAGTAGAAAATTAATGGCATATTAATATTTGATAAAATAGAGCTTAAATGTGTACAACTATCATGCTTCGAAAACTGAAGCTTCGATTCGCTTGCGATTCTCTCCTGCTTCAAGCATTATTAATCATCAATAAAGGTTTACTTGTTCATGCATAGTTAAAAAAAAAACAAGCAGTAAAGAATCGAGATTCATAAGCAGCAAGTAAACAAATAACGATATGGAGTATATAATCCAATAAAGTAAATAAATATTGTTTAAATTTAGCATTAAACTCATAAAAAAATATTTAAAAAATTGGACGTAATTGTAATTACACGAAATATAAAATGAAAAATGTCATTTTTGCGATTTGAAATCACATAATATTATATTTATTATTATTATTTAGTAATGTTTGCCAAAATACGGTCATTTAATTTGTACGTTTTTGTATGAAATATGAAGTGGCAAACACCTACGAAAGTATTTACGACAAAAGGCATACGCCGAAATTACGTGGATTATATTTTAAAAGTAAATATTAGCTGTAGACTTATGGAGGCCATTTCAGCTAGAGAGTAAACAAACAGTATTTGTATAACAATTAAAAATAGTTAGTATTAAATAAAGCTATTTTCATGCATTTTAAAAATCGGTTTTACAAGACTCAACATTTTTGTTTTTAAATAAGAAATAGATATTTAAAAAATTAAATTATATAAATAAAAATGCTCAGTGCGCGTATGTTTTGCACTGGAGCAGATGTTTTCCTCGTTTGAGCTCGCGTTAGTATAATCTTCCAAAGGAGGAAAGAAATTAGGGTACATTTGTATTTTTTCATTATCTCCCTACACGCCGATATACTTTCTGCATAAGAACCCCACTGTCGTTTGTAAGGAGTAAAGCTGTTTTTACGACGCCACAATAATCTCTTGGCTTTTTGAAATGAATACACATATAAAAACACACAACTCCTCTTTATTCAGGCGTATTCTAATAGCACGATGTTAAGGAAAACAGAAAAGAAATGACTTTTAAGTCATTGAATATTAATTTTCGATTAGAAAATATTTATTATAGCAATTTTACTTTAACTTTCAATTTTCTTTAATTTCTTCAAAAGCTTTTCGTAATAAAAAAATTCAAGCTTTAATTATTAAATTTATATTCGTAAGAGTTAATCGTTGGTAAAATGATAACGTATGGTTATGAGAGTGATTGCTTTGGTTTTATTATTTTTATATGCCTATTTTAGTTAAAAGGTCTGTGAGATCATATTTGTATTACTTATGGCAAATCTTTTAGTCTTCAACGGTAATCGCGAGCGGACCTGTAGCATATGAAAATAAGTGCATTAAAATACGATTTGACACACGAAAACTCTAAATGAAATTCTCTACGAAAGCTCGCGAGGCGTAATGGAGATGAGGGAGTTTTTTTGAGTTCACGGCTTGAAGTGGACGTAGGGCTCAAGTATTGTGTATAAAAGCGAAGCACACTTGATTATATATCATTCAAAGTAATAAATAAAATAAACACCAGTGTATACAAATGATGAGTAAATTCTGCCATAATTCTATCATTTTAACTTAGATTTTTTTTGCAAATTTAGACGACGACTTCGTAATAATTATTAAAAAATCGAACTTGACCTCTTTATAAACGTTACAAGACCAATATTATATTAATAATAGTCTAGCTTTCTGTTTAATTTCCACGACCAGCCCCCGCGCGTGTACAGCAGTTTGTACTGTACACGTACTTATTTGTATGCGAGTTTCGCCTTGTTTGCCAGCAGTATTTGCTGGAAGAGACCTGCGGATTAGCAAGCAAATACGATTCGTGACACTAACATAAATAAATGCCACTAATATTGTTATATCATACAAATTTTAATTTTATGATTTGCCAACGCTTTAAATTTTTTATCATTACTTAGCAAGATAAAATACAAGTCTTTAAGCAAACTTTCGGCTACGTAAAATATGACATACTCCGAAGACGAATACAAAATTGTAGTGTTTAATCGAAAACTGTATCTTTGGTGGGTAGAACTGATAAACGGTCGCGTGAAATAAAAGAGATTGATAGTTCATATTAAAGGTAGACATCAAAGCCAAAGTAATAGTGCTTGTGATGAATAACATTTCCCTTTTTTCGTTTTATTATTCTTATAGACGTGGTTAATTTACACAAACCATTTTAATCTCAAGTATTATTTTGCATGTCTCACACAACAAGCTTTGAAAGCTCACCTTTAAAAATTCGCCTTATCATTTATTATTGTTTCATGTCCCATTTTTTAAAAATTAAAAAAAAATTGAAATAAACCAAAAACTATGCTAGTACTAGTTTTGCGTTAGTAATAATTCATCAACCATAGATCTATGCTATAAAATATTGAACGTATAACTCAACGTACTCTCTATAAGAATATAAAAAACGTGCTCATTCAGCAATAATTTTTACATGAAAAGCTACTTAAGATTTTCATATCTCAGCCAGGAAAACTTTAAAGGGATCCTCGAAATTTCAAAGGTTGCTCAAGCTGTAAACTAGTGCAGCGTAAGGAAGTTCTTTTATATAAATTTTGAGAAATATCCCCAGAAACTGGATCATGCCGTAAAAGAGTTTCATTTTATCGACGCTTGAATTTTGCAGAGAAAAATCTCGAATATCGGGATAGAGTCTGAGCGTTGCCCACTTTACCGTTTGATTGAGAGTTGTTTTTACAAAAAATGTAAAAGCTTTTTAATTAAGGCTTATATAATGAAAAACAAGGCGATTAAAAAACATTTTTTTTACAAGCATTTAAGTTTTGCTAAAAATAAATTGCGGTTTATCTTGTACTAGGAATCAAACCACCGGCGTTGCTGCCTTATGGTGCATACAGTGCAGGTTCTATTGTAATATTACCTGCCTCTACGTTTCCTCGGTAATGATATATAACGGTCGTTTAGACAGATGTCTCTTGGTGCCGGAACTCGAGGAAACTGCTCGCATTCAGAAGCTCGCTTGTCGGTGACTTTGGAGTTCGGAGCGATCCCGAGATGAAGTTTTACAATCGCCAACGCTGGAACAGTCCATGATGGGTGGCTTTGTTTACGAACACAAATAGACAATAACCCGATTGAATCGGACGATCGGTGATTGAAAGCGAGCAGAAAAACAAGCCAATGTTTGTTTATTATTTGCTGAAAGATCAGTCAATTTTGGGATTATATCAATGATTAATAGTTCTATTTTGCGCACAGCCTTTTTCAAACACAAATATTAAAAACTTGGTACTGACCTACATTTGATATAAGCAAATAAATCAACAATAAAAACAATAATTATGTGAAATGAAATTAAATCTTGTATTACAGCGATACCACATGTTTAAATTGTGTAAAAGTTTGCCATCCAATTTTCAAATCAATACGAAGATCACCAGAAAATTACAAAAATCGTAACATTTTCAAATTAATGCTATCGTAGTTTATTACAAAATTTTGTATTTATACTGACTTGTTATACTAAATAAACTACGCCGAGTATAACAAGATCAATATTTATTAGAGATTCATGGTATCTTTTATTGTTTCAGGTCGCCCGACGACTTCATGCTACCGACTTCTAGAAACTCTGAATAAATTATAAGCGACAGGTCTTCGATAAAATAATTGATACCTGGTCTCACAAAACTGTCAAGTAAATAGACATGCGATACACACTGCCTACCGAGGAAAACTGAATTTGGAAGTAGTACAGAATAAGCATTTCGCCACTGAAGATGCGCGAGGACTGCGAAGACTTCATAAAGGAGAAGTTAGGGTTGTAGTGGTCATTTTAAGCTATTGTCTATCGATGAAACGGGCACGGAGGACGCGCGGAGAGGCGCGCCGTGGGATCTGCCCGAGGAGACAGAGTGGCCAGGCCCACTCACAAATAGACATGTGACTCGCTGGGCTCGGAGCACGGCGGACGTTTCCCTGCGGGTATAATAATACAATAGTGCAGTTGACGGTTGCACCCGCGACATACGGCCGGATCGCGTATAAATAAACCGCGTCCTGCGCTCGCGGGCGGGCCATCGAGCGAGGCGAGAGGCGAGGACGAGGCACAGGTGCCGTGAGACAAATAAAAAGGCTTTTAATGTGTGTGCAAGTGCTCTGTGTGCCATCAAAGTGAAACTGGATACTGCTTTGAAAACTTAATAATCAAAAAGCGTATCTTTAATTTTCAACGGTGACGCCTTTTCGAACAGGTTGGTGATCTGAAAATAAAAGTGTACTTACTGTTTTTGAATATTTTTAAACAGTTTTGACATCAACGGTGTTGATAATTATTTGATAATATTTTTTATGTATCCAAATTAAGCTGTATTATTATACGACAAATATTAGCGGTGGTATTTCACTTTCGTCCACCCTGTCGAACGGCGCTAAGTCGAGGGTGGAGGGTGTTATCAAAGTTTTTAATTTGCGGTGCTGCTATTGCGGACTCCCCCATGCCAGGTGTCCCTCCGCGCAGCCTGATGAATGATGAGACAAATAGTAGAAGTGGCTGACAAGGCGGTATCTACAGACGACCTGGTGCCGGTGGAGACGGACTCGCTGCAGAAGAGCATCTCCGACGTGGCCCGGTTGGAGACCGTGCTGGCCGCGCTGGTGGAGAACAAGGTGGTGGCCATCCGCACGGAGAATGAGAAGAACGCTTCCAGTCACTCCAGCCCCATCGCCCTCCTGGCCGGGAGGATCCACCGCCGCTTCAGGAGCAACTCCTCGTCGTCCTCCGACAGGCTGGGCGCGGCTCGCCTCAAGCTCAGTGTGGACAATGTGCGCAACGCGGAGGAGGCTGGGGCCAGAGCCAAGCGGCAGCAATCGCTAGAGGCAGACGAGGTCGCTCCTCAAGGTGAGTGCTAGCACATGCCGATAGTTCACCCATTATCTACCCTCAAGGGCAAGGCGAATAGTGTCCCCTTTGTTCCATATGACGAGTAAGTCTGTATTTAGCTAATCCGAATCATTCATATTAAGATCTTTTGAAGTAATATTACGTTAACCAGATGCCCCTTTGCTCATATTTTTACTTTTACCGTATTTACTAAAAAGACCTCATCTATCCTTATAAAAATAAATTTCACGCTCAAACGGAATTTTTTCACAAAAAATAAATTATATACTATATATTTCATAAAAGATTAGGTATATTTTACTTAGTTGCATTATTTGATGGTTAATTTAAAATAAAAAGAAGCATTAATCTTACTCGGCAACTTTGAAAACTATATAACGCTTGACATTTATTAACTCAAATAGTTGGCTGATACTCTAGGATAGGGTGTTATAAGCATTCAGCGTTAATTATATTAAATTCTAAACTTATACAACGTAAAAAAATCTTTGCAAGAAATAATAAACAGGACGTAATTTCCCTAAACACATTTAAACCTTATTTTCACATACAGTTATTCATTCACTTTCAAAATTGTTTCATGGAAATGTCTGTCATTAGATTGTTATAAAATCATCTAACCTCTTAAAAAAAAATTTTACATAGTGAAATCACAGATAATCTGTATCCAATATGTTGTACTTTTCTCTTCTTTGTGCTTTAAGCGAAGCATATTTTTATTGTTCAAAGCATTGATTAAACGTAAATTTCTCACCATGGGGTTCATACCAAGGATATCACTGTCAATAAGAAATTAAACTGAACCAAATAAAGAGGTACAACATTATTAAGTAGAGTCAGAATTAATCCTAGGATTTATGTAGTATGAGATATAAACAATGTTAATGAGTGTTTAAAGCCTCTGTGATACACATTTGACGAGAGTTGTGACTTGTGTGTGCATAATTGCAAACGATGTGTATGTAGATATTCACTAATTTGGAAAATGGATTAACGGCTATTCAACAATATCCCACATGGCACATAAAACAATAACGGACGTGTGTTTGACGTTTCACTGGTCTTATTGCGTTTGAACGCAAACACATAAAGTTTTTAGTGAAACTGTGAATTCGCAACATTATTTTGGGATTGGTCTTATTAATACGACCCGAAGTAATAATCCAGGTAATGGCGTAGTTGCTTTTACGTTTCTTCAATTATTTATATCAATAAACACACCAAAACACAAAACACGAAAATTAAAACCATTAATTAAAAATTGTATTAACTTAGAACTACCTAATTAAAGTTATTAAGCAGTGCTTAAATTTTTTTATAGTAAAGAATATTCATATCGTAGACAAGAGAAGAAAAAAAATATATTTATGAAAAGATCTATAAATAATACTTGAAAAAAAAAATCATGGATACTATTGATCATTGGAATTTTGCGTTTGTTAGAAAATTAGTTTCGGTCTTGAACGATCATCGTCAGGTCCTTTGTTAAGCTTTCAGATTCAATTATTTGTAATTAAAACTTATCTCTAAATAACCTTCAGTTTGAGAAAGTCACCAAGTGGTCAGATTAAATTTACGAATGGTAGAAGCTTCGGATTGCTATGATAAAGTCTCCCGACTACTAACAAAGTTTATCATATCGACGTTCTATAATATTATGTATTAGTTAAATTAGCATATAGCCACCAGATATCTGAATACTATCTAGTTTGTAATAAAAATGCAATGATAACATTTTTGCAAGGAAAATATATGGCCGAAAATCTACGAGTTTTCAACTGACAAACGCGAAATATTCGTCAATACTGCTCGTTTGATAGGTTGATATAATCGTATACGGTAGTGTATTCACAATTTCAGTTGCACATCAGCATTGCACAGTGGCTGCAGTATTTTTTGAGCTTTTATTCAGAGCTGTTCAACAATTTATTCGATACCAATCACAACGTTTCCCTACATATACTCAATGATGAAAATAGAGAAATCCATGTACGCTACCACCTATGCCACACCTTGTGAGCCCCAAAACCTGCGCGCAGAATAAGGGCATAGTCATGTACCGTATTGTAAGCATAGCCCTAAAAACTGTTGTAAATTAACTAAATTATATTTTTTTATAACTTAATTTTAATGTTTGAATAATTTTTCATAAATTTTGTGGTATTTATCGCAAAATTATAATCAGTTCTAAAAACCACTTTGTTGAAGTTTTTATTATAAAAATTTTACCTTACGGTAGTGGCTTAAAAAAGTTGAAAACCTTTTATGTATATATATCACAGTGGGTATCTAGTCATTTATTTAAAGCCTGTCTGTATGCACGCTGCTCTCGCTGCACATCGTACAAATTGTCAGTGCTGCCAGGGGAAAAAAATCACATCCAGCCACTGGGGAGGGGGCGCGAGGAGGAGGCCAGGGTCGCCTCCGGCCCTCGTTATCTCTCTCCTTTGAATTCGCATGACTTGACCGAGAGAAACAGAACACAAGTATAGGCTTCACTCTCTCAGGCTCTGAAGGGGCTCACACGCGAGTCGCTATAATTGCTAGAAATACCTTAACATCGCAATTAATGCAGACCAAAATATATCATATTCAAGTATCTAAGTTTTTATCAGAATAAAATATCGACCTCTGTCCTTTTAAAAGAGTCTTTATATTTTCAACCTGCAGACAAAATTTGATTTTCTTCGGCAGGTTGAAAATTAAATGTTACATGAAAATGCATTTATTTTACACCAATTATGTGGGACATCTGGATATGCAGTTTTTTATTTCGCGACGTAAATTATACTCATATTTGCCGAACCATAAGTAAAGGTATTTAAAGAAAGATCAACATAAAAAAGTGTACTATGAATAATATGGATAAACGCACATATGCTCATTGTTTTTTTTATAAATTTTAAAATGTATAAGTGTTTCTATGCACTCAGATTTTTTAAACATAATTAATAAGTACAGTATAAGTCAAAAGGAGCTTGAAGAGCCTTTTATTTGTATGCATTTAATAACGTTAAAATATTCATTATAGTTTTATTTAATGTTGTAAATCATTAAATGGGGATTGAAACGTAGAGACACATTTATAATAAATGTCAAGTATTAATTGAATGTTTAAATTAGAGTAATTTAAAATATAGCGGGTACTCAAATATTTAATTGTACATTTAATTGGCCGAATAAAACTCACCAGGTTTTCAGGTCAGCTCCCTCGAACGAAAAAGATAATTAGATTTTTTACTGTTGATACTAAAGTATTCAAAATGTTTCCATCAGTCCACAATAATTTCATTATTAAAAATTTGAAACCTTCAACCAAAAAAAATATCTATTACGAAATTCTTGTGTAATAAAAACGGAATAACGGTGACTTGAGGTGTAATGAGACGCTATTACGACTCGCTAAAAACTGTTGCTGTAATATAAAACAATTTTGAATCCACATAATATGTTTTTTATGTGTCATTTTGACAGTGTAACGTCGGACTGGCTTCGGAATTATGCTAATGTCAACATATCATATGAAAATGTTTACATTTTGAACTTCAAAATGGCTGAACGTATTGCGGCTAAATTCTCGCGGCCGTTTTGCAAACTGCCGGCATTAAACTTTTTACAACGCGGAGCAGAGCACGGCGGTCCAAAAATTACGACAAAAGAGCGACGTGGCCAGGTCGCCATTGTTTGAAAAGCTAATGCTTTTTACTTTGTGGTTGATATTCAAATGTGGCTCTGCCACTCATCGCAAGGGTTTTACGGGAAATTCAATACCATAAAAGAGGTAAGCTCAAATACCTACATTGTTGAAAAAAAAAAAAGCTCTCCGGGCAGAACGAGCGGCGACTTAATAATCATGACGTCTAACAGACTGAAAATAATTCCTGAAAAAAATGGGTATCTTTTGAATATGCATAGATGATACGAGTGTATATTGTTGGTTTTTGTATATTTTAAAGCAGTAAATAAATACCGACTACATAATCAGCGTGGCACGAGAATTATATGTACACGAATATGCCTCGCCTGTTGGAGTTCGTAGTTACAGAAGGAAATGGTGTTCTCAGTAAAGTTCCGGACTTGAAATGAGTATCGCCATCGTCCCTAGGGCGAGGAAACCTGTACTGCGGGTGGAGTAGTACAAAAATGAAAAGAGATAGGAAAATATATCATAAGCAAGCACTGAAAATGTTATAACTATTTGAAAGCAGTTTCAAAAATTGAATTTTGTTATAGAGAGTGGCTGGGTATAAAATATGAAGCTTCAAGTTGTTACAGCTTATCGATATATTCTTGGCATTAATCAACTAAATAAAGTTTGAAGTAGAAGAGTTCAATATCCTTGAATTACAAATCAACTGAAATTTTAGTGTTTTACACTTCAGACTAAAAATTGTAAATTTACGAAGTTACAAGTTTGCAAAATAATCGTAAAATGCTCAAAGCGACTGTTCTGACAAATTGTTTAAATGTAACCAGAAACTTTGCGCCATTATATAGAGGTTTCGTTAAACTTCTGTGAAAGCTTTGCCCAATCCGCACCTGGTGCACTCATTGGGATGGCGTTAAAATTTTCAATTACAAAATGTAAATACGCGCAACGTATTTATACTCAAAAGTAAATTCATAATGATACCAAAATTTGGAAACGGCCTTTTAAAATAAACAACGGACAAATTCGCAATTATTTTATAATCTTGAAGTCAGCTATTAGGTACGCCTTGTCAAAAATATCATATAGTCGTAGGTACAAGGTACATTCTCAAAAACTCAACATCGCTATATAAAATATTTGATAGTTTTAAATAAAAATTAGCCCAGAAAAGTATAGGCATATTATATTCGACCCAATTACAATTAACCCACTACCCAATAAACCCACTTTCTCAATGATTTGATATTCATGTATTAAGCAAACCTTGAGTTTTTTACCTTGAATGTCAAATAGTGGTCTATGTCTATTTATTGTGCCGGTAATTACAAATTAATATACATAATAGGTAAAATGTATTAATTTTCCAGAAAATTAGTTCAATTCATTAAGGCAGGATGGTCGCTAAGTCGCTTAATTAAGCTGCCTAAGTCTCCTTATAAACGAAGGGTAGGTATTTCGATTAATGGGATTGTTCTATCAAAAGTATTAAGTATGAAGGGAAATCAATTAATTTATTATCTTGTAATGAATTGGATTACTACAGTTCTATACTAAAACAATTACCGGATAAATTATTTAATCTCAAGCTCTGACTCGAATATTTAATTTAATTATTACAAACGGGTTTATATCGTTTTATTTGAAACATATTTGAATATTACATTAATTTACTCTACATGTAAAATATTTTATATTTATGTTTAAAGTCATAAATTCATTATTAGGCACAGTTGCTAACAAAATCATAGTTATGTATCTCAAATTAATGCAAGTACGGCATGTTGTACATTTATTTAAATATATCATAAATGAAAACGAAATACTGTGTTAATCTTTTAAAAGCGTCCTTCTTCTGGACAATATCAACATGTTTTTCTCAGAACTATTGCTGCTTTGGGGCTTAAAGGGGAGAAAAGACATAAATTCAGATAGTAAAACCTAAAATTCATCTTCCTTAACCAGCAAAAACATGCTGAAATACTTTTTATGATAGATCTCTCTAACCCGAGTGTCAGGACCACAATATAATTTTACTATAAATTATTTTTTTCATAGGCGCTTGTTGATGAATCAGTAATTTATATTTATATATTTTTAGCTTATTCATTCTTAAGTAAGCTTATAAGATTAGTTCTATTGATCTTTTTTATAAACAATGTAAATAATAATATAAGTTTTATGGAATATAACGTACTCATAAATACCGTTTTACAGTCATAAACTGAATTAGCTTTAGTGAAAGTACATCTACACATAATCCGTTTTTTTCAGTATAAATTTTAATTTGAAGTTTATTAACCATTCATAATTGAACAAGATAAACGCAACGTATTTCTCAATAATATTCCAACAAAAAAAAATGTTGTTTTAATTAAACACACATAAGCAGTATTTTAATTCACGAGTTAATTAATTATTATGAATTTAATTTGCTAGATATTTTTCTGAATACGTGGGTTTTGAAACACATTAAATTTTAAAGTTTTTTTAGCGTGTGGTGTTGTTTATTCAGCAAATGTCAGCCCTGCATAATAAAAATTGTACTGTCCGGTACTTTGCCGTGGAAAAACAGCTGATTTTATATAAAATATTTCTCCTCGGAGAATTCCCACACGCGGTCCTCGCTCCGCTGTCCACAAAGCAATATTTGTTTTATTCAATATTATACGAATTGTTTTCCTTTCGGTACTCTTTTATTTGTTTAAGACTTGAACTGCTCCTTCAATTGAATTATATTATTTCTGTCTTTGAGGAGCAGCTTGTGAATCAAAGTGGGCAATATCGACCGAGGTTCGGACTTTTTTTGTATTGATGGATACATAAAATATTTGAGTGACATTGGCGTGGAAGAAAACTCAAGTGAAATTGCTAAGTGAAATTTAGAAGTTTTGTAAAGACTGATATTGTAAATATAAGTGGCACGTGATAAAAACCCGCTAAAGAAAATAATTTGTGTAATAAATACGACGAAAAGTCAATATATTTTACGTATAATTTTTATATTCTTGCTGTGCTATGAATTAAATAAATATGTCATGGTAGATATAAAAAACTCAATTGTGGTAATAATAACAACGTAGAATTAGATTAAAATTTATGCAAATAATGGGGGATACATATATTCATAGAGTGTTTTGGAAAACGGCTTAATTCATACAAGAATAATGTGAATTGATTAAAAATTCAAGATATGTTCTATTAAAAGGTATATTTTTGAAAACTTAAATAAAAATATTTTGATATTAATTTTATTACTAATGAAAATTATGAAGAAAATTCATTTAAAAAATCTATGTTATCAAGATTGTTAGTAATTAAAAGTTATGCAGCGTTTAATATTTGATATTTTGTTAAATTAATATTTTATGTTTAATTTGAAATATCAATAAAAATTTATCAAAAATTACTCACCATTAATTATTTTTTATTTCATTCAAAGCATGCATTTTGCAGCTTCATCAATACGTAATCACTAAAGAAAAAAAGCGCGATGTTGTATAGTTTGAAGTGAGGGGAAGTAAAATTCAAAAAGTGTTCAAGTAAGTCCTTAAGTTTTAAAAGAGTTAAGTGATTAAAAATCGGTCGATGCTCTAATTGGTGCTGAGGCCCCGGGCAGAGTGGATGGATCAGGGTTCTCGTTGACAGTCGCTGACGAGGCAGGGGCGGTGGGGATGCTGGAGATTAAATATTCACTTGATAATCTGCGCTCGGGAGCGGTGCGCCCCGGTGGCCTTGAGAGGCGCCTGAAGCCGCCTCGAGAGCGCTTACGATGCCTGAAAAACTGTGAAATCCTGAAAGAGGGCGGCGCGTCTGGCTAACAAGAACTCCTGCTGGAGGAGGCTTAAAATTGATTTTTAAAATTTAAAGATAATATTTTTTTCTGGAATTTTACACGCATGAAACTTATAATATAAATATGATGCAACTCTATTCCTTACGCAAAAAAATTTTGCGTGAGGAATATTGTAAAAAAACAGAAGTATTACATTTTTTAAAAATTAAATGTTTAAAAAAATTTAAAAATATACCACAAGGCTTAATATATGAGCTTGTAATAAAAGAAAACAGTTATAATGTACGCCGTAGCGTATAACAAAAAAAACACGTAGTCAGTAAAATATGTTATGGTTGCATAAAAATTGCATATGTTAAGCGATTATTAAAAATATCTTGAAGGCTAGCAGATTGCTAGTGAAATTGGAGCTTTATTATAAAAAAATTGGTAAAATATATTCTATTCAAAGTATTGTCCATCGCTAGCCACTACTTTTTCCCATCTTTCGGGCAAATTATGAATTCCATCCCAAAAGAACTGTTCTTCTTTTGAAGCCAAGGAAGAATCAAGCCAATTTTTATTGCCCTGTTCAGAAGTGAAGCGTATTCCAGAAAGGGCATTCTGCATCGATCGAAACAAGTGGTAGTCGGAAGGGGCAAGGTCTGGGCTATAAGGCGGGTGAGGCAGAACTATGTTTTAACCGATTTAGCAACATGTGGTCGAGCATTGTCATGATGGAAAATTACAGACTCGTGCCTGGTCGCATATTCTGGCCGTTTTTCTGCCAATGCTCAACAATGATGTATATTCGGAAAGTTTCGCACATATCATATGTTGGACAGTTAAGAAACGCATGCAACACTCGCAGGACATGATTATATTTTGGTTTTTCCTTACAGATGACAGCGAGAGACGCGAGCTGGTCGGGTCGGAGCGCTCGAGGAGGCGCGGCGATCGGGACGAGCCGCCCGCGCGCTGCTGGCACGAGCGCGAGCCCTGCTTGCTGCCGAACTCGCCTGAACTGCACGGGTAACCAACCCTCACTCGCCTCTCCATTCCAAATACCACACACAAAAACACACACACACATATAAACTATAATATTTTAAGGATTCTCCTAAATAGGCACATTTCAGCCGCCTCAATTCATCGCATAGCAACTGTCTTGAGTGTCCAAGCTTCAACTCTACAAAGGAGAACAGAAACGACATAACACTTAGTGAACCTCCAGCGAGTTTACCTCAAGTT
Organism: Atopsyche davidsoni; assembly: GCA_022113835.1. NCBI lineage: Eukaryota > Metazoa > Arthropoda > Insecta > Trichoptera > Hydrobiosidae > Atopsyche > Atopsyche davidsoni. The sequence continues at coordinate 6,295,579 of JAILWY010000021.1, forward strand.
ATTAAACACACTGCGTACTGTTTCAATTCTCACTTTAATTTCACGATCAAGATCCCAGTTCTCATTTAACTAGCTGCTTGAATATTTCGATTTTTTAACTCTTTCCCCTACTTTGTTGAAGTTGTCAATCAACTCCCTGCTGACAAACGGTTGACCGCGTTACAAATGAGAGAGTCGTGCACAGAATGCGCAAAGAATGTCTCTTATTTTGGTAACATTTTTCGTAACAGTAAATATAGCACCCTTCAGCTGATTGTCCAAGGATAAAGGGGCATTGGATGCGGGATTTGCGCCAGCGGCTGGAGGTCGGAAGTACGGCCGAATTAGTGAGACTGGCTCAGGATGGGAATATGTTCGACGGAAACTTCATATAAGAAGAGGCATCAGAAGAATAAAAATATATATCCATGTTTAGTATAAATTACCCAGCCAAGATATAACGGGTACTCTTTTGTACAGACAAGGTGGGGTGCAGCAATGGCACATTAATCAGAACCGCTCGTATTTTCTCAGTCAAGTGGCTGCTTGTTGCCTTTCATGGCACACCGCAGCTGCTCTTGCGGTCTTGCAGTCGTTAATTTGAATATCGTTTAGTGATCAAGCAATGGGTTTGAACTGGCGGTAACTCTGCACCATGGGGTCGCGTGGTGTTCAATTAACGCGAATTACTACTGAAATTACAAGGGATTCGGTTCAGGGTTCACGGGAGTTTGTGTTGTGAAATCATAGGGGCGTGCTATTGTAATTAGATTAGTTAGAAGAACTCGGGTTCAAGAGTATAATTCTGTATACTTGGAAAAGTCGGAATACGGAATATATTTTTAAAATTACGTATTTATATAAGATTTGTTTTTTCTTTAGTATTCAAGTATAAAATATTTAATATAAAATAATATACTTTGTGGAAAAGTCAGAGTTTGGATTATTAATTACTACTCGCAATAGCTTTTGCAAGTTCATAATTTAGAATAATTTAATTGGGATATATTAGTCAATTATTTGCCTCAAATCTTTGTGAGGGTCTCCGGTTCTTATGAAGCAGAATTATTCATCGTTAGTTATAAATTCATTATCTAAATCAAAGGTTTTTTCAAGACACACGTGAAGTTCAAATCCACACCGACATGATGTATTAATTATTTTCAATACCGCGGTCATTTTACTGAGTGAAAAGATTAATTGCGCAAAAGTTATCAAAGGTTTTACTTGTCGCTTTTTGTTTGCACGTTTCCCTAAAATTTCAATAACCATTTGTGAAACTGAGATCGGTGTATTTTTTAAAAATATTGATGAAATGAACATTAATATAATTATTTTTTAAATATATTTGACGCATAAATAATGCATTGCTCACCTTCCAGTTTCCACTAAGTTCCGGAGAGGCTAGGGGTGGGTTAGGTTAGTACGTGCCGGAAATAAGGGTTTTGGTGTGAAGCCAAAATACTAACGAGCTAGCAGGTCGCAATATCGACGTGTTGTGGATCCATATGCAAGCCCAGAAAATAAAAGAGATGTGGTAGAAATTTTCAACGAACAACATCGCATTGCTTTTTGCGAGGCTATGAATATAAAATCATAGGGTAAAAGGTTGGACAAACGTATAAACGTACATAATATTAAAAAAATACTATATATATATGTCATGTAATAAAATTAATACATCAAATCAAATTCTTCAGAAACAATTATTTTTTTCTATTCAATTGTACGATAGACGCTGTATGTTTTAAATAAATATGAACATTACATTCCGTGCTTAAATTCTTATCAGTCTTACAATATATCGAACGAACTTAATAAATATGTTTTTACAAATAGAAAATGTTATTAAACGTGCTGCAAAATAGTTCAGATAAGTAATTAAGTAAACTTCATTTTCCAAATTGAAAACATTTACAAAACTGTTGGAACTAATCAAACGTTTCAAATGAGAAAACTGACACAAACTTCTGCAATCAAAAATGAATAATTCAGTGAAGACGGCTGGGATACTGAAACTTGTGCGCTCGCTCGGGAATACAAATAATATTACTATCGGGAGGGAGTCTGAGCTCGGGAAGTTGCCGCTCCCTGAGGAGGGCTCGAGACGATCCGCATTATATTCGGATGAATACGTTAAAATATGCGCCCCACAAAAGACATTGTCGCGAATAATACAACTATCTCTTTAATTACACCGCCATGCGCGACAGAGTTAATACCTCTGTGATATGTGTAATTAGTTTCCATTTAATTGTAATGAATGGAGACTATCCCGTATTATCTCTTTTGATAGTAACTACATTTCTGCTGAGGACTTGACTCCTTCCATGCTCACAATGAAAATAATTTTGTGTTAAAAACACATTTTTTTGCTAAAGCGTGCATTCCGTTTTTCACTAGTAAGGGTCTAAGTCCCATACTCGAGTTTTTTTGTTCAAAAAAAAATTACCAATCAAAAAAAAATTACATGCAAAAAGTTAGATACATCCCTTCTTCCGAACAGAATATATTTTTATTTCTTGTAAATTTACTTTTAATATGATAAATATGTGTTTTTCCGATTTAAGTGAAGGAATTTGAAGATTCGCCATGTCCCTGTTCTAAGAGTCTTAAAAATCTTTTTTTTTAGTTGGAATTAAAAGATTCAATATAAACCCAGGGCAATTTATTATTTTAAAAATTTAAAAAAAAAGAAACCTTTAACAAACTTTGGTTTTGAAAAGTCGTAATTTTATTCAATTTTTCAAAATCTTCATGATTTTATTTTACCCTGAAAATGGACGTTAATTAAATAATAAAAAGATAAATAGTAGATAAATATAATTTATAGTTTTTTCAATACTCTATAAAATTAATTAAATGACATGATTTCGCCAGGTAAAACGGTCCTTTTTTTGTGGCAGACGAGGGATGGACACCAAGCAAGGTTAGGTAGCAAGACCCTTAAGAATTCTTTGATGGTTGATTTATAAGACCATTATAGAAATAATTTTTATTAAATTATTAAAAATAAATACTTTCTCGGTCTCTATTTATAGCAAGCTTTTTAGACACATCACTTTGAAACTCTGCTTTTCTAGACAAAAAACGAAATCATTATCTTTATAGATTTAGCTTTGATTGTTACAATGTGTATCTGAATGCTTATTGTCGGCAATTCAGGTTATCGAAATAGCTTTGCATGTACGCGAAAGCTCGTGCGTTCAGGGCAGGTGAAAAAATATCATTCGCATAAAGCAAGGGTGGAACAATGAAAATTGGACACAGCTGGGAGTTTCGGGCACTTACCATTATAAAAACTCGTGGGGGATCGATTGAATCGTCCATCGCGTTTTATTTGAAGTGGTTTTCCGACGTTGGGTTCTGTCAATTCGATCTGCAAGTAGGTGTACACTTTCGGACTGAAAAGAAAAATATAGTTAATATCTGAAAACGCTGCGAAATATTTTCATTTCATATTTTTTCTCGGGTTTCTTTAAAAAGAAATACTCGAGTGGAATAAACGATGTCGGCCGTGTGCGGGTTGTCGGTTCGTTCTCTTCCGTCGCTAGTTCTCTTTTCACATCCGCTTCTTCTGAGCGGAAGTGTTATACAGAAGATAAATACAAGAACTTGATGAAAGCCCGCGAGAAAGATAAAGGGAAATAGAAACTGGCTCGTTCTTGCAACACATGGCCATTGCCGGTTTTTCGTATCGGGTGTATTTTCCTCGGTTTATATTTCAAGAGTCGGATCTGAATTTTAAAATATTACCAGACATGGCAGCCGACAACCGAGTGAGCTAAATTATTGAATGACTTTGCTCATATGAACTCTCCTGTTGATTACATAAATATTTTTATTTCACACTGACTGACAATGAGTAAATATTTATCTTATTTATAATTATCAAAACATCAAAAATAATAGTCTAAAATCTTTGAATTATATAATTTGGTCGATGTAACATATTGAATATAATTTATACTTTCAGAATATTATATTTTGAAAAATTATAATACTCTCACACATGTAGCCAATAACTTAATCGTTTTTTCTAAATAATTATTTTAATATGCAATCAATAGGTAATCATCTAATCATGCCTCAAAATAAAAACTTAAAAATCATTATCTAAATATTTGATACGTTAATTTATTTGCAACGTTTATACATAAATTGCGGCTATTATTTTTAGTTATTTTAAGTATTTAAATAATAGTTAAAGCGTATAAAAATGGCAACTGTAAATGTATTATTGACTTCAGAATATTTTAAATAAATAAATCAATAAACGAAAATTAAAATAGTAACCAGTAAAGTAAACGAAAATAACGACTGAAAGTCTTATGATTATGATTATCGATAGAAAGTTTTTATATAAATTATTACTGTTTAAAAAAGGGTGTTTTTTGATTATCTAAATAAAGTTAAAAATGCATGTGATACAATCAAAAAAATATAAAAAATAACAATAATTTAATTTATAAATCTTGTACATGGAATTTTAAAAATGTTGGTAATGTGAACATTAATATATTATGAAAATAAGACAGTTGGCTGCTGTAAGCTAGCAGAGGGCTATAATTTTCTGGGCTTCCCCTTGCCGAGGATGGTTCCCCTTCCTCCCCCGCAAGCCTCCACCTCGACTGTTTATGCATTTTTCAATTGTTTTCGGCCTTCCATATTTCTCATGAGAGTTGTTTTCTGTTTAAAGATACAGGCGGCCATTTCACGCCTCAGGTGAACGCGATTGTGTTCAGATTTTCATTCCGCCCCTTTTTGTGAATCGATTCAATGCGGCTAAAATAAATCACAGCTCATGTTTCTGAAAATTCCGCTGCCCCAATCGAACTGTAACACTTTGTGTAAATACGTTTTAATTAAATCAAAATCAAGTTTATTCAACCAATAAGCAAGCGGAGAATTTCTGTTAACAGTGACGTTGTTTGGGTAATAGATTTTTCTCACAGGGGGTAAAAATTGAACGACTAAAACTTATTAACTTTTAGATTAGTGACCTTTCATTGCTTTTAGTGTTATAAGTATATAATTGAATATTTTATCACTTTTCACAGCTTTTAGAATAGATAGTCCACTTCCGTCTTGTATATGCAATTTTTTTATACACGTATACATGATATTATTTGAATGATATTGCATTTAGGTTTAGGACAAGACTTTTATAATACGAAATTATGACGTGAGAAGATTCTGTTTTCATTTGAGTGGTTTTTTGCTTTAAGATAAACGTTGCCGATTATATTTCTGTTCCGTCGTAATATTACTTTGTAGTAAGATTAAATTTTCGGTGCGGTTCAAATATTGATATATTTGCTTTGCCCTCGCTGCGCACAAAGCCAATCATTAATAAAACAGCACTGAATATATAATTTATAAGTCAACAAGATATAAAGAAGTCAGTGTGAAAGTTTGCAAGAACGGACGTTCGCGAGGTGTCCTGGGAAACCCTCTGTAAGCACAGCCTCGGGTGGCGCGATATCTTTTAATTAAAATTTTGTTATTAAAGGGATGTCATACGCGGTGGGAATTTATTATTCAATGCTACATTGCGGCGGCATGGGGATGCTAATGAAACGCTACACGCCGTGTTGCCCCACTACCTCCTTGTAAATTATTTAAATTCATTGTTTTAATTAAATTACTTTTCATGAAAAAATAGTCAGTAGCACGAAATTAATTACACAGTAACTACATAAAAAAAAAACTTCTATTTAAATTGATAGCTAACTTCAATGCTGCAATAAGCAAATACATATTTTGTTCCATACATATTGGATCAAAAGTTTTTTTGAAACTATATTATAGCTAACAAAGAAGACGCTTTTTGTCAGCTATAAAATCTAAAAAAAAAATGAATAAGCGAAGCCTTCAACATTCAACATAGCTAAACAACAAACTTAAACGTGGCTAAAGTAATTTATTTATTTAAAGCAAACAAATTGTAGTAACTTTAGGGGCAACCATCGCGAATTTCTTAGTGTCTCATAAGGCTTGGATTTAAAAAGACATTAATTTTGTTAGTAAAGTTGTGATTTTTGAGTGTCGCAGTCGACTTATCAAGATGATGATTACATTTTTTAAATTAATGTTTTTTCTACTACTCTTGCTATTATTTAAATAATAATGTTTCTAGATAAAGTAGTCACAGTTGGAGGGAATTTCGTATAATCTTGAATTTAATTATTTATAGATTGACAAGCCAACCAAAATAATCAAAAACATGACATGGAAAAATAGATACATATTAGTGTTTTACGTTTGAAGTTTTTTTGCAGTCATGTTATTCAAATATTGCAAAGCCACAGGGATCACAAAGTTTGATAACAAAATCCAATTAGGCACCGTAGATTAAAGATATTGTAGAAGTTTCTCTTTGCATTGTTCTCGTGTATAATTGTATTATATATATAATATAAAGTTTAAGTCGTGCATCTGATGATGACCTGGTTATAAGGTTGAAACTAGTAATGCAAATAATAAAATAAACTCAATGTGAAGATATAAATAAAAAGTTTACTTATTTCATTATATTGAGCATTATTTATTAAGTTTATTTAGTTTTATTTAAAACAAATTTTGTTACTAAAGCAATATTCATTCCTTTAATAGCCGGTAATAAAAATATGTTATGCTCTAAGAATGACTTATCATCCCTAAGAGCGATGTTCTCAATGCGTTTAGCATAATTAACAACTAATTTTATATCATAAATGAAATGTTAATAGATTGCGGCGTTACCATTATTTGTAGACATCAAACTTAGTCCTTAGAGTTGATTTGATTTTATAATGTGTTTGAAAATCTTCGTTTTAAGAAGTTTGTACTTTATTATTATCTTGTGATAATTATTTATTTTTATATAAAATAAAATAACAATGAAAATATTGTTCTAATAAGAAAATAAATAGTTTTTTATGTAGTATATTAATTTAAAAAAATTGATTGATGTGATACATACAGTTTTAAAATTTATAGAAAATATTCCTATGATTTCTTAAAAGTGTTTTTAAAATATTTTTTTCAATGCTCTACAGTGCGGTATGGTCCGGTTTCCAGATATATTATATCAATCTGTTTAAAATAATTTAATAAAATAAATCACATGCTCCAGCATTATAGACATTATTTTAAAGCAAAAGTTTGCGCTGACGCTGAAAATATCGTGTAGTTTAGAAAATTCATATATTTCACAACAAAGTTCTCCTATTGCTGCATTTCAAAAGCTTACCAGTGTAACTTACAAGGCAAACTTTGCGCATCAACCTCCACACACACTAATTTCACACACGAGTGGTAATTCTCCGAGCCAGAGCCACTGGCCATGAAGAGGGGTGGGGGCGCGGCGCCTCGCAGCGCGGTCGACATAATACTCCATACATTATGTACAATTATAGCATATGTATTGTGCGAAGTTTCCCCTGGCCCCGGGGGTACATATTTGGTGAAAGTTTCCAGCTACATACTCGCCGGGCAATAACAGCCCGGACGGAATAACAGATCAAATGAAACGCAGCAAGCCGGAAGCAGTTTTTTTTTGTGCTCAATTTAAGTACAATCTATTAACATATAAACAAGAAATATAAAAAAAGTAATGGCTTTATCGTTTAAAAGCTGGTGCTACTAGTAATTGATCATCTACCCACAAACCTTTTTAACAATGAAATATCCGCAAATGAAATACTCGTATATAGCCCCTAAGTTCAAAAGAACCTCAGAAGCCTTTCTCTAGTAAAATATTAAATATGATAAATTTCAAGATTTATTAATAAAATGATATGTTTTAGCGCTTTGCGATGAAATTTGAAAAATAGTTGTTTCATGTAGAGTTCAGAAGCAGATAAGATTTGGTGGTTTTTACTTTTGGTTCGGGTGATTCAGAGATCTGCCTTCCCGGAACTCTCGATAAGGCTTGAAGTTGCTACACAATTTAAATTTCTCCAAGAAGAAGCCTCTCGGGCAGAATGGGTAACATATTCTTTATAACTCCATGAAAAGGATCTTCCTTACATGCGCGGATTAATTCGTAGTACATTATCGCACTGTATAGAAACTCTCGTCCTGGGATCTTTTGTGTCCAAAAGGTTAAGATTATGAGTGTAAGTGTATCTATTGTACGTAAGTAGAGTCTTTCTTTAATACTTAAAGAGGTCCGTGGAGTTTGAAATTAATATTTTAGAAGATAAAGTAGGCAGTGTAGCCATTATTGTAAAGAGCGTGATTTCCATATCTATATAATATTCTGACTACCCCTAAGAATACAATAAGATCTTTTTATTTATATTTAGAGCTTTAATTATTTGTAACTAAATTAGTTATAAGGCACAAGAATGCAGTACTTTTATAAATACAGTTACAGCATAGGGTTACGTTTTTTTCAAAATGTAATTATTATTTTTGTTATTTTTGAAGAGTGCGTAGGTTTTATGGAAGCAAGTTCTATTCTGTGGTGCATTATATTGTTAGAAATATTGAAATTCTGAGTTAGTTTGGGGTCAGGAAAAACCTGAACGAAATTTACCACAAAAAAGCAGTCAACACACAATCCTCTACACATAAAAAAATTACTTGTAGTGCATTATTTCATGAAAATAAAAAAACAAATGGTTTACGAGACTATTGATATTTATCACAAGAAATCAGAGATTAATTATAACAACAAAGCTTGAAATGCTATGCATGTTTCAGTGATGAATTTCAGTAGTGTCTTTTGCAGCGATTTAATTTGCGGCCGATTTGCAATCAGCCAACAGCGTTCCTTTATTTTGAGTGTTTTGCCTAAGTAAACAACGCAAAGTAGAACGCTATTGGTTAACTGCAATTCGGTTGCAAGCTTTAATTTAAATTTAAATATTTATTAAACTGTTTTGTAGTTTTAGACGCTGTGGTGTGGGTAAGCTCTCTACACACGTCGCGACACAACTTGCGACCGACCAGCAATCGGCCAATAGCATCCCACTATGCGTTGTTGATACATTTGATATTTTAATTGAATGCTTATGTGATTTTTCCGCATGTTTAATTTTATTGGTGACCGGTTTCGCCAACCTTTGTTTTTATTGAAAAAACACTCGGAATAAAGGGACGCTATTGGGTGATCGCAAGTGGTGTGAGGTGCGGCTGGGTGGGTGGTGGGTGGTGGGTGGTGTGTGGTGTTGCAGTGTGGGGTGTTGGTTGCAGGGGCGGGGTGGGGGATGCGTGCTCGGCGGCGTCTCTGGGGGAGGAGTGCGTGGTGGTGCTGGAGCGGGAGCGCGCGCGCACGCGGACTCGCCGGAAGCGCCGCCGCCATCGCCGCCGCGCCCGCGCCCTCATCATGGAAGCCGTGGAGGAGAGGGTCAAGGTGACCGAGCCCCCTTCTGCTGGGGGACCCATCATTACGTAACAAAATCCAGAAATCTACATTTATAAAAAGCCGAGCATACGAAGGGCTACATTACGAAATCTATATTAAAATATATCATATTTTTTGCATGACTAGTTTCGACCAACAGATTTGGCCATCAAAATATAATAAACTCAATGTGAAGAAAGAACCCAAAGTTACCTTTATCATTATGAAAAAATTGACCTTCACCAATCAAATGCCTTGTCCCTCAACAAGAGTAAAAGATATATTTTTTTATTGAATCCAATTTCGAAAGTACTAAGTATAGTAATTACCCCGCTTTAACGCGAGGAAAACGTTCCGGAAAAAATCGGGTTAAGTGAAATTCGCGTATATCGGGGTTTACGATTAAACATACATACACAGTCAAAATTTAAAACAAAAAAATACGAATCAAATATAATAGTGTTTGTAATAATAGTAGAATTCAAAAAAAACGATTGAGGCTTTTTGTTTATTGAAAAAAATTATAATTTGGGATGAGATTCAGTGGATGATTTTTTCAAAGGCTATTTTCGAATATCATGTACGTATCTGTGAAAATATGTTTTTTAGGTTTTATTTTATGAAATCAACGAAAGCACTGCCATCTGTGTATGAAGCTCTCAGTTAGAAAAGCTTATTTAATTAGCACAAATCATAAAGCTCTTATCCGTGTTGCAAACCGTTGAGTATCAGATTCATTAGCAGAGCTTTAAAATTATTCGCGAGTAAAAAATTAGAACATATATTAGTATTGCATTTGAAGTAATATTTTATAGTTAAAAAAAAAGAAAGCAGACCTTTTTTTAGTAATTCGAGTAGTAAAAGATACGAGATTAAAAATTGACTGAAAGGTTTTTAATGTGACATCGCACCTTGCGAAGGAGACAAGCGTGACGTTCTTCTGCCGTGTCGTTTCTTTGCGCGGTTCGCCATTCTCGCAAATATATTTTTATAGCGAAAATATATTTTTACAAAGAGAATCTCATTTCTTAGGTCTCTGGGCGAGGGTATGAAAAATTAAGATGTGGCATTTGGGTCACACAGCGAGATCGTCGGCCACGCGTCCCTCCCTACGTGACAAGAATCATGTGCGAGTTCCCTTTGCTTTTCTCTGTTTTACCTCGATAAATCTCCTTTAGATAGACTGAATTTTCGCCACGTACTGTACTACCTTCTGATTTAGGTGCGTACCTGCGTGATATGAAAGTAGGCAATATTTAGTATGGAAAAGTATCTTAAGCGGTCCTAAAAATACACGCGGCTCCTCTCCGTGCAGCGTGGCTGTATGAAAATATTTAAATTAGAACGAGAATATTACACACGTGGAATATTGCGGAGATATAAAAGGAAACGAAAGATTTGGTAATAAAAATATTACGTGAAGACAAGCTAGGTTTATGAGAGAGTACCTTTACGTTTTTAAAAAAATATTTTTACTATGAACGATGAAGTATTACCATAAAAGCTTTGCAATAATTTATTTTTAAAATGAAATAATAATTTTAATTCAATACCAACATTGATGGACGATGTTTTAGGAAATTGACGTCGTATGCTTTCTTAGAACAACGGGAGTGTTGTACATCTTTGAGCGTGCGTCATATAATTTTAACAAAGCAGTGAATCAGTCAGTAGAGCTGTCAGCAACGCTTATTTTTTCGAGGATCTTTTGGTAGTGTTACACGGTCAATCATCCCCGTTGCGACCAGACCTTGTATTTATGCTGTTTAACGTGTAGACTATCGAATGGTCTCTCTCAATTTTTGTAGGTTATGCTTGTTAACGCGAGCTGCTCAAAACAAATGCGTTACCTGTCTCAATACTGCTCTCTGTATTATTTGTTGTAACTCGACGCATTCAAATATAATTTATAATCACCAAGAGAATCTCAGAGAGAGGACAGGTGAGCTGGACAAGTTGCTTAGAGCTATAGAAGAGAGATACGGCAGAGTTCGACTTGTAATATCAATGTCATTTGCCTTGTAAGTATGCATTTAGGTAGTATCACTACCGAACATTTTTTTTAAAGATTGGCAAACAATTGTGCTAATAAACAGAATACGAGACATAATAAATGTGCGATTTACGTGAATATAAAATATCAACATTGTAAACCTTTTGATATTATCGCACCCCGTAAATTTATTGATGACGGGTACTTGTAAAACGATTTGATTATTGAAACCTAGCAATATTAATAATTACTACGGACATTAAACAAGGTCCTAAAAGCATATTGTTTCGACCGCCATTAAAAAAAAATAGTTTCTTTTTATAATGCTATATTTTTAAGAAGTTAGGATATCATGATGATCATGACTGTTGGAGTTCATTGATCTAAGTGATATTGGTTGACAGGTGCTGGACCCGGACGAGCTGCCGCAGCGCGCGCGGTGGACCATCATGATAACCGCCTGCTTGCTGCTCTTCCTCTGCCTTCTCCTAGTTGGCGTGACGCTGAGGATGGCTCCGCTCATAGACGATATGGGTGAGTTCAAGATGTATATCCCAACCCAAAATACATGGTGTTAACTATGATGCCCACAACGACCAGAGAAGAGATGTAACAGAGTACAAAGTAAAGCAACGGATTGATTTATCCTTGTCAAATACTAACTATCGTGAGTTTTGTTTGTGAATTCGATATGATGCTATTTATCAGAACGACGCGTCTATAGGATTAAAAATACGTATAGTAATATAGTAATTTATTTTCAAACCAGCTTTGATTTCTTATAGTTTTGCAGTTTGCAATGTTTCACCCTTACAGTCGTTAGGATTGTGCGGTACGAACATGTATCGTTAATGATATTGTTATGTAAATATATTATCTATTACGTGCCCTTACCTGGGAATATAATTATGCTGAAGCGGAATACGATTTTCTTTGACCTTTTCTGTTTTGGAATATACCAATCTATTTAACTTATACCAGTCTATATATGCCAAAGACCTCATTTCTATACAAGTTAATTATCTTGTCTGTTTGACTCCTACGTTATAATACAAGAGTATACCTATACAAGTATCTAATAAGGAAGGTAACAAGAAAAATGATTGAATCGTGTGTATGATATATCCACCTGCGATATATTATATAATATATATTTGTAAATTATAATACAGAATAATATATTATTTTTAAATTCAATTTCTTTTGTGGGTTTCACATTACACATCTTTTGTAGGTTTCACACAAAAGTGAGTTAAAGATCTATCAAATTTTAGTATGTTATACGAAACGGTGGAATATGTGGGCTGCTAGTTAGAAGAGTACGTGTATTTTTCGTTATCATAAAAATATATAGATAACAGCTTTTCATAAAAATATTAAAGCACATTTATTATTTTCAACTTACACTATAATATTAAATTTCATGATGAAGGAATTTCATTTCAATCACGCGTTAAGGTCAAATGCACTAGTTTTTATGTTGAAAATTTATGACGCTAGAAATATTTTAAAACTACTATGACATTTATTACAAATTCGTATGCATTGAATCCAATAGCATTACTTTTTCTATTGAAAGTTTCAATAGATTCGGAAACTTTGACACATTTTATCTTTTATATTGACAGGCATGACTTTCAGCTGCTCAAAATTCGATTACATTCCCCAAACTCACGGGCAATTCTTAACTTAATATTGAAACTACAAAAAAGAAGTGCGCAGAATAGTAATGTAATGTGCGAATATAATTTAGTAATTTCGGTCGATGTTGCGATAACTTATTTCCCCAATTAACACGTGCTGCGAATAAACGGCTGCAATTAACCCTTCGTTTAACCCGAATATTATCAGTGCCGGACGGGGCGTTCTGCGATTCCAACTACGCACTGGGTGTGCCGGTGTTTATCAACATTAGCTGGAAATTTATATATTAAGCAAACGAACCCGGAGTCTGCTTCGGGAAGTTAACTAAGGGGCTGTATGGCGGGGCACGTCCCTGCCATTGCGGCGCACATGTGCGCTGATATCGCACTTTGCGCCTCCTCTGTCTGGCCCGCGCCCAACCAATATTACAAGTTGACAGTGTAAACGAGTAAAAGTGATATTAATATAATCACGCTGGATGGACAGGACGATTGGTCAGCTGAATCACCTAAAAGGTGTAAGAAAATGTAGTCTTAAATGCTTTGTACTTACTAACCCTTATACTTAAGTATGAGGGTTGTTACGTTTTTGGTACATGTTTTTTATCCGACAACCAAAAAACTTGTACCTAACCGAACCCAACGAATCGAGCGGTCGTGGAAATCTGCAAAGGAACGAAATAAACGCCACAACGGGACTCATCGTCATATGATAGATTCTTATCCCTGCGAGTACATGTACATTAAAAAAATTTGGTGGTCGGATAAAAAACAAGTACCACGTTTTTTACTTTGGTATATATAAGAAACTTTCCGAGATCATGCGCCTGATAGTGTTTTTCTCATTGTTTTTTTCAAAATTGAAATATATACATCGCTTTGCCCTTATTCGCACTCGAGATCCCAACACTGGATGAATAAGTGATTTAAATACACATATACACACGTAAAGCATAAAGTGACTTATTGTAAATATATACGTATACACGAGTATATTTGTCTAATTATCTAACATGCTGTGTAATAATCCTGCGCAATTGAATTTCAATTAAATATGTGTATAATGGAGGTCAATACATGCATATCTAATTTAGGTAAGTACTCTTGAATGGAAGCCTAGCCGATTAATTCTGAAATGCGACTGGGTTGGGCATGCTTGGGAGGTCCGGTGACGCCCGAGAGCTGGAAGTCTTGTAGGGGGAAGCTTGCGAGTGCCTGGCAAGGGTTAATTGTCGTCATGGGCGGGTTGAGTCATGTTTATTTCCAATAAATATTTAAATGAATGAAGCTGTCTTATATAAATATTCTACTGATTAAGATTTATCAAAGATTCATAATTTTTATACACATAAAAAAAAATTCAAAAAATTATTACATTATTGATTTTACATACTTAATTTAACCGATATTGTATATGTATACACGTTATTAGTAATACGTTGTAATTATTCTTGTTCATGAGAATGCGTGAGTACAGGTCTATACGGATAATCAATAGAATTGTTAATTGAATCAGTTTTGCGAATACGTTCATTCGCCCAATATGCTTCATAAATCAAATAGAAATTTTCTTTCTACTCAAAACCAACAAATAAATCTTAATGTCTTAAGTGTATTTATATAAGCTAACAATTGAAAACATACCACATGTATAAACATTGTAAAAACATGGTGACATGCGAATTTTTTGAAATCAAAGCTCTCCACACATGGCACTGAGATGGTTCATTTAAATCATATGTGCCACAAAAACATTTTCGCAATGTATACATTGCATGTTTGTAAAATAATGTCGCCATTATGTAATTCGACTCGTTATCACACAACACGGCTAAGACCACGTAAGATAAAAAAAATACTTTATCGCTCCCGGACAAAGTTTTGTAACTTCTGTAACGTGGATCAACGAGGCGCGTAAGTTTGATCATGAATAATGTTTGCAACTTTATGCACGAGAATCACCATAGCAGTGGCAGCAAAAATCATAGAATGTATTGATCATGAATAATATTTGCAGCTCGTGTGTCGTGTCAATCCGTTAATCTCCCGCAGATGGGGAAAGGCCCGGTAAAAGCTCTGGTTTTATGATCTCGGATATATTTACCCGCGCAGCTTTTTTGTAAGCAAACTTTTTGAAAGTTTAGCGCTGGCGCCGAGCGAGGCGGTTGGCGTTACGTCGATTTAAAGGTAATCCAGAGTGCCTGCGAGTGTAAACACCGCCAACTATAAATCTAGGGCGAATGGAACTTTGTGTACGTACGGAATACCTGCCTGGGTACACTGTTTGCTTATTTTTGCGTTATTTATTTGCCACGATGTAACCGCGAATACTTTGAAGTTAACGGCAACTTATGCTACCTGTGTTATTGCAGGCATGAAATGTTTTTTCAGACCACTTATTTTTTTATTTAATTGAACCCAACACAGCATATTTTTATAATTAAAAACTTACAAAAGTTCTTTAAAATAATACGAGTCAGTATTTCCAAGAAAGCAATAAACGATCAAAGCATTTTGAATAGTACTACAATCATATAAATATTATTAAATATATCATATTGAAAATATTTAACCAAGAACTCTTTATGATGTGATAGTATTTTTTTGTTATTATTACATTAAAAAAAAAAAACCTTTATATTTTTATTATATGAAATCTAGCAAATACTACATACGGCACAGTTACGCCATGCGACAATTCATTTCTATGTGCATTCTAGCACATACTTATAAAGTCAGCAAGACCAAAAATAAATTTAATGGTTCCTTGAAGTAATATTGTTTGGTAGTAAACAAGAATTCTTAAAATGTAATTCTTTTGAACACAATGTTTTGTACTACGCTTTGAGTTTTAAGAATTTAATACAAAGTATTACAACAAAGCAATATTTTATGATACAGAATATTTTACGGTGGTATTATTTTTGTGGCTTCTCATGTGGAAAATAAAATCGCGGTAAACGAGATATTATTTTATAGTACAGTAACGTGATATATATTTATTATTTAGTATAAAACTCTACTGCTCTTATTATAATAATATATAATTATTAACAAATTTAACTTCAATACTCGATTTAAATAAATGTATCGATTCTTCAAGATTCCGCGATGGCTATTTTATAAAAAAAACGAGCAAAATAACGACAAAAAATTTGGACGAAATTAGTCGGACCATATTTATCACGAAAATACGTGATTTTCATTAATCCATATTTAAAAAACAATTTTTATAATACTATAGCATTGAATTATAAATAAAAAGGCGATTTATAAAGTCAAATTCACTTTGTTAGAATTTCTTAGTAGTCACCACCGACATGTGTTAAAGCTTGATAGAAAAACACTTGCTGAGAAAGCACAATTGATCTATATTGTTAAAAATATGCAATTTTTAATGAATACAAATGCTGTATAAAGATACGAAAAGCACGCCTCCTCATCGAAAAATATCTGTTGAATATTTTATGAATATATTTATACTAAAAACACATTGGTTTTTGCCTGTGCTGTACAGAGTTGGTTACTTGTCCCTTTGACCTTATAAAGTTTCTTATATCGGGATGGAGTAGACGAAAAAATATTTTAGCCGGGATTTAAACTTATATATATTCTTTAACTTATGTATTCATATATTTTCTGTATGTAATTTTAATTTATTTTCATAATATATATCTTACGCAAACGTTTACTCTATTTCATAAATTTAAAACTATCGATTGCAATTGAGATATTCAAAAAAATATTTACATAAAAAATTGAAGATCTTAATCAAAATGTTAATAATGATTTGATAATCGATAGTATATTTTTGTTGAAGTCATTTGTATTTATTAAATATGTAGGCATTAAACGGAATTTAGTACTTGTGTACTATTAGAAAAAAAACATTTTTGATTTGGTGGTTTTGAGTATTGTAATTTATTTTAAATTAATTATTTTTACGGTTTAAACTTATGTAGTGACAACTGCAATTAAAATTTAATGTTTTGTAATACTTATGATGAAACGTGGGGTTTGGACTAAAAAGCTAAGTTTTTTTTTTCATGGAATGAATATTAGTCATTTATAACAGATCATTGTAATTGCCATGTTATTTAAATTCAATGAAACGTTTCAACAAAATAACACCAAAAAAATTAAAAGTATTTTTAGATTGCTACTAACACATTGTTCTCTGCAATTCAATTAAAAATGCAATTATAATCATTCGTATTGTATTAAATCTTTCCTTCGGAAATTCCAAAGAGTTGATTTTTTCGTTTGCCTTAAATCCACTCTTATCAATATGAGTAGGCACACATTCATAAATTAAGTCCAATGATAAATTAAATTAAATTTCAAATTCTCAGATAACAGCACGCTATTTTGTTAAGAAACACAAGTTAATAATAACATCTCTCGCCGACGATTCTCCAAAAATAATCTCAATAGAAAGTCAATGAGAGCTGAGCTGGTGAGTTGAAAATATAACTCATGGTACTTTGTAATTATAAATGTCTACAGTGTTAACAATAAAGATGTAAAAATAATTGTCAAAGGTACATATAATTAAATAATACATAAGAATGTAACTAATCTCATTTAGGCGTGACTTTTTTAGTTTCTTAGTTGATTTCTAAACTAAGCGAATCTTAGCTTACGCTACACGTAAACCACTGCACTTTCAGCAATTGAATGAATCAATTTAATAATTAATTAAATTGTAAATAATCTCAATTGAAACTCAATGCGTCGATTGCGACTGGCGAGTTAAAAAAAACTCACACTGACTTGAGTGTGAGTCACAGACTGTGCGATTCTATAATTACACTCCATGTAAACCGAAGCCTGCGGTGTAAGCAATGGAGATGTAAATACAATTTATTCCACCGAAAATAAACCGAGATATTTTTTAAATAAACTTTGTGGAAATCTATAAAGTGAAGATTCTTCGTAAATATTTAGATCATCGCAGTGTATGAGAATATCAACGAACGGTTTTTAGTTAATCCAGAGTGCATTATTAGGTAATCACATTTTATTTTACTATGCAGTGTAAAATATGAAAACAAATTGAGTATTATGTAGGTAATAATGTTGTTTATTCACTTAGTGATTTACCACATTCATGTTTTAGTTATTAATTTAGGTCTAAGGCAGTGTTAAGGCTTTCTCGAGTTTTAATTTTGATGATAGCATCAAATACAAAATTAAATTTATTATCATACTCTAAAGATTATTTTATTATTTAAGAAAAGATTTTTCTTCTTTTTGGCGCAAGAGTTTTTGTTTATTTTTACGAAAGCAATATGTCTTTTTTCATCTTTCAACTCATGTTGAGAGATTGATGAAAAATATCATTCTGTTATTTTTCTGCTACCCATAAAACCTGTTTTAAAAAAGTATTTATCCAAACACACTTTTACTTTAAAACAACATTTCTGCGTAATTTTTTTTACTGAATTTTTTTTAGATAAATACAGTTTATTTCAAGTCTTTTTATAGTTCAATAATTTAAAGACTTATATTTTAAAATAGAGGTCTCTTGAGTTATGAATGGTTTTATGAAACATTTATGAAGAAGTACTCGTAAGGCAAAACTACTCACGTCAAAGTTATTTTCGGTTATCTCTTGGACATACGACTAATCACGATTGTTAAAAAAAATATTTCTCAATGTGAAACTCAAGGTTTACAAATAATTACTTTGTATGAGTAAATTATTGCTAATACACCACTGCAGGGTACAATATATAGAGTCATGTTCGCAGTTGAGTGCGCCAGCTGTCATTAGTAGGGAGCGTCTCGGAATAGAGTTTATGTAAACGACCAGCTATTAAATGCAAGCTTGAAGAGCGTTGATCCACTCCACTACCACTGGCAGGGAAACCACAAGCCATGTACAGCAAGAACACCACCGACACAACACAGAAGCACTTGTGGACTACTTACTACCCACAGTAGCGGGCGGTTGAGGGTGATAAATTATAATAGGTTCCTATCATAGCTGACTTATTATATTCTATTTGTATAGTTTTAAAAATAGGTTTATTAGGTTTTATTTTTTTTGTTAATAAACAGTACAGTGTTTTGAAAACGTGTTAAAAATATTTTTGCTAAAGACTAAAACTGCGGAAATATAATTAATAGAAATATTATCCATTTTACGCGATGGAGTTGTCAGTATCCGTATATATAAGTTTTCGCGTTCACGAATAAGATTGCTCACTTGCCGAATAGTCTCGGTGGAAATAATTGCACATTCATTAAAATAATACACCGAGAATATCGAGCATAACGTTTCTGATTATTCTTGTGGTTGTGATTATCAACTTTTTCTAAGCGACTCACTACGAGGTGTTTCTGGCCCTAAGGACATTCTGGTATTTTAAAAATTCTCTGATAATCTCTGATAAAGTTCTAAACGCTTTAAAGTGGAATATTTAATAGCCTGCAGTCTTATTAAATTTCTCCAAATCACAAGTTTAAAAAAAAAACCCTGTTTTTCATTGCCTGTAAATGTTTCCTATTCCAATATCAATATGCCAAATGAATTATTGTATATCTACAGTTTCCAAAAGTATTGGCTTCTATAATCCTTATCCCATAATAATAAGAGAACTTATTATTAAGGGATAAGGCGTTTGCTTTGTGAAGATCCAACCAATAGCATAACCTAATCTAGTCCTACATACCCACAAATTGTATTTTTATTGTTACTATTATGCCGATAGTTGTATTTAAATAGATGTTATTTGTAAATTTTGATAGTTTGTATTTTGCATCCGAATATGAACAAATGTGCATATAAATGTAAACTCATGTGAAGTAACACAGTACGTTTCATTAATCATTAAGATAGACATTATTAAAATAATATTGTATAAAATGAAGATGGCTTTTTCTAAATACACAAAGCCACCACCACTGCAATGGGTGCTGTGGAGTTAATAGAAATATCACAAACACACCCTCACTGTGGGGGGTGGACGAGGCCGGTGGCTGGCGGTCGGCAGAGAAGTTCTGTGAAATCTGAATGCATATCGGAGGGTCTTTGTTATACAGCAAGACTGTCGAAGTGGAAATGTGCCGACCGGACGTCCCTCCCCCCCCACCAGCCCCGCCACCGATAGCTGCGAAATTTTAATTCAATTCCGAAACTCAGAGCAAGGCAGGGCTGCGAGCTGTGCGGGAAATTGAACCTTTTTGTTCCGATTTAAAAATTGATGAACAGCCATTTTCTGTAATGAAAAAAAAAATAAAAACACTCGAGCTGGTTGGCGCTTTATTTGCTGTACCAGGGGGTTTTGTGATTTTCACTCCCGGAAATTATTTTTTTGGGTTACTTTTAATCTGAAGAGTCGATGAATTCTCATAATTTTAAAACTGTATATTGAAAACATTATTTTCCTAATTATGAGCTTTTATTATTATTATGAACTCGAGACTGGTCAAAAAACAAAGAAACATCTTTATTTACTAATAAAGTATAACTTTATTAATATAAATCTGTCTGATATTAACCCGACTAAGCGGCATACTGTAACGACCGTGTATTAATTTGTTTTGTTCCCGTTGTTATATACCATATATATATATAATAGAAGTGTGTATAGTTTTTCACAAAAACGTAGAATATAATACAACATGAATTTTTTGCACGTCGTTACTGACTAACAATTAATTGAGTAATCAATATTTTCGATAGAGAGTTTTTGACGGAAATCCATTTTATGTGAGTATAAAGTAAAAATAAAACTGTTAAAATCATTTGAAAAACGAAATTATAAAAAAAAAATTGGTGGAATTGATTACTTTTATAATTAGGTTCTCGATCTACCAAGGATTCAGTTGAATGTAAAATAAACGTAACTCAAAGTTTCCAGCAAAGCCTCTGTTTTGCAATACGTAATTGATTTCGCGAGTCTATTTATAAGGGAGGCTGCTTTGCAATGAATTCGGTTGTCAAAGCATTAATTCGGGCAGTGAGCGGCGCGGGCGGGGACAGCCCCAGTCGTGTTTCGGCGCTCGCTGGAGGAAGGCGCCTCTCCGGGAGCGGGAGCCACTCCGAAATAGCCCGACTCCAGGCCAGCCCCAGTCCCGAGGGAGCCGCTGCACGGAGTGTGCCGTCATTGTCTGCTTTTAACACGAGCACACAATCTGCGCAAGCTCTTCAGTTATTTGTAAAACTTCGGCCTTCGTATAATATCGGCTTTTGAATGCGGATGCAGTGAGGTTTATTGAAAGCGATTACTTTTATACATTTTGAGCGACAGTTCCAAATTATGTGTTCTAGTGTATTTGTCGTTTTCGATATAATTATAGACAGCAGTAAAATATATTTTTATTGAATATTGAGAAAATTTTAGAAATTAAAAGTGCATAAGCCGCGTTTTCTTGTAATTTAAAGAAAGGTAAATGGATATTTTGAAGATGTCGGCCCAAGACAGAGCAGGCCTCTCCGGAGACTACCCCTCGGAGTACTACTCCTACTTGTCTATAGACGCGGGATACCCGGACGAGGCGTCCAGTGACTCCTCGGCGAGGGCCTTCTGCCCCGCGGTGGCGTCCGCCTCCACCGAGGACCTGCCCGGCCAGCGGCGGAAGATATCCCCGGGGGTCTCGCGTCAGATATGCCGGAGTCGCTCCATGGACAGGTACAGCGCCGAGCAGCGGCGCCTGGCGAGGAGCTCCATGACTTCCAGCGGAAGAAGGACCAGAAGGGCGAGCTCCGGAGGGACCCGGCGCTCTGCGTCCCTGCGCCCCGCCGACCTGTACCTTCCGCCCGTGGACTTCCGGCGCGCCAGCCACTGCCCGGCGGGGGGCTCCCCTCGCCTGTCGACGGCACCCTCTGAGATCGCGAGGAAGGAGCGCAGAAGACGACGGATAGTTCTGATTATCATGGTGTCATTTTTGGTTCTGGCTTTGGCGAGTGTCCTGGTGGTTGTGGTGACTCTGACGCACAGTTCGGTTATCAATGTTCACAACGTAACTTCAAAGGTTTACACGTTTGCTGTACCGCCACATCATCCTCTAAGTGAGTGTTATTCGAGTTAGAAATATTAATAATTTAAGAGAAATAATATCATAATAATAAAGTTGTTATTTACCTTAAGGGTCACGATATATAATATATATCTAAATATTTTATAACTCTATTTTTTTATACTACTATACTATAAAGCTATGAATATGTGAGTGTTCTTAGTTTACTTTTATTTTATTCAATCTGATTTGTATTTTTGGGGAATCTGGTACGGAATAAAACGAACATTTTTCTTCATAATTTTAAACAATCAAAAATTGCTTTGTTGGACAAGGAGTTCATCGGTTTTTTCTGACAAGTAAATTCCTCCCCGAAATTGATGCAAATAGGTCAAAGATAATTTATACTTTCATTACAATAAGCGATTAATTATAAGTAAAGATTTGGTTTGTTGAAAGATGAAGAACGCCATGGCAATTTAATTTCAGCTTAGCGTTTACTCAACAAAAGCAAACTCAATGAGATCTTTGGATATTAAAAATACATAAACCGTTACTCGCTGAGAGCCAAATAAAACTGAGACGAGATCATTATTCGCCACTTATACCAGTCTCGCTGTAGGAAGTCTGGCAATGCTGTCTGTCTCGCATATATTGGTAATTTTTTAGAAAATCCCAACCAATCTTAGCGTTGCGGTAGAAGCACTTAATTTTGTAGAGTATCTGTTGACTTTGCACTTACGCTCGAAAGTTTGTTGTATAACTGATTCTAGATTAAAGCGGTTTAGACTTAACCATGTGTACTATAGCAGAAAAATCATAACGATAGCGTTTTTTAAAGTAAAATGGTGGTAACCACTAAAAAGAGACACTAAAACAGGTCTGGTAATCCTATATCGACTTGTAAATTTAAAAAATGTTTCCGGAAAGTATTTTCTGCCTGAATTTGAACATTTTTGATTTCTGAATACATTGTTAATGCAAATTCTACAAACATAAGTCATTGGATGTATAAACGAGCAACGGTTTTTGGCTTATTCTAAAATACCGAAAAAGTACAGATTGAAATAAGCTGTGTTAAAATTTTTCGCAAATGCCTTGGTGTCAATTGCTTGAAAACTACAGAATATCCGTGTAGCTCTGGATGACTCGTTACAGTGGGACGACTATACTAGCCCAGAGACTTCAGAGAATTCACAAACATGTAAATTACTTTTTGCTGCTAGATCGACGTCCAGTGGGGAGGCTGACTTGTATAAAGTTTACCTTGCACGCATGTACCTTGTTATTGAAAACAGGCGATGATCGCAGAGTATTTATATACTGGAAAATCTTTATTGAAGCCGCGAGCTCCAAACGTATGTACGGATACAGGGTGGAAGTAAAACATTAATATAATTTGCAAAAAGGAATCAAAAGGCGTATCTGATGTATTAGTCGAATCACGAAGTAAGGAAAAAATAAAAATCCGTCTTTGTCTTTTAGAGACAAGATCTACTTTGACCGCGGGTGTAGAAGCTGAATAAAATTTTATTCCATACCCTATGTTATACCAGTACTCGATTTAAGTTTATTTTATTATCTTAGATCACGTGAGTCTTCTTATAAATTATATTAAACTTATTATTTTAAGTTACCTGGATAGGCATTAAAAATGAAAGACTGATTAAAAAATCTTGATTTCATACAAAATATAAATTTAATCACCTGGCAAAAACCAATGAAAATGAAAATGATTACTAAGTAATTACATTCAGTTATCATCTAATTATTTATATCGTCATAATTTTGTTTTACCGTCAATTTCATTGAATTTTCATATTCAAATAATTAATGTCTTAAAAGATTGATTCGATTTCCAATATCAATGTGACATATTTCCAAATATGCTTTTTTTTATTAATTTAACGAATAAAAAGAATTCAATGCCGTGATAAAATCGCTTTTAGAAATGGACTGCCGCTTGGATATTGAACTGAAATTATACCCGAATATTTTTTTTATCAAGTGGCATCAATTCAGAGGGTGCTTCAGGTAAAAAATTTAAATTGAAAAATGGCTGAATATGTGAAGAACCTCTTTGTATAATATCGACGCTGGAAATGACTTAACTGGCTCATAATTTATTTCACTGTAGGGTAATTTTTAAGTATTTTTAGACCATGTAAACGCGTTGATTTTTATTTTTTTTGTTGTTTGAAAACATGTCGATGGAATCATTTTGGCCTTATTGCAATGGTTGTATTTAATTTTTTTTGTTTTTATTAACTGGGTTAAACCTCTACGATGTTTAGGTGTATGAAAATATTCCACAAGTAGTCGAAATACGAGTGCGTCATTTTCTTAAGTATTTCGACGGAAACAGATTCTAGACGTAAAGCATTGAAGTGGCCATAAATCATGGTTCCGGCTAAATAAACCAAAGCCGACCATAAAATATTGAATTATTCTGCTGGGGAGTACAACTTCTTAAATTCTTTTGAAGCCTTTGAAGCTGTTACAGCTCTAAACGTAATATTTACGCAAAATCTTTAAACAAAACAGTAATAATTATTAGATAGAGATGGGCACAATCGAATAGTCACACTACTTTAGGGTATTTTTCCACTAAGGGCGGTTTTCAGTATGACGCCCTATTTAAGTCAATCAAAATCAGCGAATCTGTTTAATATAATTGATTCGGTTGATGACATCATTATTACTTTATTTTTTTTTACATTTTAATATTATTTAAACAATAATTTAAAAAATCCGCCCCTAAATACGTGACGCATGGGGCGAACCCCCCAAGGCCTCCTACCCTTATGTACGCCACTGTATACTCGTACAATATAAGCCACATTTCATTTTTTAACAACTGGGATCATTTTAACCGCACTGACCCATTAAAATAAAATTATTGAATATGATTTTATCAATACAGTATTCTTGTTTTGAAGTAAATCAGATGTTTTGAAGATTTATATTTATTTAAAATAGACGTGATTGAATAAATATATGTCTGTACTTTTATACATGATATCGATTTGATATTAAGAATAACGATGATGCATGTATTGTATTGTACATATTTTGAATGATAATACTATTTTTATGATGTTAAAGGCAGACAAGGTGAAACATAGAAAAAAAGACCACAAATATTCGAGTCGATAACAATAAAGATTGTAAGTACGTAATAACATAACCAAAGATTTAATAATAACGTTTTACGCATTGCTTTACTAAAATAAGCAGATTTAATCTTTTTGACTTTTAATTAGTGTAACAATATTTCAAAACGCACAGCAAATTTAATTTTCATGAAATAGTAATGCGATTTAATTTAAATCATTTCTTATATAACAAACAGTAGCTGTAACTAGTTTAAACAACTGTGTTTGAAGTGTGTTTTACACTTATCTGCTCACATGTCTGCCTACCTCTCAATACGTTATATGTGAATAACAGTTTTTAAAATAATTATAATTTATAAATTAATTTGCATTAAAAAAAGCTTATTACAAGATTAATTAAGGTTTTCTTCTTTATAAAAGCGACGGGGTTCCGAATATTAACAACAACGAGTTTTAGCTTCAAATTCAATGTCATTTTTTTTGGGTTTTAGAAAATAATGCTATAAATTGATAAGGTATGAACTTTTGGTTGAATTTTTTTTTCATTGTTTACAAATTAGCTGAGATTATTTTTACAATTCTCTGTATTTTACAAATCGATTGAATAACGATGTATATACAGAAGGTTACAAGACTATTTTGAGATTGCACGCGTAGCGAGTCTATTCTCTAATAAATTTGTTAGTTTGTTTACACTTTTAATGAGGTGATTTATAAACAACCAAATTGAGACGCCAGTAAAGTATTAAAGATAACATCGTTATAAGTTTTGTTTCCAGTTTGAACGGGTAAACTTTATTCAATGTCAAGTCATCGCGGTTTTGTTGTGCCTATTGCTGATTCGCACTGCATGCATGGTTACTAATAATTTTATTTATTTTCCAGTGCGTCAAGAGAATGAACGCATAATTCAAGAGTCATACCAACTTGGGATGGGAAACAGTTCTCAGCCGATGGCGGCGCAGAGGAAGAGCCCCGAGCGCTGATGAAGAGATGCCGCGGAACTTCACGGCCCAGGAAAGCGTCAAGGTCTGATGGATTGACGAGAGATTGTAAATAATTCACGATGTTTATAATCAAAATTGAGTGTACCCATATAACTTAAGTGAATTATATACGCGAAAAGTGATAAAAAAAAACCATTGATATGTATAAATCAATTAAAATACGGAGGTAGGTTGGTATTTGATTTAGTGAACATGTAGATATGACGTAGTACCCACCTTCCCGATGTTTTCTCTTCTCCTGCAAAGAAAAGAGCGAATCTATTTTATTCATTGTTTAATGTCACGATTTGGTCGATGTATTAAACAGATATTGACCAGTGTATAGATATTTTAATTAGGTTTTTATATAATTAAATGTCTTACCTATATATATTGTTACACTTGTGCAGCCGACCACTTCCCTTACTGTCGCAATAGAGTACTAACATTTTTTCTACCACAAATACTCAACGAGACAAAAGTGAGATTTTCTTTTGAAATTAAATTGTCTATGAGTGACATAGTCATTTTGAAAAAAAAAAACTGCACTTGGACAAGCATTATAACTCATAAATTGTATTTTTTGTTATTTTTAAATATATATTTTAAGCCACAATACACTGGACAATCAACCAACAAACATAAAAATTCAGTGGATTCAAAAGTAACGAATAAAAAAATGGCTTTTAATGTAAAATATTTATTTAAATTTTAAGTAAATTGTAAATAATCATTTTTTTCACACACACAAAAATATATATTATTTATATATATATATATATAAATGAAAACATAGGATATTTATGTATGAGTAGGTGTTCATATATATTAGGATCAGCAATGTAATACTATAAAAAAATCCCCGCTATTAAACGGCTTAAGTGGTATATGTATTATATTTGCATTATTATTTAAATTGATTAATATGTTGGACTACTGTTTAAGCATTCATGCTGATATTAAAGTTTTTAGCTTCTATATGAATCCTAATACACTGGAATTGATTTAATTAAAATTAATATTTATAGTCATAAAATTAGGTCATATAGTTTATACACTTCAAGATAAATTGAAACTTCTCAAACTTCCTTTGGTAATAAAAAAAATGCACAACAATAAATATTTTAAAGCATTCAATTTTATTCTATAAAGTTTTTAGACTGAATAAAACTTAATCAACCAACTAAGCAATCTTATTCATAATCAATAAAATATACATATTAGCAATTTCATATTAAGGCACTATAATGCATGCAGTTCATACAGTCGATAAAACATTTCATACCTCTTAATATATTTTATATATAACAACAATGCTAAAAAGCAACTCAGTTATTGTGGTGTGAAAATTTCATAGTTTTCTTATATTATAGATCCAATAGGATACTTATATCAATGAAAAACAAACTATACCTAGATACAAATTTCACTGCACCCCACTGCTGAGTATAATTGATAAATCAGTAAAACCTTGTTTGAATTTTGCCTTGAAAGTATATCTTAGTATTTCTGGCTAAAAATTTTAACACATCAGTCTCACGTTGAATGCATGTAATGATTTCAGGAAAGTACAAAGTGTTTCAAAATTCTTGACAATGAATCAGTACTTAATGTAGTTTGGGTATAATATATATATTTATGAATTTAAATATATGAATGAAAATGAAAATTTATATCTTATTATCTTTCTTAAAAAAATAGGCAAATAATGTAAGTCTTAATTTTATCAAAATATTCTGAAAACAAAATGTTGGTCACATATTAAATAAAAGATTGTACAAATCTATCAATCAAAGGTCAACTTTTCTCTATAAAAAGTATTTTGTTATTTAAAAAACTTTTTGATATGTAATCATAATAAGTATTTTCCACAAACAATTAATTAATTAATTATGTTTTAAATCTTGCTTAGACAATAAATAAATAATATACATATAATTAATTATATAGTAGTTTTCTATATGATATAATATTTATTAGTAATTGTTATTTTCTGTTAATGAAAAATATTAAATATATTATTAACGAGCATTGCGATTAACTTTTGGGTTTATTGTGCTGTACCATCTGCAAAAGATCACAATATCATATTACTTTCTTACATATTGAACATTGTTTATTTCTAAGTGGTAGAGAATAACACTGTTTGTATAAAAATCAAAATATTTTTTTCATGTTATTTTATGAGGAGTTGGCTATAAACCATTTTTCCTTTAAGAGTGAGGGGCCGCAAGCCGAGTGGTTCAAAATGGTCAGAGGTAATGAAAGATGTGTCCGACTTGTTGCAAGGGATAATAGCTTATGAAGAATTGAAAAAAAACTTTTTGCTTCGCTTGACTCGGACTCCAGACCTTGCGATCGGCGAGCTCTGTGTTTATCATTGGACCACAATGCCGCATAAAAATTTATATTTTTTTCATATAATTTATCTCTGTTATAACCTTTCTATTTTATAAATTTATTATTTTTATTTACTTTCAAAAAAATTATATTAATAAATTAAATCAATAATCTTATTTAATGAATAAATTTTTTTCCAAAAAAATCTGTGTAATATGAAATATGATTATTGGGTTGGAAGTTACAGGGTTTTAGATATTCCCTTCAAAGCAATTTAAAGTGGTTAACTAATCGATGACATTTATTATTATTCATAGTGAATAAAATGTCAATTAGATTAAATTTAATGTAAATAGTCACATGGGAGGCAAACAATATAAATGTACTGAAACTACTAAATATTGTTGAAATGAATGCTGTGCTCAATTAATTCATATATAAAGAGATTTATATAACCAGATATCATGGCATTACTTTTAGGGTACTTGTAAACATAATTTATAAAAGAAAGAAGTTATAATAGCTGAAGTGAGGAAAAAAAAGATTATTATTACAGAATGGTGAGGAAATTTGTGATATTTCTGTAAGTAGGTATGGCATGAATTGCTTTTATTGATGTATCTAGGTATAGGCACATAATAACTATATATGGATCTTACTGTTTGGATTATGTTCCACGAGTCAGCTCTCATTATATATTTATATCTACAAGTACCCAATTTCCTTCCTTAACAAATCTGAGATTAAAATATTAAAATCAAAAGAGAAGCTAAAATTCTAAAATAAATTAACAATCATTGAACGATAAGCAACATTTTAGTGATGGAGTTATTTATTTATATTATATATATTTTTAATTAGGATTCAATAAGTGTTATTTGAAAATGTTAGTCAAAAGAGTATGATATTGATCTTATTTAGATGTAACCTTTGACATACACGTCTATTAATCAATTTGTTATTGTTGTCAGTTTAAATAATGTTTATTTGTACAGATATCTGTAATTGTAAAATAAACATTATTTTAAATAAATGTATTACATCGATTGCTTTTTGTTTTATTCATGAAAACATTATCGTTATATTGACAAAGTTTAAAGTAAGTATATAAAAATATAATATAATGTGCACATTTTGTTTCATTGCAAAGCGCTGATATTTACGATTGAATTGTTAATTTGATGAATAAATAATTAAACATCCTTTGTAAGTCCAACGTAGGTGCATAAAAACTTAATTAAGTATTATTTTTAGTTAAATGGTTTTTTTTTAAATCAAAATAATGAATACAGTGGAAAACAAAATTAATACAGTACAAAATAACCGGTTCCCAAGCATTTATAGTACATAGCCATAAAACTTTAAATGGTACTTTATCTATCATACAAAAAAAAATAAAGCACCATATTAAAACTTTATAAATAGACTAAGGCTAAAATTATGTTAAATCATAGGGAATAATTTTTCGAGTGAAAAAATCTCACCAAAAAAATTTTAATTTTTTTTCATCGCTTACGCATCGTTTTAACAATTTAATTTTAATAGCAGTAAATATACCGTCTAAATTAAATAAGTATATTAACTTCTCCAAATATAGTAACAATGCTTTGTCTATGGAAGAATATCTAAAATATTTAGTAAGTTGAACGATTTTTTTGCGCGAGAAATTCTGCTAATTAAATTAAAAATCTCTCTTTATTGCTTTGTCATGATTAAATAATTTGATTTTTAATAGCAGTATATGTTAAATCACAAATCCAAAAAAATCAATTACAAAATAAAGTAAATATAATATTTAGTAGAGTACAAGTTATAATTATTTTTAGCAGTGAAAAGGGGCTACAAGGAAAATATATTTTATAGCTTTACAGAAGGCGGAAATATTTTTGATAAGGGCAACACTTTGTATATGTCATAAGTCTGATTTTGGCTATTGATGATTGTTTTTTTTGACACTGCAATAATATCAATCCTTTTGGATGTTTAGCGACATTTTTCTATTGTGCAGATAATCAAAAATAATTTCAACATGAACAGACTCTTTGGTAAGGCTAAGCCCAAGGAACCTCTACCAACTATCTCTGACTGTATTTCTGGTGTAAGTATATTTCGTCATTGTTATTTTCTAATGTACTTTCGTCTCATGCGACATGGTTCATGCGAACTTGGTAATATTATGTTATTTGTTATATTAAAGGTTGACAGTCGTGCCGAGAATATAGACAAAAAAGTACAGCGATTAGATGCCGAACTTCGAAAATATAAAGATCAAATGGCTAAAATGAGGGAGGGGCCTGCTAAGAATGCTGTAAAACAGAAAGCATTGCGCGTTTTGAAGCAAAGAAAAATGTAAGCTCTTTTTAAATATTAAAAAGTAATTTTTATAATACTGTTATTACCTT
This sequence comes from Atopsyche davidsoni, assembly GCA_022113835.1. NCBI lineage: Eukaryota > Metazoa > Arthropoda > Insecta > Trichoptera > Hydrobiosidae > Atopsyche > Atopsyche davidsoni. The sequence continues at coordinate 6,326,339 of JAILWY010000021.1, forward strand.
AAATGCCACTGACACATTGTAATTTTTAAAAGGTATGAACAACAGTGTGACAATTTACGAGCCCAGTCTTTCAACATGGAACAGGCCAACTATGCTACCCAAACATTAAAAGATACTCACGCAACAGTTGCAGCTATGAAGGATGGTCTATCTCAAATGAAAAAAGAGTTTAAAAAAATTAATATTGATCAAATAGAGGTAATTACAGGGTTATGTTAAAGAGTAATCCGGAAAGTGAATAAAACTGATAGCATGTTCTAAAGTACTCTCTCGTACACATAACTGTTTTATGTTAGTTTTCTTATGGAAAAAGTATTAGTATTTATATTACCTAAATAAATTATAAAATTATAGTTATAGTTAATGCACTTTACATAAATAATTTGATACTAATGTATAGGGGCTATCTACTATAATAATAGCCATTGTGTGTTTGTATGTTTGTTTGTATGTGTGTATGTTTCATTTTTCCGTTCTGTATAGAATATCTTAAAAGATACAACGCTGATTTTTTGCACATAAGTTAAGTAAATTTTTCCGCAGCTATGTGCCGAATTTCAAGACGATAGGATAATATTTTCATTCATAAACTTTAAAATATGCTCATCAAATACGTCATTTTATGACGGGCTACATTGCTAGTATATAAATAATAGACACTTACATAGGGGATTTCTGTATCACTGAAAATCAGTTTGGTAATTGTTTTCTAAATGATAGTTGTATTCAAGATAATTATTATAATTATATGTTCATTTACGTGTACTTATACTTTAAAATACACATACATACATTACTTTCATTTGCTTAGGATGTCAATGATGAGATGGCGGATATGTTGGAACAAGCTGACGATGTTCAGGAGGCCCTCGGCAGGCAGTATGGAATGCCAGACTTGGATGATGATGAATTAGCAGCTGAACTTGATGCCTTAGGTTTGTATAAATTTCATTGGAGTATAAAAGTAGATTCATCATCTTATAGTTGTTACAAGATAGTACAGGTTAAAATAATCACTTGTATAATTATAAAACATTATAGGTGATGAAATAGCCTTAGATGATGACACTAGTTACTTGGATGATGTTGTGAAGGCTCCCTCAGCACCCGACAAGGAGCCTGGAGCAGACAGTGTTCCCAGCAAGGATGGAATCTTGCTAGACCAGTTTGGGTTGCCTCAGTTACCAACCGCAAGTGCAAGTCGCACATCATGAGCTGCTTGCTGATAAAAATGCATTAATATATACATAAATGTTCATAAATATTTAACTATTGTTATGGATGAAACTTAAAGAGCATAATTTTACCAACATAATTTAAAATATGGTTTTTATATTTCTTAATTGCGCCTATTTACAATTACCTATGACTACTGCGGTTAATATTGTTTTGCACAAAAATTTGCTTATTGAATGATTGTTTTAGTTAAGTATTGCACTTTACACTTGCTTCTCATAAGTTTATTTTAATATCCTAGAAGAAGTATGTACTAAATTCGTTCATACCCCCATTTAATTAATAAATAAATTATATAGTTTATCACTTTTGATTTTTAAATTTTAGTTGTAAAGAAACAAAAATGAGTAATAAAATATGAATTATAATTTCTTTTTAAATAAATTTTTTAAAATTTCTATTGACTGTCGTTGTTATTTCCTAAGATTTGTGGGTTAATATTCTTGATCCTTCTAAACGTAAGTATAAATAATTATATAATTTGATCCTGCACTAATCAATACATGTATATGTATTTAAAAAAAAAAAATCCTTTTTTCTGTTGTGTCATCTATAAGGATTGATAAGAATTACTTCATTTAAAGTTAAATTAATTGAAGTCAACATACACGGATATAAATTATAGAGGCAATATGACTCTAGAGAAAACAATGTGCAGATTCCTACGTTACCATACCATTCTTAATTGAAGCAGCTTATAATATTTGTACATAGATGTCAGCTAATATATAATGTACTTGAAAATAATTAAATTTAAAATTTCAAGACTGTATATTTTCTTTTAATAAATTTACAATAGTTCTTATGGATATTTTTACAATACGGTCTGTGAATGTACGAGTAATGAAAATATTTTTTTTTTCACTACACATCACGTACATTACATATTTACTGGCATCTATGTTAAAAAATTATAAGCTGCTTCAATTTAGATATGTAATTTATAATCTAACATATTACCATAATTAAATTTGTAAATATAATATATTTATTTATTTTTTATTATTGTATTGTTTGTGTGTCATTTTAGTTTTGATTTATCAATTAATTGTATCAACGATCTGTGGCAAATTGTATTTCTCATATTTTATTAATTAAGATTTTATTACTTAAATAAAAACATACCTGAGTAATATTGGCTCTTAAAATAATAAAAGAGGTTCTTTGCAGTACGGTATTAGAAGTATTTTTCGTTTTATAAATTGTAGGTATATTTATTTTAGTAACAATTTCGTGACCGAGGTACCAGTAGACAAAAGATTTGAAAATACATTTACTCATCTGCAGACATTTATAAGAATAACTTAGTGTGTTTGGTGTTTTATTCAAACTTAAGTTGAAAAATTGTTTATTTACCAACGTTAAAGAGAACCACCTGTCGGAAAGCAGAAGGATGCAGAGCAGATACTTTTGTCACTATAAGCGATGTCATAAGCTCGTCCTACATAAAACTATCTAATTAGCTTTAAAAAGGCTGGCAGAGCTCACGAAGCGGGGTTCAGAGGCAAGTGAGGGGTTGACCCTGGCACTGGTCCCGGCTGCTGGAGCAACCATGGAACTTGGCAAGCCTCACGTCCTGTCCGCTCCATGGTGGGTCTGCATCTAACAAAGCCACATGCAAGTTGTATCAGTTCAGCCTATGTCCAAAAAATAATATTGACTCAGCTTTAAACAAATTTAACATACCACTGTTGGAGGTCACGGCTGTTGTCTTTTTACCAATTCTAATAAGTCAATAATTAACTGATGGTTCCAAGTATATTCTAGTTTTAATCAACAAATGTTTTCAATACAAATGCAACAATATTTTTTTAGCATCATCAACTTCCTCAGTGGACTTCTCTGTCAGGTATAAACTCTGCTCGGATATGTTGACTATCACTGGTACCCACCGCTTTTCTGCACACTGCATTTCGCATCGTAACTATTATGTTTGGATTTACAGAAACAGTCAGCTGGAAAATGATTTATACGTCTAGACGGCAGACACGGTCCGGCGTATCTGCCGGATGGTTCAAGGGAATGGTAAATATTTAAAGGTTATAAAGGAAGTCACGCGAAGAAATATTGCCATCGCTGATACATATAAATACAACGAAATAGTTTTTATTTATTCATGCTCAAAAAATCTGCAAACGCTCTCTTTTTCTGAAGTCACGTTTAGTTGTTTGTTATTTACAGTGTGCTTACAAATCAAAATGCCAAAGCGTAGAGCATAAATTATTTGTATTCCCGATTATATTTTTGACTTTTTGAATCCGGTTTATTTTCCACCTATCATATCGGTCTTCAGGCGAAAATTTTCGTCGTGGTTATTAAACGCTTGCCACCATGATCCCCTCCTAGAGCAGCTTTAAATATTTTGCATTCTCAAAAGTTTCTTTCTGAACTTTAACGCTTTCGTCTAAATGAATTTTGAAACCACAAGACCGAAATACAAGCGCTCTCATTATTTTTTTTCAATAATATCAGTAGGGTTGAATACAATTCTTAGCATGAGATTTTTGTGATACAGCTATAATTTAAATTTGGCGATCAAAAACTACGACAATACATTTAGAAATTTAAAAATTATTTTTAACACATATTTTTTGAAATTCATAATACAAATGCACTTTGACTAACACTGTAAAACACGCAAGCCATTTTTTGTGTATTTAAACATAAATATGAATTTATTTATAACTTATTCAAAAACGTGAAGATACCAATATTTTCAGAAAAACTGTGAAACTCGGGAACTCATGTGCTCGAATGTTTTGAATATTTTTCAGTTTTACTAAAAGAATTATGAAAGTTAGAAAGAAAATTTTTTCACCACAAGTAATGGCTTCCCCGGAGACCAAATCAAAGCCTATTTTTTATACATAAAAGCTTCAATAAGTTGCTTCGTTTCCCACTTGTGTTTCCCATAAACACGAGAGTATTTTTTTGTTTTAACATTTGTTTCAGTTAGTCCCTGCGTGTAGTTTACGTTTATAAATATTTTATATGCAATTCAATACGTTTGGGAAGCAATTATAAGCTCTTTGTTTTCGTTCATATAAGGGCCAATGAAAATAACAGATTTTATCAATAAATATAATTTTTTAACGTTTATGCAGCCTGAGTGATGTATACGTTTTTTTACGTTTAAAAGTTTACAAATAGAAATTGGGCGGAACATGCGATTATCAATTTATTTTTTAGTAAGCGCAATATGCGTAAATCCTTCTTATTAAAATTAAATTGATCGAGTCAGTTCTTGATGCTAAAATATATTAATGACCAAAAGAGAATTTGCCAAGAATAGTTTATTATAAAAAAAACCTTAAACCGATACTTTACAAACATGAACTAAGAAATGTAACCTGAATTTGATATTTTACTCACTAAACTTTCTATTAAGAATCCCGCAGGAATTCTGGAGTATGGTTTTGAAGTTTGCAGTTACATGCATTAACGACCGCATCTCTGCCTTAAGAGACGCTTTGAGAGTCTTTTGTTAAAACCAGACTCCGTTTTCTGTCGACAATTTTCAGAACCGCGTATTTGTCAAGTGTTTTACTGCGCTGCTCTGAATTACGAAGATTTTGCATGCTGAAGTTTTCGCTCGTCGCCCGAGTTCACGGAACTGGATAGAAAAGGATTACTCTGTTAGTGATGATATACTAAAGATACGAAAATAAAAGGTAATTAGTAAAATAATTAAACTATGAAAGCGAGTCGCGTAGAATGGGCGATATGAATTTAATTAGTATTCATATTCCAGATTCCAAATGAATGTAATATAAATAAAACCTATGTATGTCTTCTTCATCAAGTGCCTCTCCTCAGAAAAAGTTGGCGACCATATACTCATGCTGAACCAGTGTTCATGGTTTTTTCAGGGGGAAATAGTGTAGTGGGTCCCCGGGTCCTTATACACCGCAGTTTTATATGTTTGCGTATTGCTGCTGGTCAATAGCATTATTATATAATCCATTCCTTACAAAGCTCTGGCGTTTAGATCTGATACTCCTTCTTCAGCAAGCTACAGAAACAATACCAGGAGCCCAACCACTTCGCAAGGAACTTCCAGAGCACATACCTCCACAATAATTCCATTACCGATCCTTTATACACGCTCAGGGCACAGAAAGGCAGTCATGCACAAGCAACATAATGGGGAGAGCGGGGAGGTAAATTGATTGTCATTAAATATAAATTTAATTCGAGTATATTGAATTACATATGGCAAGACGAGAATGTTTTTTTTACGATAGGTGGGCATCGAAACCAAATCCTCTTGTTATGTCTTTGTAATTGGAAATGTGGCTATATAGGAGAATCCTTAAAATACCATGGATTGATCGCGTCACAAATGAGACTCTTGCACAGAATGCGCAAAGAAAGAGAACTCCTGACTATGGTAAAAATACGTAAAGTTTTGGCCATATTTTTCGAAACAATAAACACAGCATCCCACTGCTGATTATCTAATGAAAGATTGAAGGAAAAATAGACATTAGAAGGAGGAAGTTCGGCTGAATTAGTGAGACTGGCCCAGGATAGAAATATGTTCGATGAAATGGTCACCATCTCCCATGAAGAGAGACTATATACGTTTAATTTGAAATAATTTACTGACCACATTAAAATGGAGTAACAATTATTATAATTAATTCTGTTAACTACCTCATGAAGCGATATTTTTAATTGCGGCAACAATGAAAATATAATTCGTCTCTCTAGAGAGTGTCCACGGAAGGGAGAAGAGTTTTCAGGTTTAAATTACTCGGATTAACCCAATGATTTATGTTAACTGTCAAATTATAAGTCTTGCAATTTATCCCGGATAAACTATTTCAAATCTTCTTATTACTTTAAGTTTCAAACAAGTTTTAAAATACTTATGGGAAACAGCAGGGTGCCGTACAATTGCTATTAATTAATAAGAATGGTGTCTTTCTTTGTCAACAAAGTTACGAAATTTTAATCTGTGAATAATTGTAAGGAAATATTTTTTTGGGAAGAAGCATTACCATTATTTTAATTAAAAAGTGTCTGAGGTTTGTGTTGCATGGCTTATTTTTTAAATTAAAGTCAGATTTATCATTGTCCATTTATTTTTGCCATTCTAGAAATATGAAGATTTTTTAAATTTATGTTGTTTTATATCAATACCTACTGGCGCGTTTTTCTTGTCCAGATATAAGAGAAATATTTTTATTTGGTGAAAGCTTTAATCAAAGCAAGAGATGTTTAAATGAAATCAGAGAAGATAGAGATAACAAGGGATAACATGCAGTGTATTAAATGATAATTTATCATAGTATGGTATGATTCTAGAAATTGCTACGGCTCATTTATTGGGATACTTCCGTGTATGTTTGTCTTTAGCAACCTGTGTTGTCAACGAATATGTTGAAGGTTTTAGGCGAAATGAGGTCATAATTTAATAGTGTATACTATTGTAATATACAAGTATATATTAAGTCATAGATAATGATTGTAGTGGGACAATATACGTGCTTTATGAAACGTTGAAAGTTAAATATTTTTTTAAAAACTAAGGTTACCCTTTTCTATTTAAAACTTATAATATTTTTTTTATTTTTCAAGACAATCGTTTTTAAGTGTATTTGGTATTTATACTAAAAAATATATTTTTGACTATGCCAACCGAAAAAGTTTCCGCAGCAATACTATATTAAACTTGAGATAATGGCATTACATTAATACAAGGAATTGTTTATTAAACTCCAGACAAATAACTCGAGTAAACCACTAATACTAAATAAACACTTATTTACATAATTCTAGTTTAAACAATGAGTACGACAACAATGGGATTAAATTCTATAGAGTCCTTCACAACAGGTAATGTTGTCGGGCGATTCTGGAAGAATTCCTCCAAGTCTCGGGGGTTGTTCTGGGCGGGGGTTGTTCCCCTGAAGTGTCCAGGGCGCACTTTTATAAAGTCTGGCCTTTGTCTAAAACTGAGATGTTCTGCTGACTGGGCACGAGAACGAAAGTAAATTTTACATTTTGCGTAGATTTATGCTCGGAATTACAATGCTCGGGTTGTTTCACAGAGATAACCTGAGAAACAAAGTAAATTTTATGTGGGTATTTGAAATTTACAACAAACTGGCCGGGGTTTGACACTTTCGAGTTTCTAAAATAAAAGCTGTAAGATTACACCCTAACTTGTTAATCTGTGCTGGCTCTGTGAGATGCATTCGGTTTTTGGAAATGAAGCTGGTTATGGGATTAGTTACTTCATGATCAAAAAATACGTACCATATCATACTAAAAACTAAATTACTTTAAATTTAAGGACTTACCTTACATTAAAAATATTTGTGTACAGTGATAAGATATCTTTATTTAAATATCAATAAAACTATGTGAAAATAATAAAGATATCACATTTAAGCTAAATACATTTTTAATTTAATCATCATAGTAATCAAATTAACGAAATTCAAAAATAAATAGATAAATAGTATAATTATTATACTGATAAATTCATCAACACATTTATGTTTATGTACAAATAGACAAACAATAATTATGATTCATAAAAAAAATTTCTTCGGTAATTTAATATAAAATCATATTACTGTAAAACGAACGATAAATTACTCTGAAAATTGACGAAGGTAACAAGAAACCTTAATTTTGTATACTCGAAGTAATTTGACGAGTTGTTTGCATTTCAATTCTTACCGTTTTTATGGTGTATTATAGATTTCTATAAAACACCGAGGAGATTTATGGTTCTTGTGGGAGATATCCTATCTTATTAAGTCAAATAGAAAAGCAATAGCGCACTCTAAAAAAATATTAATACCAAGGGACTATTGGTTCTTGAGAAATATTGATACAAAACACTGCAGAGGAAGCCAATTTTATAACCATAAAATTGATCAGGATTGAATAAAGCGTTTGATTTTTTTTCCACTGTCGTTATTTTACCTTACCGATATTACAATTTAAAAAATATACTTAATATGTTTATTATTAATTTTAATGATCTTCTTGTTATGGTGATTATTTTTAGATAATTGTTAGTTATTTCCAGCTTGGGGTCTGTGGCGTGCTAGTGAAATTAAGGCACAGATTCGGTGAAAAATCGAAGTGCGAAACCCTGTTTAATCAATCATTCTCCTTCCTCTGGTCCCGAGCCAAAACCCCGATTGAAAATGCTCCAATCTGGAATATGGTGGAAGTAATGACAAATTTAGCCCTGATTTTCAACGTCACTTTGTCCCTCCGATAAATAAAATACCTCCTGAATTTCTATTATTACAACAATAAAAAATCGATAATTCAGGTTGTTGAAAGCAAACGCTGTTTATGTTTATTTTTCTATTACAAATGTTTATTTAAACAATTATTTCTGTCATTAAAAGCCACCGCATATTTGTCTAAATAATAGTAATTTGTGGCAAGTGTGTTTTTAAGACATTTTTATTGTTTAAATGCCATGTTAAAATTCATATTCACATATGGACACGTCTCTTCGTAAAAACACAATTGTAAAAGTTTGTATTGGAAGAAGAGACTGCTGTTCGTATATTTTGGTAATTTCGTATATTAATTAGATAAAACGTCGGAATATGACATTTAATAATTATTAATTACAGTTATATATGACAAAAGCGAAAAAAATACTAAAATAATCTGGCACAGTGTGCCGAAAATTCCTTGTGAAAACAGCGGGGCTCGCGGACTGAAATACAAAAAGCTGCGGAGAAAGCAGCCGTGGAGATGAAATATGGCGACTTCATACGACTCGTAGGAAAAACCGAGAGCTCCGATTTTCTTTCAGTTTGCTTTTCAACTATTTTTATTTGCTTTTGTTTTATTGGCTTTTATTTCTCAAGAGTGAAAGTGAAGCGCGGATTTATCGTTCCGCTTGAGGCAAGAATTGAGACGCGAAGCTGTAAGGATATATAAATATAATATAATTTAAAGCTGAGTAATATAATAAAATGGACCAGTATGACTTTTATTTTATTAAGATTAACGGTCAACAGGCCTGTTTAATTTCTCATAATTATTTTGGTTAAAAAACGTGCAAACATGATACAAAATATATTTTGTGTTGTAGAAATGTATTTTGCTGATGTTTTTGCTCTTAAAGCTCTTTTAAAATGATTTATCCAGATAATTTTCAGATCATTTTACAAGAGTTAGATATCTCGTTAAGTATTTTGACAGTGCAAATTCTACTGCCTTTTTATTAAAGTATATATTATCTGCCGATATGTTATCTTAAGATATCAAAAAGAAAAATATACAGAATTGCCGAAGTATATCGCAAGAAGTTAATATAAGGCAAAGTTTTTGCGTAGTTTCGATATGAACTAAGGCGCATCCTCTGTAATGTATCTACGGATGAGAGATATTGTGTGAACGCGATGAGGAGGCTGGACTGAAACAATACTATTGATGTCGAGTTGACTTGTTTGTTAGGAAACTCTGGAGAGACATCTGATTTAGTATTGCGGGACCGGTCAAGTAGATATTTTATGTATGAAAATGTCTGCTAATTTATATACTTTGACATGAAAATCTTGCCTTTAAATATATTCTGAAATATTGAAAGACACGTTCCTGTTACAAATTTTTATTTTACTGATGCTATCGAGTGAGTGTGCAAACTTATTTGCAGACACGTAATGTAATCAAAACCAATATTAAATACCTGCCGAGAATTAGTAACGGAGTTAGTCTCAAATCTTAGCCGAGCATTTAGATAGTGCGGGTGACCCAATTATCGGCAGGCCCATAACTCCGGAGTACACCTGTTTTATGTGTTGATTTCCGCCAAGCCGAACTTCTCCCGAGTTTGCTCTGTTATTGAACAAATGTGGTCTGGAGGACGGAGATGTTTAATGCACGGAGTTAGTGTAAGTGTCTGCCAGAAGCCCGGGCTGGCAGTATTTCAAACTAATTGCTGGCCTACTCACAATGGAATACTCACAAACTTATAGTAATTCCGATCGGGTATTTGCATTGTGGGATTGGATTTAGGAATCAAGGTTATAGCTTTGATGACAATGCCTGAGCAAAGTTTGTGACATATTGACATTGAAGTGTATTGTAGAATTTCTGTAGATTATAATTTTTTTTTTGAAATATATTAAAAGTTAATTACAATACCACTGCCATAATAAACATCATACAATTCATAAGTTCAAAGTAATCCCTTATAGTAGGGTTCGTGTATATGTTTATATTTTTTTAAAACAAATTTTTCATGCTGGGTTTATGTTAAATAAAGATTAATTTTGTTAATTAAATTCTTGTTATTTATGTTGTAGTGTTGAATGAATTATTGTCAAGGGTACTCTCTTTGGAATCTTAAAGCCACTCTGCCCTTGAAGAATTAATTATAAATTATAAAGGACAGGAGTTTTTTTTTGGTGTTGGTGGTATTATTTCTTTGAAAAACAAAATAACAGTTAAAAAAATATTCAATACATTTGTTTATATATATAATTTTAGATTAGATTTAATATTGTTAATTTGTTAGAATAAATATGGTTTTTAAACAAATCTGTAAAAAAATTTTTAGTGTTTACGAAATTAAAATCGAAATTCACATTTTTGTAAAATATAGTAGCGTTGATAGTTTTAAAAGTACAAACAATACAATTAAAACAATCACGCTGTATTGATATGATATAAAATATTACATTTAAATAATTGTCATTCCTTAATATGGAGTAACTTTGACGTAAATTTTTTTTTAAAAATAAATCGATAGCATTTTGAACATTATTTAATCTGAGTACAGTGTTTTCCATTACCATAATGACGCAAAAAGTATAACAAAAACCAGACTGGGGAGGTTTTGTAATCCCCCAAAGAGCCGATCATTTTCCCAGCGAGAAGGACCCTAAGCCTCGGAGGTGCTACTTAACATTATTGAATAATTCACCGAGATATATTGCAGCGGGACGAATCGATCCCTCCATGTCCGTGAATGTTCCGAGCGATTTAGCAGTTCGGCAGATATGGTTTCTGAGGAAAATAACGACTCAGGTCATTAGCTCATCGCGCGAGACGCGGCAAGCAGAGCCTCTCTCTGCCAGTGTTGCCATCACCAGTGCAGTATTTTATACATTTATGGTGTTGTTTGAAAAATACATTATCAATGATTAATTTTGAAAATTTTCATGTTTTAAATTTTTTTACAAAATACACCCTAGGAATACAATCTTTAGCAACTAGTCTTCAAGGTTTTCGTTCATTACGTATTTATCAACATATTTGTATATATTTAATGTATTTTTTAATGAGTGAATTAACTGAATTAAGACAGCACGAAGTACGTTCAATAACTTGAAGAAAGCACTATGCTCAAGAGATATAACACTGGAATCTCGCTGGAGTTGGAGCATAGACACTCAAGAAAGCTACTATGCGAAGAACTGAGGCGGCAGAAATCTGGCTTAAATACTATGGGTTGGTCGCGTCACAAATGAGAGAGTCTTACACAGAAAGGGAACTTCTGGACAGAAAGGTCTCCTATTTTGGCCACATTTTTCGTAACAGTAAATATGGCATTCTAAAACTGATTGTCCACGGTTTTTACGTGGATGTGGAATTTGCGCCAGCGGCTGGAGGTCTCTGGAGGAATCTGGCTCAGGATAGAAATATGTTTGATGAAATGGTCACCAATTTCCTATGAAGACAGGATCAGAAGAAGAAAACATAACTTAAAAATACTTTACTACCACCTTATTTAATAGAGTATCCTTTACGAGTAAAAACTAATCACACAATTTTAAATTATCACAAAAAAAAATGTATACTATATATTGGAGGGCTATTGGCTTATCGTCGGTCAATTAGGATTATATATAGAATGATTGATCAGATCCGCGTGTGAATAACACGGTGTCACCAGTCTGTGACAGCTGGAATTCGAGTGAGCAGAAATATTAAATCATTTTTATTCCAACATTTTATATGTTCTAGTTGTCCAAAAAATAAAGGTAAATTAATGTGTGCTAAGAGACAAAAGGTCCGGTGTTGAATATTTTATGAAGAAAAAAGGTTATACGCGAATCTTTGAATTTTTTATCACTTTACAAATTGACTCTATGATATTTGAGTTTTTGAATAACATAATGTATTTTTACTCACTGGTTCAATGTCTTTAGTTAGTTAACTAATTGAGTCACAGATTACAAGAATTTTTATAAAATATGTAATTTAAATCATAAAAAAGAAATATAGACACTTATGTGGAAAGTGATCATGTCTGTTTCAATATATAAATATAATAATTTTGAAATATATTTTTACGAAATTTATTTTTCGGGTGTTATTTTTTGTATATTACAAGAACAGTTTTTTAGTACTTGTTATGTATTATAAAGGCGTCACTCAAATGAGCACATCACTAGGAAGTAGAGTAGAAAAATAAATACAATAAAAGAAAAATAAAATATTAATTTAGGGGTCGTGACACTTAAAATTCATATTGTCAATATTTTGCATGCCACCGTAGTTGACGAGTTGAAATTATATTTTGAAGTGAAATATATTTAAAAAAAATGTAATTTACGCAAAGATGTTACAGAATTTATTCTAAGGAGAATCGTTACATCGTTTCGCTGTCTCCATACATTTCGCACAAATGAAATCCGCTCGATTTCACAATCGTAATTCCTTAAAAACGGCACCTCAATATACGCGGAACATTTCAAGGAAGCAAAAATCGCCGTATTAACGAAAAAGAATTTCCAGAGATTGAATTTTATTGTAATAAAAATGACATAAAAGGTAAAAAAAAAAAAACTAAGCGACATCTCCGTTCAAGTTACAATGGGCTGTATAAAGAGAGGATGTGAATTTTCACTATTATATTCAGGTTACTCCTCTTATTTAAGCCTTTATAAAATCTTAGAACAACTTTGGACAGCCATATAAACCACATTAAGCTTTTATCGCGACCCATAAAATAATGTATGCGAATGTGTGAGATTTCCATTCAACGAGATTTTTTGCGTGGATATAAACAACTCCAGATAGGCCTTGCTTTATTATTTTTCTGTAAATAATTTAAATATTTTATGCCAATAATTTATTTTGCATTAAATAATTTACGTAGTTTTGTATTTACAACTTTTGCTTGATAACTAAAGAGACAGTTATTTGAGTCATTGGAATCATGAACGGTTTCCAGTAAATAGTACGATTCATACAAAGTAGTCATCATGGCTTCATGCACTTCAAGGACATAATTATTTTAAAAGACTTTTTAAAATTCACAAAGGAGTATAAATTCACCTCATATACCCTCATTTTTAATAATAATTAACGAACATTTTATGATTGCCGGTAATGTGATTTTTCTTATTTAATTTAGACTGGGAACTATAGACTCGATACTTATACAATAAAGTATTTTTCTAGTCATACGTGTAATTAAATTTATTTTGAATATATAAATATTTACTGTATAACTTTGATTGGATGATTGAATTTCTTTTAAGCAAAATGCGTAGTTTTGTGACGAGTATAAACACATTGTCAATTTAAATGTGGGATATCTAGATGTGTGAATGTATGATGCGAGGTTTTTTGTTTGTTTACCGAATAAATGAGAGAGGTCTGCTGGATTATTCACGGGAACAAAAGTAGAATGCTTGTATGAATGTCAGAGAAGAGCTGAATACTTCATGTACGTAAATAATATAATATTTTATTATCAGAATGGAGGACACTGCGCAGGAACATGGAGGATCAGCTGCAATAGAAGAACTGGACAGTAGAGAAAAAATAATAATGTTAAATAATGCTAACGTTGCAACGTTTTAAATTTGTTTTTTTTTTTTTTCTGTGTGTGGTTAATTTTAAAATGTCAAATAAAGCATGCTCGGTGTATTATAAATGTGTTGTTAATATTTTAAAAAAAGTTTTGAGTAAATTTGCACATTCAAAATAACAGCCTTTTGTGTTTATTAATTTTATATAATATAACAAGTTAGTATCTCCTATGTTTTTCTACTCTACACTATATTGTTGCAGGTGAATGGGAAAACATACTTTTGTAGTTATCTACACTTTATTACGCAATAAATTTTAATCAATTAAATATTTTTGTATTATAATTTATCGTTATTAAAGTAAAAACAATATTGCTTCAATAATTCTTGTTTTACAATGTTTTTATTTTTTAAGTCAAGGGTTTGATTTTTCTGCTAATCTTTTTAGTGGCCATTTTTTACTCACTATTTTAGGGGTATTTTTACAGCATTAACTATAAAAGTGAAGAGGGTTAGAATGAAGTGGGGCAAATAGTGGAAGACCTTCATCTGGCTGTGGATTAACACTAGCTGACGTGGTGATGATGGCTCTGGTAGGTACACGTGCCAATAAAACTTCTTTTTCTGCACTATAAGTGTATAATAAAAAGGCATAGTGCCTTTACTGTGTTTACAACAAATAAAATTCACAGTTTATTAGTCGTATAAGAGAAAAAATACGTTATTTGTTTTTTATGGTTTTGCGTTTCTGCCAAGATGGCTTGATCTATTTATTTATAAAAATTAAAACAAAAAAGTGTATTAGCGTCTAGAAAATAAAAAAATACAATGCCATAACCAAAAGAAGCGCCTCATGTTTCTTCAAAAAAAAAACATACGAAATAACCTTATTCCTTTTTGCTGTATCGAAGGTATGAAAATAATTTTTATCTTATTGTCTGTGATAAAATTTGCACTAAAATAAATTTCGTTTGCCATTTTATTGTTTTTATGTCTATACCTCGATTAACGCGGTTGTATATTGATATAATTATTGTATCCTGTTTTTTATACGAAACAGTTTTATTTGACCAAACTAAAACAAATAAAAACCTTATTAAATCGGTTTAGATATACAAATCGAACTAGAAGACTCGAAAATCTGAGTCACTGAGCCAAATGTGTTAACACGTTGTCTATTGTATCAATTGCCACAAAAATCAGATTTTATTCTTGAAAGACGAAAGTAGCAGCTGTAGTGAGGATTTACAGTTGAAAAGATATATTAAAAACGATTTAATTCTTAACAATAAAATATGCCCAAAATTAAACGATCTTTTCAAACACACAATCCTCTATTATTATTATTAGCATATATATCGTAGAGACCGAGGGAAAAGCCCACATGAAATAAGTTCCATTTGTTTGCATTTGACAGAAATCAATGCATAAACTTAGTTTTTATAAACCCCATTTGAAATATATTGTCGGGTAATAAATATATTTTATGATTCTTCTAACTATGAAAGTATTTGTGTTTTGCGTATTTTTTTCCTATTGACAGATAAACAGAATCGTAACTTTAGTGATAATGTGTGGTTTAATGTATTTAAAAAAAGGAGCAAAGAAATAAAATTTAATATCTTCATGTTACAAAGTATAGCTGAATGGCAAATACGTAAATGTTTTTAAAACCTTTATACAGTTGAATTAATCTAGATTTCTGTCAACCTTTCAAAATTTATTGATGTGGGTAGAGGGTTTTTATATAAGTATCTAATAAAAATGATAAATAGGAATTTCATATTTAACGCAAAAGGTAAGAAAGCAACCGTTCCGCTGGATGATGGCATCGTTATACCTGTAGTAATGAAGTTATTGCCTATCTATATATATAGTACTTTATTTAAAGTTATGAAAATGACTTAAATGCTCTTACCCGAAATATGTGCCTTTAAATATTAAATATCAGCTCACAGCGATTTTTTAGGCATGTTATTAATACATTTTAATGCATGTTTGACGTGTACAGATTATTAATTGCAGTGATAAAAACATCAACTTTGTTAAAGACAGTCTACATATAATATTTTACTTCAAGATTGTATTGAGTTAATGCAATTATAATTATGTTTAAAAATTAGATGTTTGTAAAAAAAAAGGCCTTTCCCAGTCGTTTCAACAATTTCAACCAGTTGTACTATTGGAAAACAGTTTGTACACTCAGTAGAAGCGCTTTGCTTTTGAAACTAATTTAAATTCATTTCTACTAATTTTCTTCTGTTTCAATTTTACACAAAAAGTTGTAGACGTTTTCATTTAACAATTTCGCTTCATTTATACAGTGTTTTACAATAGTAATTAAAGGATAAACAAAGAATTCGTCCTACATCAGTCACCTTAGTAATAACGAGCGAGATTCACGCAATACAGTAATAAGTGTTGTCTTTAGTACAACTTGCACTTTATATAACTCCAGCCTACAAATATTCGTACTGAATAATATATATGTATAATATAATATTCTAGAGCTGTCCTTATCTGAACTTCTCTAGTATGAATTTTATAAAAAACCATGAGTGTGTTTATAACAAGATTGATCCTTAGTCCATGGATATACGTATACAAAAAAGACGATATTGGTTCGAGTGTATACTTATAAAACATTTTTTTTTAATTTGATATACGATGCTCTGCATACTATAAATATGAAAGATTTATGTATTGACAAAAGTCGTCGCAGTAACGGCTCGCAGTGCTTCCTCCCGGCGGCGCAGATTCATTAGGTAAACTGCTCAGCCATGTCGGCCAGGGAAGTACGAGTAGCATAAAAATCCTACCAAAAGCGAAATAATGTAAATGGCACAGTGTGCCAAAGCAATTCTTTCAGGAGACAAAAACCAACAGCTCGCTAAGGGGCCCGGGCTCTTAAAAAAAAAGATACATGAAAGCATTAGTTACTACTGTATTATAAACAAAAACGACTACGAACTATACATTTGAAAAATATTTAAAAAATGTTAAAACAGACTTTGATTTCTATTTGTGATTAAAAAACACAGATACTGTGACAATATTTTATAAGGAGTATGCTTATTCAAATGTTTGGTTAATTTTTCAATTTAAAAATACTGGTTTATGGCGGCAAAGAGAAAGAGCCCTTTCTATGGTGTTGTACACATCATACTTTCACTTGTAGATTCCATCAGTTTTTAGTTAGAAGTGGTTTTGAACGGACGCAAGCAACTTTATTTTGTTTTTGGTCAAATATTGAGCACACCCGGCATTGGCGGGCGTAACTCCAGGGGAGAAGAAAAGACCCCCTAGGGGAAAATACCCCCGTACAGCCTCATTATACCCAAGATAATATCTACAGTATCTAATATTACACAGTATCGTAACAATCGCGGTCTCATAGAAAAAGGGTAAACCGAGTATCATTTTTGACAATTTTATTTTGAATTAAGTTGTTTTGAACTTTAAAAACATTCAATTTTAATTTAAAATTGTCTCGTGATCTAGACGCGGTATCTAGAATGCTTGTTTGCCAATCGCAAGGACTAGGGCTTAAATTGGTGTTTAAGTGTTTTACAATTCAGTAAAAATTATAAACACAAAGCTTTCTGCAATTTTTTCGCAAAGCCCGATGCCGGAGATGAACTAAACCGGATACAGCTACAACTGCGCTTTATTGCTTGCGACCTTGTTTTGTGGAGTGCGGTTATGAACTAGGACGTCTTCCACTCGTAAAATATAATATAATGAAACTCCTGTCATAAAAAAAGTCGTGTGCTGTCGTAGCGTGAGCGTCAGTGCTGTGAGGCAAACAAGTGCGTACGTTTTGTAAAGATCCGGTTAATTTCGGAGTCCGGAACAGCCGCAGCCTCATTTAATTTCCTTTTAATTGCGCCAAATTAAGCCGGAACATTTGACGGGCTGCGGCGAGGCTTGTTGTTTGCAATCGCACAATCTGCGAGGCTTGTTTCGCCCTTCATTACGCGACGGGGGCGAGAACATCGTCCGCGATTGGCAGCGCTGAAAATTACTCAGCTTGACGCCGGCCCTGAATATTTCAGGATTGTGCTGTTTATCCGGGGGATTTCCCCGACGCTTGTACCCAAGGACGCGTGCTTTGTGAGAAATATATCCCGATACATTTGATAATATAAAAAAGAACAGCGCTGGGAATACAAGATATCGCTGCAGAGCGCGTTTGTATGCAAATTTATTTGGGCTTATATCTTGATATTGAAAAAAAAATTGCAGATGAATTTTGATAATTGCGTCTCTTTGAAATGTACGAGGGCGGTCCGATAAGTAGTTATCCTCACCGCCCGATGGTGCTAGTATCGCAAGAGAGATTTACTATCGTGTAGTACATTCTCGTAGACGGCTACTGTCAAAATTTCAGCCGAATCCAAAATGGAAAAAGAGCAATATCGGTCGGTGATTCGATTCTTGTTTTTGGAAGGGAAATCGCGCAGCGAAATCAAAGAGCGCTTGGATGCTGTGTACGGTGACTCTTCTCCTTCGATGGCGACCGTCAAAAATTGGTTTAATGAGTTTCAACGTGGTCGCACGTCGGTTTTTGATGAGCCACGCCCAGGGGCTCCGAAAATAGCTACCACGGAGGATAACGCGACAAAAATCTTACTTTGCAGACCTCGAGAAAACGTATTTTTCAGATGGGTTATAGAAGTTGGAGCATCGCTGGGTCAAGTGTATCGAGCTAAAAGGAAACTATTGTGAGAAATAAATCGCCACTTTTCGTTTTCGTTTTTATTTTGTAGGCTAAGTACTTATCGGACCACCCTCGTATCAAAAAATATTTGGCTCATAAAACAAAAAAAGTGCTAGGAATGAAACGATATCGAGCTATGGCGCATTACTATGTAAATTTAATTGTGTCCACATCTTGATATTACATAAAAAATGGTTAACGAGAGTTTTGATAATATAGAAATAGCAAGAATTTGTGAATATTGCAATGTCACGGCACGTAAGTGTGCAAATTAAATTATGTTCTCTCTTGTTATTGAAAAAAAGCAGATAACCAGGTTTTGTATACTTTGGTAATTGGATATGTGTGAATAATGATTCTGAAAATGAATAATCTAACGGTAGAAGTTTATAAACATAGCACTGGGAAAGCGGAAAGGTTGTATTGACAATGGGGGGTCGAAGCGACTGATTACGGAACCTTTGTTAGTGGCAAGAGATTCGGTATATTCAGATGTAAAAAAATATTCGAGAGGTCGTCATAATATTCCATTCATATATAATATTTTAGATCGCTGGATTTTTTGTAGATGGTAGACAAAATGTAAGCCAATTTTATATTCATGCTTTCTTATATGGCAATAAAACTGTTGATTAGCGTGGTTTTCACAATATATTGTGCTGTAAAAATAAATGTTGAATAATGCTGTACTTGTGCTTTTTTTTTTGGCTTATGTCTCATACAATTATGGTCTTAATCATATTTGAATGGATTAAAAAAGAAAAACACACATCTCTAAGTTCATTATAAATAAATAGATACTTCTACATAACTTACAGTACAAAATTTTTCTGGTATATTAAAGGTTTTTATCTCAATTTATTGAAATAATGAGAATATTTCATTTTAAAATATAACATAAAAATTTTGGTAATGCGGTAAAAGTAATAGTAATTATTTTTTGTGCTTAATGATTTGTTAAAAAAAGTTATAAATTTCAAAATGTTGGATATGTAAAGTGACATTGATGTGTAAACCTGATTACTCAAATGAGAGACTCAGAATAAACAAATATGCAATAATAATTGGAATGTCAATGAATTTTTTTGTCTCATATTTTTTTAATGAACGACTGTTACCATTTTTTTGGTTCTTTTTATTCTAGTCCAAAAATAATGATTTATTTCGTGCCCTAAGCCAAACATTTACTGTACTGATATGTATATTTTTTCTTATAAATTATAGGTCTTCTTAGGGAGTTTGCTGCCAAAGCAATTCGAGCGTCAAATATAATATAAGTCGTCATAAATGTACTCGGTTATAGTCAACATCACAAAGTATTGTGACAATTCATAATTTTCTAGATTTACAAGGCCTTAAGAATGCTGGGGCATGCCAAGTCATCAATAAGCCCCAAACCACCCACTCAACTTTTTGTCTTGCCAGATTCGCTCTGACTCTTTTGTATAAAAAAGTAAAAGCTTTCTTTCAATAAATTTATTAGAATAGTATCGAACAATGCGTTGCCTGTCTTTCCAATGTCGTCATGACCAGTTACCACCATTACGTCTGCTCGAGGACGAAAGCCCTACTATAGCGAAGGTACGCACTCCTTTACAATACAATTTCAAATAATAAAATATCTTTGTTTCTCACAATTGGCAATAAATTTTCTAAGAAATCAGAGAGACTTACATTACCTTCCCTTATTTTCAATAAAATTTGAATTCGACTACTTCCTGTTCTCCGGCGCGGATATCCGGCCCCCGTTCCGATCACTTCCGCCTCTAGATTTCAGCAAAAGAAAAAAGTTATTCTTTAAATGGTTTTTCTTATTTGTTCAAGTGGGGTTATTATGACCCTACTCTCTCGAGACTGGAAAAATGAACGAGGCATGAAATTCCGACACGGTACTTATCCTCCTTCTAACAATAAATTCTACAAATTAAAACATCCAAATGTTCTTGATCTAATAAAATTGAAATTTATTACTTTATTTGTATTACTTCACAAGTACTACCTTTTTTACGTGGATTTTGTTCAGGTTCAAATGTAAAAATACAACGTGTTTTTTTGCATTAGTACAATTATCCTAAAAACAATTCTAAACTGCATCTGGGTTTAATAAAATAATAAAACCAAACTAATAACGGATGTAAAATTTAAGCACGACCCCCAAAATTAGCAGTGCTAATATTTATATAGTCACAGTTACATATTAATATAGCAATGAAACTGTTAGTAAAAAAAAACATCTGAAACAACTTTAGTAACTAAGACTAAAATAGCACAACGAAAATCAATCTTAATAACATATTAAAAATATTTACTGGTTTTTTTAAATATTGAATCACTGAGCTCAAAAAACAGTTTCTGTGTATATTAAAAAAAATAACATTTTATTTATAAACTTTAGTAGCTGTACGAAAGTGCTCTAATAAATCATGGTCGAATATTTTTTTTTTATCAAGATTGATCCGGCTTATCTATAATTTATTTTACAGTTCAAACAAAAGAAGGAGCATTTCCTCTTTTTTAATTCAAGCATAATACGTTTTCAAATCGAAATAACTCACTTGAATGCTTTCTTTCTCTTGTTACTTCATTTGATGTAAATCTGGAAAAAATTCCATAGATTTTATAAAACCGATAAAAGATTCTAAACCATTTGGTATTTATGGACAAAATTGTTATAGGTCGAAACCTTTACACTGCCTTTTAAAAGTAAAATGAAACCATTATAAATAAATGATGTGGATTAAATAATCGAAATATAAATATATACTTAGTGTTTTCAATCATGTATATAAAATTGAGTTGTTTTAGATATTATCACTTTAAAATTATCATCACACTAAACAAAACATAATACTTGATTTTACGTTAAAATAATTCCTTATATTGATAAAATCGTTGTGTGATTCTTTGCGATTTCATATCTGTACATTAAAAATGACATTTGCTATAATTTTAAGGTTAGCACAATTTATATGTAAAAAAATGTATTATTAATATCAAGTACCTTTGAAAATTTTCCTCGTACAGTATGAACTATCCAATCTTCGTATTTCTTCTGATATTCGATGATGCACTGTCAAAAGAAACAGATATTTTGTCTACTTTATTTTAGAGTACTAATAGCTTATGCACAGTGAAACAACCAAAGAATATGCATATTACGGGTAACAATACTCTATTGGCTATGGAAACATTGCATGATTCAATCGGTTGTGAAATAAATGTGTCACCAAAATATTATTGTCACAATAAAAGTACATCGCGCTGGCAGTCGACATTAAAATCTTCAGTGCGGTATCATTGCCCGGGCGGTGCGTTTGACAGTATAATTAAAATTATTTTTGCCGGTTGTTCGTTGAAAAATGACATTATTTTTCACAATTAATATTGTTTTAAGGACCGAGGGCCACGGAGAGGACAGCGGATAAGTTAATTATGCGATCATTTATATTGAACATGCCCTCGTGGAAATCGTGAGTGTTTTTTTTGTTTGTGTGCCTCTGCCGTGAAACATTAGACGTGTGAGTTTCGATTTCAAGTTTGGCTTTTGGTGATCAGCACGAAGTTTCATGAATTTGCTGCGCCATGTAAGTACTTTTAAATATTATGTGTTTTGTTTATATGTAATCGTTACTATGTTCCCATGTCAAACCGTGACACCATTGATTGCGCAACAACTCAAGTATTGCTAAAATTATTGCGTAATGCATTGAATCGATTGGATGCGATTTAATAGTTACGAGTCTAATAGAATGTAATAAAAATATTAATGGAGGTAATAGAAAAGACGAACCATTTTTGTCATTGAAAACAATATGTCACTCCCTGAGTAAAATATCCTTTACCGATACAACATGCGTAGTTATTTAGTTGTATTGTATCTTAGTTTACAATTTATAATATTTTAAAATACAATGTACACTTTGTACTTGGCACTTCCTACTTTTGTTTCCAGTATTCATTTGAAATAAATAGGCCGCGGAGAATTTTATAAATTTATTTTTACATACGTGTATATTTTGTCTTTAAATGTTTAATTTTGTGTTTTGTAGCTTGTCAAGGTTTTGATAAATCGACGCCGGTTTCATTGTGCTGTATGGTATATCGCGTTGATTTTTCTGTTCCCACACAGCCTTGATGGTGACTAATGAGAAAAACAAATTTGAAGTTCCGCACGCCATATCCGAATAAAGCAAAAATTTCTAATAAACGAATTCAAATTAAACGTAGATTGTTTTGATCAGACAAAACCGTTTGGGAGAAAACATATTAGTTGGAATATATTGTGAAATACACAACAGGGCTCCAAATTTATTAACCAACTACTTGTTAGCTCAAATTAATTTACCAACACGATGTTTTTTGTATTCACGTGGAGTGAGTTATTTTATTAAGAATTTTCCAGAAAAATAATTATTTAAGAACGTTTAGTATAAACTAAATAATGATACTATATTTTATTAGACAAGTATACTTCGAAATTGATAAGTGATATTATATAGAACGTGGACGTTTTTAGTAATTGATTTGTGATAAAAAATTGATTGAAGTAAATCTTTAAATATTTTCATTCTGAAATTGTTTTGATTCTTAAGCTATCTTCCTTCACCTAGTGTGCTAATAAATATGACTGACGAAATATTATACCTGATATTCTGATGCAAACATCTACTTTTTAAAAAATGTTTACGCTATCATAAAATGTTATACATAATGCCACCATCAAAGAGTTTCTTTAAATATTACTTTTCGAGTGCTTGTATTAGCTAAGAAGCAGGGAGGCATAGGAATTATTTACAAAATGGCGATCGATGCCCGTCGATCCTCATCACGGCTTAGAAAACACATAAAAAATGGCTGCCTTGCCGCATGTTGGCCATCAAAAACCGTATTCTCGTAAGCGAAATTGCGGACCAAACTTTATTCATACGGCCCGGTTATGTGGGGTGTCATATCGAAGGCCCTTTTAATAAAATATACTTCCTCATTTGGAGCCCACCTCCCCAGGCCCGGATCCACGTGGTAATGAAAAACAATAATATTCTTATATACATACATATTCATAATTATACTTTTTTTTAACGTTCAAACATACACAAATAAATACCTAAATCATATAAAACTAATCGCTTTGGGTTGATTTTTATGTTGTTGATTGAGTATGAATTTGAGAGTTGGTTTTTAGATGCTACTAGTTTATCGAAAATATATACAAATTGTTACTGTAAATAATGTAGATAACAATTTGTCAATGTAATCAAATATCCAAATAGTATTTACATAAAAAAATAATTGATATATAAATTAAAAATGCTAGATATATTATTGATTTTTGTGAAGACCGTCTCACAGTAAGTACGATTTTTCCTATACAGGTTTGATTGATTGATAATGATTTAGTACATTTTTTCAAATATTGAAAATTGATTAAAGAAACTCTTAGAAAAATATCATCGTGATTTGTGTGGGATTTGAACCCACATCGCCAAGCTTACATGGCCGGTGCATTACCGCTCTAATGCACTAAAAGTGCATTGATGATTGATTGATGTACTTAATCATTATCAATTAAAAATGCTAGATTATTTTTCATCAAAATGATTCGATTCTTATATTGTGAACTGATTTTCGATAATCATAAATATGTGGGTTAATTGTTAACTAACAGTGATCAATATAAAATATTTTAGAAATTGATAAAAATATGTGATCAATTCAAATATAAAACAGGAAAAATATTACAAATATTTTTTTCGAGTATATTTCACGTGAATCGTTTCACCTGATTTTTGCTGTCGCGTTATCTATGAATATATTATTTCAAAGCAAATTATGAATTGTGAATAATTAATATAGGTATTTAAAGAGCTCTCTATCCGGGCCTGCTTAGGGCGGAGTACTCGGGAGTACATCACGCGCTAAACCTGCAGCGGCGGCTCGCGGAGGGCAGCAGGGGCGGCGGGGCAGCAGGGGCGGCAGGGGCGGCGGGGGCAGCAGGGGCAGCAGGGGCAGCAGGGGCGGCAGGGGATGGTAGGGGCGGCAGGGGCGGCGGGGGCGGCGGGGGCCCACCCCGTAATATTGCCCGCCCGCGGCTACTCACGGATTATCAGGTGGGCTTATTGCTATCGCAAACTCCGAAAATCTGTCTCTTTCTAGAACATCAAATATAAAGAGTAATATATTTTTACAAGTATTGCCCTATTAAACTGCACTTACTTTTTTATGATCGGGATTATTTCTATG
This sequence comes from Atopsyche davidsoni, assembly GCA_022113835.1. NCBI lineage: Eukaryota > Metazoa > Arthropoda > Insecta > Trichoptera > Hydrobiosidae > Atopsyche > Atopsyche davidsoni. The sequence continues at coordinate 6,351,290 of JAILWY010000021.1, forward strand.
ACAAGTAGCAGAGACCTTTCGTTTTTGTAGCTACCAACTATGGCACGCAATGCTTACCTGAGTCATTCACTATAATGATTATTTGTTTTGGCCAATATGAATGAATACATCTGTCACATACAACAATACTATCGCATAATATTTCAAACACACGATTCATACTTTATTTATTTATTTAGAACATGGTTATGATTTTGTAATCCAAATAATACATCATTTATATTCCGACCCATGTTCTTTAAATGCTAAATATAGTTCATTGGTTATAAACCGATGAACAATTTTACGATGATGAAAAGCAGTACAATTTATTAAAACAAGATATGGTGATAAAATATTTTTATTTGAATAGTTTTTTATTGTGTTATGTCTACCTCAAATAATTATTAAATATAAAGGACATATAATGCAGTATAATAGTGAAATGTTAAGTTAAATCATGACGTGAAATAAAGCAACCCGACAGTATTTTGTGATTTTGTGGCATGCAATACTTTTATTTTCTTTTTCAAGCCTAAATAGCCTATAATTGTAAAATTTAGTTTACAAATAATGTCGGTTGATTATAATATTTTTTCACTTTCTATTTTGAGGTACAATATTTGTTATCCAAAGAATAATAATAATAAAAACTAATGAAACATGATAAAATTTACTTATTATAAGATAAGAATAATTTATTTTTATCGCTTTTATTGTACAGTAGATATTATAGTAATTTTCTTTAATTCTAGTTTTAATTTCATTGTTTATATTAACGAGTTCAAATAAATAGATGCCAAATGATCGTTTTATTTATGGCACTTTTGTAATATTATCCTAAACTGGTATCGGTTTGCCATGAAATTGTAATAATAACAAAAAAAAATTAATTTCAATTGTGAGCGTACATATTTTTCGTCAAAATTTTTTACTTGTAACAATAAAGTATTTGCGTTTTTACAGCATGTACTAACATCGCAGTTTTAAATTACTGTTTATATGTAAATATGTCGTAACTCAAAAGTTAATTACTAAAAAAGATAAACGGCCTTTGTACAATGATGGCATATTTAGTTAGTTTATTCGGAAGGCAAGTTGTACATTTTTATTAAGGTTAACTCAGTGCTAAATGCACTCGATATGAAAAACGTGGTGATACTTTATATTTTTTTATACCTTTTGCATTCTGCTTTTTCAACGGCTTAGGACAAGAGAGGTTGAACGTTAATACCAAGAATGCTTATTATAAGTAGCACGGACGTAAATACTTACCTAAGCCCTCTATAGTCAAAGAGACATTTGAAAGGATTTTAGACATAAAAAAAATATTTAATGGTAGCTCGGCAACTATTTTTTTGCAGCATATACAGCAATATAATCAATACGGATATTATTTTGCAGTAAAATCGTGCACAAAGTTATAATTCAAAGGGAAATTTTTATTTTATTTTTTGCGTGATCAAAAGTTTAATTTGGAGCTATCCGTTTGGAACTGATGGTACATTTGGCCATATTGAAAAAAAATATGAGTCTAAAAGTATATTTACCAAGATATACGTTCCATAATAACAGTTTGTGGCTTAAAAACTTTAGCGTTAAATTACTTACTTTGACGCACTTTGATTAACGGCAGTCTCACATCTGGGCTGTGATGTACTGCAGGCTAGAAGTTTTCCTTATAAAAATTTGTTGAATGTTTTAAGTTTTGCTTGTGTCGTACCTTCCCTTCTAGTCCTTTATATAACATTTTTGACATACTGTATAAAATCTTCTAAATAATTAGTGTTGTTAAAACAAGTTAGTTTTAAATTTTCTTTAAAAAAATTGTTACACAACTATAAACTAGTGTTTGCTTAAACACAACATATTTACAATGAAAAAAACTTCTTTAATAATCCCATACGAAACATATTTAATGCCCTTTGTTTAAATATTTGATATCACAGTAAACATTTATAAAAATTATTTTATAAACACGTTATATGATTTTTTTAAATTTCAGTCTCGCATTCAAAGATAAATTTCTTAATTAGACAAAGCATTTTCTCAGAAAGAAATATGAATTTCTACTTTCTGCGTTAAATAACATTGCGAAATTACCTTCAAAATTTAATAAATCCTCAGCTTATAATTATTGTGTAATCTCTAAGGTAATGTAGTGTTACACCATAGACAAATAAATACAATATTAAGAGTAAATAATTCTCTGTGATTACCCCCGGGATCTGAGGGTTGCTCAGATTGCTCCCACCGCCGTAGAAGCGCAAGTCACTTCACATCCATTTAGAACTCTGCCTGCACCATTATAACATCGCACAATATATTGTGTATCTTACCTAGAAAATTTAAAAGTTAAAACATATCTTTGTTGTTACTTTTAAACTTAATTAAAAAAATCTTTACATTGCATATTTATGATTAGTCTTTTTGATCATTTGGCTACAAAATCAATATTGCTATAAAAACAAAGAATAAAACATCACAAATATCGCTGAGCGTAACCCATCGGCATTTTTTGCGCTCGGGTCTAATTTTCTGTAGCAAATATTGATAAGATTCAATAAGGCTTTTGTGAGTAAAGTATTTTAATATTCTATATATATTCTTGTGAATACTAAAGTAAAACTAGCCCTTCCGGGTATTTCTTCGTTAATTTGATACCTTATTTGTGATTTGAATTTTAAATCAAGATTCGTGATATACCCCTGAATGAGACAATATTTATGATTGGCATTATTTTATATTATATCCAATTAAAAATATTAATTATCAATTATAAACAAGTTGATTATCCATAGTATCTTATGCACAATAAATCTGCCTGGGTCAATGTGGATTTATTAGAAATATTTAATAACGATCCTCACATATATCAATGTCTGCGATCCTCCCCGCAATGTAAGTGCCTCGTCGGTCGTAATGTAGTCATCTGATCTAAATGATTCATTAAGAAAATCAGCGAATGTGGCAAGCTTAAGTGATCATTTCTGTAATAGTAGTAGAATAAACTAAGCTACACATAATCAGGGACTGTACAAGATGGTCAAAGAAAACCATACTGGTATATTTGGACATCGAGTGTACAAAAAACATAAGTGATCGACCCATCGAGATGTATGTTAGGGATATATAATATAATACGAACAATATGTATATAAATAATCACAAACAATACTTGATGCTTTCTGTAATATTATTTCAATGAAGGGAAGAAAAATAAATAAACAATTCATATATTAAAGAAGATTTCTTTGTTAATAGAGCCTCCAAAGGTAAATAAACATTTGTCTTCAAAATAAAAACAGAGTTAAGGATGCATTGTTGTCGTCGCTTCTCGTCAACGTCAAAGAACGGATAAAGTCAGGATTTATGGAGTGTTCCTTTGAAGGGAGGTATTTGTCGCGACGTCTCCCGTCAACATGGGAGTCTCAAGGCTCCTTCGAGTATTCTGCCAAGACTTTGATTAAAAAAAAATATTCCACAAATATCCCTCGAGCAGGTAAATATTTGAATATTTGGAAATATGAATTAAGCAGAATTCTTCTGAAGTACTCGCCAGGTTTTATCTTTCTGCTAGATTTCTTGCTTTAGAAAAAAAGTACTATTTACCAATATTTGATAATGGTTTGTGTTTTCTTAAAATAGATTTTTTTAGGGCGGATTGATACAATGAAATTTAAAAAAAAATATCATAATAAATATCGGATTGCGCAGGGACGTGTATTTGTTAAGAATAATTATAAAATCTTTCTAAAAATTATTGCATCTACGTGAAACATTTTTAATTCTATTCCAATTTATCAACATTAACTTTTTATTTTTCTAGAACAAGTTTACTGGTTACTGGTTTATAACTATTTAAATTAACAAAGATTTAATCAAAAGGTGGGTAAACTTTATCCGATTTTTTATCATTTTTTTCGTTTGCCTTATTTATTTGTTGGATAAAGTGTATTATCTTCAAAGGTTTTCCTAAATTTATCTAGATATAAAATTATAATCCCACTATCGAAAAACAGTGATGCTTTTTCCTGGACCAATAATGGCTTAATTTAATAAACAACAAAATTTACGGTAAAAATGTTCCATCTAAAGCGTTTATTAAATCCGATTGGCTTGCGAATTGATATTTATTGAAATTCGTTAAAAAAAACACCGCAAAGTCTTCGCGTAAATACCTTACACCACTAAATTACTATTTTGTCTAGCAATGCAAGCTAATATTAATAAATTATATTATCAATTACCTACACAAGTTTAACACTAACGAATTTAATTTTTCATAGTGAAATTAATATTTTGAATCATGAAAGATTACTTGATGTAATTCAAGCATAATTGAAATTAGATATAACTTATGTGAGGAAGTTTGTACATTACAAACATAAAAAAATAATAAAAAATTGCAGACCTTTCTAGTAGCATTTTAAACATCCCTTTACCCTGGGTAGGCAATCAGGTTTGTAAAAACCGCTCATACTTGAGGTGATTTTGTTTGCCAGGGGTTAGTATTGAGCCCGCAGCCTGCGGAGGCTTACAGGGTGATATCTGAGGATTTAGGGGTGGAAACGTTTTAAGCGCGAGTCCTTACCTCTTGTGAAGAGCTTACTCGGTGATTTTTACGTTTTTTGGTGTCACCTTTTGCGCCTTCATCAAAATACTTGAGAAATGGAGGTGTTATTTTGAAAAGACCACGCGGAATTTCAGGTTTATTTATGTATGAGTAGCTCCAAGTTATTAAATAGTGAAATTCTTCATGAAATATTTCAGGAGTTGGTTTTATACAGTAACAGTTTATTTTATTTTTTTGGAATTTGAGGATCTTTTGGCGACTGGAATCTTTGAAGATTTCAAATATATATATTTTATATATTCAAAAACAATATTGTAACAATATTGTTTTTCCCCGAGTTAAACTGGGCATACATTTATCAAACAACATATTTAAATTCTATTCCTGGGAAATTATCATGTAGAAATCAACGTACATAGAACCATCAATAATTAAAAAAATATTAAATTAAGGTTTGTACAAAGTACCTGTATCTTTAGAGTAACCTATGTGCAATTCAATTCAAAACTATTTTACCATTATCCTGATATTTTCAAATTTCTATTTAAAAATATATCATGCTACAGTAAAAATGTATGTGTACAATTGAAAAAAATTCAAGGCTTACTGTAGAAAAACTTGCTTAAAAACACTACTGAAATTGGATTAATTTATTCATTAGTTGATGAGCCCCGACAGCGGGCGCCGCCTTTCAAGAAATCCAATCTGCCGGATAAAGATTCGGATGTAACGGCGGGAGGGTTAAATCAAATTAAAATATTAATTTTCGCACCCTCACCCTTTGCTTTCTAATTGCGTTAAGGTCCACCACTTACCCCGTGTTACGTGAGACATTACTCGCTCAGCAGCCAAACTAACTTATTGAGAGGTGCAGAGTAGCTGTGCCCTGATTGGATTGACGTCCGACCGGGGGAGGCTGGGAGGATGCTTTACTGAGACCGGCATAGCTTGATGTGGTCTTATTCTCGTCAATATACAAATGAACATTAGAGCTTACATAAAAATAAAAATAAGTTTACACACAATTATATTAATCTTTAATTATCATAATCAAATCAAATACCATTTAAAAACAGATCTGAGTTCCAAACTTAATATCATTGATTTTTATAAACTCACTCTTACATCTTCTCGCTTTTGTGTCTCTGTAATTGTTACATTATCTGTGTTATATGAAATTTTATTTATTTATCTACCAGCCAATTTTAATCTTTCAAATATTATTTTATAATTTGTACCAACACTTTAAACAGTATATGTACTCAACTCGCAATTTAATTTTCAATATTTATTCATTTGAAATACCACAGCTATTTGACGAATAATGAAAGGAGCAAAAAATTATATTTTGTATTTCATGACGAAAACTATTTATTTGAATTTTATTTAAAAACGAAAAAACATATTTTGAGTAAACCCAGTCTTTGGATGCAGTTTTAAATCTTAAATTTGTATAATTTTTTTTAAAATAGTATTTGAACGAGTAATAAGTAATAGTAATATCACATTCTCATACAGTTTTGGCATCCATTAATAAGCGAAAACAACAGTAGCGGTTAAGTTTGTCTTATGAAGTATTCAAATTTGCTTTGGTTTTATGTAAATATAATATCACAATAGAAAACAATCCCAAAGGACCTCTTTATTTACCAGATTTTTCGTGTATTTTCTTTGTGAGTCAGAGCTAGTTTTGTCTAGTAAATCGAATATTGTGGGGTGTTATATTTTCTCCAATTGCTTTAAATAAACTTAATAATAAAAACAAAATCATGTTATCGTTTGAATCAACATTATTTGAATCAAATTTTTAGATATGTCTATGATTAGGGATATAATCTACACCCTATGGCTATAATTTACATGTCGTGCGGACTTGTTCCACTCGGTGGGAGATGGATGTGGAGTGACTGGAAATCTGATTACGTTGCTACACAACAGACTACGGAACAATCTATATGACGGAAACTGTTATTACTAGTTTATTATATCTACCTTACGCACTTGTACATATTATAGCTTGAAATATAAGTAATCATATGAAAAAAGAAATAAAATATATCAAAAAAAATAACCGTTATAACTCTTAAGTGGTAAATATATTTGATTTTAAAACATTTTAATCCTACGTTGAATCTAGATGAAGTAACTTATATTTGTTTTATTTAATATTTAATACTTATTGTTAAACATTATTTTTATAAATCAAAGAAAGCAAAAAGATGATTTCGGTTGTTTACCCAAGAAGTAAAACTTCGGTTAAAAGCGTGATTGCTTCCAATTGTTTTAGCACATATAATGAAAATGTAAAAGTTTCTTTAAACCACATAAATTTGTCTATGATTGATGTATAAATGTCTTTATAATAGTCAGTTAAATATTCTATTCAATAACCTTGTAAGATATTAACATAGCTGTTATTTTTAGTTATCACGCAGAGAACGAAATGAACTATGTTTTTTTTTTAAATAAAATAAGATTAGTTTGCTTACCTTCGTGTTACTCGAGATATGACTCACTCAAGATTATATAAAGATGTAGGAATTTGTTTGGTTGTGATTTTGTTGACATTTTGTTAAAAGAACACGCTATTGAAAAGATTAATAAAATATTTAATAATGATCCGTTTTCGTGACTTATATATTTTAGGGGAGGAGGACTTGCTTGTAGTAAAGCTTTGCATTGATTGACACAAAGATTGTGTTGCTTGATAAAATAACACGGAATAGGACGAGTTCATTAACTATATATTTCAGAATTAATGAAGAGAAATCGTTACTTAAACATACAAAAAAATAACTAATAATTTATAGATTATTTGCTAAAATTAACAAAAAAAAAACCAAGTTCTTGGTTAAAAGTGTGTTCTTGCCAAAATGGTTGCCAATATTCAAATTAATTTTTTCAGCACACAAAAAAACATTACATTACTTTTTTTTTTAAATAAAAAAACTTTTACAAACTATTGAAAATCACGGTATATTTTTAGCGCATGCGAAGGCATATTTTTTGTTGCTGATAAAATACATATAGTATTTTTGAATATAAAAATTTACAGCTTGAGTTGTAGTGAAGGGTTTCCGAAATTTATTGCCCTTGTATGCTGCAGTACAATTTCTAAAATGTTGACCTCAGACTGCGCCCAAGAAGGGAAAAGGTTACGTCGGTTCAGGGAAAATTTCGAAGGAAAGGTCAGCGTCACGGCGACTGACCGGAGCCCCAGCTAAGCCGGAAAATCTTTCGACTCGAAACTTGGCCTGTCCTGCGGCTTAAACGAACAAGACATGTACAATGGAAAGGAAGGAATGTTACATACCCGCCCCAGGCATGTTAGCTTTATTAAGATGTAGAAATTAAACATATACCCCTAAGCGTCTTGTTCTTATGTTTCATGTATTTGGATATATTAGCATACGAAAAAAACAAACACTTGCACAGTTTATACATTTATACACAGATTAGACTTGATGATTGTTTGTTGCTACAGTATAAAAAAAGTATACATACTGATATGTTTTCTAAAATTTTGACGTATCAAAGATTAATAGGTAGTTTGCTAAAGTTTAATTAAAAATATTTTGTTGGTTTTATTAAATAACTCAGTTGAATTTCAAGTTTTTAAATAGATACTATATTACGTTTTATTTTTGATACTATGAAGCTGACTGTTTTCAGGTACTTCAGCAAACATTCAGGCTTAAAATCCATCATGGTGGATGTCTACTGTTATGTTCTTCATATAATATTCATATGAAATGTTTGTATTCTCTTTACTGATGGGCGAGTGGAGATAACATGCCGACTTAAACGCCACGCGGAGCACTAACATTGTAGTGTCGGTTCTTCCCCCATATAAAATGCGGGGTTTTTATTTCGAGCCCTCCATGTTTGCATTTCAGGTCGACTTGATATGGGAAAGTCTGCCTGCTCTTGCAGCGTGGTCTAGTAATACCAATTTGGATGAGTATTATTGCAAAATATAAACAGTTGCTTCCAATATATTAGAGTGGTTTCAAACATTGGTATTGTTAATATTTGGTTAGTACTGATATTCATACATTTAAAAATTATATTCAGGAGAAACCAATATAAAATCTGACTTTTTTATAAACAATATTCTATTTTATATTTTAGTATTAAAATATAATATAATAGCGTCTCATAGTTTACGTAGTAACAACGACGATAAAAACCATTCTACGGTTCGGTAGCTAACACGTTCCCTTAGTGTGTTGTCCCGGGTTTGTATTCGGTTGTAATAATATGTTTTTTCTAGAAGCACGCTTGAAGTTAAACAGGAGTGTCCATTTCATTTCCATTTAAATAGCGGAACGAAAATAGCGCTAAATAATCAAAACCCATTAATAACGGCAAACCCTTCAAATCCCGCACGGGTAAACCGAGCCCCACGCACCCATACGGCCATGGGTATACTGGGGAATTATTTATAGCTCCGTGTGCTCTCCCATTCAATCGAAATGTTAGGGAAAGAATTACAATTTTCATTAACTTTTAACAAATAACAATTTTCATTAACAAAACACACTGTATTATTAATAAAATGCATGTTACTACTTCTTTATAACAAAAAGTGTTTATAATCTTTTACATTTTTTATATTGTGGATTGATCATTTCCATTTTCATAGTCGGTGTGGTGTTTGAATTCTTTATATTTCTCAGCTTTATTTTGATGTACCATTGGAGAGTATTACTTTCTTTTGAAAATAAAACCATTTCGTGAACAGGTCATATGTATGCCTATTGCGTATCGATGTTTATGGCAGGAAAATGTCTTCCGGGAGTATTAGGTTGTTGGCTAACTACCTTGCAAACAAAGTATTCGAGTTAACTGTCGTGAGTTATAAGCCACAGGGAAACTTAGCAGGAGTGACTCGGGATTCTTCTGTAACAGAGCATGCACAGTAATTAAAGCAAATAAAATCACATAATTAGATGCTTAGAATACAAACGTAATTATTAGAAGAATAAATTTTTATAGTACCCATTTACGTACAAACATTTTTGATTATATTGTGGTTTCATTTTTAGTCTATGTTAGTTTTGTTTAGTTTCGTAAAGGTGAAATTAATTTTTAATTTTTGTTACCAATTGTTACCAAAATAAACTCGGTAATATAGTATTTTTTGATGGCTTAAGTATGTGTGTCAGTGCAAATGTTAGTAGCACACTACTTTTTAAGAAAAGCATTCGTGTGTAATGTTTAGTATTATATCTGTAGATTTTCAAAATATTATTATAAATCAAAATCATAAAAAATAAACAAGTTTTGTTTGAATACCTAAACGAGGCAACGTTTAAATAATCAAATTATATTTTGAACAAATTTCCAAGTGAGCCAACATACTTTTTCCTTTTAAATCATTTGGGAAGATAATAAACTCTAAAAGTATTGATATATTTGAAATTCTGCAAGTACAAATTAATCCAAGTTTCTATGAATAAAATCGGCTTATTATCTTCCCTTAAAAATTTATTAATGTAAAAAAATCGTCTTTTTTAAATTATAAACAAAAAATTTGATTTGAGATCGAGATCAAACAAATATCACTTGTGCTCAATCGTTCTAGAAAATAGCAAGAGTAAACCTTATCGTTACACCCATAACTTAGTCATGGGATTTTATCTCGCTAGTAAATATCAGAGTCCGCTTCTATTTGGACAAATTGAATTAATCACAAGACACGTAATTAGGTCATTTGAATTATGTATCCGCGACACGAACTACGACTTCAAAGGACTTCTCCCAAAGCACGAGTTATGTGACAGTATCGCGACTGTACTCTCATTCACATCCGATGTATGCAATGCTTGCACGAACTATTTGGAGCTAAAATAGTAATAAAAATATTTTAGACATTCTGTATTATTTTAGCTAAAATAAGTATATTTAATATAAAAAAGTATGGGAGGTGGAATTTATGGTATTCAGAGAAAATCATGGAATATCAAATAAAATATATAAAATGTATTAAAAATGTCTTGCATGTATAATTGATAGGCAGAAGTAATTATTATAAAACATTCTGTAAAATGTAAAAATTTAAAGAAAAAGATAAACTCCTGAAAAAAATGCGGTTTTCAGTTAACTACTGGAATACAATAAATAAAAATTCTTAAGGGGTAACAAACCGTGTATAGCCTGCATCTTTACCTGCATCTTCTGCTAAAGATCTTCTATTTCGGATGTCACGGAATATCAAATAAAACATATAAAATGTATTGAAAATGTCTTGCATGTATATTGAAAAATCAAATAATTTTTAAAAATAAAATATGGTCGTTATTTCCAACATAGTATTTAATTCGACTTTATACTCTCAAAAAATCGTTATTGAGTGTTCGTAAGTTTATTTATATATAAGCAGATAAAATTAATAAAACCTTATTCGTATTTGTAAAACCTCTCGCTCACAGACAAATTGAAAGTGTTTATTTATTTTTGTAGTGAATAGGTTTGGAGACACTGTGTTGCCCTAAAGGTATTTCAGGGAAGTTAACAAATTTGTGCTGTAATTAATTTCACCTTAATACTATTAAGTATTGTATATTTTAATAAATATTAAACCATACGTGAGGCTTGGTGAGATTCCTAATCTGTCCGCCGTGCTGGCTTTGTATCCGCCCAGACCCCATTTCCGGCTAGAGAAGTCTACCGTGCCGATGGAGTTGCACGCCCCATGAATTTTTAAATGGACAGGTTGCAGCGTGGAGGGATTTAACTTCACAACAAAGTACGGGAGATTGAGTGAACCTCCCGGACCAGGTGAAAAGCGCTCTTTACTGCGCGATAAAGTGAATTCTCAACCGTTAAACTCAAGCTGGCTTGATTACAAAACTGTATGGAAAGACGAAGAAAAAGCTTTTTTTCTAGAATACGGCGTGCTTCTTAATAAGGTAAACAAATTTTCTCATCTACCCTGCTAGTATTTTTTCATATTACGGAATAAACCACCGCGCGGAACTCATAGCATTGTTTTTTTTTTGTTTTTGAGAATTCGTTTAATAAATGTAACCTAATATTTATGTTACACTGGATTTTGTAAATATTTGATGTGGAGTAATTTATTTATGCCATAAAATGCTTACAAAATATTTAAATAAATAAATCAGATATAGAATATTTTTTATAGTATAATATAATTTATATTTTTTAGGATCTTTAAGTTGATTTTTTTTATCTATCATTACCCCGGACTGTAGTCTAAAGCACGATGTTACAGCAGGAGTAATTAATTTATAACATTCTGTAAAATATGTATAAATTTAAAGAATAAGATAAACTCCTGAAAAAAATGCGGTTTTCAGTAAACTACTAAGAATACAATAAATATAAATTCTTAAGAGGTAACAAACCGTATGTAGCCTGAATCGTTACCTTCATCTTTTCGGATGTCACTCGCTCCCAGAGGAATTACAAAAAGCAAACAGGCTTCGTAGTGATAGTAATTAAGACTGAGCAACCGACTGTAGGAAATATATATCCCTTAATCATAAATGGTCTTTAATTTAAAATAATGAGTTTATCTTTTTTAAAATATATTTTTTGTGACTTTATTTTTATGTTTTTAGTGCAAATTATATTCAGGCGTGTTTTGCGCATTTTCCAAAATCTCTCGAATTATTATACTTGGTTTCTTCGGATTATCTTCTCACTCATATCACGCTGACACAGACGCGCGTTAAGTGACGTCTATCGACCCATTATACCGACGGTTGATACCTTTTTCTACATAAATAAGAGATAAAAGCGTCATCATAACATAAAGAAAATACAATATTTTCGTTCTTATATAAAATTATTCTGTGGTAAAATATCAAAGAAGACGAACGAATCATGAAAAGAAGGAATTAATGTTTTTTTTTTCTTGTAGTAGAATGTTTACTGAATCCTAAATAAAACGTTAACAGAAGAATCAATTATTAAAGCATTGAATCCAAAATAAATTTTATTTAATATTTTTTTACGATTTTGGTAATTATTCATTCAATAAGGCTTATATAAAAAAGTTACTTTACATTTAGGAATTATGTTTCAGAAATTTGGCGTTGCGATTGGAATGCTAGGGTAGATTTAATGAGCTACGGATGTATCTTCTCTTATATATTCGTAGAGATGTATAGATTTATACATAAAGGCAAACAATCTAAAAGAAGGAAATTTGAGGGAAACTAAGTAAGAGTTTTTTATTTGTGGATTTATTTATTGTCTTTTTTTGTAAATTATTCGTAAAATTACAATATTACTTAAAAAAAATTATATATTATACAATTCGTATTAAATGTTATTGATAATTGTCGATTATTATATCTTTGTAGAGCTGAGCTTTTGTGTGCATAGAGGTAGGTAGTATTTTATTATGAAATAACAATGGGAACCTTTAAAGGGTTTTGCAGTTAGCAAATTAACTGTATTATTGAAATGTGAACTAGAAATTGTTATCTAACCGAAAATTGTACAAATTTAAGCAGCATACCTCGTGTTAACAACAAACCCCTCCAACGGTTGGGCATCAGCTGTTATTTTGGGGTAAGTCAGAATTACGTTGGGGTAGGATTAAACCGTTGGAAGCCTCTGGGTGGCTTGTGATTCGGTTGACTTCATCACCGAGGCTTTATTACCATAACTTGGGGTCGGCCAAAGCACTGTGTAGACGCAAAACACCCTGAACTCATAGACCACCTAGCCCGGGAGGTTAGTCATTAATTTACATATCAATAATATATTAAAACTACAGCATCGTTCATTAGAAGAAATTTAATAATATAATTATATATATATACCAAATACATATGTTTATATGACTAACTCATACTTTGGTTCAACCTATATTGGTTATTTTCGGATCGCTGAACATAATATAAGTATTTTGAGAGACCAGATCCACTCTTGAGGATGTGACAATACCAACTACTTGTGCTCTGTACAAGTGCCCTTATTCTGCACCGAGATTCCAAAATACAGTAGAATGAAAAATACAGCAAATTCTAGGAATTGATACATATATATATATATATATATATATATATATATATATATATATATATATATATATATATATATATGTATAAACAGGTATTCCTGTACTATGTCATGTTCCGAGCGATTGTTTATTGAATACCAGTTTGGCCAAGAAAAATCTGCTCGTATGCGCGTAAAAAATAATAGAGGAAATATGAGAAGAGAGGAAGTCAGTTAAGCTGAAATGAATTTCGTACATCGCTCATTCTCGGGGAGGTGAAAATGTTTTTTCCCGGAGGCTGGAAGTTCTTGAGAACAAATAATAAAATGATATATAGACGCTGGCCGCGGAGACATTTCCATGATAACGACTCTTTTTAACGACCCCATATCAGTCGTAATCCAGATGGATGTTGCACAAATTTTGTTTATAGCCGAGGACTAACACACTCAATGCTAATTAATTAATGTACAATAGTTAAAAAAATATATTTTGTGATATTTAATATTTTTTAAAAGTATTTATAAACGATTCTAAAATATATTGGTTAAAATCAAAAAAATATTTAAGTTTCTATTCACTACAAAAACTTCTTTCACTAAAAAATCTGAAAACAAAAAATCGAATTATACTTCTTATTTGGTTGTTATCTGCTTAAACTAAACCATTTCGTTATATCTATAACAAGAAAATAAATATACTGTATATAATAGTTTAATTTCGTTTGTAAATGCTGAAATATTTTATGTTACTATTTCCAAGTTATTTTTTAAATGAGGTAATATGTTAAAACAATAGACAGCTTCTTTTGACATTGAAGACTGATTGAGTTTCTTTCTAATTTAAAGAGTTAGTAATTCTTGGGAGAGTTTGATAAAGATAAATGGTTTTTGAAAAATTTAAACATTTTGTAATTTGTACAAAGCTTCAAACACTACCATAATCCATTATGAAGAAAATGAGCTAAATTGTCTAACATTTTTTTAATCATACTTTTGAAATATAAATAAAATTATAATCATTTTTTTGTTTGTCAAATTATTGTAAGCTTGCGATATATAAATATATAAAAAAAATATTGTAATTTATTTCACTGCTGATATGGGTTTATGGATATCGGTTTGGATAAGTGTGTCATATCTCGCCTTGAGAAGATTCAGATGATACAAGTGCGTGAACACCCGAGTCTATCCAGTGATATAAATATATTTTACGTATAAACGATATTTTTCGTTTTCCTATTTTATAAGGCGACGACACCAACAATAAACATTTTTGATATTTGTCATTGTCGCCAAAGACAAATTTTAAAATATAAAAAAACTAATGCAATAATTTTTTTTTTAATTTTTAAATATAAGTCTGTCTTCATGCTTTAAATGCTTGTTCAAAATTTAAGTCTCAAATGAACTAGTATCACTCCAAAATTATAACCAGTTGTTAAATGTAAGATGCCAAAAACTATAAAAGGTGTTACAACACTTTTTGGATCATCGCTCAATATATCTAACATTATCTGTAATAAAGTAGTTTTCGAATCAAAAGTCTTTAAAGAAACGCGATATCTGAAAGAGCATTATAATATTTAACCTTAAAGTTTGGCAAGTTTTATTGATGGAGACTATTTTGCGCGCGAAAGTCCGTTATTTTCGGCGCGAAATTTTCGCGCGCAAACAAGAAGCCGAATTGATGGTGCGCTGGGTTTTTTATTGCAGAAAGTACACGGCTTGGCCATCATAGCCCCACTTTACCCCGTGGCTGACTGAATACAAATGCACGTGATATGTTAAGCCCTGCTGGGAAGGAAAAGTACTACGATTACCCGTGTTTTGCTGTTGTGAGGGCGTAGTCGACATACTTATAAGAGACTTACTAATATAACGCATATATTATACACGATTTTCAAAGGGTATAACGAAAATAGAGAAATCCCCGTACACTACCACCTAAGCCACATATTTTAAGCCCACAACCTACGCCAGTATCAGGGGATGACCACGTACCGTATTACAAGCATAGCCCTAAAAACTATTGTAAATTTACACAAATGAAAATAAATAATTTAGTCTCTTATTAAACTTAAAACATCATATATATGTGACTACACATCTCTCATACTTAACATAACATATTTTATTAAAAATTCTTTAATAAACAATTGTGTAAATTCAATCTCCTGTGGAAATATTTTCAGCAAAGCCAATATTTGATCTATTTTAATTAACCTAGAGATTCGCCCCTTGCAGACTGTCATAAATTTAATGGAAAATAAAATATTTTATGTAAGAACACGGGAGAGTTCCATGCATTATCAAAAATATATTCGTTTCATTAATTTTTTTAGATTTAAATGCATAAAGTAATAATTTTTTAATTAATTTCAAATGAAGCTTCTTTAAATTAAAAAAATAAATGATTTGTTTGAAGATATAATATATATGAAAAAAAAATAATACCATGAATTCCATTCGTATGCCAGGGACCTTGATGTTTTTCCAAAAAGCTCATTTTTACGTACATAGATACAATTGTTTGCATAAAAGTATACTTGTAAGTATATTGTACATATGTAGTCTTCCGGTCGAAATTTCACATAAATTTTGGTGGAATTATGTTAGATTTGCCAATCTGAACATTAAAAGCAATTAATATTTAATCGATTAATCTCGGTTGGAATTTAAGTGGTTTTGTGTGCTAACAGTTTTTTTTGTTTATAACATACATTAATATTAGAGAGTATGGTTTCTGTAATCTTTACAATCTTTATTGCAAATAAAACTTTTTTATGGTCCATTTGACACAAATCTGTATAATAATTGAATGATTTGGTTGAGATGGCTTATAACAAAATACAATTTAAGAGAAAGAACTTGGAGCAGAGGGTTTTTCTGTTTTTCTTTTATTTAGATTTTATACAGAGGATCAGCCTAATGGCAAACAAACGTTAGAATTCCACGCAACGCAGAATTTCCTCTGAGTTTTTTGTTTATTTTTCGCGAAAAAACTAGCTATTTTCTAAGTTGTTTTTATAAAAACTCCTTCATTTTTTATTGAAAATCCTTTTATTTTTAAAGTGCGGGAGTATAAAAATACAATAAAAACAACACGTTTGGTTGGGATGTGTGGTTTTATATTTATCATATATTTTTGAACATTATTGTAAATTAGTAAACATAGTTTTAAAACCTAAATAAAACACAGTCAGAACCAAGACTTAGTTTAGTTAATTAGAATAATTTCACTAAAGCGAATAAAAGTTAATCTTTTTTGTAATATTTTTTTTATTGTAGTCTGATTTATGTTAACAATTTTCAAAATAAAGAGCCAGCTTGTGATTAGTGTTTATAGCTTAGTTTTTCTTAGAATTAAAAGCAATTTACATTTATTGTATTTTCTGTCATATACACAGTCTTTTGATTGCATTCAAATATTTCTCCGATCATCGTAACAGTATTGAATCTAATATTACGAGAACTTAAATTCTTTCCCGTTACTCATTCAAAAGTCCAAAAAATATATATCCACGAGCAATCCAACTTTTTTCATTTGCACTTTAAAAATAAGTATATTTATATTTCCTTAGAGAGAAAACTCCATAAAATCATTACAAACTTTAATTATCATTCTAATGACAAACCAAAAGTTTTTCACGGAATTGACATGGCGTTGCATGCATGGCTACAGGGTAAAAAACATATATTTCCGTGCGGAACGCGACTCCGAAGGCTTCAGTAATTGACTGAGCCTTCAGGACATCGTCCGTGAGTATTTCTACGAGAAAGTTGGCGTTCCCGATTCATTGAAAACTAAAGTTTGAGACCAGAGGCTTATTAGGGAGCCGTCACGCCACGCTAACTTGGTCACACCAGAGACTTGGGACTAGAAGGTAGAGGGTCAATGACTCAGCGGTTAGACTTTTCCAATTTTGTTTTTAGATTGTTCAACCAAAGATAATTAAGTTACTTTGTTATGAAGTACCTTGTTTTGTAACAACAAAACAACACTGTTTGGTGACAACATTTTAAGCTGTAATAAAATATTATCAAAACTATTAATTTACAATATATCCTAAGCAGTTTGTAGAGTTATTAATTACTCAATAGACTCTCGAATACTGTTTCAACAAAGTTGCTTGTTTAACAACATGTGTTAAGTATGAGATACATTTATAGAATGACCTTGAACTTTGAACAGATTACAGGAAGGATTCGACCCTCCATCCACCACCTATCAACATCTGATAACTTAATCTGTTTGGTAATAGTTACATTCAAACTTTGCGATAATATAACATACGAGTTTGTGTGTTTAAACAAAATCAAAACACTAAAGCCATTCAAATACAAAGACAAAACTTAAAAAATAATTTTAAATCTATATATAGAAAAAAAGGACGGACACATATAAAGGAAAAATTTAAAAAAAAAAGCCAGCTAATTAAAAAATAATTTATGATTAAATTCTTCTTTGTATGACTTTTTAGAAATATTTTTACAAATCTTTTGAAAAAGTCTGTTGAGATATCCACATATTTTATCAACAAAAAAAATGTAAGATAGTGTGTATTATCACAAAAAATCATACATTACTTACTTTAAATTTATATCAATATTAATCATTACTGGTTTAAAACATGCTCATTTAATGAATGTTAATTAGTAATCAGTTGATATATTCAATTTTTTTTATCATAAGCGTGTTAAAATCAACTATTTATATTTAAAACAATAATACGGTTTGATGTTACTTGCCTGTGTTGATGTACTGAAAATATTTTATTAAACAAAAATATTTAAATTCTCGAGTTATAATGACAAATCTTCAAATTTACCAAAGCTTTTGTTTTCCAGTTATAAACCAATAACCCGCTCTCCATCATCTCTCTTGTTGAGTCTCGTTGATACTTTGTTCCGCATCAGCAAAAAGCCAAGCAAAAAGCAAACGTTGAGTCAGAGTGATATATTGCCATTTCCACAAGACAAACGATCAATTTTAAAACATCGAAGCTCCCTTCTCCTCCACTTGGAGACGCATCCAGCACCGCTTTCAAGTAAAGTACGAAGGACATGACAAACGCAAAGGGTTATCATATTATAAAATAGTGGTGGGATCTACAATGTAATGATAATATATCTCAGTTTTTCAGATTTTTATTACATAGAAAGTAATGTCGGCCTATTTTTTTTAACCCTTTTTTCACGCAAGCCTGAACGATTTGTGCGAGGAATGTTCTCGGATTTGGAAAGTTTTTTCGCAGTTGTTCGCAGGGGTTTCGTGTTACGCTGAAAGCGCGTATGCTGAAAATACCTGTGCGGGTTGAAATGCTAGAATATCATTTGAAAATTCTCTAGTTTATTATGTACTACATTATCGCACAAGGAATATCTCACATAAACGAGTTTGGTATTTCAGAAAACGTAACGAATAATCCACATTACATTTTTTTAAGTTTTCAATTCACGCTTTCGTTTCAACCAATCACGTTTCATTTATTTGAAAGCTCTGCTTTTAATTCCAACAAAGATACTTAATACAGTTGTTCTGATCAACAAATTTAATTTATTTGAAACATTTTTATTTGTATTATTGTAGTCAGGTTTTCAATGAATGTAAACTACATTACTTCGATTTGAAAAAGAAATCTCAAACTTGAGTTTGATTGTATTTATTAAAGATATTTCTCACGTAAAGGTTGGGACATATACCCCATATTTTCTTATTTTTTATCTTTGCTAAGGCTTCTCTGTTTCTCGTGTAATTGTAGGCGGTTTCAACACGTCTCAACCATGGGGTCCTTATATTCGTAGGTTTCAACCGAGGAGAGAATTAAGGTGGATCCACTCTGCCAGTTACGCTATCCTGGGTACGTTGAGCGTAGCTCAAATAATTGATTAATGACTCTAGGGATACGGCAAGCTGTGACACTAATGTTTCCACCCTGTTTTCAATGAAATCTTGAAAGATATTACAAGAGGCGCTTTAAATTTGACATTAAATTTTAAACAGCAAGTGCAATCTGATTAATTTAATATATTCACATATTAATAAACTAATTCAACAACTAAAGAGTAATAAAAAAACACTATTAAAATATAAATAAATTATGAATCAATATTTTTTAAGTGGACAGAAAAACTGTAATAATGTGGTTTTATCTGAGACAACTATTTTTTTAAACAAGAATAAACAATGCTTAATGATACTTTGAATCTATTAGATTCTAATTTTTTGTGATCATTTAGGTGTTTAACATAGGTTTTCTTTATATAAGATATATTGAAATATAATTTAACAAATAGAATGTCGTCCAGTCAATGTTGTGATAAGATTAAAATTATTTTTTATAATACTATGCATTACCACCGAAGCATGAAAAGTACGGCCAGTAAGCCCAATATAACAGTAAACTTCAAGAAAGTTAAAAGTATAAAAGGGCGTTGAGTAAGGTCTTTTATATTAGGTAGTAAACGATTGAGTTAGAGTCATAAAGATTCGCACTACCAAGAATTCAGTACTTTTACTGGTGGACTCTCTTTTATAGTCGAATAACTAGAATGCCGTATCCCTAAAACATGTCTGAAGTGTACAGCCTACTAGGCAGTCTGGGTAGGCCTTAAAGTTAGTCCGAAAACGGCATGTCCTTTAAAAAATTTAGGACTGCGGCTCGTAAAAAGCCCGAACAAAAGACTCTGAGTTTCCACGAACAAAACCTTTCGGCGAAACAACTAGGGTTTAGCTAACGCAACGCACCTGCGGCCGGAGCTCTATTGTGGGGAAATGTATTCAAGGAAGCAGAGGGCCCAGCCTCCTTTGGGCCAGGGTTACCTCTCGATACAAGGACACTCACGAACTTAATATGTCTCCATTTTTAATATCAAATTTATATTATTTTCAGTGATATTCAAAACAATATTACCCAATACTTTGATACCTTAAAATGAAAAATCAGTGACTCAACATTAATCTTACATATATTTTTAATATCTTAATTTTCTTGTGGTTAATAAGCTTGAAAGTGTTTAAAAAATAAATTATCATTTGTTAATATTTAAGCGTAAATTTAAAAAAAATATATTTGTCAGTATTATTTAGACTAATTATCATATATCTATTTTTTGGATTGGACGTCAATCAGATGCGTATTTATTACCCATTACGGGTTTATTCTATTATTACTAATATGATTAGGCATACATAGAAGATGATTTAAAGAAACTCTCAGAAAAATATCATAGTGATTTGTGTGGGATCACGATGATATTTTTCTGAGAGTTTCTTTAAATCATCTTCTATGTATGAACTAATGTGCCTAATCATATTAGTAACTTATTATCACGCAATATTTTTTATTTGTTTCTGAGACAGGTCAGATAAAATAGTGAAATGATATACGCGTTTACACAAATTTATATATTTAGTATTTAAAAGTATACCTATTACAAGAGTACTTGCGAAAACTTATGCCCCCCAAAGAAAATTTTTCGTGTGTCAACCCTGCGTTTATTAGGCTCAGCTTACTTGCGGTGTAATAAGCCCTGGTGTTACCTCTTAGGAAATGCGTGCAGTAAACGCACTGCGAGAAAGTAGAGCTTCGTACCGCAATCATAATTTACAAAACTGGATTATATCAAATAAATTATAAAAATACATCTCTAAAAAAACAGATTTTCATTATATTTTAGAAAAAAAAAAAACAGTTTAAATCGTCATTCAAAAACGTATAATTTTGAATTATTTTAATGAAGAGTAATTGTACAGTTTAGTTGCACTCAAATATTCTTACACATCGACGCTAAAAGCAAAAAAAATATTTTCACTCTTATCAAATAGTTATGTTGATTTATTTATCTGACATCAAAAATATGAATTCCTGCATAAAATAAATTATTTGTATTCTTAACGTTTCAAGACTAAAACTGGATTAAAATATATTTTTAAAACGTTCTGTAAGAAAATCTTAAGGTGGTATTAATATTGATAATTTGTAATTGGTTTTTAAGCTGAAGAATAAGCAGCTTATTTTGGCAACAGCTGAATACACTAATTGGTAGCTCTTGTCTACTAAGCCTGTTAAGTACGTCTATATAAAAGAGTAAAATGCCCACTTGATTGTAATGAATTGCATACCCAATTACATTTAAGAAATATTTGGATTATATATATATATATTTTATTTTTTTTTTTTTTTGAGTAAAATACTTGAGTGATTTTCCACATGTTCGTTTTTATTTGTGACAAGTTTCGCCAACCTTTCACGTTGGCATTATCAAACAAAAAAAAATCTTAAAAACAAACAAACTAAAAAACAAACTCGTTTTGATAATGCCAACGTGAAAGGTTGGCGAAACCGGTCACAAATAAAAACGAACATGTGGAAAATCACTGAAGTATTTTACTCAAAAATATTACAATGGAATTCCACCAAGTACTCTCTGTCAAAAATATTGAATATATATATATATTTAAATATGTGTATAAATTTAAATGTTTTTTTTCCACATAGACCAAGGTCAACGGATATTCCGGATAAATTTTTCCTGTATCATAAAGTACTCTGATTAAAAATTTGCAGCCTTTGAAAACGGCAACAATAAGTTATCTCGTATGTCGTGGAATATAAGAACTCTGGAGATAGGATCTTTGCAAGCTTGTTTTCTTGAAGGGATTTCCTCTCCGAGGGTTTTCAGGCAGAGAGGCTCTGGACTGTATTGCCACTCGACCCAAATAATTGGGAACGAGTCCTCAGCCAAACTGCTACTTTCTATTTATAAAATATAGGAATTTAAAAAAAAATGGTAGACATCTTGAATCTTTAAAAAAATATTTTAATAATCGTACTGAAATATTGTAATTTAATTAAAATCAGCAGAGCATCCAAAAAGGTATCGATGGGCTCCGGAACAAATGGCGTGAAATCTATCAAGAGACGTCACTTAGTGAGGTATTATAATCAAGTCGAATTTGGTTAAGTTGATATTGTTTAGGGGTTGCAGTGCCTGCGGAGATTAAGGCGAGACGCCGCACCCCCCGGGAGTTATTGAACCGTAAACTTATGCAAATTATTCAACTAAATATTCTTAATCAATATCTCTCTAGTCACGTACAGAGCATCTGACTGGGCTCATTGCCCAGAGTCAATTCATAACTGAATATTTACAAATAATAATCTGATTTATTTTGTTTTACAATAATGAATATTTTTTTCATTGAAATAAAGCAGTTGCCGCTGTACAGTTTCAGCTAAGCTTTGGACACATTTTGAAACCAAATATTCTGTTTTTGTGTTACCTTATTGCAATGTTTTAAAATATAACAATCAATTATAAATAATACGTTTAAGTATGAGCAACGATTTAATTGTGTTTTACGAGATACCCCAATTAATAACTATTGCGCACGAGGACTTAAATAAAGCTTTGTAGTCGTAATCCCTCGTATCCGATTTCGTATAAATAATATCTCGTATAATAGCTTACGATTAATACAAAAGAAACCGAAATATAAATAAACCTTGTTTTATTATTTCTAAATGTTTGCAAGTATTACGAAAGTTTATTATAATATTATTAAATATTCAATTATGTGATGGTTCAAAAAGGATTAGTTTATTTTTGCATGGTAACTGAAATATTCGTGCACAAAGAAATGCATAGTCTGTATTTATTATTGAATAACTTACGTACAAATTTCTTCTTGTCAGCAGTTCCTTTGACTGTCGTGACATTCCTCTCTTATCTGGTTTAAGCCCGTCGAGACATTCATGTAGCACTGCGGGCATATAAAACGTTATCGAAGTATAAACGAGATAAATTTCTGTCTCCATTGTATTGCGTAAGTAGAGAGTAAGAAACAGAAAAAGTACTTATCGGTAAATGTAGCGATTTTAATGATAGATTGTTTTTTACGGTTGAGATACATTTTTTTGGGGAAGTTGTACGCAACCTGTGGTGCTATTCAGTAAGCTTTTAATTAAGTTAAGTTTAAAACTCTTTGTTGCTTTTATTACTAACTAAGCGAAATGAATAAAGACTGCATGCTCGCGCAGCCACCAACCGATAAGATCTCTCAGCAAATGAATGAAGCGAAAAAATATATTTCGGCTTTAAATAATTTTATTTTAAACACGAAAAATATACAAAAAAATAATTAAATCATTGATGTCAAACTTTTATAATAAAAATATGTATATTTTTCCACATTTAGCTCAAAAATAAATAACTGTTTTATTCAATTTAGTAGTCACGAAGACATAACATTTCAAAAATTACATTGAACGGCTGAATTTGGTTTAGTTAAAATACTACATCTAATTGTTTTTAGGGACTTTTTTGCATACAATTTTACAATCAATAAAATATTTTAATACTGATTCACCAAAATGATGCTGATAATAATTGAATTATGATTTACTATATCCCCAATCAAAAGTATATTGCTATTAATTTTGGCTAATAAAGCACAAGTTTTTACAGCGCAGAGCCACCGCCTCGGCTGGTCTCGCATGCAAGAAACTTCAAATGTTTTTGTTATAAGGGATGGCTGTTGTATGGGGCGAGGGGCACAAAGCTCATACGAGCAGAACCTACCTCGCTGATAACGACAGATTTATAACTGTTTGGAACTGTCCTTAAGTGTTTTTAGACAACTTACCTTTTATCAGGGGGTGTGGAATATTTCAATAACAGATGTCTTCAACTTTATAGTAAGTACTTGTAATATACACCAGATCTCTGCTTTATATTGATTTAAAGATGAACTATTACATTTTTTAAAAAAAATATTCAATTCGGATTATTGGCATTTCGTACTTAATACTATGATAAAATAGTGCAATAAATAATAGAAAACAAACACGCCTATCCATAAAAAAAAATTTCAAGGAAAAATAACTGCCTTATGTCACAACCTTTTTTAAGAATCCCTCTGTAATACTTGGATAAAATATATTTGTTATAAGTCAAGCATTTCGGCATGCATCACACAGTTTCGTCAGTTTCGGATGGCGTCTACCCCCCGTGGCTAATTTTCGCCACAAGCAACTGTTTCTCAAGTGAAGGAGAGGCAAATGACTGTTCAAGTGAAGGAATCGTAGAGGCTTCACTAAAACTTCTCTCGGTTAAATCTCACACAAACTTTGCGTCTGTTCTGCCTTCGTCAAGGAAAATTTAGATATTTTAGAGCTCATATTTTTGACTATATGTAAGCCAACTATTTAAACTTTATGTTTAGTTAAATGCCATTTGAAAATAATCTAACCATTTATTAACTTTAAATACGTCAATTGGATATAAAAAGAAACGATTATATTTACATTGAAAATGTAGGCATGAAAAAATTTTAAATTTATTTGAAAGAAAATACGGCTTCAAGTCAAGAATTTCAACCCTGTGATTTGTAGACTCAAAAATTGCTTACAACAATCAATCAGGATGGATGTTTCAGGAGAAGAGACAAAGAGAATTGGGAAAAATAGAAAACTTGAACTAGCTCAAAAGAAAGAAGGTTGTTTTGCCTTGCAGAAAATAAGAGCTCACTCTCGGAACTATTAGAAAATGTTTACTTATTACCATGAATGCATTTATTATATATTTAAAGATTAAAAAATACGAAAAAATTGGATTTAATTGATGAAATACACAGAATTGAAATATTGTAATTGATGATCAAGTAACATTTAACATAAGATTAAACGGCATGTTTATAAGTATACAACCCTTCAATTACTTTTTGGATATGAACGGAATTATTGTAACTATATTGAAGCCCTCATTAAAAATAGCAACTTCAAAGAGATCTTTATATAATTGTTTTTCTGTCATAAAAAATTGGTGGCCTACTTTTAAATTTAAATAACGCGTAACTATATCTAAATTCTACAATTACTATCGGTATAAATCTTTGTTGTGATATACTCATTAGCTTAAATTCCATGCAACATTTTATGTAGCAGGAAAAGAAACCCACTTGTTAAAAGGAAACAGCGTTTTCCTCGGTATGAAAATACACTTTACTCAAAGGCTGTAATTTAGACAGTTATGGCTCTATTTTATATTTTTCAGGGCAATAATATCTCACGCTTAATACAGTGCCTTGGCTATCTATATTTTCCGCCCGTACTACGCCTTTGTTCCTCGGAAGATTTGCTGGCCTCCGTAGCTCCTTTGTCGCTTCCCGTTGAACTTAATATCAACAAAGAGTTTATATTTGGTCTACAAAGATGTGCAAAACTAAATCAAGACTGAAGAATGCCATGTTTGGGATTTCGACAAATATATTATATCAATCCTTCAATGACGAAATTTGTAATAAAAACAATACGAATTATGAATAAACAAACAAACTGTTTCTATTAAAATTTATAAGTAACTACTTCGACTTCTGATCGTTCAATACTAAACCATATTAAAATTAATTGAAAATATATACACGGAAAGAATCAATCACAATAATGTATGATTAATTCCTTCCAAAAAGCATTTACATCAAAATCTTACGATGTAAGGGAAATTTATCTAAGTTTAGGTTTTGTGGTTGACAAGTTGTTTTTGAAGGTGGTATCTTCAAAAATCTAGATTTTTTATGTTACTATACACATTTAGGTTATTTATTTACTGGCTTAGTTGTTTCCATGAAAGGTACAACGTTGATTGCTGGCAGTTCTTTTTAAGTAATTCGTATTCATTGTCCTTCATCGGCAGATTATTTTGTTTGTCAGAGAAGATCGCTGAAGTTGTTCGTGCAGAGTTGACTTTTTGTTTTGTTTCCGCTTATCTCCTGCTCTAAAGATATAAAACTTGTATTAATTTCAAATGAATGCCGTCGCCGCCGTTTCTTTATTCAGACTATTTTTTTTATGATTACTGAAAACAAATACGACGGAAAAGTTTTATTTCTGCGATGATAGGGCACTCGATTGTAAGTGATTAAGTTCTGCTTGTTCTTCTCATTAATTTTTATTGAAACAAACAATGATTTTAAGACTTAATACATCATTATCAATTTTCTATTAAACACAGATTTTACATACATTAATTTTCACGAAGGGAGACGTAACTGTTCATAGAAATACGTGTTAAATGGGAAAAGTTATAACATGTGTACGATCAATCATAGTATTCCCAAATCTTTTTTTTTATATCATCTAAATAAACTTTTTATTATTTTGAGCTTATATTGATCTCCATTGATGTTTAATAATTTAAGAAATTCAATATTTTTGACAGAGAGTACTTGGTGGAATTTCATTTTAATATTTTTGAATAAAATACTTGAGTGATTTTCCACATTTTTATTTTTATTAAGAACCAGTTTTGCCAACCTTTCACGTTGGCATTATCAAACAGAGATGAGAACACTCTGTTTGATAATGCCAACGTGAAAAGTTGGCGAAACCGGTCACTAATAAAAATAAAAATGTGGAAAATCACTCAAGTATTTTATTCAAAAATAGTTTAATAATTTATTAAAAAAGTAGTGAAAAATCAAGTATTTCAGCAATCACAAATATACGTCGCCTTCTTTCAAAATATTCACAATGTTTTTCGATGAATACGCCGATATGTTACTGCAAATGTAACTTTTTGACAACAACAAAAAAAAACGTATTCGATTGAATGTCCTATTGTATTTCTCTTGCAAAAATAAAGTGTTTCAAAAAATACATCGACCAGGGGCGTTCATATCGAATAAAAAATGTATGGGCTCGGTAAATCGGCCGCAAAAGCGCCCGGTCTTTCTACCCTTTTTACTCGCCGACTTCTCCACACTTACGGTGATGGACGTCCTCCGCGCTGGAGCCTCCTCGCTCGTTCACCTTTCATACTGAATAGGAGACATTTCCATATATTAACTTCACCGGGGTGACAAATAGAAATAAATAAATACTTGGAGCTTCCGTCTTATCTTTTTTTAAACGCGATATCTTAATCCCACGGATATCTACATTATAAAATGTTATAATATGTTTGGTTCGTTTATTTTTGTGTTTTGGGATTTTTTTTAATTTGAAATTTTAATTGCATACAACATGGCAAGTTTTATTAAAATATAACAAACATAATACATAAAAAAATACAGTATTATTCTTTAGTGCCAAACGCCGTGTTAATTTTAATTAGTTTGTGTACGGATCATTTAAAAATAAGCTTTTTTTGGCTTCAACTGCTTGGTGAATGTTTTATACACAATTTTTTTAATAAATGTGTATAATTTTAACGGGTTTTCATTAAAAATATATATATATATATTAATATCTCCTCTACAATCTAAAATATTGTTTGAATGAATATACCTTATTATCATCATCATGATCACTTATGTCATCATGATATTAATGTATCAATTGTGACTCTCAAATATGATATAAGTATATATGCATATAAAGAAATAACAGTATTCTCAGATAACTTAATTAGTTAAGTATATATTTTATTCTATATTTTGTTCATTTTAAGATCTGTTAAGTATCTCTAGTATTTCTGTTTCGTTTTGTTTTTTTTTTATTTGTACTGCTGCAACTGAACGACATTCCAGATTAAAAAAATACCTCTCTTGATTCAGATATATCACCAGAAAACTAACGAAAACACTTTCCCGTTATATATCACGCAAACAAGACATGCGTCGGTATCCAAATTTGGATCTATACCCAGGAAATGGACTATGTTCTTGCTACTCGAGTCGACCATCGACCAGGGGTGACCGAATATCTACGATCCCCCAAGCATTGAAATATCTATAGTCCTTTTGTCCATTTTCGTTTCCAAAGAAAACAAATATTTCAAAGTTAGTTTTTCACCACATCTGGGGTTTCGTTTGTATATAAATTTAATACAATTTGAAATGTAATGTATCTATAAATGCTTTAAAAGGACTTTGTATGCATTCGGCTTCGGTTGTCAGGGATTTTCTATAAAAAATGTAGTACACGAAAAATATATAAAAACATGTTGAAGACATTTTTCTTTATTCTGTTAAGTTCCCCCTCGAGTACTGTAGATCAATGCTCGGATATTTGTTGACTTCTATAAAAATAGAAAAAATATATTTTCTACGCTTCAAAATATCGTTTTGATATTTTTGTATTATAACATATATAACGAGGCAAGAAAAAGAAGCTGATCGCTTTCGTTTTACGTTCTTTCACCCTCTGTATTTATGTATCGATTTAAGAAAAATATATATATAAATAAACGTGCGTTTAGATACTTTTGTAAAATGATGATTTTCT
This sequence comes from Atopsyche davidsoni, assembly GCA_022113835.1. Lineage (NCBI taxonomy): Eukaryota > Metazoa > Arthropoda > Insecta > Trichoptera > Hydrobiosidae > Atopsyche > Atopsyche davidsoni. Next base: position 6,380,054 of record JAILWY010000021.1, read on the forward strand.
ATTAGGATTGCTTTTGTATATATTAATTGATTACCTACTGCTGTGAATATTAATACTCATTCAAAGTAGCGAATCCAATCAATTGTCTGATTACACCCCCGCTTCCGCCCTCGCTGTCAGTGATCTCCCGAGGGCTCTTGTATCCGGATCGTTCCTGATCCTGATTAACCTCACATGGCTCTTCTTGTAACTCACATCAATTTGTTTACGACATAATCACAACCACTAGTTTAAAAAAAACACATTCCCGCATACAATGTGTTTTTGGTAATTGATATATATTCTTTGTATAAAACGACGAAAAATCCCTCGAATAATAAAAACCCAAATAAATCTTTACAAATGTCGTAATTGAAATCGAATGAAGTTCAAAGTTAATGTAAATTTGTTTTAATTTATCTTTAAATATATTGCGATCTAAACAAAGCCCATAGACAGGCTATCAGTTTTTCTATTCTGCCGTATTCCACATATGATTGGAAGCTAACGAGGGAGGAGGAAACAATCTTTAGTAATCAAGGGAGGCTCTTATGGGGATTGGGGCCTCATACCCTGGGGCTTCGGGCAGCTACCCTTCTGTTCACCAGGGAGGCCAGCTCTCGTCTGGCTCTCTACATTAGAGTCACGTGCGGATGTGGCACAGGTACCGGGCCGGCAAATTCAACCAGGTGAGAAGACTACCTGCGAAATATTTTAATCAGCCTGAAGCCTATAGACACGGGGTTGAAATTTAATTTAAAACTTTGGCGGATGACAGATTGTCGGTCGTGATTTGTTTTAAGATTTTTGGCGAAAGGTTATCGTAAAGGCGCTCGATGAAAAGGTCGTTAATTTTTAAGAGAGTTCTTTTAAACTGCTTTGCGGTATGTTTTAATCAATTTTTATGACGATGACGTCGCACGGGAGGTTCAATGTCACCCTTCGGTTTTATCAAGAAAAAAAATCAGTCAATAATTTACTCAAATCTTGTATATGTGTGTGTTTATGGTTTGAGATTAAAATTGAAAAAAATAAAATAGTATAATATAATAAGAAGTAATAAGAGTTTATCTCAAGATTATGTAGCTTGTATTTTTGTAAGTAATGATTCATTTGCTGTACGCGTTGTGTTAGTATTAAAAGCTTTACACGAGTAAACTTGATTCAATCGGCCTATTTGAAATATTTGATGCGTTGCTATTATTAATTTTATCTCTTACTGGTACAATTTTTATAGAATACAACAGTCATTCGAACACATTGAATAATAACAGTAATAAAAAAATGTATTATTTTACAATTTGTTCTTAACCCATCTACACATCTTACCTAAAAACTATAATATTTATGCTTTGTTCAAATAAACGGTTTTATCAATACAAAATTTTTTTTTCATACAATATCCCCAATTTATTTTTCATTCTGGTTTATTAAAAAAAAATACATTGATGTAGTAGGATTCAAATAAAACGGTGATATAGTACGAGTAACACGTCTGAAAAGATTTATTAGGAATTATCGGAATATAAATTTTGAGGTGACTTTCCCTTTTGCTCTGAAAAGACATCACGTGACATTTTTATTGGTGCCATTTTGAAAGAAAAAGTGTATTTTGATGCCAGTTGTGGTCGTCAGGGGTGCTGGAAAATATTAATATATCAAGAAGCTTTTGTGGCCTTTGATGAGCTGTTTTTATTCCCTTCGTCGATGGCCCGAAAGTTTTTTAATCTTCCCTCTTTTTTGAAGTCAAAAATTTCTGTAATGAAGATTGAAATTTGGTGGAAGATGTAAGTATGGACTTGTGGTTATATAGATATTACAAGAAAACTTTTACGATTATGAAAAAAATTTGAATGTTTGTATTTTATGTTTTTGATTAACTTTTACATTGTTCAGTTATAATTCTGGTTGATTACTACTCATGAAATCAAAGGCCCGAATACAAGTAGTACCAGAAATGAAAAACGGTTTTCTCTTTAAGTATTGTAGGTACAGTACGAGCATTTACAGCGAGGTCCAAATAATGAACTTCGGGAGCCTGTCGCTCTATTAAACCTCATCGCCTCTCTCTGGCCTAAGGGCCTCGTATTATTTTACTGCAAAACAATTTTACAGCGATCCTGGGGCCTTGCTTGACTCGCAGTTAAATGTGATGATCCCGTACGTCTATAAAACCTCTGACGTGAGCAAAAATTTAAAAAGATATTTTTGCGTTTCCCAATATTTTAATAAGTTTTTGCAAAATCAATTTGCTTGCTAAAAAAAATTACTTTGAAAAAATTCGCATGTTGAATGTAGAATATTTTATAAAATATTATGCTGCATTTTATATTTAATGTCTACGCAGAGCTGTGTATGATATATATTGTATATAAAATAGCAGGGGTGAATTTCCAGCGAGCACGATAACCATTTTATTGTTACTTTTTCTCGAATATAGCGTAATGTCAAATATTTAAATAAAAAATATCTCAAACGTATTTGAAGAAAAAGTAAATGTCAAATATTTGAATTAATAGAAGTTAAAATTTTCTTTAAAAATAATGAAAAATGTTTATTTTTGTCAGCTCATTTGATGTCTACAGATTGAAACTGCTGAACTGAATAAAAGTTAAAATAAATAGATTTTTTTTGACATATTTATTTATACAGGTTGAATTATATTAAGAACATTGAATGAAATTGTGTGATAATGAATTACTCTTATTACGCATCAAGCATTTTTATCTCTTCAAAAATATAAATATAGCTGAACTATATCATATCTTAAGTAATTTTGTGTTTATGTTAGTTTCAAACCAAATTTAAAAATAAACAAATAACTTTTAAATTAGTTGATTTTCATCATTAAATAGTAGCTTTTGCCAACAAGGGCTCAAAGTACTTAGTCCTAAAATATAAAAAAAAATTAAAATATCAAAACTTACCATAAATCAATTATCATCATGCACATGATACATATATTCAATTGTAAATTTTTTTTTTTTAATGGTCATTCAGTGTATTAATGATTGTAAGCAAGATATAAAAGTAGAACGGTTCTGCATTTTTTTAAAACCCATAAAAATCTAAATATATAGTCAAACTTTGATGAAACAACATGTGAAATAAGTCCAAAATGAATGATTAATGTAAATCTAAATCGGTTTTGCATCCCCTAAATGCGCATAGTTTCATTACCCACCCCAATCCCATCTCAATCTGGATCATTTCCCTAACAGTATAGATTATTGCTTCGACGCTCCTAAACTACAATAGCCTAGTGTCCTGTGCCTCCGGGACCCCCATAAATTTTCACACCCTAACTCATTTCCCACAAACTCACAAGATCTTGCTTTGCTATAGATGTGACGACATTTTGTGAGATCATCTTGATGGCTTGTTATAATAGCAACATTAACAAAAAATAAAATTTTAAATATTTTTATTTTTTTCATTGTAATGTCATGTTAAAACATATCTATGTAAATATATATTTATTCTACTCAAAAAAAAAATACTATGAATTATAAATAAAGGTGGTATTTTAATAGGCATTTAAATTTAAATATTAAAATTTAACCCGAAAGACTTAAAAATAAACGTGTTTAAATTCTTGTCAAAAACTAAAAAACATGTTCTTACACTTTGGTGCAAAAAGCTTGCATTTTTTTCTCAAGTATTTTAATTTAAAAAAAAGCAATTATCTTGTCAACTAGCTACTCTTTATTAGGCATGAAACTTCATTTCCTTTTTTTTAATTACATGCTAGCCCATATTATTCTACTAAAACAATGAAACAGCGTAGTTTCAGCCAGTTAAATGTACCTCGTAATGTTTTATAATGTCCCTGATGTGTCAAAAAAACCTTTTACTTTGGAAATTTACATGTTTCAATTAGTGAAGTATTTTTTTATTACTTTTGTCAAGGTTTCTGTGGTATATACTAGGCAACTCGAGCTTTTAAGTAATTTAAAAAAAATTGCTTTGAGATTTTGACTTGTGGGGAATTTAACCATGCAAGTAAGAGAACCTCCACAATATCTTGTTTTGTCTAGCCAGCAAATCAGTAAGGGTAAATTTTAGTACAGTAAACGGATCAACACAAAAAGTAAACAGTAATAGATCAAAAGGTTTACCGAAACGTAGAAAGCCCAGAATAAAACGGAATAAAAAGGAAATCAACTAGTAAGACAAATATTTGATAAGATTTCCTTAGTTGTAATAAATGTTTTGTGTTAGAGGTATATAAGTGCAACCTTTTTTATTTTGAAAATATTTTTATTAACACTGAATTTACTCAATTTAAATATAAACTATATCTTATCAAATGCATGCGTTTAGTTATTACAAAAGGTAATTATAAAAAATGTCCGTAATTGATTTGAAAACAGTATGCTCAACCAAATAATATGAATAACATTTACAATTTCTACATTGAATACAACCTTTAAGACTGACTTTCATTGTCGCGGTTATTGCTATATTATTAATGATTTATGACTCTGACAAACGACTTTACTATTCTGATTAGTGCTTATAATTTTAAATGTATTATACATTCGTCTGAAAACAGTAATAATTGTTAGCATCGAAACAAGCAACGTGAATACAAATTATTTACTGCTTAATTCAAATACGCTTCGGTCAAATAATATCTACTATGAATGCATTTTCAGCATAATCTATGATCAGTATCTATTTACTAAGCCAAAGGATCTAGTTCATCAAGTATAACTACAAATACATGATGAGTCTTTGATCAATTTGTTCAAAACAAAAACTATGCAAATTATGCCAAATTGTACACGCGCAATCACCGGATGGATACGAATGTCAATTAAGAACTTTTTCCTATAACTTTTTTCAATTAAAAAAGTCATGGCTGATCGGGAACTTTCTTTTCCTACGATACTTTTCTTTTCAGTATCTGTTTATATATCTCAGCCATGATAGGTTCATGAAGCAACTGTGATTTCCAATTGACTGGAGAGAAGTTCACCCATTCTCTTATTGAGCTCAACCTATAATAATTATCATAACCTACTTAATATATCTGCTATATTTTCTTTCGAGACTTATATAATAAGAAACTTATTCGTTTTACTATAAACGCTTGAAGTAGTTCATCTTGTATACTATGTTTTTGGAAAATTGACGCATTGTGCTCTTTATTCTTTTCATATCCACGACCATCGCAAGATTAGAATATTTTAGCATAATTACCCATATTCACAGTTATTGATTCCTTTTTTTATGATAATAAATTTCATTCCTACTAAAAATAATCTGTACTAGAAGGTTTATTTTTCCCCTCTTTACACCATTACTACAAATTTAAACATATATATATATATATACTGATAAATTTATCTATGAATTTATTTAAATATAATATGCATCTATAGTGAAAATCTCGTTTACAATCACACGAGCGACCGCCTCGTTTAAATGGGTAGCAGTATTTCAGATCCACTGACAGGGTCGAATGACGGAATTGTCTACTGTTGTGAGAATTTATTGCGTTTCACTCTCCGCCGGTCTCGGCCAGGTCCTCTGGGGGAACAAATTGATTTTTGTCGAGCTCCGAACAATCTGATTAGGGCTGGGGAATACCAGCGCCGGTCTCCCCCTCCCCAAATATTTATACACCTCCCCCCGCACCCCGCACCCCGCACCCCGCACCCCGCACCCCGCACCCCGCACACGCGAACTTTGACGAGTTCTGCTTTGTTCTATGCTAAAAACACATAGTTCAATTCTGTAGTAGGTTACTTTAACAAAGCTTATCTAATACACTAGAGATCAAATTCAACATACAACCCTTATTACAATACGATATATATCTTTTTTTATAATTAAATATATGGTTTAAATTCGTTTGAACTTGATGCGAATTAAATTAACGAACGATCACGTATTTTTATTTTTATTTAACTAAATTCACACAACAACTGCTTTACCAGAATGTATTTTGATATTGGGAATGTTTTGAAAAATTCAATCCTCATTATTTGAGACTTTTACATACCAGTATATATTTATTTAGCAAATAAATTCTCATAAAAAAAGTTTATCACATGTAACCTTTTGAAAATGTCATGACCCATTTCAAAATAACCATGTGTATCTTGAACAGCAAATCACTTTTACAGGTTTTGATCGCGTCAGGTCTCATTTAATTTTGAAAATGATACAATTGACATTCGTCTCCGCGTCACAATATCATTTTAAATTATACCTCGGTCGCAATTAATATAACAGTATTAATGTCTATTAGTGAGCTCGGAATATTCATTATCAAATATAAAATTATGTTTCTCTCTCTTGTAATATTAAGGTATATAATGGTTTTGTTTTAATAAATCTAGTTATTATTGAAAATCTTTCTTTGCAAATAGACTTAGAGTTGTATAAAGTTAATCTGATTAAGATATTAACCGTAAGACGTCAATTTTAAGGGATATCTGAAGTTTCAGCTTGTCATATGCCTCGACCTACAGTACTTATACTGTGGTTCGTAAAAATACAAATAGCGACTCGTTAGTCAGTGAGCGATTCTTGTCCGCGCGAGGCTCAGAGCCACGCGTCAGGTGTGAACATAAAGCCCAGTTTATGGCGGTCACACCATAAACTTAGTGCTAAGTTTTCTGTTTATGTAAGGCTTTGATATTTCCCCACGGACTAATGGAATATTTTCCATTTGTAGCAATAATTTTATTCCGCACCGTGACGTTTCTCTTGCAAGCGTCCCTTTGTTTTATTGGATTTCATATTTTTTTTTTGTAAGGTTTGCTACAGTAAAGGTATGTTTTATAACCTGGCATAACTTAGAAACGTAGGGGGTGTGAACACGCCTTGTGCAAGCTTTTTGAAACAAAATTATGTTTTGTACAAAGGTTCTTTATTATTTTTTTTAAGTATAAATTATTTCAAAACACTATTTTATTTCAGCGGAAGCCTCACACTGTCAACTTCGCCCGACTTTTTTTCACACTCAGCCTAGTACGGTGTGACTGATTTTCATTTTAAAAAATACTTACTACATTTTATGCATATTTCTAAGTATTTTGAGTGGTTGTTTGTTTAACGTGTTATCAGAGCCTATGCTAGGTGTAGCTCGTTTCGTATTAATACGATGCGACAGTCTGCGCCGTCGTTACCATTATGTTACCAATCCGCAGTGACTCATCCTCTATTCCCAGCTCTAGAACCTTAGAACTAGCACCATAGCCTTGTATAACGTGCATGTAGTAAATATGTAATATACACAGGAATTTTGAAGAATATCAACCATTTACTTTTTTACCTAACCGACACGTCGAGTTGGATTATAGATACATAGTAACTGTATCTATAATAGTATTGTAAATAAGATTTGTTTAAAACGACAAACACTTGTCGATAGCAGCAGGTAACGTTCCACGTGGGCTTTAACATAATAAATTTTATTTTCCAAAACTATTTGAGTATAAAGCACCAAACCCCAACCAGTTTTTTTTATATAAATTGACCTATGTCTTCATTTATTATTTATATATTTCATAGAAGAATTGAATCCATAAAAATTGAAAAAGGGTATATTTCACATTTTTTTATCTTGTTATACGCATTATTGTGAGCATATCCTGGATAAATTGAAAGAAATAGAATATCTTCGAATTCACATCAAAATTGCAAATCCTATCAGTATTGTGTCAATAACATTTTAAAATAACAATACCTATATCATTTCTATCTATTTCATAGTAAATTGAATGCCAGTTTCAAATGTAAATATATTCAAAAGATCACAATCAAATCCAGACTGTATTGGAAAACGCCAGACATTTTTCTATTAAAAATTAAAACGATGAAAACTATGATAAAGGCGCGAGCTGGTTCTGGGTAGCGGATTTTCCATTTTGATAAATCAACTCCCTTGCATTCTCAAATTGGAAAAATTTGCTGCAGATCGAGCGAGGCAACGCATTTCGTTGCGCTCATCTGATATCGGCGGTGCTTTTAATTTTTTGGCATGGCTGAGCGCGGGCGGACTCTCGCTGGGGAATCCCAATTTTATCATTGTAGACTTGGCAACGCTGTTTACACGTAACAATGAACAATAATTATGCCTTGTTTGGCATACGACTTGTCCGCTACCAACTGCATGGATAAGCATGCACCATAAGATTGCTGCTAAAGCTTGTACGGTTTCTCTTAAAGCACTGGAATTGGGTATTACACAACTGAACCAATATTTTAAATAAATATACTCGTACATATACTTTTTTTTTAATAATGCCAACGTGAAAGGTTGGCGAAACCGGTCACCAATAAAAAATCTATATGTGGAAAAATCACTCAAGTATTTTACTTATTATTTAAAATGGATTTCCACCAAGTACTCTCTGTCAAAAATATTGAATTTCTAATCATTTATAAGTAATTTTTATGTTGCGCTATTAGAATATTTCAATTATATGTGATATTGTTATGAGTAACTTTTGGAGAGACATTGCATAGTATTAAGTAACACGCTATTGTTAATAAATCTTGAAATCATTTGTCAATGATTAATAAAATTTAGCAGGTTTTTTTTGGCAGTTGTGCTTCACTGAATATATCCTGTGCTCCTCGAGTCATTGAAAATATTATTCAATTTACGATTTTTCAGATCGTCTCTTATAACTCGCGTTTTATTAATCTCCTATGCTTTATTGATTTCGGTTTCATATCCGGTCCAAAGCAGCCTTCGATTTCCATTCGGGCGTATATATTTATGTAAATTACATTCATTTTCGTTTGTCACATAAATATTTCCAATTCGCTTCGTCACTCCCGGCGGATATAAAGAACTGGCAATTTATATCGCCCCCGTTGGTTCATTAATAATCAAATCTCTGCACTGGAGCCTTTCATACGAGCTCGTTCGCAACGCAGGCCCGGAATTTGGACACGAATTCATAATTTTATTGAATCTCGTCAGTTTATTTTAAATAAATTTTTAATGAGTTTTGAATTGACCAATCATGTATTTCTAATCTCACGATCATGATAATAATGTTGTTTCCGGAAACGCCCTGAAATGAAACTGTAAAATTCTTTTTAAAGATAAACTTTATTTTTATTGGAAAAGGTTGGCTCTATATTACTACTTTTTTCCACTGTCCAACATGTCTGCACTAGTTGATAAAATAATCATCGTAAACGCTCTGAGAAATTCGCTGCTGTTGATTGTTGACGTTGAAAAATTTTTACGTATTTCATTTATTTTCAATAACCCTTGATTAATACCAGTGGATATCAATTTCATCATTACAGTAATATGCATTTTTTTAAAGAAAGGTTGTTTTTGACAATTAGAACAAATTCGTTTATAAGTCTCAAATATTCTATTTATTATAAAGATTGGTTAAAAGTAGAGAGATGAAAACGACAAGGACTCTAACTTACTGAATATTTCAGAACTATGCTTCGATTATAAATTAATTAATTCTGAATAATAAACTGAGCTCAGTAATTACTTAGACTTTGATCTCGTATTAAACAGAGCTTATTTTAGCAATTAAATAAATTCTCCGAGCGTTTTCCAATGGCGTCCTTAGAATCATGCCTGAGTGCATTATAAAAATTTCGTCGGTGGGGAAACTTTTTTGTGAAATTAAAATAGCAAGATGTAGCCATAATTTTATAATACTACGAAGTATTATGTTGCGACAACTGTTTTTTTTATTTACGTAGTTTTGTGATAAAAAATACAAAAAACGATATTAAATAAATCCAAAATAAAAATATCACCCAATTAATTACAAATGGGATATCCGGCTGGTGTGTGCCTATTTAAAAAAATTAATTTAGCTTATTTTATGACTAAATCAGCTAAAACCAATAACTTAAATATAAACATACAACAAAAAATAAAGTTTTAAATTTTAATATTTCCATTTTGATTATAAAAGTAATAAAGAGAACGTCACATAATTAAAAAGTATTCCGACACAACTTAACCTTTAATAAGTCAAATTTGATATTAAAGACAAATCAGATACGATCATAAATTATCATTATCCCAAAAAAATCTCTTCTCTTCCAATTAATATCGAGAGATTGACGCATCGCCTCACAGAACGCTCGCTCCACCTTGCACTCGGCCCGCACTCTTTCATCCCCTTGGAGTAATTCCAAGTAAAGCTATCTCTGAAAACATTGTCATACTCTCAAATATTTATCATCAGCCCCCACATAAATATCAAAAGGCCATAGAAGCTCATTTCATTGTTTATACTGGCTTGTTAAGTTGTTTACTACCCGATATTATTTATTTTAATTATGTTTGCAATAACTCTAAGATTTGTTTTATTGCGCTAACGGCAAAAGTTTGTTTTTTTAATACAGAAATAAAAATATTTTACCGAGAAAACGACGATAAACATCTTGCTAACGTTCTTTCAGGCACGTAAAAATAAATATAAACATAAATCCTTACGCAATATTTGTCATTGTTGGCAAATAAAAAGATAAATAAAATTATTAATTGCTTGTTATTTAAGTTTCAAATATTTCGATTATAATTATAAGGGTTATGAGATTTAATTAGTAATTAGGGATCAAGAAGTGCTCACTTTTCAAATTGTAAACAAAACTGATATAAAATTAACTTTAACAAAAGTTTAAGAAATCGTACTTAAAATCGTACCAAAATATTGGAAATAAATAATTTAATCGATTGATTGCCAAGTTAATAAAAATATTAAAATTTATAACGAAACAAATGTTTCGTTTAAACTGATTATATATATTTACTTATTATTTCTATTAGAAACATAACAGTTATTAGTTTTTAGCAATTAGTTTTTGTTTAAACCACTGGTTCCCAAAGTGGTCAATATCGACCCCCAGGGGTTGATTTTGCCCTGCAAGGGGTCGATGACAGCGAAAAATTAAATTAAGGGTCCACGAACTGTAAATGTGGGTCTACGAGAGTGGATCCCATTTAAGCAGGTCATCACCAAAATTTAGGCATTCCGTAATTGTCATAATTGAACATAAATTGAACCTATGTACTTACATAATAATGCTGTTAATCCTGCATTATGGACTATCGCAAGAAGGTTTTTGATAGCTTTTCCATCTTTATACCACATGAAAAATGGTTTCAGTGGAGTTGTCAACCTTCTTACAAAAAAAGAAATAGTTATTCAATGTTTACATACTGATATAAAATATGGCGCACCTGTATATCAGATGTCAAAAATATGTTTGAAGATGATGAATTTGTAAAAATTAAATATTATCAAGGCAGGGGTCTACGAAAAATAGGAAAACTCGACGGGACAAATTAGTTTGGGAACCTATGGTTTAAACGAATATTTTAACTGTATACTTACGAAAATGGGAGCTCAGACAAGATATAAGATATAAGAATTTATATTTTATAAATTTCGACAGTTAAATCAAGAAGTGGGTTAATGTGTAATGATGCGTGGATTGATATATTACATGGGGGTATAATTACAAACAATTAAACGTGGTCTGGCTCGGGATAAAGGTCCCGCATTGTTCTGCTATATCCCCGTAGGCCGCGATAGCTGAAACAATAGACAAGTATGGTACACGAAGCCTGTATGAATCTATACTAAATCCGTGAAGTTATATACCACACAAGCTGAAGCCGACTTCACCCTGAGTTGAGTAAGGGGCGGTAGTGCGATTCTCCTCCGTCTTTAGTATTTAATTCGGCCAATTCGATAGAAAAATATTCTCAAAGAGATTTGTTTTGCGAAAATAAAATGGTCTTACCATTATGTAAAGTCGCATATTCTATTTAACAATGTATTCCCACAAGAGACGTCAAAACAATATGTTCAAAAAAACAGGCTACGTTTTTTTTTAATAAATTTATGTAGTTGAATCTAGAAGTGGAATTTACCTTTACCTCAAAGGCTGGATATAATTGAATAGCTGGAAATACATATAGTTACTAGTGATAACAGAATTGGCGAAAGCTTTGAATTATGTGTAATGAGATAATAATATTTAATATTTACAAAAGACCAAAAAAATTCAAAAGCGAATTTCAATAGTTTAAATCAACTAAATCTAAATAAATAAATATCCCAATAAAAGGTTTAAGTGCAAAACGTTGTGAATTTACAATGGTGAAGTGTCACGGTAAAATAACTTTTTCTGTAGTTTTAAGTATTTTTTAAAACATATTTTTGCATGCAGTATATTCCTAGCATGCCATTTCTTCATACGCACGGGTCCTAGCGAGTGAGAAGATCGCGTAAGTCTCTCATTGCTTTGAATAAAGCTAAGAACTGGCTTATGAGGCGTATAGCTTTGTGTGATTTATCGCATTCGAGGCAGATTTAATAAAATAAAGTTTACGCCAACTTCACGGCGTCAAATATAAAGAAATTTTAAATAACATTACACAAAATGGCCGCGATGCTTGCGCCATGATTCACCCTTTGCTACCCAAATCTAAATATTAATGCATGTAAGAAAAAATACAAATTCACAAAAAAATATAATTGTTTTATTAAAAAACTTACTATGCGTCAGTAAAATTTATCATCAATTTCATATAATTAATTTTAAATAATCAATGAAAACTTTTTAATTTTGTTTCTTTTATGTCTTAGCTGTTGTGTTTTTATGATAATCATCAAATATTTACCTGCTTATTTTGATAATGCACACTAGAAACACAGAAAACTAACATTCGTATTTTTAATTATGATAGTGATAAAAACCACATAATTGATAGCACTTTAAATTGAATTAAATATAAATACGAGAATTTTTGGAAGTAAGTAGTTTCAAAGTGGAAAAAAATGTGTGTAGTCTCAAATTTTCGTCGCTTTTGGGAATAAAAAGTTTACTTTCACTAATAAATACGAACGGCCAAAAGAAAATCACTCAAAAGTCCAAAAACTCTCAAGACTCCCGGGAAATGAATTTGTAAGAGGTTGCATTAAGGCGAAGCAGCGATACGGATACCTTTATTTATATATTTTAAATTAAAAAAATATGTTTCTTTTGAGTGTAAAAATTTTAGTTTACACGTTTTTCTTATATCATAACATAATATAATATAATTTTAAAAAATCTGCGATAGTACATGAAAGTAAATTTACCGACATTGGTGATTTTACTCATATTTTATCAAAATATTCGTAGCACAAACAATTTTATAATAAAAATAAAAAAAATAGAAAGGTATGGTGCATTTTCTTTAGGATTGTATTAAAAAATGCAAAGTATAGATAAAAAGTCTGAATAAAATTACTTTTTGCATTAAATTTTAATCAGCTCTTTTCCATAATCAATTTCTCTGGTCTTTTATTTCTAAATCGTGAAGTAACAAATATATTTCTCTTCAGATAAATTCAATATGGGAAACGGATATGCAATTATGTAAATAAATTATAATAAAGCATTGCATATTTATGAGATAGCGTAGAATGTTGGCTGAAGAGTCTTTGGACCATCAATCATAAATTTGTTTGGATTCTTCAAAACGCAATTTATTTTTGAATCAATTAAATTTCAATTTTTAATAGAAAAAAAATATTTCATGTATATTTTACCCCGCAAACATTACATTAATTAATATTAAAAACGTTAGTAAATTATATATTTAAAAAAATGTTTGTTTAGTTGATTACATTTATAATCCATAATATTTCCAATTAATGTGCTCGTAATAATAATAAACTAATTATAAGTGCTCGTAAACCAATAAAAGTATATAGTAATCAAATTTAATATAAGATAACTAACTAAGGAGTGAGGTATTTATAATTATTAGTATTATAGTTGTTTATACAACAAAAAAAACAATTAACAATCTTTCATTGGTGAAGATTGTCTACTTATAAATCATTAATTGCTTTCTACTTATAATCATTTGATTGCTTTGGTTGTTACTAAAAATTATAATTATGTTTTTATAAAAATATTTTATATCTGCTGTTGTAAATTTGTATGTGCTCTTTATTAGCATTATTTATGGTTTATTTTTAATTCTTTTTGACACAAATGAGGTATAAGATGGAAAAACCATTATCTTCATAAATATACAGTAATTATGAATTTGATAACTCTTTTGTATCAATATACAGTTGTAGTTAATTATTTTTTCTCGTGCTTTGTAATGATTACCAAAATTAGTATGAAATAAATTGGACCATTTAATCTTTGAATTATAAAAACAAAAAACATATCGTTAACTTTAATTACAGAATTTGAATATAAATTAAGATCTAAAAAAATAATTAAAGAAACAGGATGCAATATTATAAAAACTATTAGGCGTTTTTATTATTAATTACATCTCTCTTTTATTTTTAGCTTTGTTATACTTAGTAAAAAGTTTTGGTTTTTCTTGTTCGTATATTAGCTCACTTTTCATTTTCTTCGAGTGGGATTGGTTTGAAATTCAGGATATTAAATAAAAGTTCCCCGAAAATTTTGTCTCTTGAGATAAACAAGTTGATTCAAAAGTATAATCCAATGAATGTATGCATCAGAGGCGTGCCTTGAATTTCAATTTTAAATATTTTTTAAAGTGGTATTTTTCGCTGTAAACGACGGTGAATTTTATTTTTACAATTTGAATATTAAAGTGTTCTTATTTTATTAAATGTTTTTCGATAATAAAAAAAAAAAAAATCAGCAGCCCAACGTTTTTGTGAAATTTTATAAAAATTGTTAAAACACTCACCAACTAAGAAAATTTCATATGATCAATTTTTTGGCTGATCACAAATAAGAAAATGATGTTGAATTTGATCCAATAATATAAATATTTTATAACAAATCATATATAAAAAAATAAATGCTAATTTCGTTTCTTAATTGTTATAACATAACACAAAAAAATTTGGCATCCTTGTGGGCTTGAAATTATGTTATACGCGCAGGAATCGATTTTTTCGATAAGTTAAAAGTATTCAAACAAAATTATCGCAAGTAAAAATACTGACGAGGATATTATTTATATATTGTATACTAAAAGGTTTTTAAAATATATATTTTTAGAATTATATGTACGCTACCACTTAAGTCACCTATTGTTAGTCCCACAACCTGCGAGCAGGATCAGAGGAAAGACACACAACATTCGGTCAACTAGTCCTAAGACATATAATATATTACGAGCTAAAATAAACAATTTTATTATTTAAATAAAAATATATTAAATACATATGGTGTCGCCACTGGATCTTAGTAAGCCTTCTTCGAATGGCAGAACTCAAAGGACTCTTCGCTTCTTTCCTTTGTAGTCATCTTCTTCACTAATATTCTCCCTGCTGCGGCGTGTTATTAATATAAGAAAGCCGGTGCTTATCCTGTCGCTGAAAAAATAATCGACGAGCGTCTTTCTCTTTGCGTCGACTTTTTTGCTTTTCTTTTAATTTACATTAAAAGCTTTCTTTAAAAGCCGCTGTCAAAATTGTGATAATTTTTGCCCTGTACTTTAAATTTGAATACACCACCATTTCATGTCTGTAAAAATCATAAATCACCTACAAATATTTAAGTGAATTTTTTGACTATACAAATCACATATTCAAAAAATATGAAAAATACAAAGAATATATATAAATTGCCGTTCAGTTAATTTGTGATACTCAAAGTTTATAAATGAAACATTTATTTTTAACCTTATTTTCTTTCAGTTTTTTATGTACAAAATATAACTTCACTTAATAATTTTATATTTTTATTGGTCTGTGAAAGAAAGTTTCAATTTTAACATTATTATTTATTTATACTTTAAATATTTCCATGCCTAGATAACCAAAGACCAATAAATATATTCGAAAATAACACAGTTATTCATGAACTATTTGTTAAATCTGAAAATGGTTGGGTATTAATATATTCATAGTATTCAATTAATAGCTGCATATAATAACCAAAATTCAATTCATTTATTTATACGGTTAGTTCAAGAGAAATATATCTATAATTAATTCCAGTTGCTACCCTCGCGGAGTGCAAACGCTTGACCCCATGGTACATATTGTTTCAATCGTACAAAAGTGGAAGGGTTCTCCATTGTACTAACAGTAAAAATGTAAATTCGACGTCTACTCAGGTACAGAATATGCTTTAATATTGATCCTGGCTTTGAATAATTTCTAGACTGCTTTTAAATATTTTGAATAATAGGTACTTTTTCCTACAATAACAATCCATGTTACTTCTAGCATGTAATAAAAAAGGTATATGACAACTTTTACTTATTTATCCTTCTGAAACATTCTGGCACTAAAGATAAAATAAAATTGTATTCAATCGGTTAGTAAAGTAATAATTTACACTGTGGGTTTTTCGTTGCTTTTTTTTAAATATTGCGTCACGTATATCCAGATAATCTGGTAAACGGTGAAGATAATCCCAAACAAGATCAGTGTGTTCAAGAATAAAACGGTGAAAAATTACTGCGACTTGAGCATGAACGAGGGGCATTAATTTTGATAACATCTAAGTAGACCCAGAGATAGGCCTAATCTTTTAAAATGTCAGTTTTTTAAGAGGCCAGGCATAAAGATTTTGTACATTTACTATTAATATCAGACGTGAAATGAAACAAGACGCATTTGTGTTCGATCAAATTGCATTGGTGTATGTATTACAATCATATTGATTTTTTTTTAGCCATAACAAAGTATTGCTTTTTCAAAGCAACACTACAAATTGTATCTTTATTTTTTTATGAAAATTAAACATAACATTTCTTTCGCAAATAAAAAAATAATAATTCATCATTAATTTGAATGGTACACATTTTCATAATTGCGAAAAATTGTTTTCATTTCATATAAATATTTGATTATGAAGCAATGATCAAATAATATAGTATATATGTTAATAATAAATTTAAAATTATAGTGAAATAATTTGTTTTTTTTAACGTGGAAATTGTTACTTCTGTCATTTCTGGATATTTTGGAATAAAACAACCATCAATCATTCAGGTTCATCGCACATGTGAGCTCGCTCACCTGCGACAGTGTCACCAGCCACACGGCAGAAGGTTCGACGTAAACTACCATTAATTAAGTCAAGGCACTGCCGCAGAAAGGCTGCGTTTCATTAGTCCATTAGGCTCGATGGTGCGTGAAAAGGAACGGAAGGCTGGAGCTGCGGCTTGCCTAGCGATTAACATATAAATGCCATTTTTCCTATATAAACTCTGACCGCTGTCAATCTAACTGTTCTCGATTGAAAAATCACTCGGATATGTGGGCTGCTTGTTAGTAATGGAAAAAAGATGTTGAAGTATATCACAGGTCAATGTACTTTCTATTAGATCACTTTATAAAATACCGTGAACTGTTACACCGTTGCTGTAAAAAAAAGCACCATTAATGAAAATTAAATTAAATATTTATATAGTAAATATAGTTTGCGAGCACCTCCACGCATATGTTTTTATAGCGTGTGTTTTTTATTAGGGTCACCTTTTTTACTTTTAAATATTATTAATACTTTTTCGATATTTGATAATACGATTATTTTGATTTACCCTATCTGTTCAAAAATCAATTAAAATATAGGTTTAATATTAGGTAAGATAGAAATTTTTCTCTGTGTGAATTTGATGCAGTTTGTAACTGTAATATTGATATATGACCTTCATTTTTTCACAAACAAAGCCATAAATAATGGAAAAAGGGTTTTTTTATTTTGAGGTAATTTAGCATTACGGGTGTGCGTTTTATTAATTTGCACATAGAAAAAAAGGTTCTTTGTTTATTTTTGAACTTTATTTTATTAAAGAAAGCGACATTTCTTAGAATTTTTTGGATACACAAAGACCACTTGATTAATTAAAAAATATGAATACTGTAAATAATTCTAAGAAAAAATATTCTTGGGTGGTTTCAAAGACAAGAAAAGTAAACTTACCGTAATAATTGTTGTTGACTGTTTATTTTAGAAACCGTTTTGTATTATTAATATTCGGTCAGTTATTAAAAAAAAATTGTTTAAGCGATGTTGTTAATGTTTAATTATCATAAAAATAGTATTTATTAAATCATAAATTGGTTCTTGAAAACTTAAAATTTCGGGGAAAAAAAAATTCTTAAAAAAGATAATCTAAAAAAAATTCTATGAGCGACACACTAAATTTTTAGTATTTTATAATTTATATATGAGGACGTAAATGTTTATATGTAATCAAAAGTGTAAATGTAAAGAGATGTATAAGTTCTGTTGTTTTGTTATTTTTAAAATAAATTTATAATATTATAATTATTAATTCATTCAATATATGGCACTTAATAACACGAAGATGTTACAAATCCCTCAATCACAAATATTTAAATACCCGCATTACACACACTATAATTATTTCAGCCGTGTTTGTTCAATCACATTGTTTTTTTTTTCTGAATACATTTAAGCAGGTAGATCCGTGCTAAGTAGGACTCAATAAATAATGAATGTTGCCATTCAGCCTGAAAGAAAAACTCATTCTTTATGCAGTGTAAGCCACTTGGTCGTATCGAATAGCTCAGGTGTCGCACTGAAGAGTAAACAAAATTCTAAAGAAATTCTTTTTGCGTGGCCGAGAAAACTCTCCGAGAAACCGAGAGGTATACCCACAGCGTATTTCACAGATCATTAAACATTCACCAAAAAGTAAAGTAACAGAAAAAACAAAACGCACCAACCTACAACAAACGGATGATGATTCTGGTATTTTCTTTTTTAGGCTGTCTTTTTTTTAATTCAAGCTCTCCCTCAGCGTGTAGACACTTTGGGGAAAGCACAAATAACGACTTTAATTAAGAACGTCTTTTAAGTGACTTGATGAAAAGCACATTTCAGAAAGTTCCCAAAGTGGTATTTTAATATGAATCAAGTTTTTGCAAGGACAATAAAGAAGGCCTTTGCATTCACTGATAACGCTTTTGATATCGGCAAGTTTAGACTCTCTTTTGTGGATACAATGTAAAGTGAAATTTTCATTTCGAGTATTTTTCTTGGTCTGAAACAGATTTAATGACGCGTTATGGCTACCATGGGTTCAAAGAGAAGAAAATACTCCCGATCTTGATAAGAGATTGCGGGGGCGCGCCGCTGGCTGGTGCCTCGCCTTTCAAATAAGTCCTGATTAACGCACTTCATTAACGAGCATTTAAAAGTGTTTCGAAATTCATGTCTGCTACAAAGTAAACAGAAAGCCACTGTACTGAATCAAAATGGCTTTTGTTTGCTTATTCATAAAGGTATTTTTTGTACGTATTAGAATTGTTAAACTTCTAAAAAACTAAAAGAGTGCTTCTTTAAAAAACTACGCATTTATGTACCCCAACTTAATTTAACGTCTTTAATCAAAAATATATTCAAGTTTTGTTGTAAGCATTATTTTTGCTGCCGAATTTCCTCCTGTCCTGTTATTGATAACACTATTAATTCAAAAACTACAATAACCACTTATCGCCCATAGCACTGTAAAGAACTGCATCAATATTTAAACAAAAGCGATAAACTTTCTATGAAAACTTTGTAAATACGGCATTAAAAGAGTGGAATCTCTCGTGTTTCGTACTATATAAATAAAAATTTCCTTTATAATTTACGGAAAAAGTCATAAATCAAACAATAATCAATACACCTCAATCATCCGCAAACACTACCTGCTCGTAAAATCCACCATTATGGCTCGGGGGCCTGGCGGGGTCCGCCCCATGCTGGTTAACCCTATAATCGGTGGGCGGGCCGGGGTGGGAAACGCATCACGAAAATAATCACCTATTAGGGATTCCACAACCCGGATAGTCCCAGCCAACCCGCTCTCATCGATATGAGGTTGCCGGTATCAAATATATTTAGTTGAATAAAGGGATATTTTTGTTTAGTACATACGAATATTTACATACTTATTACTGGAGTCGCAAATAATAATTATTAAAAATTTATTATAAAAAGTTGATGATATTTTTTTAGTGCACGTTAGGTGTATTCTTAGACGTTATGATTTTAGGAGCTTTGGTAAAATTATCGAAGATTTAATTTAATTTACAAATTTAAAATATTAAAAAGGGCTACCTTTAAGGAAACACCGTGAAAAACTTTAATTGAATATGAAGAATAAAATCTTATAGGATTCGTAAAGATCTCGCGCTTCCGTAGTGGTGCGCTCTGTGTTAATTAAACTGACTCAAGTAACATTTTCTTGAGCCCTTTTCAATCACTTTTGTAATCAGATAAAACATTTCTTGTGACTGTTTATTTTCAAATATTAAAGAAAGTATAATTTAATTGATTAAGAAGTTTTTTTGTTAGATTTTTTTACAAGAGAAAAATATTTGAGCAAATTTTTTAAATTTAATTTAAGCCAATCAACTTGATTATTTTAAACGCAAAGGCAGATTTAAATATGAGTATTTTTTAAACTCTGTCAAAATCAATATATTGTATAATATAACAAAAAAAAGTAAATTCGTCTTTTCAAGATAGGTATTATTAAGATTTATACAAATAGTATTTGTGACCTGCAATAAATTACGTTGCTTTTCAAGGTTAAAATGCCATATATGTGAGACATTTACAATTATACTATACTGTGCTATTAATGACCTCTTTACAAACCAAACCCAAGACAGAGCAGTGCTTATGTCCGGTTTTTCTACACGAGTTTATTACTGCTCATAAATCATCATTATATACATCGTCATCAAATTAAATTTAAATTTTCTTAAATATAGTATGATATATTTTTAATAACAAAGCCGTTAGCACTACTGAATCCATTGAACAGATACGCGTCGTTTTCACTTGTTAAATTTGTGATTGTAATATGCCATCTCACAGTAAAATAACAGGTGTGCCTGACGGATCCGACAGGTACATTTGAAAGACAGATCTTACTGCTCTGTTTTGACAGATCTGACTTTGCTCCTCAACTGTAAAATATAATAACACACTAATTACAGGTGTGCCCCCTGAGCGCGCTGATCCTTCTAAGAACAAAGCCGAAAATTAACAGTGAGATTGTAAAACTGACAATTATTGCAATTCAGTGAATAATTAGTACTGATTATAATACGCAAGTAAAAAACCGTTGATTTTTTTTAATATTTGAATACATATATATACAAAACATATAAAATTTATTTTATGTTTATTTTATATATTTTATAAAAAATTGACAATGTTAAAAGGGGCGTTTATTCAATGGATTTCAAGAATTTAAGCACGTTTCAACATTAATCACTAACTTATGCTGAAAAGAGCCAAGCATTTGCACCTCGTACTGTTCGTTTACAACTTGGGTAAATTAAAGATTTTCCCCATGCTGATATGAATTCACCGTTACCAAAAAAAAATGCCAGCAAAGCGAAATGTTTCCTCGCACACACCGCCCAAAACACGCCCAACATCATTTTCACGTAATGCTATGAAAAGTAAAATTTTTGATAATTATAGAGTGGTCCACCGTGGAAAAGCAACGTCAAATTTGATAAATAATATTCGTTTATGAGGGGACTCGTAATTACCTCAGTTACGTGACTAAAGACCGCCCCGTGGTTGTTTGAATGCGTGGACGTTAAATACAGGGCGAGTCCCGTTGCGTAGGGTATTATTTTAATGTGCAGATACTTTGTAAGGTTGAAACGCCTCATTGGTGGTTATTATTATAATAGGTTATTATAGTAATATAAACGTCAGGAGGAGCTTTATGTTTTGGTTGGCTGAGTGCTACACTTCTACATTAAAATACTTTCGATTATCCTGACACCCTCTCGACACATTGTATCATATAAATACTCGGCAAAAGTATTAACTTTTTGACGTATTAATTTTTTAAATAATTTTATTTTTTCGCTCATTTACTTTCTAAATGACGCTGTAGTATAACATTTGAAAGTATTTTTACAATTTGGTAATAACAAATTTAAGTTTTATTATTTTAAATATTCTGAAACAGATACCAAACTTTTTAAAATAATATTTTATGTTAATTTTATAAATAAAATTTAAACATTAATTATTTTTAAGGCTAAAGAAGGCTCAATATTATTAGAAAGTCAAATTATTTTATTAAGTTTTCAAAAGTCTAGCTTTAATATATTCAATTTAAATTTTCTCCTTAAATACATGTAAATTTTATATATTAAACCTTAAAGCTATCATCATTAATTTATATTTTTGAAAAGTTTATTTGTTTCAATTCATGGAAAAGCTGCAAAGTATTTCAAAACCATTCTTCGGATCTTCGAAAATATCACGAATCCATTTCACCATTGAATGAATATTTATTTATATTTAAAGCTTTCTCATTTTCTATTCAAGTCGCTAAAACGCCGAGCCACTCTAAAGTAATTTTCGATTTCTCTATTTACTTGGTAAAAACACCGGGTGCTTCGCGGATGCCCCAAAATATGGGGCGGCGGTTTTGTCATTGCAAGAATTTTTATTTATTATTCAAAGACTCCAGAGTGGCGCTTAGCACTGCCTGATACCTTAAATCAGTGGTCCCCGACCATGGATCGTTTTACGTGTGCCCGTAGATCGTTTTACGTGTGCCTGCCGCTGTGCAACCACGATAAAAAATGTTTATTTTTACAATAAAATGTTATGAAAGAAAATAATATTTAGTAATTAAACAGAGAAATATAAGAAAAAAAAATCGTAATTTTCAAAATAATAATTCTTTCCAAAAAATCATACATAAGCCTCTTGAAATAGCATCTTATGGGTGTACATAGTTTGGTTTGTCTTCGTCTCTCTAATAACGCCCTTTAATAATGCGTTCACGATATTGTTCAGATACATGATGGAAAAGTTTGAAAAAATCCGATATTTTTGCGGTAGTACAAGTGAAGAGAAAGCTATGTGAAAGTGTCTCTGATATTTTTTCGTGGATAAAAGTGAAGAGAAAGCTAAGTGAAAGTGTCTCTGATATTTTTGCGTGGATAAAAGTGAGAAGAATGCTATGTGAAAGTCTATATGATATTTTTGCGGTAGTACAAGTGAAGAGAAAGCTATGTAAAAGTGTCTCTGATATTTTTTCGTAGATAAAAGTGAGGAGAAAGCTATGTGAAAGTCTATCTGATATTTTTGCGGTAGTAAAAGTGAAGAGAAAGCTATGTGAAAATGTCTCTGATATTTTTCGGTTCTGCGAATCATTGGTTTTAACAATGATTTTTTAACTCGACTTACAGATGAACAAATTGATAATTTTAAAAATCACCCATTCAAATTAAAATTAAATATTGTTGGTGCATTTGAATCTTAATTAACTTAGTTAGGACCCTAACTGATATTTTTCGTATTCTAATCGGTTGCTTGCAATCTTTAGCTATTGGTGTTCATTTTATAATTGCTATTATAAATAATTATTCGTTGCTTTTTTTGCCACAATTCAGCCCAATTACCAGTACTTGAATGATATTATTTACCACTTATTATTTATTTTACATAAAAATGTAAACAATAACTTTTATAATTATATTTTTGGAATTAAATATGTTTTTTGGTATTATATGTATTATTAATTTTTTCCAACTATAAATATATCTTGACTAAATAAATGGTGCCCTCCGCCCGATCGGCATTTTCTATAATGTGCTCTTGGGTGAAAAAAGGTTGGGGACCCTTGCCTTAAAGCATTCACGAGCAAGCCCTAAAATCCAAACTAAAAACTGTGCTTTAATAAGCACAGTTTAATATGATTTATACATTAACAATTTTGTTAAGCAAAAAAAAAGTGCTAATATGACATCATAAAAAATTATTCTTAAATTTATAGTATGTAATTTAAGTTGATTTAAAAACTAGATAAGTCTTTTGTTATATTTTCAGAAAAAAAATACAAGAGGGCTAAATTAGTTCCCAACCAAACATTATAGTATAATCTATACTTATTTAAGAATAATCTGTACTTATTTAAAGAAACTATAGAAAATCATTTTAGTTATTAAATTTTTGATCTCGAACTATTTACTATTGACAACCCGATTACCAGTAAGATAGTAAACAATAAATGGTTGATTTAAATCTGACGTAGGATCATATAACATTTCTAAACTATAATTAACTTAAACACAGACAATAGAATTTCATCATTGGAAGTATTTACTGTCTTAAAATTTTAATGTAAATATTCTAGAAAATAAAACGGAATATTTTTATTCTTTGGTATCTTTAGTAAGAATAGAGAAAACGTTAAGATAAATGACAAATATTGAAAGTAATCAAAAATAGTATAGGCACTGACAACTGACGGTAAATCAACTTAGCATTTGCAAATATTAAAAAAAATCACAATATTATGAAACCTAAGCAACTTAATTTACACATTCACCAAAAAATTATTTAAATGAACATTGTTAAAATCCAAGCACTGCATTTAAATCTCATTAATAGAATTAATTTGTATAACTAGGTTAATCGATTTAAACAATGCAAGTTTCACTACACTGGCACTGCTTTTATAATTATAGCAATAGTTTTCGCTACAAAAGGCAGTAAATGCAATTGGTACAAGGACATCGTTTTGCGACGAGAAAGCCCATGCAGTGCTTTTTAATGTAGAATTGGCCTTTATTGCCTAAAAAACTTTACCTATTTGTACTGCCTATACATAGTAAACGTCCTTTCCTAGTTATTTCTATTGATACTCGGTATATGTGTCATTTAAGTTGATCCAAGCAATCATAATAACATTCATGACAAAACATAGTTTTCACTGTAGTAATAGCTTTCATTCTTCAAGTCCGTAATTAAATGAATATGAATCAGTTATGGCTTCACGGTGTAATGAATAGTTTTATCCAACATTACCTAATAGATATAAATAAAAAGTTTGGAAAAGCTTTTGTCGTCCGCAGGCACAGCATTGAATAACCAGCGATAGAAAAAAAAAATATTCACGAAGCAGCCAAACGTATATTTTGCACCACCATAATGATGATGCACTTAGTGAAAAACATAAAAGATGGATCTCAAGGTTCCCTATCCGACAAGATCATGATTAATTCAGACACAAGAAAGACACTGCCCATAAATTATTATCCTCAAAAGTACACCACAGAAGGGGGCCCATTATTCTGTCGATGGAACCCTCAGGAAGCAGCTGCCGCCCCGGGGACACTCTCACACATTTTTGGCTAATGCACTCCCTTGTGCTCTCACCCCTAGTCTAATAAGGAAGGTAAAGAATGTCGAAGAATCCCTAAAGGTGTCTCAGTAGGTACTCAGAACACGACTGGCAGCGATGCCTGGTTTACGGGCTGAAGAGAATTTTCAAACCTAAAATATTGGGTAAAATTAATTTTATTTAATGAAACTTAAAAGATATGAAAATATTCAATAATATTTTATACTTTATATAAATTGTAAGTTCCAGTAAAATAAAACTTAAATATTTGTATTTAATACTGCACTACCAAGCAAATGTAGTTAAACAAAAATATATCAAAATAGTTTTATATTCAAACTGAGTTGAGCTTGGATTAATTTTTTTTTTTAACATTTTCAAACAGAAATTTATAAATAAAAGAAAGTTGTATTGTTAGAATTCGAGAAAAAAAATTTGGTATAAAACGCCGAGAAAAATCGTACGCTGTGATGTTTTTAATAAGAATTTCAAAAAATAAAAATTTCGCAACAAGTAATGTACATATTTTATATAATGAGAATTTACTCAAAAATATACAACAACTGAATATCAAACAAACTTCATGTTATAATTTTCTGAAACTCCGCTAACAAAAGCTTATCAAGGATAGGTACGGGGGAGAGGAGCAGATTGATACAGTATGAACATTGACAAAAATGATCAAATCAAAGGCGGACTATTATATTAATAATTAAAAGTGTTAAAAAAGTACCATTTCTAATAAATATAAAACCACGGATAAGATTTTAACTTCTTTATGATTATCGCTTATGATACTGACTGAAATAAATAATTTGGAGCCATTTCAGGATTGATAATTACAATAAATTATTTCTTCACTAAAAAATTATATTCGTGTTTATTGAACAATCTACAAACAATAATAATATTTAATATCAATAATATTTGATAAAGCACCAGTAGTCAACAAAATTTTTGCTATAATGCTGGTTTCCTAATGCTAAGAGAATTTTTAATATTTATTTTAAGTCTATTACAATGCGTTTTTAGGGGACCTTATTTTCAATAAAATAAATATTACAAATAATTATTTGCTTAAAAACATATTTTTATCATTTTTAGGATTGAACTATATCGTAAAAAAATAATTACAAAGTAAAAAAAAAAACTTATTTTTTATCACTTTAAATAAAACCGCACCAATCTACCTCACTTTCCTTTACATTATTATCAAACTTTCCGCGGCGTAAACACACTTTACAAAGTAAATTCTTATCAACTGACAGCAAAAAGACAGGTTTATGCCACGAAAGATTGGAATCTACAATCAAACAGCCTTCAACCTCCAGTTTGTGTACAGATACATTCTAAATGAGCGGTTAGGTCATGTTGGGTTGGGTTAGGTGAGTTGC
The DNA here is from genome assembly GCA_022113835.1 of Atopsyche davidsoni. NCBI lineage: Eukaryota > Metazoa > Arthropoda > Insecta > Trichoptera > Hydrobiosidae > Atopsyche > Atopsyche davidsoni. The sequence goes on from JAILWY010000021.1 coordinate 6,406,523, forward strand.
CCCGAATCGCAATTCCATCGGATACTTTTACACCAGCTCCTTTCAGGTCCCGGTCTTTACGGAAGCCTTTTTACGGCAGTTGCCTTTAAAAACATTGGACCCTAATTAAGCCAAATCTGCCCTCGGAGATTCGAGCCTTCAACCCCTGAATTGAATTGTGTAAAGCCACCACTATCGGGGTGAATCTTAAATTTCACTTTGAATCTAATCTATTCGGATTTAAATAAATATGTGCTCGAACCGGAGCCTTATTTAAATTTAATTTGAAACTATTTTATTTAATTTTATGGTCGTACAATATGTTGGATTTAAAAGTTTTTTATTAAATGTGTAAATCACGTTACCACTGAAGATTTGTGAATTTTTCATTTAACCAACTGAATTATTATGACTTTGAATTTATATAATATATCCTGATAACAGAATGAATCTCTTTCAAGGCATCGATTTGACCCATAATGGATGTAGAAACTTCCCAAGTCCCTTCCGTGAACAAGTCGTCTATCCGCCCTTTGGGAAATCAGAGGTATTTTAATATATGCAGTGCGGAGGTGATGTCCGTACATAATGTATTGTAATGCCTGGTCCCTTGTATGGATATGAGACTTTTTCATCATAACGGAAAGGCGACCCGGAATAACAAAAGGGTCTATTTCTATTTGCAGAGATAAGTGTAGTTTCCCCGAACATTTCTATCCGCGATTGTTGCAATAGCTACCTGCGGACCTTTTCCGAATAATTTATGAGATAAAAATAAACATTTATTATGATGTAGCCATTTCGTTGATATTCAGAAGCATGTTTACATAGAAATTTTCCCAATATGATGATGTTTTTTTTATTGGATTTTAATATACAAGTAATATAAAATATAATATGAAAAGAAAAGTTTTTAACGCGTCGCTCAAATTTTTTTTATTTACTAAATTTTAGGCCAAAATTTTTTCATGTTTCAATTATGACATATCATGTAAAATTGTGAAATAACTTTATTTTTAAATACCATTTTATACTGCCTCCCGAAATTTAAATAGAAATCGTCATCGACAAAACTGAAACAGGTGTTGTCACGACAGGTGTCGACTTATCAAATTTTAACGAAGAAAAGACTGTCTAACAACAACGCAAATTATATTCTAAAATTATTGTTAAAAACGAATTCCCTTTAAAATTTATATTTACAAATATACTTATAATTCAATAGCAACAGTAGTGCAGACCTTTTTTAAAAGATATATTTTTATTATATACCCTGGTTATTATTAGTAAGATTTATATATCGATGTAGAAATAAAATTTATATTTATTTTACGGTGTCTTTACTGCCACTAAAATTTAGCAATTTACTAGTTTTACAAGTATTTAGTTATATTCAAAATAACAAGGTTCAACTCTAATCAGTCGGCATTGATCATTATCTGTCAATATTATGAATCTGTCTAATTTAGGATTATTGGTTTAGCACAAGGGTTTAATAGGAATTCATTTTAACAAATCATTTACCTTTGGCATACAATTTAGAACACAATATACGAGTTTCAGCTTCATTTATTTTAAATTAAGTTCAAATTGTTTCACTTTACTGAGCTAATATGTTTGAAATACCGACGTGTTTCCACTATCAGACGAGGAACAAATAAATAAAAGGGCACGGAGAAGTGAAGCATACCTAAATTGATTAAAATAACTTAGTGTCTATGCTGTAAATTATTATTTAAAAATTATATTCTTCAAAACATGCCTGTAAAAAAAACTTATTGTTTTTATTTCAATAATTATTGAATAAGGCTTGGTGACGATATTTAAGATTCAAAACAGATGTTTTCTCTAATGATTTGAAGTAGATTTTGAACTGTTAAAATATTACGATCAATCCCATATTTCTTAAATTCCTGCAATGACACTTTTGGTAATATTGTAATGATTTTCATAAAAGACTATTAAATGGACATCAATTAAATAAAACGAGTTACTCCTTGTGACTTATGGGGTTGCTTGTAGAAAGCTAGCCAGCCGTGAGCTCCCTGCTTGTTTATTACATAATCTGGCTTAACGTGACTGCTTACCTAACCGAGAATATTATCTATATAAATATTCTGCCACATCACAAGTACACTGGCCAGTACCGGCATTGAAAGATTCAGAATAAATGGAGTTTAAACCTGAAATATACACTATTTAAATATTATACATAATTAAAAAAATGTATAATTGTTTAAAAAAAATTTAAACTGGAAAAATTATTTCTTAAGGTTTAATGTAAATAAACAGGTATTGACATTTTTTAACGTAATATGAAATGGCAGTTTAATTGATACTCTATTATAAATAAGCAATCTTGCTCTTCTATGCGTACTTGTGGCATATTTTGTGTTGGCTATTTTCTACGATGACGCACTGGGCTTTATCTCACCAGTCGATATGGAGGACGGCCATCCTTTACGGTTATCGTTATCGATAGAGGCTCGTAGTTCATGGCTGAAGAGACCGTTTCAGGATCCGCAGCCCGGCTAAAAGTTGGAGCTTACTAAGGCTTTCCGCAAAATTTTTGATTTTTATCAAAACAACAATTTCTTTTGTCCAATTTCATGTTTAGAAATTTGGTTATGTAAATATACGTTATCATATATTTTAAGGTTTTCATAACGTATGTCACAAATTGTCTGAATGTAAAAATATGTATAATATAGATTAAAATTTTGAAGTGATAGTACTTGGTATCACTATAATAAGTATTGGTGGATGTAAATTCAAATATACTAAATAGTTTATTTTCGGTTGAAAATATCGGGTAGCTTTCAGGCCTGAATTGAGAGCTGAGGCTGCGAATTAAACGTTTGTTGCGCCCCGCGGGGGTCCCGCCCTGCGCGGGTCGGCCCGGCTAGTGTCTCTCTCGAGCGTGAATTGTGATCCTTGATTAAGTTCATTTCATTAATTTATACGTGTAATATAATCACGCTCATCACTGCGGGGATAATATACGCCACAAGTCGAATATACTACCGGCACACACGAGGATCCAGCGAGAGCTATTCAACGGCTCAGAACAACTCAACGTGACTCAGGATAATATATGTTGATACATCGAATACAATATATACATATACACACACACACACATATATATATATATATATATATATATATATATATATATATTAAAATTTGATATTCGTTTGTTAAAGCAAAAGTCGAAAAACACGTGGCAGTAAATCTGTTTCAAAAACTTATTTTAATGATCTGATTTCTTAGAAAGAAAATTAATTATTACAAAATTTATACAATAATATTTTAATAAGTTTATTTATAATTTTTCCGCGATATAAGAATTTAATTTCTTTATCTTAAAAATACAAACAGTTTGAGCAAAATATCCCAAATATAATTTAAGAAAAACTTCAATTTGTTGAGCTATATTGTCGGATTAGATATTTTTCGTTTTTATGCCGCAAATGGCAAAAAAAATTGTATTAATTGAAAATTGTTAACCGCGTTGGTTATACAGGCCAGAGTGAGACCTTCGTCTTGAATGATGGCTGGATGATAGAGATGATGATGATGTGGATGTACAGCCTGGAGGATTACATTATTCCGCCTGGTTATCGATACCTCAGCCTTATCTGAAGAGCAACGACTCTCAAAGTTCTGGTTAATTGGCTCTTATCGAGAGGTCGGCCTCTCGTTTGGAATAACTTACATTTTCAGAATAAAATTTGCAGAAATCAGCGCTAAGTAGACTGAAAATATAAGCCTGAACTTTTTTAGGTTAATTTGGTAGTTCTATAAATAGAAACACTGTGTGGTGTGCATTTAGATGTTCAACAAAATTTTATGTGTACGTAAAAAAAAAACAATATGGAAAACTCATGATAACTTTAAACTTTCCGTTGTTAAACATGCTCTATTTTAACAAAAGTAATTATTTAGTGAATTATTCTATTTCGTGAATCATTTGCAAATTATAGTTGTAAAACACAAAATACGTGTGACAATAGTTTTTGAATTAAAATTACACTAGAACTTTTAAGTATATTTATTGCTGAAAATAATAACTGAGCTTCGTAAATATAAAACAGTTAAACATTACACGCAAAAAGTTAAAAAAGGTTTTTGGCGAATATATTTTCGCCGTATTTATAGAACACAATAAACAGCTTCTTTAACAAAAAGTAAATATATATGTGTACATGATATTTTTTTTTTGTGTATTTAAAAATATATTTATGTATGTGTATTTAATACGGAAATCAGCATCAAAGTAAAAAAATGTTAAATATGATTCATTTTCAAAGGTTAAACTAAGCAATATATTGGGATTCATTCAATGACATCCATCTTTTTTAACTCGAGTATATTACATTTTTCTATGACGTTTTATGTGAAAAATAATTTCGAGACTTGATACATCCGTACAAAATCTACGTATTTATAATTCTAAGTATTCCATTAATGGTAAACCTATTCTCTCCGACTAATAACAATAACTCTACTTCCATAAACTTCCATCGCACCTACTGCACTTGTGAAAGTATTTAAGTTTTAAGCACAATATACCTGTCTTTCTTGGAGTTAAAAGATCTTTCGAATTAAGTTATATTATATTATGTATGTACATAATCTGTTGTAAAAGCTATGATGTTTAGTTTAACTTATAACCTCATTTACTACAAGCAAAGTACGATCATACTTATAATAAAAATACCATAAATAATCGTTTCGGTATTTATATTTTTTTATTTAAATAAATTACTAGTCATTAAAGATGCATCAGATCGTAAAATAGTATTCGTAGCTTCCATCTTTCACTAAATTCGTACTCTGTGTGTTAATCAAAAGATGATTGATACTTATGTTTCACATGTGTCCAACCCCCCATATTGATAAATAACAACCCTCGCACCTTCTGATGGGATGACCGCAATGAATAAAACACCCAGCATGGTGTCCATAAAAACATCCGAGAAGGAAGGGAGAGAAGCTCGCGTGACTGGAGACGTTTGCATTTATGGGTGCGCCCGAAGATGGGGAAATTCTGATATCAAAATTAATGGAAGTTCTAATAAGCCGGCTCACACGAGCGGACGAAAACAATTTATCATAAGGATTGTATGATTTGCTGCCACATGTAACAAATGCTCGGCAGTAAATATGCCTATGAATCATCAATGCTAGAAGCACTCTGAAATATTGCATATTAATTTAAGCAAGCGTTATGGAAAACTAAATCCAATACTGCGAGATTTGTATTTATGGTTTGTAGTAAATAATATTAAATGATAAATACTCTCAGCATACACTTAATAAATTAGCTCGATATTTTACTTTGTTCACGGATCAGCGATACATATTGTATTCAAAAGTTTTGCTATGCATAAACACGAACTATAAACATGGAATATTTCTTCGTTTAATAAACATATTTTTTATATTTTCAATTACAAAGTCTTGATTTGCTACAGCACCAGCTTGCTCCCAGCACCATGATCCTCAACCTTTACTAGCACTCCAAAATCATAATTAATACTACACTAGTATATTTTCAATGTATTGTTTATTTTTATATTTAAATTTTTATATGTATATAATAATATTAAGTTATTACAATACAAAGATCAAATCTTAGTAGGCCGCGCTAACTTTAAGTTAGTTATTTTTTGTAGGTGAATATTTGTGTATTCAGTATAATATAGTGCTTTTTTTGTAATAAAGATGCCTGCTGAAGGCTGACTTCTTACATTGAAACGCTGAAAAGTAATAAAGCAAAACAAACAAGTTCCAATAATTTATATTAGATTTATTTGCGCGATTTGTCATGAGCCACGACTGGCTGATGCGGCCGGTGGGAGGAAGCTGAGAACAAAAAGTTACTTTGGTTTTGCGTTCTCTGGTCGGTCCGCGAGCCGCGCAGGGTCGCCGCGTGAGTTGATGAAGGAGAACAGTTACTTTAAGTTAGACACAATATGACTTTAGTTCATCGATTCAAACATGAAACGAAGAGAAAATCCATGATTTTTATATTTGAGACACAGCTGGGATTTTAACTCACACCTCTTGCTATCGCGGCCTGGTATTGTATCTAATTCAGATTTTGATGTAACATGGTGAGAATTTGAATTGTTATCTACACTTTTGTGTGTATATTTATTTATTCATATATTTCCGTATTTTCATTTTCCTTTTGATAATTGGTTTTATTCTGTTTTTCATAAGATATCAAGGGTCTAGGTCCCATAATCGACTTTTTTTTTTATCATTTTCTAGTCCGTTTTGCGAAAAATCGACTGCACCAATAAAAAAAAATTGAATGCAAATGTTTGATACATCCCTTCTTCCGAACAGAATATGTTTTTATTTCTTATAAATTTACTATTAATATGATAAATATGTGTTTTTCCGATTAAAGTGTAGAAATTTGGAGATTCGTCGTGTCCCTTTTCCAAGAGTCCTAACATTTAAAAGTCTTTTTTTCAATTAGAATTAAAATATTAAATATAAACCTTGTGCGATCCACAATTCAATCCAATTTTTCAACATCATCAAAATTTAATTTTACCCTGAAAATGGACGTTAATTAAATAATAAAAAATAGATAAATATAACTTATAGTTTTCTCAATACTCTGCAAAAAAAATATTTTTCGACATAGCAAAATAAAGTGACAATTAAATTAATTAAATGACACGATTCGCCAGGTAATGGACTGCCTCTGGTGTCTGGTTGGCACACCACATTTTTTTGATTGGTGCAGTCGATTTTTCACAAAACGGTATAGAAAATGATCAAAAAAACTCGATTATGGGACCTAGATCCTTAAGCTAATGACATATATTTCGTATATAAAAACCATGCCGTATTTTTCTTACAGTTTGGTACAGCCCTACTTATAGGGTGTATTTAAATTAAATAACTTGAACGAGGCTTCCGCCGGGAGCACAGAGACGCTCTCTTTTACTATTTCTCCTCGTCTTGGCCATCCTTAATTACAAATAAAAAAGTTTTTTCCATAATTCAGCGGTAACCGTCATTGTGTTGGCTAAAGTTAAGTCACTTCGAAACCAACTCTAAATATAACAAAGCAGAAACAGGCACAATGCCATTATGACGTTAAGTTTATATCATATTTTACATTTAATATATCCATGCCTATGGTAGACAGATATTTTACATTAACATTGCGTCTACTGGTATGAATTCCACGTATCTTACCTTCTTATTTGCAATGTTAAAGAATTTCTAAAAAATTATGCCATTTGAATTTTAGGACTCAGTCTTTTAAATTACTTCAATAAAAGTGAATGTTTTTCAAATATTTTTTTTGTAGTTATTTATCAATTATTTATATTGACGATCATGTTTGAAAAATTAAATAAAATTATTCAACACTGCAAATAGATGTTGCATGAAATAAATGAATGACTGTTTAGTACAATAACAGGAACGGATATGCGAGCCGATAATTATAATTTCAATATTCATTATAATACCAAAACATTAAGTAAGCGGTTGTGATGATCACACTTTTCGGTATGAATATGTTTTAATAAAATTCAACATTAAAATATATTTTGATCTACATTTAAAAAAGTGATGAGTTGCGAGTGCAAAAAATATTACACACAATATTATAAGTTTATCTGAGTCACCGTAGCTTGTTTGAACAGTTAAATTTTCAAAAAACATGGCAAACCCAACGAATGCTGTAAAGAAAATGTATTTAAATAATTAATAAAAGAGGTCTCATTTACATAAAAATATTTCAGAGGAGTGCCTTTTTGAACTTTAATAATTAACAAAATAAAATTCTTTTGCCTCTGGAAAAAGTCACTAATGCTTCCTGTGCGACCCCGCGGATCCAGAACCAAGTTGTAACATAATTCAGGGACCTGGGGAATATGGAATATCGCACGCTTTAAATGTATCCTAGCACCGAAAAATAGAATTATTCCAAGTTACAAAGTTTTGGAAAAATTAGGATAAAAGCTTTATTTTGTTTTGCAAATACAATAACGTATTAAGAACTTTCGCTATTTAATTATTTTCTTACGAAAATTCCGTGAGAGAGAAAATATTTTTTTCTACTTAGTCTTTTGAAAGAATAATTATATTATACTTTATTTTTAAAATGCGATAAAATCATTAGTAGTGATGGGTATAAAGCTTATTAAATATAAATAAAATATTTGAGAAAACATTTTTTAATTTGATAAATAAAGTTAAAAGAATTATTTTACTAAGACGAAGATCAATTAAAAATTAAGAACCTCTTTGCCATGATTCATATTTATGTCCAAAATAATATTTCAAAATATATTTTTTAATATATTGATTTTTGTGAAGACCGTCACAGTAAGTACGATTTTGCCTATACAGGTTTTATTTTTGATTGATATGATTAAGTACATTTTTTTCACATATTGAAAAGGGATTAAAGAAATTCTCAGAAAAATATCACTATGACTTGAGTAGATGGCTGGTGCATTTAAAAAATTATGCTAACGAGTCATCGATACTAATCGAGAATTTCTTAACAATCAATCAATTTAAACATAAAAGTAAACTATTTTATTAATTTCTATAAATTATTTGTAATATGTACCAGTATCGATTTCAACTCCTTTTTATTTTCATGTGTCAACTTTTTTATGTTAAAAAAGTTTACAACGTTTATCAAAAAATTTAAAAAATATATAATGTTAAATAGACTTATAAATAAAAAGCTTTATGGTATATTTTTCACAGAAATTTATTTTTATGTTTTGACTTATAAGCATTCAATAGAAAAAAGTAAGGAGTTTACTTAGATATGTCGACTTCGTTGATAGTTCAATAATGAAAAATGTTTCAGATTATAGCATGATATAGAATTTTTGAAAAAGTTTTTGTCGTGAAACTTGATAATTTGTCGAACCTTTTCCTTCAAACCTTTCAATAAGAAAGGGTAAGTGTTGACTTACTAACAGTTTCCTCGGACTCGTTTATTTCATACTCGGGGAGCTCCACCCTCAGAGTCGCGTCCCGATCCCACCGGCCCGATTATGCAAATGTCGAACCTTTTTTTACTGGGACAAGAAATCGCAAAACTTTAGAAAGGAGACTTTAGCAGTGGAGTGATAAGGCTTGACTTTTTGTCGTCTGGAGGGTTGTTATTGCTTTAAAAATGAAAGAAACAAAATGTCCGGTACACTGAAATCTAAGCGATTTTTTTTTCGATATGTTCCTACCTGAAAACTAATAAAAATATTAACATATTTTTTTTCGCTGCCAATCAATTTCTCTTATATTTTATTACACTTAGTAAATCATATTTTTTATTTGCAAATAATCTAAATCACCTTTTCCATCAGACGAAAAAAATATCGCACATATTTCAAATACCAACGCCACTTTTTATATAATCAAATAAAATATCCACGCTAATTTATTTTTTCATTAAAAAGTCTTTGATGTAGATTAATTAATTTTGATTCGATTGTAAATTGTATAAAAATCAAATCTTTTGTAAAGCTACAACAAAAAATATTTAAATTACCAAATTTTTAAATCAATTTGCCGATATTTATGCTGTTTTTTGTGAAATCAAAAATTAATTACTTGCAAATAAAATTGACAGTTAATTGAAAAAATAAAAAGAAACCAATTTGAAATGTCAAAGAAAACTAGTTTGCTAAGAAAACTTAGTTATATGGTGTTGATTAAATTATATGATAATTACAAAAATATCGTTGTAATACAAATTAAAATATCTTAGATATGAAACAAAATAATGGTCTATTAAACTTGATTGCACGCATTCATTTGAAATGTTGTGCAGATTCAGGCCACCCCCTCGTTAAATTTTCAAAGAAATTACGGCCATGCATTACATTTATATGACGTCAATTTACCTTCATCACAAATGAATCCACTCAAATATATGACTGACCTTCGTAAAACCCGCAATAATATCTTCCCACGTATCTATCCAGCCCGTGTTGTACATAATAGCGTGTTAATAGACTGTTTGGCTGGAGTCGTTCATATCTTCTTTTGTGGTGAAAATCATAAAATCTACGCCACGAGATATTCTTATTAAGCTGAGCATAGTATAAGGTGTGTATATTATTCATATGGACCAGAAAAAAATTTTAACGGGTTTCTGAATAAAGTATTGTTTTTTTATGAATCTCTTTTGACATGATACGGATTTTTGAAATTATACTTTTTCTCATACATTTTTTTATATAGCCCAGGCTTATTTTTTGGGGAAAAATTAGAAACCTACTTTGTTATAATACTACTTTGGTTTTATCTCTTTTTTGTCTATTCATTAATGACGTGCTTTTCGTTAATCTACTTAATTATACAAACCTTATTAGTAAAGGTAATACGTAATAACATTCCTCATACTAATATTTTATTATTCAATATTAAATAACTTTAATAGTCATTTATGGTAGGTATCTGTAAAAGCTAAGAGTGTCTGAATTCCGATTTAATTGAGAAAATATCCTGACTTATATAAAATTTCATACTATTATAAAATCTTACTCAAAGAACTGTGTTGAAACATCACAAGTGCAAGGTGCCTATACGCATTTTTTTTTTTAAATCTTGTTGAGGGACAAGGCATTTGATTGGTGAAGATCCATTAAATCTAACTAAACAGTTTAGTTATGCATCTCATGATGACCTAGTCTATTTGGTCGAAACTAGTCATGCAAAAAATATAATAAACTCAAAGTGTTGACAAAATACAAAACCTACTTTTATCATTAGAATTATTTTTTTAAGTTATACAATTCTTAGTAATAAAAAATAATAACTACTTTTCAAAGATATTAAACGGTTCGTTCAAGTATATAAAATCAAAAGACTGCATTCATCAGTCGTATTTTTTTTTACTATTCGTTGCGTTGTGTATATTACATAATCGAACATTCATCCATTATTTCTCGGCCCTTGTTCACGCACCCCTATTGGGTCAACTGTCCTCTTATCACCCTACCCTCTCCCGTCGCTGGATAATGCCACCCTGGAGACGGGGTGCGGTTTAGAAGCTTCATTGAACACTTTAATTTATTCCTGATTATACTGAGATAAAAAGACGAAAATAAAAAACTTTTTCGTACTTTTCATGGGTTTTAATTTGGGTCAATTTTTTTTTCAATCTTTGGGTATAAAAAGCGTTTATTTTATTCAACACACAGTTTTGAGAATAATTTTTAAAAACTTTTAAAAATAAATCAGTGTGTACGTGAATTTAAAAAGTAAATTTTGTACTGCGCGTTTTTCGAAGGAAAGCTTTACGTCTCGTAAATAAGGCACAAATTGTTTGGAAGCTTATTATTACTCCGTGGAAATGACAATTTGGTTTTTAATTTTTCGAATATCTAGAAATTGTACAAAATTAATTTAAATATTATGTCACATGTGCACGCATTTTTTTTATTAATATAGTTTAGGTTTACATGTACGGATACTTATGAGGAAAAGAAACTTGCTTATACAATTTTTTTATACCTTTGCGTTTTACATGTTATGTGATATCAACATGCCATATTAAATTAAAGCTTTCAAAAAGACTTATTCCCTTATTCTCATTATAGAAAATGATACACGCACGGTACAATATTCAGCTGGAGTTAAATATGGTGGCATTGCGTTACAAATGAGAATTAAAAACCTGTGACCTAATTGATAAGCGACTCTTAGACGGGTGGCGGGCTGTGAGCACCATGAATAATACATGAAGACCTTATCCTGTTTATTTGGAAAGCCAAAACGAAAATGAAAAAGCCAAATATAAGGATTAGAACGTGATAAACCTAAATACGTTTGTTTGTTTTATGTCTGTTATAAAAGCCCGATTTAATAATGATATAAATAAAACTCGCTGTTATCAAGATTTTTGTAACCTAGTCTTACACGTAAAGTAGAGTGACTTCTCAAGGTAAAGTTTCTACGTAAAACTTGATAGCTTGAGAGATAAATGTCGCAGTCTAAAGCAATGGTTGCAATATAAAGTTATGGAGCTTTAAAAAATGTTTCAGAAATTTTAATTCAGCTTGTGTCTTTCTTCTGTGAACTCATTTTTAACAATATATAAATTATGATTAACAATACATAAAGAAAACAAAAATTGGTTGAATGTTTTATTTTTGTACACATTTCGGTGTGGATAAAAAAAACGCTTTTCATTATTTATACGCCCATTGAGGTATGCATAATTTATTTATCATACGATTTGGTGACCAAAATATAATATAACAGACTCTTGATAAGAAATTCCTATTGAATATTGAGTAATAACGAGTATGTTGTATACGTAAGAATAACTAACAAGCCCGATTCTCATTTTTCTGTTAGACGAAAATAGAAAACATTGAAAAGGTGAATATGATGTTCCTTCTAACTTGTTTCCCATTGCCTATCAATCAACAAATATTTATGATCTTATATATAAATATATCAAACCTACTAAAAAGTGTGCAAACTCATGCATTTTATTTTGATGTGCGTTAATCAAGCTTCTTTTTATTTATAGTGATTTTTAATTGATACCTTTCGCTCGAAAATCATTAGCGCTGACAGTGAGCCATCTAACCTATCTCTAATAAAGACCGAATCAGTCGGCGGCCGTTACGTTATCGCTAATAAAGAGAGCCTCTCCCGGAATAACAAAAAATACTTCTGCTCCTCCCTCCGGACCTCCCCTGGTCCACTCCTGGTCCACCCCTGGTCCACCCCTGGTCCACCCCTGGTCCACCCCTGGTCCACCCCTGGTCCACCCCTGGTCCACCCCTAGTCCACCCCTGGTCCACCCCTGGTCCACCCCTGGTCCACCCCTGGTCCACCCCTGGTCCACCCCTGGTCCACCCCTGGTCCACCCCTGGTCCACCCCTGGTCCACCCCTGGTCCACCCCTGGTCCACCCCTGCACCCACCCCCGCACCGCAGCGTGTGGTCAGGCCGCACGGCCCATGTGCACTATCTGCGCCGTATATCAGAGCTGTGCCAGTCGCGATACGACGGTCTAGCTGTACGCACTTTGATGTGACGCTGGATAAAATGCATATATAATAATAATTATTAAAATGCACATTAAATCATATTTGAGGTACACAGTACGCACAATACGATTTACCTGAACCGTATACCTGAAAAATGACTAAACAACAAAAAAAACGTATTTCATGGAGAATATATGATCTATTATTTACATATGTAGAAAAAAACATACTGAATCTTATTAAATGCAGAACTACTAAAGAAAGATGTATTTAAATATTGCAAGTTTAACCACGATATTTTGTACGTAAAAACATGATAAAACTCTACGACCAGTTTGACCCACAAATACATGCAAGCACGTATGATGTTAAAAAAACCTCATATCAATTACGTTTTACTTTAATAGAATAATTAAATTTGATCTACACGAAAGGTATAACACGCTAATGCTACATATTTAGACCCTGAAGGTTTAAAATAAACATTAGTGAGCGTGTGCGTTTAACACCTTCCCACATATTCTTGGTATGTTTGTTTTTATACTGATGTGGATAAACAAAAAACGACAATAACAGGAGCGAGAATAAATACTGTGATTACTTAAATAATATCGCTATATTACCTGTTTATTAATTATTTATTAAATGCAATAAAATTTATTCGTAGAGATACACTTCAAGTAGTAGACTTATTAGTAGAGTATTGAGACCTTCGAAGAATTTGTATTGACAAGTTTATGCCAATGTGAAATATTTAATTTTCTAAAATTGATTGAAAAAACAGTCTTAATAATTAGTAAAGTACGCTAAGCCGAAGGCAAAAATAATAACAAATGTGCAATTACTTAAAATACCCATAACGAAAGCGTTAAACGTATTTTAAGCACTTTGAATACCCATATTTGGGTATTCAATGAATATACTGTCACAAGTTCAACCCATATACTAAAATAGATAATGCTTTAATTCTCACTTAGTATGATAGACGTGTTCGTAGGTTCCGGTAGTAGTTGGTCATTGATGTTCATCTCTTTGGGGTGTTGTGCTTTGAGTTTGACTAAAATTCAGCCCCTAGTACTGTAGCCATCTTCAATAAATCCCTGAAGATTTCCGCAATAGTGCGACTGAAAAGTAGGAAGACTTAAAAAAACAGTACACGACCAACAACACCCAAAAACAAAGAAAACCTATATTATTGATTTTTGTGAAGAACGTCTCACAGGAAGTACGATTTTGCCTATACAGGTTTTATTGATTGATAATTATTAAGTACATTTTTTCAAATATTGAAAAATGATTGAAGAAACTCTCAGAAAAATATCATCGTGATTTGTGTGGGATTCGAACCCACACCCCCAAGCTTTCATGGCCGGTGCATTTACCAATTATGCCAACGAATCACTATTATTTGACAAGAATTCTTAACAATCATATCCTATAAGTGAAACAACGTACTTATTATGCCAATCAAATATTGTGTGACTTGCAATACTAGACTTTTAACCCTAAGTACTGAGTGAAGCATTTTAAATCCGATCTGGATATTATTATTTTTAAAGTCTATTTAATTAAGCCAATACACGCACTTGTTAAATATATTATTGATTATTGTGAAGACCGTCTCACAGGAAGTACGATTTTGCCTATACAGGTTTTATTGATTGATAATGATTAAGTACATTTTTTCAAATATTGAAAAATGATTGTTTCTTCAATAATTTTTCAATATTTTAAAAAACGTACTTAATCATTATCAAAGAAAACCTAAGCATGATATTTTTTTATATCCGCGTTCGTCCAGTGCCTCCGCGAGCGGACCGTGGCGCGCCGTCCCCAGCCGCGAGTCTCGCGTAACGAGCGCAGCGGACTCGCGGGCGCACTGGAAATAATCCAAACAAAATTCAACGTATAATGGGCGGGGAGCGAGCTCCGATGATAGTTCGCAAACAAGCGGCTGTTTGCTCGGCCAGCGTTAATTTGGTTTGCGCTGTGTCGCTGCTCGCTTTGAGGGGGCCGCGATCGGAAGGAAATATAAGCAATTTAGGGAATACTGCTTTTGTGTGATCCACGCGTGCTTGGAGGGGAACGTTTTTCCCTGGACACATTATTTCTATTATTACTGTGGTGCAGGCAAATAATACGCTTGCTTTTTTTAAAAATAATTATACCGTTTACAGTAAATCATTTTCAACACGTTTTAATACATAGTTTGTAGCAAAAATAAGTTTTTTTTTTTTTTAAGCAGTGAAAATAATGTATTACGTAAACCTATTAATCAATGTTTATCGCTGTGCCGTATTTAAATTACGGTTATTTATTGAATTACGAAAGTTAATCATAATTTGGTTCATGTTAAGCATCTGTTTTACCGAATGTTACTTGTTTTGATTTTAAAACTCAGATTTGTTACTAAAAAATAACATTATCAAGATTACTCCATCGCCGGCCAACTGAGCACTTTTCCACTCTACAAAAAGCATTTTAATCACGCAAGAGGGCTTAGGTCGTGTCACAACAATGGCGTGAAATACACAAGCGGACTTCTATAGCACCACTGCTTCTAGCTCGGATTTTAGTCGCCCATGTGTAGCAATTACACTCTCACAGTCGGGCCCCATGGAGTATTTCCTGCGAGAGCCCCGAGCAGCGCCCTAGGACCTTTGCCTGAAGAAAAATCGCAGTGATTTAATGCTGTTTGTGTAATTAAATTGTGTAGGATTCAGTCAGTTATAATCAAGTAACAGATGTAGAGGATGCCTGCGTAATGTCGCGAGATTATATTAATTTAGATGCTCCGCAGCCTTATTATTCAAATAATATCAAAGCTAGGCGGCAAAATGAGCTTATATGATGAATCAACGCAGACTTGAGAAGTATACGATGCAGCATTATGAATCTGAAGAATTATGTTTTAGTCCCGACAAACATAGTATTTATTAATCGGGACATGTTGCTAAATTATCAAACGATGACTTTAAATATTGTATTGTGAATATTACCGTGTGTATGATAGATTATGTTTTTTAAAAACTAAAGCTGCGGCAGTGAAAATGGTATGTTTTGGTATGCAAGCGCCCTAATTGTGAGGGGGTGTAAGCTACGCAGGTTCTACGACTTCTTCACTTAAAGGCTGCATCGAGCTGCTTCCGCTACGCAACGCGGCACTCAGCTGATCTCAAAGTGTTTATTGAAAGTTGTTTAAGTTTAACTTCACATTATTTTAAGCCCTCACTATTTATTAGTCCAACTGAGAATATTTATTTTTTTGCTTGCCAGTATTATGAATGTAATTTTTTACCTGCTGTGCTAGTTTAGTTAATTTATAATAAAAAAAATAATTATATATAAACGTGATGTTGAAAGGTTATTTAATTCTATTTATACAGGTAATCAGCAGCAAAATATAAATAAATCGAGTTTATTATACATAATTAGCGCCTTTACCTCACCTGGCAAATTACGCACGTAGAGTTCACCACACTAACCGATGTTATTCCATCAGCATCCCTTTGTTACCGATATAAACATACCCTTATTATTTCATTCAAACGAGACAGAATACTATTAAATTAATATTAACTAACTTATTTGTACAATTGAGCCGATGCGTTTAGTGAGACCCAATGAATATTACTTAGTATTATGAATTTTCAAAAAAAAAAAAATTTTGCAATCATTATTATGGCAATTAAAATATTTAACAGACTATATACATTATTTTTGCCTTACAGTCCCTTTTATGTGAAATGAGTTTAATTTTAACTCACGCGGACTCCCGTGCGCACAGCCACTTCATGACATTGTGAAGAACTGAATATCACAAGCATCGTAAGCCTCATATGTGCTTTTCATTTAAATTATTTTTATTAATAAACATATAACTTGTTTTATTATTTTATATGGCTTAAAAACATTTTATTTTTACGATATTGTATGTGAGTTGCGTACGTGGAATTTATGGATACTTACATGGTTAACAGAATGTTAAAAAGCATTGAATTTATTTTTATCTTGCCAGAAAATACTGATGTAATAATAAAAAAAAAAACAAGTTAAACTTTAACTAGTTAAATATTTGATTATCTTTACAACCCTATAAATCTGTTTATTTGTTTGCGTTACGGCGTCTCAATTCTGACAATGGCATCAAAAGTAACGCGTTATTTTTTTACTGCAGCACTTTTTCACAGCTATATTATATTTGGTAAAAGTACAACTATCACTTATTTCTTTTACGGTTTTTATATTCCAGGAATGAATTACTCAAATATTATTTTTATATATTGTAGAATCTAATTTGTAATTTTTAACATTGATACTCTTTATATTTTTTAAACTAAACAATAGTTGAAAACATTAAAACGTCGATGATTCAGGTGAAAATAGCTCAACGTGATTCAGGGAGTTAAAATATATATATTATATTTATATATATATTAATTGTACCAGCATATTAATTGTAAATGTAATCTTGAATATGAAATTGATTGATTCTTGTTAAAAATTATCAATGTTTTTAGCGACTTATTCCACGACTTTAAAATGTTTTTGTGTTTTGTAGCTGAAGAAATTTACTATCAAAAATAATTGGTATAATACCATCATTGTCATTAATAAAAGCTCCTTCTCCAAATTATTAACTGATTTCTACAATTAAATTATAAATGAATTTGTGTTCTGTATTGCGGAATAATAATAAAATTGATTTGATCGCATGGCAACAAGAAATATTGAATCCCTTCTTAATATTCTGTTTCACACGGTTTCAATAAATTGAATGATTTTCTCATGAGCTTTTTCTGTGTTGTTGCTAAGAAAGTCCGGTCCAAATACTTTGTATTCTATGCATTTATGTATGAACTGAAGAGATTCCTTTTTATAAAAGGCGAAGACATTCATTTTTCACACTGATGATAAGCAGAAAATACAATTTATTTCGTGAAATCTACCAGTTTTTTTTATTATTGAACTTTGCGATTCGAGGAACACGATTGCACAGTAAGCCATGATTCTTGAGGCTTTAAGTGGTTTACAAACACAAAAGTTTGTTTTGCGGTACTTTTAAAAACGCGATAATACTTTTACGTAAAACAAAAGTTATTTTTTTTTGAAAGAACATTTGTGCTGGAAATTCAAACAAACAAAAACATAACTAAAAGTTCATAGTACCGGTAAATAAGATTTTCGGATTATTTATTTACATAGATTACTAATTTTATTACATCAAACACTCACTGAGTCATGAAAATCAATTAAATAAGATACTTTTTTTTAACTTTTGTAGACCAAATCGTCGATTTTATTTTTTAATACATGAAAAATATTATACCCCTTAAAATACTGTGGTAAGGTTTATATAGTTACAAAACTTTTTTATTAATTTAATTATTGCGTTTAGATTAAAAAAAACAATGTTTTTATGCATATATTAATTTTCATTTAACAAAAGCGTTTTAAATTTATGAGATACATTAGTAAAGTAATACTTAATGTAAATGTAAGGGTAAATTTTTGAGCCAATAAATAATATTTTATGTTCAACAATACGGCCATTATACAGATAGTTGTAAAGTTAACTGTCCCAGTGCGCCACGACATAAAAGAGGGTCTTTAGTTGAAGACTCATTGGTGGCGCGGAAACATCGTGTCATGTGATAGCTATAAATCTAATGCATTATAAGTTTGTAAAAGTGAAAGCTTTCTGCTATAATGTTCAGCATTTGTAAAACAAAAAATAGGAAAAAAGTATCAATCATTAATAAAAGATTCAATACATCGATCATTCGCTGCAATAATGACAATTCTTATTTTTCTTTGTAAGTATTCAGTACACTGATTTATTTAAATGATAAAACAAATGATAATACAAATGAATCCTGCTTTTGGCGAAACTAGTATATTTCCAATTGTCATATGATAAAGGCAGCTCAGGTTAGATACAATACAAAAGCTAAATTCACCGAAATCTATCTAGATGTTTGTACTTATCGTCTTTTATCAATGTTTAAAGCTAATAGTGGTTTGGCAGAATGTAGGTAGCACAGTGTTGTTATTGTTTACGCAGGGGCTGGAAGCCCTGGGTGTTGGAGGCGCCGTCTGGCCGGCTGGGGACAGGGTACCCTGCGCCACCCCATGCCACCCTTAACCACCCTAAACCACCCCAAACCACCCTAAACCACCCCATGCGCGGGCGGCGGGCGCTCCCCTTGTTTACTGGAGAAATAATCACAGTGCGCTTGAACGCAAACCACTGATGCAAAATACATCTCCAATAATACAGCTAATCATTTTTAACACGCAAACGCTACTATAAGCACACTCCATTGATTTGCATGAAATATAGTTGTTTATTTTCTATACAACTGAAGTAAGGTGTTATAAAATATCTATCAAATTTATAGCCAAGTTTTTGTCTTTTGTTTTTTTATATTTTGTGTATTCTAAAACGACTTGTGTAGAAGACCGGAAGACCCACTACACTTTCCTCTCCGATCAGATAAACATATATTCAGTGAAATGGTCACTAACCTCTACTTAGGAGAGGCACTTGGAGAAGAAAAAAACTACTTTCTATCCACGAAACCAAAATATTCCATAATTTTGACTTTTGGTTTTATTTTTCAGGCTTTTGTGATGTGGTATTTAAATATTTTTGGTATGAGTATAGACATATATTTTAAATATCGTCAATGAATAATTGTAATACTCTTTAGTTGTTGCCTTGAATAAAATATTTATTTTTAGGAAACCACAAATATTCCTTTAGAATACCTGGTAACTTTAAAATAAACACTCAGGAAATGTACAATTATTTATCTAAAAAACTCAAAAACAATTATTCATTAAGTTAATCATTTATTATTGAGAAAACAATTTTTTGTAAGGTTTATTTAAGATATTAGTTAAATATCAGCTTAATTCACTGACGAATCCGCCCTATTTTTTTCTTATTTTATTTCTTTACTGTCTTCCTATGTATTTAAATAAAAGTTTTTCTTGATTCCATGTTTATTAAAACGTTTACAATTTACTTTATAGCTTTCTCCATTGTGTGAAGTAAGTTATTCGTGCATTATTTTTTATTTAATACTTGAAAGTTTAATTTAAAAGAATTGTTTTTAAAGTCAAGTTAGGATAGTCCAATTCAATAAAAAAAGATCCCGACAACTTCGGGGCTTTCAGAAATCAAGTTCCCTGAAGATATTCTTAGGATCGAGGTTGCAGAACAACTTCCGGCTATACTGTCCATTTTGAATAACAAGCAGAAATAAAAAATATCATCAGCTGAGGCATCTAGTATTCTGAGCGCGACCCCTCCAATATTACCTTCATTTACACTCGGAAACTTTTATTAACACTTTGCTGAAAGCATATTTGAAAGTGTCTACGATTTTACCTTCTCATCCATTTACTACGATAACGAAGTGTGCTTTTATTCAATTTTCATAGTAGCTTTCTACAATTCTGAAAGATGTAATTCGCTCGAAAGCCTGCCTTCTCTGCTGTGCTCCTTCTTTTGATCAGGTTTTCATCAAAAGCCTTCAACGATTATTAATTGTGTAACAGCCCTAATCTTGTCGGACAATTTGGAAAGAATTCCAGTATTTCAACAACAGTGATTTTCTCAAAAATTCTACCCTCTTACTGACAATGCTTCCAATAAAAATAAATACTTGTCATTTTTCTTTTTAAAAGTTACATACCAAAGTAAAATACCAGTAAAAAATCTATTTAAATATTCAATTATCTTCATTACATACTGTTAGTTTAAAAAAGCTTATAATCGAGATCTTTTTCCTGTAATAATTCAAAGTTTTTTTTTCGCCCTGCTCGCTAAAGTTTCGTTCCGCGATAACCCATATCATAATAAAAAAAAAGACCTTTAATGTTAAAAAAAGTTGAATAAAAAATCCCTCGCGAGATTATAGCATCAATAATATATTATCTGTTTTGACTAGACGTGCACAGTATACAAATCTCATAAATAAAGAGAGATTTTGAAATGCGCCCATCCTACCGAGTTATTGTTTTATGAATCCCTAATACTTCAATGATTGTCATTTTTTGATCGTAAAAGTTCAAATAACCTCGAAACAGTCATAAATAAAATTCACCCCTTATATGTATACGTGTTGAGATTGCGTTTAATGTAGAAGCAACCACACTGATAATATTGTTATAAAAACTCCAACGTATTTTAGAAAATCACC
This sequence comes from Atopsyche davidsoni, assembly GCA_022113835.1. Classification (NCBI taxonomy): domain Eukaryota; kingdom Metazoa; phylum Arthropoda; class Insecta; order Trichoptera; family Hydrobiosidae; genus Atopsyche; species Atopsyche davidsoni. The sequence goes on from JAILWY010000021.1 coordinate 6,427,721, forward strand.
TGCTTATTTTTAATGGTATAATAAATTATTATTTGATTAGATTGCCTAAAGATTTAGGTTTTATAATATGAGAAAAATTAATAGCAATTTTACAAAAATGAAAAAAAAATATTTTGGCCAAGTTTTAATTGATTGTCGATTAGTATAATATGTATACTTAACATGTTAGTTAGATGCGATACTTTTTAAATGTAGAGTCGATCATCGAAAGAAAAACATCAATGCTTTACATAAAATAAATGAGTAATTTATAGTGTTACATTCCAGATATATAATTTGAAATAACTTTATTAATAATTAGTTAAAACTATTTAAAAAATATATTTGCAGCGTCATCCTCGTGGCACTCCTCAGTCTTCTCCACATCTCGTTCGAAATTATTATTCCGTCGTCACTTGGCGTCCGTAAGTCGAATTCAAAATAAAGGCATTTCTCTTAGCTTAATAGTGTATACATTGAACAGTTTTAAATGCATCTAACAATTTGTGCAATTCTATGTCCCTTTCACTGGGTATAATATATGATGGCAAAACATAGAAGGCTTTGAAAATCTCAGAGCTGTGTTTAGATTCAAACGCTGCTTCGCGTGAACTGGCAGTTTATCATATCCCAGGAAGCTTTCTGAAATTTAAATGAAATCGTAATGAAACTGTTGGAAATATGGGCTGCCAGGTAAGCTGCGAAAGGTAGGCGATAAGTAAGGCTGGAACAAAGGACTTCCGCTGGGGAGGCTGGAGCCAACCCGTCTCTTGGCCGAGCGAGCCTTCCCTACATTGTCATGCTGAATACAATAGATTATAGAGTAATACTTGTTTCAGTATTGCCAACTCTTAAAACTTGAATTAAGCGTAAAGCTTCCCTGCAATGAAAGTATATTTTTAACAAACATAAATCCTACAATAATTGTTTACAATCTTAAATTTTAGGCATAAAAGGCAATTTTTTTTTTATAATATATAGTAATTTATAAATGCATTGGATCAAATAAATTAAATCAATATTCCTGTGTGCGAAAAACGCAAAAAAGTTTTCTATAAAATTTAAAAAAAAATAAAAAAGATTACAAATCAATACATCTGATTCATTAATTGATAAAAGGAAATGTTGTTAACTTTTATGATAATTTTAAATCTTTGGCTTCAAAATTAAAAAAAATTGTCCTCATAATAAAAATTAACACCAAAACGCTAGATTTGAAATATATTTTATTTGTTAGAAATTTAAAATTAGCGTATTTAGATATTTTAAAAATAACCGAATTCATCAAATAATATTGTTAAATTCCTAAGTTAATAAAAAATATAGCAATTTGCTATCGTTTAAAATATAACACCAGCACAAAGTTAATATATATTTCCACAATAAACTACAGTATCGTATTATCATTTAAAAAATGAGTACAAATAAAACGAATTTATATCATCAATATAAAACATAGCAAACCATATTTTAATACGACAATATTATATAGAGAAAATCTTGCGTTAATGTTCTGGCCAAACCACATATTCAATACGGCCGATTCTTTTGTAATTTAACGTTTCTCATTTCACTGTAGGTTCATCAATTCATATATATCCAAACTTCCATCAATCCAAAAATACAAAGACTCGAGCGCACCCAATTTCAAAGAAAACCCCGGAACCTCTCATCGTTTTTTCTATTGTTCAGCGCGCGGCTCCAGGCCAGGCCTGGCGCATCTCGGGCTCGTGATGCTAAAGCCAGAGATGCTCTTCTAAGCGAATTATCCAAAATCCAAGAAAACAATGAAAGTTCTTTTAAGCACAGAAATGTTGCCTTCAAACAAAAGCAATCTAAATTTAATTTGTAAGATGAGAATCTGCGTTTAATAATCTAAGAAATAAAATAAAACTAATAATACTTTTTAATTATTCAGTTTAAGTTTTGTCTCTTAGTGTTTGTGGCGAAAATGTTATTTATTCATGCAGAAGGGGTTTTATAATTGTATACCTAAACCGTCATCGATTATCGATCGTAACTATATGTCTTTGACTAATTATAAACTTTTTTGTAAATCATATCTGAAATCCATTAAAATTATAAAACACATTTTTTTATTCAATATTTTAATCAATTATTGGAGGCATAATCTGCACACCCTTGATTAATTTAGAAGCCCTTCTTTGACGTTATTCTAACACTAGTAAAGTCTAGCATAAAAATGTACTAAAACTGACAGTAACGAATTCAACCAATTGCGAAAGCTTCCGTAGATAATTTAAAGTGAAACACACCCGAGGAGGTTCGTCATCACACTTGCGTGTTGGTGCGGCTGCCTTCAGCCCGCACCCGGCGCACCCGGGCTGGCACATCCTGCTCTCGGGGTCAGGGGTGCGAGGGTGCGAGGGTGCGAGGGTGCGAGGGTGCGAGGGTGCGAGGGTGCGAGGGTGCGAGGGTGCGAGGGTGCGGGGGGCGCGCCGCGAGCACTATCCATCAAACGTCAGATACTGTGGAGGCGACGCGCCGGGCGAGCGACGAATTTTCCACGCCACTCTCATGTACACGTTGTCACGGAATACTTGATGAACATATTTTTTTCTAGTATTGCTTCTTAGCATCTTATTTCTTGATAATGATTAAGTACATTTTTTCTAATATTGAAAAATGATTAAAGAAACTCTCAGAAAAATATCATCGTGACTTGTGTGGGATTTGAGAACTCACATCCCCAAGCTTACATGGCCGGTGCATTCCCAATCATACTATCGAGTCACTGGTACTTAGCGAGAATTTATAACAATCATATCCTATAAGTCAGTGCTTCTCAAAGTGGTCCCTACGGACCTCAGGGGGTCTCTGGGATCATTCAGGGGGTCCTTAGAAAATTAAAATCGATTAGGGGTACCCTGAACAATATCAGGGGGTCCGCGCAAGGTTTAATATACAATAAAAAAATTGTGACATATTTTTACTAACATGGAAGTTAAAATAAATAACAATGAATACATTATTAGCAATTTTTACGTCCTAAGTAAAATATAAATATAGACAGATGCATAAAATACAAGTAATAACAGACATCGTGGTGAGTCAGGTAGGTTAATACAGGAACGCAATAGAGTCGATACTTGCACCAACTAGTCTATAATATGAACTTATGTAGTATTTCACCCAGGGTCCATAGGCAAGTTTTGACTATGAAAGGGGGCCCATGGGCAAGTTTTGACTATGAAAAGGGGTCCGTGGGCCAAAAGAGTTGGAGAGCCACTGCTATAAGTGAACCAACGTACTTATTATGCCAAATTAAATATTATGTGACTTGCAATACTAGACTTTTAAACCAAAGTACTGAGTGAAGCATTTAAATCCGATCTGGATATTATTAGTTTTAAAGTCTATTTAATTTAGCCAATACACGCACTTGTTAAATTGATTTTTGTTTTTGTGTTTTTGATTGATGAAATATTGATTTTTGTGAAGACCGTCTCACAGTAAGTACGATTTTGCCTTTGCAGGTTTTATTGATCAAAAATGATTAAGTATATTTTTTCAAATATTGAAAAATGAAAATCTTATTTCTTCTTTTTGACAACACATTGAAGACAATTTGAATATTCTCATTTCATAAGCGTAATTATTTTTAAAAATCTATACTCAATTTTTATAAAATGGACGAAAAATTTGATTCAATATATCAACAACAAAAAAAGTAGATCATCATCTTCTTCGAGTATCTCTCTTCAGAGGAGGTTGATGACCATGTCACTGAACACACATTTATCCTGGGGCAGCTTTACTAATACCCTCGACAGCTATTGACGCAAAGTTTATTCATTACAATGCTCTTTTTTCCCTGGGCAACTAGCTGTTGTAGGCTATGTTTACTGTTTCGAAAAATATGATCAAAACAAGAGGCTACGCGTTTTGACCATCGTCAGAAGTTCTCTTACTTTGCGCATGTGAATCAAAATTGATTATAATATCTACTTTTTAAACACAAAACCTCACCATCATTCCTATATTATGTTAGCAAATTACAGCTTAATTCTATTCTTCTGGTTGCCCTCATCACAAAAAAAACCTTCAAGCGAGCAAAAAAGAACTCCAATCCACCGTCTCTCACGAAAATGAATATTTCATTATTTACAATTTCTTGCTCTGTTAACACCGAACTGATTTTTTCAATTAGCCAAAAAACCATAGGGAAACTCTTAGAAGAATTCCGCCCCAAACGGTCGGAGATAAATAATTCAGTCGACCTTTTCAAGCAAAAAGCCGTATCTTAGTTCCGTAAAAACAAAGCAAATGCCTTCTCATAAATACGCATACCGGAACATATCCCGAAACTGAAATATTTTTGTACGTTTCGGAGAGTATTCGTAACTTTTATCCCACGCAAAGCCTAGGAAGATCGCTTAGACATGATCGCCGTGTAATCTGTGAAATGCTTGGGGATAAATTCAGAGGAACACCTTCCTTAGCATCAGATAGACTCTTCTAAATTGCCTCATCTATTTTCAATCAAAACAAACAATAAAACTTCAATGTAATAACACTTAGGGCGCCGACTGATAAATGCTTCACGAGATTCTAATGACACAATCTCTCGTCACCCACCAAAGGGAAGCAACTCAATGCTTGAAATATAAATGAAATACTTTCATACCTCAATGGTTATAAGCCAATTTGAGTTCAGAAAGTGCAATTTAATATACATAATATATATATATTTAATTCATTTGATTATATTGAAAAATAAATCAACGATTAATGTTATCAATAAAAGAAGGATAAAATTTTCATGAGCGATTGAGGATGTTACATATAAGTCTCATTAATTTTATTTTAATCAATAGTTTGAGGTGGTTAATTTTGAAACAGCTTTTATTTACACTGGCCCTTTTACAGCTTTCTACTGCTAGGTTTTGATATAAAATTATGTATCTACATCTTTAATCGCGGTGACATAATTGAAATATTCCTCTTCGTTTATTTTTGCCGGTAACTCGGAAATCAATTATTTTGAATGGAATGATTTGGTATGTACTTAAGCTTATAAAAATTACAATTCACTTATACGAAATCGCAGAATATATTAAGCAACTCATTTAAATATTTTAATGGGCTAAGAATTCGTTGTAAAAATAAGCGATGAAATTATAATAAAATTTGTTAATTTTATTTACTTAGAGGCTTTGATGTAATAAAAACTGGTATGAAATAAATTAGGCAGATGAAATGATAATATTTATCATTTTAAGAGTCTTTTCACAGAGGAAATTTCTCCGAGTGGTTATCATTTGTTTGGGATGGCTGTACTCCAATCTGTTCCCAAATTCTGAAATACAAACTTTAAATAAACCACTTAATTTAATGGTGGTTGTCTGTGAAAATACGATATGATTCGTCTTACTAACAAGAAGTAACTCACGGCCATCTGTAAGATCTTTATAAACTAAAGCTAAGAAAAATTTAACTCCAAAATATAGTTAATATCGTTCCTATGTAAACTAAAAATAACTAAAATATTAATTGCTTATTAAAATATAAGTGAATACTTTCTTTTTATACTTTCAGCAATACCTATCAAATTTGAATAAAAAAATAATAGTATTACTATGAGAAACCACCCATCACTTTTTTTCATATATAAATCAAGTTACTTTAAAACTTTTAATAACCTTTTCCATCGTCTGAATTAAGTTTATTCACAATTTTTTTTCGTTTTCTCTTTACGATAATTTATAACAATTTTAAATATTTAATTAGTGTAATTTTTTCATATTTTCCATTGCGTGTTCTTAATAAAAAGGATATCACCATTAGAATCTACATAAGAAATCAATAAATAAATTGCCTTTTCTCAAGTACTACCAGTTCTTGCATTTCACCAAAGTATCGGAATTTATTTCTCATGTTTATCTCTAGACAATACATCAGTAAATTCTTGTCTAAATAAATTTCCCCGAATCGCTTTTTATTCCTCTTTAGACTTCAAAACTAAATTTCCAAGAGATCCACAACCGCGCGGCTGCATTCTCCATACAAATCCGTTTTCCTGCTGGGAAGTGTACACAGAGTGATGTTGGAGCACTTTGGAATAAATGTGAAAGCATCGCATGCAGATCGTTTTCAATACAATTGATACGACAATTCGTGTATTGAAATACTTCTCGTGAAATGCACCAGAAAAAACGATGATTTAAGCACTGTTTATCAAGATGGAGAGTCTACAATCTTTATATATTAGATTACTAAAAAGTTGCATCTGCGACTACACACACACCTGCTGAATATTATGAATTTCATTGTATGTCAAGGGTAACGAAATTTTATAAGTGTTTAAAAAAAATTTATGGTTAAATCGAGTAAAAATCTGCTATGTAGATTTTTAAATTCTATGTCTCGCAAATAAATACCGGTAACTTTTTCAAAGTACAGTGATTATTCTTGGTTATATAGATTTTTTCTATTGGCAGATTTCATACCATCAGAAGATTAATTATTTTATTTATTATTTTTCGCGTTTATTACATCTCCTTCTTTTTGTAATCTCACCTGTTGAAGATCGACAAAAATATTTTTGTCTTTTCACCAACCTGCGCGACTCGTAGCAATGAAGTTGAACCAGGAATGTCGAACTTTTAGGGAAGTTTCTACAAAGAGTTGTACATGTATAGAAAAATATTTAAATATACACTGTTATTAAATATAAATATTGGATTGTGGTATCAAAAAATTGTTATAAATAAATTTCCGCATCTTCAATGTATAATAAAATAAACGGTTTTTTTTTGGTGAAAATGCGGTAGTAACGGTCGCCTCTAAACTAAATATTGGTTTTTCTGTAGGTTTATATAAAGAGAAAAAATAAATAAATTGAAAATATTTGTATTCCCAAAGTCTTATCAACGGAGAACATTGTTTGATCTAGAAACCCAAAAGAAAAGAACCCTCGTATTTAAGCATTTCTTTTTTATAATAATACAAACAGTTTGCATAAATTAACGTTGATATTTCTGAACTTAACTCCAAACCGCATCTCATTTGCATGCATAACATTATTTTTATAAAGCGACGGAAATCGAGCAAGAAACCCGCAGGCGGCGGAGTCCGGCAAGAGAAGTCTTTAGACTGGATTTCCATAAAGAAATAAGTACTTTCTGAAAGTTTGTAGAGTTCCCACGAGTGGCGTTGACATGAAAAGATCTCTCTTTCCCTAATAATAATCGAGTGATTAATTAAAAGATTAGACTTCATTAACGGCTTATTAAGAGACAGCTAAAAGTTTTGTAATGTGAAAAGTTTCATGCTTTGTGTTTTATGTCGTAGTAATAATAAATTGTAGCTGAAATATTCCATTATATTTATAATACTAGATTTTATGTAATGTTAGATTATATTTCATAATAACTTCTCAATGAAAGCGGCACTGCAAATCGTTTGATTTAACAGAAACTTTTTTAGAATATTTATAAATTTAATCTAGAAAAAAAACTGTTTTTGTTGTTTAATAGACTATCAGAGCATAATTAAAAATAAAAAAATTCAATGAGCTTGTGATGGTGGAAATATCCAAAAGTATTATCAAACATCGTAATTACAAATTTGGTGAATATTATCACATTTTTCAGAAACGTGGATAAATATTGGAATCAATTCGATGCCCTTTCTTGCATAACAGACTAAAAATGTTTATGCTAACACTTATGCAGTACTTTAGAGAAGGTAACAACATTTTCGTTTTGAAAAAAAAACATATTTCAATTTAATCGTATTCAAAATATCAAAAGATGGTGTCCTCACAGTTATCAATTAGTTAATATTTATTAGTCAGCTTTCTGACAGCAAGACTCATGCACATTTAATTTATTCCCTTTCCATATGGATTTGCCTTACGGCACTGTGTTACGTAAGCCTTAATCCGGGGGTTATACAATGTGCGTATTATAAGGCGGCGTCTTTAGTTCAATATAAAATAAATCTTTCAGGCCATATAGCACAGTACCGGCTGGTGTAAATTTTTTAGGGTTGGAGAAACTAATCAGTGGCGACAACCCCTCGCGCTTGTAAGGACCGCCGACACTCTTGCGTTTTTTTGGTCAAAGTGATTTATAATATTTTCCAACTTTTGTTTGCTTGCTGACAACCGATGTTTTTTTCTATTACTGCGAAAACACGTTTTTAATGACATAATGAGTTTTTTTAATGTATTCAAAGTTTAAAATATTCAAATTAATTTGTCTGCAGCCTGAAAAGTATAAAATATAAAAGTATAAAATATATACAAAAATGTAAGTAGAAAGGCATAGTTTATTGCATTAAATTATCTGTTGTTTTTGGCGTTATTGAATTGTTTTTACAATGAATTAATTAAAAAGTCATCATACATGCTTTTTATTATTTCATATGAAATCATAGTTTGTAGCCAATTCATACGCCAATATTTATTTCAGAAATAATTTATTTTTATCAAGCGTTTAATCACTAGATGCAAATATTTTCAGTAGTTACATTACCTTGTGCTAAATATTCAGATTTCAAGATTTCTTAGAGTGAATTTATGCCGGCCATAATTGTGACATGTACGCAAACCCTCCGATCGTCTCGGGAATTGGCTGAGCCACAAAGGGCAAGGCGGTTCTGGGGTACTCCGTGTTAGGAGTCATTAGGAACCAAAGGTCCTCTCGCATTCCGTTGCAGGGTTCAATACTCCCCTAATAACCACCCGGGTGGTCCGCACCCCGGCGGACTTCTCTCAAGATTTATTCTCGCCACAAACTATCTTCCCGTTTTACAGGCCTCTAAGTCACAGTAATGGAAATTTATAATATGTGAATACGTGGTTGAACTACTGAATTTTGAACATGAATAATATTATTTAGGTCGTAAGTATGATTTTAAAGTATTGATCTACAGTTTATCGAATAACTCTTTGAATATATATTATTCAATTACGTAATGATCGAACTTGAATATCCAACTGTCAACTTCCCAAACTTTGGATAGCTTGCGCAACTTTACTTTGCTAAAGAGTAATAAACGCTGTATCAGCACGAGAATTTAAATTTAGTTATTAAAAAATCTTTACATCTTACCTAAACTAGAAAAAAAATTTGGCTGCGTTATAATTTTCAAAGCTAAATTAATTATTCCCAGCCGATAATTAATATTATCGTCGATTGGAATAAATTAAAACGAATAATAATTCACTAAAAAGAAAAAATTATCAATATACGCAAATAAAACAACACAAAAAACTGAAATATAAAATAGCACAATTTAAAGAGAGAAAAAAATATTCGTTGAAACGTGGTTATTTCAAGTTTGCTAACTCTCCAGATTATTTTAACTCAACTCCCACTGTAAATAACTAAAACTTGATAACAAAAAAACTTATAAATTTATGGCATATCCAATTTAGAAAGTTCCTCAGAGCTATTCAAGAGCAAGAATTAATTTATATTACTTAAAATCTAAATCTCGGGTAGTAACTTATATAGGCACCCGTATATAAAATTGTATATTTTTCTTAGCATTCCGGTATGAATTGATAACTCAATTAAGTATGACGTATTATTTTTAAACTCCCAACAAACAACCATTAACATGGAAAAAATACATTATGTCATATTTAATGCCCAGCACAAGCATTAAAGCTATGTTGTGAAATTTATTTCGTTACAATATCTGGAAAAATGCAAAATAAAACAGCTTTCAATGGCCGCTATAATTTCTCCGATATCAATCTAGCAAATGTACATTTTGTATTGTGATAATTTTCGCCGATAGCGTGAACCGGAAAATCTAAAAAAAAACGCATTTCTACTTTTTAATACAGCAACACCGATTTGGTAATAATGCTTTCGACGCTCGTCAGTCTCATTTTTTTTATATTTTCCCTCTGAATTCTACCCGATAGGGTTTTTTAAGGAAAAGAAAACATTTTCTCTCTCATGGCGTGTCAATCCGGAACGAATGACTTGACAGGCCCGTGAGTGCGGCGTGCAAAAAACAAATTTACCGAATTTCTCGCCCAAAACCTCTGGGCGTATTGGATTATTGTACACCCATACGATTGATAGATTTAAAAATATAATTTATCAATCTTTCACCGCGCAAACACGAGAATTGTGTTTCCGCGTTTCGTTTTACTTGTACCTTTAATTAATTCTGCTTGTTTAAAAAGCTGCAATAAAAAAATGTTATCAAAGCGATACATACATTGTTTGATTTAGTATAACTTTCTAAATCGATTCCCTTATTGAATAATAATTAAAAATATATCAAACACTGTTAATTAAAATTAATTAAAATTTCTTATCACGAATTTGGTTGTTTAAAATGCTTTATTGGTACAGTTCTTCGTAGTCGACGATTTAAACTACTTGTCGTTATGTGTTTGATACTTAACTGGAGTATTTCAGTTCAATATTATTTTCCCCGTTAATGGTCTGCGGTCCCTCGTCTCTCCAGCAAGACATTTCTATTTCGGTCACTCTGTTTATCCGAAGAATTTCAAGGATGTTTACACCCACATTTCAAAACCCTCATTCTTTTGTGATAGTTTTGGGTTCAGCTTCGAAGCCTTCTTTGTGTACCGCAGAAAAATATCGACAATCTTAAATGTATATGTGTATAATATAATTTATTTTGTTATTACACAATTGTAATTTTCACGTATTTACTATATATAAGCATACTTGTTTCTCTGCTAAAATATAAAATCGTGATTTTAATAATATTAACACATTTATTTATGAATAAACAATGATACATAGTACGTAAGCCTGAATATAAAAGCTGTTAAATCCTTTTACGCGAGAACATATTTAACGTGAGTATCGTGTAATAAAATATGAGTATTAAAATAAAGGTACTAAAACTACTTTATTTACTAAGCAAATGTTGGTTTTTTTTTTTTTTTAATAATAAATAATTTTACCTAACCTGCACAAGTGGGGATTTGAGCTCTTGACATTTTAAAAAATGTAAAAGATGGAATTTATCTCTGTTCGTGAAATTCCTTCACAACAATAAAACCTAGTAAAAATATAACATTATACCAGCACCAGACACTCTCCATAATAATATCACGGTTGAGACTCGCCAGGTGCGTGAAGAGTTATTAGAGACGCCTCGAGCAAGCCGTGCGTCCAAATGAAATCCTTAAGATGTTTATACTCTCCACTCACTTTACCACCTCGCCCCACGTGTGTTTCCTTTGATACGGGAAGCCGGGGCTGGGCTTGCAGAGTTCTGTTCGCGAGCAGGCTGAGATGGGACTTATTTTAAGTCTCTTTGATAAGATTTTTTTTATATTATACTTTTGTATAAAAACATATCGAGTATTGATTTTTTATTTTCCGAAGCTATTTTATATTGAAAATTTTAATTTTATTTTGTATCTAGAATATATAAGATATTCTGTATATGAGCGATATTTTAAGGTTTCCAATATTTCGATTCTTGTAATCAAGAATTTTTAATGTAAGATTTTACGATGCCTGGGAGTTAGCGCACCTCTCCGAGCGCGTGCAGAGTCGCAAAGCAAGCGGTTCCAGCTTGAGGACGTCGTTTATATAAAAAATAACAGGTTTTCTATATTAAAAAGTCATTTTTATTGAAATATTTTATTAAAACCAAAAAGCATTATAATAAGAGTCTACTCATTCAACTTCACAAATATAAAGTAGCTTTTAAAATAAATACAAAATCCTGATAGCTAACTAGAATTAATTAAGTTTTTTTGTCATAAAATTTAAATGAATCAGATAAAATTTTAATTTATTATATCATCATTAGTTTAATATACAAAATATCACGTTTTCTATATCCAAGTATAAATATGATTTTGAGAAATCTATTTTATTATTTAACAACATGTACATATTTAATGTCTAAGGCGATTTGTTTATTACTTACTTTTAACTTCTATTATATATTTTGATTCAATCACAAATTAAAAAATATCGTACGTTTCATGAAGGTTTCATATCATAAAAGTACTGAAAATCAGTCAAATTTTTCTGAAAGATTAAAAAAAAGCTACATTTTAAAATCACTCATAAAATATAAATATAAAATTTAACGGACAAATAAATTATAAGAAAAAATAAATTCAAATTATTCTATTGCTATGATTTCCATTTCTTATTCAATTCCCAAAATGTTTACTAATGTATATTATTTTTTACACAATTTTACAATCTCCCTTCTATATTTTATTATATAGTAACTTAAAAGTATTATTAAAACGATCCTCAATTATCATTCTCCGGTGCAGAAATAAAATGTTTTTTTCGAGAGCAAACCTCATTGTTATCCTAATTGTTAATTTTAACTTATACGCATGTACCTGTTTAAGTATTTTTTCGTGTTTATTTTAGGAGAAAATAATAATATTTGCAAAAAAAACCACTAAAAATATTAGCCACCTGCATATTGATTTTAACTGCCCAATTTTTTTTTAATAAAGATTAAATAATTATTTATTAAATAGTATTGATATACACATAAATTATTTTTGTTAAAACTCTGACCAAATCCGGTCACTTTGTAAGATTAAACTTGTACAAAGAAATGTATTGTCACCTTTATGCAAAACTTAGAACTAGCAAATGAAGAATAACTCAACATTTTATAACATATTTTGTTGTAAATATTTTAAAAGTCCTGTTATTTACAATATTTATAAAGTGTTCACTTTATGTGAATCCAAACTCATCGCTGTCTTCTTCGCTCCAGTGACCGGAATCGACGGGAACCTTAGGCTTCGTCTGTTCGCTGGGAGTTGGCTTCTCTCGCTGGCTCCGGCTCTCCCCGTCCTTGCCGGCTGACGGCCGCTGAGGGCCGCCATTTTGTTTGGGTCATATCTCCAAGATGGCTTCCTGGTCTCTCACGCTGGGAGAAGCACCCATGCTTTGGTGGTTGCTGCTGACTGCTGCAGGGAATGTGTCGTCGAGCACTTCAGTCAAGTCATCGTACCTATTGAAGAAAAACCCACAATAATTTATCATACTTTTCTATTGATACTGGATAATAAATCGACGAAACTGAAAGTTCTATTTTTGCTTTTTTGCGGATTGAAATAAAATATCGAGATCTTTTCTTATCCGCGGTCCTTTATTATTGAGGAACAATCTTCGGCTGAAACGAAAACTTATTTTTAGGGGAAAAACACTTCGCGAAACCAATGAGATCTAATATTTAAAAATAGTCTTTGTGTTTTTCCTACAATGTATATATACAACCTTCGTAATATACGAAAATATAAGATTTCTCTTTCAGGCAGGCTTTGTTTTCAGAATTGAATTAATTCATCATTAATTAATTTTCGTTAATATAAAAGTTGCTAATTAGTTACAGCGATGCAAAAGTTTACACGAAAATAATTATCCGTGCTTTGTGAATCAAAAAATCATAAGAGAAACTCAAAACAAAATCAAGGTTCGAAATGATAAAACGAGTAGCATTTTGCATGCCGCAATTTAATTTGCCATAATTTAGCATTTGAAATTCATTTGATTGAAAACAACATTAATTTATATATATTTTGGTCACAAAGGGCTCCCAATTTGTTTATGAACAAAACTATGCGAAACAATGCCACGCTTTAATTCCATAAATTCATATGCAGATGCATTTAATTTCGGAAGTTTGTTAGGATTGCACACTTTTAATTGAATTGATTTGGTGCTCGAATATTCTCAAAGGACCCAAAAGCTTGCCTGGCTTATTTTATTTTAAAACCGACACAGTTCTGATTTAAATAAACGTAATTAATTGGTGCTTTAATTTACATTTAGACAGAAAGAGGTTTTGTTATTTTCTATGGTATTATTTTATTATATTAGATCATAAATTTGGCACTTTAACAAGTAATAAGAAAATTTCATCTCTGCGAAGAGAAAATTAATTGACACTTATTGTTGTTGATCTGTAATTAAAGTAGAAAAGCTTACCATTTTGATTAAAAGCCAGAATATGTTCGTGGTAAAAGTTCAATGATCTATTCAAAAAACAACGAAACAAATTTTGATAAAAGCAGTGAGCTTAGCCAATGTGTCTGTATTAATTTATTATTAATGCCAAAAAATTCCAAAAGGTCTTAAAAAATATAACATATATAGTATTTTTACTCTAGATAATAAATCTTGAAGAATTCGTGCCACACTTGACTTTTTTACTGTGAAATTAATCTTAAATTATAGAAATTTCACAATATTCAATACGTATGCTGTATATTCACATATTCCAAATTTCAAAGCGAATCGGTAAGCAATGAGCTGGATAGTAAAAAAAACCACATGCTTTCAGAGAAGTGCGCTCAGGCCTTGGTGTAACAACCCTGGGCAGCATGCCAACAGCCTTGATGATAGCTCGTCAAAGCACCCTCAATATAAAAATAAGCATTGTCAATTTTAAGCGTATTTTTTCGACATGTTATTTTTTTGAATTTCCCCTTGAGGAATATGTAAATGTCTCGAAAGAGTTTAATATTATTTTTGAAATATGTGTTTGGCTTACGAGTACTTATACAAGCATTAACATACAACATGAAACAACTTATATTTTCTTGACACGTGAGTGATTAGGAATGAGTCAAGTTTTTTTTTTAGTATAAGATACTTGTACAGCTGTGCGTTGTGTTTTGGTTCAACTGAAAGAAAACACTTTTTCATAATTAATCAGTGGCGATAGTAGTTTAAAGGATCGGTAATGGAGTAATAGAATGGAAATGATTGTGGAGGGATGTGCTCTGAAAGTACCTTGTCGAGGTGAGGAGGCTCCTACTATTGTTTATGTAGCCTGCTGCAGAAGGAGTATCAGATCTAAACGCCTGAGCTTTGTAAGGAAATGATTATATAATAATGCTATTGGGCAGCAATATAAAACTGCCGTGTAAAAAGACCCGAGGAACTACATGAACACTAGCTTAGCATGAGTATATGAGGGCGGTCCGATAAGTACTTAACCTACAAAAAAAACGAAAATATTGGAAAAGTGACGATTTATTTATTTGACCCAGCGATGCTCCAACTTCTTTAACCCATCTGAAAAATAAGTTTTCTCGAGGTCTGCAAAGTAGGCCTTCCGTGGCGGTAATGACCTCCTCATTCGATTTAAACTTCTGCCCGGCGAGTGACTTTTAGTGAAAAAAAAATTGCATGGGGCCAAATCTGGAGAATACGGTGAATGGGGGAGCAGTTCGTAGTGCAATTCGATCAATTTAGCCGTGGCGACGGCGGAGGTGTGAGCCGGTGCGTAGTCATGGTGGAAGTGCACTTTTTTCTTCGCCAAATGGGGCCGTTTTTTCTGCAATTCGGCGTCGAATCGGTCCAATAATTCGGCATAGTAGAGCCCTGTGACCGTTTTGCTCTTCTTCAGGTAGTCAATGTAGATCACAACTTGTGAATCCCAGGAAACGGTGGCCATCACCTTTCCGGCAGATAAGACAGTCTTCGCCTTCTTCGAAGCACGTTCGCCTCGTGAAGTCCACTGTTTCGACTGTTCCTTGGTATCTGGTGTGTATTAGTGGATCCATGTTTCGTCGACGGTCACGAAACGACGCAGAAACTTCTTCGGATTGCGCTTAAACAGCGTCAAACACTAGTCCGAAGTGGTCTCACGGTTGCACTTGTTGTCCGGAGTGAGCAAACGCGGCACTCATCGCGCTGACAGCTTTCTCATGCCCAAAATTTCATGCAGGATATGACCCACGCGGCTTCAGCTATACTAGCACCATCGAGCGGTGAGGCTAAGTATTTATCAGACCGCCCTCGTATGCTCAGTGAAATGGTCGATATTCTCTTCTGAGGAGAGACACTCGGTGAAGAATAAGATAGTAGTTTGAATGTGATGTAACTCCTCACCTGTCTCCTCCGCACTCGCTGGCGGCGTCTGTGACCAGGTGGTGGTGCTGGTCCGGCAGCAGGGGGCGACGGGAGGGGCGCGCCTGCAGAGCGGCATGGAGGGCAGCCAAGCCCAGCAGCTGCGCCCCGGCGGCCCGTGCCAGCCAGATGAGCCGAGGCAGCAGCAGCAGTGCCAGGCCCCCTGCCACGTATGGAGGCACCCGCCGCCAGCCCCGGCAGCACGTCACGGCGTCCCAGCAGCGCAGCAGGGACGTGTACTCATTAGGGCTGCAAATAATAAATAGTTCACATTTATACTACCGAAAATAAAATACAACCAAATTCAAGTCATCTGTTAACACACACTGAAAAAAAAATTAAAAATAATATATATATATTTATACTTGTGTGTGTAATATCCTTTGAATTAGTTCTGACTTTAGGCGTTTCAATTACTTGGATTCCTGACCATTCCCTTGTAGTAAATACCGCTAGTACACATTTAAATGCAAGTAGTCACACTTCACAGGGTTGTGAGGCCGAGGGGATGGGGTGGGACGCGGCGGAGGCTGTCGGTGGCCACGTGACCGCCGAGCGGACAAGTCCCTCGAGTGAGGGAGGCGATACAGAGCATGACCCTTCTCAATGGAGGAAGGCGATCGGAAGTATTGTATGCGGAAGCCAACGTTGTATGAACTCCGTTGTAAGTACTTGAGAAGCTTTGCTAAATATAGAAAAGCTAATCAATTTAGGAAAACGCTATAAATTATTCTGTGAACAATAAATAATTATATACATTTGTTATGTATCGCCGATTTTGTGATATATCCTGTTGTTTCTTTTATATATCGGAAATTTATTTTTTATTTAAACTCGAAAATAATATCATTAGTGTGCAAAAATTTTGTATGCAGATATATTTATTTATGCGTTGTTTGTTGACAGGTGTCTTGTTGAAAGATAATTTAATTGTGATATAAAAAGATGGGCTACTTATTTAATGAACTAAAAAAATTAAAAGACGAAAAAATACTAAAATATCTGAAAACAGAATATTCTACACGAAAATCGCAATTAAAAGATTCTTATCATTATGAAATGAAAGCTTTATCATAGGCATCTCTTTAATCTTTATCAGAATTTTTCGTTATTTAAACGAAATAATATTTTTTAATTATTTTATATGTTTAAGTGGACAGTGAAGGTGCATGAAAGTTTTAATAAAATCGGTAAAATGAAAAATTAATATGGAAGCACTTCTCAGCACTAGTAAAAACATCGACCGACACGCGAAACATAACTTCAAGTTAACTTACTAAAAATTAAAATTATAATCTATTAGATTATTTGATACTAAAAATATTTTAATACTAGATAGATATTTAGAAATGCTTAAAACAATATCGTTGATAATTAAATTTTGTAGGTATCACACTGGAAATTTCCAACAGTTCGCAGTAGGCTGAGCACGTGGAGTCAATTAGTAGCGCGTGAAGAACTCTGTGCATGAAAACAGCCTGAAATTACAAACATAAATTCAACACTTGAACTCAAGAATATTATCTGACCCTTCTTTCAGCGGAACATTAGCAGCCATAACGAGAAAGCTCACACTCAACTAAATTTAACGAAACAACCCCCGAGCTTCTCTAGAAACCTTCAACCCTTTGTAATGTAGTACTATTTCATAATAATATTTCAGTTTTGATGTTGATTTAGCAGTTCAATTCTTTTTAATCGTGTGACTAGAATTATTGATATTGAAACCTACAATCAAAAATTTGAAATTTCTTACTCAGTGACTCAAAATCAGAATAAAATTACTTGATTCTTTGTTGACAAATACAGTATCCCGATACTCTCGAAGATAATAAAATAAAATATGCTTTACATCTACATGTAGTGACAAAGCTCGTTTTTAATATTGCAGACAATTTTCTCCAGAATGTTGGTTCAATAAGTAACAATTTTATTATTAGGTTTCATTTTGGATGTTCCTCGCCTCGCATATGGCGATCCGGACAGTCTGAAATTCAGTGAGTTAAGCGTCATTTGGCAAGGATTCTTGGCTCTTCTGCCTGCAGTTTAGGGGATGTAACGGCGAGTATCAAAGTAACTACCCACTGTTATTTCACTATATTTTGTCTAGTATGACAATTTGAATCTTAAAGCGAATTGCAGTCTTAAAGTGATTGCAAGTGGATGTACCATCGTCTTACATGAATAAGAAATATTTTTGAACATCAAAGAACCTGTTAAATTTATATCAATATTTATACATCGTGAAACATACAAACGAAAATGTCGGTGTCTGTTGAAGTTTTAATGTGAATGACCAAATTTTGAAAAGGAATTTAAGAGATTAATATTTAAAGAAAATATCATTCAATATCAGTATTTTTGTTTTATTGTCTAAACATAATGGATACCATAGTAAATAGATTTTTATTGCCCGCAATATTATGTTAATAATATTAATAATTTTATAAAATAACTGTTTATATAAAAGCATTTGAATGTAAATATTAAAAAAACTTTCCAGTGAATTGAATAGGAAAATCTGAAAAGAACGCTCTTCAGAAGTTCTGATGAAATTGTATTTTTTATAAAACTTTTACTTGATAGAAATAATTCATGATTTTTGACAGTCAAATTTCAAAATATTATTTAGAAAACAAGAATAAATGTTGCCGGGTCATTTTGTGGAAAAACACCAATCCAGCAGAAAGCGTGAGTTTTTTTTATCAGATTATGCATTGACGTGTATTATATTATTTCTGATATCAAAAACTCAAGTTACCATGCAGCAAAAAAAAACCTTTTTCTTGTGTTCAAACATAGAGTATGTATAATGGAAATCACTTCAAAATAACATTAAGAACCCAGCATCGAAAAAAGATTGAAAAATAAGCTCGGCCTAAGGAATATAACGGGATCTGAATTACTGTAGGTAGCTTTGTTTGTGTTTTTGTTTAACATATCTACAACCGAATCCGAATTCATTCTTCTGAACCTGAACATAGATTTGGGTAACAAGTTTCCGTGTTTTATAAAAATGTTGATCGCGTTCAACTCTTCGTAGATTATTGCATCACAACCTATTTTTTTACTAAATATTTGCCGGATTTTATTTTCATAATGTAAGTGGACATTGATTTTAAGAAACAATATTTTTATATTTTCTAATAAATATTTCAATTTAAAATATTATATTTGATTCAACGCGGACTTCAAAAAAATTGTTGTTTAAAAGTTTATTTTGTCTTATAAATCGTTTTCATACATTTTTGAACTATTTCAAAAGTAGCACTTTAGCCCAAAAACTACATTATAATTTATTTTTTTTAAATATATAAAAAGACTCAACTGATCACTGATTTAGGAAAAGGCTGATTCATTAACTGGGTATTCCGTATCACGTTTGTGTCGTCGCGTTGTCATCCAAACAAACAGTGGAGGCCACACACAAAGAGCTCGGCTATAAACCAGTTTTACCGACATTTACCTAGTTTTAAATAATGCGAACGCACAGTCAATACTAATTAATGGAATAAACAGGAAGTGACGTGAAGACTCCTAATTTTCAGCGCGGCCCACAAGAGCCGAATCGTGTTTACTGAAATACAAAGCTCGCCTAGACAAGTGAAATGGAGCATGGAAGGCTAGACTTTAACCCTTTACCCTTTGACGCTACTAATGAGTCAACGGTAGCTTTTCCCGATACAATCTCAACTAACAGACATGAAGGGTTCTTTTGAACATCATTATTGTAGTCAGAGAAAACTGACATGATGTCATATCACTGAAAATCAGTAAACTACTGTTATTACAACAAAGGTAACAAAGATATGCGAATATTGTTATTTTTGTTGTTTGTTTGATTTGTACAGGAAGATAAATGCGTTGCGTAGTATTTACTGACTGATTGCAAAACTTCGCATGAAAAGCAAATATTTCTATTAATATTTCTTTCACAATTTTAGTTCAGCAAATTTAAATACACATTTTTAAATTATAATACATGTAGAGATAAAAGAGCAAAAACATATAATTTATTATTTCATAATTTTATTTAGTTTAATTAGTTTAGCAGTCGCTTTAATTATTCAATGACATATTTTTTCTAATCAGTGCAATTGATTATTAAATATTAATTTATAACAACATTCTTAGCGTATAATTGTTTATATTTTAATTTCAATCAAAAATTACGTCTATAAGCTTGAGATTCAATAAATACTTCGTTATTCTAATTTTTGTTTTTTTATATACGAATAAATACTTTGAAATTTAAGTACATTGTAATATGCAGAATTTGAAGAAGCGAGATTTACAAAATTAAAGCTTTCAGTGTTCATTAAAGGTTAAATAAATAATACTTGTAATGAATATTATGGTATAATTTGAATTTCCGCACAGCGTGTCAAAATAATTTGAACATATCCGCGTGGTTGTAATATTATATTATTAATGTATGAATCCAACATAAAATCGATAGCTGACATACAGCTCAGCTCGCCAAGCCTGTGCTCTCAGGATAAAATTGGGAATATCAATATTGGCTTAAGGAAGAATTAATGACAAATAATGTTTATTTAACCGTAAACACACAAGGATCATTTCTATTGTGTGTAAGAGGTCGTGAAGTAATCAAAATCGTGTCATTTAATTAATGATAATTAAATAATTTATTTTTGGTATCAAAACAAAGTATCGCTTATTATTACAGATGTGACAATGTTAAAATAGCTCCCTTCAATATATAAAATTTCCCCACGAGTTGTATTTTATGCCAAATACTTTAAATTAAAATAACGCAAAAAAGGAGCAATTATTGTCACTTTTTAGCACTTGGTAAAAAAAGAAAACAAACATCGCATTTTGTCGGAGAGCCGCGAAGGCATTGTTTTTATGTTTGCACACTGACTTTATATTTTCAATAAATTGGCCAAAAATATCTCGTTAGTCTGGGCCGGTGGACAGACGCATTAGGCTAATAGCCCAAACTTTGGACTGAGATTTAAAAAGGGGGAGAGAACTCTGAGTTGTAAATTTTCTTGGAAGTCTGAGGGTTGTTTGGGTTCAAACAAATTCCCAAGTTATTAGACACACCGGTAATACCGAACTATCGCTGAAAACAAGCGACCCTAGAATCATAGAGATAATGGATTTGATATTTACTAAGATTAAACTTGGAAACTGTAACTATTGTTGTATTACATTATTATGCTCAAATGGAAATACAAACATATAACTGCTTAATATGGAGTTTACATAGGAAGATCATTTCCTATAAACCTATGGAGCTTTAATAGTTCATGAAAAAATGGTATTATATTTTGAGGAGGTACTTCACTATTGCAAACAATTGGCATGTTAATATAATAGTATTTGCTTCGGTTAAAACGCGAAGTCAGATTTTTTATTGTATTATTTTCAGTCTCTTTGCTCAAACCCAGCACAGCCAAGATAATACAAACATTTTGTTTATATAAGGCTTATCTCGTTAAAAATAAAAAAAATTCAAATCTTTCACATAACTTTCTTTCTGCGCCATTTTCCTTTTCCTTGTAATCTTTATTTAACTTATCTTTTCATACACTTTTATAAAAGTAACTTCTTAAATAAAGAAGTACTTGATTACTTCCTTCTGTACTATAAGCTGGGATAATATTTATCGCATTGCTTACTCTTCTTGAAAATTCATGTGCTCTTTTTAATAAGTAAAAATCAATGTAAGTATTTAATTTTTAAAGTACACTGAGAGAAAACTTTACATTTCCTAGAAAAATATTAATTGAACAATTCTGGTAACAATAGCAATATCAACCGGTACAGGTACACACCCCTATTTTCCCATATTTTAATTATTATACTCCAAAGCTCTGGTAAAAACATTTTATATTAGATAAGTGCTATTTTTTTTACGTGTGGAAATAAGCACTCTTAGTATATTTTATTCAATAAATGCTCTTGAATACATATATAAATTCAGGTTTTATATTTTCAATCTGATGTATGTTTTTTATACATTGGATATTATTTGAAAATTCTTGTTTTTATATAAAATACATTTGAATCTTATTATTTCCGTAAAAAAAATTAGGTTTCAAACTAGTTTTCGACAAGGGTTCTTATTATCTGATCGGACTGAAATTTTACATGAATCTCTTTATGACCATGTGACCCAATTGACTCGCCCAAGTAATATATAATATCATTAAAATTACAATTTATTTAAAAAGCTACTTTATTACTAGTAAAAGGCTCACACATCAATTCTTGTTTGAAAAATGTACTGTAATGAATTTCAGGAGTAAAAATCAATTTATAATAGTTATTTAAGCTTCAATCTAATGTTTAATTACAGAAATTAAAACAAACGCATTTTTGTATTTTCAAATTGTTGGTAAGAAAATAAACGTAAAGATTCAAGGGAGTATTGAGATTTGTCACTGAAGAAATGAGAGATTTTTCACCACACAGAAGGTTTTGATGTCATTTGATTAGCTAATTAATTTTCACCATTTTCATAATTCCGTTGATTCAAAGCTTACCAGTAAAAATGAGTACAGCGATCGCTTTACAAGATGGCAGCCTTTTTACTGGATAAATACAAAAATCGGGGTGAATTTAGAATATTAAGAGTCGTGACTTTAATCTAATACCTACTATAAATACTCGCGTATTACTTGCTAGGCTTTCTGCCAAATTATTATCAGTGCAGTGCAGTTATGGCTCTATGAGGAAACTAACTCCGGTTAGTTTTTTTACGAATGTAGAAAATAACGAACATTGTTCTCAATCGTCAAAAAGTAGTTGATAGAGTAATAGCATTTTTTCAACATATCTGCTATTCAAGTTCAAATGTAAAATAAAAATATAATGTTTAGTTTCGAACCAATATAAAATATAATCTTACACACGTTAGCTTATTAAAAGCAATATTTAATCTGATTTCGTAGAGTATTGAAATTTACCCGTATTTTTTATTTCGTAACGGTATTTTTGCGGCAAAAAAGGACTTAATCAATTGGATTTATGCGCAGCATAAAAATGTTGGAAATGTATAAAAATGGGTACTTACTTGGTACATAGATCAATGAACAATGTGATGGCCCACATAATCTCCAAGAAGAAGACAACAATGGACCCCAACCTGGAAAAGGACCATTCTCAGAATTATAAAGAATGGAACAAATAACAAGGTTTAATATTGACTTAATTATGGAAGACTCTTTGTATTTTTCGAAAGGCATACTGCATTATGAAGATTTATGTATTTTAAATGTTCACTTGGTAGAATAAATTATTTTTATTTAATGTTTATTTTTATAAATTGGTTTATTCAAAACTTACACTATATAGATGCCTGCTATATGCCTGTGCACAGCCATTTCTACGCCAACTCCACACATTACTGAAACAAACAATAATGATTGATTATTAATATGATTATTCGATTATTATGAGTGTAAAAATTCTCACTAAACAATCAATTATTATAATTTCGACATTAATTTTGCATACATACAATAACGTGTCTGTTTAATTCGACCCCACAAAGCTTTACAGTTTGTAGAGTGCAGATTTAAGTTTAAAAACCATTAAAAAATTAAACCTTAAAGGTCAAAGCTCACAATTTTTCATATAAGCTTACACAATTTTCGTTTTATAGGAAATCAACCATAAACCACATTTGATGGTAAAATAATTAGTTAACAACTTTAGCTATTACAATAGTTCTATTACAAGGAACTACTTGGACTTGTTTTATATCAATATTTTGAAATTTTCCATGAAAACCAAGTTTTGTAAATTATGGAAAAAACATTAAGTTCATATTTAAATTTTAAAAGTTAATGAAAAAATCAACAAGTAGATTTTAATATTCTCTGAAAAAGCATCGGTTCACTTTAGTAAAAACAGTTGTATTTTCCATGAATATAGAACAAATAAACTAGTATGTTGAATATGAGCTGCAACACAACCATTACTTGTTTGGATAAAAAGATAAGATTTTTTTTATATATTTGTAAAATAATGATATTTGGTAATAAAAAATATTCATAAAATTATTCAAGAAGAAAAAAAACTTAATATTTTCATATAATTTTCTTTCTAAGCGGCTTTCAAATCTTATATCACGTTCCCTTAGAGAAAATTAAATCTTTCTCCATATTTTCCGTAAGTTGGAAACCAAGCCTGTGAAAATATGAAAGTATCTTATTAACGGCGGTAAATTCCATTGTCTTACTCGAGCTTGTGCGAGCACATTGAAGGTTGGAAGACATAAATCTGACATTATAAAAAAAAATACAGCTGCACCCAAGCATTCTCTGAGGGACATTTCGGCACTGCCTGCTTTGGCGCATTTAAGATACTTACTATATATTGTCAGAGGTAGAGAAGGATCTGTTAAGTTTTTGCTATTATTATTATGTTCCAAGTATATATACATTTTTACTAGTATATATACATTTTTTTAATTTTAATTTCTAGAATTTTTTTAAAGCATTTAAAAATTATCCAAGTGACTTTTACGTTTACGTGCAAATAAAATCATAAAATTTACATATCTATAGAAAAGTTGACGTTTTCATCATGTTGATATATATATAATTATACATATATATATATATATAATTTAAAAAACCAAATTTCTTGTGTGGATGGATCATACCTGATGGATCACAATATTTTATACAGATAAACCGAACATAAAAATATTATTAAAAACACTAAAAATCATAAAAGTTATGAGAATCTTTTAAATGAAGTACAAAACAAGTATCTGCGAAATTTCTTTGTTCTCACGTAAACAAGGTTTTTTAAGACTAAGTACATGTTAAGCAGAATTATTAATTTGAAAACAAATTTATTTTCTTCCCTTAAAAGTCTTTTTGAACTTCGACGAGGTGTAACTAAAGACTGCTATGAAATGAACGTACTTCAATTGGAAATTTAATAAAGAGAAAACCAAAAAACTTGGAGGAGTTTAAAATTTGATAATTTTCTAATTAGTTATAAATATAATGTTATATTATCATAATAAAATTAATTATACGTAACAAGTCTTTATTTAACATGTTAAATTTTACGGATAGCACGACAACGTTCTTTGTATTGAATTAGGTTTAATTGCGCCTGTCATTCTTAAAATTAAGCTACATTAAATAATGTATTACAATAATTTAATACAAAAAAATAATTTGAAAAGCAATATTTTATTTGCTTAATAAAAGAGACGATAGATTTTAAAAAAACACACTCACAATTTAAAATTTTAGTCACAATTTGATCGCGATAATTTAATTCACGGTCTGCGAGACTCAACGATAACAAATTTCAGTTAATTGCTCCATCATTGATTTTAATGTTCACTGTACTTGCTATGATCACTCAGATATCATATCATTGTACGTTGTATTAATTCATACAATGCTAGTTATCGATTCAAACAATGCTGCGACTGTGCAATATTATTCGACCTACTGTATAACAACGATCGAGTAAACTGTTATGTAACAACTTTGAAATTGATTGGCAACTAGGATTGCTAATAAGTAGCAATTTAGAAATCTGTTTGTTAATTATGTCATTATGATAGTATTGAATATACCCCATGATATCAGAATACAATGCTCATCCTTATATATATACCATAAAGGCTGCATTGATGTATTGATGTAAACATTTGGATTTATTCTACATTTTACACTTGTAAGATATTATTTGTTAGATTTAATAGCAACAGAGAAAAGATGACAAATAGTCAAAAAGCTTAAAGTATTAACATATAGCTGAATATCAAGTTTTGGTCTAACAAATGTGAGTTGGTTATAGGAAATGCTGCATTCTTTGTGCGACTTCATATCAGCCTCGTGGTTCATTTTACTGTCGACTCCTCTGTACATATTTATAAATATGTACACACGACGGCGGAAAAAAGCGAGTGGGGTCAGCTGTATGTTTTCTTTTAATAAAAAAAACTCAAACACAATGAGCTAATGGCTTTATGGAGCTACAACCTCTATATCTCTTTCTCAATTGAGATGCTCTCTATTTCAAACAGATTGCAAGTATCGAGTGCACAGATACGACATTATTGCTTTAAAATAAGTTTTTCGATTACGATATATAGTTTCTCATATTTCATAATCAAATATTCTGATAATATTTTACAAGTGTTTGCAATGTGGCGTATTTTAAAGTGTAGCACATCGAGCAAACAAAGCGATGGTAAATCTTGATTTCCAAGCCCCGTACATGCATGGTAACTACGAAACTTTGAAAACTCATTCCGTTCAGTAGGAAATGTATTTAATATTAACTGCACACGGCGAAGCTCCGATTAGAAGTTATACGAAAGCACAAATGGTTGGTCGTACTATCATAAAGCGGTCTTATACACTATTTCTATTTATTTTTCTCATGTAAAATATATTACTTAGTGAGTATCATAGCCTTTTTCTACCTTAGTGATTTTCTAGCGTATTTTTTAATAAAAACTTGTGTTCAACATATTTATTCATATATCTAGTAAATGGGTACACATTTATATTGCAGTGAAAGCTAAAGAATATTCGCGTCGATCGCGATTGTCACCAGGAACATGAATAGATAGATACGAGTATAACAGAGTGCAGAGAGTTTCTGAATATATAAAATTGCTTTTAAAACTAGTAACTTGAAATACGGAGATACTCTTCACATTTTTTGAAAATATTTTTATAATCAGATATGTTCAGAGAAGCATTCACGCTATGGAGATCATATTGCATTTAAAGCAAAATCAGTATACTTTCATATAAAAATGTGCTTATGTTTTTCTAAAATATTTGCTGAAAATGATAAAAAAAAATTCAAATAATATGAACTATGATTAATTATTTGCTGAATAAAAGTGTAAAGAAAATGTTCAACAAAGATCAAATATATTAAAGACATCAATCCAAAATTCACTTGAATTGAATCAGTTTTCTTTAGCTCTTCTGTGAATTGAGTCGATTTAATGGCACGGCAGCGCTCACAATCACTCACAGGACTATTGTCTAGCTCGGGTGCGGATATTCCCGGCACGAGGCGCCCTTGCGTCCCGTCGTACGTGAGGAACTTCTCGTGAGGTTTGGCTCACGAACATACGACTCTGGATACGGAGGCAGGCGACTCATGGCCCCGTACTTTTCCCGTTGGAATTCTCATAGTAAAAATAATAAAATAAATTAATTCAATGCCTGTTTAACCTAACATGATTTTCTTTGGATAATGTAAAATGATTGATGTTACTTAATACGCGTGAATCTGATGTAACATCGATGAAAACTGTAGTTTAGATTCGTATAAGCATACCGAGCTGGGCTGTGTTGGCCGAGCTGGTGGGAGAGTTGCCTACTCCCAGGCGCTAAGCGATACCGACCGATAACAGCCGCGTTAGATAGAAATTAATCATGTGGCATATCAGAGCCTTTTCTTTTAACCTTCGTTTTTATTACGAATAACTGTGTTTAAGTTATAAAAAAATTATACCCTAACAGTTTTATTAAGTTCCAAGAAAATAGTTAATGGGCGGTTAACCTAAAGAGCAAACATCGCTTTTAGACATTCAACACTTATTTAAAATGTTAGAGTAAGCGTTTGTTTTAAGGTTTTAAACAAGGTGTTACAACTAAACAAGTAAATTTACAATCAATATTTATTTAAGTTAACAAAATGCACATAGGTATTTGTATAACATATGTTTGAGTAAGTTAAAAAAAAAGTAAATTTGTAGGCTTAATATAAATTTATATTTTCACTGAAAATAAAATTGCTTTTATATGCTTCGTAAAAGTTGCTTTCTGTTTTAGAAGCAATATATTTTATTGATAAACCATATATTTTACTAAACGATAAACACAAAGTTTGATAAAAAAAAAAACCTCACACCCCGGGCTCCGGACATCCCCGGCCACACACTGTGAGGGATGCTTCCTGCCGTGCGGAATGACGTCGTTGGAAGGCTCGGGCGGTAATTTGGGAAACATTAATGCGGACTTATTTACTCCCTCATTAGCGATTTGGGTTTTAAAAACAGAATTGTACCAAATAAAAGGATTTTTTTATTCGTGTGAAACGCGATATCGGGTCACCCAGGTATTATTAAAGTCTTCGTAATTTTACATTCAATGAATTATTTATTGCTTCAATTAACCCATAGCACTTCATATCAGAATTTGCGATACTAAAATTGCACAGAGGTAAATCAATTATTTCTTATATTTTATACATTTACCATATACTAGGACTAATGAGATTATTATAAAATGTATTTTTTTTAAATAATTATTATTCAATAGAATAGGTAAATCGAAGAAATGTACTACATTTAATGTGTAAGCATTATAGTTATTTGTTCGATTAGTACAAATCTTAAATGAAATACAAAAATATATTTCCATTTATCATAGCTCGGGTATGTAGTTTTGATGGAATGGTGAACAGATAATAAAACCATGTAAGATGGAATTTCTTTTCTATTATCGCAAATCATGCACGAACGTACGGCAATCATCCCAACACAAAAGTCTAATGTTGCGGGCAAAGATCATTGAGTAATGGATTTCGCTACAAGCTGACTCGTATATTCTCTTAATTCTCCTAACAAATATAAACTGATTATTTTTAAAACTTTAAATGTAATTGATAAACAAGTTTATAATAAATCAATGATAATAGCTGAAACAGAATTTTTGCTAATATCGTAAAGCAAAAAAAATGTTTGTAAAAAAAACTGTGAAATATTAATTACATTAATTCTTTTAAGTCTGTTTCTAGTCATAGTGCCTTCTTAATCCTCGACTCCATTATGCAAAGTAAATTACGCATAATATTTAATGACAAGTTAAAAATAAATATATCTGTACCAAGAAATGCATATGTATAGTATATATATATATATATCTCAATAATTTATGAAATCCAGGTACGGACAGGTTGTTTTAATTCCTTAATCAAATTCTACCTTTTTACGATCGTCCGTCCTCTGGGTGCCCTCGGTTAATTCTCCCGAATTTGGATTTAGTAAAAACATCCCTTCCCCCCTCCGTTCGTGGTTACATTTGCAATCCAAAGATTCCCCAAACTTCACAGCTTTATATTCCTAATTATTACCTCCGTGCCAGCCATCGGGCCTTTTTGCTCTTCGAACTCTCGATGTTAAACTTTGGTCTGACTAAGTGCTTACACGTGCTCTAAAATTTCTTTAAAAATATATAGTTTTGATTAAATGAAAATTTTTAATATTTCTAACGTTGACGATATTCCGAGCTTATAATGTAAATAAAATTTTAATAAATAAATATAAGTTTCAATAAATCATATGTTGTGGTATAATAACATATCACCTGAACATGAATTAAGTATTGCTTGAGAGTTGTCTTTTTTAATTTGCACGATAACTTTGCTATTTTCAACTGATATGTATAAACACAATTAAATGTGGTATCTTAGTGAATTTAATTATATATAAGAAAGTTAGAGGAATCAAAGTTTTGATTACGATTTTGTATGCACAGGCAAAGAACAGCAGTAATTTTTACAGTATTTACATCAAACTGGATAATTTTGAAAAATTTAAATTTCAAAGAGTCGACTTGAATAGCAAAAATAGGGTATCTGAAGAAATCAATGCTTGCCTTTTGATGGAAAACCTTGAGTGAAGCTCTTTATACCATTCTTAGCCCTAATCTAAATTGTACACACTTATTTCTAAATCCGAGATATTTACAGGAGAATTTACAAAGGATGATTTTTCCATGTTTTAATTTTTATTTAGTTTAGAATCCATGTAATTGTTTTTAGAGATATGAACTGTTTTTTTTTTAATTCCAAAAAAATATATACAATTATTGTATAGTAATGTAATGCCCTATCTCAAGAATGATTCCAATTACTTTGAGAGACCGCGTAAAATATATACATATGTTACGTCGATTGAAATATTCAATTGTACAACAGATGAAATTTTTCGTCAATATTTGAGACGAAAATTTTCATTTCCTCCAGGAAGAACAGATGGTACTTGCAAGACTTGCAAATGTGGGAGAGATCTCATTAGATTTTATAACACACTGGAGAGTTTCACACACCTCCTCTCTTTTCTTTCATCACTAACTTATTCACTCTGAACCGTTGTCTGTTTTGTTTTAAATTTTAAATTCACTGCATTAAAAATGACTGCCTTTTTACATGTAAGAATTTGCAATTATTTGTAATGAATCAGATATTTATTATTGTTTTTTATTTGCATTAAAAATCGTAATAATTTGTGTGATCTATAATACTTTATAATCGATTGCATTTTCTTTGAACGACCGCTTTCCGTATATTGTTTTATCAGATCATAAAAAACCATATGGCAAATCGATAGAAATAAAACACTCACAAATTAATAAAAATCACCGTAAAACTAATCAGTATCCCATTTGTCCGGTAAATAAATATTGTATTATTTTTCTTACCATTTCGTGTGTTAATCGATTACGTGGATATTGCATATAATAAAGTGCTTGAAAAATGAATAAGTAAGTTAATTGCATTACATTTGAGACACGAGATATTATGGACATATAAAAAACAGAATAAAACTCAATTTTATGATTGTATATATGATTGATTATAGATTTACTGGTTATATAAAATTATTATTTGTCATCGATCTAAATTTTCCTCCAAATATTTTGACATTTTCACACTTATATAGTAAACACCAGGTTTTATTAATCAAGGATATATATTTTAATCATAAAAATATAAATTCTAAAATTAAAAAAACTAAAACAATTTTCCGACACTAAATTAATCTGAAAACATTAACTACTCACGCAACCAAGATTTTTGTAATCTGAATATTTTAAATACATTATTTTTTATCTTTACATTTCGAAAAAGCTTTCATTAAAAACATTTTTGTTAATTTATCAAAGTATTAAATTTAATTACAAACCATTTCAGATGTTTTTTTTATGCATACCAAATTAAAATACGCCCATTATTCACAGTTTTTTTCCGTTATTTATAGCTTAAATTTACATATTACATTTCTAACAATAAAAGAGGATGATTTTGCTGGGCATCGGTTGTATACGAGCTGGTCGGTACGTCCCACATATTTAGGCTAAAAACCTATACTGCATGTTGTATTCCAGCACCCATTATTGCAATGAACAAAAAACACGCTACTCTGCGTGCAATCTAAATCTGCAATACACCTACAAGATAAAAGCAGTAAAGACCAAAGTTTTCACACTTTCAGGTTTTGTGGCACTGAAAATTAAGCTTCCTAATAGAAATAGCATCTATACTTCACGAAACCCTTCGTTATAATGCAAGCTAATAGTTATTTTTTTTATGCTGGTAGAAAAAATAAAGTAAGTTTATTCCATACAATTTCAAAACACAAATTAAAAAAATATATTAACATGATATCAAATTATGAATATTTCACATATTTTATTAATATTAATAAATTTTATAACATATTACTTATATATTGACTTTGACGTATGATTAATTTATAACGCTGAGATTTCATCACAATATTTTACATAAAACAAATATATCAATGGTTGTTCTATTATAAAACTGCCTGCAGCTGTATATTAAAACCGTCGTTTCCGTGTATACCTTTGATATAAAATAACGGTAACTGAAAAATACTTGTCCAAGTGACAATGTTCCAGCAGCATATCCAAATTAAGGTTGCCTGGACATTTTACGCCGTGTCTCCAAATGTGTCATATTTTAACAGCATTAAAAAATTAAATCTACCTTTTAACACGAAAATTTTAAACAAGGACAAAATTTGATCTATTTGTGGAGTCGTCCTGAAAAACATATTTAAATTGTTGAAAAGGTAAAGGGATCATTTCAAACAACTTTTTATACATGAAATTCTCCATTTCTACTCATTGTGCCTAAAATAAACTTCATATAAATATTTGTCTTTTTTTCGAAATATGTATATAAATAAATTATTTCGTTTTTTAAAATTGTCGATTTTTTTGATTATTTTTTTAAAAAACGCGAACTATCATTTGAAACACGCTGCGCTGGGTGGCGTACGAGGTGTTTTAATGCTGCTCTTTTGAAATTGAAACGAGTCTACCTCTGAACTCGCATGCAGTGCAGGCTACGACAAATCACAGCCCCCTGTTCTCTCCGTCCTGAAACGTTGCCACCCTGAAAGGGACGTACCCCAATGTGCGCGAGTGTAAGTCATTTTTTCATGATAAACCTTAAAAGGAAAAAAATGGTAGCATTTAAAAAAAAAATATTTTATGATGAAATTTACTTCACAGCTCTATTATATAATCAATTTTCAGGTGAAA
This sequence comes from Atopsyche davidsoni, assembly GCA_022113835.1. NCBI lineage: Eukaryota > Metazoa > Arthropoda > Insecta > Trichoptera > Hydrobiosidae > Atopsyche > Atopsyche davidsoni. The sequence goes on from JAILWY010000021.1 coordinate 6,459,906, forward strand.
TTTATTAAGATAAATTTTTAAAAAAAAATCTCATTTTGTTATTCTTTGCATAGCCTTTAACATATTTTGTTTAGAAACAGTTAAAAATCAAAAGCAGACTTCATTTTTCAAATGTATTATTTTAATAAACGATTCGTTTGAAAAAAAAAATAAAGATGATATTATAACTTAACACACTTAACGTGAACTACTTAAAATAATAAATGCAAAATCCTTTCTTGAAGGCTAATTGTCTTTCATTTCAATTTCATAACTTCCATTTTACATAATAATTACTCTTATACAAGTTTCTTTCCAGCTAAGAGGTAACATTAAAAATTCATATTAAATTACACGAACATCGTAGAAGCTTCGTCTAAAATCTTTCAACGTTATTTAAAAGTCTTTTTCACTTCGAACGAAAAGCCGCTATTATTTTTTCCTTTCATGTCTGATAAATCAATAAGATGGCATTTCTATTTCGTGCAGGCCCCAATCACGGACTAGGTAATTCGCATTCATATATTCTACAGCTTGTTGACATGGCAAGAATACTAAAAAAATGACAAAAATATTTTTTTTATATATTCTAGAATTTTTCTGTCTACCATAGTAAAAATAATAACATAAATCTCTTATTAATATATATAGTTCTGTTAGTCTATATTACCCATAAAAGTGAAAATACAAAAATATAGTATTTAGAAACAAGCCGAATGAAATTTAAGATTGACTTGTTATACAAAGATAAATAATTGCAAAGTACAAAACGAAATAAGAATTCAATTTAATATTAATTTAATACTTAATAACAACAAAAAAATTAAAACCTGAGTCAAAATAGTGCATTTTGTTGTTTAGTCAAAACAATATGCAAGTAAGACAATTTAATACAGTAAAACAATTTTTTAAGCATTACTAATGATTTTCTTAACTATACAAAAAATAAATTATTATTTAATAAGTTTGTGCTTTATAGGCATATCAGATTTTTTTCAGATGTGAATTAAATTATTTAGAAACTGTCTCATCTATAGATCTGTAAATAAAAAAAAACACACAATAAAAATAAACCCTCGGAACATAATTTTAGGTGGTGTATTTTGTGATTATTTCATAGTTTCTGTAAAATATACACATCACATTAAATCATAATAAAATCGTTTATTATAATGCCTGTACAACATGTTTAGTTTTTAAAATTTTACTATGCATTTGTTTTATGCAAATGCCACGAAATGAAATTCGTTTAATACCCGACAATTACAACGAATCTCACTAAATCAAATTTACTTTTATCTCTTTCTGAAGCCTTTTTTATTCCCAAACATTGTTCATGGGTGTGATTGAATCACACGTTAAGCTTATTTCAAACATAAATAAAATTTATAAATGCACTTCTTTACAATTGAGGCTTCCCAGAGTACATGAGGCGTACATTCGCCTCACTTTGGAGGATGCCGTTGGAGCACTCGTTGCTGCGAGTCTGATGGCAGATAACAAAAAGCCTACTGCACAGTACGCGAGTGGAAAAAACCCCAGAGTGGGTGTGCGAAGTAAGAAGCGACGAGGGAACCGGAAGGAGTTCTTTCTTCTGTCTGGAGACGAGTAATGGCGGGGTTTCACATCACTTCCGCTCATGTATTGTGGATAATTTACATTCAAATATCGAACGCACTGATATCCGGCGGAGTTGTGGTTTCCGCTCTTATTTTCTTTGGCATTTTTTTTAAATATTGGCAAATGTGACAGTGCTTGGATTTTATTTAATTATTTAATCAAATGTAAGAAAGTGCCTTGAATTATTTTTCCCATTTATTTTATTCTAAACAAATAATTTGCATGTTAATTTTTGGATATTACAAAAAGAAGTTATAAATTATTGTTTTCAAATTTTCTGCATTGAATAATATCAACGTTTATTTTCACATTAATCGTTATTTTGACATATTATCTATGAATACATCTTTAATTGAGTATTGTAACTAAGCATTCAGAGTGGAATTGAAGGGGCGGAAATCATAAATACGTGTGCATTTAATAAACGTTGAATTAATGAATACGTTAGTTTTAGCTGCGCACTTCTGGCATGTCTATCATCATTAACTACTTCGGTTATTAAGTCATTATTAACGAGGACATTAGTTTACGACTCGAGTTTCTGAGTTATGGCTACAAAATCAGGATGAACAACTTGTAGCCGTAATCCGGCAAACTTGAGTGGTCCCCGCGCGACCCGAAAGCCCCAAATACACCCAAATAACATGATATGTAATTATAATTAGTATCCCCGTAACGCAAGAGCAGGTCTGTCATCAACTGAGCCATGGAGACACACGGATGGAGGAAAACTCACGCGTAAAGAGCTGAAATACAACATCAAGTATTCTAATCAAGAAAAAAATTACAAATAATCTAAACTATTAAATTCCTCTAGTAAAAATACTAAAGTAGAAAGTGTTTCAACGTCTGAATATGATTTTTACAACATGCTTATACATATATATTTTTAAACTTAGTATTATGTATATTCAAATAATAAACAAAGATATGCGCAAGTAAAATGCCCAAATAAGTAAAACGTCTCCGACGCACGAAAGGAGTGGAGATAGACAAAGACACGTGATGTAACCATAAAGGAGAAGCTGCTTAATCACACTACACACGTAGCAACGCAACCGACAACCGACCAACAAATTACTCCTGACTGTTTCTAATAAAAATTATTCAAAAAATTCAGTTAGTTAATCGGTTGTCAGTCGTGAAGCTGCATGTGTAGTGCGCTAAGGCGGTAATGAGCAAGACGAGTGTTGAATTCATGCATTTATGTTTTCACATAGAGACCAGAAGCAATTTGGCATATTGAAAAGTTGATCTAAAGCACAAAAGATGAATAATATTTTATATAAAATATTGTGTGACAATATGCTGTTATAGGTTTAATAAAATCCAAACTTTGATTAAAAATGAAACAGCTTTGAAATTTATTTGAAGTATCTAAAAGAATCAAAACCTAAAAATAGTATTATTTTCTGATCGGTGCTTTTACTTCTATTTTATAATTACCCTTGATTTATAATAATATATGTCTTGTTACTCCTAATTACCGGCTTATATTTATTTACGTTAATTGCTTTGTAAATAAAGAGAGTAATATATTGTAAGGTCACTCTAAGCTTTAGTTACATTTAATATTTACCTTACCTATAAAAATCTTCGGCTTTCCGTTTTTTATACTGTTATTACAAATATACTTTTTAAATTAATATTTCCGTTATTTTGAATAGTCTTTTATGTTAAATGATTCTTCAAAACTCACTCCACAAATATAAGTGCTTGGAACCAACGTTGAACTTCAAGTGTTGTTAACTTCTTAAAGAGATGTCAAGCGAGTTACGTAAAACTGACGAATCGAACATTTATATTACACACGTGACGCTTTAGATAACATCAAGTCAAACATTTCATCTAAATCTCTGAAGTTTGTTATATTGATCAAGAAGATTTACTGCACCCTCTGGAAGAATCCAAAGTACCAAGTATGCTAAGAAGAATCTCACAAAATTAATTTGGTTTAATTGCTCAAACTGAGATTAGTACTTCATTCTTGCAAAACTTTATAAGATACTTCAGCGGTTTCTATTATATATGCAGATTTTTTTTACTGAAGGGTAACTGCTTCAAAAGCGTTATTAATCAGAAAATTAAACTGAAAAATTATCCGTGGAGTTTTTTCATTATGACAATCAAAGTATGTGTTGAGATTTATTTATAAATTATCCCATTTAAATTGAAAATTTCTCTTTGGTTTCTATTCGTCGATAGCTCAAAAATACAAAAACAACTTACGTGCAATATATGATAAAATATTAACGAAATGGAATTGAATCCTACAAAATTCATCACTTATGATTTATAAAGTTTGTTTTCAAAAAAAATATATTTATTGAAGTGAAAAATTAAACGCCATTATATAATAAATTCAATTCGCTCGCTTGCAGTAAAACTGACGTCAAATTTATCAACCACCGCTAAAGACCCATTAACTGCACAACGAGGCGCCACTCGGATGCGCCGAGCGCCACCAACAGGCGAGGAATTCCACATACCCATTTCTGAATTATAGAAAATTCCATACGTCGGAGTATTCCGCTTGCTGGGGATGGTAGAACCACCCTCCCTGGGTAGACCCACCCTCCCTGGGTAGAACCACCCTCCTTGCACACGCGGAACGACTCTGGGAACAGATGAATAAGGCATGCATCCGTATGAAAACGATCCACTCCTAACTCCAGAAACACCCCCACTCTTACCGTTGCCTGATCAAACAAATTAAGTGTGCCCTGCTACGCATTTTGGTGGTTTGAGCCTACGTCAGAATTAACTCACTTTTTTAACTCGCTAATTAGCAATTAATCAAATAAAAAATCAGCGTTTTTAACTTTCTTTACACAGAGCATGATTCAAATTATTTCGCCCTTAAAATTCACTAGAAACCGAGATAGACAAGTTACTCATTAAATGTGTTAAAATTTAAATTATTTTTACGTTTATATAGGTTTATTACAGTTACAAGATAATTTATTTTTATAGCAATTTGACTAAGAATTTTTGTATGTCTTTGCAATGCACACGTAAAAAGTAGCACTGCGTAGCTCTTCAACCATTCGAGACTGTTCTCCGGTTATATCCGTGTCTGGAATATTTAGTATTTTGTCAGGCTTCAAGAGAAAAGACCGACGAATAAACACTTTTCTTGAAAAACCCGACACCCAGAGCACGTGCCGGACTTGTCAAAAATGAGAAAACTGTAAAGAGCAGCTCCAGCACAGTCGATTGAATCAATTCAAACCATTAATCAATCACGATTTTTATATCAAACAGTTTACCGCAGCATTTCATAGAAGCACATTTTATTGAAACAACCTAATCTGATAATACTTTTATCAGTAACAGTTTTAAAAGACACTTCACTTTTATATTTTTAACAATATTAATCATATTACAAAAATAAACTTTCCATTCATATTCATGATATACAGAAATATTCAGAGCCAAGAAAACAAGAACGCATAAAGTTAAGTTATTTTTTTTTATCATTAATTTTTTACTATATACTTAAGTACGTATATGTTCAATATATTACTATACATTTAAAAAAATCCAAAAGGGTAACTAAATATCTCTCTCCATAATAATTCACTTTAGATAGTTTGAATATTAAATTCTGTGCTTTTCTTGTTCAATTAGTTAATGAACGCTGTTAAAGTCAAATTTATGCTATCCAAATTTTATCACCAAATTGGAATAAGGTGATGAAATTTTAACATTTTCTCTGAATTAACATTGTCTTGCCACTTGACATTTTTTGTATTAACTACCGTTGACAATTTCATTCAAAATTATATGTTTGATCAGTGTGATGATCGATTACATAAATATTTTTTTTACATTATCATTGTTATTCAAAATCACTTACGCGTTTAAGTTGGCCATATTATGATCTGGAAAAAAAACAATATGAAGCAGCACACGCCATGTCTAGGATCATGAGTGTGGCAAGCATGTGAGAGCCCTAAAATGGTGGAAAGCTACGGGGCACGCCCCGCCATAAACAAGGGCGACCAGATATCCAGGGACCCCCGCCAGCTTTGTGAATTTATGATGGGGCCGTGGCATTGTACACGAGTACCGAGAAGGCCATACACATCCAGCCATCCGTCTACGAGAAGACCAGAATACTATAGACAACGAATGCCTTTTGTGAAGATACTACAGTGCGCTGATATGATGAAAGGCTTCAGCTTCGCGTATACGAGAAATTATCCAATATTGCTAACTGTTAATAGCTATATTATAAACTGGTGAAGGGTTAAGAGGGAGAGCCGTCATATATCCTTAGTTTTTGGTATCTCTCCGGAAATCATCAAGATATTTTCATGCGTAAACTGTGCTTTACTGTGAATTGTTCTAGAAAATAATGTACGTGATTCAGAACATACCTCATGGAAAGTTACGGTTTATTGATGAAATTCGTGAAAGCTTGACACAGTGAATGTATTTCAATCAAGCAATATTTAAAATACAATCTAATTATTTAAGAAAACTCTTATAATAATATCTCATGGCTCTAAAAGTGTCCAAGTGATGTATACACCAACAAAAATGGGGAAACAAACCTCATGGAAAGTTACGGTTTATTGATGAAATTCGTGAAAGCTTGACACAGTGAATGAATATCAATCAAGAAATATTTAAAATACAAAAAAATATAATCCGGTCATTTAAGAAAACTCTTATAAAGAAGCGAATGTTTCATGGCTCTAAAAGTGTCCATGTGATGTATACACCAACAAAAAAAGGGGAAAAGTGAACCCTCTAGAAAAAGTTACACATGCAATACACATAATATTTCAAAGGCATTTTACATTATAATGCACGCGTAAACTCTCTGCCTGGATGAGATATTATGAAAAGAATTCTGAATAATCCACATTAGTTTACCGTTTAATAATGAATCCAAGCAACGACGGCGTAGTGTCACCATAAATTAGACAAGAGTGGGCCGGCGGGACCCCACCAGGACCGCCTTGGCTGTGTACGCCCCAGTCATTTGCATATCAAATCCTCAACAGGAACTTGCCCCGAAAAAATTAATACTGAGTAAAACTCACCCCACTCTGAAATAGAAATTTATTTTATGTAATTTTTTTTTAGATTTTTAATTAACTTTATTCAATTGAGCAATAAAACGAAAAATATTTTCCGTATGTTTTAAAACGATACGTCGTCTCGAATTTTAATCTAAATAAATTGGTTTGACATTTTTAAACGAAACATAGTGAGAAACGCAGATTAAGAGCTTACAGCTAAAATAAAACGTTTAATTATATTTTTTGTTTAGCAAAGAAATGATGTTATTTTCTATTTTCAAGCCATCCAAAATATTCTTCTCAAAATTTTTAAAGAATGGAAATCGTTATCAGGCAGGGATTTTCAAGGTTTAGTTTTTAAAACTTCCCTTATAATAGCTATTAAAAAAACTAAATAAAAAAATGAATAATAAGCATAAAACTAAATAAATTTGTTGGTAGGTTTTAATTTTCGATGTTTGGGTTTTTCCTGTTTAACATTTCAATACTTTAGTGTCAGTACCTGGACTACTTTCAGAGACTTGAAATGCATATACAATATCATATTATATGTTACAAAGATTTGAGGGCACCACTCCAAACGAGCAAAAATTCAAGTTTTGTATAATAAACATAGTTCTTAAATGCGCTAACTATTTTTTTAACCACACGGTACATTCATGAAACGGTAGAAAACTTCTAGTGATTTTACAGGATGCTGTGGTTTTCGAACCTACACTTCGTGGAAATTAATAGACTTAATATTATTATTAATAGAAACAATAGACTTATTTAGTCAATGCAAACCTAGATGACTCCCATTTAAGGTGCCAACATTAATTGTAGGAAAAACTTTCCCTTCTATAATTCTTCAAAATCGTTATGTGAATATAAGTTGCACTTATATTCATGACATGTTTTTTAATCAGGGAATCGCACGCATAGTTTGGCCACCCCTGTCATATAGAATATCTACTGCAGGACCGTAAAAGTGTCCACTGAATATTTCTCGCCTAAAAAAACAGAAATACGAAACGAAAAAAAGGGAACGGCAAGGATAAATTATAACCGGAATTAAACAAGGGGGAAATTCCATCGTCAAAGGGAATTTTTCATACACTTTCCAGCAGTGGCGCAGTGCTCCTCATTTGCTTGAAAAGACGTAAATAAAGCATTATCGAAACGCAGATTATCGTCAAAACCCGAAAGCAGTCGGCAAAATAAATCATCCAGCATTTACGAGAAATTTACCTCGTATAGGATTTCAGAACCAAATTTTTAATGATTGACGACCCTTGGAGTGCTTTTACGATCTTGCTAATGACCATAAATACCAGATAAATGATTTACGTTAATGTAAACATCTCGACCGAAAAACTCCATAGTGGCGATGGGGAGGGATCAATTATAATTTCTGCTTTTATTACCTTTACGAACATACGCGAATACTCAATTATTAAACAATATATTCTTGTGATTGTGTTAATAGTAAATCAAGTTTATAACAGACTTCAACGAAATTACAACAAACGACAGTTTCATAATTAACTGTAATTCTATGATCCTTATAAAAAATATGAAATTGAATTAATTGAAGAATTTTGAATTATTTTATAAATTCATAATTAAATATTTATATTGATTTTAGGTTGTTAAATATTAAGAAATGTTATAATAAGTATTTGTAAAGGACAAAGTTTGCTGTAGCTTGTGATTTAAATAAAATATTTGTTGTTTGTATTCTTAGCAAACGATTTCCATTAAATATGTTTTTAATAAATTAATACCCATGCCAATCTTTGCACTCTTATAATGCTGATATATTTTAGTATTCCGATAATATATCAAATATATAAACTGTAGACATTATCTTTACAATATATATTGTTTTTCAAGTTTTATTAAGATCGCAAAAATAGTAATTCGAATTTGTTACATTGCGTGTTTTACATTTCTGGACAAATACGCATTGTAAATATCATTTCTTATATATTTTCTACTTAAATCAGTGCATTTATAAAAATATACCTTAATTATAATAATATTAAACATAAATCTGACACTCATTCACACCTTGTACGTATAAAAAGTTAGCTGCAATAAAACTCTAAACTAAAATAAAAACCTGTATTTTATGTATATCGCTTTATTTTAATTATTTACTTTGTAAATGTATAATAAATATTTATAAATAGCATGTCTAACAATACATCTAATATTCAGCAGCTCACCAAAGTAACTGTAGTAAAAATGAATTATAGTTTCATATTCCTTTCAAATAAACCAGCTTTGAAAATGGTCTATTGTCAACTTCACAGTACATATTTTGTAAGGCATTCGGTGGGCGTTACGGTGACAACAATGGTGGTTACGATTAAAAGGAGAATTCTGAAAAAGCAGCAGGAAATCCATGTTTTATTTTCCTATATAATACTTAAACTGAATGCCGAATTAATCCAGGTTATTCGAGTTTCATTAATGCCTGTTTTCATGATCAAACTTCATTATTCGTTTATTCAATAGTTTTTACTAACATTTGAAATTTAAACACATAATTAATCATTGTAATTCTGCTAGTAACAATGATAAAATAAAACTTCGTAGTCTTACAAATGGCATTATTATATATTAGATTTTGCGCTTGTCGCTTTACTTAATAACTTTAGATAAAATAAATTATAGATAATAGATTACATGGTGTACAAACTTATTCTGTCCGTCAGTGTAAATTATACGTGTTTAGAGATATGAGGTGGTCAAGCTACCCCTTGTATCATATTACCCTTAAATTTAAAGCAAAATGTGGTACGCATGAAAGTGTAATTTCCAACTCGTCACCCTAATTCGTTCAAGGCGGGGGGTCCCGCGGGCCACCGTTTCATGCCTAATTAATCGACACCCTCGCCCCATTTTAGATATTCATTTCAGATTAATTTTCTCTCCAGTCCGTCTTCCATCCGTGAAAAAAGCCATGGCAGTTGGCCTCCGTTTTTGCCCGGAGAAATATCCTCCCGCATGTTTGTTCGTGATGGACGCTATTTCGGCAAACAAAAGCCGACAAAACTCAAAGCAATTACGTGAGAGAATATTTCGTGTGAGATTTTGTTGTCATGAGCCGTAATTACTCAAGTAATATCATAATAAAAACTAACTAAATACGCAGGGATTATATAATCATTGTATTACATAATCAGTGATTAACAGCATAATATTATAATTGCGTATTTATTACTGATGTGCTTAATAATGAAATTTATACAGGGGTGGGTATTTGTGTAAAATAAACTTATATTTATTTCTCTGATGAAAAAAATCACGATTGTGAATATTAAATTTCTTTTCATACTTTACTCCTGGTTTCCTTTTCATAAAAAACAATAAATATTTTGTTGACTTGTAATTTGTAACACCTTAACAGACTCTGAATTCTAAAATATGAAACATTAACGAGGAGATTTTATAGTAAACCCTGTAAACACACTGTTAATGTCATATTTCTAAGACATTGTCGCAAAGCTGCGGAGCCATTATATTAAATAGAGATGAAGAAACATCTGCCGCGGCCAAATCTCCCCAAAGCCTTAATTAGTCATTTCCTGAACATACACGATAAGAACCTCGAAATATTAACGTACTAACGACTAAAACACATTACTCATATTTTATGTTGTTATATTTACATATAAATTAACTTTATAAGAGAAACGTGAAACTCAATATGTACATTTGATATTTATATCCCTTTAAAATTTTATATATTAGGTACATATATTTATGAAATACCTGATGCTAATATTTCTAAACGTGTGAAAATAACGATGCATATGCTATAAATAAAATATTTAAACAATACATATGAAATACTTAAGGCAAGTTATAATAAAATAAAACGTTATAAAAATAATTTACTAGTTAATATCAATATTTTTGACCCGTTTTAACAAATAAAGAGTAAAACTACCATTAACCATTAACTCCACCGTAGGTAAATTTATGGTGGAATATCAAGGTATCTGATTAAATATTTAAAGTAATTTTTAATTAATTTGACTACGATGTTCGCGAAATGCTGATTGTTTACATACAAGTTGATCACTTGTACGTAATTCAAACCGCACCCTAATTAATTCTACCCTTGTTTTCATTTAATCCAATGTTTCATATATTAATTGATTTTCATACGAAGAAAGGGAGTATTGAGAAACAGCTTACATGAAAGGCTTGCCGGTACACGACACACAAAATGAAAAGTTAGCGAAACGTAGCCAGATCCAGCGAAGGGATGAAATGAAATTCATGCATGCCGTGCGAAATTGCTTCAGACGCAATTTCTAATACCGGCAATGGAAACGATGGGGTACTTTATTTGTAATATAAATACTTAATAAAAATATAATTTCACAGTTCTGTAATATTAGTTTCTTGACCGGTAACGAAAACTAAAGAGTTTCTTATTGTTTTCTAAATGACGTGGAAACATAAGTCGGGTACAGTGATTTTAATATAAACTAAACGAAAGGCGCATATATCAAAATAGTTCACCGCAGTCTAAAACTCGTTTAAAAAAAATTATGATGATTTCATTTAAATTATATCGATCTGTTTTTTTCTTAGCGTGGGTATTGTTATTAATCCAAAAAACAACGGAAAAAATATCCCGAATTGTAAATTGTAAAGATCTCGCGAAATAAAATTTAATGAAACCCAAATCTCAATCCCTCTCGGGGTTTCTCCCACTGGGGCACTTGACGGGTTCTCGAAGCTTTCTTTCCAAAAATGTGAGAGAACTGGAAAACCTCAGTCACCACTTTAGCCAGGGAAGACGAGGGCGGTGGATCAACCCGACTCGGAGCCTTCTGGAAAACCCATTAAAGCCTTGTCATCTCATATTTATATTTAAATTACCCCATCTGGTATCTCGCTTGAATTTTTTAACAATTGTTTGGAGGGCTGGTGTGCTCGTACCGCTGCTTGAAATAATACTTAATAAATGGAAAATAATAGAAAGATTTCTTTTTAAAGTATATATTTCATTTGGAATTTCAACCCTCCTGTTTTATGTGCAAAATTGCAAGATCTTTATTCGTTTAATTACCAGAAAAAAAAATTTAACTACGCTTTCATTTGACGTCAAAATTAAATAAATAAAAAAATTACTAACGCGTTTTACACAACAAGGTTTTATTACATTATTATAACATATATTACGCAAATGATTTACAAATGCAATGTAAAAATATAAGGAAATTATATCCCACTTGTTTTTTTTTTATTTTGGCTTAAAATTGAAACGATAGACAAGAAAGGCTAGATTCAAGCGACACGCTGTAATATAATATTTTAATTCAAATATTATATGTTAGCTGCAAATTTAAGCACGACTTAGTATAGATTAATAAGTGCAATTTTAAGAAAGCTTTTATCATATAAATTATGTTTTGTTATACTTACTTTTTTGAACAACAACGAAAACTATATATAAATGTTCAGTATACTTCATTTCAATTGACAGTGACTTTTTACTATAGTAAATAGTAAATTAAAAGTTTAGTGTATTGGTTAAATAAAAATACAAATTAATTTTAGTATTCTGCCATTCATGTTTTTAATTAAAAGCTAGTATTCGAATACTGCTTTTACGCTGTAGCAATTAATGGTATTTGTGGTAATAAAATGTTAATGTTCCTGCATCTGGTACTAATTTATTGTGTAATATTATGTAGGCGATTAATCAAAAAGTTATTGCTGTTTTGGTAATCAGTTTATTACTGTAATGAAAACGTAAAATATTCACATAGAATGCACACGTTGTAGGTAGTAAAATGGCTTTTGATATTAGTAGCAGCTTTAGCGCTCCCTGAGCGTGCGCGGGAGCTCAACTGTCCACTCCGTGCTCTCCTACAAATTACCATTTCTAACACATTATTATCGATACACAATAACTATACACTCATGCTTAATACTTGTGAATTCTGGTGTTATTTGACGTCATCAACATTCGGCAAAAAAAAATATTTTTAGTTTAAAATCTATACGTGATGGTATTATTTTATATGTAATCATTTAAATATAATTAAAAAATATATTTAAAGGCTTAAATCATTACAGTGTGAACTTTGAGACACGACTTGTCAGTCTTTAAATAGTCGCAAGCAACGGTCTCAAGAGTTGCAGTCCTTATAATTTAAAGCTCCCATGCGATCATCAGTATATTATTATTACTATTGCCGATTTCATACTTAAATTGATTATTCCACAACTTTAGCAATAAACATCTTAACCTTTTGCCCCAGACATATTTTGTCACCAAGAGTATCCATGTACAGACATGAAATAAAAGCTAACAGCCATGAATGACAGTTTGTATTTATATATATATTTAAATTATTCTTGAAAAAAACCTCTTATTTTGGTTCAGAAAATATCATATTGAAAATATCTATAAAGTGTGTAAATATTTTAAAACTGAGTTGAAAATCACAGCAAAAATGTTTCTTCGTGCATTCTTGCTTAGAAATATCAAGTCAATGGCATTTTTAAATAAAACATTAATTTTGTATCAATCTTATATAAATCTTTTATAAAAAGTCTTAAGAATTGTTTATTGTTGATTATCAGTTCAAAAGAAGGTAATTCGTGATAAAAGCTTAAATTAAAATCTGATTTTCATGTTTTGTCCATAAATTTGCCGACATTAAACTCGCTGCGGGTCCATACTCAGGTAATTGGATATTTTGGTTCGGAATTCCAAAGTACGTGTCTCCAAGACTCGAATAAATTTATAATTTAATTTATAGGAACGTGTTTTCAATGTTTTACTTAATTTATTTGTAAATAAAGTTACCGCTGGTCGTGCTTGTTATTAAATTTTAAAATATTTTGAGTCTACGGGGAGTTTTTCTCTGAATAAACCACCTCCCTTATTAGTTTTTCATATTGCTTTTATAACGTAGTTAGTTGGATAATAAATAAACAACTTTTATTCTTTTAACGAATACAGTTTTTTAATTGGATTATTTAACGATAGTCGGTTTTAACAAACAAAACAAATAAACATTACGGTTCTTTTGTACGTGAACACAAATATAATAAAATTTATTAAGTAAAAAATATAATTTTAATTTTACCATCGCTATCATTTGCAGTAATATATCATAAGCAACTATAAAGTGTTTTCCAAAAGCTTGTATTATCTCGTCCTTTCAACAAACGTGCTTTTTTGGGTGCATAATTCTCACTAACTATCTGAAAATTAGAGAGGAAAAGTCTGAAAATATGTCTTATTGATATCTACAGCATAATTTATTCTCTTTGTGCTACTTAGTTGGATTTTTATTTTTCAAGATATTTCTTTATCATTCGGTTTCTCTACAGTTTCTCGAGATTAATTCTCACCATTTGGTTATCTATTGTTTAAATATAATAATGATGAATATGATAATGAGTGATTGTAAGGTAACAATATATTATATTTTCTGGTTGAAGGTCAAAGCTCAACAAGGTCACCCACTCTCAAGGTCACAGATCTCCCACTACAGGAATATGTTGGCCAGCGTCCAGCGCAGAGCAGCGCTCAGGATAATATGCGGCTACCGCACGATCTCGGGAGACGCAGCTCTGGTGATAGCTGGCATGCCGCCGGTAGATCTGATGGCCCGAGAACGCCAAAAGATCTACGAGGCGAGACAACAGAAGGAAGACCTCGTTGTTATAAGGACCAGCGCGAGGGCAGACGTCACCGAGACTTGGCAACAGCGATGGGCGGCATCCACCAAAGGGCGCTGGACGCGAAGGCTCATCCCGGACATCCGCCCGTGGATCTCGCGACGACACGGCCAGGTCACCTACAGGCTGACCCAACTCCTCTCGGGGCACGGCTGCTTCGGTAGCTACCTCGAGAGGATTGGCCGACCTGTCGACGTGAGCTGCCCACTGTGCGACGACTACAGCGACGACGCAGAGCACGCCCTCTTCAACTGCGGAGCGACCGAAGTGGAGCGATGGCGACTCCGGAACAGCCTTGGCATCGTCTGGACGGCGGACGAGCTAGTGCCGTCCATGCTCAAGGACAAGCGAGCTTGGGACGGAGTCGTCTCCTTTGCCGAGAAGACCATGACCCGAAGGGAGGAGCTCGAGAGGCAACGCCAAATAGCCTCCAGAGCTCCGACCTGAGGAGAAGCCCACGGACAGGACAAAAACGGCGCTGAAGAGGATCGAGAGCTGAAGAGCACGGGACATCTTTTTCATGCTTTTCAGCTTTCATGTTTTTCAGCGCATCAAAGAATGTCAGAGACGAATAGAAGGGAGGGGAGGCAGACTGGGGAGCAGCGAAAAGTGCGCTCCCTGGGAAACTCCCCCTCACGAATGAATGATTATATTATATATTAAAAGACCAGCTGTCGGCTGGTCAAGACAAGGACAAAAAAAGGTCAAGGTATACAAAGCAGAAGTTCTTTCACCCCGCAATTGTAGTTAGATGAATAAATACTCGGTTACATGATATACTAATTCTTAATTTATTATTAAAAAAAAAAAATTGTATAATTATTGACTAATATTATATTCATAGGTTAAACTTTTCCTTGAATAATTATTTATTACATAATTAAGGTGATTAGAATTTAAAAAAAAAACAACAATTTCAATAATAATGCCTTTAAATAGTCGCCAATTTTAAACTAAAATATGTCAGTACTAAAAAATATTTTACAAGTTTAGAAGTACATATGTTTATAATGATTTTTCATTTATTAGTTTTGTAATATAATATTTAAAATGAAAACAATTTAACTGTCAGATAAGTATCTATGTAATTCGCTTTTGTAATCTCTTATAAAGCATAACTTTCAGAAAATGATGTAATTTAAGCTTTCTTCGGAAAGAGGCTTTCTTAAGTCTGTTTTAAAATTGGAATTAAACAAACTCAAAGTTTGCACACAGGAAGTAGAACCTTAATAACAAATAAACAGAATTCGTATGCTGCTTCCGCCTTTGACGTCAACTTGAAATATTCTGATTTATGCTACAGAATTACCAAACAACAAAACGACCCTTTATGTATAATATGTACGTCTTTTTAATGATATAATTATATCTTTGACAAGTTTAATTATATTATTTATGAATTATAACGAATTCTGTAAATAAATTAAACTTGAAGTTACAAGAAAATTTAGATAAAAAGTGAATCGCTCCCGTGAGAAGGAAAAAATAAATCCACACAGTTTTGCCTAATTTTCATATAAGGTTATCCTTGAATTATTCATAAATTATGTAAAAAAAATTCATAAAAAAACTGATCCAATTGATTGTTGCATTTGAAATTATTTACTGCTTGAAATAAAAGACACTATATAAATTTGAAGCATTGATTAAATATTGTGTATATTAATGAATATTTTAAATTTCACATTTTCAATAAGTACAAAATGCATGCAATTGTATAAATACTTTAATCTAAAATAATGTCAAACTAACTATTTTATACCACAAAAATAACAATTATATAAAATTTTACTTTCCGACCGGAGATCTAGAGATACCCATCCGCAAAAATTCAATACTTAAATAAATTACAGGCAAATTAATCACAACTAAAGATTTTATATTGTTGAAAAGATTTTTCGCACTTAGACGCAAATTAAATTATGAAAGCGAATCTATTTTGGTAACCGAAAATTACAAAGGTAAAAAAACATTAGGGTTAATTTCACCGTTTTTAGGGGCAATTAGCACAATAAGCTACAAAATTTGTGAAATATTTAATAATGAGTTTTCATGACCATTTCATATAGAATAAGCATATTGAATCTTTAATTAAAAAACAATTACTAATTTTATAGCATGTGTTTCACCCCCGGAGAGACTGGTACAAATTGATACCAATTTTTGTTTCCAAATAATTTTTATTGAGACATGCAATGACCGTACTGTCATTTTCCATTAAATACAGCAACAAAATAGCCAAATTAATTGATTTATGAATTTTAAAAATTATCTCCAAAACATACTTTTTTTTCAGATTTATTCAACTTAAAACAACACCCTGTTACTGTAAAATATATAGACAAACCTCGAAGTGCATTAATAAGATTAATAAGTTTTGTTTTGACAATCTATGAAATAAAACTCACAATATTAATTATTCACTTCTCAATGTGTTAGTAAAATATTTATAATAATATTTTCAGCTATATTATAAAACTAACTTTTTAAACAAAAATAAAACTTTTGAAAGCTGAATGTCGACAAGAGGCTTTCTCATTTTTCTTTGTCTGCGATCTTTTAAAGTTTTGACAGCTAAAGAAATTTATTTTCTACAACGACGCTAACGAAATCTCTTTAAGTCGAATAATCTCTTTGGGTTTAAGGATATTGATTACGCGGAATCAATTGTGTAGGAATAAATCAAACGTAGAAGCCTCCCCATTCATAAAATATTGTTTAACTTAATTAATTTAATCTTTCTTTACCCTTAAGAAGATTTATCAAATAATTTTAATACTGGACTTTATAAATATGAGTGAAGCTCTAAAATTCGGCATATATGACGTACATTTTATTTTCAGTATACCTTAATAATAATAGCAGAATATTTACAATACTTCGTGCATGTTAAGTGGATATTTTCAGTGACAATTTGAATAACTAAACATATTCATATTTGATAACGTTTACAAAATGAACGGTTTTATAGGTTTATACTTATAATATTACCAAAGGTGTTATGCAATAAACTTTAACTTCCCGGAAGTCTTCAACGATAGATCTGAAATTCCTATGAAATATCTTTAACCTTTTATATATCAGTCTACTGTCGCTCCAGTAACCTTTGGATTTGAGACAAAAACTGCCCATAAAATATATTGAAGCGCCTAAGCTTTGGAAAATGTACAGCAAAAAGTGGATATGAATTTTCATAGCCTATTTTATTCACATTATTTTGAAAAAAAGCTTTATGTAAGGTATTTTTCCATTATTCGTACTCACCGGATACACCTTTTTTCTGATGAAAGCTCGGAATAAAGGAATGTATTTATTTCTCTTTTTATTGGATAAAAATGTTACCATACAGAATAGTTTTAATTCTGTAAAATAAAAATTATGCAGAAATTAAATAATACAAAAGGTTTTATAATTAATGTATTTGTTTTTTAAATGAAACAAAGATTGTGGAATCAGTAAGCGCTCGAGTTTTATCTACATATTTAATTATTTGATAAATATTTGTGTGATAATAAATAAAGTATACATTACTTACTTGATTTAATTAAATAATATTTTAAAAATATATAAATTGTTGTGAAGACGGTGGAGTAATGAAGAAGTTGTTATAAAAATTCCCATCAAATAAACGCATTATTATAATTTTGTGTCACTCTGGTAAAATTATTTATAAGTATCGTTGAAGAATAACAACATAAAGTATATTGAGTGGGCTACGATTATATATTGATTTAATACTGTTTACACGATAAAATCAAATAAAAAATACATACATAAATAAATTCTGAATATTTATAAAAAAATTAAAAAATATTAAATTAAATTTTATAATTTTTTTAACTCTTATTATTTTAATGAATACTTTGACTGATACCTTAAATCAGTATTTATAGCTTAGCGAGTTTAGTCATCAATTTTATTTTAAGTATTGTTAAGGCTCCGCTGCTCTTAAGTCCTCTTTAATTTGGTTGCATGGCAACTCGAAACCATTATTAAAACTTAGTCCGGCAGTGGCTGGCGATACTGAAGCCGCGCTCTGCTGTTGTCATGTTCCCTTTATTATATTTTCAGGAAAGCTTTTGAATAGGAAAATTAACAGCAGCTTCGAAGAATATTTATAAAAAATGCCCATGTCTTCGTATAATTATTCTTGAAAAACATATCAAGACGTAAATATTAAAACTGTGTATAATCTGCGTTTTATTGTGAACTTTTTAAAATTATATTAATTTTTCAAAACAGCAATATAGTTTATAAATATTATTTCTTTTTAAGACTAAAGTGATAAACAACTGTTTGTTTTTAAATTTTCTAATTAAAATTATGATTAAAGTCGGTTGTTTATCGAGATCAACAGAGCCTTTCTCAGCAAGTTTTGACTTTCGCCGATTAGAAAGGGTTGGTAATAGACAACATTATTATCAATATTCTAACGCTGGGGTTGCAGAATAAGCTTCTGCTATATGCTTAGACCCGAAGATAAATTCTCACCCGCTGGAAATATTACGGTTTGGTTAACGGAGTTTTGAACCTGTGAAAAATAAACCACCCTTCCATTTCTTATTGCCATTATGAATCTGATTAGTTCAGCAAATATTAGCCCTTATTTCTGAATTTCACTCGGTGCAATTATACAATATGATGCTTATTAAAAATAAATTATTTATGAAAAGTAGCAAAAACGTGTTTATGTAACCTGTTGTTATGCATGTCTTTAAAGCATGCTCTGTGCAGGAGTTAAACTGTTTTTTTTTTTAAATTTAAGATGCTATAATCAATCACCAAATGTAAATTAAGCGTTAAATATCAAGACAGTTATTTAATAAACAATTTTTTGTTCATATTTGACATATTCTCTACAGTGATAATTAATTTAACACACTTTACAAATCTTATATTTTACAAAAACAAGTTTGCGGTATTCTAACAGTTTTTCAGCTAATGGAATATATTATAAACAGGATCATTTATTATTTTGTCAACTCTGAGTGTCATAATGCAATTTAATTATATAAATCCTCTAGATTGCTAAATTTGACAAATTGAATTCGGCTTTACGTTGATCATTCAATTAAAAACTTAATGAGTCCGCGGGGAAACACGCCCAGTGTAGATCCTTTCATTAATTCAACGTCATGATACAATCATATCAACTCAGGGAGCAGCGATATTCGACATGTGAACAAAGCACTCACTAAAATCCTGTTAATACTCCAAACCACATGCAATAACATCATTTCACTAATTTTCATAAAAAAATAATAGCTGCCAGTTTATACTCATTTGCACTGAATATACAATATTACAAATATTATATAAACTTATCAACTCGCGTATACATTGATCCTTAAAAAAAAACTTTTGAAATGCCTAGACTATTCAACACCACCTCATGGTTTAAAATCACTTCATAATTTTTATTTTTTAATTTTATTATTAATATTGTGAAATACATTTTGATTTAAAACCACCTTTCGTAAAAAATATATCACTGGCTATTTACTGAGCGATAATACTCAATAAAAAAACAACTTGTGCTAAAAATAGAAATACAGGACATTTTTTAACGCGTATTTTATATCTAGAAATTCAGTCCAATAATGACTGATTTTTATTCCAGATATAACAAGATGACGTCGGCAGTGCAAAAAGTTCACGTTTTTGCTATATTTTTGCGTAGTGTACCTACGATAGCTTACAAAGCTACAAAGTTTTAATTAACATTTTTTAAAATATACAAGTTTATTGTTCCTGAAGCTCCTTTGAGTTGTTGCAAAGACGACTGCGTATTTTATTTAAATTCTGTTTGAAATTATTTGTTAATAACATTTAATTATATTTTATCAATATTGACTATTCCACGTCCATCCCTAAAACGTAATGGTTTAGGTTTTTTTAATCTAAAGTCAATGTTTGTTGGGTTTTTTGTTACAATATAATTTTATGACATAGGTGTAAAAGTTAATAACTATCGACATATATATAAGTATTTTTCCGATAGTACTTTGATCATTAGCTCTTTAAGAAAAACTGCTGAATGCGTCTTATTTTGATGATATTAAATATATTTTTTTAACTAAATAAAGATAACAAATACATTGAGTAAAATAAATAAGAATGTATAATGTTTAATAGTTTTTGTATTCTTTTTCACGTGTCTCTTCTCATAGAAGTTTGGTGACCATCTCACTCAACATACTTATATGGTGTATAGTAGATCCCCGGATCCTTTCTTTTTGTATAAAGTTAAATTAATAATATTTTTTACAGTTTCGTCTCGATAGCATGTAGCTTAATTATATTAACAAGACGCCACTTATATATTTTTAATAAAATATCTTGTTACAACTTTTACGAAGTTCTAAAAACAGAAGGTTTCCTTCCTTGGAAATGGAAATAACATCCAAAATAAAGACGCTTACGTCTGAGTACTTCCACCTGACGACGCGCCTTGAATAGTAATAGGCTCGGTCTCAACATTCTCTTATAAAACTTTATTGTATCATATCCGAGGAATAACTCGCAGTTACATATGGAGATAAAGCGTAAAAAATATTTCTGTGAAAACTCATTCTCAAATATATGACCTGTGACGTCACAGCTTTACAGACAATATCGCTCAAAAATATTGTTGTATAGACTCGTCCTTGTGCAAATTCATTCTTCATTCCCGAAGAGAAACTTTCGCCTTTAGTATTTAAAATTATAATTAATATTTGAATGACGAGACTTCAAGAGATTTTTCCGTACTAGATCAGAAAATACGTAAAACAGGCGTAAGTTACTTCGTGTAGACACCATACAGAAAAAATGCTTAAACTGCGTTCCGCGGGACCCCTCGGGTATTAGTGCTTCTTCAACATATTTTCTAACTTAACAATATTTATGTGATTGATTCTTATATTCTCTTCAATTCAGGTAATATTTTTCTTGTCGTTTGACCTCTAAACATGGAGATTGTACAAAAATAATTAGAAAAATTGGTAAAAAAAAAATCTCAAATTTATTAGAAAATAAAATTTATATTACAGGCTCCATTGATGAGAATATGTTTAAACTATGATGAATCAGTTTATTCATTGATTTTAATTACCGAGAAAGTAACATGTGTTTCAATTGCTTTAAACAATTTGCTTGCAACGATTTATTGCTTGTGTGTAGACGCACGCCACTGACATACTCGTATACAGTATGACAATACTATTTTGAGAGGTAGTCGAATACATTGACTAAGTCAACTAAGTAAAGTGATATCGTATTAGAAACATTATTTTCCGACCAGTAAAAAAAATTAAATCAGATACAAACAATTTTAATTGTACAAGTATGAAATATCAATGATATTCACAATTAATATTCGTTTCATCAATATTCATTACCCATTTACAAAATTCCCAAAGGTCCAAGGATTTAATACTTACATAAAAATTAAGAATTTAATAATAAAAAAAAACGGGCCTGTTGTATCGCTTTTTACGAAATTCCGTATTGTATCTCAATTGATGATTTAATATTTTTTTTACAGAAGTGCTTATTGGAATTTCATCATAAAAAAATTCTGGCTGTTTTATTGAGAAAATCGTTCGCTACAAAATAAATTAACAAATACTGGTATATAATTGTATATCAATACATAAGGGTGAGTAAAAAAGTACTTTGAGCTTGGAAATATCTCAATTATAAACCAAATTAAAATATATTTGATATCATCATCCCTTCTAGATAGATGTTTCATAACAATAAGCAATACTCGAAAACTCGTCCGAAAGCCACATAGTTAACAGCGCAGCGCTGGTTAGCAGACCAACGCAAATAATAAAAAACGACCTCCAACTTGGAGACGTTACTGTTTTGGCAAATAGTTATTATTAAATCATATAATTAGTCTGTTTGCTATTATGTTTTCCAAAGTTTTGGGAAAAATTACTTTTACTTTTATTAGAAAGTTAAAATAATAATTATTTTGGGTTCTATATTATACTGGGCAAGGTATACTCTCCCCAAATTAATCACTTTTAATCATTCTTCTTCCTGTCTCCCTATGGTTAATAATACATATTACAAAAGATGTGTTCATACAAATTAAGCTATTGCTTTTGTGAAGTGCAGATTTTTGTATGTATCGCAGATATTTTTTATATTATTAATTACTGAACACATCCCACTTTATTTGCGATCTGAAAATATAAGCCAAAACAAATAAGCACAAAAATGTATGTTGTATGTTGTAAAGCACAAAAAGCAAAATTGTATGTACAATTTGGTATTTATATACCACATTTAAAATGACATCAATTTTTAACGGGAAATTAACTCGAAATGGAAATAAGGGTTATAGATATTGACAGCGGTCCGTCATTATTTATCGATTAATGATTCTGTTTCAGAATAAATTCCGTGTTATTTAAGAGCTTTCTAGGCTTTTGCGCTTTACATCCCCCAGAGGAAACGGCCTGTCTGAGGGCTCGGAGATTCGCGATCACGAACATCCGGCGTTTTAACTGATAATAGCAACATCGGTAAGATTCATTACTATTTAGCTTTCTAAAGCAGTGAGAGATAATAGTAAATAAGTTCACACACAATAATTTTTAAATTCATGATATCACCTTTAAAAATTAACCTTTTTACAACGTTTGATGTACTTTTGATAGTGAGTGATGTTATCAATATGCTTTGTGTAACATTCAGAAAAACCTATTTAACTATACTTGAAACATTAAACGTGATGTGAATGTACCGTTTATTATTCTTTTTTAAATTTTAATGTGATATGAATATAAATCTACGGAAAATAAATCTTGTAAATTAAATGATTTTTCTACGAAATCTTCAAGAAGTGTAAGTGTAACGTGAACAAACTATAAAATATACAATGTATAAAACTTAGCTATGCAGAAATTAAAAATAGTTGTACGTTGGAATTTAGTTTTATTTATTAAAGACTTGTTGGATTTGATTATTGTTTATTCGACCATCGATTAATAAATATTGACAAGATTTACGACTTGTCCTCTCATCCATGATCATCAATATTCATTAAACGATCCGAATGGAGGCATTACTCAATTTAAGAGCGTCTGCATTCGATTGTATTTTGACATTTTTTTAGTTAGTGTAAGTAAATATTAATTCGCAAATCACAACCACAATATACATAGCCAATTTCAGTGTCGACTAAGATAGAATAATTGATGTTTTTGGAGACCTCGTCACATTAGAGGTGACTATGAGAAAAAACTAGATAAAAATAGATTCAACTTGCTTTTTCGTACACGAGATAAAAATGAATACTCGCCCATTTAGCTTAGGTATAATCAGTAAACATTAGGCGCACGCGGTTTTTATGCCTCAAAAATACCCGGTCAATTCGTTTCTATTTATTTTGGTTTGATTTAAGGTGTGTATCGTGTAGCATGAATCATCTTGATGGCCCAACTCTTTCATACTGGCAGCCTCATAAATAGAGGATCAGCTAGTAGCTGGGGGCAGATTATCCCTTCGTTTATAATGTACGCGGTTCGGAGGCACCGTGGGTGCGAGGGGGTCCTGATCCCCTGGGCTAGGAGGACTCACCCACGGCGGTGGCCACCCCCCACAGGCGGGCCAGCGGCTCCAGCAGCTCCCACAGTCCTCGGCAGCCATCCTCTCCGTACCGGCCCATCCTGCCGCGACACTTGGCGTCCATGCTCACTCCATCCCGCCACAGGCGAGGTGATTTCCTTTACCGAGTTTCACAGTTCCGAAGTTTCCTTTCAGGTGGGAATGTCCGGCTAGAATCACAGCGCGCGAGTCCACTCGCAGAGGCCGTGCTCCATTTTTATATTTAGATATCAAAGCGATCAAGAGCACACTTGTAAATATAGACCGCACTGTAATGTTGTTTTGTTTGTTTGTTTGTTTATAATTCGCTCGATAGCGCGTACATCAATAAAACTCACACTTTTATTATTTTAAATAGTTAATTTCACTTTTACATCTACAGGTACCTTTTTATCTCTTCTACCAAATAAGCATTTATTTTATATCAATTATTACCAAACAGTGGCTACATATACTTGAGATTAACTGCAAAAAAATATTATTAATAAATAAAGTATATTGATTCATTTAAGTCCGTTATCCATTTTATTAACTGATTGAATTCAAAATATGCGCGTGCCGATTATTGCTGTGGGACCGAAAGCAAGTACACTGTTCTTTAGAGCATGCGAGACTAAAATAAATTCTCATCTTGAACGTTGATCGTCTGCGATTCAACATTTATTTTAGATTTACAAAAAGTCAACATACTCGCATACAAATTTATTTTTAAATTTACCAACAGCGCGTTGTGAATATAAAAAAAATATTTAAACTTCTGTATAATTTTGAGTCGACTCAGGCAGGTACGAGTATGTAAGCACACTTGGATTTCTTATTTGCATAATCACACAGGAAAAATCTTAAAAAACCAATATTTTTTGTAAAAACTTAATCGTGTGACTTATCAAAATAAATTATAATTAATACGTGTCGTATAAGAGGATTGAAACATACAAAAAAAATACCCCGAGTAAAATCACTTTTGCAACTATGTACCACTGTAACTTTTAAAACTTATACCACTAACATCGCGCCTTTTGTGGGTGTCGACGGGGAAATCTTTTGGTGAGCGGAGCTTTAATACTATACGATGCACTCACTGATAGTTTTGCACAATTAAAAACTTGCTAGACGCTTTTCCGCGAGTCTGCTTCCGGACGAGCTCCCATACGCACGACCGCCGCCGTCCGCGCACGCAGCCACACTGAGAGCTGAGCGGCTCCGTGGAAACCTGGGGTCCTGCTGCACCAGGGGTGGGCAAGCTTTTGATCCCCGAAGACCTTTTTTTATTTTTTTTATTACAGGCAACGGTCTCCCGACATCGTATGTGTCAAGTGATCATAATAAAAGTAGTAACATAAAATCAAAAATAAATTTAATTTTAAAAAAAAACATTGGTAATACTAAAAACATTCAATATTATGTTATTTTAATTTTTTAAAAAATGATTTTTTCTCAAAAAGTTTATGATGATGTGGGACGGGCATCAGAGATGTGTACATATCGGACAGACGAGACCACGGTCGACGCTTTGGCCACCCCTGTGCCACACTATATGCGCACGCCGGATACTTCGGTTCGCGGTTGTCTTTAAACTTTAACCGACTAAACAAGATGGCTTTAAAAATTTAAAAAAAATAAATTCAAATACATACTATCATAGAAATAAATTATGGTTCCAGGCTTCTTCAATCCCCGTTTCTACTTCTTCGAGTGACCATCTCACTGTGAACACATATTTTTCCTAGGCCAGTCTTATGTACTCCCGACATACAGCCACTGGCGTAAATTTCGCATCCACGCATGTTTCCACCTTCCAATGCCCATACTTCTTTAAATTTTTCCTTGGACAATTAGCTGTAAGATGTTATGTTTATTTACTTATACTCATTTAACCTATTGTATACGGTTAGTTACAGATAAAAAATACGATTTGCAAAAAAAATACCATACAAGAACATTCCGTTTACATTTATGAAATAACTGTAAAAAATACCGTTTTAGATTAAAGCCACATCAACTTAAAAATATAAAAAGCAGAAAAAATAAAATTACTACTGCAACTATTAGAAACAGAACCCTTTATTAATTATATCATTTTAATTGTTTGGCTAGCATAAAGTCTAATTAACACTTCATATTTAATTTATATTAAAATTTACGTTTCTAGACTAGGATTACTTGTCGTCATTTTGAGACATAATTTTTTTGAAATTGTAAAACAGACGTGTCTTCGAGGATAGGAAGTACGCTGGCTTGACCACTGGGTCTACTACATGTGCACAAACACATCACATCTCCACGTGTCACCACAACAGCAAGCCACACGGCTCTTGCACGCGCCCCGTACCCCGTCCTTTTAATTTTGCCATCTCAAACCAACATCTATTTTGTTATTCCTAAGTCATACGTCATTCTCCATACGTCACTACTAATAATTCAATTATTATTTTTTTTAAATTATAAATCTATTTGTAATTGATATAGACGTCATTTGAAAAAAATTCGAAAATGTAATGCTTTTTTTATCCTCAAGAAAATTATCTGAATTCACATTACTTTTTATCCGTGAATTAAGTAAAGATTAGATTTCAAAATTATTATTTTCGTTGGTCAGTTTTTTTTATTTTAGGTACCGACTAAAAAAAGTGTGATCAATGTCCTATGCGGTTTTTACACAGATCAAAGTACTTGGCCGGTTTTTTGCAATTTGCGCATGAACCTCAAATTGTTCATTCCTCAAACGGAAGACATCTTAGATCGAATAATCCTATCGAGGAGTCTATAAATCACACTACTACATAAAAAGTAAAAGCAATCAATTATTGGATCTTATGAATTTAAATGATCAAAAAATATAAAGAAATCATACAATTTTAAACAGAGATGGTATTTTTCTCGGTGGTCTTTCTTCCCTTTGAAGCTAAACATGATTTAAAATATTTTTAGAGTTGAAAAAAATTATAATATTGAATCACCCACAGTTATTACAAAATACAAACCAATTTTCAATTATCAAAAGCATTTATTATGAATGGTTATAATAAAATGTTATTTATCCACTTACATTATTTAATGAACCTCTTATTTTCAGCAAAAAAATCATTTGTTTCATTTCAAATACGATCTTAAAATATCCTCTAAAAGGGGGATATTTTAAGATCATATTTGGTACATTTTTCTGTTCTTTTAAGTTCAATCGCTTTATTTTAAATATTTGAAAAACAACCAATGAAAAATGTTTTTTCTTCATTTAGTTTATGAAAAATATTAATACGACAAAAACTTCCCACTTAAGAACTTTTAAGCTTCATAACATTTTTAACGATAAATAAAATATCCAATTTCCTATCATTTTGCACCCAGAGATTATTTTCTTATAATCTTACGATCTACTGAAATGTACCTCGATTTTTTGGTTGACCAATGTTATGGCCAATGCCAACAAATAAGTTATTTAGAAAAGTATACGAGTAGTAGTAACAACGCCATTGGGTTTGGGAACAATTGTCAGAAAAAATTATTAAATTGATAATTGAAACTAAAGAACTACACACGTCCGGACATGACATGCGACTGATTTGCAATTAACCATATGCGTCCAACCTTTTGTTGTTAACTTAGGCTGATTAATTTTGAATTAGTTTCTGAAACAATTTTCAAGCATTCTCATAAAAAATGTGAAACAAAGAGAGCATATTAAATTATTAAGGTTCTTTAGTTTTGTATGTGCTAAATATTCAAAAAATGGTGCGAAATCAACTAAACGTCAATTACACAATTGATAAATAAACTGTTTTGGAAATTCATGCAAGTTTCCATAAATCCATAAAAAAATACAAATGTTGGGAATTCTAAAATAAAACCCTATCTAAATATATGTTATCTCATGGGTCTTAATTTTTTATGCAAATAATCTGACCAATGAGAACAAAGCAAATTTACATTATTAAGCTTCATTTTAAGTATTAGATTTTTAAAGCAGTAAATAGGAGATTATAAACATATTGCATATTTTATATTATAAACACAATTTCATTTTTAACTATAGATAATATAAGTGAAACTGGGACAGTATAGCAGATGCATTTAATTTCAGACCGTTCTAATTATAATTTATGATAACTGAAAATGAAATAAATCTCAAGAATCTGGTGCAGGTTTGGATTGGTGTCTCTTCATCTGGAGGTTGGGTTTTCTCAGCTTGTGATAGTTAGGCAATATTTTACTAAGAAAATCCAATTGCAACATTTGAGAGGGTTGCTTCTCCATGGCTTCTCTCATAATGTGGTCATTGCCATATATGATTGTATTATCTGTCATTTTTGCATCTTCAAGCTTACATCCAGCTCCTAAAGTGCATATAAAGCTCATTATCAAAATCATAATTTAAAGGATTAGTCATTATAAAAACTGATATTTTAAAAGTATGATTCCAATGAGTAAATTTAATAGTAAATTAATTCAGATATATTTACCAATGACACAGCCGGATCCTATTACGACTTTAGGTCCCACGCTAGATTTACATTCAAATACATTACTTTCTCCAATGTGTCCAGAGTAGGATTCAACTCGACAACCAACTTCAAATACATTATGTGCTCCAATAATCAACGGTTTAAGGATACCAGGTATTTCTTCAGCATTGGGATTACTCCTAAAAACCAATTATAATTCAAAAGTGTTTAATAATATGCTAACAGGTTGCATTTCTCATATCAATATAAACTACAAATAAAATAAAAAAATTATAAATTGTACTGCATGCAAGATATAAAATCTCTAATAGATAGAGAGAAGAAAATTATAACATTAAACAATTAAAAGTTACTTTATTTGTACAATCTAATATATATAATAGCCATTGTGTGTGTGTATGTATGTTTCGATTTTTTGTTTTCTATAGAATATCTTAAAAGATACAATGCTGATTTTTTGCACATAAGTTAAGTAAATTTTTCCGCAGCTATGTGCCGAATTTTAAGACGATAGGATAATATTTTTATTCATAAACTATAAAATATGCTTTAGCGAATTTCAATATGTACGAATTATATGATTCTGTTGTTCACGGCGAGATTTTCAAATTTAGAACTTTTACAAAAAAATAAATTTCCAGTTTGTCAGTTTGACACAAGTGCCATCTCTATTTTTTTTATCGAAATTGCATTAGAAATTATTAAACACATCATTAAGGCAGTTGCTCCCAGCCATTTAATTGCCTCTGGTGTCCAACCGGACACCACAGTCAGTGCATTACCTGGCGAAATCGTGTCATTTAATTAATTTAATTGTCACTTTATTTTTCTATATCGAAATTTGATTTTTTTACACAGTATTGAAAAAACTATAAATTATATTTATCTAATTTTTATTATTTAATTAACGTCCATTTTTAGGGTAAAATAAAATCTTAAAGATGTTGAAAAATTGGATAAAATGACGACTTTTCAAAACCAAAGTTTGTTAAAGATTTTTTTTTTTAATTTTAAAATTAATAAAACGCACATGGTTTATATTTAATCTTTTAATTCCAATTGAAAAAAAGACTTTTAAATGTTTAGGATTCTTAGAAAATGTACCAGACGAATCTCCAAATTCCTACATTTTAATCGGAAAAACACATATTTATCATATTAATAGTATATTTATAAGAAATAAAAATATATTGTGTTCAGAAGGGATGTACCAAACTTTTTACATTTAAATCTTATTGATTGGTGCAGTCGATTTTTCGCAAAACGGACTAGAAAATGATCAAAAAAACTCGATTATGGGACCTAGACCCTTAATAACTCAAAATAACACCGTCTACGCACAGAAAACGTAATTCAACAAGAATTTCATAATTGAACGTGATAAAGACTGCATCAAATAAAGAACAGTGCAGTGAAAAGTGATGCGTTGTTTGTGACACGAAATGTGACATAAATGTCAAGCAATGAGTTGGAAGGAAAACGTGAGCAGCGTCTTCTTAAAATTCAAGTACGCGCATTGACCTCAAGACAAAAAGAAACTGATGCACAGCGAACGCTGCGTTTGTCTTCGGATTAATTAGTGTGACCTGTCGATTCTGCAATGCTTTACATTATCAAGCAGAAAACCCATCAGATGGAAAGTTCAACGATTACTGTCACAAAAGTAAAGTGAAACTACCAGCAAGGCCTATTTCCCCAGTATATTTAAAGGATATTTATAATGGAAATTTCAAGAGAAAAATAAGATCATACGATAACAGTATGTCTAAATTAACAGTGGGCCACTCTGCTTCAAAGTTCAAGGCCAAGTATATCACAGAACTTCATCCAACTGATGGTACAAAATGAAACCAATTATACATCTTATTATGTTCAAACACCATTGCATCGTTCATCGAATGCGCGTCATTCTATGACGGGCTACATTTCTAGTTATCATATAATAGCAGAATATATACAAGACTTTGAGGTTAATGCAGACAGATCTAATATTGAAATCTTGTAAGACAGATCAAAAATTTAACAACAGACACCATTTAAGATTTTATTTGTGTATCTTGACCACTGAATCTTATAAGTAGCTCTCCCATGGGTGATAAATACTACTTCATAAAAACAGATAGTTTAGATTTACAACGTATAACTTAGCAGTCAAAATCGCTACGATTTGAACAAGACAAACAACATCCCTAAAATACATAGAGATTAAGGAGGAAACCAGAAAAATTAGCATATACTTGACCGTCAACTTTAATTGACCACTCTTCACCTCCTGTCTGTTGTTTCCTGTTGACTATCAATACAGAGAACTACTGCCGTAGCACACAGCTAATCCCCGCTTGAGATGTCTCTTTGGTTTATTTATCAAATAAACTAGTACTTATGCCTATGAAAGCCATACCGATTTTCAAAATCTTATTATTCGTTCACTTCGGACAACTTGTTCGGGAGATTTTACAGTTATAAGAAATCCATTCTGGAAGGTATAATTTAATATATCTTACATGTGTATAATTGCTGCATATTCTTCAACTATGCAAAACTCAGATATGACAATAGGACCTCCCTCTGCAATGATTGTTGCCCTCGGATGAATGACAGTTCCTCCTGCCACCGTGATGTCCCCCTTTAATACGCAGTCCTCACAAACTGTTGCACCGGCCATTATTTTCACCCTTAAAAATAACGAGATTTTTTACAGACTTTATAATTTTCTAAATTACTTTATTATATTTAAATACATAAACATATTTATGTGTATATTATTTTTTTACTAAACATAATTGAAATAAATATTGTAAAACAGGTTGAAACATTCAAAATAATTGTATCAATATACCCTGATGACATTTCGAAGCTTTGATTTTCCCGTGTTATTATTTTTCTAGATCACGACACCATTTGACAAATACAGTCAAACTGACATATGAAAGTAATGTTACCAGTCATAGATTAATATAATAATTTACAAAAAATAAAATTACGAATTATTTATTTATGTATTAAGGGTGATTTTTTTAATAATGAATAAAAAAAATTTCAAGGGTTTTACAATAGCAAAATATAGGCAATAGCACAAATCATCTGCAATATTTTATTTTTTTTTTACAAGATTGTCTATGCATTTGGCGCGCTTGTCAAAATGCTTGTGTCATATTACCATTATTGTTGTATCTTGCTTAATAATCAAAGGAAAGCTTAAATTATCATATTATCTGGATATAATTATTGTTTCATTATGGAAGTTCCTGAAAATTTTCCATTTCCGTTTGAACCTTACGGTGTTCAGAAAGAATTTATGAAGCAAATATATAGAATGTTAGAAAATCGTGGAATTGGAATATTTGAAAGCCCAACTGGCACTGTATGTGTTAAACGATTTATGTCAAATAATGATATATTTTCTGTATGTAAATTATTTTTCAATATTATTATTGTTTTATCAGGGAAAATCTCTCAGCTTATGTTGTGGTTCTCTAAAGTGGTTACAAGATTTTGAGGCTAAAGAAATTGCAGACCTATCGACTAAAATTGAAAACCTCAAAATCGAAATCCAAGATAACAATACAGGTACATTTTTAATTACAATATGTTTTTATCAAAGATCTTTGATATTTTAAATTAACATTAACGTTTTGTTCCTAGACGAAGATTGGTTAAAATCTGAATATGAAAAAATCCAGAGGTCTCATGAATTAAATGCGCTGCAAAAGAAGCTTGAAAATATCAACAAAAGCTGTGCGAGTATGGATATGTTAAGATCAAGAAAAAGTATAGAGAAAATTAACAGAGAGTGGCATCTTGCTAAAAATAAGTGTGATAAAACGAAAATTGTCGAATCATCAAATGAACTTGACCCATCTGAAAAATTATCACCCATAAATGATGTTGATCTTTTAATAGATGAACTAAATCTTGAAAATGATGAAGATGATGAGAGAGAGGAACAAGAAGAAGTTATTGAAAGTGGTAATGTCAAAGTAAGTTCCTCATCAAGGCCACCTTCATACTATACTGCATCTGATTTTAGCTATCTTGACGGGTGTCTTTCTTTGGATCATCTTGAATACTGCAAGTCTTCTACTCTTTCTTCCTTCCACTGAAAACATAGCAGACATGTTACCGAATCCTAACTATTATCTTCCAACAGACTCACTCCAATTATGCGTGCACCCTCTTCTATCTCCTCGACATATCATCAAACAGTACAAATTTCTTGTGATTGTCTGCTTTGATTGAAATACAATGAGAATATATTTATAAATGTGACAATTATGAGTTTATTTATAAGAGATCAGTGGTGTAATGTTTTGTTCCATGAACACTGAACTAAAACAGCTAGACAGATAGATATATACATTTTTTTTCATTATGATGACATTGCATTCAATGTTTGATGTAGATTTTTGGGTAATTATGGGTTAGGTTAGGTTAGGTCAAAAACCACCACAACCGCAAATGATTCGAAAACTTTTCCAACTATTAATAAACATGGATGGACTAAACATTATTTATTCCTGTATAATTATTTTTACAGATAATTTATTGTAGCAGAACTCATTCTCAACTCTCTCAATTTGTTAATGAAATTAAGATGACATCATTTTCTTCAACTGTAAGAGTAGTATCTCTAGCTTCAAGACAACAGTACTGTATAAACCCCTCAGTTCAAAAGTTGAAGAGTTCACATCTTATAAATGAAAGGTACTATTTATATTCTATGCTAATCTGTGGTGTGTGGTTAGAGTATGCAGTATAATTAAGCCTGACTGAAATTGTAGTCAATAATTGCTTTTAACATTCAACACGTATATCACATTTCTAGAGATATCTCGTCAATCATTTATATTTAACAGGTGCTTGGAACTCCAGAAAGGAAAAAAAGGTAAAACTACCTCCAAAGCAGAAGATGGAAAAGCTACTAAGCGATCAAAGTGCAGTTCCGGCTGCCAATTTTACAACCAATCTAAAATAGAGATTTTGCGAGATGAGACTTTGATTGATATTAAAGATATGGAAGACATAGTCGTCGCTGCCAAGCAAATTGAGGCATGTCCTTACTATAGTGCCAGAGCAGCTGTCAGGCAAGCACAGGTGAATATTATATTTAATATCAATGTTATATTTACTGTAACACAATACTTGAACCCTGTTCCTATCATTAAAACAAGCTTGTGCAATAAACTTAGAACTAATTCTTCTCTATATCCGCAGGTTATTATTGTTCCATATCAAACACTACTTCACGAAGCAACCCGACGAGCAAACGGCATAAGTGTCAAAGAAAATATTGTAATTATCGATGAAGCGCACAATCTCCTCGATACTATTTCACATATACACAGTGCTGAGGTAACAGGAACTCACCTGCAAGCAGCCTGGGATAAGCTCAGACAATACAGAGATAAATATCACACAAGATTTGCAGCTAAAAATCTGTTGCAACTTAATCAAGTCATATATATTGTAGGCAAGCTATTAGGTATGTTGACTTATTTAAAATCATACATTGAAAAATTTTACTCATTGTATAACTCTTAAGTATTAAGTAACTACTAATCTCTGGGCTCTTATAACTGATGTAAATGTTCTATATATATATTATTATTATTATTATACATAAATTCAGTTTGGAAAATGATTTTAATTTATTTCAAAGTACGGGATGTGTGAAAATAATCAAAAATTCAGAATCAATTCACTTTGCTTCAATATGACCACCTTTTGCCTTGAATATGACCTTGAGACGGTCAAAAACGAATCGCAAACTGCCCGAATGTGATTTGCCGGTATTTTGGCCCACACATGGACAATGGCTTTCTTCAGCGTCTCGAGGTTGATGTATTTTTTATCTCGGACATTGTTCTCCAAAATAGTCCAGAGAGAATAATCCATTGGCAACGCGTCTGGTGAATTCGAGAGCCATTGTATGGTCAAAATGAAGTTTGGAACGTTGTTTTTCAGCCATTCTTGGTTCACTCGCGCTTTGTGAGACGGTGCCGAGTCTTGTTGAAACGTCCATGGTCTGCGACCGAAATGTTTGTCTGCCCACGGCTTCAAAGCAGCCTCCAGAACACTTTCCCGATAATATGTCACATTTACTTTGACGCCAGGCTCAATGAAAACTATTGGAAAGCGCCCTTCCGTGGTTACAGCGGCCCACACCATTATTTGTGGCGGGTGCTGCTTTCTGGTGACCAACCGATGGCTCAAATTCTTGTATGAACGTTTGGTCAAGTAAACCCTATCATTTTGAGAGTTTACAAATTGCTCAATTGGGAATTTTTTCTCGTCAGAAAACACGATGTTCGGAAATTGACCGCTTTCGGCCCAGCGAAGCACCTCCTTCGCTTTCTCAAGTCTAACTTGTTGCTGCTTCAGTGTAAGATCATGAACTTTTTGGAACTTCTAAGGCTTGACCTTGAGCTCATTTTTCATGCATCGGATGCTGCGACCGGATATTTTCAGTTCTTTAGCCATTTGATTGGCACTTCGTCGTGGATTTCGCTCAAGTCGCTTCTTCACTTTTCGAACCATCTCAGGTGACGTTGCAGTCTTTTGATGATCACCTCCATGGCGTTTTGCGATGCTACCAGTATCATTATAACGAGTTATGGTGCGATAAACAATAACTTTATTCACTTCGAGGTGTTTGAGCTCACGAACAATCGCTGCTTGTGATTTTCCAGCTAAATATAAAGCAATCACACTATTACATCGCTAATAACTTTTTTTTGCGTTTACTTTTAGCAAAATGCTTTTGCACTCTTATAAACGATACTCAGAACTGTCAGTTAGCAAATTTATAAACAGCTGCTGCTAGTGTAACAGCTGCAACAACGGTCTGAAGTTGGTTACACTTCGAGTGCCGGACCCTGTATATATATATATTGTATCAATATTTCTCCTGTTCTTAAGGTATGCTCAATCTTACACCGAATCAAGATAAAACTACAACTGATAGTAAAATTCATACCTTGGAAGAATTTGTACATAGGGCTGAAATAGATAATTTTAATTTTCGGCCATTAATTGACTTTTGCGTAAAGTCTAAGCTTCCTCAGAAATTACACAGTTTTTCTGAAAGATACACTGATGATGACCTCCACAAAGATAGTCAGAAAACAAAGGAATACTCCAAATCTGGCCTTCAGTTCTTTCTGAATAAAATGTCAGAAGAATCTATCAAAGGGAAGAAAAAACTTCAAGCTGAAATTAATCCTGAATCTGAATCTGAAGATTGTGAATTGCGTAATGTAAGCAAGATAATATTAAACTCAAAATATTTTCAAGTGGCAGATTAATTACATACTTATGTCATATTTAATGTGTTTTTAGCAAGAAAAATATGTATCCATTGGTAATGCTTTACAAAATATATTAAATTTTTTGGAAATGCTGACAAACAAATTTACTGATGGAAGGATTTTAGTTACTGTCAACCAAGCAATAACTGGTGGAACCCTCAAGTTTCTCCTCCTCAATCCTGCAGCTCGATTCAGTGACATCGTCAGAGATGCCAGATCGGTATTTCAATGTAGTTATCTCAATTAGTTTTAACTTATTTTTTTACAGATTTCTTATTGTTTTTTTTCCGTACAATTTAGGTAATAGTAACCGGAGGCACCATGCGACCGTTCTCAGAGTTTCGAGAGCAACTCTTTATCTCAGCGGGTGCTTCAATACACAGAGTTCTGGAAATTTCTTGTGGACATGTTATTCCACCGGCAAACATTCTTCCCATTTGTTTATCAGAAGGACCATCGGGGAAAAATCTGAGATTTACCTTTGAGCTACGAAACAGTCTTGTTTTGGTAAATGATCATTTATTCACTTTCACTTTTAGACAATACACATATTTATTTGTTTGATTATTAAATAATTTGATTGTACACATTTCAGCTAAACGAATTAGGCAGAATATTGCAAAATGTGTGCAATATTGTACCTGGTGGAGTAATATGTTTTTTCCCTTCCTACGACTATGAAAATCATGTTTTTAATCACCTCAAGTCGTGCGGTGTACTTGAAAAAATCGAAAACAAAAAGAAAGTTTTTCGAGAACCAAAAACAACTAAACAAGTGGATCAGGTTAGGATATCACTTATTAACTTGTCGGCACATTAGCTGAACTGTTTTAATACATGTATACAAGGCAAAGCAACTATTTCTTTATGCAATCTCTAAACAATTTATATTGAATTGTTTCATTCTCACCTTTTGTCAATAACTTCATCAGCGGGACTATCCATTCTTCTTTACAGGTTTTAGAAGAGTACAGCAATGTTATAAAGAGCTGTAAAACTACAAGCCTTACGGGCGCTGTGATGTTCAGCATTGTTGGAGGAAAATTAAGTGAAGGTCTTAATTTCAGGTGATGTGTATTTCTTTATTTACTGCTGTGAATAACTGACTTGTTATATTAAAATGACTTGTTAGATTAAAATTAAAATGACTTGTTTATATTGAAAGTACCCAATAATCATAATATAATTATTTTTTTAGTGATGACTTGGGAAGATGTGTTATAGTAGTAGGAATGCCATATCCCAGTATAAAATCCTTAGAACTAAGAGAAAAAATGAAATATCTCAATGAAAATGTATCAGTCACAGCAGGAGGTACCCATTATGAGAACATTTGCATTAAAGCAATCAACCAATCCATAGGTAATTAAAATATTTATACTGTCGTTACATATTTTAATGGGAATTATTTTTGACTGATTACTTAATTTTAGGAAGAGCAATCAGGCATCATAAAGACTATGCAGCTGTGTTACTCTTGGATGAGAGATATTCTAAGGAATGCATACGAAATTCACTTCCAAAATGGTTACAGGTAAAACAATAAGCAAAATTACACTAAAGGTTATTTTTATAAGTGTGGTGTCATTTTATAAAACCATTTTTTTTTTTTTCAGTTGTCGTTGATTCCAAATGCCAAGTTTGGTCCAATGTTTGGAGCAATGTCAAGGTTTTTCTTGAAACATAAAATAAACCCGAGTCAATAAACTATGCAATCAATATATAAATCTGACACGCTTGTATATGCATGCGGGCAAGGAGCTAGTACCAATTTTTAAATTACCAGGATATAAAAATTCCCCTCAGGAGAACATATTTTATACTCATCAAATTTTTTTTTTTAATAATTATATGGCAGTCATATTTTGTAACAAAAAATTTTAACCTCATTTTTTTGAAACTCCTTTTTTCATCACATTGCTGACTTTTATTCACAAATAATATCTAGTATTTCCATAAAGTTGGTCTCTTTTATATTTATAATGATATGCTTATTTCTACTACAGTTTAAACTATCAATGTTTTTTTTTAACACTATCTAATACAAAAGAAGAATAAAACAATTTATTTTAAAACATTCAACAAATCTTGTAAATATAACATATTATTCTAAAACTAACTTATATAACATTTTTCCAAAACAAAAAGTATTAAAAATATAAATATATATGTAGAAAATACAATTGAAACTATTCAGAAACACCATTCGATGTAACTTATATTTTATATAAAATAATATATATTTTAAGAACAAAAGTATGGGTTATTTGCGGTGCATTTGAAAGTTGCAATATTTTTGTATTACTATGTAAATGTCGATGAGCACAAACGCGAGCTAGACAGGACGGTGAAAAAGTGTAAGCATTAACCTGGTCGAGAAAATTTATGGAATGAATGATCGATAACGACTTGTTAAATTATAAATCTGCATTGATCTTTAAATTTGTTTCTGCCATCCATCAGGAGTAAAAGAATTGTTGGGTATTTTAAATAAAATTAGATGTGTATACTTTTTATCTATACAATTTTTAGCAGCACATCTTTTCAATAAAAAAATTTAATATTTATTAATTGTAACAATAAGCTAATGACTTTTTATTAAAAAGTTGACATTAAAAAAATATGGCAACGTTTAAGTTAAATGGCGGAAATAAGTAGTAACAAAGTTACTCATTTTCGAAAATATTTAATGAGCTTTACTTCTGAATGTTTCAATTGTTTTACAATTTTGAGAAAGCACCAGATTTGTAAACACAACCAAACCTGCAACTGGAGTTATGAGACACCGCTGGTTCGCTGGCGACTGAAGTATTATTGCAGCAACTTAGTTTTTCTTCTATATGAAAATATTTATTCTTATTTTTTGTGAATTTTAAACCAAAACTTATTTGATATATTCTGAAGTTTAAGAACCTACAATACAGCAAACCCATTGGTTTTTTTATCATAATTCATGGATAAAATAGAAGTAGAGAATAAATAAATTTACACAATTATATAAATATTGTAAAAAAAATTTGATTCCCTTTATTTTTTTGTAGTAATCCATCAGCGTTGACAAAATAAATAAATTTTTATTATGAATGGAAAAAAGAATACACACCAATTATATTGCTTAGAATTTATTGAAAAATGGTATTATATTATTATTCTTAAAATAGATAAATAAATTTATCAACAGCTATGAGATTATTGTTAAAAGGAAACATTGCCTAAAAATGAGATCTCTTAAATGTCCAAAACTTTAGGAACAGATGTCCCACATTTGCCTTCAAAATAATATCCAAACTCGTGCGTCGCAGAAGTGGTCTCTATATTAAACTCGGCTACAGGAACTCCCCGGGCTGCTGCCTGGGGAGCAAACATGGCAGCCGGATACACCACTGATGATGTCCCTATTACCAGGCATATATCGCAAGCATCTAGAATGTCCCCTGTCAAGAAAAAGTTATTAAATACTGTGAAGAATATTTCCTTGGTGTTTTAAAATAAAAATGAATAAGATTTGTATTTGAATTATCAACTTCAATAGTTACTATATAATATAATCTATTAAATTTGTTATTTGAATAGGTTGCTCACTTATTCTGCTTATTTTATGTATTCAACTAAGTCATTTATTTGGTAATTTTAAATAAATTGTACTTAAGAATCTTAAATTGGCAATTGAATTGTTACCATAAATTAAAAGATTTTTACAAAATGTTAATTGTGTCATTTATTGGGACCAATAGTTTCCTTCAATAATAAAAATACTTACGAGCTTTATCTATAACATCTGAATCTAAGTTCTCTCCAAACCACACAATATGTGGTCTCAAAAGGCCATTGCAATCTCCCTTTTTACATCTAGGAAGATCTTCGATTGGAATCTCTGGAGAAGAAATTTTTTCATCGGGTGCACCTTTACCATTCAAAGCCTAAAAACATACATAATAATTAACAAAAGGCAAAAACATAATCTACTATAATAATAGCCATTGTGTGTTTGTATGTTTGTTTGTATGTGTGTATGTTTCATTTTTCCGTTCTGTATAGAATATCTTAAAAGATACAACGCTGATTTTTTGCACATAAGTTAAGTAAATTTTTCCGCAGCTATGTGCCGAATTTCAAGACGATAGGATAATATTTTCATTCATAAACTTTAAAATATGCTTTAGCGAATTTCAAAATACGTCATTTTATGACGGGCTACATTGCTAGTAAGTAAATATTTTCTATAAAAATCATACCTCACAAATTGGGCTGTCCTGATTAATAGCAATGTCTTTACATT
The DNA here is from genome assembly GCA_022113835.1 of Atopsyche davidsoni. NCBI lineage: Eukaryota > Metazoa > Arthropoda > Insecta > Trichoptera > Hydrobiosidae > Atopsyche > Atopsyche davidsoni. The sequence continues at coordinate 6,499,894 of JAILWY010000021.1, forward strand.
TTGTGCATCGAGTCTTGTAAAGATTTCCATGTAACTCAATAATATTTTGAGAACCAGCTTTTGCATGTAAATTATCAATATTTTGTGTTACTACATTAACTTCCTTTCCTTCGGCTTTGCAATTTTTTTCAAACTCTGCGATAGCATAGTGTGCCTAAAGAATAACCAATTTAATACAATTCAACACATGTATTTGAGTATAAAACCTATGTTAGTTAAGTAAAAAAAATAAGCATATTAATAAGTTTAAAATTATCCTATTGATATACCGATTACAAATTACGTTATAAAATACGCACTGTCATAAACTTACAATTTATGGTTAGATTTACAAAAGGAACTTCTAAGTTTAGAATAAAAAATATTTCTTCGAAATGTTTCTTACGAGATTTGGTTCGGCATTTTTAGCATGCTCTCTGCGGTAATGATAAAATTCCCAAACCAGACTGGGATTCGCTTTAAACGCTTGAGGAGTAGCCAGATTTGTAACTTGATATTTTCGCCATAGCCCACCGGCTCCTCTAAATGTAGGAATGCCCGATTCTGCTGATACACCTGCCCCAGTGAGAATTAAAATATTTTTCGATTCTCTTAAGATGTCTTTAAATTTTGACATGTCACTGGACGGTCGTGAATCTGCCATGACTTTGATTTTTGCTTTCAAGAAAATAGCCGACTTTGACTCGAGTGCATATTTACCAACCAACACTAACGACATAAGGTCTGTAGGGTCAAATTATTTACAAACAATAATAGAGTAAAATATATTATCTCAGAGGGGAATACAAATTCACAAATACCTTGTCAACAACACAGACCACAAACAATACGATATTGTTGCACAATACAAATAAATTAAATTAAAATATAAAGTTGCCATTACTAAACATAACTAACCAAAATTCACATTTAATTTTACTTTTTAATAAAATACTTTGGTAAAAGCTAATTATTTTTGCCTTATAAGACTTTTCCACCGTTACAATCATAATTATTACATTTTAGTATTGCTGCACGGTTTTTCATTTGGAAAATAAATAAAAAACATTACCAAGAAACTGTATCAAGAATATTTGAAAACTTGTAACAGACAAGTTATTAATTTATTTAATAATTCAGAAATTTAGATGTAAATCGAATTGGTCTTTAATTATTTTTATCGGAAATAATGCAAGACGAAATATTGGTGTATTGTTTATAGTTTTTTCGCAAATAACTGTATAAAAGATAATAAAGTGTATACCTGACATTACCATAGAGAAATTATTTAACATCTAAGCTTGAAGGCACTACGGATTTATGTAATAATAACCTTCAAACTCATTTGTCAACTCGTAACCTAGGAAAACCTATATAGAAAAAAATATTGTGTCATGTAAAAAAAATATACATCCAAAATATTAAAATTGCCTGGATTTCATACATCGCAACCATGTTCAGGTAAAATAACGAGTAACCTCTATTTATTATAGTATCATTAAACTATTGATTTATGCATAGTTTCAGGATATTTTGCAATATATATTTTTCTATTCATTTTCGCAACTGATTTAAAGTATGCTTCTGTTAATTATCTTTTCAGCAAAGCGTTCTTTTAAAATTCATGCAGAGAACCTCTTTATCCGTATTGTTAACATTTATTTTTTATGCAGATTTGCTATCAAAGCCGGCCTGGCCACTGCTGCTGTTTACTACACAGCTGAACATGGAGTATGGAAGGATAGTCAAACTACGAGTCAACTTTACGAAACAATAAAAAAGGAATCTTCTCCATATATCCAGCAAGTTAAAGAGCAAATTCCTTTTGAAGTAAGAATGTTAAAAAATATGTATAATTCTCGCTTTTTGGTTTGACAAAGTTTTAAATCCAACACTATAAATCGACAGATAAAATAATATCAAAACAATTCAGCGTATATTACACATTTGACAATATTTAATTTCTTGTAGTTTTACATTTAATATAACAAAATGTAATGTTTTCCAGATTCCGACCCCTAAAACACCTAATGTATCTGATATGGGAAGAGAATACTGGAATACAGGAGTAAAAGCCATTTTTGGTTTCCTTATTGATTTACCAGAAAATCTAAATAAATGGGGAGCTGCTGCTTATGAAAGTATAGAATCATTTACTGAGTCACCGAGTATAGTGGATGTTCCAACGGAGCAAAAGTAACTTGTTTTTAGGCTCATTAAATTGTCTGTTTTTATTTATTTGTAAACTGCTGCTGCAGTGGAGTTCCCAATTATTAAATTATTTTGATTAAATTGTACCATTTTCATTTGTTACATCCAAAATTGTGAAGTACCCAGATTTTTAAAATATTAAGAATTGTCAATCTTTCAATAGATGAATAGATAATAATTAAAACTCGTTTTGTTTTTTTCAAAAAGAATTCCTCTAATGCAACTCTAATGGCGATTTTGTATCTATGAACAGTACACATGAAAAAAATTAAGTTAAGTATTGTTACTCCTGGATAATAAAATAATCATGTTAAATATAAAGATTACAGCATATTCATGGTGGTATTGATTAAAGCATGTCTGTCAAACATGTTGGTGGCGTTTTGAAACTTCCGCTGTAGTTGTGAACAAATAACTGCACGCGCAAACAAAACGTTTGGTAAGCTGTCTAAGAATAGCATGTGTCATTGAATATTTGCTTTGTCTAATATATTACACATGCTTAGAACAGTTGCTGTTAGTGGATGTGAAGTGCAGCCATTGTCCACAGTATTAAGCTTAAAATATAGCATACACCACTAACCTCAAGAAATCATCCACCCGTTATAGGATCTCTGACAGGAAAAAAAGCTAAATGAAACAATGTAAGTAATCCTAAGAAATACCTAATTAAATAAAACTTTATATAAAAGGATTTTTTTACTCAGGCATGGATCATGCTTAACAGCTTTAGTGTATCTCAGTAAGTCAAATGAGATATGTAGGTATTTTGGTAACTTACCAGTAATAAACAGAAGCTAAAGATATACATTCATTCTAACATTGAAAGTGTCCACTAAATACACAAATGCATATTGACAACTATGCCAAAAAAGGAGTATTAGAGGTGCCTGAAAAGTCAAGGTATTATCTAAAAATAATAAATTAGCTAACGTTTCTAGACAAATATAAAATAATTTTTTTAAAAAACTTGTCACTCATAAAAAATTACACTCTTTAATTAAGTTTTTTCTACTTAGCTCAGAAACATATCTTAGCTAACCCCAGTTAAAGTCGATTGAAATATTAAGATACTTTGTAGGCTGGCCGAGTCCATGGCACCTAAGAAAATATTTTTAAATGTATGTGGAGACGACTTTCTGTTTACAGACATAAGGGTTGGCTAATAAGGGCAACGATATTCAGAAACCTACTAACCCCGTAATATACAAATATTATTCCGTAAACTGTGACGAGTCATGATCCCAAAAAATTACATGCTTCTGTTCCAAGTAATAAAGGTTTTACTATGTTATTGAATACAAGTATTTTTTTTATATAAGTCTCGAGCATGAGAGCACATAAAAATGGCCATTAGGTAACCATTTAATGAGTTAGATATTAAATGTGGGTCTAATATGTGAGAAAATAAAAGCGATAAAGATTACTGGTAAAAAAAAAATATATTGTATGATGTATTTAATTAATTCACTTACAAGATCATAAATTCATATGTTAAACTTTGTCATACAATTAAACAATTATGACTTGCACAATCAGAAAAAATAATGAAAACCTCACATGGATTTGTACAATGTGGTACGTATTTTTTTAAGTATTTAAAAAAAACAAACTAGTACAAATGTGGGAGAATGTCTTCAATTAAATTTCATCTTCTTCTTCAGTAGGTTTTTCTGAGGAAGATTTCGTCTTCTTTTTCTTCTTCTTATTAGACTTCCTACTTGCAGCGCTAAGAATAGCCTAGAATAAAAAAAACATGTTTAATACCAATAATTTTTTTTTAAATCTCCAAGGTAATGAGCAATTATACTCACTACAACTTCAGGATCAGTCACTGTGTGCTCAGATTGATACTGCTCGATATCCACAGGCAGACCGGTAATGCGGAGTCCTCCCGAGGGCATCAGCAGAACTGTAAACTTGAACTGAGCCACTAGTTCGCTGGGCTTCTCGTAGAGAACTTGGAAAGGTTCAATAAGTTTATGATTGATGCACTCCAAAACACCCATCCTAGCCTTTGTCTCCTCGGTGAAGCTTCGAAGATTGAACGGCATAGTTCCATGCTTATGCTTCACCTAAAATTATATCAATAAGGTTTAAATTGAACAGTATCAGAAAATATTAAATTAAAAATAAAATTTTATTCTCATTAGATACCTCAATATAGAACATTCGCGATGTCTTCAGCTTCAGCTGGTAGGATTCGTCTGTTTTCTTATAAATAGTAACTCGTTTATCTGATTCACGACCCTGAAATCATTTAAAATTGTTATCAATTTAGCAAAAACAATTTTTTTAATATTAATATGAAGAAATATCATTTTTTAAACATTGATAGGATTTTCGGACCTATTCACATAAATATTAACATTATAAGGTCAGACACATAAGTTATAAACATAAAAAAAATTATTATTGCTGGCATGTACCATTATGAATAATTAATAAAATATTGGCAAGCTAATTTTTACAACATACCACTCCTTCTCCGGTGGAAACAAGGACATCCATAGCGTACACCTCGTGAAGATCAAAGGAGAACTTTTCATGCTCTTTTCTTTGAGCATCAGTTGGGTTTTGAATTATGGTCTTCTCACCATCAATTTTATATTGCTTAATGTTGTGAGAGAGCATTCCTTCAACAGGTTTGCATTTGTAAGCTGCAGCAATTTTATTAACCGCATCAGTGACAGCATAAGTCTGAAAAAAATATTATGCATATCATAATTAATTTGTCATTTTTAAAAAAAAACATCAAAATTTACTTTACTAAAAGTTATCAACAAGTTAAAACATCAGTAACACCTCTCATGGTTGTACTGAGATATTAATTAATATTAGATATACATATTAGTATTATAATCATTTTAAAGGAAGTACCGAAAAAATAGCAATAATAAAGCACCCACCTCATTTCCCGGCTTCAGCAATCTCAGAGCAGCCTCACTAGCTAAATGAGCAGCCAGAATAACATCAGCACGACGGCCTGACACCTTCTTGTTCTCAGTTCCGGCAGGGGGAGCAATCACAACCGTGTGTGCCACCACAGCTACGAAACCATCTATGTGCGCTCCAAGATCACTACAAAACAAAAAAAAATTAAAACTTGCAAAAATATGACATGGCACAACAAAGCCTGTCTTAACAATAGGCATTATAAGTATATAACCTACCATAGGCTTAGCGATATACATCAGTTTTAAAATGATAATCAAATAATAAAATTGGTAAGAGAGAATGACTTACATTTTGGCTACATCACCTTCCTTCAGAATGTAATCAGCTTCACTGTGTGCAGGTGAATAATGACAGATACAATTGTTAACCGATACACATGTGGGGAAAGCGATGCCTTTCTTCATCTCCTTTTCTTTTTTGAAGACATTGGAGGTTTCTTCGAGAAGTAAGTTATCACCAAACTCGCAAATTTCTCTCACAGATGCATCCACAACGCATTTGTCCATAACTAGCTTCAGTGTTCCTGAAAAGAAAAGAAAATTGCACAACTTTCTGCAATCAAGAGTCGTGAAATATAAGACGGAAAAAACCTTTGATATGTGAATCGAATGTTTTAAAGCGATAATAATTAAAATTAAGTTTCTTATACAAAACATAAGTCGACTCTTTGTGCAAAATAATTGACACTTCTCAGCCTATCAGTTTCGTGTTTACCGCCTAATTTCGGTCAATTATAGACGCGATAACAAGTATGTTTTTTGGATCAATTAATTTTGCAAATATTCAAGCGGTTCATAATAATCATTTCTTAAAAAGATTGATTCGACTTGATCTTGAATCGGCAGGTAATTATTTGCCCACATGGCAAGATGAGTGGGAGCCTGATACACATATGGGGTTAACCGAAACATGTTGAGAGTTGATCAGAAAGGTGACTTAGACAGACCCTGAAAAAGAGAGAAACATTAAACTTACTATTGACCATGTCGCCAGCCATTTTATACTTGGTCACCACCAAGGGCTCGGCGATGGTTTTCTCCACTTCTTTTTCGTCAGCCATGTCCGCAGTTACAGATTACCAAACTTTAAAGTTATCACGTGACGTCTCGGAAATGATGGCGGAACCTGCCGGGTTTTTACAGTTGACCAACATAATATTTATATTGTCGGTGCTGCCAGGCTAGGTTTTTATTTATCCTTACAAATAATAAACATCAATATTTTTTTCATTATAATGATAAAATTAAATATTACTTTAATACATTCTATCATTTGCTTAAATTTAAAAAAATATGAGCTAAGATCTTAAATATATTCTATTATCATAATTACAAAACTATACATGCCATTCACAAAGGTTTTTGTTTTTGGCATTGAGCTTAAATTATTTGTATGATATTCTGCAATGAAAAGAGCGCTGACGTTATCAATTAAACTTAAAACTTACAATTTTTGGTAAAGCTTACCATAAGTTTTGACTAAGACTGCTCTGGTTTGAAGATATGGTCTAAGCAAGTTTGTCACATTTCTTCACTCTTATTGCATACATCAACTCTTGGTATTTGGTGGGCTTACCAAAAGTTTCGTTTTAACTGCTAAGATATAGTCCCAGGCAATTTATCTCGACATTTTAATAATGACCTAAGTTGGGAATCATACATCCAACAGATCATTAGTTGTGTCCACCATTAGAATTTAACACAATAAATGGATAAGCGGTTCACTACTACGCAATTTAAGTTAGCACTTGTGGATTCCCCGCTAGTGCTGCTTCATTTTTTGAAAGAGTGCACTTGTGGTCAATGATAGCTTATAAATTACTATGTGTCAATTGTAACACAGTTAATGTAATTAAATATTAGTAGTCCTTTAAGTAACAAACTAAAGCACATCCTTTATCTTTGTGTAGTAATAAGTAATAAAAAATGGTCCAATCCAAAAAAAAAACAATATAAGGCAGTACAAAAATTATATTGTATAAGTACTGAAATATGGTGTTACAATGATTTATTACTATTATTTCATTGAAATGACTTACAAGTGTTTCGGGATAATTATTTATGACAAAAAGTTCCAAATTACATTTTCATTAATTTAATATTCATTATGTTTAATAGTGAGTAATACAAAACTACGGAACTAAGCAGCATCTCAATAAAGGACATATAACAATGTGTATAAACCTGAAAGTAATATAACTATGTATTACAATTAAACACAAAACTATGGATATGATATTAAATTTTGCCTAAATAATATGTCAAACATAAGCTATATTTACAATGAACTATAAGTAGAGTGAGCTCATAACTAAATGATCAACAGCAATTATTGGTAGTGCTTGTGAGCATCTTCTAAATAGATATGTATTAAAATACTATATTTTCATAATAATAATAAAAATACAAATTCAATCACATGTACATGGTCACTCCGTACCAAACGATCTTAGAGCTTACTCACTCGACAGGCTATCAAGTTTTCACAGTCTGATATCTTAAATCATTTCAACCTCATTTTCATTATACTTAATTTTTAAAGTAACAGTGTTGGGTGTTGTTATGTCTGCAACTAATATCTCAGCATTATCCACAATACCTAAGTCAAACAGTGTTTTATTCAAATTATCTCTCGTTCTTTCTTCAATACTCGCCACTGTCGACATATAAAGCGTTTTATTTTTTCCATTGATAGATGTTGTCAAGCCTGCAAAAAATATATCAAATATTATATTTCAAATATCAAATACAAATTTGTAATGTTTTCTACGATTGTTGCATTTATATACCCGGACTCTTCATTTGAAATTCACTTCCATCACAAAGCATTTCCATCAAGTCTTTGAGTTTAGTTTTACGGGGATCGTCTAATGCAATGAGTTTGGGTATCATGCTGCATGCAAGACAATCAACTTTTTTTTCAGCTTCGTATGTGTATGTATAAATGCCATCAACGTCATTGAACACCATGTAGTTGTTTAGATTAACACAACAAGATGTAACAAGTTTGAAAATCTGAAAGAGTAGTATACATTGAACAAAAAGTCAGACCAAAAAGACAAAATTGGCTCAATATAAACAAAAAAATTAATCAAAAGTTAAACAGTGAAAATGTTTTAATTATAGAAATAATTAATATTTATGTTTAAAATAATACAATGGTAATACCTCGGTTGTACAAGTTGCAGCAATTATAGCGTTAGTACTGGCTACAGCTGGAATAATATTCTTAATGACTCCCTGTGTTAGTCTGAAAGAGAGACCCTGAATGTTGAACTGACAGGCCCTATCTTGTGCCTTCTCATAGATCCAGTTAATATGCTGGGGATCATCACCATCGATCTGACTGCCCCATGGGTTTTCTTTAGGCCACTGGATAACTTTGACATATTCTATGCAATGTTCTGGCAACCTAAAAACAATACACCATGTGCACAAATGAAACATTTAGATATGAATCATTTTTTTTGTTATAATTTTATCAAAAAAATTAAGTCAGCCTAATAAATAAACAGGTGCCTATATATGATATATAAGATTCAACATATCAACATATGTTATACATATTGAAAGTTTCATACATAACACGAGCTGGTTTAGATTAATATGATGTATATTGCAATACCTGGGAGTGTTAGCAATAGTGCATAAAGGATAAGTAATTTGGGGAGGATACAAATCCAGAGTGCACTCGATGCAGGCTGTCATTCCCGGCAATATAACTCGTGCATTTCCTTTGAAACCCTCAGTTCCACCATCAATAAGAGGAATGACAGTATTTTGATCTACACTACCTGTTAAATAATCAGAAGATAATTAATTATAATAAGATTTTTCAAAAATTGATAATTAATAAGACCTATCGGAATATTTCAATACTATATTGGCAAAAAAATTTGCAATAAAAATATCAGCCTATTTTGTATTATTGTCTTAGACTAAGGAGTTTATTGGCACTGATGTGTAGATGTGTATAAATAACTAAACCTCAGCAGACGGTGTGCTGAGGTTTGTTCTTCTACTTCTTCTACTTGTTCCATTTTTTTCTCAAATTTCAACATTATACTATTAAATAGCTTACCATCATCATTATAATTAAGAAGCGAGATTAGCATTCCATTTAACCATCGACGAGCGATGATGGAATCAAGACCACAGACAACCAAGTGAAATTGCCTGTAAAAACTGTCATCCTTATCTTGTATTGGGCAATGATGAGGAACAACTTTGCATGAAGGGACCCTATAATAATAAAAATAACGAATTAAAACAAGAGATGCCTGCTTCTTAGGTCAGGTAAGTTAAATAAATAAAAAAGCCTCAGGCTAAATATGATAATTATTCACAAAGACATTGATTGTATAAGAATGAAACTAATTTTATCTGTACTTTGAATAAAATTAAATTAACATTGAAATCATAAAATATATTTGTACTAAACTAATTAATAGATACATATTTATTATATGGTGCCATTTACATATAGCCAATATTAATAAGAAACAATACTTTTACCTTGCATTTATAAAAGCTGCAGCGCACTTGGCTTTAGATAAACCAATATCTTTCCTTCTGAATAAAAATTGCCTATTTAAATTTGATAATTCAATAGTATCCATATCTACAACATGTATCTGCTGAAATCCCATCAATGCAAGATTTTTTAGAAGTTCACACCCCAAGCCACCAGCGCCTATGACTAAAACTTTACATGAAGACATCAGAAACTCTAACGTATCAGGAGAAGGCTCAAAATCTGGATGGCAAAATGGTCCGGATCGTTCTAAAACCTTGCGAATATTCAGCCATCTTCTCTGGAGATGTTCCGGCTGTTGTACATCTTCAGATGCCATATCTGAAACATTAAACATTTGTCAAGCAAAACCCCGTATTGTACTGCAAAAGATAGTAATAGAACTTTAAGTGAAAAATAATAACTATAGTATATGTTAACCTACCTAAAGATTTATATTAAAAAATTGTATTTGTTAATATAGACAGTTGTATATCTAAAATATATATTTGCAATTATACCAGGGTCTCGACCGGCTTTGATTTTGACGTTTACGCAGTCTTACCAACAATACAACTAAACACTAGCATAGATCGGTGCAGCAAGCGACTTTGACTTATTCTCTCTGGACTTGTCTATGGTCCCACCAACATCTACTAGAGGTCTGCTACCATCCCTAAATTTCAGTTATAAACCTACAATTATTAAAACAATCAGAGTTGTATCAAAATATAGAATGAAAATTTTTCGTATGTTGAAACTACACTCTAAACTGTAATTAATGGCTTTAAAAAAATCTACAAGGCACATTTTAAGTTGATTGAGTGATCTTTGGACATTATATATTACACCCATACCTCGCTATACGGCCGCTCTTCATACGGCCTTTCGCTATAACGGCCAAAAAAAACTTTTTTTCGATGTTATTTTGTTTACGAGCGTTATTCAGTGTGTGCTCATAGAGCGGCTGATTTAGACTTGTCTGTGAGTGTTTTATGTACATATTTATTACCGATTGTTACATATTAACTGGAAAAATTGAAAATAATTAGGGACATTTTTGGTACGTAAATACATATGTATGTATGTACAAATTATTTTTTTTTAATGTGTATTTATTTATTAAACTTTTTTTAACTATTGATTATATGGATTGAGGACAGTAAAAAACGGAAAATGCCAATGAGTCAAATGACTATCCAGGAAAAAGCTTTAAGTATTTTCGAAAATTTGAAGAATGGAAAAACCGATGAATCTGCTGAAGATGTCACATTCCAAGCAAGCCGAGGATAGTTTGAAAAATTTAAAAATAGGGTTTGCTAATTTTGGATAATGCACCAGGGCATCCTACTAATTTATCCGAGTTATCTGAAGATGTCATGATTGAGTACCTTCCAAAAAATACAACAGCTCTGATCCAACCAATGGATCAGGGTGCAATAGCCACTTTTAAGGCATATTACCTACGCCGAACTTTCCGACAACTGATAAGGGAAACCGATGGTAAAGCTTCAATTAAAACATTTTGGAAAAACTATAACATCAAGGATGCTGTAGACAGCATCAGTAAATCACGGAAGGAATTAAAATTAACAACAATGAACCTTGTTTGGAAAAAAATATGGCCAGAATGTGTAAAAAGTGTTACATATTTAACAAATTTGGAACCGATCCACTTTTCGCTTTGCGGCCAAGTTTCGTGGAACGTATCTAGGCCGTAAAGCGAGGTATGGGTGTATTAATGTTATTTATTGTAATGCTATCTCGATAATAATATAAAATTTTGTGCTTTGCTTTAAAATTAAATTATTAAAATAATGAGGTCAATGAAGTTAAAATGAAAATTTTCATTAATCTCATTAATCAAAAATTTAAGATTAAAATTTCATGATAATAAAAAATATTTTAAACGAAAAAAAATAAAAACATATTCCTTTTATTCTCCATTATTCCCAATTTGAGGAAATATATTTTTTGGTGCAATCTACTGTCACGTAATATTTTTCAACCTAGCATTACATAACATTGGCCCTAGTATTTTATCAATCATGTTGGGCGCCGCGAGTAGGGTTGGCTGCGGCCTCGTTTCCGCAAAATCCGCTGCTGAGAAATTAGCAAATGAAGCTGGAAAGGTAATTGCTGGGTTTTCAGTTAACAGCAAATGTAATTATGCCGCCAAAGCCGCCCCGAAAGCCGCCAAAGGCAAAGTGGTCGCCGTAATCGGTGCCGTGGTGGATGTGCAGTTCGAAGATGATCTTCCTCCCATTCTCAATGCCTTGGAGGTGGAAGGACGCAAGCCGCGTCTGGTGCTGGAGGTGGCGCAGCACTTGGGAGAGAACACCGTGCGCACCATCGCCATGGACGGTACCGAGGGTCTGGTGCGAGGAAACGCCGTGAACGACTCCGGCTACCCAATCCGTATCCCCGTCGGAGCCGAGACCCTGGGCCGCATCATGAATGTCATCGGAGAACCCATCGACGAGAGGGGCCCCATTCCCACTGACAAGACGGCCGCTATCCACGCGGAAGCGCCCGAATTCGTGGAGATGTCCGTAGATCAGGAGATCTTGGTGACCGGAATCAAGGTTGTGGACTTGCTGGCGCCCTACGTAAAGGGAGGCAAGATCGGCCTCTTCGGCGGTGCCGGAGTCGGCAAAACTGTACTCATCATGGAGCTCATCAACAACGTAGCCAAGGCTCACGGAGGCTACTCCGTGTTCGCAGGCGTAGGAGAGCGCACTCGCGAGGGTAACGATCTGTACCACGAGATGATTGAGTCCGGAGTTATTTCCCTCAAGGACAAGACCTCCAAGGTAGCTCTGGTGTACGGCCAGATGAACGAGCCCCCAGGCGCGCGCGCTCGCGTGGCGCTCACCGGTCTGACGGTAGCCGAGTATTTCCGCGATCAAGAGGGACAGGACGTGCTGTTGTTCATTGACAACATTTTCCGCTTCACTCAGGCTGGCTCTGAGGTGTCTGCTCTGCTGGGTCGTATTCCCTCTGCTGTAGGATACCAGCCCACTCTGGCTACCGACATGGGAACCATGCAGGAGCGAATCACCACCACCAAGAAAGGCTCCATCACCTCCGTGCAGGCTATCTACGTGCCCGCTGACGATCTCACGGATCCTGCCCCTGCCACCACCTTCGCTCACTTGGACGCCACTACTGTGCTGTCTCGTGCCATTGCCGAGCTGGGTATCTACCCTGCTGTAGATCCTCTTGACTCCACCTCCCGTATCATGGACCCCAATGTCATTGGACCGGAGCATTACAACATTGCCCGTGGTGTACAGAAGATTCTGCAGGACTACAAGTCTCTGCAGGACATCATCGCCATCTTGGGTATGGATGAGCTGTCAGAAGAGGACAAGGTGACGGTAGCGCGTGCCCGTAAGATCCAACGTTTCCTGTCCCAGCCTTTCCAGGTAGCCGAGGTGTTCACAGGCCATCCCGGCAAGCTTGTACCTCTGGAGGAGACCATCAAGGGCTTCACCAAGATCTTGGCTGGTGACTACGACCATCTGCCTGAGATCGCCTTCTACATGGTGGGCCCTATTGAAGAGGTCGTTGCCAAGGCTGAGACCCTCGCCAAGAACGCTTAAACATACCAACAGATTCAATATGATGTCACTGTAACTATCTTAGTAAGAAATATACAATAACTTATACATAAATTTATTTACTGCTAATTATTTTTATAAATATCCCAATATTTATTTTCTGTTATTACTATCAATGAAGCACTATCACATTGCACAACACGTTATTGCCAAAAATTTAATAAATACACAACTAAAATTACTTGGAATTATTAGACGATAAACATTTCCATGGAGGGTGAAAAAAATAACGTTTCCCTTTATCTTTTTCCAATGAGAAAATTTCTTGTCTTTATAGTATATTGACATGAAAATTAAAATACACTTTTTTTAAGTAATTTATCTTTTTTTCATAAATTTCTGGATGAAAGTTCCATATACTCCTGCTACTAAAGGAATACTCGTTCTCTGCTCTTGGTGGATTCACAGACTCAACTCATCTAGAGTTTTAATAGTTCCACGATTTTTGTGTTTGATTATCAAATCAATACTTTACTCACCTGAAGAAACTGACGTAGCTCAATGGCATGCTGACTTCAGCGGCAAGGCGAATCCACTCACGGCTTGGTATTTTATTTTATTTTTAATAGTTTCTCTAATACAGATTTTCATTAAAATCTAATTTAGAAATGAACCAGTTTGAAAAGAAATACCCAGCAATCTTATGAAATTCAACTCACGCAGGTGTATTTTAAATGACAAAAATGTCTTCAGTCTTTCGATAGCCACACATTTGAATGAATTAACTTGAACATCTGTTCTTAACCAAAATGAAGAACTTCATTACTTGTTTTCAATTTCATTTATGTAACAGAAAATGGTATTATTAAATGAATTGCAAAGTGAAGGGGGTATTGCAAGTTTTGCAATAGTTTCAAATTAATAAAACATGCACCTCGATTGTGACTACTTCCAATATTCATTCAATTTTGCTTGAATGTTACACGTGTTTTTGTCGATGTGACATTTTTTTTTAGAATCGATTTAAGAGTTTTAAACAATGACGATTCATTTGCAAATAAATATTGGGATTCATTTTTATACATCATAAAAAAATACTTACATCATTGAAAAATGAATCGCACTGAAAGCATAATTCTAATGAGATTTGTCCTTTATTCAAGTCAATATGGAATAAGTCAGTAGCTTGGTCAGCACAACAATAGTGCAAAATAAAACACTATTGCCATCTCCAGTTGAATAATTCATGGATGAATTATTTAACTGAATGAATATAGAAAATAGTCAAATTTGATTTATTTTTATTCAATTGATCGAATCACAAAGATACATTTTTATTAAATGTAAATAAAGTTTACTATAATACAAAAGATATTAATATAATTCTTATCACTCAGTTTGAATTATAAAAAAAATTATACTCAATCATTGTTCTTAGTCAGAAGTGACACACTCAAGGTGATATTCTGTTTCTTCATAATTCATAATTTCTTTTAGAGAGGTATTGCTTATACTGTTATCGGAAGATATATCTAAATTTTCAGGTTCTTTCGAAACCTCTTCTACATCTGATGATCCTGCGTTGGAATCAAATTTGTCTTCTTGATTATCTGCTATTGGAGAGCTTGTAGAAACATCAACCGTGGAATCATCGCTGACATCTATTTCATCTTCTAGGGTATTTTCCTGAAGAGCGAGAGGATCACACACTGATTCAGGTGCTATTTTAACCTTCATTGGAGTTGTGACCGGTGAAAATGTCTTTTTTTTTGCAGATATCTTTTCCTGATTCTGTGTCAGGCAATTGGCTATTTTATCTTTCATAGCTTTGACACTTGGCATTTTATCTGCAATATCCTTTATACTTTTTGTACACGCAAGTGACTTATCGCTTGACCCATTTTCCAGCACATCGATTGCAGTTTCCGTTGGTTCTTTAGTGCTCTCCATTGAAGACATTTGAGGTAATGGTTTGGAATTTGCCAATATATTATTACTAGGGACTTCCTCTCCCATTTCCACAGTATCTTTGAGTGCCAGTTTTTTCAGTGCATTGGCTGAGAGTAAAGGAGGATCATTATCACGACATTTATTTTTTTTCAAATTAATCTGTTTTTTTGTGGATTTGTTGGCTATCGGAGATACTGCAGCCTTGAATCGCTTCTTCAAGGGGGAATTCTCGGTAGATTTTATCATCGTTTGAAGTATTGATGGATGCCCTCCAGTCTGTTCCACCTTGTCCGAAGATGATTTCTCTGATGTCGTCGATGGTGTGGGTAGGAGTAATACAGATTTGGCCATCACTTTCTTCACCGGAGCTGTCTTGGAGGTATCGGGATTGGGTGGGAGTACAGGACTGGAACGAAGTCGACTGGGAATGAAGGGAGGAGGTTCTCGACGAGCTGTGGGGGCTTCCAGAGCGCGAGCGTGGGCACGACCCCGGCAAGCAGCAAGCAGGGACTGGGTCTGTAGGGCTCCCTGACAGCGCTTGGCAGGAGACTTGTACTGCTTGGGTTGTTCCTTTAGTACTGGGATTTCCATTGGACGTTCCACTGGAACCGCCTCGTTCTGTAAAAATTGTTTCCGTTTCAATGGTGTTTTTGGCGATATAATTGGCGGCGCGTGGTATTCTTTGTAAGCTTCGGCTTCAAGCTTCAGCAAGTTGGAGAGGTCGTATTCAAAATCTTTATTTAGGGGCTTAACGCGATTACGGACAGGTCTTCTGACTGTGCTAGACGTGTTTGATGCGATATGTTGGTTTTCTATTCTCAGATTGTTAACAGTTTCTTTTTCTCGTACATCATTTTGTAATATTATGCAATCACTATCTAGAATTTTACTAGATTGTAAACTAGATTTTCTCTTGCTCATGTTGTCTTTGTTTGCAGACTTTTCGACCGGGTCAACTCTTGAATGAAGATCAAGATCGAAAGATTTCTGTTTCTTCAAAGACGTTATTCTTGTGGTTTTTTTTTCATCCAGATCTGCAATTGTTGGACTATCTGTAATAAAAATAATAGTTACAGATGGTAAATAATATATATTTTTACTAACATTGCTACGACAGCTTCACTAGCTAAAATTTATTGAATGTCAATACAAGATTTTTTTGTAACTACTTGATTATTGACTATCAAATATTAAGAAAAAGAGTGGAATTTTATAAAAGTTTTCAATAAAAATGAGGCAGTAAGACTTCTCATAAAAAATGTTCATTACCTTCATCAAGTGAGATAGTCTCGTCTTTTTCATTTCTTGTCGTAGACATTCGTTTTTTCTTGCCATATTCTTTGCTGCCTTTCGGCCTCCCTCTTTTTTTAACTATAATCGTGCTAGATCTAGAACCGTTTGAATTTTGATCATCCCCGGAAGCAGATGCAATTGATTGATTACTTGCTTTTTCCGAAGACTCGTCTTGGACACTGTTTTGCTTCTCATCATCTTCATCATCTGAAAGTTCAACTACCACACTGCCTGATGTTTGCAATTTGGATGTATTCGGTTCATTGTAGGTCCTTTTCAGACAGGCTTGAGATGGAGGCAAGGGCCTTACTAGTGAATCCGTTTTGGATTGATCGAAGGATATCTTATGCTGATATTGTAAGTGACTAATACATTGACTTCTGTTGTACGTTCTAAACTCGCATAATTTGCATTTAAATTTCTTCCAGTCTAAATGCCTTGCCATGTGTTTACGGAAAAGCATTATTGAATTGAAATTTAATTTACATTGTTTACAGAATAGTCTCTCTGGCAACCCTTGAAGGCTTATTTCTGCATCCAAGGCTTTAGTATTTTCGAGAACAATGTCATCGTAACCATCCTTCGCTGATTGCGAGCTTGTCACAGTATCATCAGAATTTGGAAACGGTTCCATTTTATTCTTGGCTGCAGCACAAGTATTTTCTATTGAGACTACTCCAATCTCTGCAAGGTCATGGGTTGGAGATTTGCTCAATTCATCTTTGTGACAAATTCTTCGAATATCTTCAAAACTCAAATCACCATCATCTATTATTTGTAATTCTTCATCCACTTCTACTTCAGATTTCTGTTTGAGTACAGTCTTTTCTTCTTCTTTTACGGAAGAATGGGCAACAGAAGAATCTTTGTTAGAACCTTCTTCAACATATGCATCATCACAGTCTTTCACAGCGTCATTGACGTCCATATTTTCGCAAGTTTTATGTTGCATTTTATCATTGTCAGAATTATAAACACTAAGGGTAACACTATTCTCACCTATACCTAGTCCACTGGGCGAATAAGACAGACGGGAAGATCGGTCTCCCTCAGAGGCGAGCTCGATGCTGGAGGAAGAAGTTTCAGCACTGATCAGACTCACAGCACTGCCCTTGTTGTAGTCTCGCCTGATTTTGATCTCAATGCGTTTTTCATTAGGCTTGGAATCTATTTTGGGTATTTTGGCGGGGGGCTGAACATCAGCCGGGGCCTCAGCTTCGACAGGAAGCTTGGGTCCCTTGCGCTGTAGGTTGTGCGTGATCTTGTTATGTGCTGCGATCCTGAGCTGGCAGGTCTGACGATGCGAGCTAAGGGCAGCTCGTCTCTCAAACCTCCGACCGCACCCGCCACAGCGAGGTATCTCTCCATCTCCTTCTAAGTTTTCCATCCAAGCCTGAAATAAATTACACAAATTAAAATTTTTCACTACTCTCAATTTTTGTAAGTCATACTTACCAATAAAAATATAAATTACTCTATTTATTCTTGTGTTCAAAAGAGAGAGAGTAAGACCTCAGCTGCCATGAAAACTTGACCAAAAGAAAATCGGGTACTTATGAATAGAAATGGGTTGAATGCCAAGTACCTGCAATCTTCAGGGCATCTTTTTTACAGTTTTATTTATATAATAATATAAAATAGATATTTTTGTAATTACGTTAAATGTAAATTCACGAGAACATAAAAATTATCATGAAATTCATTATATTGTAAATTATAGACCTAGATAGTAATACTTTCCCAGTCTAGCTCTTGAATGTATACATACAAGTATATAATCTTTAATAAACTGGAAAATGGCAGATTCAGAAGTTGGGAAATGTGTGTGAAGTAGTCTGTTGTCGGTGTTAATAAATCTTGTAAATAAATATCAGATTAATATGATTTTATGAAAAATCCTGAAAACAATATAATTAAGAGTAGTTTCACTAATTTAGGTAAAAGGTAAAATACAGTCACGTAAAAAATTATGAATAAAACCATTTTAAAAGAAAATGTATTCATAACATTAATTATGAACATAATATTTAAATTGAGACCTCCATTAGTGTTTATAATATTGTATTAAATAAAAGTTTAATAAAAATGTATTATTTTAAGTACAATGTTATTATTGAAGAAAAAACAGTTACTGAAACATTAAAATTTTTTCCAAAGTTTTCACTTCTCTCTCTCACTTCTCCGACATCTGGCTCATAAGTACAACAACAAAATGTAAACAGAAACCATAACTATTTCAATGTACATTAGATGATTTGGTTTTTTGGGTACTGAGCTGCTAAAGTTTTCAGTCCATGCATGTTTCGGTCCCCATGCAGGAACTTTATTAGGGATTAAGACATACTTTCTGATGATGGGGATCAAAACATCAGAGAATTAAAAACTTCCAAAACCAAATCATCAAATTATAACGGCAGCCAAAATCTACGAATATACCTATTTCAATGTAAGTTTAATGCATGCTTATCTTATGCTAGCTCTTTAATTAAAAAGTATAACACAAGTAGTTTTTATGTATAAAGATAAAATATTGAGTCTTGCACTATTTTTATAAAATCTCCACAAAATGACCAATATTTTTATAGATAGCATACTCTTACTGCACAATGTGTAAACAATTGAATAATGATTATTGAAAGCTTCAGTATATAATTTAAATACTAGTCTTATCCGAGATAACTACAAACATTTTATAAGATTACACTGATGTAATATACGAGACAAATTATGCAAACCTGGTTCTCCTGATCCACCCTTTGTTGCTCTGTTATTACTTCAGGTACAGAGGGGAAAACAGTCTTCTTTTTGTTAATTTGTGTAGAGTATTTGCTGAGCCTGTAAGCTTTATTTTGAATAGAATCTCTAAGCTTACGAATATATGCAGCACTTCGTCTAAAATAGTAGTTAGAGTATTACAAACTAATACACAACCTGTGATTTATCTGCGACACTAAATATATTCTGACACGGAAAAAAGATATTTATATTACCTATGGATTTTGAAGAGATGCCGATATACACTCCAAGCGTTGGAAAAGGAATCAGAACAGTCAGGACAGGGGAATAAAAGCCTATTATCTGCATGTTTATGTTTCATGTGAAACCGTAATGTTTTTTGAGTGGAAAATTTTATATTACCTAAAAAAAAGAGTATGTAAATATTATTGTATATTAATTTCTAATAATAAAAGTGCAGTTTCAGATATATAAATAACTGGAGGGGGGGTTATGGTAAAAGTGATTAATTTTGGTAATTACATTTTTTACAGAATAAAGAGTCTTGGGATGATAACTCATCTTCTTCGTCGCTAATTTGGATGACAGAAACATGGTTCTGGTTATCGGGAGAGGTAGAGGCAGCGTAACTATTTATTAACTTCCCGTCCGGTCCCAGAACTGCTTCTGTTGAAGATATCATGCGGTCTAACTCGGCTACCTGTAAGCACAAAATCATCTACAATTAATTTTACATCTACTTGATAAATTATCAGACTTAATATCAAACCATTTTAATGCATACTTGTTCTTTCATAAGATCTTCAGTACCATTTTTATTTTCATAGAAATTCTGATATACAACATTATTGGATGTTGGTATAGATTGAAATTTTAAATATCTTTCATTTGTTATTTCATTTTTAGATTTTTTGTCAGATTTGGAGTGTTGTACGTGATTGTCATTTTTTTTGGCAAGTCTCTCTATAATTGAAGTTAGATCTTTTGCTGATGAATTCTTTGGAGGTACATTATCAAAATGTTCAGCCGGAGAGTCAATATTACCATTTTTTTTATTTTTAAGATATTGCTGGTAATCTTCTTCATTTTTTAATATGACCAAAGTGTCATCTTTCTAGAAATAAGAAAAATCTTTTATTTAACATAAAATAGTGAAGGAGAAGTGGTAATTACTTCAATAATAAGTATAACAACAAACAATTTGTTTTTAGGTAATCGATTCACACATGAAACGATGAGAAAAATCCTTTGGCGATACAAACATTGCGGCTTGGTACTCTTGCTAATTGAGATACCATGAGATTTATTGAACATTTAATAATAACAATAATAATTGGTTAAAAGTAAATAAAAATTACAACTTACTATAAATTTTTTATTGACAAAATGCGCATGAAAGGATGTATTGAATTTCTGTCGACAGTATACCCTTTTATGTGATATAAAATTGGCAAGACTTCTAAATAGATTTCGGCAAACGCGGCATTCATAAATTACATCACACTCCAACGATAAGAGATTTTTAAGCTGAAAAATAATGATGAAGATAATATATATATAGTATATAAAAATATATATGAATATATATATATATATATATATATACATATATAGTACAGTAGTCGAGCTGTTATCTTTTTCTATCTCCATTTCGTAATTGATGAGATTACCAGTTGTATGGAATCTTATTTATTTTTTTACAAAAGTTTGTATTGTATATATGGTATGCCTGATCAAGTACAAATTAAAGACAAGACACAACCACGAAATTCACATAATTACATACACAATAGATTATTCTCAATGTGAATGAGGTTGAGCATGTCAATATTGCACATAACCAAATATTTGACCATCACGTTGGTACTCCCAGTGGGCATATCAAATAAATTTCACCTCTGAGACCATACATAATCAGGTGGTGCTTGGACTTTTAAAAGATAAAGCAGCTAGGGACATTCTTTAAAGCCCCCCACTATTTTTTTATGTTGTCATTGCCAAGCACTAATTTAAGACTTATGATACTAAGCGCTCAAGACCACTGTAACGAGGAAGAGCTTCTCGAGAAATTTTGCAGGTATTGTAGAAATAGGCAGGTTGAAGTTATGGCAAAAAAATGCATAAAGCTAGTTGGAAATGTTCATTAAACTAATTTTGATGATAGATTTTAAATAATGATCTCCTGAGTAAAAATGAGAAAAAGAGTCATGCTATAAAAATGTTGAATAATTTTTAAGCACGCATCCTTCACAAAAATAGGTTATGCTGCGTATAGTATTTGAGATAGATGAGCGATTAATGGTTCTCAAAACATGTGTAGTGTATATTTTATATATATTAAAAATATAATATATAGTTAAACTAACATTATTAAAACATGAAATTGTTCAACTGAATTATGGCCATTGCGATAAATAGTTATTTGTTTGTCATAATCTACAGTCGACGGTAGAGATATAAGCGTCACATACAGGCATGCACAGCATGTATTAACCGCACTTATCGGTGTAATATATAAGGGTTTGATGTTAAAATCTACAATCATACCTCTTCTGTTCCAGTGTCAAAAACATTTCTCGCTTGAGTGAAGCCCGTAATGCTCGTCTGAATAGACTTTCGAAGTAATGATAAATCGGGTACAGTCTTATGGTCATCTAAATTTTTTGACTCCTTGGGTGAAGTACCAGGTCTGTTCACTTTTGAACGAGGCATCTTTGAATTTGTTTTATGTCCTGTCATCTCACAGTCATTAGTTTCAGCCCAATCTGGAATAAAATAATTTCACGAAGGACATGTTGAAAATCATTATGACTCCATCTATAAAATTGATTACAAATAATAATGATTATGTCGAAACAGCTGACTCAAATCATTCCGAGATAATTTTTTTAATATATAAACGATGAATAATTACGTCGGTCTTGTGTGATGCGTCAATAATGCTGACTTATAATGTACCCATATTTTGTCGCGCGGGATGCGAAATCGCGAGTATTTTGTTACAATAGGATAAGCCGACTGTCGACCAAAGCAAACGAATTACATAATAAAACTTAATATAAAATATCGCGAATAATTCAAGCCAGTCGGGGTATAAACAATTACAAAAATAATTTCCCTAAATACAAACACAGTACAAAATATTAACGCGATTACGGTGCGTATCCTTCAAACCCATGCTATAATCGGCAAAAGGCGAGAAGTCTCTCCTTCAAATTAACATTAATAAGAATATCGCACGGGCATATTTTATAGAAAAAAAGTTTGATAAATTATTAAGAAACACGGTACACGCATTATCTTTCTCTTACTTGCATGGAATTTGTTGATATAGAATTAATGACAATAGTGGTGCCTCCAAGCCTCTACCGAAACGGACTCCATTTTTTAAGAAACTATATTTCTCACGTCGCCCGTCCCTCTGCGAACAAATGCTGGCGGCAGCACTCTCGCTTGCTCGCTCGCTTGGAGCTGCTTCTTCTTGCTCCTTCTCGCCCGCCGCTGCCTACACCTACTCGCTTCTCGCTTCTCGCTTCTCCCCGACCGAGCAGCCGACGTGCCCTAAAAGCAATGCCGACTACGCCAGTCGGCATTCTATCGGATCTCATTTTCATTAGCCGGATAGAATTACGTAAATAATGTCACAGATAACAAATATTTTAAATTCGGAAGCACAATCTCACGAACAGCGTATGTAAATTGTGCGTTATTTTAATATAATATTAAAAAAATATTTTTTTAAAAATTGTAAAATCAAAAAATTATTCGACCCAAAAAATATACAAAATAAATAAACATCATCGGATATGTATTGCACAAATCAAAAATAAAAATATATTAAAAAAAACACTTAAATAATAACAATTTTATTAAACTGGAACTAAAGTAATATTTTTTTAGATAATGTGATCAAAATAATATAAGTAAATTGCAGAAAGTCATGATCTGTTCTGCGCCGGGATTTTATAGATTATTTTTTGTCTATTACAATATGATATCTATGATTGCAAATCCACGCGCTGTGCTGTTTGGTGGCGGCACGTCGGTGTATTTCTATACGGTGCGTAGGTGCACTGGTGTGGGTGAATGTCTACGCTTTGACAAAAATTTTATACAATATATATCGATGTGTATTTTGTCGTTCTGTTGGTGTGTGTGGAGTGCTTTGCTTGCATGACATTTTGTCGCCAAAATATTTAATTACAAAATAATTATATCGGCGATGAATTGAATTGTCTAGCTAATATAAAAATGAATTTTTACCGAACTTTATCTCCTTGGAAGGTAATCCAATGGGCGTCAATTTTATGTTTTTATATTTTTAGGTTAGGTTATTATTTAGGTAGCATATAGTTTTTTTCCAAAATTGCTAATTTCTTATTTTGATTTTGTTACGTCAGAGCTCATAAATTTAAACACAAATATCTTGTGACTCAATATATACTTAGTTTTATTTTTGAAGGGTATTTATTTTTACATACTCCTACTCTAATATTTCTCATTTTGTGGTATGCACACAATAATAACTCGGGAAATGATTGAGATTTCAGTATCTGTACATATTATGTCTTTGAATTATTTACATGTACATTGTTACTTATATTCTTATGAAGACTGGTTTTTTCCTGAGCAGCATGTTAATTTACAAAATTTTAGTCGAATAATGCATTAGTATAACTTGTATATTTATTTTTCAGGTTTTTAATTCGATAAAATGTCATGCAAAAACAGAACATCGAATATACTCATCAGTATGCGTAAATACTCATACTAATTTATTTTCTAAAAATGTAGACACGTTTGATTATCCAAGGAATCTGAGGTCTGTGACTACTAGATCGGCTGAAAGATCATCGGATGAGGGTTTCTTTAAATCGATACTGAATAAAGTCGGTTGGTTGGATGTTTCTAAAGCGGTAATATATTATTTTATTTTGTGTAAAATACCCGCATAGAACTGCCACCCTCAAAATTTTTCAGCGGGTGAGCAAAAAAATAGTAAAAAGCTATGCCATTTTTTCTATAAAACTATCTTTAAATCTAATGTCAATTCTTCTTTTATATATATATATATATATTTTATAATATTAATAAATTGTATGTTTGTTTTTTCTTTTAGAAACTTAAGTTTAGAGGATTTTTGTTATATGAGAATGTAGTTGATAAATTAAATTACGCACAGTTTTTTCAAGAGTGTCAATTGCCAGATACATTTTATTCATGGTTTGTGATAACGGAATTGCATATTTGGATGATCTCTGTTCGCTGCATGGCGGAAGGACCTAACGGGCGTTACCTGAGGAATAGTGTTATTGAAGCTCTTTGGACAGATGTCTCAGAGAGGTCAAAAAAATTGGCCGTATGTTATTTATTATCTTATAATTGTTGTTATAAAAATTTAAGAGATATTTTTATTAAAATTCTAAATGCGTTCGTAGGTTTTGGCAGCTGTTATTAGATTTATTTGATTCTTAAGTTATATGATGCATAACACTTTGAATTTTCCAACGTATCAGTCCCAGTATTAGGAACATTTTTAGGGATTTAAAAATCATGAAATTCCTGAAGATGACCCCAGTACTGGGAGTGAAATGTTGAAAGACTCAAATACTCAAAGTTTTTGTTATTTCTCTGACGTTTTGGTTTCTCTATTGAAGCCACTTTTGTGGAAGGAATTTCTTTGAAAATGGCTTTAGTGCTGAACCAGAAACATCCGACAAATGATTCAAACGCACCTCAACACATTAGCATCAGCTGCCAAATACTTTGTCCTTGTTGTACGTGTTTTATTATGATTGTGTCTTAATAAAATATATTTATGTAAATGGTCATTTAGTATGTTTTAAAATATATATGATTAATAATGATCTTATTTTAGCCCGGAAGTGGAAAGTTAGTAAAAGAGCAAATACACCTCTTTGGTGAACAGTTTCAAGCAGCCCTTGTGTCCTACGATGAGGGACTAATGAGTAGTGACATCATCCTGGCCGGAGCCGTATGGCGAAGAATATTCCAATTAGAGTCAGACGATCCAATTCTCATAGAAAATATTGTAAAATACATTAGAAAACAGGTACAGATTACCCAAACCTTTTATTTTCAAATGATCGGAAGTGAGTTATTTGATTTAATTTTATAAAAAAAAATGTTTTTGTTTCAGATTTTATTATTAGAAAATATACCAGCCTCAGAATTCATGGAAAATCTCAAAATAGATTGGATACCACTATTAGATAATAAAAAGTCAGTGCAGTGATATATAAATATTAAACTGTATTTGATTGTAGTTTTTATTTAATTTTGTTTGTATTATGTGTATACATACATTAATACTATTTACCTATTCTGTTAAATTTATTTAGATATAGTTAATATTTTATTAGTGATTCTTATTCCCACGGGGAGTAATGGATACTCAGAAAATATGATAATAATTCAAATGTTATTAAAGGTTTTCAAAATCAACCAAAATATCATTTATTGAGGCAGTGAATTTGATTGAAATATTTTCCAGAAGTATTCGCATTTCCTTTCATCGTAAAGTTCTGTCGAAGTTAAATAGAGGTTTTCAATTTGACAACTTTCAACACAGGGTTTCTTGACAAATTCATTGGATGACTTCCCTCTGATGAAATGACAAGTATCAAATAAGCTCTATTCATTTGTCACCATTCGATGTACGAGCTTGTCTATATCTGCAGATTACAAGGAATTGACATCGTAGAATTCTTTAAATGAATACTCTTTAAACCATTCGGGTCTTCGATTTGGGTGCAAATTCGCTTCCGTTAAGTTGTATATCTAATTTTCATAGTTATATATGAAAATTCTAAACAAAAAATAACGATTCTCATGAGCACCAATGAGTTTATAAATAATAAAAGATTATTATTTTTATGGCAGTGACAATAGTGGGATAGAACTTATGTGGGACAGTTATAAAACTTTCATTTAAATGAAATTAGTATGAAAATATTAATAATAGCAAATACCAACAGATAACACATATGGGTCTCATTATCTGCAGTTACAGGTACCCGAACAGAAAGTCTAGAGTCTATTTATCTGTATTTACGGCTCACCTAGTCTATTGTATTTGTTCAGTGCTTGCAATTGGTATTTAATTAGTATGAATTTCATTACTATTTTTAACCTGATTCACCTATACTAAGAATAGTAACCTTTCAATGATTCTGTGGTATTCTCTAGTGTAGGTGTGGTAACAATCTGATGAGCCGGGAGGTATGTGCGATAAAATGTGAACCTTCTCTTCATTAATTTCTGCTTCATATAATGTATCAACTATCTTAGTTGACCACTTGGATCTATTGGATCCATATGTATCCACCTGTAATATTACACATTATCTATAAAAAGCATGTCAAAAATATTTACCACCTTTAACTTGCCACTTGCGGGGATATTACAAAAATGTTTCCTTGAAGACTGAATTAACATAAATAGCTAATTTATAAAAGTAGTTTTTATATTCCTTTGCAAGCAAAAGAGTTTTTTTCAATTTTCTAACAAATTCAGTATAAAAATAAATTTTTAAAATGGTTGTTTAAGGTCACTTCTTGGATATTTTTTTTAAAATTTTATTTTAACACACAATCTTGTCCTAGTTTGATAAAAATATATCGAAGCATATACTTTTATCACTAAAATGGTATAATTACTGACAGTTATAACAGAGTACTTTCAGCTCGACATAGAAGTTGGTGTAAGAAATTAAGAGTAAGGGTTGAGGGTAGACTAAATATTCCATCCCAAAGTTAGTGTAGATTCGTGTGACCTAAACATTTGTGATTGATAAATATATTATTTTAATAAATCATGTCGATTGTCGTAATTTAGAGTGAACGAATTATTTTCGAAGGATCAAAAATGTATCTTTTTTTAGATTAATTTAAGTAAAAATTAATCTTAAATATTTAATGTAATGCAAGTGACTGAAAGTTGAAAGTACATCCGAATTAGTAAGACTGGCCCAAAATAAATATGTGTTCAGTGAGATGGTCACCATCATGAAGATGGTGTAATAAAGTATAATAAGTTTCAAAAAACATTACAGTTTGTAATGAAATACAAAAGAATCATATTTTATAATAATATATCAACTTTGTAAGTATAATTTTGTTTATTTTTCAGTAATATTATACACCATATAAATACTAAGCATAGTTAAAAAAAAATTTTGATCTATTAAATTTAAAATAAATGATACTTTGAAGTATGTCTTGAGTTTTCTCAAATTAGAAATTACTGGAAAAATATAAAATTTACGGGAAAATTTGTTTTTATAAAACGGAAACAACTAATATATGTAGGCTTAAGGTGACCCTGATTGATATAATTCCCAAAGTTTTTCACATTTTCTTTCATCATAAACTTCAGTTGAAACCATATAGCACAAATTTTTGTTTTGACAACTTTCATCACAGGGTTTCTTGACAAATTCATCGGATGACTTCCCTCTGATGAAATGATAAGTCTCAAATAAGCTTTTTTCATTTGTCATCATTCGATGCACGAGCTTGTCTATATCTGCAGATTTCAAGGAATTGACACCGTAGAATTCTTTAAATGAATACTCTTTAAACCATTCGGGTCTTCGATTTGGGTGCAAATTCGCTTCCGTTAAGTTGTATATCCAATTTTCATAGTTATATATCTCCTAAACAAAAAAATAACGATTCTCATGAGTGTCAATGAATTTATAGAAAATTAATACCAATTATTTAATAATAAACAGTTGTACTTACAAAATTTTTTCCATTTACTTCATATATTCTGTAATTAGGATTTACATTCGAGTAAGGCGTTAAACTTCCTCCATTCCAACCGACATTTAAAGCATTTGAAATATTATTTTTTTCATAAAATATCTTAAATTCATCCTTATGGGTGTGTCCATTGAATTCAGCGACAATTGTGTCAGAAAACCTTGAAAAAAAATGCATATTGATTAAATATACAAATTGTTCGTGATGGATAGAATAGTACTATTAATAAACAAATCAGACAAACCTTTCTACTATTCTGTTATATTCTCTGGTATATACGTGGAAACAGTCTGATACACCAGCAGGTATATGAGATAAAATGTGAACGTTCTCTCCATTTCTCTCTGCTTTGAGTAAGGTTTTAATAAGCCATTTCAGTTGACCGCTGAGATCAACAGGATCCAGATGTATCCACCTATGAAAATAAAATATGACTTTCATTTCTCATTATGCAATATTTAAATTAGAATATGATCTAACTAGTACTCCAAATAATACACTCACCAGTTATAAACGTAACACACGTTACTGTTAAGAGCGATAATTCTAAATCCAGGCTTGACTCGAACAGAATAATAGCCTCCATTCAAGATGTCCTCTTTGGTATCGGCCGGCAACCAGGTAGTCCACTTATCTGCTAGTAATTCGTAAAGCCAGTTTGTTGAAAACTTGGGGTCAGTAATATATGAAGGAGCGAATCTTAAATAACGATTATATGATGTAGTAAATTATCATTAAAATATATGTAATATATTGGATGATTTCAAGACTGACTGACTTCTCAACCTGTATTCTTATTACTACTAAAAAAATTCAATAAGTTTTTCATTCATAAAAAAGTTTGTAATCTTACTGGTCTTGATCTTGCTGATAAATTATATTTATTACTTACTGGTTCAGCGGCTGAGATTCATGATTACCGATGATTGGGAATAACGGTTTACTTCTAAATTTTTCCTTGAATTTATCTAATGTCTTAACAAGACTTGCGGTAATCTCAGATTGAGTTGTGTCCCACACTGCGTGATCAATTGTATCCCCTGTGTAATAAATGTACTCTATATCCTAAAAACATTTAATGATTGTGAGAATAAATCTATCTTGTGAGACACCGTATCTAAATTAAACCAATTCTTGTTACTAAGTTAATAAAAAGTTCTATTTTGAGATAGAAAAATCACTGTTATCACAAATACGTTGTCAATAACTTTATTTATTATTACTTTACCTTCAATAACTTTAATATTTTTAATAAAATTTACAAGTTTTAATAATGCTCAAGATTCTTACCTCTAGATGCGTTTCTGCTATATGACCAATAGAATCTTCAAAAGACCACCAGGGAACATCGCAGTTCCTGTAATCTCCCCAATACCCAGCCCCTGGACTATCACTTTCTTGTTGTTCTTCACGTAGAGCTCTCTTTTTCAAGCTTTTCACTTCGTCTACATAATTAATGTCAATGAAAAATTTTCCATCAACTTGGTGAATCCTGTCTTCTGATGAAGAATCGTCATATACTCCCTTCCATCCACGAGACTCTCGCTTAGTTTGCCCTTCTCTACAACATATTGGCTCGTCACACGTAGCTAGACTATCAGGTTTATATGAAGGATCATAATGATTATCACTTATTTGAACAATATTGAAGTTTGGGATCCTTGTCCTTTCATTCTGTAAAGAGGGTATTTAATAAGAAATATACATTTAATTATTATTATTTCATTCCAGACTTAGTCAATGGTATATTCACTATTGATCCATAAATAGTTCTAATAGCCACAGTGCTTTGTTTATCAAACAAAACTTATGAAAATTAACCATTTTTCACCTACACAGGTTTATTGCGTATACAATATTTAGGTAATCAATTCACAATTCTAAATAAGTGTTAGTATGAAAATTATGTTAATGTGTACATTCTCTTTTAATCGTTATTAGTATTGTTATGTCTATAGCCTTACCTTCGATACAGGGTTTTCTCTCTGGGGTATTTCAACAGACCATTCATATCGTTCATCTTCATATGGGCAGCTGCTTCTTTTTCTTGTTTGCAGCACAACTCCACAAAAGCTCTCAGTATTAAATCTGGGCTCATTTTGTGCTACATATAATATAATTGGCTGTAAACATAAATTAATGTAAATTTTTTGCTTATTTACAATAATTATGATAAAATAAAAACAGGGTAGTTTGATATTTTACCGCATTCAGTTTTACAACACCGCGGCAAACATTTTCTGGTTGAATTTCCAGCATTATACAGAGATCAGTGGCAACTTCAATGATTACTTCTTCCGTGTAGCCCTCATCGAGGAGGTTGAGAAATGTATTCATGGCTGCACGGCAAAGCATGCATGTAATTCCCTGAAATTATTTGTATTATATTTGAGCCAAAAACAACTACAATATTTTATGTAATTAGTTTAATTATTAATCAATTTACTTGACGTCCATCACTGTATGAAGAGAATGAATCTCTGGTGGCATATTTTGGAAAAGAGAGGATTTCTGTCAGCTTCCTGAGTTCTTCTTTGTCTTCACTCAGTTGATTGTTTGTAGCATACTTTAGAAATTGTTGGGTAACATCATCTAGAGACAATTAAATGTGTAAAATTTGTGATGCCGTTAATAAGGTTTTAAAAATGAAAATAATATTTGAAGAAATTTTAACCTCGTCAGTCATGTTTATAAACGTGCTTATTTAAAAGCTGAAAACAATTTGGTTTAAATGGCTGAAAAACAATTTGGTTTAAATGAATCCAACCAGATTAACTTTTCCGAGCTTAGAATTAAAACATATTATTTATTTAGTTTGCTGTTTACTCAGACTTCGATTGTAACGAATATTTAGATGTCTAATTATTCATCGACAATAAAATTACATTTAACATTTACAACAATACTAATAAACTCTTTTACTGTAATGGTGAGAGCTCTTTCAGTGAGTCAAACTAAGTTTTAAAGCGTTTGATTTATATTTATTTAATGGACTACACATATAAAATACCTCTACAATTAATATATAAACAAATGAAGGTTATGTGTAAAGCAAGTTGAGATTAATTGGCAACTCCAACTAATTGTTTGATTCCATTATTAGCCACTTTATCTGAATGTGCAAATAATAAATATTTTTCGGAAAATTCCAATATATCTGTTTCAATATATAAAAAAGCGTATTTCAAATTTTTTTAACATAACAATTGCAGGAAGTGGCATTGTTTAGGCCATTATCATTCACAGTTGACAGTGTTACATGATCATTTATGAAGGATTAGTTTATTAAACCCAATGTCACTAATCAATCAGGTTTTTTGATTAGCTACTTAGTATTTATTTACGCCTATGTAAGGTTAATTTTAGTGCACGATCAATAGATTATTAAGGATATTTTATGTAAGTATATAAAATATTATTATAAAATTCAACCTAAAACCAAATTAAGCATTAATAAAGATAATTGCAATTTTATGCGAAATCGACACAATTAAATAGAAACTATAAGGCTTTAACTTATTAGTGGGAAGAAAAAAATTGTACTTGCATGGATTAATTTTCATTGTAAATCATAAAATGTGCTTACATAGCAGCTTCTTACATAAAATGTTATATGAGGTCTTATCTGAGTGAAATAAATGATTTATACTGATATGCAATCAAATCATCATATAACTATCTAACCTGACCCAACAAGAAAAGGGGTAATCTTGATTCGACCCTAAAATACACATGAATTATAATATTACAATAATCCTTTTAAACACAATATTTAATCTGCTGCTCTATTTGACTATCATTCTGTTTCCATGTCATATAGCACAGTAAATACTTCTATGGTTACCGTTTTTAAGGAATAGTGTGGCTTTGTCGCAATATATTACCTAAACGCAAACCATCCATGAGTTTAATAGTTTCATGTCGCATAATAACAATTTTCATGATAAAACATAACTTTGTTTCAATAGAATGTAACTATATATTTTAATACATTAGTAATTTTCAAAATAAAAATATTAACTATTTACTTACGTTCTGAGCGGTATCTCCCTGCAACTACACTATGAATGCAAAATATTAATAAAAATGATATAAACACCTTCATTTTGAAAGTGACCTCTTTCCTTTACAATTTACCGAGGAATGGAGCAAATTATAAAAATGTAGTGTCTTCACACCTGCTAAATGAAAACATTATCTGTGTAAATGAAAAAGGGTGGGAGAAAAAATCATGCATTATTAATAGAATAGTAATTGTATTATATTATTATCTACAACAGTCAACGTGATTATGTATCTTTTACAGTTCTAGTAAATTAACTTGCTAACCTGAATATTTTCCCTAGATATTCATTACACTAATAAACTGTTTAAAATAAAAAAAATCAGTTTATTTTTCCAGATTTCAAACAAAAGTCTATTAACAATTTTTCGTAGAAATAAATATATTACATAAATTTAATTTTATCACGAGTAAACAATACTTGAATACCATAAATTAGAAGCAGTGGTTTTTTTTTGTTTAAACTTGTAAAAAAAATATTACTATGTGTTGCATTTACTAAACTTTATTATCTTGAAAGAAAATAAAAAAGGTAATTATAACATGTCATTCCACTTGATTTTAATGTATTATTAGGACTCAAATAATAAACTTTTATTTGATTATAACAAAGTAGAAATAAGAATAAGTAATATTATAATTTATTACTAATTTGTTTTTGACAATTTTTCTTTTTATTAAAAGCACAAAACAAAGCATGTTTTGATTAAAATAATTACAGGGATTTCCAATGCTAAATAAATACTACAAGGATAAATGTAAATAAGCTTTATTTTAATTTCATGGCTTGGATATGAAGAATTTCATTACATTTTTGAAACCTGCATGGATCGCCAAGAATGCCAATATTTTTACAAAATATGATTAGAAGTGATATTAAAATTATTGGATATGTAGTGTATCAAATGTAAGCACTATATACAATATATATGCTATATACAATATGAATTGTTTCCCTGTATACAACGATTTAAAATGTTATCACTTGTATTATTATCAGAGATTATTTCTTTTTAATCATTTTACATCCTGTAAATAAATATTTTCCACATGTATTTTTATAATAAAAGTTATCAACAAATTCATTAGATTTATTCCAAATGGGATTTACCGAGTTGATATAGTGATTAATGACGCTTTATTGATTGATTCATATCAAAATAAATACTTATTGAACATAAATCAAATGGTAAAATTTATTTGTTGTCACAAATATGAGCTTAGAATAACTTCAATGTCACCACTGCAAAACCATGCAATCACGGTATGCATATATCCCATAATATAACATTTTTCCACGGAAATGAGAGCATGGAAGCCTTCAATTCGTTGTTATCATTCCCACGATACAGGATGTATATGTATAAATATAAGAAACATGCTGTGAGTTTTGAGATAGGTAAATTATGTAGGTCACACTATAATGTAAATTTGCATTATTTGGGATTCGTAGATTTTTACAATTACTCTTTTTTTACTTTTATTTTAAACATGTTATCTCATTATCAATAAATATATAGATTTAAGACTGCAGTGTTGCAAATCCACATTAGCGGCAGAAAATATTATAAATTAGATTTATAAAAAATAAATCCATATTGTAATAAAATCATAATCTTATTTTTGTTTTCATTAATATTCCAATCAATTAGTAACCATTAAAAATAAACTTCAGCTAAATTAACCTACATTTAAAATTCACGAGTATAAAAAATGGTTTCCACGGAAATCTCTCACCAAAGTTAGGCCCATTATGGGATTTAGATACCAGTGCTTTGATTCCACAATTTTGTGGAATTTGTAAGAATCTGATAAAGAAAATAATAATATAAAATGATGTAACAATACTTTATTCAATTAAGTATTTTGTATAATTTGCTTGGATTTACAAGAGTATTAAAGAAATGGTATATTATGCCATTTCTGCCATTTCAACATCATCAATGGTCAGATCATCGAGCATCTCTTCTAAGGTCACGTGGGGCATCGACGGATCAAAATCTTTATCGTTTGCATCAACAACATACTTTGATTTGAATATATTGACATGTTGCCTCAGAGCTGGATCTTCTTCCAGATCATCAAGGAATTCATTGTAATCACTGAAAATAAAATAATTACATGTGAAACAGTTCAACAGTAAAATCTTAGCACATCAGCATTTCACATTATTGAAGATATGTGGGTTTGTTATTCAATTAAATCAAATCTTTTATGTTTATTTATATTCTATCTTAATACATAACATTTATTCCAAAAAAATTACAGTATTAACATTAAGAGTTGTTGTCTTATATTCAAGGTTAAATTTTTGGCCGATTGTATAAAATAATCAAGAGCTGCTACTTGGGTAGGAATAAATATTTTTTTAGTAAAACAGTTATGTATATTCACTTAACAAAGGTTAATCATGGACATAAATTTTACAAGTACATGCGAGTCAAAAATAAATTTAAAATATATATTTGAGTCAGTACTTTTATTAAATGATTCAGATTAACTTACTCATTCATTGTGTCGACAGCCATTTCATCGTTTGCCATGTGCTTGAGTTGCCAATTACGAACCCTTCTTCGTGCTAATTTATCACCATAATGCTTTTTGACAAGTATCACATCAGGGATACTGTTGCTTTCCAGTTTATCAAAGTTGCTATCATTAACATTAGAATCTTCTAAATTATATCTGAAATTTCAATAGTAAAAGTTTCTATAATTAAAGTTGAAACTAAACTTACTTACAAATTGATTAACGCCAGTTTTATAAATTATATTCGCATAACAGTGAAAAATTAAAGACCATTCAAAATCGAACAAATAACATTTAATAATTGGTTCACTGGTATTAAGAGATTGACACAAAAGTTGACACAATTATTGAAAAGGGGAAAAAAAACTAAATATACCAACCCTAACACAGAATCCCCAGGTTTTAACACGTGGCCCAAATGTGTTCGAGTATGAATAGTGTTGTCTGTAAGACCAAGTTCTGATGCTTTCACCACCCAAATATCTGCTACTACGTGCTTGGTTGATATTGCTCCTTGTCCAGGGAATACCTTGCGATCCTAGAAAAATATTATGCATTGAAAATATGTCCACATTTGTTGTGGAACCCTGTACTTAATATGATTATAATCATTTAATTTTTTGGCAACATTTACCTTTTCTTTCATAATATCAATGTCCATCACAATGTATTCAACCATTTGCTTAGGATTGCAAATTGGATTGAAGGGATTTCTCCAGTAGACTGTAGCCGACATCTCTGCAACTGCATTTACAAATATTTAAAAATTGTAGATTTACAAATCTAGGTTGTACTAAAAAAATATATATGTACTATAATTTAGAATTGAAAAAATTGCTTACTTTGCCCAGTACCGACATCCATTAAATGAATAGAATTAGTAACACGGTACACCAAGCAGATTGGTGAAATAGATCCAAGCTGATGTGTCAATTTCTTTGAGAGACAAACAATACTGTCCTTAGATACAGGGACAATATCAACGCAGTATGTGAATTTGTAATTATAAATATTACTGTGGATATCATGCGATAGGAGCTTCTTGGAATGTTGGTATTTTACAGGTAGAACTGATACCAAGAAGTCAATCATTTTTCTGGCATGCCCTTCTGTTGTGTAGTAAAAATCGAGGCCCTCTAAAAATATAATAATGACCATCAGACAAAACATTAAGCACATGGTTAAAAAAAAAAAAAACCAGACAATCCATTCACAAGTAAAAGACAAAAAACAAAAAAAATAGCAACACAGATGGGTTTTGAACCCAGCCTCCATGGCTATCGCAATCTAGTCCTCTTGCCAATTAAGCTACTGTAGCTGAGCAAGAATTTGAATAATTATGTGCAAGTGCCAGGAATAAAAATGTAAAATAATTTAAGCATTTACACAACGCACCATGAATGGGTTTGATTCCGAGAGTATTTTCATGAGCACGGTGCTTCAGTATGAGCTGTTCTAGATAATAGAAAGTCTTCCGGTTCTCAGCCTTTTGCCGGACTTGCACAAGAGCCCGCCAGAAATCCTGGGCCTCAGATCGGTGGCAGGCATCACACATCTGATGTGCCACTGTGTACTCCACCACAAATACTTGCTGCAGAACTGTACCCCCCACCACTTCACCGTGAACTGTCAATTTCACCTGTAAATGCAAACAAGAAGAAAATTTTATCAGATTTTAAAAAAAAATCTTTAGAATAAAAAAAATCTGAAGATAGTGAAATACAATATAACTGAAAATTAATAAAAAGGAATGTGATTCTTTATTTTGAAGTACACTTTTTATCATGGAAAAAGTTTGTAAAAAAGGAAGGTACTACAAGTATGTTTTTTGCAATATACCTTAATCCTTTTGGAATGAGGTTCAGTCCACACAAATCCAGCATCTACCAGCTTGACACGTTGAAGTCCTTTTAGCTTCTTCAGGCATAATGCCAGCAGCTCTCGGGATTCCAGTGAGCAAGAAATCCATTCAATAGGAGGTTGTAAATACCTATTATCATCAATCAGAAAAGCTTTATCTCTACTCATATTTTGAATCAACGGGTATAAAAAACCAGTCAACATAATAATAAACATGGGATATTACCACTGACATTCTCCAGTTTACTTAATCAAAGCATGACAGTCTTGTTATTCAAAAGGTAAAGTGGTTTTAACTGAATACTAATACAAACTAGGAAGCAAACACCCCATATCATGTTTATATTAAAGAATTACCTTTCACATCCTCTGCAAAAGTGCAATGTCATCTGTTTTGGAATGCCCTCAGTAATATCAACTCTGCTTCGAAGACATGCAACGCACATGTTGGACGGGTTAGCTTCTATGGGGACACCGCATTCACAGCAAAGGCTAGAAATAAATGCATGTAATAAGATTTGTGACATACATCATGAATTCTAAGAACGTGTAGTTTGGGATGGCAGGATGCAAATTACAATATAGGCATTAAATGCTAATAGCCAACATTAATTAATAACACAAGAAACATTTTCGATAAGGATTTAAGTGTTACACATGGAATGTTGAAATGCCAAATAATTATACATACATTCTAGATACCCCTAAACTGGGATCAGTTTCAATATTGACGTAATCCATGTTAACAATAGGATTTAATGAAAATCGAGTATAAGTAATTTTTTAATAGTAAAGCCAAGCACATTTCTGTCACCACATAACCTGAGAAGTAACACATGAATTGAATACAATACGTCACATCGCATGTACTTTAGGATAATGCTGCCACTAGTAAAAAACAAAAAAAATGAAGCTAATAAAAGAAAGGAACTTAGCCACAAATTGTTTTTTTCACAGTTGATAGTTTTATATAGAAAAATAATTGTACTTTAAAACAACATTTGTACTGAAAAATAAAATCGTTAACTCAACAAAGAGATAATCTTAATTTGCTCTGATCAGAAAAGTCAGTTGCAAGAAAAAAAAATACCCGCCGGATTTTAAGGTTACTACTACAAATATTGCATTAAGTCTGAAACTGAAATAAAAATCTAAAAATTATATGAATTAATATGCAGTTTATGGTTGTTGACATCACCTCCAAGGTATTACTAAACGAGAGGGCGGTGTTGGTCATATAAATTTATGAGGTATTGAACTTTCTGATAATAGGCATGACGACAGTATCAAAGAATCAAAGAAATAATTATTTTAAGGGAAAATACATATTAAAAGGATTTAAAAAACTGATTTAGTTTTATTTAAAAATCTAAGATTAATAAGATTTTCAACAAATTAAAAGGTTAAAATACTGCAATCGGCCATTTTGACTGAAACACCAATCACAGCGCATGACGTCATACTGACGTCAACAACTATATGGTATTCAAATTGGTCTATGGTCTTCAATGCAAACACAATGGCACGCCGGTTGACAATATAGTTAATGACGTCAGAGAGTCTAAAAAATGCTGCGATGACGTCACGCCTCGCGATGTCGCGTTTTCGCGCACTTTTGAAAAAATATTATAAAAATGGCTTTAAACATCGTTAAACTCTAGTTTTTTACCGAAATAAAGTTTTTTTCGTAAATAGTAAATGGGTACCCCCATTATGGAAGAGGATTTGAAAATCTTTCGTCATGCCTATTATTGACAAAATTGCATCTTCTTTATATTTAATATTTTTGGTGTAAAGTACTAACTAAAATAAAAAGAAGAGCAATGTTTCGTAAACTATTAACAATGGCATCATCTGTCAATAGTTAAATAAAAATAATTTTAAATTTCAATATTTCAAAGGTGTGAGCGTAATTAAGTTACTATAATATTGTGAACGTAGGTTGGGTGAGTTGAAATAACTAACAAAGAATCACCCACAATTATAAGTTGCTCCATGGATATTTATAAGTGCAATGTAATGAAAAAAAGAGTGAAATAAATTAACGACATATCTGTAAATAAATAAACATAATTTAAAAAGTGGTTTTAATAATTTTCATCAAAGCGCAGCAATAAATCGTTATTTGTTTATATATTTTTATGATTTAGATTCACTACTTTTATGCATACTTGTTTTAAAAAATATATAAAGTTATGTATTGTTCTCAAATCACTGTGTAATGATTTTTATGGTGTATATAGGAGGTTAGAAATCAATTTGGTAACCTAAGAATTTAGTATGACTTGATATTTGTGAGGTTTTGAACTTGCAGATTGGCTCAACATCTGATCTTGTAGGTTGCCGTGCCGAAGTCCTATCAAGTCCGACCATTCGACTTCTGGTTGGTTACATAAATTTTCTTCACTTTTCGATCAGAATTTAACATGTGGCGTACAGCATCCAGGGTAGGGCTTCTGGCCTCAAAATCTACGACCGAAAATGTCCTCAACGAATCCAGCAAGGTAATCGCGTCCGTATCAGTGAATAGTAAGCGAGATTATGCCGCGGCCGCTAAGGCTGCCAAAGGCAAAGTGGTCGCCGTAATCGGTGCCGTGGTGGATGTGCAGTTCGAAGATGATCTTCCTCCCATTCTCAATGCCTTGGAGGTGGAAGGACGCAAGCCGCGTCTGGTGCTGGAGGTGGCGCAGCACTTGGGAGAGAACACCGTGCGCACCATCGCCATGGACGGTACCGAGGGTCTGGTGCGAGGAAACGCCGTGAACGACTCCGGCTACCCAATCCGTATCCCCGTCGGAGCCGAGACCCTGGGCCGCATCATGAATGTCATCGGAGAACCCATCGACGAGAGGGGCCCCATTCCCACTGACAAGACGGCCGCTATCCACGCGGAAGCGCCCGAATTCGTGGAGATGTCCGTAGATCAGGAGATCTTGGTGACCGGAATCAAGGTTGTGGACTTGCTGGCGCCCTACGTAAAGGGAGGCAAGATCGGCCTATTCGGCGGTGCCGGAGTCGGCAAGACTGTACTCATCATGGAGCTCATCAACAACGTAGCCAAGGCTCACGGAGGCTACTCCGTGTTCGCAGGCGTAGGAGAGCGCACTCGCGAGGGCAACGATCTGTACCACGAGATGATTGAGTCCGGAGTTATTTCCCTCAAGGACAAGACCTCCAAGGTAGCTCTGGTGTACGGCCAGATGAACGAGCCCCCAGGCGCGCGCGCTCGCGTGGCGCTCACCGGTCTGACGGTAGCCGAGTATTTCCGCGATCAAGAGGGACAGGACGTGCTGTTGTTCATTGACAACATTTTCCGCTTCACTCAGGCTGGCTCTGAGGTGTCTGCTCTGCTGGGTCGTATTCCCTCTGCTGTAGGATACCAGCCCACTCTGGCTACCGACATGGGAACCATGCAGGAGCGAATCACCACCACCAAGAAAGGCTCCATCACCTCCGTGCAGGCTATCTACGTGCCCGCTGACGATCTCACGGATCCTGCCCCTGCCACCACCTTCGCTCACTTGGACGCCACTACTGTGCTGTCTCGTGCCATTGCCGAGCTGGGTATCTACCCTGCTGTAGATCCTCTTGACTCCACCTCCCGTATCATGGACCCCAATGTAATTGGACCGGAGCACTACAACATTGCCCGTGGTGTACAGAAGATTCTGCAGGACTACAAGTCTCTGCAGGACATCATCGCCATCTTGGGTATGGATGAGCTGTCAGAAGAGGACAAGGTGACGGTAGCGCGTGCCCGTAAGATCCAACGTTTCCTGTCCCAGCCTTTCCAGGTAGCCGAGGTGTTCACAGGCCATCCCGGCAAGCTCGTACCTCTGGAGGAGACCATCAAGGGCTTCACCAAGATCTTGGCTGGTGACTACGACCATCTGCCTGAGATCGCCTTCTACATGGTGGGCCCTATTGAAGAGGTCGTTGCCAAGGCTGAGACCCTCGCCAAGAATGCGTAAATATTCCCTGTGTAGTTTATTGTAATCATTCTGATGTTTATGCTCGAACGAAATTTCCAACTACGAACTTTAAACTGAGAAGTTGTCACCATGTAAATGAAGAGGAGTAGTTACCTACAATCTATGTAGGTAAAGCGATATGTAATTTTATTGTTTAAATATATATATCGATAATCCGATTTTATTGTATTCATTATTTACTTTTCTAGTATTTTTATTAACAACGCTTTGAACATTACACATAACCTGCATGTCCATCATTTAATGTCTTTGGGAGTGGGAAGATAGTTTTGATCACTGTAGTATACGTGCTTAGAAAAATTGATAATATTAATATTCTTGTATTTATCGGTAGGACAATTTTATTTATGTTTACCTTATGCCTAATATTTTAAACACTTCATTTTAATTGTGATTCTGTCCTGCGTTTAATACAATAATCCAAATATTATCTAGATTTCACATCAATCTTGTATAAAGATGTTAGTTAATAATGGATAATAAATGTTGTTTAAATGAAAATATCTACGTCCTTTCGACTTTCTCATTCTGATTTCCCTAACTAGGCCATTTCAAATAAAAAAATAATAATAATGACAAATTAGTTTTAAACATGCTATTTACCAAAAAGGTAAAATCAATGAAATTTTTAGATGACCTTAACCCACTGACTATTTTAATGCATTTATCTGGATTGTTCGAGAGTGCCAAATGTCATTAATTGTTTTTTTTTAAACGAAGAGAAAGTTACATAACTTCATTACATAAACAGAAAAATAACCAACCTAAAAGTATCAATAACATTTTTAATAAAATTCTACTGCCATATTGAATATTCATCTGGATGAATTATGATTGGTATTTTTGAAACAGCGAAATAAAATATTGTAAAATCATTAAACATTTTAATAGGGATAAAATTATGGAAACTGGATCCTGAGTATTACATCGATTGGCTATATTTAGATGATGTTATGAACAGTGAGGCAAGTATGCAGAATATATTAAACAGCTGGACATTTTTATCACTATATAGCATGTGAAAAAGCTACGGTTTAAATAAATATTTATTATTTTAAAGTATTAATTTATCTAGCTTTATTGGGATACTTCACCTGGGAGAGTTTTTTGCCCCCACTAATACTGAGGATATTCTCAATATTGTTAATTGGATTTTTCATATAGTGAGAATTTTACTGTATATTTGTCATCTAATTGCACCTTGACGAGACAATTGTTAACAGGAATTGGCGTTGTTAATCTTATTAATTACTATCTATTAAGCACATGTCTACGGGCTGACTGTATTTGGCAAAGCATTTTCAATAAAGCAAGTCCAAAATTACATCTATATTCAGTCATTTGAATACAGCCCCTAGTGTATATAGTCACGACCCCAGGAAAGCAAGATACCACTAAGATGAAGTATTCCGATACAGCCTCAAAATATAGCCATGAAAAC
Source organism: Atopsyche davidsoni (assembly GCA_022113835.1). Taxonomy (NCBI): domain Eukaryota; kingdom Metazoa; phylum Arthropoda; class Insecta; order Trichoptera; family Hydrobiosidae; genus Atopsyche; species Atopsyche davidsoni. The sequence goes on from JAILWY010000021.1 coordinate 6,541,767, forward strand.
TTTGGCAATCAATTATATGCTATAATTTGAGTAATCAATTAAATAGGACTAAGATTAGTAATGGTTTCATTGCTTGAAAATGTGAGATCAAATATCTATGTAATCCTCGTCTGAAGAAAATGCGTCCAGCTTTATATTTTTAGTAATTCGTTTGACAAACCTTTTTTTCCTATCACTTTGGAAATCTTCCTTAGTTTCCCTATTTTTCAGTGGATTCTTCAAGTTTGAATCGTTTAATCCACTTCTTATAGTATTATTTAAATCAATTATTGTTAAACTAGGCGGAGGAGATATATTGATGCCAGCACTTTTGGGAGCTATTTCGTCTAAATTAATAATTTTTTGATTCATGCCCAACTTTTTGGGATTTAATCTTTTAGGAATAATTGGAAATTCATTAGAAATATTTTGGGCTTGGTTACCGAAGGGGTCACATTCTTTATTGGGGTCTGGGCGGATGATCGAGGGACTGAAAACTCTGCTTTCCAAGCAGTGCTGTGGACGTGGGGAAGGAGTGGCTTTAGGGCGAGGGTGCTTCAGTTTGATTCTTTTAGATTTTCTCTTCTTTCTTAAAGGTCTTCCTTCGGATACATATGTAACAGGAGTACTTATGATGTTCACCTGATGATAATATTCAAAGAGTGATCTTCCTAAATTACGCCCTAAGCGTAAATCTGTTTCCTATTAAGGAACTATACACACAACATTATTTAAACCAATTGCCTTCATACTACTTTATCAAACATTAAACACTTTTAAAGTATTTATTCTTAGATAAATATTAATTTCTTGTACATTAGAAATTTCAAGTACTTATGAAATAGAAAAAGATGAACAGCTTTCAACTCTGGAGTGATTTTTTGGTTAGTAGCTGCAAGTACGCATTGACTTTATTAATTGATTGCAATGAGTTAAATTACACAAAACTAATGTAGTTAAATAAAATATTGTACAATCAAAGGTATTGCCTGTATATGTTAGCATAAACCAATTTTAAAGGATACAAGCATCATCATTGTAGTGGATATAGTGAGGCATACCAGGAATATGGTACCCCCCCATAGAAACTTGCAATGTGAATGAATTGAAATTTTTTCCCATTGTATTGCAAAAGAACCTGCGTGCTGTTCCTACTTTTGAGGAATCAGCATTGAAAAAAGCATTTTCTTGGCAATAGCCTTCAGCCTTGGTTGCCACTATTTTCGGGAACACTATATGCCTTTCGTATCTGAAATAAGGTATGCATTTTATGAGTATCTTATATTTTTTAAAACATACAAAAAAAAAATTCTATTACCTGTAAACGTCATCATATGTATTTCCATACATAAAGCATCCTTTGAGACTACTATGTGCGTGAATATCAATGATAAAATCCAACTGGTATCTTTCCTAAAATGACCATGTTATAAATAAGTATTCCAGTTGTACTGCACCATCACAGGTTTTGAAAAAATATATATAATAATCTAACAATTTTTTTTAAAGGTAACGTTATCAAACAAAACTATAATTTTTAACATTCAATTTTAATAATTTTTTTTAATTTCAATTTATGACGCAAACAACATCAAATTATTGCAGTGCCAGTTTCTTGCTGTATCCAATATTGAGATTGATACACCAATCGAATATTTAAATTAGTAAATATTTTAGTAACAATAAGATTGGTGGAGTGAATTAAACTAAAAAAATACCTTTTTTGATTCAATTCCTTTAATAATATCGTGAACTTCTTTGAGTGTTGGGTGGGCCCATTGAGATATCATGTGCCATGATCGATTTAGGTCCAGTCCTAAAAGGTTAGTTCTTTGATTCCCGAGGTGAACTCCATCAGGATTGAGCATTGGAATAATTTTTATTGTAATATTTTGTCGCAGACTCTCTGCCATTGGTTGTGAACTTATTAAAAAATCCATTAAACCTGTTCGATTAAAAATAATAATAGTCTTAAAAATAAACTTTTTTAGATAAGTTACAAAAGGTAATAGTCTACCTAAAAATGGTTTCTATAAAAACACACGAAGCAAATGTACTAAATTACTAAAGAGTAGCCAAGAGGCAGCATACTGCAAGTCTGTCGGATGTTGGCTTTTTATATGTTTACTATTTAAACTTCGTGCCTACCTTGACACACAAAAGATGACGGTGGTTCTCCTCCATGACATCTTGCAATGATAATCACAACTCTTCTTTTAGAGGGTTTCCCTTTTATTTCTGAAGCGTCAGGTGGTGATTGTTCATCACCAATAGTAATTAAATCAACATTTTTCTTTTGCTATGAATATAAAAATAATAAGAGAGTTTTTATTGTTACCCTGATGAAGCATAATGTTTGAAAATAAATATGAGCGAAAGAATGATAATTTTTTATAGTAAATAATAGGCATGCTGCAGATATGTTTCCTTACTATAAAATCATCATCCTCGTGTATGTTCAATGCCCAATATTTGCAATTTGAACTCCTGTTACATACTTGATATTGAACGGAAGATATCTGATTTCAATATCTGTGATATGTGCAAGGGAATATAAACATGAGTTACATTTTTTAAGGTATTTATGTGGAACTACATATTATATAAAATCGCATTATACATGAATATATTATATATATATTGCTATTTTTAATGCAGTTTGATGTGAATTATTCAACGATAAACGCACAATAATATTATGATAAACATTGGAGTTTTTAATTTTTTTTAATGTATTTTGTTAAATAGTAATATCAGGTTCCCATTTTAGCAGAATGAATAAATAATTAATAGCTTACAATACTTTTTCCTATGGTCTGCCTGTCCACTGCATGCTTGAGATGCTTGCTCTTTCGCACCCACGCATCGAGGTAGGCTTGGAGCCTGGAGTAGCTGTACGGCGTTGCCATGGCAAAATGGTAAACATCCTCCTCCTTATCAAAAGCAAACGCGAAGCTCAAGATGTGCCGAAAGCGGTGGTAAATGGAGCGGTGGTAAAATACATTTTTCTTCAAGAGACGCTGCCTGCGAGTGGGAAGGAAAAGTGCATTACTCGACGTTCAAGATTTAACCAGAATGTGATGATAAAAAAATATGAAATTTGACTATTTATTTTGTGACAATGAAGACTGTAAACTAAGGTAGGGACCAATATATTTTAGTAGGTACATATAAGTTCATTCAAAACGTGTTATATAAATTAATTTTTACCATTTAGGTCTTGAGCTCGATTTCACGATCGGTGTCATTTCAGTGTTGTAGAGGTTTTTAAATTTTCCGAAATTCACGATGTTGAATATTACTCTCTAAAAACGTAAGAAAAATATTAACTTAAAATTAATCTAAAGTGCATTTGTCGAAGTCGGTGAGTGGCAGCGGTTTGATTATGATTAATTGTAGGTACTTCTCACCTGGTCCTGTTTCACATTGTCGACCATGAAGTTGAACCACATCCTGAGTTTCGGGCAGCAGGTGTCGGGCCGCACGAACAGGTCGTATTCATATTCAGATATTAAATCGACGCGTCCCAAATTTCCCGTCTCGAAAGACGCGTCGAAGCAGAGATGCCCCTTCTTGGCCTTGCCGCTGTGGCCCAGCGGGCGGATGACCAGGCGGTTGAGGTTCCCGACTCCTCCCTCTCCGTCGCTCTCTTCACTATCTGAATTTCAGATACACAATGATCACAAAAACTACACACATATATAAAATTTTCATACATCAACGAAATGCAATTTTTTTTAAATTATACCATCCAAGTTGCGCTCATACATGCTAGTCATCCTGAAAGGGTCTCGAGCTATCATTTTAATGTAGTATTTATAGTTAGGGTATAATGTTAAAGTGCTCCTTGACTCGCGTCGGTGTCAGCTCAACAGCAAGTGTGCCTCTATTTCGATAAACTGCACGAGAGGATGTTGGCATGTACTTGCTTATCTACCTATTGTAGCCGCCGGGTTAGGGGATGTTTTGCATATCAAAGCTCATGTGCTAGAGGGTGAATGCTTGTTGTAAAATTAATACAAGTTAAATAGCAAATAAAGTACTCACGATGCCATTTTGCAGTCAATTAATTAGTTAATATAATCTAAAAATTAAATGTATTTCGAGTATAATGTAAGGTAAATTATAAAACAACGCGTTTGTAATTTTTAGTCCGCTGCTGGATGAAGGCTTTTTTGAGAATTGAAAAAAAACTTATTTTTTAGTTCTTAGATCGAGATCTTGCTGCGTGTTCAACCTACTGCCAATTTCTAACTATATTTTATGTTTTGTCATGTATCTTTTGGTATATGCAATTATTTATAAAATGCATTTGAATATATTTTGGTTTCAGTCACATTTCTGAATGAACACCTTCCTCTATTTTCATTAAAAATTATCAATTCGGTCATTAAGTTTGCAATCTTTATAGCCAATAATGTATCGGATTGGAGGGTTGTTTGCGCAGATTAAATATTATTAACATACTTTCACATTTTATGATTAAAATTCAAGCTACAAAGTAATATATAGGTATTTTTTCACTGTATTTGGTATATATACGAGTATATGCAACGTAAAAGAAAAATACCGCTTTATTTAGACTAGGGAAATTTTATTTTAGTTTCAGTAAGTGTTTAGCAAAATAATGAGATACGTGAGAACTTTTCCTGAAAAATCAAACACGAACACGCGAGCTCGTAGAACTAGCACGCCTTAGTGTGAAATCGTATCGAGAAAATATATTACTAGATATATAAAAACCTACCTAAAATAGGGAAACTTTTATAAATAGCTACTTTATTGCATACTCACTTACTTAGTCACACGTGGTGCTGAAAAGATTTCATGACGTTTTTTTTCAGAGGTTTTCTAAAAAAATATTCATATTTTATAACTAATAATTTTTTTTGGCCTAACACTTGGCGTGTGGCGCTAAAGAAGAAAGTAGGATGCAGGAGTGATAAGGTTAAATGTGATAGAAGTCGAATAGAATAAAATGTCATAGCTGGTCGCGATTCTGATGAATGAAGCAGTGTTTTTCAATTTTTCTATGTTAGACAAACCTGTTTTTTTTAAATAAAATAATATACCTACATATTCAGCATAGATAGACATAAATTGAATATGAATCTAAATTACTTCCATGTAAATGAATTTAATGCCATTGATATTGTCAAAACATTAGGTAATATCTTTTGACCCACCTGCATCAAAATATTAGGTAAATCTCACGTGGGCTCTCTCCATAATGATGTTTTTTAAAAATACGATGCGAAAAATCTATTGTACCAATTAAAAAAAATAAATGTAAAAAGTTAGATGCATTCCTTTTACTTGATAATAAATTATTTTATTTCTTGTAAATTGACTTCTAGTATGAGAGATATGTGTTTTATCGAGTAAAGTTTAGGCATTTTGGAGATCACAAAAACTCACGGCCCAAGAACCCCAAGAATTTGAGAGTATTTTTTTTTAATTGAAATTGAAAAATAACACATAACCCTATCGCATAGGATGAGTTTGAAAATTTAAAAAAAAAACAACAAAATCAAACTTTGGTTTTGAAAAGTCGTCATTTTATCCAATTTTTCAACACCTCCAAGACTTTATATGACAAATAATAAAAAAAATAGTTAAATATAATTGATAATTTCATTAATATTCTGCAAATTTTTAACTAAATAAAATGACACGATTTCGCAGAAAAGTGATAAAAGCTAGCAAGTAAAAAAATATTGAATTCAATGAGTTAGTGAGGCTTACTCCTATGATATAAAGCATCGGTTTGCTTTTGATCTGATTAAATATTTTTGGATTCAAAAATTATTTTTAGTTAGATATTGCACGCAGTTTTAAACAACTAGACTCAAAAGACTATTATGCGAATAGATACGATAGCTGCTGGCAATGCGTCCCCATACACGCGAAGCCAATAAAATTAGCTCGGCGGAGTAGACTTGCAGTACTTGGGAGTGTCTACTCCTCGATGCACTGACGTGGTGCAATTACTGCCAGCCACCGGAGTAGTCGCGGAACAACTCGCGAACACGAGGACTGCAGGTTCGAGTACCTCCTCCCTTCCTGACATGCGATGTGAAGCACCCTGCTGCACCTTCTCTACTCCGGCCCATCGACCAGTCTAATTAACACTTTCAAAAAAATACACGTGTAAAAGTATCTGAAGATATTTTACTGTACAAATTTATCAAATCTTACCCTTAATCTGGAATATAGCACACGTGCTTGTATAGCATAAAAATGCTTGTTGATGTAAAATTGAGGTAAATGTATAAATACTGTAAAAATGTTACTGATGTGTTATCATTAATTTATATATGTATTCTGAAACGATTATACTATACAAACGATAACACGTATCCTTAAAAATAAAATACACGGAAATGATCATATTTTCTGAGTGTTTTGTTAGTAAGTATGCAGGTATATCAATATGTGTTAAGTACTTATTTTTGTAAAACAACAAAAAATACAATACAATAAATAGGTAGTATTAGTTTGAGTAATTGAGATAATAACATACCTACATAATTGCATTAAATTTAATATTTTTTAAATATCCTATCTTTATGTAGATATACTCATTGGCTTGGAATTTAGGTTTTTTAATGTAAATACTGAAATTTTTGTAGAGTTTGCAGCTACATGTTATATTCGTTATCGCCGTTTAGTATCTTGCAATAGTTTCTATAGAATGATGGAATTTTATCGCATTTCCTGACATGCACTTGTGACAGGTAAAGGGATTCTCAAACGGCTGAACAAGTAGAGGGGATGGTGATAATTAAAATATCTTTATCACTACTACAAATTTCTGGCCTATTTTACTGCAAAATTCTAGAGTTATTTCCAGAATAGCGCCTCGATTAAAATAAAAAAATACAAGAATAATAAATCATAAAATAAAAGTCGTGTGGAAGTTGGAGTTAGACTAATATAAAATATTGCCTTTGATTTAATTTAAAACGGAAAAATCGTCTTTTTAAAAAATTGAAAAGGCCTAAGGTCTTCGTCTCAATCAAAACAAGTAAGGTTGGCTATTCATGAAGGTTTTTAAAAATTAATTATCAAATGGTGAGCTATGAAAAAAAAAAAATAGTGAAAACATCGATCACTTTTGTAATTTTAAAATAGCAATATGTTAGCTTCGGTTATCTAAGTATATTAATCTTGTTTATTAATCAATATTAAGTTAAAAAAATATTCGAAATAGTCATTCATAGTTGTATAGATATTACAAAAGTCAAACATACAATTATCTGATTTATTATGTGCTATCCATTAATTTAAAAAAAAATTATTGCTCTAAAACAATATATACCGCAATCACTATGAAAAAGCAAAAATTCAGCTTACAAAATAAATAACTTATATGCTATTCTGATAATTTTTTTTATTTGCGTTTATTATTACCAAATTAATAAGGTTGCAATTAGCATCAATTATGGAAGGTAAAGTTTGGCGTCATTGCGATAATGTTTCCTTAGCGACCACAAAATAACGGAGCACGTGGAGCTCAAATCGATTTCCTAACCAACAAGCAATTAAATAAAAAGCTTTCTCACATTTTTGCATTAAATCTTATTTGAAAAGACCAATTTTCCCAATGATAATGATTTTCATACCTGACATTTAATTTGTGTTAGCACCAACGCGGTTTGTTTTCGTCAATCATCTTTGATCACTGTAACCACTATTGTAGTTAATACATATAAATTCACTCAAAACTATTACAAATGTTATATATTTGTATTCACAGAACACATCTCCATAAACTATATTATCACAGATGTGTATAAAAAAATAATTTTTCGGCGTAAAATTTTGTTTGTTATTATTGGCAGTGTCGCAGTCATAAATCGACTATAGAAACATGCTCTTAGGTATATAAACAAAATTATGTATGAAGGCATGCGAGGCAAGAAAATATGAAACTATGTGCAAGTATAATGCATATTCGTCGTGGATTTATTTATATAATTAATTAATATTATATAATTTGACAATTCACATGAAAATATAAATAAATAAATAAAATATTTTAATGTGCAATGTTATTTTCGGAAATAGAGAACATGTAGTTTATTAGAAAAACAAGCTCTTGTGTAATATGCAGATGTGCAAAACAATTTTCTTTAGTGTACATCAGATTGACTGCGAATAGGCGTAAGTAAATAAATAAATAAAAATGGATTGCACACAGTAAAAAATAAAAAATACAACACACGGTTTATTTATAATTAAAAAATATAATGCATTTGCATTGTTTTCAGGGAATATATTTTTTTAATTATATTATTTATTACCATAAATTTATTGTTTAGTGTCTATGGTAATTTAGGGCTATTCAAATTTTGACAGTTGTGGTTTGTTTTATCAGCTGTTAGCTGAAATGTGACTGATGGATTGTGTGTCTATAACGTTTTTTTACGTTTATTATTTATTCACAATGAAGGAGCTTAAACGGATAGACTCAAAAACTTATACTTAGTAAATTACAATTATTATTTTTTATTATTGTTTTTTTATTTATTGTTTTATTTCATATTCTGAATTCTCAGATGGATTCTAATCAATTTAAAAGTAGCTATGTGCTTGATAGTGAAGATATATTTGCACTTGATAATATCACTTTTACTGATATTTCGTGTGCACAAAATATTAATTTCGAGAAAACTTTGGCATATGTGAAAGAGTTTTCTTCAACGTGGAATAGTTCACAGATTATTTCACAAAAATCAAAGAGCTCTCTTCAATCTTCACTTCGCGAATATGCCAATTGCAATGAAGAATCAAATGAATTACATAATAAAGTAAGAAGTAATGATAGCAATATAGAGATAAAATGCTCAATAAATGCACAGCGGAGAGATATCGCATGCTGGGGTTTGCCTCCAGAAATTGTATATAAGTATACTAAAAAGGGAATCAAAAGCATGTTTCAGTGGCAAGTTGAATGCTTGGGCAACTCTAGAGTTTTAAATGATTATGGAAATCTGGTATATTCTGCCCCAACATCAGCAGGGAAAACTCTAGTGGCTGAAATCCTATCTATTAAAATGGTACTTGAGAGGCAAAAGAAAGTTATTATTATTTTACCATTTGTATCGGTCGTAAGAGAAAAAACATTTTATTTTCAAGAAATTTTGAACGATAGTGGAATAAGGGTTGAAGGATTCATGGGATCTTATTCTCCTCCAGGTGGAATTAGTTCTATCCATGTTGCTATCTGTACTATTGAAAAAGCCAACACTCTGATCAATCGCCTTCTGGAAGATGGCACTATTGCTGATCTAGGGACTGTGGTGGTGGATGAGTTACATTTACTGGGGGACTCCAGCAGAGGTTATATCCTAGAGCTTCTACTTACTAAATTACTTTACGTCACTAAGAGGTATGATCACATTCAAATCCAAATCATTGGCATGTCAGCTACATTACCCAATTTGTCTCTCCTCTCCAATTGGTTGGATGCTGATTTATACAAGACTGATTTTCGACCAGTAATTCTCGAAGAACAGTGTCATGTCGGTGGAAATATTTTAAACTCTAACATGGAATTAGTGAGAACTATTGAGGCGTGTGAAGAAATTGTCAATGATAAAGATAATATTATTAATTTATGCTTGGAAACAATTATTGACAAATGCTCAGTTCTCATATTCTGTCCGACAAAGAATTGGTGTGAAAATTTGGCACAGCAAATATCCACAGCATTTAAAAGTCTAGGTTACTCCAACTCAACAAAAGGATGTGGTCTCAGAGAACAACTTGACGGAGGAGCTATAAAAGAAGTTCTTGAGCAGCTTAGGTCATCTCCTGTCGGTTTAGATCACATTCTTTGTGAGACAATGTCATTTGGAGTGGCATTTCATCATGCCGGTCTCACAATGGATGAGCGTGACATAATTGAGGGTTCGTTTAAAAGAAATATCATCAGAGTTTTGGTTGCAACATCCACTCTCAGCTCCGGTGTTAATCTTCCAGCTCGTCGAGTCATAATAAGATCTCCAACATTCCGATCAAAACCTATTGATATTTCTAGCTATAAGCAGATGATCGGTAGAGCAGGTCGTATGGGTATTGACACGGCAGGAGAGAGTATATTAATGTGCACTGCCAATGATAAAAAAGCTGCTATACAATTGATGTCAGGTTCAATTGAGCCTATTTCAAGTTGTTTGGAAGGAGGTGATAAACTAATGAGGGCCATTCTGGAAGCTATTGCAAGTCAGGTTGCGAACACTCCAGCAGATGTTAAATTATTTACAGAATGCACTCTCTTACTAAGTAGTTTGTCTCAAGACAAGTCAATGGAAGAATATGCTGTGAGCACTGTTAAGCAATTGGAAGAGTATGAATTAATAAGATTGCAAAAAATTGAGGATGAAATGAATTACATTGCCACACCTCTTGGTAAAGCTTGTTTATCATCATCAATGTCACCCCAAGATGGTCTCATTCTCTTTAAGGAATTACAGAAAGCAAGGGAATGTTTTGTCCTTGAAACTGACCTGCATATGATATATCTTGTCACACCATATAGCATATGTACGCAGTGGGGAGACCTTAATTGGTTACATTTGCTTAACTTGTGGGATGGATTGAGTGTAGCTATGAGAAGAGTTGGTGAAATGATTGGAATTCAAGAGAGTCTCATTTATCGTGGCGTGAGAGGATCAATAAAAGTGAATACGCCAGCTCTTCATAATAAACTACAAATCTTAAGAAGGTGAGAATCTCCTACAACTTAAATAGATTTTTATATCACTAAGCATGTAATAGTATCTTTATCTTATTTGTGTGTTTTGTTTAAGATTTTACACTGCTCTTGCATTACAAGATTTAGTAAATGAAGTTCCGTTATCCGTAGTGGCCAATAATTATAATTGCTCTCGAGGAATGCTACAAAGCTTACAGCAATCTGCAGCTACATTTGCAGGTAAGTGCATCATTTATTTTATCCTTAATAATTTATATATTCTTATTTTGTAGTTATTTTGCAATTTCAGGTATGGTGACTGCTTTTAGTAGACAGTTGGGTTGGAAGAGTTTTGAGATTCTTGTCTCGCAATTTCAAGATAGATTACAGTTTGGAATTCAATCTGATCTTCTAGATTTAATGAAGCTGCAATCTCTAAATGGATTGAGAGCGAGAGCTCTGTTCAGCTCAGGTATTGAAACTGTTTGCCAACTGGCCTCGGCCAATTTAAGGTTAGTAGAGAATGCATTACATTTGGCTATACCATTCCAAAGTGAAAAGGAAAGGGAAGGAGAAGTAAAATATGACGTGGATAAAAGAAATAATATGAAAAATGTTTGGATAACTGGAAAGAAAGGAGTAACCACTAGGGAAGCTGCAGAAATGCTAATGGCGGAAGCAAGACACTATCTTCAATTAGAAATAGGTGTGACCAAAATTAATTGGAAATCTGAAGATGAAACTGAAAGAAATAAAGATATTAAAAATTTAACATCTCAGATGAATTCTGTTGAAGCACAAAGTTATGACAACCTTGAAGATATAACGAAAGACTTTGGTTCAAAAACACCTAAATCAGCAAAAGAAACTAATGAATCTAAATTAGGCAAGATTAACGGTGCCGTAGATGAAGATTTGAGATTAGAAAATCATTCTACACTAAATAACAACGTATGCTCTCCGATGATGCAAAATAATTCTTTAGATATAGTAGAGAATAAAGTAAGCAAAAGTAGTTTAAAAGATAGTGTCTGTGCTAGCAATAATTTCACTTTGCATTATTCCTCAGAGGAGAGCATGTTTGATGTGTCGTGTGAATTAATAAACACCTCAAATAAAGAAACAGAAAATAAAAATAAAGATTTGAGCTTGAATAAGGTAGATTTACAAAATGATGTAGGTGAAAACGATTTGTCAAAAAGCTTAAGCATTTTTGAAGACAGCTTTACAGTTGATACACAGCTCGATGGAATATTAAATAAGCAGTGTTCTGTGAATGAAAATATTAATAAAACCAACTGCAGTAATGAATTTTCTGATCTGTTTGAGGATATGATAAATGAGAATCAAGAAATAAACAGCAGTAATGATTTAAGCATAATTGATGATGTTTTTATTAGTTCTCAAGAAACACTTGTATTCAAAACACCAAGTAAACCTAATAAAAATAAACGGAAAAACCGTGAAAATATTTCAAGAGCATATTCACCGTTAAAGCTTCGAAAACTATCTAAGGAAAATATTTCAGTAAAAACAGATATAAAAACTGCAAAACAGGTTGATTTTTCCAAAAGAATTTCAAAATTACATTACGATTTTTTGGACTTTCCCATTAGTCTGATTGCGAATTCAGAAAAGCCCGAATTTAATAATAAAAATGAATTAGTCGTGGTTGATGTGTGTACATCTCAAGAAACATTTAAAGAATGTTGCTCTTATTTATTGGAGTTTTACACACTTTCTATGTCAATTAGTGTTAGTTATGACAAACAATTAACGGAAAAAATTGGCTCTAATTTATTTGGTTCAAGCAAAAATAATAGCAAAATAATTAAATGCAAAAATCAGTTTCATAAGCATGGAAAATCACTTAATGGAATATCATTTTACAATGGAAATTATTTATTATTTTATTTTAACTTTACATCAGTTAATTCTTCTAGTCCACATTTAACCGAAATTGTTATGTTTTTGAAGATTTTTTTCAGTGATAAAGATAGAGTCATAATATTGAATAATTGTAAAAAAGGATATAAAGATTTTATTGATTTATGTGGAGTGAAGATGGTCTGTAGCATGGAAGATCCTATGGTCGGTGATTGGCTTTTAAATTCAGACGGTGATCCAAAATTATTGAAAGATTTGGCTGATGTGTATTGCAACATCAATCTTAATGAAATAAAAAAAAAAACTGATATAATATCAAAAATTATCCAAAGTTCTTACAGTTTATGTATTGATGCGTGTATAACGTGGTATATAATGCAGTCAATTAAAAAATTATTTACTGAAGAACATTTTTCTATTTTACAAACATTCGGTAAGTATTAAAACAGACAACTGATTGTATGTAATATTAATTCAAATATTAATTTTTAATGTTAATTTTGTCATAGTTTTAGAAATGAAAATTGTAAAAATATTAGCAGTTTGTGAGCTCGAAGGCATTGGAATAGATAAAAATAAGACAGGGCAAATGTTAAATCTTGTCAAAGAAACACAGAGTACTCTGGAAAAAATAACTTTTAAGTTAACTGGCAGAAGATTTAGGTTTACTTCTCCATCAGACGTTGCCAAGGTAGTACTGGAAGAATTTGTACAAAAATTATTTTCTTATAAAAAAAAATTAAACCCAGAAGGAATGTTTTGTTAATGTAGTAATTCTAAAATACTGTTGTCTGTCTTGAATGAAATTGAATTTTATGTTTTATTTTCAGATATTGGGAATGTATAATGGCCGAAAAGTTAGTACAAGTAAAAAATCTCTTGAAAAAGTGGAAAATCCGGTAGCACAACTCGTTATATATTGGAGAAAACTAAATAATATTTTGATAAAGACTTTATTTCCCCTGACAGCAAAAGCTGTACAATATACGGATGAAAAGAGGCATGTACATATGCGGGTAATCTTAAATATAATGTAGTTGCATTTGGAGTTTATAAATGAAATGTATTTGTTTGATTATATAGAATTTATGGATTGTATTGGACGCATACATCTACTGGACGCATATCCATGCAGGATCCCAACCTTCAGAGTGTACCGAGGAATTTTGATATTCCTTATAGACACGAAAACCTCAACCAGTCAGTTCATTTTAATTGTCGGAGCATGTTCCCTGCAGCAGATGGAATGATTTTGATCTCTGCAGATTATTGTCAACTTGAGCTGAGATTACTGGCTCATTTGTCAAAAGATTTAACTTTGCGAAGAATCGTAATGTCTGATGGTGACATATTTAAGTCGATTGCTTCTACATGGAAATGTATTTCACAAAATGAGGTACCACTTATGAATTTATACATTTATTACTGTTGAGGATTAAGTTGTCTATTGTAAGATTAAAGTGATTGTGAAGATTGTGAAAATTAAGTTTTTTTCAGGTTGATGACGATTTGAGGCAAAAAGCAAAACAGTTATGTTATGGAATTATATACGGTATGGGAAGTAAAGCTTTAGGACAGATGTTAGACATTTGTGAGTTGGAAGCCACCGTTTTCATGAATACCTTTCACGCAGCTTATCCACAAATAAAGATTTATACAAAGTCTGTAGTCGAAGAGTGCCGGAGATCCGGATACGTAGAGACGCTCAGTGGCAGAAGGAGATACATACATTCAATCAATAACATCCGATTATCGGAAAAAAGTAAGATTTTGAAAATAAATTTCTTATCCACAATGAACGAGTCAGGATTTTTGATGTGCAAATGTACTTTATCACATGTACATAAGAAGACTTCTTGGATTCTTAGAAACGACTTCACTTAATTTAATTTATATTCAAGATATTTGAAGGATATTCTGTTTTTATTTTTAATTTATATTAAAATATAAAACATTAAAATTGAGAGGTTTTTTTGTTTTAATTTTTTTCAAGGTCATGGAGAGCGGCAAGCTGTGAACACCACAATTCAAGGCTCAGCGGCGGATATTCTAAAATCGGCCGTAATTAAAATTGATGACAACCTCACAAAGCTATCGTGCGATCCAAGTAATATAAAGTTGGTGCTTCTCTTGCACGATGAGCTGATGTACGAAGTACCCAAGACTCAATTGGAAGATTTCAAAAAAATTTTAAGACATTGCATGGAAACAACGGTCACTCTTTCTGTTCCTCTACCCGTAAAGATAAAAGTGGGGAAGACGTGGGGCGACATGCAATCAAATGACTAATTTAATTTAATCTATGCTGATAAGTTGTTGAATGATATTTTTGTCGACTGATACACCATTTTTTATAATTTGTATGAATTTTGATTCCTTTCCACATCTGTGATGCTATAATTTTTAAGTTTTACGATTTGGTGATGTTTGTTTTATAATGTAAATTATTAATGAGTAATTATTGATTTTATAATTGTACATATTATTTTATTATTGAATTTATTTTTTATATATAATTGCACCTTATAGATTTAATGACATAATAGTCATTTTTCACTTTAAATCACAATTGTTTGTTCAATAAGACTAGTATACATTTTTATACAGGTCCAATTTCTAATTATTATTTTTTAATATTTTCAAATTTAAATGCAGCATCGGATCATGTTTCATTGCAATAACTGTATTTTTTTTACATTTTTTAAACATAGGCGTGTTGAAAAAGTATGTTTTTAATAATTGAATACAGAACTTTTGAAACATAGTTGTCTTTTATTTATAATACTGTGGATATTGGGGACAAGTCGACTGTCAAAATCTTTAAATACTCTTTGATTGCGACATTAAAAAAATATTTCACGCGGGTAGTTTCTGATTTTGCAACAAATTTTATTACGTAGTGATCATTATTAATTTATTTCTACGGCAGGGCTCCCAGCGTTCTATATAACGTGCCTTTGCACTCAACGCCATCAGAAATAAATTATACATTACTGTTGGCAATTAATCAAGTTTTTTTTTTATCGCCGGGTGCTTTTCTGGTTTGATCCTATTTCACAGGGAGACTCCGAGCATTGCCCCCCCCAAAAGACTCGCGATGGTTGTAAAATTAAATTTAATATTGTAAATGTGTTTGGCTGAATATCAACGATCAGTGCCAAATTGGCGGCTGATGGACATTGACGTGTTGGTAATTAAATTTTTGCATGTGTGAAAGGGGAAAGCCTGCGGACGAGGACAGCAACACCGCCCCCTCCCCCTGCCCCCCCTGCCCCCCCTCCCCGTGCCTCCCCTTCCCCTGCCCCCCTGCCCCGCGCCCCCCCGCCCCGCGCCCGCGTCCTGGGAAATCAATACAAAGACATGTCTCGGGGTGGTCTGACGTCTGTCCCGTGAAAATCCGTAATACGATTATCATTCTGTGGGTCGGTCGATCTGCTTTCGCCCGCTAGGTTAGGCGACGGTCGACATTGATGCCTTTGTAAATAACAGTGTTAAAATAAACCCGGTACGTTAACCGTGAAAAAATAATCTACAATGTTTTTATGATAGTTTCGGACGGGATTTTCATGACACAAAACGAACTCCGCCGCCGATGAGGAGAAATGAAGGAAATGTATCTGCCGCGAGTGCGTGACGGTGCGGTCGGATCTCGCCCCTGCATCAGACGCTAGTCCAGTTTCGGTGAAGTTTTCACGATGCATCTTCACTTCGAGCAGAACACGAGCGCGAAGTGTGACTGCTCCATACTCTCCCTGTCGTGGATGGGCAAGGTGCCAGACGAATTGCCCGAGGTTTGTTTTTTTTTCCTTTTGATATTTCTATACTCGATCGCCCGCGAGTGCGGCTACTGTGATCTTTATTGCTACAAATTGAGATTGTGCCATTGTGTTGTTTGAAAACAAGTCGCTTCTGTCATTTTCGGTCAGAGCGTTTGAAGTCAAATTTGTCTGCATCGAGGCTGAAATCTATTTGCCTCGCGTATTTGGAGTGCAGTTTTTCATTGAATATTCTTTCATGAATTTTACTTTTCGTCTGTAGGTATGTATTAAAAATTTAAGCCTCAGTATTTTTTCGAAACGGATATTTAATTTCTCGATTTGTTTACTACACTCGCGTGTAAACATAGCACCGTTTCTTGTTTGCGCCCAGACTTCTCCGCTCGCTTAATTGTTCTTGACTTTTAATGTTGATTGAGATCAAGTAGAAATTACTGTTAGATACATAGACGATAAATTGCCGATCGGGTGTTATAAACGGAGCTCAACGCGTGTATGCTCGAGTATATCTACTTTTTTGTACAGCAAAAAATATATATATTGCAGGCGAGGTCAGGGACGTTTGTAAATTTTTAAAGTCTGAAAATATGCGCATGAAAGATTTTACTTTACCTTGAACCGTTATCTATACGAATATAAATTTAACTCGAATTTAAAATAATACAAGTATTTGTACTTCATTTTATCACTAAATGATATCTACTTATCGCAAATTATCTGGATACCTAGTTAATTTAACTAAGCTTCGATAAATTTAGCAGTATCCATAAAAATAAACTATTTAATTAATTTAAATGTTGAGATAAAAATTTCGTCTTTGAAATATAAAGATTTTGTTTAAAATGCTCCAAGACATATATTCTGACACAAAAATCTACTGCATCAATTATTTAAAAAAAAATTTAATTATTAATTATTAGCGCCTGTGTATTCATGGGGGAAATGAAGCGTGAATAAATGATAACAATAAGAGTGGATCCAGAATGAGCATTCATTATCGGGGCATTCAGTTTTTCCTTGAATTAATAATTCAAGCCCAGCCGCGGCGGCCGGGAGGGTCCCTTATCCAGGCCGGGAGCCCCGAGGGGAGGTAGTTTTTGGCCGGGCGAGGGTGATTGGACGAAACTCTGTTCTAGTTTCCAGCTTACTGATTCACCCAATTTCACGCCTAAACTTAACTATTAACTCGCCCACAAAAAAACCTCAAAAATTACTACCACTAATACCTAACACGCTATCCGGTTTCATATGAACGCCCTACCAACACTAGTGTTGTGACAATTCTTTAGGAGAGACATCATTATTTTTTTGACCACGGAATTCATAAGTATGATATACGTAAAGCAGTTTTTAATGATTATAGGCAAATGAGGTTGTGTTGGGTTTACTACGTCTTTTATTTTATTGTCATGTATTAAAAAAATCACTGTTATACATATCACATTTTTTTTCTTTGAGAAGAAAAATCAGATCTCCATGTCATGTGCCTTTTCTGGATATTGACGAGAATCTTTGGCCTAAGATCCTGCGCTTACTATAAACTGGCGTACGTATAAGGATATTTTATATACATGTTGTTATCCCTAGGTTTCTCTATATGATTGTTTAGGGTTCATCAAAAAATTTGATGTCTATTAGCAAAATTACTATGAAATTTCCTTGTCAATTCACCACTTAGGAATACATACAATGAATACTACGCAATGAATATTGGTTGGTTGTTGCAGTGAGGGCTGGAAAATCAAAATCGTCAAGACAAACCTGGCAGTTTCTAAACTAATATAGTGGCGCATTAAATAAACAGAAGTAGTTAAAATTAAATTGCTTACATTTTATCGAATTTCATATTTGTCTGCGTACTAGGCCACTGTTGTGTATCAGTGTGAAAATTTCAGTTGTACGGTCAAGCGACTTGATGCATACTTGCGTGCGAAAGTGAGCATGCTCATTAAAATTCGCGTGTGTGGCTTATTTTAAGGTATTATATATATATTTGTGTTTAATTAGATTTGACATACTAAGAGGGTACAAAAAAACAGCCATACTAGTAGCCGACCAGGTGAGATGGAAACTTGATACCTGTTAAGCAGTTTTAACCAAAGAGCGTAGGTTCGCTATGCAGTATGATTTTTGTGTTATTTATCTGCATTCTAGTCGTTAAAATCTCATTTTTAACTTGAAAGTATAATAATGTCTTAAGAATTTAAAATTTTCGATATTATATAAAAATATAATTCATACACATCGAGTCGTTTAAATATCAAATGTTACTATTTTAGTTTTTAATTATGTAATAATATCGACAATATAAAGGATTATTATTGCCATCAGCAGTTTGTCAAATAGAAATAAAATTGCTTGGCATCCATAAAGCGAATGTAGGTATTATTTTATATTTAAGACACGTGGCTTGAACAGATCAACATAGAAAAAATCAGTTTAAGCGGTCTACACACGGCACAACGCAATCAACAACCGGACGATAAGTAGCGTCCTTTTTTAAGCTGATAGACGATGCTATTGGCCAACTCATCGGTTGATTGTCGGTTGTATTGTCCCATGGGTTAAACCGTTAAAAAAAATACGGGGAATATCACATTGATGGTAGGGAAAGACCTCATAATTCAAACAAACAAGTAGTGAAATTGTTCATTATTTACAGCACAATTACTTGATTTACTATAGTTACGACCAAAGCATTGTATTGTATGTATAAAAAAAGGTTTTGTTGACGGCAATGTAGAGCTCATGCTCAATAAATCGCGAGGTCATTTCTTGTTAGAGTGAACACACAATTAGCACAGCACGGTGACACGCGGTTAGTGCAGTTACAATATTTACTGGCAAATAATTTACATCACAAAATAAAGAAGAGTTCGGTTTCTTGGGTGTTTCATTCCTCCGACGTTTTGGTCCCCGTACTGGGACCTTCTTCAGGGATTTTGTTTGTGTGTCCTTGCTTTCCTGACAATATCACAATTGATATTGTTTATAGACGACATCCTAAAGTTGAGAGGTCCGTGCGCTCAAATACAGGCGAGCAGCAGGAAAGGACACAAAACAGGCATTTATGATTATTATCATATTATATGAATTAATTAGTGAGGTTAGTTTTCTAAGTGTCACTGATATGAAACATTGATTAAAAATTAATTAGAACCTTATCATCGATTGGCTATTAAAATGAATGACAAACTATAGACTATCTATAATTAAAAATGGGACGTGGCTTTTAAACGTGGTATAAGTAATAATAAACATTTAATTAACAAAAAAATATGATAATGCTTTTCATTGGTATAATGAACCGCGTTGAACAAAATTAGGCACAAAGTGTATTTTTTTAACACGAAACAAAAGTATAATTTAAAACATTGTTTTTTTATCAAAAATATTATTTATTTTTTTATCCGTAATCTATCGACATGAAAACTATCTGACAAATATTTTCCATCGGAGAGTATGAAATAGAAAACGGCCGAGTCTGGGGAGGAAGCGCATACAAAGTACTTGTTTATGTTTCTATATTTCTAGTAATAAAATGTGACGGTCTTTTTACACCCAACGAATTTAACCCTAACATGACCAAAGAATTTTCTTCTCCAAAATGAGCCGCGCAGATGTTATTTTATCTTCCCGATATCCCTTTTTTTTGTTCATTGATTTTCGTAATTTAAAAAAAAACCTGTGTATTATTAATAATGGTTATTAATTTTGAAAGTAATAGTTTATAACAATCTATAGGTTTATTTTTTTATTTATAAATAATTTTTAAAAAGTTAAATCTATATTAGATAATTTATAGGAATTATTTTAAATAGCGATAATTTATATGTTGTAAAACTAATATACATAGAAAATATAATAAGTCAGGTTTTTCCTCAACTAATTAAAATTCAAAGATCCTCAATTTAATTAACTAGAATTTGAAGAAGGTACGCTTTCCATTTTTGCCATTAAAATAAAAAAAAGTTTACTCTCCGGGGTCATTTTTAGAAATTTTATACAGTTTTGTCGACTCTAGTTACATTTTCAATTTGTTGTTTTGTCACAGTTGTAGAAGCTTCAAAAACATTGCCCCCGAGCGGGCACATGTTTGTTTTACTGTAACCAAGGCACATAACGGCCATTTTGGTGGTTATATAACATATATTGTTTTTATATTTTTATTTTACCCACAGGGAAACCTAGTAACTGAAGCCAAAGCTCACATTAGCCAATCGCAGGTTCAGCTCATACGAAATCCGATCAGACCGCTTAAAAAAAAAATTAAATTATTATATCATCGCAAGATCGTCTGCGTGTGCGGGTCTAGAAAGAGCCTCGTGAAATTGAAGGGATTCCGTTAGTATCATCTCGGTATCGATTTCTCGAGGCACGGGGCTCTGCTCGTCCAGACGCGGCACAGTGCGCCTAATCCCCCGGGACAAGCGAGGCCCTCCAGCCGAAACACAATGCTGTCAAGCAGGCCTGTTGTTTCTTAAAACAATGTGTCACCTCGGCGCGAGAGATCTCGAGGATGTTCAGCGTGACACGAGGGGCTGTCAGCTCGAGGGCCGCGCCAGCCCCGCCGCAGGCAGCTGGAGAAAGATACACCATGCCCGAGCTCTCCTACATGCTCGATCTTATTATCGTACGCCAGAGCGTCCATTTATTAAGGTTAATAATCAAATTTTAAAATAATAAAAAATAAAAAAAAATTGTACTCAATAACAAAATATACAAATCCATTCACGCTATCACCTAAGCCACATGTTGTAAACCCCACAACTTGCTATAGTAAATACCGTACTGTAAGCATAACTCAAACTATTGTAAATTAACAAAAAATAAAAAAAAGAATCTTGGATATGTTTTTACATACATTTAAGTAGTCGTCTGTTCATCACAAATATGTTTTATAATTTCGTCTACACTCGATAAGTATAGGGAATACATAGAAACTGCGATATAGCACTTTGAAGGACTTTTCAATAATTGATTTAATTTTGATAATTTATTTATTTATATTATGTATATGATCAGACTTTTTGGCTCAGCAAAGTTAGCTCATTACGAAATGCTGCTTTCTTCGGTCTTGATTCTGGTGCCATTACCAGGGATTACAAATCCCTGAAGATGTGTCTGTATGTAGTCGCCTGAATTTAGTATTTAAAACTGAAGCTTGTTTGAGCTAGAGATTTTTCAGTAATATGATGGTGTGGCATTTAAAAATATTTTATGAATAGAGTGCCGTACATGCACTCAACTATTGAATCTGCGTGTTTTATCAATACGCACAAGTTGCACGCATACCGCGCAGGTATCGTTACCATGCAAACAGCCTCGACAAGAAAAAAAGTCTAATATTTAATTACCAATGTTTTATTTACTAAGTACATATACTAAGTGAATATTCTAAGATTAAGTATCGCTCTCTTTGAGATTATCGGAATTTGAGATAACCTTGTTAAGAAAACTCTAGGAATAAAAATATTACTTACTTTTTTTAAAACTAAATCTTTATCTGAATGAAGCGATGTTTGTAAAATACTTTAACTGAAAAATGAACTCAATGTAAAGTATTAAAAAAAATTGTTGATTGGAATTTGTCTTTTACTTTGTATGAGAAAAAAGAAAAAATCCGCAAATAAGCAAAATGTCTAAAGCATAATAAAATCATTTATTTATTTGTAAATACTTTCTACGCAGTAAAAAATTTTTTTCCATTAAAATAATGCACGCAAATAATGCATTGAATATAAAAAAATTACCCATGATTTTCCACGTATTTTTATTTTGTACAACAAGTCAGACCCACTTTAGAGCAGTCATCTTTAGATTCAAAATTGAAATGATGTTTGTTTGTGCAGTTTGAGTCCGCATTCTTATCCCATTTTATTAACAAGGCATAACCTTTAACAAATGAGAACATTTTAAAACTTTACTTTTATTTTGTACGTTATGTCTGGATTTTATGACTATGTACAGTACATTCCTCAAAAAAAAAAAATTGTTCAAGAGATGAAACATAATACGAGCAGTCATCAGGTCGGACCTCCCGTCGTACTTTATGTGCTTTCCCCCTTCTAGGGGAAATATGGGAGTTTTATTGTCCGTGTTGTGTGATGGTCCGGAATAAACCAGGAGTGTGCATCCGAGATGCGATAAGGAAAAAAGGTTGGCCGCTGGAATTATTCAGTCGAAAACAGTTTAACGGCCAAATTTTATTACCGAGACAATCCTGCTAAGCCATCTCCCTTTTGGTCCTCACGAGATGTAAACAGGATAATCTCCTCGTCTACAAAAATAATATATAATATTTATGCATTGAAACAGTATACCTACATTTTCGGAAATCTTTTCTCTAATGCTGCGTTGAAAAATTGATGAAGTATATATACAAACGCTATCACTTTACCTTTATTTGATTGTGGGTGTTTGTATTATTTATAACACTAGTAATGTAGCCCGTCACAAAATGACGTATTTGATGAACGATGCGTCTTTTGTTTTTTTTGTAAAAGTTCTAAATTTGAAATTCTCGCGGTGAACGACATCTCGCGGCGAAGAACTGAATTGAAATTCGCTAAAGCATCATCTCGCGGCGAAGAAGTGAATCATATAATTCGTACATATTGAAATTCGCTAAAGCATATTTTAAAGTTTATGAATGAAAATATTATCCTATCGTCTTGAAATTCGGCACATAGCTGCGGAAAAATTTACTTAACTTATGTGCAAAAAATCAGCGTTGTATCTTTTAAGATATTCTATACAGAACGGAAAAACGAAACATACATACAAACATACACACAATGGCTATTATTATAGTAGATAATTTTATTGAGCGCAATTTTAAAAAACATAAAATTGGCAGCGACAAAAACATTTCTAAACAGAGCGGAGAGTTTTTTTTTGAAGCCAATCTAGTTGCGTACAATGTCCTTGATAAGTAAAAATAATAAATAATAAACTATTAAATAATTCTGTTCAAATTACCAAAGTCATTCTGGATAATTTCCTAAGGTTGATCATATAAATTTTTTAACGGTAAATTATTACTTGTGGTTTCCGACATTGTTGGCGATGACCTTTTCGTATTCCGCTGCATCATTTTTATTTAATCAAGTCTGTTTGGTATTTATAGAAAAATCGAAATAATTACATTTGCAGTTGCCCTCGGTGGACATGGGTAATGGAAAAATTAATATCACACAACTCAATGCTATATCGAGACTATCCATTATTTCCAATTGTGTCCACCTCCATTATGCCTGTTGCTATATTTTTATTGTAAGCAAGAAAGGAGCGGCCCAGTTGTTTTTGTGCCATTTATAGAATCTTAGGCCGCATTGTATTTTTCTTATTTATGAGAAACCCAACGAAAAGGTTTATTTATTATGAAGCCGCAATGTATTAATTTAATTATCTTTCTATTCTCTAAGCCTTTCAAATAATCTCAAACACATTTATAAAAGCATTGTATTCCGAAAATTTTTTAATTTTGTTACACAATATAAAACGGATTTATATGATTTTTTTTAACATAAGTTGTATGTTTACGGTTAATATTTTGTTAAAATTATATTTAAAATATATTTAAAAGTTTTTTTCTAATAACAAAAAAATAATTTAATACGGTCCTATCTTCCCACTTCAATATAAATAAAAAAAAAAACACCTTAATGATTTTTGCCCATTAAGTTGCATTATAAATTAGTATTAGATGTTTAATTATTGCTAATGTATTGTAATATTCGTAACGCAGGAAAAATACGGAAGTGAAGTTACGTGTGAAATTAAAATAAAAAATAATTATTATACGTTCTTGATTATTTATAAATATCCCTCCATGTCACAAACCGTGGAATTTTCTATAAAACGCGAACGGCACGCCAGCGTAATCTACTGCGTATGGTAAACTATAAATATCAATAATTTTCCAAATGAAAACTTCCAATTACTTTCAGTTTACATCAAAATACATTAACTCACAGCCGCTCGAAAAATGAATATAATTTAACTGAAACTATTCATAAAAAAAATATTTACTGTGCCTAAAACACGTGGAAACTTATCAAAGCTTCCACAGTGTTTCCACATAAAATACTTATTATTTTTTTAAATACAATATACCCAAATAAAAGGGGCCCGGGTGCTTTTATTACATAACACCGTCTACCGGTAGAACTAAAGAACCCAATACCGGAGAGTCGAAGTATTATAAAGGATAATGTCATTCTTGGTTTCGTCCGGAAAAAGGTACAAGTAGATATAAAATGATACACGGTTTATGGAGGTAAGAAAATCGTTTTGGTGACGTCCTTCAATATTGCCAGCCCGAGGGGTTTGAGTAAACTCAAGTAGATACCGTATCGTCCAGACATGGCGTCGTTTGCATAAGTAAAATAAGGTTCGGTTTCGATTTAGACTTTATCTATTGATAAAAAAAAAATGTCGGGGATCGGTTTAAATTATATTTGCCCTTGTGATGAAGTTTTGTGTGAAAATATAAAATGGATATTATCCTGGAAGGCTGTATCGTGATTGATGTTTCGGTATGCAGGGTGTGTGTAATTTTACTGACGGAATGGTAGAGTTCAGTGTTTTGTTGGAGGAGGAAGCGAATGTCGGTCGCATGTCTGTTGAATAATGTGTTATAGACTACAGACAGTAGGTATTTAGCTTACGTCAGTAGTTTTGTTGGCCTGTTAGTTTAAGATGGTTTAATTATAAATTTGCTTCGCTTGTGAAAATGTGACCTTGCACGAAGGACGAAGGTACAATTCACAGCCTCGAGGCGAGAAAAAGAACATCTTATAATTAACTCGCCTATGGGTTGCTATTTATTATTTGATTAAAAAAAACACTGTGCGTCTTGTTTTTGCGTGCTTTAAAAAAAATTTTGTAATTATAATTTTTAAGGCTAATCCAATCTGAACAGAACCGTATCAAAACCGTTGTTATAAAAGTTATATATAATATATTTTAGTAAGCTAAAATCTAGTAATTATTATAAAGTTTCTAAGTATTGTTTAGATGTCTACACGTTTAAAATAGCTCCAGACAAAGGTCCCACATAAAATGACCATAAAGGCATCTCAACTTATATATAAATAATTGAGTTTTTGTCCAACATAATCGCAGGGGGCTCCCAGGGGCTCTTTTATGATTAAATATGAATTTGAAGTACTTAGCCGCCTGCGCTGAGGGGGTTGAAGACCCTTACTTACTATATTAGGACCCACTCACACTTGGTGATACCCCCTATCGAGTGAGAAGGGAGATACGCTATGTGAAATACTTTACAAAATTGATTTTTAATTGACTTGCATGCTTTCTTTAAAATAACCCTTGTATAATATCATGGCAACGATTCGATTAATTTGTTGTTATTTAGAAAATATATTTTAATTATACTTTGAATAAATTAAGAGTCATGTCTACAAAATAACTACTGATATACTAGCTTTAACGGCTCAACGCGTTTATTATTAGTTTTATCAAAAGTCTGTATTGATTGAATCTTAAATTATTACAATGGAAAATCTTTCGAGAAGAGATACTTGTGGACGAAGAAACAACGGAATAAAGTAAACAGTTTATGAAAAAAAATCCTAATCATGTCAAGCGTGTCGTTTGAAAAAAGTTATGTATTCATTTATTACCATTAAATGTCGTAGCTTATGACCAAACATAAAATAGCTGACGTATTTGGCATTTTATCTATGTCCCATCATAGGTTGATCTTGAACTTTTCTGCAATGTCAAACAATAAATTTTTCCTTAAAAAACATCTAAAAAAAATTATAAGTTGAATTTTTAAACTAAGTTTACATTACACAAATTAAAAAGATCCATTTTAGATTATTTTCTTAGCAAACTCATGAATTTTAAAGCACTGTGTATATTAATTATTAATGGAAAATACGCCCGTGTTTTTCTTGTAAATTTGATTGCTTTCAGGTATTAATACGCAGAGTCATTCTGACCTATAATTATCAAAAACAGATATCTTTAATGTTCTGTTTTTAGAGGTATACGCAAAAAACTAATGTACTTTTTACAGATTTATTATATATACATATACTATATACCCCTTTCAATCATCACTGACACTCAATAATAAATTCATTTGTCTTCAAACATGACCACTGTGGGCATTTGCGCCTGGTTGGTACTTGCTCGTGTAAAATATGACATTCCACCCAAGGGGTCCCTCTAAATAACTATTAAATTCTGATTGATAAAGTAGGTTTGTGTTTGTCAAAGGAGGGTTGGCGCGAGTGGGGGACTGGAGCTTGAAAATTGATGAGTTTTCAAGAGGTGACAACAATTTTGAATCAAGGGTGCCTTTTTAATTATATATACACTGTGCTTAGTTAATCCTGCAAAGATAAAGATATTTTTTATTATAACATTTATAAATAAGCATACGTGCAATTTTTGCGGCCTAAACAAGTGAGCCGTTAGAAGTTTGGATTTTTCTTTATCTTTTATCTTTTCGACATTGATTTTGCTCGTATATATTGCTTTAGATAAAAAAAATAATTTATTTGTAAACGGCAACCGTTTACAAATAAATGGTACGTTAGCAGAAAAACAAAATAATTAACATTTTGAATATGTTTGAGGTATATACGGGTGGTGGTATACGAGTTTATTGCCGATGACTTATGATTATTTTATAAACTATGATCACATTCTTGGGCTAATACGTTATCATTATTGCGGGATTTGAGAGTTATTAAAATACACTCTTAAAATTGAGTGAAGTTTTGATTTTTGTTCAAACTGAAAAATAAAACAATCAAAACAAAGTTTTGAGCATTAGATAATTAATTAAAAATTACTTTACAAAAAAAATATATTTCAGCGCATACGGAAGTTCGGGATGCACATAGGTTTTTAAATTTAATGGTTATTTTGCTTCATAAATCCAGGTTATGTTAACCAAATATATTTAATTATATAAATATATTATATAAATTTCTATATTATATAAATATAGAAATTTTTTACCACATGAATATTTATGTAGTTAACCGAAAACACGCCAATCTTAATGTACTTCTCATCCATTGAGCGAATAGACGGGCAGAGAAGGGTTGCTGGCTGAAAATTAGATTTGAATACAACCTTTTTAATTCTCTGTTATGTTAATATAAATCCAGATTAAATTCAAAGTAGCATTATATTACCAATGACGAGTGTTTTTACATTTAACTTGTTCTGATATATTTAGCTACATTAATAAATACACCTTTGGTCATTTTTTTATTGAGTTGATTAGTTGACATCACGAATGTTTTCGGATAGATAGTCTTTAGCAATAATGTGATAATTTATAAAATAAATTTCAAAATGTACAGAAAGTGGATTTTTATGCAGGTATTGGAGCTGTTCGCTCAAGTTAGGGTGTACGTACTAATTGTACTAAATAAGACTGGCGTGCGTTAGGAAACTATAAATAATAATAATAATTTATAAACTCGTAACACATATTTATTCAAGCTAGATGAAATATTTGCAATGACGCGTTATTGCAAATTAGATGTTAATTGTGGCATAAGTTAGATATCATGCATTGGATTGATGATCGATGGCCGAAGCCAATTGAAAATTGAAATTTTTGTGTAAGCCGGAGTGCGTGTATACAAATCAAACATGTCTTGAGACTGAACATCAAGTATAGCGTGTCTTGCATATAAAACTGTATAAATTAAACATATTGATACTTACTACCAAAAATTACAAACTTACCTAGGCTTGCACGAACACGTGTAGCAGATTACATATAGCTTAGAAAAAGTCATCCTGAGAAAGGCGTGTGATACTTTGGGACCAAAGATATTTATTTTTAAATCAGACACTGGACAGTGTTATGGGTTCGGAATAATGTATTGTAATGTAATTTTCCATATTCCAATAATAGAGGTTTTAGAAATTGAAAAAAAATTGCCCGGTACAGTGCAAAAATATTTTATGGCAGGTCCTGCAAAGAATCGCGATGGCGCTTCTGACGACATTTTTTCAATTATAGGCTCGCCAAATATCACAAAAGAGATCATTGAAAATGGTGGCTGGACTATTGGAAGCCGTAAGGATGATTAAATAAATACAAAACAACGGAGTCGAAAATGACATAGAAATCTGGAAGTAGCATCTTAATGCTACTTCCAGATTGCGACTTGAGTGGAAGTTGCAGACCTGAAACGAAAGAAGGCCTTTTAGGTTCCTGATTTTTTATGACTGTTTAAATATAATATCATAAGAGTTTATCTAAAGTATAGTGCTTTAAAATCCCTCCGATTTTATGGATTTGTTAAAAAAAAAAAAAAAAAAAACAATCTCTCCATTAGAGCAATTGAAGAGAATTCCGAACAAAGAAAAGGCTCTGATCTGAGTCATTCAGCGGTTGGTTTTTCGATTTGAGGAAGAAGGGACAATGGTTCAGCCGGGGCGCATTATGAGGAGTAGATCCCTAAAATTCTATCGACGGAATAAAGGAAAGTGCGAATGAAAAATCGAGGTAATATCCCTATAATGGAAAACGACCAAACCGAATGATTGAAGATTTGTTCGTGTCATATTGATATTAAAATAACAACTTATATTAAAAATTATAAAATAAACAGCGAATAAAGTAGTGAACCGATTTGAAAGCTAGCCACGTAGATTGACATGCTAAGCTCAAAACTTATTGAAAAAAAAAAATGTTTAGAAACAGTTTTATATGTGGTTTCTGAAACATATATTTACGACTTCATTTCACAGACCAAAGAATGCATTAATAAATTCTCAAAGTGCACGCCATTAGATGATATAAAGATTTTCTAGCTATTAGAGAGTTACGATTTGGCAAAGTGTTTTTTTTTTTTTAACCTTCACGTCTGGACCAAGAATGTTATATAATATACCATAAGGTTTATTTACAGACACAACGCAGATATTCGTTTTGACAATATCGTTGCAAATAGATATTACTGACAATATATTTTCTATAAAAAAAAACGAACTTTTCTTGCAGGAGTATGATATCGTTATGGTTTTGTAATGGACAATCACACGTGACTTGTTTGTGTATGAGAACCTTTATATTATTTTAATAAAATTTTGCAGCTATCATTTTTATTATGTAAAGTTATCTACGTATTCGACTACGTATATTTTATATTAAAAACGAATATAAAAAATAGTATATAGTTGTAATTTCATCTTTTTAATACTACGCACCAACCTTTTACATATTTGTTTGCTTATTCATGAAAGCTCATTTATGAAAGGCCCTGAGAACCGTGTGTTTTTTTCAAGTCCCTCGACTGCCGAGGATACGATGAATGTTGTTGAATTATTAATGCATCACATAAAACACGCAAAATGAAGTTTCAGCTTTCTACGTGAAAGGACCGCAGATTTGCCTTAGACTTTTGCACACGGTTTGTTATAGTTAGTAAACATAACCGATGGTTTCATATTATTAAATGTACATCTATTTTCGCACTACCATTTTTTGACTTGGTTCTTTGAGATCCTCGTTGTAAAATATGTACACATGATATTTTTATCTGCATTGGCGTACTTTCGACGTGGACGTGGTTGAAATATAATTATTTTATTTACTTTCGTAATACAATTTTTATACCCAAGCGTTTACGTGACGATTAAGAGACATTACAAAATTCAAGTAATACGATCAAAATAAAACAAAAACTTAAGATACTAGCAAAAGATCAATCTCTTTCTGTTTCTATCATACAACGATGAGTGCGCAAAGTAATTTTCAGTACACGCCATTAATTTAATTATTTTTTATTATTAAATGCACGATAGCGCAATCTGCGAACACCTTCGGATAATTTGCTGGCGTAAATGCTGCCATCAGGCTGGTACCTTATTTTCAATCAAGGAGTTAATCAGAGGGATTCCCTCCACGTTGGGGTCCGCTGACCAAAAAGCAATCTGCACCTAATATCCGGTCGAGAGCTTTCCGAGGCCTGGTGTTCATCTCGCACCACCTGGCTCCGCCATTCTGGCAACTATTCCATATCAATTATTGTTCTGATGAAGCAATTTGGATTTGAGCCGGCTACACACGCTGCGACACGACCAACAACCGAATGGTCACTGGCCAATAGCGTCCTGTTTTGCGTGTTTCAAAGCCATAAAGCCACCAAAAGTAAAGGGACGCTGTTGGCTAATTGTAAATCGGTTGATAGTTGTGTAGTCGGCTTTTTATTGATAGCGACAACATCCGGACTTTGAATAATGTTTACGTTGCACGTAAACTTATTAAATTTTATATAAAATCTAGGATTGTTTCATTTTTATAATTTTTACGATATAAAATAATTTTTTTTAGCCAAAAATATTAAAAATAAATCACGATTTATTAACAGTATATCAATAATACTCTGTATGTGGATACAAGTGCTCTTGAAGATGTTAATCTATTTATATCGATCTTTAAATATATATAAGCTTTTAAATATCGCAGGACGGGGTTTGATAGTGAATTAACCGTGTTTTGTTTTCAGGACGAGGGTTGGAAGTTGAACCGGACTAACTACTACCAGGAGGGGTGGCTGGCCACGGGGAACGTGAGGGGCATCGTGGGGGTGACTTTCACGTCCAGCCACTGCCGGAAGAATGCCGAGGTGCCTCTCCGCACCAACTATAACCTCCGGGGACACCGATCAGATGTGAGTACAACCGTGCCCACCCCCACAGAAGGGGTTGATCTCTGAAAAGGCTAATTTAGTATGTCTCGCTTTAAAGGTACTTAACGCTGGTGATATTCAAAATAATAAAAAAAAAAATGCTTATTATATGCATGATATTAAAAACTAAGACATATTTAAAATAAATTAAAATGTATACATTTTCTATAGGCGTGTCTATTTGTCATCAAGAAAAAATATATGCTTGTGTAATAACAGTTAAAAGTTAAAACTTATTTCGCACAATAGCACCTGACATTGTACATATTTTTATATTAACGGTGTGACCTTTATGCGAGCCGGTAGAATATTCCATGTTCTCAAAAAGGTCACGTGAAAATAAATCAATTTCAGCTTCTTTATAAATCACCCCGGGCTGCTAGCTATAATCGTATTTACTATAAATTTATCAATATAAATTAGGATAAATTGACTATTCTACTACTACACACCAAGCCTCAAATGAAACATGGTGGAGTTTATAACGACCTACATTTACATAAAATAAGGATTTATATTGCCATAGCACTCCACCGTATACATGTAACGTAGTTTTCAGAGAAGGCTGTTCTATATCTCTTCTGGCTATATTTCTTTTCAAAACTCTTACTACGACTGTATTTGCACACCGCCTGTTTTCGTAGTAGAAATGCGTATATTATCCACGGCAAGAAAATTTATACCCCAGATGCTTTTCTCGATTAAATAAAACTGAATTCTGAAGAAAAAAATTGAATTCCAAGATTCTTCATTTGTTCATGTTAATTTACAATAATTGTTTAGGACATATGCTTACATTACGGTATATGGCTATCCCCTGATCTTGCGCCCAGGTTATAGGGGTTACAAAATAAAACAAGAGGGTAAACTGAGTGAATTCACTGAATTTATATAACGCAGACATACTATTATTACAAAGGAACAGTAGCCATTGAGATGGCTACCTAAGGGTATACTTTACAACACATATTGCCGAATACTGAATATTGGTTTGCAAGCTCTGAATACTCGCAATGGCGTGTGCTTGGAAATGAATGCATTCAAGATAATGAGGGGAAGCATAAAATGCACTTAGTAATTAAATGAAGCTGTTTGATTTGATTAAACTTTAATTAAATTAAAAATTAAATCATAAATCAACGTATAAATATATTTTTTAAATTCAATTCTATGTATAAAAAAGTGTTAAATATTTTGAGAAATATCGGGCATATTTCTACGAAGATCTTTATAAACCTTTAATATATACAAGGTGAATTTTACACAGTATATTTTAAATTACTGATTTACTAAAATATAAAAAAGTAGTACTCTTTTATTTATGAATATTTGGATTTCTTTGACAATGAAGCGTTGATGTAATAAAGCTAAAAAAGCTATGAAATAAGCTACGCTACTTTCTATAGCACAAGCGGCTCTAAACTTTTAATTAATTTAAAGGCCACATTGATTATTTTGAGAATTATTATTAAAAAAAAACGGAGAACTTGAAATCGAAATTTTTTTACCAACTCAAAAACTGTGGGAATATAAACACATTTACATTTTTCTTTTAAATACACAAATTAACAATAAAAATAAAATGGAGATATTTATATCTATATAATAAAAAAAGTGCGTTTTAACCATTTATTATAGAGGTCGCAAGTAATACGGCACAGGGAAAATACAAAAAAACCTGTTTACATATAAAACAACTAGGAAAAAAATGATTGAGGAATTATCTAGTTTTTATTTAACATGAACATAAACATTTATATATAATATATACACAAACCTATATACCTGAAAAATGCGGATTCATTGAAACATTTAACAATAATCATTGATTAATTTATATATATATATATATATATATATATATATATATATATATATATATATATATATATATATATATATATATATATATATATATGGTATATATATAAAAATTCAAGATATTTGAATCTTGAATTCTGAATTTTTTTGGACATTTAATGTTAAACACTTTTTTAATAAAATTGTGTTAAATCTATTTTATTTAAGAATATTCCAGGGTAAGAGAAATAAAAGTGGACCGAAGTTTGGACGTCGCTGTTTAGAAAATTAATTAAAACTGTAAATTGTGTTAAGGAACATAAACTCATAGTCTTCCACAAGGAAGGGGTTCTCATTACCGGCTCCCCTCTGAGAACTCACAACAGGTTTGTCTTCTTGATTGTTAATTTCTTTCTCAGTCTGTTTTTTCAAGAAACCGACATAATTTAAATTTAATGAAGAAACCGTCTAATATATTATGACGGAGCACTTCGTGGAGACATTTCTCTCCACAGAGTTCAGTTTTAGAAAATTACTGCCGCAGTTAATATCTCTTAGGTAGGTCCATTGCTTTTGTCGGTTGGGCTGGGTACTTCATTAATTAAACTATGAAATTGCTCAGCTAACTAATCAAAACGGAAATTATTAACGTACACGTCCTCAGGCAGCCGTGCTCCGAGCGAGGGCGGTTCTATTTATATTTGCCCGCTTTCCTTTCTTTACCCCACGAGGGAGATATGCAAGCCTAGGGAGTCTAAAGCCATACTGCGCTTAAGAGTAGAAGATCTAAAGCAAAAGAAGTTGATAGTCAAGCGATTAAAAACAATTTTGGTTGTGACTCTGGCATTATTGCAGACAGTATTATCACTAAAAAAACGTACAGGATACACAAAGTAATTAACAAAATATAATGGTGTAGTATAAATTTAAACACTTACACTAACAAAGCCCGACTGGCGGCATTGAATCATTTGATTTAGTGAGCAACTGTAAATAAGATGGATAAACTCTCGGAGATGCCTACTGTGGCTTGATTGTGATTTAGCACCAGCGAGCTCATCACCTAGAAGATCTGGGTGCGGCGCAAATTTGCTAGATTATAACCGCTCTCTAAGCTGAGATACCCAACTCTTGTTAATATGGTTATTTACCCGAATAGATTATAAGGGGCTGTTTTGGGAATTAGTGCCCCTTGGGACATTTGAAGGTCAATGTGACTTGTTTTCGTGTATGCCTGTCGTGCTTCGAGTGTATTTTCAGAGGAAAAGGTTTCTGAATGAAAAAAAATATGATAGAGCTTATAAATACGTTAAAGAGTAAAAAGTTGATGTATGATTTTCATTTTAATTACTTGTTTTATTTGGGACGTTGAAATTCTGGTAAAACTTCGGCCCGAGACGTGTATAGAATAAAAATAAAATGTGGTGTTATTTCGAAAAGATCTTTTTTTATTTATAGCATCAAAATAAAGTTGCAAACAATGCTGTAGAATACAGAGGAACCCGGCGCAAGAAAGATGAGCGTTTCAAATGGTTTTTTTTTTTCAGGAAAATTTTACAAGGGACGCCGGAACTGAAAAGGACCACTTGGGCAAAACGACTGAAAATAAGCGGCTTAGGGACAATAAAATAAATTTGTTTCAAAATTATACTTTGAATTGTAATGCTAATGTAAGTGGCTGCGTTTCAGTATATCTTTTCGTGAAGCAGTCGATTTGTTTTCAATTATTGAAACATTTTAATTTTGGTGCTTAATGGACGTTGGCGGCGTTGAGGTTTCCTACTTCCTAACGTTTTCTATGAAATTCAAATCAGAAAATATATTTCGTTTAGATTTAATTTCAGCTTTTTTCTTACTTTATGTCTATTTACACGGCTTATTTTTTGAGTGACGGTCTTGGCTTTACGTTTTTCCGCAGAAATAAGACTCTATTTAAGGCGATATAAAAAAAAACATACGAATATTTTTTTTTATTAAAAAATAAACATTACTCATGAGCTTTGTAAAAAATAAACATTTTTTTAGATGTTTTTGTTTTTATTTTATGGTGGACATCCAGATTTAGAAAATCTGAGGGCACAATGCTTATAACCACACTATTCCGTAGGAGTCGCAAGGAAAGAGGCACGTAGGCAAGCAGCTGGTAATGAACATTTATTATATAGAGACAAGTTTTAAAATAATGAATAATTAGGATTTTAATCCTTTTAGCAGATACTAAAATTTGATAAGGATATTAATCTTTCAGGGTTGGCTTAACCCCGCTAGCTAGCATGGCAAATTATAACATGGCTTTTACTCCTTGATGACGATATTGCGAAAGAAAATTTATGAGACTTCTCATCTCGTAAATTGGACTCAATTTATTCGGACGAGGCTCACGAGTCAAAATCATCGACGTTTTTAATATTTTTTTCACGAGCTAGAGACATCCGTGTACAAATAATCTAAACGAGAAGTCGACTCTGTCGTAGTAGAAGGCTGGAATAGGAGACAGGAAATACGTAGTTCGAAGCAACAGATTATATTAAGGCCGTGCTCGACTTGGTACATCTGTGGCATTTGACTTGTTACTTATAGAAAAAAATATAACATGTATAAGAGAGAGTTTTTTCAAAAGTTTTTTTCACTTTAGAACTATCAACTGACCTTATGTTTGTTCGCCAAGCAAGCGTGCTAATGGCTAAACTACGATTTGGTAATAATTGATTACTTTTAAAGTTTTATCTCAACATTTTTCAACATTTGATATTAGATAGTTGATTTTACCTGTAAGCTGTTTAATTGTAGAATCTCTAGAGGTACAGAGTGAGAAGTTTACAATAACAAAACTATCGAAAAGAGGGTTGAGAGGTTCAGAGGTGATGTTCGAAGGGGATCGACCCTGCTACCCTCGGCTACACCCTACTAGTATTATATTGGAGGTTTCAACTCCACACCTCGGGTGCGTCCTTTAATTAAACTTCGTTCGCTTTTTATAGCCAACCAGTTTCATGGCGAGCGCTCGCCTCTGCCATCCCCTTGTTAGTGAAGAACTAAATTTCTATAGTTAGATTTCAAATGGACGCTATCAAAGTTTTTTTTTTTAGTTAATTAAAAATAATGCCGCTCTTAAAAAATATATTCCGCGTTTAGAATTCGAAAACAGGTATACGCTCTGTCAAAAAAAATTCATGCGGAGATTTTAAAGAAGTTCAGCAAAAATATGCTATTCATTTATTCACAAAAGAAAGAAAAAAATTATTTAATAAAAGGTTCTCGGATTTTATGATTTTGTAGATGCTGCATTGATGATAATTATTTTAAATAGTATTATATATATACAATGCATGAAATAGGCTGTTTAGTTTTCAAGCTAATTGCACGATAATTATTAGATATATTTCTATTTAAATAGATCTTTCATGTTAAAATTATCTTGGCAGCTGACAGAGTTGTAATTACAATGGATTCAAGACGTAAACAAAGCATTAATATCAGCCAAATTAAACATTTCTGTGTATACTGTAGCTAATAAGACATAGGCATTTGATACACCTGTAGCAAAAATAATGTAGGTAGACTGCAAAAAATATTATGAAGAATTTAGAAATATTTGATTATTTTTTGAAAACAATGTCTTCTGCGCCATTGTGTTATAAAATCAAAACATGCTGGCTTTAATATGAGCAACTTGTTTCGGAGAAATATTATAAATGTTTTAATGTGCACACGAGTCATAAACTTTATGATTTTTACCTATTGATATAACCGTTTTATTAAAATACCTTTCGCCGATGCCAGGAGAGAATTAAGACGCCAAAAAGACGATGCGATAACTTTGGAAGAGACAGCGATTTTTTAGAATTTATGTGAAGTCACAGTTGTGGTTTAGAAAATACACTAATGCGGCTGCAAACTTACAAGTTGAATGTTCCCAGCTCTTGTGGTTCTGGTACCATCGCGTGCCTGCCCCTCGGTAGGATGCTATAGGTATACACGCCAAACAAATATCTTACATGTTTACATAACGCGTATCCTATTTTATTCGACTCTTCCGGATCCAAGAAGGTCACATGCAAGATCGAAATCGAATTGCATGTCTTGGCTTTAACAAATTATCTTTAACGAAGGTCTGTTCATTTTTAGAATAAGTATCTACTAAAACATACATTAGGAGACTAAACGAAGATTTACTGGTGTATAGTAAATACATCTCTTACTTTGTATACATGCCATGGTTATCCGTCATTAATGAATAAATAATACACTACAGCTTAGTAGTAAGAAAAAAACATTATCAAACTGCATACAGTAAATTTTTCATTTTCTGTAAAACTGTGAAATATAAAGGCGTTGAATCTTGAGTGATAGTGACATGCGTTGATGGCATGCTATGCATGAAATACTCCTTTATAATGTAATTTGCTATGGTTAACAAGAAGTTGGAAGAGAGTCAAACAATGACTTGTACTAGAAGGTAACCTGACTGACAACCTTTGATGAATTGCATGCCAAAATGAAAACTCATTTTTCATCACAAACTGTGTTGTATATCATTTTTTACTTCAAAATTTGAAGTAAAAAATATCATTACCATTATCATTTACCTCTTACGATTTCTTGTAAACGACAGTAAATGTGATTGCTCCCAATGAGCTCTATTCGCGAAGGAGAGGCTCGAGATGGCGGCGAATCCATTATAAAGAGATGTGCCCACACAAAAAATCTTAATTTCAGAATATTTTTCATATATCTAAAAGCCATTATCTCTAAAGGCCAAAGGCATTCTCTTTGCTAATTAAAGATTCAGTAGATAAAATAGGGGAGAGAATGAAAAAAAAAAAAAAAAACAAAGAGGTTAAAAAGAAGTCTTTCATCACAAAGAATGTATCTTTATAAAATTACAATTACAGGGTTCGTTTATTCAAAGTAAAACGACTGGCAAGGTTTTTCTCATAATTAAAATCTAATGGAAATGTTAGCAAATATAGAAAAAATCGATCTAGCAGAACCGAAATAACTGAGGTTGTAATTCGTAGAGAAAATTACGAATTATGAAAATGTAAATTTTCGGAATAATTTAGCCTGAAGCGTAGTGTGGCAGTGAGTGGCTGAAAGAGAAAAACACCAGAGCAGTTTTGAAAGGACCGAGGAGCACCCCCTCCTGAAAATCAATATGACCGGAACTTTCAAAATGATTGATGTAAAAGATTATAATTATTGTCCTAATCCCTATATTTTCCCGCTGCGTTAATTTACCGAAACGAGGGGCACAATGGAAACAAATGATTGATGACATTATAAGGCTAGTCATTATTTCAGTATGATTGCATTGACGTTTGCTTGAAGTGCTTTCAGCTGCAACGACGTATTTTAATATCAATATATTTTTTTATGATCCATTATTTATTTAATTAAACAAACTTTGAATATACATTCTAGAGTACTCTATAGTAAGTCATTATAAATTGATTACTTCTCATTTTTTGTATATGGTAAGCTTTGAACTAACCCATGCTTTTGAGTTTTGATTTCAAAAGCTCGCATTTCACCGTATTGGATTCTACCCCATTGTCATGTTTAGGTTTTAACTTTTTAGTTATTTTTTTTTTTAATAATATATTTCTTCACGATTTTGTTAACTACATTTGTCGTCATTAACCATCTATATGTGAAATCTAAAAACGTAGTTTCGCACCTGGTAAAACTTACTTACACTCTAAGCGTACAACTAATTAACTATCTAAAAATTAATATATTCAAGCAAGTTTTTTTTTCTTCAAAATAACCAAAAACTAGACGACTGCTGACATTGTCAGAACTGCAGACACGATTGCGTACATCGCAGTTATCGATTCATTTTCATAAAACTAGACTGTTAGGCAGCTCATAACGTCGTTCGTATTTCTAGGTAATTTTGGTGAAATGGAACGAGCCGTACCAGAAGTTGGCGTCCTGCGACAGCTCCGGAGTCATCTTCGTGTGGATCAAGTACGAGGGGAGGTGGAGCATCGAGCTCATCAACGACCGCAACACTCCCGTCACGCACTTCTCCTGGTCGCACGATGGCCGCATGGCTCTCATCTGCTACCAGGTAACTCGACCACCAGACAGGAAGCCACTGGAACTGTGCCACGCAGGAAGTGACCTGCGCGATGAAAGCTTTTTTTTTCCACCGGAGCTGGGAAACCGTAAGGTAATCTTCCAGCTCCGGCGGCGTCTCCTTTATTCCAGGGAAGATCCTCGCAGGCATTTTATCAACATATGCTGCGTTCCTGTAAAGGGGGAAGAGGCAACATTTAACATATGGCGTATATAAAGCAGTGTCTTCACGGTTCCTGTAAAGGAGACATGAAGA
The DNA here is from genome assembly GCA_022113835.1 of Atopsyche davidsoni. Lineage (NCBI taxonomy): Eukaryota > Metazoa > Arthropoda > Insecta > Trichoptera > Hydrobiosidae > Atopsyche > Atopsyche davidsoni. Next base: position 6,580,953 of record JAILWY010000021.1, read on the forward strand.
CGTAGTCGCGGTGGTAGTAGCTCGCTTGCTAAACTCTCACCAGCTCTCCTGGATCTTCTCGCAGAAGTCCGCGACTGCGTCCCAGGCTGTTCTGCTTGCCAACATGGACGGGATTAGACCCTGCGTCGTCCATGTGACGCCAGCCCTCACTCTAAAAATATTTTGTTCTAACTTAGATCAACTTAAAACGAAATCGAATACTACTTTACACTTATGATTCCGTTGCCCATTGATATATACAACCAACGGATGGATTTCAGACAAGATAAACCCCAAAAGATTACTTTTGTTATTTAACAGTTACTTATTTTTAAAACTTACGAAATTAATACATAACAACAAATTTATTGTATAAAGTGGTGAACATAAACTGAAACTCTTGAATAAAATCAAAATGCGAAATCAATTCTCAATTTACTAAGATATAAATAAAACTATTCTGAAGCTGAAACTCGTGTAACTTCAGTAAAGTGACCCCTAATAATAATAATTTTATTCGACGAAATGTAAATTGAAGCGGCCTAGATCGTGAAATCTTAGAACTATTGAACAGGTCGGAAAAAATATTTTAGATAACCGTAGTTTAAAGATTCCGCATTATTTTATATATTTTCTAAATCTCTTTCTGGTTAAGATAGATTGATCTTTATTTCAAGATGAAATATATTTTCGGATTCCGTGATACATTGTTGTCCGTTGTAAATCAATTTAAGACCACCTGTGTCCTCCGGTAAGACGGAATGGAAAAAGAGAGCTACTTTCCAATTTGCAAGAGGAAGCCCTCGCTGGGAGAGTTTTTCATCATTTATCTCGACTGCCGAGGACGAAACGTTTTACTTTATTCGATACTTTAAATAAAAAAAAGTCGTCGTTAAATAAACCGTAAATCTTTGAGTTCAAGAAGCGATCCTCTATATATTTCTTTTCATTTCCCACGAGGGCGTTGGTGCACTTAATACGAGGGGAGGCTAAATGGTCTTGCAGCTCGCGGGGATGAAAAATACGGATATAGCACTCTACCCGGATATGAGAATGTAAAAAGTAAATGCTTTTATTTTGCTTTTGGTTGAAACCCCTCGAGGGGAGAAAACATATCTATATTATTCAATAGATTCCAAATATCATGAGAAAGTTATACAATTTTTCTCACTGCAACTTTATTTATACTTAGGTATTGATATCCAATTTTTTAGAGTGCCAAGTTTGGTAGGACCAGAACTGCGTAAAATATATACCGAGACGGCAAAATACTAATAAAAAATATATAGCTTGGCACAATTACTAGAGAATATATGTGAATAGCCAGTAGATAAATCCTATTAGGCTTACGCCTATTTCAGTTTGGTCAAATATTGTTGTTAGTGGTCCTTTGAAAGCGTCTCGTTTTCATATCATATTGAAATTCAACTGAGTACTTTCAATCAAAAATATTGAATGTATTTATAATACTCAACTTAAACATAAGCGTTGCTTAGTCCATCTCTGATTCTGATTTAAAAAATCCAATAATGCTTCGTATTGATATGAATATGTTTATGGGTATTTATTTGTTTGAGAGTGTGATGTTCCCGCTAGGGAGTTTTCGGGACCATGGGATCACAAAGAGAAGTAAGACATGGTATATTATAATTTTCAGGATGGCTTCGTTTTGGTCGGATCGGTGGCGGGGCAGCGATATTGGTCGTCCATGCTCAACCTCGAGGCGACCATCACCTGCGGCATCTGGACGCCGGACGACCAACAGGTTTACTTCGGAACGACTGCTGGACAAATCATTGTCATGGATGTTCACGGTGCTATGGTTTCTCAGGTGAGTCGTCATGCTCAAAAAATAAATATTCAGTAAATTACATCTGATTCACTTTCTATTCAATTCGTCACACATTAGAAGTATAATCACCTGTATTGGTCTTCACCCACCTCACGTTTCAGCGCCTGGTACAGTTGCTTATTAACCACGGGATCAGAGTTTAAATTCGGCTGATGCAATATTTTTTTCTATGGCGTAAAAAATAGATAAAGTCTCTCTGATATTGGTTTTATGTAGTTTTCCTGCAAACACTAGAGACGCAACAAGGTGCAATAACTTAAAACTGTTGGCTTTCCGGTTTTTTGGTTATTTTTGCTTAATTTATAACTACTAATAAGGTTTCTATAATTTAAAAAATATGCCACCAACGAGGCCATCTAACAGCTTATTACATAAAGATTATTTTTTCGTTTCCTAAGCCTTCAGCCTGAGCTGCGTAACTGTGGAAGTTTAATTAAATATTTTTTAATGGCACATGCGTTATTGGCGCATTCATATCCACGCCGACGGAGCCTTCCCAGTCGATCGATGAAGACGTCGTGTATTTTTTCCGTTCGCAGGTTCAATTGAGTTCGGACGTTGGAATTAGCAGCATGGCATGGAGTTGTGAAAAGTTCAAAATGGAGGAGGGAGAAGAAGCCGAGCCGGGAGTGGCCAACGCGGCCGAGCGCTCCTTCGTCCTGGCCGTCAGCTTTCAGAACGGGTACATCTACCTCCTGAAGAGCTACGACGATGTCACTCCCGTCCACATCCACACGGACTTCGACGGAAGGTACATGGCCATGGAGTGGTCCAACTCCAGGGAACTGCTGGCGGTGGCGGGGGCTCTGGTGGACGGAGAGAGAAGGGGACTGGATATTCCGGTGTACAACAATGTTGTCAAGTTTTATTCGGATACGGGGATTCTGCTATACACCACGCCGATTCCGAACTCTCAGGTGAGATGACAAGAGTTATGATAACTAAGTATTAAAAAAAAAAAATACAACTCTGTAGGTCTGAACGAAAAGGTAAATCTTGCATGACATTTTGATATAATTCACGCGGAGACGCGCTCGTTGCAGATGCCGGTGTCGGCGATGACTTGGGGCCACAACGACCGGAGGGTGTTCGTGGCGACGGGCGCGGGCGTGCAGGTGGCCCGGGCGTGGCGGCGCGTGGGCTCGCTGCAGCTGCTGGCCCGCCTGCGAGTGCGCCGCGCCCTGCGCCGCCCCGCGCACCTGGCGCGCCTGCCGCTGCCGCCTCGCCTGGCCGCGCTGGTGGCCGGCCTCTTCACGCACACCATCTCGGTGAGTGGCCCACCGGGAGGGCGCGGGGCGCGGGGCGCGGGGCGAGGAGGCGGGCCGCTTGTGACGCTGGTGTGCTTGCAGTGCTGCGTGCCCGAGGCCACGGCGGTGCGCGAGTTCGTGAGCCTGGCGGCGCGCACGGGGCGGCTGCACTGCACCATGCTCCGGCGCGGCGAGGCGGGCCCGGGAGGCGCGGGGCTGGGCGGCGCCTCCTACACGCTGTACCTGGAGCACCTGGGCGGCTTGGTGCCCCTTCTGCGCGGACGCCGCGTTTCCAAGATCCGCCCGGAGTTCGTCATCTTCGATCCGCAGTACGACGGTGAGCTCGCGCGAACACCGTCCCGATAAGATATCTATCGTCACTCGGCGAACAGACGCGTCTACTGTCAGTTATGTTCCGGTGCATCGTCAGATAAAGCGAATTTTGATTCGTTTTGCAGGAGCCGATTCGGACGACATTCACTGGTTCAGGGTGAGGTCCTCCGGCGAGGTGACGTGCAGTTCGAGCAGCAGCGGCAACTCTTCGGCGCACAGCCACTCCAGTGCGTCTTCGCATCCTCCCAACAACTATGCCTTATCTGACTCATCAGATACTGACAAAGACGAAGGTTCGTATCGTTATGAGGATATTTATCAGCAGATGTTCGATTGAAACGATCAACGACACTCCAATGTTTTGATCACTTCAGGATGCAGTGGATCGCCACGCCTTCCGAGAAGAAAAAAGGGTAGACATCGTAGCAATAGAAGTCAACCCCCCGCAGAGAAAGAATCTCAGGAAAATTCAGATGAACTTGGCTATATTGATTCATTGCCGGAGGTAAATTGTCATTACTACGTTTAGAACTAAATATACTACCAAAATTTATTAACCGTTTTGTATTATTTCTAGGATATTCCATTGGTGGAGGTCACTTCCAATATTTGGGGCACTAAGTTTAAAATTCACGGTTTGGCAAAAAATATACCAGCTAATCTAGGACAAGTCACGTACAAGACGTCGTTGCTTCATTTGCAGCCCAGGCAGATGACTCTCGTGATGACCGAGCTGAGAGATAATATTCCTACTGGACCCGATCCCAATTTTAATCCAAATATATTTTCTGAAGACGAGGAGGACGTCTTTCAAAGTTCGGGTGAACAGTCCACTCCGCTTCATAAAACCAAACAAAGCAACAACAACGAAGCCGCTTCCGTCATAGTGCCCATGTCTCCCAGAGGCAATCTCTTGTCTCGCGCCAAATCATCACTGCTAGCCTCTAATCAAAGTCAGAGCCAGAATGAATCACAGGGTACCACGAGCACCAGTTCTAATTTGATGCCAGCCTTGGCGAGAGCCGAATCTTACGAGGACGAATTTCCATATATAGATTTATCAGAAATGGTTAATTTTTGTGAGTCTTTGAGAATAAACGGAAGTAATGTACATACCCAATCCAGCAAGAGCCAAAATAGAGAGCAGACCAATCATATAGCAGGATACAACCGCAACCAAGCCAGAGAGATCAGCGATCCGTGCCAATCGGTGAATTCTCCTCAATACACCAACAGTACTGTCAGAAGCCACCCCACCACTGTAAGTAGCAGCTCCTACAGTCCTGGGTGCGGCTTGGGCAGGAGCGGCTCTTCAGGCTCGCAGAGGAGCGGCTCCTCGCACTGCCCTGGTCGCCATGCAATATCACCACTCTGCTGCGAAGGCTCCGTCCCTACATTACAATCCCCCAAGAATGCTGTAGCCCCGAGCGATATCATTTTTGATAGACCGCCTGCCCAAACCATGATGTCATATCACAGTTCCGGGACAGATTTCTCTCAAAACATTCAGCAAGTCAAGTCTAATATATCATCATCAGAATGTCACAATCATCAGCACCGACCCTCATTCAACTTAAATCTTTCCCTCGATCATAATAGACAGGTAAAATTAATTTAAATTTGCATTTATCTGTCTAGTATAAAAAATCAGCTTGTTAATCCTTATTATTAAAATTTTAGGTTCTCATAAAGAAGATCGATTCCCACTTGGAGACCGTTAACAGCAGAACGATAAACGGAGTAAGAGCTGAGACTACTCTAACGCAAGCTAGTGTGCATACACAACGGAATTCAAATTTAATGCATAATATACACAGTGAATCCCATGCCAGTATGTTCAAGCACTGCAGTAGAAAAGAAAAGATGCCTTCACCTAGCTTTGAAAATAAAAAAGATGAACTAAGTTACATTGACGAGGAAGTGAATGGAAATGCACCGCTAGAACTGTCACTTGACATGAGTGCCAACCGAAGGCCCACCACCGTCCTGCCGATAACCCCGGTGGGTGTTCCTATTGCCAGTGCCCCAGTAGCAGATACTATGATAAGAAGTTGTAGTGTAGGATATTTAGACGTCGTACATTCGCAACTGGTTCCTTGCGAGGTCACACTTGCCATGTTGCGAAAAGAAGCACCCAAAAGACTAGTGCTAGTGAATAAAAAAAATAAAACCAATTGCAATAAGAGAAACACGAAAAAGCACAATAATATACCACCTCAACTTAACTTAAAGCTGGATACGATACAAGATCAAAATAATCAGATCAAAACTCCTCACTTGAAGAGTTGTGGCAAATCGAAAAGTTTGGATTCAAGCGATATGTTTTTGATGGCGCATAATACTCTGAGTGAAATAACACCACTCCCTGCAAGCATAGAGGAGCCAAGTAAATCTCCCACTGAAGAAAATGAATATGAGAGCATAGAAACTATCAAGTTATCTAACAATACGGCCATTGAAAACTCAAATAAGTTAGTCAATAATGAACACCAAAACACTAAGGAATTCACAAAGTTAAGTTTCTTCACCAGTTCCAAAGCATCTGTGATAAATAGACAAAAAAAGAGAGACTTGCCTGTATGTGAAACCTGCAAGTGCGTCACACCATCACCCAACGTGCACACCACACCACTCGTGGACGTCTCCAACGGAGAAAGTTACATTTGTAATGCCTGCCTATCATCAAGTGCTTGCAATACTCCAACGAAAAAGTCAAAGGGACTTTTCAAAGAAAATAAACGCTCACCGGGTTCAGAGAAGAGCCGCTGCTCTAGCCCAAGATTAAACGATAGAAGCAATAATAGTGAAGCTGAAATAGGTAATAAAAGTCTCATTTGAAAATATGTAACTGTACAGATTTATGTAATATAAAATACAACTAAAAGTAATTTTGTAATTTGACAGTAAGCATCCTGTTAAAACGATGATTAAAACGAACCAAATAAAAAATTCAAGGTTATTACAGCTGCTCAGATTAGTCATTAAAATAATGTAATGGGAAAAGCGACAGCATATGATAGATGAAGTTTGATTTTTATTACTTTTTATTTTATGATAACTAGTTTGTTTACAAATTGATTAATCTAAGTTTTAATCAAATATATTATTAACTGATGAGGGTTTGAAATGATTGATTTTAGAAAAAAACGTGACTATTGACATGAGGATTATTTTATAAACGTAATATATTATTAATATATCAATGGTTAAAAATATCAATATAAAATTATTAGACCCAAATCTCATCAACAACTCACATGAAATATGAATAGACTTTATAAACAGATATTTTGTAATTTGCTTCAGAGCGAGCTGCCACTCCGACTCCGGTAGAGCATCGCGGAGGCACATCTCTGTCAGGTGCTGCTTTGGCCACACTGGAACAGCTGCTGTATCGCGTCCGCGAGCGTGCTACCTCTTCTGCAACTCCTACACCCACCCCGCCTGCCTCTCCGGCCCCCCGTCCCCGTCTCCCGCGCTCTTCTCCCGCTAGTCCGGCACCCGCCAAGAAAAACAAGAGAACTGCATCTGCTTCTCCAATACGGTAAGATACTTTTCGGAAATGTGAGTCTCATTGTAGGCATGATCATTATCTTCTAGCCTGTTGTTTAAATATGAACTATTACAATTTAAAGCAGTCTAATTAATCAAGGATTCATAATTAGTCATGGATAATTTAAGTCTGAGCCTCATTAGTTAGCTAGCTTGACGAACATTAATTTAAATGGGTTACTTAAAGGTTTGAAATTTTAGGACAGGACAAGTTTTGGGTTTCTTTATATAATTTAAAGTTTTTTTTCAATTATACACAGTAGAATCAAATTTTATATTCTGTTAAAAATATTAATTATATATTTTTTTTAGGAAACACTTGCTTAATTCTCCTCTTCTGAATCGACGAAGAAACAAAAGCAAAAATCAAGAAAGCTCAGATGACGAATTAGGCACATTTTCTGGAGACGATATTGTCAATGGGAAGAATTATAGAGATCTGGAAACATTTCAAAAAGCTCAACTGAGACAAAAGGTACCGTGTCTTTATTTATTAGCAATATAATTTTTTTCTTACTTTTGTAATTACTAGATTCTGGGTTTATTGTCATAATCAATCGAGTAAAATAATTGCTGTAAAGTAACAATTACGCATCAAATAAAATAGTATTTCTTTATCAGAATAAATAATTAGTCACAATTTATGTGGAAAGATTATATTTCTTGCTAGATTTATGCTAATATACTATAGAAGTAAATATACTATTGTAAATTATTTTTAATGAAACTTCATTGTACTTGTGTAACATTCTTTAGATCTTATGAGAATATGACATTTATAATTTTATTTAGTTAAAGCGTGGAAAGATAGAGCCCATCGGCAGCGGGAGCAGCTGGACCGCTCAGCCCACAGTGCCGGTGAGGAGGGAGTTTGTGATGCACAACAAAGCCCCCATGTGGAACGAAAGCAGTCAAGTTTACCAGCTCGACTTTGGAGGGAGAGTTACGCAAGAATCCGCTAAGAATTTCCAAATAGAGTTTAGAGGCAAACAGGTAAAATTGACGGTAGTAAAAGTTATGTTCAGTAAATTTGATGATATATCTTTGTACTAATTTTTCTTTATATTTTAAGGTTATGCAGTTCGGGAGAATAGATGGAAATGCGTACACGCTGGATTTTCAATATCCGTTTTCAGCATTACAGGCTTTCGCTGTAGCTCTTGCAAATGTAACTCAACGGTTAAAATAATGATAAGTCATAAAACATAAGTTAGTTTCTGAAAGCCTTAATGATAGAGTATTTTACACATTTGACCATTGGATGTTTTAGTTGTGTCATTAATTTTATTGTTTTGCAATAGACCATTCTATTAATTAGAGGTGATATACAAGTTATGTAGGTGTGTTTGTATAATTGTTGTCTTCTAGAAACTTAAGCAAAAAATATTATTTTTCCACATAAACCTATCATCGTGACTATTTATTTTTATTCCAATAAAGAAATACTATTTTATTTGATGTATAAATATTTAACTAAATATGAAATTGGTAGATTAGTAAGAATTCAAACAATCTAGAAATCAAAGTTATTTTCATGTAAACAGATATGAACTACATAAATACAAAAAAATATTTTTGAAAAAGCTACATCGAAATTAAAAAAGGTTTTCAAACACCAGAGCCATAAACTTTTAGAAGTTGAAGTAATATATTTTTTCGTCCAAATGAGTGTTTTTTTTATGAATTGATTTGGCTTTAAATGCTATCATGATGACATAGACTTTCACCAAATCTTTATAAGTATTTACAGTTCTGATAATAGAATTTTAAAAATTGTGTTTGATTATCGTAGAAGCCGTGTTGTTAGCTTAGTGTCTAATTTATTGCATATTATTACATAAATTTATAAAAGGTTTGGTTGAAACATGTTTGATTATATGTGATATAATTTCAAAATAAAAATGCATTTTAAGGATAGTTTTGTAAGATATTTGTTTAGAAGGTAATGTTTTTTATGGTTGTTTCATGTGTAGCTGTATAAGAGATTGTTGTGTTGTTATTCTCAATAATGAAGTGCAGTTTATCATCGATTAGTCCAATTGTATATTTTTAGTTTGAGAATAATATTGTAATTTGTATGAAATGTGAAAAAAAAAACTTATGATGGTATAACATATACTTAAATGATGCTGTCAAATTTATTACTAGCTATTATTATTTTAATAAACTAAGGCCTTAACATATTACATGTTTACTAGTACCTACACTCAAGCTTTTTTGATAAAGTTACATTTTATATTATTGTCCATAGTTTATTTACATGTCCAAGCATTTGTTCGACATTCAGTTATTCTATATAGGACTAATGTTTATCTGTTATTAATTTAATTTCTTTAATTGATAATATTATATGTAATTAAGAATCGTTCATAGAAATAAGTTACATTTCCGAGCATCTAATTATTCTCTAAGAGTAATACAACTTAATCATTTACTATTAAATAAAACCAGTCCATTTTGTTTCTTATTGGTAAGTTAGGATTGCTCATAGTGATGTACTTACCGTTAATAATGTTACATATTTTCAAAGCACAATGAAAGAGACAAACTACCTACCGAGTGCCCTACGTATTGTTGCTCATTAAGTTCAATAAGTAATAATATTTAAATTAATTATTCGTAAAATATGAACATAAATCAACAATTAAAAATCCTTAGATATTAAACAAAATAACCATTCTACGCAGCGCGGAATAAAAACTGGCATTGTAAATATTATTTAGGTTCATGTCAATCGCTTTATGTATAATTTATTAAAATGGATTGTACTTCACGTGACATTTGTAACTGTTATTACTTAATTTGAGGAAAAAAAGTAAACTGACTGATATTTAAGCATATTTTTTGCATAATTCTGTAAGGCATATAACATAATGAAATAAAAGCAGTTGATGTTTAGATTGTAACGAAGTTGGATATCGGCCTGCGTAAGTCAATCCATTTAAGAGGACTCAAGTGAAGCGATAAAACCTCATAGCCAAGGAAAATAATAAAGCATTACCATGGACAGTGCAGTGCTACACAAATCATATTCATATAGTAACTTTAAATATTACAAAAAAAAAACCGTCCGAGAAAATGGTCTCAAAGATTTAACTGAAAATACATTTGCACTTAACTACAGTGTGATCATAATGTTACTTACTCGTTTAATTTATAATGTATACCTGTAGTTAAGTATACATTAATGTATTCTATTCAGGATTGTAATTCTATGAGACATTTAATTCTGCCTATAAAGTCAGATAAATAAATATCCAATTTTTATTTCTTTTAAACCAATAGAAACCTTCGATTAATAAAGATCTCAAACAATAATTTAATTTAAGGTAATGACCGCTACCAAATATTTCCTCAATAATTATTAAAAACAATTTTCCTATCCGTTAAATGTGCTGTACTGCAAGTTAAAGCAATAAAATACATTATAAATCTAAAAAAAAAAACACCTCAATCAGAAATTTGAAGATATTCATCCTTTCCACCATTCTCAATTTCGCCTAATTAATATCAACACTGTTACTGGTATTTTTCAGGTTTGACAAAAACAAGTATGATTATAGCAGCTTCTATTCATTAATAATTATTGAAACTTCTTTATCTAATATCTGTGAATATATAATGTCCTATGATTTCATAAAAGGGAAGTTGAGAATCGGTTTCCGTTTTACATAGCAATATTGTATTAATTATACCGCTAGCTTGTTCTTAAAGTATAGTTTGGTTTGGCAAGCAATATTGCAGTGCTCTTATTAGGTACTTTATAGTGAATAAAATATAACACCATTAAATCTCAAGTTATGTAAAAATATGAACATTGGCCTTGTATTTTCACTTTCAATCAGAAAAATTTTGATTGTTTAATTTTGATTATTTTTATTATTATCAACATAAAGCATCTTACCCGGCATGTAAGTCTGTGATGGCTGTGATTGTATCCAGCAAAACAACTTATTTAGTTTATAAAGTCATTTTGTAACATAGAAGAAGTCCTTATTTATAGAAGTGAAAAAATCCATATCATACACATACATATTTACTTATTATTATTCATCTAGATAGTTCAATTATTGAGTCTTTCCGTATTAAACTTAGGGCCTTGAAATTTAAAATAATCTCAAAAAATTATTAGTGAGAAACGAAGGAATGTAAATGTCAAATTTCAGTTCTTGTTATTCTTTTGATAAATATGTATTGTAATTTACTTCATCCAGATATAAGAAAATTCTTATAAATGTATGTAACAATGTTACTGATGTTACTGTATTATTGATATTTTGATGAAAAACATAATATAAAAGAGTTTGCATTCGAGTGAACTAAATAAAGTGTTTGTTTCTATACATTTCTTCTAAGCTTAAGTTATGCAAATGTTTATCAATAAAATTGTAAATTAATCAATAAACTATTGATAAGAGGTTAAGCCTGTTGGCCTGAAACGTGGTTTGTTGGTTTGACTTGTTTTACTAGTGTGGTGACAATACTTTCACTTTATGAAGGTAAAAATGTCTTTGGCTTTATCTCACATTGGAAAAACACTGAAGTTAATTAACAAAATCAAATATTTGAGTACTCATAATCAGAAATGATTTCATATAAAAACTTGGGAAAAATTATACACCTGATCAGTGTAACTTCTTGTATATTTTGATGTTAAATAATGTTTATGTTTTGTTAAACAAATTATCTATGTTGTTTTTGACGTATTGAAATAATGAGTTAGATAAATAGATTTTTTGCTATTTGGTGAATTGTATGTACCTAACGAACTTTTCGTGAAATATACATTTAAAATAAATTGTTGTTTTTTTATCAGCCTTCAGTATAAATATAACTGTTCCCGCTACATATGATACTCACTTGAAGTATTCATCAATAACTCTGTAAAATAGCATACTACAGTAAAATTTAGTGGTATTTTATGTTAATACATTAATGATCGGATCCAATAGTTGGCGACAAAATATAGTTATTTGGTTGCCTGTGATTATGATAAATAATCATATACTTTTGGAAGTAAACAAAGGACTGTTTTATTAAAATTATAATCATGTTATAATGAAAATTATGTATTCATGGAATTTGTTAGACAATGGTCTAACACATGGGTGGCCAACCTTTTTCAGCTGCCGGGCCAAATTAAGGAAATGAGATTTCCTACTGGGCTACTTCCATATATATGATATGATACGAACTACGCTCAATGGAATATTCTATTGGTGGTTTTAGATACAATAAAAAAAAATTTTGCATATGCTCTGCGGGCCAAAAATAAGCACCCACGGGCCACATGTGGCCCGCGGGCCATGGGTTGGCTACCTATGGTCTAACATCTGAATGGTGTACAAAAATAAAAAAAACTTCAGTCATTTGCACCTGAAAGATAATGTGGTTAATCTATACCTGTCTGGATTCCAAAAGAATTTTCCCAGGAGCATTATGCATCAATGATGTAATCAGAATATTTTCGATAAAACTATAATTTTTCCACACGAAAGACATTTGATATTTTACTAGTAATGAATGTATTAATATTTTGAAACGTGTTAGCCTTTTGAAATTCTCAAATAACAGAACATTTACTGGAAAAAAATTGATTAAATATAGAGTAGTACCAAAAACCTTGCCATAGATCTCATAATTAATAATTATAAAAAGTAAGTACTATTAGGAATATTTTATTAACAGTATAATCATTTTCATTTTTGTTCATAAAGATTCATGATGAAATTTTTTAGCATTTGAAAATTATTTTTTTTTTTTAAATTATATCAGAATAGATCTACACTTCTCAGATTTAAAAAAATTATATGCACCTTATGAGTAAGTGATTACTTTGTGGGATGTTGTTGGCAATAATATTCCGAAAGAAAATTTAAAAAAAGTTTTGCAGTTTCTGCTGATATAATGAATTTTAATTATAAATAAAAAAGTAAGAACTCTCACTTGACAATTATTCCAATAATTATTAATCACTGTCACTTGCACCAGGCACATAGTCTTCATCATCCTCATCAGATATGTTGAGGTCATCGAGATCTTGAAACAGTGACTCATCAACCACTACTTGATCACCTATAAAAAAAAAAGAAATAGTTATCGGTTTTCAGCTATCACATTCCCCAATTTTAATAAATGAGTTTAAATGTGTATTTTTTTAACATAGGATTAGATAAATAAAAATTAATTTGAGTTAAGTTTTAGAGAAAGAAAAGAAAACTTATTACACCAGTAACAAATATATTAAAATTACCATCATCTAGATATTTAAGATCAGATTCATTCAGAGTATTATCTCTCAAGAATAATTCTTTTCCAGTTAATTTTCCAGCTGATTTTGAGTCCTTTTCTCTTCGCAATACTATTCCAGTTTCCACCTCAAAAGTAGATCTCCAAGCCAAAAATGATTCCACAGTAACTCTAGTTCCCTCAAATCTTTTCTGAAAAAATATAATACCATATAATTAATGTGTATATTTGAGTTGATCTGATTGCTTGGGTGTTATGCTGCTTGGGATATATATTACTGACGTTTAGGTCCTCGTGCTGAGACCATCTTTAGGCATTTTATTTGTGTACATATATATAAATCATCTTTGATATTATTTCTAATATTTACACATAACATCAATGATGCACGGTTATTATTTTTAATTCAAAAAATATATGGAACTTTACCATTTCTAGCTCTTCCTCTGCTCTTAGTTTTTTGAGGGCACCTTCTTCCTTTTCTTTTTTTAATTGATCAGATTTGATATTAAGCCATTCTTGTCCAGCTGAGACTAGAGTAAATATCATAACCATTCCTAAATTCTCTTTTGCCTTAAACATTCATAATAAAATTAATATAGTAAAAAAATAATTAATAAAAAAACAAACCAAAAACGCTTCAGTATTCATTCATTTAGAAAGAAAAATATACCATATTGTAAAGATGTGAAGGAAACATGTGTGAAAATATATCTAGGAAGACAAATTATAACATATATGACAATGATTTAAACAATAAGAATTACAGAATAAAGTTTGGAAATTGACCTGCTCAATAAGATGGCTTTGGAGATCATCAGTGCAACCATCTTCAATATTTTCAGCATCTTCTATCTCAATCTCTGGAGGCTCATCGGGATATTTTGGTGTATATGTGAAAGTTAGAGAACAAGACATGCCATTCTCTTCTTCTGGATCAAAGTCTTCTGATTTTACAGTTATTCTAAATTTATTGTATGGACTAGTCTCTAGCACTGAAAAATAAATAAATTGTTCAGACTGCGAATTACGAACAAAATTTTTAAGACTTTTCTAATATGCAAAATAAATACTTACTTTCAATGTCATCGCAGTAAATAGAGTCCAAAGCCTCTAGTTCACTGTTTTGTTCTTCCACATAATCCATTTTGGTGTGTTTTGATATAACCTCAAAACATCGGTTACTAAAACATGAACCAATACCGCAGACCGCAAACGTCAAAATACCACAAAGTGTGGACGAGACAAAAAAATCATAGAGTGACGTATTACAAAAAACGAGAAAAAAATCCACGCATATCCAGAAAAAACATTTATTTTTATTTATAATCTTTCTATGTTTGCGTAAATAAAATAAAATGTTTCAAATTATTTTTTTTTAAATATTTGCTGGCTAGGTAGAAAAATGCTTGAATAGCAATTATATTCGCTGATTCGGATCAGAGGTATTAGTGCCGATTGTACCTGCTTATTTCATAAAAAAAGTATTGCTGTCAAAAAGTGGTGTCAAAAGTCAGAATCAGAGTAATATATGTGTACATTTGCACTTTACGCTTATGTTTTACGTTGAAATATTGGGATTGTGAGTGAAAATATAGAAATATTTTCTCAAGATGAATTCCGAATACAATTCCAATAAAAATATAGCTGTTGTGGATATCGAGGAAGACGAAAGACATGTGGAAATCGACGAATTCAGCGACAGCGAATCGTATGTACAAAATATTACAATTAAAGACTATTTTACTTGAGATACTAATTATTTTTTCTCATAATCACTAAAAGGTCTACGTTATTAATTTTTATCGTTGTTGATAATATCTCTAGGTTATTATTTTAATATTGAATTCATTTAGAATATTTCCAACACTAATAAAGTACTCTTACGATCAAGTATTAAATATATATTTTTTATTGGATACTATATATAAATATATTGAATAATTACATTTGATACTTTGGGTTTTTGGTGGTTTTTTATCTTAAATATTATACATTTCAGAGAAGACTTTGAAGATAGGAATACCAAACAGAAAGTTTCCCCTGGGCCAAAAATTGATGTATTACAACAAATCCCGAGGAGAGCAGTACCAAATTTAAATATTCCCGAAAAAATAATCTTTTGTATTGATACGTGCCAAAGTGAAAATTACACATCCTTCGAAATAGATGGGACTTTTTACCCGCCTCTTAAGATGCTTAAAAGAATAACAGAGTTCTTTTTGTATACTAAACAATCCATAAATAGTAATACAGAATTTGCACTTATGATTTTAAAAGAGGATGAACCAGTGTGGATACACAATTTCACCAAGAATATTATTGAGATAATTATCGCCTTGGATAGCTTTGATAGTGAAGTGTGCAGTGTTGAAGAATTTGATTTATCATTAGTTTTTAATTTAGTTGAAAATAAAGTTACATTACCGGAGGTGTGTGATGATTATAAAGTGATTCCTCCATCAAATGTAGTGCGACTTATCCTAATGTACAACCGCTCCTCTTGCGTCCCACGTCTACTGAATGGGGCGGCCATCACCGATAATGACTACTTCACAGTTGACGTTCTATATTCTCATGAAGAAAACTGTTCAGAACACAAATGTGAAGAAATATATGATGCTCTGCAGAATTTAGATGATGGATACTCCTACATATTTGAAGTAGTAAGAAGTGCTACCAAGATACATGAGTGTACTGCTAAGATGTTGGCTCATCCGCTGCAGAGGCCGCCGCAAAAGCATTCATCTTACAACTTCTTGAATAAGTCAAATTTGTGTTGATTTTAAATAAGAGTGACTATTTTACTATAAAAATCCATACACGGATCTCTGATATGTGGTCTGCAGATCTTTTTATCACAAACTGTAGTTGTGGTTGATTTGGTATAATTTTAGTATTTTCAATATTAAATATTATGAAAACCTCTATTGCCTCCTAGCTATCTTTGTATTTTGTAAACTGTTATACGATTTTGAAGGGTGATTAAAATCACTGCTAAACAATATTTCAAAAAAATAAAAAAATATTTTTTAAAAAGATCTTCATAATAATCACATTTTAATATATTATAGTCTTAACATTAATAAAGGAATGGACATCCCCATCTCAGGCATTGAATCAAAGATAGAATTATGTATCGACCATTATACGGATGTAGCACATTTCTTATAAGGTTAATATAAACTTTATTTATCAATAAAATAAACATTTGTTATTATTGATATTTTTTATATTTGAAACAAAAGTTTACATGCCTAAAAGAACTGTTTTCACCAAAAACTTACCTTATAAATATATCTTCGTTATATTTTCGTAAGAGCATTCATCGTCAGATCAGGAATTCATATATTCTTGTACATGAGAATGTCATTTTTATGATATGGATATTTTACCAAATAATTTAATAGTGAACATTAATAATAATGAATGCTTATTTTTATATCTGTTGATTTAAATCTCATTGTGCTGAATGCTCTCTGTGCTGGTTCGTATGGGATATTGGTTGGACAATAAGGGGGTACTGTCGATGTGGTGTAATAATTTATGTAAATAGATCAAATTACGTTAGGTTTTAATGAATAAATGATAAATAATATTTTATTGTGAGGAGTTTTAATTTTTAATAGGAAAACGTAAAAAATGAAGTAATATTTAAAATGTAAATCGTCTTCGAGAAGAAAATGTGAAAGTGTACTGCGAATTTTAATTTTTGAAATTGATTTACAATTCAATCCCTTAGTTAAGAAGTGTACAGCAAAGCTGACGAGCTACACAAATAAAACCGACAAAAACATTCAAAATAAACATTTATTTTGTACAAAATATATAGAATTCATTTATTAAACAACCTTAATGCACCCACATCATATTATACCCTGTTAAATTAATGATAATGAATCCCTATCAAGAGTGCAGATTTCTGTAGGGTTTGCATACACTCCACTTATTATAAATTCACAAAAGATTTGTATAAAATAAATATGATTTGCTTATAGCTAAAATAAGCTTGATAATGAAATTCAAAGTTCAGAAAAGTACTTCTTTACATACAGCACCAATTATAAAGATATACTACACCATTAATGCTGCAAGAGCTGTTCAGTAGACGGCTTCCTCATCCCTTTAGCAGTGATTTTTAGTGTTTTAACACATTCATGGATACAAGAAGTTATATAAAAATCATATGTTTGGATGGACTTTAAAGATATTGAGGAATTGATATAATATAGAAAGTCTCTGCACGACGACACACAAGAGGTTGATTGTGGGATGGAACCTACACAAAAAAAACTTATCACACAATGTTGGTCTTGGTATTTCCACATAATATTTTATTTAGTAAATATAATGCAATAAGTAATATTTTATCAAAAGGTTTTAAACTAAAAACTGCTATAGTACATTTCTTTAAAGTACAATTGTTATGTGTAAGTGTCTCACCCAAAAACAGACACTCGGTACCTTTTTTTGCATCTACTTAAATTCAACATTTGAATACTAAATCACAAGCTTTATATCGCGGTGGATAGTGATAGTTCTGACAAATTTTGTTTTATTGTTACCAAGTGAGGTTAAAATACAATGTAATTTTTTCTTATTCCTGGGAGTGATAAAAACTAGTAAAAATTCATGCAAATAAATGAAATTTATTCATAATACATTATGAGTGTTCAATCATAAACTTTTTGTTTCTTTGAATATATTAAAATAAAAAGTGATAACAAAATGATTATTCGGGCAATTGCCCATTTAAAAATAACTTTTTATTTACACTTTCCCATTAAATATGTGTACAAGTGTTGCGGGATTAATAGGTATATAATATTAACATTTTAGCCTTCTGCAGAGGTCTGAGGGTCATTTTATTTGTACTCTGTTTATATCAAACTATTATAATATATTCTATTGTGATGTAGGATTTAAATACCTATTTGATTATTGTCCATTTTAGTTGGTTCTATCTGAATTTTAATACAATTGTGTAAATTACACAACAAATTTTTCAATAAAATTGTCTGAAATATTTAAATTTTACTGTTATAGAAAAAAACGCCACTTATTGAAGATTATTATTTTGAGAGCTATTTTGACAATTATCACTATAGTATATAAACATTAATATTTATATTTTTACATCACATTGTATAAAAATATCACAATCTGTAATAACGAATATCACTTAATTTTATAAAGTATAGAATTTGATTCCTATTATTTGCATAGCACATAAAAAAAAATTACTGAATTAATTGTGGTAAGCTTCGAGTTATTCGTAATTCAGAAAATTTCCATAATTACTCTAAGAAAATAGATGTTTTTAACGAATTTTATTAGTAACGCTCATTGAAATATAGACATATGCTTTCCGTAGTTGACTGTAAGTTTCTTTAAATTTAGCACATTTCCCACAAAAAAAATCAGAGAATTAGCCTTGGAAAAGCTAGAAATCTGACTGAAAGCCTTTATCCTACTTAGGATTTGTCTTTGCATTTAATGGTTCATAACTTTATTCTGTGGATTTGGCTTGTATCTATCTTTGATAACATTAAATATACTATCAGCAAAAAAAAATTTTCACCAATTTCATGTTGTAAACATATAACAATCTTTTATAACAATTTTTTTATTAATTATCACGGTAAATATTGTCATTTATTTTTTTTTTCCGATCTCTTTAGTGCAGATATGGCAAGGCCAATGGAAGAAGAAACTAAAGATACTATCAAAACATATTGAATTCCTATTAAATCTCCCAATACACCCGCCACTATAGGGCCCACAATACCTGATATCGAACGAACACTGTTTGAAGCTCCGATTAATGACCCTCTCTGATTCTCCGGGGATTTTTGAATAATAATCTCTATCCCGATTAGTCTTAAGATTGAATTGCCAACAGCCAGCGGCACTAACATAAATGTGAAAATGTACCAGTGATTTGATAAAAGAATGCACAAAAATGTTACAGCAATTGTCAAAAAACAGTGAAAATTACGCTGTAAGTAATCATAGTCACTTTTATAAAAATTTTGATTTATGTATTTAATAAAAAAACTGCAAAATGCACCTATTACACCTTGAAATGAAATTGTGTACCCGATCCACTTTGGCGAGAGCTTGTAGTAATCTTTCAGTAAAGGTGAATAGTTGGAATAGAATATACTCATGCTGAAGCTGGCCAAAGCCTTTAAAAGGAACACATCCCAATATATGGGCCAGTCTACTTTTTTTAACTCTTGTATAGACTTGTTCATACTATCAACCATTACTTTAAAAGGATCCAATTTATGCTTAGATTCATTCTTTTTCTTCTGTGACTTATCAGGGGTGATCACAAAATGCACAATGGCTGAAAAAATATATTACATCAATTTGAATGTTTTAATTTGGTTTAAATAAATGTGAATATTTTAAGATTTAAATAAAATTTACCTGCATTAATACAAAACAATATGGACGTTATACAGCAAGCTATACCAAATCCAGAGGAAGGAATGTCTTCAACAATATGACCACCTATCATGGGACCCAAGGCTATTCCTAAACCGGAGATGGCTGCCATTTTACCGTACACATCTGATTGATCTTTGAATGGTACAATATCTGTAACCACGGCCCTTGACAGAATCTGAGTATGTTTAAAAATACCTGAAAATTGAGAATACATATAATATTAATGTTTTATCAGGAAATGTGTACATCTGATTGGCTTCAATAAAAATATTATTTTGTAAATATGACAACAGTCCGAATCAAAAGCTTATTGTTACCAGTTTCACTACAATTTGCAAAGATAGATTTAAAGATAACTAGACACAAACATTTACTAATGGGCTTTAAAACCTTACAAATGGACTCATGAAAAAGTTTTGATATGGATGTGGATTTTTTTAATTGGTTTTGTTATTTATAAGAGTGTGGCGTTGAAGTTAAGTCATCTTTATGTTAAATAATTTAGATTTAAAAAAATGAATTACTTAAATACAACTTACCTAAAATAAGTCTCAGTAGTAAAAGTATGAAAATTGAAGTAACTAATCCAAACAAGAGATAAGTGAAGCAACATATTGTTAATGTAGTCACCAAGCATACTTTTCTTCCCCTGATGTCGCTCAAGCTTCCCTAATAAAAAATAACACATTTATTTTCATTAAATTTTACATTAAGTGGTTTTATTTAGGAATTTTTAGTACTTACAATGAGTGGACTTGAGAAGAGTTGCAGACCAGAGAAGAATGTTCCCATGAGCCCAACTATAGAGTGAGAGCCTCCAAGTGATGTAACATGAGAGCTTATTAAAGGAACCACTAAGCCTACAGCAAACAAATCCTAAAAATACATCAAATGTGTATTTATAACAGTTAATTCTGAGTTTGCCAATTAAAATGACTTAAGCAAATTTCATTAATGCATGTCTTTGTTTAGTTAAGTTTAACCAACGCTTGACGTGTATTCATGTCAATCCCAAACCCTATTTCAGTGTGGTTGATGTTTGAATTGTAATTTTTTTAACGTAAACAATGCAATTCTTCTCATTTTCCTTCATTTTTTTCATAAAATATATAATAGGAGCATTCAGTCTACATTCAAAATGTATGCTTTTCATTTCTCGATTTCTATTTTATAAGGAGATTGATATTAATAAAGTATGTTTTAGATACATCTGTTATTTTGTTTGTGTAATTTGAATGTGATACGGATTAAAATGATAATTACTTTATATTAAAACTATAAATTACCTGTCTTATTGGTATGATAAAATATATGAAATTAACTAATAGATGTTGATGTGATATATGGCATTGAAATGCACTGATGTGTATATCTTTTAAAAGGAGATGGTATAGTATTTGATAAATTTTAAGTATGGTATATAATAAAGTAAATCTTACCAAAAAAGTTATGACATATAATAATAGTACTTGAGAATTTTTACTATTTAGATTCATTTTAATTTTAAAGTGCAAAAAATAAATAATAAAATCCTCTACTTGGCACCAACTAAAAATATGTGTTAGGAGATTGTTTTATCTCGTTATCATGTACAGTACATTTTAAATGATTATTTTTTTGTGATAAGGTAACACGATTTCAAAGTAAAATCTATGCTGACCATGACGTAAAACAGTTTCAAATTGAAACATTTCTGTCACATTAATTAAAAAATATTCAGGGTTGCCAGGTATAAGGTAGCCCGATAACGTATAACAAGTAAGGTAAAAATTAGTGTTAACTAATCAGAAAATCGTCAAATATAAATAATATTTTGATTCAATATTAATTTATAATTATATGTATCATTAAGATGATATTCTCAACATAAAACTATATCTTACAAATTTTATCTTTACAACTTGTCAATTTAAAAAGGAAAATATCAATTTTCGTGAATCATATTAGTTCAATTTTTTTAAAGTAAAAAGATACATGGCTACCAAAAACCATGACATTTTAAATAAAAAAGTTTTCAGACGTTTTCGATGGTTTTTTCATACGATAATTGGTGGCTAATTTATATAAATATTTTTTAAATCCCAAAATCCTTTATTTTATTTTATTTTAATTTACAAAAAATATTAGGGCTATGCTTGCAATACGGCGTATGGCTATTTTTTGGTCTTGGGCGCTAATCTTAGGGCTTGTAGCATGTGGCTTATGCGGTAGCGTGCATGAATTTATTTGTTTTCGTTATTGGGCTTATTTAGAAAAAAAAGTGTGTAAAAACATTTTTTTAGCGCGAGTTAAATAAATAAATAAGGACTTAATAACAAAAACAAATATTTAAGAAATAGAACAAAACAAAACAAGAAGGTAAACTAAGCAAATTTACTGTGATTGCAAATATCTTATTATTATAAAGCAACAGTAATTAATTTATGTCAAATTTATGACATTTCAACTAACAAATAATTATACCTATAGTTTTTACTGATACATACTACTTTTTGTAATGCTTAAAATTTTATGCTAGCAACACTCATCGTCGATATTTTTTCTTTATGACATTGTAGCAATCTGATTTTCTGTATGTTTGTTCCGTGTGGTCTATGACGTTATCTGACATTCGGCGTCTCTTACTGTGCTGCTGTACTTATTAATGTTTTTATTCTGCAATTTATTTATTTTAAGAAATTTAAATGCATTCCTAACACATTCGATCGATGAAGGTAATTGTCGATTTGATTTTTTTGAATGAATTTAATAATCGGTAACTACTGCTAAATTGTAACTCCTTCGTCACTCAGCACATCCAGTAAATATATAACCGCATATTAATGTCGAGCGTGTTGGTGCGTATTAGTAAATTTAATGAAATGGACAAATACTCTTTTAAAATTTCTTTTCCCTTTTTTATTTTAGGAAAATTGATTCTACAATATGGTTATCTCAGTCAGCGACGCTCCCCAGTCCGAAGTTATATTCGTTATAGAAGGCACAGCAATAAATGGAGCTTACTTAAATGACTTGAAAACTAGCTATATTATACCGACATTAGAGTATGTATAACATTCGTTTTTGTCTTTGTGGTATTTTGTTTATTATCATCATCATCATCCATCTTTCAATATCGTGGATCACTTTGTTAGTTTTATACATATTTGTAACAATAAATAAATAGTCATGAAATTCATGGTTAATTTTCAAATTTAGTGGTGATAAAATTCATGTTCCTAATTGACCTAAAAAACCTATTGACCTACATTGCTTGCAGTTACTTCAAACAGGGCAGCGGGGAAGGAGACTGCCCTGAAGGGGGGGCTGCGTTTGGGGCCGTCGTATACCGTGCCTCTGACTGTCCTCCTGCACCCCCTGTGGTTTCCCTAGGGCCTTATGTTGCTCCACACCGCCTTTTGGCTGCCCTTGACCGACTAGAGTAAGTCTAAATTCACTGGACTGGAATCATTTAGGTTATTGTTAATAACAATATACAAACAATATTTTTAAAAATTATAGAAATCTATATTAAAGGAGTGAATGTTGTCTGATTTAGATTAATAGGTGGGCGAGGGGAGTCTCATGCGAGTATAGCAGAGGGCTTGGCGACAGCACTAAGCTGTTTTGATGAACTCAGTGCGGCCGGAGGTGAAGGGGGAAGCAGCCCATCTCCCCCCGGCCCTGCTCGTCCTTCCCGACCTCACCGCCATGTACTGCTCGTGGCAAGCTCACCGCCCTATGCCATGCCGGCCCAGGAGTGCCATGCTTATGCAGGCAAAACTGCTGAGCAATTGGCCGTTTTGCTTAATGAGGTATGGCATTAAAACAATATCAGCAGATTGTATTGTATTTCAGCTCAGTTAATTATGCTTTATTCTACTGGCGCTGCTGTTTTCTCAAAAATTGTTTTTTTTAGAGGTTTTGTTTCACATTTACTTGCTAATATCATGCTTGGTAGAGTTCACAAAATCAAACTATTTTACTTTGACCCTATTCATTTTAGGCCATTTTCCCATCTAGTTTTTCTAATTTTTATATTAATAACAATCAAATTTATACTGAGGCTAGGTTGTCTTGTATATATGGTATATGTTTTTTTTTACTTTTTAGCGTGGAATCAGTTTATCAATATTATCACCTCGTAAGATACCAGCTCTCTTTCGACTGTTTGAAAAGGCAGGGGGAGATCTCACAGCTTCGCAAACTAAAAATTACGCCAAGGACCCGAGACATCTAGTCCTTCTTAAGGGATTCAGGTATTAATATGTACTTTTGTGAATGGTGCTTACATAAATGTATTATATAATCATAGTAGCTAATATATAGGTGTCATCATTTTAGTTTAAAAGAGCGGCCGCTGAGTCCCGTGGGCCCCATGCAGGGAGCACCTACTGGAGTCAACCTTCCATCACCACAAACGATCTCACAAAATCCCACTGAAAATATTTCATCACAACAACAGGTTCACTTTTCACAAAATTTAGATTAAATACCAAATTTTATTATTTATCACTCAAATTAATCAAGTATATATTTTTTATAGCTTCCTAATGCTCAGATGGGAGTTTCACCTAGTCAAATGGTTATCGGACAGCCAAATCAACCGAATCAAATTCCCGGAAATCAAATGGGAGTTGCACCAAATCAAATGGGTATTGGGCCTGGGCAGATGAGTGTTGGTGCAAATCAAATGGGGGTTGGTCCAAACCAAATGGGAGTTAACCCGAACCAGATGGGTGTAGGGGGATCACAAATGAATACTGGTCAGAGCCAAATGGGAGTCGGTCCTAACCAAATGGGGGCCGGGCCCAATCAGATGGGAGCGGGTTCAAACCAGATGGTAGGAGGGCAGAACCAGATGGGTGTTGGGCCGAACCAGCTGGGAGTTGGTCCAAATCAAATGGGTGGGGTTCCTGGCCAGATGGGACAGATGGGTCCCGGGGGCATGTTGAGTCAGTTGCAGTCTCCAGGACAGCCTGCTCCTGGAATGCAATTTCGTCCTGGACAACCCAATCAAAGTAATCATGACTGAATATTAACTATAATTATAAAATCACAAAAGTATTACATTTAAAATATACAGTGGAGTATCACCAAGTACTCACTGTCACAAATATTGAATACTAATCATGAGTTTATCTTATTCTCGATTAATACATTGTTCCCTATTGATTACAAAATTTGGTAAATATTGTCTAATTCTTGTAGCAATGGGGATGGTTATGGGCCGTGGAGGAATGGGTTCTCACATGGCTGGAGGACCTCAACAGTTTGCTCAGGGACCGCCTCCTGGATATCATCCAACGCAGCAGCACCAGGTTGTATTTTTGCTACATCCCATTGAGTCTGTATCTATATTTCCTTTAAGCTGAGTGATTGATTTCCAAAATTTACTTAATCCAAATTGATTTTTAGTTAAAATAAAAATTCCTATTTGTAAACCTGAAACTTGCATTTTCTTAGCAGCCTTAGTAACTTAAGATTGGTTTTATTGTGTCTTAGGGGCGAGGACCTCGTTGGCTGGGAGCTGGTCGGCCCAGTGCACTCTTGACGCAGTTGGCCTCGCCTCCGCAGCCTCACCATGCCCTGCCGCACCATCTGCCGCATCAGCGAATGGATGGTAATAGCAAACTCCTCACATTATATTATTCATCCCTTAACAATATAGTATTTCAATTTAGGTTTACATTACTGAAAGTACGAACAGGTCATAATATTTGCATGCTCTTGTATCGACTTTGGTAATGAAATAGATGTACACCAAATATTATCATATTATCCGGTGCATATTAATTCCTTGGTTGGTAATGTGAATTATAATTTTTATTTTAAGGTATGGCTCCCCAGCAGCATGCCCAGCAATTGAGAATGCAACAAATGTTAAATGCAAGCCAACAACAGCAACAACAGCAGCAACAGCAGCAACAACAGCAGCAGCAGCAGCAACAGCAGCAACAGCAGCAGCAGCAGCAACAACAGCAACAACAACAACAACAGCAACAACAGCAACAACAACAACAGCAACAACAGCAACAACAGCAACAGCAGCAGCAACAACAACAGCAGCAGCAGGCTCAGCAACAACAGCAACAGCAAGTCCAGCAACAGCAAGTCCAGCAGCAGCAACAGGTTCAGCAGCAGCATCAACAGCAAGCCCAGCAGCAACAAGTCCAGCAACAGCAGGTTCAGCAGCAGCAACAGGGGGCACAGCAACAGCAGCCACAATCAGGGCAACAGCAACAGCCTGGGCAGCAGCAACCTGTCTCAGGGCAGCAACAGCAGCAGCAAGGTTTCATATCTTGCAATACAAAATTAAAATTTATAAATTTTTTTAACCGCCCTACCTACACGAACATACGTGATACGTCTTCCATAGTGTGGCCCAATTGCAACAAGCCGTATCATGTACGTCCAGGTAAAAAAAGATATATCCGAAACCAACAAGTCCGTAAATGGTACTTCCGTTTGTTCCTAAGACCTCACGGTACATTATTTTATTTAGTATTTCAAGGTCGGTCGAAGTGAGCGGATGTTATCGTGTGTTTTCGTCTCTCCCATACAAAATACTTCTCAAGTCAGTGGTGCTCAATTCGAGCGGCGCGGATTTCATATAATGTGTTATTAGTGGATTTTTGACTGTTTAATTTTTGTTTTTTTATTTACCGATTGTGTATAGTTATCTGGACTATTGTTTATCACTAGAAATGTAGCCCGTCATAAAATGACGTATTCGATGAACGATGCGATAGTGTTTGAACATAATAAGATGAATAATGCTTTAATTTTGTATCATCAGTTGGATGAAGGTGTGAAGTTCTGTGATATACTTGGCCTTGAACTTTGAAGCAGAGTGGCTCACTGTTAATTTAGCTCCCATAGATGCAAAAGATATACTGTTATTGTATGATCTTATTTTTCTCTTGAAATTTCAATTATAAATATCCTTTAAATATACTGGGGAAATAGGCCTTGCTGGTAGTTTCACTTTACTTTTGTGACAGTAATCGTTGAACTTTCCATCTGATGGGTTTTCTGCTTGATAATGTAAAGCATTGCAGAATCGACAGGTCACATTAATTAATCCGAAGACAAACGCAGCGTTCGCTGTGCATCAGTTTCTTTTTGTCTTGAGGTCGATGCGCGTACTCGAATTTTAACCTCCTCAGACCTGACTTTTTATTTTTCGTTGAAAAAAATTTTTTTTTTAATATCTCCTAACATATGGATAAGGTATAACAAAAAATATATTTTTTTAATTTTTAAAACTTTGTTTATGGAAAATACAGCTTGTACATTGTAATGTACAATAGGACCAGAGTGAGGAAAATCACCTTCATACTTATATACATTTATAAATGAAAATTACTTATAAATTTAGAGAAACTAAACTAAACATGATTATAAATTGAAAGATAACTAAAATATATAACAAAAACTCTATAATTAAAATTAGAAAAACTTATTATTATTTATGAAAAAACTTCTACATAATTTGTTCATCAACACATAAATTTTTATCTTGAGGAAGTTGAAGTAATCATTCCCTTATAGAATTATATAAAGGGCGTACTTTGAATAATTTATCAGTACAATCAGCGGGTTTGTTAATAATTTCAGTTATGTGCAAAATTGTACGTAATTCAAAAAATCGATTTTTAGTCATGTTATCTATGAAAACGTGTATCCCCAATATCGTGTTCCAATACATCCGGACATCCAATGATAATGTGCAGAGCGAATAAAACTTGAAACTCGTGGATGTTTGTATTTTTAAATGAAAGATTATTTTTTTGAATCTTTTTTTTCAAAATCCAAATCTTTGATGTACCGCTTGAAATATTTCATGGGACTCGTTAATTCGGTATCATTTACTTTGTTCTGTTCATTCCAAGTTACATTTGGAAGAGTAAATGGCTGTCTAGAATATCTTATATTATTTTTCACATTTAGTATTTTTTCGCCATTTAGTATTTGATCCCAAATATCAGCAGTCAGAACCATTTGGTTTGAATGTTCTAAATATTAAAAAATAACTAAATAACAAAAAAGTTGTAATTAATTTTAAAAAAGAAAACAAATTTAAAAATATGCTTTATAATAATATAAATTATCAAATTTCACGCGATAATAATTTAAATCACATTAGAATCTTTGAAAATAATAAAAGTTGGCTAACTGACGTTTGACTAACGTCGGACCGAATGTACATTCTAATGTACACTTAAGTTTGATGTCAAGTCATGGTATGATACACTACAGTTTACAATGAAATTTTGATTCAAACCAATAAAAGCAGCCTTGCTTATAATATCATACAACGATAATTTATTGTAATTGACTTTTTTAATAACAAAACAACGAAAATAAAATGTGACGAAATTGGACCGACCGACCGACCGACCGACCGACCGACCTGTAACATCTTGCAAGAATGACATATAATACAAATATTACTCGATAGATGAGAACATTTGCAAAACAAAACGAAGTAATATAATGCGCATAACGATGTACAAAAGTTCCTAATGTAAATAAGTCGAAATAAGTCCTTTAACAGAAGGTCTGAAGTTGATATACATTACAATGTGGAGTTAAGAAGACGCTGCTCACATTTTCCTTCCAACTCATTGCTTGACATTTATGTCACATTTCGGGTCACAAACAACACATCACTTTTCACTGCACTTTTATTTATTTGATGCAGTCTTTATCACATTCAATTGTGCAATTCTTTTTGAATTACGTTTTCTGTGCGTAGACGGTGTTATTTTGAGTTATTAATGATGTGATTAATAATTTCTAATGCAATTCAATAGAAAAAATAGAGATGGACTTGTGTCAAACTGACATAAACTGGAAATTTCTTAGAAGCATCAAAATTTGTTTTTTTGTAAAAGTTCTAAATTTGAAATTCTTGCGGTGAAGAACAGAATCATATAATTCGTACATATTGAAACTCGCTAAAGCATATTTTATAGCCTTATTAAATTAGTTTTTAAATAAAAATATTATCCTATCGTCTTGAAATTCGGCACATAGCTGCGGAAAAATTTACTAAACTTACGTGCAAAAAATCAGCGTTGTATCTTTTAAGATATTCTATAGAGAAGCAAAAGATGAAACATACACACACACAATGGCTATTATTATAGTAGATTATCATCTTTCGTTATTGTATGTGCATGTGAGATTTAGTGACTTTTATATTTTTTATATATCTTGTGTTATTGTATTTTTGTAATTTTTCAATTTATTTCCTGGGTTTTTTGTAGACTTTTTTATGTCTTTATTGTATATACACTTGTGTGGTTTGTGCTCTATAAAAAACTGCATTTTTTAAATAAATATTTTGTGAATGTGTGTGTATTCTTAGTGACATTTTATTTGAACTTGCATTTTTTATATTTGTATTTTATTCTTTGCTTTTTTTATTCAATATTTTTTTATAATATGTCCAGTGAGAGTGAGTATGACAATATTAGCGCTTCCGGAAGTGATACCACAATAAGTGAGGATTGTTCTAATTCATCGGATGAAGATGGCAGCAAAGTTGAAGACGTTTCTTCAAGTTCTCAGGAGTGGGTGGACATTGATGTTGAAGGAGATATTTTGCCACCTCCATTTAAATTTTCTTTATTATCAGGTTTTCATGAAGAAATAAATAATTGTAAGAAGGAATATGAGTTCTTCAATTATTTTTTCGATGAAAACTTGATGCAACTTATTGTGGTTATTCGTAATAATAATTATTCGACATCTTATGTTGAGAACCACTGACTTGCTAAGGGTACGTAAAAGAGTCTTAAATGAGTATATTATGTAAACATTTCGTCAGGTATACGGTTAAAAAGCATTGTCCTTGAGAAATCTTGTGTAAAAAAACCCGATGTTTTTTTGCCCACTTTTTAAAAAGAAACCTGTAGGTAGGGCGGTTAATGTGTGGTATGTATGAAATATTTGTTTTTGAATTAAGGAGGTTCGGCGACGAGCACATCTGGGCCTGTTGCAGTGGTGGGGGGAGCAGGTGCACCTCCTCGTGGCTTTATTTGGCAGGGTGTGCTGGAGTGGATTGAAAAAGGCAAGAACCCCAGCGACCAGCAGAAAACTACCCGGCACGTGCCCTGTCAAGTCTCTACCAGTTGTCGAGATGGCGAGCCTGAACTGTAAGTATTCTTTTTAAAATTATTTTTTCTATAATAAAGTAAATAGCACTTACGTTGTTTTGTTTCTGACACATATCTTAGAAATATTTTTTGTTAAAATTGATTTATTTTACATTACTTTTCATCTTCCAGGAAAGCAGATTCATGGCCGCCTAAATTAATAATGCAGCTGATGCCGAAGCCACTAATTGGCAATATTGGTGGACATTACCTGAAAGATTCCAAATCAGTTGTTTTCCACCCTCAGCAAAATGAAGCTCTGGAATCTCTTACCAAAGTTATGGTTGGAGGCTATGTAAGTATCCACAAATTATATTTGAGAAGAAATACTGTTGGTATTCAGGTTTTATAACCTTACTACCTCCATCCATCGAGAAGCAAATGTGATTACAGTTTTTTTTTTCAGGCTGGTTGTGTCCACTTTTCTCCCGTCTCATCGGCCGCTTGCGACATTAAAGTCCTCATCCTACTTTACACAGCTGAAAAGAAAGTATATCTCGGATTCATACCTAACAACCAGGCCACCTTTGTCGATAGGCTAAAAAAAGTTATTCAACAACAGAAGATGTTCACTAATAAACCCGGACAGGTAAGATCTTACTAGTTCTAACTTATGGACTTCTTCATGACTTGAGTTAGTGATTTAGTTATTTTTATTTTACTAATTGAATTTCTAGGGAAACCCTGGTGCAAGCTTGACGGGGACGGTGCTGCCGGCGCTGCAAGCTGGGCCATCCGCTTCTCAGTCTCAGACTCCACAGACACATCCTGTAAGTATTCTATATGTTAACAGCTGTAGCTTTCTTGGAAATTATTGTCTGATATAATATTTATCTGATATATTATAATAGATACTCAATTTTTTTTTTCTTGAATTGATATTACTTTGTTCTTTTTAAATGAGATATAACTCAAAATAAAGGGGTAGTAATTTAATAATACATATACATTTACACAGTATAATTTTGTTGTAAACAAATGAATAAATGTGCAGGGTAATGTAATGATGTCGCAAAACAACAGCATGGCCATGGGCGCGGGCCAGCTCCCGGTCCAGGGAGCCCCCCAGCTCCAGGCCAAGATGCCGGTAAGGGGGGATGCCTCAAGTCATGCATCCAACCAATATTTTGGCTATTCTAGTTTTCATAGTTTATTATTTTATAGTTTGATTATTATTAGTTGTTGATTATTCAGATTTATTATAAAATAAGTATTTTGCTCATGTCATCTGTATATGTAATATCGAGACTAACAAGTTCACTTTTATTTTGTACATTTGTCGCAGTTCATTGAAAGAATTGCCCTTAATTGTTAGGGCAGAAACAAATTTAGTTGTATTTTGGCTACGCAAATGTAATGTAAAAACTTGATTTTTAAAATTGTAATCATCGTGAATCATTATTTCTCTGTTTTGTAAGCAACTTTTGTACAGAACTATTTCAGGATTGTTGACGGAAAGTTTATATTTAGGTGATTATATTTAGACTACATTATAACATTGCAGTCTAAATGGGTATAAAACTGGTTTAACTGGTTCATTCTGGTCTACCTTTATTTCTGATGGTAGGTCTTAAATGGTTTGAGTGAATATGCTGAGGCTTTTTACATTTATTTGATTATTGTTGTAATTTATTGCAAAACCTCTTAAGTCATGTTTGTGATTTTCTAAAAGGGAACTAAAACATTGTATAACTTCAGATATTTTAATAAGGTGCAGATTATTTTTCAATAGCTTCTTTACTAACTCACAAAATGATCATCACAGTTGTGAGGGGAAAATATACTACAATCAACGATGGTTTTAACAGAATCGTCTCCCAATTTAATAATTATTCAATATAATAAATATATGAAAATTTTTCTGTGAAATAAAATGACAGTCTGATTTTATGTTTTTGAACAAAAGTGATATTTTCTGTATAAAGTAAAATATACAGAATTTGTTTCAAAGGTGATTTTAGTTATTGCATCTGTGGTGTAGAATCAAGTCATGCACGGAGTTTTCTTCCAAGGAGAAGGAGTGTTCTTCCTGTTCTTGACGGATATTGTGTGTCATGAATAAGAAGTGATTGAAGTATTGTATTTCTTGTTATTGTGACTATACTCAATCGTAATGTCACTTGAAATGCACTCGTAGTTTTGTTAATAAACTTGAACTTTGTATTGTAGTTTATTTTTTTACAATGCATGCATATGTAAGTTGTGATAAGGACGTAAATCAAATCATTATAAATTTCCATAGTAAAAAATTGATAATTTTTAAATCTTTAATGCTTCCAATTTAATGTAGGTAATATTTAAGTTGTTATATGCAAAAGTTATTTAATTTGGTTTTAATTTTTGTATGTTTTGGTAATTTGACAAGTAGGCTTGTGGTTTGGGACAGACATATGATTTAAGTATTGTAAAGTATTCAAAACTGTCATTGAAAATACCTGGAGGTATTTTCATTTAAAATGTTTAAATTACTAGTGCATTTTAACTTTTTGTTATAAGGTTTTTTTCACAGTAGTGTTTTTTTAAGTAGTCAGTAGTCATATTTTTGTTTGTGTCCTTCAGGGAATGCAGCAAGCGGGCGCAGCGGGGGTGGGGCGGGGAACCGCGGGTGGCGCAGGAGGTGGCGGAGGCACGGGTGGAGCCCCAGGTCAGCAGCGCCCGCAGTTTGACCACTTGGAAGCAGCCAGGCAGCAAAACCTTGAAAAAATTATGCAGGTAAAATGGAAAAAAGTGCTTCCGAAAATGGTTTCTGGATCTGAGATGAGCTGTATTCTCTATAGATGATAATTTGTCAAAGTAAAAGGTTGGATTTTGTATTATTTTATGTAAGCACACTAAATGCAACCAGTTTAAACGTTGACCATGATAGGTTAGTTGTGGAAAGGCTTACGGAAAGTAAAAAAATAATATTTAAAAGGTATAAAAGATTCTTAAATATAATCTTAGATAGTACTTACCCAATTTGAAAAACCTAAAATTAGTGCTAAATAAACCTATTTATTATGTCCACCTATTATTGTTGTATTTTCAATGCTTGGATCCTTATGGTATTGAGTGAAAAGTCCTCACATATTTTAATAAATTGGCAAGACAAATGGAAATTAGGAAAACATTTTAATAGACTGTCTTGAGCACTTGGAAATGTTTGTGATAGTTATCAACAGTGAGTATTATGGGCTTACAGTTACAACAAACCTTGGAGGCAGCGCAGCAGCAAGAAGCTCAGTACAAGAGCCAGATGGAGATCATGTCCCAGCTCTCTAGTGTCCGGCAGCTGCAGAACAGTCTTCACGTCGCTCAGCAGCAGGAACACCAGTTTAAACAGATGGAGGTCGGTGCACAATACTCTCACAGTGTTATTTTATTAAATAGGAATAGCTTTCATATGACAATAAACAACCCAAAAGACAGTATTTTAACTTATCTAACTTCCAATTCGTGCAAGTCTTGTAAGTGATGCTACCCAATGCTTCATCATATTTAAACCATTTGGCTTAAGAGTTTGCTTAGTGAGTAACCTAGTGGGTTTTTATAAAAAATATCTGTATTGATTTCATTTGAATTCTATTTTTTTTTCATCTTAATTTTATTATTTGAGTTTTATGTAAATAAAGGTCAGCAAAAGTTTACCTTTTACCATTTTTTATTAATTTTACAGCAAGAGCAGCAGAGGAAGCAACTGCAAGCGCAGCTACAGCAGATGGGGAGAGCTGGGGGCGGGCCCAACCAGGGAGGTGGGCCCATGGGGCAGAGTCCTGGCCCCATGGGTCAAGGCGGCGGGCCCGGCTCCATGGGACCGGGGCCGGGGGCCATGGGGCCGGGCCCGGGAGTGGAGATGGGACCTGCCGGCTCGCTCATGGGTGGCGCACCGCAGGGCCCTGGCCCTGCCCAGGGTCCCCAGCAGCAACCTGGACCTCCAGGTACATTTCGTTGTTTATAGTTACAATTTTAGTTTTATGCAGACTAATTATTTTGAGTGATAATTTGAAGAAAATTACAGCCAAAAGGCAGAAAAAGAAGTTTCTTGAAACTTATTTACCGTGAAATCCCCTATCATCTCCCTAAACATAATAAATAACATGTCCTGGCTAAATTACCCTTTATTTTATTGTAGTCTTCAACTAAAAAAACAATAAAATCTGTTGGGTGTTATGTTGCGTTTCTTCGTTCATTCTGGTTTCTAATTCCCGAAGATGTCCACAGTTCCAGGGCCTAACCTAACCAAAACAGAAGAAACCTAGCATAAAATACCCAAGAACCTAATATTAAAACTATATTCTTTTTGTTTTTATTTTTTATGTTTTATGGATATATTAAAATTATTTTATGGTTTTCCTTATTCTCAAAGATTCTTACAAAAAGAAGTAGCTGGTGTGATATATGAGCTTCCCTAATTACTGGACATGATAAGGTGTATACTTTGTAATTCCCAGGCGGGCCGATGGGAGGAGGTCCAGGCAATCGGATGCTGCGACCCGTCATGGGCAGCAACCCTGGCTTGAGGCATCTCTTACAGCAGGTAACTACACAAGTAATATGTGACTAGCTATATTCATAGAGGTTTGATATTAAGTCCTAAATTTAATAAAAACTATTTATTTACACCTCTTAGAATGCTTTAGACTTGAAGGTTTTTTAGGGTGTGTTTTGACTGAATAGAGAGATACAGCTTGAAAATAGAAAATTGGTGCTTTTTCCATAATGTTATCTAAAAAATTGTTAGATTGTCATGTAAAAACTCGTAACATTATTGATTTATTTTTTTTTGTATTTATTAAAAGAGTCATTTGCTAAAGCAGACTTCGGTAAACTTTAACAAGTTTTTAGCTCTAAAATCAAATAATAAAAGTGTCATTAAATAAATACTATAATAAAGTTTTTACATTAAATTTAACTTCATAAAGAGGATATTAAATCGTCATTCATATTCTAAGTTGTCAGAAATTTAAATGTGACTGTAAATTGGAGACTTTCTCAAAGCAATTTTTTATTTGATATTTATTAAAGAAACCCAACATGTTCTCTTTCAAGCAACCTCCCTTTGGTTAAAATGGACCTTTAATATATTTAAGACTCAAAAGATTTTCCATTTTTGTTTTAAAAATGTCAGCAAGTACCTAATAATTTTTTGTAGTCTTTTTTTGGTCTACAAGTATTATATTTAGATAGAGTTTGTCATTGTGATCAATTTTAGAATATTTCATATAAGATTTTCCTTGGCCTCAAATAAACACCATTTAAAAATTTTGTACATAGATTTGTTAAAATTTATAAATTTTTATAAAAAAAAACTATTTACACCAGGAGGTTTATATATATATATGTATATATATATATATACAAACAATATATGGAGAGGTGGTAAGAAAATTGTTTTCATCACCTTATTTAGCTATAAATTAACAATGCTTCTTAAAATATATAATAATATCTACTAACCTAACTGCACTTATATATATAATGGCATGCTCTGCTTGCACCAGCTGTTCAAGTACCCGTAGTCAATGCTGAATTAATCAAGTCATCACTTGAATATAATAACATATCCAACTCTTGGATACAATCTGGTTCTCGTCTGTTGGTGTAAATGAATTGGCATTTAAATTTTGATTTTTTTAATGTTTATTTCAAACTGATTATGATACATATTATCTTTCAAAAAATAATTTTGCTAAGCGGAGCTAAACATATTTCAATTAATTTTTATTCATAGTAATTATGGACACCTCACTAGGTAGTGATTTATAGACGGCTTATTGTAAAACGAGGAGTTATTAGAGTTGTATTATTTATTTTTAGATATTGTAAATGAAGAAGTTTGAGTAGAATTGGCATCATTTGTTGTTTCCTTCCATAGCAAGTACGAGCGAGAGGTCGCCCGCCGGCTCCCCTGTCCATGCGGCCTCCCAACCAACACATGTAACAATAACCGATCTACCCAAGCGACTAAGCCAACATTCCGATTTACTTGTTCTCAAGTTTTTTCTGAACTTAGATTTGAATAGCCGATAAGCTCAAGATAGTAAATAGAGTTCATTTTCTCTGAAGGCACATAAAATTATTATACTTCAATGTGAGTATCACGTAGGTAAATAGTACATATGCAGTCATTCCAGTTATTTTAGTAAGAATACATATTTTTATAGGATCTGTGTCTATTGGAATGAATATTCTGGAATATTTTAGACAAATAGGTCTTATTATTTTAAGACATTAGATTACTTGTAAATACTATGTTATGTTTGTAATTAATTAACAAACTATCTTCTAATATATATTTAAATGTAAATATATTATGATTGTGTATTGAGTAATTGATACGCAGCAAAATTTAAGTATTTAATCTTGTGATCGAGCTCAGTATTGTGGAACAAAGGGTGGGAAATGATACGTCAGTGAAGCTATTGTGTCACTTTCGATGTTTCCTTTTCTACATTGAAATTTAATTAATAATAGTAATGATATTTTTGATAGGCTACAAAAAGATAGCCAACGATCTATAATCTGCAAAGGCTTCATGAAATATAAATTATTTATTTAAAATGCTGATTGCAGAGTATGATCTCGATCTGTCTGAACTCAGGTGCCATAGAAAAGTTATATTTTGCCGGGAAATACAAAGAATCAAGTTTTGTGCATGTCAATGGGGTTGGAAAAAAGGGAATATATCACTGTATATATGCTGCTTTTTCAATTATTTCTGTTCCTTGAAACTAAAATTATACAAATAGAATGAGAGAGGAAAACTGAATATAACCCAAAAGTCCATCAAAAGGGCTTCCTGACCCTCCCGCGGTACAAGCTTGAGCTGAGGCTGCAGCTGCGGGTCCCTTGTCCCTGTTTGCATCGCCTTGAATGCATATGTAATGATTGTACATAACACCTAAAATTGCTTCATTCGCCTTGTTTCTTTGCTCTTACTGTCTAACAAAATTGTATATGTAACAATAAAAAAATACATAAATAACACTGCTTTTTTCTTTCTTTTGCTATTCTGCCTGCAAGCCTGTATTTTTTATTAGAACGTAGTTCCGTTTAGTGATACGGTTTTAAAAGCAACAGCAAAAACTACCTAAATAATATGAAATAATTAGATATTGTATAGAAATTCTCTCAATTTTCAAAAATATAACCGAGTGTGTTTCTAACAAAGCTTTAAAGCATGATAATATTGTCCTTCATTAAGATTTCTTACAACTTCCTATAGTAATATTTATATTAGTTAAAAAAATCTTAATAACTGGTTTGTTCTTCCGGTTTACATTTTTTTAAAATATAAACCAAACTTGTTCAAACAAAATTTGTATTTTCATAATCAGGTTCAGTTTCTACAAATGCTCTATACTCTAAGCTTATCTGTGATATGTTATCCGTATAAGCAGAAAAGTAACACATCATAATCATATGGAAAAATAAAATAAAATTAGTTGTATACTTTTAAAAATTACGTCATAGTACAGTTAAAAATATTTTCGTCGATTTTGTGATTTATTTTTTTCTGCTTTTGTGGATTGCATGTTTCAGGTATATTGAACAAATAATAAGATCTCTACAAATAAATCTGGGAAATTGGTTCAATATGTGACATTGATGACAATCTTCTCTCAATATTTCATGCATATTGTGCATACACTTCATAAGAACTTAGTGTTAATCATTTTGGAAGTCCCGAAGAAGTGTAGCTGTTACGTGCACAAAATGTTTGGAGAAATTCATACATCGAAAGTCAGTTGTGGAATTTATATGCTATAAAATCATCGATTCTACTTATTGACAATAAAATCTATATTTTATTCTACTTTCAACTCAAGAATGTCAACTTATTTGGTGAAACCAGCAAAGTTTTGTTTCAATTGTTAATACAAAAATCTTTTTTTAATAATTTATATTGCATATCAAGTATTATATGGTAACTTATACTTAATATCTTTTTCTATGAGATGAGCTCAGTCAGATTTTTACTTGACCATCAAATAACAGCATTTTAGACTAATTACCATACTAAGCATTGCTATAGTGTTTACATTGTTTTATATGCTTTTGGTAAGAACTGTATATATCTATTTATGTCTTACTCAACGGCTGTTTTTCAAAAGTCTAACCCGAGTACTGTGATGAATGGTGGACAGAATTGCAACATAAGAATGAAACTACAGTTAGATGTTTGTTGGTTTGATCAGCAGCCTCAATACCGCGCTGGGGCCAGCCTGGGGGTGTCGAGACCTTCCGCTCCGACTCAGTCTTCCCAGCAGTTTGACGACAGCTCCTTTGATCTATTTTAAAACTGCAACCTTACTAATATGATTATCTAGAACTATTCCTTTTATTTCTAAGTAGCTATAAATTATATAAATTTATTCTTCTAATGCCAAAGACTTTTCGGCAGAAGAGCTTCCATGAAAAGGTTTTTTGTGTTGTAACTAGGGTTTCTGATTTTCTATAATTTTAAATTACATCGTCTTCTAAGAATTGGCATGCAGGAATTGTATACATTTTACAATTGTACTTGAATAAATTTAATGTAATTTATAATAGAAAAAAATTTTATTTAACAAAATTAATTATGAATTAAATTTAATGAATTGCTTAAATTTGATTAATAATCAATTTAAAGTTTTTTTTATTGTTGGTACCTTTTATTTATATAAAAAGTCAGTTTTATAAGCAAGATTGACCGAGAGAACTGAACTGGATTCCCGTGTTCAGAAATTTTTTCTTGAGAAAATAAAAAATCCTTGAAAATACAATACAGAGACCCTAATCGCAATACATTTTTTGTGCTGTACTGCAATATAAATAGAAAATAAATTTACTAAACATGGATTTTTATATAAAATTATGTATCTTTAGTAAAATGTATGTGATTTTTAACTGATGGTACTAATAGAAGAATTGTGAAAAATTCTATTATATCCCATGAGTTATTGCCTCGGAGACATTAGCGATCAAAAATATGGTCACCCAAATGTTTTTTTTTTAACCATTTTTATATGAAACATAATTTATTAGTGCATATTTTATTGAAAGTATCAAATACAATGAAGACATGAATCGATTGATATACCTATTATGAATTTATGAAAAAAATAAATTATAGTGACGGAAGAGTTGTTTCATTACAATCTTCTTGTGGAATAAGCAGTTTTTAGTCGAGGGTTTGTATTTCTCAATTTTAAAGGTTGGAATATGTTAGTTAAAGCTATAAAGTGTAGTGGGACTTGTGTTTGAAATTTTGTAGGGTTAAACGTCATATTTGTTTTTATGATTTGTACTTTAGAAAAAAATAAGGTACCAGCATAATATCTGTTAACTTATTTTTTTCTTAGAGGTCGAAAAATCTTCTTTTACAACTTTAAGTACTAGAATTTTAAATTTTACATATTGTAATGGTAAATAAAAGGAATTTACATTAACCGGAACAAGTAGACAGAATGCAGAGACTTTAAAATTCTTATTGCACCCAACATAAATCTTGTTAACTCTAAGAAGTAACTACGCTTGCACCCGGAAGACTGAAACACTTAAATGATATTCTGTAAAAAACAATCTTCAAGAAATATAACCTAATTTTTTTTTTCATTTTTATATCAAAGTTATCCAAGCAAGTATATAACTGTAAAAAAATTCATGAATGTGGAATTTTAAAGAGACTAGAGAGAATACAATACAGAAACTACAAGCTTGAAATTAGATGTTTTATTTACAGTAGTATTTGACGGTCTAATTATATGCCAAATCAATATGATTAAGTACACGGAAAACACACAATAATAATTGAAAATACAATTCACACAAAATGATTATTAAAATTGTAAAAGAATGTACATTCTACATATAAAAATAATTTAT
This sequence comes from Atopsyche davidsoni, assembly GCA_022113835.1. Classification (NCBI taxonomy): domain Eukaryota; kingdom Metazoa; phylum Arthropoda; class Insecta; order Trichoptera; family Hydrobiosidae; genus Atopsyche; species Atopsyche davidsoni. The sequence continues at coordinate 6,620,612 of JAILWY010000021.1, forward strand.
GAAAGATAAACAATTTTCTTGCATAATGTAACTTGAATAGTGACAAATTAATTAAAAAATAATCAAGAACAAATAAAGTACTAGATATCCTTATCTCTTTCTTATTATTGGAATTTACTTGCTGGCAGCTAATAATATGAAGCTATTGATGTTTATTAGCAATTTGATTAAATTTTTTTAGAAAATATTAATTTGTAAAGTACTTTCAACAAGTAACTATTGTAAATCTATATAGATAAAGAAACTTATAGAGTAAAGACTAACCTTCCATTAGTTATTATCTCACTAGTTTCCGTTAAAGTTATTTGAGTAATTTTATTATTAATTTTTCCTAATTGCGTTAGCGAAAGCAACAGTTTTCATAAATGAGTGATGATATGGTAAAACATATGAACTACTTGAAATTAATCACAAAAATATTACAGCAGGTGTTTATCCGTCTGTTGGTGTCGAATAAAAAATATACATCTACAAAACAATATTTCTAATTTAGTGATTTTATTAATACATTGAAATGTAATGCTTCACCTCACAAGTTATGTGTATGATATTTTTTTTACTTATTTTTAAATATTTTATGAAAATAAAACATGATTTCATTATGTCAATATGCACAGCAAAAGTAATTCTCTATAATTATGTATATATAAAAGGCAACATTATTTTTTATAATCTATACTATAAGCAAGTTCGGTTGCTTACAATGTAAACGTCGGTGTCACATTTCATTATACACGTACAGATATGATTGCATAATTATTTCACCTGTGGTCGAGTTTGTGGGACAGAGCCGACATTATCCTCAACAATCGAGGGGCACCGTACGAATGACTCCGGTGGTAGTTACTGCACTATCCACAACATTATGTATTTCAGCTGCAATGTTAAATTCCGGATAAATAAAAGATATATTGAAATATCTTTATTATCGACGTATAAGTTTAAAGCTGAAATTGAATTAGTAATTACATTTATGTTCCTCTATTACACAAAATATATTTTATTATAAAATATAAAGCAGAATCATAAATGCATGGATATAAACATGTATTTTTACGATTGAATTGTTATAAAGTTAAAATTGACTACAAATATTTTATGACTATTCAATTCTTTTTTTTAATGGAAATTGCAGTGATTTCTAATTATATACATGTATATATATATATATATATATATATATATATTATATGTATATATATATTATTATACAGTATTATAAAGTAGAAGTGATGGGCACCATAAGCTTAACACCGGCAGCAACTGTGAGTGTACGGTCTCGGATTCAAGTCTACCATAAATGCATGAGTCCGTACTTACAATTTCTTAAATAACACACCAGTATTATTATCTTTGACTAAAATAATAAAAAATAAAGGCAATATGTATATAATTTATATATGGTATGGATCATAATCATTACACCATACAAATTGTTTTTCGTGATAAAAATTTGATGTAGAGAATTCAACGCATATATTATGATCAGTTTGATATGAATAAAAATCAAATTATATGATTTATGCATAGGATATATATATATATATATATATATATATATATATATATTAAGATATTAAGTAAACTTGCTTATTTACATCTGTTCTTCATTTCATATATACAGCTGAATTTTTATTTTAGTAAAAAAATATCATTACAGGATCAATTATTAAATTTCATTATTTAGGGTAATTGTATAAAAAATACGAAATAGCAAAAAGGAAAAATCTCATTGCAACGACATAACAATAATGAAAAAAACAAAATTCCTTAAAGCCTTTTATATAAATAAGCATGTCAATAGATAATGGCATAGTTAATTTCAATTGAAAACCGGAACTAGATGATAGTCATCAAATTGAAATACCAGGGCTCTCATTGATCAAAGCTCCCTCACGAACGTGAATTTAAGTATAATACTGTTAACGCACAGGCTTTTTCTAAAAATAAAACTGAAAAATCGCTTGATATGAAACATGGAATGTATTTCATGCCAAAACCTAATATTAGTGATTAATCAAAATTTACCATATTACAAAAATAGATGGAATGTATTTGATAGATAGTAAAACCAGTAATAATTGGGGTGTGGCTCCAATAAGACTAGAACGAAGGCTTCATTTCTAAGGAAATATGGTAGCATGTACACAGAACTCTACATATGCCGTAGTGAAGGCAAACAAATATTACAAATTGAAATGCTCCTTCCTTGTAGTCCTTGTCGTTCTTTACAAAGTAATTGTTGACTTAAGGTATAGCATTAAATACCATATATATTTGTTATATTTATAATCTAAATCATATTTGAGCACTATATGTGTGCAACTACATCTTGTTATATAGAATCATGACAAAATACTTAAAAATTTTACATAATATTTTAATGTTAAACTTGAATTATAATGCAGATTATATGAGGAAATAAATAATTAGAAAATTCAACCCATAATAATGAAACACTACATTTGTGCCGACAACCGTTAGATTTGTAGTTATATATTGAATGTGACACGAAAAGGTCACAAGAGAAAAAACTAAAAAAAAACTGTGACACAAATACATAAGAAGTGATGCTAAGCAGCACCACGTGCGTAGGGACTAGAGTTGTTTCCTTAAGGTGAAAATTTATCTACAAAGAAATGATATTGACACACGCAGCCAAGAGCACTCAGATAAAAACTTATGAGGACTTTTAAAGAACTTATTTACGAATATTTATCACAAAAATTTAGTGGTTATTTTTAAATAATTCGAAGGCAATGAAAAATTCAATTTTGAGCAAAGTTGATATTCGCTGGGCGTGTCTGTACAAATAATTTATTGATAATATAAAATCAAGTTTGTGAATAATACAGAGTATAATACAAAATAAATTAAGGTGAGTGTTGATTAAATATCGTTTCGTAAACACAAATGTTATTGTTTATTTACAAAGTCAGGAAGGGTGTGAAATACATTAATTCTCAAAGACAATGGAATGTTTAAAATAATCGTACAAGAGATTGCACGCATGTTTAACATATAAAATACATTTATGATAAAGTATTCCTAGTTAGAGATGAAATAAAAGTAATACTCGATGATACTTTTGATGGCAACCTTCAATTATTAAATTAACAAAGGTTTAATATAAGCACTAAGATACATTAAATTAATATACTTTGACAATTATCAAAAAATATTAAAGAATTTTAAGATTAATTAAAAGCTAATTAACATTAAGAAAAATATATTAAGGAAATCTATAAAAAATGTTTTTTCATTTCGTTGATTTTAAAATATTTTTTTATTATAATGTTACATTAAGGACTCATCGGCCAATTTTTAAGGAAATACCAAAAGTTTTGTTGCTTGTGAATTGTAATGAAAACGGAAAGTGATTGTAGACTTAGCCCCCTTCCCTTTTCCCCGCTCACTAAAGCTATTATTCATTAAAATTGTAAAAAATAATTATATTGTAAAGATTTTCAATACATTTTAAATATTATCAGACATCAGATTCAAGATTCAATACACTAAAAAGCATACCATCAAGAAAAATGGTAGAAACTCTTATGATATACATAATTTATGCTTAATAAAACTAATTATGGAAATGTTCAAGAAGAAAAATTTTAATGGAATATATCCGTATAAGTTGACATTTATCAAATCTATTTTAATCAGAAAATCATTTCATTTATATTTTATACAGGTATATCACCACCATAGATTATTGAAATATGATACGCGGATTATGCATTCCTATTCATTATAATTTACAATTCTCAGTAAAAACTACAAAGATATTTATCATTAGCCGAATGTGGCAGAATATTAACTTATTTCCATCCATTAAATATTGCTGATTGTTACCAATAAGACATATCCAAAGAAATCTTTGAACGAGAAAACTGTCATTTTAAGATTTATCGAATGAGCTGACGAGGAGAAAGACCTTCTTGGCTCACATGTCGACATGAAACCCGCCAGCGGGAGAGCCAACGGGACACTGAACAGCTACAGGTTTTATCGTAAAAATTTTAAGCAAATAACTTGCCAGAGTCGATTATAGTCTATGCGATGACTTCGCCTACAGATTTATTTGCTTTATGACTTGTCAGAATATTAATAATATTTAGGTCAAGGCTGTCCAATCTCGGAACCGTGGGTAAGTCACTTTTGACCTCAGGCGGTTGGCCCTCGGCATTTTACAAATTTCAAAATATTCACAAACGTACTACAAAACACGTACGCTCGACTACAATAATTACTCTAAAGTTTACAATACAAAATACTTTGCTTAAAATGAAAGCTGCATTATACACTAATTGAAATTATAAATAAAACATTAGAGAATGTTATAAAAAGAATGTAAAAAATGGTATCAGGTAATATAGGATGCACAGTCGCTCAGGAGTGGCGTACGAAAGGCGCCATGAGCGAGGCCAGCTGTGGCGACGCGGGCGGGGGTCACACGCGCGTCACACAGCGCTCCAGCTTCAGCAGCTCAGCCTGCATGCCTGCGCGTAGTTCTACCTCCCGTGCCAGCTTCACCTGTAACGCCATTATCGAGGTCCGGAACCTCTCTTCTTGAGCCTCCACTAGCTTCTCCAAGTTGGCCACCTGAAATGTTATTTATTAGTATTATCATTTTGGTAGGACTGAGATTTCTGTATTACTGAGAATTTTTCGCATAAGATATGAAAGTTCACATATAAATCTATTATTGAATACTTATTATAATTCTTCCCTCTGGGTTATCAGGTCAAACTAAGCACAAGGAATTTGATTATTGGATTACGAGTCGATAACTGCAATTAGTAGACTTACCCTTTCATTCAACTGTGCAATGAGAAGTTGCTCAGGTGTCTCGTTGGAATGCAATGTATCATCTGAAACAATATTAGATATTTCACTTGTAGAGCAAAAATTATTATTTTATACAATAATTGAAGGAAAAATTGACATTTATAATTAAAAAAACATTAGTATGTTCATTGGTAGTTATAATGCCTAAAAATTAAAACTAATTAGCCATTGCCTATATTGGAATCAATTTATAAGGTAAATATTAGTTTAGTTAAAAAAAATTGAGAAGTCAATTTTATTGTAAAAAACAATGTTAATACAAAAAATATATATAAAAATAAAACAAAGTACCGTTTGTTTTGATGAAGTTGGATATTTCCTTCTCATTCCGGGGTGAAGCAGAGTTCATGTCGTTGACAGCAGTCTTGATAATAGGTAGCGATGACTGGTCAGACACAGCGGTGGTAGAGTGGCGAGAGACAGGAGTGAGTGGGGAGTAAGGGGAGGTGGAGGAGAGGGGTCGCAGCACAGGCACGGGCTGGGGGGAGGTTGGTGCGGTTGTCAGGCGAAGAACTACACTGGCAGAACTGGAGATGGAGGTTCGTAGCTCGTTTGCCGAGGTTTTGGTGTTGGTTTCGTGGTGTGAAGCTCTGGAAGCTATGGAAGACATCGACTTGGACAAGTCAGGTGGATTTTCAACTTGTGCATGGACCTTGAAAAAATTAATTAAAGAAATTATTTTTAGTATTAAATACAGCATAGTTTTCTTGTAAATTTGATTCATCACCCATATTTAGAATAAACACATTGACTCTTTTCCTGCTTTAAGTTAACACAAATAAAATAGAAAGTAAGTAATAATAACCTCTTCTGATGTATCGATTTGGATAGTTTTGGTCGATATAGCCGTCATGCTTTGTGACATTTCCAATGGATTGAGAGAGTCCTTGTCTGTGTCGGCATTAGACTCGAGGATCTTGTCTGTACTGCCAGAGAGGCGCTGTGGAGGTTCAGTCTTGTCGCTGCAGTCCGTGGTGGCAATGGTCTTGGATCGTCCCAGCTCTGCTATGGGAGAAGTCTTTTTGGCTTGGTTCAGTTTCAGCTCGTCCATCCACGGTGCCTTGTGCTTCTCCCATTCTCTTGCCTTAGGCTTCACCACTTCATTTTCGAGTGCAGTTTCTGAAGTAAATTGAACAATTAATTATTTACAATTGTACTGAAAAAAGGGTAAGAGTAGCAGTAAACTTCAGATAGAACAGATAAAATCTAGTCTAAAGGCTTGGTGAGCTGCAGAAAATGGAAGTACTCCAAGAGCTTAAGTTCAGCGTCAGTATACATTTACAGAGATTTCACAAATATTGTCAAACCGAAAAGTAAAAAAAACCAAGAAACAGTGGTCAAAAAAGTGCCAGGTTACAAAAGTTAGGCCAGGGTTTGAATCCCACTGTCTTGTTAAGTCATGTGTGAATAGAATTGTTTAACCATAATTGTGTTTGTGAGTCGTTTGTTGCAATTTACCAGAGATATCCAATCTACAAAGCTACCTATATTTTTAGGAAAAAAATGTGTTCTACCAATATAAAACTTGTATGTATTAAGACTTATTTAATGACTTTTAAAACGGTAAATGCTAGAAAATTATCGGTGTTGGTTATTCATTTCAGACAAGGACCTGACAGAAGACATTAGAACAAGATTACGTTACCTGCAGTCACAGGATGTGGAGTGCTGCCATTGGTGAGGGGGAGGTCATCCCTCAAGGCTTGGCTCGGGGGACGGCGCCTTGGAGCTTTTACTCTGAAATAACCACAATGTATGAAATATTGGATCTTCTTCATCATTGCAATCTTACAAATAAGTAGCATGTTTATTACCTGCCAGCGCGGGGGTCATTGAGCATGGAGGATCTTTCGATCTGGTCGAAGCCATCACTGGGGGCGTCCAAAGGGGGCAGGGGGCTGCAGGGCGCAGGGGGAGGCGACGAAGAGGCAGCTACAAGGACAGGCTCGCCGCCGCCTCGACTGTGAGTTGCACCGTCAGTGGAATCGCCCATATTTTGTCCAGTTAGTCTGCAAAGGTCAAAATAAAAACAATAAATTAACTAAAAATAATATGAGTGTATGCATTATATTGTGTTTGTAAAATGGTGAGATTCATTATTACAGATAAAACCCTGATCTTACCTGTGTTTGAGTCCACTGAACATGGCTGCTACGGGTGATGTTGCTTTTTTAGCAGGAACTGGCGGTTTTATTCCACCATCTACTTCTAGTGATCTAAGTGAAGATTAAAAAATAAAATAATCAATATTTATTATTTACAAAGCAAACAATAGCTACTTAAATGTGGTAAAGAATTTTAACCTGCGAGGTTTGTGATCTGAGTCAGGTTCGAGTAATCTACGTTTGTTTGTGTCAGAAGCGGTGTCAGATGCATCTAGAGATTTTTTTGCCTTTTGAACATCATTGGAGTTTCCATCTGTCACCTCTAAGGATTTCCGCACTGAAGCGACATTGTCATGTCCACCACTACCAATACTGAAAATTGAGACGATTGAAGATTATGATGATCAATTTTAAATAGTATAAAAATATACTTTTGCAAAAGCGACAGTCTGTAAACTTTGGGTAAATATATAAACATTTATAGATCGAATTTTCCATCAATAATTTCATATTGATAAGATAAAAATGTCTCTGTATAATGAAATGTACAGAGCAGAATTGAAATAAATTTATCAATAATAGATAATGCCTTCAAGGACGGCAAGTTTGAAAAAAATTGTATTTACTCCATGCATAAACAATATTAAAAAAAAAAGTTTTACGAGTACACATATATTAAGAAGACACTTGCACAAATTTGCATAAAGTTATGAAATACCTCGAGCGAGAAGATGTTGAATCTTTCCTGTTCATAGACACAGGCTGGCTTTTATTTTGGTGATTGCTGGATAGATTTTTCGAAGGCCTCCCTGGCTTTTTAGTGTTGGTATCTCCAGGAGAAACTGTCCCTGTGAAATTATACACAGTTCACAAAATTACAATCACTGTAGAGAGAAATAAAATACAAAGCTTCACGAGCAATCTAAAGCGAACAAAGTGCTAGAGCGTTCTACAAAATATACAGGGAGTGCAAAATTACTTGTGAATGATAAACTTTGTAATCGCTTTTTTTGTACAATCACACCACACAGAAGTTGTTCAGTTGACAGTTAGAAAGAGTCGTTGTCGGGTTCATGCATGGCGAATGGTCATTTTGATAAAGCTGTATTAGGAGAGGTTAGTCAGAACAGATAGTGAAAATGATACTTAATCAGTGTCATTAAAGTTTGACAGAAAAGATAAGATAAACCTTACCTGAATAAGCAATTATTATGGAAAAATGTACAGATGGATTTTTGTTTCACATATGCAAAACAAATATTATAGTATTTAAATTTAAAAAAATGCTAGTATTTTATTGTATTGATATTATTTAATGGCAGATTTCAGGTCTGAATAGCACAAATCAATTGTGGTAACCAATTTAATTACTTTGGGTGGGTAAACCATTACCCTTTAGAATATGTACATCAGCCATTTGTTTTAAAAAAAGGAGATATTCAGACATGCCCTAAAGTTACCTAATGAAAACGTTACTAATGACCAGTTATATATTTTTAAAGCAAGATTATATTTCATTGCATCAATGTTAGGTATAACAGATTTCTTTGAGAGTTCAATGAGAGTTAGGTTGGATATTTATTTTGATCTAACGATTTGAGTACCACAAGAAAGGCTGGAATATAACCTGGTAAGACTGTGGAAGGCAGCACAGTGACAAAGTTGTCAGGGAAGAGACCAATGCGGCCTCTCAGCTCTCCGCGCCACCAGCCCTGGTCCGGCACATCACGCGTAACGATGGTCACCGTGTCACCCTCTGCCAGTGTCAGCTCATCCGCGTTGGCTGCCGTGTATGGGAACAGCACGCGACATTGCTCGCGAACTATGCAACATCCATGCATGTCATCATTGGTCATTTATGTTAATAATTTAAGTCTTAATCACAAGGTTCATTACCAGAAAACAAAAGAATTCCCAGCTATATTTTCTATCAATGAATAACTAGCATTTACCACCAACGGGCACTCACTTTGTCTAAGTGAATTATGAAAAATAAATATGTTTAAATATATCTTCTCTGCTTAATACCATAACTTTTTCTTTCTAGCTCTCATTGTGCGTGATTTTCAGCAATAATCCGATGTCAGATATAAAACTAATACTGCAAATATTAATAGCCAATAATAAATTGAATATTAAATGATCTGATCTATATTTTATTGCTGTAATATTTATTTTTGTAGTTACTTGCATATCTTTGTAATTTTTATTGGCTTCTAGACTGACTAATGCATGTGGATTTCTCTATTGTTATTTATGAAGACTGTCTTGCACTTGTATGCAGCCTACCACTGATATGCAACTGTATTCATTCATTTTTATGTACCCAAGTTCTTCTAAAAAATCCCCTTTCCATTTATATACCTTCTACAAATAAGAATTATCAGTTGCAAAACATTACAAAAGGATGTATTTATCTCTCTTGCGATAATATATAAGCGATAAAAATTTCTATTGCATCAGAAAAAACCCATTTATATAGAAATTTCAGTTGAGATTCTACAAATTAAAACAACACTTCTATCTGTTGTGTCAAAATGTATATGTATTAAATGTTTATGTATTAAAATAACTAAACAGTAATTACTGTCTACATAGTAACAGAAAACGCGTGGGTAAAGCCCTTCTTGACAAATTATTTATATTGCTAGCTCCGCTCAAGATGATAAATTAAAATTACAATGATTCCATAAAAACTATTAAACTGTCAATTGTAGAAATGCACCGATTTAAAGGGATAGATAAGATGGCAAAGGTAAAATAATAGTTAAAATGAGATTACTTGATGGCCCAATAAAACCCTTCACAGTTTTGAAATGAATATGAGTATTGGTAGTTATTGAGGTTGACTAGATGTAGTAGCTATTGACAAATACAAACCTGGTTTGGGGGGTAACGTGGGCGGTGGTACTGGTGTGGGGTCAAGAGAGACCACAAAGTTAGAGGGAAATACGCCTCGCAGGCTGCCCCGTTGACCACGCCACCAGCCCTCCTCTTCCTCCCCTAAGACCTGAATGATGTCTCCGACGGCGAGGCTCAGCTCATCAGGGTTGGCCTGCTGGTAACTGAACTGCGCGCGGCAGTAGCGTGGCGCTGAATTTCTGGAAATTAATAAAACACAAAAATTAAATAAGTAAGACACCAGGCAAATTGAATGATATTAATTTTTTTATTACATTTTATAGTATGTATATTTCTCTCGTAGTTTTGCATACATTTTGTTGAAAGCTTACAATTTCTTGGAAATGCTACTATATTTTACGTAAGTTTGGATTGCTAATGCTAGTTTTATGAATTTACTACACGAAAGATATTGGAAATATCATGTTCAAGCATTACATCAAACTGCAATGCAAAACAAGCCATGTTTATCACTGTGAACTTGGACAAATATCAATATGAGTATAAATAAAAACAACATCGTATAAACAGGCCCTGTCTCAGAGGCTCTTAAGCATAAACAATATTTAATAAAATTCTTAAGAGAAAATATTTGATAAAATGGAAAAACAACATTTTATAAAATATTTTAAGGTGTGTGCCTGAGTTAGTGTAAATTCAGATGATATGTAAACCACTAGTGTTTGTGGAAAACTTAGTTCTTTTATCCGATAAAAAACATAAAAATTACAGAATGATTTATTGTAAATACTTCCTTGACTTGCATATAGGTAAGGATTGTAAATTATGATTTTTAAAAAAAATTATTGAGTGCCTTTCCACTAATACATAACATTGCGGTCAACAGATATTCAAACATCTGAGTCATATCACAGGAAGTTGATATCACTTAAGGGTCAACATTAACTTCATTTAAATTAATGGCAAAACTTCAAATAGATATAAAATTTGATAAAGGCATATCATATCTGATATACTATAGTTTATCATCCCATTTTGCAATAATAGTGGTATAAGTGATTGCGAGTGCTAACCTTGTGGCATCATTGGTATTATCATAAGAAGTTTTGATGATGCGCACAAAATTGTCGGGGAAGAGCCCCGTGCGTCCGCGCAGCTCCCCCTTCCACCAACCGCCTGGGCGGCGCTCCACGGAGCGCAGGACATCTCCTGGCCGTAGCGACAGCTCATCTTCCTCCACTGCTGTGTATGCGTGCTCTGCTACCACATCCACTTAAATGTAACAAAACATATTCATGCTTTTAAATAAGGGATTGCAGTGTCATATTAGGTATAATTTTTGTAAAAAAAGTTTTTAATAAAGCATCCCAACAACCTGAAGAAATCAGTAGTCACTATAACTGTATACAATTTGTATCCCATTAACATGAGCTCAGCTCACAGTGTGAAAAGAAGGACAAGACCAAAGTGTATGAGATTTATCCTATAAAGAGCTAGAGGAAAAATCACTAAATGTCTAGCTTCCGTAGTTACAAGTTTTAGGCATGCCAGCACACAACGGTTAAGCCATGAGTCAAGTTTTTCAATCAAACCAGAAAACAGGATGGCTGTTGGAAATGTTGACAGAATAATTAAAAAAAAAATAATCATTCAAAGATATATTTGGCTGTTGCTCATTTTTTATAATTTATTTTAATGGATTGCTATTGTATGTCTCCTAGATTAACTCACAAGCTGTTAGGAATATAACTGTTTTATAATACTCAACACTCACAGAGTTATCTTTACTTCTAGATTTTTCAGTATGGAAATATGTTAAAACGTTTTCTTTAGGACGATAATTCATATTGATATTTCTATCTATTAGTATTTTAAACATTAAAAATATGAAAACACTCTAAAAACTTCTATGAGATCTTTTTATAATGTAGCATTAATAGTGTGATGTGATAATATAATAAAAAAATGGACAATGAATTTACTATTCATTGTTATAAATAGAATATTTGAACATGCATAACAAGCAAGCATCATTTGGATCGTCACGCTCATTCTCACTCTGAAAATGTGCCATCACTTTTCCTTTTCAATATCAATAAGATACTAAGATTTTATGTGCAATCAGTACAATGCAATTATTGATTAACATTATCTCTATAAATAATTTTAAAAATTTGTAAAGACAGATTATTTAATATTGGGTAAAGATTGAATAAACAAGAATAGAAGGATCACAAATATATTGTTTAGTTTGAGTATCATAGCATTGAATACCAAAAGCAGGCCAGTGTTGAAGTGAATTATAACTCTGTTACTAATTTAATTTTTAAAACTTACTCTCAATTATCAAGACTCGTTCGAAACACACAGTTTGATATAGCTTGATGATTTAAACGAAATCACAATGAAACACTTATACTGAGAACCAAAAGCATATTTACTTTGGTTATTATGTCTAGGGTGTTTTTCATATTTTAAATAATTGTACATCTCCTTGGCAGAAATCATATAAATGACTAATGATTTATATTGTGAAGTATAAAATGAAAACAGCCTTATCTGATAACACTTCTCAAATATGATTAATTATTGGCCATGTTTCGTATCGGAAGAAAATAAATAATATGCAGGGGCAATGAAAATGCAATTTTTTTTAACTATGAGGATGTAGCAAAATCGTTACACAATATACTATTGAGAATGTGAAATAAGAGTGATGTATGCTAATTATTACAAATAGTTACAGCTTATGAGTAATACTAACAACAAAAAGTTAAGTACAATTAATTAGTATGAAACTTGATGCTAATTCGAGATCATATACAAAATTATTACATGGGATAGCTTGTATCTGAATATGCATTAAAAGAGGTTATGTTCTAATACACTAATAGATTAGGACTAAAAGAAACAATAAAAAGGTAATACAATAAAATATCAAGAGGAAGAAGGAGGAATTGTGTGTGTTTTTAAGGTTGGGAAAGAATAGTTAGATATCCAATAAGAAATTTGGAGTTATGATAGTAAAAGGTTAGTTTTGCAATAGCTTACTGAAGAGAGAAAAAACCTGAAAATATGTACAGAATGATATATAAAACGAGGAAACAATTGAAGTACATTAGTTTTGAAGATAATCAGTAACGCTTTTACTTAAATAACGTATTAAATGTGTATAATACTTAGTTGAGCATTTGGCTTGACAGTTCACGCGAATTCTTGATGTCTTCAAATTTGCTCAGTATTTAAGTTATTTAATATTGTATGTCGGATCATATTATTGAGACTGTAATTAATAACAATAAAGATTGTAAATATCCTTATTTGTTGTATTTTTAAAATAAAAAATGAAGTCACAATACAGAGAGATTGGTGATCAAATTGAATATTGTGTTTATAATTTATTTGATACGAGTAGTTGTGTTTATGATGCTCGGCGTATATTTCATAACCAGTTAATTCGGTTTTAGAGAAGAGTGATGTCAAGCCTAGCACCTGAGGCAAGATATAAGTGATGGCATCAACTTATGAGTCACTTGACATACAGGAAGATTTGCATCGCAAAACTTCACACCGCCTTTTCTCAGTTGGACTTTCGGTGGTTGTCATACTTATATTTATGGGATGCGGTTTACAGGAGATATATTATATTTAGGGTTGTGTAAAAAGGTTATGTTAGTAATAGGGGCGTGGGTACGTCAGCTTCGTGTCAAAATGTACAGTTATCCATAACAAACAAAACCGTGTATATTTGACAACTGTACTTACCCAATTGATTCATAGCGGCGTTATCCATTAAAACTTTGATCTTATTTACATTTAGTATTTGGCACAGAACTATGACACTTTCTCAAACTCATCGATGTACTATCCGGCAATTCATGTTTTTATCGCGTAAATTTTAACAGATCACTACCAGCGTGAGCGTACCGCTCTACCATTTTCGATTTCCTATGACCTACCAACACCGATTTATATATCTGTCTCCGTTTTTCTCATGCGGAAGACCTTTTTGCAAGAGCGAACTGAAGATATTAATATCTACTTTCCTGTTTTCTAAACGCAACAAACAATTTTACACCTCAGCCAAGCAAAGCTTTTACGATTGGTCATTGTTTTACTTATACCATATAGAGATGGCGCTTTTACAGAGCGTCACTATTTTACTATTAAGAAAGTAAAAAAATATTTATAATATTAGACAGATGTCGTTTTCAATTAAAAAAATAATAAAATATGTGGATATATTTTAATGATTATTACTAATAAATAAATGAAATACAATATACTGTTCATCTAAATAGATACATAAAATCAAATCAATGTGACAAAGTTATTTGGAAAAACTCCAGTCAAACCATTTAGTTTCCCGTACCACCAGCCCGAATCAGGTAAATCACAAATTAATGTTGTAACAATATCACCCACTTTTAATGTTAATTCATCCGGATTGTTAGCAGTGTAAGGAAAATCAACACGACATTTTTTATCTCCTAAAAAAATACCGTTAATTTTAACATGCTATCTAGAAAATTGAAATATAAAAATATTTCATTTATTTTATGGATTTTGCTAGTTACCCGAATTAGAAATTGTTTTCTGTAACTCTTCACTAGGCGATATTACAGTGACAAAGTTAGATGGGAACATTCCTATTATATTTCCATTTTTGCCTTTCCACCACCCATTCTCAATTACTTCAAGTACTTGAATTTCATCTCCAACATATAACTCAAGCTCATCCGGGTTTATTCTTTTGTAGCTGAATAATACTTGACAGTACTGGGGTCTGAAAAAAATGTTTTAAATAATGGAAAATGGTTTCATCAAGTGCCTCTCCCCAGAGGAGGTTGGCGACCATTCTCATGCTGAACAAGTGTTCATATTTTTCTAAGGGGAAAATAGTGTCGTGGGTCCCCGGGTCTTTCTACACTGCAGTTTTATATTGGAAGGAAAAGTCTGCGTATTGCTGCTGCCCAATAGCATTATTATATATATTTTCCTTACAAAGCAAATAGTTTAAGATACTATAAATACAGGCTAATCAAAAGCAAATATATAATTACATGTCATCTTTAAGTATGAATGAAGTATCACTTTTTCTGGAGTCTGCAGAGCTAACGGACATGTAGCTCTGACGTTCAAGTGGTTCTACTTTAAATGGCATTTTGGTAGTTCTTAGTATAATTGGAGGGAGCGTAGAGTTTCCTATAAATGAAAAAAAATAGTTTAGTTAATTTGAAATTAATTAAGCTGTAGGTAAGACAATCAAGTTTATAGTACACCAAGTATGGACTCTTTTTGTGTTTCATCGGCAGTAGGTATTACTTTTACAAAGTTAGACGGAAATACTCCTTACAACATTTGATTTCTTCTTATCCACCAACCCTCTTCATTTACTCCCAGTATTTGGATCTTTTCTCCTATTGTTAAATCTAATTCATCCGGATGAACTTTGTTGTAATTAAATTCCACTAAACAGTAACTCATTTATCCACCTAAATGAGGTATTGTAACTGATAAAAGTGATAAAAATGATGATGATTCCAACATTGCTAAAATGATTTTATTTTAATCGTTTTCATGTAAAATTAATATATATATATTTTATGTTAGAAGTTAGAAGCATGTATTGATCATCAATCTCACCAGGCGGTAGAGCTCTTATTGTGCCAGAGACAAATATAGGTTTTTTTTACTTTTTAACTATAAAATAAAAGCCTCCATAATTAAAAACGATAAGAAATTATTATCATATATTATAATTGAGAAAACTTTCAATCTATATATATATATATTGTATAGTTGATTCCGAACATGTAACACACCTTTCAACCTCTTATTTCTGTCTCAATCTCATGATGTACTTCCTAGCGATTGCGGTGGTGATTGATGAAACTTAACCCAAGGATCTTAATTTTCTTGCCTTGGCATCCAAAAACTCAATAGATTTTAGGAATATGATTTTTAAAATATTTTTTTTCACTAAATGTAATATCAACATCAGGTTGAAAGTTTTGTAACACGTTTGAAATCACTCTGTACAATTAGTTCAATTTACCAGATTCTTGTGAATAGTTTTTTTTTGCATTGTCTTTAGAGTTTTTTTTCCTAGAATTAAAAAAAAAAATTTCAGTAAAAGGAATGCATTTTATAAAAATAATAAAGAAATCGAAACCATATTCTACAATGGCAATGTTGGATATTTTTATACTTACTTCTTCAATGTTGGATATTTTTTTTTACATGTAACAGATGGTAATAAGGTGTTTCCTATATTATTTTCAGAAGATATGAGACCTGTAAGAGAATAATTTCTTTCAAGTTTTTGTACAGTTAAAAATCAATTATATGTGTACCATTTCTTTGTTATATATATAAAAAAATGATTAGGTTCAATTGTTGAACGAAAAGATTCCAGTTTTGATTCCAAACAAACAATAATTTTTTTAAAATTATCAATAATCATAAATACTAGGTTTTGGTGACAGAGGGGGCGATTGGGGCATCTCAACGGGAAGCAATTTTACAGCATGCTTGGGAAACAGCCCTAGAACTCCGTCTTTCATTCCCTTAAGCCAACCACCTTCTTCTTCATTGAGCATTTGGATTTTGTTTCCTTTTTGTAGGTCAAACTCTTCAGGTTTAACAGCTTTGTAATCCTTTATGGCTTGATAATATACGTTTAAGGGACTGGATACTCTTAAAAAAATATTGGTGCCTTTTATAATCTTCAAATTCTTAAAGTATAAAAACAGATAATTTAAAGTGCATATTATCCTTCAAAAGAGATTTTTTTTTCAGATATTAAGAATGTTTGTGAAAAAATTAATGTACCCTAAAAAATTGTACTAATTTTCCAACCATGAAATATCTATAATTTATAATGATCTCTAGAAGTAATCACGCCAAAAAAATGAGGAATGTAAGTCAGCATTTGTGTGGTTTTACGTAATGTAAACATAGTACTTTTTATGTATTAAAACTAAAAATGGCCCCAATGATGTTTTTTTTTTTATGAAAAAAAAATATATACAAATACTTAAGATGTTTATTTTAATATTTACCTGATAATATCCTCTTTGGATTCAAGTTTTCGTGTGTAATTGATAGGAAAAAATCCTATTTGACCGTTCAGTTCTCCTTGCCACCATTCTGATGAATTGCATTCGACTTTCTTGATAATTTCACCGGGCACTAGAGTGAGTTCGTTTGATTCTGTTGCTTCATAAGGAAATTCTACCATCACAGTGACAGCTAAAATGAATTAATGAATTGAAATAAATGTAAAATGAGAGTATGTAATTTATCAATGTCAAGAGAATACTGATATCTGAATGATCGCGAAGAACTTTGGCTTTGTGGAGTGAAAATGGTGACAATACACATATTATGCAATGCAACAATTAGCACATTGCTTACTTTTAAAATGCCTGAAATTTAATGTATATGCAGATAAAGATATTTTCTATTATTTCCCTTTGTGTTTCATCGGCAGTAGGTATTACTTTAACAAAGTTAGACGGAAATACTCCTTTCAACATTTAATTTCTTCTTATCCACCAACCCTCTTCATTTACTCCCAGTATTTGGATCTTTTCTCCTATCGTTAAATCTAATTCATCCGGATGAACTTTGTTGTAATTAAATTCCACTAAACAGTAACTCATTTATCCACCTAAATGAGGTATTGTAACTGATAAAAGTGATAAAAATGATGATGATTCCAACATTCCTAAAATTATTTTATTTTAATCGTTTTCATGTAAAATTATTATATATATTTTATGATAGAAGTTAGAAGCATGTAATTGATTATCAATCACATCAGGCGATAGAGCTCTTGTTGTGCCAGAGACAAATATAGGTTTTTTTACTTTTTAACTATAAAATTAAAGCCTCCATAATTAAAAACGTTAAGAAATTATTATCATATAATATAATTGAGAAAACTTTCAATCTATATATATATATTTATATTGTATAGTTGATTCCGAACATGTAACACACCTTTCAACCTCTTATTTCTGTCTCAATCTCATGATGTACTTCCTAGCGATTGCGGTGGTGATTGATGAAACTTAACCCAAGGATCTTAGTTTTCTTGCCTTGGCATCCAAAAACTCAATAGATTTTGGGAATATGATTTAAAAATATTTTTTTTCACTAAATGTAATATCAACATCAGGTTGAAAGTTTTGTAACACGTTTGAAATCACTCTGTACAATTAGTTCAATTTACCAGATTCTTGTGAATAGTTTTTTTTTGCATTGTCTTTAGAGTTTTTTTTCCTAGAATTAAAAAAAAAAATTTCAGTAAAAGGAATGCATTTTATAAAAATAATAAAGAAATCGAAACCATATTCTACAATGGCAATGTTGGATATTTTTATACTTACTTCTTCAATGTTGGATATTTTTTTTTACATGAAACAGATGGTAAAAAGGTGTTTCCTAGATTATTTTCAGAAGATATGAGACCTGTAAGAGTTCAATTTTTTTGACAGAGAGTACTTGGTGGAATTCCATTTTAATATTTTTGATAATGCCAACGTGAAAGGTTGGCGAAACCGGTCACTAATAAAAATAAAAATGTGGAAAATCACTCAAGTATTTTATTAAAAAATATTACCTGTAAGAGTATGATTTCTTTCAAATTTTTATATGGTAAAAAATCAATATATGTGTACCTTTTTTTTGTTATATTTAAAAAAATGATTAGGTTCAATTGTTGAATGAATAGATCCCAGTTTTGATTCCAAATAAACCATAAATTTTAAAAAATTGTAAATAATCATAATTACTAGGTTTTGGTGTCAGAGGGGGTGATTGGGGCATCTCAACGGGAAGCAATTTTACAGCATGCTTGGGAAACAGCCCTAGAACTCCGTCTTTCATTCCCTTAAGCCAACCACCTTCTTCTTCATTGAGCATTTGGATTTTGTCTCCTTTTTGTAGGTCAAACTCTTCAGGTTTAATAGCTTTGTAATCCTTTATGACTTGATAATATACGTTTAAGGGACTGGATACTCTTAAAAAAATATTGGTGCCTTTTATAATCTTCAAATTCTTAAGTATAAAAACAGATAATTTAAAGTGCATATTATCCTTCAAAACAGATTTTGTTTTAAGATATTTAGAATGTTTGTGAAAAAAATAATGTACCCTACCATAAAAAATTGCACTAATTTTCCAACTATGAAATATCTATAATTTATAATGATCTCTAGAAGTAATCATGGCAAAAAAATGAGGAATGTACGTCAGCATTTGTAAACATAGTACTTTTTATGTATAAAAACTAAAAATGGCCCCAATGATGTTTTTTTTTTTATGAAAAAAAAATATATACAAATACTTCAGATGTTTATTTTAATATTTACCTGATAATATCCTCTGTGGATTCAAGTTTTCGTGTGTAATTGATAGGAAAAAATCCTATTTGACCGTTCAGTTCTCCTTGCCACCATTCTGATGAATTGCATTCGACTTTCTTGATAATTTCACCGGGCACTAGAGTGAGTTCGTTTGATTCTGTTGCTTCATAAGGAAATTCTACCATCACAGTGACAGCTAAAATGAATTAATGAATTGAAATAAATGTAAAATGAGAGTATGTAATTTATCAATGTCAAGAGAATACTGATATCTGAATGATCGCGAAGAACTTTGGCTTTGTGGAGTGAAAATGGTGACGATACACATATTATGCATTGCAACAATTAGCACATTGCTTACTTTTAAAATGCCTGAAATTTGATGTATACCAGGTGTACTCCTAATTAATTTCCGGTTTTTTTCGATAGATGGTGTTCTGTATTTTGCTTTGCTGTTGGTAGCACTTATATGTCATTTTGTTAAGTAGTTATCGAGTGTCTAAACGGCGTTGTCGTTTTCCTAAAAAATTCTTTTAGAAAGTTTTTATTGCGTGTCAAAGATGTCTGCATTCGTACCGAATTTTGAACATATGCGCCATGCATTGCTTTTCATGGAAAAAAGTGTCCGAGAGCCACCGTGCGCTTGTGGAAGTTTATGGCAATCATGCTTTAACACTTCGAACATGTGAAACGTGGTTTCGACAATTCAGAAATGGAGATTTCGACCTGAACGACGTCGCATGCTCCGGAAAGCGAAAATCGTTTGATGACGTCGAATTGCAAGCGTTATTGGATGAAGACGATACGCAAACGCAACGACAGCTTGCAAAAGCGCTGGGAGTTCAACAGCAAGCAATCTCCAAACGTCTGCGAGCCATGGGGAAAATTCAGAAGTGCGGAAAGGGGGTGTCGCATGAACTGACCGAGAGACAAATGGAAAATCGAAAAGTGACATGTGAAATGCTGCTTCAACGATACAAAAGAAAGTCTTTTCTGCATCGTATTGTTACTGGCGATGAAAAATGGATTTTTTTAGAGAACCCTAACCGCAAAAAATCGTGGGTGAGTCCAGGTGAAGCATCGACATCGACGGCACGGCCAAATCGTTTCAGTCGGAAGGCCATGCTGTGTGTGTGGTGGGACCACCCCGGTGTTATCTACATTGAACTGCTGAAACCTGGTGAAACTGCGAACGCCGTTCGCTACGAACAACAAATCAAAGATTTGAGCCGAGCAATTGCGGAAAACCGACCAGAATATAAAGAAAGACAGAAGCAGGTGATTTTGCTCCATGACAATGCACCATCGCATAAGTCGAAACACGTTCGCGACACGCTGGAACAACTCCAGTGGGAAATGCTTGATCATGCGGCTTACTCACCAGACTTGGCTCCATCGGACTACTACCTCTTTGCTTCGCTGGGCCACGCACTTTCTGAGCAGCGCTTCGATTCTTATGAAAATTTTCGAAATTGGCTCACCGAGTGGTTCACCACCAAAGACAGTCAATTCTATTGGCGTGGTATCCACAAATTACCGGAAAGGTGGGAAAAATATATAGAAAACGATGGAAAATATTTTGAATAAAATATCTTTAACACTTCTCTTGCAATATTGTGTTTTATTTACAAAAAAACCGGAAATTAATTACAAGTACACCTGGTATGTAAAAATATTATTTTACACTTAGTAGGCAGTTATGATTCATTATTGATAAACATATTTTTGTTAAATAATTGTTAACAAATTCAGAAGTAAATAAAACAAATTTGATGATATACTCACAGTCATTAGAAATATTTTTTGTTTTCTTCTTGAAGAAATCGATGAATGAAGTCATTTTATTAAAAAAGAAGTAGGTTTGTTCTGTACACTTTGAACAGAAAATTGACACTACACTGATTAATCTGATAAAAATATTATTTTAAATGAATACTTAGGCACTCCCAATCAATTCCAAATATGTAGATATGCTATCAAATTACATAGATAGTGAAAAGAATAATTATTCTAAAGAAAATTGAGTAAAAATTACATTGTTGTATAAATATTAGTACCAGGTATTTTGAGATTAAAATGTCAACTTCAATAAAATAAAACATCATAACTTGATTTTTTTTATTTCATAGAAATAAATTTCACAGATATTCTCAATGTTTTGAAAAAAAATATTTGAATTATTTTTTGCAAACATAAACTTTGCAAGTAATGTTTGCACAGTATTGTAATAAATTCTACAAGTCAGCGTTGCAGATGAACCTGTTGCCCTCGGAGTGCTTCCCTGAATATTTGTATTGACATTTTCCATAGGCCCCTGAAAATAAATACAAATAAATATCTCAAGCGATCATACCAGAAACAAAACATTTCTAACATTTCTAAACATATTAAAGCAAAAGAATACTCATGAATTATCCAAAAGATAATTTTAAGTTTATTGAGACAAGAAAAAAATTGATTACTATCTCAAACACAGAATAAAGCCTCTGATTGGTCACGATTGAATATTTAAAAGGAAAAATCTGTTTGGATAATCAATATCTTATATCTCTACACTTATTTAAATTGGTAAGAAATTTACAAAAACATGATGTTTTTTTTTTAAATTGTCAATATAACTTTGATTATTTATTTTTTTTAAATAAATGACTTCAGCCAGAATAATACAGAACGACTGTATAACAACACACCATTTTATCTCACTGAATATATAGGAGATTCTTATTATCGTGTGTGCATGTGTGCTGTAATTACTATAATAATTTTATTTTTACATTATCAAATTCACTAAAAACATTTAATCACTGCACATAAACTTAAGTCATCATTTGCAGAAAACGTAAAATTATACTATTTAATTTGTAAATCCCTGCAGCAACTTGTCTAGCAAACCAATCTGGCAGTTTTGTTGATATTGTGGAGACAAAACATTTGTTTAAAAGTTATATTAACAGATAGATGTGCATACTTCTGAAAGAAATTTTATTTTCTGGAATATAGGCTGGGGTAGACTTTTATAAGTCTACTTGCATTCACTAGTCACTAGTCACTTTTATAAGTTGGGTAGAATTTTTTAAGTGACTGGTGACTAAATGTATGGTAATTGAACGTCAATCAAGTGCGTTTTAATTACCTTTACAGGCTTATATTACTAACTAATATGATTAGGCATATTTTTGGTTAGGCCATGTAAGCTTGGAGATGTAGATTCAAATCCTACACAAGTCACGATGATATTTTTCTGAGAGTTTCTTTGAATCATTATCAATATGAAAAAGTATGCCTAATCATATTGGTAAATTGTAATAGTTGTGGAAATGTTTATAGATATCGTGGTGAGTGATGAGTGATGAGTGATGAGTGATGAGTGATGAGTACCCTTGTGTTGCGGCCTGGGCGTGTGCTGCAGGGGGAGAGCAGTGTAGCGAGAGCGATGCAGGCTGGGGGGGGTTGAGAGGCTGGGGGGGGGCGCAGGGGGGCGCCGCACCCTCAGGAAGGCCCCCCGGCGCATCGCCTCGGCCCGCTCCTCGCTACTCACTCGCCGAGAGTCCAGGAACTTCAGACCGGGAAGGTGGTAAAGAACGTAATACCTGCAAATTCAACTACTATAGTTATACAGGCGTGGCTTCACACTCAGAATGATGCCCAGGATGCCAAATATTATGACCCATATGATATATATTTTTTACTGAGTTACGGTCTAGCAATAAGTTTGAAAAACGAAACTACAGAACGCTGGAAAACAAATGAGCATCGATGCAAGCGGACTGTCAACTGTTCTGGAAGGATCGAAAAGCCCCGGTATTTGAACGGCCGTCATATGGCTAAGGTCATTACTCCATATTTAGATTGTTAATATAAATATAATATGTGAAAATAAATACTCTGTATACGTAAATAACTAATATAACTAATGTTTATATAAATACGCATTTTAATTATAGACGCGACCCGTTACAGTATGTATGTCTAATGTACGAATAAATATAGATTTTTTTATATTTGACGTACTGGTTATAAAAATTATTCAATGATATTGTAGGGGTTAGTACCTACATCGGACTAAGTGTCATACAGTCATCTGGATTGAGTCAATCACACCTGATGAATAATTCTGGAGATGCCCATTATTATCGGGACCCTATATAAGTGGCTTCCCCGCGCCTCTCGAGAGAGACCTCGCGGCATAGAAGTAGTAACCACGTATATTTCTATCCAGTGTAGTTATTAGAAAAATAAATTACGAATACGCTAATTATTTCGCCAGCCTTTTGATTTCAAACCATACACCAATCCTACATCTCACCAACATCATATCTTCAGCAAATTGGTGACAACAATTATACGGCGAAAATATTATATGATCCAAATGTCTTATTTTTTTGAGAGACAATATATTTTTCAATGTTGCAAAACACGATTTCATGTCAAAACATGACAAATAATTTAAGAGTTATAATAATAGTTATTCAAAGGTGAACATCATGAAACAGATGATGCGGCTTTGGTTTAGCGTGAGAATCACTTTATATAACAGGGACAGCGTTGGAAATCATCGCCAACATAGTCACAAAGACTCAGACCACAACAAATCAAACTAGTTCGTGGTGAATAGTTAACAGGTAAATGAAGTTGGTGGATGCGTGAAAATTTTACCTGTATCTTTGGTAGTCGGCGTCGTCTTTCTCTCTGTCGGATAATTGATCAGGACACGCTGGGTTTCCAAGTAAACTAAGATAGGTGAGGTTAGGTAGTTGTTCTGATATCCGTACTAGTATGCCGTCTAGGTTAGTAATCTGAAACAGAGATTAAACACTGATTTAAACCATGTTTTATATTAAAAAAAAAAACAATGTGTTTAGACAACCAATTTTGATATCAATTTTGTACAGTCTCGAGGTCCAGTGGATAGATGCTTACATACCCTGAACGTTGAATACTTTATTACTTCTACCCATTCCATGTATTATACGACCACCAGAATGGCATCCATAACAAACCCATCAAGCTTCTTATCAAAAATAAAGCATACTACGCAGCTTACTTCGGATTTGTGAAGTCTCTGTAATTCATTCCCGTGCTGCTTTCAATGAATCACATAACGATTATTGATATTTCAAGAGGTACAGAATTTTATGTATGAGAACAATTAGACTCTCTTCACTCTACTGAAAACGATATAATCGGTCAACCCTACCAGGTTGTTGTTGAGAGACAGGGTGGCGAGGCCCGGCAGGCGAGGGAGGGGCCGCACGTCCACCAGGCAGTTGTTGTCCAGCACCAAGTCCCGCAGCTCTGGAAACCCCGCCAGCCCCTCCAGGGACACCAGGCTGTTGAAGCTGCAACAAGCAGAGGGATTTATTTCCTTCTACCCCTTTATAGGTTTATAAAATTACACTGGTTTTCAGTCATAATAAAATATTTAGTAAATCCGCATTTTTACCCGCCTTTAGTTATGAAAAAGTCTAAGAATTATTTTTGAGATATACGGCCTGGCGCTTATGTCTATCCCAAAATAGTAAAAATATATTTTTCTCTTTATAACATTGGAAAAATATTATTGATTGATAACATGCTCAAAGTACAGTGATTTCTTTTTTCTTATGAAAATTTCACTATAGTAAAAATGATCACTTGTCAGTACTGCAATCAAACCTGTGATTAACAATCCCAACCACTGAGGTAACACGAATCGTACTATATAACTGATATGTTTTACGAATTATGTTATCGTTATATACTTAAAATTTTTGGGCAGTGTTTTTGAAAAATTCCATCAGCAATTTTAGAGAAGATCCGTATTTATTATTTTACCAAATATAATTCAATATGAGTGTAGGAAGTAAATTTGAATTGAATGTTTTCGTTCTTAAAAATTATTCACGACATCAGACTAAAACTAGCACCGCATGCATAGCAAAATGATACAAAAAGGTGGTCAGAGATGATATCCAGTCTCTCATTTGCGGGAGTGTCCGTGAGCTTTGAAGCAGCCCATCTCGGCACTTGGCCCGTGTGAGGGCCGCGGGCGCCTCGAGGGGATGAATTGAGGCTTTTTTCTAGATTGGTGTACAAGAGCCTCGTCTCACTTCCTCAGAGAGGGACCGAGTGGACAAAAACCTTCTCCACCGAGATTTTAATTTGCCGAGAGAAAAGTAAGCGGACGTAACCTAAAAAAATTCTGAAATATTTTCTTTCAACCTTTTCAGGCATTGTCGTGTTTTCAGAATATAAAAATTACAATAATGCATGTTTCGTAATATTTTTTGCTTTACAATTTACAGTTTGCTGAAGTCAGAATATGACACGTGCAGTTAAACTTTTTTGCAAATGACCCCATAAATTATATTAGTGGATCAAATTGATTCTAAAAAAAATGCAGGTGATAAATAAAGCGTAACTTTTAGTAAAAAAAAAATCCCTAAAATTATCCATATTTTTCATTGTGAAAATAAAACAATTTCGATGTTTTATCTCTACCAATCAAGCGTGTTTACTTCCTCTTACCTACTTTTACCTTTTTATTTTATTTATCTACAGCATCTTTTGAGGCTAAGGGCGAAGAGAGCAGGAGAGGGATTGTGAACCAGTACTTAAAAAAATTAAATCCCACGGGTGGGTGTAAGCAGAAGGCTCGGAAAGGTTTGCAGATAAAAAAACTATGGGTTTTTGTTCCTTAAAAACCTCTGGAAAGATCCATTCATTCAATATATATTTTATATAATAAATATAGTGCCAAAAAATAAAATTTAATAAATGAGGTAATACGTAAATTAAAATATGGGTTTGACCATAGGTTAAGTGGCTAAAATATAACCTTATATTGGTTTAAATAGTTTCTGGAGACGGGCAGTCGATAAGATATACTGACTGGTTCTGGGGTTTCAGGAATTCCCGATGAAAAAAATTGACGGAGGGGGCTTGGCCAAGTTAGCCCCACAGATTTGTCTGATATTGTTTTGTTTTCATGAGTTTAGGTCTTACTAAGAATTAAAAAAGAGCTAATAAGCACATTCAAATCTAAAAAATGAAAATAATCATTATGCGTCTCTTAGAGATGTGAAACAATCTCAAAGACATCAATGATGAGATGTGTTGATAAAATTCAGGGTTTCTTTGACCCAGTAAGGCAGATAAGAACAGAGGCAATGGGATAGAACCTTATTTTTTTAGTAAATAAATGGAAGATATGATTACACAAGCGTGAAGGATGATAATATGATAAATAATGAAAAAAATACCTGAGGTCCAAGCATTCAACTTTCTCGCCAAACATTTTACTCAAAGCTGGAGGGATTTTCCGACAGTCTTGGCCACTGTAGCTCAGCTGCAACAATAAATAAACAAATATATTAATTGTTTAATAAATGAAGGCATTCTCTTATGTAAATATACTTATATAAAGACATGTTCAAAAATCTTTTTGAAGGGCTAAAATTATATTTTAATGAATGTATTTTTTCAAGTTATTTATTTTGCTTTATTCGTTTTCTTCAGTACTAAAACATCAACTGACCTTAACCTAGCATATATTGAAATTTGGTGTCTACACGATACATAATTAAATTTGTAGGCGGCTGTGACGTGTAAAACTTAAACTCTAACAAAATGACAAAAAAATTATGTGAGTCAATTTTTTAAAGGTTCTTTTGAAGCCTGCAGAGTCTTTCCAACCATATTTTAACACATGAAATGGAAAAATTTGCTACTACAAGACGGTCGGTAGTAACAGTGCTAATTACTGAACGGCGAGGCGGTACCTGGTACCTGGGCTTTGGCATCAGAGAGCTGCAGGTGGAGCTGTGACCGGCGCATCCGCCTCCCTCGCCTCGTTTCCACTCGCACCGAGCACCTGAACTCGTGCTGGACTCTTCTAAAACCACCCTCGGAACCCATCACTTCACCATGGTCTAATACTATCCACTAATAGTAATATGCAACCCTATATTTTAAATTTACACTAGGTTATATTGTTAATTTTAAGCAACGATTATTATACTGATTTGCTGAGGATAAGAATTCCTCTGTTGAACGACAGTTGTCCATCGTAAGTGATATGCCCACAATATTTTATTTAAATTAAAAGCAAACTATTTCTCTCTTCCACTTACAACCGATTATATTTTGATCGATCGTCACCGCGCTTCGTGTATATTTTCTTGGACATTGTCTTTATAACATTTTTTGTTTTAAAACTCCTCTGTCGTATAACACTGATCCATTTGAAGTAATCTTTCCACATCTTGCTACGGATTTTTTAAAGTTTATACTACACCAGATGCATTAAATATCCATAATAAATAATTATTTTATAAATATTTCTATGAAGAATTTATTCGAAAGCACACATGTTGTATTTTAAAAGAACTAACAAATAGTAAAAGAAGGCATAAATATTAAAAAGTGATAAACTCACCGATTTGGTATGTTGCAATTTAAATTAATAAAATGTTTATTATAGTACCAAATTATTTTTATGACATTGATTTATTATATTTCTATTTTAAATGAGTGCTAACACATTTCATTCGAGTTTTCAGGTAGTGATAATTTAATGGATGCATACATATTTAATAAGATTACATACGTTACTTATATAAAAACTTTAAACATAAAACAAACAGACCGATGAAAATACAACATAACGCTTGTTTTCATATATTTATAAGCATCAAACAAAAAGCTTCAAATGAAAAAAAAAAAAAAAAAAAAAAAACACGAAGGGGTTATATTTTCTTGAATATAGTTTTAAGTTTTTGCTAAGAACATGACGCAGCCGCCGCCTTCAGATTTCCAATAAGGTGCTGAATAATTTATTTGCGAGGTTGGTATATGTCGGGGTCGGGTGTTTGCGGACTCCGCTGATGGTCGGGGCGGGGTCTCGAGTGGGTGCTCCACGAGGAAGCGCCAGACTGTCGGTCGAAAACCGCAGTGTTGGGTTTCCTGTGCGTCACGGAAACGGCCTGAACAAAACAGGTAATACGAAACGTCTCCGCTGCTGCGGCCGTATTTGGACAGTCGAGCTGCAAATCCCGCTCCGGGTGTTCAAGAAAAAAAATAAGATATATAATCAACCAAAATAAGATATATAATATATCAACATTGACAACATAGTAGTCTTCTTCATCAAGTGCCCCTCCTCAGAAGAGGTTGGCGACCATTTCACTGAGCATATACTTATGCTGAACCAATGTTCATGGTGTTTTCTAAAGGGAAAATAGTGTAGAGAATGTTAAAAAGTTTAAATAGACAGCACTCAGTACGTTTAATTACTCGAGGAAAGCACTATGCTCAACATATATAACACATAAATCTCGCTGGAGATTCACCAAGTGTCATATCGTCTCAGTTCTCTTTTATAGAATTGATGCTCGGACACTCTAGATAGCTACTATGCGAAGAATTAAGGTGGCAGAAATGTGGCTATGTAATCCTTAAAATACCATGGGTTGACCGCGTCACAAATGAGAGAGTCTCGCACAGAATGCGCAAAGAAACAAAACTATTTAAGCCATTTTTTTCTTAACAGTAAATATGGCATCCTACAGTTGATTACTCAAGGAAAAAGAGGCATTGGAAGGAGGAAGTTTATGTGGCTGGAGATCGGAACTACGGCCGAATTAGTAAGACTGGCCCAGGGTAGAAATATGTCCGATAAAGTGGTCACCAACCTCCTTCAGAAGAAGAGTTATTGAGTACTCGTTAACGATTGCATTTAAACTATTTGTATGAATTAATGTACCGTTGAACAAAAACAGCACACAAAGGCAGACTAATCGAACGGTGAAAAAAGTCACCTTTAATGCACCCTTTTGACCGAGCAAGGTCAAATTATTTTATATTAAAAAATATTTTCGTTAAACCGCTCTTGCATTTGACATGCATAATTTTGAATGAACCCCAAATATAAAAAAAACTTCAAATTAATTTTGCATCATATTGCATCGCACCGATACTTATCGTTTTGCAAGTTGATTTAAATTAATGATTTTTTTAAAGATAGTTGATCCAGTTTTATTCCAAGGTGGATTTTTGTGTTGTTGTGTGAGTAAATTTGTTCTTGCTTTATTTATGATTTACTGGGTTTTGGTGCGACCCAGTGGCGTGCAGTGGATTTCACACCCTAGCGTGGGAACATAAGCAGCGAATGATTAATATACTAAATAAATCACGCAACGTACTCTCTCTGTGTACAATGCAGATTAAAAATTAATGATTACTCAGGTAGGTAATGTATCATAGTACTTTTTTTAAAATTTTATTTGAGAAAATATATTGCGGGGAATCTTCGCAAATATTTTATTCAGTATACGTTTTGTGATACGTGAAACGCAAAATATATTTTAAAAGTAATTTAAAATACTGATTATTATAAAAAAAATAAAATAGCAACGTTCATATTTTATTATTAAATCTATTTTGGAAATATCTTAAGTTTCGTTCATTTATATTTGTGAACTGAGAGCATCTCTAGTTGGTGTATTCTATAAAAATAATTAACTTTATGTGATGATAAGTTTTTATTTTATTACACATGGTAATAAGACTATCTAACAAACGAAAATAGTTCCAGAAAACATAGTAATATTTATATTTCAAACTTACAATTTATAGTAATCCCGGATACAAGCATTGCTTTTTTTAAAGGAAAATATAAAACATCAAAAGAAAAATGCATTAAACTTATTTTTATTTTATAGGTATTTAAAAATAAATGAATAAAAGAGCGTAATAACGAAAGATAAAATGAATCGATTTTTGAGCATGTAGTTTGGATTGTTTTTTTAATATCTGGGAGAAATATATTACTTATATGCTTAAAAAATGCTACCTCGCTAGTAAAACTAATATTTTTATTTGAATGCATATATAATATTTACAGGTTTATATTATTTGATTGATAAATTTTTGTTGTTGTTGTTGAAAAACAATTTTAACAAGTTGAAAAACAAGTTAATTTCTAATACAACTAAAAGCTATACAAATACATATTAAAATACGAATATTTTCTATATTAAGATTTTGAAAATATATTAAAAAAATATTGTTGACCTACTTGAACAAACGTTTATTGATATTTGCCCTGAATTTCACGCTTATCTATCACTTGATTTTAAATTTATGACGAAACCTATTAATAGGGCTGTCCCATGACCTAAATTATAGGAAATAAGGTCGAAATCAATCAATATTCTTGATCGGAATATTGGAAATATCAAAAATTAATAATGTTAATAGTTAAAGTGGAGACATAAAAATATTATTAAGCATTAATTTAAACAATGAAAACAACTTTAAAAAAAAGATTTTAATGAAAAGAAAAGATAAAGAAGAAAAATAAAAAAAAATCGCTGTAATGACAAAAACTTGCCCGCTTTCAATAAGATTAATGAATTATTAAGAGTTGATTATTTTAAAATTATAATTGTATTATAAAAAGACGAATCCTTGACTTCGATGACATAAATGTTAGAATTACTTTAAATTGAATTAAATAATTATATTTATGTAGTTTTTTTAAACAAATATAATTTTGTAAATTTTTTTGTACATCGTCACCCCAAATGGCCGACAGTGATTTATGAATAGTTTTTGGTTTTTTTGCGGATTAAGCTATCGAATCAAGATTTTCACCATTTGTCCTTATTAGTTGACAAAAAGGCATTATTTGTCGTTCGTGCTGATTCAAATTAATGTTGCTACTAGTAGATAAAGCACATTTTCCCATAAACGGTATAGTATATTTAATTTCACGATTTGTTTTTATAAATGCCAAATGTACTAGTAACTATTAGTCTTATTAAACACATTAATAATTAAACTAAATGATTTTTTATTTCACCGACAAAAAAATAATTGCAGAATGATAATATCATACAATATTGCTCTTTAAAAATACTATTGCAATATGATAATAAATAATTATTTTTTAGACACGTTTTATAGTAAGTAGTAGTATAGTAAGATTTTAGGGGGCTATCTCCAAAATTGATGTTTTTTGAAAATATGTTGCAAAAAATCTACAGCTCCAATCAAAAAAAATTACATGCAAAAAGTAAGATAAATTCCTTCTTCTGCACAAAAAATTATTTTATTTCTTATAAATTTTACTTATAATATAAGAAAAGTGTGTTTTCCCGAGTGAAGCTTAGGCATTTTGGAGATAGTAAAAACTCACGGTCCGAGAACACCTTCATTTTCAATTTTTAAATTTTCAATAACTTCAAGACTTTATTTTACCTTGAAAAAAGACGTTAATCAAATAATAAAAAATAGTTATATATACTTTATAATTTGTATAATATTCTGTAAAAGAATCAATTTTCAATATAGAAAAATAAAATGACAGTTAAAATAATTAAATGACACGAATATGAAAAAAATGTTTTCTGTTGTATTATAGAAGTGATGCGCAGTAGACGAAAATAAAATGAACGATGATGGAATTCCACTAATAACAGCTTCATGTTGTTTATTGATTTTGTGTTTATCTATAATTCATGATTATAGTTTGCGTGATTGTTATATCGAATGGAATAATATAATATTGTATAATAACGGCACTGTAGCGTGATTTGACGTTTTCCCCGGGCACTGATGCACTGATGCACTGATACACTGGCAGCAAACATTAATCACAATAAACGGGTGTACTTTAGCTCGGTAGAGTAATGTTTACATTTGACGATTTTATTGGTGTTTGCTATACAACGACGCTCGGAGCTCGCGAGGGCAAAGGCACACAATGCCTGACGCACTGCGCCTCGTTTATCCCTTTGACATTGTCAATTAACATGTCAGGTGTAAACAACCACAGGTATGCATAGCAAAAATTAACTAGACTTTGCTTTTAAATATATCCAAAAATCATAAGGACTAACATGTTAAAAGGCTTTGAAGTTTCATAATTTATTTTTAAAATTTATCTTTACAAAATGATATATAGATGATGCAAATAAAATGTTGGTTTTATCACTTGTACGGGTAATATTTGCTATGTGAAAATGCAATGCCAGCAGACTATGCAAATGCACCTTTCAAAATATTTTAAAATATAATTTCATAAATATATTTAAATAATGTATTACGTCTTCAGGTTTTCATTGTCTTTCTCAATTTCCGAGATTGTCTCGGTTCCATTTTATTTTCGTTCCAACGGGCGACGTTTTGACTCCGAATGCTCGAGTCTGAAGCGTTAGCGAGATGAAAATGGATGCGAGCAATCTCAAGGAGTAGATGCAAGTATTAGGCTGATGTGACGTGCTTAGAGTGTTATGAGAACAATACGAGATATTCTGAACTAAACATGCATCACGCATTTGAATGACATCAACTTACGTCCTAGTTTTGGTGATAGCACACATGTGGGCTTCTATGTCGTCTTCGAACAGATGGTTATCAAATATTTTAGCAGCCAGTAAAATTCTTGTACGAGTTGGCATTATGGACTTATTGATTTGATTACAATGTACGTTGTATAGCTTATATATAAAATTATGATTGATCGATCAGAATTTTCTGTTGCATCATGATACCATCGCATACTGACCGTTGCTCCCTAAAGGCCATCAAAACAATCTTAGAATAGTTTATGATGTTTTTTTATAGTCCTGTGAGTATTGTTATGAATTAAACTATATTTTAATTTGAAAAATATACTACTGCCAATACAAATTACAAAGGTTTTAGATTATTAAGCATAATATTATTAATATGTTAGTAAAAAATGCATGTCACAATATATGGCTAAAATTATCTGCGCCTTCTACTAAAATATTAAATATGCTTCAATACTTAAAACTAATGATTCAAATATTTTAAAGTAATTATTAAAAAAAAATTCATTTATAAATTTTAATTATTTAAAATTTCTTGAAAAATAATCTCTCTAGATAAAAAAATCATCTTTTTTAAACGTACGACCACAGCCTATGTGTAATTTAGAGCTAAATATATAAATTTACTTTCACGATTTCACGCAGATAAAATAAATGTTTTGCTAAAGCAGTAATTTTTCTGAAGACTAAACCATTTATAAAGCTAAAATATACTATTTTTCTCAAAGCTAACGGATACTTTGATGTAATTTCATGATGAAAATTCATGTGGAGGTTGGCGTAAATGAATGGGGTTGCATGGAAAAGTCATCTGTCAGAAGATGCCAGAATTTTGTTTACAACCCATCGTCGGTACTGCGATGAATTATTAATGTTTCTAGTTCATACTATCTGCGATATTCAGAAATTGGATATTTATGATAATAAATAGAGGATAAATTTGTAATAAATAAAAAATGAACTTAAGTGAAAAAGATATTACAAACTTCTAACAGTTTTCATATTTAAAATAAATGGTACATTAAGTCTGTCTCGTAGTAGGAATGTATTCATTAAGAATATGTAGATTTAAACGATTAGACGTATAAGTATCATAAAATTAAAATAAAATTGAAGAAAAAAAATATTTTTGAGACTTATTTAAAAGATTTATTGCATATATATAATAAATGTGTTTGCGCATAGTGTTATGATGTTTGGGAGTGACTTTTATTGCTCCTTCAATCACATCCAACTGTTAATATTTGTTTTAAATAAACACTTCTATATATATCTTTAAGTAGAAAGGGTTATGATTTATCATAAAATTTTCATTTGTAGTTTGTTATTTGATACAATGAGATGCCATGAAAACCAAGTCATACAAGAAGCATACAAAATGTTTATACTATCAATTTATCATGTGAGTATTGAAGTTCTGGCTTCAGTGTCACCTGTGCAGTGATATATGATGAAATATTTTTCCCATCGGTGTCCCCCGGTATAATCTAAGAATAGGTTGTTTACTCGCGCTGAAAATTGCATTGTACGTCATGTCGCCGGTGCATGCGCACCCCGCGCAGGTAAGTAGGCTCACCTGCTCGTCCCCAGGAATGCACGTACCTGAAACACGATATTCAGAGTCACGAGCATCCGCGCAGTCTCCATGGCAAGGTCTCAGTGCATTCATTTATGTTAACCATGACAACGTATCGTCTTCGTAAATTGCGATTTTACAAAAGCCAAGTCATTTTAATTAAAGTTTTATAGCAAAAAATATTTAAATCATAGATTCCCAAAGTGGTCAATATCGACCCCCGGGGATCGATTCCGCCCTGCAAGGGGTCGATGACAGCGAAAAATTAAATTGGGGATCCATGAACTGTAAATGGGGGTCTACGAGAGTGGATCCCATTTAAGCAGGTCATCACCAAAATACCACAGTGGATTATCAATCCATACGGTGACATTGAAGAATCGGAAGTCATACTACAAGAAGAACTGATCTAAATAAGCACTAATGAAGAACTGAAGGTGCAGTTTAGAAAGGGATATCAGCAATTTTGGCTTCAGAGAGACATACCTGCTATTTATCCTGCATTATGGACTATCGCAATAAGGTTTTTGATAGCTTTAACATATTCATTCCTCGTGGAAAGGGGTTTCAGTGCGGTTGCCATTCTTCTTACAAAAAAAAAATAGATTGGAAATCACTGGGCGAGGAGATTTAAAGTTAAATCTGACTTATTTGAAGCCAAATATTGAAAATTTGCTTTCAAAGCATCAAACTCATTCCTCCCATTAAAAGTATTGATTTTTTTTGTGAATGTTACTATATTTGCATTTTGTGTGTATTTATTTATAAAGGTATACAGTAAAACCTCGATATAACGGAGCCCTGTTTAACGGATTTCGGATATAACGGACAAAAAATCCGGTCAAATGTTAAAATTCAATATTAGCAAGGCAAGGGGTCTACGAAAAACAGGAAAACTCGACATGGGGTCGACGGGACAAAAAGTTTCGGAACCTTTGATTTAAATTGTCAAAGTCAGGCTTGTAATTTTATTTTATATTCAACTTCTTTATGGGCAGTTTTAGAAAGGCTGATCCGTGAAATTAATAATTAAGATGTCAAATTAGTTGCAAACATGACATTTTTTTTAACCCTCTCTCAGTTACGTACTTAAAAAATATCAAATATGACCATTCTTAAATAGTTGTACTGAAAATATTTATTGCCAAACAGATAACAATAATTTCCTAACGAGAATGCTTGTAGTTGTGTTATTTCTTGTCAATAACACGTCTTTTATAATGATAAAAACGTATGTGATATTTTATTTAATATTATCTATCAGCATTATGCAAACACGCGGACTATTTGAACTGTATCATTTTAAGTGCAGTAATAATGCATTGACAAATATGTTTTATTTAACACCAATACTAAACAAACAAATATAATATTTAAAAATACAATTCAGTAATTTGGTTTTAAAATTTTTACTGCCGCGAGTTTATTTAATTTAATTTATTATTATATTTTGAATATTTGTACTTCACCCTTTTCCAGAATCGGATATAGTGATACTAAAATTGCAAATTAATAATGATAGACGGAATATTAAGAGCCACAGAATTATTTTTGTTTCTAGGAATTCTCCCTAAAGTAAAGTATATTTGCTAATTTTATATAAAAATTTCTAAGTTCTGAAAAATAAATCTATTATTTATTTTACTCTAAATAAAGCACAAACCCTCTACTCTTGAATACAATTTAATAATACACGGCCATAGCTTTTATTTAATGATGAACGATTGTATTTATTTGCTTATCAGATTAACATCCGGAGCTTGTCTATCCTGTTTAAAAAACAATTAAAATAGACTTACCTGAAAATACATATAGTGCAAATTTTATTAAACTGTAGTTTCTTTGGCGACTGTTTAAAATTAATCATTTTATTTTATCGTTGTTATTGGAGTGAGAGATACCTAGACACATATATTTTGAGACCTATGAATCACACAGCTCTTTTCCAGTAGCAAGCTACAAAAAAGGAGCTATAACTGGGTGATATGTTTTAAAGAATCATATTAAGTTGGATGACGAGCAAGCGTGCTATTCACTGGACATTTTTACATGATTAATTTATTTTCATTCTAACTAACCCCCATGGAGAACCAACGGCTGATGCCATACCAAATAAACTAAGTCCACAGTGGCTGTATTCTGATTAAAAATATGTCTCATAAATCATTGTAAGAAATATTTCAAACCTATTAATAAACTATTATTTAATATATTTATTTATAGTGGTTGCTTTGCTGTTGAATATCGAGTTTATTAATAGGTTTGAATCTAATGTTAGATTAATATATGATTAAAAATGAATATACACAATTCTCGTTTTTTGGTACCAAACAAAAAGATAACAAGTTTCCATTTTGAACATATTTATAAGGTTTTTTAAGACACTATAAGACGTGAGTGTATTATGTTCATACTTTTTAGTAAACTAGCGGTGGTTAAGTCATTGATAGAACTGTCAACCATATCTGTAATTAAATTGTTCAGTGGTAAACCATAAGCGTAATACCAGTTCGTTTAAATGTTAGATTAGGCAGTATAATTGAAAGTGAGTTAATCCGTTGGTAATTTAATGCTATACAATTGAAAGTGTTTATCATTAAGGGATGCTCCTACCTCCAAACACCCTCCGCGTTAATATGTTTGGAATTTATTAAGACCCGAGGTTGTGACGTCTCATACAATAGCGCGTTAAGCTTTAATCTTCTTACTGCGGCGGGGACTCGGCAAAGATATTCAAATTAGGTCAGACGGAGAAAGCCTTAATTCACGCGTCTTAAACATTTCACGAAATGAAGAATATTGAAATTATAATATATTGTTTAATAATTAATCACCACACCATTAGAATTAAAGTAGAAATTTGTAAACACTCTGCAGAACCAACCGGCAAAAGCGTATTTTCAGTTATTCTTTAAGGTAACGTACAAACTCTAATAAATGGTTTTAAAAAATAGACTCAATAATGTTCAATAAAAAATTGACAGATTTTATCACACATGTCTTAAAAGTTGGCTTTTATTGGTCAAGTTTAATATATCTATAGGGAGATAATTAATTATTGAACAAACCTAAAACTTTGCGACTTTTGCTTTCATTTTCGTAAGGGAGGAAAACTCCAATTCATTTTTACCAAAAGAACTAAAAAACGATGGTAAGATAAATGGCTGACAAAATAGATATTTTTAAACCAAAAATACTGAGAAATATAAAAAGGTATACTAAAAAATATGAAGTTTTTTCAACTTTACTTTTCCATATATTAGAAACATTTTCACTTGCGTTGCGTTAAAGCTTATGCTGGAGATTTTCTTCAAAAGGCATTTGGGATCAAACGAATTTGTTTAATGAAATATTTGTTGACACAGAGAGGGGGATTCTTTCAGCTTAAGTGGAAGGCGCTGAATTGTTTAGTTAAATTTCACGTAAAGCAAATCCTCCGCGCTTTAGTCGATTTATTTTCTCAAGTGGTAGAGGATTTAAAGTGTCTAGATCGGCTGTAATATATATTTTCGCGTTCAAATTAAGGCCAAGTAGTTTGGGAACTAAAACAATATTTAATCAAACGTAAGAGCTGCAGATCAAACAGTTTTGAAGCTAGACGTCTTAGTTTTGTTGCAACAACCAGTTAAATATTTTACAATGTATTTGTCTTACATATTTTATGTTGAAATAGCTTATAATAATTATAGTAAATTATACATATCGTCTATGCTTTAATAAGAATCCAAAGTTCAGTCTAATATAATAAAGACAAAAAATCACTTAGTTTTATTGCAAAATAGACAATATTATTTTAAAATCGATTTTTGCTTATTATTGTGTTTATTTATTATTACATATAGAAAATATATTATATGATTGTATTTTAAAAAAATATTGCGGTATTTTAATGTCTTGATGGTGTAGTTCGTGCCAATGGGGTTTTCCCTGAACAAATTTAGAATTGCTCTCGATTATAATACTATGCCAGTATACCATAATGATACTGTCACACTTTACACACCGTCTAAAAATCTAAATATACAACGTAAAAAAATCTTTCTTTTGTAAAGGTAAGAGATATAATTCTTTGTAATTAAAAAATGCAAAAATGATGGATATGTAATTATCCTAAGACAAAGTAACGAAAAGCTGTTCAAATAAATGAAAAAGTGATATTACAAAACGAAAATCGTAATTGTTATTTAAATGAGGGCTTGAAAAATTCATTGTGTTCATGATATGAAATTAGTTTTCCTTTTAGTAATTAGACGTTTTAGTAGATAGGCGTCGCGGAAAAATAATTTAATTTTTTTTCCCCTCTAGACGTAATGAAGAGTTTAATAAAATACTCATTCAAAATCATTTCACATCATAGTATAAAAACCATTTTTTTAAATTAATATTATATACATCGAAAGAAATATATTAAGTTAATATGCGTGTGTTTGTAGGTTTAGGGAGCCGTAATAATTATATTTTATTTTTTATGAATGTTGTGGTTTGAGTCTTTCGACGTTTCGATCCCGGTACTGGGTAATTTTGATATAAAGTATGAATATACTAGTATTAAGTTTTGTGTTAATTAGGTTAAATTTTGATAAAAAGCTCAAGTGTAATAAAATAAATTAAATATTATAAATTGAGCATAGAAGTTCCAAATTATAATTTTCCTGTTAGAAATACACTAAGACAATTAAGTCCCTACCCTCTGGAATAATTGAATATAACATGAATACAACGTAGAATTACACGTACGTAGCGCACGAGCTCTGACTATATATAATGTTACAAATTGTGGCTACAGTTCCGGCCCTGGCATAATTATAATAATACTGTCTGTTTTATTACCGACTGATATGAAGGAAATTACTTTAGATACTGCTGAATAAAAAAGGCTTGGTGGCATTATTTCAGTGCAAGTTTTGGCTACAGTACTTGTTGCTGGAGTTCTGATGCTGTCAATACATAGTTAATAAAATGGTCTTGTCACTTAAATCTTTTGACAGCAAAAACCTAGTTATGTTTGCAATAGGTATAAAATATCCTCACTGAATCCTTTTAAGAGTAATGATCAAAGTTGAGTGAAAGTGCAAGGATGTGGACAACTTAAAGTAGCGGTTTTTTAAATTTAAAAGTTGTGTGTCACTTAAATTTTTTTATGTTGAGCAAGATCAATGTCGTTAGTGCTTAAATTTGCAAAGGATCAATATCTTAAGAGGTAATATCAATAGTGGATCGTATTGGGTATG
Organism: Atopsyche davidsoni; assembly: GCA_022113835.1. Classification (NCBI taxonomy): domain Eukaryota; kingdom Metazoa; phylum Arthropoda; class Insecta; order Trichoptera; family Hydrobiosidae; genus Atopsyche; species Atopsyche davidsoni. The sequence goes on from JAILWY010000021.1 coordinate 6,659,948, forward strand.
TGCACTGGAAAATTACCTCTCATGTAAAAATATGGATACATAATATAGCAAATTTCCTCGAAATATGATATATTCAGAATCATTCATGATAAGGCTCAAGACAATCATATTCTAAATAAACGAGTAGAAAAAAAAATGAAAGAGTTATTTTCATTTCAATAAACACTAAGATAGCGAAATAAAACGTATGAATGGATTGACCACTAATTTACAAGTTAATACAAATTCACTATATTAAAAATTACGTAATACTTAATTATAAGATTTAAATTTATGTATCTATTTAACAGCCTGTAGATTTACAATCTAAGTATTCAAATATAATAAATTTATAGGCATTATTATAATTTCAATGAGATCTTATTTGGATAAACAAATTATTTATATTTTAAAACAGAATACGCAGAAGAGATTGCAGTTTAATGAACTGAGTTTATAGGATTTTGATGCACTTAAATTTAATTTAAAAAAAAACTACTTTGCTTGTATTGGACGTGATAATTACATTTGCATATTTCAAAATTGAGCACAACATTCACGAGATGAGATAAATTTTCAGTGGTAATAACTTTTTATAATGAAGCATTGGAATAAATTGCACTTATAGAAAGAAGCCTGTTTTCATTATTAACTAAGTGTACTTTTAATTAACTAACTAATTTTAATTTATTATTGTGAATATTTTATATTGGTATTTAATAAGTTGATTTGAAAAGCGTCAGGTGCTATGATAAATGACACTTTTTATGGCATTAAAATATTTCGAACTAACACAGCATTGCTATTGCTGGCCTTAAATATGTATGGATAAAAGATTATGAACTATGTACCATATATTTACATAATTAATAATAAAAAGTGAAAAATCTGCACTGACATTGAAATATCACTTGCAGCTTTCATAAATCGATAAAGTAACATAGACTGAAACTTGGATTAAAGGGATCACGTTTCAAATGCAAGGATGTATTTGGTAAAAAGGGAAAACTTAGATTGTATTTTTTTCTTTTCAGGTATTAACGTAAGATACGGTATGATAAAGGGACATGGTAAATATTTTTTTTGTAGTAGTTTATTTTGAAGTATTTCAGGGTTTCTAGTTTTTAACTTCGTTGTATGATAAATATCGCAGTTAAGTAGTTCAACAGATTTACGTAGTCATTTGTTAAAGCAAGGCTAAGAAGTGTACGAGATAATAATATTACAGCTAATGCCTGCATAAGAAAGCAAGAATATTAAGCAAAGGCATAACTCTAATGTGAAGGGACATTAATTAAATATATTGGGGTTATAACAGACAACCATTTCAGTAGGTAACTTTTCTAAATTAAATTTATCAAAGTTATTTATTTACTTAAGAACTTAATACACATGTAAATACGCTTTTACTAAAAAAAATTAAAAAAATTGTAAAGGTGCATCGGGAGTGTAGTTTGAAAGTCACTGCGTTTCTGAAACTGGTTTCTCGATTTTATGTTTGCTTAGTTAGGTAGAAGGCACAAAAAGTAAATTAAAAAGCAAAGCGTGTTTTTATGCTCGTCTGATAGGTATATTTTTTGCTCCAGCATGTATTTTTAACATTTTTTTTTAACTCTGGGACTTAGATATCCAGAGGGCAACGATCCCGCCTCCTCCCGGGCAGTGTCTCCGACAGAGATAAGACGTTGATATCTGTCTCCTTGTGTGAAAGTGAATCGCAGTGTTATCGTACAATCAATATGATTTAAGTACTTGATACACTCTAAATTAATGTACAGAGGTTCTCATATACTTTTATCAGTAGTATTTTTAACAACCAATAAATTTTTATATTGCTTTAGCCGGAGAGGTAACTAAAAAATCTCAAGATTTAAAAAATATTTTTTTGTAAGTAAATTAATAATATTTATAGAAGTCTATTAAGATTTTTAAAGTATAAAGCAAATATTTTTTTGCCTGAGACGTATCCAGCTGGTCACAACTGCCAATATCTCTGAATGTTCCTAGTGCTTGCCTTTCGACTAGCCGATTCCGGAATTATTCTTGAGTGTCTCCTACAGTAAAACTTAAAAATGTTTTCAAAGTAAATAGTAGTATCAACGCAATGAATATTGTAGGTATGAAGAATCACTCTGTATATGTACTAAATGAAAGTTTTTTCAACTTTATCAGATACCAAATGTAAACAAAGTACTGAATTCAGGCTGGGTATAATGTTACATGTATCCAGTTCTTGCCCTTCACCTCGGCTTACTGCTGTGCTAATTTCCGAAATGGGGGGCTATATTTCGTCGAGAAGCAATACAAATGCTAAAAGTACCCTTAAGATAAAAAAGTACTATCCATCATTGATTATACTCAAACCGCGTGGAAATAGGTTTCAGTTAGGTTAACACGAAAAAGGAATATATTGACAGTATTTTAATTACACAGGTTTTACTACGAAGACTGAATAATTTATTATTGAGTTTTTTTTGACGTAACCAGTAAAGAGTGTTATGTCATCTATCCAAAATGAATTTTAAAATATACCAAATAAGGATATAATTAAAGCTAATAAATATCCGCAGAGATGCCGCTGAAGATAAGTTTTTTTTCTATAGAAACAAACGCGTCAATGAATATATTGAGATTTGTTTTGAAAAGTTATAAAAATCAATGTGGGTCTGTGTTAAAATATTTACGGCTTATAAAAAGAAAAGAGGACACTCTGGATTCTAACAAAATATATATTTATTCACTATAATACTTCATATTTATTAAAAAATGTGATAAACCACATGGCAACACTTAATTATGACAGTAATTTTGCTGAACTTGGCAATTAAATTTGCTTATTGTACTTTTTTAAAACACGTTACTAGTTGATACCACTCTTTGTAAATTATTAATTTTAAAAATATATATATATTTTAAATAAAATTTTTAAACATTTTCGATAGCAATGAAAAAAATGCACACAGACGACTGCCTTCTAAAATATTGATATTGTTAATTATTGACCACTGCATATGTTTTCTTAAAATATTATTGGGTTGAATCAATGATATTTGACAATCATGGAGTGAATACTCTCATCAGGGTGGCCCTTGATCTTGAAATATAACTCTCGTGACCCATGCTTGGGTAAGCACAACGTCTGCGGTTTATTCTTCGAGAAATCTCTGAAAGTTGCACAATTTAAATTGAATCATCTTTATATTGCGTGTACATCGAACAGATGAAATAGTCTCATGCCATTCCTTCATCATGAGAACGCTCCAGCACAAAGACTTAGACGGGGTTCAAAGCACTATTCAAGAAATGACGCAACGTATTTATATATATATATATATATATATATATATATATATATATATATATATATATATATATATATATATATTACGTCTTGAAGAATTCATTCGTCATTATCGAGCATAAAATAGAAATCGCTTATTCGTCTTTTATACCACCCTCAAAGGGCATATTTATATCATTTACATAAAAAATTGGTTATTAGATCAATTCCTGAAATATTATAACTACGATTTTCATATCACAATATATTCTACATGTAATAACTTTGATAAGGTGGTTTAAACGCTATTATCTGTGAACTACGTACAATAATAGTTGGTTAGTGTATAATTGGATAATCAATTATGTTATATAATTTTGTGCCTCTGCAATGTGCTGCCATTAGAGAGTGATATGATTAATCACGTAAGATCATCTTGACAATTTATGTTTTTTAACCCTTCTGTTGTGTAATTCAACTTGCGAGTGAAATGATTCGCCAATTAAGATTTATGAACGATTAATTGACATTTAGTTTTGAACAACTTAAAGTATATTAAAAAAAAATATAATATCTATTATCTAAAATTTATTAACTGCATTTGTTCGACAGCCTGTACTTCATGTAATTCAATATTATGTGTAGCAAATATTTACGAAGATATTAATTTAAATAGTTGTATTGTGATATAGTAAGGGATATACTTCACCGCATAGATTTTAGCTTAGTTATTCATACGATTGTAGGTGGTTAGTAGATATCAAGACAACAATTTATGCTATGCTGCGATGTGCTTCCATTAGTGAATGAAATAATTTGCTTTGACAGCAAGGTAGGTAACGTAATATTCGAGGAGATCGGTGGTGTAAATGATACTGTGCCCGTCCCTACTGAGGATGTTCGGTGAATGCCTCCACCCACCTGGCGGCGATGACGAGGGTTCAACATATCTAAGTGTACAATAACTTATAAAAAAGACACGGTCAAATGAGAATCAGAATAAATGGTATATTAAAAAAAAATGTATCGATAATTGCAAGTTACAAGTGCATCAGACTTAAGCAAGAATGTCAAGTCGGGGATCTAATTGGGAAGTCTCTATCGAGAGTCAACATTGGAACCACTGAGCTAAGACTGGAAGTATAGATCTATTGACTGTCAATAATGTTATTGACAGCAACTTTATACCTTAATGATTTACAATCGCGTGTCAATCATGATATCTCGGTTCTATTTAGGTAATAGGAAGTTATGAGCATTGTGCCGAGTCAGACGCCAGTGCATCGTGTCGTTACAAAGTTCAGAGAGCGCCACGCAAACACACTGAACCCGGGGTCAGCGGAACCCAAAGAGAATCGAAGAAATCGCTGCTTTATCTGCTGGCAACATTGAAAATATCTATTATGAGACACGTTCAGGAAATAACAGCATTCACTAAAAAATATCACTCACTACCATGGCGCATTAATCTCTTCAAAAGTTTTATTTTTAACCAATTAAAATTATAATAACATGAATATGCGTAGATCATCACTAAATTTAAATGAGGTTGAGCAAACCAATAATATCATAGGAATGTCGTCCCGAGCGAACACGTGAAATGAATATCGCCCTCGTGTCCGTGCGTAATTGGATAATGTATGAAATTCAAAGGTGCCATGTTGATGGGAGCAGTTATAGAGCCTCTCAATATCTCCAATGCACATCATGGTGAGACTATGGTAGTCACATCACAAATGAAGAATAATATTTGTTGATTTGAAAGAGCAGATTCCGAAAAGAGCTTCTGGATATGATTGATTTATTGAGCGTACTTTAATAGAGGTTTTTATACTAAGGCATTTTTCAACCTAATAAATTAGTGATAAAAAAAATATTTTAATTTACAAAGTAGGCGAGAAAATAAATCTAGCAAAAATATTTTGCTCTCTTTATTTTATAATAAAAGAAGCACCCTCTTAATAACCGCCACCAAAAATACTCTTGTTTACTACAAATTAACAGAAATATGCGATGATTAATATCTTTGAGTCCCAAGTACCTTTACCCAATTAGTTTGTTTTGACACCTTAAACTCCTTTTCCATTTTGGTGTAGATTACATATTATATTATGTAAAGTCTTTAATACTGCATGACCCCTATTATAATTCGAGTACTTCATTAGTTACTGCCTAATAGTCGATTTTAAATTATTTATTGAGGATAATAATATTGCTGTTGCGACTTGTGGGGTCGATTTATACAGCGTGGGCCGAGATCGGAGGTGGATCTCAGAAATAGTCCCAAAAATTAATTGGTTTTAAGTAAGAATAATTAGTTTGCTTTCCAGCTTTCGATTTTATTGATAGTAAAAAAGATAAATTTAGTAGTAATTTAAAATATACCGAAAAGATATTTGGGTGTTATTTCTGAATATAACATAATTATCGGATTATAAAATGTTATTTTAATTAACATTTCATTCGTTAAAAATATTGCATTTTTAATTATTTTAAAATTGGTTGTATTTTTTTGAAACATTTTTTAATCGTATTTTTTAACACAATTTTTTTTAAATACAATATAAATTTTTTAAAATAGTTAAATATATGGATTTAGTTTTGATCAAAATCTTTTAAGATTAGTTAGATACTAATTGTTGTAATTGTGTCAAGATGTTAAAACTCGTATTTAATATTTTTTTTGCTCATCTGGTTCAAAAGAACGACCGCGACTATTGCACAGATAATAAACACAGTACTATGAATATATTTTTAATTAAAATTGCAGTGTAAAGCTGCTTTTTTAATAAAAATTTTCAAAATATCGGCCCAGGTACTGGGTTTGAAATCATTGAAGATGGCACCAATACCCTGATCGAAACATCAGAAATTTTAACTAAAAACACAGTATAAAACACAATAACAGAAAATTCTAACAACAGCAGCCAAAACCTGTAAACACTTAATAAAATTATTTATAAAGTGTTAAGATATCAATATACGTAGATGTAGTAAAAAATATTGAGAAAATAGTTATGTGAAGAATTTAACGATAAAGAAAAACCTATTTACTTGAGTTAAAACTTCACGTAATCCGAATATTTTAGACGCGCAGACAGGTTTATTTTATATTTATAGGAATAACATTACAAATAAAATGTTTTTGACTTTTGGGAATTTTATCGTAAAATCAGAAAAAGTTTTTCGAAATGATAAAAAGCAGTTAAAATATATTCAGCCATAAATAAAGTACCTTTCAAAATTTATTCACGAAGTGTTTAGCATGGCTATTTTTTATTTTCATGTTGTATTTATTTATTCACAATTTTTAGTTTATTACAAGAAAATTCCAGTTTATTAAAAATATAGTTGTAATTAGCAAAAAACAACTCTAGAACAGTTATATTACCAAACATTGATTCAAATTTTAAATGTATATATTTTTATTAGACAGATGTACACATGAGTACATTTAAATATATAAATCAGGTCAAATATGTTTAATATGTTTATCAGGCTTAATGAGACCTTTTTTTTATGCTGTCTAATAAAATATGTGTCTTTGAAATGTTTTGATTAAAAAAATGTGAATATATTGGACTTAAGTTTTGAATGTGATTATATAAATAAAAAGGAGTTGGTCGGTAATTTAATCACATAATATTGAAATTTTATGCTAATCGAGTGTTTAATATTACGAAAAAAAGATTTTCAATGGGTCAGAATGTTAGTATTTCGTTGAGACAGCTGCAACGATAAGAGCTGACGAATCTATGAATCTCATTTACATAAAGGCATCAAACTTTATAATATAAAATATGTTAGTAACGTAAAAACTTTCATGTTTGTTTACGCATATATTATTTATTTTTAACGTGTATAAACTATTATTTTTGTCCGTTAATATTGATGGCCTTAAAAAATGCAGTCATTCAACTTGGAAATAACTTAAATTAATCACATGCACGTCTTGTTTTTTTATACATTAAGCTTTTTTTTAATAAAAAAAAAATTGTTTCCCACATTAAGTAGAAGTTCTAGCATTTTCGCACCAAAAATGTTTTGGTGATCTGAAGCATATAAAACAATTAAAACGCATCATTGGATATGTAAATTGTATTTTTTTGGTCACTGAATAAACATTTATGTGGAATACCAGAAGGTAACCAAATAAATTAACGAAAATAAAGAAGAAATTATAAATAAATATTGTATTGAATCTAATCAAGTTCTTCTAAAGAAAGTAAATATAGTCAATAATAGTAATTTTTTTCCCTAAGAACATAGCTAAAACTGATTTATGCAAAAAATATAATGAATAACAACATATTAAACAAATTGAAAGTTTTTTATATTTTATTTTTAAGATCGTTTACGAACATGTTTCAGCTATCAAGCATACATAAAATATGATCTGTAACTCTCTGTTTGATTGTGTTTGGTTGTCGTGCCATATAGCACAGTAAATACTATGGGAATATGGTGGCCTTGTCGCAATTAAATCCACGGTAAACATTTATCAGAGCATGCAAATGCGTACAAACCACCTTTCATGCGCTTGGGTAATATATTACCTAAATAGTTTCATGTCTCACAATAACAATTTTCATGATAATACACAACTTGGTTTCATTACAATGTAAATATATATTTATACGTTCAAATACAAAATAAAAAAATATGTTGCAAAACTAAATTTGTGTAATAAGAGTAACTGAATAAACTCACAGTACGATTAATAAACACCAAAGGAGTGTGCAGGCGATCTTCATTGATGTTAAACATTTTGGAGTTAGGTTGAAATATTTGCAGAAATTGGTTTAGAATTTATTTTTTCTCGGTTGTTTAGTTAGTATAACAAGTCACGGCTCTTTGTTGTCACCAAAGTGTTTTGTAAAACTTTTCACCAGCTGTCAAAGCCCCGGCCCAGCGACTCGACAGCACGCGGAGCGCCCGAAAGGCAAACAAGCAAAACAACTCATCGAGCGGGATTTAAGCCGACGAAGATAAGACTTGCATACTTTTCACTCAAAAGATGGCAGCGTTTTAATCAAGACATGGACTAGAAAAACTAGAAAACATATTTTGTATTTACGTTTCAATTGCTTGTATTAGAAAATAATAAATAAAAGTGAAGTTAAGCAGTGGAGTAACGATTTCCGTTAGTGGTTGATATTTACTAGAAGATGTCGGTGCAAGCGATGAAACTTCTAATTATTGGTTTGCGACTTAGATACTTCCGTATTATAAAACTTCAGTGATAACCTACTTTAATCTAATATAAAAAAAAATTAGTTACAAAGGTGAAATATGTATTTATGCAAGTATGATAATTAAAATGAGATTTACATTGTTGCATTCTTGAATAAATAAATTTTACGATGTATTGTATTTTGAGATATTTTTTTTTTAAATGATAAATCTTATTTCTTCAGAGGTCATTAATGATTTGACATTTAATGATTTGAATGACAATTTTCTACGATTGAATGCTAATCGTTGGTAAATACGCTGCCATGAGTAGTTGGTCTTATTATTAAATGGGCAAACATGGCCCGGTCTAAATTTGCTGATTCATTGCATGTGTATGATAATTTTCGTTTGTTTAAGCATTAGGTATCAATAAAGTGTTCAAATACTAATCAGCCCAGGATAACAGAGAATTCATTTCGGGCTGAAAAAGTAGATTATCCGTTGCTATCCGATGTCAGTCCTTTGAAATGTAGGAAACCTCAAATAATAGAGTTTTGTGTTTTAACAACTTTTTTGGTTTAAATGAAATGCGAACTATTAATACTATTTTAATTTAATCAGCCATTTCCTCATTATTTTATTTTTTTACCACTATACGCCTTATTTTATTAATAAGGTGTGCAGTGACCTAAAAGCAGCAGTCTTTTATATTATACTTCTTCCACTGACACCTTCCTGCTTATTTTACTTATGCTCTCAGAGTATTTCTGGTGTAAAACTTTTCATTGAGATTATCTCAGTTAGAAATTTTGCTGAGAAACATTGAAATTTTTTTTAATTAACACAAAATGTAATAAGTGATATTGTAAATTTCATGGGGGAGTAATTCTTTTAACAGTTTGATGAGCATAATTTTTATAATGAATACGTGCATAAATTTTTTTAATAAATTATTAATGGTCACAACAGATCTTGCAAGGGGGCGTTGTGATAATTAAAATTAAAGATTATCGTAAAAATGTGATAAAACCTCATTGCTAAAAAAGGCTTTTGTTCCAATGCATAGGATGGAAAGTTAAAAAAAAATGCGCAGTCGCGACCTTTAAGGAGGGCTTTTTATTTTCCGTTTTTACAGCACGTATAAAATTAATGACAGCGCGCCATTCCGGGTTATTCCGAAGGATTAATTTATAGTATGATTTATCATCGATAAGGCCTGCTATGTTACTATGTAATATCCCAAATTTACGACTTTATATCCTTAACTATTCGGCTATAGCCCCTGGAGTTGCGTTTATTAAGATAAATGTCGATAAAAGAAAATTATTACTAATTTTTAACAATTTTAGAAGATAAGAGAAAATATTGCAGATAATTGAGTAAACTGGTATTCGACTTTCTTTATACGATATTTTATAAATATTTAAATTATAATATTTACTTTTAAAACAAGTAAGCATACAGTAGTAATCTCTAATAGGTTTTAGGACAAAGTTATTAGTTTAATTTTGCTACTAAAATATCTCCCGTACAATTTATTTGTGCTTAATTTTGTCGTTTTTAATTAAAAAAAGATTATTTGTTTTTACACATTCTTTTCACAAGCATTTAGGTTTTTGGTTATGTGCAATAAATAAAATAAAAAACGATATCTAGAATTAAGATAGTAAGTAGCATTGGGATGTTAATATGAAAATTATAATTACAATTTTATCAGATTAATGAAATATCACGAATCTGAAAGTTTTCAGGTATAATACTTAATAACAAAATTATTTAAGTAATGCAATGATTTGTTGTTAGCAAAGACTACACGCTTGTGACCTTAAGTGTAGCGTCATGTTGGCTATAACAAAAAGAACAAAAATAAAATTAGTTTGAGAACTTTTCGCTTTGTTTCCTTACGTGAGGTGGAATTCTTAACAATGAAAGCTAAAATCAAAACGAAGATTAATGACCATGTTGAATATCCTTGCCCAAAGTTTTCTAAACGAGCAAAACGACCAAGGTTTCTTTTATAATAGAACTTATTGTTTAAAAGATGTGTCTGACGGGCGCAAAAAAGTCACGACTTTTTTCAAAAGACAATGATGAACAATATGAGAATATGAAAAAAATATCATTAAACCTAAAAGTGATCGCTGATATTATTCGTATATATTACTGCTTAGCTTATTTTTAAGAAACAATCAGTTATCAAATTAAAACATATTAATATGAGTAAGAAACTATGATGTAGACGTGTAAATATAGTAAATAATCAAATTTAAAAGAAATCGTTTTCAAAAGCATGTAATAAATTACCTGCTGGGCTGCATGCACGTTGTATATTCTGGCTTGTCTCCTATAATTGGCACTTTAATTGGATTTGTCGTTCCAAACTGAATCTAATCAATGTCTGCTCATCTTAGTGGAAAACTGCCGACAGAAAAACGATAGTCAAATTTATCGTATCTGAAAAAGATATCAACAGATATAATTTGAATTACTATATATACATATATTTTATAATCATATATCAACACGATTAAAGTAAAATAACGACGCTTACTTATATTTGTTATTTAACTATTGAAAAGAGTTTTTTTTTCAGGATCCGCCAAAAGAAAAGATATCTTATGTAATAATTCGTAAATTTATGTATTGTGGGAAATTTTCATAATATGAAACTCTAGCACCTATAAATACTTTTAATTATGTAAAATAAAACATTGTCCTTACATATTTTCCATCGTCTTCAAGTTTAAGGAAAAGGCATATCATCGGAGAAACAACTTTCAGTGGTGCAAGTATTCTGTGATTTCCTGTAAAAAAATATTGAATTAACATATGAAGCAAGAAATAGTCGGTTATGTTTGTTCGCTTCTCTTTGAAACAGAAAAATATAGTTATAAGCTCCACGATTTCAGATTATCTGAAGGTAGCCTTTTTTCCGCTCGTGAAAAAAAACGCCTACCTGGAGTGCCTCCGGCTGTATTAATAGGTATGTATTTAAGATTATTTACTAGTATTTTTTTAAGGCTATGTAAATTCCACAAAAAAGCATAACAGGATTTTCTTTGGTTGATTTGAACATATATCAGCCAGTTTTTGCTATAAAACAATATCAATCTTAGTTCCATCCTCGGCACTGTTTACCAACGCAGTGATAATGTTTTTGTAGTATTCTGATATTGGAATATATATAGAATAACATATGGTGAGAATACTTCTTTATTAAAAACTATCAATGGTCTGGTGTACGAAGAATCGATGCAGATTGGGTGTTATTATACAGAGTTAAAAATATACAAATAAAAAATCCACTGTCGTTATTTTTCGAAGGCATTAGAATCATAAAAATTAATTGTAAAGTGTTTTTACTGACGTAATTGAGATCGTTTACCTGCTGTATTATTTAACTATTTCTCACATCTATTCTCAGATTACGATTTTGAAAGGCACTTCCCAGGACGAAAGTAAATCTTCGTCCCAGGAGAGACCCTGTCGAAAACGCGCACACAAGATAAAGAAGACAATGATCTCAAGAACTTTATCTTATTACAGCGTGAAGCTAGAGCCTCTTTTATGGTTGGTACACGATATTGCCTATGCACGATATAATTAAGTTTAGTAAAAATACGAGACATGGTCAGTAGAACAAACATGAAAAAAATTGAAAATAACTACAGCAATAAACATCTCAACAAATATTACAAAATAAATTGCAACGTGTATTTATGAAAATAAAAAATATTTAAAAATTTGTCCAAAGGTTTAGTAGATGATTACAACCAATAAGATTAAAAAATTAACACGATTTATTTTACCTTCTGAAGATATCTGCTAAATACTTTGGAAGCCGACTCTTCTGAGAAGCACTGCAGCCACACATCTCACATGTTCTAGTAGATTGCGACATTTTGACAAGTAAATATGCAACTTCAGTTATTGTTTTCAGTTTAAAGTTCTTTCATTTTAAAGTTTACTAACAGTTTATGTAAATCCAGATGTTAGTAACTCACAGTTCTCTAACATTAAATTTTCAGCAGCCCGTGCTATTCGACTGTCAGCAAAATACTGAGTCACCAGTAGAAGACTTTGGTTCCGTTGGTGAGTTTATTATTGTGACACATTTAAAAATCATAAGCTATGACTAATTATTGCGACATAATTCTATTTTTGATGTAATGTGCGATTTTTAAACATATAAAATCGTTATTTTTATTTACTAAAAATTATATAGAATCGAATCATTTGATTGTAAAATTTTGACTATAAAATAATAGTTTGGTATAATATTACTGAAAATAGCAACAGAGAGTTCCAAATGAATAATTTACCATAGAAGGAATTTACTTTGAAAGTAAAAATGCGAATTTCATGTAAGTAATTAAAACACAAAAGACCTTTGTCTGTTATACAAAACATCAGACTTTACTTCATCAATAACTAGATGTAAAATAAAACTTTTCTATAATTTTTTAATACATTTAATTTAAAAGTCTAGCTAGTCTCTCTTATGATTGATAAAGGATATTGCCTTTATTCTATTGATCCAATATATTTTAATTAACTTTGAAATAGTAAAAGTATGAATATAAATAAATCCTCCATCGTGTAATTAGTGTTTTGTAAATAAGTATTATTTTTTTAATTTGATTCTTTATTTTATATCATAAAAATAATATATATTGTAATAATGCCAATATTTTAATTTATGCATAAAGGATGTATTAAATCTACAAAAGGTGGATACTTTAAGTCTTTAAAGGAAATTAAAATGAATGTTCATATTATAAGCATACGTATAAATTCAATTATATAAAGGAAATTATCTCATCTGCATTGAAGCAATAATCGATAATTAAAAATGAAATGAAAGATTCATTGTAAAGATGGTCTTAACATATTTTCAATTATAAAATTAAAACATAACAAAAAAAAAATAAGCAATCTTTATATAATTTCTTATCTAATAATTCCGTTTACATTAAAAGAGATGTAAAAATATTAAAATATTTTTTTTATATAGTTTTTATTGTGGGTATGTGTATTTACACGTTAAAACCAATAAATACGTCAAATGCGTTAGAAATAGTTTAATTTTTTTAAAAGTTTTCTAAATATTATTGACATCTTGATTCTGAAAAGAATCGAATTATTTAAATTTATTTTGAATGAACTGTTTATCAAAATATATATAGAGATATAATATAGATACTGATTTAAAAATTTAAACAGTACATTTCAAGCCGTTTGAACTTGATTTGTAATACAATTTTTTTTTGAAAATTCATTTAAATTCATTTATTGCTTAAAAATTAAACCCAACTACTTGTTGCTATATCTAAAGCAACTAGGAATTTTTGCCCGAGTTACAGAAGTTTTAGACTTTTATGAATTTGCATATTTTCACGATTCTGAAACAAGACCAGGGGAGTTTTGTGAACAATGGAGGGCTTCATACCCAGAAACGCAAGCAACTTTTTAGGAGTAGATTCTATTGAATGGGTCATGGCAAATAATCCTTTTAGCTTTTGTTCGAAAAAAAATTGACAGCATGAACCTTATAAAAGGCTTTTGTATTTTTGAACATGCCAGCTTTTGTTTTGAGTAGAATTTCCACTGTGAACTGCAGTAGCTTATTGAGTGTGAATAGTTCATTGATACTGGACTGTATTATTCCATCAAAGTATAGTTATATTAACACAAATATGAAAAATAAAATGTGTCTACGACGCTAGACTATTTTAAATTATTTAAGGCTATGTAATTGCTTATGTAATTGTAAAAAGACGGTTTTAAAATATATGAAAATATTAACAAAACACTATACGACGCTGTATCAGTAAGCTGAAGTTAATTATGATGGGTATATCTTCAAATTTACATTGTTGTTATATTATAACAGGAGCAATAAAAATAATTTATGAATGTTTTGTTGTTTTTTTAAGTATACTCTTATAGGATACTTCAAATATTTTTGAAAGTATTTTTATTTTGATAGTAAAAAGTGATCCCACCGATTTTAAACTTTTGGAAGTACTTTTGAAATTGCATATATTGAATTTATCAAAACTTACTAACATATCAGTTTGCTTCTGAAAATATTTTTTTGTGTGAATGAATATTTTTAAATTATTTTATTTTTGTAATTTCTATTTCAGCAGTTACTTTGCATCGATAAAATATGAGTTGGATTTTAATATAATGACTGCAAATTTATATGTTGATGAAACAGCAAGTACACACAGGTAAACCATGTTTTTTACTTCCATTATGAAAATACGTTGAGAAAAGACAAAACTCTCAAGTCATTTCACGATTCGCGATTTCTGTATAGCTATTTATTTTGATATTACCTATCTGCTCTTCTACACAATAATTTTAGTATAAAGCGTTGAAATATCTAACAATAAATTATAATAGTTTCAGAGCTGGCCGATGGAAGTGGTGATGCAGAAGCTTTTGTGAGGGATCTATTTAGACTCCAGAATACATTACGTGGTGGATAGATCATGCATTGTAGTAGTAAAAATAGCGAACAATAAGCCCCTGTACAATAAAAGCCGTTGTACGGACAGCACCACCGCTATTGTGGGAAAGTACACGCAGAGGAGAAGGCGGTCTGCCCATATTGCACATCTTACAGAAAATTACTTCTTTAGTTTATTTTTTTAAAAATGAACTAAAAGCTGTAAAATGCATCGTAAATTACATATTTTTAAATTTTTAACCAAAAGTACTTTCAAATTTCCCAGAATGTATTTTTATTTAAAAATTTGATTTTATCACAGCGTTGCGAAGGTATTTCTTATAAACTCGGGTAATTTATGTAAAAAATGTTTATCAAAAATAGGTTTGAATATGCAATATTAACTGTACCGATTTTGCAGAGAATATTCAAGTCAATTTGATCTGGCTACTTTGTTAATTCATTTAAAAGATAGATTTGTTGTTGACGGGTATCGCAGCCTGTTTGCATTTGAAATTTCATTCATGTTTATTAAAAAATATTTTTTAACGTTATTTTTTGTATTTATTTCAGTCAAATGATTTTTTTATTCGTTGTTGCTACAGTTCGATAATAGTGGCAATGTTTTACATTAAACTATGATAAAAAATAATTGAACGTTTTATAACATGTTGAATTTAAGCAATCGTGTCTTGTATTTGCAATAAAATATATATTTATTTTTTTTGAACTTTCTGTTTGCCGTCGCGTCAACATGTTTCTTAGTTCAAAAAAATAATTTCACTGATGTTAATTGCTGCTATTTCAACACACAATAATCGCTGGGTCTACATACATATTTTAGTAAATTTAATACAAACGTAACAATAAGAATCCACGAATAATTCAGTGTTTCTTTGAGTGCCGAGTGGGGTGGGCACCGCGAAGTTGACAAGTTGCCGAGTTTGGACTAAAATTGAAATATACGGAGTATTCCGATTGATCAGTTACTTGTTGTAGTGCCTCATTCTACCAGAACATGTGCGAGTGTATTGCTGAAGTACTCTTCATCAAAGGTAGGCTTTCTATTACGCTGAGCAGAGCTGTCACGAGTACCAAGGTAAGATTTCTTTCTCAAATATATGTTTTTTTGCAATCATGTGTTAATCAAGAAAATGCGAACGTTTTACGAAAATAAATATAGACATTCATATGTCGTTTGCGATACGTTTTTGGCAAATTATATTTAATGTTATAAGTAGAATTAGGTAAAGAAAAAGATAGAAATCGATTTGTCATTGTGAAGAAGTCGGCCGCGTTGCAAAAAATATTATATCGGTATAAAATCTGATTTATCACAAACATCAGAGTGTTTAATTTTTTTTATCGTTTCAGAAAACTAGTGTATGTTAATAATCATTGGTTATCGGATTGGTGAAACGGGACATTGTGAGTTCCGGCCATTGTTAAATATAACTGACATTTCAGCTCGTCTCTGGTCGTTTACATTATTTCTTGCACAAGTTTGCTTTGGATTGCGTAATATTTCTGGCAAATTGAGACCAGACGCGACAAATCATGTCAAACCGAAGCAAGCATCCCTACAAACTTGCGCTGGCGTGGTCTCGTTTAGGTTCAGGGATAATGTGGACCAGATATTAACAGTTGAGGCACACCGAGGCAGGATGCGGGTTCGCAATGTATGGTGTGGGAATTGTAAGTGCGGGACGCCGTGACGGAAACGGAAGTAACGCGTACAAATGCAGTCGTTTCTGCGGGATGGCTGCATCCAATTGCATTTCCTCACATTCTCGGAAACTAAAAATACAATTTCGTATTATTTTTAATAAAAAATATTTTTAGGTGTATATTATTTCAGCTTTCGTGAACACTGTAAAAAATACTACCATTGAAATTTGCATGCATTTCATATTTTTTTAGAATAAGCATAAAATAGTATATTAAATTTATAAGGGATTCATATAATTTTTCGACTTCACATTCCCCGAAAATTTATTAGCATTTTTAGTCGAAGAAAAATTATATATTATAAAAAATAATAATTTATATTTTCAAAACTTTAAAGTAAGTAAGAACAACAGCATAAATTTCATAGGGATTTTTGATACAAATATTAAGCCAAATTTAAAAAAAAAAAATATTACTTAAGAGTGTCACATTCGAGAATTTTAAGCATGCAACACTCAAAAAAAGTCTCGGTTGTCGTTCGAGCAGTAACATTACTACCGAAAAGTATGTGCTTTACTTGATTTATTTGGTTTTAAAATGCGGGTGATAATAAGAGCGGACAGCAGAAATGTTACGGTTTGCACCGGGGAATACTGGTTCGCTACCAGTACCCTGTAGAGGTGAAAGTCTACACGTCTCGGTTGTAATAAAATAAAATTGTCAAATGTTTCATTGTTATGACTGAAAACAACCGACGTTCACTATTTTTAATAACAGGCAATATTCGTATTTAAAAAAATTAAAATTTATCGAGGAGATTTAATGTGTCCCATTGCACTACGTGTATAGCTTCATTTAAATAATTAGCTGTTTCAGATACTTGTACTAAAACATATCAAATTTAAAGCTGTCATAAATAATATCGTAATAATTTGAAAAACCACTCGCCCATGTCCGTATTGAGCTGTGAAGGATGAAAAAAATTTCAATGTTTAATTTATTTATATATACAGAGCTGGTAGATTTAATTATAACAAATAATGTCGCCATCACGTCGCCAGATTTCCAATAGTCGCTTGAAGGGCGACCTAAGAACTCAGTAGTAGAAGACACTGTCGCCGCTTGTCAAGTGATCCGAGTCTCCTTTACAAAACACACACGGGCTATTGAATAAATATTCCTTTTATACGAAACACGGAAAAAATGTATCCGTATTTAACTTTCTAGGCACAGAAAGGACCTGCTGTTGACGTACAATATTGTTTTTATTTATTTTAAATCTCATACTAGATTAAATATTGAACTCGAGACATCATAGTCATTGAATAAGTCCATCTCTTGAATTTTCTTTAATCATTTTTCCAGTTATACAGACTTGCCAATGCTATTAATAGGATGAAAGTAACGTTTGTTTCAAGTCAATAAATGTAATTAGTCTACAGGGCGATTCTAATATAGAAACAAATGTTTAAACTCATTAATACGGTACGTATTGGTAGTATCGTATTTAGAAAATACACATACTTGTTTTGTCTATCTTATCTATTTATAAATTATAATATCTATGAATCTCGTGGCAAAATAAATACCCGCGTGTAAGATATACAAGAATAATGAAATATTAAATTTTAACCTAAAATATTTGTATCCAATGTACACCCTGTAAATGTTCTCAAAACACAGAGGATCTCTAATTTTTCAGAAAAACCATTAAAATTGAGGTTAAGTTTAAAAAAAATAAAACCATGACGTATCTGACAAAGACATGACAAAAAATTGACAGTACAAAGAAATGTTTTTCTCATCAGTCATATAAAGATAAAACTACAAAGTTTATTTAACAATCGCTTTGTCATTCAAAGAAAGAAATATTTATTCAATCATTATATTTCAAGAACTTCGTGACTATAGTTCTTTAATTTTTATCTTAACAGAAAATTTTGTTTTAAGCAATATTATTTTGCGCAAAGATTGATAACTGTTAATCGGTGCTCACCGGATTGAGCCTAAACCTAACAGATTAAAAAATATTGTTTTTTTATATAAAAAAAATGTTTTTCACTAATAGAATGTTTTATGTACACAAAAAAATATTATTATACGAGCTTACGTTTTTGGATTAACTGCCTCGCAACCTATTTGTATTTTTTAAAGTATTGAAATTGAGTTAATATTATCATATAAGCCTAATCAAAAAGAATCTTTGTAAACAATCTGAAAAAACAAATTTATATCAGATATATCTCACAAACACCAAACCGTTTGAAGAATAAATCCTGTCCTTTGTACACGGGAAAATTGGTATCCTTGCTACCAGCATCGGTCGGATAAATTTCGGATTTATTGTATGAAGCCTGACGTGTGACGTCATTGGAAATTTCCGGACAGGCCGCAGATGTAACCGCACCTAACAAAATACACCCACGACCGAGAAATACGTGAATAAGAATATAAAATACTGATTAAAATTGTTGAATAATTTTGTAAGTCAATTATCATATATATATAAATAGATTTTTTTTAGATGTGATGTATATTTTTTGCGTCTAACGTATCAGTGGTTGACAATAAAGATTTGAAATATTTCGTGGCGATAACTGTAATCAAAAAGGCAGTTGTATTTCTTCTTTCAATCGCGATATTGATTTATTAAAATAATTATTATCTGTATTATCGGGTTAATTTGTTAAAAAAAAAATGCTTAAATTATGAAGTATTTTTCTTCCATAAAACGAAACGGTCATGAGTATAATAATTTAGTTTCTGTATTTATCTGTCAAAACGGAGATTGTACCGGAAATTTGTAAGCACGATTCAACGGTCTCACCACTGAGGCAACAATCAGGCAACCAAAATAATATATATTATGTATATATAAAACATATGTATAATTTAAATTTTACACGTGCCACTGGCACGAGCGTGACATATTCGAGGTTTGATATCTAAAAATTGAATCTATAGACACACTTCTCGTGAGAAGTCAGTGGTCGCAAAGCAAAAAGTAGGTTAGCAAACAAACAAATAATAATCAGAAGTAATAAAAACTAGAGACACTGGAAATACTTTACCACGAAACTTTTTTAATAAGAGCAAATGAATAAAAACATAAGAACCACATGGGTGTCAGACTGCACTTCTTTGTGATTTCTTAAATAGTACCATACCCAAAGATTTATTTAAACGCTGGGTGGATAACCTTTGAGTTAAGAAAATAAATAATTAGATTATTATTCAAAACCTTAGTCAAATTAGACTCATTGTACGTACGTAAATTCATTTATTACTTTTCATCGAGACCATGAAAGCCATGAAACAGTATCTCTAAAGATTATTTTGCGCTGGTCCCTATCAGGAGTGCTCATATTTCGTATAATTTTCGTCAGTTTAAAACATACGAAAATGTTAACATGTAAAATTAATGATAAATACTGAAAATGTTTAGAAATATATACTATTCTTCTTACTTGTATCTCAGAGTGGTGACATACAATCAAAATCTCAGCACAAAGGACCGAAAACTCAACCTCCATGAATCCAAATGAACTCAGTTTTCTACTATATTTCTTTTCAATAAAACCAGCATGGCTTTGCAAAAAGTAAAATCATATTTTCATTTCTGAAATTATTTTCAATTCTACAGCTTATTTCCTCAAACGGTAGAAACTTGTTATGGATTTGATTGTTCTCTCCCTCCGTGTTACTCAGCTGTTTGGCCCAACACGTTATAACCCAAGCTATTGTCAGAGGGTTGTCTAATCACACCTTAACAAGACTCTTTCACAAGGCTATTCAACAACAAGTAACTTTTGTTAAATTGCGCTTATATCGAATCCATTTATTTTTCAGAGTATTTTTGAAATAATCATCAAAAGCTTCTGCAACAAACCCACAAAGATTTTTTATCTACAATACGAAATTGCTTTCAGGATATCCTTTACGAACGGTATTTATTGAATCGAAATTATCAAATTAAATTGTCAGCGTCATATTGATTCATTATTGCTATCTACATTAATATTCATCAGAAAACAAATCAACTGGATATTTGAATTAGTAACAAATTGTAATACCACACGTGTGTATATTGGTGACTCTTTGAACAATTTGTACTGGGATTGAATATATCATGCGGCTTGATGGAGTAGAAAATTATTTACGAAATCCAGATAAGGGTAGTGAGAAAATTTGTTTATTGACAAAGCCTGGCTGCCGAATCGCCGCCGGAGCGACTATCGACATCAGATAGTAACGATGTTATCAGCTAGCTAGACCCTATTAGGGATTACCACCCGGGAGGTGTTACACCTTCACATTATTTTACTAAGCCTTTCATAAAATCTACCAATGTCATTCAATGATCTTTCATGAAAGTCTGTGCTGACTTGCCAAATAGATTTTAGAGCAATATGCACGTGGATTAAAAAAAAAACTTTATTAAGGTTTAAAATCAATACACGCGGTATCCAAAATATGAAATAATTTAAACATGTCTGGTTGAGATGTAGAAATTTTTAAACGTCTTTCGTGATTAGATATAATTTTTTCAAAGTAAAAAAAAAAACCTTCTTTGAAATTTTACTCTGGATTATATCAAAAAAATAATAAAATTGAAATAATTTGTTTGACTTGTTTTTTTTTGACACTCATATAGCAAAGCCAAACATAAAAAGTAACCAAAATTACAATGGTAATTAATGATGTCTTTAAAAAAATTACAACATTTATATTTATTTTATATGATCGTTTCTCTGATCAATATGACAATAATTCAGAGTGTAATATTTTCACAAAATAATTTTTATTTGAATTTGTTTACAATTATAATGTTTATATTACTATAATCGCACACTTGAGGTAAGATGAAATCATTACAAAAAATCCTTACCAAAGATTCACGTCAGTAATGTAAAAAAAATATTTTTACCCATAAATCTATTCAGATTTCAGACCTTTTAGATATCAAAGAGTCTAAACATCTCTAGGATATATAAAAGGTTTTTTTTTTAAAATTACATATAATGTATAAAATGTGATTATGTCTGCGGCTTGAGTGATGATAAAAAAAGTACTGTGATCTTCTCGCGTATTTTAACTATTAAGGTTTCCAGACACGTCATGATGTATGCTTAGTAATAATGGTGAATATATCCAGTCTCCAAGTGTCTTTAAAATCCAGGCATCATCCAATTACGTGAGGTCTTGGCGACGAGATTTATTTTATTTGTCCACCGAAATGACTGATTTGATGGCAAGGCAACCGGTTACACATGGCATTAGTTTGCTCAGTTTCGTTCATACAGGGAATCATATATTCTGTATGCTTGATTTGCTGTTGTATTTTTATATGTATGTAGCTGTAGTTGCATGCAGTTGTATATCTCAAAAGAGGAAATAAAAGCATATTATCCAAAAATTAAATTGCTTGAATAAATTGTATCCTTTAATTAGTATTAAAATATTATAAAGGCTGAAGGTAAATTAATATTTGTAGACAGTATATGATGCAAGTGATTGATTTTAATATGAGAAGTTTTATTGTTATTGAAAGGATCGTAGACCACATCTGTTCTAGCGGAGAATATAAAATGGATGGCATTGCTCTGCATGTTTTATAGGCACATTATACTAGGATTGTCACTGAACTGCTTTACAACCTTAATATATGAGCCAATGCTTTAATTGAAGAATTTTATTGCTTTTCTTGTAAAATATAGATATTTACTAAAATCCAACAATAATATTGCATAAGAATTTTAACATCACGGTTTTTAAAAATATTTTAACAGTATTTATAGGCAATCTCAATACATTACATTTTATAACTGCCCCGATGTCTTACTTAGCTCTACACAAAGTATGACGTCACAGCATTGAATCTTATAGGAGCAATAACGGCCTATTTTAATATTTTTTAAATTACCAATTTATTTTAAAAATACGAAATAGAATATTCAAGAACATATTATACTCAAAACATCTACAAGTAGGCTTTTACTTGTCACTTGTCTTTATGTTTTACGCTTGCGGCTGCCGACCCAAGAGGCGGGCGGTTAATATATTCTACATTTAGATTTATTGTTTTTCCTTTATTTAGGTTTACTGAATTGACTGGCCAGAGCAAAGTTAGGGCTCTCATGTTTATTGCCCAATGAGATGAAATGTCTCTCTGTTTATTACTCAGTTCCTTTTAGAGACTAATCGATAAAAAAATACTTTGCATTCATACTACCTTGTATGTATACAAAATTCAAAATTGAATATCCTGCCTAAAAACATTTTCAATTATTAAATATTATTTTTTATCTCCAAACGATTTTCCAGCGCCAGGTTTGTGATGGATCCGACAAGGAATAATGGGTCAAAATAATGAAAAGTACGTGCTCTCGATGCTGAGTAAAATTTATATAGAAAACGAAAAACTTTGCGAAATTAAAAATAATGGCGATAAATAGCTCCCCTAATGGATACAAATTCCTTGCAAGTGCGGGCATATCAAGGCGCCGGAATGTTCTGGTCGCTTCTTTTAAGTATTTATTTACAAAATTAAAAAAAATAATACTTAAAAGATATATAAACATAAACGAACTAAAATAATGATTGATATATAATCTAATGTGAGATTCTTTTAAAATTAAGATGTGTCTTTGATACCAGAGAATAATTATCACATTTGTTAAAGTCTGAAGATGTTTATAAGCTACATTATGACGTTACTATGTCTGTTTTGTGGAAACTGATATTTTTTTGAGATTTAAATGAGTCAAAAATGTTCACAACTAAAACCATCCTATCAACCTGCCTTGAACTTTTTATTGCCGCTATTCAAAGATGATTAAAAGTAAATAAATGATTAAACCAGAGATGAAGAAGTAGTTTTTTGCAAAAGATTCTTCGAATTTTTTTTTAACGTATTTGTTATCTTCAAGTCATATTATTATTTTTTTTTTATATTACCTGTTTATCATCAATATGTTAAATATTATCATTTACGACAAAATCATGCTGAAAATCTACGGCTTTTTCCCAAATATATTGTTTCAAAATGATTTTTACTATAATAAAAAAGTGAACTCATCAAATTTTACAATTGAAATTTTTGTCACAAGAACGAAATTTTGTTTTTGATTAATTTGGTTTGCACGGGAAGTGGAATAAAATAGTAATTTGTGTCGGTTATTAAATTTTTGGAATGAGGTTTTCGGGCAGCCAGTCATTTATTTGAAAACTTCATTCAACTGATAAAAAATTAAAGGTGATGAAAAAATATTTTTTCAATTTAAATACTATCTTAAATAAAGATACTACGAAAAGGTAAATAGATTTCATTGTATCTATCTATAATAATAATATCCATTGTGTGTATGTATGTATGTTTCATTTATTTCATTTTTTGGTTCTCTATAGAATATCTTAAAAGATACAACGCTGATAGACGATAGAATAATATTTTTATTCATAAAATAATTTAATAAAACTATAAAATATGCTTTATGTACGAATTATAGAATTCTGTTATTCACCGCGAGAATTTCAAATTTAGAACTTTTACAAAAAAACAAATTTTGATGCTTCTTAGAAATTTCCAGTTTATGTCAGCTTGACACAAGGTACCAATTTTATTTTTTTTATCGAAATTGCGTTAGAAATTATTAATCACATTACTAATCCATAAAGAATTGCACAATTGAACGTGATAAAGACTGCATCAAATAAAGAACAGTGATGCGTTGTTTGTGACACGAAATGTGACACAAATGTCAAGCAATGAATTGGAAGAAAAAAAAAGGAACAAAACAGTCATATAATAAAAAAATTGGTATGTACCACTTATTTGTGATTTGCTTTCGAAATTAATATGTGTTGAGCAAATATTCATTTAATTGTCAGCCAAACATTATTGCATCGTTCATCGAATACGTCATTATGTGAAAGGCAAAATTTCTAGTATTTAAATAAAGAAGAAAATATTTTTTCTTTGTTTTAGAAGATTGATGGTTTTGATGTTTTAGACACGATCAAACCGATGTTCAAGTGTTGTTATCGGATAACTTTTTTTAGAGTTAAATATGTACTAAATATTAAATGAGCGTTTATGAAGTTAATAAATGAATATGTTATTGCTTGGGGTATTTCTTTTTGGTTTGTCGGGAGCCAGACGGACGCATGCCCGAGCCGAGAGCTTTCGGCTGTTGTAGCTCGTCGTAGCGTCGTAGCTTCGTAGAGGGACGCCCCAGGCCAGTCTCTCTTGTCGAGGCTGGCTGGCCAGACGCGAGGCAGGAGCTTCGGGACGCCAGAGGATTACTCCTTATCGCGGAAAATTAATACGGCATTCGTGAAAAAAATATGTCATGTTGTTGTGTACGTATAAAAGCAGCTTAAAATAATAAAAAAACATTTCTGTATTAAATTATTATGCTTAAAACTTGACGCAAAAGTTTTTATTTGAGTATAGTTTTTTTGATTTGAGGAATTATATTTCAATGTGATAGTGAATTAATATTTTTGGTAAGTTGCAAATTTTTATTACATATATATATTTTTTAAAATACACTTAATAATTATAAACTATATTAACAAACAATTTTTAAGTAATCAGTAAATCAGAATGATATCTTAAAAAAAGAGGTTTTAGAAAAAGTATATTTTTGATCAAAAAAAAAAATCAAGTAAAAATTCAATTATTAAATAATTACGTAAATTGTACACATAAAAATATTATACCACGGTAGGAAATATTTTTTCTTATTTCCGGTTTTTTGTAAAGCAGCTTTACACTGACGGGTAAATTTCCGAAAAGAAGATAGGTAAATGTCCCATTGATCCTTTGAAAAGCGATTCGAAATACCCTTAAAAGGTTTATGATCTTTTCCTTGAAAGTATGTTTTAAATTTAATAGGTTGCTTTTCAATAAAAAAAATGTCCGGGTCCACTCCCGGCTTTAATAAAACCAAATAATAATAAAATATATCCATAAAAACGATGCTATCTTTTTTGAAATTCATGTAGTGCTTATTATTATTTGAGTTTGAGAAAAAAAGGTTAGACTAAATATTACTTTGTCTGATTTACAGAAAAAACGACTAGGTGTAATATTTTATATATAAAGCGTAAAAAGTGTTTTGATTGATTTTTTTTTTAGAGTAGCCGAGTTTTTACATCAAATTTCTATTATCGTGGTACTTTTGAGACTTCACTGCTGTATAATTGCATCCCGTATACTGCACGTGAGCACCATTGTTCTCTATCTTGGGCCCTCTTTCACGTGTCGCCTTCCATTTCTCTTTCCATTCATTTCTCTGCTGAATAGGAGAGTGACACATTGCATGTCTTTCAAAACCTTTAATTTAATCATCGATGAACGGTCGCCAGTTCATTATGAATCGCCGTTTTTATATTCGTGGTTTTATGGAGAAAATTGCTATCGGTAAATATTTTTTTAAAAATATTTTTTAATAACAGTAATGTTTTTACGTCGTATGTAAATAAGGTTAGATTATACAAGAAAAAACAGTCATTAAAAGAACGAGGCAGCAGACTTTCAGAAGTAAGTGCGGCTATTTCTAGATTGATGCATCCATGACATTTGACTTATTGTAAGGTAATCACAAAAAAGCCTGTTTAAGTATATTTTTCTTATAAATATATATATTAATATTATAAATATGATCGATCACTTAATAGCAAAATAAAAAAGATGTCTGTCAACAATAAATCTATTAAAATGAAGAATGGGCGATTTGCCAAAAAATGGGGACTAATTTGAAATTATCAAACATCTTCACATAATTAAATTAATTTTAGTGCGACCAAAAATTTTACGGGTTTCAAAAAATGCGTATAATTCAATTTAATATCACTTTATTTTTTTTAATATCAAGCTATAGTGAATAATACACTTAGTTTATACCGTGGGGACTTATTGTAACTTCGAAAAACTTACTTTTTTTACGATAAGATATAATTATATGTCGCTGGCTCGAGAGCACACTCCTCAAACTGCGAACTTTATAAAGAAGGTACCGAAGCCTGTATATTTCAGAGGTGACATATTTTTTTCTCATTACGAAAGCTTTAAGGAGTCATATACTTGGGAAAGTTATTTTTAAAATGAGGCCTATACGCCCCAAAAAAAAGCGAGAATACGATGACGCTTTATTCTGTTTATCGTGTAATATTTTCAAAACTTTTCTTTTTGCGAACTTTAACTTAATTTTTAATGTTTGTTCTTTTCTGTGTAGCAAAAAGCTTGACCACTTAAAGTTTAATTGTGATTTTAACTAGTAAAAAAAAATTTAAATATTAAGACAATGAGTAAAACGTAATTTTCTAAAAGTTTTATATTATTTTTAAATTTATATAGAATAAAATAAAAATTGTATCCTTTTTTTATTTATCATCAATATGCAGGTGCTTTATAAGTTTCTGCAACCTCAAACAAGATTTACCTCGATAAAGATAATGCAGTTTTAGAGTTTGAAATAATATATATAGAATATAAACTTCAAATATAAATAACATATATACAATATGATTTTCACGAGGTATTTTTTTCTGTGATTGAATTTTACTTATTTATAAATCTACGATAAGTTTATGTTTGATTTATTTAATAATTTTTTTACGTCATATCTGCTATTCTTCCCGATTGGTAATTCAGTGCTGTAACTTTTATTGTGAATTCCGATCACACTGGTGCTAAAAGGAAACGTTTCTATTTGGTCTTATTGAATTTGTTACTCTGACCTTAACTCCAGCCTTCAAAATTTCAAAGATAGGTAGCATATTGGAATTTTCAGCCTTTTTTACAGTGTATATTATGTTTTCTTTTCTCCAGAGATTGTGTCTTAGATTTTATCTTCTTTCACTCAGCGTTGATGCACGCCTACGAGCATTTAGTATATTGGTGGAATAATTATTTTCTTATGTCTTTCTTCAGCGGTGTTTTTATTCTTTGTTAAAACAATTTTTTCAATGGGAATTTTTTTATGGAATCAAAATGTAGGGAATTGAAATATCCGAATGTCAATGTAAGCAATGAGTTTACACGCAGAGATATGTGACAAACAACATGATATTGTTAATGATGATTGATAATAATTTTTCAGCCATATAATTCGATTTATATAATATATATACAATAACTATAATAAATTATACAGATAAACAAGAGAATTGAGACTCTTATGGAAGTGAATATAAAAACTAGTGCTGGCTATCAGAAATAGTACCTACCGTTAGTTTTACTCAATTTCTTTTCTTCTTCTATTTATTGTCCTAGACTCTTCTTCGTTTAGTTTTTATGAATCAAAACCTCCCAATTAACAGGAAGAATAGCACTTATCTGTGTTTTTATAAAAAAGGCAAAATAAGCTTATAACCACAAATGCAATAGGCAAACAATAAAAATTTGAATTTATTTTTTAAATAATTATTTTTTTAAAAGACTCTAGGTATTCAAATAGTTTAAGTGTTTTTAAGGCAAAATCATGTATGGCAGCGTGTACTAATGAAATTTATTAGTCGAGGATATGAGGTTGTTAATTTAATATTCAAACAAG
Source organism: Atopsyche davidsoni (assembly GCA_022113835.1). Classification (NCBI taxonomy): domain Eukaryota; kingdom Metazoa; phylum Arthropoda; class Insecta; order Trichoptera; family Hydrobiosidae; genus Atopsyche; species Atopsyche davidsoni. Next base: position 6,688,068 of record JAILWY010000021.1, read on the forward strand.
TTTTGTGATATTGAGTATAACCAATATTATTTCAAATACATATTCACAAAGTCCTAAGCATTTTATATTTATTTGGGTTGTTGAATCAAATTATAGTTAAAAACTTTGTGGACAAAAATTAACCATGCTTTTTGTCAAAGAGTCAGTTTTTGTTCCTTTTATTAACGCTTCTTACAATCTGATTTGCAGTTATTGTAATTTTTAAGTCTTCTAGACCAAGATTTAAAAATTATAAACATTGAATTTTTTTAAAATATATCATTTTTTTTCAAATCATTTTCAAATCATCATTTATCAGACAAAAACAAATTTAATGTTTATTGAAATCAAAGTTTTAAATATTGCTCTAAAAACCTGTGATTTTAAATATACCAACTTTTTCGTAGTTAATGCTAATAAATACTGTTTAATTAATACCTGAAAGTTTGTCAAATTACATATTTTAATAAATTAAAAGTTTCAACTTTTAGTTTGTAAATTAGATAACTAATTTTGCACATCGTTGTTGGAATATAATTAACTACATAAACGATTTATTAATGAGCACTACACCAACTTTATAACAAACTAGATAATTAGTATATCGTGTTTTTTAATGCAATTGTATATTTTTTAAGATGTCTAGATTTACATGAATTTTCATTTAATTATTTTTTAAAAATAAAATTAGCCCAATTTACAAAAATTAAACATTTCAAAATCTAGATTACGCGAACTTATGTTTATTCTTTTTAAAGTTTATTTTTATAAATAATAAAATTCTAGTGCTTTTATTTAAAAATACAAACAGTTTAAATGCGAAAATGTAAGTTAATTGTATAAACTTCTATTAACAAATAATATATATATATATATATATATATATATATATATATATATATATATTTTTATAATATTATTAACCTACGTAAACGTTACATACGCACCCTTTTCAATTCGTAAAATTTATTTAAAAACATATTATATACGTGTTGTATGGTTTCTTTTCAAAGGTATTTAAACAATAAAAATATAAAATTAATTTAAAATAACTTACAAAAATATTCATATTTATGTTTTGATTATCTAAAAATACATGTTTTTTCCAAGAATAAAGCAATTAACTATAGAATTGTAATTGAACTGTACCTTCTGACCGATGAAGGTTCACGATATATTCTAACATGTATTAAATACAAATGAATAATTTTTTAAAGTAAATGGAAAAAGCCGATATCTTATATAAATACAGATTTAAAGTATGAAATAAATGAAAAAAATTATAAATGTTTTCTTACACTTAACCGTGAAGACGTTTTTTAATTTAACAAAATTGCTTCTTCCGGGTTTGAACCCGAGTCCTCACGGTTTATTGTTTGAGCCACAAGACTATGACGTTGTTTTAAGATTATTTATTTTACACATATCGTCCAGAAAAAATATCCAATAATTTTATGAAACTAGAATTACCACAAACGAATTTCTCATCCGGTTTTTTTATGCTGAACAATTAATCGTAGATTTCATTTCTGAGAATATTCTCGAATACGTTAATAAACAAACTATTTCAATAAAGTTCGTAATAATTTAACAGCTTTTTGGGGCTTAGGTCGCATTCTCTGTCTTTAATGGAACCGTGAGTGAGGCTTTGCGAACTTTGGAGAAATGTCAGTCATTTCAAAGCCATTCAGTCTAGCAATCGGGTACATCGTTGATTCGTTGTCAGTTGGAATTCAAGTCCCTTATAAATGTCACCAACACGAGTTCTAGGATAGGGTTGATGTAAAACATGACATATTTCCGAAGACTTCTTTAAATTTTATTTGATTGATTCATCGAATAAATCGAAGGAAAAAAAGGAAGGAAGGAAAGTGGCTGAAGTTTGGAAGTACGCCCGAAATAGTGAGACTGGCACAGGATAGAAATGGTCATTAACCTCCTATGAAGAGAGGCACCAGAAGAAGAAGATTGATAAATTTTATATACTATTATTATTACCAACGTCAGTTTATTTGAAATGGAATAAAATATCTTAAACATCTTTTTTATTCACAGAAGTGACAATATTTAATAATTTCTGGTCACAAAACAAGTAAAATCCTTAACGTAAAAGTATGAACTCCAAATATTTATAATATATATATTAACATCTCTGAATCATGTAAAGGTCTCCACTCATTAAATTTTCACACTAAACTATTATTTATGATTAATTCAAATTAAAAAAAATAGATTTTGCACAATGTTATAAATGTATTTGACTGTTTCTATTCTAACAAACGAAACCTAAATAAAACTCAACAAAATACAATTTGATTTAAGATGTCTCATAATATCATTCTCGGATGTAAGTAATCCTATTTAAAAATAAATCATATACTAAGTTAAATTTCAAATCTTTAAAGCCACCTCTTAATCTTTGTAAAAGTGTTTCAAAAATATTCCAGAGAGAAATTTAATATTAAAGCAGAAATTTAATTTCCGTTTTAACTTAGGAAATAGGGTATTTATATATGAAAGAAGAAGTTTATTAGGGTTTTAAAATCCACATTAGTGCATCTTAATTAACCGTAGAATAAATTTTAATTTATAAGAATATTCAATGACGTATGTACTTGTATTATTGATTAATAACAAAAAATAATGAGTTTTTCGATTCGATAAATAAATTTTATACGATTGCAATTATTTAGACGGATATATATTTACATTTTTCTTAATAAAAGGTAACTGTTAGATACGGCCAAAGAATTAATGCGGCCTACATCCGAAACGACACAACTGACAACAAACCGATAAATTGTAACGTGAGTAACATTCACTGTCCCTCAGTTTTTTGTTAGAAAAAAATGCGAAAAATTTGACGACAAACGACACAATTTATTGGTTGGTTGTCGGTTGCGTTAGATTTTTGTAGAAGCAAGAGAGAAAAGTTATTTTAAAGTATTTTTGTGTGGAACACGTGGAACTATTCAGCTCATGATATATAACAATAATTTATATTCCAGTCATGGGTACATTTACTCGGCCTTTTGAAATGTTGACGTTTGGCCTAACTGCCTTCTCTGGTTACTTAAGATTGGCAGAACTGTAATTGAACTGTCATTAAATTGAAATCTTGAAACTAAAGGAAATACGTCGGCTTTTCAAGCTTACCCATGGCTGAAGGCTTTCATTTGCTTCAGCAACTGCAAGAAACGGCCTCTAAATTTGTATGGGATGAAATGTAACGCTTATTTAGTTAACCCAAAATATTGAAAGCAGTTAGAATATAGATTGAAACTTTTAATTCACAGTTGTTCGTTAACTTATCAGTAATTTTTTTTTTCAAGTATTTATAATATACTATTATGATATCTGTTTTGTGGTTCATTAGCGAAATCCCCTGCTTGGCAACAACGGGATCCCAGTAAAACAATATGTGTTATGTTACTTCTGTTACAAACTAAAATTATCTTCAAATGCAGAATAATTCCGACGCAAATTTCCTATTTACTATATAATAAAGTACAATAAAGTTGAAGATGTATTAAACCAGAAAAATAACCAATTAAATTTAAATATTTTTGACTGCTTACTGTTTCTTCTCCAAAAGTCTTGTATCCTTATATAAATAATCAGGTGATGCAAAATTGATGGTATCTAAAATTGGATTTCAACTATTCGTAAAACAATTATAATAATTTTCCGGCTAATACAAGGAAAGTCAAGATTGACGTCCAACTATGATAATATGTCCATTTTTGTTTGTGATCGCATATGCTATTCGAGATCTTCTTCTGACTGAAAGACGAAAGCTTCCAACAAATATAGCCCTCATATTTTTGCCATTTGCAGCATATATTTTTTTTTAGAAATAAAGTTTAACAAAGTAAGTTTACCTACCGTTTTTTTTATTTTTTTATTTATTTATTTATTTATTTTTTTTTTTTTACTGTCGGCCCCGGGCAGCGCTGTGGTACTACTTCCGGGTGCCGACAGCTGGTCTTTTAATATATAATATAATCATTCATTCGTGAGGGGGAGTTTCCCAGGGAGCGCACTTTTCGCTGCTCCCCAGTCTGCCTCCCCTCCCTTCTATTCGTCTCTGGCATTCTTTGGTGCGCTGAAAAACATGAAAGCTGAAAAGCATGAAAAAGATGTCCCGTGCTCTTCAGCTCTCGATCCTCTTCAGCGCCGTTTTTGTCCTGTCCGTGGGCTTCTCCTCAGGTCGGAGCTCTGGAGGCTATTTGGCGTTGCCTCTCGAGCTCCTCCCTTCGGGTCATGGTCTTCTCGGCAAAGGAGACGACTCCGTCCCAAGCTCGCTGGTCCTTGAGCATGGACGGCACTAGCTCGTCCGCCGTCCAGACGATGCCAAGGCTGTTCCGGAGTCGCCATCGCTCCACTTCGGTCGCTCCGCAGTTGAAGAGGGCGTGCTCTGCGTCGTCGCTGTAGTCGTCGCACAGTGGGCAGCTCACGTCGACAGGTCGGCCAATCTTCTCGAGGTAGCTACCGAAGCAGCCGTGCCCCGAGAGGAGTTGGGTCAGCCTGTAGGTGACCTGGCCGTGTCGTCGCGAGATCCACGGGCTGATGTCAGGGATGAGCCTTCGCGTCCAGCGCCCTTTGGTGGATGCCGCCCATCGCTGTTGCCAAGTCTCGGTGACGTCTGCCCTCGCGCTGGTCCTTATAACAACGAGGTCTTCCTTCTGTTGTCTCGCCTCGTAGATCTTTTGGCGTTCTCGGGCCATCAGGTCTACCGGCGGCATGCCAGCTATCACCAGAGCTGCGTCTCCCGAGATCGTGCGGTAGCCGCATATTATCCTGAGCGCTGCTCTGCGCTGGACGCTGGCCAACATATTCCTGTAGTGGGAGATCTCCATCGTGTTTGCCCACGTCTCCGCACCGTACAGGATCTGTGACATCGTCACGCTGGCCAGCAGTTTCCGTTTAGATTCCATCGGTCCTCCCACGTTGGGCAGCATTCTTGCTACTGCCTCAGTAGTTCCAGCAGCCTTCCGAGTAGTCCGTCGTATGTGGTCCGTGTACTTCAAAGAGGTGTCGAAGTACACGCCCAGATATCGGGCGGACCTCTGCGGGACTATTTGTGCCCCACCCACGGTGATGTTAGGTGTGGGGTACTTTCGTCTGCCACAGAGCATCACCGCTTCCGTCTTGTGGCAGGCGAGCTCTAATCTGTTCTCCGCAAGGCTGTGGGAGATTCTCCTGAGGGCTTCATTTGTTCTTGCCTCCAGTTCGTTGATCGTTTTCGCTGAGACGACAACGCCAATGTCGTCAGCGAATCCTATCTCCTCCGCTCCCTCCGGCAGCTCCGTGTTTAGTACCGCGTCGTACATCACATTCCACAGCAATGGTCCGAGGACGGAACCTTGCGGAACTCCGCACGTGAGGTGTCTCGCTGCTGGGGGGGCACCTGCTGTGGAGTAGCGGACGACACGGTCCTCGAAGTAGCTGGCGATGGTCCGGCGGAGGTAAGCAGATATGCGCTTTTTTTCCAGTGCTCCGAGAATGATGTCCCAAGAGGCACTGTTGAAGGCGTTTCTAACATCGAGGGTGATCAGGAGACAGTACTCGCGCGTGCACCGCGTCCCGGCGTTAGCTTCCTTCATCCTCCGGTGGACTCTGCTAATTGCGTCTGCAGTCGATCTGCCCCTGCGGAACCCGTATTGGACGTCGGATAGTCCGCCGTTTTCCTCAATTTCTATTTCAAGTCTGACCTTGAGCAACCGCTCAAGCAGCTTGCCCAGTCCGTCCAACATGCATAGTGGTCTGTAGGACGAGGGCAGGCCTGCCGGTTTGCCTCCCTTGCGCGCCAGCACTAGGCGGGCTGTTTTCCAGCATCTCGGAAATGTGCGTTCGGCAAGGCACTGGTTGTATACAGCCAGCAGCGCTGAGGGATTTTCTCGCACGGCCAGTCTGATGGCTTCGTTCGGGATGCCATCTGGGCCGGGTGCTTTACCGTACGGAAGTCTTTTGGCCGCCTCCCGTAGTTCAGCCATGTTGAAAGGGTGGGCAACCTCTGTGGCAGCGTCAGGTATGGGGTTCATCATAGGAGGGCGAGTAGGGAATAGAGCGTCCAGGATCGTTTCCAACATCCCTGGCAGAGTTATCCCTGGAATTGCCTCCGGAATTCTTAATTTCTTCCTCACAATTCGATACGCCCTGCCCCAAGGGTCGTTATCGACTTGTAGGCAAAGGTCCTTCCAGCACTTCTCTTTGGCTGCCTTGATAGCGAATGCAAACGATTGTCTAGCAGCTTTGGTACCTACCGTAGCTAAAATTAAACACACAAAAAAATCGAAGTTACGACATGATGGGAAAATTACCATGGAATTGATTTTTTTTTAAATTCTAGTTTATATAATATTTGGTCTTTATCTGTTTTATTTCGTAGTAATGGCATGTTATTAACATACCTCAAATTTGAATAATTCAACTAAATTGATTGTTAAATTGTTTCCTTTTCCTAGAATTATCCAAGAGTGCTTAGTATGCGAGTCTCGGGCGGATAGTAAATTGGGTTCAGATTGGCAAATTACTGAAAATAATACGTACGTAGCTGCTTGCCTTGTACAAAATAGGTACACAATGGGTTAAACACTACTATGGCTTGGGACGCAAACCCATGAATATATTGCCATATCGCCGGTTGCATAATGTACTTAAGTTGCTTACATATAGAAGATTGACTTTGCATTATTTCTAGGGAAATTATACATAGATATAAATTATAAAACTTTCATAAAATTTTATTATATGTTTTTAAGTAAGCTAAGAGCCCATCGAAAAATTCAACGTGTTATTTAAATACAATATAATTTAATTCTAAAATTACTCTGTAGAATAATAGAATACATTTTTTGTCTTTCACATATAAATACAATAATGTTTTAGGTAATTCTCTTTTAAAGCTCTTTGAACTGAAAGTGTCCTGCAGGATTCCTGAAACATTTTATTTAACCTACGTTATTATTTAAAAAAAAATGAAAATCCAACTGAGAGAGAGAGAATTGTAGATATAACATATTCAATACGTAAATATTCAATAGAATATATTTTTTAGTTAGTGATTTATCAAAAAATCAAATAAAAACCAAAAAACTAATATAAAAATAAATTTTAAAATACAACATTCATTTTTATTTATTTATGAAAATAGGTTGAATTTTTAGAGGTAAAATATTTTCGTGGGAATTTTTATTGTATGTAAACTATGCAGGGAATGACATCTTTTGTGACGTTTTATTTTAATCTATTGTTACATATTCTGAGTATTTGTGATTGGCAGGTTTGTGATTAAAAAATATTCTTTGAAATTTTTTGGTATTGCGTATAGTAAAAGTGGGTAGTATGCAAAATATTAACAATGGACAGTATTGATTAAAAAAATAGTTTTAGTTTTTTTAAGTTAAAAGATTGAATACCATAAATATAATAAGTAAAACTATTATTGTAAATACTATAGTGAGAGTCTATAATTGAATACTTGCCTTGGTAATTAATTTTGTCGTGGCATATGATAAAGAATAATCAAACCTCAATTACTTTAACTGGGTTCACTTAATTTATAAATGCGTGTATTCAATAAAATTATCACAATCAAAAAATTTAGACTTTACTTCAAAAATGTATTTGATATAAAGCTGATTCTGTAATGTGTGCAAAAAAATATTATGCGTATAAAGTACCTAATTTAACGCAAGGATGATAACTTATTATTATAAATTGTAAAGATTGAAAGCCTGATAATGTAATCCATGCATAATAATAATAACTTTAAATTTAAAACAATACCATAATATTTAGGGTACATTAGTCGACACTTAAAAATTTGCTAAAAAATAAAGTAATATATTGAAACATCCCTACATAAATAAAATTTACGACACTTATATAATTTACGTAATAAACGCGAGGCTCCCAAGAAAGTGGATGAATAGAAAATTTACCAATTTAGATGATTTATTGTATATTGATATCTACCTGTTATAATTTCGTAAAGATATTAAAAGTGTCGGGGAAATATTAAATGGCTGTTAACAGGATGTAACTTAATTTATCATACGACGTGTCTTCACTTCTAGAATGAATGGTTTGTCAAATTAATGTCCTCGCGCGGTGAAGCTGGCGGACTGATTGATCGCTTCTTGTCTGAAAAAAAAACGAGCCACACATTCGGCAGCGGGAAAGAATTTACTTTGTTACACCCATCCATAACATCTTGTAAAGCACATGAAGATATATAATTTTCATGAAAAAAAAAACTTATTTATATCGCATATAAATACATTAAACAAAAAAATAATAATGATAGAGACGCTTTTAAATAAATCTTCCAAATTGTACGATTTTTTAGGTACGATTTTGATTACCTTAATTTAAATAACTTTACCGTTAAAAACTTTTTTTTGGAGTCAGGATAAAATAAATCGTTGGTGTATTGAAATTGACTTATTTTCAGGAGATTTAAAAGTTTTACTGTAACTTTAAAATACTGTTTTGTCATGGTTTCAGACGAGTTGAGTACTACTTAAATAATGCAAAATTAATGTTTGGCAGGATATACAATGGTTTAAATTAAAGTAGTATTTGTATTAGTTCTAATGAAATGGATCATCTGAATCCGGATAACCTGAATAAAGACGATTTATTACGAAGTATTCTCTCCTAGCAGCATGCCTGTAAGGCTATCTTTGGGATCCTTTGGCTGGTCAATATAGAGACCCTGCACTAATGGATCCAGCCGCTACTCCTCGGTCTACCCTAAGTGTGCCCAGAGGTTCTTTCGACCATAATACGTTATCCATCCCTACTACATTCAAGAGGGTATTCCACAATGTCGCAAAATGTTATTAGATATTGGGTAACATCTCATTCTTCAAAGGAATCTGCGCCAATCTTCGATATGCTTTGTACAAGCATCTGTATTTTCAATTCTAGAGTTTTTGCTGTTATTTTGACCAAAAACGTAAAAAAACATTCCCGCCATCGACAAAAAAAAAAGAGTTTTTAAAATCGTATTGCCCATATTTACTTTTACTGTTATAAGTATTACGAAAAATAATTATATATTTTTGTTATATTTCAGTCCAAATATTTACAATGATAATCCATAGATAAAAGTAAACACACAGTTTTCTTATGATATATTTTTTCAATTATCTTCTTATATATTGTTTATGTTGACACGAATTTCTACACGCAAACAATCTTCACGTGTTTGTATACATATATTAGCACGCAGCAAACTTTATTTAATTTATATATGACAAGCAACGACGATCGAAGTTGGTAAAAAGCACACATAGTTTTGTTTGGTTTTTGAAAAAGTTTTGTATACTCGCATTGTTATCGCAGGTTATTATTTTTATGGTATGAATAAATGCTATAAACAAAAACATAAGTATGGAATAAAGCACACTTCAATAATTCTAGCCAAAGATTTGAATTATTGAACTATTGTATATATTTTTTACATTTTATTAAAAAAAATAGTTAAAATGAAACGGATAATTAAGTTCGTAGTCAAAACAGACACAGAAATTGTAATGTAGCTTTTATAAATATTTAATTGTTATATTTTTAATGACAGAAATCTTTAATTTTAATTTATTCCAATTAGCGTAAATTTGATCTCAATAAGTGTTTTATTAATAAGATTTATATAAATTAAAAAAAAAATTGAAAGGAAATTGTATTTTGTAATAAAATTTAGATTTTTTGCTTGGATTAAGATTACAGATTCAGCCTAAAATCAAATAAGATAATAAAACCATAATCAATCCTCCTTTCCTCCGCGATCCTTTAAAAAACATTTACATTACACAAAACACCTTACTTTATATAAAAATACAATTTAACTTTTAAAGTCCAGTACTTGATTTTATAAATTCTGAACCGTTAAAACGTTTCTGATGTATTGTGTAAATTTTTCTCTTGAATTTAATTAGTTTAACAACGAATTAAATGGTTCAAATTTATTGCGAAGTTTGTCACTAAAGATTTAAGTACAGAGTTTAATCTCATCTTAATCTATGATTCAATTAGGTATATTGTTACACCAACCAGACAATTTATATTTAACTATTTTAATATACAAGATATATATATATATATATATATATATATATATATATATATATATATATATATATATATAAATTTATATTCGTGTCTTTAAACAATCCCGGGATAGTGAAAAATACGACTTAGTTTTAGGTTCAAAGTGACTTCCAGTCGATAAGTTTTATACTCGAGTTGAGAGGCAATAAAGCTATTTTACCAAAGAATATATCCGTAAAATGTAACATACTGTGAAATTGAACAGAGTGTTACGAGTTGTATTTTTATTGATTTATTCCAGTTAATAGTTTCCCTTGCGTAAAGAAACAATAACACCTGCGTCGTTAATCGATATTCGAAGTATGTGCTTCGACACATTTTTGCACTCTAGTAAAAACGGGTTCATATAATAAAAAAAAATGTGTTTCCTTTACAGCTATTGTTAATAAAAACCAATAGACTGACCACGAAGACTGATGATTTGATAACGATATTAAATAAAGTTTAGAGAGTGACACTTATTCGATTATTTCATAATAAAATACAATACATATAAACGACACGCAAAATTGATTATCAAAGTTCTCCGATGTTACAACTACGTATAGATATATTATTACAGTAACATATTATTAAAGTACAATTTTTTAAAACTTATTGAACTGTTTGAATTTTACTAAAACTGTTGAGAACTTGATTAGAAACATTTCAGGCCAATTAACTAAGCTCATATTCTGAGTCTTCACGACTACGACTATATTTATACTCAGTTTAAATTTCAGTTAAAAATAAAGTAATTAAATCTCATATTATTTCCACCTGGTTATTCCCATAAAATAAATGCTTAGTAAGATATTTTAGCTGTTGTCAAAAAGAAAGACATTTAAAAAGAAGACAATTAAAATAAATTTAAAAAAAATAAGACGAAAACAATGCATAGGTAATTTTTAATTACACAAAAGTTTTTTTATCAGATTTCAATTATGTAACTGATTATTTTAATTAAAAAAGGAAATATTTTTTTTTCCTCTTTTATAAACAAATTTGTTCAAAATTTATAGATAAATATAACTAATTTTATTATGGTTGGCCGTACTGATGAAAATTTTATTTTTAGCAATTTTGAACAGATGAGTGGCTAAGAGACTGAAAATTATCTTTAGTGAGTATTTCTGCCTTTAAATGGTTTTTTTTTAAATTTAAGAAATCGCTGAATGGTGGATGTACTCACAAACAAAAAATTTCGTTATCTTCCATTGGTCAAATATGAAGAATAACATATTAAACTAGTGTATAGTGTATGAATAATAATCGTAATGCCCATTTTAATTTTTTTTATCAATGACTCCAAAATGTATAAAATATAGAATTTCAATACTTATAATTGTTTTATAAAGACTCATAATTTAATATTTTGTTACGTTCAATTAATAAATCTAATTTACCGACATTTAAACGTTACACGATGAAAAAAGTTCTTATATTTTATGTTAATTTTTAAATCTAACTACGAAAGTAATGTTGATATTGTTAAATATAATATTGTTGTAATTTATGCTTTGAAAGTACATATAAACGATAAAACTATTAAAAAAATATATGATATTGATATTTTATGGCACTAAATATAAAAAAACTTTGTTAAAATTAAAATTAATAAATTTTTTATCAAATATTAAAATTTGCTAATATTTTTACTAAGCAGATGAAGGTGTTATTTTAGTATTTTACCTGCAAAAAAACCTGAAAAGAATTGTTTTTGTAGAAACTACACAGAAACTTTTTTAATGAAACAAAATATTAAAAAGGTAAAGTTTTAAAAATAAGTATTACTAACGAAGTTTTGTTTTGTTCAATGATGATATTGTTTTACAAAAGAAAAGTGAACAAAAAGCACTCAAGACACTCATGTGAGAAAAGTTTTTTAATTTAATCTTTTTGAAAAAGTATTTATGTGAAAAATAATACAATAAATTGTTCAAGTAAATACACAGAACTTATGATCTCGCAAAATTCTAAAAGAAGAACTCTCAACAGGTCACATCAGATATTTTTTTTTTTTTATCCTATGCATATCTGTATAACTGTTATACTAAGATTTTTTAATGAATAATACCCATACTGTTCTTAATCGTTAAAACCCATGCAATCAGACGGATTTTAATTAGAGAGGTATTATTTCGATATACCAGTGCTGTGACCGTTTTCAAATCAGAGATCATTGTAAACGAGGCGAGGTCCCGAGGCCCGGGGTCTGCAGGCCACTCGTGCGTGCTCCTCCTCGAGAAGGCCAATCAGGGAGCATTGAAAAACTTGCCGGCTGAGAGGCCTGAAGGGCGCGCCCGTCGATCTAACTTCCCAGACTGAGGCTTTGTGATTCATTACCTACATAATTCCCATCACTTTCAAATTGTAATGGAAAGATTCGACAAAAAATCTTTTTATCTGCACTTCCTCTATTGCAAAATAATTTTTCATATTTTATTCATTTGTAATGAAACGAAGTTTGAACCAATATCTTTACACATATTTCATACCAGTAAAATACCCACCAGTATAGTACAATCATAAAAATATAGTATAATCATAAAAATTGTTTTTTTTTTTTTCACATGAAATCGAACAATATATACGATTATTTAAATTCACAAACGAACATATATTTATCAATAAACAACAGGTTGAATGGAGAAAATAACAAGGGATTATCGTAATAAAAATAAGGGGTTCACTCGCACTCTGGCGACCACAATGGGGTTAATCTAGGGCGGGCTGGACATGAAGGGGCGCATACCTCCCGTGACGGACCATTACCGAACACAATGGCTTTCAATATGGGAATCCTGAACATGATGTATATACCCTAGGATGGGTGTGATCGCTGAAATCAAGGACTCCAGTCATCCGTGGAAGAGGGTAGCTAGTGACACAGCAAAAACACATGCTTGAATTTGAGTATATAAGTATATATTATTTTCAATAAATATAATATTTAGCTTATCTGAGTCCGGGCTACGCTAAAATAGACTTCAGCATACGAGGTGCTGTCAACTGGAGGATCAAGGAAAGGGCGCCGAAGAGACTTGGTCTAGTTTTCGTTGAAGGCGTACTCCCCTCTTCAACCTATAATAGTACGAATAATTTTTAATAATGCCATGAATTTTTGACAGGAACGCTCATTTAACATAAATTTGGTGCTAAAATTTGATATCATAAAAAGTGTAAAAATGAATATGTTACATCAAACGTCGTTTGTGTCATCCAATATCTGAACGTTCCTGTCCAATATTGAAATTTACCTTTAAGCCCTAAATTAGACTTCAGTCACCGTTAGTTGAAAAATACGCCGCCTTTTTTCCTTAAAAATTCTGTTTTATTTTTATTAAAATAAAATAATTATTATTTTTATCATTATTTTTAATATGTCACTTTTTTAACGTGTGAAAAAAATATTGAAAAATGTAAACATCGAATAGAGGCTCGAGTAAAAAAATATATTCAGCGACAGCGTGTTTATTCTGAGATGGTATTTCAAACATTTTATTCATGATAAATTAAAAGTAATTTTTTAGGTATTTAACGGTCAAATGAACATTATTTACTTCTTTTTAACATTTATGACAGAGAGTACATGGTAGAATTCCTTTTAATATATTTTTTTAATTACTCTGTTTGATAATGCCAACGTGAAAGGTTGGCGAAACCGGTCACAAATAAAAACGAACATGTGGAAAATCACTCAAGTATTTTATTTAAAAAAATATTATTTACTTCATTAAAAACATACTCAAAGCACTACCAACCACAAAATATTTATATTTTTACTTTATTTAAGAATACAAAACTCTCTGATTGAGGCTCATAGGCCTTATATTTGAACAGTGTATTTTTAGTGGTTTTTTTAAATCTTGATATGAAGTAAAAATTTGTATTTATTTTTATTTCAGATGCATATATATGTTACATACATTAATGTGAGTGAACCAAATAAAAGCTAAAAAAACAATTTTTATATATTTTTACAAAAAAATCTTTAGTAAAAATTAATAAGCAAAAGAACCTTTGATATAATACAATAAACTTTTGCAGAAGAATTTTTAAGCCTATTAGAAACGATAAATATAAATACGCAGGATTTGAGTACCTAGATTCAAATAAGTCCCTATTCAATTATTTTCCTCGAGTTTATATCAAGAGTTATGCTTCAAGACAGTGTTTATTGTTGTCATTATCAAAAGCGGTTTAATATAGGATATAGCGGAATTATATCATATTTATACGATGAGTCTTATAGGAAGAAAGCACGAAACTTGGGTTTGTTGATATCAAGAAAATATAGGATATATTATATATATATATTCTGCAATATATATATATATATTTAGAGAATATATTAATTTCTTAGCGAACGATTTCAAGGAATTCTATGTGGAAGGAAGAAGTGTTATAATATTCTACACAGTAATACATTGTACATATTTCATATGCAGTTGTTTATACACAATTGCACACAAACGTGTTTACAATTTGCTTAAGAAAATGCTACCGGCACGATAATATTTCAATGAAATATCAGTAAATTATTTAAAACTCGAAAATGTTAAATAAATCACAATTAATTAAAATACGGGTAAATGATGACATTATGTAAGTCGGTCACAAAAGGTTTCAATATTCCACAAAAACACCATCTCAGAGTATTTTGTGGGTGAAAATTCAGTTTATCGAATTAAATATAGGTACACCCCCATGAATTTATAAATGGGATTTATTGACAAGTAATTAATCAAAACAAAATACATCTTAAAAACCACAAAATACCTTAATTATATTAAGAAATCCCTTAAGTCAATAAAATGATGTCGTACGTGTAAACAAATAAACTCATTAAACACTAAAATATATTAAATCCTCCCCCTGTATTTAAAGATATATGTTGTTTCACAAACCTCCCCAGTAAATTCTCTCACCATTTCTGAAGTAAAAAATGATAAAAAACAATAAAACAATAGTGGCATTTAAAAATTAAAAATCAATACCGTTTATCTATGAATAATTCTCTTTCATTTTAAAAGTTCAGTACTAATTATCGCTGTGATTTTCATTAAAGCATTATTAACCTTTCCACGCACCACGAAGGCTCGTTAACTATTTTAATACTATGTAAGCGAAAACGAATGAAATAATTCAATTATCGGCAGAAACGTGAAGGGCAAGCCTCAAACCCAATTAAAATCTACAAGATGAAAGCTATGTATGCATATAAAAGCATATTCATTGATGTAGAAGTAAGTGCTCCTTCCAGTTATACTTGTAACTTTAGGTTCATTAATATTGTCATCATTCCTTTGCTTTTAGATATTTTAGCAAGCAATTTTAAAAGATTACTAACCATGAAGCTTATAGATTATTTTTTTGTCTAGTCAAGTATGGAATTGCTTGTCGTAATATTGTTGATTTGAACAACACTTGCATAAATGTAAGACATATTATCAAATGATTTAAAAAATATTTTGCATTATTTAAATTGTGAGATTCAACCAGAAGTTCGTTTCTCCCAGCAAATCTTTTTGTTTCATGAAAATCTTCATTGTTATGAATATAAAAGCGAGATTTATTTCCGAAGACGTTGCAATGCGAGACCGCACCGGATGGTATCCAAGTTGTCAAATATACTTAAGGACCCCCCCGGTCCTCTGAGGCTTATTGACTTTGCAGGAAGAGAACCTGAAAATGGCCCAAAGAATTGTATCATTATGAAACTGGCTTAAAAGTATCGTTGAGAAATATTAAATATAACAAATGTAAAAAAAAATCTTTAGGTATGAAGAAATGTGTAAAATAAACGTGTTATTTTATCACCGGAACGTAACATTGGCTTATAATTAATTATAACAAGAAATTTAAGAAACAAAGAAAATGAACATTCAGTATTTTTTCATTATCTCATCTCCTGTTATTCAAACTTTTTTTGTTTAACGACTTGAAGGTTTTTTTCAATTTAAAAAAAAACGTGGTTGTGTAAATGTTAAAATTTCAACGGTTTTAAGTTAACTAAATGATGGTAGACAAGGGGAAGTAACAAACAAGCGTATTTAATATACCAAGAACTCGGGTTTATTTTGGAATTCACAATACTGGAGTGTTCTGAGAAAATAATTTAGCGGCTGTATATATATAATTTGAAAATTGAGATTTTGTTGATGCTGTGGAGTTCAGAAGTAATTCACTAAAGCTGCAATTAATGGCGTTAATTGAGAATGAAAAATTCACAAATATTTATCAGCATAATAGAAAACTTGAAACTGAATTTATATTGTAATATTTTTGTGAAAGATTCGGCAAGCAGCGTTACTTTGGAGAGATTGATTTAGGGTTTTTAAGTATGATTTGAGCATTTCAGCATACTTCAACATCATATACATTAATATTGATATTTTTAACATTAATCAGAAAATATAATACTTTTTAAAAAAGTTGAACATTTACGTAAACATTACAAAAGAAACAGAACAATGAAATCCTTGTAAGACCTTGCTCTACAACATCTCGGCTCAAGTAATTTTCAGATAGGTAAGGCATGATTTTTTTCCCCGAGATAATTATTCAAAGGCGAATGCTTACGAGTACTTTCAAATAATGAAATATAAGTTATTTATTGTTTTTTTTACACATTGTTTCGAATATATACAGATAATATAGTGTTTTATTGTTTTTTTAGCCGAAACAAAAAATTGTTTTGAATATATATAAAGTAATAGATTTTTTTTGTAAATCTCCATTTAAATAATACATACTTAAAAATAAAGATAAATTATTCAACCTATCAAGTCATCTCAAATTTATGTAATAAAAAACCCAATACCCAAGACTGCCAACAGGCATCCTCACAAAAAATGTTGTTTTCAACATATTTAAGGGAAATTCTTATCTCTCGAAAGAGGTTTTAAAGGCAGGAGTTATTTTATTATTTTATAAAATGTGTTTTTTTATTACGGTTTAACAGCATAACAATTCCAATATAAGAATATTTTATTAATTTCCAAAAGTCAATCATTTTTTAGAAATTGATTGATCAAAGTTTTTTTTGTTGTTGCAAAAGTTTGTAAAAACCATAATTAATACATTTTTGAAAAAGTTTAACGTTTTTTAGGAGAAATATAGTTGAAGCACGTATTCTTTGTAAAAGTATGATGATATTCTTTTATGTAAAGTTATACTTATATATAGTTAAGCGTATTATAAACATTAGTAACGTTATAAGGCTTCTACAAAACATATTGTTATCAGAAATATAGCTATATTAATTTTATGTCATAGCTAAATATAAGAGATGCTAAGCTTTTGTAAGCTCCATTATAAAGTAAAATAATTTTAATGTTGTCGTCGTGAGTAATGTTGAATTGTCTTCCCCCTGCGCTTCTATTATCGGTTAAATATTAACTTACACCAACTGAACTCATAAAATTACATTTATGTTAAATGTAACCAATTTCAAAAACGTTAAAAATATCAAGTGTATTTTAAATCAGTCTGTCATCTAGCTTACACAGCTTACGCTTAAGCTCATATTTTTATACCAAGTTTGCATATTATCTCAAGTGTGTATTCAAGATAATTGTACGGAGTCATAATAAAGTTATAAAACGCACTAATTGCTCTTCACATAGTCATTAATCATACGGCGACTCCTCTCAAACAAGGCCTGGGTCATCACGAAGTAAAGCGCAAATGGACGAAGACCTCTCGAGGATGTTGGCATATAATCAAAGAAAATTCATCTGTCTAGACGCACACTAGTCTACGAATAACTGTCAATCTGAGGTTCTTAGTCATTTGTATAAGATCCTGATTAGACTATCTGGCGAACTGAGGTTGTATAGGGTTGCTTAACAAGATACTATCTACAATTTAAAAATAAAATATAACAATGTTTATTTTTATCTTATTAACTTTAAGTACACAAAACCAGAGATTTCTTATTTTCTTATTTTGTTTTTAATTTTACTAGATAGCCGCTAAAAACCTTAAAGCTTTTATAAAAGTCATACTATTTTATTTCATAAGTAATAAAGCGAGTTGTTTACTTTAGAAAATAAATTATTTTAGATATCAAAGTAATATGAGCATTGGAATTAGTACGCATATATAATTTATGCGGTGGTTAAATGTGATCAATATTTGGTTTAATTGATGTGAGTAACAGTCCCGAATCACCAAGTTCAATGATCTGTAGCTTATTCAGAATTCGTATAGGAAGATGTATATTTATTATTATTATTATCATCTCTCTTCACATACATCAGTCGCTGATAATTAAAGGATGATATTTAAAAAGTACCCGCCCAAGAAAATAGTATAAATTAACAACTTTATTTGATTTTTACATTTGATATTTACGATTATCTCGAATATATTATTTACATAAATAGGAACACAGTCGAATTTTTGGCAACGTAGATGATGCTTGTTTTCAAATATATTTATATTGAAGGCATGCCTATCTTTCGGGTAGTATATGCTTACCCTTCAGGCTGCAGAGTGAAAGCTTTTAGAAGTCCCTGTCGGGTAAATAGGAGAGAAATGAAGCAATCTTTCATAAACGTATTTTCTTATAATTTAATTTAAAATCTGACTTATGACATTATCATCATTAATTAAATAATAAAAATGCACACTTTAAAGATGATAAATAAATTGTGTATATATACATCAAAGTTGAAAAAATCGTTAACTATAATAAAATGGATATTATGAAAATGATAAATGACATAAGAATTGTAGTTACTTTGTCTGATTTGGGTATTTTAATTGTTTCTTGATATTTATCTTTAGGCCAAATGCATCTTAAAAAGTATTGAATTGAATTGAAAGAGTATATTTTAAGTAAACAAATCCATTTGTTAAAAAAATTCTTGATACAGTTTAACTGTGGTTTATTATCGATTGACTCTCTTTGGGCTATCAATAACCAATGGATGATTTCCCAAGAGAAAAATAAACACGTTTAAATTAACTTTACGAGTCTAGCAAATAAAGCAGATGGCGGAACTGTCTTTTCTATTGATTGATAGTACTTTAGAGGCAGAGAAACTGAGCCATATAATCCCCTAAGTAAAGTCGAATAAATATTTTCCTTTTAAGATACACCATTAACTCCAATTACTAATGCGGAAATGTTGTATTATTGATGAAACAATTTTAAAATGATTATCATGGAATGACGTTAACATGAAATGAACAAAAATATTTATTTGTCTTTGTCCTTTCCACTCATAGCTTCTTTTTTATTTAAATAAAAAAATCTGATTTGTCATCACTATTTTATGTTAGGATAACAAATTTTCGTATTTTGATTAAATTATATACAGACAGGATCCAAAGTAACACCTCTAGGTTATCCATTTTTTTGATTTCGTTTATTTATTTATGTCAATGTCATCTTGAAGCATGGTGTGAATTTTTAATGCGATTAAATAACAAAAAAGATTTATCTTGACTATTTAAATATTAAAGGATTCTACTTTTTTAATGTTTAATGACCCTAAAAATTCGGAACTACTTAAGAAAGAGCTAATATAATGTGAGAAATCGAAATTACTGTATAAAATTGTAGTAATTTTCTGAGCGAAATAATAATTTTAATCATTTCAAAATATTTGAATATGTAGTTATGAAATTTTTTCTTTAAAAATAACTTACATGTAAATTTGTTACCATCGGTATATAATTTTATTATTACTTTAATTTTTATGTTAATTTTAATGAACAGCGTTTTTGATGGACATTCATTAATTGCTTTGTACATCTTTGTAATCAAGAAAAAGGAACATTCTCTTGAAAAGGTCCAAGATTTATTTGACGTCTAAGTATCAAAGCAAATGGGAAGAATGAAATGAATGTATTGGATAGGAGGAGGAAGGGCACAAATACTTACCCCGGTTAGAGATTTATTGTTGTTACTATTTCAAAGGAGTATTTTAGGTCAATCGAATTAAGTTTGATGAGGAACAAGCTTTAACAATCACTGCTTACCAGAAGTATTGCATATTTTTTCAGATTAAAATGCCATGAGCTCATTTATAATATTTGTCATAACTGAAAAACTTCAGCATCATTCACTATCATTTATCACTTAGATATAAATTTAAATGTTTTATTCTTTAAATATTCTATCTATAGTTTGTAAAATTCAAAGTCAAGATAAATTATTATTTTACTTTAAAATCAAGTTTTCAACGAAACTATAAAGGAAGATATGAGTAATCTCTCATGAAATACACTTTACATTTAAAATTAAATAAATTATTTTGTAGTAACTCCATACCGGTTAAGGTCTTTATATCATTGAATCTAAAATATAAATTTTAAAATATAATATTCTTTGTTCTGAAAACCTCTTAAAAATATTTCATTTTTAATTAAAATAATCATTTCTAGTCATAAGTGAAATACAAAAGCGAAGATTAATAATTTTTTTTATTAATTCTAAAATATCTAAAACCTTGAAAAGCAAAAAAATGCAATCCTAGAAATCAATCAAGCTGTACATGAATATTTGTTCACGAATCAAAAAAGATAAAATATAAACACAATTTTTTTTTTATTTTTATATGAAAAACATGGCGAAAGTACCAAACAGTTTCTAGTCAATAAATACGCACCGCTTATCGCAGACTTTCGATTTATTTTCTGAACTCCCACGCATCAATTTGCATTTGATTCCTGTTGCGTGGAAAAAAACTAATCTAAATATTCAAATCTGGCTACGAAGGACCGAAAACTTGCCCGTGCCGGGTTTGGTTCCGTCAGTTCGATCAGTTTTCCTGGAGCCACACTCTGACGGATAATTCCCAATTATCGGAGAGGTTTTCGTGAGGCTGATAATGGCCGCCAAATAAACCGCCGATATTCACTGTACCGTATGACTGTAATATTCGATACAACACGATTTATTAGTTTCTGTTATATATTTACCGGAAAATGCTCAAAGGCCAGATATGCGAATTTACATGCAATACAGTAATATTATTTATGTTGAAAAGCAATTTAAGCTGCGCTTTAGTACTATATTTTTATTATATATATTCTTCTATAAAAAATACGTTTTCTAATATGGTGTGTCGTTTTCTCGATGTTAGCAATCGTTTGTTGAATGCAAGCTAGTCATTTTAAATTTAAGGTTTTTTCTTGCCAATACCTTTTGTGTATCAGCATCAAATGTTTAAAGTCAAATCCGAAAAGCGAGAAATAATTTTTTTTTGAGTACAGAGTACTCAGTTTTGAAATAAAAAATCATACATAGTTCAATTGAAGTTACTTCGGATGGTGTATACTGCTTTTATTGTGACTTGTCTAAAAGGTGTCAATGGGCTTTCTGAAAGACCCATGACTGAAATCAGGCATATCTGAAAATATTGTTTGCTAAATTAGTTGTAATTAAAGCAC
This sequence comes from Atopsyche davidsoni, assembly GCA_022113835.1. Taxonomy (NCBI): domain Eukaryota; kingdom Metazoa; phylum Arthropoda; class Insecta; order Trichoptera; family Hydrobiosidae; genus Atopsyche; species Atopsyche davidsoni. The sequence continues at coordinate 6,709,554 of JAILWY010000021.1, forward strand.
TACGAAAGTAAGCTTAAAATAAAAATGGAATTCGATTGGTGCTAGAATACAATAGAGAAGGCTAAATTGACAAAAATCCCATTTAAATTGGCTAATGATCTCAACCCACAATATAAAGCGATATCTTAAAGTGAGTAAATTGCAATTAAGAATTTCATTTGCTGTTATTATTTCTAGCTCAGACACTATTCAATGATGCTTACTTGTATTTATCTAAGATACAAGAATTGTTTATTGTGTTTAAATAGCTATAAGATATAATGATATTTAAATAAATAAGCTATTTAAAGCTAAAAAAATATAAAGATTTTTTATATTTTATTTTTAAAATATTTTGTGATGATCAATGGTTTCTTTTCTGCTTTTAAAAGAGTTGTGTGACTTTAAAAAGGCTTACCATTGCGAGTATAATATTAAGTGTACACTCAGGGAACTCAATATTTTATTCGAATTGAGCAATTTATTTTCAGGCATGCTTTTGAATAGGGATGTTTTTAATCAAGACTTTAAGGTACTTTATTTTAGGATAAAAATAAGTGGCTTATATAAAAAATATTTATAATAAAAAAAGCGCTTGTGATTGTTGCTTAGTCATTAATTGGCGTATCTATGGCACAGTACCAATAATGTAATAGTTTAATTTAGTAAAGTAAGCCTACCCAAAATTAATGTCTGTCAAAATGAACATGACCCATTACTTATCAGCATCACCTTGGATTATATTGTTATTTTAGTACTTGGCTTACAATATTGATTTAATTGAAAAGCCAAATAATATGATTATCCGGCCGACGTGAAAATATTGAAATAATAGTTATTTCACTAAACATAATTCACAACGAAGCTATTAACTAATAAGGATTTTATATATTCGCTATATTCCGTTAAATAAAGCTTTCACTAAAGGAAAGCTGAATGTTGGGATGCGTTTGAGGAATTAATGTGGTTAAACTCCAAGTTGTTGTTTTAAAACTTCCGATAACGTGTGGTTAAAGTTAAAATGTAAAGTTATTATTTTTATTATTGAATACGGTTAAATAATTTACGTTTGAAGTAAAATGTGTTAATTATTTAGGCGTGGCTTTGTAACAAGAATAATTTTCTTTATTGATAAATTGTATTTCGGCAAACAGAGATGTTATTTCTGCTATTCTACATTGGACAATATATTTGTTGTCTTATAATTCACACCAATAATAGGATTTATTTTTTTTGGCAACCATTTAGTAAAATTTGGAAACGACTTTTAATGTTATCAGAATGTTTCTGGAGGAAATAGAACAAATCACCCAAATTATTTTATTGTTTATTATCGTCTAAAAAATATTATTTTGTTGATGAACTGTTGTTAATTGAACTTACATGTTCTATACAAGAATCTTTTATTGCCGTCGGAGTACTTCTTGGCTACTTTTCTTTTATACTCTTGATTCTACTTCCATCGTCTCAAGTAGTTAATATCCTTAAGAGTAGCCATATAGGCATTTTTAAAAATAGTTTTACCCATTTGACTACAGCAGTGAGATTATTTTGTTAATTTTCAGGTTTTCGGTATACATATAATAACAATATAATTAATAATCAATAATAATACAAGTTTGCAAGGAACATTCACTCTTCCCTAGATTTTGTTGATTGGGTAAGAAATGAAGGTTCAAAAGTTTTATATTTTTTTCCTAGAACATTTATAATATTCTGAATGCAATATTAAACACAATTGATATTTTAAGTTATCTAATATCCAAATTGATTGTTGGTATATTTATATTCCATGTACTTATTAATGCTAAATGCTAAATCGTTTGATGATTTATTTAACAATCTATGTAAAGCTTTATCACTTTATATCATTATATTAAACACTAGTAGTTAAAAATTATATATCCGCTTACTTATAAATAAAGTTTATATATTTAAGAAATATCACGAGAATAAAAGAATATAAAATTTTACCAAATCTTAAGCAAATGCCTTTTCAAGAATGAATGAAATGGAAATGCCGGAAAATACTGAATTCGATAGGATTGTTAAAGTCCTTCCAATTGACGTTCTCGCGGCAGTCTCAGGTTTACGGAAGAATTTTCGCTGAAGTTTTAAAAGGATTAAAGACACAATTCTTACTGGAAGGTTTCTGCGTATTGATTTATTTAAAACGAAAAGGTATTCTTGCTCGTTGCTGTCAGTTAAAGCATCTTGGGGATTCGCCTGGTTAAACAATATTGGTTTTATTAAGTAGAAATATCTGACTCAACAGCGTACTTGTTTTAGTGTTTCCCTTCAAATCTTTCCATGATTAATGATCTGAGGTTAACTGCATGTTCTAACTTAAATATAGAATTTAAAGTTTAATTGAGAAAAATACTCTAGGCTTCGTTTTGTGTGTTTTTATTATTATGTGTTATATCTTATTTTTTTAATAAAGATATTTATTTAAAGAGCACCCAGTAAATTTGACAGTAAAATATGAAATCTTCTAAAGCAAGGATAGAAAAGTGAGATGTAAATTATTAAATAAACTTGTATTACAAAGTTTTTACGAGTGTATTAAATATAAAATCTCTCGAGAGAAATAAAAGTATATTAAAAAAAAATATTGTATGGCTTGAGCTCACGAAAACATACAACAGTATTAAATTATTTCTTTGTTATTATTTTTACTAAAAATAAATTAAAAAAAAATAACAAAAATATCTCTGAAACAGTTTATATTTTATACGTATTAAATATTATCAATTAAAGTTAAGGATATGAGGTAGGTTAAAATAAAGGTAGGTTAAGAGAATCATCAAAGGATTTATATTATTTCAGTGTATTTATAAAATAATGTAATTGCCTATGTAAATTAATATTCTTGATAAGGGATCTGTTAGCATGGGTTATTGGAAAAGCTAAAAAGCCATGCAAGCGATTTGGGAAATAAATTATTAGGTTCAAAAGTCTTTGAATAATAATACATAATTTTAGAATTCTGTTCCAAAGAGTTTTTTTATTTTGCGCATTATTTATTTATTTTTACTGGCGGTAATTATAAATATTAAAGTATTATGATTTTGGATTGCAGAAAGAAATGAAATCAACCATTTCCAATTTTAAGGAAGTAACGAAGGTGATTTTTTTTGTAAATATACTTTCATAATCTGTGATTAATAATATTATTGATAGTTAAAAACGTTGATTAGAGTAATAATCTAATAACATTAACAACGCATGTTAATATGGGCAATCATAGCTTTTAGTGTGATACTAAAAACTCGTTTCATCGACTCCAAAATGGTCACTAAGAAAATTATTATTATGAACTGACCGATTTTTTTTACGATAATTTAGGATATTTTCTAAAAATAAATATGTATTCATGATTTTTCTTTTAAAAAATACTTATATCGTTAGTAAAAAAAAAAAAAAAACTCTTAATTGTATCATCAATATTAAAACGGGTTTTTTTTATACTCTAACAAATTTGGTAATTATTATATGTAAGTATTTTAATATATAAAATTCATTCTTTTAATAAATAATTCAGTGAATGGTGTCAAGTAATTAGTGGGATATTAATTTTCCACTTAGTTACAGTTAGCATCCTGAAGCTTATGAATTATTAATAAAATACTAGCAAGAAGCTTTTGAAAGTCATTTTTTTCTTTATAAACTTTTAATGGAAGTCAATTGTTCTCAAACATTAAATAAAACGATAGGAGTTAATATTTTTTGTAGTAATTCTTTTAATTCGAATTATTTAATTACCATCGGTTAGTTCGTTTCCACGATTTATTTTTACAATGGGGTTTTGTTTTACATACTTAAAGAGTTTGGGGATAGTTGAATGAGCTAATACTTTGAATTTTTTTATTTCATGAAATATTATAAAGCAATGTGGTCAAATTAAAATGCCTACAATATTTTTGTATAAATACTCTCAGTAAAAATAATTTAAAACACAAAATGAAAGTACAACATCTGTTAGAAAAAGATTATCTTTAGTTGTTTTTTTTTATAAATTAAAAATACAAACGAGAATGTTTTAACATATCTTATAAGGAATCTATACTGAAAGGATTTAGACTAGAAAAAAAATATTTGCTGAAAAGTTAAAGAAGTACTGATTCAAGTACTGCAGCCTTGCTTGTAAAAAAAGTTCTGTATTATAATCATGTTAAGCTTTTTGTAGTGTTATTCTAAGTTTTTCTTTTTTTATGTGTATGTAATGTTAATAAAATGTCTTAAATCAAGTTAAAGAAAATGTGATGCCTCTAAAGCAGATTTGCTCTCGATTTTCCATTTTTAGGAATTCACTTAAGTTGAGTAATATTTGTAAAGGTTCTAAATTTATTTTGGAATATTTTAATTAAAAAATTTACTTTAAAATTAATTTTAATTACAGAATCTAGATGATTTGGAGTAAATTAGTTATTCTATGAAATAATAATAGGTATTAATTTAATACAAAGAACAAAAATTCTTTAAGCTCTGATGTTAACTCGTTTTACTTTGAGATTAATGAAACTAATTTAATTTAAATGACGCAAATATGTCAATTTAAAATGTAGATATTTATCGAAATAATAATGTACTTTTTAGGGCCAAAATTAAATCTGATTAAAAATCAATTAATATAATATATTTTCTTTTTTATGTGAGGTTATATAAGCTTTATAAATGGTAATAAATAATTTATATAATATCAATAACAAAAAAAAATATTTATATTATTGTAAATAGTTGAATATGAACCGTATTTTTGCATTTAACCTAAAACTGGAATTTTATTACGGATAGTTATTTTTGATGCTTATTTCTTCAGTAATCTGATGTTATTTGTAAACAGTTTGATGATTATATTAGAATACGGCGTTATATACCGGATCCGGTGGTTTGGAAAATACTGAAGCGGTGCAGTGGAAACATTAGTGGATTGATGTGGGATCAGCAAGTAAACTCTAGTCAAAATAATCTGATTAAGCCCAAGTAATTAGTGAAATCATAGAAACGAAAATTCAAACACCCTAATCCATATAAACATACATCATTTAATTAATTGCTGTTTCTGACGCTTCAGAGACTATATTACATTATAAAAGCCTTGATTATCATCAGTTTGATTAATTTGCATTGAAATATTTGAAGTTCAATAATTGGTTTTTAGCACAAAATATTCAGGAACCCTTCTTATTATTAAGGCGCGATTTTCATTCCTAACATTACATGATATTTATTACAAAAAATACAATTTATTTGAATAATATATATATATATATATATATATATATATATATATATTAGGGTGTCCCTTATATGACCAAAAAAAATTTTTTTTCAAATTTCGAAATGCATACCCTCTACTTTTTTTACTAATGCTATAAGATACTTAAATATAAAATTTCATCTTTCTAGCATAATTGCAACCAGTGCCGACCGAGCTTCAAAGTTTAGTAAAAAACGTGTTTTGTCTTGATATTTCGGTCTGGTATAAAATCATTATAAATGCAATAAATTAAGTGAATAAAAGTAAAAATTCAATTAGATGAACATTAATTTTTAATCAAAAACATAAAGTAATAACAATCAGTCAGGGTAACTTTTTTTTATAGTTGTTTTTTTACAGTCCGGATACAATTTTCTATGTTCCTGGACACAGCGCAGCAAGAACTGTTTTTGTTCTTCTTCAGCCGTGATAAGTCCGTTAAAATCTTGCATCATTTTAACAGCCCTTTCAGCAGTATCATTCACAACTCTCAAATAATTAATTTTTCATTTAGCTTCCAGAAAAGCAGCATTATTATTCCAAGAAGATACATCTTCCTTTAGAAAACTGTCGTCGATCTGCAGTCGTGATAAAAATTGTTTGCTCTTTTCCGATACGAAATCATGCAGTGTTTTGTCTGGAAAAAAAAGAAAAATAAGACAAATAAAAAAAAAAATCTACAACAATTTAAATATATTTAAATAAAATATACTAAAAGTCAATTTAACTTACCAAACAACCTTTGAGGAAGTTCTTCCTTTGACTTTGGGTCATCGCGTTTGCTAAAATCTGAGGTTTTGTCCCGGTTGAAGTTGGCAATCATTTTCTTCTTAGTTTGGTTATCAACTTCATCATCAAACAGTGATAGAATAACTGTCTCTTCACATAAATACCACAAGTGATGGCTAAACTTGCTTATAGAAGTATTAGAAATTGTTGCGTCAACTTTTTTGTACTCTTTTAACATCTTCAAGAAGCGCAAATCTTGGTTAGGTGCTTTGATCGCCACTGTACATTCGAGCCAAGGTTTAACATACAATATCACGACAAATAAGAAACCATCTTGTAGAGCCTTTTTGTCCTTCGCAGTTATTCTGCATTGTGACTGAAGTAAACAAATTTTTTTAAAGAATAGATCGTTCTCGCCATCCAGCGTGCCTGATGCATGGCTCCGGGGGGACTTAGTTTTAATTTTTCCTTTGTGTCTCCTCCCAAAATTATTACGCACAGTTCGACCAATCTGTGGTAGTTATCTCTTACATAACCTTTGTCTAATTCTGCCTTATAAAATATTAACAAAGCTTGAATGTCTGTCTCGGCAACACGTTGTTTTACGAAATTAAGAGATGGTTCAATGTTACTAGCGTCGATGTTTTTCCAATTTTCTCTGAACTTTTTAAGCATTGGAATATCTGGGCTACTAGTAATTTGCTTAATTTTGCTTTCAAAGACAGTTTTTAGGACCAATTCATAAACATGATGACGACAGGTGAAAAGCAGAAATTCTCTTCCTAAAGTTTGCTCCAAAATAGCACAAGCTCCATTAAAATGGCCGTTTTGGAAGCTGTTGCACATTATTTGTACTTTATCGTGAAGGTTCCAGTCAAAAAGAGTTGTTGAGACAGCCTTACCTTGATGTTTTCCAGAAGAATGTTCTAGTTTCGGCACTGCAAGAAGCTGTTCCTTATCGTCAAACGAAGCAATAACTGGCAAGCGTTCTTCTTTAGAACTTCGTACATCCAACCTGGGTAATAGTTTTCCATCCCAATGGACTGTGACTACGTCGGGTACATTGTTTTGGAAGTCAGATTTTAATGCTTCTGCCCTTGATTTTCTAGTTTCAGCAGCTAGTGATTCTCTTTGTCTTACAACCCTTTCCTCTTCTTCCATTCGTCGTTGTTTAGATCTATCTTCTTTTTCCGCCAATTTTTTATCAACACCACCTAAGCATCCCGGTAGACCTGGCTCTCTCTGTTTCATTAAAAATAATTTATCTTCCTCTATTTTCATTCTCTCAAAAACATCAGCATGTGCAATATCAAACAAATTATCAAGATCAATTTTGAAATTGTTCTCACGGCTCTTGAACGTAACCTGAGTTTTCTTACAATTTTTTTGCAACTCTCTCCAAACATGATATAAATCAACAATTTTCTTCACGCAGTTAGGAAATGCCCCTGTTGGAATTCTTGCTTTTTCCCAATATATGATGCACTCCCTAATCACAAGATTTGCACTTTCACTAACAGTCAGTTTAACCTCAAGAATATTGTAAAATAGGACCGAGAGAAATTGTCGATTAGATGGTAATTTGCACCATTTATGTGATATCTAGGCAAACCGATAAGGAAATTATTTTGTTTATCACTCCGTAATTCCACCGACATGTCAACGCACTAAACAATGAAGCACTACTAATCTTAAAAATCACGTATGAAATGACAAATAAAACATGTAGGTAACTACATGTTTTATTTGTAAAAGTCACAGCGCAGTACTTACGCAACTTGTATGGACAAGTTAAAATCGCAAGTCGGCACGGGTTATCGTTTATAAATCGAACTAATATTTTTTTTCTAGACAATATAGGGTTATTACTAAACTTTTAAGAAGGTATGCGTAAAAAAATATCGAACTTGAAATTTAAGGGACACCCTAATATATATATATAATAATCCGATGATCAAATTTAGGGCTTAGTATTTAAAGACAGATTTTTATATTGATATAAATAAATTCAATGTAATTATACCAATAATTTAAATAATTGTACATTCATACATGTCAAATAGTAGTGGTCACAATGTTTATAAATTATTTTATGATAAAACATAAAGTAATAATTTGAATGCATCCAAAATTTAATTAAAAAAATATATATTCATGGTATAATTCAATACGCTTTTATATCTAGGATCTCGCATTCTCTCCTCCATTTTCGAGTTTCAATAAAATATTTTTTTAAAGAAAATTTCTTCAGTAAGATATTTGATCACGACTTGAATATAAACTAACTTAATGATGTCAGCTTTTCTTTCTGGCAGCAAAATTTTAAACCACACCACGTTCGGCACGCATGCAGTGTATTCAGCATCTCTGCTCTAATCAACCCCCGCGATGTATTACGCGTGCCGAGCTCTACGGCAAGGGTTGTCTGTCGAACCCACCCTCGGATGCTGAAATAACCAGGGTGACATGGCAAGAGCCGCCTGTTGATTGAATTTCCATGTTGATCAGCAAGCACCGCTTCATAATTAAAGTCAGTTTATGCCTAAAAATAAAGCATCGCAGAATGAACTTTGCACACACTTTGGCTTTGATTGTACTGTACGTAGTGATTACCATCTCGTATTCCTTTAATCATTTATTTAATTTGATCTTAAAAGAGGGATATATAGTTATTTCATTACATCTCATCATTTGCCAGATGTTACAATACAGTTTTGTAGGCTTTAAACTTTGTAAAAAAAAAAGGTTTTTTTAGACTTATTCATTCTATTAAAACTTTATTTAGATCCAAAAGTATAGGCATTCGAGAAAAAACTTTTTTATGTTAAGGGTTTACTGTGATAACTCCATTTATAAAAAAAACATGACGAGTTTTTATTAAACTGGACACTGAGACTGTCTATACATTAAAAATCTTCAAATTAAACAAAGTTTTGAGCTTCTGAGTTTGGAACTATCCTTTTGTGAAAAAAAGCTAAAAAATAATGTTTTAAAAATACAAACAGGCTTAAAATTAACAAATATACTATTAATTGGCACAAATTTTATTGATACCGAGTAATCGTAATAAATTATTAAAGAAATACATAAATAATTACAAATTTCAACAAGTGCGGGATACTCCTTCCGGAAGAATCCTTTTTGGAAATTGTTGGCAGAATTTTTTTTTTTAGTTTCAATAAAGCGTGTTTTTTAGTTATTATTTTTAAGTATTCTGGTTGTATTTGATATAAAAATATTAAATTAAATATTAAATATAAATATAATATTAGTTTTTATTATTGTTAAACAAATTTAATGTGTCACCTTTAATAATAACAACAATGATATAATTATAATATATATATATATAGGTATAATTTTGGAAAAAACAAATTATGTAGGAAATGTTTACGGTATTATGTTATAAAAAAATAATAATTTAATTTTCAGGGTTTCTTCTAAATAATAAAGCGTTTCAGTAAAATTAATGAAAAAATATATTAGGTAGTTTACATCCAAGGTGGGCCAAATATTTCAGGGCGTGGGAACTAAATGAGATTCAACTCGCCAATTTTACTGAAATATTTTTTAAAATTCATACTTAATTTTTGCATACCAAGGTCACTCTGTAGATAAATACAGTATCCTCAGAATTTTTTTTGCAATGACAAGCTTACACTCCAGTTATTAAAAATAATCGGATTATATTTAAAATTACGTATTGTTCTTTAAGTCTCTTATTATTACTTGTGTGCCTCTGTTTTCTATATCTAAATAGGCTTTTTTAAATTATAAATTTAATATGTTGTCGTAAGTAGAGTGCAGATATTTATATTGTTATGATTTATTTAAGTCAGTATCGAAAACAACTAATGAATATCTGACAGTAAATAAAATATTATCAGGTGTATATTTGTACTTAATTGAAAAAAAAAATATTTTTGTGGGTCAAATATCAACACAAAACATTATTTCAAAATAAATGACGCATGTCGTGACAAACCCCCTGTAATTTGAGATCGCCCAGAAGAACACAGAAATGAATGGCGCTGTCTAGGCGGATATTGGCGGTGGTTTCTGCGTCAGCATCTCGGAGGCTTTTCACGTAGACACTGAAAACTGCTAATTACAGCCTGCCGCCAGTAATGATGTCATTTCCGAGGGGCAAACTTTACGGCGAGAGATTCGCGACGTCTGCAGATTTGATGCGACGTTTTTTTTCGACTCTTGAAAAGTTGACCGAGTTTTATTACGCCAGATTACATAACTTTTAAATACTCGAGAAGTAATATAGTAAGGACAATAAAAAGTTTTCATTGTCTGGATGTGATAATAAACATTTTCAGGATGTCTTTCAAAGTCATGAATGGGGGGGGGGAGTGTTGATATAATTTGAAAATGACACCAAAAATCGGAATTAATTCAAGATTATACTTTTATTACTGGCTAATTATTCATACTAAAATGTGTACAAACACAACTCTTAAATGTTTTTGTATTAATAATACGCCAATAACGGAACGTGAGCTATGCCATCAAAGGTTTTGAGTTCTTTGTATTGTTCTTCTACTACTCTTAAATATGTTTTTGACGGGTGGAAATCATTATGTATGTTTTTGTTACAACTTTGTATTCGTGTAGTATTTTGTACCCTTGTTGGAGATCCGTAAAAAAGTAATGGCTTTTTGCATTGAAAAAAGCATTCCTAATGGGTATATCAAAATCAATCGATACAAAATACATTTTCGGTAGAATTGTTTCTTTTTTATTTCTATTACTTCTGTTTAGTAACCAGGTATTTTGTGTATTAGAGTATTGCCAAAAAACAAGCATTTTTTTTATTGAAATATTCAGTTGTTCAAAATATGTCGGTGTTAAAACTTATGGATTAATTTATATTTTTTGAATAATATTTTATCAAAAAATAAAGAAAGATGAGCATTATAAGCATATTGGTATTCAAGCTCAAGCACCTAGCTAGCCTTAGTAAAAATGTCAAATAATTTGTAAACTTAATTATCTAGTGTTTATATACTATGTATATATTTATTTGGTAAAAGTTTCATTGTTTTTATTATTATTAGATAAATTTTACGCTCACTTTTGAATTAAAGATAAAAATATGATTGTTTTTTGCTCTAGAACCATTGGTTGTTTTTTGATGATCGCATCAGTGTTGTATCGATTCTATCAGTATGTATCAGCTTTATTAAAAATAAATTCAAAAGAATTGGGTTTATTTATGAAAACAGAAGCAAAACAGACGTCTTAGAGTGTATGTTTTGATAGCATGTTGCGAGGTTATTATTTTTTGTATTCTTCTGAATGATACAAACGAAAGATATGAAAAAGGAAGTCGTGCGATTCAAATTGGAAAATACTGCGTATGAGGCTTACTTTTACTGATATAAAGTATATGCTATAAAATTTAATGGACTTTATCATGTCGAAATGCATGAAATAGCAATTGGGTAAATTTAATGTTTGGAACCAGAACTTGACGTAGAAATATTTAAACCATCCTTTGTAATATAATAAAAAATATAAATATTATAACATTTTATAAATTTTAGATCATGAAAAACAATTTAAATTTGCTATAAAGAGCCCATATACAAATTGTTCTGAAAAAATATTTTGTATTGCTATTTATAAAGATAAAATTCATTTAATAAAACGTAAAGCAATTTTTAAAAATTTGTATAAAAAATTGAGTAACTTTTCGAGTAAATTGCACTGAACGTGGTGCATCAGGATATTAGCGAATTAATTAGGGCACTTCAGATAACCTCGTCATCTGAACTGGAAAATTAAGCCAAGACTACGTAGTAAGATACTTTGACTTTTCGATGCCAGAAATTAATTGCAGCGCAAAATATATTCCACCCCAAGAGAAATCTGAAACCGAGAGCTAATATTGGAACTGGGAATATTTAGATGTGGGAACTGGAGTCTTAAAACCCATTAGAGAGTTTATTGGCTTTTCCATCATATTGAGTTGATGTTTTTTTATGGTTTTTTAAATAAATATTATGATATATGTATTTAATATTTTTTATCGCGATATATGGATTTTCTTATTTTTATAAGAACGTCTACAAAAATAAAGGTTCTTAAGAAATGAGATTAATTAAAATCTCACAAGTGCTACGAGAAAGAAATAATAAAATTAAAATTATAAGTAATCATTATAGGCTATTTGTTTAAGTAGTAATAGTCAAATTACGTTCAAGAGAGTATTAATTATTATTAGAGTACAGTTCAGTACATTCAATTGGGCTGCTGCCAATTTCATGTAGACATAATTAAAGATGTTCTCGCAATCGATAATAAGCCAATAGAGACAAATATTTGGTCTGTTTTAAACTGCAAAATTCAGATATAATAGAAGAGAATATAAATTGGTTGGCAGCAGTATTTGTTTTGAAATTGTTATATTTTAAGCTTTCCTTACACTATAAATACATTTTATGAAGTAAGAAATAGTCGCTGGTTTTGACGGCTTGAATATTCAATTTTTTTCTTGGGTGTAAAGTCGTAATCGAAGCGTCGGATTAATCTAACTGTAAACGAAAAGTCCATATTGTAACGTACACAGCAAAAAGGACAACAAAAGTAAATTGAAGTTTTTTTTACATAAAATATTTGTATTTATACAATTTTATGTAAAGTATCAAAATTTTTTTTTTTAATTTAAAATGGTAGGCTATATTTTGTAAATTAATATATATTAATACTATAAATATTTTCTAGTAATGAGTATTTTTTGAGAGCATATTTCAACAAAAAATAATTGTGAGTTTAATGTTATGAATGTAAAATGTTCCAAATGGTAATAATAGTTTTAAAATAAATAAAAAAATAAACCTGTCTTAGATCACGTATTTGTGATAGTAAAAATAGTATTCGAAACGACACATCTAACTTATGTAAGAATTATTACACTCCAACGCTGTCTCCATGGGAATAATTCTGATCCCAGCATGTAATATAATATTAACATATAAAATACCATGTATTTTTCCCTTATCTTCATTTCTAAATTTATCTTGGATAACCAGAGCAAAATAATTTTTTTAATGATTTTTTATTCACATAAGGAAGGAATATATTTAAATAAAATTGGGACAATAGTTAAATTTGATGATTATCAAACAAAAAAAAATCATATGTTATTTAAGCAAGATATGTTATTCGGAATAAATTCAATATAATTCAAAGCATTTTTAGTAATTTGACTACTTAAAAAATTGAACAATGCGCCTAAATAATGCTTTCCTAAATATTTTTATTAATAAACAATTCGAAATATGTGGGAAATGGTTTCAATAATTATATTTTCATTAATATAACTTTTAGCACAATTTTGACTGTAAATAAAATTAAATCCAGATTATTAAGGTTAATGCAGATGTATCTTCTCAAAATCAAACCTCAACTTGAGTTAAACTTTAAAATATTCTATGATAAATAAATAATGAAACTTGCCAAAATAGGCGAATTAAGTTGATATTATTAGCTAAAAATAGGTTAAGGGTCTATTTTTGCATTTGATCGATTAAACTATGACAGTAAAATATATTTTATTTATAAAAATAAATTTAAACAGCTTTAGCAAGAATCGTTGGTCAGGGAAGAAGAGCCTCAAAGACGGAGGCTCTTGTCTCATAGATTTTCAAAAAGGCAATAATTGCTGTTATTACTGACAAGTATTAAAAAAAGCTTATTTATGTGTACGAAATAGGATTTGAAAGAAGGTTTGTCTTGTAAAAAAGATTTCTTTTTTATCGTAAAGATTTGTTTTTAATAAAAGTTTTAAAATGATTCGAATACTTCTTGAATTACTTTGTTTGATGAATGAAGTTACAATGCTTTTATTATTGAGTTATAAGAAACTTTTAACAACTCTCAGCTCTTTTTATATTGATAAAAAAAGATAGTCCTTTTGCTCTGATAGTAATATAATAAGTGTGATTGTAACAGTATATATAACATTTAGTTATAAATGTTTAATCATTTCAGTGAAGTAAAAAAAAAAAACTAACTACGTATGTACGAAAATCGACAAAAAGAGGTTGTGTTTATATTTCTACGAACAATAAATAATATGTAGAAATATTTTTAGAAATATTATTATGTAAAATAATTTTCAATACCAAAGAAAAAAAAACAAATATCTCTAATTTGTCAATATAAAATAAAAGTTTTCTATGAAAAAACACAATTGTTCGTTATAAGAAATTTATATAAATGTTATTTGAAAGATAACCTTTAAACAATCAAAACTAATTTAGAATTTAATTGCAAATCAAGTAAAACATTTTCCAAGTAAAATCTGATATAAACAGCAAATAGTTTCTAACAAAAGTTTCTCTCGAAATTGAAATTAATTTGACTCGGTATGATAAATTACTTAACCTTAAATTAATAATACAAAAAGAATATCCATGTTTCTCATATAACTCGTGTAAATTGAATACTTTACCTATTTTCTGAAACATGAGTATTATTGGTCTTTCATTGTATTCAAGCTTATATAACTAATAAAAATTGAGAAATATTTAAGTAAATTGAAATAAAAATATTTATTTTATGTATTGCTTGTAACCGATTATGAGTTTTTATAAAAAAAAATATAAAAAGGCTTTTAATTAGTTTTAATATGGAACTTCTTAGAAAACATGACTTTAAATAATATAGACTCTTTATAATACATTAATTGTATTTATTTAATTAAACTAAATATATATGAGTATCTCGAGTAATCCGAATGAAAATATTAGTTTCGGGATTTTTTTATAATTCTTAGATAATAAGATTAATACATAAGTTTAATAAAATCTTATTTGATATATTATTAAACGAAAAATTTGATAAATACGGATGTGTATCAATAAAATATTTAAGATTTACTTTTATGGCAAATGTAGATATCCGATATAACGTACGTGACGAGGAACTGTCGAAGTGAGAATATTGCTTGATTCCACAAACGTAATCCCTCCGCCTCGGCGTTTGTGGACTAACACCAGAGTATGCACAGATGATCGCACTAAGAGCGGCTGCCACTTGAAACTACCCAATTATACCACAGAAGGAATGTATATTATTCTCCAAATTCAATCTTTGATGTAATTATCTATTAATAATGCGTTTTTCATTTTAAATTCACGATGAATTGTAGAAAACAGTTAAAATTATTTTGCTTTTACGGATTTTGCATGTGTGGCAGAAACACCACGAGACAATCACAAACGTGCTTGCTAGACGAGAGGCAAAAATAAATGTGTTGTGAATTGAATAGATACCTGTACCTTTATTTTTAATACAAATTTAAATTTTTAAATTTTTCACATGCTATTTATTAGGAGCTTTCATAAAAACCTACGATTTACTGTTGACTTTGGCTACATCGACAGTGGATTGGACTTGATTATTGCGAATCGGGAATTAATATTAGGACGCTCACTGTGCCTAATAGCACTATGTGCTTGCTGCATTGCAAATACTGGCATTACATGTTGCTAGCAAAGCGGAAGGGACTCTGTGTTTATTGGCCATCTGGATGTTTGCGAATAAACCAAGCGCAATGCTTACTACAGTTGAGTCCTGAGTAATACTAGAAATTTAGTAACATATAATTGTTGCAATATAGGGTTGTAGTAACTTGAAGTAAAGGCTTGTTTTAAACATAGTTAATTAAATATAATATTACAAGTAGTAAATATAATAACTTGTTTACTAATTATACTTAATACCGGTTTTCATTATGATAAATATCGTAAAATTGATTATATTTTATTGTGTCGCAGATGTGATATGTTGTGGTGATAAATGTGCCCTAAATGTGAATTAGGACATCAATAATGGTTCATTGAATTTACCCCCTTGCTTTAGTATGAAGTTTGGATGAAACTGGCAATTAGGGCTGATAGCTTCGCAAGTATGACGATATTGGAACTTACGCGAGTGAGCGGAGAGTCTGCTGGCCCTCGCAAGACCCCCGGGGGTGTTTCATTAAACAAGGCTTTGTATTGGTTCTTAACCGATGTGACGAACGTATCCGTTATGAAGATTGTAGTATTGGCATGAATGAGAGAATAGAGGTCAAATAAAAAGCTTGCATTACGCATCCCAAGTGTTATAAGAATTTTTGTATAAATCAAATAAAACCACCTAATGCTTCAATGGTTAGAATGTTCGGGCATTGACTATAGGCTCCCAGGTTTTTATTTCAAGGGGAGCAATTAGTTTTCTGAGTTTTTGCAATTATGCTTAAGTTCTTGATTGCCTTTTGGGTCCATGGGACAAAACCTTCTCTGATGCAGGTTTTTGTTACTTTCTCACTTCACAACGCAAAAAAATTCCAGAGACACCAAGGCGGATACGACTTCGGTTGTAACTTATTGCTTTCGAAGGGTTGCCTACCTGCGTTTTATTTAAAAGCCTTTTATTTTATTTATTATAATTGTATAGGCATTCTTAGTTTTGATATCTTTCGCTCATGTAATAGAAATAGAAAAAGTAACAAGACCTTGAATTTTTTAATTATCATTGGGATTTAAATGGACCAAAAATATTCCCAATTTCCACTAAAACTAATCATTATATAACCAAATAATGGTGATGCTAGATAATATCGAACAAATAAAAGTATTTGATGTTTTCAGTAGGTTGTCATAAATTTAATTATTCAATTTTCAATTCAATTTCATAGATCTCCTATTGCAAAAATAGACCACTGCGATTAAGTTCAACTTATGCACACAAAAAAGCGTATCAAATAAATTTTTCTCAAAGAGTTTTTCTTTCTTCTGAACTCGAGGAGTAGTTTGTAATTTGAAAGGATTTGAAAAAAACTTTTCTTCACCCGACTTTGAACTTTGAAACAACTGAAATTTTCCAGAGGGTGTTTCTAGAAGAAATATGTGAGCCATTTACTAAAGGATTTATGTATCCATCATATATCATCGATAAATATAAATTCATTCAATTTATTTTTGAAGAGTCAATTTACAGTATTTATTCAAGCGATTTGATTATTTGTTTTCATATACAATTGTTAGAAATTCTGAAAATAAATATTATGGAATATTTGATTAGTATTTATACATCTGACATTTACCTAGATAGTCTAAAGTGATCAGACAAAATTTTTCGAGTTAGAGTTTCGGATTATATAAATGAGAAAAAATCCCATTTATAATATTTAAACTCAATTTATTTGAAATTAAAAAGGCAAATTGCATGATTTCACCAGAAATGGTGCTAATATTTGAATATTTTTTTTGAATATCATTGGTTATACATTACATGGAAATAAAAAATATGAATACTAAACAGATTGTGGAAATAAATATTTAGAAAGACATTGTTCAACAGTATTTATTATTTATGTATGAACATAATTTTTTTTTAAACGTCTAGACAAATTACACGACTCATATTAAGTGACATAAAACAACCCAAGAATGTACTTTCTTTATCGAAAAGTACATTAAGTTTTAAATATTAATTTATTTCAGGATCCATCAAAACTGGAAAAAAGTGAATATGTGATTTAAGTGAGGTTTAAAAGAAGTGCTAAAATGACACCTGAGAGTTCTTACGGGTGCGCGGAGTGTTTGAGTAACGCATCGTATTTGGGCAATTTCACCAACGTGACGTACGCGGAGATAGATTGTTCGGATCAGTTCGCGAGCACGGAGACATTCGGTTCGCTATACTTCCAAGCCCTAATTTCGATACTGTACACAACGATATTCTTCGTAGCTCTCTTGGGGAACGGCGCCGTCTGTTTCATAGTGAGCGCTTTTCCGCGAATGCGCACCGTGACGAACTACTTCATCGCCAACATGGCGCTGGGCGACATCCTCATGTCGGTGTTCTGCGTGCCGTTCAGCTTCGTGTCGCAGCTGGTGCTGAACCACTGGCCCTTCGGGGCGTGGCTGTGCCGGCTGGTGAACTACTCGCAGGCCGTGTCCGTGCTGGTGTCCGCCTACACGCTGGTGGCTCTGGCTGCAGACCGCTGCCGGGCCATCACCAGCCCGCTGCGGCCGCGCCTCTCCAAGCCCCGCGCCCAGGCGGCCATCGCGGCCGTGTGGGCGGGCGCCCTCGCCACCGCCGCCCCCATCCCCATCGTGTCCGCCCTCGCCCGCCCCACGCCCTGGCACGAAGCTTGTCAAAGGTAACAAACCGTATTTTATCCTGTACACTCTTCTTCAGCAAGTGCCTCTCCTCAGAGGAGACTGACGACCATTGCACAGAGCATATACGAAGGTATTTTATCCTGTACACTCTTCTTCAGCAAGTGCCTCTCAGAGGAGACTGACGACCATTTCACAGAGCACATACGAGGGTCGTTCGATGTATTTTTAAAACTTTGAACATTTATGTTTCAACCTAGGTCCCTTCTAGGGCGATTCACTTTTCAAGACAATGTTCCAATTTTTTTTCCCTTTCTGAATAGTAGAATTTGTCGAGGTTCTTGAAATAGTGCGAAGTTTCGGTAGTGACTTCATCATTTTTGGCAAAGCGGCGTCCTCCGAGCCAGGTTTGAGAACAGGAAAAAGTCACTGGCAGCCAAATCTGGCGAATGTGGTGGGTGGTCGACCAATTTGTAGCCTAAATGGTGTAATTTTGCCATTGCAATGGCCGACTTGTCCCTGTAAACAGAATCCAACTCAGTTTTGATTTACGCAGTTTTTTCCTTTTCAAATGAAGGAACTTAATCACCGATCGATACTCAGTTTTTTGTATTTTTCAGAAATCGCAAAAGATGCTTCACGTTTATGGTTGACAAAACACAACTAAATGTTTTTTTTGCTTTAAATTTTGACGTGTGTCATCTGAAAGATGGCAGATGTCAAAAATAATAGCGATTTTGTTCCACGGTAACGCTATCTATGTTAGGCCGGGTATACCTCAAACCGCCTACGTATTCATACTAAGGTTTTCTAAGGGAAAAATAGTGTAGTGGGTCCCTGGTTCCTTCTACACCGCTGTTTTATATTGGAAAGAAAAATCTGCGTATTGCTGCTGCTCAATAGCATTATCATACATTTCTTTCCTTACAAAGCTCTGGCGTTTAGATCTTATCTAAAGCAAATCATTTGGCACTTAGGATCGAAGTCATAGAGATAAAAGTTTCACGCTTCAAAAAATCAGTCTTAGTTAAAAGATTTTAAGTAATCAGTTAACCTGTAAAATTCAAAAATAAACTAAGCGCTTTTAAGTCGGTATTAATTTATTATTAATCCTAAAACTATGATTTTGATTATTTGTGTAGGAAATGTTTAATTTACGCTAGAGTGGTAGCAACTCTTACAACAACCTCGCAATGGAAAGCAGAAACAGAATTTTCCTTTTGCTATTAGGGGTTGTACTGTTTTGCATTCTTGATAGTCGTGTTCGTACTTAGCGAATTTCTCATTCTCTTCGCTGTTGAATGGTATAAGGAAATTGTATCTGAATGCAATCTTCCTTACGAGAAGTGCATCAGGTTACTGCACCCCTGCAACCAGGCAACACCTGGAGTGCCCCGCGG
Organism: Atopsyche davidsoni; assembly: GCA_022113835.1. Classification (NCBI taxonomy): domain Eukaryota; kingdom Metazoa; phylum Arthropoda; class Insecta; order Trichoptera; family Hydrobiosidae; genus Atopsyche; species Atopsyche davidsoni. Next base: position 6,729,053 of record JAILWY010000021.1, read on the forward strand.
AGAACAGTCACGTGTCTGGATTTCCGCCACGATTTTGTTGTTTGCACTGCAATCCGATTACCATTATCACCTACCAGCGAAGCGGTTTTGTCGATCGCGAACATTTATATGTTTTTTTGTCGTATACGATTTCATATGAAAAGAATTGTATGAGAGAACAATGATTTATTATAAGAATGAAACTGCAACTCGAAATTTTGTGTGAAATTTTTTATCCAACTACGCAACCCTTAGGCAATGAAGTTATGAAACTATAACTTACAGTCGTGATACTCCAATAACTCAAAAAAATATACTAATTGTTTGAATATAGTTTTTCCAAAGGTGGTCTTTGGTAAATAATTAGTAGTTATATGGTTTTTGTAGAGGTGGTATCACAAATAATATAACTAGACTTTATTTTTTTTATTTTGATAGTATAATATTAAATTTATTGTAAATATCCGCTCTGCAGCTTCTTTAAGTAAAGCAGGATGACAAATACTGCTGCACCATATTTTGTTATAAATTTGCTTATCCTTATTATTTTGCTGTCTTATTTATGTATTAATTACCTACTATGCCGCTTTAAAATGCTCACAAAAATCATTTCCTTTCAATCCTCCATGTATTTAAATAGCTAATTAAGAAAACATCGTATTATAGCTGATCTGAACTGGTAAAAGCGGCTTTTCGTCGAAAAACGTATAAATCTTTAAGTATAACGCACATATTTTAGTCTGGTGTTATATTTCATACAAAGCCTAAATGAAACATGAATATATTCAATAAATACTGGTATTCAGGTAATATTATACAAAATAAACCTATAAATAATTGATTGTTACTATTTGTTCTAAGGACACGTATGCATCGGCATTCAATTGATATTTTTATGCTTTGCTTTAATATAAAACAAAAAAAAAGCTTCAAAGCACTTGAGTGTAAGATGTATATGCTATTGGTTGTGGCTAGATTGTGTGAAAACGCTAAAAATATTATATTATTATAAAGCAATACTTAAAATAAATATTATAACTTTTATTGCTGATGTTTTTACATCATATTTGTAAACGTTTTAAACCAAACAAATATAACTAACACACATCATCAATATTCGACAGTCAACTAATTAGTTCAATGATATTTAATTTCAACATTGACGTTTATAAATTAAGTAAATGTTGAGAGGTGATTATCAAGCTCTGTTATTAATTACGATGTTTATGGATAAAATAATGACGGAAAATCATTGTAAGTTTTTTCTATGTTAATCAAGAACTAGTAATATTATGTTTACCAATTTCATAATTATTAGATAATGTCAGAATTAAGTCATGGTATTTCGAAATAGAATTGGTTTTGCGGTTCCAATGAAATTCCCTTTGGCTGACTGTTGGCAGGAGCAACCCTTTTGAAAATAAATAGTGCGGTGGAGGCTCGGCCGATGGCCAATATAAATCGTTCAACCTAAAATGCAGCACGTATTGATTTTTTAAAAATATATTTGCGTCATTGGGCTACTTTTATAGCTTCCAATATTTAAATACTACATAGAAAATGCATTTAGGCAATTGATTTACAAAAGAAACGACTAGAAAAATCCTCATTTTTTATTTTTAACTACATTGGGGTTTTGATCTTTATCTGTATAGTTTTTGCGGCTCGGTGTTCTGGCCAATTGAACTAAAATAACTGTACGAGAATTTGAATTATGACGTGCAAGTACAGATGCAATGTATTTTGTTTGCTGAGAAATCTAATTATTTTTGAAAGTAAATATAATCACGGTTTTTCACATATTTTCTTTGTAATATTGGAAAGTTTGAGAGATAATCTTAAATTACCAGTTTTGTGATTTTCCCAGAGGACATATGGTTAGAAACCATATATATTTTCTAATTTTTTGAAGTTTCAGTATAACTTATTAGTTTATATCTGAACCCAACGCATGTGATACTTTGTTATTCTTTTTTGAGATAATATTTATTCAAGAATATTTATTATGTGTATTATAAAATAAAAAAAGATTAATAATATAACGTATTAAATTATCTTTTCCTGTTTTTTTATACTTTTGATTAAATCAACTTATATTAATTCTGTTCTTTGATGCTAACCATGCCAGTTTGCGAAGCCAGTTGCTTAAATAAATAATTATGTAGAAGCTTTAATCTATAAAATATTGTAATAATTTTTTTCTGTGAGAATATTTAAAGAACAAGATAAATAAACGTAGACATGATTTTACTTCCTGTTTATTCATAACGATTGAAATGAAATGAACAACCATTATTGTAAGTTTTAAGTACAGAAGCTTCAAAAGTCTTGTAAAATTGAGGTTTGAAATGAAGAATATTTTATTTTATTGTCATTTTATTTTCTCTGAACTCAAAGGGAGGATTCGAGTGTCGCGAGACTGCTGCACCGTAATGAGAATAAATTTAACGACCAATAAAGCTTTCTTCGGATTATCCCCAAAGCCTTTACTCTTGCTCCGAGCTAAAGACATCCAAAAGCTAACCAACGATTTGTAAGCTTTAGAGGTTTTATTGCAAAAAGAGAAAGTTTTAACCACGATTTCGTTTGTGTGTGAAAAATCTGTTTTTTTTTAACACACGTTTTATTCTGACACATTTGTAAAAAATAAGAAAAATTACAAGAAACACAAAGTATTTTACTTGAGAATGACATATTATTTTGCATTTATAACGAAAAATGAATGCTTTTTTAAAAATGACTACTGTAGACAAACCTTTTTTGAGTTTAAAGGTTTTATTAAAAAATAAATATTCATTCAGAGAGGATAGAGGCTATGAGAACTAGACTACGAAAATTATTTTTCACTGAAAAGACTAGTTTTTTTAGGTACGTAAAAGTATTCAAAGTTATTAATTACAATTATGAATAATTTTTGTGTTCGCTGAATTGAATTGTAATATTTGTATTTTATTATTGTGATAAAGTTAAATAAGTACGTACTTTTGATTATTTCAGCTATTTTAAAACCAAACTATTTTAGTAGTTTTTATCGAAATAAAATATTAAATTAAAAAAATAGTCTTGGGGGCCAAATCAATAATTTATCACTTTTACTGATACTATTAAGGGATTCAAAATACAGTTTACTTATTAAAAAACAAAAACTTTTTCATGAAAATACACCTGACTTGTAATGAGTATTGTTAAGTACATAGTAAAAATAATAAAAATGTTGTTTATATTTGATGCACAATACTTCTGGATTATTGGTAACCATAAAGTTAACCACTTTTTTTACAAACCTAATTATCAATTTTTTTCACAGACTACTACGTTTTACAGTTAATATTTTTAATTTCTTAAAAGAGATAATGTTTTTTTTAATGCAAAGGGTTAAAACGAATTGTGTGAAGAGATGGCGTAATCATTATAATGTACTCACTTACTTTTAATAGGTCAGGCTGTTTATTTTAACGGGGTAATACTTATAATTGAGCCGTGTAGAACTGCCTAATGCTTCATAGACTGCCAACTCGCTTGTAAGCCGCGTCTTTTGCACGTCTCTTGCAAGGCTCCATATTGGGTCAGATTAGTTGAGACCCTGGAAATAGTTTTGTACCCTCTAAGTTTTAAGTATAAACGATTTTGCCATTAGACCTTTTCAAAATCATAGAAATATTACAATGCAAACCTGTTAACTAAAGCAGTATTACCCTTGACATTGCACAGTAACTGAAAGTGATATTTTACGTCCATATTTTATTGGTCCATCAGCATAAATGAATTATTGAATTTATTTTTGATATGTTTTAAAATAGTTTTTGCAACGTGTACTTATTATCAAACGAAGCATAATAATAGAAACCATTTGTACTTGCAAGCTTGAAAATGTTTCGTTTTTAAATTGTATATAATACAAAAAAATTAATAACATAAATTTATCTTGAAAGATTTGATTTATTCTCAGTATAAAGATAGTGCAAGAAGATAATTGGATATCGCGCCTCGGTAAACTGTTTTCGTATAAACCACCCACCACACCCAGTGTAGGCCCCCAGCCTGCACGAAGCATTTAACATTGTAAATTGACTACAATGGAACGAGGGATTTCATTAAGCCACCGAAATATGGCGCCCATCGCGATTCTAATATCATTCATTTCATTCACGACCCCTATAAAAATGAAGACGGAAAAACAGCTCACATCAAAAGCGTACGCCCTAACGGTGGAATTAGGGAACGAAATTGCCATTCTACATACCTAAAAACGTTTTATTAAAAAAGTTTTAAAACTAAGTATATATACGTTTATATGAGATTTATAAAATACATTCGACATTTTTAATTTGAGCACCGTACTTCGATGGGAAATTTTTAATGAAACCTTGCAAATGTTTTGGTTAAGAGGCATTTTAAAATATATATTTTGGTTTTTTATCTTTATAGCATTGCGAGAAGTACTCAAGGTCATGTTATCTGAACGAAAAGTCTTTACAACTGCTTGGGTAGGCAATCGCGACCTTGATCGGTTTGATACGTCTCCTGCATGTATGTGACTTGTTTCATATGAAAAAATCATTAATATCAATCATCAATTCAAAATATTAACAAATTTGAAAAGAAAATAAAATTTATTGCTTTACCCGTAAAATACGCTTTTAGGTAAAACCTTTAACTTGTTACCGTTGTAAGATATTTTATTAGAATGAAGGGTTTTTCGCGCTTTCAGTTGTAGTTTTGTTATTTTTGACAAGTTTTAAATTATGTTTAATTACCAAAAAAAAAATGCACAAGCGATCGCTAAAAATATTGAATACTTCTACAATCTATATATTTAACGCAATCTTCGTTTAAATTATACTATTTTACATTTGACACTCTTCAAAAATGAATATAGCTAGTAGATAATATCATAAATTTAAATAATTATATTTGATGATGCAAATACTAAAATTATTTAAAAATATATTGTGGACATCAAAGTTGCGTTATTTTGTATACGAATAATTTCTTGTTTTTATTTATGATCTAACTTAATTTATACTTGAAGATGTATTATTTTGTGCGTAGCAGCATTTGTAGATCTCTCACACTTTTATTAGTTTGCCTTGCCGTCAGCATGAATGTTATTGAAAGTTTTCTTTCAAAACTCATTTTTAGTTGACAACCTTACAAAGTTTTATTTAATGCTAACTCACTGAACATATTTAATATCACATTAAGTGGTTATAACTATTTGTGTTTCTGAATATTTTGAAGCTGCAGTGACTACAGATTCTAGTTAATTATAATTAGTTGTTAACCCTATTATCCACATGAGCTTGTATATTATATTATAGTTAGGGTGTTTGACAGCATTCTGCAATTTGTTGTTTTCGAAACTTGTATGTTATATAATGGTGCTGATCTCTATATTAGGAAGTAACAAACATCTAACGACAAAAGGAGTTACAACTGCAATATAAAGTCCATACAATTAGCTAAGTATCAAAGAGTCAGTGTTTCGCCTCTGGTGACTTGCTGGGTTACATATACTAATGATAGAGAAATACATACATATTAAGTAAAAATTTAAGACTATGCTCTTGAGAACCATGCATCAAATTCTCAATATTCTTTATAATCACCAATAAATAAATAAAAATATTTATATCAAGTTTGAGTATTGATTGTCAGCTTGTCGGAGATAATTTCCTTACTTTGATACATATACTGTTTCAAAATTCACAGTGTTAATAAAGGTAATTTATTTTGATTAAATTAAACTCGTATTCGTTTTGGAATTTGTTTGGTTTTTTAAGGCTTTCATAAAATAAAACTTAGTATTTTGTATCCTTCAGGCAAGATTTCATGGCCACTAATCACGTGAAATATAAGACAATAATTCAAACGAAGTTTTACCGATTTTACCGAAAAGAAAAATTTAACGAACAAAGTCTTTAGTATTTTGTTACAAAGGGATTGAAAACACATTAATTTTGTATAAATAAACAAATTTTAAATATTTTTTTAAAAGTTAAGTCTTGTTTTGGCAGTTTTGATTTGTGGATCAGGCTAAAGAATAGCGCGAGAGTTTATATCGTCCTTGTTTGTTTGTGTAAGCGTCTACATCTGTAAAAATAAGTAAGTAATAAATGCTTTCAAGAAAAACAGAAAATAATATTTCAAAACGTCACGGTTACACAAAATATTCATGAGAACAGTCCCAGGGTTTAACTATAAATGTAAATGACAAAAAAGGAGCTTGTGGCATGTATTTTGATAAATTCTTTTTGTGTAAAATAAACCTATAAATTATTAACCTTGTTTATTTTTTAAAGCTTGAATAATTGAAATCAGTATTTATGTATGATTGTTAGGTTAAGTGAAAAATATTTCGTGCTGGAGATAATTATTTGTTTTCAGGTTGAAAACGAATCACTTCATCTTTTAAATTAAAAAATAATATCATATATATATTTTTTATCATAGATATATTTAGGTTGTTTGGAAGCTACCATTATTATTTAAAAAAAGCTTTATTGATAACTGATTCTGTTAAAATGTTAACATTTTATTTACAACTTATTTTTTATCCACACAACCACATCTTAAGAGTTCAGTTTTGTGGTCTTAATGGACTTGGACGAATAACAAATCACCTAACTATTTCATCATTTCAAAAAAACGATATATATACTAAGTAGCTTCTGATCGTGTAAGAATAAGTGTATGGAGATGAAATAGTCTTTATTTGTAGCTTTTATATAGTAGTTATCCAATTGGGTAATGGACTTTATAGTTTATGATTGCTAAATCTTTTACTTTTATTAATAATTTGAGGATGAAGCGCCATTTTTCTTTCTGTGACATATACACCATTATTCGTAAAAATGTTAGAACAAGTGTTTTTGATGAGGGTTTTTATTTGAAAGTTCCGACCAAAAATACATATATGAGTTAATAACCCAACTGTTAATAATTATAATTGATTTAAACGCTCTTAAATAATGGTTTCATTAAATTAACAAGTTTTTTTATTATCGCCATTGAAGTCACATGGAAGTCGTAAAAATCCTCTAAAATTTAAACAATGAAATTAATTTTTGGAAATCAATTTGAATTTTATTTTAATATATTTGATGCTTATATAAAATGTAATCAGAAGAATTCAAAAAACGTAGACATCAGAAAACAGTTTTTGTCTTCAGTTATTCAATATGATACAATAAATAAGCACTCTCTTTAGTCTAAAACCCCACAGGCTTTGAATACGTTTCATTTTAACATCTCTTTGTTTTGAGCGTTATGTGAGCTACAACTAAAATGTAGCGACAATATTAATTTACCAGTAATGGTGAACAAAATAATACCAACACTAAAGACCTATCCATTACATACTGGTATCCTATCAGTTATGTTGCATTAGAACATTTATTTTATTTTCGAGATATAAAAAATAAAGTGCGGTAGTAATATGAACACGGACGGGAGTGATAACTCTCGACTAAGACAAAATATATATAAACTTAGTAATAACAATTTATTTGTTTAGATAAAATTTCGAATGTTTTGCTTTTTAATGAATTTTAATGAAAAATAATCGTGCTAATAAAGCGATGTATTTCATAATAAAAAAAAAAAAAAATTTAATACGAAACGACTGAGTATTGAAAATACATGTTTTTAAGGCTTTTTGACGGTGTTTTCAGTCTGTGTAGAGTAATATCGTTAGGGGTGGCGTCAACAAACCATGCCTCGAGCAGCGTCCTTTGTGAAAGCTTCTCTGAAAGATTACTCGGTCAGTCGCTCGGGATTCCTTTAAATGATTTACAGATACAGGAGCGGCTTCCGTGCTTCTCACAGAAGCCAACTAATATTTCAGCTCTGCGGTTTAATTATGTAGTATAACTATGAGTTATTGTACGGAAACTACTTTTGTTCCTGGCGGTTGAAATAACGATTGAAGTGTAAATGTTAAATATAACACGCAAATATTTTATATTTTTGAAAACTTTATATATGAAAAATAGGTTTCTTCAACATTAATTTTATATTATGTTGTCAATGTAAAAATGACTATTGAATATATTATTTTTTACTTTTTGATCAGATTAACATATAAAATAAAAATAAAACAGTGATTCGTAAATACAAGCAAAAAAAATTATAAGGTAACATCAAAAATTCTTAAACATATATGAGTTTTCATACTATGAGAATATGTATGAAGCCTGCTGTTACAAATTAAATATATTTCTGGAATAAAAAACGCAGAAATTCAACTTTGAATTTTTAATATACATGTTATAGGGTATGAATATCTCTTTTCGTTGAATGTATAACAACTGCTGTATCAACTTTACACAACAAATGACAAAACACCTCCGGATTTGCTTCTTTACATATTAGAGTAAATTGTTGGGGATGGTTTTATACAGTTGATGTTCTAATTGCTTAATTTCTAAAGCCACTGGGATCACTCTCACCGCTGCCATGGTGTATCCCTTTTTAAATTCTTATTTAAGTGATTTATAGTGGTTTCAGTATTCAGAAAGTAATTTTAAATGTATATTGTGTTTTACCAACTGAACGTTATAAAAAAAATTGATGTAGAGTTCCAGCCAAAAACGGCCAAAAATTTAAAAAATTATTATAGCCCCCATCTTGTTTGCAATTTGTTTACAGTAGTACCAAAAATACGTTTTCTTAAAGCTGCTGTAAAATTGTGTAGAGGTATTGCGGTAAACATTTTTCAATCTAGGCATAGTAAATATTTTATGAAAACATCGTCATTCTATTCGCAAATTCATGCTAAAAATACCAAAGAACCACAACAAGCAGCTAATTAAAAAATAACGAACAATTATTAAATATGCTTTGATTAGTTGACTTCGTGGATTTTAATATAGATCATTATAAAATTGGTATAAAATCATAAAACTTTTACATTCTAACGGAGCCTTCTGATGAAAATAATGGGGTTTTTAAAATGGCTATAAAGGTTAACAAATTTATTAGAAGCTGGTTGATCGTGGCAATTTATGACTTCTACGGGTTTAACTTAAAGATTGCTGATAGGAGAAAGTCACGCGTAAACTGAAATAATTGTTTTTATATTTTTGCAAAACTAAATTGTAGAAATGTACGTTTTTAGAAATGTGGTTCTATCCATCATTTCTTGTAACTGATCTTGAAAAATGTGGTATTCAGTTCAATGTTGTGCTTGAAAAAAAGTAAGTACCAACTAAGATTGAGCGAGTCTTTGTGCATTTACGAAGAAGATAAACGAGGTGTCAACTATTTTTTCGTATATTCAAAAGAAAGTTTTTATATAATATTTACTAAAAATTGAGAACGAAGAGTGATTTCCATAAAAGACAACAAACTAATCACGCAAGATTTTTTTTCATTTAAATTTTGTGCTTTTTCAAAAATTTTTATAGTGTTCATTTCAGTTTCTTTGTTTTAATATATATCATTTAAAAGAGACGGGTATAGTCGAATGATATATATTAGGTTTACCGATATATCTCAGCCACATTATTTTATGTAATTTTGTTTATAAATGCTTGTGAGCTGGTTGAGGTAGTTTTCAGTATTAATCAATATACTTGCCCTAACTCCTGTGACAGGATATTGTATAGTGGGGCTGCACATGGATTTGACAGAGATTGGAGTTTACAGCGCTAGATCAGCGTGGAATAATTACTTGTCAAGCGTTACAAATGCATCTGATCGCTCTTTGTTCTCTTAATTATTTAAAATAACAAAAAAAATAATTGGCTAAAATAGCTTTATTTGATCATGAAAATAATATAAATATTTGAAAATAATTTCACTGTCTTTCAAACAGTTTTTCACAGAGTATTCAATTCAAATTATTCCATAAAGTTTTGGTAAAAAAACACAATTAAATTATAAACTTATATATATTTTTTTGAGATCGTTAATTTCATAAATAAATAAAATAATAAACATCAATTTTTGTTTTAAATTTACATTTGGTTTTTTGATTGTTTTTTTCAAATAAATAATATGAATAGAATAAAAAATAAAATACTGCTAGGTTATTTTTGAAGTACATCTTTTTTTTAAAATGTAATTTATTGATGGTACTTTTCAATGCATTTAGAAAATGATACTTTACCATTTGCTTATAAAAAGTTTTAAAAGTTTCTAAATAATGCGAATAAAATCGTTCTTGATTCCGTCGATCCAGTTACGTGAAATGGAAAATTCATGTAACCGAACTAGAGAACTGTAGATCTCAATTCACTGGAATCAAATTAGAGGTGACAACTTGATAAATATAATTTTCAAAAAACTCCTTTGCTCTCTATTTTGAATGTTACAAATTTTGATAAAAATATGCGAATATATTAAGTACGGCGTGACGTTGGAGACGACAAAGATTAAAATAAAAAATCAATCGACAGTACAAACAATCCTGCATCCGGGAAGTTATGACGTCTTGTGCTTGATTTATGCTAACGGTTAGTACTTATAAAGGACGTTATCTTTTATCACCAGTTAGCAGAAAATGTCGAGAAGACAATTTCTATTTGCGAAAAAAATGTTTTACGTTGCTAATTCCCCTGAAAAAAAGATTATTTGCCACGTAATTAAATCCAGATGGAAAAAGTAGAAACATTTTTTTAAAAGTAAAGTGAGTGTGGTTTTAAGAGTGTTGTTTAAATTAGTTTTTATTTATCAGGTAGGTTCATTGGAACTGAAACATGGATGATGCTTATTGGATACGTCTGGATTAATTAAACCAGAGCTCAGCAATAATCTAAACTGATGTGAGATATATTCGTTTACGCAGTGCTGGATTAAGGGACTGAAAAAACATAATACCCCCATAAGAAGTCGTTAGACTGAAATTAATTTGTCAGTCTGTTAAAACCATTCACACTAAAAAGTGGGAATAATAAAATCTACCCGATTTATTTTTATTGAAAGCATTTGTAAGACCTTAAAAAAATAACGATTTTGCATCGTAAAGGTTTACTAAAAAAATCACCTGGCGTAATAATTTCATTTTGTGAAATAGATTCATGTCTTCTTTCAGTCTTTAGTGTTGGCTTTTTTATGTTTTTATTCATTTCGCTTTTGAAACATTGTTAAAAAAAGCGTTATATTCAAGTGTCTTGTAAATAAGTTACAACTAAGGGATATTTCACATACTTTCCAAGGTTTAACAACTTTAAAAGAATATTTGTATGACTGCAACAGATGCAGTAAGTTTTAAAATTTAATTTAATTTAATTTCTAAAAATATAGTGTAAGGATTTGTGACTGAAGATATTAATCTTACTAAACTACACATAAACGCAATTCAAACTATTATGAAAGTACAACTCAATATTTTAAAAATATACATTTTTGATTAATTTGTTTCTGAAAATTTTATCAAATATGTGATTCCTATAATATATATCTATTTTGTGGATTACTTACTAATATGATTAGGCATATTTTTTCACATATTGAAAATGATTTAAAGAAACTCTCAGAACATCGTTAGTACAATGGTCAGTACACCGGCCATGTAAGCTTGGAGATGTAGGTTCGAATCTTACACAAGTCACGATGATATTTTTTAAATCATTTTCAATATGTGAAAAAATATGTCTTATCATATTAGTAAGTAATTAAGCCTGTAAAGGTAATTAAAACGCACTTGATTCCACTCCAAAAAATAGACATATATATATATATATATATATATATATATATATATATATATATATATATATATATATATTTAATGGTGCGCGTCTTGGCTAAATTAATAGATTTTAAAAATAATATCCAGGTGGGATTAAAATCGCTTCACTTGTTACTTTGCTTTAAAAAGTCCAGTGCTTGCAAATCACTAAATATTGATTGGCCTGGGCACATCGGTTCGTATGTAGATTATGATTGTTAAAAATTCTCGATTAACAGAGGTGACTCGTTAGTACAGTGGTCAGTACACCGGCCATGCAAGCTTGGAGATGTAGATTCGAATCCTACACAAGTCACGATGATATTTGAGAGTTTCTTAAAATCATTTTCAATATGTGAAAAAATATGCTTTATCATATTAGTAAATTTTTATTATAGATAAACCATCTTACATTAAAATTGTGAGTTTTTATCAAACTAAGGTCTTATATTCTAGGGTGTAAGGCTTTTCGTGTTTTTCGAAGACCAGTCCGGGCGCGAGTGTCCGCGGCCTCTCACCTGACGGGGTACAGGTACTCTAGCGATGTGGGGAAGTTCTAACTAGACTAGTACTAACGATGTGGGGTATTCCCCAGCTCGTCATTAATTCGAAGGAATTATCATATAGGTCATCTTCCTAAGTATCCTTATAATGTTATTAGTTTGAAAACTTGTGTAGATAATGACATTTTCCTGTTGCCGTCCATTTGGCACTTTAAAAGTTTTTTCGTACATTTCGGATGAAACTTTTTAAAAATTTTTGTTTAATATCAAGAATGAAAAGAAACAAAAGTTTTCTTAGAAACTTCACAAAACAATCTAAATCCACAAAATATCTCACTTACTAAGAGTACAATTAAAAATATATTATTAATTTTTCTATAAATATTTTTGTACCTTATTTTTTTCTTACAGCTGAATTTAATTCAAAATATTATACAAATATAATGTTATACTTTTCGATTAAATAATTAATTTAATCACTTAAGAAACTGTTATACTGAATTACTTTTAATAAAATAAAATAAATTATGTAAAACAAATCATTATGATGATAGCAAAACTATTTTTTTTTACCTCGGTATATGACAATATTTAAATCTACACAAAAATGATGCATGATCAATTTTGCATAAAAAACTTTTGACATTGAAGTTAAAACCTATAAGTAATAACTAGAATATTTATATTTTTAAATAAACTTTTACATCAAATAAACATACAAGAAAAAAATATTTTAAAAATAAATAGTTATTTAATAAAGCAGAGTTAGCGGATTTGATATAGCTTGTGTTGTACGGTCGTAATATAATAAAATAACAAATTATTTAATTTTATGTAAATTTATGAAAAAACAGATGACGAATATAACTTTGGTCTTTGAATAATGAGTAATTTCTGTGTAGGTGCCGAGTAAAAGGCTTGACGAAGGATGGAAGCATCTGGGGTATTGTGTAAAATAATGTTGTTCTAAATTTTCACGGCATAAAGATAGGTTTTAACGCTGATAGAAAATTCACTAAGCGCGTGTAAATAGCAGTGTTTTATGAAATACATTCAACAGTTATTTTAGATTCGTTAGATTAAATGAAAAGGAGAAGGATTGGAAAATGATCAATACAAAAGATTTAAAGAAAATTTGGTTGCGGCTAAACTCTCAAAATCTTAACTTTATAACAAGAATGTGTCTCAAAGAGAGTTTTGTGGCTATTTATAATTTTATGAAATACAAAATCTTCAATAGTTTATCTAAGTTCAAGACTAGGACTTCGAGGTCGATACAAAAATATGCCAACTATTAAGTTATAAGAAACAATGATTAATTTTTTTTTAATAACACCACACTAAAAATAAGTATTAGATATCTTCGAGAATTCTTTGATAGATATATTTGGTCAATTATTTTATTTGTGAGATAAATTTTTGCTTGATAACGTATAAATAATATTTTACCCTCTTTATTGACTCATAGTATCACAACAATAAATAAAAAACATTTTATTTAAACTAGACAAAAAAAATCCATCGTAAGTTACTGTGGTTTCTATCATTATCATTTGAGAGTAACAAAGTTTTTAAGGAGGAAGGTTTTTTTATTTTGATGGGCATTAGGGATTTAAGAATTAATGCATTTAACCGTGTAAAATGTAAAAATGCCGAATTTTTACTACCTCTAGTCTGCAACATGCGTCATATTAAAAGAGTTCCACTTAGAGTAAAGGCGCTTAGAACGTAAGAGAGAAATAAACCGCTAGAGACTGGCGATGACAGTCCCCCTTTAAAATGGAAAAATACTTATTGTTTATTATATTATTCAATTTAGTTTTGGAGTACTTGACACAAATTGATAAATGATCTTACTTTGGAATAATCTACAAAAAAGTTGTCATTTTTTTTGTTGTTGATGTAATCTAACATAAATTTCTGTACCTTTCCAGAGGAAACTGTCAAAACGCAAAACATAAATATAGTGTTTTAAAGAAAAAAATACGGTGATCATGTATAGTGTACTTTAGCTGGAAATAAGATCAATTTGTCAAAGACACGTAGTTTTGACAGATCGACTTTGATAAATCGTAGACATAAAAAATAATTGATTTTGGCATATTGTAGTTGTCAAGAGCACTTGGCTATTACTTGAAGGCACTAATGTTTTAAACAAGTTTCATAAGATTTTATATTATTTAAGTGCTTTTAAATATCAGTACCACTTCTCGAATGCATCAAATTTTGCTTTCCGGGTTCACATCTTTATTAAATAAGAAAATACCAAGAGCATTGGTATTTTGTAATACAAAAATCAGTAAAGTGAATTTTCAATATTTTAAACTTGATCTGTGTTCAGTAGAAAGGACTACATCATTCAACTTTTAATCGGTGATTATTAATCAAAACGTATTTTTTATTCATTAATAAAATTCCAAGGAATTGAAAAAAATGGATTGCGTACTTTTGCGTTTCAAAGGCTTTGTTAGAAAATCTCAAGTATGGCAAAAACATTTAGCAAACTTTTAGCCGTTATTTAATATTTGTGATAAATATGAAGTTTTACAAATTAAATCAAACTCCCATCGAAGTAAAGGTAGAAATTGAAGATGCCGAATTATATAAAATTGATTATTGGATTACATTTCTTTACTAAATTTTTTAGAAGGGCACGTTTCTGTTGGGTGTACGGGCGCTTTTTGAAAAATAATTTATTTACTTCAGTGAGCTTAGAATTATTGTGTTTTTTCATTTTAAATTACAAAAAAAGTGTATTCTGAAAATTTTCAGGTTTATCGCTGTATCAAAAATTGATCACATTAAATATTTATTGAAAATTCACTTCTCCGATTACATTTCTAAGATTAAATTCCAATTTAAGTATGGTAAGACAGTTCAATTTCATGCTGATATTATCATGCCGCCTCACTTTTTGCTAAAACTATTATATTTCGACGAAACCTTGATAATGTTTCGGGATCGATTTATGTTTCTTCCGATTGGAGATCCTGGAAATTTGTGGTAAAAGCTTGTTTCCAGTTCTATTTTCTCATTTATCTATTTCGGTTAGCTTAGCTTAGGTTAATTGAATAGATAAAAATCAATGTGTAGGTTCTACGTATTCGATAGAGTTTCATGGATTGTTTCGGTCGTCTTCTAATATGATTGACCAACGCGATAAAAATAAATTAAAAGAAACTGTTGGAACTTCTGTGCTATGCAATTATTTTATTATTTTTGATAGAATTTCGGTTGCTGGGGTGTGTGAGCTAAATTCAAAACCTATAAGCGAATTTCTAAAATTAGTATGTAAAATAAACTTTGTTGCAATTTTGTAATTATAAGATTTATCATCTATTTAAGATATAAACATTAAAATCTTCGAGCAAATTATTGCGACAAAAATATAATGTTGATTTATATTTCCTAAATATTTAAAAAATTTAAACAATTTATATACAGTAATTTGAATCAGTTTTATACATTTTGTTGAAAAATATGATATATCGAAATATATAATTTAAAAACCTTGCAAAAATTAAAAAAAGATTGCGTCACGAGAAACAGCATAAAATAAACACAGTCTATATTTTGACTTTTATTTTAGTGGCAAGGTTTTAAGATCTGAAATATATGTTTTACTTTAAATAAAATCGAAACCAAACTGAGAAATTGATTATTTTAATATATATTTATGAATTTTATACGATCTAAGAGTTACCCGGCAACCTTCTTCAATATTTTGCCCAGCAGAGTCGTCCACTATCTAACTGTTGTACTCGAGAACATCCGACGACAGCCGCTGAGTACATCTGGCAATAAAGTCGTCAGATGCCTTCCCTTAGAATCGGATGTTTGAGTCTTTTATGGAGATTGAAAAGGGACGAAGCTAGGAGGGAGGAACGTAAAGTAAAAACTGGGAGGCAGATTTGTATTTTATATGAACTTTTCCTCAAGAAAATGATCACGTCTAAAAGTGGCTTTCAATGTAAATTTGGAGCAAAATACGTCATTTACTAACCGAAAAAAATATACGTCATAAATTGTAAATTTAAGAGTTTTATATGTTAGAATATATGAGAATCATTTTTAATATTAAAATATATTAAATTTACATATAAATTTATATCTTAGTTTATAACCGCTAGGGGTACAAACTTACAGTCAATGCAATGCAGTATGTTCGATTGCAGTATCAATAAAATGTATTTAGTAAAAAAAAAATATTGTAAAAAGACAATCATTATTTGTGTATCAGACGAACTTCATTAAAAAGTGCCTTATTTGATTCTACAGATTGTTGAAAATGCGATAAAATGCTGTTGCGAGGGAAGTTCATCCTACACGACTGGGAATTTTTTTTGTAAATAACAGAGTTATAAACTTTTATATGGCCCCCGGCCAAAGCTTTTATGATATAAACTTTGCTTTATTTTTGATGAAGTATCAGATAGTACAAGGGTATCTTATTTTCTCAAAATAAAACAAATCAATTTTTAAATCAGGAGTGCACAAAAAAACAAGCATGTTTTTTTAAAAATGCCACGAATAATTATTAAACATGTTATATTTTGATAGGGATATATTTGCTCAACTGGTCAACACACGTACAAACACATACATATATACACATACATATATACACATACATATATACACATACATATATACACATATACATACATACGTATTTATTTATATATATACACACACAGGAGTGTGTATACTATTTTGGTGAGCATACTTTTTTTATTAAAAAAAATATATATTTTTTTAACAAAAATTATTACCATTTATTGAATTTTCGGTCGGTTCATTAGCTTAATTTACATGGTAATTCCAAATCAAAACTTTGGATTGGCTAAATAATTATAAAGCTTGCTTAATTATATTAGGTGGAAGTCGCCAGCAAGGAAGAGGTCACCCTTCGGGCTTGAAAACGTTTTCAATTAAAATTGATTCCAAGTTGGACCACCAGTAAAGTTAATAAAAAATGAGTATAATAAAAAAATGATGCCAAAAATAAAAAAAAAAACTCATTTTTAAATAGTAGCATCAAAAAATATTATCAAGGCTTTATCGGATATATCTCATCTTACTTTGATTGAATTTGAATAAAGAGAAGGAGCGGTTCATTAGTGAAAATCATTTTTTTGTCTTTGGGATTTTATAGTCAAAGGATGAAAATATCCTTAATGTAATAAACTAAAAGCTTCGTGCTAAAATAAATATATAATCCAATAATATAAATAAAATACTTACGACTGTAAAATTATAAACAATGCTATTTTTTTTAACTACTTTACTTACAGTACAATATAGTTTATATAATATTATTAAATATTGTAATCCATCGCTAGCACGGTATTAATGACGATTTAGTTTTAGTTTTAAGCTTTTAATAGAAATATAGCTGTTATAATTTAAAAAATAATATTAACATCATATGATTGATAATTTTATTATGTCCATAATTTTTAACAGTGGTATGCGGTAAAGTTTATTAATACATAACAACATTAGCGTTTATTTACTCATTTTGTTTCGATTATACTCATGGTGATTCATTTTTATTATTTCACATTAATTTGTCTTGTTTATATCCAATGAATAAAGTGCTTCTATTGATTTGGCCAACACGCCACGCATTAATTTTTACGTAAAAAATACTTTAAAAAAAAACAATTGAATAAGTAAAAATTATTATATTAAAACAAGAAAATTCACCAAGAGAATTATAAAACCTGCCTGCTTTGTCTTGTTTATTGCGTGTACTTTGGAACCACGCCATGGTTAACTTTTTTAGGTTAGGTTTTCTTTTGTCTATTTCAGTCTTAATTTTCATGAAAAAATGTAATTTAGTTCGAAATATCTCTAATAGCATTATTTTATAGCCTTTGATACGCAAAAAAGCCCCTCAACCCGCGACCGTGTCTGGTCGTCGCGATATACCTACAGACATGATAAAATGTAAAGCTAGTAATTAATGGGAGATCATTCATATTTTTTAAATCCAATAATTTACTTAATTCAATGGCTCTTTGAAATATTTTTAAAGATTTATTCATAAAATCATTTTGGATTATACTTGACATAAATGCGTTATAATTCAGCTTAAAAGAATACATATATTAATTTAAATACCAACTCTATTTTTTGTATTAAAGATACTTTGCTTAAATGTATTCAAAGCTTTATTAATAATTTTGATAAATATGTATAGTTTTTCAAGTACAACGACCCTCCAAACTTTATCACAAATAATCTTATCTCATTCTTAAAAATCATAAAACGAAAAACGTGGCATTGATAACGAAAGGTTTCTACATTTATTTTTCAGTTCAAACTTTGTCATAAAATACAATTTATATCATATTTTAAAAGCATACTTATCTGTAAGTGAAACCAGAAAAGTAACGCATTATATTTATAAGCATAAATATTTTATACTTAACAAAAGTATAATAAAATATATATTGTAATTTATCTGCATTTGTTGCAGTCTTTGTTTGAAAGATTTTATTTATATACAGCCTACTAAAAATATAAAGAGTTGTAAATGAGAAGCTTGTAGCCTGGTTATTACGTTATGGGTTGTTTCTAGTTTTTATTTATTCCAGCTCATTTGTACTATTTATTTAGATTAAGACTCTTCCACCTTTGCTGACAAGAAGTAATACATCTCAATATATTTTAATTTAATAGGAGTTGGGAGTTGCATCTTTTTGACTGTGAAATATTCTCAACTTTCTATAAGAGATGCGTAGTAAGAGACGCCGGAATCGTTTCTTGGAAGCATCAATCATCAATCAAATCATTCTTTTATTATTATTGACTGTTGAAGGTTTTATAAAGCTATTTTGTGCATTGATTTTTGTTTCCTTTACAAAAAAAAAAATTAAAGAACTGCATGATTTTTTTTCAAATTCACACTCTATTCAAATATATGCCTTCTTTTAATAATAAAAGTATGGATACAATTTATTGTTAAGTGTGATGTTGAGATTGTGAATTTATTAAATATTTTTATATTAATTTATTGTTTTTTCAATATACGATGTTTTAGGTCTTACATTTGTATCTATTAGTTTAATATTTTTGGAAAATATTACTGTAATAATTTTATTAAATAATTGAATAGATTGAATTGAATAGACCTTCACGTAGTTTGACGCGAGTGGTTTTGGCATTTTGGTTTTATACATTTAATAAATCATACAGTAGCTGAGTTTTATCTCTAGCAACGTATGGCCTCTTAAAAATAAAATCGTTTCATAATGTGTGTAGACTATATAGTGAAATTAAAAAGAATTACTAACATCAGATAAAAAAAAATACAATAGAGGCAAGGTAACTCGTGTACTTTTATTAATTGCCAGGTAAGTACAGGCAATCACTGGGAGTACCTGATTTCCTACTACAATACTTTTCATGATCACCATATTTTTTAATAACTAAGTTACTAAAAAATATTCTTACTTGAATTATTAAAGCAGAAAAAATGTTTTATAATATTTGAGAAGTTAATAATAACTAAAAATTAAGCACAATAACCATATTGTTATAAAACACTTCGTATTTCACTAACGAAAAAAAATGTTTCTTTTAAGGTATACATAAGATTTTTTAAAACTTTATAACAGCCTATAAAATCGCCAAAATTAATATATCAGATAAAATACGAATAACTTTTTTGGAAAATGAAAGTTTTGAAACTGGGACGATACGATACGATATAAAACTGTACTGTAGCAAAGCACTGCTTCATTGCAGCAGTTCAAATTAGCTGCTATCAGAAAATACCTGGCAGTGTTGGCAAATTTCGCATAGTTTTAAACAGTCCAGCTACAATTATGGGCGAGGAGGGCACGGTGAGGTTGCACTGGCTCGGCGGGTTTTGTCTCGTTTCACCTGGAGCCGATTGTAAAGTTGGCCGAGAGAATCGATCAGAGCTTATCCTCCGTGTAAAGGAAACGGGCGGAGGGAGGAGCAGGAGACTCACCAGCACTCTGAGAAGTTTGCAGTGGTCTCGTTTGAGAATGTGGACAATAGCATACTTCCCTCATAAGCTCCTGCATATTTCTAGTAAAATTTAACCACCATGCCTTACCAAACCATTTCCTACTACCAGGCTTCATACGAAGATTAATGATAACTATTCCGCGAATATTTCATTACTGTTAAAAATACATAGTGACTAACCGATGCGAAATTTCTAAAAATACAAGAATAAAATATTTTTGAAAATCTCGTTTTTTTTAAAAAATAAATATCAAAACTTTTATTAAATGATACCATCTCATTCTGTGAACAGATCACTTTACTGGTAAGAATATATTTGGGTGAATGAGATATAACAGAAATATTTTTATGTTATCTCAATCTGCCGACAACACATGATTTAATGTTGGAAATAAAAGCGTATTAAATGAAATATTGTTTAAAATAAAATATTTTTCTGATTACGCCACATTGTTTTTGCTGCAAGCATAAATAATTTTGGTAATTCATTAAGCTTAAGAACGTTACCACGGTCGTTTTTCTTCCGTATAAATCATTTCTGTGGTTGATTGTATTGCGCTTTTTGATATATGGCTGTTTGCGCCGAACCATTTTTAGTCTGTAGATATCATTTGTGACATGTTTTTTTTAATGAATTACATCGCCTGTTTTGGTTTTAAAAGTAAACTCTAAATGTATCTTTTTATTCCTTACTGAATTTTTAGGCTCGAAAAAACCTCTGTTGTAAAGGAATTATAGATTCGTATGTAGGTAGATATTATTGTGAACTCCACGCCACAAAGAAAAATAGCAGATATATGTTTTTTTTCATTAGACTGCTCTGATAAATGTCAGGTGATAGTATTTATACTATTATAATTGTATTTATTTCTTTACCCGAGTATTCATAGGATTCAAAGTACACTTATATTACAAACTCCTTATTTGTCAAATTCAGCGATTTCTGTACGCAAATTGTTTAACTTGCGGACATGCCTAGTTAGCAGGGTGAGTTTTGAGTACACAGTTATGTTATGTTTGTGCTAATTAATCCGCATTTCTGTGCACTGATTCACTATTATAAACCAGTTTTGCATACAATACAAAATAATTATGTAATAATCCGAAAAGGTGAAATGTTGAAATTCAGTCCAAAAAGCCCCCCAAAAGTCCACCAATGTCCTGAATGGAAATTTTAGAAGAACAAATGATCGTGATTTTTTGGATAGCTCAATAAATTAATTTGTACCATGGATACGCATAAAATTAGCAGCGTTTATTTTAAATTTTAAAACGAGTCTTTTTTATTTATCTGTCCATTATTCAGAAAACTCAAAAGCTTATTTTTGTGAATTTTCTAAAACGTAAATTTTTTTTAGGGGAGGTCAATGATATTAAAATGACATAAAAGTTTAAAACGTGGGTTGTGTAAACTGGGTCAGTGTTTTTGATAACATGGATTTTGCCAAAAAAGTGCATTGTTATGATTAGAACATATTTTATCAGTTAATAACTAAAATATAACTCAAGTTTTCCAAGCTTTTAGTTTCACATGTTACAAGTCTGATGTCATTTAATCTTTCGGCGTCTTTACGTTTTATTTACTCTTAAATTGGAACCGTAATAAATTATATTTTATATTATAATTTTCATAATTACCTCGGACCTGGAATTCTGAATAATAGCTGTACTTAATTAACGGTAATGCTGGTAAAACTAGCATAATGTAGAATTATAGTTTTAATTATACAAATAGTAGTTTTATTTATAAAGCTGCCTTTTATTTTGTAAACATAATTTTGAATCAGGTAAAATGAAATAAATGAATCAAATTATTGCATTTACCAAACATACTTTTCTATGTTTTCAAAGATAAATCGATATTCAGAAGAAATTCAATTAAACTCATTTTAATATACACGATTTTTATTTTCACCTATTAAAACAGAAAAATCAAAACGTATGATTTTTAGTATAAAACTCATGTATTGACCAATATTGTATAAAATAATTTGAAATTTCAATTTAATGATAAGTTTTAAAACCCCTGAAACTTTCTCAAAGACTATACCTCTCTGTCACGGTGTCTCCATGCTGCAGCTCTTGAGTAGAAACTTTGCCGTCGTACAAGACAGTTGGAACATTTTTTACGTATAAAAGATAAACTTGTCAGATTCAATTGAAATAATCCTTTTTTTATCAATTTTATCAATACTAGAGAAATATGTTCAAAAATAAAATAATCCTAAATAACAAACTTTCGTTAATAGTGAAAATAAATTATTTGTGGAACTTCGTCTGAATGTAGCTATCGCACTCGACTCAAAATAAAATAAAAACTTTGCAAATGTGTTTTCCACCTTATTCCATCTAAAGCTGCTACTTTGATGCAGCTATTCCCGTAGGATTGAGAACAATTCTTTCGAACGATACATTTTTAATCCAGGAATACACATAGCGTGGAAGAAACCCTGAAATGAAAAGCTTCCACTCGAAATAAAAAGTCGTTAGAAAGCAGCACATGCATTGTTTAAACACACTGCAAAGCTTAATCTCATTAAGTGGATAGCTCCGGAATTCCTCTAAATAATTGTTTTTAACAATTATCTCAAAATAACGAACTATTATTTTTGTCACCAAACATTCGCTTTGCCAATTCGACCTTGTGTTTTAAATGTTATATAGGTCGAGTTGGTTGTTGAGTTTAGATATTTTTTATTATTCAAATTTTTTTATATTTTCTAACAGAATCTAGTACAAAGCACCTGCAAATAATTCCATACGTACTAAGGTAAAATATCTTTGGATAAGATTATCCTGTGTCCTACAAAAGAATACTGAGAAATGAATGTAGTATCTAGTCTACGTTAGTGATGTAGAAATAACTTCCTGTAGAGCGGCGAGCTCGGCACATATTTCCTTAAAGATGACGGCATATTATCTCAGAAAGGTAAAATTGTATTCTCTTCCGTACTTTCTAACAGGCGCGCTTGAGGTCATACATGATATATTGCGTTCAAAACTTCACAGTTATTTAAAAGGGCGGTTTTGTGCGGCCGAGCCTCCCGAAGCGATCCAGGGGCGAGAGGAGGTCCTGAAATGAAATCAGCTGCAAAAAGTGGCGGTGCGCTGCTGCCTTAATGCTGTTAAACTGAATTTTCTCGTTAAAGCTCCCGAGTCGGGACAATAGTGTCGTTGGCATGTGGAGGGGAGAGAGCTGATGCAATTAGCGTGGAGTCGCTGCTGGCTGTCATGTGCAGAATGGGTAGGGATTTTTTCTTCGGTGTTTTTCGTTCAGGAAAAGAAAAAATAAATTAACGTCATTAATAAGGCTATTTTTTTCGTAGATATGCAGCTAAAAATAATTAAAATTCATTTTTAAATTAAGGTTTTTTTTAAAATAGTGATTGTTTTTTTCCCCTATATTTTAAGACCGAAAACGGTTTGGTACTTATAATGTTAAGTATATTTATTTTAATTTTGATTCGTGAGATGCTACGATATTACAAAAGAGTTTAGGGGAAATAATGGCAGGTGTTCAACTGCGATGATTGAAGTCTGTTTAAATGCTCGACACGATAGGAAAATTATTATTGCTTTAAATTAAGTTTTTGAAATTCCCACCAGCAAGTATTGAGAAATTATAAGAGCATAAATATTTACAGGAATTAACTCTTCACGAAACGAATTACATAACCGAATAAACATTGTAATGAGGGTCGAGTTCTCGCAACTTTTATATTTACTAAAAGTTTTTTAAAATTTCTAACAGACAACGTTAAAGGTTTTATGATGAATAACAATTGTTCATTTAGTTATATCTTTATCTTAGTACTTCGCATATTTTTACCCAAAGAAACTACAGGATGCACTAACCGGTGATGGATTTTAAAATTAATTATTTGATACTTCAAACTCCCAGTAAATAATAATGCAAAATACTTAATTTGAGATGTTGCACATCATATATGTGATTTTTGTGAAACTAATTTTACTTAGTATAAAAGTTGAGCTTTGGATCGGAGAGTGCATTGTGACCTAAAACGGAATATCTCAAAGCAAGCGTCGTAAATTTGAGAACAGTTCAAACTTTGTTAAATTGCTATGTGGGTAACTTGCTTAACTTCAGTATAGCAATATAGTTAATAATGGATTTCGATGGTTTTGTCTCCACGTAGAATATGATAATTAAAGAAAATGTGATACACAAAATGTAACAGTACTAATATGGGTAAACATTCATATGGTGACACGCGTTGTACGTACATGGGTAAACTACACCATCCGTTTTAGTTATATATGCGATTTCTACTCAAATATATAATATATATGATGTATTTTTCTGTCTATATATCCATATCTATAAATGATTTTGTAAACTAATAGATACGATATATTGAATTGCTGTTGTAAGTGCGGAACAAATGTACCTTAAAAATGTTATACCAGATAAATATCTGCGATTTCTGAAGTATTTTTGACTTTAATTATGTTTTATTTTATTATTATCAATTAATAAATACAAATTTTAAACCCTTGCAATTATGAGGTATCAAAAAAGATTTGGGCTAAATTTAATAACTGTTCCTTCTAATGTTACTCGATGACCTTTGTACTTGTCTATATTAACGTTCCCAGGAGTACCTGCTGCGAAAAGTGGTCGCATTATTTGCTTCATTTGATTTTACCTAAGAATTTTTTTTAACTTATAATTCATAAAAGCCAATTAAAAAAAAAATTCTTAATGACAATCGAAATAAGTATATTTACCATCCCAGGAGGATGTGCCTTGAGGTGTGGCCGCATTCTTTGCTTTTACCTGATGGCCGTTGAACTTGAATATACATACCATACCAGGAGCGCATCTTGTGAGGGGTGGCTGCACTTTTTTTTTTTGATGATCGTTGACCTTGAGCGTACATTTCAGGAGCATCTGCTGCGAGGGGTGGCCGCATTCGCTGTTTTTTCTGGTGTTACCTGATAACCGTCGACCTTGAGTGGATTTATCATTCCGGGAGCACCTGGCATTAGGGGTGGCCGCATTCGCTGTGTTTTCTGGTGTTACCTTATGACCGTCGACCTTGAGTGGATTTATTATTCCGGGAGCACCTGGCATGAGGGGTGGCCGCATCCGCTGTGTTTTCTGGTGTTACCTGATGACCGTCGACCTTGAGTGGATTTATCATTCCGGGAGCACTTGATAGGAGGGGTGGCCGCATCCGCTGTGTTTTCTGGTGTTACCTGATGGCCGTTGACCCTGAGTGTATTGACCGTTCCAGGAGCATCTGCCGCGAGGAGTGGCCGCTGGCGGAGCAGTCGTACTACTACAGCATGGCTCTGATGGCTCTGCAGTTTGTGGTGCCGCTGGCTGTTCTGGTGTTCACTTACACGCGCATCGCCGTGGCCGTGTGGGGCGAGCGGCCGCCCGGGGAGGCGGAGAACTCTAGAGACAAAAGAATGGCCAAGTCCAAAAGAAAGGTGGGTAAATTTACATAATATGTTTTATTGTAAGTGTATAACATGAGAAAATATGTTGATTTTTGTGAAGACCGCCACAGTAAGTACGATTTGGCCTATACAGGTTTTATTTTTGATTGATATGATTAAATACATTTTTTCACATATTGAAAAATGATCAAAGAAACTCTCAAATCAACATGACTTGTGCGCGATTTGAACCCGCATCCCCAAGCTTATATGACTAGTTCATTTAAATTGCTTAAAAAATGTACTTAATCATATCAATAAGATAATATATTTTTTAAAAAAATTATAAATCAGCAAACAAACTTGGGTTTCAATCATTAAAATATTTTAGTGCTTCACTATGAAGAAAAAAAAAGTACAGGCTTTATTTAGCAAGTATGAAATAATTGCGTATTTCTATTTTAACATTTTAAAACTTGAGATGGGTATAAATTTTGCCTCTGAACACCAACCTGTAATAATATTGACTGCTTTTAAGATTGATATAATATTGGCTAAATGTAAAGCAAGTGTCTTTATTAGCTTTTAACGATCGGCCATAATGGATTATATTTGATGAGAGAAAAGTGTAATTATATACTCTAAGCCTTGCCGTATTTTTTAGAGTTTATTAGACTAACAGCAAATCTATATCGTTCCAAACCATTCTGCAGTGGCTTTTGCAGTGTTAATAAATTATTCAAAAACGCAAAACAGTTATGCTTGTTGAAATCCATCAACTGCAAGAAGCGCTCACTCTAAGTTACACCTACACATTGTCAAGTGTAACTGTTTTTTTGCACGATATAATCTTATTATTTAATTAAAAGTGTAATTTGAATATTACCATGAAATTACTAACACTTTACTCTAAGGACAAACATTATTAGTTAATGCTAGATCAGTTTCTTGAGGTCGCGGTTGATAGGCGTGAGTTGGGTTGGCCCTTTCTTTGTGAGATATGCAGAGCTTTGTGAGACTATTTTGGGTCAAGTACGGTCGCATTGAGTTTATTATTTTAGATAAGGACATATGTTCATGAATTGCGCAATCAGATATAAAAGTACCACCAACGTTGAAAATTGAAAACGTTCAGAGATATTTTTAGGTATTATATTTAACTCACAAGACTTACAAGCTCTTGTATAATCTAATAATTGATTAAAACTGATGATTAGATGCATATAATAAACACAATCGAAAGCCTTTTTAAAATGTTTTCTCGTTATGCATTGATTAGATTTTCTATTGTAAGTTTATATGTATTTTCATTTTTCATACTTTTTAGGATTGGTTTTTCCATACAAAATATTTTTTTTACAAGATTCCCTTGTTAAACCAAGAATCGATGGACTATTATTAAACTTTTTCATAAAAAAGTGATCATTTTAAAAATAAAAAAAAAAAGATTTATAATTTAAAGGAAATATATGCGGTACGTGTAAATTTTTAATTTTGTAGGCCTTGCGTTTAAAAATGATGATGACACCGTAGAATTTAAAAAAATCAAGAGATATGTCTTATAGTAAATAAAAATAGTTTTATGCTAATTTTACCGTGCAAAACAATTTTTTTGAAAAATTGATTATTATTGCTATTTGTTTAAAGAGACAGATTAATTTAAAAAGCAGGTTGATGGATGATGTATTAGCTTAGCATTACTTTGGCACAATACTCTCCAACAATTTTATGCATTTATAGTTATAGTATGAGCACATAAAGTGCTACTTATTATTATTTTATAAGAAATATAAATTACATATTTTCGGTTCTATGACTATATAATATTATATTCTATGGATCAATTAAATTTGACAAATGAACAAAATTTTGCAACGTGAAAAATATAAATATTGCTATAGTAAAGAAAATCAACAAATAAAAACATTATTTTATAAGTTTAATAAATCACTCAACTTCTTTAATTTTTCTCTTATTGTACATCCGATTTTTTTTCATAATTTAAATATATATAATTATGTACATAAAACATATATATATATAAAAGTGGTTCTAAAATAATTAAAAAAAAACTTTTTTTAATTGATTTTACAACCTTTTTGGTTGCTGCTTGTGGATATAAAAAAATCCTCTTAATTTTCCCAAACACGGTGGTTGCTTTGCACAACAGATTCGATAAGGGTTGGAGTTGAGTTTGCGAATTTTTTCATGCGGGTAGTAGGTTGATGCTCGTATGCAGGGTCAAATAAGGCTACTGAAAAACAGAAAAACCCCCAGCGAGAAATTTTTTATACATAGAATCCTAAATAAAAATAAATTTTGAGAAAAACTTTCCCGGTACAGCCGTTGTATAGGGAAATAGATTTAAAAAATTACGTTATTTAGCTTTACTACCCTTATTAAATCAATGATGGTTTATACTGCCATGAAATATATAAATTTGGTTTTTATCGTTACATAAGATTTCATTTAGCATCAATGAAAATGTAACAGTATTTACAAGCATTTACCTGTATTCATAGTATAATATATAATATAAAAAAATGCATCTATTTGTAAAAATGAAAGATTCTAGTTTAAGAATTCTTATCAATACAAATGTTTATTATTATCATTTTACTTTTATCGTGAAAAAAACAGTTTTTTCGTTTTCTATATGCCCGAGTATTTGACTTCAGCACTGTTTGTGTTATATGACTGGATATGTGATATTGTTGTTTCATTCCGGTTGTGCAAATTTCAATGAAAGTATTATTTTAGTTTTGCAAAAAAAGATAACCCTTTTTGATTTTTTTTTTCAAAATATAACCTTTTTCATTTTAAAAAAAAGCTTGATAAAAAAACGACGGACAAAACTGCACCTGTCAGCTGTTAATTTAATAAGTAGGTTAACGCATGACATATTTTATTACTTTTTTTTTACAATCGTTTCATTCATATGCACACATGCGGAAATGCTTTAGAATTAGAAATAATGTTATGAGTTGAAATTGTTTTATGATTATTTTTCAAATCTATTATATAATATTTTTTCTATCAAAAAGAATAAAAATGGAATTCTACCGAGTACTTTCTGTTAAAAAAAAAATAGAATAAATAAAATTATATTTGCAGGCACTAATATGGTTGCAGGTAACGTACAAGCAGTAAATTTTGTTTGCTGGCGTGATGCATATTAATGAATGTATTTTGGTACCAAAGCATTTTAGCTTTAATAAACCTAGATTCGGTATGCGTTGCTGTAGTGTTGCGATCGATTGGTCTGTTTACTAAAATACAAGGTTAGGGGTTGACATATCCAAGAAGCCTTTGATCTGAAACAGATAAAGATTTTTTGGATTCAATTAAACGAAATAGTAAAATAATATTTATTTAACAAAATAGGTCCTCTGTCTTATAAAAGGAAATTAATATATATTCCATTTTAATCTCATGATGTATGTAAGTATACCTCGAGATATAGGAATAATTACATATTTGTTAGTGCATTAAAAAAAAATGTAAAAATTTTGAACTTAAGGTAGGTTTATTTGGTGTTATGTCTTATTCATACGTTTTTATTTTTGTTATATAAATTTTTTGAGTGCTTACTTACACTTTATAAAAATAATCTTTAAAATAAAACGACAGAAGAATATAAAATATATTAATTTGTATATAAGGTGAAGCTTCTTTGAATAATGGTATGAATTCACTTATATTCGTGTATTCACCTATATTCGAACGTAATGAATCTTCTATGTTGTGTCAGAGTTCGTGGGAATCTCTAACGACGTTAATAAAAAAAGATAAAAAATAAAAAAAAATTATTCATGTATTCGAAAATGAGTGAAGCCCTGAGTACAAACGCGACGGGTGAAGTATTGTCACGGAATCGAGATGTAGGCTGTTCTTTCAGACAAAGATACGGAATTAAAGAATTTTTATGAGTCTTTTCAATACAGTAAAAAATGAACGGAATGCTCGTAAATTGAGTAAGGTTTATGAATTTTTATTCTTCATAATAAATAAATGTAAGTTTCTGTATAAGTGATATGTAACCATTGAGATAACTTTAATCATATATTATATTAGTCAATAGGTAATACGCCTTATCAGGATTGAAAATCCACGGTTATATAACTAAATGCAACAATGTAATATCTCTAATCTATAATTAACGAATAACAAATATTTCCGAAAAAATTTAAAAATAATCTTTAGGTTATAAATCTATCGCAAATTCACAAACATTGAGCATGTACGGTTTTTTAATTTCTTTGAACCATGAAGAAAAAAAAGTAGGTTTTTTAGTATTTCTTTTTATAAGTTAATAAGAAATTGTAATTAATTATATTAAATCAAAACCAATTTCACATTTATTTTTTAATTTTACAGTTTCGTTACAATAATAGGTTTACAAACTACTAAAAAATTTAATAATTATTGTTTGTAAAAAAAAAATAGCAAAACTATTTTGAAGAATATGAATCTAATAATTTTTACAATAAAAACACTTTTTAGTAGAGCGATTTTACCAAAGTTTGTTTGTATAAATAAAGCTAAGTTATGTCAATAAGTAATATTTTTATACTTCCTAGATAAAATATTTTGTGAATAAAAGAACATCAATCGGACGTTTTATGGAAGCGGAACTGAATTTTTTCCTATTTTTAGGACAGACTTTTATATTGTTAGTTGTATGTATGAAAACAAAAACATTGACTTTGAAGGTTTGAGACCAAAAGCTGTCATTATTTTTAGTTTTCATGGCAGAAAATTGTTAGTACGTTGAATATTGAAAGCTCGTTTGGGCTTTATTTTTTCCCCATCTTTTGATAAAAAGAAAAAAAAAACACATTCTCAATGTGGTGCTTCCTACCTTAACAATTCCGGAAAATTATTATGTTTATTCTATAATTATTGTATATTTTTTTCGAAGGTTTTTTTTTATTAAAAAAGTCGAAGTTTTTATAAATATCATGTGATTTTTAATGCTGGTAAAAGTGTAGGTTTACTTTGTTAATGAAACAAATCAATCGATTGTTGGGAGTTTTATTCACTATGAAAACATATTCTTAAATGAATTAAAATTTGCATTTAATCGTTATAATACTCATTTTCACTCAGTGCTCAGTAAAAAGTAACACGATTCATAATTTTTTACATAATTTCATAACTTTTTTTAATAAACCATGTTGTTTTATATACCCAATGAATAAAAAAATATTTTTGTAATGCCCATAATGTCAAGACCTAGAAAATTATTTATTTCAGCATCATGAGTGTGAAAACTTTTCTTTTAAATTTTGATAGGCTTTTTGGGAGTGCTTGTTTATTAAAAAAATACCAGTTTTCGGGAGTTAAGCTCGTGAGGATTTTAAGCTACTTTTACGGTAAAGCCTGTAAAAATACTGAATTATTTGTAATCAATTAATAAAATCATTTTAAAAACAAGAT
Organism: Atopsyche davidsoni; assembly: GCA_022113835.1. Classification (NCBI taxonomy): domain Eukaryota; kingdom Metazoa; phylum Arthropoda; class Insecta; order Trichoptera; family Hydrobiosidae; genus Atopsyche; species Atopsyche davidsoni. Next base: position 6,760,058 of record JAILWY010000021.1, read on the forward strand.
ATTTAAAATAACTTGTCAAGCAAAGAAGATTTTTGCCTGTTCAATTTAAATCAATTAATTTATTTTATTGTAATATAACAGAAATTCAAATTCTTTAAAATCATCGTCACGCCTATGAGTGAAATCAAATGAACGTCTATAGCATAGAACATTTATATTAATTAAATATTTATACTTAACTATTTCAAAAGATTTTAAAAGCTTATTTGTATTTTATAAATAATCCTTTTAGAAGCAGTCACCTTGAAATGTCAACTCTTGCTTCCTTATACAATTATACTCCAACAGATGGGTCCATCATTTGCTTTACGAGCGGTTCTTTCCATCGCTTCAGTGAATGTTGCAAAAGATCTTAGAACTTTTTTAAGCTATATTTATTTTGCATTAGTATTTTAATTACTACTTTAACAAAAAAATTCAATTGATTTTTTAAAATTATATACATAGTACCCCGATTCATCAGTGAATGAATTATTTATAAGCTTCTGTTTTTTCAGTAGAGAAAATGTGTTAAATGGAACCTCATATACGCACAATGCGTGTTTAATCCGCGTTTTTAGCATTTGCGTTTCAAAGGCTGCATCGGGGTGCTCTTGCTGAGTCTAAATAAAAATAAAAATGGTTTGTTGGTGGTGCGAAGGGTCCTTTGATCCCTAACGATGTCTCTCGCATAAGCAAACACGTTTTCCCATATGAATTACGTGATGCTCCGTGCGGGGCTGCGAGAGACAAATTCGTTTAAAAGTGTATTTGGACCGAGGCAATATAAAATTATTGAATTCAGAAATGGTGTCATGTAATCAGCCATCTTTGTATGTGCTATCACCACATGTAAACTTGATTTTTTGTAGACCTAGTTCCATTGATTAAGATAACTTATTCAGTTTATCGGAGAAAAAAAATACGTGAGAGTAAGATGATATAAGGAAGGGATTTTTACAAAGTTGCTTTTATACACGTATAAATTCGATTTTTTTTGATAATAATAATTTTACAAATAATTTTTTAACATTTGCTTTGTGATACTTTTTTTTAAAGCAATTCAAATGGATACACACTTTTAAATTTTACAACTTTGAGAATAAGGAATCGCCACTAAAGTTGCGCAACATAACACAAATATTATTTCATTCGGTATCTATTTTATTAATGTTATTTTGTATGTAAAGACGTAAATGGAATAAATATTTTGTTTCTTTTGAAGTATTTACGTATGAAAATAAAAATGGTATTCAAAAGAATGTAAAAAAAAAACAATATGTTTTATATATAACATGAACAAAGGATTTTTCTTTTAATATCAGATTTTTTTAATAAAGAAAATCTTTGTAAATAATTTAATTCAGCAGATAAGAGATATCTACTGATCCAGGTACAAAAAGATTAAGAACGTATTATACCCACAACGAGTTTACATTTACAAAGGATACTTTTGATTCAAAACGCAAATATTGTTGAACCACACTCAATTATAAATATTTTTTTTATAATTAATGTAAAATATGCTAGTATCTGAGTTTATAGAATATAAACAAACATATTATAGTAACATACCAGATTAATGTAAGGAGGGTTGGAGTTATGCTTTTTAAAGACGTCCTATCAATACAACAATTGTACACCGTAATTTTTCGATCGGGATAGTCCTTTTGAGGAATAAAGTAGCGTGTTGGTGTTTTGCAGAATAAATTAGAAAACAACAATATCATTGAAAACTAGTGGTTCATCCAACGAGAAATTATAATTTCGTAATTACTCAGTATTTTGAATACGAGTCACATCTCAAAGCAACAACTTTATCTAGTCGCCCAACAACTTTGACTTTGACTCCAAAATATCAAGAGGAAAGGCCTTAATGCGTAATTGTATGTTTCTTTGAAAACAGCACAATACACGAAACATTTGTCAAATATGCTAATACAATGAATTTCCTTCATAGTGATTTAGACTAAGAATGTTTTAAACAAATGTATGAAATTATGAGTTTCAATAACTTATGATTTATTCCTATGACCTTGTAATTTATATATATATAATATAATATGATGTATTATATAGTTTTAAGATTAATACTCTAGTTGTATTATCTGAATGATTTGTCAAAATTTAAAATATTTTCTCCTGACTGATTTATTTTCCATTTTATAGATGATCAAGATGATGGTGACAGTGGTCATAGTATTTACGGTGTGCTGGCTGCCATTCAACATTTTGATAGTGAGTATTTTTTTAAATGTTTTTTTAAATATTAGATTTTATTTCAGACATTTTTTCTGTTTATAGTTAAAGCAATATCTAAGCTAAAGAAAAATTCTTTTACGTAGCTGAAAAAACTGTTTCTCTAAGGTTTTATTGGGTGGTTTCTTGCAAGCTATAAGTCCTGTTGGTGGTGTTAAGTAATGTGAACCTACCCAGCTTAAAATAAAAATAAAACTTTTATGAAACTCATAAATAAATAATTATTGAAAATTAAATCCATTGATTAATCACTTCTTATTTGAATAGTAGAGAAGATGTCAAGTCTAATCTATTTAACATTAGATCACGGTCAATCTCATTCCAAACTTTAAGTAATAAAACTTGAAGTTAAGTCCAAGTTTTGAAATTAAGGACTGATTGAAGTTGCTTGGTTTAAATAGTTTTGAATAATATATGTCTTCGGTTATCGAGATGTTTCCCCACATAAAGCATTGGCTTAACAATCACAAGCGATAAAACATATAACTATATAGCTATTCTTTCGTAGAAGCTAGTTAAATAAAAAAATAAAATGTAGGTTAATTTATATTAATGAAAAAGTGCTCTTGTAGAAAATTAATATTTGAAGCAGTGTTAAATTAAATTAAAACAAATTAAAATTCGACATAATATTTTTTATAGCAAAAATATTAACAACCATTTTAGAGTTTCAATTCTTACCACAATGTATTTTTATACCAATCAGTAAATAATTACATAATAAATTATATTGAGAATAATATCTATTGCATCGTTTTTTAGGATTGAAGCCTTATTCAAATTTTACAAACATTCTCAGACAGAGTCTGTTTTTAAATCTTTTTTGCAATCTATTTATGTTCACTGTATGTGGATATTACTATTTTTTACTTTTAAAAGTGGCACTTGAAGGAAACCTTTCTTATACTTAATAAATATAAATTCCGGGTATTTTTTATTAAGGATATTATACGCAGAGAGTTCATATTTATTTAATAATACTTCTAAGAATTTTGTAAGTGCTCTTTTAGTATAACTCGATTCTCAATTCCTGAATTTTCCGGTAATGTATAATGGAGTTACTCGAAGGTAGAAAATTTGAAAAGTTAGATTATTCATTCCCAATACGTTTCTTTGTTATTCTATTAATGAAATGTTTTATATTTGCTAGTGGTAGATGATAAATACATCAGAATGGCAACTTTAATAACAAAAGTTTAAAAAAACTTTAAATATGGCTATTGCAATCTAAATAAATATATCATTACAACTACTCGTTTATACCCCAAGCAGTGTTTTCCAACAGAGTTTATTTAGCAGCTCTATCAAGAGAATCGAAATTACTTCTATTCTATTGATTATTCCGATTAAGTGCTTCGGCAATTAAGGGTTTTCTCTGTTTTTGGATTGCGATGAGATATAAGGCAATAAATTTCAGAGCAGGTACTTCGCCGTACACATCCGGAAGCTTTTGACAAATTAGCAATCGTTAGCAGATGACGCAAGTAATGACACTACCAGAGACCAATTTTAATTATGGGTCATTATCGAAGCTTTGGAAACATTTTACCATCACCGATTCAATGTTTGCTTTTTTTAAATGTGAAACAGACGACTTTTTTTATGTAAAGTAGACATAACCTCACAATCTTTTGTCCGTTGTTTGTTTGGCATATTTGCATATTTTTGGTCGTTAGATATCTTGAGAAATATTTTGATATTTACAATTTTATATTTTTTAAAAGAAAAACGTAAGACTTTAATCGTTTACTGTAAAAAAAGTGTGAGCTCAGAACTTTTTAAATTTGTTATTTATTGGCCATCTGGCACGTTCTTAGAAAGTCATTAGAATACTTTGAAGATATTTATCACGTGAATTTAAATAATTTTCAAGTGAAACGAAGGAAATATCATTTGTGTAACGTAACTTCACTCTCAACTCCTATTGTTCTGAAATGGTATTCTATCGCCGGTGGTCTATCCGGTACATTAGAACATCGATGAAAGCACTTTCTTTACTAATGGCGCGGACCCACGGGCTAAATCCATATATTTCCACCTTTTTTTAAATCAATAATTAGACTAGTAATTTATAAAATTTCGTATTCCCCGAAATCGCACGGTTGTTACTTACTTAATAATAATTTTTAAAATTTATAGTAATATTTTATTGTGTCTAGAAGTTACACATATTTTCAAATTTGACTCTTTATAAGTCATCCCTTAAGATTACTTGCTGTGATCCTCCATGACTTGTTATGTGTGTTCTCATATGGATTACGATGCACACACACACTCAAAAATGCTAATCATCAAACCGGATGTCAGGTTCTGACCGTTTATTACTCACGTGGTATACCTGCCCAGGTGCTGTGGAGTATCAACACAGATAACAGATCGTGGGACACGTGGGAGCCGCTGCCGTACGTGTGGTTCGCCTTCCACTGGTTGGCGATGTCCCACTCCTGCTACAACCCCATCATCTACTGCTACATGAACGCCAGGTTCCGCTACGGTTTCATACAGGTAAGAGCTCAGCCAGTTTATTATCCCTGCACTCCGAGAAACACAGAGCATGCAAATAAAACAAATGGAATATTGTTTAACTCATTACTACATTTTTAAAGTTTTTATTTTAAAACGTTCCTGTAAAATTAATTATAGTGTGTAATGATTTTTGCGACAAAATTTTTTATGCAGAAAAATTTTTTTAACATTGTTATTTTACGAATTGATATTGAATCTGCAGTACAAAACATAATACAAGAACACTTAAATAATCTTTGTGAAATTGTATTATAGTTTATTTATGTTAAATATAAGTATCCCACTAGTTAAATTTACCATTATTCATACAGCCAAATTTATTAGAAAATAAATCAATTTTCGATATGATTTTTATAATTAAAGCTAGAAAATACTGATTTGATTTAATTTTAAGAAAATAACCTTGTTCAGGATGTTTGACCTATGTACATATTGCCAGACTATTGATTTAGGCCGATAAGTTGCGTAAACATCTCTTTTGTTGATAAAATGACTGAACATTTTTGAAGACATCAATTTATAGTATACAATAAATTCTTGTCGATGAAATTTTTGTCATTCGTTTCGCTAGGATTTACAGTTAAAGGTGCAAATATTAGAAATTTTCTATTAATTGTCTAAATAAAATGTTTTACTAATTGGAATTGCAAAAAATACCGCAGAATCTCCAAGTGAGATAAGCTTTTATGCAGGTTAATTATTGTGTTCACTTCTCCATACTAATCCAGTATATTAATTCACCCCCACTGTAAGGAAAGCACGGCCAGTTCCAAGTTGGAGAGCCGTAACTACCAGGTATCAGAGGTAAAGCCGAAACCTAAACGGAACTCTAAACTTTTCTTTGGGTCTTTTGTAAGGCTTAGTAAGACTTTCAATAACGTTTAGGGGCGTGACTGTTAGAAAGCTTCTTAACCTGAAATCTCAGAGTTTTGGATTTAAAATAAAATAAGCTTTCAAATAAAAATACGTTTTATAATTAAGTTATATTTTTACTTATTATTTACTTTATCAGGTTTCTATGAGTAAGCAAGACTTTAATAACGTTAAGAAGCTATTGGTATAGTTGTTTGTCTGAAATCGAGGAAGTCTTTTACTTGTATAAAATTTAACTACAGCGACGTATTAAGTATAATTCCGTGTGTTAATATTTTTATAGAAGAGCTTACTTAATTAATTTAAATATTTTTTTTGGATTTTCAGTAAGCACAAGAAAACCTTTAATAACGTAAAGAGGCGTAAATGTTTTAAAATTTTTATTAAGAAATAAACAGCTTATATTTTTATACACATTTGATGAATTGAAAAACGTTATTGATCAGAATGTGCTCCATTATTACACCGTCAAAAACTTTTAAAGTGTTTTATTTATTACTTTATTTAATAATTTTGTAATCAAAATATTAACATTTTTAAAAGGAATTATATTCTTAATTACGACTTAATACTAAAAATATATTTATTTAATAGTTAAATAAAACGTTTTTCTATAAATGGTTTTGATAAATATAAACCACGAGAGATTTATTAAAAATCCCTCCTCTTGCAACCCTTATCATGTCTGCCAATTAAGTCTTTGACATATTTAAATTGTTTATTTTTTGTTTGCATTCATTGCTGTTTATTTTTTTAGCAGCAAAAAGGTGTTTTTTATATCCCCAGTTAATTAAAGCCCTAAAGTGGTACTCTCGATGAACGGTCATATTTTACGTTTATACGTGTCCTATTTTTGTTTAACCATACCTTTGTTTACAAAGCACTCATCAAATATCGTTAATACACATTAGCAATTTAAAAGGTAAGCAAATTAAAAATATTTTAAATGAAAAGTAAAGTGCATAAACCTACTAATTATAATTACATTAAAATAAAATAAAAATTTATACAGTAGTTGACAACATTTGATTGCTAAACGGCTGTTTGAATTGTCATAATTAAAGAGAGTTTTTTGAAATATTGATAAAAATGTTTCATGAGGTCTTGGATAAAATTTATAAACCAAGTTTTAGAAGACAACTTGTAAATAATAACACGTATAGTTTGTTTTTTTTTAAAAGTAATTTTGCAATTTTGTGATATGCTTGTAAACTGTAAGCATATTTTATTATGTTTATCTTGGAGCGATGATACAATAAGTCTTGAATTTCAAGGGTTTATTCCAAGTAAAAGCATTTAAATATCTTTATAAACAATAATAACATTAAGTTATTTAAAAACAAAAATATTTATACATTTAGATTTCATAAACTATTGCCAGTTACGTCAGGTAATAATTATACAGTTGAATACCTACCAAACGTTTCGAATCAATCTAGAAATACGGATAAAGTGATTTTCAAAGAATTAATTCACAAGCACGCTTTGATCTGAAACACCGCATTTGGTGAATTCAATAACGAATAACAGTATTAAAATAGGAATAAATTATTGATTTATAAGTTCAAAGGTACCTTCTCAATCAAATCAGATCACATTCAATTGAAAACCATTGGTCTATATTGATTGGGGTGAGAAAACAGGAGAACAAAAGGTTCTACTGATTATCCGTAATGAAATTGGTACCTTCAAACACTTCAAACTTATATCAAATATATATTCAATTTTAAATAGAACAAGAAAAAAAATTCAATATTCAACAATAAATTTATATGAAATGTTAAATTTAAGGATGACAAATGTTAAAAAATTATTTTATTCCCTCGGTGTTAGCAAAGCTTTTACCACATATGAATTTCGACAATGAACGTATCGTATATAATTTTCATTATATTACGTTCTCTGAAAATGTATTTAAACTATATTTTATATACTATGAGTGCAAACCTCAACAATAATATATTTACTTACATATATTCTGAACTCTCTATTTCAGCCAAGAGCTATACTGATATGAAACCAAACAAATACATTAATCATTAAATACGTATAATCCAAGACACACTTTAGTATTATATATTAGAGAAATATATTAAATTGAATTGAAAACCATATAAGTAGACGTAAGCGGTACAAATTTTTATTTAATTATTACTTATTAGTTTATTTTATAAATTATACATTCCCAAAAGATCAAGAAATTTTTTCAGGTAAGTATTTTTTTCATTTACTTTATTTAATTGAAAAAACTATTCAATCGAAATCTTAGATATTAAATAAGCTTTATGATATTACATTAGAAATGTTTCATTTTTATTTTATGAATTACATACAATTGCTGATAGCGCCCGTTGCCTTTTAGCATCTTCATCAGAATTAAACAGTCTAAAGAACCCTTTAAAATGAGGAACTTAATTTTACAGAAATTTCCTTCATAATCTCCTGGCCGCTTGGTTTATCACATTTATTATTAATACAAAATCTAACAAGTTCAACAGTTTTCTGTGGATAATTTAATAATGATTAAAATCGTCGTAAAATGAATATTTTTACAGTGGATTTACTGCATATTCTTAATTTTCATTAGATTTTTCTGTGAGAGGTAAAAGTGCAGTGAAAATTTTGATATGAAGTTGTAGTGTTTCTCTTGGAAAAATTTGAAAGTTCTGTAAAAAGTACTAATTACGAGGAAACCCAGCAGAACCCGTTTCCTTGGTTTCTTATTCATTTTACACGCAAGTATTATAAAATAATTCTGAGTATTAAAATTTATATAAACTTAAATGTTTTCAGAGTATTATATTTCAATGATTCTACATGATAATGCTAATAAGTTTATATTTATTTATCAACATTTTTGGTTAGTAAAGTATATGTTATTTAATATATACTTTTAAAATAAATATTAATTTGTTTTTATATTTCAACTTGATACTACTTTTATAGAATGTATGATACAAATAACCGTAATAAAAATAAATCGAATTGTGCTTAATTAAACAAACATGATTTAACTACAGAAACAACTTTGAAAAATCAAGGGAACGAAGATCGTGAAAATGTAGAAATCTGTGACAGCTGAAAAACTTTACAACATTTAAAATTACAAGTGATAAATATAAAAAATCAAAGTCTACTCGTTGTGGCTATTTTTAAATTTTACCATTACAAGGTTCAAAAATATGCTGAAAGTTGTCACATTCATATGATTCCGCTTTAATGAAATAAATAGATAATCTAAAACGAGGATGGTAAATGTAAGTAAAAATAGGTTCAATTGACCGATTGCGATAACAGCCTGTTATTTTACAGACTGCTGTAATTGTTTTGGCTCGGCATTTCAGGAGGTCGGGCGCTGCGGGGGCGACTGTTACAGAAATAGACGCCCCTCCCTGTTTGATTTTACTTACGAAATTGTATGGCAAAGCTGGTTTGATTTATGTTTTGCTATCAAATATCAAAATATGATACATGAAGATAATTTCAATGGCTTTCAATCGTTTTTCTTTCTAATATTCCAAACAATCGAGGAAGAAAGTGAAAGAAACAATGGATTGTGATTTTTCGTTGGTATCAATGAATATATCGTTTTAGTTATTTTTTGTCTGTGTATTTTGATATTTAAGGTATATATTATTTTAATTAAATGTAAAAAAATATATTAACAGTACATAAATAATCTACTATAATAATATCCATTGTGTGTGTGTGTTTCATTTTTTGGTTCTCTATAGAATATCTTAAAAGATACAACGCTGATTTTTCGCACGTAAGTTTAGTAAATTTTTCCGCAGCTATGTGCCGAATTTCAAGACGATAGGATAATATTTTTATTCATAAACTAATTTAATAAAACTATAAAATATGCTTTAGCGAGCTTCAATATGTACGAATTATAGGATTTTATTGTTCAAGGCGAGAATTTTAAATTTAGAACTTTTACAAAAAAACAAATTTGATGCTTCTTAGAAATTTTCAGTTTATGTCAGCTTGACACAAGTACCAATTTTATTTTTTTATCGAAATCGCGTTAGAAATTATTAATCACATCATTTATAACTCAAAATGCCTCCGAAAACGTCATTCTGTGACGGGCAACATTTCCAGTTAAATAATAATATTCATGTCTGTTTGCAATAAATTGAGGATACATAAATTTTTTTTTAATCAATCATGAAAATCGTTTTTACGTTCTTGTTAAATCTTTACCAAGGAAACGATACCAATATTTTGTCGCTGGAAAATCTTTTTGTTGTGTTTTCCGGATTCTGCGGGATGATACACAAATATGGCGCGTTCGAGAAACTTCGATGGGACGGATAGTGGTCTATGACGTCATACATAATTGATGTTTGCATACAACAACATGAAAGAGGACGCGCGGACGCCGGTGTCGAGAGCGTGTAAAAGCAAACAAACTGCCGGCCAGTCAATTTTAGCTTCATTTTCAGTCTGAAAATATTCATGGGATTATTTTAGTTACCAGCCGCAATATCAGTCTCAAAAGAATTTTAAATTACAAAAAGTTTATGTTTGAAAAAGTGGGCGAAAGTAGTTACCGACTTTGGTACACGTAACTGATCATAAATCAGTATTATGTGTAAAGCAATTCAGATATTTGATTTTTTTAGTTATACACTAACACTTTTATATTTATTCTAATTTTAGTAGGGTCGATGATTATTTTTTGCTGTATCATGAGCGATATATGCTTATAACGATACTCAACAGACATGAGTGAAACGACCTTCTTGTTAATAACCCATTTCATCGCTTAACAGACCTGACCTTAAATACAATCAAAATTACCAAAAGCCTTTAGAATAGGGTTAAGATGCATGACGGCCTTAAGCCAATTTTATTCAAGCGAATGGGAAAACGACCACTCCATATAAATTAGAAATAAACCTACTTAAAGGAATGATAAATTTTAGGGAAATGCCAAATTCATTGTCGGAGTACAACAAACCTAACAGTGTTTGCGCCAATATAATACACTCTCATTGTATTAAATTTGCTTTGCATAGTAAAAGCAATGATGTATTATTCGATGCTTTTCACTATTAAGACTTATACATTCAACTTAAATTAATTTTACTCAAAAAAATTCCTTGAGATTGTTTTACGAGATTTTCGGAATAATTCTAATTACAATACACTTTTTGTACCCAATTTTAATAATTCACACAAAGCTTTTTGCCAAATAACAATGCTTGTTAATAATCTGAAAGAAAAATTGTGTTAATACTTAAAACTTGGTTTGTCTGCTATTTTGAAACAACTTTGCATGACTGAAACAAGTTGTAAACTATATTTAATAGCGGAATAACATGACGATAAATACTGCCACTATGAGTTCAATACCATAAATGTCAAAGAGTATCACAAATATTGGTCGATGAAGAAAATATCACAGCAAGTATAATAAATTTAGGTTAAAATAAAAAAAGGTCTTCGTAATACGAGAAATTAAAAAATAGTATAAATCTGAACTTTAAAACTTGAGATCAAATAGCCAATTTTAGAGACGCCGCTATAGAAAAAATCCCAATTATTTTACTGTGCCAGAACGGGAATTGAACAAGCAGAAACTTATTTCATTGACGTGAAGTTACGTATAGATTTTTCTTTGCAAATTTTAATAACGAGAAATTGGCTCGTCAGTTCGGTTATATCTCGCATTCTGTAAAAGTGAATGTCTATATATAGTCGTGACGGAGACAGATCGCTATGGGGTCGTTAGGCCATAAGCGGGCTTGGAGTACGAGAGACAAAAACCCTCGTCATGCAAGTCGGAAGTAGTCGGAGTGGTGGGACCAGGTCATCGATGCATGGCATTGTTAAATGTATGAACGAATCGATCAACCCCTCTTTATAGTCGCTGTTGGCTGGATTAAAATTTAAATAATGAGATTTTCTTGTAAAGTTTTTTTATAAAAATACTTGCGAGGCGTATCTTTAGAATATCTGGTTTTATGTATACATACTTTTAAACACGAAAATGCGTTGTACTCACCAGCGTTCAATGATACATAAATCAAATTTTTCTAGGTAATTAAAAAACGGTGTTCATTTTTAAAAACAATCGGGGCTGTTAAATAAAATATTTCAATAAATTTGAGGTTGAAACTTTACTTATGGCGTAATATTATTATACGTTTAATTAAATTCCTCATATCAACACATCCTGTTGTATTGAAGAAGCAAGTTTATAAACTTCTTGATAATTTTCGTGTACATAGAGCTTATTTATTTAATCAATACTTAATAACTTAGACAAGCTGCTTATGAAAATAATGTTACATATTTGTAAAATGTAACACTCCATGTCAATGTCAAAAAGCTTTAACATAGTTACAGGTCTGTATGTATTGCGTGCAATTAACAAAGTATTTTCACAAATTAAATTTTTACTGCTTACATATGTTTTATTGTTTGTTTAATTTGAAAGCACTGATTTATTGATCTTTTATAACAATAAACGAGTTTTGAACTCAAAAAAAAGCAACAAGTAGACTTGTACGATTTTAAGGATGGTACCACCATCTATGTATGAGCTATCAAAGTGGTGATAGCTCAGGGAACTGTTTTGCGAGCCATGTGACATATGAGTCATATGACGGCGAATTTATGGCCTAGAGAGGGGGGGGCAGTGGCGTATAAAAGAGCGGGCTGGCCTGCAGCTCATTCTCTATTTCTCTCTATTTCTCTCTATTTCTCTATATTCTCAGTTCTTCCCTATTCTCTTATGTTATGTGATATTTATATTGTAATAAAAACGGAAATCATAAAATCCGAATTTTATTGAAGAACGAGACGTGCATCATAACTCAAAGTGAAAATAACGACCATTAATCCCGGTCGAGTAACGAGCCGAAGATCGAGCAAGTGTGAGCTGAATTTACAACTCAGCGGGATCCACGCATGCTGCGGATCGGCGCGAACATGGTCCTTCGAACTCAGATGTTGGAACAGTTTGTAACTGGATCAGGATGTCCCGAAACAAGACATCGTGACCGGAGCAGCGCAGTGCACACATCATGATCAGACGAGTCATCACCAGGAGCCAGACGAGTGGAAGTCGAACTGAACGTGAGTACCGATCTCCTTGTATCACGTCCTATCATCGGAAATAATGCAATCTCATTATTGTCAGCATCGGACTTCCCGTCATTAGTTTTTTGTAATCAGTAGGTAGGTGATAGTTTTTTGAACAAGTGCACGTCGTTAGTTGAATTTATTGTTTTTAAAAAGTTTTAAGGTTAAAATGTATATGTTCGTCTCTCGTCGATAATTTTAAATGTTACAAAGTAAGTAGGTAGAACACGTGGAGCACGTGTAGATAATTATTTGGATCAATGCTTTGGTTAAAGAAATGTCATAATTAGAACACAGATGACGTTCGCGTAAGCGTGGCAAAATTCAAAAATTTTATTATATTATTTTTAAAAAAAAATATTATATTAGTTGGAACATAAATAACTAATATAACGGAAATTAAGTAAAAATAAAGTAAAGGACTCGGTGATTATTAAAATAATAACGGATTCATTTGGCAAGTTTAAAAAAAATGGCGGAATTAAAAGAACTCATAATGAAGCGAAGATGTATTATGGGTCAAATAACGAGTTGTGGTAGTTACTTCGCTTCAGAATCCAGTAGCCTAGCACAAATACCTTTAAGATTGAAAAAAATGGAAGAATGTTACGAGGAGATCTATAAGATACAATCGAAAATAGAGTCAATCTCAGGTGTTGACGATGACGAATGGGAAACAATTGATGCCGCGTACTATGATACAATAGCGTTAGGGAAGAAGAGATTTAAAGGATTAGAGCCACCAGTTAAAGGAATAACCGGTGTGAAGGCGGTCGTCAAGTTAGAGCGACCGCAGCCAGGATTAGTTTCTGGAGTTGAGGAAGGGAACCGCGTCGTCAAGTTAGAGCGACCGCAGCCAGGATTAGTTCCTGGAGTTGAGGAAGGGAACCGAGTCGTCAAGTTAGAGCGACCGCAGCCAGGATTATTTCCTGGAGTTGAGGAAGGGAACCGCGTCGTCAAGTTAGAGCGACCGCAGCCAGGATTATTTCCTGGAGTTGAGGAAGGGAACCGCGTCGTCAGGTTAGAGCGACCGCAGCCAGGATTATTTTCTGGAGTTGAGGAAGGGAACCGAGTCGTCAAGTTAGAGCGACCGCAGCCAGGATTATTTCCTGGAGTTGAGGAAGGGAACCGCGTCGTCAAGTTAGAGCGACCGCAGCCAGGATTATTTCCTGGAGTTGAGGAAGGGAACCGCGTCGTCAGGTTAGAGCGACCGCAGCCAGGATTATTTTCTGGAGTTGAGGAAGGGAACCGAGTCGTCAAGTTAGAGCGACCGCAGCCAGGATTATTTCCTGGAGTTGAGGAAGGGAACCGCGTCGTCAAGTTAGAGCGACCGCCGCCAGGATTATTTCCTGGAGTTGAGGAAGGGAACCGCGTCGTCAGGTTAGAGCGACCGCAGCCAGGATTATTTCCTGGAGTTGAGGAAGGGAACCGAGTCGTCAAGTTAGAGCGACCGCAGCCAGGATTATTTCCTGGAGTTGAGGAAGGGAACCGCGTCGTCAAGTTAGAGCGACCGCAGCCAGGATTATTTCCTGGAGTTGAGGAAGGGAACCGCGTCGTCAAGTTAGAGCGACCGCAGCCAGGATTATTTCCTGGAGTTGAGGAAGGGAACCGCGTCGTCAGGTTAGAGCGACCGCAGCCAGGATTATTTTCTGGAGTTGAGGAAGGGAACCGAGTCGTCAAGTTAGAGCGACCGCAGCCAGGATTATTTCCTGGAGTTGAGGAAGGGAACCGCGTCGTCAAGTTAGAGCGACCGCAACCAGGATTATTTCCTGGAGTTGAGGAAGGGGACTGCGTCGTCAAGTTAGAACGATCGCAGAACGGCTTTCAAAGGAAGGCCAGAGAGATGGGCCGAGCGCCATCTCAAAAAGACTGCGTCGTCAGGTTAGAACGACCGCAGGAAACGGAAGCGGTGTCAAAACAAGATGACGGTTCATCATGTGTAGTGGCGCCAACAAAGCGACATTTTTCATTAAAGGAAAAAAGTCGAAATTTAAGAGAAACATATCTTGCGGTTAGAAAAAGATTTCTCGACTTAGAACTTCGGACTCAAGATAATAAAAGGAGAGTAGAATATTCAATATTCAGGTTAGGACATTTGCTGGAGTGCGACCCTCCCAGTGAAGATGAGTTCGTATCATCTTTACCTCGTCATGCGGCGTACAAACAGTTAACTGTTTGTACACCGCACGTTGTACGTAAGTACAACTACAAGGTTCAGGTAATTTTAAATTCATTCTACGTAGACAAGTTAATTACGGGAACTGACACCATTGAACAAGCGAAAAAATTAAAATCGGATTTAGTTGAAATTTTAAGTATTATAGAAAAATCATTAGGTAGTTTCCGACCTCCTTCCCTTAACACCAGCCCATTCCTGATCGGTACGTCACTAGTAAGCACGCCGGAAGAAGACGTACGGGAGACATCTTTCAATCGACAAGATCGATACAAAATGTTTACACACATGATTTTTTGTTTTTGGAATCGATGGAAACGGAGTTTTTGGGACGGCTGCATGGTCCATGGCGACATGGTCATCCTGAAGAAAGACAAGGTCCAGCCACTACACTGGCTGATGGGGCGAGTCACGAGCTTACATCCAGGAGCAGACGGCTGTGTGCGAGTAATTGGTATTCGCACAGCCAAGGGAGCACTACCCGGGCAGTCCATAGAGTGCTGCTATTGACATTGGAGGACGTAGAAGACACGTCAAAGGAAGAAGCTCTTAAAGTGAAACATAAACAGTGAACGTCATCAAAAATGACAAGTGTTTATAAATCAGTGCTGATGCACTCAGTGCAATCCAAGAGGGATTGGAGACTCATAAGTGGAAAAGGGACCACAGTTTTAGATTTATTTTACTTTTGTAATTTATTTCATGTTAGGTTAAGCTTTATGATTACGAAATAACGTAACGAAATAATTTTAAAGTGAAACAAACAGTGAACGTCATCAAAGATGACAAGTGTTTATAAATCAGGTGCTGATGCACTCAGTGAAATTCAGGATGGATTAGAGACCACGGAATGGACTCCTAAGTGGAAAAGGGACCACGGTTTTAGTGATTATCGTTTTGACTTTGTAATTTATTTTCCATGTTAGGTTAAGCTTTATGATTTATGAAATAACGCGGATGTAATGTCGATTAAGGAAGAAAAAACTATGAGATAGTGATTTCTTGGGGGGAAGTATGTACGATTTTAAGGATGGTACCACCATCTATGTATGAGCTATCAAAGTGGTGATAGCTCAGGGAACTGTTTTGCGAGCCATGTGACATATGAGTCATATGACGGCGAATTTATGGCCTAGAGAGGGGGGGGCAGTGGCGTATAAAAGAGCGGGCTGGCCTGCAGCTCATTCTCTATTTCTCTCTATTTCTCTCTATTTCTCTATATTCTCAGTTCTTCCCTATTCTCTTATGTTATGTGATATTTATATTGTAATAAAAACGGAAATCATAAAATCCGAATTTTATTGAAGAACGAGACGTGCATCATAACTCAAAGTGAAAATAACGACCATTAATCCCGGTCGAGTAACGAGCCGAAGATCGAGCAAGTGTGAGCTGAATTTACAACTCAGCGGGATCCACGCATGCTGCGGATCGGCGCGAACAAGACTCATTGAAAAAGCTACTGTTAAAAATATATAAATATTTACACAATAAATAAATGTATTTTTTTAGTGTTTATCATAGTTTTCCGTGACATATTTGTCTTTGTACTCCATATGTAATGAATGAAAAGGTAATTTCTTTGGCCATTATATATATAAATACGTGTTGCTTGCTTTGGGGGAAAATAACAAGTCATCACAGGGGTCGTTGCTCTTTCGTTCGTGAAGAACAGGACGTGCCCTGGCCTCCATGTATCTAACCTTTAAGTAATAAATAACTTTGTTAATCAATCTCCAGCCAATAAACCTAACCCGAACAAATATATATTGAATATTTAAACAAACGCTTTATATAATCAATATTGAGCTTAATTGATTTCTGGTTTTTAATGATTTAAGGGAAACAATCAAACTTATTTCATACTAATAAAGATATCTTATTATCTAAAGCAGAAAATCGTATACCGTCGATGTCAAATGATGAACAAAATCAGTTATTACTTATTTTATTCGTTTGATGAGCAGTTCAGTAATTTTTTATTTGACTAAAACCAATTTAAATCAAACTGAAAAACTATTTGTCTTAAATTTATTACAGTTTGGGTAACATTAAACTTGTAGCGTAGCGCTTTTTTAAATTCATTAGTTAAATTTTAAAAGTTAAATATAAACGGGTTAGTTAATACTGTTACTAAAAAAATATAATCTATAAAATAAAAATATAAATGTTTTACTTATTGAATTTGATCAATGATTAAATAGTTGACTCTTGGCAGAAAGGTCTATAGTCTAATCTACTTCCCGATAGAAAACACATACAATTAAGTTTACGCGTGTTTAAATTTATTTATAAACAATTTGCTTTAATATTTCTTGTTTCAATCTTCTCACGTAAAGTATATGAACTTAGATTTTTCTTGCTAAAAATAATTCACTGCGAAAAAAATAAGGATATTGTTTAATTTTATTCTAATACAATTTTTCTTCGCGTTAATGAGACCGAAAAAAAAATGTAAAGTTTGTATTTTTCCAACTAACGAATTGATGAGTTTTTTCGGTTCATGGCCGATGAATCCAATTTCCTGATAAATTTGGGTGGGTATTGGGTTTGAGCTTGCAATGGCTTGTCTAGGCATTGGATTTATTGCAAGACCCTTCATCTTCCTGAAAAAAAGGTTCGACAATAAACGCGAAACATAGACAAGCCTCCACTACATTTTGCACGGATTGAATGTCCAACGTTATCAATAGCACAAAAAACTTTTATAAAAGTGAGTGTTATCTGATTTGCGTTTGATATTTTAAAAAGTGAAATTTAATTTTATTATTTTACTAATATAATACCATTTGCATATACATTTTTTCTAATCATATTTAGGACGTCATTTAATTTGACATAATAAAATGTATTTAATTATTAAAGCACTTTGAGCAGAAACAATAATTTTTTTATTTCCGTGAGAATTCACAGCTGTGAGAATTTAAAATAAAACATGCGTCTCTTTGAAGGGCCATAATTTGTAATAAATAAAATGATAAGCATAGTATTTAAGCAAAAAAAAAGCCTTGATTATATTTTTTGTATGCGTGGTTTTTTGTTTCCTTTGATACGAACTTGTTACTCATGTGTTTCTACTTCTAGGTAGCTGCAAAGCTGCCCTGTCTGCGGGGATGCCTGGGAAGGGCGGTCTATCGAGCTGAAAGGGTTGATATGCAAAACGGTACGACATTACGCTTTAATTGCTTTTATCTGCTTTCTTTATTATGTATTTAAACCCACGCGACCCGGAAATTAGTTTCACTGTGATGATAAATTACAACTTAATATATTTGTAAAAAAAGTATTTTTTAAATATTTTCCTTAGAAAATCTTCATTATGTAAAATAATAATAAATTTATAGTAACGTATAAAATCTGAAAAAAAAACATTGAATAAAAAATATTACCCTGGTCGTCAATAAGCGATTTGGAACTCTATATGATTATATATTTACTAGTCATAAAAAATATATATTACTACACGAGCACAAGACATTGATAGATGTCTTGATTTATCACATCATATATTTGATTACGCACGCTTTCAAGCATTTCGAAAATCGTGATTTATTTTTAGTTTTATATTTGATTTTAGAAATAATTTTTCTTTATTTTTGTTAGGTGTAAACATGACGGAGACGTCTTTACATCGTGTGAACACTTGCACGACGTTCATCAGCGTGCGTCGTCGTGCAGCCGTCCGCTGCTCGTGCTCTCCATCTCTTCGCGGCGACACTCCCTCATGCTCTCCATCCAGGAGTACTTCCTCAACCAACAGACCGACGTGCTCCCCGGCCAGAAGCACCTACACGTCTTCGCTGTCCCCCGCCAAGGCCAACACTCTGCATCCGCAAGAGCAGTGCCTGCTGAGGAACAGAGCCTCCATCTGCGGCTCCGAATCCTGCGTCAACAGACGCAACAGCAAAAATAACCTCACCCCAGGAGGTTACAACACCATGGAGCCTTATCTCCATGCTAGGAACTCATGTCATTCTGGAAGTATCTCCCCTGGAAGTAGCAGGTCTGGGTGCATAGCTGCTTACGCGGGAAGGAACGGTTCCTTAAACAGATACGAAGGAAGAAGCAGTCCTGTAAGAGCAGCTAGTTTATTAACTACCGAAGGAACAGTGTGCGCAAACAATAGACGGAATGTTGGATATATGGAAGATCAGATTTAGGCTAGTAAATCATTGATATAGATTTTTATAAAAATATAATAAAGTATTACATAATTTCATTTCATATTAAGTAAGTTTAATAATTTAATTTTTTATTCATAATTTAAGAATTAATAAGGTGTTAAAAAAATTTAAACCTCGTGAATTATTTTATTTTCTTTTCAAGTAATTATTTTTAGAATGATAGATGAATTAAAGGATATGCGATACGTGTTTGTACCAAAATTGAATAGTGATGGAGTGTACTTGCCAAAGATACACGAATAAATTGTGATTTAAAATGTAATGAATAGAGTAGGCTTAAATAATATAATTATTAATATTAAATAAGTCAAATAATGCTAATTTTAATAATTAATTATTAACTCTAAAATTTGCTGTTTTAATAATTACGTATACTTTATTTATGTCGTGTAATGAAGACCGTTAATTCTAGTTAAATTTATGCTATCAATTACTACAGCTAGACCTGATTTTAACATTAATACAAAACCCGTTTTCAAAGAAAAGAATTGTGGTTTAGCTAGCTGCTTTCGGATGCCATCTAAAGTGAGCGCACCTCTTCGAGCACACGTTACCAAGCATTCTTCAAACATAAAAAGTAATCTCTGTTGATAAAATAAACAAGTGTTGGTAAAAAATGAGGTCTATAAATCCACCGTTAAATTCTTGGAACTTTTAGTAATTTAATTGATATTTATATTTTATTAATCCTGCGATATATAAAATTAATTTAATTTATTAGTATTCTTATACGCGCAATTATTATTATTTTGTCAAAACGCTTGATTGTGCGTCAATATTCTTCACTATTTTATTTCGTTTTGTAATTTTCGAATGAGAAATAAAGAGACAATTTAAATTGAATGATATTTATCTTCAGGGCAAATTAAAACAATGAAGAGTCTCAGAATTTCGGCTGAAGGGTTCTTCCGACCCCTACTTGCGCATTTAATGAGGGTTATTAAGGACATGCCGCTTAAGCTCTATTCCTGAAATATAACTATTAATTTTTTTTTAATATATGAAGACTAAATTGTGTTTAAAAAAAGTATTTAAAAATACAAATATTTTATAATTTATATTAGCGATATGTTATCACTGTTTTGATATAAAAATGAGCCCCTTTTCAGATTTAAGATTTAAATCATAGTTTATTAATTTATTAGTTTATCTTTTCTATCAATCTTCCCGTCCAAATTGAATTTGATTTTATAACAATTTTTTTTTTCAATTTAAAGAAATTTAAGAAAAAACGAAGATCCTGAAAACAGATCAAGAAGTACAGTAAAACCAATGAATTTGAAATGGAAACTTGGGCCCAGTATCGTCATCGTATCAATACGAGTATATCTTTTCTCAAAGAACTGTAGGTGAAAACTTATTTAATTAAATATAAACTTTTGAAAAATCTATGAGTTAAATGTAAAACTTATTTCGAAAAATAATTAATTACATGTTTATATATTAATAACTAATCTATTATAGAAGCAATTGCGATACAATTTCATTTTGTTTCTTTCTGCTTATGCAAAAATAATAACGATTGTCATTTTCTTGAAAAAACATATATCAACCTAATTTTTCATTTGTCTTGCGTGCGATTTTTTTAATCATATAAAATGTTTGCATGTTCGAAAGCAATATACATTTTTTTAAATTAAAATAATCTTCAATACATTAAAAGTTATTTTAAAAATTTCAGGTAATTTAGGTGCTCATCGAAAGTTTGGTTGAACGGCGCGATGTGGTCTGTGTACCGTGCTAATTGAAAAAGTTACGAAGTGGACCTTATCTCTGCTATATATTGTTTTATTTGAATTAACCATTTCCTATTTAGTAAACACATGCCATTTAATTTATAACTTCATTCAACTCGAGTTGCTAAATCCGTTATTTGAAATAAATTGGAGATTTAAGACAGATTATCTCTTAGAAACAAGATAAGACGGAAAAGTTACGAGCAAATACTTTGTTGCAGAAAGAAATTTATTTGCTTTAAAGGGTTTAAGAAAAGAGTAATTAAAATGTGTTTTTAATGAAAATATTCACGTTCAAAATAATTTTAAAATATTTACGAATAATGTTTTAAAAGTTTACGAAAATTTGAAATGTCTATCAAAATGCCTCAGGCGGTTTTTAAATTGGAGACTTTTGTCTGAAATTTTATTATGGCAATGTCATTTTTATTTTTAACATAAATATATATTTAGTGATATTAATTTAGCTTTATTCAAATAAAAGTGAAGTTTTGAAACTATTCATATTTCTAGCAGATTGAATTTATTTGATATTGGCTTTATTGTATAGAATGAACAATGATCGAATATTAATTAAGCTTTCGTAACAAGTTGAAAACATTGAAAGAAAAACATTATTTATTTATTTCTAAAAAAAATATATATATATTATTTAAATACATTATAATTTTTTTCATTTATTTAGATAAAATAAGTTAGAAGGTAAAATTTCATTAAGATGTATTTATAAACAGTAAAAAAACATTTGTTTTTATTGAAAATGTAAGCATAAGTGATCAAAAGCGTTTAAAATGACGAAGTGTTTGATTTTAGTTGTGATTTGCTTGTGAATGGCAAGTACTCTGAGAATTAAATATTTGTATCTCTTTGTGGAAAACCCCATGCAAAGTGTAAGTTAATAAGTCTGAATAGACTAATCTCATGAAGCGCGAAAGTAAAATGTAAAGAAACTGAAGGCTGACTGAGTTAGTAAGCTGAAATCATATTATTCCAAAGTAATTAAAAAATTCACTGAAAGCTTTGCTGTTCTTGCCATAAAGCAATATTTTTAAGAATATATTTTGATTTTTTCTTTTGATGGTTGGATATTGAAATACCTGCTTAATTTTAATTTCAAAATATATATACATAAAAATGATCAAAAAATTAAGTATTAATACACTGTTAAAACTGGTTTCAAGCCAGGTTTATTTTGATATTCCCTTAGTATACTCACTTTCAGAACGTGGTTTCTAAAAACCATTTAAATTTTTTTATTTATATTTTATCGATTTTTAAATTGGTTTCGAGTAAAACAGTTAAAAAAAAATCTTTATTAGACTTCAGTTAAATATAGTTTTTATAAAGAAGTACAATAAAAGGTCAAGGCAACGTGCTGTCTTGTACATAAAATACTTTTAAATAATTAAATATATTCTCAGCTTATCTAAAATAATTTTTTCAAGTAACTATTACCTTAATGTATTGTTAAAATATTGAATTACTTAAGTAAATGAATAGGTATTTTTTAAAATTTGAATTTGCATTAAAAATATCAACATTTTCTGCATATTTATGAAACTTACTGAATTTTCGCCAGAGTGAAATAATTTTCCGAGGCAGCAAGTGTCAATTGAGAGAATCAACAAGTACGTGACCATTTAAAATTAAGGCAATAGTTTTCAGTCTTTATTAATATACTTTCATGACCTAAGCAAATATTATTTAACTTTTAATGGCTTTCAGAGAGATCCCTATTATATATTTAAAAACAAACAAAAAAACTCATCAGACATAAATAAAAGAATTAATAAATTGCAGATATACCTTCTAAAAGAGTAATGCTGTCATCTCTGAGCTATTGCCAGAAGATTTTTCACGATTTGGCCAACTGCATCCAAATATGCTTAAATCTATTTTTTAGTCGAGTTTAGTCCTTTTTACAGTCTCAACCGCGGATTTTGTTTAAAATAATATTTGTCTTTAGTCTTGTTGTTTCTTACAGGCCAAACAGACTCACAATTTACATTAACTGACGACTGATTTGTTGATACAGTGCTTCTCTAGACTAAGAGATTAGGCAGATATTTCATATTTATTACAAATAAAATTTCAACGGCCTTCTTCAACGATTATCTCTTCCCATTTTTAATGAATTATTTTATACTATTTAAGTGCACACTATTTACGATTGCGGCATTCTGGTGATTCTATGTAAAAAAATCTAGTATAAATAAACTCATAGAATTGGTTATAAAATATATGTAAATATGTTGGTTTGATCTTATTACATGAAATTAAAGCTGAATATGTGAGGAAATTTCTAGTCCGTTCTTAGTTCTCGCAGAAGTTAGTCGCTGATGGCTTCTCGCTTGTCGTGACTTGGAAACTTACTCCGGTAACTCCTCTACCAATTTCTCTACCCCGACAGCAAGCTGAAGGCAAGCTAAGTCGCTTCAGATAAATCTGAGCAATATGGGATGCTTCAAAACACGCTGTATCGACCGAAAAAAAATTGTATTTTTAACGTAAAAGAATGTGAGCACATTATGGTTAAATTTGCATTTCTCAGTTACCCAAAAAAGTTGATGATGACTCATTGCAATCGATATAGAGTGCGAAACATAAATTGAAAGTATACAATATTTTTAAATTTCATAATTTTTGTTGGTTTATAAAATATTGTCATTATTTTTAAAAACTACAGAAAATAAAATCTTCATTCCAAAAAAACACAATCAATTATTTTCTATCACAAGTTATTTTTAAAACCAACCCTATATATATTTCTTACTGTCCTGTAAGCTTTATTAAATATCTGAGTATTCAGAATTTCATTAGTTACTAAACTAATTTGGAATAGTCTTATTGAATTAAGTTATGCTTTGAATTGTATCATTTATTCATATTGACAAGTGATGGGTCGAAAAATGAGAAATAGTTGAGAAGTAGTACATTGCGCAAACGAATGAAGCGGCAACTTTATATAACTTTGCTGTTGATTTTTGAGTACGGATATATAAACATTGTACTTTTAACTTTTAAGATTAGATAATCGAATTAAAATATTGTATTTTACAGTAATTTTTTTGTACAAAAATCTTTTGAAAAATATATTGCTAAGTTTTTTAGTTAAAAAGTTTTGTTCCTTTAGTAGTTTATAGTTAACATTACTCTGACGATAAAGAAACGAATTTGGCTTTTTAAGATTTTTCACTTGTGATTTTTACATAAAAAATTTAGACAAAAGCTATGACAAAACTACTTACGAATTTCACGCACGAAGTCTTTACACAAGCTATTATATAATAAAGTTTTGTTTTCTATAAGAAACCATCTCGCTATTTTAATAATTAAGGTGAATAATTTTCTTATTATAAATAATCTTTTGTGTTTATAGAAAGTAAGTATTTATTTATTTATTGGGGAAATATACTCTTGTATATAATAAACATGTAAATACTATCAATAAGATAGTAAATATATAATATAAATAAATGTATAATAGATGTAGTACCTTAAAGTAAATTTTGTATCTCTAAATATAATTTATTTTATAAAAAAATTATTTATAAATATTTTATTGATATATTATAAAAAAAAATGTGTTACCTTTGTATATATATTTACTAACATCCCGTGATATTGATTGATGGATTTTTTTATTTCATACAGTATAATAAATAGCGTGAAATGTCCATTAACATGTAATCGAATCTTAATTTATAGTTTTTAAGTAAATTTTAAATAATATATAAATTTGAAAAATGAAAACCTTGTATATTATGCTAACTGAATAAATGAAATTCACAAATCATTTAAATATTATATTAATTCTACTTCCCATTTATCCCAATAAGCAGAATCGATGGTATAAATAATGGTCTCAACTAACGTAGGAGTTCAAAAAAATTTAATCAACGGTTATATAAAGATTAAAAATAAATCACATGCAATACATAAAAAGTCATTCGTAATAATCTATCGTATTATGTAATAAAAAAATCTAAATTATTTTAATCTCTGTCAAAAATATTGAATGCTAATAGACATTTAAAAATAGCCTGTGATTTTTATTTGTTTTAAGAGTTAAACTATTGTAATCTCCCAGTTACCTGTCTTATCATATTTGTTGTTTATTTGTTTATTACAAATTAAACAAGTCTACGGTGGTGTTAATTTATTATTGTTTGCGCATGTAGACATTGCGATATTTCATTTAGCTCGAAATTAAAACAGGCATGTTAATTCAATTAGAAGATGTTTCCTTTTCTCGGCTGCTTTTGGACATTCGGGTAATGGAAGTTGATGGTTTGCGTGTAACTAACAATCTTCGGGTAATAATTGATGTCCTACGTACAATTTCTAATTAAGATTCCTATCTAACGCCACGAGAACGACGTATCATCGCAAGTAAACAGATGCTAAACACCCGTCGTTTGTCTTCTGTGTGGTATTGTTGGGGAAGGAATCCCCAAAACATGGTATACGTATCCAAAATTGTATAATTTATCAAATAATATATTCATCAAAACAATTTGTACAAAAACTTTCTGTTTGTATTATAAATCGTATTTATTTTAAACTAGATGATGTGTTGACTTAATTTATTTTTAGTTGAGCACGCATATTACACAAAATCTTATATGTAGAATTTCATGTAAGTATTCTCAAAGTTGAGGATCGTTTAAAGATATGAATGATAATATTATTGAAAACATAAACAGTAACAAAGCGCTTAACGTAAAAACCGCACTAGTAACATAATTAATTTTGTACAATTTTGTATATTTATTTTATGAAAAAATATGCTACACAATGGTTTTTCGTGATATATGATATTTTTTATTTGCGAAGAAAGCCTAATAAACTAACATTCATGACCGGGGAATACACCATTTACCAGAAATGGAGAAACTAGACTTCAGGCCTTTCAGTGCGGACCCTCAGAGGAAATAAGAAGCAATAACAGTTTTCTTCTTAATAACGATAGTTAACTGTTCGGTTCACGAGCTGAAAGATAAATGAATCCTGTAAGCGGTCTTGTGTGTTTATAACATTTCTAATAGTTTTTTTTAGGGTAGCTGTTAGGTTAAGCCTTGAGTCATCTTAACGTTTCATAACCAAAAGATTGGCACAATTACTTACTCTCGAGTCTACTCAAGTTAAATCCCGTAAAGAGCAATCAGTGTTTTTTTATTTATTAAATAAATTATTTAAATTATCATAAACACAAAGAAAATGTTTGTACTAAACGAATCTCACAAGGTTGGAAATTAATAAATGTTAGTTTAAGGTGCGTAACACGTATTTTCTTAAAGTGACATTTATTCAAAGGTTGTCGCATTAGCATAAACAAAATTTATATTTCTGAGCTAAATTGAATACAGACGTGAGTTTTGCTAATTATAAGCGTGAGTCCACTGCCTTTATACTCAGGGGTAGACGGCCTGAGCCATTTGGCCACCAAGGCAACCCGCATAGAATTTTATAGCTTCTCTATTGTATGTGTGACAAAGAGACTAAGAGATTTCAGATTCATATTTCATACCTAATGGCCTCAAGTAACGTGTCCCGTACGTAAAGCCATTTCATTTCTTATTATAATGCCAACACATACTATACAAATATATAATACATAAAATATCGGTAGAAGGTATTCATCTTCTTTCGTTATAGAATGGGCAGAAAATTTCTTTGTCTTTTATAAAAATGGTTCAGTTCAATTTCCGGACTATTTTCTCTTTTCATTTATGTCTTAGGTTTCTTTAACAATCTCTAAGGATAAATATATTTATTTGTCATAATCATCTTGCTTCTCACACAAAAATATTGTTGTAACATTAAAAAGATATTGAAACTGACTTCCGAGACTAACAAGGTCCTATCCTCCATAAGCAAATAGTACCAAAAACTGTTTTTGGAAAATAAAAAAAAAGAAACTCCAAAATAAAACAAAGTAAAATTTCTTATTTCTTGTATACAACAAGCCAAAGGCAGAACGTATCAAAATTAATAATCCAACCCTCAGCGTTGTTTTATAAAAAAAATAATCTCTTCTTTTATTTTTAGGATAATTAATATTATAATTTTTATATTAATATACTACTAGAGTCAAAATAAAAATATATTTGTTGGAGATGTTGTAGTCTGTTAAGGAAATAAACGTAAATTAATCTGTGTTAAAAATAATCGGGCGAGGACAATTTATCTATTATTTATATACATGTATAAAATCTACCTGAGTAAAAATATATAACATAACCAATAACTAAATAACCACAATAAAAAATAAATTCTGAATACTAATGAATATTTATTATCCTTAAAAACAAAGTCATATGATCCATATTTATTTTTGATTGCTTTTTTACTAAGAACACGATAGTGAAATCGATATCCTGTATAGGTAAATATATTTTATTAGATGATAATATTACAAATAAACAATGAATTCACATGAAAAACCAAAAAGAAAGACTGACTTAAAATCAATAAACAGTTTATTATTTCTGAGGGAAACTCAAATAAATGTTGAAATTGTTGTTTGAGATAAAAACGTCTACCAATAAATAATAAAACATACATCCTAGTGGCGTTATTTGATTGTTTTGTCTAACGAAATAAAATATAGCAGAATAAAAACCGCACAAACCAAATTGACGGATATAAAAATAAATATTCACTGTACGGGCCTTGAATTAAATATTACGGATTTCTTGGTGCGCCACATTTATGAAATAAAATAAGATAATCTCTTTTTCCTCGACTGGAGTTGTATTTTTAAAGAGATGTCAGATATTTAATCAGTAGTTCTTGTAGGACTAACGCAAGCGACTAAACTGACCTTTCCGAATTATCCCCAGAGGGGTTGTTTAGTGGAAGTCAGCAGGGAAGTTTGTTTCGTCCATTGTTGAAACGTACTAACCTCCCCTTTGCTCCCCAAATTCAATTTAGACCGTAGACAGGAGCGCGGGATTTACGGATTTGTAATTTTGATAATTAGTAATCAATTTACCAATTTGAAATTAACTTTTACACGAAATTGTAATTGATAAAGCTATTTCAATTTTTTTTACTCTTACTGGATTTTATTTGTACGCAGTGCGGGTGTATTTTGATTACCAAAAAGTTTATTTATTATCAGCGATAGACTGGTTTTATTCAAGGGCTTAGCCAGTCTGATAATTTGAAAAATGGTATTAATTAATTAATTTTTATTTAAATAAAAATAGTGAATACAAGCGTTAATGTGATTAATTGGATAAGTATTAAAAATATTGTTTAATAGTCTTTTTAAAGGAGAACATATTTCACTAAGGGTGCCTGATGTAAATGACATAATTTTAATACTCGTGATGTGTTAATTGTTTGGTTCTGTGATTAATTGTTTTCTTCAGTCCAGACTTATTAAGAAAGTTTGTTGTATGTTTATAAGATTTTAATAAAAAAGTAAGTAAATATTTCATTAATGAAGATTAATTTTTTACATCTGAGTTTTAAAACTACTTTTCAAATATTTACTCAGCTTGAATGATACTTGTTTTAAAATATATATAAGAAGTAGAGCTTATTCAGTAATATTGTATACTACTAAAAATGCTATTGTTAAACTCAAAAGATTAAAGAAATAAGCCTGATTTTTCAGAACTAATATTTGATATGAAAAGCGTGTATAATATCAAAGGTTTTTAGCTTTTAATAATAAAAACTACTCAATAAATATTACTTTTTTGTTATTTTTAAATATAGGTTTAAGGCAGAAGTTTTAGAGTAGTTATGTGATTAAGGCTTTATTTAAAATGAATTTTAGAATTTATGATTTACTTGTCTAATATTTGCGTCAAATAAGTACAAGAAAATATTCCAAAGATAGACTGAATCCAAGTGGATAATTCTGCAGACCATTAGCCATTTTAATTTAGGGCGTCGTCCGGTGAATATTACTAAATTATTCAAGCTCTTCCTTACCAAATATCTTCTTTCTAAAATTATAAAAAAGTCTATTTTTTTATAACAGGTAAATGTAATTTTCATAGTCTCATAATTATTCGATTTTTAAAATATTTATAAACTTGTGATAGCCTAATTTAAAAAAAATTATCCGTTATTTTTTCCATGTATTTTTTTTTTCAGTAATTTTTTCCAGCTGTTCCTGTTTGATTAGATATAAATAAAACAAATATTTACTTATTATAAATTATAGTTTATCCGAGCTTAAAACCTACGTACTTGTGAAGCAAAACTAATTTAAACAAATAAAATCAATAGCGATTATTTTAATGTGAAAAGTTACTTTAAAAAAATTATAGTTTTATAAAAAATCAGTTACACAAATTATACTCGGGTCGAAATAATATATTGTGAAAAAATTCTGATAAATTTTTAGTTTACCAACGTTTTACAAAGATGCGAAAATACTATTCTTACAGTAAATCCGAACAAAAGTCAAGGGATCGTTTTTGGTTTGCTTTATTCAGAATTACGTAGAATTGAGGTATCGATAAAACAGAAAAACTTAGTAAGTGAATTTGGGCTCAAGGCCAGCAATACTCAAATATTTTTATCACGAGACTCTTAAAACTGATAATAATTCCGAAGAAGCATTGATATTTTTTTGACGAACTGTTAAAAGTATCAACATGAATTTGATTTGAAATTTTCACAGTTTTATTTCTAGTTTTGACGCGAACAAATTATAATTATTACTATATTCAAACTTTAAATTCAATTACAATTTGTTATCAGCTATTTTTAAAAATAAAGCTTAAAATGATTTTTTATAAAAATTAAATTATTTGTAAGAAATAAAAGTAACCTAAAAAAAATAATGTATAAAACAGTTTTTCTGTTTTTTCTAATAAATTAATTTTTGCATGGTCACAAATCTAGAAAATACATTGATTTTTGTATTCGTGTTGTACAGGTTTGTTTGTTTATTTAGTCTCTAGACACAACGCGGAGCCACAGCGATCTGCGAAACACCATTTGGAATCCACTGTTCCAAATAAAATAATAAATCCTTCTTACTTTAGGGCCATCAGACTTCCATTACCTCCAGGGCCACCCTCGTTTACGATAACGACAATCTTTCAGGTCTTCAGTATCTATTGGAAGATCATCGTAACCAATCGTCTCACGCAGAGTGGAGGCGATCACCTGTTATGGCACAGGTGAGCAGGTAGAGGAGCAGAAGGTGTTCATCGGATTTAGGGGCAAAACAAAAACATACTTTCATTTTATAAAATATAAACAAATATATATTTTTATGTAATGATAATTCAACTCTGGAAGTAATAAGTATAACTACACCAAGAAAATAGTTGGGGCATTTTCATCAATTTGCAATACTTCTTAGAATTTCAACGAATCTCTCAAAAAGCAATTAAAATGGTATGTATTGGTCTTGATCGATTTGGACGTTTTTTATTTATGTCATATTCATTCTATAAATTATGATTTATATTGATTTTGTTAGACTTAATTTTTATTTTAATAAAATAACTGCCAAGGTAATGAAGTAGTAAAGTTTGTAAATTAATTAACTGTTAATAAATGTTAAATAACAGATTTATAAATGTTATATTATTTTTTACTAATAGCATAGCGATATTCATAAATTAGAAAACAGAGATATATCTATCACGCAATATGTCTTTCGAAAAAGTGCTAAATAATTTTACACGATCTAATAAGTACAAATGTAAATTTTTGTGGAGATATTCTTAAATCTCCCGGAGCACAAGTAAACCATTTAGACCAGCTTCACTTATAATTGTTCTTTTACTATTTTTTTAGAAAGATTTCCTAAACTGCAATGTGAGAAGCACTTTAATTTTGCAAGGGGTCCTTGATTAAATTTAATTTAAGCCGCTGGTTTCTAAAAAACAAGAAGAAAAAGCAAACGAAAAACAGTATAGCGGAGAATTTTAATGGTGAATTAAAGACTGAAAAAGATCCTTGTATGCTCGGGCATTAGTTCAGCGTTAGTCTCGGCAAACTTGCGGGGCTTTGAGAATTTTCTGGAGCATGCTATGTATAGGCTCGTAATACCTTAATTATTGATGGTTTAGAACCGTAGATTCTGTTCCTGTAGTAAAAAAGAATTCGAGTAATGGATTGATAAGATTTATGGGATGTCAATATTTACTATAAAATTTATGTGTTTAAGTAAATGTTTTTTTCTAACTCCGACTGAGATTTACAGTCAGCTCTTTTTGTTAAAAAGACCATATATATATATGGTCTTTTTTAGTTATGGTCAATGGGAGATTTTATTTTCTTAGTTTGTATTAGTATTTTTATTTGATGTTTGGTTTTTAATATATTTAGAAATTGTCATAACGTATTTTTACATCTTAAAGATCAAAAGGTCATTAAATGTGTTTTGAAGAATTAACTATAATAAACGAAAATTATTTGAAGAATAAAACACGTTGTGATAAATTTTAACAATTATAATGATGCAACCGATACAAATTCATTTATTCATAGTACTTATAAAAGTTATTTATTCTAAAAAAAGAGATTTAGAGTCATGAAAATCTCGGACCAAAATCAGGCTCGTCGTGAAATTCAGAGGCAAGTGTAGTTCAGAAGTCCAAACTCCCTAAGGGCCTAAGAATAATTTTACTCAATCGGAATGCTCACACTATTTCTGATTGTCTGCTCCACGCAACCATATCTAAACTAAGGCCATTAGTTTGACCTTCGATACTCTCTCAAAGAATAAGGTAACCAGTTTCTTTGATAATCCGAGATCATTCAAGGATTTCAAAGATCGACGATATTAGATTTTATTCGCTGGTCAGTTCAGATATTGGATTCCAGTGGTTTGCTTTATAAGAACTTTTTCCAAGATAGTGAATAGTCTGTATTATTTGGTTAAAGCGTTTTTCTACATAATAATCCATAGAAGCGGTATTGATTTATTTTGGTGTCTATGTGAAGAATCCAGTCATTGGGTTTATCTACAATGGATTGGGCGATTTGTATTTGAGACGTATAAACTTAGTGGAGGATCTTCTAGTTTTTGTTTATCTATTTAAGCTTCTAGCTAACAAAAAGCAAATGCTTTACAAATCTCTTTGCGGTCGGACGAAATACGTATTGTTAAAACTGACGGTACATCGGACTTATTCTAACTAACCAGGTTTCTGGGGTCCAGTATGCGTGCTTTAAACTATTTTTTACTTCAAAAGAATCAATATGAAAAATGAACTACTAACAATAAATCAAAAGTAAAGCTTTAGCAAATGGCAAGACCAAAAAAAAAATGGTCAACGAGCCTCTTTTCCTATTAAAACAATATTATATAATTTCAAGAAGTTTAGCGGAGAAAAGTTTAGCAAAAGTAAAACGTTATATTTATATATTTTTATTCTTCCAAGTCGTTATTATAGTAATATTTTTAATGCTGAGTTAAAAAAAAAGATTTTACGTTAGTATTGATAAAAGTATGTCACATTTTTATATGAATAAAAAGCAAATATGTACTGAAAGTTTCTGTAGTATAAAAGGAACAAATCGGAAGCTCTAGAGAGAAGTCTTTCCAGACAAACCTTTGGTACATTAGTAGATAAACAATGTTATTTTTTTATTTGCTTTATTTACTAGGTATTTCGTTTCTTTCAATTTAGCTCGAGCATGACCCAACCAACGTGTTTCTTCACATAGATTTAGTCTTTAATCTACCAGAAAGAATTTTGTATATTTTGAAACTGCGAAAAAAAAAAAAATACAATTGAAAAGATAATCATGTGTAATTTTTCACATGACCGCATAAACATAGTTTATTAAAATGTGATTTATTATTACGTTTTATATTAATAATATTAGAAAATATTTCAGGTAATAAATAAGGTACCGCAGTCCTTTTTTTACCTGTATAATTGTAGATATAAAAATAATAAAACTAGCAGAAAGAATACAAAAATTGCTCTTAAAAAAAAAAATATTGTTAAATGGAGGCGAATTGATCTAAATTGCAAAATGGGAAATTTCGTATCCTAAAACGCGTGTCGTTCAGGTTTTTTTATAAAATTTGATAAATATACTGATAAAACAGGATTTTCGCTAGACAGATAATTTTTTAGATGTTTTTTTACAGCATAGGGTAGTTATTAAGTTTCGTCTATTTAATATATACCATTTTTAAATCACATTGTAATATAAACTGATGGAAAAAGCACTAAACGAAAGCACCCAAAGTACAAATATATAATTTATTTAACAATTCTAAATGTTTGATAATAGAGATAAAAATTGGTTGTGGTTTAAAGGTAGGGATATTTTTTATCAATATGGGGTTAGGTTAAGTTAAAATTTAAACTAATTTGATTATTTTCTGTTAAAATAAATTTAGAAAAAACTGCTGAAAAACGAAAGCTTTCTATAATATAATTTCTCCGTATCCAACTAAGCAAACACCAGGAATGTATCAGCTTGCTCACTTTTTGCTTACTCCCTTGCGGTCTTCTACTCAAACAGAATAGTAGGGTAATACAACTCATGTTCTCAGAATATCTAAGCTTGGATATCAACCGCCAGTATTTAGAATAACGTTTAAAAAATGCTTATTAAATATTACCTAATAAGCTATTCCATTATGTAAAAGGCTTAATATTTTTAATCAATAGATTATTCCTAATTTTTACACCTCATTTATGTTGGATAATCCATTCAAGTGTACCTTAGAAAAGATTTACTGAACCGCTATATCTGGAGGGCCCTCCAGACTCCTCGTTCAGAAAGTTGTGATGGGAGAGACTATAGCCAGAGGAAAGTTAGTTTGGTCGAGCAGAAGAAAGAAACTAAATGACCAAGGTCTACAACAGGTCACTCCAAAATCGCAAGTTTTATCGATTTAGTGGAATTCGTTGTTGGTTTAAAATTAAATTAAAAATAAACCTATTAAGAGAAATGAACTGCCGTGCCCCGAAATTACACGAAATAAAAACCACACAATTTTCAATATATAAAAAAAATTGATTATGTCATAATCATACTTCCTTTTTTGGATTTCTGTAATACTGGATTTAATCGAATTCTCCTTATATTTTGTATCGCGTCTGGATTTTCGTCAAAATTATCGGTAGTCTATTTTAAGACCAATATCTCGTCTAATTATTGAGACTTTTATATACTCGTATCGATGTTAATTAAAAGGCAAAGAGAACTCTGAATATTGTCAAATGAACGTTGCTCAGAATCTAATTTAACTTGAGCAAAATCTCGCGATTGTTGTATAGTATAATAATCGCGAGGCGGGAATAATTCTTTAGGTGTACGCACAATTGTCTGCTTGCGATATTTTCCTAAGATTTTTCGCGAGACATGTTTACAGTCTGTCTTACATAATAATAAGGGAGAAGGTAACTGACAGGAGGCTCGTGAGGATGACAGATACTTGCTCGTACACCGAATTGTCTCCAATGCTTTTTCGAGAATCTGTGCAAGTAAGAATTTTGTAATGCAAACATTCTTTGGAGTAATAGAAAAAAAAAACCATTTGCTGCGCAGCTACTGAAAAGATGAGGTATCCATGCAAATATACGTTTTACTTATTTAGACTTCATTTATATATTATTTATACATGCTTATGGCAAGCATTTAAAATACGATATCAAACACATTTCTAAATGATTTTATAATATGCAACATTACCTTTACTCGAAACGAAAGTATTTGGTAATTTTTTAAAAACATTTAAATAAAAGTGCAACAAATTAACTAACTTACAAAAAGGTTTTTTTTAATAATCTTAATGTATACAACGAAGCAAATATTGATGATGTAACTAGCTTAACTCTGTTTTATTTAAATTGTCCACCCATCTGCCTAGCTCCTAATTAATGAGGGTTTTAATAGTGTTTCCACTTTGATTTTCAGAATTTAGAAATTATGGAGAAAATCCACAAGTCTGAATAAAATTAATAAAGAGATCCGTATTCTGCGCCTCTTCACGTATTTACCAAATACTCATGTATATTTGGTGAATACGTTGGATTTAAAAGAATTTAATTTTTATCTCTCCTTATACACGATATCTCAAATCTGAGGGGATAAAAATGAATACCACTTGAGGATCCAGCATATATTTTAAAGTGGTTTTAAAACGTTTAGAATTTTATTTTCACTTTACAAAATAAAATCGAAAAATATTTTATCTTATAAATGTCGCAAAAGGTTTGTGGTACTAAGAGTGATTTTTACTAATGAGATACATTTTCTATAGTCTTTAAAGATCGTAACGTAATTAGCTGAAAATATCTAAAACGACCTTTGAAAATGTACAAAAAACAAAAGGCTTTGAAAAATGCGCCATTTACATAAGAAGTTGAAATTTCCCAAGAGCTTGCAAATCTCTGCAATCTATTGGAAAAGAAATAAGGAAAAATTAACGGCAAAAAGAAAAAAAGGGCTTGTATCTTACAGCGTCATTATTGAAGAAATGCACTTCAAGTAAATATTTTCGACTTTTTATCTTGAAACTAAGGTCTTTTTGGATGAGGCATAAGATTTCACGACGGATTAATCTGGACGGTTTTTTACACAAAGTTAATGAAAATAAATACTCGGTATCAATCTATTAAAAATGATTAATAAAAATTCATGACTAATAATATATTAATAACTAACTAACCAAGATTAGATAGAATTAACTACGAATAAAATGAATTGACATATCTTTTATAGTAAATGCATATACTCAAACTATATCATGGAACCTGAAGAAGACCAGCAGTGATTTTAATTTATAAAATATTGAAAACGGTATCAAATATTTATTAATTTTAAATTTTGATTTCCTGTGAGTCCTTTTATCGAAGCAAGTGAATTTTGGTGACTTGGCGTAATTATTTCAATAGCTTTTAAAAGAACCTGCTGTATAAGTATACAACAAACCTGTTGTATAAGCCTAAACAGATTTCTCGATCACACTATCTGAACAATTTAAAAAAAACCATATTCAAATATTATATTAGTAATAAAATATTTCTTGATACACGATGCGACGGCGAGGGTTTCTTAATTTGACAGCAAAAATGAACAGCTGGAGGTGAATAAGTATTTACTTTTTTTTTTGGTCTTGGAGAAAATCTGAATTGTAGATTTCCCTCGAGCAAATACGAATTGTTATACGCTGAAAATATTACTGTGTTTTCTCATTTTGACAAATTTTCAATTCACGATCTAGCGTTTATTTAAATAAAAAATATCTGTTTTAATATATCTCTAATAATATTCATAAAAAGCCGGCTACACACGCAGCGACACAACTTACAACCGATTTTCAGTCAGTCATGAAAGCCTCTCAGTGTTGGTTTTTGTCACGGACTAGCATATATATATGCACCATTAATTTATTTTTACGTCAATTGAATGATACTACAAGAATTTGCAGCATTCTATTTACTGTATCGGATGATAATAATATTTATGATTAAATATAATTATTACTAAAATAATAATAAGAAAATATCTTAATAAAAAATTTTGAAATATAAAAAGTCATTACAATAGTCATTTGCATTGTCATCGATAAGTTAATCATTCATTTGGGAATTAATTCACGTATGCGAGAGAAAAATATTATTTTTGTACCGCTTTACAAGGCAAGGAGGGAGACAATCCACTTGTTGAGAATTTATTGATACAACGACCATTCGCTCAACATGGCTGTCACGACGCTATTCTAGTTTATTTTACATATTCAAATTATTATTAAAAAACCATTAATCATTATTTATTTATTTATACACACGAAGATTGTATAGCTAAGAAGATATTTATCAACCAGCCTTTCATACAGTGGACTATACTATTTAATCGATACAATCGTAAATTATTAAAACAAACCCGAGCCAACGAGCGAGTTAACAAACATTTATATTGTGGTATAAATTTTAATTTGGTTGAATATGTATATACTATATATATATTTTTTTAATATATAATATGTTAATACAGTAAAAAATAGGTATCGTAAACTTAATAATTGACAATGAGAGTACAAGGATTTTTTAAGCAATTTGCATAATCCGAATTGGATTTTTATTAAATATTTCATCGCAAAATAATACATCAGGAAAGAAGCTTTGTAAAAGGTTTTCTTCAAAATAATTTTAGATATTATTTAAGACCTGAATATACTTTTAAGAGGTTGGTAAGTTCTTATTTATAGAGCTGTGTTGTCTTTTTGTTTGAGTTAAAATCATAATACTAGGCTATTAAGCAGGAAGGTTCTTTATTCATTACTAAGCGGCAGTGCGTTTTAATAAAGTGGACTCAGGGATGATGGGAACAGCTTTATTTTATAAAATTTACTTTTGTAAAAAAATATATTTAATTTAAAGAACTGCGTTGTAAATTTTCAGTATTGTGCTCAACCTGTGTGAACAAAAAAGGTATTTCAGAATCTTTATGACAATGAATGACAACAATCATCATCAATCACATTATGAGATCTTCTAAGATACCGAAACTAAAATTACGTACTAATTTAATGAATTTGTTCGAAAGGCTGTTGAGGTGGTAAAGCACCAGATTATACACAGTGTTTGGGTAAAAAAATGTATACATTTGCAATTTGATGCAAAAAACCATTAATAACGAATAAAAAGTTTGATAATACAATTTTTTTAATATGATGAATGGCAGTTACTTGTTAACGCCGCGAAAAAGTTTTCAGCCATTAGCACACAATAAGCTTTTCAGAACATTTACCATTAGTAAATTAAAAAAAAGCGGTTGAATAAATAATTTGTTATATCCAAGACTTTCACTTTGTTAATGTCGCTAAACAAAATAAATCACAATATTTCATTTCAATATGCCAAAGAATAATCATTATACAAATATAATAATCCACAATCGAGTTGCTTCTGTTATTTCTGATTGTGTAATTCAAATTACAGGGATAATCGTAATATCAATCAGTTTCAGCTTGTTTATTGTTTGAAAAAACAAATGGATTTAGAGTTTGCCTTATGGTAATAGACCATTTATTTTATTTTATTCAGGGACCTTTGTGCTGTTGTGAATTTAAAAATTTCGGGCATTGATATATGCACGTGTGTATTTGTGCCTATCCTTAATGAAAAAAAACGTAATTCACCGTAGTTTTTTTTTTGTTCGTTTTCAAGAGGTAAATTTATTATGTCCCCTTTTTCAGAATAATTACCGACAAGGGCTCGTGGTGCTTCCGCCGGTGGTGGTGGGCTGGTGGTGGTGGTGGGTGGTGGTGGGTTGGGGTCGTCGAGGGGGCTGTTCGTGGCGTTTATTTGTGCGGCAAGGACCCGGAGAACTTCTCGAGCCACCAGACTGTGGAAGAAAGAACTTTGATGTTTGCGAAGCCACCCGAAGAGAAAAATCCGTAAAGAACTCAAACAAAGCAAATCTAAATTTACAATATTTTTAATTAAAAAAACGAATCTGGTTTCTATTTATTCACGTTGAATGAGGAAGTTATAAATAGCTTTTGATCCACTTAAGTATTTGCAGGAATAAAAATAAAACGTAAAATCTTTATTCTTGTGTAATTCAAATGTGATCAAATAATTTTTCAATAACAAAATAAAATGAGCTATTTAAAAAAACACCCACAAATATTCTTTAAATTAAGTGAAAAACAAATCCAGGTAATTTATTAATATAAAAATTTGGCGGCGAACTCATCTATTTTGATAAAAAAAAGTTTTTATCACATTTGTGTAATTCATTTAATATGTGGAATAAAAAATAGCTGGCGACATCACATTATAACAGCTTAAATACATAATTTAATTGAATGATGCTCATATATTATGCTTGTAAAAGTATTTGTTTATTTATTTTACATATTCGTACAACTCAGAAGAGGGAGATCGTTCAGATGTACGAAAACACCCGCTTGACTATCAATTAACCAAAAATATAGTTTCTCATATTCAATACAAATTCCGAGTGACGTAACTCGTAAATAATATTGTTGATACTAATAAAATATTTTTAAAAATGTAAGTAAATAAAACTAACACGTCTCAAGTGTATTAAAAAAAAAACATTATGAAATACTAGCTTTATTCGTTAACAGAATCCAACTTTGATTTATATTTTTATACCGTAGATCGTATCAATACGCAAAGATAAATACAGTCCTATAAATACGCACTTATGAGGCACTTCAGTTTATTTATGTGCTCTTAGTGACATAATCTTTGATTTATTGTTCCAGTTTTTCATGGTGAAATAAATACACATAAAACCTTAAAATATATCAAGGCACTATATTTCAACTTACAAGTGCCTTTGCCATAAATTATAATCCCATCAGACACTGAAAAGCAGACGTGGGCCAAATAACCAGAAGCAGATTAGGGAGCAGGGATATTTAACGCATTTCAAGAAATCTGCGCTTTAACTAACAAAGCTGGTTTTACACATTTAAAAAAATGCAGAGATGATATTTTAAGGTAAAACTGCTGGATGTGGAGGCGTGACTTTAATTGACGTTTTGGTAGTTTTATTATTTAATATACAATAATTGAACAAAATAATAATTTCCCTACACAAATAGAGAAATTCATGTACGCTACCACCTAAGCCACATACTGTAAACCCACAACTCGTGCCAGGATTTGGAGACAGCCATATACCATACTGCAAGCATGGCCCTAACAGCTATTGTAAATTAACATAAGTAAATAAATAATCTAACAGTTGTCACTCACCCGGAAAGTTAAAATCACGACCACCTTCACAGCTGTAGTCAAATCATACATATATACATTTCTAAAGTTTGTTCGGGTCACTGATACACGGAAACAATACGCGGTACACCAAAAATCAATTTTCAGTCGTTCACAAATTTACATAAAAAAGAAATAACAGGAGCATTGAAAACAAATTAATAACAAATTTAAAGTTACGAAAACTCACAAAAAAAGAGACTGATCGTCGGGAAGAAAAGAAAGCATCGGTATGCAGTGGATTATCAAAATATCAGAAAAAACACTGGACGCGACGCGACGCCCGACTCCACTTTATTATTGAGACATTATTTAATTGTCACAATATTGAAGCATGACTATTCATTTCCTGAACCATCAAGGCGGCCGTCAATATCTCTATACCTCACAATTTATGGTTAAAAATATTACAAAACATGCGAAAATTTTTTTTTTTTTTTTTCTCTCTCTCTCCTTGATTTTAAAGTAAGCAGGGAAGTAAAAGCCACTACTTGTATTTTTTATCAATTCAATATATAGCCATATTCGAGTGACTGAGAGTAGCCAAAAAAAAAAAAATTACCCATAAATATTAAAGCATCCATTGTGTTTTTTATAAATGAAATATGTATCTCATAAACACAAAGACAAAGAGGACTATATATACATTTACAAGAAATGTATGGTTATAATCTATGAAAACTGAATCTGAATCAAATATCTTGCCTATCTTTTGAACGACATTACAAGAAATGGCTACGTGGTTTATAGCTGTGCAGTTGAGGTTGGAGCTCGTTGACTTCCAGCAAAGTTCATAATCTTCTTATAAAGATCTTCATTCATTACCAAATTCTTAGAGAGAATATCAAAAGCCATACTTGTGCCGGATATGGTTGTGTAGAGTTAAATAATGAAAGAAGTGTGAGCATTACAATTTTGTAAAAGGATCTTTCAAACAAGCCTCGAGGGTGGCAAGTCCTTGGACATCACTTGTCTTATGGCATTGGTCTGTGGGTTTCACGATGGGCCTGACTTGGTCAAGGACTTCCATGGCAGCTACATTCTTAATCTCTCTTTAAATGGTGTTCA
The DNA here is from genome assembly GCA_022113835.1 of Atopsyche davidsoni. Taxonomy (NCBI): domain Eukaryota; kingdom Metazoa; phylum Arthropoda; class Insecta; order Trichoptera; family Hydrobiosidae; genus Atopsyche; species Atopsyche davidsoni. Next base: position 6,800,667 of record JAILWY010000021.1, read on the forward strand.
TGTGGTTTTATTCTAGGGATATTTGATTGTGCGACTATGAGGAACGATCTGGGAAGTAAAACAATTTCACATAACTTATATATTTTAATAAATAACTAAAATCTAATACAAAATGCTCGGTAGGCTTCATCCTTAATTACCACAATGATTTTTAGAGTATATTATCTTTGGTCGTTTCTGGCTTATATGCTTCCAGTCAAACACATATATTATTTCACCATCGACAGGGGTCATCACAATTTTTTCAACAGTACGTGTTATCATTCATAACATCTGAAAGAGGTCTATTAAGGACATACTTATTACAGATAGAAGAATTATTTATAAATCTCATAGCTTTTACATGATAATTACTATTTAATTTAAAACATGTTGAGACATATATTGCTGTTAGAAGCTGCCATATGAACATAACACGAGCTATGGGTAAATAGCTTATTTAAAGTATTCTATGCCAGTTTTTATGTGGGTTGAACAATTTTATTTGTGTGATATGTCTTATAACATAGCTCTAACGTTACTTTATATGCAGCATATTACATTTGCATTGTCTACTATTTGATTTCAAATATGCTTAGTTTCATACAGTTCGGTTTCTTATAGTAAGAATGGCACTTGCCGCTAAAAGGGATATGACACATATGTAATACATTAACTTATTTCAATTATGATATTAGATACGTTTATACATTTTCAGCTATTGTTTGTTAATGACTAAAGTCCTACCGTCAATAAATTTGAATGTCAAATAATATTAATTATTTACACAGCAATTTTTCTCATCCAAAAAATATTTAATTACATCCATATTGATGACAACAATACACAAAAGTGAACAATAAATTTTGTTAAATTATGATTGTAAAAACTGAATAACGTGTTATAATGAAATATGATTGAAGGCTGAAATTAGGGTTTTCATGAATCTCAGGTTTCAAATTTATAAAATAGACAGAGTTAAACAAAAAAGTTTGCTATGGTCGGCATGATTCGCTCAGTCCAAATATAAAGCAGTTTTGCAAAACCTGAAATGTAACTGAAAAACCTTTTTTTCAATACCTTCGCAAATCAATATAAAAAAGAGCAAAGATTTCATTATCATTTTCTTCGAGTGCCTCTCCTCATAAGAGGTTGACGACCATCACTTTCGACAAATCTTTTATTCAAATGATAAGTTCATTGCTACTCCATTTTGGGCAGTTCAACAGTTTAATGAACTTGGCGGCTTTGGTGATTTGGTGGTTTTCTGAATTTGTTGTAGTGGTGAGTATCTGAGAAAAGATTCAAGGTTTTGATTATAACTTTTCTTAAATTTTTAGATAAAGAGTCTTTGTTTTATTATTATTACCACCAAACAGTAGTAACTTTTCTTTTCTATAGAGTACTCAATTTCGACTGTTCTAAGGCACCGGTTTGTGATGATTATTTTTTAATGCAATCTTAGTTGATTGAGTTTGTGTAATATTAAGCAGCATATAGGCTAGCGATTGGATGGTTTTTATTTTAATTTCTATCATCTAGTCAACTGGCCTACGGTTCACTACGGTAATGTAATGTAATTAATAAAATTACTATACGTTTTTAAAAAGTAATTTTAGCATTAATGAATATTATATATATATATATATATATATATATATATATATATATATATATATATATATATTTATTTAGACCTGCATGAAATTATAAAAAAATGTAAAAAGGCTTTAAAATAGCTATTTTGATTATATATCTAAATAATATTCATATTAAATTACTAAGTATAATATCATTTGTAAAACATTTTTACTTACTTCATCTAGGGAAACAAAATAAACATTAAACAAACAAAAAGATAAATAAGTATATTGAATTTCAATATATCTACTTGCTGTTTAATTTTAATTGCTCATTTAAAAGAAAAACTGTCACATAATCTCTACAGCACATTAAATTATACCGGCTAGTGTTATTGTGACAGCATTTATGATATTTAATCATGGTCATACAGTTAACAGTCATTGAGTGTTATTTTGAAACTTTTAAATAAAATTAATAAAATAGTCAATACAAAGTTACTAAAAAAAATAACTATAATAATAAGTGATTTCTTAAACTAAAAAGATATTCCTTTTATATTGTCTTTCGTATATCTATGTATTTAGTTTTAATCAAAATGTTACATACCAAAGAGATCACCAATATGTCTCATTCATCCCCACCAAGCAACATACCGACATTCATTTTCACTTTTTATGTAAACTGCACAAATTTTGAAAACTTCCAATAATATATTACTATCACTTACTTATTGTAAACAAGGCATTTTTACTTAATGGATTTTTTCACTCAAAAAGCCACAAAGGTTTCTAATCACTAATTGATTTTGATACAATTTCAGCCTAAGTATATGTATTTTAGGCAAAAATTAAATATACCCTCAAAATAGAATATAAACGTAAGTATCAATGACTGAAATATAACAAACCCATGACATTGTGAATAAATAAGCAAAAAATACTAATAATTTATTGTAACAATAAAAGCTAGTACAATATCAATCTAATTTGATAACATTTATGGATAATCCTAAAAATCATTCTTCATCTTGCTAAGTTTGATTTCACAAAATTATAAGCAGAGAATACATCCTATGCTCTTGCCAGAGCTAACAACATTTAAAATAATTCATCCTAAAAAAACAGAAAAAACTCATTTTGGTCATGATAGAATAATTTATCCAATAATAATAAATATGAATTATTCAAAGTAATATAACTTTAGTGGTATATTCTGGAATCATTGATTTTAGATAAGAGCATTGAATACAAAAGAAAAAAATCTATGGACAATCAAATTTGACAAACACTTATTGATGTATGGTCTCATTTCGGTAGTGAGTCCATGATCACAAGATCAGCTAAGCTTCAAGTCATCAACATTGATCCGAGAGTGAGATAAGCCCACGCTATAAAATGAGTTCGATGGTGACACAATTAGCACATTACTCTCGATCAATAATGATTCTCAGAACTATTTTTGATACGCTGCTCCTCAATTATAAAATCAAAGCTCATATATTTTAATTAAGAAACTTGGGAGTTGTAATTCCTTATAAGTATTTATTGCCCCTTCGATTACTAATATATTCTGTTGACTTGTGTTGTCTTTGTGAAAACGGGCTGTGAAGTCGACCCGACCGCTGTTTGCTATTCCATTTGCTCTGGTGCTGTCGACTACTGGAGGATATAGCTCTGCTCACTGCCATCTCTTCAGAATCAAATGGATCTGGCTCTATTGCCACATATGAGGCAGAGAAGCCTTTGTAGACCACGGTATCATCAGACCGGAACCGAATGAGAAGTGATTCACTCATTGATACAATTTCTGTTGGAATCTGTAATATTGCAAAAAAAAACATTTAAAATATTCTCAAAGTAACCGAACTATGTTTAAGATTGATATTAATGATTGAATTTCATTAGTAGATAAAGATATAAATATTTGTTTATTTATATTGATAAATAAAATAAATGTGAGTTTTAATGTGATTTTATAGAGTAGAGATCTTTATATTGTTAAGAGTAGAGATAGAGAGAGAAATTTTGTTCAGTGATACTATAATATCATTTTAAATGGCAGTCATTTTTCTTCCATTAAAATACTTTGGTCCGGTGGCTAATGATTCCACTACATGTCATTAACCTAGAATACTGTACTTAATGATATTAATATGTGCTACTAACAAGGATTAATACTTGGACAGTTGAATAAGATTCACACTGTGTTATATGTGAGGCGAAATTTCTACATAACAGAATTTTTCAAACCTAAATTTCAATAATACAAATAATAAAGTTATGTATGAAAACTCCCATGATGCTTTACATTTTAACTTAATTGATATATAGTTAGTAATTTTATCATATTTAATATTCCTCTAGGAGATATTACTGAGATATACTTACAGAGCTACCGCAGAATCGTCCATAGCTTGGGCCACTGGAAGCGTCAGGTCCATTGAATACCTCTACATAGTCGTATCCACAGTCTCTCTCATCTTCAAGGTGGAATGTCAGGAACGTTAACTGAATGTTGCGTCCTGTGGGAGCTTCAATGGTCCAATCGCAGTCTGCACGAGGTTCGTAGCTGTCATCTCCGTAACGTGCATGAGAGTAAAGGTGCTTTACTGTGTTAGTTGCAAACAGTCTTCCACCACACACTGAAAAAATATTATTTTTGTAACACAGGTGTTGTATTAAAAAAGTTGTTGCTCAAATAATTGTTGAGAACATAATTGAGTTTAATCCTTGTGACAATACATCCAAACAGATTAAATAAAAAATAATTTTGTGGGATGTTTTTGGTATCTTTTAGTTTATACCTGTGGTATGACTTGCCAAGAAGCCCTTCCTTTGCACACTAGCATCACTCTTGAAGACCATAAACATTTCATTGGAGTTAGCGATGATCGGATGTGGTATTTTTCCTCCGCAGAACCTGCCTAGAGTCCGGGAGTCTGGACTGTTTCCATCATATACCACAATGTGATCGTAGGCACATTCCTAAACAAAAATAATAAATTTTCTATTCATTTTATCTTCAATTCGAGTCAAATTTTAAAATAAATTTTTTTTATGATTATACCTGATGAGGCTCCATTTCAAATACATTGAAAACAAGTTTAATTCTGTGTCCAGGAGTAGTGGTGAAATGCCATACACAATCTTTCCTCGATGGATATTGTTCAGGATAGTTTGGACTTAAAGGAAAAAACGAAAACTAGTGAAAGGATATTTCAAATAATTATATATATATTTACACAACTTTAGTATTCTGTATGAATTGTCCACTCAAAGTCAGAGCCAAGAAAAAATGTATGCTCTATTGCAGGGGTGGCCAAAGCATTGACCTACTCGTCTACTGGTCAACCACGTAACTATTCTTAGTCGCCCATCTGTATGAAATGTACACATCTCTGATGCCCGTTCCACACAAACTACATAGATTGTGAGAAGAAATCATTATTTTCTCTCATTAAATTAACTTGATATTGAATATGTATTAGTGTTATCTATGTTTATTTTTTATTTGAATTACTACTTTTCTTATGATCACTTAACACATACGATCTTGGTAAACTGTCGCCCGTAGTGATCAAAAGTTTGTCCCTGTTCTATTGTAATGATGAAATTATTTACCTATTAATAGACCCTTGAGGTTGAGTGACTTCATGTTTGCATCCGCCCTCCTTGCAGTCATGTTTGCTTTCATCGAGCATGAATCCATTGTGGCAAGTGCAAACGTAAGAGCCCATTGTGTTTTGGCAGTCGTGTTGACAGCCACCATTGTTCACAGCACATTCATCATTGTCTAAAAATTCAAACAATAATATGCTATAACAACAAACAACAACTTAAAAAGTACGAAAACTTATACTTTATACTTAAAATATTGGGTATAAAATTACAAGAAATGTTAAAAGCAGTTTCATAAATCAAATTAAAGAAATCATACTGGGTTGTACAAAAGAATCTACTGTAGTTGGTTTCAAGTTATCCATTACCCTATTACCAAAATTCATTATAAAAAAAGAGAAATACCAAAGTCAATGTGATCTTTGGAATTGCATTTCAATGACCATTGTTTCGTAATTAGGAAAATATGATATGTCAACTATTATTCAGAAGTCCTCATCTGATACATTGGATTTAAGAATTATTATTTTGAAAATTATAACGATATAATTATATTCGCTGTTTAATTATCGTCATATTGCAAAAATACCAAAGACACTTTCACATAGCTCTCTTCTCACTTTTATCAATGCAAAAATATCATAGACACTTTCACATAGGATTCACCTCAATTGTACTGCCGCAAAAATATAGATTTATATTTGTTCAGCAACTTTTCCACCAAGTTTCTGAATAATCTTGTGAACGCATTATTAGAGGGCGTTATTACAGAGACGAAGACAAACCAAATTACACCCCTAAGATGCTTTTTCAACATGCTTTTATATGATTTTCTGGAAAGAATTATTGTTTTGAAAATTATAACAATACAATTAATTATTTTCGCTTATATTTCTCTGTTTAATTACTAAATATTATTTTTTTTCCTAAACTTTTCATAAACTTAAATAATTTTTTTATTGTGGTCGCATAGCAGTGGGTACACGTAAACGGTTGGCGGGCACCATGGTGACCGCGGGCATAGGGTTGGGGACTACTGATTTAGTCTTATCATTATGTATCCAAAAAATACATCTCAAAGAGTTTTGTTATAATGAGTGAAGTACAAAATACCTGTGAAGTAGATTGCAGAAAATCCCGACTTTTGAACACTATTGTCAGATGTGAATATGAGTCTTAGTGCATTTCCTTCACTGATAATAGTCGGTGGAAGCTTTGACCCACAATAAACTGCATGTCTTCTTAAAACTTCAGCTCCAAGCTTACTGTGAACTGTCAAGCTGTCGTACTCACATTCCTAAGTATAAAATTGTGACAAACAAATATTTAGTATTGTAGACTTGGTAGATGGTACACGACGGGCAGAAAAGTAAGCACATAAAAAATTATCAACGAAATCACTGATAGTGACATACCTTACCTGTTGAAATAGATTGTTTCCCTCGAGATCAAAGTGTGTGAAGCTCAGTGTGATGCGGTGCTGAGGAGGTGCAATAATCTCCCACATGCAACTTTTACCAGCTGGATATAGCTCTGGGAATGATGGACTGGTAATTGTGCCATTAGGAGCATCAAATATTCCACCGCATGCATCTATAATAAGATTTGGTATTTTGGTGAGACTTCATCCATAAAAGTTATTATATTATTGAGTAAACCTTTTTTATTCATCATTGGCAATTAGAGCTGGAAGAGTGGCTTAGTAATACACATCTAAACAAATTAATAACCACGATGACATTGCAAAAGTTTCCAGTCTACTGTGTATATCATATTTCAGAGTGTTTGTCTTTGAGCATGCATACGTGTTATAAGATTAACTAATTGTATATTTTACCTTCACAATGTTTTCCATCAGAATGAAGCTCATAGCCAATGTTACACGAGCATTCATACCCTCCGAGAGTATTTATGCAATCGTGTTGACATCCGTGCTGGAGTAAAGCACACTCGTCATATTCCTTCATGAATGTTGCAGAGAATCCGGGTTTTTGTACAGATCCGTCTGATACAAACTTAACCAGAAGTTTGTTTGAAGTCGATCTGAAACATGTAGTAAGTAATATAATTGGCAATTTCGAGATGAAAAAAGAATTGTTTTTATGTATGAATAAACAAAGGTTTTAATATTTCAAAATTGAAAAGAAATGCAAAAAATAACAGTGATAAAGACGCTATTTGTTAATATGTTTGACACTATTTGTTGATATATATAAATTAAAAATGTAATTATCACTTGAGATAGGATAAAAAATTCACTGTGAAAGGCAAATCTTCATTCACTGATGAGAGCGCACTTTGTGTGAACAAACTTACAAACTAATCTCACCTTATGTCAGGAGGAATCTTGTATCCACAGAATACTCCAACTAGTGGACTATCAGCAGAGTGACCGTCTCTTACTTCAACAAAATCATAAACACAGTTATCATGATTCTCCACCTCAAATGATTGGAATTTAAGTGCTACCTGAAATATTAAAAAGATTAATAACTTCTGAAAAATCATAAAACATGACTTTTTTTCCCCATAAATGCGCACGGTGATAGATTCTCTTGCTCCCTGATAGTGCCTTTAGTATCAAATACCATAGTAATACAGATAATATTTATTCGGATATCACAGTATTATTAAGGAGACTCTGAATTTCTTAGTGCAACAAAAAAACACACTGTTTCCAAAAAAGTGTTGTTACAATGACAGTGCAAAAATCCTTTCCGATCATAATGAACCATTATTGTCAACTGAACCTGAATCATTGATTATGTAGTATGTATGTTCTAAAATATACCTGATAATCTTGGGGCACTGATAATTTCCAAATACATTCCTTACTAGGTTGGTAATCATCGGGATAGTTGGGAGATTCTAGGTGACCTCCGGCATCTAATTCTAGTTCTCCACCACAAACGGCTGAAAACAGCATTATTAACATTAGCAGATATAATTAAAATAGAGATATTAAAAAGAAGCTTGACTCTGAACTAATTGGACATAAAAAAATTCTGAGCTCGTAGACTATTTAAGACTAACTATCAAAGATATTCATATGAAAGACTAAGTAATATTTCTTCATATTATTTATTTTTTAAGTGGTCAGTTTCCTATGCTGACTAAGTTGGCACTGATGAGTATAATTAATTAACTTTCCATAAATGTAGCTTCAAAAAGATATATAATTGACATATAGCAAATTTCTTTTCTTTTTTATTTTATTTATAAATTTATAATATTTCATTTGATATTGTTTTTTATCTAGATACCTTCATAGTGTGCTGTGAATCCTTTGTGGGGCTGGGATCGCCCGACACTAACGAAGTGTAATAGCAGGCGAGGACCCGAGGATAGAACAGCAGGGACAGCTCGACCTGCACCGCAGAAACGTCCAAGCACAGGCGAGCGCTTCCAATAACCATCACGCACTTCCAAGAAGTCTGTTTGGCAATTATCTGACTTGTAGATGTCTAGATCTATAATCAAGGACCAAGGACTAGTTATTTTTATTGATTATTATAAAATAATAAGTATTGAAGTTGGAAGTAATTCAATTACTGATGTTTACATTAATAGCTAATTTTTTACTTATATAATTTATACATTATTTTATTGCTTTTTTTCTGTAGGTTAACAATATGTAAGTAAATTAAGTTTTAATAAATATGTTAATATATCAATAATAATTTTTTTGATGATGTAAAAGTGAAACGACAATTGCATACATTAATGAAATTATTGTAATAATTGGTTTTACCTGTTATATTCAAGACTATCCGCTCTCCATGAGTAGCAGTAATTCTCCATTCACACTTCTCAGCCTCAGTGGTGGTGCTTCCACTATTGTAGGACGGAGAAGAGAAGCTTCCCGAGTTTTCCTGGAGAGTCCTTCCACATTCTAAAAATTAGCGTCACAATAAAAAAAACCCGAATCTGGATATGAAGCTTAAGTTGAACGTAAGCTTCTTATTTTGTTTTACTTTTGATGGTCACTTATTTGAGACTATCTGTAGAGATAGTCTCAAATAAGTCTCACTTATGTGAGACTTATTTGGGCTGTATTTTATATTCGAGTATATTTTTCAATCTTAACAATTAAACATCTGGCATTATAAAAAAGGTCTACACTTTACAATTCTCTAGTGTGGAATATAGAAATTCAACACTATAGACCTCCTTCTTTTTCAGCTAATAAATTCAGATTTTTGCTGTACACAATATACTGCTGAACTTTCAATATTCAATATTCCTTTCCCAATATTATTTTAAAATAACACGAATTTGACGTACCATATGGCAACGTTGGTACCTTTCGGTAGCAATTCTATTATTTGAGAGTTAAATAGTATAAAGTGCAGAAACAATTTTAAATAGTCTTTTGTAGTATAAAATCAATGTAATATTTTCTTTTAAACTTACTGTGACATTTGTATAGGAGGTTTGTCTGTGCTATGTCACTTTCGCTCAAACGCACACGCTGTCCGATCTCCGGTCTCTTTCTACCGCGGACTTCTAATGGTAAGATGGTATCCAAGTACGTCCCTTTAGAAAATGTATTCCGCGCATAGTGCATTATACTATCGTAGTCATAGCCTTGTCCTAAGGAGTTAACTTCCTCTTCTGTTAACTTATTGAAGTTGTAATCTTGTCCTGAAAAAATACCAAAGCTTCATAAAAATGTGAAATGTTACACTTGACCACACAACTAAATGCAATGCAATAAATGCACTGAACTCATACTATAAAGATAAAAATGTATATTTGGTTCAATATATTTATATATATATATATATATATATATACATACATATAAAAACACATACCCACACACACACACACATATATATATATATATATATATATCCATATAAAAACACATACACACACACACATACATATATATATATATGTTTAAAAAAAAAAAAATATTTCATAAATCAATAAGCTTATAATTTTTAAAATTATTGGCGATTTGTAACAATGAATTGAGGTTTTTAAAATATCAGATAGCAATTTGGATTCGGTGTCACACATCAGAATTATTATCGACCGGGCTTTAAATAGTCTGTCATAAATTAATAATAGACAGTTGTATTGAAATTTATCGCATCTCCCGTATCTGCCATCTGTTTTGTCAAATTAAACCCTGGGGAAATTTATTCATAATGGAATGACGATGCGATCATTTATTATTTGAGGTTTTATTTGGAAGGTATCTCTCGGATAGCTTAATCATTCGGATGATTATATTAAATCTAACAATATTCATATACAGCTGACGAAAAAGACATTTGATAAAAATATAAACCACAACTACTTAATCAATATATTATTTTTTATGTCAGAAAAAAATCTTATAAATTTCTATTATTTTTTTTATTGGTATTTCGAGAAAATGCTTAAAAAATAAATAATGAACCTTTCGTAATCATTCGATTGTGTCATCATACTTGAATTAATTCTTCTACGAACTCGCATTATTCGATATACCGAAACGAGAATAAATTGCATTAATTATTGGATTATTTATTTATACACTTGATTCAAATACCGACTTTCTCGATTATGAGTATTATCTCGATGGGAAGAGACATTGGGTAATGTTTTGGTTCACGACAAATAAGGTCGAGCAGCTGTTCGCTATTAGCACGCAGTTCGAGATGTGAAGGGCTCCCTTAAAAGAGGTCAAGGTGACTAACCTATTGAGGTAAAATAATTAAATATAATATTAACTGAACCTACGAAATTCAACTGCAAAAGTTTCAATTCAAGAATCCAATCAAACAAAAGGTATATAATAAATTAAAGCCAGTTATTTTATTTGATTAATCTTTTGGTGGTGTTCATGCTGGGATCATCTTCAAGGATTGTGGATGGTCCCATTATGGGGACCGACTATAAGAAACCAAATTAACTCAAAACTACGACTGCGAAAACCTACCAATCTAATATATATAATAGCCATTGTGTGTTTGTATGTGTGTATGTGTGTATGTTTTCTTTTAATCTTTTAATTTCAATTTAAAAAAAAACTTTTAAATGTTTAGGACTCTTGTAAAATGGGCCAGATGAATCTCCAAATTCCTACAATGCAATCGGAAAAAAAATAATTATCTTAATCATTTCGATATAGAAAAATAAAGTGACAATTAAATGACACGATTTCGCCAGGTAATGCACTGAGCAACTGCCTTAATGATGTGGTTCATAATTTCTAATGCAATTTCGATAAAAAAAATAGAGATGGCACTTGTGTCAAACTGACAAACTGGAAATGTATTTTTTTGTAAAAGTTCTAAATTTGAAATTCTTGCGGCGAAGAACTGAATCCTATAATTCGTACATATTGAAATTCGCTAAAGCATATTTTATAGTTTATAAATGAAAATATTATCCTATCGTCTTGAAATTCGGCACATAGCTGCGGAAAAATTTACTTAACTTATGTGCAAAAAATCAGCGTTGTATCTTTTAAGATATTCTATAGAAAACCAAAAATCGAAACATACACACATACACACATACAAACACACAATGGCTATTATATATATTAGATTGGTAGGTTTTCGCAGTCGTAGTTTTGAGTTAATTTGGTTTCTTATAGTCGGTCCCCATAATGGGACCATCCACAATCCTTGAAGATGATCCCAGCATGAACACCACCAAAAGATTAATCAAATAAAATAACTGGCTTTAATTTATTATATACCTTTTGTTTGATTGGATTCTTGAATTGAAACTTTTGCAGTTGAATTTCGTAGGTTCAGTTAATATTATATTTAATTATTTTACCTCAATAGGTTAGTCACCTTGACCTCTTTTAAGGGAGCCCTTCACATCTCGAACTGCGTGCTAATAGCGAACAGCTGCTCGACCTTATTTGTCGTGAACCAAAACATTACCCAATGTCTCTTCCCATCGAGATAATACTCATAATCGAGAAAGTCGGTATTTGAATCAAGTGTATAAATAAATAATCCAATAATTAATGCAATTTATTCTCGTTTCGGTATATCGAATAATGCGAGTTCGTAGAAGAATTAATTCAAGTATGATGACACAATCGAATGATTACGAAAGGTTCATTATTTATTTTTTAAGCATTTTCTCGAAATACCAATAAAAAAAATAATAGAAATTTATAAGATTTTTTTCTGACATAAAAAATAATATATTGATTAAGTAGTTGTGGTTTATATTTTTATCAAATGTCTTTTTCGTCAGCTGTATATTAACAAGAGTAAAAAAGATATAGAATTAGACATGTTTTTATTTTTTATTTGATACAATTAATTAGATGTGTTTATCTTTATAAATAAGTCAGCTATCGGTAGTCCCGAATTTAGAAGAATGCAATATTATTGTACATATCCGCAGCTTACATTCCTTCTTGAAAAACCAATAGGCATTCAGCATCCAAAGAATTCTAAAGAATACATTATTTCGGCAGCATTCAGAGCCCAGTATGAGTCCCGAATACTTCCGCAGATTAAGTAGGGAGAATATTTCCTGTCTTGGGCAATACGTCTGTTAGTAACTATCTCGAATAAAGGCACTACATGTGGGGTTCGGCGAGCGTAAATGCTGAGAGCCTATTCTCAGGTGAATTGCTTCGAAGCAATGTTAGAGTTAATATTTTTGCCATAGGTGACAAAGAGGCGGGCTATTTATATATAAATATAAAATCGAGGCATTTGAAATGTTGCTCCATAGGAGAGTGAATAAGAGTCTTGCACAGAATGCGCAAATAAAAAAAAACTCCTGACGATGATAAAAAACCGTTAGTTATTCTACTTTTGCTATATTTTCAGAAATATCAAATCTGCAGCTGATTTTCTAGGGAAAATCAAAGGAAAAAAGGGCATTGGAAGAAGAAACAACGATACTGAATATGCGACAGTGGCTGAAAGTCGAGAGTACAGCCCAATATAGAGATGTGTTCTGCAATATGCTCGCTAATCTTCTCCGAGGAAAGGCACCTGATGAATAATGATGCAGATTATTTATAAGATGACAACGGAAGTACTTTTACTAATCTAAATTTAATTACAGATGCAAGCAAAAAAATATTGTGAGTCCGCATGTATGAGCTGTACGTGTAATTAGTGTTACTGGCGTCTGGTTTCCGAAATAATGATCAGTGAAAACAATAGTTAAAAAGCTGTTCATTTCGTTACAAGTCTGCCTTTAAGGATTAAACAGTCAACCAAGGACTTGCTAAAAATTACTTTTTTTAAATTTATTGACTCATATTGTAATTTAAGTTTATTGTTGTTTGGATTGAGCGTTTTACGCAACGTCCTAAAGCAGACATAAACCAATTTATCGATGCCAATGAATTGGATGTGCTTGCCTGTGCTAGTTCAGAACTAAATTTTTAGAGTAAAAAGACATTTTGTCGTTTATCTGTAGCCTTTTAATTAACTTAAATTAATTTAAAACAGAAAAAAACGTGGCATTTTGTTTTAAACTCCTTGTGACCTTCTTGTAACCTCTTTTATATTAGCATTGGCTGCTTTTAGCCTGCCTGTGGATTTTTAAATAAATATAACGTTTAAGCAATAAATCAGTCGAGTAATAATATTGCAATAGCTAGTTAGAATAGTGACTGAAATATCTCTGAACTTCTAAATTAAAATTTGTCCAAAACTGATTGGTGAAATATGTGAACCCTTTTCACTTTGGCTGTCGGTGAGTCGCACTGCCTTCACCCCGCGGTTACGTTTACACTTACAACAATTGTATTTATATAATAGTCTCTCATCAAATAATAATAATTATCTTAAATAAATATGAAGTATAATTATAAAAATATAACGGATGTCTTGCCATAAGAACAACTTTACAAATTTGTGCTTTTCATAAGCAACGAGGTATTTTATTTCTGTATGTTTACAAAAATCGAGGCCTACTTGTGTTTTTTTTTGTTGCTGGGGTTTTTTGAGTGGTTTTTATAATTGTTGAGGGTTGGATTTGTATCAAGTGAAAACCCCGTCTTACTTCTGCAGGGCCACTGCCACTGCGGTCGAGTGATATTGAATAGAACAGCGTATATTTATTTTTCATATAAAAACCTCACCGCCAAAAAAAAACCCAGAGCCTCGGCTACAAGTCTTTTCACTTAAGAGACAATACTAGAGGATTCCCTGCGATGACTCGGTGAATCGTGAAATAAAATTATATTATTTTTTAACATTTATTAAATTTATACTCGGCGAGCGAATTGAGAATTGCTCTTCAACTTTATATTCATTTCAACAAAGCCGTGCGATCACGACTGGTTTAATATTAAAAATATGAATAATATATGCGAGGATTAAAAATCATTATTTGGGACCGCTAGATTATTTACGGCAATTTAATTTTTTTTTTAATACAGTTACATAGTTTTAAATTGTTTAAGTTGAGACATTAAAATATTAAATTTATTGAATGTTTATTAAAATTTGGTTTTTGAACAACTTTGCCCAAGTAACAATACCAGCTCTACTGCAAACTATAACATAAAAATATATCATACTGCAAATTAACTTATTCGAGCATAGACGGCTCGCCATACGTTTTCCTTTCGTTACGCGTTACTTTCCAACCGTTTGGATTCGCCGTTAAATTTTAAATATAAAAGCTATGGCTACCTGAAAATTTACGTGTTTAATTAAACATACCTGCCTCTCGCGCAGAGAGCGCCTTGCTTTGTGATTAAGTCGGGTTGTTGTTTTTATTTTTCTTAATTTTAAGTGCTTTCTCGGCGCAAATAAACACACTCATAAAAAGGTTAATGTGCTTACATTATGTTTAAAGTCGCGCCCTCCGTTACCGGGGACCTTCCCGCCCCGAGTTGCCTCTTGCACCATTAGGCAGGCATGGCTTACCGCACTCCTTGCAACTTAAGCCGGAGCTAATAATAACATGCCAACGTATATTCAAACCGAGCATAGCTGAAATTTAACATTAAATTATCAAATTAAAACTACCGAGACAACGTTTTAAATAATAACAATTTGATATAACCAGTGAGTGTTGCTGAGGTGAAATTTAAGCTGCCTACAAATGTTGCGACACAACCGACAACCAATCAGTAATAAGCCCATAGCATACTTGTAATTTTGCCCAAATTCGAGTTTTTTGACCATTTGCTTGTACCTATTGCGAAAAATCGACTGCACCAATCAAAAAAAATTAAATGCAGAAAGTTAGATACATTCTTTTTTCTACTACCATTTTTTGATTTTATTTCTTATAATTTACTTTTAATATGATAAATATGTGTTTTTCCGATTGAAGTTTCGGGATTGGAGTTTCGCAATGTTCCTGTTCCAAGAATCCAAAACATTTATGACTCTTTTTTTCAATTGGAATTAAAAGATTAATTATAAACCCTCCTGTTGGGATTAACAAACTTTGGTTAGAAAGTCGTCATTTTATCCAATTTTTCAATATCTTCAAGATTTTATTTTACCCTGAAAATGGACGTTAATTAAATAATAAAAAATAGATAAATATAATTTATAGTTTTCTCAATACTCTGTAAAAAAATCAACTTTCGACATAGCAAAATAAAGTGACAATTAAATTAATTAAATTTAATTAATTTAATTAATTTTACGGCTCTTAAAAACTACGTAAATGATGAAAATAAATTTATCAAACGAAGAAACAATAATTCGCTGCTATCAATTATTGTTTATTATTGAATGCTGTTTCTTTACACAGCAAGTAATGCAGCTTTATATTTGATCTCGAAAAATATGTGATTTGAAGATATAAATGAACTGTAAACAATCAAAAATATCAGAATTAAAATACTCGTATAAGAATCAGTGGGTGGTTTTTCTGGCTAATTTTTATCCGCTAAGTGGCGGCAATCGATCGCTTCGACCACTTGACGACGCCGGCTTTTACGGTTGCAAATTTCAAAGCCTTTTTTGCGACAATATCCTCGCGCCCCGAGAGGCTTCGTTCATCTGGGGTAGTGGCACTTGAATCTGAAATCGTTCTTGTGAAATGCGCAGATATTATGAAACCCCCGGTACAGCGTGCAGCCTTGGGAGGCTCTCCACAAGGGAAACAGTCGTAAAATACATTTTATGAGAAAAAATAGAAACAGCAGAACAGCTAGCTATTTTAATTGAAAAAATCCTTGCAAAATATATCTGTTAGAAAAAAAAAACAAGTTTATTTTTAGTAAACGTAATATTTATGCTTACGTTTAATTTCGTACACAGCATCTTCCACGTATAGTGTAAATCCGCACAACTAGGCACGATTTAGGATTAATCTGAGATTATTGCACTAGTGCAAGGAAACTTAAAAAAACTTGCATACAATTGGGTTCAACATTGTATTCAACGAGTTTCTATAAAAACGCAATTTAAAAAAAAAAATACAGTATTTGGACCTAGATGTAACTTTAATAAATATGTTATGCATAGAGGTTTACGATCCGGATAGGGATCCGTTATGAATAGCTCGTTCATAAATACAAGACTTCGTAGGAAATAATGCAATTAGCAAAGAGCCGAGCTGGCCGTGAGCATTTTTCGCTTAATTTCATGCCGGGATGACTTGAATTAATTAAATTAGAGATTGTAATGCATAAAAGTATACTTAGTAAGAGACAACCCTGTTAAAAGGATTAATTTACATTAATCTGAAGCAAAATATATCTACTTCATAATATTATTTAATGACGATGAAGTATTATAGTTTATTTAATGACGATTTATCTAAAAACGTAATAAACATTAAATCGAAATTTTTCTTCTCAAAAATTCATTGCTCTAATTCAAACATACAAGCTAATATTTTGAAATATACGTATTTAATATATAAACAGTTTTTGTAAAATATTTTTTTTCTATAAGTAACTCAAGTTGTATCTCAATTTTTAAAATAAAGTTAATTTTAAAGAGTAGCTAAAATTTTTCCAGCTGTGGTGAAAAGTAAAGACTTTCAGTTTATTAGTTATTTGATGGAGTCGGAGATTAATTTAAATTTTAATCTTTTGAGGAAAAAGTCCTTGGGATTATGTATTTTAACTTTCTAAGCCAGTTTAAGACATGAAACCTCTATTATAACTCTGCGGTTTCGAATTCTGTTTATCGATTCAAAGTTCATATTTATGTTTAAAAATTTAAATAATAAGTCCTTTTATTTAATTAACATAATATTCTTTCTAAACGCCCTTATAGGGTTGTCCGAATTGAAAACGTCTTAAAAAAATTATACGAGAGTGTAAAAATACTCGTAGACGAAAACATTTTTAATATTAACACAAATGTATTATGTTTAAATATTCTTTTGATTTTTAATATTTTTTATACAAGAGGGAATCACCCAAATTCCGATAAAGTGAGAATCGAGGGTCTATAACCACATCATTGTGCAAGAGTAGGCAGTTGCTAGAAGGAGGGTAGGTTTACAGAAAAAATGTGGCCATATCCAACGATACATAAAATAATAAAATAAACACATTCATCAAAGAGTTTTTCTTCCCTATGGATCTGGAGACAATTCATAATTTTAACAGGGCTGAAAAAAACTGAAACCTGGATCCTCACGCCTCACGAGCGGTCAGGTGGTTTTTAAATTGCCTTTATAACTCTGAAGGTATTTTTCAGCATGGAAGAGTTTTTCGCTTCTACGGACCACTCTTGATTGGCAGCTTAGGTTTAAATTTAAAATTAAAGCTCTCTTACCCGTTCTCGCGTCTCACAGAAAGCTGTACATTTTTCTTTATCACCTATAATTGACAGCTTGCATTACATTAATACTCGGAGTCCATTATGGAGCCATTCATTTCGATATAAAGTATTTTTGTTTTGTTGTTGTTCGAATGTAATACGAGCGAATGTAAATTTGTTCTCTGAGATTTATTGGCAGTGAAGATTTATGTTCGCTGCGATATTTTTTTTATTTTCCAGCTTTATGTTTACACAAATCGAATTCACAAAGATATACAGTAAAAAAAGCACCATCCTCTACTACCTACACAATACATGAGGTATCCATAACCCTTACTCTCTGTATTACTTAGCATTGAATTGTTTTAAAATGTTTGGGACTTTTTTAAAAAGTAGTTTGGCTTTATTTTTTACAGCTCTATAATTTAAAATGTTAAGTTAAAATGACCAGCGCTATGCATATATTAAATTTATATTTTATTACCACGGATAATATAAGTAAATGAAATTTTCAGTCATTAATTATGTCTATCTAAAACAATGGTTTTATACAATCAAAAAATATTTGAAACTATCTCTTTATAATAAATGTTAATAATGAAATTCTAGGTGTTTTACGTGCTTCTACAAAATATGATAGTTGATAAATAATGTAATATTTTTTATAGGTTAATAGTGAATTTAATGCTTTTAAGTTCATTTTTAGATGCCTAAACGTGAATTCTTAAAATATTTTCATTCTTAAAATATACCAAGGAATATTATGAGAAAAGCAAATCTGTGATGCAAAAAATTTTAATCTGTTCATTTATATTATTATTTTATAAATTGCCGTAATTAAATTTCTTGAAAATAAAACCAATAAGGTATTTGGTTCATGGAAAACTTAATTATCACACGGTTATAATTTTTGATAAAAATTTACGTGCTTTACTACCAAAAACAAGTAAAACTAACATAAGTTAAAAAACCGTTTAAATTTTTATTCAACACCCTATAAACAGAAATAATTATTTGTCAAATAGTTTTCAGTCTAAAAAAAATATTATTATGAGACTATCCTTTTTTGAATTAACCTGTCAATATTTCATAGTATTTTGTATACAAATGAAAAATCTATAGGCTTAGTCAGGTGATGCCTCACCACGAAGCATTTCTTTACAGAGATGTGTAATTAAGCAGAGTAAAGGAGGAAAGCGAGGGACCTACCCGACATGATGTTGTCTCTGATGATCTGCACGTGGTTGTCCCGGTCGGGCCGCGTGTGCTCGTGCCAGAAGCCCACCACGTGTCCCAGCTCGTGCACCACGATGCCGAACTTGTCGCAGTTCTTGCCGATGGAGATGGCCTGAGCGCCATTACCGCGTTTTCCCACAAACGAGCAGCATCTATTGAAATAATATGTATTACTACATATGTGATTTATGAGTGTCAAACGTTTGCCTCCCCGCTCTCCCCAATCTGTTGCCTGTGCATGGCTGCCATTCTGTACCCTGAGCGTGTGTAAAGGATCGGTAATGGAGTAGTGGATTTGTGAGTGGATGTGCTCTGGAAGTACGTGAGAGAGGGGGGGCTCCTGCTATTGTTTACTGCAGAAGGAGTATCAGATCTAAACGCCAGAGCAGCAATGTAAAACTGCGGTGTAAAAGGATCCGGGGAACCACTACACTATTTTCCCATTAGAAAATCATGAACATTAGTCCAGCATGAGTATATGCTCAGTGAAATAGTCGCCAACCTCCTCTGAGGAGAGGCACTTGATGAAGAAGAAACGTTTTTCCACAAACGAGCAGTATCTATTGAAAGAAAACACATCTGTGATTTATGAGCGTCACAACCGATGAATCCATTTTATAGATTTTGGAACATTCATCTATGCATAATTGCATTCCAATTTACTACACACACAACCATTCTTACTACAAACACTGTACGCCTTGTACACCACAACCTGTACGCAGGATTAGGGGATAGTCATGTACCGTATTAAGCATAGCCTTAAGAACTATTGTAATTCATTTTTCGATAAAATATAATAATTATGAACAATAAACCTGTTTTAAAAACTTGTTAGTTAGAACTTTTCATAAAATAAACATTAAATCATCTAAGATAAAAAAAGGTTTTATAATAAACCTATCGATTTATATTTTAAGTTTTATAATGTTGAATTCGTGTTTTGTATCTAGGGAGTCGCATTAATATTAATTAATTTTTGCTAATATTTCGCTTTCCTTTCACCAAAAAAATTTAAAGATATTTTACTTGTGGCTCCGTAAGACTTGAAAAACTGTTGCTGAAATATAAATAGCAAATCATTATCAAGTGAAAACCCAATAAATATTTCCAAAATCTATTCATCATTATCAAATTATTTTTGCTTTAGAAGACTATTATAATGACATTATTATAGAAAAAAACAAGGATTTAAATCAATAGAAGCATTAAAATAATTAAGCTAAAAGTTGGTGTTTTTAATCATCTCGTACCATTCAAGAATAAGAGAAAAATTGTTTGATATTTCTTTTTGTAAAATTGGCATTGAATTTCAACATAAATTGAAAATTTTTTCTCTTGCAATATCTGATTTCAAAGATAAATATTTTATGTAGGAGAAATAATTTATATTTTATTTACTCACTAATATTGACTCCCGAAGTTTATATATGAAAATAGCCTGGGCTCAATATAGTAATATTAAAAAATATATATCTGTTCTATTTACCTTGCAAACAGTATATCAAAAGCCATGGGATTAATTTTTTATGCCATGTATGGATTTAAAAAAGATATAATAATAAAAAAATATATATACATTTAAAAGTTAAGCCGATTTTATATTAACACGGAAAAAACTTATCAGTAAAAATATACGAAAAAGGAGTCGAATTTATATTCATAAATACGTCGGTAAACTGCATTTGCCTCATTTAGAACTGCATGACACCACTATGTCACTTGCACCGACGGATCGCTTGCGAGCAGCCAGTGCCAAATCAACCATAACACATGACCTAAAGAAGTATTAGTTGTATTGAAATGTATATAAAGCATAAATAAAATATGCAGGTATAAACTGCAAGACCCGGTGACCCACTACAATGATAATCAGTAAGATGGTCACCAACCTCCTCTAAAGAGAGGCACCCGAAGAAGAAGATTCCATCATCGTACATTGAATCTTTTTCACGAATACGGGAAAGAATAAGGCTCTCCACCTACCCGCAAGTGCGCTCCGTGAAGATGATGTAGTGCATGTGGTCTGCGGGGTTCCTCTCCACGAACTTGACGCAGGTGAAGTTCTCCCAGTGGCGCATGGCCTGCTTGAAGAGCGCCTTGTGGGCGCCGCTGAAGTTGCCGTCGATCTCGTAGGGGATCACGCCGTGCTCCCAGATGCGTTCCATGCGGCCGGTGGCGGCGCGGGACACGCGGCGGTGCTCGTGCTCGCCCTCGTGCTGCTCCTCATGGGGCTATAAGGACACCCAAAACCAAAGTGACAAAAGCTTGCAGGTAAAAATACACATTTTCATTTGTTTAATTTTCACTTTGTTTTTCTATATTGAGTCGATTTTTCAAGAGAGCCTCCTTAATAAGCAAAAGCGCTCACAAACACAAATGGTTGAAATTATCTAAAAAATACATTATTCGTATTAGTGGAGCGAACAACAAAGTTTCTTATTTATTCTTAATTCAAAATCTTCAAAAGAAAATAAAGAGGGTTTGCATTTGTAAGTAAAAAGTAATTCCCTTGAGACCGATGTGAATATTTTCAATATAAATCAAGCTTCTGAGAAATTTGTACCGGTGAATATAAATCGAGAATAGCGATACACGCAAGAAGCAGTAATATATTTTTTTTATACTTACATAAGAAGTTAGATTCATTTGTTGGAACTGCGTTGCATTCAGCGTAGAATTCAAAGCTGCGTCAAGTATATCTGCTGGTTTTCCAATGAAAAAATTCGAGAAATTATTGTCGTCTCGTCTGACTGACGTCATTTCAACGGGAGCATCAGTAGTGTGGGTAATATTCTTCGTTTCATCTAAGGGTGGTTTCTTGCTCTTCGGCTTGATCTCGAAGCGCTCCTCGAACTCATGTATCGGGATGTCCAGCTTCTTGTAAGTCGGCTCCCATTTCTCGTCCTCGATGTCGTCTCTGAAAGCGTTCTTGCTCTTCTTCTCCAAGGCGACGCTGCCGGTGTAGTTCATCAGCTTGCTCTTGGCTGGACCTTCCGACCCGTCCTCCTGGTTGAGCTCCACCTGCAGCTTGAGGATTCTGGAGTAGTACGGAGCTACTCTGCTTCCGTGGCGAAGGCTGTGCTTTCTCGGGAGGGAGTTATCTTCTTGTCTGTCTTTGTTTTCCACAGAGGCTGCACCCGATTCTCGCGATCCACTGTTTAAACTAAAATGTAAAATAAAATATATTAGAGAATTATTACTTTCTATTTTATTTATATCTTAAAAAATAGTTGAATACTGTACAAATAATAATAGTATCATATTTAAAGAATTCTGTTTCTTTTAAATAAAACCGCTGAATAAATTCTGTATAGTCAAAATTTTTTAGGCAATTTGAAAGTTTGGTATAATATCGCTAAAATTAAATAAAAATCTTTACCATAATAATTATTGATTGCATAAGTCTTTGTCACGAAAGATTATAGTTATTTTGATTTCATGGTAAAAAAAATTACTAGTAAATATTTAAACTAACATGTTAATATTTTGAGGAATAAAATATGTTTATTGCAGCAAAAAAATATAAGTAATTATTTAACAGCTTAAATACACACAAATTGTTTTCACATATTTTTTCAACATATACATTAAGCAAATATTATACATATATATCTAGAGAATTGCAAATTTTAATTTAAGTTCAGCCTGTAGCGTTCAGCGTCTATAAATTTTAGCTACTGCTCTTTTGAGAGAGAATGCCAACGTGCACACAAAATAAAGTATAATTTCCTTCACGGAAAATATTATGAAGTAAAAATATGGTTCTATGATTTCCTTCACATTTTTCCTTGTATGGCAGAATTTAAGCTTATTTCCTGGTTGCATTTTCTTGTGCTTTACGGAGTAGCTTTTCAATTCATCCCCCTCTTTCGTTCCGCCCCCGCTTTCTGTTTCCGGAACTACATGCATGTTATCGTAAGATAGAAGTCTCGCGCTCTATTATTTGACATGTTTAGTACTGTTGTGTTTTATTTAATGTAGAAGCTTTGTTTAAAATGTTTCGATCGAAATGAACGTGGATGCTTTCGTTGCTTCTTAATTGCTTATGTTTGAACTGCTTTTTGGTTAAACAAAGCAATCAATAAAAAATGATGTGTTTATTTAAATAGCACATAATGTCATTTTCGTTTTATTAAAATTTGATATGAAAGAAAAAAAAATATATTTTCAGTTTTTAATGAATCTGTCAGATAGTTTATTTTTATATATTTTTTAATCATAGCTCATTTGAATGGTACTACTACCATTACAGTATAAATTAAGGATTTTGAAGTATTAGTGCAAACAGACACTTTGTTTCATTTATAGATTATATTAATTTGATTATTTCATTTAAATGGTTTAATATAAAATAGAATACATTTTTGTGAAATTTTAAGAGATTATTAATTATATGACGATTTATTAGGTAAAAATTAAAAGTCTTCGATTTTTTATCTCATAATTTCACGCGTATTATCAAGTTATACTGGATTACAATTAATGGAAGACGCTATTTTTAACCGTGTCGATTTTTTTTTTTTTTTTAGAAATTAATTATTATTTCATAAATACCATCAAAGTGCAAAACCTCGTCCGTGTGCAGTAATATGCAAGTCCCAGAACGTTGCAACTAAAGTGATTAGCCGGGACATAAAAGAGCATATACGATGAAGTGAATACCATTAGGTTTCAGCGTGATAGATTTACTATGCAGGTGGCAGAGTTGGAAAAGCTTAATCGAATAATCGATTTTTTACAATAATCGATTATTCAGAATAAATAAATCTGCCACATTTAATCGAGATATTAAAAATAAACAAACTGTAAATAATTGAATGTTCGAGTTTAAGGTAATCGATCTTTCTCGTGGATTTAAAGGTTAGTTATAAGTAGTTCAGTCTGTAGATAAAATAATTTAAATTGAATCGACTGTGCCCATCACCAGTAGATAGTGTAGGCGAGGCACTCTTCGAATCGCTCAGCTGTTCGCTCTGCTGCCTGCGATAATTCCTATAACCGGACGTTTGCAACGCTCGTTCCCTGCCTACATACAGACTGGTCGCTAAAGCTCTTTCGTGAAACTTTAAAATATAAAAGTAAAAAATATAAATAAAAAAGTAAGTAAAACACAAGTTTGACCATATATAAATATAACACGAGCAGGACAAATCTAAGACTAGATAATCTGTAAAGAGGAGTCTAAAAGACAGGCAGGTGCACAGTAAAAAGCATTGGTAGAAAATGTCTCTTTGTTCGATTTTGGGCGTCTAAAAACCTGCCAGACAATTCATAATTTTATATCGCGTAATTCGGATTAGAGCAAGTGTGCTACCCACCAAAACACGAGGCCGTGAAATAAGATAATAAGCATGAGAAAACATACTTAATTTTTATAAATTCAAATACATATATTTTATAGTTTTTACATTTTATCAGTCATAACGTTTTTCATGGCTCAATAAAGCCGAATCTTCAGCGTGATTACATAAATATTGAATAAAATCTAAAAGCTTTTAAGATACTATTTAATTTAAAAATAAATTCAAATTTAAAAACCGGCCACGGCGGAGCAGTCCGAGTACCCAGAGAGCGCGCGATAAGCTGCCAACTTCACAATTTCAATTCGTAATAGCATTAACGTCTGAAACTTCATGCAGGGAGGCGATTGTCTATGCCTGCACCGGGGGGCGGGAACTTTACGGCCAGGGGGCGAGGGGGATGAGAGACAAAGGGCTGGACCGGAGCACAAAGTCCGCCCCCGACGACGCTATCTCTCTGGGGTGGTCGGGAATTAGAACTGCTGAGAAGCGCAGAGTGTCCGAGAGGGACAATTGTTGCTGCCGGAGTTTGGCGGTAAGCCTGATGAAAGAATAATACTCTCTTCTTTATTATCAAGACCAGCGGACTTTATTATTTTTATTTATTCAAAAGCATTTTCACCTGGAAAAATATGGATATGTCACTGCGTTTGATTATATTTTTACATCCCTGCATGTACCATCTACCTAAGTGAAAGCCTGTTGTGGTCCATCGCATTAATGAAATATTTAGAATAAACGGCAGAGTAATGAGTGAAATGGTATTAGATTTTTACTAATACATGTAACGAGTGTGAACTGAGCCATATATATATGTACTAGACCAGAGTAGCAAAATAGGCTGAAATCTTCCGTTCATCATTGTTAACCAACTATGTGGAAAATTTAAAATGCGCTTTCAAAAAAAAAATTACGGATAAATCACGATTATATATAAATATATATATATACATTTCTTGGCAAGTAGTTTTTCACATAATATCATGGTAACAGTAAAATAATTGATTTTAAAATCCAATGTGATTGATTGAATATCTATAGTATATTTCGACTACCAAACTCTTCTTTGTATAAACATTGTCTATTTTTTTAAGTACCAGGGAAAACTGTGAGCAACTATAATGTGAAGATGCGTTGAAAGTTAAAAAAAATTAACCTGATGCATAGTAACGAAGAAACATAACAAAGTTGATTCTTCAAAAATAACACAATAACGAGTGAAGAAAATAAATTTGACATACCGCTTCCTTTTGTTTCCGTGTCTTCGTTTTCTATGCTTATTCCTTGTATTTTCTACATCTTCTGATGCGTCCTTAGTCGCCTTGGACTGTCCAGCCTCACCCGAACTCCCCAAAGAATTATGTCCTCTGATTGAACTTCCCCGATCAGCATCAACAACTCTCGGTGTCACCTCTTTGATCTTGTGAATATTTCCATTAGCATCGCCAGTGATTTCTCTGCTGTTACTCTGAATTTTCCCTCTCTTCTCTTCAAAGTCATCGTCTTTGACTTTAGTTTTTTCCACCTTGGGCTTAGTTATTCCCAGTATGGCGTCTGAGGTTAGTATGTTACTACTCGATATGTTAACGATGAGCACCCCTTCTTGCTCCAAGCTCTCCACGATCGGGGTGGGTTCCGAGGAGTTGGGAGGGCGCTCAGTGGCTCGCGGAGGCTCTGACGAGGGGCGGGGACTTATGTCGTTGTGCGCGTAGCTGTGCTTGTCAGGGTTACTCGGAGAGGGGTTGAGTTCTTGATTGACTTTCCCATTGACCACCCCTGTGATTGATTTGTGCTCAATGGTTTCCTGTCAAAACAAAAAAAAGAACATTCAACAAAAATAACCCAACGGATTTATACCTTGTGAAAAACCTGCAGTAAAATAATATTAATTTTTGATAAATCAATATTTCATTGATAATGATTAAGTACACATTTTCAAATATTAAAAAACGGTTAAAGAAACTCTCAGAAAAATATCATCGTGATTTGTGTGGGATTTGAACCCACATCCCCAAGCTTACATGGCCGGTGTATTACCAATTATATAATACAATATTTCATTGGCATAATAAGTATGTTGTTTCACTTTTAGGATATGATTGTTAAAAATTCTTGCCAAGTACCTAGTGATTCGTTGGTATAATTTTTCTGAGAGTTTCTTTAATCATTTTTCAATATTTGAAAAAATGTACTTAATCATTATCAATCAATAAAAAACCTGTATAGGCAAAATCGTACTTCCTGTGAGACGGTCTTCACAAAAATCTAACAATATTTCAGTTTTAATAATCAGATCACGAAATTTTTTAGAATATGTATACTTTCAACTAAAAAACAAAAAAAAAATAAGCAAGGTATTTATTACTAGTTTTTTTTTTATGATGTATCAGTACCTTGACTCCAAAGGTGGGGTCGTTGTATCTGTTCTTGGAGGTGTCCTCGGGCGGAGGCTGCTTGGTGCGCTTGCGGATGATGTCGGTGAGGCCCTCCTCCTCCACCTGCAGCCCCTCCAGCAGCACCTCGTGCTTGAGGCGCTCTGCCTCCTGCTGCAGGGACTTGTTGAGGCGCGCCGCATCCCAGGCCTGGTCGTGGCGCGCGTCCGGGACCGCGATGTCCCCCAGGAACGTGCCTGAAGGCAGACAAGGCAGACTTTTGAATTTCTACTTCTCAATTATTCAAAGTGCACACAAAGAGTTATTTCAATGGAAATACTGAAAGTCTGGTAATCTTTCTGAATAATACAGATTGCGACTGAGTACCAGGGCACCTGATAGGCGATCCTCTGACTGGCTAACCTCAATGTTTTTTAGTACAAAAATTACCTTTAAGAAATGTGAATTTGTACCGCAATTTGTTCTCCTTGTGTACGATGTGACAGTTTTGAGCTTTATAAAAAAATCCGGTTTGAATTGATTTTTGTACTAACCTTGTCTCCAAATATAAGATAAATATGTTATATTCAATGCGTATTATTATTGCATGCACTTTACAGTTATATTTACCGTATAAACTGCTTAGCTGCGAATAATGTTTTTTTAAAAATAACATTTGAATGAATATCTGTGTAGGACATTCATTATATGTATAAAAGGCATAAGAAACAGCAAACAAAAAATACAAATATCAAATTTGCGATATTAATATTCAATCCATAACTCTAGGATTTTATATCACATTAACAAAGCTGAGAAAACGATATTTTTTCAGAAGAACTCCAGGAGGTATAACATAGTTATCTGTATTTAATATGAGACTAATAACCTGTGGGAGAAGGTATAAAAATGATCTCTTTCTGGAGATTTCAGCTTGGCGTGGGAGAGGAACAATTCGGCAGCTCGTTATCGGAAATCTCCCAGATATATTGTTCACATTTATACTTGTTTATTGTTGGCAAGTCAGTTAGATACAGGGGAAGATATAGTGAAAGAACTTTATTGAACTGATTTCTCTCACAATATATATTGCGAATAAATCACTTGTAGATACCATCAACAGCTGTTTGAAAATCTTTGAATGATACCCAAGAAAATGCGTGAGGCGTTTGATATTTCGTTCATTTTTTAATCTCAGGAGACTACCTGGCCACCTGCCGATTTTCTATGTTTTCAAGATTTTTAAGATTCGCATTTATTATGATACATGGTTGTTTACAAAATGCACGTTATATATATCTGGGCATTTCTCAATAATCATAAGTTTGTTTGGTATTACAAGAAATATAGTTTTACTTCGGTGTTCAGACAGAGTAAAGTTGACAAGTCATGATGATTGATATCTATAGTTACGTAATAAGAAATAGCCAAGTAAAACCTCGAAAATAAATATCGACTCTTTTCATTTCGCCGATTCCAATAGAGCTCCTCTTTTTTTAAAAAATATTTTACGATGCATGCAAGCTGCAATTAAATCATAATTTATAAACACACGAGGGTCCCACATAATAATTTTTTTCTGAGCTTCATCTCGCTTTTACAGATGATAATCTCATTTTATCCCAAATGACAGAGACGATTTAATAAGACGGATAAATTTTTTTATTGAGTTGTTATATGTCCAACCGCTTAAATTTAAAAAGAGGTTTAAATACAAAAAAATATATATTTATCAATGGAATGATATTACTCATCATCCCATTCGCAGGATGCTAATGTCTTATTCCAAGACATTAGGCCGGGGCTTACTGGCTGGCAGGTCATCCCCGGATTATTGGCAGTTGGCTTGTAGCTGAACCTCCGGTGCACGGAGGCGGGGGATTAATATACCGACCGTATTGATCCTCAGATTAATTCCTCCCGTAATAATTGCTGCCGGAGAGTCAGACAAAAGAATCGCCTGTGACGTCACAGCCGCGTGATATGGCACAATTCATGGTGTTTATTTGTTTGGTAAAAAAAATCATTTCATTTTATAAAAAAAGACTGCAGTTACAACATGGTCTCTCTGATTAATAAACAAGAAACTAATAAGATCTAATAAACCCCAAAGTGTTATAATCTGACCCACGGGGTTGTCTGGAGTATAATTCGTGCAATCAAAGATTTAGGATTTGGATCAAAAGACTTTGTTTCATATTTACAGTAAAAAAAATTACATTTTTATTAATATCATTTATTGATGATTTGAAATGAAATATTTATTTTGTTGAAAAATGAAATAAATGCATATCAAATAACGACATCAGTTCGGTCAACAAAAGAATTGCTGCAAAAATGCAATAAACTTGATATTAAATTTTACGCAGAGTGCCAACGAAAATTTAATATTGCCGCAACTGCAGCATCACCACACCTGCTGATGCATGTTTATGAGGAGGGAAGCGAAACCGCTCCACGATAATAAGTTTAGGGGATATCCATTTGATGTCAAATATCTGCATATTATACAGCGCAGTGTATTGCGTGTAGTGATGGGGTCTTGTAGATCCTATTGACTATCGATTAGAAAAATTATACTAATAATATCGATCTTGTACTTATTTTTATATATATTTGGAACATTTGAAGTAAAAAGGTTTAAAATCTCTCAGTGAGCATTACAAGTAGAATATATTATTTATTAGTTTTTAGCTTAAAATATCATGATTCTGCATGCAATCGTGATTTATATATTTCTCCCTACGAATTAATAAATAAACTTTGATATAATATAAATAAATTTATATAAATATATAATTAGTCTTTTATCACTATCAGCTTCGCAGCGTCTATACTTACATACAAATCTATTAACAAGCTTATAATGAAATTTGTAAAGCTCACATCAATACTTAATAATATTATGAATCTGAAATCGATTATACTTTCGAGTCATTAGCTTGTTAAATTAATTAGGCGTTTCAATAGTAAGCCCAAGCATTACAAATAGTATTAAAATATAATTAAGGTCGCTTGAATTCCCTTGATAACCGCAGCTGCTTAAAGTTTCCTGTAGAGAGACGACGCAATTTAATAGACATAACTCTGATGCTGCAGACGAAAGACGACAGCTGTTCATCTAAAATTAGCAGTCACGTACAGTAAGCTCAAAATCTGAGCAAAAAGTTATATTGATTGAATGTAAAATAAACCACGAAAATCATGAACTTCTCTGAGTACACAGGAATAAAAAAATAATCGTTTACAAAATATCGTTCGACCTTTATAAAAGTGTATATATTTTTTGGTAAATACACAATTTACAAAAAATAGCTTTGGTGTGCAGAAAGCTTAAAACCTGAGTAATCAGTATTTTTTAATAAATTTATCATCAGCCCAATAAATTTTATTCAATACTTTTGTATAAAAGAATGTATACGTACGAGTATTTGTGGTAAATTTTAATAAATTCACTATCCAAAGATAACGTTATTATTTTATTGCTGTTTTGAGACAATAAATTTTATTTTCATATTATGATGCACAGAGCGCTCTCAAAATGACTTCACTTCAATTAAATCTTCGCACGCGTCGCAACGGACTCCGCACATTTGACAGGTGTTTCCGAGCAGTTTCGGTCATTCAATTATTCGCAAGCACGCTGTATTACGTGCCGAGAGGCGTTGTACGGCGATGTACAGTGTGAACGGCGCTCGGAAGTGCATTCGGATAACACGGCAGTTTAATGGACGCCGAATGCTGAACGTCCGCCGCCAGGTTATTGCGAACGAGCTCTGCAATGTTCAATCTACTGAATTAACGGCGCGATAAAAATGGGAGAGCTGCCATAAATTGATATGGATCTGAATAAATAGGAATCGCAGTAGTGATGGGCTGAACCGAATGATTTTAAAAATATAAAAATAAGACAATATTAACTCATTTCTAACTATGAATGTATGAAATTCAATATTTTTGACAGAGAGTACTTGGTGGAATTCCATTTTAATATTTTTGAGTAAAATACTTGAGTGATTTTCCACATGTTCGTTTTTATTTGTGATCGGTTTCGCCAACCTTTCACGTTGGCATTATCAAACAGAGTGATAATGCCAACGTGAAAGGTTGGCGAAACCGGTCACAAATAAAATCGAACATGTAGAAAATCACTCAAGTATTTTACTCAAAAATATTAACATATTTTATAATACATCGAAAATGATTAAAGAAAATGATCTTTGATCATTTTCGATGTGTGAAAAAAAATGTGCCTAATCATATTAATATTAATATATACCTGTATAGGTAAATGAATACGCACTTGATTGATGTTCAATTTACAAAATTGACATATAACTCTGAATATATCTATTATGCATTATTAAATAATATAGATTATTATTGGTGACTGGTTTCGCCAATCTTTCGCGTTGGCATTATCAAACAGAGTCACCAATAAAAATCTATATGTCGAAAAATCACTCAAGTATTTTACTTATTATTTAAAATGGAATTCCACCAAGTACTCTCTGTCAAAAATGTTGAATTTCCATTATTAATTATGCAATAAATTAGCTTAACTTTCACGAAAACAATAACGTATAAATAAAATTTTAATAGGTTTTTAGTATTTTTTGCCTTTCTTTTAATTTAACTGAAGTACAGAATACTATGCACTAAAGAATATTAGGCAAGGTGATCAAAATAAATATTTGCTAAGCCAAAATATATGGAGAACTTTTAAACATAATTAAATAAAACATTCAATGGATGCTTCAAAATATTAATCGTTTACTTATCAATGATGAAATTTTGTGGCAAACCGTTAAACGTGTATGATTACCACTTCTGAAGCGTTTAATAAAAATTTTACAGGTATCTTTCGATGGTGCTTGTTGAAAATATCGAATTTGAATACCACCCTTTTGTGAGGCTACAAACATTTCACTAAATTCTGATAGCCATTTATTATTTATGGACTGATAGTAACAAGCTCATGTAACTGCGAATTGGAATGGGATGGTATAAAAGGTTGGCAATGTAATACCAAATGTAATGTCACACGTCGAAAAATATCCGAATATAAATGAGTAAAACCGATTTTTATTATGTATTGATGTTTGAAAAGCCAAATTTTATGATGGAGAGTAGCATCTTTGTAATAATGCTCCAAAAGTTTATGGGGTGAGGCAAGTGGAAAGATAAAAGGTGGCTTTCGGCCAAGCAGCACCCTGGCCTCTTGACAGGATTATCAGCTTCCTGGGAGTAGTCATCTGAGAGGACAAGAGAGGACGGCGACACTTCTTGGTGAAGGTCAAGACTTATTTACGTAAAATCTAAGCGACACAAATGAAGACGTAGGAATATAGCAAATATTTTAAGTCTCAAACTTGCATCTTTGCATAGTGGAGAACTTTGAAATTTTATAAAGCTTATAACCTCCCTGATAATTTGGAAAGAAAAAAACTTGACGGATAAATTTCGTTTAGTTAAAAATAAATAATGGGAAGTGATAGGAAGTGTGGGTTAATTATTTATTCAATGCGTTTTTGCTTCTTTGAAATTACTTACTTTCTAACCCAGATCACTAAAAACATATCGATAGCACGAAAATTACATACGACTATGATATTGTGATGACTCTTAATAAACTAAAATAGCTCTTGAACGTCGAAATTGCTCAAGAATTATTGTAATATTCTAACCATTTCATTAAACCAATATAGGCGTGGATTATAACGAAACGTTGTGAATTAAAAAAAAATTGAATTAATAGCAATATAAAATTTATGCAGAATTTTAAATAGCGGTAATTTTAATTGATGGCAACCCTGCACTGTACAGATTGGCGGAAATTCGCCGGTAAATGGGCGAAGCTAACACGGTCCCAGAATGATTTGAATACTTCCCGTTGTCAAGAGAAAATCCGAATTTATTATTGAATATTGGCCAAATGGGGTTATCTCAGTATACATAAATCTATTTTTTATCCTATCATATTAAAAATAATTTTTCGACAGAAAAACATGTACAAAATTTATAATATCAGTTATTTTTATTTATATGTTTCGAAAGCTTACTTTCTAAAATATTTTTCTTCTGAAGAGATTAAATATGATAAAAAAAAGTTAATTAATATAGATTGCATTCAAAATATTTTAAATACAAAGTTTTAAACATAGCAAAAAAATTGAATTTACATTTTGAAATCGTATTTGCTAATAGCGTACGATTTGCTCGAAAATAATTTATATCAATTGGGTTTATATCCATTTTAAATATAACTTGAATATTTTATAAGCTGTATAATGTAGAACTGGTGAATGAAATACTATAAATTAATTAAATTTGTTTTATTTAAGTGCATGTAGTGCTTAAATGTATGCATGTTGTGTAAAGTGCAAAACTCACACGTTAATAATACACTTTGTAGTGAGTGGTTCTCATTAATTATGGAGTCATTAAATAACTGAGCAAATAGTCAATTATATCTAAATTGGAAATGTCCTAAAATATTTGTACATTTTCTCTTTAATTTTACGCTTACCCGGGTTCATCCTTTTCTCCAAGAACTTCAAAGTTAAATACGCTTTTGCATATGCAAACAAATTACATGAAATATCAATCAAAAATGACTAAGCTGCCTTCACCAATTATCTCACCAATTGCATCATTTTTTTTCCATACATAAAAAAACATAAATGTTTCTCAAACTACCTCCTTCCAATGCTCTTTTTTCCTTCAATTTTTCCCTGGACAATCAGCTGTAGGACGCTATATGCGGAATTTGCGCCAGTGTGAATTGGTGAGACAGGCTCAGGATAGAGATATGTTCGATGAAATGGTCACCAACTTCTATGAGGAGAGGCATCAGACGAAAAAGATATTTACAAATGTAAAAAAAAAAAATTGTTTAAGACACTAATACATTTTTTAGTAATACATAAAATTACTTGTGAAATTTACAAATTCAATATAAGCACAAAAGTCTTGAAGAAAGTATGAATAAAGAAGAGGACAGTAGTAGTTTCTTAGAAAAATAGGTTTTTACGGAGATATTCCAG
Source organism: Atopsyche davidsoni (assembly GCA_022113835.1). Taxonomy (NCBI): domain Eukaryota; kingdom Metazoa; phylum Arthropoda; class Insecta; order Trichoptera; family Hydrobiosidae; genus Atopsyche; species Atopsyche davidsoni. Next base: position 6,834,481 of record JAILWY010000021.1, read on the forward strand.
GTAAGTTAAATACGTAAAAGGCATGCAACCAACGTAAAACGTACAATGCTTTATTTACACGATTCAAAACACAGTATCGCTCGAAGGCGCAGCCAAGCCCAGCTCCACGGCACTTAACTGGTCGTTAAAGACTTGTATAGGCACGTACGGCCGCCGGATAGCAAGAGCTGGTGAAGGAGTGGAGAGTGGAGAGTAGAGAGTGGAGAGTAGAGAGTGGAGAGTGGAGAGTGGAGGAGGTGCACTGGATCCTTATTCCGGTGGATCGAGATGGATTGATACTTCGGCACGCACGGCCGCCGCCCGTGACTCGCATAGCGGGATGGGCGCAATTAATATTCTACAAGTTATCGACTGGAAGGTTATGCAATATTGAAATATGACGAGGGTTTTCAAACTCTGCGATATTAAAAATACTTGCGTTGTGATTAAACGTGACAGATTTTAAATTATTGAAAAAATTTCGAGCTTTTTTCACGCACGCGCGTGAAACTGACTGAGAGCCAAGAAAAACATTAAGATCAAAAATATATTATTTTATTCAAATCTGCACAATACTTTGATTTAAAATGAATAACCTGTTTTCAGCTTCACAGAAATATTAGCAAAATTATTAAAACTATCGAATCTGATATTTAATTCAGTGATGGTTTAAATGTTATACTTATTTTTTATATGCAATAAAAAAGACATTATGAATAAATAATACCGAAGTAAGCTAAGTTAACTATTCAACAAAAAGGTTTTTTTAACGCGTATTCAAATTTGAATCAAAGATTAATAAATTTAATCTGTAAAATTGGTAGTATGTTTACTTAAATACTCACTAGAATCTAACATAAAACGCGAAGAGAATATAAATAGGTTAATTTATACAATGCAACTGCAATTTATGGTTATAGCACACAAAAAACATCATCTTATTTTCTAAACTATCTTACTTAATGAATATTTGAACTTAATAAACCCATATTTTATTATATGTCTATCGTTTTATTGTTATTTGATAAAACTTAGGACATATTTTTTTAAATATCTTAGATTATGTCTAAAAAATAAGAATATTTGAAAATAATGTCATAAAAATAAAATAAAATATTATTTTCATAAATATCATTTTTTATTTGAATGTAAATTTTGAAGAATATTGCCACAACCTCAATTCGTATCAATTGCACCAAAATGCCAGCGAGGTTAAATCAATAATTTGATTACAATTGAGGATTGAGATGAATGACAACTAAAGCCAGCCAAAAAGGCATTACTCACGAATTTTCAGGCTCGATAGATTTATTATTTTTGGGGGCTGGGAGCCACTGAAGATGGGAAGGACCGACCAAAGCCTTCATCCCAAAAGGTAAAAAGATCCACATAGGGATTTAACTCTTTACAAATAACATATCTCGTTTTGAATTTCAGGCCTCAATATTATTAAAGCGAATGTTTCTGACCACGACGGCGTGGGATTGTCTAAAATAAGAAGTTCTAGATACTTCAACAAATAAATAAAATAATAAATGCTTTAGAGATTTACTATACTACAAACTAGGATCTCGCTGAAAAAAATGAAAACAAACGGGAGGCATCTAAGCTCAGATAATCTGAGAACAAAAAAAATAGTAACATTATTTTTTCAAGGTAATAAATAAATTTCCTTAAGAAAATATTATGCTACATTTAAAATTACAACTATGAATGTGTCCAATTGAGACGACTCCGGCATTTGCCTTATATAAAAAAATATGCATGAGAAGGCTTGTTTAAAACTTTTTTCTTTTCTGTATATATAAGCTTATTATAAAAAAATATATATTACACCACACACGTTTGAGCCTGGAACTGAAGTCAAGCTTGCAATTTATTAAACTACGAGGCGGCTTTTTTTAATCATAGCAAACTTGTAAAAACGCTGGGTTCAGAAGTAAGTGTACATTCAGAAAGGCTGATAAGATTGTAAAATTAAAAAAAACTTTAAAGCGTGCTTCCGAGTATTTGTGGTAGGTATTCTATATGCCATGTCGATCTGGGTTTGAGAGTAGTTCAAGAATGCTTCATACATTAATAAAAAATATTCTAATACAAGTCAAATGGAAAAACCATTGAGTTGAAAACGCCAGTCAATATGAAGGGAAATTAGTCAAGCGTAAGCAGAAAGAGGCAAACCGGGATGCCGGGGATGTAGAGGGATCCGGAGAATCTCTAACTTTAATAGCAGCTTTCCTAATCGTATTGATCAAGTCTAGTAGAAATGCTTTAAATATTTCATATTATCATTTTATATAAGTGATAATCTAATACAAAGTTAATTTTATACTTTGTGGCTCGCGGAATTAGTTTATCTTGTATGATTTGTATGCTAGATATTACTTTCCCAAATCATATACCCACCTATTGAACATTAAGCCAACATGACTATAGAATTTAATATTATGTTGGGTAAAATATTTAGCCACAGAATTTTCAACCAATAAATTGTTTTCACACGATTTTTTTAGCTGAAAAATAGAATCGAAGAATTCTACGGTTAGACTGATGTAAATATTTTATCGCGTATAGATCAAAATGCAGTAAACATGGCCTTCGCAATGTATACGGTATACTGAAGCAGGGTAAAAACCCTCGTCAGTAAGAGTTTTTACTAAAATATATACCATATGTTTACAGGGGCTGATTTCGGAATGAAACCCTAATGGGAATATATGTCACATGGGAATAAGAGCGCGCAGTAATGCAAGAAATTGTGTATTTTGATAAATAAATGCCGAATGAGAATTTCGAATTAGAAAAAAAAATGTTACTTGTTACAAAAAATATTTATGACCATATTCTGAAAAGTTGATCGATGAAAACATTAATTGATTCGCTGTAAGTTACAAATTGAATAACTTGTTTTTTTTGATAAGCTTATGAAATAAAATTTAAATTATTTGATATTTATAAAGTGATACATTATTTTCATCAATGAACTCGCTTTTAGCTAGTATGTATTGATTTTTCAGCATAAAAAAGTCAGTTATTTAATCAATATTAAAAAAAATATAATAAAGATTCCACATAGAATTTCTGTTAGTGTATTCCTCCTCACTACACAGAAAAAAAAAACTGACTTAGATTCATCAAACATGAATCTCAACAATCAAATAACGTGGTTTGTGTGTCTGTATAAAAACTGTCCCTAATAAAAACGGAGACAAAACATTGTCGAATGTTTCAGGAAAGTCAGTCAGGGGTAGAGGAGGCTAACGTGGGAGATTTTAAGTTCCTAGAATAGCCTTCTGTGCGTCAGCAGAGCCCTCGTACTTCCCTAACTGCATTGATCGGTGAAACTATCTCTTTTCAACTTCAAAATTATTTATTTTAGCTATATATAACATTATATATTCAGCCAATTTTTGTAACCATATTATAAGTTGAAATTCAACAAAATATAAATCGCGTTGCCTGTAAATGCTGAATTTAGAAATGTACACCAAAAAGGTTAAAATTAGTTTATTAGTCGAAATTTTTTTTTTTATAATATAATTTATATATGAATAGAAATAAGTAAATACTTAAAATCCATCTAGCACTCAACACATTCGTCTCAAATCTCATTCCCCAACATCTAAGATAACTTGTTTTTCACACTAGCCGCACTGTGGAGTAACAGACTCTTGAAGTAACTAGTTCGTTCTAGAGCAGAGTGTGAGGGAGCAGCGGCGGGGGTGAGTAGACATTCATATTCCCCTATCGAGCCTCCGGGGCTAGGTAAAGAGTTTATCGGGTGGCGGGTACTTGGCGCCCCGTTTGTCTTTGAAGCCCAGTTTGACCCCCTCTCGAGTTCTGCTTGGTCTTGTAAAGTGTAGGCTTCGTCGCGGGAGGGAAGCGGCTATTGTTGGTTCGAGTGGAAGCAAATTTTTGTAGGGCGTCTTATCGGATGGATTTTTAATTCAAAACCCAAAAGTTTGCTTCTTAGGTCACCTCATTCTATCTATTGGTTATACCGCTTGTTTTTTAAGAAACAGATTTTTTATCTTATCATTGGGATTTGAGCTCAAAGTTTTTGACTGTTTGGCCCTCTATTCGATCAAAATAAGATTACTGATAACTGTTTTCCAACATTTGTTATTTCTCTAATTTCATTAAAATGACTTAATTTTAGACGTTGTTTGCTTTGTTTAAACTACACCTCTTTGTTAGTTCTGACTTAAATAATCAGAAAGATATTAAATTCAACAACAAATAATTTTATGCTCACATTCAATTCCAGGGTTTCGTAAAGTAACAAAAAATTAAAAGCACGAAGCGAACAGAATCGTTTTCAGAGCACGCGAAAAAGACGATTCGCCGATGTTCTCAGTTTTTTAGTTTCATTTTGTTCCAGAGTTTCTACAGTGATACATTTTTATGCCTTTTTTTATATGCTGTAAATGGAAATCACTCCGTCTGGTCCCCGGAGGCCGCGTATCCAAAGATTGCCTAGAAATTTATCTTTTCACGCATTCGGATTTATCTGCCGCTAGTGTTAACTGCCGCAAAAATATTTTACATAAGTAATTTTCAATTTAATCGGAAATAAAGTCGCTTCTGACTTGAATTTTATTTTTAAATTTTTGAACAAATCTCTATTTCGACAATTTTTAAATAAGTGTTAAAGATGGGCTATTTGTTAAAAGGTAGTGTAAAATGAGATATGTATGATAATAGCTAAATAAAAAATATATATTTCAATTCTAACAGTATAAAACAATGCACAGAATTTAATTTTATGCATATAAAGCTTTGAAATCTCAAATAAGTAGTTGGATTTTCTCTACCAAACACTAAAAAACCACTTTGTAGCACAGAACAAAGATCATATTGAGTTGCTTTAATAAATGGAATTTTATAGAATTGTACAGAAATAAATGATTTTATTAAGTGAATATAATTACTTCAAGTATCTCCTTGTCTCCTCAGTCTTATTTTTCGGGAGTTTTTAAATACCGCGTAGACATATATTTTTTCAGAATCTCTTATATAAAATTCTTCAAAAAGAACAGTAGATAAAGAAAATTTTCACAGACTCAAAAGTATTTAAACTTTAGCTGAATTTTGAACATGTAGTCAAAGTAGGACACCATTAATTTAAATATTCCCTTCAATTCTGCCCGGACTGAAAGTTGTAGAACCTAGAAGGCAGCGGCCAAAGGCTGCAGGAGGCCGGGGCGGGATTGAAAGCTTCTTGTGTTTTACTTCTAAAGAGAGCGAATGAAAAAGCTCAAGCTACCGAGATTCCCCCGTCTTTGGAAAAACACGGGATGTTGTATTGTGATTTTAAGGTTTACAGTTTTTGGAATGATAATATAAATACTACGTGATAAGAATAACGCATAAAAATATAAACTTTTGTTTCATGATGTATGATTGAAAAGTGCTGATATAAAAACTGATCGCAATATTACGCACAGCTTCTTAGTGATGAAAAAAATGAAACGGTACAAAAATATCTTATGGTTTTCACTATTTTCTGCAGCTTCAAAATAAAAATTTGATCAACTTCATGTAATCTTTGTAACAAAATATAAAAACTCTAGTACTATAATTAACAAATAAATAAATGTTTATTTATGCTTTTATAATTTATTTAATAAAAGTTTTAACAACGCAAAAATATTATTCATCCGTAAATGTAATATTGTTAATAATATATATCTTTTCTAAAATTAAGATGATATTCCGGTTTCAGAGTAAAAAAGGGGTAGTTTTCAGTGCAAAAAATAACTAAGCTCACTCTGTACCTGGAATAGTCTAAGAGACGAAAACCAAGAGTGACTTTTTAGAGTCTTTGTCTACAGGCCGAGGTCTCTCCACACAGAACATCTTTCAGCCTCGTCATGTAACAAACGAGAACTACTTCGAAATATATACATAGTAAATAAGGCCCGTGCCGGCTGATTATCTTGGTTTCTGCTGAAATTTTACTAGAAATACAATACGGGTTAAACCAACAACACCCCGATGAGGTGGACAATTGAATCACATATGCATGACAAGAAAAATTATCAAAACTAAAGCAACTTAGGTTGTTTAAAAAAATAAAAAAATAAAATATGATGCAATAAAAAAAAAATTAAGTTTTGAGTTACCATGCTTATGTCATATAAAGGTTTTTTATTCGTAAGAAAAACGGATTGTTTAAATATTTATAGGCTTTTCATTTTGAAGCTCGTAAAAATAGTATATGTTGAATAGACTATAAATATATCAAGTCTTTTAGTACATTTTAAATTACGTATTTTACATATGAAAAAACACAATACTTTTAATATAAATGTATTTTATAAAAATAGCAGCATTTATGATATGATTTTTGTTTTATCGTTTAACTACAAATATACTCGTATTATATTGTATATTGTCATTACATTTTCGGTAAAACTAAAGTTTAAAGCATAGCTAAGTTCTAGCATAATGTGCTTTTAATCAATTCAAATTTATAAATTGTAAAAGTCAGTTTACCCGCAATGCATTCAATGCTCTGAATCCCAAATGGAACTCGTCACCGAGGCGGCCGCAGACTAATTACTCCCGCATAATAAATAGTCTTTCCGTTCAAAATATTTTGATTTTCTTTCGATCGATTTGTGTAATAATTGATGCAATTAAAATCAAAGGCTTCGAGAAAATTGCCAATTCTAAATTCACGGTAAATTTTGCTCAATAATGTGTTTTCACATCGAAATACTTTATTTAAAGTACAATACTTCTTTTTCATGTTGAGCAAATTTAAAATGTTACAAATGTGTTAAAATAACCAATATATATATTCACAATCTATTTAGTTATTAACATAAACTGAATATTTTTTACTAGTTTTATAAACAATAAAAATAAAACACCTTCATTAAATCATAGACTTCTAAATATCAAACATGTGAAATATACTTCTGCATTTGTCTTAACACCATAATATAAATTATTTTTATTAAATGCATCTCTAAGAGCAGGAGATATCAAGCTAAACAAGGTTTTAATAAACAACGCGTATTTGTAACAGAAGAATGCCTTTAGTTTTAGATTCTTCTCAACATTGCTTATTTGACTTTTTGTGAGCACGAAAACGAAGAGGTTTTCAAATGAAAAAATAATTCACTGAATACGCAGATGTATTAAAATTTAAACCTTATTTGATGATAGAATAATTAAATAAAAATTCAAACTACTGTCACCAAAGTCAACAGTGACGTCACGAGTCAAGGTATTTTCTGACGATCACGGCGGTGGTTGTCGAAACATACTCGAGGAGCTTTTTTTTGTGCGCTATGGTAACCACGAATTTAATGAAATTTACGAATATGATGATTTGAATATGATCTTGTGTTAAATTTTCTTAAATCGAGTGTACCAGTTACTGGTCAGTTTGTAGGTTGTATGCAAGAGTATGCACGTCGAGCGCATTCTACTGTATATAACGTTGCCACTGGAGTTCACCGATAATTACTTTAGTCAACAGCAGTGAGGTCGCTCCGTGCTGCCCCGCAGGCTCTGCTAAATCACCGCTGGTCATTTCAAAGCCTTCCGGTTAGTTCAATTATTGATCCAACTGTCGGAAACATTAAGTTCGTGATATACTATTCAGATGAACTTAGCTAAGCCTTCTGCACCCAGTGGTGCAAGGCGTGAGTTCAAAATCAATGAAAGCTTTAAAAGCATATATATATATATATATATATATATAATATAATTGTTATTTGAAATATTAAAATAAAATTTTATAAAGTACTATATGTCGTGAATTTTGATTTTATTAAATTGTTATATTTTTTAGAGCACAAAGGTCTTTACGAGAAACTTAACTCGTTTCTAATTAATTTTTGGAACTTTCTGCTTGTTTTCGCTGTTATTAAATTAAATATTTATTGAATAAAATTTATTTAGCGGTAGATGTTAAAAAATAGAATTTATCAAAACTCATAATTGATTTAAATTTAAATGTAAGCAAGCGTTTCATTGATATTGAATGTACAACCGAAAATTTATTAATTAAATAAAATTATACAATTGAATTTAAAGTTTTTGAGTTTTTTCAACATAATTTCAATTTCCATAAAGAATATATGGTACTGCGAAAATAGTTATTTAAATGTTTTATTTGTATCGATAGTTTTTTTTTGATATATAAGTAAATATATAAAAAATACCTTAAACTGAAAGATGCTTTTATTCGTACTTGTCAGCAGGCTTACCTGAAACAAAAGGTAAAATTAAATTTTTATCTCTGACTCCAAAAAAATACCATTTTTTACGAAAAAAGAAGCTGTTGTTACTTTGAAGATATTTATATCGAATCAATCTATATATTTAACTTTTAATGAACGAAATGATTTTAGTTTTTAGTTTAGTTTTGTTGAAAAGTAAAACTCAATTATTAATTATTAAATTCAATATTTTTGACAGAATGTCCTTAGTGATATTCCATTATAATATTTTTATTAAAAATAAATGTTTGATGTTCTACTTTTATTTATTTACGGAATTTGTTTCGACAATATGCTAGGTTGACATTTTCAAGCAGAGACACTTCTTTATTTTGTTTGACTGTGCTTGATATTGTCAACCTAGTATGTTGGCGAAACTAGTCAATAAATAAAATAAAATAATAAATAAAATGCTGAATATTTTTTTTTTATATAGCAATTTTGTCGTATTTAATGAGTCACGTGCTTTATAATGAAGGCAATTCAAGTCGAAACTCGTACGGTAGGTTCTTTAAAGCACGCAGAAATTAACTTTGTAATATCACGCAAATGAGATACTTTTTAATTGACGCTAAAGTCAGAAGCGAGTTTAACACTCCTCATTCATTAAAAGAAATTCAAGAGCACGACTGGCTCGACGTTTTTCTGACGAAGGACATGTACCTTCAACAAGGTTTTATATGTAGCCTGAAAAAATATTTATATTACACGTGCGAGCGAAAATTGTACCCGGATATGAGTGCAGTGTGCTCAAAGGGTGGTATATAAAAAAAGGTTTTTAATTAAAAAAATCACTTTAAACATAAACTGAAACTCAAAATTCTATTTGTATTTTTATATGCAAAACATGCACTTGGGTCTTATTTAAATTATTATACTTATTTTTCAATCTATAATAACTTTTTCTAACATAATCAATCATCTGCATGGTTATATACCATATCGTGATTTGGTGTTGAGTACACTTGGTTTCATAAGATGAGTTCTCGTGTTTGTATTTTTTTGAGTTCTCCAAGTCTCCGGAATACGTTCTGATATATTTTTTCATCGATTTTGTCGTACAACAAGAAAATAAACATTCAAAAGATAATGAACCGCATTCAAACGTACTTGTTACTGATAACTCCGAACTACCTGTTATCCTGCTTAAGTCTTATTTGCCTTAATATATTGTACTGTAGTATAAAGATTCCCCGATCATACAATCTGATATTAGATGCCCCAGTCACGGATTAAGCATTAAACATGCAATAATAATTATATTTTACAACTCACATACTTTTAAATGAATATTTAATAAACAGAAACAGTTAGAATTTGTCAATTTTTTACTACAAAGTTTTTGCTTAAGAGCCATTACAACTTTATTTTCTGATGTAAGTAACGGAATATAATCAAACTTAAAAGAAAATCTTTTTTTACTCCCAGAACTGTAAGTGAGGCAGCGAATGCTTATTGTTTGATAAAACTTTTGATTAATGTCAGGAGTTGGAGGATGGATCGAATAATAAACCAAAGTGAGATTCACATAAAAACTTCTGCGAAAACCTCATCTCTCCGAAGAATTCCTCTACCGCATTCTTGCTTTACCTACTGTTGTAAACATACTTGTTCGGATTTAGAGAATGTCGTTTGTCGAATAGACGTTCCTTTTAACTTTTTTCCCACAACTTATAGATTCTATCGAGTACAAAGGATTTTTTCAAAGCACTGTGTATTTACACAAAAAAAAAAAATATAAACGAATATTTTCTTAAAATGCAGTTGCTTATAGTTTGTTATATAAATGAATGATCATAAAAATCTTTTCTCAAAACAAAACGCGTGTCATAAAAATGTTTAAGCGTGTTAAATTTTCTGAAAACAGTTGCATTTGATGTGTAAGTAATAAAAATGTATAATTTATTTACAATTGAGTATATCAATGATTTCCTTGTTCATCCATATCGTATTTGTGTTAGATAAAATTTCATTCAATTGTATGTACATAGTTTTTTATAGAGCACATGTGGGATTTGAGGTAACATATTTTGTTCCTTTCAAAAATATTCTCACATCTGTTTTTGTTTTGTATCGATTTCAAAGATAACGGTTATAATTTTTGCAAGTCGTACTGGACGAATGAATGTCTAAAGTCAACAGGTTTTGATAACCAAGAGTGTGGGTTCAAATACCCTTCTTTCTTATTTTAAGAATAATATGTATATAAAAATCCCCTTAAGAGCCGTGATAGCAAATTCGAGTTTTTTGACCATTTAAATAATTTAATTGTCACTTTATTTTTCTATGTTGAAAGTTGATTTTTGTACAGAGTATTGAGAAAACTATAAATTATATTTATCTATTTTTTATTATTTAATTAACGTTCATTTTCAGGGTAAAATAAAATCTTGAAGATGTTGAAAAATTGGATAAAATGACGACTTTCAAAACCAAAGTTTGTTAAGTATATATATTTTTTAAATTTTCAAACTAATCCCAACAGAAGGGTTTATAATTAATCTTTTAATTCCAATTGAAAAAAAGAGTTATAAATGTTTAGGATTCTTGGAACAGGAACATCGCAAAACTCCAATCCCGAAATCGAAATCGAAGATCGAAATCGGAAAAACATATATTTATCATATTAAAAGTAAATTATAAGAAATAATAAAAAGGTAGTAGAAAAAAAGATGTATCTAACTTTCTGCATTAAAATTTTTTTGATTGGTGCAGTCGATTTTTCGCAATAGGTACAAGCAAATGGTCATAAAACTCGAATTTGCTATCACGGCTCTTAAAGCATATCGTTATAAAATAGTTTTATATTTTAATTATCTTTACGGCTATATTCCTCTGTAAAAGTCAGCGTCATCAGATCCATCGCCTGCAAAGCTTGTAAAAACGTAAAAACTGTTAGAAAGTCGCTATTCAAGTAGGTAATTCATTTTCCTTATAAATCTTTGATAAATTATGAAAAATGACAAGAATTATAATCAATGTCTCTCCCCCTCAGCCTCCGTATATTATGCGCAGTTAAATATACTTTAAAGGTGTTGAATAACCAACACGTCGATCGCTCTCGCGTACATTAATTACGATAGACTGTCACATTCTATATATCAGATTTTGCGAAAATTTATCGAAGTCATTAAAACTTCCACAGTTTATATTCCATACGTCGAGTTGATATTAAATCAGGGATAGAAATCACAGCGCTTAATTGTATTATTTTAGAAATGTCAGGTATAAAACTCAATTTATATATATTCGATTCCAATATTATTAATCACTTCTTATTTACATTTACTCTATAGTAAAACTATTGTTTACACGATATTTAACATAAATTTAGTAAATCTTTTAAAATGTTTGTCCTAAAGTCATTGAATGGTATATAAATAATCAAAAAACATTAATTATTTTTTTAAAGCTTTTAGTATTATACTGTTTTTTTTTAATGAAGGCAGGTACATGGCATTTTTTAAAATTTATTGTTCTCAAAATGCTTGCGACCATTCCTTTGTTCACCAGATATCAATTAATAACCGTCAAAAAAACGTTTTGACCAAGTCAATTAATTTTCAGGTTCTCTTATTTTGCCTCAAAATTAAACGATTTTCCTAAAAAATTAAAGACCTTTACTCACATTGGCTAAAACAATTCAACAAGTACTTTAACAACCATTAAGAGGACTTTGCAAGTTAATTATGATGCTTTTTTCGTTTTTATTTGTGCTTTGAGTTATTGTTTTTTTTTTCATTTAATTACAATTCATTTTATGATTTTTATAAGTTTCAATATATTTTTACAACAGTATTAAACGTCCAAAATTATTTTTTTTCTGGAATTACAACGTAGTTTATATTTCGACTTATTTTTGACTTACAATAAAAATAAATACAAGTATGCAGAATATATAACGTCATGAATGCAAAATTATGACGTCATTTATTCATAGTTTAGAAAATGACTCAATAACACGGATTCTATTTATTTGCATATGCGGGTTCTATAAAACTTCTACTGGGTATTATAGTTAAGATAAGTAAGCTTAAGGACCTTTTCGATTGAAAAGCAACCACATAGCAACTAAATAAGCATCGTTTTTACAGTTAATAAAATATTCAAAGATATTTGATAAACATGTTTTTTGTAAAAAAACCTTTAGGTTGCTGGTTTTTAAATATGCTGATTTAAAATTGAACGGTAAAATATCAGCAAAACACGATCTTTAAAAGACGGATCGGAGAGAGGTAGGGGGTAGGTTTGTTTTGACCAGGGCGGTAAATCACCGCACAATGGCTGCGAGTCTGGCTCCGCTAATATTGTTAGGGGATGATGGAATGGCAGCGGGTGAAAGGGCGTAGTGATCGCCCGAGTATCTGATATGGTTTTTATAAGAATGCCTTGCTGTGCGCGGCGGACACCTTGAAAGGGGAAACTTTTATTAAAATCGAAAAATAATTAATTAATTTATTTCGAAAAAGTCTAAAATGTATGATGCACTTTGTTTTAAAATTTATTTTTGTTTAATAATTTTATATTCCATATTTGTGAGCAACCAGTCTATTATGGTGTGGGTATGCACCAATGTTTAAAATAAATTTATTGGATATATTTAATAATAATTACTAAAGCAAATCATACGCTTTTCAAAACACTAAATCGGAATAAACGAATACCTTATATTTAAGGAATTTACACTTAAATTAAAAAAATAAAAATTTCGTGCCTACGTTTTGAGCATTTATTTTTTTAAGTATAGACTAAAAGACTAAAAAATCATTAATTTATTACTCAAAAACGATTTAAATTGGTAATGAGTGTAGGTACAACACAAATAACATACAGCTTTCTTTTTACTGTGGTCAAAAATAAACAAAAATATGGTCTATAGGGGTGAGTGAAATCCGTAGAATACTTTTTAAACCAGGTACATTAAAAACATCGAGTTATGACTTTATAGTTTCATGAAACCTGTGGAATGATTCCAAGGCGTAAAAATTGTAAAACTAACTCGTGAAACATTGATTATTTATTTAATTGATACACAAAGGAGAAATTCTGAAGCGAGAACATTTGTATTGAAATATTTTGCGTACGTATGGCGATGTTTTTTGCGTCAAATTATTTTGTAATATTGATTTTTTATTCCGGAGGGTCCACGCCCGCGGCTGGCATGGAGCAGGGGAGGAGTCCTACATGATTTGTGAAAGGAATATTAATTATTCTCATACTCTGCAGCTTCCTCATCAGAGAATGCGCCCTTGGCAGTGTGCACTCGGCCAGGGACGGTAAAATGATTTTTACCGAAAAACATCCCATACAATAAAAAGTGCCCTTCACATTTCAATTTATCTCAGGCCTTATTCTGAGAAGTAAATGTTTTTCTACGATTTTATTTGAGCACGACTGAAATCGTACATACATACATAAATAAACAATAAATAGTACATGCAAATATTTATATATAATTATAAAAGCAGTTATAGGGAAATCCGATAAATCTTTTTGAAGCACTAACCAATCGATTTTCTGTGTTTATTTAGTGAATGAATTTTGATTTATAATTTAATCCAGTTATAATTTAATAAATAAAGATTTTCCTACATGTTATATTTATTTACATATAATCCTAATTGTTTCATTATTGTAAGAAGACACAAGCATTTATATAACTTTATTGTAAAAAAACTGTGTTAAAAAAAAATAAAAGCAGTTAATTGTACATTTTGATTTCATGATCTTATGGTGTTATAAAGTAAAATTTAGTTGGCGCAGGAGGTTTCCTTCCCAAAACGCTGACTTGCCACCACTACGTGTGAAAGATTATTCAGCCATTTTGAATGCTAATTTAATAAGATAATGACCGCAAGGATACACCCTTATCCCGAAAGTCCCTAAATTTGGCCGCGTACAAGAATGTTCGATTAATCAAGAATATTAGGCACACGCATTATCTGATGACTGAAGAGATTTTGAATTAATTTTACTAAAGGCCCACCCTGTGACATAGATTATGCTAAAATTTAGCGATGTCATGAAATAATGGGGTTGAATATTAAAAAAAAAATTATAATTTTATGTACATATATATTGTGTTTATATATGCTTTGCTCTTATATATTTTACAATTTTTAAAAATCAGTTGTGAACTTATCGACCAAATACAATTCTTCTGTTTTTTCAACTAGAAGCTTATGTTGTTAAAAACATAAATATTTAACAATTTTGAAAAGGCGCAGCAATATCTGTTAATTATTGATGATGATTTTTTAATTACAAAAAGTTATTCGACCGTAATGAATATTTCTCGTTTAGTTTGTGATATGAATTTTGATAAAGTGAAATTTCAGCATATTTGGAATTTTCGGGATCATGTAAGTTTAACGTTGCATTATTCGAAGTTAACTGAAATTCAAGTGAATTTGCATGAGAAAAGCACAATCAGGGATTTTTTTCGTAAAGACAAATACAACTTTATACTAAAGGGCAGACTATTATTTAAATATTTATTTTGATTCAATAATCTAAAAATAGTTAATACGCTCAACGAAGAATAAAATGATGTGTTCATTTTGAGTGGTAATATATTTTGTAGTACCCTAAAAATAATACGTAAAATCTAAGATTTTATTACAACATTAGGAATATAAACATTTTTTGATTACAAGGGTTTCTTTATAAATTGATCGGATACATAAGAAATATAAAAATCAATTAATGAAATGCCATATTATTTCTAAAGTTTTTCACAATAAACTTTTAATTTTAGTATGAAAATATTTCTTCTAGACATTTATTAATGAAACACTCTAAAATGGGAAAACCATTGGTATTTCGAGTTAGCCAGATTTTTTTACTAAAAAAGTTTTTTTACACCCTAACAAGTTTTTTGAAAAACAATCAGAAGATTCAAAACAATGAAAATATTATAAAATGCTATCTATTATATATCTTATGGGATACAACTTTGTATGATGATGCAAAAACCAGATAATTCAATACATAAATCCTTTAAAAAATTAGGATGTTCCGTTTTTAGAACGAATGTGTCGTATGTGCAGTTCCTCGGAGTGACAGCCTTACAAGTTAACTTTACAGTTAAGTCACTGTGTCTGGAGCAGCTGCTCCTAAACTAACCGGTTAACGAGTTTACTTTAACCGTCTAAGAGCTCAACAGCCGTCTCAGGCAACATTACGTTTAAAAATACGACCAGCCAAGTCGGCTACAATCTAGTACAGTTCCTTGAACATGTGCATGATGCAAGAATTTTCTATTCATAAGAGTAAAACTGCAGAGTAAGTATATTTGAGAATAATTGGCCAAGTGTATTTTTTTTTAAATTAAAGGAAGAGAGTAAATAATTCTGGATGGAAATGATCAAGTTCTGCTTGATTTTTTGCCATGTATTTTAAGCATTGTTAATTGTGCGCATTTGAAAGAAGCGCTTTATGGCAACTAAAATTATGAAAACGGGAGCTAAATAATTCTCTCCAATTCACTAAAGCTTTGAGCCCCATTATCGATTAGTTCACAAATAAGATAAAAGTAAAGTTTACATCTCGAAACAATCTAAATTGAAAACTGATAATGTATCTCAGCGCCCCAACGACAATAGTTCACATGGGCTGTGTAATTATTTAGGCCCGATCTTGTGCAAATTGCTGGCGGAATTATTTCGTCGCTTAATCTGAAGTCGCGAAGCTCCAGCCGCTCAGTTATGATATCGCAAACTTAACAAACCAAACTTGTTAATAAACAAACTACACCCAGAACTACCGCGGCTCGTGATTGCCCTTTTGTTATGTGAAATGTTTAGCTACCTTGTCTTCGTAGACTGTTCTAGGACAACACTTGCTTATGTTAATTCAAGTCTTGCTCCACCAAACCGCTGACGTCCTGGGTGTATTGTAAAATTTAATTTTATTCTCTAAGGTCTCAATCGACTTGTTATATCATATAATTAATACAATATATTTAATCTCATTTAACTTCCTACTACTTTTTTTTTTCCTGTTTTACGACAATTTAAACCCAAACACTCCAACCTACAGAAATCAACTGTTGCTCTACGCAGACAAAGTTAAAGTTTAGGAAGTTTGAGAAAGTCTTTTTATGAGAATTAGAAATAATTAGATTTTTCAGTCACTTGACTCTACGTTTTATTTATATAACTATTGATATGTATCAATTCAAACAATGCTTTTGTATTAACTTTTATATGGTGATTTGGTTATTTTACGTGTATAAATGTTGCATGCCGCTATGCATTATGTTATATTTATTCAAATATTTGACATAGTATAAAAAAATGCAGTGTTTTATTTATTTTGAAACATTGTTTTAACATATCCAATACGTACAGTACAAATTGAATAAAACTTAATATTTATACGAAACGAAGAAAACGTATGAAACTTGTCTCTAACGCAGACTTACGTGCAGTCAGTGTTGGTCGGGTCTTATATAACATTTTATTTGCGGCGTAAAAAATGAAAACAAATTACTGCAAATGAGTTCCTAAACCTCATCAGGCGCAACAATGCTCGGCGGATTTCTCACAGAAAACATTAGCAAAAGTAAACAAAAACTTCGTTAACCCTCTCATTAGCAGTAGGGGAGAGCGGCGCGTGAAGCACCCCTAATCGCGGGGTGAGCCTCCTCGCCCCTGCCGCGAGCTTCTTGTCTGGCAGTAGACAGGCTTCTTGGCAAGCTTTATTTGTATTAACACTCGTAAATGTTCCAACTTGGAAACACTTTTCCTCGCTGGATCTTATACGGCAGGGCTATCAAACTTTTTACACGCTAGATGCTTTTTTTTTATAGAAAGACGCTGCGTCGCTATCGCCCAGTTCAAGTTTTAAGAGGATACACATTAATCTTCGAATAAACTGCTGCGATCTTTGTAGCGTTTTAGAAGTCGGTCCGAAAAACTATTATCTGAATAAACTTTTTTCGATAGATACACCATTTAAGCGAATAATAAATTTGGACTACAAATATTATGTTTACCCGTCAATTTTATTAGATTAGACCATCTCATAGTTTAATAGAAACATTTGATTCAAACATCCCAATTTTAGTGTTAAACTATTTTTTGCGTTTGAAAGTCCGGCGTATCGCGACCGACTGGTTAAGAGACCCAGTTTTACAGCAAAAATACTGAAACATTGTTTATTTTTAGGTTAAACGAAGTCTTTCAAGAGCTACTAACATTTTGTGGGTGTTTTTGCAGGTAACAGATGATAGATAAGTCATGGTTGTGACAACTGATAAAGAAGGTAATTTAATTTTCTTGATTTTACAGTGAATTCACTCACCAGTTTTTAATGAACCATGAACAGCATTTTTTACCAAAAGGTTGACAGATACCGATTTTAATTTATTAATTAATCGTTATACAATTTTTAATATTGACGTGAATTATTTTTCGTATAATAATTTGTTTATTTTTAACTTTTAAAAATTGGTTTAATATTCTCAGTAATGATAGTTTCATAAAAAAAATATGAATTTTAAAATTATTGTTTGAGTATAATAATGTTGGAAGTAACTTTTTTTATAAATTATAGCGATATTCGACTTGGAGTGGCAAGTTATTTCAAGAAAGTGGTATGCCAGACGTTCTATAGCGCAGTTACCGGTCTCCGACCACCTGGTAATGCGTTATGAAAGACTTTTCAGGTTACATCAGTTTTGGTAGGTTTTAAGGGATGAAGGGAGAGAGCCTGCATTGGAAGGGTGATGGACATGTGGTCTGAGTGAGAGCGAGAGGGAGTGTGGTCGAATAACCATTGGCGTATAAAAAAAACTTTTATTAAAAAAAATTCAATTTCATTATGAAAAGGATATTTTTGATTGACGCTTTATAATTAGTGCAACTTTTTGAGTTGAAAATGCTTATATTTTTTAAATTTCACATACAAATTTTAAGCCCACAAATAGCTTATTTTATAATACTATTAATATTTACAGATCATGTAAATTTAAAAAAATTATGTCTCGAGTATTCAGTTGAATTTTCTAACTCACATATTTTTGTATATTTTTTAATTTTATAAGTACCTATAAATAAAAAATTAATCTCAAAATAATTTTTGTTTTAAATATCAGTTTATAAATAGAGAGATTGCTGTATGCTGACCAGATAAGAAAAATGTTTCACCAATATTTCATACGCCAATGTTTCAATTCGCTGACAGAGTCAGGTCGTGGATGCGAAATATAATAAGCACACTTGTATTCTCTCACGCGCTCGCCTCCGCCCCTGGCCCGGGTAGGGTTACCATATGGCATGGGGTTCCAAATAAGGGGCTCTTTGTACCTTTCATCTATTTTAAAAAGCGCCTTTCTTTTTCGAAAAATACTCCCTAACTACCGTGAGCAGACCTCTGTTTTTTTTTTAAATTAATATTACTGTCTGTAGTTTATAAACCATACAAGTAGTAGACATAAATAAATAATTTTATAAATGTCTATTTACAGTGTTTTATTATAAAAAAACAAATTACGCAAGGCTAAACCATCAAATAACATTTTGAACCAATATGTGGTAAAATATAACAGCTATGCAATATCAGCTGAATATTAAGAATACGATTGATTATAAATATGTTTGTAAACCGAAAAAAGTTTTTACCAGCTGAAATGGCGTGGGATTTTTTAAAAATAAACCATGGATACCCTCAGTTCGGGAAAATGAATTAAATAAACGAGTATTTGAGATCGTGCCGTTTCCAAAGCAAGCTCTGTGATTTTTAATTGTCCGATATGTTTTACGGCCGCCCAAGTTTTAATGATTGCCTTACAAGTGAAATAATACCCTGCGTGAGGTTTAATCCGGATAAACGGTTGCTTTATTGCACACAGTTTAATCGGCTATTACAGAAAGAGATATATTATATTCAGGGTACAAATGGATTCCAATGTATAAAATTGATATTTTGGTACGTATTTGTGTTTTTAAGGGAAGAAGCACGTGCAAATAATTATGATATTACAAATCGTGTAACTATCAAGGTTTAATAATATATTTTCATGAAACTAGGAGGTCAAATTACTACTGCCAACACTGGCTTCGTGGCGTGTAATTCCGACAAATCGCTCGCGAAGAACCAGAACCAATCATATTTTTTTTCTTTCGTATTACAACTACAATAGACTTGATAAATTTGATAAATAAATTCAAAAGTATAAGTTTCAATTTCAGGGTAACTAAACGTTTAATAATGTTTTAAATATATCAATTTTATAATAATGTTAATAAATTTAATTATAAATATACAAATAATATCAAGTGTATAAACTATTGAGAATAACCATTTATTTGAGAACATACATCACCCAAGTTTAAACTTGTAAGATCATGTAATTAATAGATTCTATGGCATAATATAATCATTCCTCATAGGAAACCATGTGTAGATAGCACATATTAAGCGATGTAGAAACAATATATATTATTCTCTTTGGTTCCACAGAAATGTGATGGGATATTTCTATTAATAATATTTCAATCCAAATACATTCCCTTGAATAAACAAACGCGTATTACTAGCTACGTGTATTTTTTTAATTTCTATAAACAATATCAATAGCATTATGGATGATGGGATTTCACAAAACAACTCACTATCGTTTATTAACTTGAAAGAAAATAAAGCGCTACTTTTTGTCCTACTTTTTTAAAGAAAGTAATTTTTATTGATCTGTCAAGCTTGTATTACTACTTATAATATAAGAAAGACGAGGTTTATTTAAGGATATAATTTAATAGTGATACGTTTTTTTGAGTCTCATTTATAAAGAAACAATTTTTTTAGCTGTAAATAAAACTGAGAGTAGAAGTTTATATATTTTTATTAAGATCTATATTGTTAAGTGAAAGTTTTTTTTGCTAATGCTATTTAAAATTTTTGCCATGGTTTACATTAAAAAAAATGTTTCATATATATAAATCACAATTGGGAAGTTTCATAAAGTAGAATTAATTTTTACTTTAAATCAGCTCACATTCACGTTAATAAAAAAAACTAGCAATAGATTTTCTGAATATTAAATCATTTAAAAAAATTATCGAATCGAACTTTTATTTATTAAGAAACCAATATTTAGCTGCTATTTGTTATTGTAATAGATCTTTCAATCAATATTGAAATATATACAGCAGTTCTCTGATGCATCGTTTCACGGAATTCAAGACATTAAAGCAAAGCTATTCCGAATTGGTTTATATGAAATATTTCATATTTATAAACCACAATTAAGAAGTTTTATAAAGCAGCTTTAATTGATACTTGAAAACAGCTCACATTCACGTTTATAATAAAACTACTAATAGATTTACAAAATCGGATTAAAAACCTTTGACGATAACATTTAGCTGCTATTTGATATTGTAATAGATCTTACTATCAATATTGAAATATATAGAGCAGCTCTCTGGTGTATCGTTTCACGGAATCCAAAACATTAAAGCAAAACTACCCCCAAATGGTTTATATGAAATATTTCATATTTATAAACCACAATTAAGAAGTTTTATAAAGCAGGTTTAATTGATATTTGAAAACAGGAATATTTAATCGGATTAAAAATAACGATTACATTTTGCTGCTATTTGATATTGTAATAGATCTTACAATCAATATTGAAATATATACAGCAGTTCTCTGGTGTATCGTTTCACGGAATTCTAAGCATTAAAGCAAAGCCAGCCCATTCGCTTCTAATTTAAATCCATTCCAACTCCGCAAGCAGGAAGATTGCAAACAGACCAGCAAAAACGTCGCTTTT
Source organism: Atopsyche davidsoni (assembly GCA_022113835.1). NCBI lineage: Eukaryota > Metazoa > Arthropoda > Insecta > Trichoptera > Hydrobiosidae > Atopsyche > Atopsyche davidsoni. The sequence continues at coordinate 6,855,478 of JAILWY010000021.1, forward strand.
CATTACAAAAGGTTCCAGCCGCAGCGGCGGTGGTGCTGTCTCGATCAACAAGTAAGGCGCTATCTCGCCCTCTCGCTCTCTCGCTGCTTCCGGCTGTCGTTATCACCGGTTGTTCCGCTAACGGCTGAAGCTCGTGTATGCAGCTCGCTGGGAAGAGTCGCCGGTCGTCCTCGGCCTGCTGCGGCATAACTCCCAGTAATGCGAGCATATCAATATGTCAAAAAGGTTGACACGCTTTAGGGACAGCCGGAATTGCTTCAGCGGTATTGATAAATCGACACACACACGAGCTGCTGTTGAATTTCATCCCCTTTCAAAAATAAAGTAATAAATGGTTTTGACAGAAAATGTTTACACTGCTATCCATACATCTAAATTCGCTTACAATTTCGATGTATTACTTATATGATTAGGTATGTCGATTTTTTTATTGAACGTCAATCAGATGCGTATTTATTACCCATTACGGGTTTATTATATTATTACTAATATGATTAGGCACATTAGTTCACACATACAAGACGATTTAAAGAAATTCTCAGAAAAATATCATCGTGATTTGTGTGGGATTTGAACCCACACCCCCAGGCTTACCTGCCCGGTGTACTTACTCTTGTACTATTGAATCACATCCATTAATCGAGAATTTTTAACAATCATACTCTACATATGAACCAATGTGCCCAGGCTAACCATATATGATGATATTTTTTCCTGATGCTTCTCCTCATAGGGGGTTGGTGACTATTTCATCGAACATATTTCTATCCTGAGCCAGTCACGTAAACTTCCTCATTCCAACGCCTCTTTTTCCTTCAATTTTTCATTGAACAATCAGCTGTAGGATGCTATATTTACTGTTATGAAAAATGTGGCCAAAATAGGAGACTTTCCGATTCTTTACCATCGTCGGGTGTTCACTTTCTTAATATTCTTCTTTATAGCCTCAATTCTTTGCATAGTATTATTTGGTTATATACCTTAATTAATACCAAAATATAGGCTCTTGTTCTCTGAAAGGAACCACTTGGTGGTTATAAATATATTTTTTTTGTCAGATTTCTCTCCCTCCGTTGATAACATTGATGTATGATATACGCCTTTTATCTTTATGCATATATTAATTCGCATATAACCATTTCTGTCTTTGGAGTTTTAACGTGTTATTTTAGATATCGTTAATATAAAGGTGGTTTGTGCCCAGAGCATGGCTGTAATGTAGTAGAATAGATCTATAGACCCGCTTCCCTGGCTGGGGTGTGGGAGCCCGAGGATAGTGGTCTCTGAAGCTGGCTTTAAAGCCGAGCATTCTGGCCTGTCCACTGCAATGCAACGCCATTATTTATTATAACCGTACCTTTACGTAAATTATGACTTTGGCTTTAAAAAGGTTGCCTTTAGTGGAATGTTCTGGAAATAGCGCTGGAGTTTATTTTTATTAGTTTTTCATACGGACGGGTTAATCTTGAAATACCTACATAAATATTAAGCAAAGCAACATAATACTGTTTTGTTCAGTTTATAATATTTATTATTACGAAATGCTTAAAACTTCAAATTTATTCTTAATACTTTTTTTAAATTTTTGTAAATATATTCAGTTTATTAGCCAAATACAACCTCATGATTAAAGTATGAATTCAAAAGCTTCGCTGTACTATTCTGCAATTAAATAGAAACAAAAGTGGAACAGCAAATTAAAAAAAGAGTTTCAAGCGATCAGAAGTAATTGCGGCTGTCTATCCTCTGACGTTTATAAAAATAAATTGAATGTCTAAATAAAATGTGATTTTATAATTTTATTTTAACTATTTTGAAAGCTTTAATACAATATGAACTGGTAATGTATTCAAATTTAAAATAATCATAGAAGACTGTTCAAACAACGTTTTTAATTAGCTATAATTAATAAAATACTTAGTGTTTTGGAATAAAATACATAATACAAAGGATCTGAGCACAAAGATTTATTTAGAATTATTACTTATGACATTACTTTATATATATTATTATTTTAGTAATTCTATTTATAATTATATTGTTGGTTTAATTTGGCCTTGTTACGGACGCTTATATAATTTAAATATAAACTTATATCGCTTGCTTATGCGTATAAAAACAGATAAACTCAAGAAAAAATTTAACAAAAAATAAATATTAATTAATCTTTAGATATTATCTTTTCAGCCTTAAATATCTTTTCCGTATTTTATGTTGTTGTAAAATTCAACTAAAAGCTTTTTTATTGAATCAGAAACGAGGTTAAAACTCAAAAGGCTTTTGCAAAAAAATATGGCTGAAAGATGGGGTTAAAAGCGAAAGAACTTTTTATAATAAACGGCATGAGTTATTATGTTATTATAAATTAAACAGTTTTAAGGCAAATAATACCTCAGCTAAACAAAATTTACGTTTATTATGGCCCACGTGAATTATTTATACGTTTAGCACGTATTCTCTCTTGCGGAGTCCCTCGGAGCGGGCATTTATTTAAAGCGGCCATGACACCACCTGATATCACTTCTACGCCATTCCTGTGACTTAATGTTTTTGTTGCATAAATATAGCACGTATTTTAAGTAAATCTAAATATAAAACGGTTTATACAATCGATAATCGTAAAAACTCGATTATCAGGGATATTCGATTATCTGTGTCGTTCAATTATTCGGTTATTTCATTTATCCGAATATTCATATAATAATTTTTATAATATAACAAACTGCATGAGTCATGTTTACTATGAAGTTTCAGTAGGTTTAATATTTAATTGTCATTATTAAAGAATAATAATTTATTTTTTAGGGTTTTTTGTCTTAATATGTTCACTAGAAAAAGTTGTTGTATAATCTTTTTGAAGAAAAATCCTTGATTTATCTACATAATGCAAGAAGGATCCAAAAGCTCAAGTTTCCTGTCATTCTTATTTTAGCACTACAGAACTTTCAAGTTTTGCAGAGCCACAGTGCGAGGGACTAGAACTGTTTATTATTCTCGTCGTTTCATGTATTTAATTCAAAAACTTTATTCTTAATAAAATATATTACTGCCAAATAGAAACTAATATTGCTGCTAGATGTTAGATGTAAAAAAATCGTACGTGTGCTTATTTTCAAATGAAATAGTGAAAAGAAAAACAGTTTGAATAGCCCATATCAATTATGAAACCACCAGTGGAGGCTTTTGCTCGGTGCATACGCAGCCCCTTTCTAATTTCCGGGGTAGGTCCATTCCAGATGTTGCCTCCAGCCCCTCATTATTCATATCAATTCGCTTCAAATAATTGCGTCAATCTGACGTACACGAAGGGAGGGTGGAAGCAGCCCTTAACCTGTTTCAAACTGCCAGAAAATTTGCCAACGAGAACAAAGGATACTCACAAATGCACACAAGAAGAAGAAATTATATTTGAATACAAATAAGTAATAATTACCTATAATAATTATTACCTTGAAAGGGAAAGACTACAAAATTGTTCTGCGTTATGCATAAAGTTATTTTATCAACAAAAGAAGAAGTCAGTTTCAATGCCTTCTTTGTGCTTTATTGTTATTTCTGTTTATTGTTCTTTTCTATCAGAAATACAACTCAGGAAAACGTTTTGAAAATTAAAACCATTCCAAGTTACAACTTCGGCCTGAATTTTATCGGAAACATTAATTAATTATTACAATTTATTTCCAAAACAATGACTTAACTTATGTGTTATGTTTAATATTGTGCTTAAAAATATATCAGTGTTATTTTAGAGACTCTATACTTAATATATTCTATTAAACATAATATCCAATTAATCTGTAGATGTTACAAATCACAAAATAAGTCTCAATTTCGTGTTTACTTTATAACTGTACGTAAAATATACTGTTTTTGTTCTATTAAATATTTTAATATTGATTTGGAATGTATGAAAAAAATCCATCAACCATAGAAAGATTTAAATTAAAATTAATTAATAATTTAAAATTATTCGGATTAAAAATAATAATAACAATGAATGTGCGTGAAGAATATTGAAAAAGTAAAAAAAAAAACTTTTTATCTCCCTTTGTTGTGAAATAAGGATAAAAATTGTTGTGAAAATTTCCCTCGAATGGAATAATTTGTAAACAAAATAATTTACGAGATTTTTTGTAAATATATATTTTTTAAAGTCGCCTGTAAATGTAAATTTTGGAGTTAAAAAAATTCCTTTTATTTGTAAAAAAGCCTGATATTGCTGTTTTTAATTTCCTTGCGCTTTTTATTCATAGCTTTGGATAAACTCTTCATTATAGATGTAAAATTAAAATCTGTCGGAAATTGGTAAAAAATGTTTCGTATTAAAATACGTTCCGACTAAAGTCGCGCTCCGATGTCATTACACACATTTTACTTTAAATAAACCAAAATTAAAGTGTTGTGTTTCAAAATTAGTCAAAAAATATAGAAAATACCAACCTGCGCACAAAATTACGAAATGTAAGCAAACAACGTTGATTTCAAGACTGTAAAAATTGGGCGAGCACTGAAGCAGGCTCTGTGAAATATGGAGGCGAACAAGAATGCCGATGCCAAGGAAAGGCTTAAGGGATTTAATTTAAATTCTGCAAATAAATTTATTCTTCGTTCCCCAACAAAGTAACTTTTGGGTTTGATTGAACGCAAGTATATTGTACAAATTGATTGCTATTTAATGCATGTAAACAACAAAGGAAGTATCTTCATGAAACTTTTATGTTCGCTTAGTAACTTTTATTAAAAAAAAAAGAAAATATATTCTATAGCAAATTACATACAAAAAAATAACTTTCAGAACCGATTTAAAAAGTTTTTTTTTTCTTTCGTGTAACTGGTTTTGTAAATTATTCAATTTTATTTTTATAATAATTTTTGAACGATACAAAATTATGGACTTTTATCAGAACTCATTTGTGTTTTAAAAAAAAACGAATTTATTAACAACTTTTTTACAAAAATCACTGAAGCTAGTAGTTTAGTTGGATGGAAAATAAAAAAATGAATATGGCTTGAATTGTATCAATAATTTTATAATTTATGAATATTTTTTAGTTGAGTATTATTATTTGTTGCTGCAAATTATTGTTATTATATTTTACCATAGTAAGTTCTGTAGAGTACAAAATTTTACTGATACACGTGAAATGAATTCCTAAAATAATATGGATTTATCTTCAGTGGTAATAAAAAATCAAACATCGATATTAAGCGCTATTTATTTCATAAATTTTTAAATCAAAAGAGTGCAATTGTAAATAAATGCAAAAACCGGCAAATACTACTAGATAAAAACTATATTTTGCAACTATCACTGGTCTTAAAAACGTTTGTTTAGAGTAACTAGATTAACAGGTAATGAGTAAATATATAATTACACAAATATTCATAAATAAATTATATGATTGTTACATTGTGAATTATCATGCAACTTCTGGTAACGTGTTTTAATGTTTTGTATTTTGCTCTGTTGTATTGCTTAAGTTTAGGAAACACTTCTTGAGCATTACCCTTAACATTGCGACATTATATTCAATTAGAGGAAGTTGGACTGTTGTATTCAAGAAGTGAAATCCTTAATCTACTAAATCACCTCAGCTTTGGTCACACGCACACAATTAGAAATTTACACCCGGCTTCCTGACTTGGAATTATTTGAGAACAGAGTTTAATCTTTATATGGTAACACTGTCCTATTGTGGTTATTACTTTTGAGCCTGCGTTTACTGACTTAACATTAAACTAGAAATACCTTAAATTAGTTTTTATTAGCGATTATTTAAAAAAATGGCAATTATATAATTTTAATTCATCAATACTAAGAAGCCGTTAAATTTAGAGTTCAGGTTTTTAAAAAATATACATTTTGATTACTCATTATTTGACATATCAGTAAGTCGTATAATATTTTAAAAATACTTAAGATGTATCATCTTAATTTTGTGAATATTAAGCTTCTCATGCATCGGTACGCACTGAAATATTTTAAAAATAAGACCTCCATTTTCCGTTAATTTATTATTATACTAATTATAAAATTAAGCGTTAGTAAGACACAGTTTGCATAACTTAGTAAAAGCAGATGAATCACTACAAAAAAGTATTAAATTAAACGTACGTGTTCAAAATATAATAAAATAATGAAGATTACTAAAAATAATAGTGTTAATGATTGTACTTCTAACGCTTAACATACACTGTGTCATTATTTATTTGACTAAACCTTAGTTATGTTTTAATTATTAAAAAGTAAAATAAAATAAATCATAAATCAGCTGAGGCAGTTGTATAAAATACAATAACACCGTCATAGTAATATAACAAAGGGAAGCCATTGCCAGCGACTAAATTATATAAGTTTATATCATAGATATATTGTTTCAGTAAGGTGTCAAGTTCGCTAGGTTGATTTATATAGAAAACTATTATTATACAAGAATAATTTAATACCTAAGCATAGAGACAAAGTAAGCCTATAAGTTATTCGTTTTGGGCAATAAGGGCGGACGCAGGATCTTACTCCGGCGGGAAGGATCTCTGGGTTTATTGTCACATTTGTCAAGTGACCTTCCGCTGGTGCCTCCAGAGTACATCGAATATATAAAGCTTAAGATATTACTCCTAATAAGTGGTGCCCGTATTTCAAAAATTATTCAATCTTGTTGTTTAAACATTTGATTCGCAATGGATGTGGTTTATAAGGATAAAACTCCATGGCTTCAGATTTGTTCTTAAATTTAATCGTGAAACTATCAGGCGGTATGTTTTGTTATATGTATTAAATATAATAATTTAGTACTTGTGATACTTTTCGATAAATTATTGCTGAAAATTTCTTTTGTCAATAAAAAATACTTTGATTAGATGAATATTTAATTGATTGACGTCAAAAATATTATTTAAAAATATAAACTAAACCTTGGTGAAAACTGGCACCGACAACATACTACATAACCGAAATAGTTGTAATATACTTTATTAAATTATTATACGGCTGTGTCTATGAATATTCTTGTATTATAAGCAACACGCCTAAACATAATTTTGTATGTAGATTTAGTTTCAAAACGACTTTCTCAAGCTATCTATTCAATTCCTTTAATGGTACACTTTGATCTACTTAAAATACTGTATGAATTTACTTAGCATGAATTATTTTATTTTAATACAGTCTGCCTGAAAAATTTAGACTCAAGCGTTGTGGTAAATTTAAAAAATATTAATAAAATATTTTTTTGGATATTTTTTACATTATCAGCCACTTAAAACCCAGAAGCGACGTTTTAAAAAAATCTCAGAAAATGTTTTCAATGAAGACGTCATTAAATTTTATATCCTATTTCGGCGTAACGGCGAGTTTTCCCATTGTATGCAATCCATTACTCAGCTCTTGAATTAGAGCCGCCATTTTACATTCCTCTTTTTCAGTTAACACTCTGCAGTTAAAAACTTTCGAGTAATTCACACAAAATGGCGGTTCCCTTACCGAAGCCCGTTTTCCTTCGTTACTTCTTAAATCCCTCCACGAATTTACTTTTGCGACATTCATCGTGCCTTAAAAGAGTTTTTGCATGTAAAAGGAAAGTGTCCAATTCTGGTTCGGTTGAAATTTTAAAAGCTTATGTCTGTAAGGGCGGTGGAACTTTACGGCAAGACAGTTGAGGCCTCGCTTCTGCCTGGCATTCGGTTTATCATTTTACAATTGACTATAAAATTTCCTTCAAACAAAATAAATGACAGTCTACAAAGGTTTTATATTGATAAATTCACACATGATAAAATAATTATTTTTAAAAGCAGAAGTAATTTAAAAAATAAAAATATGAATACTCCATACATTCCCGAAAAGCTTAAATAACAATTAAAATATTTTGCAACATTTAGTGATTATTATTTAATATTTAATAATACGCATTTCTTATCTTAACAGGTTTTCTGTGTATACATATGCTTTAAGTAATCAATTCACTTTACTAGATACATTTATTTTTTACATGCATAATCTTAAAAAAATAATTAACCCAATACTTAAAACGACTAATAACTTTTCCTGTATTTTTTAGTAAGCTGTTTAGCAATGATTTTTAGGTTGCTTGAATGTTAAGCTGCTTGATGTTTTAGTTTTTTGTTTTAGACTTGAGTAACCAAAACCTACGAACCTACAATGTTTTACGTTTTTAATATCAATATTTTAAGATTCATATAACAAAGATATAATTGAGGATGACGTATTATTTTAACCGCATTTTTATCCCGTGGGTCCCTTCTAGGTACTCGTGTTTTCTCTATATGGCAAAATATCTTTATGTAACTGTAACGCAAGCCCGATTATTTTACATACTTCCCTTCTTTAAAGTCTCTCGCATTCATTCTCGTCTCAGAATTACACGTCATAAGGACACATATTTCATTCGGTCTACTTAGGAAAGCGCGAACAAATGCTCGTCTCTCTACAACAGGTGAAAACGAGATCATTCATTCTGAAAATCCTCGAAAAGCTCCAAGTTTTTACGTGACATTATCTATTATTAGGGTATCCAGTTTTCCTGCCGACCTCTGTTCTTACGATATATTTCTATATAGATTTAAGTATATAAAATGAAATTTTGGCAATAATACTACGTTTTTGGTAGTAAACAGAATTGCTGAGTATATTATATAGGAGGCTGCTCGAATTTCGACCTTAACTCCATAATATATTTTATTTGAAAGAGACAACCTTTATACAAAGCCAGAAATAAATACATGTTAAGAGATGCCTTAACATCCTTTATTTTTTTATTGCGTAAAGTATATTTTTTGCATAATTTTAAAATTATTTAATAAAAAAGATTAAAACATCTACTGAAAAATTTACAATATTGCATCTGGCAATATTTATAGGTTACACTTTTGCAGCAAAAGCTCAGTGACTTACTTCCATGAAAAAAATAATACTAAACATCCAACTTTACTAACAAGCTTTTTCTGGAAAATGTGTTTCCGGGTGGTGATAACTTCAGCTCCAATTATAGTGCAAACCTTTAGATTTTTCATGTTTAAAATGCAGGCTTTTCATTTTCTCAAAAAAGGTTTACTTCTAACTGAAACATTACTCGATGGTTTTGATAGCATTTAGGATTATGTTAAAAATTATAAGATGCATAAATACCTTATATTCAACATCATTTTAAAGAAGTGATAAACCACATCACTGTCCTGGTGAACAAATATTGAAAAAAAATAGGCATATTGTTGACGTTGTGATAACATAAAAACGACTTATTACATATGTAAATAAGACGATGAAAAAAGAAGCTAAAGAAATAAACTTAGACATTTTATTATAAATGAATTAAAGTGATAAATTTCTTCAGCGTTTGCTGCGTTTTTACTGTCTCCAAAAACGTGCAACGATCGTGATTCGTAAGAATTTCTCTTGTAAAACGTATCTCCTAGCATTACTTACATGGAAGCTTTTATTAAAAGGATCCAGAGAGATTATACAGAGATGCGAACACAGAGAACAGCTGATAATGTTTTCTTACATAAATATATTTTAGTACATACATTAAAATATATATATATTATTAAGTTTTAATAAAATACAATTTCACATTTTTTAAATGATATCAACGTTTTAACAAATGTATTAACGAAGTCAAAAATAAAACACGATTTCAAATTTATGACAAATAATATCCGTTTTAGATTTTTCATAAAATGAAAATACCTGAGTTTTCATTTTACAAGAATTTTTTCATGAATTCCAACATTTGATAAAGTTTATGGATATTTTTTTCTACTCTTTTGATTCTCTTTACTCAATAAGTGTAGGTTAAATGAATATTTATTTTTTTTACATATTAACGTATTTTTATTAATAACTTATGGCTTAAATTTTTTATTTATTGATACTAATATTTTATATTAAATACTTTAATGGATATTGATTCACAAAATGACATCCCAGTGATTTGAAATGTAAACGTGCTCGGCACTAAAAATAGATCACATGGGAAATTGGTTCTTTCAAATTGAATTACTTGAAATAACATGGATTAAAACTGAGTAAATAGGAAGATCGAAAAATGAATTATTCAGTGGAAAAACTCTATAAAAGGTAGAAGTAATAGAAAATATTTTTTTGTGTTTGCACAATTCTATAATATTAAATAATTATGTACCTTTTTTGGCATAATGGGCGGGATATATATAATGGATATGTTAAGGTTGAAGGACGAAGGGAAAAACATATCCTTATAATAATAAAAGCGGATTCTTAGAATTTTTGCGCATGTGTAATAATGAAATGCGAAGTGTAGTAAACATGTTCAGCTAAAAAACATCTAAATGTGTACGTATTCAGTAAATATCCTTTTTATGAAGATCCTGAGTAGGATGAAGTTTATAAAATGTAGATTCTATTTTTATTTAAATCTCAATAAAAATACACAAATGAAAGAATATCCGCAGTATATTGCAATGACTAGAGTGTCTTACAGAGTATGAGGTTGTAAGTTCTTGGTCTATTGTTGTCCAGTTGAAAACGGTCTCGAAGATTTTCCACAGTATCAACAAAGCATTTTTTTATTCTTATTACTTGAAATTTAATGTCTGAAGCAAATAATATTAGCATTACAAAGATCTAAAAGGATCATTTAAACAGACCTTTTCACGTCTCGTATAACCTGTTCTTAAGTATCAAAACTATACGGAATTCCGTGAGAGATCACAATGACTTTTTGGTTTTTAATTTTCTAATTTCTAAACTGTTTTTTTGTCTATCATTTTAACAATTTGAACGGTTCTGCACAAGTTGTGCTTATAAATAATGTTTCGGCATAATATGTCTATTTAGTGACATTTTTTAAAAGCCTATAAATAAACTAGCGAGACGCAAAAAATATTTTTTTCACAACTTGTTAACATCTGCGTTAAGATTCTCGTCAGTAAAAAGTCCTATCGTTACTCTCTAATTAACAAAATAATGTGACTGAACCTTGTTAGTAGTAAAATAACTGTCGAGAGTTTAAATTCTTGCTAAATTATTGCAATAAAGTTGATTAATCAAAGCTGCAATGTAAACAGACTATATTCCTTGAAAAAGGGTTCAACGATAATCGTAAATTCTTTAGTTGACATGAATTCTAGAAGCTTCGTGGAAGCAAAAACTTTTTTGTAATTTCTCAAGTTTATTTTTAAATGAAGAGTAGCGTAAAGAAATATATACTCTGTTTTTTTTATTTTATAATTATTTTATGAATTTAAGTATTTTATAAGAAAAATACTTGTTTTAATATTAGTAAAGGCTTAAGCAATAATTTTAAAAGGATTTCTTAAAAATCATATTTTGGATCAATACAAAATAAAAAATATATGTCGTGTCTCTCATGATAACATTATAATAAAGTATTTTCAATGTCTGCTTTTTTTGTGTAAAACTATTTTTATAAATTATTAATTAGATGTAATGCTTATTGTAACATTAAATAATACTCACTTTTATACAGCAAATAATAATGTATGATAAGAGAAACAAGCAATATATTGCTTTTTCGCTAGATAACATATCGGGGTCAAATAGAATGTATAAATAAGGGATTTTTCTGTGTGGAGAGCTGTCGGTCGTAAGGCCTTGCAAGTAAGGTCGTGTTTGGCCTGCCATGGCTATCTTATCAAAGGTCACATCCGTCCAACAATAAAACACTGAAACAATCATTAAAAGTGCTAGAAAGATTAACGCTGCTTGCGTGAAGAAGCAACACCTACATGGATATTTACTTATCGTTGCTAATGTATGATTCGGGTAAAATTAAACATTTTCTTCTACAAGTCAATGTATAAATAGCAAGGTGTGCATTTTTTTGGAAATGTTTCAATCAAAACTCACCACTATCACCCCGAAACTCTACGCATTTCAAGGTTGCCTTCAAACAACCAACACTTTTTTTCAAGTATTTATAAATATATATATAATATTTTCTAGAAGTCGCAGTAGGTATGTAGTTTTATGCCCAGTGGACCTGGCAACAGCCTGTTGAGCAGTGACCGCCTCTAATTATATATTTTAGGTAAGTGCTCGTTAATTGTTTTCACAATTTATTACCTTCAAATGACATTTTTCGAGAATTTATTGTGGCAACGGTTAAGGTCGCCAAGCCCACGCCGCTCACTTCATAGGCGATGATCTAATTTTAATCTTTGAAATTTTCACAAATATTTGTATTACAACACACGGCCAAACGATTTATTTAAAGTTCTTTTATTGTAGCAAAATAATTATTTATAAATCAGATTTTTTTGCATAAATTAAGGGCACTAATGATGCGTGGAATTCAATATAAAGGGAAGTATTTTTAGCTATTATTCGTATTATCAAATATTTTTTATTATGAAAACGAATATACACAATAAAAAATATATTGTTTTAACCGTGAATGATATCAAAGTGGTGAAGAATATCTACATTATAAATTGCAAAACGGCAGGTGCTTAATCATTTTATCAATATTCAGGAATTAATTCAAATTTATGAATTGCCTGGAAGATTGCAAACCATGTGGGATTTGTTTATATATAGTACTACAATGTTTAGTCAATAACGTATAATTATACAGGGGATAGGAGGAATTCCGTGTTTACACAACCCTTGATCGTTCGTCTTACCGCAAGTGATTTAGTGTTTCATTATCATACTAACACACTCTCCTTCGGTCCTTAACTCTATTCCACCAATCAGAAGCCATGAGTTTTACTATTCACTGCGGGCTTAAAGCTAATGTCGGCTTGTTCTGTTGAGTTTACATTCGACGTTCCCTTTTGCCGTGTTGATCTGCTAACAAATGGCAAACATATCTATCACATTAGTTATATTACATTGCACATTATAATATTAGCACATGGAATACGTTAACATATTAACATCCCATTTGGTTTGATTGGTAGAATAAATACACGAATAAAGCTCGACGGAAGATCGATCGAGGGCTCGTGATACTTTTTCTTGTACATACCAGGAGAGCAAAAATATTAATTTTCTTCTTTTAAAATAAAGAAACTGCTATTATTTTTTTATTAAACTTAATATGAAAATATAGAAACATTGTTCTGTTTCAAAGATTTGAAGAAAATATTTTTTATTTTTTTTTGCAACGTCTCAACTATTTGCATTTTAAACATTACTATGGCGAGTCGGGTTTAAAATCCTGCAAAAAATTAATTTTCCCAATTTCAACAATATTACACCTCTAATAAATAGAAGAGTGTGAATATAGTTCTAAATTGGAGTAATGCATAAAATAAAACAAATTATTAGAAATACATTCCGTTTTTCAGAATATGTGTACATTTCATTGTTATAACACTATTTTTCGATTATCCTGATGGTTTTCCGATACATTACAGCTGAGGTTAGCACCAACTTAAACCCATATTTTTAATTTAATGGTTGTTTTGAATTTATTACACTAATTTTAGGAATTCAGAAAGAATATGCTACACATATAACTTTGGTGGGATGTGTCTTTCATATCTTAAATCCCATTATGCCGGGCGAACGCAGGAGACTAACGGGTTCTTGCATCCTGTTTCTCGCCTATAGCCGTACCCTTATACAGGACATATCCTTACTCAACTTCACTTCCGTCTGTCTTCTACTACGTTGGAGTTGTACTGTATTTGTCGGCAACTTTCAGGGGTAGATACACACTAGAGAGGCTTAGTTTTTATTTTTGGGAGAAGATTGCATCGCCGCCGCCGCTTCGACGTTCACCGTTATTTCCACAAAAATATATTTCAGAAGCGAATTTACTTAATGGTTGAACTTTTTTTTCACTTTATTTTTGATTTATTGAAATATGTATTGTGTCAAATAAAACAAAACAACGCATTTTAATGTAACGATTACAAAACGATATAATGAAGTATTTTTACAATAATAATTCTCATATAAAACTTTTAAGTTTTAGGATGGGTATATTCAAGTGTTTATATTTTAGAAAAACGTATAGATTTATCGATATAATTTTCTTTTGTTGCTAGATTCTTGGATCATTAGATATATCGCCGACTCTTGAACGAGAGTTATTTAACTTGATACCCATTCTAGGAATCATTTACAAAATAGGCTCAATTAATCATTATATAGGAACAAGATTTAGTTTGATCATATGATATGATTTGAATATATTTTACTTTACTGCTTAACTGAAATTTATTTTATTAAAATCTCCAAATTTTTAATTCCGATTCCTTCAAATTCACATTTAAACTCAATCCAAACTCGATTGCTATAAAAGAGGCTTATAACTTAATGTGAAAATCATTTAATCATGTAGTAGTGGATAAGTATTACACAAAATTTGAGATGAATTCTGCAGAATCTGTATTGCTTAGTATTTTTAATGAAAATACACATGCTGTTTATATTTTTGGACAAAAAAATATACATATAAAGTATATTTGTGACATAAAATAAAGCAAATAAATAATATAATATTTTCCTCTAATAAGTTTTTTTAATAGTTTTGTCACTTTTTATAAAATATTCTCAGAGTGGCTTCCAGGAAAAAAAGATTCAAAGTATAAGAATATTTCTGGAAAGATCATACATTTTTATATTTTTGTCAAGTCAAAGGCTTGAACTTAAACACCCACTTGCTGGAGAAAATCCACTTATTTATTTTTAGCTGAAATGAAAACTATACCGAAGGCTTGGGTTGTTTAGGGCAGTTTCTCAAAAGGAAAATATTCTATTTTTGTACAGTATCTCAAGCACCTTATAATTTTATATAACATGTTTTATGATTATGTTATTGGATATGACTTATTTGAAAATTTATAAACAGAATTTTTTTTTAAAATTAAAATCGATGAAGTTGAAACATTTTTAAACGGTTCAACATAAAAAAAGCGTTTAATTTGATGATTATTCGTAACAATAATTTTATTATAATTATTAAACTTATATATCGAAATATATATTATTAATATCTATGAATGTAGAATGAGAATTTTGTTTGTAAGATTTAACCATTTTAATGAAACATAAAAAAAAAATTAAATATATTTTTCTATTAAAAACGCCTGTTGATTTCTTTGTTTTATGTGATTTAATATAATAAATTGGTATGGTATAATTTTAATATATTTTATAAAAAAATAATTGCCTTTATAAAAACAGAATGACCTTATTTCCAAGAATTGAAATTTTTATTTCGTTAGTTACTTAATCTGCAAATAAAGTTAGTAAAGCTTTTAAAAGAAACACTCAATTTGGTAAAATAAAGTTGTTTCTTTTCCTCAGCGGTTCATTAGATGGCAATGCAGCTGGAAGTCGACGAATTTCAAACTCAAATTTGCTTTCGTAATTAACTAAAGCATCAGTTTGTTTTCATTTCCCATAAATCCCTATTAAACTCCTCCGAAAAGAACTCGTTCCTGAATTAATAAAAAAAATGCATCGAGAGAAACCTAGCAATATTGCTTTATTGATAAAAAAAAGTCGTTTTTATGTTTACATTATATTGTTAAATATATGCTTGAAAATCTTTCGTTATTTATATTATTTAAAAAAAATTACATAAAGTCAAAAAAATAATAATTCTTAATGCAACTAGTTTTTAATGTTCTTAATAAATTTACTGTATGTTTTATCAAATAGCTTACTTTTCTATTTTATTTTAAAATAATTAAAACCTTTTATTAAATAAGCGCCCTGTCACCAAATATATTTCATTAAAAGTTCAACAATCAAAATAAAACCAAACTTTCATAAATTATAAAGTTTCAAAGCAAAATTTTCTTATTTGTTTTCAAAAAGAATCTACAGCAAAATTTTGCAATCATTCATTCTCTTTTGTTGTTTTCTTCAATTATACAATCGATCAAACTTCGGTATTTCATAAATATAATCAAAATTATCAATGGTGTATTTATAATATATTCAAAGAATTTTTATTTCATCAGTTCATAATTAAAGATAAGAATTGTATTTTATAAAATAAACCAAAACGATCAAAGTTAAAAAAAAACATGTTTTTTTAATGACGTCGATTTGTTGAAAGATTAATTTATTAACACGTGTATAGAAAGAATCAAAGAAAAATTGCTTAAACACCATTTTTTTTCTTTCTTATTATTTAAAAATAAATTTGATTGATTGTGCATTTAAAATAGTGCCGTATAGTTAAAAAATATAAAAAAAACTTATTATTTTAATAAATTGTATGATTAGAAGTTTAAAAAGCTACCGTCGTAGATGAATATTTACAAAAGAACCACAAAACCGCATTTTAAAATTTAGCAAAATATTTAATCGTTCATTCACACCAAATCAATCTTATTTCATTAACCTTTTAACAGGTCATTATTTATTTATTACAAATTAGGGATGAATGGACGCTTTGTCCGCTCTATCGCTAAGATTTTCAAACTCGGTAAGCTAATGGATCGTAACGAGGCTTTTCACGGGAAGTGAAAAGACCAGACTTAAATAAATTGAAAATGGAGAGCAAGGATTATTATATCTTCTAGAATATGGAAAAAAATTGTGATAACACTAGGTAAGTAGAAAAATTAACATTAAAATAGCGAATCATTCACGATAATACAATTTTAACTTACAAAACAAATATCTTATTTGAATACTTAAACCACATCCGTTCTGTTAACTCTTTGTTGATTATAAATCCGTCATTATAGCTTTTGTCGCTATTTCAGTGAAACTTATTATTAATCAAATTTGACGTGTATTTAGTTTTCCTGAGTTAAACATATTATTGTATGAAAAAGTGTTTTAATATTTATAAACAGTAGTATTTTATGAATATTTCACATGCTTTGTGTATTTTTTATATTTGTTATTTGAAGGGTTGGAATATGTACTTAATTTCCCAAAAAATTGTATTTACAATAAACTATCATTAGAATATTTTACATGATAGGAAAAAAATGTCTTCTACTCTTTGTTATTTGCAAATTAAAATAAAAATTACATATTATATTTTGAATTTTGAATTTTTAGTGAGCAGAGTTAATAGAAAGTAAGTTGAGTTTTTAGATAAAAAATTCTCCTATCTAATTTAATCTAAGCTTATGAAAAATAATTTTTACGATTATTTTTTTTTCCTTTTTTAAGAAATTTTTTTATGTATACAAAACGAAAACAAAGAAATTTTAAAAACCATTTTTAAATAATGCGTAAAAACTGCAACCTGGTTTATTGAAAATTCAATGGAATGATGTCTGATTTTCATTTCTGCATTATATATAATGTAAATACGAATAAAGTTTATTTTGGCTAAAAGGCAAATACATTTCAATATAAACAGAAGTGGGTGCTTTAAAGTTTTAGGGTTACCGTACCGTATTGCAGTTTCACTGCACCGTACTGATTATACAAAATGTTTCATATCCACGATACGGAAATATGATCAGTCATGGACAGAGAATGTTTGAACTAAAATACAGCGTTTTATGATTTACAAGGGTGAGGTACCTAAGGGCAAGTTTAATTTAAAATTAAATTAAATAAACTAACAGATAGAAACTTTTAGAACTATTTGCTCCCTGCATGGCTTCAGAGGCAGCGAGGTCTATAAATATTGGACTTTTAAAGTTTTAAAACGCTTTATTCTAGGTAGATTAAAAAAATACAGTGAACTTTATGAGCATCAATTAGAGAGCAGGGAGGATTTGTGAACTTTAACATCGTTTTAATGATGCTCCTTTCAAACAAGTAAAGAAAAAAAAACTATGCATAAGAGACATAGAGAAGCTAAAGACACTCTGCATACAAAACGACACTGAAAATAAGAATCTGGAGAAGATTCAGCAAGTCGTTAGCATCTATAATAAGAATGTAATTTTGCTTATATTTTTTTAAAAGAACACTTTACACCTGCGCCAACTTCCGTTTTTATTAATATAAACTACGAGGTGTTTTTCTCTCTTGTGCAGTCTTCTCCCGCCTCGTGCAGTTTCTACAAAACTATCAAAAACTAATTTGTTCTGGCGTATTCGCTTGCGCCAAAGATAAAGTCCTAGCTGTAGTTGTATCAATAGGATATAAAATATAAATAAAACAACGTTTGCTTTAAGTATAAATAAACGTGTAGTTTTCTTCGACTACGCAATTTATCACAATGTCAATGAACATGAAACATTTTTTATCGTTTTAATATCTTTCGCTTATCAGGTCGCGAAAGCTGGTAAGTTACTATCATGTGCAAGTTGATTATTTATAAAAAATATATCATACACAGTGAAAAAAATGTAGATTAAATAAATGTTTTTGGTAATAATCTTCAAATTAAATCTTAAAATTGAATTATGCAATATAAAATACTGACACACAAGTTTTTACCCGAAACAGTAGAAAAAGCTCTCACAGTCCAAGTAATAAATTTTAAACTGTCTTAGAACCATATATTTGTTTATATAATATATGGTATATTTAAAGTAGGTACTCGTAAAATATAGATAGTAAAACTGAGATATATATTTAAGGCTCTACAACCCTCGTATGATAAATGGGGCGCTGATGGCCGCAGCCCGGCGGAGAACAATCTGTTCCCGCTGCCCGCACCGGCGTCGAGCGGAGTTGCTCGCACCCCGGGGAGGTTCTTCTATATTTCACTGCTTCAAATTAAACCAAATTTACAACAAATGACCGAGTCAGAGGCTCTCTAACTGATCCTTTACAGCAAACACTGTGAAACTGGCTTTTGCATGCCGAAAATTTTTAAACCTTTGTATGTGTTATTTTGCTTTGCTTAATTTGCAACGCGTATGGTCTACATCACTGGTTCCCAAAGTGGTCAATATCGACCCCCAAAGGTCTATTATGCCCTTCAAGGGGTCGATGACAGCGAAAAATTATATTGGGGGTCTACGAGAGTGGATCCGATTTAAGCATATCATCACCAAAATTTAGGCATTCCGAAAATGTCATAATTGAACCTATGTGCTTACATAATAATGCTGTTAATCCTGCATTATGGACTATCGCAAAAAAGTTTTTGGTAGCTTTCCCATCTTCATACCGCACGGAAAAGGGTTTCCGTGCAGTTGTCAATCTTCTTACAAAAAAAAGAAATAGTTATTCAATGTTTACATACCGACATAAAATATGGCGCACCCTATATATCAGATGTCAAAAATATGTTTGAAGATGATGAATTGGCAAAAATTCAATATTAGCAAGGCACGAAAGGGGTCTACAAAAAACAGGAAAACTCGACAAGGGGTCAACGGGACAAAATATTTTGGGAACCTATAGTCTACAGTTTACATAGTTGATTAGGAATAATGAGTCTTGATCCTTAAGAAGTGAAAAAGTTTGATCCGTGTGTGAATTCACATTCAGTACGCAATTATTATATAAATAAATAATCAATCTTTTTGACCCAGAGAACTTGGTGGAAATCTTTTATAATATTTTAAATAATATACTCGAGTGATTAAGTGAACAATTGTTATAGGGAGAGAGAGATGTAATGATTGTCAGGTCGTAAGATTAATTTAACAGTAATGTGAATTTAATGTACCTGACAAATGGAGGGTTTTTAGGAACAATTTTATTCAAAACAAATGCTTTTATATTTGTGAAAAGTGATTATTTTTAAGTGGTAGTTTGGGGTGCAGCAGCAGTTCTCCTAAGTTAGGGTAATCCTGTTGTATATTGAATGGCGTTAAATGGTTTTTTAATGTTGTAATTTAGCGACAGGAAAACAGTTTGATAATGCCAACGTGAAAGGTTGGCTAAACCGGTCACCAATGAAAATTAATATCTGGAAAAATAACTCAAATATTTTATAGATAAATAATAATTATTTATACAAATTAGGTTTCTCGTTCAACATTTGTTTATAAGGTTTAATTTAGATTTTATTACTCGACAATATTTTAAAGATGCATATAAAATACTGATACAGTTTACCAAAGTGTTTAAAATGTCAAAATGCATTATCACAGAATCAAGACAAATTAATCAAATCAAAAATATCAAGATGAAAATATTATCTGTAGCTAATATAAACATTCTCGTGATGAATATTCCATAGGACAGCGTCAATTCTATTTAGATGAAAATGTGATATTTAAAGAGAGGTTTTAATCGGTATTTCTAATAAAATCAATAATTGGACATAGAGAAATTATTAATTAAAATTAATTTTCCTGTTTTAAAATGAGAAACGTTAGTCTTATTTCCAAACCTTATAATCAAATTTACTCACAAAAACAAATCTTAAATTGAATCGTAAGCAAGCGCTTAAATTTTATTCGCCTTGTAATTATCCTGTTTGAAAACACAAGAGTATGATACCATTTATAAAAAAAACCTTTTGTGCTAAAAATTCGCGGCTTACGTAAGTTGGGCGCGACAAAAATGATTCCCCGAAAATATTAAATCTCCGAGAAAGGAACCTTAGATAAATTTAATTTATCAAAAAACGGTGATAATATTAAAAATGATTCAATTTATACGCGCTCGGGTAAATATCATTTCAGCACGCACCGAGTGCAGGGCTTTCATAATATTAAAATACCTATGAGGGATATATCCTCCATTTGAATATTTTAACAAATAAAATACTTAAAAAATAAGTATTGAAAAATAAGATTATAAAAATATCTTACGTAGAAAAAGAAACCTGGAATCTGTATACATTAATAGTAGAAATAATATATAAAAATGTTTTATGAATTGTAGATCATAGTTTCGCATAAACAATGGATTTGTGAATTTGATATGGTGAATAATATAAATTAACAGAAATTTATTTAAAATAATTGTTAAACATTACACCACATGTGTGTTTTTTTTTAATTTGACTAAAAGGTAAGGTATATTTTCAGGAGTTTGTCAGTGTGAAATAGTATGAATGCAACAATATTCAATTCTCACTATAGTGTAATACAAATTCTCAAATCTACCCCAGCTTGTGTGATTGTTTAAATTTTAATTTTACTTTCGAGTAGTGCCAATGTTTTAGGTTTTATTACCAAAATCTAGCGTAGGGGAACCCTTGAGGGTGTCACGAGTACGGGGAGAGCGGTTTTACAAAGATAAATATTCTATCACGGAGCTAGAAGTGTTTCAGTGGCTGTGTCGTGGGGAGAACATGTCTTGAGCCAATGTTACTTTTAACACAAAACCGCCCGACAATGCAATCGTAAACTTTGTTCAGTGTTCACTATTGGTAGTGTAACCTTTGAAGAGAACTAAAGCTGTTCTCAAAATTATTTAAATACTATATACGTTTGAAACTATGTGAATCCTTTATGTTTTAAGACATAAAATACAATCCACTATATAACATTAATATTTTGATAAATTAAAAACGCAAAAATTACAAAATGAATTCAAAGCTTTTAGGCAATTCTTGAAAAACATATTTTGTGCGGTTATTTGTAAATTTAATGCGTGCTTATGTTTTAAGAAAAAAAAACACCACTGCTTTAAAATCACAGTAATATTGGAAACATCGTTCTAGTATATCACTTTATTTTTACATATTTTTTATTTTAAAACATTAAAGAGACTCCAAAAAATACAGTCGCTACACAACCACTAGAATTTTACAACGTCATGAAATATTAAATTATCATTTCAGTGATTTTTTTTTTGTTTAACTTCATTACGTTTACACCAGGCGCGCTGTGTGGAGAGAACTCGAAAACATCACAGAAATTTATTACATTAACGCAGGACAGCGCTGTACAAAGAAAGGATTATTTGGACGAATTAATGCCGTAGATTTTATAATCTAGAAATTTTGGAAAAGAAAGATAAAATAGTCCGCACTCAATTACAAGCTCGAAAAACGCTTACAGAGAGCGGTGCCATTTGCGGGGATTTAACCCAAAAGCCCTATGATACTTACTACTTGAGTTATTTGCTTAACCGTGGATAAGTGACGTCACAATTTAGTCTTTTTTATTTTTCAGTTTTGTAGATATTCAAATGTAATATATTTAATTAAAACACGATTGAGATAAACTTGGTAAAA
Source organism: Atopsyche davidsoni (assembly GCA_022113835.1). Classification (NCBI taxonomy): domain Eukaryota; kingdom Metazoa; phylum Arthropoda; class Insecta; order Trichoptera; family Hydrobiosidae; genus Atopsyche; species Atopsyche davidsoni. Next base: position 6,877,470 of record JAILWY010000021.1, read on the forward strand.
TAAATGACCGCAAAACTTGCTTATTTTAAATCGTTGTTACGTTTCATATTTCATTAAGTTATAACTCACTCTTTTTCTATACAAACGCTGCGGAAGCGATACTTCTTAAGACTGTAGTTAGTAATTTGGGGATGTTTGTGTAGACAGCTGTTTCATCGAAATCAACCGCAATATTGTGACAAAGGGGTGACGAGCTATATTGTTACGTCATTTAATATATTACACTGTAACTATTATGTAATCTTTAAAATGTAAACTTCGTAGTTTGGAAAGTTCTAAAGTTTTCGATGTTCACAGATCTGCATAGAACAAAGTGCGAAAGGGCGTTAGCGCAGTGCGGCTAAAATTTATGGAATAAATGATTTAGGAGACCCAAAACTGACTTTTTATTTTATTTGAGAAGTGGCAAGAAAATATTAAATTTCTCCTGAAGTGGAAAAACACATCTAAAATGTAGGCCATGAATGAAAAAGAATTCACTTTTCGATGACATTTGTGCATGGTAAGCATTGATTATCAAATCACAGTTTCCCTATTTTTATGGCTTTATTTTTTTAAATTTGAATAATTGTAAAGTAAAATTTTTGACTATAAATTACGATCGAAAAATATTACAAATTGTTCCAACGCCTGTATATATAATTGACTCAACTACATCATCTTTCATTTATATTTTTTTATCTCGACTAGGGTAAGTGTACGTATTTTAAACATATTTATTTATTTTTTAAAAACGCTCAATTAGTGAGTGACATGATCAATATTAATTATATTAAAAGACAAAATCTTGTATATAGATTATTTATTATAAATCTATTTATCATTTTGGCGAAAACGAAACAAAAGACTTTGCGAAATATCCGTGTAATTAATATCCAGATAGGATCGTCAAGAACAAAGAGTAACCAATAATCCGTTTTCAAATTGAAATTAACGAGCGGCGACATTTCTAATTTTAATACAGGCCTCGAGAGGTTCCTAAGACGCCGTCGATTACCAATAAACTTTTTCTGATACCGCAAAACTCGCCGGTCTATTTTCTCTGGTAAATCTTCAGCCGCCGTAAATCACATTTCCAAATTCTGGAGCCTGGAGCGCCCAGGCCGATAGTTCCCGGGCAGTCTAATAAGTATGCAAAGAAGTACAAAGTTATCTATATTCCAACCTAATTTCGGTAACACACTCGGCGTGTTGGAAATTTTGTTTCAGTTATCAGAAATCAATAGGCGTTTTGTGAGAAGTTCGCCGTAGCCAGATACCAAACACGTTTACAAAGTTGTGTGTGAAATAATGGAAATATCGATTGAGAATTTCAACATAGAAACGCGAATATATTTAAAATATATTAAATGTCAAGTTAAAGCAGTGCTATGTTATTGGTTCGACTTTCTTTTCAGAACATATTCTTCTGCTTATATGTTATATGTGTAAACCGTGTCTGCTTTCACAGTGTTCATGAGTCTGATCTCGGAATTTGGTGCTCATAACGGATTTGACAAAATTAGTAAGTACAGAAGTTTTCTCTAATTTGTTAGATCTATTTGACAAAAAGGTGAACATCTAATTTGTCGCAAAAAACATTTTATCACTATTATATTTAAACCCGAAGGTTTTCTAAGTTACCCCACAAGTACATTACAGTGAATATCCGAAATTAAAACCCAATGAATGTTTCATTTGCACTCTGTACGAATATTTTTGACACGAGAAAATTCAAGGGAAAAGAAAATAAATAAACGATGAGTTGCGATGTTTTAATTTAAATTGAGTTTTTATTATTTAAAAATACACGTTTCACAGGCAGGTACGTATTTTTTATACTATGTTCAACATGCCTTTGAAAGAAATGTCCAAGTCAATCATCGCATTGTTATATCAAAGGGTCCTAAATCGCACCGTGTCTCGGCCGCAGTTCGCGGTCGACAACTTTTGCACAAACTTCAGAGGGTCGAAGGATCGTGAGCTGAAATAATTTTCAGTAAGAACAGAATGACACATAGCTTTAGAAATGGTTTAGTGATTTTTGGAGAAAAAAGCGCTTTGATAAATCACTTTGTTTTTGGGTGATGCTTAAAACGAGATATTAGAAAATTTTTAAAAGATTATCGCGGTTTACTCCATTCGGTGTGAATATTTTTTAATTACATTTTTACATAATGGTCTTAATTTTTTTAGGAAGATATGTCATACATCAAACTAGCATAAAAAAATAGAAATCATCTTAAATTGGTTTAAAATATTAGGCTATTAAGATGTTTGATTTTATTCAGTTTTAAAAATTGACAAAACAGGCTAATGAAGTTTTGACAAGTATTGGTAATTAAGGGTTGTGCTTAGAAAAGAGCTCGTATAATGCTACGTAAGTAGATTCTCAGTTTTACAACTTACTTGCTTGAAAGTTCAAACTCAAATCTAAGGAAGTTTTAGTTTTGAAGAATTTTAATCAATTTCTACTCAGAGTTTTTTTTATGGGAAAATATCGAAAGGCTAATCAAATGTTAAGAAGAAAATATTTTTAAAATGTGTTTTTAAATTCCAAAGTGAAAACAAATATTTTGAGACATTTGTTGAAAATATTGTAAAGACTTGATTGTAAATATCACGTTAGGTATTTAATGAAGTATTGTTGTTTTTCCTCTAGTATAAAAAAGATTTTAAATATACAGTATAGCAATCACAGCATTCCACGAAAATTATTTTTAAATCCACGTATGATTGTAGTGTAGTTTGTTATGTCTGGTGAGTTGAGAGAGCATCCCCCGGAAGGGCCCCTCTCACGCCCGGGCGCGCCGCTTCCGGTCAGGCGCCTCGCGTTTCCGGTGACGTCACAACCCCAACTTTTATCTCAGCACCGAGCGGTGAGGTTATCCCGCGGGTCACTAGGATGAGAGAGAAATCGTAATTGACCGAGTAGTTTATTTATTATTAAATAAATACTTTATTTATAAACCATTTATGGTTAGTAAGAATACATTACTATACATATTAAAATGTCCATGGTAGTTTCCTTATGGTAGAATTGTTAATAACAACAACATTGGGAATGTAATTTTATATTATATTTACAAAATATCTTTATAATAAGATCTCTAAAATAATTTAAAAAAATAATAATAATCTGTTACATTATATTATAAACGTTAAAAAAACAATGAAACAAAGTAAAAAATATTAACTTTTAATCAAATGTTTATAAATTCAATGTTATTTTTACAAACTTAATGTAATACCGTAATATTTTTAATTGATTTTGTTGAAACTTAAGTTTAATTACATAGAGAGACATGTTTGGTAAACGATTAAATAATAACTTTTGTTGTAAAGTATTTATGAAATATTATAATAAATTCTTTGAATATGCTTCTATTAAATAAGCGATTAGATTATTTTTTTTTTTTTTTGTAAGTAACATTTAAAAAAAGTTACCAAATTTAAAATTACCGTTTCTGTATAAATATGAAGTTGGCATTCAATTCATGTTTATTCTATTGTTATTATGCAATTGTATTAGGTAAAAAATAACACGATTTATGAAAAAAGATTATTAAAAAAAAAAAAACAAAAATTTTACGAGTAATACAAAGAACATAAAATAGCCCAACCCTCGTTACTACCTGAAATAAGAACTCGTTATTTATAATGAATCAACGAAAACGGACAATATACTCTGTCACTCCAATTAGGAAAGCTTACAAAAATACCAATAAAATCTAGAGGTTCCATCACAACGCAGAAGATCTACCGAGGTAGGCAGGATATTATAAATACACTCGGGTCTCGCTGCCTACACTGAAGTCCAAAGATTACGTTTTATGTCATTCGGAGAATTACTTGCGGATGGCCATTCAATTAATGTGATATCTACGGAAAAATCTTACTCTGACAGGCTGGTGGCCGCTATCTTGCACACAGTGGCAGCCTTTGTAGGAACTTATACTCGTACTTGTTAAGAAATATTGGCAGGGTTAAAATCTAAAAAAATGTGGTTTAGTGTTAATGGGACTTATTTGATGTAAAGTTTGTTTACTTATTAAAAATAAATTGAAAAATACAATCTGTAAGTCGAGCATTTTGAATTTACTTGATTGTAATAAATCTGTCAAAGAGGATAAAACCAGTAAGTTTTCTATCGAAAGTTAGCCGTCTAGTCACAGCATTCAAACATCTATCTAGTCAAATAAATATAAAAATCACTGCATAAAAAAGTACATAAACCGTATCGAAAAAATAGGTAAATGGGTAAGTACTATAGTTTTAAGCTCTAAGCAGCAGTTATTATTGTAAGCATCTTGTTTAGTTCGTTGAAATTTGCTTTATTTATACAAATTATTATCGAAAAGTTATTAATTACTTTTACTGGGCTTGAATGTAACATGACGACTTACAGTTATGGCCAAATTTTATAATAAATGACGCAAAACTGCAATACTGCATAACCTATATAAGAGAGCGTTGTGTTTATTTTGTTTTATTTTATTGATAGTTTATTGTAACACGAAGTCTTAAAAATATAAGGCTGAGTTTTATAGGAAATAAAAAAACATACAAGCTGAGAAATATAGTTTTGGTAAGAACCAGCAAATGTTTGTAAAGTTTTTGTGAATCACAAATATCTAAGAGTTATATCTTCCATCCAGTTTAAAAGAGTCTGCCCGCATTTCTGCTCTTCTCGGGACTGTGCACTCACGTGATGTGCTTTGCCAGTTTTCGTTTTTGATATCAAATCCAGACTGCTAAGATTATGCAGTCGTAACGGATTAAAAATGTATGTTTTTAAATAATAATTTTTTTTTAAAAAAACAGAGATAAAAGCATAAGTTTTGACTCACAATTATTATTGTAGTCAGACTAACAACGACAAAAATTTATTCGGATTTTAGGTTTAAAAATAATAATTCAGTACGTGAATTAAAAAAATATAAAAATGTTAATAACTATTGTGTTTATATATCATCAATAAAGAGTTTTTAAGTATGAAATAGTAGATTCAAGGGAATAAAACAAATACATCAGATTGTAATAATGATAAAAGTAACTTTGTATTCTGTCTTCACTTGGAGTTTATTATATTTTTTGCATGACTAGTTTCGACCGAATAGACCACTAGGTCATCATCAGATGCATAATGTTGAGTTATGCATATTCTATGTTTATTTGGTCGAAACTAGTCATGCAAAAAATATTATAAACTCCAAGTGAAGACAGAATACAAAGTTACATTTACCATTATAATAATGGGTCTTCTCCAATCAAATGCCTTGTCCTTCAACAAGATTACATCAGATTGAGTTATTTCCTGAAAAAAAAAAAATCAATCAGCAAGTAATCGAGGTTTGCTTGTTTAAAAGGGAACATGCTTCGTGCCCACCCCTGGCTAGTAACGCGATGAATCAAAATTTCGTTTGTCACCGAACATGTCAAATAGTTGGCGACGCCTGGCCACCCCCGGCCAAGATGCATTGTGCCCCCCGTCCTACCCTTTCCTTTTCCCTTCCACCATAATTACAAGAGGATTAGTACAGCACTGCAGAGGCGGGCGACCCGACCTTCCGCCCAACTGCTCGCACAACCGAAACTTAAACCGGCAATAAGTCAAATGCAGTCCTTCACTTAATCCCACGATATAAAATCGGGCTTAGAACTTAAATTACTTTTCACCAACTACTCTTTTTGATTCTTATAAATTTCAATATAACTTTGTAAAGAAGACTTATGTTACTACCACCGGCTTAAATTTGAAATTAAAGCTGTGATTTTATATTTCTTCGTAACATTATTTCGCAGGCAACATTAATACAAGAAATTTTAAGTCAGTTGATTCTAAATTGTATATCATAACAGTCTCATTTTTGTATAATGCAGTACCACAAATAAAAAATGACACCAAGCCCAGTATTTTTCTTTAAATAATTATATATATACGGAAAGAAATTCACATATCAGAACAAACAATCTCTACAATGAGTAAATGGTCTAACCGCGAAGCTAATAATTCAACTTTACATACTTTATTTCAATCATTTACTCGTTCGCTATTCATGTCTTCTTTTTCTAAAGGTGCTTCTCTTCAGAGAAGGTTGGTAACTATCTCACTGAATAAATATACATATCTTTATCCAGAGTCGGTATTATTAGTTCGGCTGCACTGTCAAAAATTTCACATTTATATAAAACCTTCTGCAGTTGATTGTTCAGGGAAAAATTCAAGCAATAGAGGGATTGGAAGGAAAAAGGATAGATGCTGTTTTAGCGAATGTATGCTATTTAAACATGAAATTTTAGAAGTTAGACTAGTCTATAATGGATATTATATTTACGTTATATATATATATTGCATGCAAATTTCGTTAATTTGATTTTGCAAGTATAAGCATATTTTGAAAGGGAAAGCGCGACACTGCTCCGACCCGCGCACCGGATGTGTTGCGGTTAAGATGCCTCGTATTTGCATAAAACATGGTCACTGGCCCGGGCTTAAAGTTAAGCCTAATTTATTTAGGTCTACATTTAAAAGTCCTTACTTCCACTCTGTTTATCCCGAAGAGTTACTCGAGGAATATCATTGCATCTAATAAAATAGCACTCTTATTCATCCCTGTTCTCGGAAGGATGAAAAATGAATTTTTAATTGCAGTTTTTTTTATTCGTAGAATTAGCAACATGTTTCGTCGAGATACTATCTCTTAAATTGGCTTCAATTATTCATTTTCGGTTCAATTAAGGACGGGCTAGCGTGTATTTTTATGTAAAAAATTGTATTTTTTTTACAAAAAATTAAATCAAATAAAAACGATTAAGCAATATCAATTCAATAATCAAATCAAATCACAATTTGTTTTCAATTAATATTTTATAAAATACGGTTGATAAGTTTGTGTAAGTATATTTAAAGCGTATAGAAAAACAACAAAATTGTTTAAATAATAAAATAAAACGTTAAAATCTGATCTTTGAAGATTGTGATAACGTTATAATTTTTGCACATTGTAAAACGTAGACCTATTAGCAATCTAACACTATCAATATACATGTTTAATAAAAAAAATATATATACAATTGTAAGCTCGTTTTCTGCATTGAGCTGCTAACCTTACAAGGGATGTTAGAGTTTTTACAGATAAGTTATTTTACCTTAAGGTTGTTTTAGTGTGTTAAAGCTATTTTCCTGAGTACACCATTGAGAATTCCTGGTGGTTATGTATAGGTATTTATGAAAGCTTTCATTCTACGTTTAATGCTCTGAGTTGCCGCAATGGGGCAGAATCCCTATCACAATCTACTCCAGGGCTTGAGCAGCAAAGCCTTTATTTACTAATACTATATTTTTTTCACATAATGAGCAGTAAATTTACAATGAAGCAAAAATAAAACTCGAGTAAATAAGTCATATGATTTAAGGCCTAGTTTTAAAAATAATTGTTTTGAAACAAAGAGCCACTTTTTTAAATCCTTAAATATATATTTAATACTTTTGACAGACAGTACTTTAACGACACCACTGCAGAGACAATAATCATAAAGTTTTATCGCAATTTTTCATGATTTCTGATAGATGACATAGAGTTTGAGAAATATTAAACTATTTTTAATTTATGCTAATATCTCAAAAAAATCTTTATTGTTGAAGAATAATGGCAGGTTTTCTGGTTTAATTTGAAGAAGTTTTCCAGCCGGGCAGCCCTATCTCGTCGTCTTCTTCACAACGTCTCCACTCGTAATTAAGATAAAAAGATGGCGCTGTTTGGAGTAAAAATGGGCAAAAGGCCGCTTGTTGTGTGATTTCAAATGTTGCAATATTCATTTCTAGGAAAATAAATCTCTCTCACCGGGGCGAACAGAATTTTGCCTCTTTTAATCAAAATAAATGTATCTTCCGCGCTACATTTACTCGACTTAGAATATGATAACAAAATTGTGGTACTTTTATCTATCATATACCAGATACATTTTACCAGTTGTTCTTTCATGTTTACATTTTTAAATTAAATTAAAAACACAATTGTGATTTTGTCGAAATTTTTTAGAATAAATAACAGCAATAAGGGAAATGCAACAGTGCTGAAGAATATATGTTTATTACAAGATACAATAAAAAATATGAGTTTGTGTGTTTTATATATATAAACATTAAGCTCAGTTTAGGTTAAAATGTAGCTTAATTGGATAGAGAACCGGAATATGGTAGCCGTGGAAGTTTGGGCTAAAATTTCATAAGTAACATGAAAAAAAATAATACGAAAAAAAATAGCAACTCCCCGAAGATGATTCCAGTTCTAAGACTGAGACGTTTAAGCATTATGAAGAAAAAACTCAGTTCTTCATCTAAGAAACGCCTATTTATATATTTTTTTTCTTACCATCCCGAAAAAAATAAACACCATATACTAGTCAACACCATCAAAGATAGACACACTGCTATGTGAAGTTATGAAGTACCAAGAGAAAAAGTAAGATAAGCAAGAGGTTAAACGCTCTCAGATGTAATTGTAGCTTTGTCTGACTACTAACGACTCTGGCAATTTATTTTTTTGTTTTGGAAATACCACAGTAATATAAATGTTTTTGTATGTTTGTTTTTCCTTTCATTTTGAAATATGTCAAACATGAACAACAATTATTACCTTGTTGCTTCATTTATGCTCGAATTCAGTACTCCATAAACTAGGTAGACAACAGTTTGGAAGGTTGTTTTGTGTAAAAATATTAAATTATCAAAAAATAATATAAGACGGCCAAGAAAAAAATTGGAATAACAACAATATGCTTTTGCTTCATTCTGCTCAGTATTTGTGATTTTTCCTCATGCTGGTATTAATAATTTATTTTAATAGAATCTACTATACAGTATGAAGTTTTTTTAAAAAGTTATCTTTTGCTCTCGCGCTTCAATCGCCTGCCCTACCACCTCTATAACCTTGTATAATATTTTTGTGATTAACTCTATTCTTATTGAATAAGTAAATATTCATTTGTGGGAAACATAAGTCTGCTTGATTAATGTTTTATACAAAATCTAAATAGAATACGCAACGCTCAATTAATGTTTATTTTGTAGATTTTTGGAATTTCCTTATATAATTTGGTTTTTTTGTACATTATTTATTTTAGTTTTTTTGCACACGTTTATTACCCCCAGAGTGGAATTATTACAAAAAAGCTACAAAAAGATGAACTTGGGTATAAATATTTAATGGTAAAAAACAAAAAAAATATTGTTCAAATGATCACGCAAGTTTGGGTTTTTTTTTAAATTTGAAGACTTACAACCAAATCTCTAACACCATAACCTGAAATTATTTGTTGGAAATTTTCAATGCGTCATTGTAGCAGCAAACAAAGATTAATATTTAAAATCTTCTGTACCTAGTTTTTATCCTAGTTATATCATTGAATATTGAGGTCACAGGAATTGACCTTGCAAAGGTTTTTTGCGAAACAAAACAAAAGCTTTGGATATCAATTATATTTTTTATGCATAAAATAACAATGTGACCGGTTTTATATATTCAGATAAATTACTTCACAAGACAGTTACAAAAAGCTGTTTATTGTTGTCTGATAAAGTATTTAATAAATGTGAAACCGGTTTCGGTGTTATCGTATTTTACGAAGTAAATTTTTTTGTTATTTGCTTTGTTTTATAGAAAAAGAGTTTCAGAGTTGTACGCAGATTGTAAAAATAGCCAAAACGACAGTCGATGTTTTTATGAGAAACGTGTTTGAATGTAAAGTTGAAAAGAACTCACCAGCTTTGCACGGATCCAGGTCCTGGTCTCCGGAGTGCTTATTCGGGAACTGCGTGTTCTGCAGCTCCTCGATGGTGAACCTCGCCGTGCGCACCGTCCTCTTGGGCGCCTCCGGCTCCAGCTGGTGCTCCGGCCCCTCACAACACACCCCACTGAGCCACAGGCTGCACGCCACTATCGTCAGCACCACCCTCGACCCCCTCGACAGGCCTCCCCTGGCCGCCATAATCACTCGCGCACTGTGCGCAGTCATCCTGTAGTCGACTGCGGAGACGAGTCCCGTGTGGCTCGGCGTATCTTGCTTCGGAACTTATCTGCTTTACATTTTAACCTCTCGGTGGCCGGCTTCGATGAACGACTGAGAGATAAACGGAGACATTTGGGACACATCATTTTGAGGTCACAATTCAAACTTTGATAACATGATTTCGAGTAAATATTTTTGAAAGTCAACAAGCCGATAAGGCGATTGATAAAATGATTTTGAGAATGTATGGGCTTTGTGAGTGAACTTGTGTGTTGCTGAATATTTACATTGCTACGTCATGATGTATCGCTAAATGTATTTGGCTGTCGTGTAAATAAAGTTTCAACATTCGTAGTATTACATGACTTACATACACCCAAAACAAGTATTCTAAAGATCTTTATGGCTTTTTGTGATAATGTGTTTATAGATTTACCAAAATAAGTCACTGTAATCCGATATATATCTACATCCTGATTTTATTGCTATTATATATTACGAGATTTTCGTAATAAGAGTAATATTAATACTAACAATATAAGCATCCAAAATAAGATTTTTATTTGAATATATGAGATTTGTGGATTTTTATCAGTTAAATCATCTATTGTTTAAACAAAAAATAAAAAATTATTATGATGCAAAAAATTAAATAAAAATCTATATACTCCTTTTTTTATTGAAACTTTAGATAAATATCATATATGTGTTTATATAAATCTAGAGCCGTTGATTTACTCAGAATGAAATCAATGTTTTTAAATAATTTTTCAAGACAACGAGATAATTGTTGATTATAAATTTGATTTTTTTTTCATAGAAGTACAGCAAACTTAATTATTCATTCTTCATTATTATATAACTAATAATTTATCGCATTAACAAAGACCGAAACCGCCAATTTAGCATCGCCTGTCAACATTAAATAATAGCCTAAACAATTAAATGTTTATCTGATTTTAAATCAGATAAATCATCTTAAAAAAAACATGTAAAAAATCCAAACATTTCAAATCTTTCCCCATGTCATAAATAGTAAAGCATTTTTTTTTTTTTATATAAATATTTTAAATGAAGGAATTACATAATACATCGTGGAATATTTTTTTTTCTTTATAGATGTCTTTATGTTTTCATACTAAATTCACATTAATTTTTTTTAGATGTTCATAGGCTTCAGAGTTCTAATGCGCTGTGCTTTTTTATATTAACGAAATAAATACGACAAAATGTTATCACAAATGAGAGATATTGTACTGTTTAATTATAAAATCGAGTATAAGTCTTTATTAATATACATATTTCAGTTCTATATGTTTATTTAAAATACTGTTTTAAAAAAATTAAATGCTAATGTAAGCAAATGAAATATTTTTGGTTTACTTATGAATATTTTCATCAGCTAATAATTTAAGAAGCTGGTTTTATTTAATTATCATTTAATAAATATTCACTTACAAAAAAAAATTTACAATATAATTTTCTTATATTTACATCATATTTTTCGTTCGGCATTTTTAGGCTTATATTTTTTGCACATACGTTCACAATAAAAATTTCACAGTGATAAATGTTTTTACTTAGCAGTTTACAGAAATGAAAAATCGGAAACGTATCTAACTTTAGCATTGACGAAGTTGGTAAAAACATAAGGTCTAAGCGATGACCCCTTCGGTATTCCCGAGAACGCATGACAATTTTTAGATCTGACTAATCAACATATTATCAAAATACCAGGTAAACAACATATGCAGACTATTATATAATCGATAACAACAATAATAAACTTGATCATCAATATAAACGATCATAATAATACCTTTATGCATAAATTTATATTGGGGTCAGTATGTGTGGAGTGATCCCAACATTTGGTGTGATATTTTTTTTCGTAAATTTATGATTTTAATAAACCGCTTTATCAGGTACTTTGATTTAATCAACAATTTAATTATTTTAAATGCGTAGTATAACAATATTGAGACATATTTGTAAAACAGATATACTGAATATTAAACATTAAACAATTTTGTTGATAAGTTTGTGAAATGTTTTCATTTTAAAAAACTAATATTTCCAAAAAAATACCAAGAGTTAATGAAATTCATATTATTTCACATCTCGTTTTATGTAATTCCATTAAAACTTCAATATTCTTCATCGAAAGCACTTAGTCGAGATGAAATACTACCAAAGAGTTTAAATCGACGTACAAAATAGAGAGAATTTACGAAACAAGAATATCAGGAAATGTTTTCTGTTTAAATTTCAGGAAATTTAAAATATTGAAGGATTTTAAAACAACGTTTTTTATTGAGACTCTTTGTTTTATTATACTAGGACAGTTTTCTGTCAAGTAAATACAATTGTTTCCGTTTAATCAAGAAATATGGTGGCGTAGCTTTCTTGGGAACATAACGAGTATTTATTGACTAGTTCTCTGGTTGATATTGAACATGTGTATGTACCTAGCTGTCAAAATGTAGATAACCTCGTGTGAACTATAAGAGGGTTTCATAACTATCAATAACTACAATCTTTCATATGTCTGTCACACTTGGAACAATCGACTTTATTCTCACGCCATATACATAGCTACTGCTTATTTAAATAATTTATTTATTAAATACATAGTTATTCAAATTTATTCATTATAAGTTTTAAAATTAAAAATAAAGTATGGTAAAGGCGACAAAAAGTATGCGTAGTGGCAGCAAGATGGTGGTTAAGGGGATGATCATTAGGTTTTATTTTGAGTATTTGAGGATTTCAAATGTTGGATATTTACGTAGCAAAAATATTTCTGACTTTAAACATCAAGGTTTTTGTGTGTATATAGTATAAAAAGCCTGGTGAAAAAAAGTCATTCTGAGACGGTAGCAATGAAGAAATGGTGAATATGTCTTTGTTCTTAAAGCAGTAGACAGATAACGACCGAAATCAGTATGTATGCCAAAATTATTCGCATAATTAGAAATACCTTGGATTATCGTGCACTTCCAAGCTAGATCTACTGTGCCTGAGATTTCTCTGTGTCAAATAAACGCGTTTAACAAGTCAATTCATTTAGATTACACGCTGCTAGCTATTGATAACTATATATAGTCTGAAAATTCATATAAAAGCGATTTCTTAAGTAAAATACATATTATCAATAATACCAAATAGCTGTATGTACTATAATACAATTTGAAATTTTATGCATTGATTTCGATTTATTTATTTCGATTATTCAACATTCAAGAATTTCAAAATAAATTAAAAAACTAAGGAAACTACCTCAGAATTGATTGTTTTTATTTTGTAAATGTCGAGAGATTTAAGGAAAGGTACAAAAATCATGTCTGAAACTTGTATTCAATAGTTGATCTAAAATGTCCAATTAAGATTAATAAAGTTTACTTATTCAGTTCAATCATTGTTGAAGCTCTATAACATACAATATATAAATAAATAACGTATTATCACATATATCAACCCACGAGATTAATATGTGTGGTATGAAAAATTTAAGCATTGAATATCGTAATGCCAACGGCTCGTAACGATTTAAGCAATACACGTCAAAGCGTTGTTTTCAAAATTGTGTTTCAGAAACACGGGGAGGAAATTACTGAAAATGGTTGTCAGAAACTAATCTACATAAGCTACTGCAGGGCAGGTTGGTTAGTTAGTGCAGCCTTCTACTCAGAGCTGCGGCTGTGGTCGCGAGCTCAGGCCTGGCTGAGGTCTGCTGCTCGAGCCATTTCATGATTAACTACGAATATTTCAAATTTCAGCTGGAATTTTATATATCCCCACGGAAACCATGCTATTTAAAATATCATTTGATTTAAGAGAGTAAACTACTGTGTAATCCTTCATATCAATGTTTGACAAACATCCATAATTGAAATAACAATACGCGTTAGCGAATTATAGAGACTGGGGTGAGAAACTGATGAAAGGTAAATATGACTTGTAGAGAATATGTATTTCATAAATATTTATGCAACAAATAAATACTGCTATTGATCTGAAGCAATGCGTATTCATTTTTATTTAATTAAAAAGGAACAATTCTCATTAATGTCGTATCTCATGTCTCTGTAGTTTTAATTGAATTAATACCTCGGTATTAGATTAAGTAACATAACGATGCCAAAATCATAACGTTTTAAAATAAAATGCTTAATCTCACTAGAGTTATACTTTTAGAAAATATAATATTTCAATTATTTTTTTAATAAAATGATTACGCCAAATACTTGTAGTTTTTCATTGAATTAATACCTCGGTGTTAGATTATGTAACATAACGATGCCAAAATCATAACGTTTTAACATAAATATAAAATGGTTCATAGAGTTATACTTAAATACGTAAATTGATATATCTAGAAAATATAATATTTCAATAATTTTTTTTATAAAATGATAACGCCAAATACTGCAAACAACCATCCGTTATCACTCGAGAATCTTGGACAACTTTAACAAGTTAAAGTCAGAGCAGGCCTCCGCGTAACTTCGCATTCCGCCCTTGTTTTGGAAGGCTGCGAGTATCGCACAACTGTCAGGGGAGGACGCGGCGGCTCATCCCACGGGGGATATTATATTATTGTGAAGAATTGTAACATCCCGTGACACCCGCCTGAATTTGCTGGAGGCATGCGCGAGACATCTGCTCTGCTCGTATTCACGAGTGCTTCAAGTCGACCGCCTTGCAGGGCCTTGCCACCTTGGAGCTCGATTGTCAAAAGTTACCCCCTCAAAACACTTGTCGTATTGAAATATTAAACACACTTTAAGCGGGTAACCAAATTGACTAAACTGATGTGGGAAAAATTCGCGTAAAATTGCGCGTGTGAAATCTAGTCTATACACTTTTTGATTTTTTTTTCTTCCGTTTAGCAACTCGGAGTTAACTATGAAATTTTTGTTAGTACATTAAATGTTATTGTTACACAATAGCTTATATTATATTTCTATTTTAAGCGGGTAACCAAATTGACTAAACTGATGTGCGAAGCGGACGAAATTCGCGTAAAATTGCACGTGTGAAATCTAGTCTATACACTCTTTGATTTGCATGTAGTGAAATAAATCGTTTCCTATAAAAAGTTGAACCACTTCATACACACTTTGCGGATTACTTGGCATCATAACAACACCACTTTGTCCTAAAAATTGTTCAATAATTGGAGGATTATCATTCTCTGACCACTCCACTTCTTCATTGACACTTTGTTCAGAATCACTGGACAGTATTGGTAGAAGTAACGTTGACGAGTCTAAACAAACATTACGAGCAGTAAACTTAAATAGTAAAATGACCTTCTGCCGCTTTTAGAGTAAACACATTCAAAAAGGTATTAATACGCGCCCCGCCTTTAAACAGCAGTCCGCGAAACGGGTACTAGTACCCGCCCCGCCTTTAGTGTGTTAATAGGTCTATAACTTAACAAGCTTTCTAAAAATGCCAACATTTTTGCAACCAAAAAATGTTATGCTCGTTTTTCAGAAAGGATCAAACTCCCAGAGAACATCAACACAAACGACTGCCTTAGATTAAAAATAGCTCGGTAGCGTCGGCTCGGAGAGGTGCGCTCGCTCTCGATTGCCCAGCATCATGGATGTTGGGTTTGTGTACTCAAATTCTCATAAACTACTACAGCCAACATTAGTTTTAGTACCGAAAGCAAACATTGAAAATAATATGAAAATCCGCAGTATAACACACGAGAACACAGCATTTCGAATATCAACGACCTATAAAACCTACAGACGTACTTAAAAGCATTTAAGATTTAATAATTTGAAAATAAGAAGACATTTAATACACTACTATATAAAAGTAAGAGTTTCTATAGAATAAAATGAAGTTTATCAATAATTTGAGGCTTTTAATACTTGTTCAATACTTATTTCGAATCGTTTATTGATCTAAACAACGTATGAGATACTTCACATTACAGGTTATTACACTGTTTTTTTGATAAAATCAATATCTGCGAAAGATTTCTCAAGGAAAATAATAGTTAAAGGCTGTCAAATATTTAATATGAAGTTTATTTAAATTTAACATAAATTTGTGCACTAACTCAATTTGATCTATCTTTGACCTTCGCCTGCCAAATTGTAAAGAACAAAATATTATATTGTACTATTTGACAAACAAACAAAAAAATGTGATGAATGTATTTAAACTAGTACTTTAAATAATAAGGGTGCCGAAGAAAAAATGCGGTAACCAAATAATAAAATCTTGAAAGGCTTTGTTTAACGATACCGTCATTATTTGAGCTGAAATAAATGGTTTTTGGGCTTCGTCTCGCGCTGTCATTATTTAAGCTGCAAAATGAACACAAGGCGTAATAATTATCACACTGCAAAGAATCTATTTTAGAAGCGCACATACATCAAAGGAGGGTTCCTTTTAGACGGCCAGCAGACATAAAAAGACACCTCGAATATCTCAAGTCCAGACTGCATAAACATTACACTGCCAGCACACCGTTTGATGTTGTGGTGCAAAATGCAAATATTATAATGCATTTGTCGTGTGCTTACAACGTCTAGAATATCGGCGCAATAACTTTTGAAACTGCATATAAACACACGTTAACTGTTATTTAAACATCATGAACCAAACATCTGTTTTTACAGCGTGATTAAAAATTCAAAGGGTTATTTGTAAAGAGCAGACTGGTTTTTACACATACCATTATACACGTTTAAAAACTGTTTAAAACATATCGCTTATAATTGTTACTGTGCTGAAAATTTAATAGTAAATATTTAGTTTTCTGATTGCAGTAAAATGTTTAATGATTGAGTATGTATACAGAGCGGTAAGTATACAGCTTGAAATAAATATATATTTGCAAAAAATCAAAATCTAGAGTATCATTCTGTACCACAATTAAACAATTTTTGTCATTGTATGTTGATTTATTCTTTTTATTATATTCCGTTGATGTGTGCAAAGTGATTAAGTGAAGAGAGCATTTTATTTGTCATAGCAATAATCATGACATGAAGGTTAGTCGAAATTTTATTCTCACTCAGTTTAGCGCGGTTTCTTATAAATTTGCACTTATCGCAAGTAACAGGTTTCACGTAACAGGTTCTGCGGGAACAGATCACCGAAATTCGTAACCAGTAAACACAGACGGAGTAACGGTTGCGATTAGGGCGGTACAGAGGATCTTTTGTGCGCAGTTATAAATGTTCCGGCGGCTGATGTAGCGTGTCTCCGCGGACGGCCGGCTTTGGCTCCCTGTATTTCTTTTGCCGGAGCTCACAATAGTTCAGTGTCTTTAAGGGAGACAGCTCTGTAGCTCCTTTATAGAGATTGAATGAGGCGTGAGTCCCTCCAGTTGCCTATCTGCGAGAAATCGGGGGGAAGATGGGGATTTGTAGCGCTCCGGCGGTCTACCGTGTTGGACAAACGATCGAGGGAGATCTAAATTAACCAGATTTGATAATATAATTTTTGATAAAATATTTTTCTGAGAGTTTCTTTAATCAATTTTCAATATTTGAAAAAATTTACTGAATCAATCAATAAAACCTGTATAGGCAAAATCGTACTTCCTGTGAGACGGTCTTCACAAAAATCAATAATATATTTAACAAGTGCGTGTATTGGCTTAATTAAATATACTTTAAAAATAATAATATCCAGATCGGATTTAAATGCTTCACTCAGTACTTTGGGTTAAAAGTCTAGTATTGCAAGTCACACAATATTTAATTGGCATAATAAGTACGTTGTTTCACTTATATGATATGATTGTTAAAAATTATTGCTAAGTACCAGTGATTCGTTGGTATAATTGGTAATGCACCGGCCATGTAAGCTTGGGGATGTGGGTTTTGAATCTCACACAAATCACGATGATATTTTTCTGAGAGTTTCTTTAATCAGTTTTCAATATTTGAAAAAATGTACTTAACCATTATCAATCAATAAAACCCGTATGGGTAAAATCGTACTTCTTGTGAGACGGTCTTCACAAAAATCAATAATAAATATAATTTTTAATAAAATATTTTTTTTACATTATATATTTAGAGTGAAATTTAAATATCTTTTTGTCCGATAGTATTGCTTAGTCATGGAAAGAATCGTTTTTTTGCGATTTTCTTGATAGCACATAAGAAACTAGCAGTTCTACCGCAAAAAGTAATGAAAGGTAAAAAAAGGTTTCATATATTTATTTAACCATTTTTCAATGTTGTGCTGAAGTTTGCTTACAAAAATGTCGAGATTGCACAATATTCCGCAGTACATGCGATTAATATAAATTTAAATTCATTGTTTATCCCGGCGTCATAAAGAGCGAGCCAATAACAAACGCGTGAATAAATAAACATCATAAAAGACCCGCAAATCCCGACTCCGAATGTAAATACGTCAGCGTCGCATTTTTCGGTAATCCAATCATAAATCAGTAATTTTCAAGGGAGGCAATTTTCAGCGGACAGCGCGTTTTTCAGGGGCGAGTCTGCGGACAAAATAAATTTCACAATAGCGCAAATTGCAGCGGGGGTTGGCGGGGGTTGGTGAGGGTTGGTGAGGGTTGGTGAGGGAGAGCCTCACCTCCGGCCCGGGGTTTAATTTCCCCGATGGTTTTTTTTTCAGTCCGTCAAAGCTTTATGCGCGGGCCGCGACAAACGCTCCGATCGGGAATCCAATGTAAAATTAACTGGATGTGTTCGACCGGAAAAACGGGATTTTTGCGTGCAAATGGTCCTTTGAGCGGTGACGCCCGTCTGGCCTGGCCGGCGGCTGAATGGCGCGTTGATTGAGCCGAAACATTTTTTTTTTTTTTTTTGGCCCCATATCTCTTGTTTCGAACCGAGTCCGAGTACTCTGGATTGGCTTTTTTGTTCTGAGAGTGATTTTCAATAGAAAAAAATATTGTATTGAATGCATTAACAATGTGACTTTCCGCGTGTTCAGGATTTTAAATTTTTTAAAAGATTCCCTAAAACGAAGTTATTATATTTTGATCGATTTAATTGTAATTAAATAATAAGCAATACATGCTTTAAAATTTATATGTTTGCTTGCTTGGGTGATTTAAATGCAAAGAATAAAAGTTTTTTTTTTACAGTGCACGTGTAAATTATACTACAAAACAGACAAGAGTATTTTTACTATGGTATAAAAAAGAATGAGCATAAATTATAGATTAGATTTAAATGCTGCGAATACTTTACCTTACTAGCACTGAATAAAAGAAATAACGCTGTTAATTATTTTAATAGTTAATGTTTCTATGTATCGCGTAATCCTTAAATTATTACTTTTAAATGCATATGAATCAATTGATTATTTATGAACGTTACAACAAAAAAAATACCTGTGGTGTTTGAGTTTTATCGTAGTTTTCCATATTTTTACGTTATGTAACAATGGTTTGAATTCTGAAATCTCTGACGGAACTTTTTGGTCCATCTGCGCAAAATAGGTATTCGGAAGAACCTATTCTTCCTCAGTCAGATTCGGCGGATTGAAAACCTGAATAGAATATGCTGGAAGGATTTGATAACCTCCTCTGAAAGTCATTTAAGTCCACTGATATCAAAATGCTTTTCACCTTGCATATATCAATAAGAACAGTTTTTTTTTTAATATTATTGAATTATTCCTTTAAAACTTATTTCAAGAAAAAAAAAAGTCGCTTATCAACATAATTATCATATGAAAAAGCTGTATATGTATAAATATATATGTTTGATTATGTATATACATAAAACCGGATTTTTGCATAAAAGATTTTTTGAAATATATAAACCTTAATATAAAAGTATTCGCATTACTTTAAAGTGATTAAAAAATGTTGGCTGAATTCAGTTATGAAACATTTGGGGATAATTAATGACTTTTCAAGATGTTTCAATACTTTGTGATTAATGTTGAAAGCAGTTATTTTTTATTTTATTCAAATATAACATGTTATAATACAGACATAATAACGCCAATATATAAATTATATTCTCCACGAGTGCGTTGTAAATGGTTTGAATTGAAGCTCGAGAGCTGGTGCGGTGTAGAAAAAGGCGATGCGCCCAGTTGCCGTAGGCCGGATATTGAATTGTGTCGCATTATTACTGCGGCATCAGTAGAAGGATGTGCCATAAAAGATAATTCAATTGACAATGACGTTCGGATGCATCGGTCGCTATTCTCAAGAAGAAATAAAAATAAACTCCAGCTAAGGCACCAGCAAACAAACAAACAAACAGTGGAGGCTATTTTCTTCAAGTATGTGGCATGTATATTTTTACTCTAAAAAAAATTGATTATGCCTCATTAAAAAGAAAAAAGATATTGAGCATTAACAACAAATGCGTGTTTTTTTTTTTGTAATAATAAATTTATATATTTTATATAAAAATCCAGACTGTAAAATTATAAGAAAAAAAGTATACTACAAACCATTTTTCTCTTGACAGTTTAATACTAATAGTTTATTCCAAAAATAAAACGTGTATTTTACTTATACCGGCAGAAAATTTTAGCAAAATAATAAGGTGTTTCACTATAAAATCATTTTTTACACGTATTCAATTCAAAGTAATAAAATTTATCATGTTTTTATATACCATATAAATAGTAATTACAATTTTATTCGTTTTCAGAAAATCAGGTGATGTCAACTCAACAAAACCTACAGTAACTTTTCAACCACCCCCATGTGACTCCATACGATTTGCCGACAAGTTTTATAACAAAATTAATAACTCATTCTTCTATTGAATAATTAAAGGAGTAAATTAAAACATTGTGTACGAAACGAAAGTGCTCAAGTGGTGGCAACCCTACGTTTGACAATCAAACGTTTCCTATAGCGTGTGCTACTTGCTGGTTTAAGTGACTTTAAATACTCGGGAGGTACATCCGAGAGCAGTCGCACAGACTTACAGGCTTCACAGAAATACTTCCCGGCGTTCACAGAATTTATATTTTTATAGCATTTCTTCGGGGTACCCTGTTTAATTATTGTTTTATGACTCCAGTCAACAGAAGTTTCGCATTTACGATGATATTTTGAAGAAATGCTTAAAATATGACTTATAAGTACGCTCTCGAAATTACAACGCAAGGAAACAACAGATCAAGAAATACTTATTTGATATTAAATTTTAATTAATTAATTATTATATTTTACGCCAAATTAAAACATTAAATTCGTAAATATTATATATTTTTTAAATATATTTGATGTTACTTATACGTATTATACTTTTTATGTTTTAATCTCATTGAATTCAATAAGGATTAAATTGTTTCTACTAACAGCTACAATACTGAAATTTTAGATATTTTGCGTTATATGTTCGTGAAATATTTTAAATGGTAGTGTGTTTAAACTATTTAAACGAATGTGATAAATGCGTTTACTCTTAACGACATATATCGAAAATTGAGAAAATCATTTAAATTTAAATTATACTTAATTATATATTAATAATTTTACACTACTCATGAAAAGAGTAATTTCATGTCAATATTGCTTATGTACACCAATTATACAGTTGTAAAGTTTTAATCCGCTTATTTGATTGATATAACATATCAATCAAAATATTATAAGGATTCTCGGGACCAATTTTGGTGATTAATTATATTCTGAGGTGTATTCTCAAAGCCTGCCAGTTAAAAAAAATCACAGATATTCCACGAAATGATTTAAAAGTACTTGAACAGAAAGCATTTAAATTTTTACTTCTTATGAAATTATACTACTTATCATACAGTTAATTATAGATAAAAGACACGAAACATATGTAGAGTAAAAGAATTCATTGAAACTTCCGTGCAAATTACAGATTTATATATCCATATATGTACATAGCTATTTTGATTGAAAGTGGTATGAAATATAGGCTCGTAGATCAGATTATTTAAACATGCATATTATGCAAGTATGCTTAATATGCAGGCATATACATACGAGTATATTACATGTAATTTTAATAAACATAAAACAAGATTGCTATTTTTTCAACATGAAAATAGTAATGCAATCTAAAAACTACTACATGCTCTTAAAGCCAAAACATCTGATTCAAAATTATGATTGTATGTCTCAAAACTGCCTCAAATCTATCGGTTAAAAAAAACCTATTATAGTGCAGATTTTTTTGTAAACTAAAAACGAATATCAGAGATGTATTTATTTGACTACAGCCGTATTCAAATATAAAGGCTGATATCTTTTGCTATCCTAACCTGCCATTACTTTCACAGAAAAGTGTAGCTATCAACATCTCACTTTCAGATTGTGTGAGCTTGGACTCGTAAAATAAATATAAAAAGCATAAATTCGATGCTATGAGGCGGCTTCATGAATGTGGGAGTAGTCGAGGGGGATGCTTAGATTCAGAAGCCAGGCAGAGCGGACCGCGCGACATCCATCAACCCAAGGAAATGGAAACATCCCCTCTTCCAATATTGACAAAAAAAAAACTCGGCAGCGAGATTGTTTTTGCGCGACTGAATATATTTGTATGTGCTGACCTATATACCTGACTGCAAGTGTGCCAAAAAGTTTGTGTACACTACGTACAAACTAAAATATGTTAATATTTTTGAGTGATTTTCCACATGTTCGTTTTTATTTGTGACCGGTTTCGCCAACCTTTCACGTTGGCATTATCAAACAGAGCGAGATTTTATATAATGATAAGCAATTAGGTAAACAATTGTTAGAGGGAGAGGTTGTTGGAAAGAGAGAGAGTGATTGTCAGGTGGTAAGGGCTAATGTGATTTTAATGTACCTGACAAGTCTCTTTTAATGTACCTGACAAGATTCTTTCCAACAACCTCTCCCTCTAACAATTGTTTACCTAATTGCTTATTATTATATAAAATCTCACTCTGTTTGATAATGCCAACGTGAAAGGTTGGCGAAACCGGTCACAAATAAAAACGAACATGAGGAAAATCATTCAAGTATTTTACTCAAAAATATTAAAATGGAATTCCCCCAAGTACTCTCTGTCAAAAATATTGAATTTCTAAAAATATGTTATTCAAATACAAGAAAATATAAACATAATATTTAAAAATTTAAAAATAAATATTCATAATTTTGTCGTTCAAAGCTTCGTTGTTTTTATTATTTGTAAGTATGCCACAAAACTGCTAAAGGTTAAGTATAAGTATAACTAAACACAGGGTAAGTTTAACTATGCCCCGCAAGAACTACACTATAACAGGTAAATATAACATGTTTGATATTGTAATCATGCATATTTATAGTTTAATGTTCTGCCATAGTGATAAAGGGATATCTTTTTATTTTGGAGTTAATTGTTTGTAATTTGTATTTTTTTAGATTGAAAAACTATATTTAACGATAGGAACATTTTATCGTTGAAGTTATTTGAAGCAATAGCTACAATTTTCAATTCAATAAACCTATTTTGTAATTGGTGGGCTGAACCAAAACAATTTATATAAGTCTAAGATGTCAACCACTTTAAAACATATTTAAATAATATTCAATATAAATCGACACAAATCGATTCATTCAAATAATGTTTGACAGTAGAAACATTACACTCAAATTTGTTTATGAACCAATTTATAAATGAATTTAAATATTTAAAGTTAATAAAAATAATACAGTTAATGTTTATGTTTTTTTAATATTCATCTTGAGTCAATGAGTTAAAATGCATGTATTGATTATTGACAGTAAATTTGCTTAATAGTAGTATTTTAAATATGGCGATTAAAGCCTATTCAACTGCATACACGATAAAAATATGCATGACGAGGGGTTTAACGGCTGGACATTATCTGCTGTAACCCTGCGGAGACGGACCATTGCGTCAGATGAGATAATTTTTAGGTTATGTTGCCAACGGGCGCGAGGACTCAAGCGGCGGACCCTGACCGATATCTGGAGACTGCAGCGGTCCATGCAGACACTCCACTGGGATCCTGGGCAATTGACCTGGAGTGCATGTCCCAACCAGATATCCTCAATGATGCCTAATTAAGATGCGCCCGAATAGATCAATATTTGCTTTAACATTTATAGGAATTATAAAATCAACTGTAATAAAGCACAAATTATTCGAATTGTTAACACGTAAAGTGTGAATGATTTTCTGTGATATTGATTGTTTTTTTTATTAGCAATAAATTATATTATTCACACACATATAAAAATAGGTGAGTTCTTTAAAAAGTACACCATTCGTTAGTACTGCAAAGCAATAGTATAATTTGAATACGTTTCAACAAGAATAATGTATATTCAATACAGTTGTACGAGTTTGTGTAATTTTTTTTTCGAAGTAAACCATTCAAATTGAGTTTTTTTGTACAAAAAATCTCCTTGACTAAAGGTTCACTATTTAATCATAAAATAAAAAGTCCTTTCAGTGAAATGGATTGTCGGACACAATCCATTTCAGACGGTAAGGCAATTGATCTCTTAAGTTAAAGGTTAAAAGAATTCTTCGCTTCTCTTTGGCGAATAAAGTGTTTTGGCTACAGGAAAGTATTCCATTATATTTTGTATTCAACCAACTTTACTTTGTACGTATAAATTTTTTCGTGAAAATAATAGTGACCTTAATAGAATTTTAAAACGTTAGAGTGCGTATTCTTCCACACGAGAAAACATCATTTTTTAAACTTTTTATTACAGAAAAATGATAATACTACTTGAAAAAAATCTAACGAGTGATATCGTAATTTAATAAGTAAATATCATGTATAAATACGTTTTATTGAAATGTACAGATATAAGACTCATAACATGTAAATATGATATACAAAGAACAACAGCAGCATTCACCCTTAACTTTTGTTGTTCTTACGTAAAATATAGTTTCAGTAAATAAAGGCTAGATTTCTTAAGCCCCGAGGCAGATCGCGATAAAGGTCTTTCCCCATTGCGGCAACTCAAAGCATTAAACGGAGAATGAAAGCTTTCATACATACCTACACATTACCACCAGCAAACCTTAATGAGACTCTGTATGTAAAGCTTAACACAATCGAGTCTATTCAAAAATGGTCTATAATGATATCGTACTTTGTCGTATGGCATCGCGAGACTAGCAATGTCGACATGCCTTCAATTGTAAAGATCCACCTCAATTTAATTTATCTTATGATTATAAAATTTATGTTGTTGAGGGACAAGGCATTTGTTAAGGCATAAAATTTATGTTTAATGTTCCTATTGAACGTCGTGTTTGTATACAAACGATTGTAAAAAGACTTTGATGTAATCATACGCTTTTTTAAACATGCTGCTTATAAAGCATGTTTACTGTGAATCATTGTGTAATATGATTGTGATCGATATGATATTATTGTTATTATAAATACTTGTCTTAAGGGTCTAAGTCCCATAATCGAGTTTTTTTGATCATTTTCTAGTCCGTCTTGCGAAAAATCTACTGCACCAATCAAAAAAATTTAAATGCAAAAAGTTTGATACATCTCTTCTACCGAACAATATATATATTTATTTCTTATAAATTTACTATTAATATGATAAATATGCGTTTATCCGATTGAAGTGTAGGAATTTGGAGATTCGTCATGTCCCTTTTCCAAGAGTCCTAAACATTTAAAAGTCTTTTTTTTTAATTTGAATTAAAAGATTAAATATAAACCCTGTGCGATATATTGCTAAAAAATTAAAAAAAAAATCTTTAACAAACTTTGGTTTTGAAAAGTCGTCATTTTATCAAATTTTTCAACATCTTCAAGATTTTATTTTACCCTGAAAATCAACGTTAATTAAATAATAAAAAATGAGTATATATAATTTATAGTTTTCTCAATACTTTGTAAAAAAATCAATTTTCGACATAGAAAAATAAAGTGACAATTAAATTAATTAAATGACACGATTTTAAAATTAAAATGCTGGAAGCATAGATCTGATCTTTACATTTGGTCATTCAAAATTTTACTTATTTGCACGATAACTCTAGAAAGGACTAATACTCGAGAATGCATGGAATGGGATTTAGATTTTTATAGATATTCAATATATTGTTGACAGATTAAGTTTTTAGATAAAAATAGGTGTATTTGAAATACATATAAGATCTGATATTATTGAATTTCTCCTTTGCGTATGGTACATATGAGAGCTCGCATTATTCCCGGGTATTCCAGCGCATAACTAAATAAACGGGTGCGTCCTTATAGCTCGTAATGCCGTAATTCCTTAATCACCATTTGACGATTAGGTTTGGAATTATCGGGTTTGCCTCCATTAAAGCGCGGGTACGTTTAACATTACTGGCAGGTACAAAGTAAGAGTTATAGATTATGCAAGCCAATCGATTGGATATGGAGGGGTTGGAAAAATCCGGCGGGTTGCAATTTTTAGGAGAAATCACAAAATCGAAGTTGGTTTTTGTTTAAAGGTTTGTTTAAAAAAAATTTAAAATATGTTCACGTATTTTTTTAATTATAAACAAGGGTTGATAATAATATAAGCTACAAAAATAATCAGTGCGATGGAATCAAAATAGTAGCAGGAGAAGGAAAAAAATCCCCAAGAAGATTACTTAACAAGATTACTTAAGGAAAACAAAGTTACATTTAATATACATTTTTTAGAATCCATTAGTAAAAAGTCATGATTTCTTGAAAGAAATTTCCGTTTAAAAATACAAGTGATACGACCCTTTTATGGTTAATTCTTAGTTTTTAGGATGTTCTTATGGCCCTAAGTAGGTTTTTATAAATTATTAAATTTTTGTTTTGAAATTTTGCTGCGTCATCTGTTTTATTATTCATCTATTTTTTTAACGTAATATTATAATGTTATGGGTTTTTAATCTTAAAAATGGTCAGCCACTGAGGGAGGTTTAATATAAATAAATAAGTTGGTTTTCTGGCAAGCGCAAAAAAACCTTTTTCAGGATCAGTTGTCCGAACTATAGCAAATGTAACGTTTTCCACTAGAGCGGACACGTCTAGCTGCAAAGGTGGAAGGTTTCGAGAAT
The DNA here is from genome assembly GCA_022113835.1 of Atopsyche davidsoni. Lineage (NCBI taxonomy): Eukaryota > Metazoa > Arthropoda > Insecta > Trichoptera > Hydrobiosidae > Atopsyche > Atopsyche davidsoni. Next base: position 6,904,454 of record JAILWY010000021.1, read on the forward strand.
TTCTGGTTTTTAGGTTGTAGTTTTGTGCTTCATGCAACGGAGAAAAAAATCATAAATATTACATAAAAACATATTTTGAATAAGTTGGCCCGTTGTTAAAATATTCATACTAATCAACACAAATTCTTGCCAAAAAATATTTTTTGATATACTTTGAATTAGAATAAATTAAATAATGTATTGTATAATTGCAGATACGCGTTTATCATTTGTAATATCTAAATTAAATTGATGTATTTATATTTGTATTGATTTTTGAACGGATTTTTTAACATAGTACTAAATTTTTTAATAGAAAACTTCGACAGTAATACATTACGTGTAAAATCACGTTGATATATACCGAGTGAAAAACAAGAAAATACCCGACTTTTTATCGTATAATAAATATTTTAGGTATGTACGTGAATAGCCACTTTTATTAATAAACGCTTATGGAACGAAAATATCTGTGATAAACTACGGAAAATCAATAAGAAGCTAACATTTTCCTGGCAATAAATTGTGCCTCATCCCTCTTCAACCAGGAATAAAATGAAAAAAATCGAGCATCTTAACTCTGACGGCCAACTTGCGGATAATTTATTAAAGTAAAGGTACATTCCACTATTAAAGTATTGTTCTATATAATTGTGTTTATTGTTGAATAAAATTAGCTAATTCTCGGAATTTATCTGTTAATATTCATTCAGAGCGAGCATCAGACTGCCAACCTAAATCAAACGTACAATAACATTGTCTGCGGCAATAGACAATAGAGTATTAATACAATTACCGCTCCTCTAGTATTATGTGGGAATCATCGCAGAATACATCAGGGCGGATTCTGCGAGTTAAAATAGCTGGGGGGTTGTTCTAAGGCTTCTACTCACTACTCACTAGTCACCACCTCCTGCTAACCCTATACATTTTTGATGACATTTCAAAACTCACTGAATTATTAAGATTAATAGACTTACGCCCGAATTTGAAAGACTAATTAAATTAAACAACGATTATAAAGTTGTTAAACATTTGACACAATTTTATAAGACGCTTTTTTCTTAAAAATAATTTATACGTAAAATAAAATAATTTAAATGTATAATAATGTATTTTGTCAATATATTAAAATCAATCGAAAATGATTTAGTACATTTTTTTAAATATTGAAAATTGATTAAAGAAACTCTTTTTTTTGTGTGAGATTTGAACTCACATCCCCAACCAATTATACCAACGAATCACTTGTACTAAGCAAGAATTTTTAACAATAATATCCTATAAGTGAAACAACGTACTTATTATGCAAATTAAATATTGTGTGACTTGCAATACTAGACTTTCAACCCAAAGTACTGAGTGAAGCATTTAAATCCGATCTGGATATTATTATTTTTAAAATCTATTTAAATGATGATATTTTTTTAAGAGTTTCTTTAATCAATTTTCAATATTTAAAAAAAAATGTACTTAATCATTATCAGTCAATAAAACCTGTATAGGCAAAATCGTACTTCCTGTGAGACGGTCTTCACAAAAAATCAATAATATATTAAATCAATCATTTTTAGTAAATGAAATGTAATGCTGTTTATGTGACTCGTTTAACAGCTTGGTGATCATTTTTTTAAGGTTTGAACATAATACGATTGCTATATGCTAAAAGTTGAACCAATTATTTTTAGGGATTTTTTTACAATAAGTACATTAAATACACAAATATGAAAAATGAATAAACAGTCGTTCTTATCCACCAACATTAATAAAACGTATTCTGACAATTTCCTTTGATATTATATTAGTTCCATGACTCTAAACATGTTATCATAAATAACATCATTTATTTTTATAATCAGCTGTAAAACATGGCTGTATATATTTGCAAGTAAAATTTCAGTGTTTTTTAAAATAGGCGAAGTTGCTTCAAATTCGATTTAAATTTTATAAATAATTAATAAAATATTTAAATATTATATTTAAATGTACGATTTTGCAGTCGAGTATTTAGCATCTAGACTGAGTGTTCTATTTACGTCTCATTATGTTTATGAGAAATTTATTGGCGGCAGTTATCTAACTCCCTTGGGGTGCAAAGGCCTTGCCGCGCTGCCGTCTGCGCACGCCTTTAAGGGAGTTTCACTTAGCTAATCGCTATTTTAATTAAGCTAACTTCAATGATTCGTTACATTTTGTACAGAATAGAAATACATAGCATAATGTCCTCTAATTTTATATATTTTCACAATAATTCAGATGAGTTCACGCATTATTTTAACACTAAATCAATTAGTTCATTATAAAGTTTTTTTATGTGATATATATGGATCACAGTAATTCACGATCTATAGTTATTTATCCTGAAATAATTTTAATATAACCCAGAATATATGTGCACTGTTCAATGACACTTCCAAGCAGTTATAAAATAATAACATAAAATAAGAAACAGCTAAAACTTTTCATGGCAGGTTATTCCAGACTTAATAAATACGACAAATTTACAATTGATAAATGCCAATAACGACGGGTAGACATTTCACCGGTTAGAAATTTTAAATCCCAATTTCGTATTTGAAATATATTCAATAATTTCAGTTTCGTGTCGTCTAACAAGATGGCGGCGTAACATTTATATAAAGTAACCAATCTCTGGGCGCTGTGTCGCATTACACCCTTGTCAGAATTGACGGAGATTTGGAGTGCTCGCCTTAATATAGGTCGGGCGACACATTGTCGCTGACAGCCGATGTTATATTTGATAAAAATCTACACCAGACTAGTTAACGGATTAAATTAAAGTGCTCATCTGAATAATATCGCTTGGGATAATCCTGTCAAATAGCAATAAAAAAGTGTCTGCGTTTTCAAAAACTATTTTGAGAAGTGCGTGACAAAATTAAAAATAAAATTTAGTGGGCGTTTAAAATTATCGTTTCGTGTACTTTAGTAAGAAAACTGTGATATTTTAATTTTTTTAATGCATTTTTAATATAGATACTCTGTTTTGGACTTGATGTTACGAATAACTTGCATACAGCTATGATCACATATTTATAATATAAGCATAACGCATTATACTAACCACAATTGTTTTGTACATAAATATTTAGTGGTTATTCAATAACAACAAATAAACATTATTACAAAATATAATACGCTTGTTATTAATGTAGGATCTACTAATGTCACTCCTGCAGATGGTCATTTGCATAAAAAAATAAAAATAAATATCAAAATGATAAACCTATTATTTCAGATCTCAGTACAATAATATCATCGATTTACTGTTGGTTTTAACTACAAATTTCCATAATTTGGTTACATAGGCGTTTTTGCTTTGCTTTTACTGTAGCGTAAGAATTGATTAAAACCATCACAAAAAAAAATTAAAATCAAATCATAAATTTAATATGATTATGACCTTAATTTTTATTTTTAAAATATATAAAATCCGATTAATACGCTCATTTCATATTCAAAAGTAATACATATTAGTCGCGGCAGCACCAAATAGGCGGCCATATTTGCTCTTCACACGCTGGCATCGGGTTACTAAGGTCGCTGCTGCCAACAATGTGGCCTTCGGGGTAAGGTTGTTTGCTACTTCGGCCTCGGGTGATATAACCGATTTTTAAGTCACGTGTTTTGCGTCCACGTAGGCTGAGTTTATCGCAGTACTAAAAAAAAATATTACGTAATTTGGATTATAATTTATATTTGACTATTGTTAAATGTAATCACTAAACGATTTAAAATTTCATAAAACGCAAACCTCGCTGGTATTTGTCTTCAGTTTCTCAAGTTAATTTAACTGGAAAGTCAACTTCCCTCCGTAACTGAGTTGTTTGGAAGCGGATTATTTTGTTCCTGTTTAATTATTGACAAGGAAAAGTTATTGTATGAGAAATAATTATTAATATTTTGTAATAAAAAAAATTCTATGTTTCAGAATTTAATTTAATATAGTTTGTAAATACTTAAGGGTATATTTTTGAAATTATATTATCGACATTCATTACTGATAATATGAAAATAGGGACTATTAACTTTGTCTCTTTTTTGCCTTTAAAATACAATTATCTTTGGAACGAAATAAAAATTTCTCATAACTTGAGGCAGTTTAGAATTTTCAATATAAAGTCACATTCCGAAATGATTATACTTCAGTTAAGAGCAAAGGCAGTCATAGAGAATGGGCAACTCGCCAGGAGAGCTGCAGCTGACTTGCCGGAGGAACAAATCTAAAGGTTAGGTCCTAGAAACGTGAACCTCCCTAAAGTAACTGCTAATGCACTTGTCTCGTTATATATAACACCGATTGTGAAAATGAGATTGTAAGCGAAATTCTAAAATCTTCAGGAACAGGCTCTGGGAATTTCCCTGAAAATTTAACTGCTGAAAATTCTGAAATTGTAATAATGAACCGGAGGATCACAAAAGAGGAATCATATTGCAAATATTTCATAAAGAGTTGAAAACGAGAACATTTTTTATGATCTTGAATATTTACTATAGTATTTAGTATTTTATTTATTATTAAGTTTTAGTTCTAAGGTAATAATGTCTTATTATAAAAGTTAAAGAATGGTCTTCCAAGCGTAATTTTTTTTAACACCAGTTGTATAAAGTCAAATGATCAAGCGATTATGATAATTTACAAATCAAATAATCTATTCAATTTGAATCATAATGTAGGTTATTAAAACTGTCTGTCGGAGATAAAAATAGATTTTTCTAATTGAAATCTTTGTACTAGATAAATAAAATATAAATAGCATTTTTAATTAACATAACCTTAAAAAAATATACATTACTAACGAAAATAAAAACGTAAAGTATATTGACATGTTGATTAATTTTTCATTGTTTCAAGAATACAATTTTATGGCAAACAACGCAACATTTGATTTATTTTTTTTAATTATAAAGTAATTTAAGTTCTGAGAATGTTAACTGCTCAACTGCCAAAGCATTTAATTTTTTTTTCAATTAAAATAATAAGTTTTTATTCAAATGACAACGTTCATTTCAATAGTACTTAACGTAGATAAGCAAAATTTCCACAATTTGATTTTAGATTTTTTATTGTTGATTCAACTAGTTACCTTCTATTGAGAGCAATACAATGAATTAATCTAGTTAAAAAAAAGCAAGAAATAGAAATGAAAGAAAAAATGAATTCTATAATGATACCGTTTTAAACTAAGCACGTTATATGTTTTGATAACTTCTTAGGAATACATGAAGATAAAACACCAATATTAGGTTATTTATTATACAGTTTAAAAATTAATAATTAATATCAAACAATTGATATTTTAAGTCAGTTTTTACATACAGATAATTCTTTCTTCTGAAATACATTTTAATATTTATTAATACCTTAATTGAAACTCATCGAATTAAATATAACAAAACGAGGCATTTGATTTGATTTAACAAATAATTTTACTAGAACTGTTAAAAAATTCTGTTTTGAAAAAATATGTCAAGTGCTGAGTGCAACAAAAGTGCATTTGCCCGATCGTACTATTTTGAGATGCAAGTACCTTGGGCAGTTACTATACTGGAGAGATAACCTCTGGCATCGGCTTGCGGTGGCGTTGGCGGTGGCGGTGGCGGTGGCGGTGGCGGTGTCGAGTGTCGCCGCGGAGGAAGCGCCTGATCGCGACATCTGCTCGCAACAATAATATTTATTCAATTCATACTTGAAGTCGCGCTGATGCCAGCCCGTCTGCCTGCCAGCTTGTTCAATGCACCGAGACGGAACTTTGCGCACCGATAATACTCTGAATTCGAGGCCATTAAGGCAGTTGCTTCCAGCCTTTTAATTGCCTCTGCTGTCCAGCCGGACACCAGAGGCAGTCAATTAACTAGCGAAATCGTGTCATATAATTAATTTAATTGTCATTTTATTTTTCTATGTCGAAAATTGATTTTTATACAGAGTATTGAAAAAAACTATAAATTATATTTATCTATTTTTTATTGTCTAATTAACGTCCATTTTCAGAGTAAAATAAAATCTTGAAGATGTTAAAAATTTAAAAAAAAAATATATATATATATATTTAATTTTTGAAATAATATATTGCACAGGGTTTATATTTAATCTTTTAATTCAAATTAAAAAAAAGACTTTTTAATGTTTAGGACTCTTGGAAAAGGGACATGACGAATCTCCAAATTCCTACACTTCAATCGGAAAAACACATATTTATCATATTAATAGTAAATTTAAAGGAAATAAAAAAAATACTCTGTTCGGAAGAAGGGATGTATCAATCTTTTTGCATTAAAATTTTTTGATTGGTCGATTGCAGTCGATTTTTCGCAAAACGGACTAGAAAATGATCAAAAAAACTTGATTATGGAACCTAGACCCTTAATAAACGGTTTCAAAAATCACTGTATCCAACTAAAAGACACGAGCATACAAAAAAAAATGTATGCTATAATATTTTGATGTGAAATCCACGTGAGCTACCACCTAAGCCACACCTTGTAAGCCCCACGACCTGCGCGCAGGATCAGGGTATAGTCACAGTAACTAAATAAAAATTAAAGAGTCTCAGCATTTGTATAATTTTTATTGCTTATTAATTTAAGATCATCAAGATTAGTTGCATTTTCATTTGATTATAGAAACACGTGTTTATAAAACCATATGATAATCTTAAAAAGAATACACATCTAACGAACATGAAAATCGATTTGTTGATTCATTTTTTTAACAACACAAAATTATGGAAAACCGGGTAATATATTTTTTATTAATCTTATTGTTATGTAATTAATTTACTGAAATTGTTTCAAGCTCATTGTAATATTTTTAATTAGAGTAATTTCCGATTTTTTACTATGGGTTATTTCTATTGATATACAACAGCAAAATTATATAAACAATATAAACTTTTTCACATAATTAAATAAAACTACATGTTTTTTTAAAATTGTAGGGTGACTGCAAATTTAATTGATTTTGGAAATATGCTGATTTTTTGACAAAAATATTTTATGTTTTCCTCAAAATACACAGTAATCATAATGTATACACTCCCATATTGTACTATATGGGAAAATATAAAGTGATGCTGCCTTTTATAGATTTGTGAACGAATATTATACTTCTTAAATATTAAGTACTAACTTGCAGCTGTGTGCAGACACACTGAGCCTTTTCTCTATAAAAAGTAACTCCGCGGAAGATATTCACAATAAACTCCGTTACACGCTTTCAAATATTTACAAACACAAGATTCCACGATTGTAACATAAAACCAATAAAGAGAGGTCGGGTGACAATTTAAATGCGAACCGCGACGTCTAATAAACCCGGGAGAGGCGATGCAATTGTTCGTATAAAAATAAACGTTTCCTCTGTGCTCGTCTTCAGAATGATCCCAGACGATGGACCCAGAGACAGCTTCCTCATCATCGTCGCATATCGCCAAGGTAACAGTCGATATGTTTGAGAAATCAAAATTAAAAATGCGACTTGCTTTATTCTAAAATACCCATTTTTCATTCAACATCATACTTGGGTATGGTGATACGAAGTATCTTAGATACCATGATTGAAAAGTTTACAATACGTTTAGAACCTCTCTGTATACTTAAAAATCTTAAATCTGATGCAGATTCTTCAGATGTTCTGTTTGCATTAATGTGTAAAAATAAAATGTTTTATAGATTGAAAATTTTAATATACGACTGTTTTCTGGCCGTCGTTAAGATCACTTCGATTATAATTTAATTTTCAATGAACCTTAACAAAACGAATTCTATTCTATTTATGTTAAAGACTCATAAAATAGAATCAGCTTTTATAAAAATCTTAATTATATTTTTTTAAAAAACCGCGTATGTTTGAATCCCAGCGCTCAATATTTTTTTCGTCATATCATAATAAATAAAATAAACTGGCACTATCTTTATAACTATTACTTTTCTGTTGATGTCATTGAGTTATTAATTTCTATTTCAATGAGATTTCAACTTCGTAGTGGGTAAATAATTACTTATTTGTTTATATAATCGGATAAACTTCTGAGAAATAACACTGCTTTATTAATATATCGCGTACAGATAACAGAATTATTCAAAGCAAAATGTAACCTTGTAGTAGAAAAATCAGAGTGACAATGTCTTCGTAGTTCATCCACACAACATACGAACATAGTATTTATTGCACAATAATAAATTAATTGAACGTAAAAGAGAGCTGTTTATGTTTCAAAATCTGTTTTATTTATATTTTATGTATTATATATTTAAGAGAATTCGAAATCGTCTCGCTTATTGGCTATCTTCATAAAAATCATAATATTTTTGAATTGCATAATTACATAATAAATATGTCGATATTATAATATGCTTTGGTTTTAAATACCCTAATACGAATTAATAATTATGTTTGATGTACATTTATTTTTTTAGCCAGCAAATCAAAAAGTAAAAACAAAATAATAAAATTTGTATCAACGTTTAAAAAAATACTGTTGCTAGCAAAATTAAAACATTTTCAATTAATTTTACTGAAATTTAAGAAATAATAACCTTGCGCTTTCAAAGCATGGCAATTTAAACGTTAGATAGTTATAAAGCCCAGAATTTTATGAAAATTATATATTTTCCTTAAAATAGCTGAACAAAATTGAGCATTTTTAAAGTCCTCCTGGGACTATCAAAAACAAAATAATAGGCTTGAAAATTTTATTCTCAAAGCGGTATTATCAGTCTCTTAAAACAAACTTATGTACCAAGAGGCTCTGATATAGGTAATAAATGCCTCTAGGTAGAATATAGATCAGATATAAATACTGGTACACAATTGGGCATAAAAATCGGAAGGAAAATAATATAAAGGCAGCGGAAGAAGAGAGGAATTTAATAGCGAAATAATCTTCGCGTGTTGGAATGAAAACCTCGTCCCGGGCATGCTGGGCAAACGGGGAATTATTTTTTAAATTCCCTTATACCCAACTGGATATGTTTGTGCAAGTTGCACGCACGAAGGTGTATGGTGATTAAATACATTATATTGTTTACATTGACTATCAAAAATACAACGATAAGCTAAATGGCTCGGAGGTAACGTAAGCGTGAAGCGACAAAGCAACACAGGAAAGGTTTAAAGCTACACTTCTCCAGCAAACGAGGTGAGACGCCATAGCTAATTTTTCTTTCTACTGTTTAAATAAAAAATAAAAGAATTTATTTATTAAAAAACGGTATCACAATATTTTAATTATTTTATTTCTTAAGAATTTCTCATAAATATTTAAGCAAAATTAATTTTATTCAAATTTATATATTCACATACAGTTCATATAAAATATATAGAGCATTAATAGTAAGCATGGCTTCCAAGGTACTAAATTTATAAGAAGTTTAATAACCGTAATGTTACAAAAAAAACTCAATTACTATTACACGGGCTCAATTTCAAGAAATCCACAGCAATAATAAAACAAGTGCTTCTATAATAAATTGCAGAGTGCGTAGAATCGAACCCTGCTTCCTCGAGATGAAATCCAACACCTTGACCTTTGAAGCCATTACTTTAGAAATAATTTTATTTCTTGAGAAATTATCTTCAAATTAATAATAAACATGAGAATATAATAACAAATTACAAAATTTAGATTATTATTTGTATATTTAAGGCGTATATTGAGAAGATAGTAAAATATTAGAATGCGGGTGTGTTTTTGTATGAATCTGATGTCAAAATATTTATATTTTTTACAATAGTTTAAAAAATAAAGCTATTTTATGCTATTATACTCAATGGTATATCTTATAATTATTTTAAAAAATATTGCGTGTTGCTTCGTTGCTATTATAGTACTGTTTGTATTGTGTTTTTGCTTTGTTATCTGGGAGAGAATTTAAATCACTAATGCTTTGCTTCTCTCTATAATTATTTAGGCGGTTGCAAATAAGCATTGTTTGGGATCAATTGATTACTGAAAAAGCTCTCGTTTCCATGCCTTGTATTACGTTAAATATATTATGAGGCATCTCGCCGCGGCATCCGCGGTCTTTTCACAACTAATCACATTGTCTCGTAAATAATGCGAAGTTTCGTTACGAAATACAAAATAAGCGACCGCGATACCGAGCCGAGTTTAATAAATACTTCATATATTGTTACAATGAATATAAATTAAGTTTTGAAACTAACGTCGTCCGTAGAATAGCAGAAAGCAATACGAGTGTAAGTACATGGTAGGGGACACGGCCACATCCGTTACAGATTGATTTTACCCATGAGTATTTTGGAGGATCTGTGAAGTTGTATTCACTCAAAATAAAATAATATTTGTACAAGAAAATTTGGGCTGATTAAATATTTAATAAAAATAACTAATACGAGTGGCAGCGACTCATTTTTGCAGTATTGATTTACACACGTCATTGTACTATTCAATAAGCACTAAAAATATAACAAAAGCATATACGAGGAAGATATTTTTTAGTAGCGTAATTATACTCTCTTTAAATACAATAAAATTTATTGTAAAAACCGATGATTGTAAAAAATATCAAGTTAACATTTCGCAATCAACATTAAAGTAGGAAGTGTAACAATTACAATTTTCAAAGTATGCATGTTTGCGATTGGCTGTCCATTCGTAATGTTACACTGAGATGTGTCATTCAGTGAGTTGCATGAATCATTCGCGTGATGGTGAAATACATCAAGTGGGCATTGCGATTCTCAAAAATAAAAGCGGACAGCTTGACGAGTCAGCGCGTAAAGATATTCCAAAACTTACCACCCCCGGGCGGTCTTCCTTTCAGGGATGCAGATAAACTTTTAATGCGATACTTTTGTCGTTAAAAACGGCACGGGGAAACTGTGTCCAACTCGGGCCAACTTTCCGTCACAATAATGCACACCGGGAAAACTTTCAAAGAAAATACTTCGCACCGAACGGTAAACAGGGCGGCCGGAGCTGCGGGCGTGCGTCTCGCGCGAGGTCCCGCGGGCGAGTGCCGACAAGTCCGAGAGTCTGCTCCGGCGCCGCCTGCGACCCGCCGGTATTGCCACAAGCCTCGGACCTGCAGTAAATGTGATTTATACAGCCTGAAAAAAAAAAATTCAATATCAAGATTCATTACTAGTTTTTTTTTGCTTGGAAAATATGTGTAAAACAACCGTTTTTTATACCACCTGAATTTTTTATTTTTTTTTTGTATTTTATTAAAAATATTAAAATGGGATTCCGCCAAGTATTCTCTGCCAAAAATTTTTGTGTTTTATATTTTAAATTTATGTTTAGCTTACGAGGCAGTGTGTGCTAAGCACTGATGCTGCGCGCAGGTTACGTAGCGCACATGGATTTCTATTTTCGTGCAAAACAACCGTTTTTATACCACCTGAATTTTTTTTTTTTTTTTTGTATTTTATTTAAAATATTAAAATGGGATTCCGCCAAATATATATATATTTTATTTTTAAATTTATGTTTATGTGCTTACAGGGCAGTGTGTGCTAAGCACTGATGCTGCGCGCAGGTTACGTAGCGCACATGGATTTCTATTTTCGTGCAAAACAACCGTTTTTATACCACCTGAATTTTTTTTTTTTTTTGTATTTTATTTGAAATATTAAAATGGGATTTCGCCAAGTACTCTCCGCCAAATATATATATATTTTATTTTTTAAATTTATGTTTATGTGCTTACAAGGCAGTGTGTGCTAAGCACTGATGCTGCGCGCAGGTTACGTAGCGCACATGGATTTCGCTATTTTCGTGCATAAGTATGTGTAGGTGAAATATATGTAAAACAACCGTTTTTTATACCACCTGAATTTTTTTTTTTGTATTTTATTTAAAATATTAAAATGTGATTCCACCAAGTACTCTTTGCCGATATTATTTTTATGTTGAGCTTACGAGGCAGTGTGTGTTATTCACTGATGCTGCGCGCAGGTTACGTGGCGCACATGGATTTCTATATTTTTTTGTTCTTATGTAGGGGAAATATGTGTAAAACAACCTTTTTTTATACTGTCTGAAAAAAAAGATTCATTATTTATTTTTGTTTATTTATGTTATATTTACAAGACGCTGTGTGCTACCCACTAATGCTGCGCGCAGGTTACATTGCGAACATACTAGATTTCTCAATTTTCGTTCTTAAGTATGTGATGGGGAAATATGTGTGAAAAATCATTTTTTATACCGTCTAATTTAAATTATTATTTTTTTTGTTAATTCACAATTGTTACTATGCTTACAATGGGGTTTATGGCTGTCCCCTGCTTGATCCTGCGCGCAGGTCGGGGGGCTAAGGTGGTAGCGAACATGAATTTGTCTATTTTCGTTATTGAGTTTGTGTAGGAAAAAATATGTGTAAAAAATCTTTTTTGAACCATTTAAAAATTTTAAGATTCTTTATTTTTTAATTAACAATAGTTTCAATGCTTACAATACGTAGTGTTGCTGTCCCCTGATACTGAGCGCAGGTTGTGGAGCTTACGAGTGTGTCTTAAGTGGTAGCGAACATGGATTTCTGTATTTTTGTTATTGAATTTGTGTTAGGAAAAATATGTGTAAAAAAATTTTTTTTTTTGTAACGTATGGGAGGCTTCGTACCGAATACCAGCGGCGTGCAAAATAACAAAAACCATGTTTTTAACGTTATTCATAAAAAAAAACATTATTTATGCGTGAAAGATAATATTTGATTTTAATACTTCTACTGATAATGTGTATATACTAAACAAGTGGTGTGGATTATTTTTGATCTAAAAATACCTATTGAATATTTACTATGGGATAAACGATTGTGGAATAGTATTAATCAAATCGACATTTGAAAGGAGAAATAATATAAAGTTCATGTCATTCATTCAAGAATACAAAAATATTTTTACGTAAAACCTTTTTTTTTAGTGCAAATATGACTAGATAAATTAATATCTTACGCTGCAGCACTCAATGGCACAGGACGGAAGATAATTAATTAAAATTGTGCTCAAAGAATTTACTTACTTTTGAGCTTTTCAATGGATAGGTCGGCATTGTCGGACGACAATAAACATGAGGATTATTATAAAGTAGAACAAAAGCAGAAGGCGTTTTCTATTCAATTTAGAATAATAAATCAAAGCTTAATGTTATTAAATAGACCTTCATTAATACTAAGAAAGGGTTGTTAAATTAAAACAACCCAAACTTATTCTTGTTTATTTTTTTCTACGTAACTAATTTACTCAATATTTGTATTTTGAAAAAATCCTATGTGATCTTTATTTCATATTTTGTTCTAGAAATGTGTTTTTTTTACTAATGAATTTATAATTAATTTGGAATAAAATCTTTTGAAATCCAAATCATAAAAAACACCCAAATTAATGGGCGCTTAATCGCAAATCGGTTGCAAATTGTATCGCTGCGTGTAGCCGTTCTAGGTCAGACCAAAGCGTATGCATGAAATCATTGGTCAATCGGTAAATTGGATCCACCTAATTGAAATCATCCTGTCCTGAAGCAATTCCGTGAAACAGGATTATTGCGCTACCACTGAGCACGTCCTCGGCGGGCTAATGCGATATCTCAGTGGGAGAATCAATCTGCGACCGCGGCTTGTCGTAAAGCAATCAGGGTCGTGTTTAGGCAATTATGCACTAAAGTTATTCAAGATATCAAATTAACAATCAACATTATGTTTCGGCATAGTGTACTTTATAACGATACGCAAATAAACAGCAATGGCTCGGGGACAACAAGCAATGTCACGTTCCTTTCAAGTGTAACCTTTGAATGTCAAAGTTTATAATATATTTTTAATTTTAACAAAACATCACAGAATGATAATGATTTTAAATAAAATACGAAAACACGGATATTACGTGTTTTGATATTGTTGCACAGAAATCAGGCTTTTTTATTTTTAATTTCAACTTATCTTATTTTACTTCTTTTCGTTCAAAAGTATAAATCAGTTACTTAATTTGAATATGTATCGATTTGTTAAAATAAAAACTCATATATTTTATATACTATTTAGATATTTACGTGTAATATTCGGTTTTTAAAAGTTTCTACAGCGGCTAATTAGTTAAGCTTGAAATTATTTCTGAAGGTTCCACAGTTGTTTTTTTTTTCTCTTGCACCCGCATTCACCTGCACGTGAGCTCTCTGAAGGAGACACCCACTAACTACGTGGAAAATAAACCCCAAGGATTATTCTAACAGCACACAGAGAACTAGATAGCGGGCTCCTCGCGCAGTATGGTCGGTTTTCAATATACGCTTGGGGCTCATGAAAATAGCTTGAATGCTCGTTTTACATAAAATAGCAACATTCATAATAAAAGCTTCTATTGTTTGAAAATACTTTAAGCTGTAAGGGCGCACGAAGCTTCCGGTTTCAGGGAAATGAGCCGACATTGTCATTGAGAGGGTGTAATATACATTGATTTTACGATACTATTAAATGAACACACAATGGTTATATAATTTAATTCTGTATAAAAAAAAATCTGTATGTATTCAACAAAATAGTAAATTTTAAATTTAATATACTGTTATAGTATATATTAGAAAAAAAAATACACTGCTTTGTAAAATTATGTTTTTTTTTGTGTTAGAATTAGTATACAAATTAGGATACAAATATTACAAACAGGCTTTGCCTTGCTGATGTGACAGTTGTATTGAATTATTTTCAAGACGAAAACACTTAAGTCTTGTTATATTCCGCGGACTTAATACTTTTCAGAGTTCCCCTCGTTCGTCTGCAAATTTGTACCTGCAATAACGCGACTCTCAGGGAGAGGACTGTTCCCTCCCTGTACCCTCTTCGTCAGCAATTCGGGGGCACGACCCTAATATTAATGCCTGCATAAGCTTCTTCAAACAACTTTAACAAACAATCGGATTATTTTACAACTCTACTACGCAGCAGCTACGGAAACGTCTTCGAAAAAATAAAGAAACCTTAAATATAAATGCGTCAGTAGAATCCTTAATGTTGTTGAATAATTGAACTTTTAAATTGGTTTCATTCCGATTGATTTGCTTACAAACCAAGGTGTCTTATAACAGAATCAGAAAAATATTTAAGTGTAAAATTTATTTAAATTACGTGTGATTAATGGACGGATATTGGTCTAGTATGTCAACCTTGCAAGGAGAACCTAAAAGGCGAAAACTTCGCTGCTTGTAAGTCTCTCCCTTAAACTGTTCCTACGCCACCCGCTTTTCGTGTAGAAAATTCAAAATTAAGGGAGGAAACATCTGGCGCACTTTTTGTTGCCTTTCCATTGTTTCCCTATTCTTTCATTTATACATAACATATTTCACGTTATCTTTCGCGAGGGGTATCCGACAGATCCTGTACAAGAAACGGACCTAACCTAACTTAACCACTAGGCAGTAAAACTGATCACGATCGAGGTCCCCAAAGAGGAAGAATATTTATACGGAATCGTAGAGCTATTAAAGCGGAGCTTATTCAGATAAGGCCCAATTCAAATATTCTGGCAAGTGATGAGTGCTCTTAAGGCAAACTTTTTTATGAACGTGCTGGAACTGAAAGATTTTTTGAAGATGGATTTCCTCTAAAAGGGTCTGCGTAGTAAAGGTCCCCTCCCACGCATTCAAGTTAGGCCTCGCAGCGAATCCACTGCAAATTTTTGAGATTTGCCTCAATTAAATATTTGAGGCAGGAATGTAACCGTCTCAAAAAATAATTCAATAATTCAAGGAAAACGACGGAAGCATTCGACACTGTGATAAAATTTACAGGATTATACGTTAATTTATTTCAGGAATTCAATTAAGTATGAAACTATTAATATGAATAGATATCTGCCTGGTTTGAATAACACTGTACCAGGTACAAAAATATGTAACTAAAATTAACAGTCAATTAACATGATTGAGTTAGATTTCACTTTCCTAATCCGCGAAGATTGAATACAATAAAGTGTACGAGTAATTTTAATTACTTAACTTTAAAACTAAATAATCGCATAAGGCAGCATGCTTAATAAACGTTAATTCTGTTTATAATATAATATAAACCACTAGATAAGAGTACAAATATTAAGGGTATTAGTGTATATGTATATATATACTAGTACCCTTTATGAATTATGCTAATTAATTACTTGTTTCTAGCTGAAATTATTTTTCCAAGTACTTGCATGTAAGCACCATATTGCGATTAAGTCTTAATGTAAATTTAATGCCCCCCCCCCCCCCTTCCCCCCACAACTACGCCCTTCATTATTTTCAGATATTTCAAAAGAATGCAACCCCTCAAATAAAAGAGAGTTCTTTTATTTTTTTTATTATTTTTAAGGGTATATAACCTCCAAAATAAAAATTTCGTCAGCTGCAAGGTAAATTTTGGGGTCAGGTCTAAAGCCAATATGTTTTCGTCGACGTATTTTTCATGCCGCTGTTATAAATATAAGAATGCTTAGAAATTCCTAACATGTTTCTTAACCTGATTCGTCAAATATTTGCACGTAATTTTCTAACCCACCAAACAGCAATATATAGAATTCACTTTTGAAAGCACATCGTTATAATTTTAGATAAGAATGATGATGACAGTATTTGTTTAATGTTAGTTTATATATATTTCTTAGTGTATAAACTTTAAGCTTTCAAGGTTCGAGGGAGACCCGTTATCACGAAGTCACCCCTCATTGAGCTGATAGACGCTGATGGCTGTTAAAATATAATGTAAGGAGAAATGAACATCTTCTAGCCATAAAATCATTAGTGCCATCAACTCGCCATGGCGGGGTGGAGGACATGGATAAAGAGGAGAATTATCGAGCATCACGACAGCAGGACTCAAACATAGTTTAATTATTAATATGTAAAACTTACTACCTGTATTTTTAATATTAATCAATAGTTCTATTACCCTGCCAGGGAGAAAAAAAGGACGTGGACACAGAGGAGAGTTGTCGAGTGTTACAGCAGCAGGACTCAAACAAAGTTTACAGAAGAAAAAAAAAATTATATCAAAGTACGAAGTAAGTTTCTGAAAAACTGTAGATTTGAATCATCCTAATATCCATTCGATACACTTAAAAAAGATGTTTCAGTTATATTTGTGTATAAATATTATTAATGATGCTGAAAACGTCGATGTTTTTTACTCGCTTTTAAAATAATTATTTAGAGTGGCAACCCTTTCTAGTTCACCTGGAAAGCACCCCTGTTAGGAGACAGGGCTAACAATTCAGCGATGAAAATTTAATTTTCGCACGCTTTTAACTTTGAAGTTTTTGGACAGAATTATGAAGTCGGCCATTAAGGCAGTAAGTGGAATATTTATATTTATTTACAGGCCATGGTTTATGAAATTCTTTGCGGTATACTTGAAGTAATAAAAAATAATTGTGTATGCTAACGGTTAACTATTTTCATTACGCCTAATGGTATCATTCTCTTAGTGAATGGAAAAGTAGGAGCGACCCAAACATTTAAATATATTTAAGTGTTTGATAGGTATGAATACCTTATTTGAGTTTTACATTATAATGCTATTTTATTTCACAAACAAAAGACTAAGCACGGAGTCAATAATTACACTATTCTGTACGAGTTAAAGGCCGCAGAAGAAGAAGCTAGTAGATAAGTAAGATGTATTCAAATATCTTTGGCTGTAATCGACTTGACATTTTTTAGATCTTGAACTTGTTGTATACAAGAGTATAACAAATAGATGCGGCTTTTCACCCAAAAAGTTCATCAACATGTTTAAAAATATGATGTTATAAGTTGCATACGACTTGTGTTAGTACATCTACTAAGACTACTACTGTGGTGTTTTCACGCTGTACGAAGTGCCCACTGGTTTATTTATTTCTTCATTTCATTGCCTATAAAACTTCATGCATATTTAGTGCGTTGACCATAGTAATATCACACCAAAAATTTTATTCTTAAAAAAAAAATTGCCTTCTTGAAATATTTGCAAACTTACTGTTGATCTAACACATTACTGACGAGTTTATTCCCTTTTAATATTATAAGAATATAGCCAGTCTATTTCGAAGTAACTATGATAAAACCCAACAGCTTACGAGACTTTTAGCATTCTTTTTTTATTTCTGAGGTAGTGAGAGTTCTTTTGTCCTTTAGAGTTGGAAAATACCTCTATAGAAAAAAGGGCTCTCATTGTATTATCTAAGTTTTTCAGGCCAGTAGTTTCTTAAAAGAGTGGGTTTTATTAATATGTAAAAATAGAGTAAAAGCAAATAAAAAGTGGCGAATAACCAAACTCATATTAACTAAAAAAAAAATCCTCCAACGACCCTTTTATTGATAATCAGTGGTTTCAAGTTTAGGGGAGTCAAGAGTTGTAATTATTTGGACAGGTGAATGGCCTCATAGAAATTATTACAAGCAATATCGTCTATTTCGAACGTCACGGAAAGGTAAAATACAGTAGACTAGTAACACTGCAGGTTTTTTCTCAAAGTATCTCTCTGATTTCTCAAAGGGTCTCTCCCTTACTCAATTTCTAAAAGACAGATCAATACGTGACACGGGATAGTAAAGTGCTTTAAAAATATTTATTTTTGATTAAACTATACCATTCAGAATGTTTTTCATAAAAAAATGTGCTTTTTGTAATCAGTATTACGTATTTATCAAATTTTTAATTATGTCTTTCGTAAAATAGGCTTATGGAGACTGGACGTGATTCCCAGAAGACATTGTTGTATGGACACCAAAAAGCACAAACAATTACCATTACAGTATCATAGATACCAATAAAAGTAATTTTCGAGTGCACAGCCTACGCGAGTGCTCATAAATCAAATCCAGAATTACTGTTCCAGAAATAATTTAACGCTTATCTTACAGCTGAGTATCAAGGCGTGGCGCAGAGATGGAAAAGCAGTTTATGATTCTCTTGCTTCAATGAAAATCTATATATATATATATATACTGACATGAAAATAACGTTCGTATTTGTACCGAAAATAAAGTAAAGCTAGAACGCATTCACATAAAAAAAAAATTTTCAAATATAATAAAAATATGTACTCATCAAATTAAAACTTTATCAGTTGTTTTTCAGCAAGATGATTTTTTTATGTTATAAATAGGTGGCAGTATCTGAATATAATGTACTATCAATGATTGTATGAAAAGTTTTCAGTTTACTGGCACGGCTTTAAAATCTTAATTCTGGATAGAGCGCTCATTTTTCAGCGATTCTCGTCAATCCTTCCTTTGCAAAGTCGAATCAAATAGTCATGTCCGAGCTCTGCGCAAAGGACAGTCGTTTATTATTTACTTTTTAAAATTAATTATCATATATTTAAATTTCATTATGCTTCAGTCTGTTGTACGTCGGGTCAATAATGCGTTTTATTTTTTAAACCAGAATTGGCTGTTTGAGTTTCTGCTGTCTGGATGTCGCAGACGAATGTTCTTCTTTTACCGTAAGTTTTTTTGTTTGTTTGTTAATTACTTCGTAAAATTAATTAAACATTTAGCCTGCATATGTATATTTATATTCTATTTTTCTTTGTATGCTTATAATGTCTGAACTGAAGCGATTTGTTTACAAAGTTAAAGAGGATTGACCCGAGAGTATATGCGCAGCTTTTTGTGCTCGACGTTGGAATGTTGTCAAATCATTAAAAACACAAATATGTATTTTAATATTTATTTTAGATAGTTGATTATTTTAAGAGATGCAAGGTGCCTTTAATATTATATGTCTATGCGTTTATATCATCACTATGTTTATTCCATATTAACTCTGTTACGATTGTCCCAAGCTATTACGTTAAAATTTATGTAATTATTAAAGATGTGATATCATGCAACAAAACTTTGGCATTTCTATGGACATCATATTTTATGTTTCGACATAAAAGAAACGTTTAAAATTTCAATATTTCGCGATGCATCACAGTTGTGATTTGAATGATATAACAGATCTAGATGCATCAAAATATTCTATAGCTATCTGATATATGTGTTTTTTTTTTTTTTTTTTTAATTTTAAGGATAAGTTTGGAAAGTTTCCCCAAATTGTGACGAAATACCTTGTATATAACAAGCAAGGTACCAAACATATATATTAAAAAAAAAAAGGATAAGCAAAATATTTTGTATTCAAATAATGTTTAACCGAGAAAGAAAGGTGCAAATAATAATATATTATTTATGTAATGGGTCGATTTGGACTAGATCCATGAGTAAATTTAAGTACACTGCAAATTTATGTGAAGGTAGGAATGTGAAAGGGTGAGTTTTAGAAATAGAGGTTTGTATTTGTCGATTTTTTTTTTGTGGTGTAACTTGATTAAAATCGAATATCTTTAAATCATATAAGAGTCGTGAGTCTCACATTTTAAATTCTATTCATTAACATGCAAATGTGAATCAGAGTGGCTGGTACGTACCCGGTGCTTTGGGTAGATCGGTGGGGCTCGGCCGTCCCACGATGGGGTACAGGTGCCAAGTCATAATGAAGACTCAGACAATCCCCTAAATCGTGGCAGATGTCCCAGGGGGAAGGTCGTTAGCGCCTCCGCCCCCGCCCCAGCCCCGACTCAGGTCCGCAACTGCTCTCGAACAAGACAATTCTAAGTAATTCAAGCTGATTGGGAACTGTATTCAATTGTCTAATAACAACCTCGTGTCGAAAGTGCTTCAAGGGGGTACTTTAGAAATAAAGCAATTTTAAAATATAGGTCAAAAATACAAATCTAAAATTGATTCTATAAATTGGGCACACGCTGAGTTGGTGGTTAATGTCTAACAACCAAACAAACTGTACATTCGAGAGTATGAATTTATATATTTTGGTCCACGCTTTCTGATGATGCATGCTGTCAGAAATTTTTGTATTTAAAATAATATTATTCGAGTAAATTTTGCAGATGTCGACACGAAACATAGCTAACGATCTTAAAATAAAAAAAAACAACATTGATTCAATTATTTTGGGTATATTATCCCATTGTTTACGAGTTGCAGCGCTTACCAAATATTCCCCTCTGCTTTTTCCGTAATATCTCGGCTTTTTTACATAATAAAATTCGCAGGAATTCTCGTTATCCACGGCCCATCTTCAAATTCCCTTATTTCCATATTTTAATGGGGTATTTAGGCACTTGTACGCGGGCGATATATAAATTATTTTCCTATTAGATGTGTTAAAAATACGCCCTTGGTGTCTCTGCCGAAATAGTAAAACAATTTGACTTAAAATAAGATTATGATATGTATTACTCAAACTTCTCATAGTATCGAATAAGCATTCACTCAATAATGCAGAGCTTGGCAATTTTTTTAAAAACATATAAATTAATTAAATAAATAACACATTCTTCAAACTTAAAACCACATGGATCATAATAAAATGAATGTTAATGTTGATACATTTCGTGTAACACACTGAAATTTTTCATTAATTTGGGATAATAAAAAAACAGTTTTTATTCTGATTCATAAAAATTATTATTTTAGTATTTGTAGAATTTTTATATTTATGATGAAGGGAATTTTTTTATCCCGATTAAGTCCCTTTATTAAATTTTTGTTATTGGAAAATCTCACAAAAATCTTTAATTTTTCTCAAAGGTAAAATCGTATTTCTAGAATAAAATTTCATGTTTATCCTTTTTTAAAGTCCAATTGTTAATATAAAGTAATTTTAGGGTTTATATTTCAATACATTGATTCGCTTGTAAAATCATTATTTCTTTCCCATTCTGACACTATGAATATAATATGTATGAATCAAAATTTTAGTTTACAATAGAAAAAGTAGTGGAATAAGGATTGATCTGGAAAAACATAGTATTTTATACGAAATAAAACTGACTCTTTCAGCGTAAAATTTCAATCCATGTATGTCTATCGAAAAAGGTTAAAAGTATATACACAAGTGTTTACTAAATTTATTATGTTTTGTTTCACATAAATCATTCACACCCCAATTCATTATATGATGTTTAAAGTAAATAATATATGAAAAAGAAAACCATTGAAATCTAAATTAAACTTACTTTGCTTTTTTAAAAGGTTTATCTGAAAAATACACTTTAATATTCTTTGTGCTAATATTAAAATTTTAAAACTAATTTTTTTAGGTATCGATTCTGAACGTTTTTAAAACAAGGAGTGCTATTATGCAAATACTATTGGTATATTAAATTCTACTTGGGAAAATCCACATGTCTCGTATTTATTAAACTTCTTGTGTTATACGTTATTATTTTGTACACACCATTATTCATTATTCTGGAATTAAAAAAATCCAAGAATCTTTATCTTTTGTGTTAATTTTCAATAATTGCTAGAACTATGCGTACTTACAGTAAAGTAAAGATATGGTTTTTCCTTGATCCTGGCTCAGGTTGTGAGACTTACAACATTTGGCTTCGGTGTAGCGTACATGGATTTCTCTATTTTCGTTAATGAGTTTGTGTACTGAAAAATATGTGAAAATAAGTATACCAAAAACCATACAAGAATTTAAATGTCCAATACTTGGAAGAATTTCAAAATTTGTCATAAAAATAGAATTTCAACAATAATATATTTTGAAATACAAATCTTTTACTAAAATACATTTTATCAGACGTCAATTATTTTTTTAATATAACCATAATGAAAGGTGTACTTTCTCTTTGGTCATGGATGTCAATATTCCCTCTATTGTCTTTGACTAGAAAAATGGCGGCTCTCGGAGTGTGCGAAACTCCCGATTGTAATTCTAAAGCTAAATTACAATGTCCCACGTGTGTTAAACTTGGCATTCAAGGTTCATTTTTCTGTTCACAAGAATGCTTCAAAGGATATTGGAAATCACACAAGATAATTCACTCTTTGGCCAGTAAGTGATTTTTTTTTAGGTTATGTCGCGCCGATTCTCTAGTGTTATTTATGCCTGCTTCTCGTTTTGGTGTGTTTTTCGATGTACGTACTCACTGTGCATTGATTTATTTGACGCCATGTTAACGCGAAAACGAAAGCTAGGTGAGACCCTAAAGATGCATTGCGCGGGGCTTTATTTAGTTGACTGGTAATAAATTACGCGTTCTGAGATAAAACATAACCTTTATTGATAAAAACATTTTTTACTCGGCAGAGGGTGAGGGTGCAGAAGGAAAGAAAGATTGTTTCAATCCATGGCCAAATTATATGTTCAGTGGAAAACTGAGGCCTCATCCTCAGACACCGAAGAGGACCGTGCCATTAACTATTGGAAGACCCGATTACGCCGATCACTACGAAGGCTACCCTATTTCGGAGCAAGCTTTGAAGGGTACTTCACAGATAAAAGTGTTGGATGATGAAGAGATTGAAGGAATGAGGGTGGCATGCAAGCTTGGGAGAGAAGTATTGGATGAAGCTGCAAGGTCAGTTTAATTTACCCAGTTATTATATTAACAAATACGCTTGATTTATAATCTGCAGTCGCACAATTCGGCTAAACTAGAATGATGAGTTCATGTTAGTAAAACAGGTGGTAGTACAATTGATAAGTTTGTCTTGAAATAGTATTTTTAGCTGTTGCTGGTGGGATAGATGGGTGCATACATTCATTGTATTCAATCTAAATCAACAATTGTTACTGCAAGACATCATTATTCACAATTTATTTGCTGAAAAGTGTTACTTATAAAATTATGTGCTTTGAAATTTAAAATTATTATAAAATAAGGTTAGTTCTCCATATTTACACATAGTTGACATATAGTTATATTATATTGCTATTTAATTTCCACATTTTCTAACTTCTGTTTTGTTGTAGTTTTAAATCTTACACAATGCACAAGAACTAATATATTGAGATTATAACAAAGCATACCATTTTGTAGTTTTTTTTTTAGTCAATAGGAAATATATCCCTGATAATTTAGTTTAAATAAAAACCAAACTAGATACGTTTTGCAAATGCTCAAAAGTTATTCTCCCATTCTCAAGTGTGAGGGATAGATCTTAGGTTTTTTTTAAATATAATTTTATCCCTTTTCATTTATTTTTTATTCTCTTTTAGCTAACTGCACTTGTGAAGTATTATGCCAAGAAGTAACATTATTTAATTGACTTAATTTCTAGAGTGTGCGGTGTTGGTGTGACCACAGATGAAATAGACAGGGCAGTGCACGAGGCATGCATAGAGCGTGAATGCTATCCGAGCCCCCTGAACTATTATGAATTTCCAGCTAGCTGCTGTACATCTGTAAATGAAGTTATCTGTCATGGTATTCCAGACCAGAGACCGCTTCAGGTAAACTAATAAAAACTTTCTTAAGTATGACAAGAGCTTAAATAAATAATCACCAAGAAAGGTCTGGACTGGCCAAATCATGCATTTTTTTAAAAAAATCATGGAGTGAAATATTTTTTTTTTCTTCATAAGAATGAATTCATGTATTTTTAATGTCATGAATTCTCAATTGTATTATCAATTACACTGTGGGTCAAGTTCAACAGTAGAGATATAAAAAGGATAACCTGCATGTGATAGTATCAGAAACCACCTGTGTATATTTTTCCGAATTTTGCATTAATTGCTTTTTAAGATCTGTTATAATATGTACAATTATAATTTATGCAGGATGGGGATCTTTGCAATGTTGATGTCACAGTGTACCATCGTGGATTCCATGGTGACCTGAATGAAACATTCTTTGTTGGAAATGTATCTGATGAACACAAAAAGCTTGTTAAAGTTACATATGAATGTCTTTCAAAGGCAATTGATATTGTCAAACCCGGAGAAAAATACAGGTTAGTAGGAAACATACTAAATAAAATAATGTCTGTCTATCCAATGCATTTTTTCATTAATTACTTTATTCTTTCAGAGAAATTGGTAATATCATTCAGAAACACGCCCAGGCACACGGGTTGAGTGTTGTGCGTTCGTACTGTGGTCATGGAATTCACCGTTTGTTCCACACGGCTCCCAGCGTGCCTCACTACGCTCGCAACAAAGCTGTTGGAGTCATG
Organism: Atopsyche davidsoni; assembly: GCA_022113835.1. NCBI lineage: Eukaryota > Metazoa > Arthropoda > Insecta > Trichoptera > Hydrobiosidae > Atopsyche > Atopsyche davidsoni. The sequence continues at coordinate 6,929,419 of JAILWY010000021.1, forward strand.
CAGCCTGGTCATTGCTTCACCATAGAACCGATGATCAACTCTGGAGGCTGGAAGGATGACCAGTGGCCCGACAAGTGGACTGCCGTCACTACCGATGGCTCCTGGTCTGCTCAGGTAAAAACTACAAAGATACCCCTATTTGGTCAATTGTGATTTATTTATCATCTAAGAGTTTTTATGTACATGAATATATTTTCTTTAAACTTAAGTATGAAAGTTCAAAAAATAAATATGGTTTTTGTGTTAGTATATTGACTAAAGTTAGGTGCAGTTATTTAGTTAGTTAGGTAGGTAGGACATATAAACGCACTTTTCCTTTGTTTATTTTTTACTATATTTTCCAATTTTTTTTCGCACCTAAATACAATTTTTAAATATGGCATGTGTGTGTCCAATTTTTTCTTATGAAATGTATATTTTACTTTCAGTTTGAGCAGACGTTGCTGGTTACGGAGACCGGTTGCGACATTCTGACAAAACGTCGCAATGCCACTGGCCTTCCTCACTTCTTGGATCACATGTAGACGCGCATAAGTCTTTACGGTTGCCTTCAAGTACTTCCCGAATTAATTTTTTTTTACCAAATTGTTATTATTTTACATGAAGTATGTAATAACTTTATTTGTACCAATTGCTGTTTTGTATGCCCGAATTCAATGCCAAATATTATTATCACAAATTTTATATTTAAAAAAAATTGTATATGCAAAAATTTCATTCAAATAGCAATGATTAGTCACTGCTGCAAAACAATACAAATTACTTTCATTTCTGAGAAAAATTTCAACGTAGTTTTGGTAATCTCATTCTAGTTAATATATTTATTATTTTTTCTTTTATGATTTTATCAAAAATTTTCTTTTATAATTCGTGAAGTTGTCATTTTTATTTTATATTGTTGATGTTTTTTCTATACATAAAAAGTAATTTCTATTAATTATGGCTACCTCAGTCCTAGTTATATTTTTACCAACATATTTAATAATATAAGATTTTTAAAATTACATTATTACTTAAAATCGTCTTATTTTTTCCAGCTGTATATTATTGCTGATACATTTTATTTTATGTTTATACATTTTTCTTAACACCGTTAGTTTTTCTACTTCTTTTCTGTCTTCAGTGTCGTAATTATGCTGTAGCGGAGGTTTTGTAAGCAATAGTTTGGCTTCATTAAATACTCGTATAATTTTTTTTTAAACCTGGCCTAAATAAGGGTGATTTTCATTTCGTGATCTTGAATGTATACCTAAAGCGATCGGCGACAATGTGTCAATCGTCTTTTTGCTTTTAACGATCAAATACTTGGAATATCATAGCTCTTGATTGAAATCTTGTGAGGTGAATTGGTAGTTCTAAATGAATGACAAATGTAATTTGTCATTATTTAAAATATGATGTAATTGCCTTGACATTATTTTTATACAAAATTTAAGATAACCATTAAATTTAATGAATTAAAATATTATGAATACTTTTTTTACATTTAAATTTTGGTAAAGGATATTTTTCTGAAAAAGGTGAAATAACATCTGCGGATCTTATTTTCATAATCAATATCATCACAAACAAAAGAATATGGGCAGAGTAAGAATTTTACTGAAACCGGCATGTTTTCTTAGATATTTATAGTATGCAAGCGGGTGATTTTTTACTAACTCATCTCTGTATACTTATTGTGCACAACTTGATTCGATCCGATAATAATACATTTTACTGCATAATATTTTGAATAAAATAATATCGTAGATCTTACAAGTAGTTCTTTTTTATACCATGGGGTCACTGCCTTAAAATGATTTACCATAAACGTAGTATTATGGAAAAAAATGTTCGCATGATGGAAATAAAGGTCTTCTACCAATGCTTTTTGTATTACCTTTGAAGTTTAGTTGGATTCCTGGACATTTTCCTGACTGCAACTTTTATGTGTAAGTGAAGCTCTAACTCAATGTTTAGACATGTCAATATCACTTGTTTAAATCTTCAGTTTTAGTTTTATTATTGTTTACCACAAAGTGTTTCCTCTTTAGAAAAAAATGCCCAATAAAAATCTGTATGTATAAACAATGTTTTCTTTATTTTTATAATATAAATATAAAACTTATAACTACGTAAACAAAATAAATTAACAGTTATATATTTATTAACGCAGCTCAGCATCGATTCTTATTAAATTTTTTAAATTCCACATCGGTATATTTCCCTATCAATATTTTGAGTAAGAATTAGTAGACGACTACTGATCACATATATATTTACAAAACTCCTCAGTATCTCTGATTTCCGTAATTATTATAACTCAGGGTCTTTTCTTAGAAACCTAAGCTCTTCCCAATTTGCTTCAATAATTCTGATTAATTAAACATACAACTTTATAATAATCATATCAAACAAAAGACATTACTATTTTTCAGTCTAAAGGGTAAAAATTGAACAATTCCAAAATAAAATATTTTATATGAGCACAGATGAAGGTAAGTATATAAATTGCCAAGTTAACTTTCTGTGTAAACTTTAACCAATTATCAACAAAAATGAAGCTACGGTTCGATGAACAAATCTTGTCAATATTCTATAAATTAATCTTCTCTTTTTGGCCTTATTCTGTTTCCGAAGCCAGCGACTCTGTTGACTTGGGTGCCGGCACTGCTTGTTGATGATTTTGGTTTGATGACAATACTCGTTTTCCAGTCTTTAGTTTGAATATTTAACGTGGGGTTTGTCACATTCTGTTGCATCGTGACCACAACATCATTAGTCTCTTTCTCTGCTTCAGGTGTATTTTTGGCTTCTGTGGTGTCTGCTGTTACAGGATTCGAAGTAATGTTCTCGGCATCAGGGACCTGAAACTTGCGATGTGATGAATATTTGCTTGTAGCATGGTTGAGAAGATTTTCAACAGTAAGCGAGTGCTTAATTATGACCATGCATTAATTAATATAATCTCGGTGGGTATTTAAACTACTTTATAAGCTTGTGTGAAAATTAGTATTAAAGATTGATGATATAGGACAGTGCGTATCTTACCACACCTCAGTGTAAATATATGAAATTGAAATATAGATTTATGCCAAACGATAGACCTCAAGGAGTGCAATATTGATTTCACAAATTTCTGTATTAGAGAGGTATAATAGATCCAGTATATTTGTTTTGTTTTTTATTAATTTAGGTAGCTTTCAATCTAATGTCGCATTTTTGGGTTCTGTCGAATTTCCGTAAGTAAGTCATTTGAAGGAGACATTAGCAAAGTCACATGAATCACATAATCGTTTTCGTAAATCAGATTTTTTTATGGTGTTCTTATTGATACCAGTATTATTTTTCGATAGCTGAGAAAGTACTTTACTTCAATTTAATTTTTAGTGACTGCTTTCACTTTGTTTATAAAAAGGTAACAAGATAAAAATTAAATCCTGGATGTACATCTTTTATGTTCTAACTCAGTACCTTTATGATAAAGTACATACATCGTTATTATAACCTTTCTTCAGACCATGAATTACTCATGTGACTTGATAATAATATTTTTTCAGTGCAGATAACATTTACATGTGCTCTTAGAAATATAAAAAGTAAAAAATCAAAACAGAATTATTTTACATTTAAGATTGTGTTGTTTAAAAAACAAGATTTATTTATTAGTATTGAATTTATTGTTAGATAAACTACATACTCATCATTATTTCTCCATTCTCTCCGAGTTTGTTATGTGTTTTAGTAGGTATTGTGTCCATCTGTATAATAATATTAAATTAAAAATTAGGTCAGTAGTTTAATGAGGCATTATTTGAACCAAAGTGAAGAGAGAAACCTACTCCTTGTAAGTATAAATGATGGTTGGAAATTTAAGTAATATTATTGTGCAATATCATTAATTAATGTCATTAGTGTATTTTGTCAGTGATTTTATTAGAATAATGATAACTTGAATGGTTCAAAATTATTATAAATTACTTACATTTTCATAATCGTCATAATCCTGCCGGTTGTTTGGTGTTTCTTCACTTTCAAAAAAGTTAAATTTGTTTGTGTTGTCATTTGTATTCATTGATGTTGATACCTTAATGTTTTCTGTTGGTTGTGTTTCAATATCATCGTATTGATCAGGTACGTAGATCCTTATCGGTGCTGGGTTACTATTTGCATTAAAAACCTCGTCTTTTTGAGAGAATGGAGAACCCTTGATTGGCGTAAAAACGTTATTATTCTGACTCACAAATTCAGGTTTGTCATTATCAGGCAGTGTGTTTTGAGCAAAATATGGACCTAAGTTGACTGCGTATTTTGATTGAGTTGATTTTTGATCGTTGTTTTGTGTTAATTTAATCAAATTATCGGCCGCTTGCAGTGTTGCTAGCGTATCGGCTACTTCACTGTTTGACATTGTGGAAAAGTAACCAGATGAATCACCTACATGTGAATAGTATGTATTTTCCTTAGGGATTGTCTTTGAATAACCTTTTCCTTCGATATCTGGTAACAATGTCGGCAAAAATCTTACCTTTGTTTCTATATTGTACGAATCACTAGTATCCGAATCTGCTATGATATTGCTGGTCTGATTTTTGCTTTCACTCCCTGAGAAGGTGTTTTCTTGCGGTACTCCCTCTTTTGTGTTTCTCACCACGTTGTAATGAACCTTAGATGATTCCTCGTGAGCATCCTCATGAAGGTCAGCCTGCAGTGCTTCTGACTGTCCTATACTTTCCGGTCGGGTCACAGTCGGTTCAACATAATTAAAAGTTTGATAGTTTGGTTGGAAGATAGATTGCTTTAAAAATTGCTCCTGAATTTTCTGAATATATTTGGGGTCAGGCTTAAATAATATATTCTGTTGAGATGATCCTCCGTGCGAAGGTTGAATCACAGCATTGAAAGGCTAGAAAAATAGGTATTTAGTTTAGAGGTAAGTGTTTTCATGCTGTTGATTTAACAATTATTTATGTAGTAGTTTTGAAGATGAGCCACCACAAAATGAGTACCTGCAGGGAGATGCCATGGTCCAGGGTTTGCTGCAGGAAGTGCTGCTGCAGCTGCGGCTGTTGAAGCAGAGGAAGGGGGTAAGAGTCAGCCAACTGTTGCTGGGAGTGGGAGCCGCCGAGCAGGTGTAACAACTCTCGGGAAGTCAGCGTGGGAGCTACTGACTGGGGTTCAATCAAATCACACTAGTCATTATACCGGAAACTTTATACAATTAATTATTATAGTTAATGAGCTTCCAAACATATATTGATTTCGTAAAAGTACCACAAGCTCCTATTTTTTATAATTTTTTTTATTATATAGTATTTAGATATATTAGATAATTATATATGTTATATCACATGAAATATTGACTGCAAGTAATTCTGAAACACCATTAAATTGTTACTGATGCTCATGGTTTTAAGATGATGTGCAAGTTAAAAGCAATTTGCAATATCTACTCAATAAAATTATGAATTTATAATTTTTGAATTTGTATCTTATTTTTGGTATTTGAGATTATCGTAAGACTGAAATATTAGATATTTTACCATATAGTTATAAAATATTTGATAAATCTTTTTCAAGTGTGAATCGATTATTCGACAAACCAATTTATTAATAAGTACTATTGATAATATTATTAAACCTGCGCTTGCAGTGCTTGGGCTTGTGGAGCGTGAGGGTGCTTAGCTGCGGATGAGTAATGATTCTTTGTTGGCGATAGTTTGGATGCTGAAATGTGCGGCTCCAAGTCCTCAAAGAATTTGTATTGTTCCTGGTAGCCCACAGCGGGGCTCTTATCGTTTGTGTCTTCGGTTACTTCATATGTGTTTCCTCCTCGAAGCTTAAAAAAAAATTTAACGATTGACAAATTTTTAGTACAGGCATGTTGTTTTTTCTTATGCATAAGTGATATACACAGTTAGCAAATAAAAAAAGTGGAAATACATACAAATTTTACCTTGCTTTTAGAGTAAGAAGGTTGGGTATCAATATGATTGCTATATTCAGGAACAATTATCGGCTTATCAGCTAAGCTCAGGTTGGGAGCTGGAATAGTGTGAATTGGCCCTGGAAAAATAATGTGTCATGATAGAAAAACACAAATTAATAATTAAAAATAATATAATCTTTTTCAGTGTATTAGTTGTTTGCGTGTTAGGAATAATATATACATGTTTTCCAATAAAATTGAATAATTTATTGTACTTGATATACTCATAAATGAATGGAGTAAGTTTTGACCGAGAGAAAGTATTCATTTCATTGAACTTATTATTAGAATTGCATTATTTCCATAATTTTATATTCTTTTGATTGTTTTAAAATAAAGTGAATGTATTTTATTCAACAGCCTAGAATGAATGGTTTTTTTGTGTTGTACTGACCCCAAACTTCAGATGTATGTAACAATACTATTTTGTGTGACTTTTTACAGTGGAGGTGTTCTGCTATGTACAAGTAGGTCTTATGATTTTTATACTTCAGTTATGTTTTTATGTTGTCAGTGTGTGCTTATATTTACAAAAGTGAATTGAAATTAAACCTCCTTCACCATCAATCCTGATGGGGTATGCGTGAGGTCGACCAGTGGGGCCTGCCAGTTGATGACTCAAGTACGAGATGGACTGCCCTGAAGACTGGGAGTGGATGGTAGAAGTGGGCGTTGTGAAGAGACTGAGAGGAAGGTGAGTCTTTAGTGGTTGTAATTGTGCAGAGAGGATACTCTGAGAGGGCTTGGCGATTTGAGCAGATGGTGATAAGTAGCCGGATTGGGGTGTCAGGAAAGTGTAGGGTTGGTTGGACTGGCTGAGCAACTTGTGAGACGAAGACTGACCAGCCAAGAGATTATGGACTGGAGATTGTGACGTGAACAGGTTATGAGAGGGGGAACTTTCACTGAGCAGTTGATGGGAAGGATTGGACACAAGAGCAGATTGCATTGGAGGACCACGGTATATTTCCTTTACTCCCGATGGTCTGAAATTGAGGGGGGACTTGAACATTCCTGCGGAATATGCATTAGGCATCTTTAACAGCGGCTTCTGTCCCCTGAAAAATATTACATTATGATATACATAAATCTATAAGAAATATTGAAAATAATCTATATCATTTATGAGCCGTTGTGTTAACATACACAGAAAAAGTTTATAGGTTATTGTCACAAATCTTTTAAAATAATTTCTATTTTAAATAAAAAAACATTTTTCACTATGATTTGATGGCTTCATTCAATACAAATCTAGAACTATATAAAAATAATTTTCTCAATGTAAAATGTAAATTCTTTTAACAAATTATGTAATTAATTGTCAAGATGAATTACAAACCCAATTTGGGTATTTTTTTAAAAATGCATTGTTTTGACATATTTTGGTTTCTTCGGAATTTATAGCTGACCATATTCAATAATCTGATAAAAATTTGGTATTAAGAATACAGATGAACGAGAGACTAATATAATTTTGAAAAGTTCAATTTTTATCAAGTGCTAAGTTACCTGTAGAACTGAGGCGGTCCCTTAGTGTACATGTAGTGCTGCTTGGGTGGGCCGGGGGGGCCGGGTGGCCAGCGGGGTCGAGGCCTGCCCAGCCCGGGGCGAGGCTGATACTGGCCCAGGCCCAGCTTAGGGTACTGCGCTAGCGGGGTGCCCTTTGAAAACTGAGGGGCACCTGGTGCATACTGTGCGTGGGTGGGGCCCTGCGGGAATAGAGACACTCCCTGTGGCAGGAAACATCTTTTAAAGTTAAGGATCATATATGCATATAGAAACGGCTCAACTCTTTTGACGTAGACTTTGAAATAGTTATATCAATTATAAAATGAAGCGCATACAAATATCTTAAAATTTTTATTTGGCATTTGAATTTATGATATATGTAAAAATGTATGCAATGTTTTAAAAGCTTAATTTTTAATTTGTTTATTGTTTTATGTTAAAATATAGTCAGTAAATATTCTAGAAAAATTATTACCAGATACAGATTGTGGAAAAACTTTTGATCGCTACGGGTGATTACCAATATTACATGTGTTGAGTGATCATAATAAATGTATTAATTTAAAGCCAAAAATAAGTTTAAATTTAAATTGAACACAGATAATAGTTATAATGTACATATTCAATACCAAGATATTTAAATAAAGGAAAATAATGATTTTTTCTCTGGCAACTAGGACTAGTTACGCGGTCGACGCTTTGGCCACCCCTGGTATATTTGTATTCCCTAAAACATATACCCACCCTCTTTGACATTAAATTTAATATTTAAACAGCAATCGAGCCCTCGACCGGAAGTCGTACCTGCGGGAACTGTCCCAGCGAGGTGCCGAACGGGAACTGCGAGTGTCCCGTGTTCTGCGCAAACTGCGCCATGGCCGAGCCCTGCGGGAAGGGCGACAGCGAGGCGCCCTGCGGGAACGGACCCAGGGGAGCTCCCTGGGGGAACTGGGCGTGACCTTGGGCCAGCTGGCCGTGACCTTGGGCCAGCTGGACGTGACCCTGGGGGAACTGTGCCAGCGCGGCGCTCGCCAGCGACCAGGCGGCCAATGCCAATGCCACATGGCACTGAAACAAAGGTATCACAAATAAATATCATTTATCAAATATGTATATATATGTATATCGCTTGGTTTTGGAGTTGCTGCAAATTCATCCGAACAGGTAGGTAATTTTAAGAGGGGATTTTTTTCTTACCGTTTCTCCTTTACTCCGTGAACCTAAGTCATATGTAGTCTAATATAAATATTTTTAGTAGGTAATGCTTTCATTTTTAAAATTTTTGAAGCGAATAGTTTTGCGAATTTGTGGTTGGCATCTTCATGCGTCTTTGCATGAAGATGCCAACCGAGTAATTTCCGTCAAACGTATTGAATATATCGTATATTCACCTCAATAAGGTTGTCTATGTGTTTGTTATTAGTGGCATGGTATTGGCTTAAAATCTGAATTTTGGTAATACTCGTAAATTACAACAATAAAAAATATTTCAGCTCAAATGTATACGACATTTAGCATTTGCGTTGCTTTTTTGTCTGTAGGATCGCACGTCACTGATGATGATAAAGATTTGATTTTAATGGTTTTTTTTTGTTGCATCGTGTGTGAATAAATAACTAACCTAATCTCAAACGCATTTAATAAATTACCCTAAATGAGCGATCAGTGCGAATCTTTTATGCAATGATTACCAGACAATTATTAGAATATTAAAAATAATTTATTAGAAATCCACCGTTTATAACATAAAGAATCGAACACAAGTATTTTTCAACCTCATTCTTGACTGTAGACGCATGTGTATGTACTATTAAAAAAAGCAACAGTTATTGAATATATTATAGGTATTAACTGTTTTTCTTCTCATCTAACCATAAATTTGTGTTGATTAGTGAATAACTGCAAAACATATTATGTCGTTCAATAGTTCGGAACGCGCCCAGCCGCCGTGACCGGAGCGGTGAATTAAACTGCTTTTTGTGCGTTAACTGCTATTCACCGCAAAAGTGGAAGTGATTCACTGCTTGTACTAAAATAATGTAAAATTTGATGCAGAAATGCAAAACGCACGTGTCGCGACTAAATGAAAGACTTTCCAAGCTGCCACTTTATGATCACTATAAAAGTTGATTAATTCCACTTCTGCTGAGTGATCAGACATACCCGACAGGCAAAATTTTATTTTTTAAATTATCTAGGGAGTAATACTCATTTGTACAAGTTCCTCTACTCTTATCGTCTGTAGTTTCTTCGGTTCCGGAGCCGCAATCAAGCGATCATAATGTGGCGTGATGCTGGCGACGTAAAACGACGACCTATTTGTGTACATATGGACAATATTTCATTTCGCCTTGATGATGTATAAAAATAGTCTAGAAACGATGGAAACAATATTTTATCTGAATTAACTATTAGTGTGTCTTAGTCTTCATGTCACATTTGTTCCGTTTAACCGGGTAAGGTTTCCTATCGTATTTCGTATTACTTCATAATTTTTGCTTCGTCAAGTCAGATTTCGACAGTGAATTAAAACTTCCCGCAGAGAACACTGCTGAATTATTTGTGGCCGTAATGATGGCCGCTCAAGGGACGATGCAAAAAGTGGCACCGATTTAAACACCACTGTGGCAGTTAAAACTATTTAAAATAAAAATTATATGTACATATAGTTTTAGAGACGTTATATTACGGCTGCTAGATTACGAAACCGTTACTCGATGAAACCAAAACTTAACTGCAAATATAATATATGTGCATATTATTAATTTGTTTTTACTTGTTTACTGTGTATAATAATATTTTTTCTCATATTTGATGTTGATTCCGTTAATATCGTGTGATTCGTTACAAAGAATATATATATACACTATTAATTATTTCCCCGAAGCTGTATCGCATTGGGATTCAAGCTTGTGCAAACAACTGACCCAGTAGTATCTTTTGTCGATATTCTTCACTCTGGCACGCAAAATACACGCTTATTTATATTGTAATTTATCCGCCATTAATAGGTTCAATAAGCATTTAAAAAAATTGACTTAAATAGTCTCGTTATTTTAAGATTTTTATAAATTCCATATGACCATGTTTCATATTTTAATTAAATTTATCCCCGACTTTCTATTATCACTTTACCCACCGTCCAATGCTTAGTTGCGATTATCCATTCTATTAACTGCCAATAAAATATAAATACACCTTTGCATGTGAGGATAAATGGAGGTGTGGAGAATTAACATGATTACGTGTTATTTCGCGAATAAACACGAGACGTACATAAACTGATTTTCCGGCAAGAGTTTCACTTGTCAGAGAAATGAGATGCCTCTCAAGAAAGTGGACGCCTCGAAGCCTCGAGGTTTAATGGGCGAGCAAGTATTCAGCGGACGTGTGCATGAAATGACACGACAATAATTTAGTTTTCATACTAGACGAATCACAATACGATTGCTGTAAAATAGCTTGAACCCTAATCGAGCGAACTGTCCAATCTGACCCGTGTGAATAACCGAAATGCCATTTTACTTACTTTCACAGTCGTCATTCTCACCTGCTTTGTGAGAAATTTCCCTAATTTTAGCCACAAATTTGAATAACAATAACTCGTACATCCCATCTAAATGAGCTCAGATTGATTGTTTATAACAATGCTTCTTTTGATGTCTAAATAATTTCAACAATTATAAATTATTTTTGACTAGACAGGCTGATTCAGATTAATTGCTTAGAAAAAAAACTATACATGCGTTCATTTTAAAAATGTATCAGTGCGTCCAAAAAATGTCTGTAATATTTGAAAAAAAATGTGCGCGTGTATTTTCTTGTTATTGAATTTTAAAATAATCATATGATACATTTATACAAACCCTATTTTAGCTCGGATTACATGTAACAATTTTTTTAAGACGAGAAATATTAAAGTCTAGCTTAAACTTTGACATAACACAAAGTGTTTTGTTTGCAGATATTTGTTTGATTAACTCATAGTTTTATGAATAGAGAGAGTTTCGAACAAAATATTAAAATAATTGGGAGCTGCGGTTGTGATTTATTAAAAAAAAAAATTTAAGCCAAAATAAGCGCACTTTAGAAACAATGGGTTTAATGAGATATAAACTATGGTTTCTGAAACAGATTCTATTAACCCAACTATCAAGCTCTGGAACGATTCGCAAGTAGCAATTACAGTAGCCGCGCCTGTAATGTGCCCGCTCTAATGTACAGCCTGTGCAGCTGGTCTCTCTCGAATCCAGTGTATGGGCAGCCTCTCAGACCAGCCTGAAATTACCGTTTGGTAGGAAAGTAGGCACCACAGGAGATGATAGATAAACTGAGACATGCATACCTACATACTTGCTAGTTTGACTCTTAAATTTAATAAAAAAACCTTACGCGCCACGGACTATGCACACGTAGAAATATGTTCTCAGCAACGCATGGAGTATACTGAAGACAAAGTCGTGCAGTGCAAATCGCGTTATAATTATTTTCATTTTATTATTAACTTTCATTATTACGTATTTCTTCTGCGTACGATATTTATTCAGAGAATGAAAACTCAAGCTATACAATCGAAACGCTGTAAGCAGAAGACTAAAAAAAAATGACACGATTGTTTGATCGATTATGTGATTTTAGGAGAGAAAATAAAACTACAATCTGTATATTCCATAACCTCGATTTGATGGCTAGGACAAGGATCAAGGACAGGTGGCAATAGGTTAGGAATTTAGCGACAAGGAATGTTCTTGGCACAGAGTCTTTAGAAGATTGCTAACGAGATAACAATAGCTGGATTTGTCTTCCTGCTATAAACAGATCTGCTTCCTGTGAGAAGATCGCCAGATAAATTTCTTAGCATTTTTTTCGTTAAAACTTGTATTTTTGAATAAATGTGTTCATTGAATCAATGCTGTTAGCTTTTTGAGTAAAACATTGTCAAACCAACGAACACAACAAATCACTCTACATTTTCAGATTATTCAAAATATTGAATGAACACGAGAATAAATAAAATGCAAATTATCATTATATATATGCATAATTATTAATTAAAACTCACATGTTGTTACATTAATATTAAATAATTAAAATAAATTCAAGGAATAGGATGAGTACCGGAACAAGCCACCGGAGCAAAAAAACACTGCTGTCTTGTCAGTCAATCTACAAACTGTGCGCCGACAGCACGAGTTTTATTCATTAAAAAAATATATATATTAATTTACAAGAGCGAATTAATTACTTATACATTACGAAAACACAATATTATTATCATTAAACTGGCAAAATATTTCGATTTTCGAGAGTACTGCGAACATATTGAGTTGCAGTTAAAATCAACAATGTTTAATTGGTATAATAAGTACGTTGTTTCATTTATAGGATATGATTGTTAAAAATTCTTGCCTAGTACTAGTGATTCGTTCGCATAATTGGTAATGCACTGGCCATGTAAGCTTGGGGATGTGGGTTCGAATCCCACACAAATCAAGATGATATTTTTCTAAGAGTTTCTTTAATCAATTTTCAATATTTGAACAAATGTACTTAATCATTATCAACATTTGAGTGTCATATATAAATTTGCTAACAATGTACTTAATTTCATACAGAAAAAAATATTCACAAAATAATTTACGTCCACTTATAACGAACTAGAAACCATCACAAAGGAAACGATATTTTAATTTATTCTGAGCCGCAGCTCAGACAGACGACAGACACTCGAGCGCAGTCATAAATCATGCGATGCATTTCTCGGCAAGTCCCACACGTAAGATCGGCGTTCGCGATTTGTCATCATCATCATCATCATCAGCGATGTCTGTCGGCGCACAGGTCGGCCACTTCCGGCCAGCGACACAAATGCGAGGCGATAGTCGCAGCCGGAGCAGGAACTGGAGCAAGTGGCCGCGATACTTGCTCGTGTTCGTACGTGGGCAGGCCCTGGGCTCTTCAGCACCCAGTATCCGCAAAATAACCACGCTCGCTCCGATGCGAATATCAAATATTAAATATATAAAGCCCTCGACACAACTTGCAGCCGACTCGGCCAATAGCGTGCTACTTTGCGCTGCTCACTTGGGCAAAATCATGAAAAAATCCCATAAGAAAGTTACGCTATCGGCTGATTGCAAATCGGTCGCAAGTTTTGTCGCTGCGTATGTTAAACCTTCAAGATTCATTCAAAATTAAATGAATATAAAAAAAACTTTTTTTTGATCATTACATAGGCTATAAATAAAAAAATCCTATAAATGAAAGTAATTATTATTAAAAGTCAAGATTGATTGAAATTTGCAAGTAGTGATTTGTACAGATTATAAGTTGCAATGAATTGCACGTGAAAGACTTAATTATGGAAAGTTTTAAGCATTCTTGGTAGAGAAATAATTATTAAATATGTCTTACAAGTACGTTTTAAGATCTACGATTACAGTAATAAGAACAGAGAAAAATAAAACAGAAGGATTTCTATTCGATTTTTCGTTCATTGAACCTTTAAAAAGAATATATTTTTATTCGTTTAACATCTGGTTTAATAAGATTGATCTAAGATCTAAGTAAAATATATTTTATAGCGTTAAGGCATTTATTTGATTTTATACTTCTATTCTATGTAAATAAAACAAACCGGTTACAAATCGTAAACAATTTTTTTTAGTTAGTTTTTTATAGTTGCAAGGCTTAATATATTAATCTTTTTTTTTTAATTCTTCTTCTTCTCAGATGAGGTTAGTGACCATCTTACAGATCATACATATATTTATCCAGAGCTAGTCTTACTTATTAGGCAATTGATATGTAAATGACGCAATCAAAAATTATTGTTGCTGCCTGCGATATTATAGTTTATCCCCGCTTTACCGTTTATTGTCTTCTAGTTTCTAGTATTGAACCTGTTTCTATTTATTAGATAACACATGGATAACTGAATCTAGGTAAAACTCGCAGACTGCATTCTGTGATGAACTATTTTCTTTCGTTTCGTCACATATTTTAAATCCAAATCATTCTTATAATATTACCTAAAAAAAGATTTTAAATTCTCAATATTCAATATTCAATAGCCCAATAGTCAATTTGAAATTTCGTCTAGCAGATCAAACATTTTCGCACTCAATTTCAAGAGTAACTAAATTGCTGCGACGGCCTGTGTATTGAATACTTAAATATATTATTTCTGCTCATAAATATGCATTAAATCAATATTTGGAGAAATTGGTAAAATTTAGCATGCCCGTATTGGTTTCGCAAAATACTGCTTATTTGTTGGAAAAACAGTTATATGGACTCAATGCGTTATATGTTCCTATTTGGTATCTTTTGCACAGTTGTTAGGTGTATTTTGACCAACTGTGTTATATTTTCATCTATATGTTTTATTTTATAAGAAAAAATACAATTTTTTTACTGAAAATGAATAAGCACATAGATTTCTCAAGATTGTTGAAATTAATAAAACTGATTTTTTTACTTACAAACTTTATGTACATCTTGCATCTATTTATTTAAGCAAAAAATATTCATATATTATAATATTCACATGAATAATAATAATAATAATTATTGGACAAATCTTAGAATAATGAATTTGCTACATTATTATTTATATACGAGTATTTTGATCTATTGCTTTGCAAAAAAATGTTAACTATAAATCAATGAAAATTTATGGAATCGTCATACCATTTGGTATATCTTGAGTTATTAAAAAATAGATTAAACTATCAATCATTTAAAATTGTCATTTAAACCAAAGAAGAAGATTTTTATTTGATCAAAGTATCGAGTGCGTAAATAAATTTTTGTTTTCCTCTTGATGTAAGAAAAAGGCTTTATAGAAATAAGTATTATATTTCATTGTCGTGGTTTTTTTTTGTTATATGACGTTAACTGGGAAATAATTGCACTTAAAATAATTCAAACGGACAAAAAAATTACTTTAATTATTCTTCTCTTCAATAACTGGCTTGTTGGTTTCTTCTAACGTATAAATATATCGTTCCCATGCAATCTGCTTAGCAAGGCCGTTGCACTGCCAAGAGACCTCGCTCGAGGCAGGTCGATGGCTCTCCTACCCCAGGAAACAATTTGTGATCACAGATTGTCATGAAGCAACAAAGAAAGTGAATCCATCACTATCTTATTGAATAAAAGTGATATGCATAGTACACGTGTATTTTTTTTATTTCAGACTCCTAAGAAAAAAACCTCTGGAAAAATTATTCTGACTTCATACCACTTCATATAAAAATATAAAAATATTATTCGTTAATTCCTTCTACAACATTGATTATAGTTTTAAAAAAAAATTCCATAAAAATAATAAAAAGTGATATATTAAAATAATTCTTACTACGAATAAAAAGCTAGCCAGTATTTGTAAATACGAAACGATTTTTTAAATTATCACAATTAAAGAGAAAATTAAAACTTCGAGCGCAACCGGTATTTTGAATTTTAATAAACTGGCTGAAACACACAGATTATAATGTCAAAACTAGAGAACCATAGAAATGCATTATACGCGTAAAAATAGATAAATATTCGAAACTACGTGCAAGCATCGATGTGTGAAAAATCGGGCTGGGAACATTGCTAACAGTAATACAGAGGAAGGCGCACATTGCAGGTCGTTATATGGAGTGGAGGAGCTTTTATGTGAACGAACTTGCAGTGGATATCTCTCTAGGTATATCAGAACAAGAAAGAAAACTTATCAACTGGCAAAACCGGCTGCGTCTAACGGCTCCGAGAAAGACATCAGCATTTCTGCTACTCCGGGCTAAAGCGCTCCAAGAGGCGAATTTGTTTATTTTTTTAATCAAAAAAATGAACGAAGCCTCTTCACACAGTGGAAGCGAATTTGTTTATCCCATGTGTGATAAGTTTTTTTAAGAATTTCGTGAAAATGAAATCAACGTTGAATTTATTAACATGATTTTATTTTGTGATAAGGAAATGAAAACATGTCTAAGAGAAACCAAATATTTTACAAGTATCATCTTTGAGTTAAAGTATTTTTATCCGGAACTGGAAAACGGAATTCTTGTTATGGGTCATAAAATAATATGCTAGTAGTCTTGCAAAGTCTTGGGGTATTTAAAATAATTTCATAACGATCAAAAAGAAGATACCGAGATAATTCTTTTTAGATATTGATTTTTTTTTGTGAGTAACTTAAGAATTTTTTTTTTAATGCAATCAAGAGTGTAAATTTTTTTTCTACAATAATAACAATGAATGCTTTCTTACACTATTTAAATGTTCTAGAAAGTTCATGTTAAGTCCAGTTGTGGTGGGCTATAGAGCTGCGCAAGCGATGTCTCATAAAATGATTATATTTCAATAGTGGCCGGGCATAAGCGGATGTATCATGCATCAAACCTAAGCAGAGCCAACCGACATAATGATCGAACAAATGCTCAATAATCCAGAGACCACGGCTGAATGGCATAAAGGCAGAGAATGAGTTTCGAGTAATTTCTATCGAGTTTTCTATTCGCGCACTCGTCTCTCCGCGAACAAAATTAGAAATTTGTACTGCGACTTGCTCGCCGTATTGTGAATAAAGTCCTCTTCAGCCTTCAACTTGAACAACTCTAGTGTGCTATCAACTCTAAAGTGACACGATAGATATTTCGTATTGTATCAAAGAATTTATCGCAAAAAAAAAAAAAATCATGCTAATTTGACGCGTATAAATCAATAAATATTTTGCCACAAACTGCAAAAATACGAGTAGACGAATATTTGAATATGCGCAAGTTTATGATTTTGTTTAATTAATTTCGTAAAAAAATGTTATTTTTAGCAAAGCTGCATTTATTTTCAATAACGCACTGAGTTCAATTAAATGAATACGTGCATGTATATTTTAAAAAGTTCATTTTTCAGAATGATATTGCAGCTATTAATATTTAACAATTTTGATTAAGAATTTTGTGCTTAATAAATATTTTAAGCATTGAAAACTGAACCACTGTCATTTTTACAATAAAACTTTAAATTAAATACGATACCATCATGTCATATTTACAATTATTTATATCATGAACTTAATAAAATTACATTTGAATTCAATTTCTATCTTACGAAACCTGACATGTGCAATTTGAGAGGAATACGAAGTGTATCTAAAATATCTGTCTCATTTTTTAAAATAATTTAAAAATGAAAGCATCGGGTCGTTTTTTTTTAAAATTAATTTTAGCCTGTGCCTTGACTACGTCTATAGGCACAATGTGCGTTTCAGAGCATCGGAAATCAAATCAGTAGCGCAGGCGTCCCATTAAGCCCCCAGCCCGAGGTTCTCTAGGCACTCTCCCTAGTACAAGGCAGGTAGTAATCGAGCTGTAATCACATTCAGAAGGTATTATATATGAAAATCGATTAACAGCATAGCTGACCAGTGCGCCCATCAAACGAGAGCAAACTCAATTTATATTTATATACGCGAGTGGTCGGCACGCGGGCAAGAAAGTCGTCAGAGCTTTGGTTTATGATCGCCATGGTGTCTTTTTTCAATCGAAGTTGATTATGAATATGAAACCGAGCATTTTTTAAATTTAATTTATAGTGATTTCGTTTTTACGCCTGAAAATTTAGAGGATACTTGGAATTACCCAATTTCAAGTAATTCACTGTCTGAAATGTAAAATCTTTCGGTGAACGAAATTTATATGAAGACTTGAATACTCCAAAAAAGTATTCAAGTGTATGGATAGTTTCAATATATTTCTGATCCGCCGAAATGCAAGCCTTACTTTTTTTGCAATATCATCTGCGTTATCATATGCATTATATTATATTTAATTAAGTCCGTGACTGTATCAATTATATCGTCAGTACTTTTAAAAGGTATTTTCAAGAGAAAATATCGACTAAAGTAATTTAATAGATGCAGAACATGAAATTTATTGTTGCAATGTTATTCACCGCGTAGGTCGTACTGGTCGCGCATAATTGTTATTGGGACCAATTATCGAGAAACGGTCGAAGACACGTTATCGTTTTGATAATCAGATTGGCTTTTATTACGATCCGAGAGTATAAAAATCGAGCGGTGGCATCGCGATCGATCGGGCCCGAGACGACTTTCTAAAAAACAAGTGTTTCTAATTACAATTGATCTTGCTGTATATTAAATGATCAGAGTGATTATTGTCTTTTAAAAATATAAAATAGAAATTCGTGTTTTAAAGTAAATGCATTGAGGCTGTGCTCAAAAATAACAAGGTCGAAAAAATAAAAATAAATAACCGGTCGTTGCAACATAACCGTCTCGTGAATTTAAAAAAAAACTAAATGTATTATATTTATACATTTATAACAATAAAAATACTATTTTTTTATAAATTTATTTAAATCAATTATTGCACTTAAAGAATGTAATACAATAAACTAGATATTTTACAAAAAAATATTTCAAAATACGATTGATTTATATGAATTATTCAATACAATTTATTTATTAAATGTGATGTATGAAGATTGCGGGAATTCCGTTATAAAAATTAATAGAAAATAAACCCGAGAACATTATTTGATTCTTAGTACATATCAAATTTCAATTTCATCATTTTGATGCTTATGAGAGATAATTACAGTAAAGGTATTATTGATATACAGACACAAAGTCGATAAAATTTCACAATTTTTATTTGATTGAAAACGAAACACAATTAAATCGAAGAGTAATACAAAAATAAATAACTGAGAAAAACTTTAATTATTTTAAAAGACTGCCACGATTTCGAGCTAATTAAATGTAAAAACCGGGTTATAGACGTAGAAATTATATGATTGGGAAGATCAGCCGATCTCCATACTTGACTTCATGGGAATTTTTTTCCTCTCATAGCCCCGTGTGCCGTATTGTTTTATTGCACAACTTTAGCCTACGAAGCATTATGGAATAATTACCTCTGCAGAAACGAGACCCACTCGGTGCTATTGTAATTAATTGGTCGTGACTTACTGACTACTTAATCCAGCGCCGGACTGAGAGACTTGCTAAACAGATGAGAGACTAAGGAGTCTGAGGAGACTTGATGAAGGCATCACACGACCTGGAGGTTCAATCCAGAGTTGCTATCTATACTATAACCTCACACAAAGTTTTTCCATTTCCATGGGTGGTGTTGCTATTCCATATTAAAAGTATCATACTTAAGGCACGACTCAGAGTAAAGATCCTCAGAGCAGCAAAGTTAGGTTGTTGTCCTTTTCTTTAGTAAGTGTAATACATGTTGTGAATCAATCCAAAAAGCCACGTATCCTTCAAACCTGTTTTATTAAAGATTCAACGAGAAGTTTTATTTCTTGAACACAACCAGACAGTGAAGAATTAGATTAGTGGCGAGCTAACTTTTATGAATTGATATTTAAAGGTTAATTGGGAAACATCAAATAAATTTACCATTTAAATCAGTTTAAAAAAATTTAACGACTTTTTACCAATAAATTATTATTACTAATATTCTATCCAATAAGCATGTATATCTTTTTTTATATTTTAACTTTAAAATGTACAAGGGGTAATAAATATTGCCAGTTCAGCCCTGCAAGCGTACATGTTCTCACACGCCTGGTGCGAGTTACCAAATCGTTTAATTATTATTTAAACTATGGGAAACTGAAAAAAATAACGAGAACCCATAAAGATTCTAAACGAAAAATTATTTTGAATAGAGTCATTAGGTTTTTATAAAAGATTTTCAGCATTTAATTTAGAGCTGGGCGAAATTTCTACAAACAAGTATTAAAGATAATGGTATATTTTTTCGATAAAAAATCTACTTTTTATTATTTTGTTAAATATCCCTAAGTTTGGTGGTTAATTTATTTGAGTATTTAGTTAAAAAAATATTCTTGGATATTTTAAGTTTTGATAAACCCGTTCAAATAATCCTTTCTAGCAACATTGAAATGATAATCATTTATATAAACCAAGTTGTTTATTTTGATTAACATCGAAATATTTGCTTTTGTGAATTATTCACAGAATATTCTATCAATTTATAATTTCATAAAACCTTTCCCTTTTTTGGGTTATTTTATGTTTTATAAAACACCTTATGTTGTCAAATTAAGCCTAATTTCGTAAAAAAAAAACACGATTTTTTTGTCAATTTTACTTTCAGTTGCCTTCACTTCTTATTGTTTCCTTTATTTTTACACGAAAATCACAAAGCGCATCCTCTCTAAGTTTGTCAGTTAAATTTATCGAAATAATAAAAGTGTATTGATGCTTATTTTATCAATTATGTTAGAAAGAAACTGTTGTATTTAACAAATAATAAATATATGCCATATTTATAATATGTGATTATTGGCGTTAAGTCTTTATATTATTGTTGTCATGGATTCAAAGTAAAATAAAACAATTTTGATCATTAATCAAAAAAATGATGTCTAAATTTATCTTATGTTATATGAATTATTTATCGATTAACGTATTTGGCTTCTATATAAAATATTCAAGAAAAGTCACGTTTAAATTTGACGTCATTTCAAAATAAATAATACTTTGACATATACTTGATACCAAAACCACCACACGTTCGTAAGTTACAGTTTTGCAAGCTTAATATACAACTTACCCTCATCATGATCGAACGCGTACTTTACCGCAAAATCTTGACGATCACAATAAACAACAACCAATATATAAAACACAAAACACAATTCACAAAAAGGACAGCGAAACAACTTCAACGCACTGCCCAAGCTGTAAAAGTTCACAAAAAGCGCCAATATAGCTGAAATAGCGCCGATACAGCTAATGTAGACGGTCTGGTAAACAGTAAAGCGGCTGTAGCGCCGGCGTCCGCTGCAGTGCCGTCTGTGCGGAATCCAAAGTTCGTTTGCCACGCAATTAGGTCAGGGCCGATTCTTATATCGCTTCTCCTACCCTTTCTTCGCGCCGCGCCGGTCGTCTCTGGTCCGTTGACTTCGCGGATTGTCGAGCTCGCTACTGGATTTCTTTTGTGGGGATTAATTTATTATGAATTAGTAAAAATAAAAATTACACTATGCGTGCTGCAAATATATATTGTGGCAGGTTTCAGGTGCAGTTTTTGTTTGGCAAATGTGCAGCGCATTGCACTTACAGTGTTTTCCTTGCGGGCGTAGTTTTCTTCTGATGTTAAATTTGATCGATCAAATATTGAAAATTGACTAAAGAAACTCATAAAAAAATATCATCGTGATTTGTGTTTAATAAATTTAATTGGTATAATTAGTACGTTGTTTCTTCTACTAGTGATTCGTTGGTATAATTGGTAATGCACCGGTCATGTAAGCTTGGGGATGTGGGTTCAAATCCCACACAAATCACGATGATATGAGTTTCTTTAATCAATATTTGAAAAAAATGTACTTTATCATTATCAATCAATCAAACCTGTATAGGCAAAATCGTACTTCCTGTGAGACGGTCTTCACAAAAATCAATAATATATTAAATTTAATCATTTTAGTTCACATGAAATTGCATTTCTCAGTTATATTTGTCCTCAACAATGAATAAAATAGTATTTTAATATTTATAAGCAAGCAATTTTTTTTGGTAAAAACTGATAAAATTTAAATGGATTTTCAATATACGTAAAATTTAATTGAATTGAACAGAATGTCTTTTATAACTGGGAACATTTAAATGGTAATTGCAGACTCACATTCAATGCATGGTAATTGTTTTTACAGAGAAAGTTATCAAATTTTCGCATATGTGTAAAAAATAGATCTTTTGAACCATGCAAAATGCCATGCATTTTTCCTTGATACGCCAACCGTACACTGAAACGTTTAAATTTCGTTGTAGTAAAAGTAAATTTTATAAGATATTAATTGAGTTGTGAATTAGAAAGACAGTAAATTAGTAAAAATAAAAGAATCATTTATCGAACAATGAAATAATACGATGAATTTCTTTTTTACGCAATACGTTTCTTGCATGCTGTTAATAGTTATCCATCAGCAAAGCTAACGTAAATTAACAGATAACGGAGAAATTGTATGAGATAATAATTCACGTTGCGTCTGTCAGTAATAAACAATATAATTAATTTTACAATTTTTACATCATTTATTTTCTAATAATAAAAAAACTTAATAATAATACTAAGGAGCTAATAACTCATTTAATAGCAAAATAAAATCATGTGTATTCATGTGACGTACTCGTAGAATACATTTATCAATGATACGTGAATATTATTGTATTATTAATAGTACAAGAGAAAATCAAATTGTATATTAGATCTGTAAATGTTGGTCGCGTATTAATGCAGAATATGTCGAGTACATATTTAGCAGGTAGGCATTTGTTCAATTTTAGTTATATTTTCTGAAACCGATCGTATGTATAAATAAAGTTAATTATTCAAAAAAATAAGTTATCTTTATCCTATTTTCTGCAATCCTAAAAAACAACAGTTTTCATCCGTCCGCTCTATGGTAAAACAATATTTTATAAATATCTACATGTTAGCTTAAAAAAATGAATACGTGAGAGACAGTACGAGTAGTAATTATTTGGATTTTCAGTTTGGCCGTTATCTGTCTCGAATGGCTGAGCTCGCAGCGGATTAATGGCTTTCCGAAATTTCAGCTTTTTCCAATTTCACGGTTCACATGTGAAACACACATATGCACTGAGAAGAGTAAAACTACCTCACTCTCATCTTACACCCGAGGGCAGGGGCTCCCAAAGTGTGGGTCGCGAGCCGATTTAGGGTGGGTTGCGTTAATATGCAAATATTACATACATATTCCCATATAATCTGAGGAGCATCTGTACAACATTTTTTTTTCAGTTTTACAAAACCACGGCTTGTATAACTGCAGTGAGAGAATTTTGTACATTTTAGATTTTTATTAAAAAGTTGTATTTTTATTATTATATTCTCCGCACGTATATATTAAATAAACTCGTGCAGGAATTAAAGAAAAAAATATATTTTTGTATATATTTTAATTTATCAATATCTTTTTATGTACAAATTATCAAAAATTAACATTCAGCTTTTAAAATATTTTTTTATACCAAAAATGTAAGAAATTATATAATAAAAGCTGTTTCAACAATACACAAAAGGGATTTTCAAAAAAAATTTAAGAGCTAGGTAAAATATTTGGTGTGCAAGTATATGATTTTTAATTGTGCTTAATCAAGTGTCCGATAATTAGATATTATATTTCACGAATATAAATAATATATGATTTTATTTTTAATTTTACAAATTTTCATGAAAATGGCTACACCTTCATAAAGGTTGATTTTTATTTAATATTTTTGTATTGAATTCTTCATTGAAGCTTGTTCGTCGATCATAAAGTACTCCCTTCGCAGTTTTTTTATTTTTAGTTTATTAATATACCGAGTTTCATATTTCCACAAGGTATCGTTAGCATTAGTAGGCTGTCTTCAACGTCATTAGAAGTATCTAATAATGATACATTAAATAAACGCTGTTGTTTTCTATGTTTGATTATACACTTCAAATTTTATAAATGTACGCTCTACTTTTGTTGATATCTCGTCAGTAAAAAAACAGTACTGCAGTACATTTCATAAGTCTGTAAAGTGTTTTACTTCAAAGTGGTTACATTATATTAACGTAAAATTTTAAAATAGAAAAAAAATTACAGTTTAATCGATGAAAATAATTAAACAGTTAAATGCCCGTATTAATTTTATTAAAATTATTATTTTTGTATATAGGTTTCAGGTGTTGAAACATTTATGCAGGCGTGTGGTCGACTATGAGTTGGTTGCGTAACTTAAAATATTACCATATTATATAAAAAAAATACAAAAGTATTTTTCTTTAATGTTGTGTTATAAAAAAAAACTTTCAAAACTGTCGTTTTCCTGAATGGAGAATGACATGTGATTCTATGCCTGAAGTATAACAGATTGGGCATTTATATTTGTGTGAAAACTAGAGCTTGATTACCAGAAGAACAATCTTGATTCTGACAAGTGACATTTCTTATTCTCTTCCCCGAAGCACTTCCACAAGTTGCATCATTTTCCTTCTGACAGAACAGACAATAGCCGTTCTTACGAAGCGATTGTCTCCGAATAGGACTGAACTCTAAACCTATTTGCAATTAAGTCACAAAGTTCCCAACGCACCTTACGTAATAATATTATTATATTATATAAAGGCTTTCTTTTTTATCATTGTTACGGTATATTGAATAAAAGAACTTAGATAATCCAAAATGCTTGCATTGCTAGAGAGTTTCTTAAATCGCTGTTATAATTCTTCACAGAGATCGTAATCTATTCCTATTAATTAAATCTAAATTAAATCAGATACTTTTTAAAATAATGCGTGAGCGTAACCAAGCCTCAAAATTTTCAGCTTTTTAATGTATGCATGCGTTTAATGTGATTTTCATGTTATTCAACAAAATTTTGACCGCAAGTGTCATAATAATTTCCCTTAAACGCTTTTACTTTCAATGTCGATAAATAATAATGTGTGCGCGACAATCAAAATAAAATCAGGAATAACGATGTATTCATTCAACCACTTGCCGAGGTCTGGCCGAGATGATATGAGCTTCAAATCGATACTTCCTTCCATTTCAAATTCTGTGGTCAACTTTCTTTAGAAACCACCATAACTGTCAGTTTCACTTTACACGTACTTAAGTTATCTAAAAAACACCCGCATTATCTGAAGAAAGGTTAGGCTATCTTTACGAACCGGAAGAACCTTTATTAACTCGTACAAACAAAAACAACAACTCCTCACCTCAGATTTTCTATGTGAAACCATTTTACCTTATTTTCAAATAAAAAAAGCATTAATCATCGTGCGTTTGATCTCTTATTGCGTGCCACTCACATAATACGTATTTCTGACTGCTTTTCTTTGAATAAAACGAAAATACTTAATCACAAATAATTAAAAAGTGAAATTATTTTTCTTTTCTCTTGCCGACGAATATAATTTATAGCTCTTAATACGCAATGCCATAAACAAGTTGAAGATAAAGCACTGAGTATATTAATGCTGTGTTTCAACGGAATGTATCCAAAATAAAAAAAAAAAACGCACTAGATTTTTAGGAGTGGCTTGTATTTTGTAAGGACAACAAGAAGAAATATTATATATATTGTTAAACTTAAACGCATAGCAAGATATATGTACCTAAATTACATAATTTGGAATAAGTTCATTAATGAATTTTGCTTTCTTAGAATAAGTATACGAAAATTTTATTTTATTTAGGCGTAATATAATTTACCTTCTAGATAAAATCTCTACAAAAATATTCACTAAAAAAGTTTTAAGTTTTCCCAATTTTAAAAGACGTGGATATGAAAATTCCACTTTAAATGTCGGTCCAACATAATAAACGTGATATTTACACAACTTACGATTTTCAAAACAATAATCCACTTGACATCAATCATTCGCAATTATGCATATTTAATAAAGAATACACACGCCAACCAGTCTTCTTAAATGCAGGTACCGGTGCATCTAATTGGCTAAGACAATAATTAAACTTTTGTTTAATTATTGTCAGTTCAAGAATAAGCTTTTAGAAAATACTGAAATAAATGTATCCACGAAGAAAAATATAGTCTGATAGTAATTTATTAATAATAAAATCACTCATGATGATGACGAGTGTAGTTGATTTTATAAACTGTGTTAATGCAATTTTTTCGATATTAATGTACAGTGACATCTTTATTTTTCAGTTTTTCAGTTACGCTTTAATTCTTAGTCTATTGTTATGAATCCGTAAAAAAAAACTTCAGATAAAATAATTGTCCACTGATTTTTGTATATTTTATTATATTGTATTGTTCCGCTTGGCTAATAAAGATCTGAGATGAATCGAAACGTCTTTCTTGTGCAAATAGCTTAAAAAATACTACATCAAAAATAGTTAAAACAAAATATTTACAAATTAAATCGCCATGCTCATTGAGAGTATCGCGTGAATTATTTATAATACAAGAAATTTTCGTTAAATTTTATCACAGGTTTTTTAACATTTGGCTTTATATAAATCATTATTAAAATATATTGAATTATTTGAGGGTCTGCAGAATTTTTGTGCTTGTTGGTTTAATTTTTGTATACGATGTGCAGATCAGAGTACTTGAAGTCCCCTGTTATACTACGTCACAAAAACGCAGTTTCGATCCGTGATATCGAATCCAACAATGAAACTTCGTTTAGATCAATTATAGGCTTTTTAAAATGCTTCACATTGTAAACAGTCCGCGGATGGAGAAAGTCTCGTGCCACACATCTGGAGACAACGACTCATCTTTATTCATCATCAGCTTTTCCAGCCAGACCCTGGTAGTAACTAAAATGAAACCCAATCAATAATTAATAAATAAAATAAGTATTGATCGCCCATTTTCTAGTGGATAACATGCCTTCTTGCCAAGCATAAAGTCATGGGTTCGAATGGGTAAATGAAGGCCAAGTTTTTTAATGTAATTGTAATATGACGTTAGTCTCTAAGCTAAAATTTAATATTAAAAAAATCTGATTTATATATTTAATGCGACGTACCTGGCCAGAAATAGGTGCATATGGTTTTAACTCAGCTTACCTGGCTCTACACTTAAATATTAATAATCACACAGAGAAGT
This sequence comes from Atopsyche davidsoni, assembly GCA_022113835.1. NCBI lineage: Eukaryota > Metazoa > Arthropoda > Insecta > Trichoptera > Hydrobiosidae > Atopsyche > Atopsyche davidsoni. The sequence continues at coordinate 6,956,547 of JAILWY010000021.1, forward strand.
GTTATTAAAGAATTACTAACAGAATCCCGACTAAATGATAAAATATTATTTTGTTGTATATTTATTCCTTGAACGGTAAATTTGATAAATTATAAAAACGAAAAATTTTGGTTGATAATAAAGTAAATTGCTTACAGATTTTTATGATTTTTTGCTTTTAATTAAAAATAAGTACCAGGTGTACTTGTAATTAATTTCCGGTTTTTTTGTAAATAAAACACAATATTGCAAGAGAAGTGTTAAAGATATTTTATTCAAAATATTTTCCATCGTTTTCTATATATTTTTCCCACCTTTCCGGTAATTTGTGGATACCACGCCAATAGAATTGACTGTCTTTGGTGGTGAACCACTCGGTGAGCCAATTTCGAAAATTTTCATAAGAATCGAAGCGCTGCTCAGAAAGTGCGTGGCCCAGCGAAGCAAAGAGGTAGTAGTCCGATGGGGCCAAGTCTGGTGAGTAAGCCGCATGATCAAGCATTTCCCACTGGAGTTGTTCCAGCGTGTCGCGAACGTGTTTCGACTTATGCGATGGTGCATTGTCATGGAGCAAAATCACCTGCTTCTGTCTTTCTTTATATTCTGGTCGGTTTTCCGCAATTGCTCGGCTCAAATCTTTGATTTGTTGTTCGTAGCGAACGGCGTTCGCAGTTTCACCAGGTTTCAGCAGTTCAAAGTAGATAACACCGGTGTGGTCCCACCACACACACAGCATGGCCTTCCGACTGAAACGATTTGGCCGTGCCGTCGATGTCGATGCTTCACCTGGACTCACCCACGATTTTTTGCGGTTAGGGCTCTCTAAAAAATCAATTTTTCATCGCCAGTAACAATACGATGCAAAAAAGACTTTCTTTTGTATCGTTGAAGCAGCATTTCACATGTCACTTTTCGATTTTTTTTTTGTCTCTCGGTCAGTTCATGCGACACCCACTTTCCGCACTTCTGAATTTTCCCCATGGCTCGCAGACGTTTGGAGATTGCTTGCTGTTGAACTCCCAGCGCTTCTGCAAGCTGTCGTTGCGTTTGCGTATCGTCTTCATCTAATACGCTTGCAATTCGACGTCATCAAACGATTTTCGCTTTCCGGAGCATGCGACGTCGTTCAGGTCGAAATCTCCATTTCTGAATTGTCGAAACCACGTTTCACATGTTCGAAGTGTTAAAGCATGATTGCCATAAACTTCGGTGGCTCTCGGACATTTTTTTCCCTTGATTAAACATGAAAAGCAATGCATGGCGCATATGTTCAAAATTCGGTACGAATGCAGACATCTTTGACACGCAATAAAAACCTTCTAAAAGAATTTTTTAGGAAAACGTCAACGCCGTCTAGACACTCAATAACTACTTAACAAAATGACATATAAGTGCTACCAACAGCAAAGCAAAATACAGAACACCATCTATCGAAAAAAACCGGAAATTAATTAGGAGTACACCTGGTAAACAGCAGAAAATCTGCTCACTGGTATCCTGTAGTCGTCATATAATCAAAAAAGGTTAAGTAAATCAGATTTATCTTTTGATTTGGTTTTTAAATGTTGAGTATCATAAATCAAAACAGCCTATCGTGGATAAATAAACTGTTTTTTTTCTTTTGCTGGTAACGTCCATTCACTTGTGTACTATCGCTTTTATCGTGTTTTTCCAAGTTCACGGTAACTGTTCGCCGGGGTTTTTATTATTTACTGCAGTTGTTACCGGAGGCGTTATGTTCTGTTTCACGGGCCAGTGGCGGCTCGCGACTGCCGTCTTTCTCCTGTGGCTTCGGTGCGGAAGGATGTAATAAACATGTAATGTCTACTCAAGCGCAAAAGCTCACCGTAAACGTTGGACGTATCGCTGGCGTAATTAGAGGATACGTGCGAGGTACGAGTGGCGTTATGGGAGGGAAAAGAAAACAGATTACAGGCTGTACTTAACGAGCTTAGGCACACAAGACACTCAGCCGCTTCCGTGAGAATTACCTGCTTTGAAATTAGACGAACGTATTTCACGCTGGTGGCTAATTGTAGGCTTTGAATATCATTAGAGTAAAAAATAAGAGCTTTGAAAAAAATATATAAAAATGTACTTCGCATTCAAATAGTATAAATAACAACAAAAAATAATTGTTTGTGTACTTCCGTTATTTATTTAAGAATCTCCTAAAACATTTTTTCATATGAAATATATATTCTTTCCATTCATATGAAATATATAATCGTCCAGTGCTTGCAAATCATTAAATATTGATTGGCCTGGGCACATTGATTCATATGTAAGTGATTCGTTAGTACAAGGGTTCGTACACTGGTCATGTAAACCAGGAGATGTGGGTTCAAATCCCACACAAATAACGATGATATTTTTCTGATAGTTTCTTTAAATCATCTTCTATATATGAACTAATGTGCCTAATCATATTAGTAATATATATTCTTTCAAACAATACACACAGTACCCGGTAGTAACTAAATGCAGGCGTAAAAATATTAATGCAATTATTGTAACAAGTTCAAAGCAATAATTGAGAAATAGAAAAATAAATAATAATTAGTTATACATATGTAGTTAAATTTACGTACGTTCAAAATATCAATATTTATTAAAGTTTGTGTAGTGAAGGGCTCTAAAATATATTATCTTTGAACGACGGTAATGTATCGAGAATTTTCTTATGTAGCTTCGTCTATTTTTTTTTGTTTTCATTAAAACGGTTTATTTGAAAAAACTTTTAATGAATCTGTTGGCTTGTAGCAACGATTAGCTCGTGCACTTGTGAATATCCACCTCTACTAGAAACTCTACGCAAACCTGAAGCCAGCAGGTGAACGCTCTTCGCAAAATGCATTGGTCCGTTACCGCTAAGTTCAACTGCATTTCAAACAAGCACTCAGCTCTGCACTTACAGGCTCTTAGAAACAAGTACTTACCTTAAGGTCTAGTCATTAGGTTTTGTGAAAATATAGCTGTAAAATAATTTTATATATGAATCAACAACTTAATTTTTTTAAAAATGCTTTCATATACAAATAACTACTTAAATATGCGGAATGAAGATTGATAATAATATGTATTTTTTTTTTGTTGAAAAGCGCCTTTTGAAAGCAATTTATTATAAACTCCACTTGTGTTAACAACCCCTGTAAAGGTGAGGTCTGTTTTCAGTTGTGACTGTTTTAAGTATAACTTTTCTTTTCTGAGAATTTAAACGGTTTATGTAATCATAAACTTAGACCTGAAACAGTTGCAGGTGGTGTTCTGCTAAACGTGGACTGACACTCAATAACTGTCATCATCTGTATAAATATATTATTAAATAATTTCTAAATCAGTGAGAAACGGCTGTTGTTTTTTAAGCACTACAAATGAAGTCTAATGACAGGCACTGTTCGCGGTAATTCTTCTTTTCCGTTTTTGCAGTATTATTTCATCCATTGTCAGCGCCTCTTTTTCAAGCGGACGCCGCCGAGTGTCAGTTGTCGCGTTCTTTAGAAAATGTTTTTATTGCCAGAGCAATCGCTGCAGCAGACTAGAAAGTGAAATGCATTGTGACAAGAGTGCATTATCAGAATTATACGTTGAGTTGCGTATTACAGAAAAAGCGAGTAATGATAACAAGTAAACGGCCCGAGCTGAGAGGCACAACGTTTCTTGATTATATCACGTCGCAGTACGCGCAATGTAATCTTTCAAAGTAATATATTTTTAATATTACGTTATATGTAATTTGAAATGACTGCGTATCTTAAATTTGTATTGTTAATGTGATGTACGTAAACAATAATTATATTGCTATGCTCTCTCAAATCAACAAAAATCTCTAATAATAATGCACGGACATTTACGGGATATTATACAATGCATTGTATCACCTATAAGGAAGATTCTCAGTACAACTGAAAAAAAATATTGGTGGTGAATATTTAAAATTATTTAAATGAAATTAAGTATTATAAAATTTTAACAATATCCAGCGTTGATCTGAGCAAGAATATAATTGGTTTTAAGATATGTGGCCGACTAAAAAAAATATTTGTACATACGTGGTTTGTGATGGAGACACATACCATACCGTGGTGAAGACCGGATAATAATTAAAATTATTTAAAAAAATAATATTTTGACAATACACCCTGCACATTTGTCCTGTTTATACAATATATGTTTTTAATTTAGATACCTAAATATTTTTCCGCAAATTATTTACGTGTGTAAGTGATTTTATATGATTATTATATTGTATAAAAAGTCGATAATATCAGATATTTAGTCGTAATTAAGTAACATAACGAAAATACGCTGCCAAATTGATTCCATTAAAATGCTATATTTTCTAATATTAAAAAAATTAGAAATATGTGATATCGCCGAAATTTGCTACATTCTACCTTCCGTGTGCCTAAGCAGCTACATGGTGAAAACTTGTTAAAATTATCAAAAGAAATCAAATCTATGGACCACAAAAACTCGCGAGAATGTTGTTTATCTAAAAATATAATCCGATTGTCTTGAGAGAAATATAAATCTGCATTGTCAATTGAATTCAGCCTCACCAAACAAAAAAGACGTCGCGTTTGAAAGTTGCTCACATTGTGAAGCCCAGAGGGCAGTAGTTAAGATACCTGTGATCTGATTAAGGCCAATATTCCATTCAATTGCCTGCTAGAAAACATCAATTAATTTATCAAATACAATCTCTAAAAATAAACATTAAAGAGCTTTCATTTAAACGGCCACTGCCACATAGTTTGGGTTATTATAATGATGTACGTGTATAAAAATCAAACTTCATTATTTTATTTATTATCACATTCAAAACTATACTCATCTGTTACAATCTATCAAAAACATGGCAATGATTATCTTTATTATCAAAATATATATCTACATAGTCCAAATAATAAATACAATTGATTTAATTTTGATTTTATTTGTATAAAAAGATTTAAAAATATATTTCAACGTGAAAAGTTTTCAAGTGAAAAGTGGAAAACAAATTACCAAAACGTTCAGTAATAAATAATAAATAGACAGTGGGAAAAAAATCCAATGAGAGAGAAATATCTAAAAAATTGAAATAAAATGAATGAATGATTTTCATTGTAAAGTTCAATAAACTGTGAAAATTTCGATAATAATGTGAATATTATTATTTACGATGAACAAGTTAAGAGTTCGACTTTTTGTTCAAATTCCTTTTTTTTTACTATCCATTATCGTTCAAATTGTTATTAAAGAATATTTAATAAAGATATCATTTCTTACAGTCGATAAAGTTTTTATAGATTTTGTAGAAATGGGATATAACTGTAAATTTCTCATAGGTTTTCATGGTCTTTTAACAATGGGAAACTTTGAAATATAAAAGATTAAATATCAAAATCAAATGTATAATTTACGCCATAAAACTTCTCAATACTGCATTGAATTTTCAGATCGGTTGAAAAAAATGTCAGTTTCTCTTTAAATGCTTTGGAGGTTTTTCACTTACGAGCACTTAACTTTATACCCACAATGGGATCTTGTTTAACAAATTGCATTTAAGTAAACAAGTAATCCATATAAAATTAAAAAAATGACAGTGTTTTGAAATGGATTATCTACCCAATCTATGAAACAATGAAACAATCATGATAATATTATTGTTGAATAAATTTAATAGTAATATTAATTGCAAATAATTTACATATCAGTGTTTTAATAATGTGGATTTTATATATTAATGTGGCCTAATTTTAACAATATTTAAAATTACATTAATGTTTAAAATGGATTTGTTTCAACGAATGATTTTACTCGTATATAATTATTAATGTCACAAACGATAATATATATTTTGAAAGTAACATAACATATATATCTAATGATATCGAATCGATTTTAATTAGTAACTACATTTACAAAATCGTTTTAGGAATTTATTAATTACAATCATTAATAATAATTTGAAATTATTATAAAGACGTGTAGTCGCGTACAATCATGTATAAAATTTAATCTAAATATGTAGCATAGAAAAGTTTGGCCTAGTATTTATAGAAATATCTGAGTATAACATGCTTAAAAAATTCTAATGTCTATTACTCACATTTAATCTACTGCATTTTTTAATGAAAGCATTTGGTGTATCTCCGCACTGAAGTACTATCAGATATTCTACTTTCAATTATTTATTGAAAGTGAATATATAAGATGTTTGCATGCTTAAAATAATAAACATTTTTTAAATATTTTCTGAGCACGAATTCTTGGAAAAATCTTATTATTTTTATATACAACTAATAGCGAGGGACATTTGTATCCGAATAAACCTAAACTGAAAAGTTGGTACATTTTATTTAAATATTTACACAACAGGTATATGGAGTCTTTGCAGTGGATTGAGTTATAAAAGCTCTATTCATTACTAATTAATTAATTAAATAATATTAAATTTACGCGAAATTTTATTGATGCATTTTTATGTCAATGATGTTTGAGATAATAATTTTTTTCGGACACTATCATGCTTATTAAAACATCCTGCTCACTGCGGTAAAATATAATCAATTTTGCAGTTTTGTATAGTTATAATTAAAGTGAACTTGAAAGAAAAAAATGCGTTCACAAGACAATAATCTAAGCGAGTAAATCGATCGTGTTCGATGCAATTAATGAACAGAAATCCAGATAACACACGCACGGTTTTTTTGTATCTGACAAATCGATTAGTAAATCAAAATCTAGAGAAATTCTCTCCGATTCTCGACCATCACGGGCCATTATGTTGATCGTAGAAATTATGAACTCCTAATCTCGTATAAAGTGGACCAGCAGGCGTGCCTGTAACCGACTCCTAAGGTCCGACGATGTACCTCAAAGGTAAATAGCTCTGCCATGCTATTCACCAACAGGCCAATAATCTGTAGAAACCGTTTACACGTGGTCGGTACTAGCCGTCGCATATTTTATCGTACATGTACGAATACACCTTGGTGAGATGTTCTGGGCAGGTGTTGTGATATTCTAATAAACTTCAGCAAGGGGCAACCAATACTAGCATTTAATAATGCATAAATATCTACTGCGTTTTGCGTGTCTGAAGTCACAACCTCTTCAAGTTTTATTCAAAACTTTTTTAGCCGCATTTCCATTTTTGCGTTGGGTGGTTAGTCAGAAAGCGTTTTCTTTATCACGTTTAATTTTAAAGTGATAATCTTAAACCCAATACGTTGTTTTGAGATATCCAGTTAAAAAATATTTACGCGTTTTTTCGTCCCAGTTTTAATTTCTAATATTGTATATATCTTACTGAATGTCACGCGTTTAAGTTAGCTTTTTTTTTGGGCACGCTGACAAATAATGCTAACGATTGTCGTGATGTCAAAAAACTGTGGTTACAGCATTTTTATGTAAATAAATAAATTAACAGTTAGTGGAATACGAAGACAGAGTATTAGAACACGACCTACGTATCTTGTGTAGTTCGTGACAATACTTTGTACAGTACTGAATACACTTTTTTAAAATGAAACTAGCACACACGACGTCTGGTGACTTCAAAAAAATCGTATAATATATTGCTTATAATATAATCAAAACTAATTAGGATGTTATGATTTTTTTTTAAACGTACGTGGTAATATTAAACATTTTAAGCTTAATTATTTTATTTTTTTATGTGACGACTTTCATGAGCACTGTTGGTATTTTCTAGCATTGAAATATATGTTTTACTTGTGAAACCATTGAAAATGCGTCTATAAACATTTATTTTGAATAAAATAAATAAAAATGTGATAAATTTGCAGAAAAGCAGTGAATATAAGAATATGGTCAGGTTTTATTCGAGTGTAGCACAAGAGATGTTGACATTCCCTTCAGTATGTAGGTTTGTGGAGCGCCCGCAGCGAGCTGACTTTGGAACTCACGGGGCAGTCCATGGTGGCTGACATGGTCATCAGATCTCCGGCAATAATGGCAAGACATAAACTTCACGCCTTGGCTATAATTATGTACAGTACAATTAATCTGCTGTTGTTTCACGCCGAGTTAAATGGGTTTTGATTGTAGTACTCGAGACCGTCAATTTTTAACATGAAGCGTGTTTTACTTTCTTTGGGTGAATTATTGATTAACACGACACCTTAAATACGTTATATTGTGATACACCAACGTATAAAAGTATGAGGTTTTCGAAACACATTTGAAATTTTAAAACCATAAAATTTTTATCGAATATTAAATTGCAGATTAAAAATTATGAAAACGGATAATCAACAATAAAAATTAATATGTACATATAATATTATTGTACAACACCGGTTCCACAAAATATATAACAGTTTTTTTTGTGACACGTATTATTTTTCTCTCCCGGATCTTTGGTTCAAAATATATAAAACCTTAGATGACTGAACCAATAAATTCAAAATACAGAAAAGTGTAATATCGTGATACTTAATAAAATCACGTGGCATACAAAAAAGTATTGTTACGCGTTCTTTTCTTTGCTATGACATTAATTCGTAAATCGATCAATCGGTTGTTAAACCGAAGACTATTAATCGAGAGGTCCTTGGTACGATTCCCAACCTGGCAGGTGAATTCCAAACTGATGTTATTGGATTCGCAGCCATTTTAGTTTGGTCAAAGAGGATTTTTTATTGACATTGCAATTGCCAAAACGACTTTTTTTTTATTAATATCCGAACAGCGAAGAGGCTTTAACTTCAGACTTCATTGAAATTTTTGCGTAAAAATGTATATTTTATTGAAATATAAAAATATTTCTAAGATGCTAAAAAAAAACAACTATAGAGATAGACCTGAATTCATTCATGAAATACCAATACAGTTTAAATGTATAAAAACTTAATTGTTTTTCATAATAAATGTTAAGGTAAAAGAAATCATCAATCATCTTTATATTTACATGGTTAGTTCTATACAGCTCATATACTTTGCTCAGCAAGTAGATCTAGCTTTTTTTAATCAGGCGAGATGGCGCCAGTACACTCCCGGATGTCTTATAATGCAAGCGGCTTTAATATCCCCCAGTGACTATAAAATGACAAACGAGGTCAGCTGTTTTACATTTAAACAGCAAAGTGTTGTTAATGTTTGGTAATCAAACATATTTTAAATATTAAATGTATCCTAAATTTTGACTATTTATTTATTTATTTATAATGACACCAAACAAAAACAAAACGTAAAAATATATTACTTATATATTAAAGGTATACTAATTTTTAAATGTGCGAGTTAATCTTATCGTCCAAATTTTTTGACAAGGAATTTCACAAATTTTATACTAATATAAATATTAGTAAAATAATACCAAAATAATACCAAAAATGTTTCGCGTCTGTTTTATAAAAAAAATAATTATATTTAAGTGTTTTAACACTTGAAACTATGAATTTTAATTCATAGTTTAATGCAACAAATTGAGCATCCTTTAAAAAGTTGTTTTCAATATTTTTCTGCATCCCCATAAATAAAATTAATTTAAATATGCTTAAAATCAATCGTAAATTGATGTTTGGTAACAAATTATTTTATATCAAAATAGGTTGCAAAATATATTGTTTGGAAACATTTAACGGAGGCTTTGTTTCCGGTATTTATAGATACATAACATGCAACCGGTTTCCTTCTGCAAGGTCATCTAGAAAACCTTCGTGTAAGATAACTGGGGCAGCAAGAGGTTTTGAACCTGACCAACAAGCAACCGGTTCTTTTGGTTTTAAAAAAGAAATTGTCCGTAAATTAAACGAAGCGTTTTCAATTTCGTTTCAACAAATGGCTAGATATCTGTTCTACAAAAGTATAAAAATAAAATATGAGCACGTTTAGTGAGATTTTCGATTGTGACAGATGATAAATCCCTGTAAGAGATCTTGGTACTCTTACTCCGTGAAAGATAGGGGTTTTTTTTATTGAAAATATTTTGTTTACGGTTAAGTTAGATTATATCAAGATATTAAATTTAATCAACAATAAAATGAGGACGATAAAGTGATCACCATCAAACATGAACTTAAGGATCTACTAGAAGGATATTTGTTGGGAATACTAAATAAGCAACGGTTACATTTAAATTTCAATTATTTAAACTAATCTTGTTGTTTATTGGAAGATTATAATTTTTTTAAAACACATTTTCAGTGCTTTTGAGAAGTTAAATATATTAATAAATTTTATCACCGACAAGCTGAATTTGGTATTTTTTTACCAAATTTCTTACAATCAATACGTTTTTTGTTGAGACTACAGTGAGTGGTACGGCTGGTGATTCTTGTACTGGATCTTGGGAATTGGGTTCGTGTGTTTTTGAATACACACGAAATATCGACAGTAGAAAATTTACAATCCCACTCAAACCTAATTCCCAAGATCAACAACTTGAGGCTAAAATTGTATACTGTTTTAATATCTAGAACAAAGTATCATTATCTGGAAAACAGATATTAAATGGTTTTTATTGTTGATTTTATTTTTAAATACAAATAGCTTATACTTGATTCATAATTATTAAGAACAGCTCAGGTGCTAAGCAGAATCGGGTGTGCTCTTTTATTTTACAGTCTCGGGTAATAAAATCAAAATGTTGCTAACCCCTGAGGTTGGTATTCGAAAATGACCTTGAAATCTACATACCCAATTAAAAAAATCATTTTTGTACCCGAGAAACTCTTTTCGTATTGAAATCTACTTGTGTTTTATTACAAGTATTAGATTTAATTTACGAAACTCTATTACTCTGTACTTTACATGGCTTCCACATGAGTTTTTTAATTTTAAAATCTAGTCACAGTAAAGTGATTTACTTGTTAATATAAAAAAAAATATATTTTCCAGTTAATAATTTGAATAATAAGCTGACCAGTATTTGACCCATTTAAAAAAATAAATTTAAATATTTTCCTTTAATAAACAGATATATCAATCAATGAATCTACATTTATTCCGTGTCTTTGAATTTTTATTTTAATAACTGAGGCTTATGAAACATTGTTAACAGAAATTTATTAGGTTTTTATGTAAATTTTATGCAATTAATAGAATTGATTCATCTCGAGCACACCGCACAGCTCGGATGATACACAACCGTAACTCTTGGAAGTTTTTTGCATAAATCATAACACAAATCTAGATATAAATTACCGCGAGAATATTTAGAAATATCACCTATTAAAAAAAGCTTCTATACGGTAAAAATATATTTTTTAGGTAAAATACCTTAAAATTGGTTTTTAATTTATTGTTGTCGCTAAATAATTTTTTTGCTTTAGTTATTGATTGAGTCAAAGTATTTTTTTTTGTAGTTTTTAAAATAATTGAGTGTTCAATATTGACACTAACATTAAATTAGGGTAACTGTGTGGTTTTTGGAAAAACCGGTACATGTTTGCGTAAAAATTGACGTCCCTTTAAAAAGGAGGGATGCATAAATGTCTATTTAATATTTTTAGTATATTCAAAAGATTTTTTGAGTGACATTTCTCTTAAAAATTTTTTTTTTGGTTGCACCTTTAAAAATATGAGAATTTTATGTGGTTGGTAAAAATCCTTTTGATTTATACATCATTGCACAGAACAGTTATTTGAGAATGTTCAATGGTAACAAATACCGAAAGTTCAAAGGAGATTTTTTGTAACATATCATTATATGTATTATTTTACATTATTACATCCAAACTCAGTTGATTTGATCAATCTTTTAACCCTTTCAGAACAGAAAGCATCAACTACCAAAAAAACTAAAAAGGGTAGCAAAGTATCCCATTGCTTCAAAGTAAATCAGCATGCTTATAAAAACCCATGAAATGCGTTGTTTACGAATATTCAAGATTTCTTTTTCAGGTTCGTCTCCAGGCAGAATGGAGGTTCGTGCTTGGAGACTCTTCAATCTTTCCGAGGCTTGCGACGTGAGACACGAACACAGCCCCGGTCCACTGCGGCGAGGGCACGCCGCGGCCATCACGAGATGGAAGGTGGTGCATGCTTGAATTCTAACCGACACTCGCCCAAGATCAAAAACGAATGTTGATCTGTTTATTTAACCGAGGGTGATTCAGCCACGCAGGCTAGCATACGGTAAAAGCCGAATTGATCACTCTATACGTGTATACGCGACCCCTTTGCATGTTAAAAAATTCTGGAGACTCCCTAGACGTAGGGTCTTAATAACACTATTTATTTATTGTAATGTAGGACCTACAAACAATTGTATTATATATTAACCCGCGACCACCCTGGAAAAACACTGCTATATGCGAAATATGGATGCCGGTGTTGGGAAATACAAAAAAAAAACATTTCTCGCCTTTTTACGTATGCACGTTAAAAGGTTACAATGAAAGCGAAAGCAATAAGTTATATTGCTTATTTAACAGCAATCCAAAAATAGCGTTTTTTATACATATTTTTTTCCTAGATAAACTCAATTACGATATACCACCTAAGCCACCCCTTGTAAGCCCAACAACCTGCGCGTAGGATCAGGGGATAGCACATAACGTTTATTAGGGAAGTATTTTCTTTTGACCTGTCTGCGCTGCTTAAACGAAAAGTTTTCATCGTCATCAGAAAATATAATGATAAATTATATTTTTAGTAAAAGTGCTGTTATAAAAAAATAAATAGAGAATGACGTTTCTAGAGTACTTGTTGAAAATAATTTTCGCGTAACAAAATGTAATCATTTTAATGAAATAAACCACCGGGAATAATACTCATTAAGGTTTATAATATTTTAAGTTATCACTTTTTCAATACTTTATTTAAGCTCATTTTTTTAATTTTAATAGCATCATCTATTGTTGTGATCATAAACGTCTACTCCAACTCCCTGAGAGATGTTGGACAGTAGAAGAGAAAGCCAGCATTGAGGTTTTGGAAATCAGCCTGCAATTTACGTTTATCAGTTTGTAAGTGTAACTTATTTCATATAAAATCAATAGATGGTGTTTTATATATTTTTAAGTATAATAAATCACTTGGTCTATAGTGACTTTTTGTCATTTTCTTTATATTTCTATGCCATATTTTTTTAACGGCTTGGTAAAACACTTACCATAAAAGCATGTCCAAGATTATTATTTATTATATCTTGTATCATTATTACATGTAAATTTAATAACGCATTTATTTGGGATGAAATCCTAACGTTTTTTTTTGATTTTCTAAAATACTTATTATCAGGTTTAAAAAAAAAATAATTAGCTGTTCCACGTGAGGTGTTTTGTGATTTGCTAGTATATAATTACATAATATTTTTTTGTTTATTTCAAATATCTCGGTTCAATATTTTTTTTTATCTTCACATTCACATCATCTGAGTTTGGTTAATTTCGGTTGAAAAAAAAAAAAAAAAAAATATATATATATATATATATATATATATATATATATATGTATTACAAGCAATATAATAGTAGAGAGTAAATAATTTTTTTATTTTAGACGTCAGAAATGCTACAGCAAATATTCCGTAATATTATATTTAATAAGTGTTACCAACTCGTTATGCAAAAGTTTCCTATGTATATATTTATTTTTCAATTGCTCAGTAATTCGCATCGTCAAGGCTGGTTAAACTTAGAAAAACTCCTGTCAACCGTGAGAAGTTAATGTCAGTTGATCCAACACCTAATTGTAGTAATCTACGCTTAAAGTGTCGGGTGCATCGCGAATAACCGCAGAGAAAGTACTTACTGGATTGCTGACAGTGTTTTGTGTATTTTTATAGTAAACTATTTAATAGATATTTCAAAAAGAGGAAATGCCTGAAATGAAAAAGTATCTGTAAACAAAAGGCAATTGTTAAAATGTGAAGATTTTTAAATTTATTGTTACCCAATACAATACGGGAAAGTCAGTAAAAATCAATTGCTTTTATATCTGCAATCAAAACAAGACATTAATAAAAATAAAAATAGTCACAGCATCTAGTGAAATTGTGTTTCAGTGTGCCAAAATTACAACCTGTTGTACAATATGCTTTAAGTTATTAATTCACTTGTGAAAAGGCGAAAATAATTGTCAGATTGTTTTTAGAGATAACTGGGATTTGAATCCCAAGGGTTTGATTAAAAATAATTCAGATATCATTACTGATCGAATAATTATTGAAAATGTAAGAATTTTACTTATTTTTCAGCGTTTAAAAATAGCTTGGTTTTACTTTAATAATCCAAACTGATAAAATAAAAATTCTTTGTCGCATTATAAACATTAAAAATACAGTCTGTGTACTCAACAATACAATAATAAAATTACTTCGTTATCTGCCTCTAATTAAATTTTAAGTTTCATAATTCACATCGTGACGTTTAATTCTTTTACATTAAGCATGGCACATTAACTAAAAGTAGATCACTAGAGAAATGGTATATCCGTGGACCGAGAGCCCAAAATATGTGAGAAAACTATCCGACGCACCTTTGTAATAAGTAAAACACGTTCAGTTTATTTAACGTTGCTTTTATTATAAAAAGTATGAATGTACAAAGTTCTATTCACACAGAATAATTTATGCTCGACTCACAAGAAATTTATACAAAAAGAAATATGTTAACTTAGCCATTCGAACAGCGATGGAATAACCTTAACAAAATAAATTAACACCTAACTGTACAATATTTTTACAAAAGATTTTTTTATCATTCATCCCAACATGTAGATTGTGTTTTATATTTTTTAGCGGAAAATATCCATACCCCCTGCTAATGCTACCCCATATTTGCTGTAAATGTTTTATATTTAATTGTAAAAAAAGAAAGCCTATTATGGATAGTGGATAAAAATATTTATATCCAAATATGTGAAATGTTCTAAAACAAAATTTATTATAAAAGATATTATAAATAAGCATTAAACTCTTACTATTAATATTAATTATATAAGCATCTACTATAAAAACACGTACTATCTATTAAAGCATATTACATAAATATATAAACAGTTACATTTCATACTCAAAATATTCACACTTACAAAATATGTGATGTGAGAAATTTAAGCCTAATTTTGTTAAGAGCATATTTTTATATTTTTTTTAATATTTTCAATGCACTATCACAATTTTGTATTCAAAAATTGTGTCTTTTAAAAAATATTTGTTATTAATTTTAATTAAATAAATATGTAATATTTTAGGGGCGAATCAATAATTATACGCTTAATACATCCCTCTTTCAGTGACACAAAGAGCTTTTCAATGTTGAAAAGCCAAATTTTAAATAAATTAATTTTATAAAAAAATATATTTAAACGGTTTGATATATTTAAATGTTTAATATCCAGGTAAAGGATATTAGAAATTTTTAACTTATTCTATATTTTGAGCAAATATCATTTAATTTTAGCTAGATAATAGTGTGTGGTTTTACCACTGAGTTTTAACATCTAATAAAACTGGCTTAACAATGCTTATTACTGAAATTTTGGAAGAAAAAAAACATAAATATTACAAAAATACAGTCTTCTAGCTCCACATTCTCGTAACGCCAAGAGCAGAATCGCCAAATTTTTAATTATTGATTATTATTTTCAAAACTACAATACGATAGCATATCATGTCAAAAATAATACATCAATAATTTATACTTACGTTATTTAAATTTATAATAACTTAATTTTATAAATATCCTAATAACATCATGTTCGTGTTAAAACACTTTACACATTGAAATATTGCTGTACAATATACACTTTATTGTAATTTTATTATACGATGTTAAATATTTCAAATGTACGAAATATTCAATCCCTCAGAAACTTCAATACTGCACGTAGTTCACATAGTTATCTGAAAGGAACCAGAGAAAATAATTAAAATCATATAAATATATTTATTTATTAAACAATGAATCGTTATGTTTAGATAGACGAACAGCATAGAATTAATGAGTTAGTTACGATTATGGTACTGAAATGAAACCAAACTTATAAAAGTCACAAATTTCTGTTAGTAGATACACCATAGAATATAAACACATTTCGAGGCATGAAGATGAAATCATTTACACGTGCGTTTGTTAAATGCTAAGTCAGAAGATGTCAGTGAGTCAAGAACAGTCATGAGGTTATTCAAGTGTCGATAACGAGGTTCAAGATTGAAACTTCATGACGGTCCAACAACAAAACAGAAAGGAGAGTTTAGGTTGTTGGCGCCATTGTGTCGTTACCTTGTTTCTAATTTTCAGTCAGTCAGTCAAAAGTCAGCGATACCGTCAGTCAATCTAATTATTCTGTTCCCTCTAAGCTCGTAAGTTACTGATTTTTCCACGCCTAAAATTTTGGTCTGCCCAGCGTTGAGAGACACTTCCGGTGGAAGCTCTGTTGTCGTCCTCGTCGTTGTAGTTCTTGGGGTCGTTGTGTCTGCTCTTTCTTTGGCCCCATGCGTCTGCTTTACTTCAGCCATTTTTTCGTATAAACTGAAAGGATCGAGTGCCGCAGGAAGCCTCGAGGAATCTGATCTCTGCATTGGTATTTTGTCCACGTTATTGGTTATTTTACTCAATGCTAACGGTACCAGGTGACTTTTTGGCCTGAACACAACCTCTTTGGGAGAAGAGTAGCTTGCTTTAGAGTCAGGGAATGATTCCAGGTAAGAATTGTAATTGGCTCCATTTTGAGATGAGTCGTAATTGTTATTGTTGAATTCTGATTGAATCAAACTGTCCACCATGGTTTGTAGATCTGGCTGGCGAGGCGCGATCGCATCGTATGAGACGGGGGCACCATACGAGTTGGTTGGTAGTGAAGGTCCCGAAGTCTCACCGATAGGTTTGAAAGGAGGAACGTCGTTGGTGAAAGGAGTGTAGGAGTTTTTGTGTGGCAGAGGAGGCGGCGGGTGGTAAATGGGGTCGCTGTAAGGTTCTGAGGGAGCGGACGGGGCTGAACCGGAAGAAGGAGCCGAAGGAGAGGACGGAGCGGAGGAGTGTGCAATGTGACTCGGCGCTGAAGGAGTTTGAGCTGGCAACTTTGAGCCGATGATTCCCTTTAGAGCTTGCAGTGCGCTGGTGATAAAGGAGGTGGGTGGCCTGGAAGGAGCGGAGTGAGCGTCCTGAGTGATTCCGTGAGCACTCGATCCGTCGACCGGTTGGAGAAGTATAAATCCAGCTTGCAGTCCAGTCGGCTTTCCTCGTCCTGTTACATTGTTGGTCAGAAAATGTAATATTGATAATCAGTAAAACGGTCATGTCTTGTCAAAAATATTCTATTGTTGGGTGTGAATTCATAATATCAAAAACACGTAAACATTCTAAATCAGTTATTTTCATTCGTAATTTTTTTTTATAAGGTCTCATTTGGGTCGGTTTGTAAGGTCGTTTTTTTTTATCGCTACAGTGAAATTGCAGCTTATAAAATGAAGGCCAAAAATCCTATATCACAACTTTCTCCATATCGGCTATGAGCGCAAACACCGATACGGCCGTGAGATAGTATTCACCGCTCCAGGGCATGGCCTCTGCATACCATCTTAAAAACAATCAAATTCTGCTTTGGTGCTTACAAAAATACTTATTGGAAAATTTGTAAAAAATCTTTGTTGCTTACTGTGAAAATAAAAAAAAAATCGATAGTCTAGTAAAAGAATTTAACTGATTTACATAAATTATTTAATTGAATTTTAAAATCTACTGTAGATGTGGTTATTTAATTTTTAATTATAAAGTACTGCTATTATTTTTTTAAGTCTTCTTAATTACGGAAATCACGTAATGTGTACATATTAAAACAGTATGAGTGAATAATTACAAAATAAAAACGTAAAACCAATATATAAATATACGAGCGGTGCCTAAGATAAAATTATTCAAGTTCAAACACTGTAAAGGTCAAAATATTTTATGAGTTATGAGTAAATAAAACTAAGTGGAAATCTCTTCATGTAAAATATGACCTTTTATTAAATATTTTTGTCACGGTAGTGTTAAATGCAATAGTAAATTTGTCCACAACGAACACTTGTGAGAATTAAGCGCGGTGATATATACAAATATATTTTACAAAAATAATCTAATTTCATAATTTGCCTAAAACACCGCAATCGTCGCAGTTCCACGGCTTAGTAGCGTGGTCATGGTCACCCTAACGGCCAGCCAAGTTCAAGGCCTGGCGCGGTACCGGTCGAGGTGAGAGGACCGTGCCCAGATGCTGTTATTTTCAATAACGCTCTGCGTACGGCCTTTTAGGAGCACAATATTATTATTTTTTTAAAATTAATATAATAATATGAGTATTTTCTATTTTAATGGCTCTTACGATTTTATCGAAATCAGCACGGAAATCAATTACAATTTTTTTAAATTTCTACTTTTTCGTATGCGCACGTTCACAGTTTTAATGCCCACGGTCAAACTTCAATATTGCCAGCCAAAAAGTATTTATAAAACGAAAGTTTATAATATTAGGATTAATTGAAAAAAAAAACTTTTATGAGTAATTGGGTAATCGAGAAATTCGAGAAGCCGTCCGTGTGTGTTTTCGCAAAGGTGCTGCGGACTCCAGAGAGATCTGCGTAAAAATAATGATTTTCTTGCGGCAAATGGCCGGTCGATGAGACCTGTCGCACCAAGGGTCGATACTCCGCAAACCAGTATGCAAGTGAATGTGTGTCAGAGAGATGGGATGAAAGTAACATCCGACCGCAGCTCGCCTTTCTTGGTCCACAAGGTAAAGAAAGACATTACTAGCAAATCGAAAGGGCTTTTTTTTTACTATTTCAAAAACAAAACTTATGAATGACAATGATGAAAATATATTATGTCAAGTAAAGGTTACTCATGATTGATATTCAATTTGATCATATCTGCATTTTTAAAATTAATTTATAGTCTACATAATATTACTTTAAGAATATCAATTTACACCTGAATCCACGTGTATTCGAAACGATTTTATTCCTAAGCTTATTTGATATAATAGCATAGTAACTAAAATCTAAAGAAGGTGCAATATTTTGTATTCATTCTAAATAATTTAGTGTTCGTCAAAATAATAAGTCAGAAAAATCTGCATAGATCTGATATTATCGAGTGTTATCAAGATGCGAGTATTATTATATATTAAATATCACCGGTTCTCGACCGCTTCGATACAGGTAGGTAGAAAATGAAGGTAGGTTATGTGCAACGATATGGGCGAAAGTGACTGCAGTGCTCGGCTGGACGTTTCACAGTTAATGTATGCTATTTTTTAGTTTCTCAAAATGATGATGCTATAACACGAAAAAATAATCTGCGTGATTTTTATTACAACCAGAAAGAATCTGGAATTCATTTCGGCCAAACAGAATCGATTAAGCAGATAATCGACTTACTAGAATATTAAAGTTATACAATGTAGCTTTACTCTGGTACTAATGAACCGTGAATCTATTATTAGGGACAGATGTTTAAGTCTATTTTTTACGTACTTTGTAGTATATTGATAGATGATGAATATTTTTTCTTCGTATAAAAGTGAGAGTTTATTGATTTATTATAATTTGGGCTTAACTTTAGTAATAAAAATTGTAATATATGAAAGTTTTTGTGCTTTGAATAAATTTAACGGACAAGCCCCAAAAATGTTTATATTTTCTCTAAGAAAAAACTTTTAAGAGATACTGAATTTTTAAGGCAGATTATTCATTAAAAAAACTTTTAAAATATATCTCAATTTAATTAATAATATATTTTTAAGAAAATCAATTGGAAAAATTAAATACCTTAAAAGCGAAAATTGCAGGTCGATATCTTATCGAAAAATAACAATGGTGTGAAATTAGAGCTTTATTGCTGTTTTGATCTCATTTAGGCTGTGATTAAATTATGCTAATTAAAATGAAGCAAAATGTATCTATTTACTGGTATATTTAAGTTTAAATAAAATACTTAATATTTTTAAACCGGCCATAAAATCAGTGTGATATGATCAGAATGAGTTGTTAAGAACATTTTTTTTTATTTGGGAATTATCAAATATCCCTTTCTCCGGAAGCAGCTTTGTCCCGGTGAAAGGATAAGTGAAGACTTCGATTCAGATCGAAAGGTAGAGCAAGTTTTACCGGAACCTTTCATTCACCATAGAACAATAATGACATTTTATTAGAACGAGCTGCGATGCTCTTGCCATAAATAAGTAAGTTTATTAAATTTAGGAATTACCACAATTAAAACACTGGAATTAAAATCGTGATGTTGATTGCATAAATGAAAGCCTAGAACCATTATGTTCTTAAGTTAATACTCATAAATACATTATCATATCTATTTCAATTTAACCTTCTCATTGTTTGGTGGCTAGCACGCTTGACCGTCGGATCCCAAGCTCTAATCCGGATGACTATTAGTATTTTCAGGGTATTTACAATTGATCAAATTTAAATCATTTAAAAAGACCTCTTTATATCTGTGGTTTCTCTGTCAAACGAATTGATCAAGTCTGTCATTTCTTTTTTCCAGCGTTATTGTTACCAGCTACTTGCTTTCATCTTAAATTTATAAATAAATATCAAATAATGGAATCAACTATAATCTATTGGTTATGATGATCACGATTTGTTTATTTAAGACATGATTTAACAGATCTAGATTCTTAATATGATTCACTGCTCAGTTTACGCTTAATCGCTTACGTATAAAAACTGGCAAGAACTTTTGGTTAATTCAGTCAGTTTTAATAACTGTGACTTATGACTTTTTTATATGGGAGGTTACGTATGCGTTCATTGTTTATGTTAATTGTCGGTTTTCTAGTAGTAAGTTTTTTTAATACACCCATAACGAATTTAATGATGCGTACCCGGTCTGGTGCGTTACATGAATGTACGTCTAATGATCGCGAGACCTTTGCATTTCTAGACCGACAAGTTCGATAAAGTAACTTTCGCGAATTCGCAGACTCTCCCGTTTAAGACATTAAAAGCATTTCTTTGTGAGATTTTGTGCCGGAGTGAATGGGTACTCTCTATGTAAATTTTAATCTGTTATGCTCATGTCCCGAGGTGAATTAGACTGGATGGGAAACAAAGAGCACGGGAAACGTTGAACTGGTCTGCTTGAAATTTAAAAATAAACTATTCATGTAAAAAAAAAATAGGTAGGTCTGTTATTTTTGTAGCTTGTCCAGAATATATATATGACTTACTTTCGAAAATTATTAACGTATATTTAAAATTTAAAATATTGTATTACTTAAATTTTTCAACTATATAAATCATGCAAATAATGTACTCTTCATAGAAATTTGTACAATTAATGCAAATTAGGGATATTTTCCCATATACGAAGATATGTTATTATATATTTCTACGTAAGTGTTTGCAATCAATTTTTGTTACGTTATTACTTCCATGCAAGTGTAGGTCGGAGTTCCAGTTAGCTGGATATGCCACGAAAATGCAGATCTTCGTGGTTTATGAGAGAAATTTTTTTTCACTAATAAGTATCGTCTCGTTAAACATAAACGCCTTATGATATAATAAAAGGTTTTTGCCAAACCTAGTGCATAGCCTTATTGTAAAAGTAAGTTTATTTATCACGTACATTACTCTTTCTTCGTATTCTAGTATGTTAATTATAGTGTCACTGTGCGTATTTTCTTTTTTTTTTTTTTTGAATAAAATTTACTTTAGATAATATATGGTATTGTATCTAGTATTTGAAAAGGGTATACCTTCATAGGGTGAGGAGTACTTGGTGGGTCCATATATGTTGTTGTGTACAGCCGGACCGTAATAGGGTGCAGGGGCGGGGGCTGAGGGAATCTCGTGATAGGCGGGCCCTGAGGGTGGACCGTAGTGAGCGGGAGGACCTGAAGGAGGTCCATAACCAGACACCGGCAGAGAAGGTCCTGAAAGCGTACACCGCAGATTAAATACTGTGCTCATTTCTGTAAATGTATTTTATTAAATTTGAAGAGTTGACTTACCACTAGGGTGGATGGAGTGGATGGGCGCAGGGATGTGGATGGGCGCAGGGATGTGGATGGGCGCAGAGATGTGGGCGGGCTTGTGCTTGGGCGGGGACAGGTGCGCGGAGTTGACGATGTGCCGACCCAGGTTGGTGACCGCCTCTCCCTTGACGCTGATGATTTTGCCGACTCCCGTGGCGATGGCGCCGCCGCCCTTGATCAGCTGACCCTTCAGGATCGTCACTCCTCCGGTGATGGCCTTCACGGCTTGGAACAGCGTGTTCAGGATGGATTTTTTCAGCGTCCAAAAGTCAAATGATTTCATTTGATATGACTGAAATTTATGTAAAGTTTTTAAATTTTTGAGTAAAATACTTGAGTGATTTTCCACATGTTTACATTCACGTTGGTATTATCAAACAGAACGGTTAACGGTTTCGCCAACGTGAAAGGTTACAAATAAAAACGAACATGTGGAAAATCACTTAAATATTTTACTCAAAATTATTAAAATGGAATTCCACCAAGTACTCTCTGTCAAAAATATTGAATTTCTTAAAGTTTTTAAAATAAAAATATACACTGTACAAAATAAGTATTCTATAATTTAAGTATCTTTTTCAGTTTTTCAGTGCTTCTAGCTTAGATTTTTTTAAACAACTACTGATTTTTCTGAAATACAATTTGAGGGCCGTATTTTGTATAAACATATACACAAAAATTAATTTAAAAATAATGAAATTAAATTTGTTGGTATTTTACGATTTTTTGAAAGAAAAATGTAAAAAATTATTAAATTAATTTGTACTAAGAAATTGTAATTAATTTGCACAAAAATAAGAGCATCAATTAGTCATCTTCATGTTTTGCAGGTCACCTTTCTCTTTCTTTTCATAATTTCATTAAAAATAATATAAATTAAATAAAGTAACCTTTTTAATTATCTATTAAACTTTCGAAAGTTGATAGACGGACTGACGTATAAAAATTTGCATAAATGGGCGTTTATATGTTACCATAAATATAAACACTGCAAGAAGAATATTTTTTATTTATCAAACTGCATTACATAAAGACATTACATCATTGTTACTATTTGTCCAATCAAGTATAAGGAGTACAACTCCATATTTATGATTTGGTTAAACTATATTATCACTCAAAGTGTACAAGACAAACGTAAAACTCTTGTTTTCCAAATAAACTTCTTATCAGATCTATCTTATTAAAAAAAATATGATTATATTTCATATTTTCCATTTTATTAGCAAATCATCGAAGACATTAATAAAAAGGGCCTAGATTATAAGCAATACAAACTATTTATTTTAGGTATTCGTTAATAGGATATTAGTAAATAAATGTCTTTCATTAAATGTACTGTCAATTCTGTTTTTTTTTTTTTAACTTTATTTGAAGTTTGCACTCAATTATTAAAATAATCGCCATTAAAATTATAATTTTATATTATGTCACAGCCCCCTTTATCATATTAAATAATTTTTAGTAAAAAAAAAAAAATTAGCAAAATCTAGCTTGAACGTTGAACTAAAACTTCCTTTGATAAACTACTTTTCATAAAACATTAATAATAACAGTTGTTTTGAATCTCCAATGCAATTTCATGTATCTTAATTATATTTAGTAATTGTAATATGCCAATAAAAAATAACAGGCATGCAACATTAATTTCTCAACTTAAAATTAATTAATCAGCTTATAACAATCGGAAATAATTAAAAAAATGTATGCATCAATAGGACACGCACTAATTAACCTAACTTCTCCCGTATTAAAAATAACCTTTACATTCAAGTTACACATATTGGAATTTGAATTTCGTCCTTGGTTGAAATTTAAAAATCATAAGTTTTACTTGAATACAACAATAACATTTAATACTTAGTAGCTATTGATTTGACCTTTGATTAACTTATCGTTCAGAGCACGAAATAAGTAAAAGAGAGAAGTCACAATTCTGACACTAGACAAGACAGAAAATCTATTTGGAAAGTGGTTTGAAGTATATAAATAACTTTCGTAAATGTCATTCCGGAAGTAACTTTTTTCTCATATTATATATATACTATTAAAAAATAATGAACGACGTTTTGCGTCGAACTTGAATTAATTAGCATCATTTTATTTATATGCAGTTTATTGTATGCATTACAAAACCTCCATTTATTATTGCAATCGAGGCTTCATTCTGAGAACAAACCTAATCAATTGAATGTCATGTATAAAAATTTGCACAAAAATTTTAAATACACTAAAAAAATCTATACCTCAATGTTATAAAAAAAATTATAGAAAGGAAATTAAATCTATTAATTTTATTCAATAATCGATTGCTATTGATGTAGTTAATGAAAAATATTATCTTTTTTATCTATTTTGACTATTTCATATTAAATTTTATGAATATACAATACTAAATTAGTTTTATATATATATATACGTTATGCAAGTGAATATAATTTGATTAAGGAAGCCAAAAATTGTATATTAGCCTAGGATTTACAAAAATCAAACAAGCAAACTAGAGTTGAATTTTAGTTGTTCTGAAAAATTCAACTACCCATTAAGTGTACATCCATTGTAATTTTCTACAGTGCCCAAATTGTAATCATGTAATATGCAGCATTTGCGAAATAAAATTGCAGTTTTTTTTATTATTGTGAATTTAATGTAAAATTTTTGTTTTGGATGTCTCATTCTATAGACCTAGAGTGTATTTACGTATTTGTAATACCTTAATTACGACGGTTTTTCTCTTCCTAGTTTTCATTCTTCAAAATGTCTGATATCGTTAATGTAATCATGATGTAAGGAACTGGTTGTATTATTTGTGAGCTTTATTCCAAGCAAAATGACTTGTGAATATAAGCTAGAACTGTGACAGATTACTTGCTATATCGTCGTTAAATCTATGCAATATAAGCATTGGGCCACTATGCCATAATGGTGTAACGTATTAAGCTGTTTATAATTATCTTTGGTGTATAATTATGTCAAATGAGGTAAATTATTAATTATTTAAATAAAATACGTACGGAGACACTTAGAGTGCAGTGAGAAGTTGATTTAAAAGATATATTTTTTAATGTTCTCAACGTGAGTTAGTTGCATTGGTTATTATGTTAGTGTAAGTGGTTATAATGATACATAAATCCATGGTTATTTAAATTTGCATTTCCAAGTAATTAAGAGAGCAGTAACGCAATGATTTGGTATGCTGGTAGTTAAATTCAATGCTTAAAATGTTAAAATTCTGCTTTTGATTTATGAATATAATAAAGACTCTGCTTGTCATGTAATTAATATCGTTAAAATAAATAAAATTCAATGTTCAATACGTGTAATTCATTACCAACCACTTTCGCAGTTTCAGATCGTAGTTATGTTATGAATGTACGTTATGCTATAATAAAAAGATTATATAAATAAACATTGTATGAGGCCTTGATAACCATTTGTATACTGTATAGAAGATTTAAATGGCTTAAAATCTAACGTAGATTCAATGTAAAATACGATATTTTGTGTGAAAATAAATATTCCGTAATATTCACAAATAAACTAACTATCAGATGCAAAGGAAATTGCAGCTGCTAATCGACAATATCTGAAGTAGGTGCAATAAAACTACACTTGTAAATGTGCATGCTGGCATATGCGCCTTGCCATTAGGAGCATTACAGCATCTCTGAGATAAGGGTGCCAGCTTCCGCGAACCTTCACAAATAAAACAATCACAAATACACGACGTTATTGACAATAAATTCTGTAATTTTATAAATTATGGTTTATATGTTTATATTGTAAACTAAGAATACGGAATATTTTAACCGATATTTTAAGCAAGAAACTATCATATAATAACGATAGCATAGAGTAAAGCTATTTCTCAAAATATTATAATAACTAATAATACTTTGTATAAATACTATTATCTTCGTGGGGACTTGTCTACATTTCTGTGATTATATAAAATGCGTGAAGTAAAGATACTCCTTTCATTTACGCAATTCAAATAACTTCCTACGCAAATACTGATATATTTTAATCGAGTCCTTAAATACCTTAGTCTGTTGTACAATCAGGCAATCGAGCTGTGAAAACCAGATTTGTGAAGAGAGAGCAGTAATGCAGGTTGATGGAAATAAAAAGTTGCATCTTGCTTAATCGATGATAGCAAAATATAGTATAACCACTCTTGTATGGAGAAATCCAATTATTAAAAATATTATTTACTTATAAATTGCTAGCCTATAAAAATATAAATTCAAAACTTACTAAAATTTAAGCGCTTTAATTCACGAATTAAATTGATTTATTATTCAACATAATATATTCAATTTGTAATTAAGCCGTGGAAAAGGCTTTTTACAATTTATATGTTCATTATTTTTTGTAAAGAAAGTTTCTAAATATTTTGTTTATTGGGTTACATAAAATTATATAATATGACGTAAGTATTATTTACGAATATTTTGAACTTTTTAAAATCCAGATTAGGTAAAAATATATGCGCTATTTTATAAAAAAAAAATAGACGATTTAAGTATATATTCCTGTTTATTACGAATATTCATAACATTATTTCAAGTAAAATTACCTCTTTGATGTTTCGATGTTTAGCAAACTTCCGATATTTCCGAACATTTTTTCATCACTTCAGACTTCGTTAACTAATATTTTTCATGCAGAAATCGGATAATAAAATTTAAAAAAACGGGAAATTACAGGTCTGAGCTATACATAACACATTTGCGTCACTTAAAGGCGAAATTTTTATTAAAGTCTGCCAATGTTCTAAACAAACGCCAAATTTACATTTTTATTTTATCAGTCGATTAGGAATCAAGCATGCACTGGATTTTAAGGAATAAGCGCCACTTTTATTTATATATATTTTTTATCCTTCAGAAGTTAACTTTACTCCATGTTAGTAGCTTTTAAAACGATAACCTGATGGGGTACAGGGTAAAAGAGGTTTTTATTCTCACCGTCGGAGGGGAATAGCTGTAGCCACTGTATTCGTCGTGTCCCTTGGACGATCCTCCACTGAAGAAGGACGTTGCGCCGGCAGAAGCCTGACCGATGAGGGCCAGCTTGTTGCCAATCCCTGACGTGATTGACTTGGTCACCTGGCCAAGGATGTCTCCAGATCCTGATCGTTTCGTTCTAGGAAAAAAAAAACACAATTTATTAATAAGAACAAATTTTTAAAAGTCTAAAATGATTCACCATATACAGCTTTAAATAACGGCTGCAAAAATCAACGAACATATGTCGATTTAATATATATATATATATATATTTTAACAAAATTCTGAAAGTAACTCTTCAAATAACTCCAGCTTATCCTTATCATACCTATTATCTCAGATTTACATATTTATTTTTTTTCTATTTATATTTCAATAAATAAGTGTTCTAAAAATAACGCGGTCATACTATCAATATAAAATTATAGATACAAGGCATTGAGGTTTTTGAAATGAATGATTTTTTAGAGACATCAAGGATAAATATAAAAATAATAAGCAACAGAAAGATTTGCATAAAACGTACAATTTCTTATATATGCGGTATAAGTTAAGTGATATGTCTAATTGTTTGCTTCATCTATATTTGCTTCAAAGGAAAAAGTATTATATATTATTAATTTAAGCAAGCCCTAGTATGGCAGATAAGAATACGATATTCATAAGGTGGAGACTTTCTCGGCTTCGGCTGATCAAGTTACGTATCGAAATACATACATACAAGTATATAATATTTACCTACTCACATTTTATGTTTAAGTATGTCATATATTGTAGAGCTGTATTATTAGTGTAACTTTTATGAATATAAATAAAATCAAACGGTTTACGAGACAACTGATATTTTCTGCAACAGCGAAAGTTTATCGTCCTTCAAAGACATATTCAAAAAGTTCTCACTGCCACTGTAAAAAATAGTTTCCTACTAACACTTAAGTTTTATACGTATTTTAATGTATTAGATTAACATCTTTCAAAACTGTCAATTCCGCAGTAAATAACAAAAATAACACTTTAGATTCACAGTATGCAAAAAATCGCTGGAATTAATAAAAATCAATAGTTCAAAAGTATTTTTGTGAGTTATCGTCTACACTATATGTCCAATCAATCCTTCTAAACTCTTCGATTTTCTATTGAAAAGAGTATTATAATGTCAAATTACTATATAAATACGATGTCACATTTTACTGTGATGTCTTTTATTAACGCAACAATTAATAAAAACGTATTGTGATAGTAAACTTACCCAAGACCGTACAACACTGTAATAAAATGTAAAATCAAGTTTTAAAATGAATGATTTGATCTTCTGAGTAAAATAATTTTCTTTCAAGGCTTATAATATAAAATCTATACAGTCTGCATCTCTGAATCTACATATCTTGTCAATTTGTCGAAGTGTGTTGACTAATTAGCGCTTGTATGAGTATTAAAAAAATTACCCGAAGAAACCTTCTTGCTATTTGCTTATTATATTCACTAATGGAACTCGAGTTATGCAAATTGACACGCCTAAGTAATTGCCGTGTAACTATGAAAATGTTGAATAAATACAAGTAAATATATTTAAAAAAATCAAGAACAGGTATCATGAAAGATAAAGCATGAAAATAAATCGTTTTAATGTGGTTCTTACATTTTCATTTAGATTTAAATTGATTGCTGTCATTAAAAGTCCAGTCTTTTTTTCTGGGCTATTTCTACTCACAAGTAGAGAAAAAAAATAAGAGTGCATATTTTCAAGATAAACGTTTTTATAATCAATTGTCAATTTAAAAAAAAAGGATTTTTTTAAATTCATTATGACTACCAAAACTATAAAATCTTACTGTTGTTTTAGACTCTTCTAAAATAAAAAAGGGTTTCAATGAGCCAGGAAAAATATAGATAAGTTAATATTATTAATTTGATTTCGACTTAGATATATTTATATATATATATTATCGATCATTATATTCAATAGTGCTCTTTATTATTGGGATTGATTGGTAGTCTATTTGATAAATATGAATACCTTATGAGTTCCTCTGCTGCCAGCCCGCCGGCCAGCCTGTCCAGCTCCATGGGGCTCATGCGGGAGATCATCTCCAAGTCTATGTCCACTTCCCCGGGAAGGTACATCTTGCTGGCAGTCACAGCTCCCGCCAAGAATGCTAGGCACAGTATCCACTGTAACGAAGAACAACAATATAAATATATTTATAAAAGTTCAGCGTATTGTCACCACATCCTATTCTTAATAAAAATAAGAGAGAGGTATAGATTAAAAAAAAAAATATTATGTACTATCCATGCACACACATAAACGAAACTAATTATTCGTGAAAAAAATAGATCGAGTCAAAAAAAAATTAAAAACTGTGTTATATACATATAAGGTAGAGAAAATAGCTTACAATGGTATTTACATATACTGATTTAGAATAACGAATCGACAATAATAATAAAGACGTAATTTACATTGAATAATTCCATCAATCAAGTATTTCTTCAGACAGATTCAGAAATAGTTTCTATTGATTTAAGACAGATGCTATTTGTAAATTTCATTATGTCAAATGTATGTAAGTTTGTTTTGTATATATGTTAACAAGTTCCATTTGGAAACGCGTCTCCAAATAAATTATACGCAAAAAGGCTTCGCAAGCTGTTGCCTAAATGATGATACCATTACGAAACTTTTCCCACACCTGCTATAAATTTAATTCGGAGCAATCAAGCGAAATTTCAGCTTATCGAAACATTAAATTTTCTCCATTTGTTGCAGAAACTCGATCAGAACCAGATCGATGTTGCTCAACCTGCAGGAGTGAAGTCAAAACCGGTGTAAAAGCGAAAATGCTGTACGTGTTGGATTATTAAAATAAAATAAAGAGATTTCGCAAAGAGAGCAAGGACGACTCCTTCGAAACCATCGAAGGCATTGAAGGCTTTCCTTAATTAATATAATAAATACCCTTCAACTCCTGAAATGCACTGAATTTTCTTACTTGAAATAATAATTGCCCAAGCATCCAAACAAACTTAACAATTTAAATGGACGTAAAAGCGAGCACCAAAAAAGTAAAATAATTCTACATTAATAACCGCATTCTTGCAGGTAAACTCCATTGTGTTTTTTAAAACTATTAGGGGAAAAAAACTTCGTTTATAAACGATATAAAAACTAGCATTTTTTGTAATCTAGAGGCAGATTAAAATACATACATATTTATTTTTACACTGACCTAGTAAACAACTAGTTCATAATCATCATATCAATCATACATAAATCTAAAGATAACTAGTATATTGTAAAATTTTAGCATGAGTTTAGTAAAAACCAATACATCCAAATTGATTTAAAATAAAAATCTAAAAAAAATATTATAAAGACACCTGTTTTTATTATTATTATGTATTAAATCATTCAAAATTGTTCACCAGTTTTTGTCTAACGCCAAGTATGATTTATTAATAATTTAGTCAGTTATTTAAAACCCCTGTAATATTTTACTGTGCGTGTAAGTAAATATCTTTTAATTGGTTCAAAATAATATCTCTCAAATATATTTTCTCCGAAAAAGAACAGATTTGATGTTTCATGCCTTAATCGTAAAACAATGATACATTCAATTAGATAGCCGTGATTTTATTTTCACTGCAAAACTTTCAGATGATTTCATTGAAAAATGCTTTTTCTCTGAGGTAATCAAGACGCAAGCGTATTTTTAAATACATCTTGTAACAATTGAAGAATTCCCTATCATTATCGAATAGTTTTACTTTTTAAATTTCATCAAATTCTTTTCTGAGTAAACATAAGCGAGAGTAAAAACCATGCTTTAGCAAATATTTGTATCAAGCATTATATAATTATTCAAATAAATATTATTTTTTGTCAGTATTTGCTTCTGCTTGTAGTTGGTAAAATGCTTTCACTTTACTTTTGTTCTTACTGTCAAAAAGTTTTTTTATTCTCAAAGGCACTCCACCAGGTTCTATAACGAGCTTCTAAATATTTATTACTTATTAAGTATGTTTACTGCTATGATAATTGTATCTTACATAAACTAGTACAACCAACTGACTAGTTTGAGTACGAGTTTTTACAGATTTTTTATTGAATCTACTAATTGAATAGAATCATGTCTAGAGCAAATGAGCAAAGTTACGCAAAACATTAAATCTTTACCAGAGTTTAATTATGACCTGTATGCTCACTCCAACAGCACTCAAACACTAATAAAACAAATCATAAAATATAACCTATCTTGGTGCACAGGAAAAAAATAGGACAGGCATGCAATAGCTCTTAATGATCTCGGCTTCGTTACTTCTTAAACGTTGATACTAGCAATAAAACTGGGTATTGCAGAAACTTTTCATTCGCTTTGTCTGCGGGCTCGAGTGTCGCTTTCTTCCTGGCTGAAACAATATCTTCGTTTGCCATAATGAGCGGCCTTGCAACATGGCGCCAGACTCGTTTCCCTCGGACTGCATATCATTTTGCATCATGCGGGAGTTTCCCTTTCTAAACCCACCAACGCGTGACGTCTCTGGACATTTTCGTTAGCCTCTCGCATTAAAAGTGAAGTATTGGAGACATTTTTCAGAGAATGTGAATTATATGCACGCATGGAATCAACCGTTGCCTCATTACAATATCGTGTATTTAACTTCCACATATCCGTACTGTATGAAAGTAAACAAAAGCATTAAAATGAAATAATAGAATACATATTTTATAACAAGAATTTTTAAAAATATATACGATGTTACATTTTACTTTTTTTAACACACTATTGACGAATAACTTTATATAATATTACATCTACGATATTCTTATTTTTGTGTTGGAATAGTATAATTATCATATCACATGCTTGTATTTAAATTATTCCTTTTCAAACATAAATTGTTTATTTTAATATTGTCTTTGATTACCAATTTGATTCTACAGGATTCGGATAAATATATTAATAATTTTTCAGCATAAGCAGTATTATTATTATTATTTTTTAAACATAAGATACGTTGTAAATAGTATTTTACCACAGTGGATTCAAAGTCTTAAACCATATCCATTTATGACTTTTTCAATCAAATAATAATGAGAGTGGGTGACCAGAAAATACTCCTGACCCACACAAAGTGGCAATATCAATTAAATAAGTCTTTTCGTAAGCCAGTGACACTTATTTCAATACATTTGTTATTAATCAAAATTTCCTTATTTATGAAATATCAATAGAAGAAAAGAAAATCGACGCATGATTCATATACTGCCGGTAAAAGTAAACTGAGATCCAAAGTTCAATATGAGTTTTAGAGACATAAGATTTTGGCAGACCCAAATGTAAAATAAAGCATGGATTAAATTCTGTCACAACAATGTTAATATATTTTGCTAGCTTTGTCAATCTTAAATATATGAAGGTATAGGATATTAGAAACATTTATTAATGTCCAGCTAAAAACGGTTGTCTGCATTTTGCAAAAGAAACATTTGATATGTATTGCAAGATGTGCAAAAAATTATGGCAAAACATTGTAGTAAAAATAGGCGTGTGTCTTTGAGATGTAATATCAGAATGGATATCACTAGACAACTGTCAATAGAAAGTAATAATTAAATACATATATACGACATTTATAAAATATGACTAAAAAAGTTTGATAGATTTGATAAAAAAAAAAAAATTTCTTGATGGTTAAAAAATTAAACAAAATACAATTACAAATACGATGCCAACCGAACAATATATATGTTAATTTAACTGTTTTTTAATTTATTTTTATAAAAGTATGTTATAGTAGTTAGAAATTGACAATAATCTCGCATCGATATGTATAATTAAGGAAGACAAGTTTGTTCAAATGAAATTAACACAATTAAATATATTAAATAAAAATCACTCATCATAAATCATATTGTAAATAAAACAATTAAATATGAGTAACGATTAGTAAAAGTTCTTTATTTCTACGTCGTGGCCTATCAGTGTACGTATTTTTACAAGTATATTAAAATTTTAAATTGCTTGAAGACGTATAGAAATCCGGTCATCCGTCGATTCAAGAATCTCGTTCAGTGATGTGACCCAAAACGCTGATTGCTTATGGGAAACAAAACCTGCTACGTTTGTGTTAGTTTTAATGATTACATGGGAAGTGTTTAACTGCTGGTTTCCCTCATGGAAAACAGAAACCATACAAACATTTCTACTCACGACCTTTCTCCCTAGACAAACTATTTCATATGCCTTAACCACAAATAGGACACGAGCATATTAAGTTCGAAAATTTCTACCAATGATATTAAGAGATATATTTAGCGTTTTTATTAAGATTATCATACTTGTTAAATATAAATATTTAGAAGAAAAAATATAAAAATTCAAATTACTTGAATTATGGTTATAAAAATAATTCAATTTTATAATTTTCAAAATATGACCATATTGTCAATTAACAAAAGAAAATATCACTAGAAATCCATGTAATAAATTAATATATTTTTAGTGTAATTATAGACTTTTTAGCAGTATAAAGTATTAAAAAAGCCATTGCATAAAATTTAAATATCAAAGGTTTTTGCTGACTTCTAAAAACATACCAATCTTTTAACAATAATTGCAATAATTAAATAAATTATATTTGAGAATACGATTGAAAGGTAAATAATAAAATGTAACTGTTAAAATAACTAAACAAGAGTAAAACAAAGTGATTGGTATTATGCAAATCAATGTAAAAAGTGGACAATTTATTTATGGCACCTCAAAATTATTGGTGTATTTTTCTGAAGGCCGCGATTCACTGGTATGAGGATTTCTTTTTTTATTTCAATATCTCGATTACTCAAGCATTTACAGTAAATGTTGAAGTTGACTGATATCGTGCAGTTAATTATATCAGCTTGTCGGTGATAATACATCTAACAGCACATGTAATAACACGAGTGCAGAGTAAAAGAGTAATGTACTATAAGACCATTAAATTTATTGTATATAATAATATATATTTGAAATGTTCTACTTTATAATTAATTCATGATTTCTGAAATTTTACCGAAAGGATTTGTTGTCTCAATACAATACAAAACAACAATATTTATTTTATTCGTAACTAACGATTTGAGTATTGATAGTAAAAAATCATATTATATTTTAGTTGTCATTTTATATGTATTTCAAAAATGTATTTTTATATTTTTAAACTGTGCGTAAATAAGGAAAAATAAAAAATGTGTTTAAAAAAAATAACGTCCAAAAATATAGATTATAAATGTTATTTTACCGTAATATTTGTACAAAAAGAATTGATTGAATTAATACAGTAATGTTAATTGCTTATCAAATGATGATACAAATTTAAAAAAATATATTATATATTTTATCAAAATTATATAAAAAACCTCCTAAACGGCAATAAATATGTACTTTATATAAAATTTAATAAACCGCTTTAAAATTTATTTATATTTCAAATTTTTTTTTTTAATAAATACTGAACTGTAAGTTAGAACTATATATGAATGCGATCAGTATCATGGAAAAATAAAAAGAGAAATTTGTGTTCAAAAATCTGTAACTAATAATCGTGACACGTGCTGTTACGCACTTCAAATGTAATCCCGTCACCTGTCAAGGTGTACTGTTACGGCTACCTTTCTTTGTAACATAAAAACACCATATGTGTAATACAAATTCAAGTTTACAGTCACCACTGAATATCTAAGTATTTCAAAATTCATTACATACAAGCTATAAAAACGCAAAAGCTGTAACAGTTTCGGTCTTTGTCACGGCTAATGCTGTTCTCACTTTCGATTCATTTTCGTTGCCAAGGTTAAAAAAACTGCTAATTCCAATAAAACCGACCTGGGCGTTGTCAAATAGCAGTCCGTTAACGATGTTATTGTTTCAAGCTAATTTTCTATTTCGCGATTGTTATGGGTTTTTTTTCTCCACTTATAAACCGATTTCAGTTAGCGGGTAATACACACCGGGTGTCGGTTCATGCAAGAACGTTCTTGATAATAAAACTGCTGAAAACAAATACAGCATTGTTGTAGTATCAAATATTTGCTAGAAAGTTTAAAGTATTTTCTAATAAATTATTTTTTGCTCTCGTTTGCTTGTACCGGTGCTTAATAAAAAATCCTTCCAATTAACTTTCAATTGCCGGCGAAGAAATAATAAATAAACAAACATCAATTAGCGCGAAAAATTATTCATTCATACGGCTGGTTAGGTTGAATTACAAAATATCATAATCTCAAATTTATACAATTCTAATTAAACGATAACTGCGTGCCCAATGGTACCAATTAAAACAAAACGTTTAAAATTTATAATTTACACTTTCGACGGTTGCGTAACTTTTTGTTAATCCGTTTAAAAAATAAATCCGGGCGATGGATTTTTTTATCGATGATTTTGATTGTGTATTTATGGCTTGTTATAAAAACCATTTTAACGAATTATGAAACATGCGAACGTGGTTAAACTGAATATTTATTAAAATAAAGCTTTGAAGATTTCACCTTCTGCTCTTACATCCGGGGGCGACAGGTTTACAACTATCCTGAATATATCTAATTTTTATTTATTTTAAAACCAATCATAAATACATCATTAAAAAGGCTCAGTATTAATACTTTATATGTAAGATGTATTGCTAGTTTTAATTCTAGTAAATTAAATATTTAAAAAAAATGTTGTTGACATTGAAGAGCTCTCATTTTTTTAACAACTACACAGGATATAATACCTAATGATAACTAATGAGCTTTGAACTCCTGTTTTAATAATTGAAATGTTATCTCTCATTAGAAAACGTATTGACAGTGCAGTTAGTTAACATTGTATGATCTTGTAAAGCTGGTGTCAAAAGGAAATCCTTTTTTGTCAGTTAAATTATTTCAAGAAAACTAATAAAAAACAATTTTATTTAACAAAAAAAGGTCGGCATTATTTATAGAGATAATGTTATAATAATAATAATAGAACAGTTGTTCTAAAAAGAAATCGATTTGAAGATGATACAAGCGAAAGTTATATTTGAAATTTCTCTGCTAAGATAATCAGAGATTAAAAACTTTGAGTCATAGTGACTATTACATAACAACAACATTCTTTATAGTAACATTGATCTTAACAAAATTGAAGGTAAAACACGTCTATATACATTGCGCCATAGCTGGGAGATTTGTTGTTTGATAAAGTTTCATACATTACAGTCGAATGAGTTTGAGTTCAGTAAGTTATATGAAGAAAAAAAAACTCACTGCATTAATGGCGTCGCAAAACCAACACGCTTGAGGCTATGTATTTCAACATTGAATAAAAAACTAGGAAATGGCTGAAAAAACTTCCCCTGGAGAGCATGCGGAGAAAGTGCTGAACGGCTGGCCATAAGGGAATAATAAATATTCATATTAAGTTTACATAATATTTTAATTATTATTGTTACGTTTGAATTAAAAAATCGATTTTATAATACATCTGGCTATGTTTTTTGTCTCTACTTGATACTTTAATGTAGGTGTTTAAAATTATGAGATAACCCTATGAAGTTAACATGGGTTATTGAGATTAATCGGAAACTTTCAAAACTTTACGTTTTCGATTAATAATTACGATTTTTATGAATACATCTATGGAAAAAACAAACATTATTTTTAATTCGTTTAAAAAAGTATTGAACAAAATGACTTTTAAACTTGGTATGTAGAATAATTGACTATATTATTTTTAACGATTTGTGTAACGGCAGTAAATGAGTAAGAAAAAAAATTTCGGTTAGAAATGAAATATTCATTTTTATTCATTAATTCATTCAAATAAGTTTAAAAAAATATTATCGTATCACCAATGTTATCATATATTTATGGATCTAGAGATCATCATGGTATATCCCATAAAATATGCTGTAACATAGGCAAGTGTCCACAAAATATAGTTCAACCAAAGGGAATAGGCCCTGAAATGCGGAAGTCTACTATGAAAGTTATTTGAGTTTTTTCATGTCGCAAAACACTGTATATTATACTTTTCTATTGCATGTGTTACCAGGTCGTAATTTTTTTTTAACTTTTACTGTTGGTTATTTTTAAAAGTCATATACATGAGCGCTTAAGTGTAAATGCAATCAATAAAAATATCTATTTATTTACAAGTGTTGAAGTTGATTTAGAGTAACTCCAACGAGTTTCTAAATTTTAATGCTCCCGAGCCTTTTTTTAGGATACTAGTATATTATTGCTTGTATTAAATTTAAGTTTCATATATTTTAATATTCATTCAATAGTAATATACGTACATATGCATAAATATTTGAATTGAATAGTAAAAAAATATTTTAAACAATCGATTTTTATAGAAAGGTACTTCATTGTCAGTACAAAAAAAGTATGTCTCCCTATGGTTGATCTGAACCGCCAAATCCGAAAGCCATTGTTGGTCTGCGTCATACATTGACCCTGGGTCTATTGAGTGTAAATTAATACATAAAAAACGTGCAGTTTTTTGTTGTTCGGTATATCTTTATTATATAAATCGACAGTGAAATGAAGCTGAAAGGCGGTGAAAGTGAAAGGGGTCGGTGCGATCTTTCTATTGCAACTATCTCCGAATTTGCATTCCTTGTTTCAGTGTTATGTATTATTAGGTTATTAACGACTGAGTGATACTGAAATAAGATGAGAATTGAGGTTTCAGAAACTGCTCCTAACCTAAATAAACAAGAAATTTAAGATACCTGATTTTTCATCACTTGTAGATAAAATATCACCATCATAGGAAAATAATTTATATTTTCACTTGAAAGTGTTTTAATCAAAAAAAAATATATTACTAAAAAAATAATTTGTTACAACATGCATTGGGAATATTTTATTACTAGTAAAACTAATTTGACGTGAATCAAAAAGATTCAGTTCTTAGATGAATGTCTGATAAGATAAATTTGTTAAGAAAATAAATATTATTTATCTGTCATATTAGATCTTAGTTTTTTTTCAGCGGCGTCTAGTCTAGACGACCCAAGACATTATTTTTTCTCGAGGTATTTACATAACAGCAACTTGATATCATTTCTATCGTATCTTTTTATCATAATTTAGTTTTTCTTATAATGACAACTTGTGAGAGTTTTTTTTAACCTTTGTACAAATTTAACCGATTCAAAATTATTTTGATTATAAAATCAATGGTGAAGTAAAATATGATTACAAAACCCTCTTTACTATTCGGATTATTATTCGGTTTAAAAGATAAATTGCAGCATAGATTTTAACGGACTGACATAATTTTTTTTATACGATATATTTAACAGGCCTTAATATAGATGGTCACATAAATGTAAGACATAACCAAAAATCGTTACTAATCGTTAATAACCGCTTAAAATCATAGGTGGTAAGTATTAAAATATTTTCTACTCCATGATATATACTTTTTGTACTAAGCAAAAAATCTGGCATGGCCACTATAAAAGTTAACATCTTAACATTCCTCAGTATCCGTATTAAAATGTGTTTGGACTTCTTCAAACACGGATGTATTTTAAATTAAAATATCTATCTGCATTGCGTGCCATCATTACATTCTATATTCCAGTGTTTTTTACAGGTAGTATTTCGTACAGGTGTTTTTGAGAAACGGAAAAGGTACCTGCCAGTACATGGCCATCTAATAATTTTACTGTATAATTCAGTGTTCACAAAAAAACACATTTTCACATATTTTAAATTAACGATCGATGTAAATCCATCGGAACTGGATTGAAACAATCTACAAAAAGAGTTAGTGCTTGATCGATTATTTACGCAAATTGTTTTCTTGCTTAAAAATGTTGAAATGAATACTTAAACTCTATTCTTAAAGATCAAGTTTGTTTTCTTATATGGGGTCATTGTTTGCTTCTTAGGATAAAATTTCTCTTTAGTGCATTTTTCGAAAATAAAGAAAGTGCTCAGATGGCTGTTTATATGGTAATAAAATAAATATCAAACGCATGTCTATTTTACATATAACTAATGCATTTAAAGTGTAGATATGAAAAAAAAAAAAATTCTGAGATAGAATAATTCATTAGTTTCTTTTTAATTTTATATCAAAAGTAAATAATTAATATGCTAAATGACTGGAGAAACAATAAAAGATTTAAAATTAAAAAGGAATGATATTTATTTTATTAAAGACATTAGCGAATATATATATATATATTTTTTTCTATTATTTATAAAAAAGAAAACTTAAAATTATTATTGAACAGATGTAAATTTTATAAAAAATACCAGAGGTCTTTAAATAACGTTACTTTGAATTTTCATTATTAGATAAATAAGATATCCATGAAATATTAGCTGACCATTGAAGCTTTGCCATTAAAAGCCTATCAACGAAGAACTATGAAGGATGTTTGAGAATTGAAGCCGCATATCCGATATTGTTTTTGTTAGTATTTATTATTATTACACCACATCCCAAGTGCCCAGACACTTTGTCTCCCGCGGGGTCATCAGTCGAGCAGATCGATTTTTAATAAGTTTAAAATAATTGACACAAAATACTTTAATTGTACGTGCTTTAAAATATTACATTACGATGCGTCCGGGAAACCTTTTTTGTTAAAAATTTTATTCAAAAGGTCAGATCCATCTAAAATACGAAATTTTTATTTTTTTTTTGTTTTTGGGATGAAAAATTTTTCATGAAACATCAAAAATGAAATTCTTTAATAAGATTTAAAATGTACTTCTCAAAAGCAAACAGCGCTTTTATCATATTACTGCATTAAAATGGGAACTTATTGTTTTTAATTTATTGAAATCAATAGAGTTAATATATTTAAGGCTATTGTTGTAAATTACGATCATATGAGTTATTTTCTGTATCCGAGAACGCATTTTCTTTGTTCATGACCAAAATCATTTATCAGTTTTCTTAGTAATAAAAACGTACACTGAAAATGTTTTCATCGTAGGAGTTAATGAATAAATTTTATAGATTATTTGAAGTTGATAAATCATCAATTTATCTCGAAGGTGTAAATATACTGCAGATACGTCGGTTAAATATTCGGAGAAAACAGATTCAATTCACTGTCGATTGCACTGCTACAGTTTTTGATAGAGCTAAAGCGAAGGGTTGTGACCACCAAAGGCTATAAATAAAAATCCCCTGTGTCTCGAGCGAAACCTCCAAATCCAAAACAGCATAAATTCTAGACAAAATAATCTTTTGCACAACAGCAGTGGTGGATTGTTCGAGGTGTTTATTAAGCACAGCAGTTCATTGTCAAGAGTAGTCAGTCAATAGCCAGCTGGCAAAATAGCCGAAGCGAGACGACCATTGACCCCGGGCCGAGAAGAAAGTTGGCCATTCAGGCTGTCGTGTCGTTATCGCGTTTATTTATTCAAATATGTCCTAACAGACTCAAACGTCAGCCTCTCCGGAAGCGGTGTTCGTGTTTTACGACAGAACCTCTATTTGGTCGCCTTGCATTACTGATATATTGTTTGGGCAACTAGTCAGTTTAAACAGTATACAATTAATTATTTTTATATGTCGTGTTTTCAGTTGAACCGCCAATCAAAATATTTATGTGTGATATTTTTCAGGAAGAAGATGTTAACAATTGCTTATCAAATACTATTGAGTATTCAATGTGTATGTTATCTTGCATAAGTAAGTTTCTATTAGTGATTGTGCTTCCAAAATTTATTTTGCCGCATTTATAAATTCATACGATATTTTCTTTTTAAATTTTTGCTTCAGTGCGTCTTCATAGGTTAATTTAATTAATTTGTATTTTTGCTGTATGGGCGGGTGCGGACTAACTCGGGACCTCATTATCTTTTTATGGTAAATTTAACACACATAAGTAAACTCGGGAGTTAGTTCATTTCCACCGTGAATGCAGCTTTGAAAGTTTTGATATTTATTTAGCATATATATGCATATAATATTTTTTCCGAGCGTGAAATATTCATTAAGAATGTATAAGTACATGCGAGTGTATAAATAATCAGAATAATCAATTTGAAAAAGAATAAGACAATTTTTATGACTATATTTATAATAAGCTGATACGGTTCGCATGAAGATTAAATTGATTTTCCGTTCACTTTTTAGGCTTCCGAAAATACCGTAATTTTACTTCGTATAATACCAGTGATGGCATGTCATTTTCTTTTGTCATACTCACGTAATTTCATTCATTGTAAGTAATTCATTACCAGCGTTTTCCAGAATATAAAAGCTATCGTTACAAATCGCCAGTTAGTTATTTTCATTTCGTTCTTTTTGGTGATGCGTGTCAAATATGTATTTTTAAAATATGATTAAATTTATATTTTACTATGTATTACTAACAAAAAAATATACACACAATACTGTCAATAAGAATTTTAGAGAAATTGCTGTAATTATTTTATTTACATAAATATAAATGATAAATTGTGCTGACACATGCAATTCTCATTGGTGTCATCTTCTATTCAACCAACACAGATGCATATCGAATTACCCCAGTTCTATACCAAATACAGATTAAATCTAGGTCTAATGATGATATTTCATCAATAACTATCAAGCTATCTAGATCATACGAGTCAATATTTTATTATTTCAAGAGTACTTATTATAAGCGCATTTATTTATCTCATTGGTGGAATTTTTGATAAATCAAAACAAAAAAAAAATATTTGTTTATTATATGTAAATAAAGTATGTACTTGAAATAATAAAAAAATATGTAATATCGTTGATGTTTATTTTTATAGATAAAGCATTATCACACGTTGAAGGAGCTGTAAGTTTGTTAAAAGGTTATAGTAATTAACTTTAAAGTAAGGTTAGGTTAAGTAATTCTTTACTTGGAACTATCGGTGCCTGATTATCAAAAACTATTAGAAATCGTCAAAAGATGAGTAAAGAGAGAATGGTGTGTATAATTAAGCATTTTTTAAAATATAACAAATGGCAATAAATTTGCCAGTGTGCTCATAATTGTTAAATGCGTAAAAATAGACCGACTACGATTTCCATGGATATTTGCAATGAGTATTGTGAAATATTAGTTTAGTAACATCTTTTCGATAATATGCAATTACACTGCCGACATGTGATTCTATGGCAATCATTTCATGGTTCGAATGAGACCAAGTTTCACCTATTGGTATTTATTAGATATAGTTATTACTATATCCAATAAATACGTGTATTCGTGAAATGTATCGTTTCCTAAATGCGAATATAATTTAAGTGGAATTACAAGTGATTGGATTATCTTGATTTTTTTTTATATCTCTATGTGCACATGCAAAGAGTTTGCATGTGAAGTCACCAAGTCTCACAAGAGAATTGCTCGAATATCATTTATGGAGAAAGTAGAATGAATATTTTAAAGATGCGGTGCCACACTATGACGTCAACCAGTAACATGACCTAGAAAAGTGTAACAGATGCATTTTTTTCCAGATTGTACTTAATACATTCTTAATCAACTACTTGTTTGTATAAGCAATGTGTGTAACGTGGATTCACTGCGAAAAACAACGGATATATATATATTTATAATATAGAACTCAAATGCTGGATATTGTTGATTTATTAAGGAAAATATTTTTGATAGTATTGCTCTTTAAAAATATAATTCGATATGTATAAATCAAACTACCATAAAGATGTTGCACAGCAAGATATATAACTAATTGGTATTACAAATATAATAAATTACTATATAATTAATAATGTAAACTACTTTTATATATTTGATTAAACACTTTTCTACCCATTGAAAAATCATTGTTCTTCGATGTTTTTGAAATATTTATTACAATAGACGAAAATATTGCTTTTTATAGATTTTGATAGACAATCAATATTTTTCAAGATATTCATACGTATAAATAAATTTTTGTAGAGCTAAATTCAATAAATTCCAAAAATTGTAAAATACTTTACGAATTGCATAGAAAATTCGTACTAAATTTGCTGTAGAACATCATTTTTTTCAGAAATAAAATGCGTAAGTATTTAATCAGTTTCTCAGTTTGATAATGCCAACGTGAAAAGTTTTAGAAACCGGTCATCAATAAAAATAAAGATATGGAAAAATCACTCAAGCAATTTATTATATTTAAAATATTCAGTATTAAGTGTTAAAAATAATAAAATTAAAAACAGCGCTTGAAGAATACTTGACAAAAGTATTGGTCATGATTTTTTTTTTGAGATATTAATGGTCTTTTATCTTTTAATATAAATATCTTAAAAACTATTTATGTTACTTTAAAAACATTTTCATTTTTTAAAAATTATTTTTACTAAAATACATATTTTTTTCTGTTTACAATATGCTCCACATAACAGCAAAATTTGCTCTTTAGGTTACTACAATTTATTAAAGAATGTAAATATATATATATATATATATATATATATATATATATATATATATATATATATATATATATAATTTTCTCTATTTTTCTTATATGGAAACAACAATTAAATGAAGTAATAAGACGATAGCATACAATGAGTAAACGGCAATTTTCATTGACTAAGCGAACAGCCTGAGCGATTTGCGTTTGTGATTCGTTCCAGTTGTTTTCATATTTGGTGAGAACATTCAGTTTTAAAGCGGAACGTGTTGAAACATTTTGTGAATCTAGTTTAAAATACTGATTGGCATTGGACCAAGATCCATTTTACTATCAGTTTACTCAGCGGTGAGTAAGAATCAGCGATGAATTATGAATGCATTTTATTTTCTAAATACGAAACATTTTTTCCAAAAAATAGGTAGAAAGTGTGTAAAAGTACGTGAAAAGTAAACTTGGAATATATTCAGCCAGTAATTATTAGCTAGCGTTTGTCTAACAATGTCGAAACTATTCAATTTTATGAATCTTTTTAGATTCGGTTAAATTATTAAACCCCCTGAAATAACTTTAAAAGAAATTTCAGAAATTTTTATTTTATGTAAAGTACGTATATTTTAAAAATTGTTTAAAAAACGATACTATAATATTTACTATTTATAGCATGTATTTGAATTTTTGTTTATAATTGATTTTAAACTATTTTTATTTATTAGTGACAACATAGTATTTCTTAAAGAGAAACTAAATTTTAAAAATAAACTATAATTTCATTCAATATTTCCCTAATTATTATATAAAATAACTTTCACCTAAATTCCAGACAATTGAACCTAAGACTATTCAAATGTAATTGTACTGAATTTGATAAATTCGCAGTTAATTCTTCTGTTACAAATATTTCACTGAATTAAATTACATTACTTAAGCTTCATTGCAATCTGATTCCATTAAACATGCGTAACTTTTTTTATGCAACTTAGCGTAAGTTTTTTGAGGGCTACTGACATTACATTTTTATATAGTAACATGATTTATATAAAAAAATTACTCAATTAATGCTTTAATGACAAATTAAATATAAATAAAAGACTGTGCATTCTATCGCAAAGCACTATTAAATAACAATATGTGAATCTACAGGTTACAATCTCTCACATACACTGTCATATTAAAATCAGATTTGTTAT
Source organism: Atopsyche davidsoni (assembly GCA_022113835.1). Lineage (NCBI taxonomy): Eukaryota > Metazoa > Arthropoda > Insecta > Trichoptera > Hydrobiosidae > Atopsyche > Atopsyche davidsoni. The sequence goes on from JAILWY010000021.1 coordinate 7,001,057, forward strand.
TTTTTATAGATTTGGTTTTAAAATGATAGTATAAAATTATAAGTAAACTGCGTTATGCCATTAAAAAAATATATTTAATTTTATATATATCAAATGTACTGTTTTGTTTCATAAAAAAGATATCCGGTTATATGTTTGAGCTTGTTAACCTTATCTTTGTGTATTTTGAGCAACACTGTTATTAATTACTGTTAATTACTTTTTGAACACACTGACTGTTTTAACTAAAAATCATTTTGGTAGGAATGAGATATTATTAAACTTTATAAACTGGCATAGTATCGGGTAGAGGAGCTTTGAAACACAATAGTTTTTTTGCGGAAATAATAAAAAAAAACCTGTGAACTAATGGACGTCTACGTTTGAAGATGGACACAATACTAGTATTATATCTTTGAATGGTATCTTTTATCATCGTGTATTATGTGTGATATTTGCATTTGTTTGAAAGTCTTCCCTCGACAGACGATAAAAGATAATAAATAATTTGGAAAATATATATTTTTCCCGTATGCGAGAAATGCAGCAAATGCTGTATTGTTAGCTAGAGATTACATTATTATTGTTCATTGTTAGCAGTTTGTATTATTTATAAATACTGTATCATAAATCATCAGTTATGAATTCTGAGAATTTTCACTGCGCTTTCATTGCATGTCTCAATGGTGTAATGCTAAAAGCAGGAGACTGCCATTCTGTAGTTCATGGACCTACGACGTCCATACTTATGAACAAATTGTTATGCTATTATATAAATTTGTGATCTGTGTATGAAAAAGATCATATCCAAAAAGATTACTTGCTGTAACCACATTTATAAAAAAAATTGTTTTATTTTTATGATACGTCGTAGAGAAAATTTGTAAAATTTTTGTCTTGTCAAATTTTACGTTCAATTGTAGTTAAATTAAAAAAAAAACAAAATTTTATGGAAAACGTTTCTAATTTGAGAATACACTTTGTTTTCACACTAAATATTCAATTAACACGATTACTATCGGGTAAAGTGGCGTTAAATTACATTGTTTGAGGGTTAGATAACATTTTAGAGAAAATCACTGTGTTGTTAACGTTGACACTCAATAGTATGTATATTAATTAAGAATGTATATTTTTTAGCAGAAGAATTAGTTTTTTTCTTTTTATATAGTTCAGTTTAGTGATAATGTTAATTGGTGAGCTGAGCCAAATTTTTGTGACAAAATGCAAACAATGAAATATTTTAAATTGCCAACTTGTGGTACTGCTAATCAGGCTTTCAAAAACTGACAAAACTTTATTCAAACCGTCGGAATTAACTTAAAGGTTATATGGTATATCATATCCATTACGATGCGCGTAGGTATAGCTAGTCGACCCACTTGGTGTGAAATGTCTAGACCCGGATAAAACTGAGTCCTTCGTTGACGGAGAAATAAACAAAACCTGCTTTTACTTTAGCTGCGAGTCATCGGTTAACTTTCCCCGGCATATTCCGCTATTAAATATGCTAAAAACGACGCTTAATGACAAATATTTGGATGTTTAGTATGCGACCACGGCCTGTGGGTTGAGTATTAAGCAGATAGATAGCTAGCTACGAAATTTTTAAATTAAAATTTCAAACACATATAATATATTTTTACCGATAACTATTCAATCTTTTTCAATCATTCTTTAAATTTTAAAATTTGTATTAAATGTAATAAGTGTTATGTACAATCAATACAAAAAGTTATGCAACAAATTTCATATATTCCTTTAATTGATTTGTTTTAATCAAATTTTAAAAAAAAAGTCATTTTTGTCAATTATAGAAATTTTGAATCAAATTATATGTTAAACAAACAAAATCGAGGTGTAGAGAAAATCAAACTGCTTTTATGCCACTCGTAAGCACTCATAACTCAAAGATTACATAATTTACAAAAAAAAATTTGGCAAACAGTATTAAAAATCAATAAAATTAAATAATAGTAGTAAGTAGATTATTTGGATATATTCGCCTTACATATTTTATAGTCTAGACACGAAAATATTTAATGTTATCGTTCAAAAATCAACTAGCGAAAGGATGTAAGATGTCACATAAAATAATTCAAATCGTGTAGATTATTTAAGCAGACATTCTTTTATGATGATTAAAGTGTATTGTTAATTTTAGAAATCTGCATTCGGCTCCGTCGGTCCGAAAGGTGTCCGGGAGAAATTTTAACGCCAGGAGACTACGCAAGTAAATAAGGAGAAAAAAAGTTGTGCAACTGAAATTTTAGAAGTATCGAGTGAGTCAAACTTGGCGCGAAGTAATTTGATAAAAAACGGATTAAAGACTTCGGTCAAATTAAACAATTTTTTTGTGTGTATAATAACGTCGTAATTATTAGATTATAAATAGGCGTGAGACAAATATCACCGTTTGAATTATGTTTTTGTAGCGGAGATTTAATACTTTCTAATATATATTTAAGACCCTTTGCTTTTGTTCCACACAAAGGGCTTACAATTTTCCAATTGCTCGCAAAGTGATTTTGGAATAACTTTTGTTCACTTTAAAATAGTTTTATATTTATATAATAGCTGTATTTATAAAAAAAAACACTTTTAATGTTGATCTGACTCTATATTTACTTTTCAGAATAATAAGAAGAATTTGAATGTTGATATTTAATTTTCAACACTTGGAGTAATATTATGCTTTATATCAAATACAGCATCAGAACACTCAAAATAAGGTAATTTTATGTGATAAAAGTGATCCATTGATAAAATGCTTTATTTTAAATTCAAAGATAAGTAATTTTTTAAAATAAAAAAAATATAAGCTACAACATCAAAAGTATTTAACCTGATTTTAAAAATATTTCGATTGAATATTTCGTTTTGTGCATACAAAATCAAAGAGTAGATTTCATTCTCAATACTTCTTACAAAACAATCTCTCTAATTGAAAACATAAATACAGCAGTAAAGATAAAAAGCTTACGTATTAAACAGATAATGTACGCAGAAAAACCTTTGGATGAAAAAATCACATGATTTTCAAAACAGATTTGCTATCGATAAACATTTTTTTATTTCTAAGCAAAAGTCATGTTGTGTAATATTTTTATCATCAAGAACATTGATAATTACACTGACATCGAAAAAAATGAAAATACAAATCGACCCGCTTGATTCATTGATGATTGATGACTTTTACCTGTAAAATTATTTTTAAAAAAATTCTGTCATTAGAACATGCCTAAATGCGTTTTATGTTATGCTCTAATTTTTATGTGCTAAATGTATCAAGTTTTTCGGCTCGTAAATGAATAACGGGACAAATAAAAATTATATTAATGAATAAAGATCGCAGTTTTTTTTATAAATAATGTCATGAATTAAGTTCAATGTAAATTTAAACCATTGGCGTGTGCTTAATGCTGTCATGTACATGAATAAAATGAGAATCATGAGATCAAAGAGAACTAAGTAAAAATAAAGAAGCAGTACTCTATATATTATATGATTAAAAACTTTTTCTTTGTGAGCTTTTAAATATATAATTTGGATTTTTTCAAGTATTTTTAGCATTTTTTATCCAATAATCAAAATGTTTATCAAATATTCCTAAGAATATTTGATTTATTAATTAATTATTTTTTTACTATTTTTAATTTAATTATTTTTTATTTGATGGACTACGAAGATAGACAAAGTGACTTTTTGACTTTTTGACTGAGTGACTTCTAAGGTTGTGAGTACAGAATATTTGCATTTTAAAATAAAATATAATTTTTATTATAAAAAGTAAGTAGTCTATTTTAATTACTTATTTTAAAATAAAACTTAATAAATCGGTTATGTAAGATAGGGATTCTACTAATGCTTTCTTGTCGAAAAGAGTCTTACGATTTGAAGTGAATTTTGCAAGGTGTCTAATGACTACTGATGCTTTAAAATAATTCTGTAAAAACATTGTCTAGTTTTGATAATTGCAAGTCCGTGGGAGTATCCAGTTCTAATTGCATTTAAGTGGGCTTAATTGCGATGTTCAAGATTCATAAATATTAGCAATAAAAAAGCACAATAACATTTCATGTCTACAATATTTTAATTTTTTTAATATAACTGAATATATCGCTTGCTACATATTATAATGAATTTTCAATGTAATTAATGCGGTGTAATAACACAGAGAGATGCGTGAGCATGAGCTTATTTTTAAAAAATAATGTACAATCCAAATATTTATTTCGTTGCATATTTTTGCATAATATAATAATGGCAATCCAACTCAGCGAAACTTATTGCTGAATAAGTGTATCAAATTTCTCTTTATTTTTAAAAATATATACATCTGACTTTAAATATATGCATTAAATTGCATTTTTTGTGATATCATTATTTATTGTGATATACTATTTTAAATACATCATTTAATTCATAAGAGCGTAGGCAGGTTAACTTGTATTCACCTCTTAATTAAAGTATGAATATAAAATTAAAAATATGATTAAACTTAATATAAGGTGTCATTTTTAAAGCTACGCTTTGTTATAAAATAATTTGCATTTACTAGTGGTTGGCAAATTTTCTAACTGACCACCAAGTCTCTGGTTATAAATCCGGGTAAAATTTAAATAATATCAAGTGTTTTTAAATATGTTAACTGCCCATTCAAATATACGGATGGTACCTTTTTATCACAAATTAGCATATTTTGTATTACGCAATCGACGCAAAATTCGTTGGGTTTCTATAATGACCAGTTATTTTTGCGAATCCTGTAGGAAGTACTTATTCAGGTTTTAGATTTTACATATTTTACCCATAATAAAGATTAAAACACACCCTACATGAATATCCTTGAGGTGATAACTATTTAAAAACATTTCAAATTACTTTTTTGATTTTTAATATTTTTAACTCTATTCTTTCCGCGATATTTGACACTACCATTCTCATAAGAAGTATGTTTTTTTTTCAATTTCAATTTTCTATTACAACAGCATATTTAAAATATTCTTTTACAGAAAAATAATAAATATCTATTTTACTTTAATGATAAAATTTCATGACTATATTATGGTTTACAAAATGCAATCAATGTCTTCGAGAATTTTAATGGGAGGAAATATTACATTTGTCTCCTTGTTTTGGCTCGTTCAATTATTTATATCAATACATCAATATATAAAATTGAACAAGAAATCAACGATTGTCCCACTAGACATTTGTTTATTTTAACACCTGTGCCTTAAGCTGTATAAGATCCGCCTTGGCTATGTTTAACTTGAATATACACTTTATGACTTCGGCAAAGTGAGTGCTTCCATTGATCTCGCCGATGATTTTTGGTTTGAGTGCCAAAAGGGCTTGACTGAGTTTTCTACGTCACAATAGAGGTCTAATAGTTATTATTACAATAATTAAATACCACTTTTGTATCTTAAAATCTCGTTTCTTCTTTTTTGTGTCATGAAAGTGAGCGCTATAAATATTTTTAAGAGAGAAACAAAAAAAATAGTGTCAATATATTATATTGATTTTATAAAATTAAAGGTGTTAAATAACTAAGAACTTAAAGTTAATGAGTAAAGTAAAAATGAGTAAAGTACTTGAATGAACAGACATCTATTAGACTTAATTAAATTTGAACAGCCAGGATATGAGAAGACGATAAAGGTTTCATCCGCTTACTAAAAAAATATCAATTGAAAGAATAAATACAAAATTATGTAACTAAGTATGAAATGAAAAAAAGTTAAAATAATGTAATGAGGTTGGTAATAGATGAAACACAGACCTTAAGGACACCCATTTAGTATTTGAATATAAAAAAAAACATCCCTCACCCTAAATCTAGCTTTGAAAAAAAGTTCAAAATGTAAAACATTACTAATGGCATTAAATTTATTAATAAAATAACATTTCGAGCAGATAATTGTGATAAAAATGAAATATTAAATTTATAAATGAATGCAATAAAATTGACTTACAGGTTTTGAGATATGGAATGTAAAGTTATTAGAATTTGACGAAATTGGTAAAAAAAGGTTCTACGTTAAGTTATTGGTGAAATTTTTCATATTTTTTTATTTTACACGTAAGTAGTTAAAATTTACAAATAAATTCTTACCTTCATTGTGATTTGGAAGTCCTCGAAATCCTAATTCTTCAAAAACTCGATCCACTCGTTTCACGTGTACCTTTACAAAATGTTATTTCACTATAAACACCTCTTCATTCTCCGATTTGCTGTCACATAATAGAAAGGACACAATTAAATACAATGCCCGCCTGCAAATCTCACAGCCCCGGCAATCGAGACTAGTGTGTATTGGATCTATTTTTATTTCGCGGTGATAGACCTGACCGGCCGACTGGAGCCTTCTAATGACAGTGAAATAGAAAATGCTGTATTGAAAAAGTGGTCCCGGCGAATGGAGAGTGTACGGCGCGGGTGGGAGGCCGAGCGAGCTCTTACCGGCACCATCCAAACCAGCACTGTAGTTGCAACAATAATCGCATCAATACAATGTACCTTACGCAAGTGTTGCCAACAGCAACTGCAAATTCACTACCTTTTTTGAGCCAAAAATATTGAGTTCCCTATCAGTTCAGAGCGTTTTATTTTAGACCAAAACGACAAGGCAGTAAAAATATTATAAATGATCAATCACTCCGTATTCTGATTAAGAGACCTGCTTCAAGTCATCTATTTTGTAAAGCGATTATTATATCACGTCGAAAATCTATGACACCAAAAAAATCTAAATATATTTTTTTCCTACAGACCGGAAAGAATCACTCAGAGAATCGATTCAGCGCATCTAAAAGAGTGAGTCGAGAATTATAAAAATCACTATGAAATAATTAAAAAATTGTATCACTTCTCGAGACGAAAGCACCGCTCAGAAGGTAGGCCTGTTACGATTATCTATGTAATATGATTCAATGGATGATCTACTGCCGGTGGAGGTTTGCAAGCGGTGATTTAACTGTATGGATAACGCACTGGCAATAACCGAGAGTGTTGGCTGGACGCGGCGCGTGCTTCTCCGCGCAGACTCGAGAACTGTGTGCAGCCATGGCGGCGGGCGGCCATACTTATAGCGGCGGAGGCTCCGCTCTTCCCTTGGGCCGCTCTTTCGCTCTGTCCAAAGTTCAAATGTGTATTCAAGCTTTAAATTTTTCTGAAATCTATGTACCGTTCGCCTTTATTTGATCTCTGAAACATCCTGCTTAAAAGAGTACTGACTTAACCGTTTTAATTTTTTTCAGCCCGAAGTTAAAATGTGTATTCAAGCTTTAAATTTTTCTGAAATCTATGTATCGTTCGCCTTTATTTGATCTCTGAAACATCTTACAAAGTTTTCTCGCTAAAAACACTACTGATGTAACCGCTATTATTTTTACAATATGTGTTTAGGCATTTTAATTTATCTGAGGTCTTGGTATCGTCTACCTTGATTTGATAAACATTTCACTAAAAACAGTACTGACCAAACCGTTATTATTTTTTTCTACCTGATGTTCAAATGTGAGTTCAAGCTTTAATTTTTTTTGAGATCTATGTATCGTCTACTTTGAATTGATCTCTGAAACATCTCACTAACAACAGTCCCGACCAAACCGATTAATTTTTCAAATGAAGTTCAATGTGTATTCAAGCTTTAAATTTTTTTTAGATTTATGTATCGTTCACCTTGGTCTCATCTCTGAAACTTCTCACAAAATTTTCTCACTTTATATAGCACTGACTTAACCGCTAATATTTTTCTTTATCCGAAGCTTAAATGTGTATTGAAATTTTATTTTTTTCTGAGATCTATGTATAGTCTACCTTGATTTGATTCTGAAACATCTCACAAAGTTTTCTGAGTAAAAACAGTGCTGACCTAACCACTTTAATTTTTTTCTCCCCGAAGTTCAAACGTGTATTCAAGCTTTAAATTTTTTTTAAATCTATAAATCGACAATCTTAATTTGATATCTAAAACATCTCGACAGCAAAAGTTGAATTTGCGATGTGTTGTTTATTTAATACAGGTGTTAAAAGCTTGTTTTTTTATCATCAAGTTAAATCATTTTATATGTTGTAGCTATGACAAGGTGTGAGGCTTTAAAATATATAAAATTGCTTTGAATAGCGCAAAGAAACATCGATGACAGTAACATTTAGATTTCACTGAAAATATTGTATCAGTTGATAAATATTTTTAAAAAATGACGGATGTTTCGCGGAACAGCGGATATGTTGAACATACCATTTTTACATAATACTTTGCTGTCGATGGCAAAGTGTGCAGTCATATTTGATTGAAAATTTGCTGTGTCAAAACTGCTTTGTATATTTTACAAAACTATTGATTGAGATGTTACTGCAAGAGTTATTCTATAGGCATTCTTTAAAAATCAAACTAGGCAATAATTTTTAAAAAATGTTTTTTTTTACTGTTAAAATCTACAAAGATATATTGAAATTGAGAAAGCATTAAAAATAAAATTAAAGCAGTTAGATTCAATTCATATTTGACACTTATATAATATTAAAAACTAGTTGTCTTAGGTGGAATTTTTAGGTCTTCGAGATATACAATTTCTTCCGCTCGGAAGAATTTTTTGTTTAATATAAAATAATATTGCGGCAAAAATGATATATTGTTATATTAAGTAATACATGAGTACTGCCATTTCAGAAGAAACTTTGTGAAGTCATTAGACGTAATAATATATGCAAACAACATAGGAAGCAAGTAATCAATCATGTTGGTGGAATTTTAATAAATAAGAGTAAGTAGGCGTGGTTAGTTAAGATTTTTTTGTTGCATTTTAGTTTATTTGCATACAAAAATATTATCCTTATTCTCATTTGGCCGTATTGGCGTTTAATATATACCACGCTTGTTTTCTGTATACACTTTAAACTGCTGTATACTCTTTTGCTGTATACACTCTATAAAATTTAAAATTAATTTTTAGCACAAAAGATACAAAATAATTTAAGAAAAATCAGCAGGTTTTCCTTGAATTGATTGTATAAAACAAGGTTAGTTCCGTAGTCATCTCAAGCTAGACATAACCGGAGATGCCTCAGATTTTTATCAATCTCTTGCTTATCTGTGTCTTTCTATCTTTGATAATAATCTTATACTATAAGGTAAGGTTTATTATTTGGAAAAAAAATTTGTTTGATATTTTCCTACGGGAAATAATTCATTTATGTATAAAGCAATTATTAAATGAAAGTTGGATCAATTTTTTAATATTAGGAAAAGAGTAGGTTTATTGGCAAAAAGTACAACATATATAGACTATGGCCGTTTGATTTGATGGCTGACAATCTTTTATATATATATTATTGGCTTTAATTATTTTTCAAAAATATTATTAAAAAAATCTTAGATGTGTAAACACTTTATCTTTTATATAATGCATAATCGAATTAACGTAGCTTTGTTGTTTTATATAAACAAACAATGCAGTATTACAAAATAAAGACAAACCTCATTAATAACAATGCACATTCTTTAGGACATGACTGTCATAAATAACGTTTATCTTTAAGTAGTATGATTGTTATCTAAAATTAAACCTTAAATAGTGCAAAAAAAAAAAAATTCAATATGATTACGTAATATTAAAACTACATTCAATAATCTCTCAATAAAAATGGTTTTACTGTAACTTGATTCATATATAAATTAATTTGCAGTGGTGTATTAATACTATTATAAAAAAGTAGGTAAAATTTTGTTTGGTAATACTAAACATATATATAAGTAACAGTTCCGGTTATGCCCCGGAGAAAAAGTTAAATAATTGCCCACGTGCCCCAACATATCAAATTTATACATGATCGATAGAAAAACAAAACAGACTGAATTATTCAGTAATATTTAGGCGATGTGTGCCAAAACTTGCAGAATAAAGAAAGTTTGACCTGATCCAAAAAAATGAGTAACACGCTAAACGCTCAACAGGTAGTCGCAATTTACGCAAGCCTAAATCTGAACCATTTTTATCGTAAATGTACACTTAACCACGAGATTATATTTCACAAATCACTACAAAATGAATAAATTCATTTTATTATCCTGCTAATTACTTCATGTGAAAAAAAATCGATAAATTATTGGCAGAAGATTTAAGCTATATATGTTTATAAGATGCTTGTAAATCAAAGTGCAAAAATCAGTTATGCATACTATTATGCAATCGTTGCGAAACTAACGATAACTCTGAAAATAATTTACTAGGGGAATACACAGGATACATAAAATGTTATTATGATAATTCTTACACATTTCAGACTTGCTTCAAAAGAGTGGAAAAATTATATGCCCCTTAGGCCTTTGCTGTTTTTATTTAATTTTTTTTTTAACCTCACGTTCAACTTCAAAAGTATCAAAAGTCGAGGAAAAATCGCAAATTGACTTTTCGATTATACAAAATAATAAAGAAATTTTTTCGTTTGTATGTTATACTGAAATGAGCAGTTTTATTTACATAAAAATGTCTGATTCGTTACGCTCCGTAATTGCAGGTTTTCAAGTATCAAAACCAATACACGAATCCAAATTATTTCTTAACTTCCCACACGCTTTTGTTAACTCGTAGTTTAATTTCTTATTTCTTACATCACACGATCGAGGTGACCAGACGTCTCACTTCCGGTGGGACAGTCGCCTTCAGTTTGGATTGCATTGCAAATTTATAATAACTTAATACCCTGAAGAAAAAAAAACATAGCCTTAGGAGATGTGTTCGCATGTACCGTCGTTATAATGGCACCCGTTTAAAAGGTGTGTTTACTTGTTGCGGTTATTATATTTTTTCTAGGTGGAAACTGTTTTTGTGAACATATCTGGTTACTGTGTATTATTTTTATATTAACAAATTATATATTCAAATAATGGTTTGCCTATAAATTAAAAACATCTAAACATATATGTGTTTAATATCCATAATTTGTTAATACATATCGACAAGTTTTTTATGATTTTATTTTAATAACTACAGAAATAATTTTATTCTGATAGACATTTGATATCATTATTAAATAATTATACTACTATGTAAAAATAAAAACTTTAAACAAATAAATTGGAAGTTAAAAAGAGGTTATCAAAACTAGGTCAAAAACTTGAATTTCGGTAAGATGATAATGATAAATTTATTTTAAATTTTCGTCTCAAGATAATAGATCTAGTAGTGTGTTCTATACTTTTAAAAATTATTTACTAACAAAGTTATCCTTAAAATATCACTGCGATCACATTTTCATACGGAACCTTCACATAACTTATAATAAAAATTTATTGGCAGTGGCTATCAAAAATTACTAAAATAATTACAAAATTGTCCAAAATATATTTGTTATATACTCGTATGTTATTGTCTTATAATTTCACATATTTATTTAATTATATATATATATATATCATATATGACCTATTTTATGCGGATATATACCGAATAAGTGAAGTGTAATTACAAGTCACGTGAGGTTCACTAGTAATTCGCATTCTGTATTTTAATTGCTATAAGGATCTTGATTTATATGCTCCCCATGAAAAACTTGCTTATGGGCGTAATTGTAGTTAGCTTAATTATTATTCAGAACCATTGACCCCCAAAAGGACATTTAAAAACTATGCTTTCCTTGAAATATATGACTATTTTTTATCACGAATACTACTTGAAGCAGGAGACCGAAAATGGTAGATTTTTTTAAAAGTATGCATTGCATTGATATATTTTTATTTTCTGGATAAGTTCATGTATTTCAGCGATGCTTCGGTAATTTTCCCGAAGTTTAACGAATAATCTCGAGTCCCTACGAAGACAACCAGTATTACATCGGGCTTCACTTTCGACATCGGGGCGTATCAGCCAGTCCTGCACTGAAAAGCAACCAGTGTCTCCAGGTGAGAAACGGAGATCTTCCAGGGTTGCTAAATTATCCAGACTTCAGGAATTTACAGTTAAGGGTGATTCTTGTCGAGTTTAAAAATAAATTAATATGCTTAGAAATTATTTGGCAACAAAAAAATATGTTGACATAATAAAAACAGAAATCTTAATTATTTTCGCAAACACACATATGCATTTTATAACACTAAAACCCTAAATTGGTTTGGAGCTATTATATTTAGAAAAATAGATATTAAAAAAATTTACGGGATATTTTTTATGGATCAAGATAAAAAATAAAACACATATTTAAAGTTGCTTAAATAAGTGTAGACTTTTCAAAAGGCCTAATAAAAATAAAGAGGCCTAATAAAGAGTTTAAGGAAGTTCTTGAAAGACGAAAACGCTTACACAAAAAAGTTCGTGATCTCGTAGCCGTTCACGTTTGTTTTTTTTTTGCGGTGTTGCCAGCCCTGGCGGTCCACTATCCGCAGTGTTGCCGCTCTGCTATCGGATCAAAGCAATTCCTTTCACGCAGCATGCCGCGGGGTAATTACCGGGGACCGCTCTTTCTGTCCTCTCGTCTGGTACAAGGGAGCTGTTCGCGGCACCGAAACGTTGCGTCACAATATCATGCAAGGTAGGCGATTTATTAAATGAATTTGTCATATTCAAACCAGTACGATTACCGCATCGCGAGTAGTCTCGAACGATAGCGCAAAACGCGACGGAATTGAAATGTTGTTTTTTTTCAGTTACCCACGCTGAATGTTATACTAATGACACCCTAATATAAAATAGGCTATATGGATAACTATTTAGTTTTAAATTATTTATTAATTATTATTAAAATTTCTGCGGTCATTAAATGAGATCAGTACGCCATTGCCGCATTCTTTAAAAAGGGTAACATGCCTTATTTTTTGAGCATTGAAAGACTAATAAATATACCTGACACAATAAAAAATTAAAAAATTACCTACGGTATAATACATTTTACATTGATTAATTTCTTAGCTTTTTATATTCTAGAATACTTTTTGTTAATATATATATAATTTAAAAAATATTTATATTCTATTTCTATATTTGAAGGTAATTCATATAATAATCTTTCAAAGTCAATCGATATACACTCTTTTTATTTATTAGAGAAATCTGCTTTAGAGCGGAACAATGTGATGGCATTCTGTTTATAATTATAAATATTGTTAATTTATGTATAAAAACAACTGTATATTGATAATTAATCTCACTTGTCTTATTGACATTTTGTAATTATTTTATTTGACCTTATACATTATTTTAAGGACAGCTATCAAGATAAAAAAATGTTTAGGTTCCGGGATATTATTATTTAGCCTAATTATATATATATATTTTATACTTAATGAAAAATATACCTAACAAATGACATAGACGGTTTTAGGAATAAAATCGAAACGCATCAGCTATATATTATTTAAATAGGTAAGGTTTAATGAATTTAGAATACTCTCACTGTGAATGCAACGTATTTTAGAACATGTTATGACTTATTTTTTATACAAACTAATGGAAAAGAATAAGTTTATGAAAACAAAATTAAACTGATGTAGTTTACACCAATTTAGAAAAGGTGGTATTTAATAAATTATTTCTAAGAGATTAGTGATAGGGTAAGTAACACCTATTTATAAACTTTAACGCTTGATATATTAAAATGTGATCAATGGCAAAGATATCGCAAATAAATCGATTTTTTGTTGAAACCAATAAGGAACAAATCGGACGTCATCCTCAACGATCGAAGAACATCCGAAGATAAGGTAAAATATATTAAGCAGGTCAAATACTACCAATTTATGCAAACGAAGCCTCGCGGAACGATGGCTGTCAACATACCTGGCGTAACTAGAAGCTGTAATTTCATTATGCAAACAACAATAACACCAATGAAAACATAAGTATTTGATACGCACATCGAATATAACAAGTAATTATTTTACCTCGAGAAATTTTCATGAAACTGAAAAATATAATATTATTGCATATCACCATAGAACACTCAAAAAATAATATTGCTCCAAGGTATCAGTCCAAACAAGTACACGAATTATTAACATAAATATAAACCCCATTTGGCCATCAAAAACATAGCATAAAGCACTTTATATATAAGCTAAGCAGATACCTATGTTTTTTCCTAGAACACCTCAGTCATATGGCCATATCCTGAAATAAAATTACTTAAGAAATCTTTAAAAGCCTGAAAATTTCTGGCTTGAAAGATTTTTTTTTCAAAGCTGCGAATTAGTAGGCCATGTGATCAAAGTCACGCCATGCCATTGATAATGGCCACATATCAATGGTTCCACAAAGGTTGCAATTGTATGTAGATTTCCAATTAGCTAACTCATTTAACCATGAACGTCGCGGTTTCTGGATTCGCGTTAATTTTTTTACGTCATGTGTTTTTCAGTAAAAGATTTTTGAAGTTATTTGCTAGAAATATTATTAAAGCATATTCAGAAAAAAAATGTTTCCCTCGCGTGGAATTGTCATAAGGAAATTTGTAAGTACATTAAAATTCTTTCATTAAAAGCCATTGTCTCGAATATGTGGCCGTATTGCATTCTTGGAAACATGTAATGATTGTGAAAAAAATACAGAAGATCTGCGAAAGCATCCAGTGTGGTGAATATGATTTGAAAATCGTGATAAGACAAATAATATGTGATTTGTGACAAAGGTATTCGCGTCATAAAACGAGTGAAGAAATATTTTCACCATACAGATAAGTAACAGCATTATATTCTGTCAATGGAATATATTTTTTGATAAACCCCTTTAAATTAAAAAAACGAGTTTACCTAATTTTTATTGTTTTAAAAACACGCTTCATCATTAAATTTCTTACACCAAAATAAAATTTATAATAATACTATAAATATTTTAGATTGTTTATCCTTGATTTCTTATTAAACGTTTACTAGACGGTTTATTTTATTTTATGGTAGTTATAATCAAATTAATATGTATGACTCTAATAAGAAATACCTTAAATTTTAGAGATTGAGAATTGGCAATTAAATAATATTTATAAGCACTCAGACATAAGAAAATTTAAGTTTTTCATGAATGTTTTGTTAGTTTCCGATTAATTAGACGTCTCAGAAAGTAATTGTAGGGCAGTTACATATAAATACGTGATTTGGGTAACATATTATTACATAAAATCATGATTAAAAACAAATTGTATGAAATTAAAAATGGTGATGTTTTATTATTATTAAAAACTAAAATTATAATTAAAATTAGTTTTTTTATTTAATAAGTACTAATATACTATAATCAAAGGGTTGGGTTTGGTTTAAATAAATAATTCACTCTACTGTGACAATCTCTTTTCAAGTACACTTTTAAGTATATCTAATGAATATTCCAGGATTGTTTTATAAGTTTCATAATTTAATCAGTTTTTATTTCATGTGAAGAAAAGCCAATGATTTAGAAAAATACAATGTCAATATAATAAATAAGCTTTGTATTATCTAATCTTCCAATTCGAGTATTATTATTGAACCACGTAAGATTGTATAAGAATATTTCATGTTCATAGTTAAAATAACATAATAAGTTACTCATCGCCGATAAATTGTTTCACTATGTTATTATTTTAATAATCATCATTTAAATTTGTATTATATGAAACTAAAGCAAACATATGGTTATCATAATTAATGATGCAGATTACTCTCTTGTGAGCTGCTTAGAGAAATGGTCCGTTTTCTCTTTCAAACCTGATGGAAGCTGCAATCATTTTCCTTTATTTATCAAAATAATCTGATGCTAATTGGAAAGTAACACGCGTTTGAGCAACACTTTGATTTACATTTAATCAATACCAATTAAACGAATATTACAGTGGTTGGAGTCCAATTATATTGATGTATGTTGCCATTCGAGCGAGTGAGGATATTACTAATAAAACAACCGAAATTCCAAAGTTTTGGTCGAAAATTTGACTGAATAAAAGAAAAAATCCCTGAAATTACATTTAAAGTCACTGTTTTTACTGTCGTTTCATAAGGCCTTGAATTAAACTTTGCAAGTAATTGCACCTAATACGATTTTTTATTTAATTAAAAATAAAATAGTTCTTTAACGTGTCTCGTTGATTTTTTTGGATATTTTATTTAATAACAGGTTACTATGACTTTAGGTTGTAAATGTTATGATATTTATTTTTTTGGGGGATTTTTATAATTTAGTAACTTCAGAATTTGCTGTTTCTTTACACAATAAATTTTTTTTGTGCTTTGTTTTAGATCAAAACAAGTGTTCATTTTTAATAACACACTGATACAAATATATCAAATACACCACTTCAAAGTTTTTAAATGATTTTTTATGCTTGATCATACAAGAACTCGGAAGAAAATAATAAAAATAGCACTTGCCACTTTTTTTTTATTTCTTTGCATCACCTGCTTTTTTCTCCTTGATAGCAAGTTATTCTGGAATTTTAGATCATGGCAAGATATCTGACTTGAATTCAAGGACTTACACCAAGTACCAAAAGATGATGTATTTTATTTTTATTCCTCGCTGAATCTCAAAGGGTTAGACTTATTAAAATTTAATTTAATTAAAAATATTTAACATATAGAAAATCAGGCGTTTTCTAATTGAACTTTTTACACATCACTAACTCGTTTAAACTTAGCAACCTGAAAACACAACATTCTGTAAAATTCCTAAGTATTACTGAAAAATGTACGTACACGTAGGTTTAATTTTTATATCAGACGGCCGCTGAAGATTTTCCCGGTAGGCAATTTCTCTAAAACCTGAACCTAGAAATTCCTTTAAATTTAATTAGTTATATGTAGAGATTGCAGTGTAAAGTGAATGTGAAAATATGCGTATTTAAAATGTACCACTTATAAATGCA
This sequence comes from Atopsyche davidsoni, assembly GCA_022113835.1. Classification (NCBI taxonomy): domain Eukaryota; kingdom Metazoa; phylum Arthropoda; class Insecta; order Trichoptera; family Hydrobiosidae; genus Atopsyche; species Atopsyche davidsoni. The sequence goes on from JAILWY010000021.1 coordinate 7,017,873, forward strand.
TCCTTTAACTTTCAGTTGCAGGTTTGCACAATATTTTTTCGATATCTGAGGTCGTAAAGAGTTACTTTCGATGGTAAAGCTGTGAGACTTGTTTGGATGTTTTACCATATTTTTTTTGTTTTTGCAATGAAACCGAAGTTTTATTTATAATTGGACGATATAATTTTTATTATAAGTTTAATTGCAAATCTATTCTATTGCAACATTTTTTTTCGCTGATGATGAATCGATGATAAAAACCGACATGTAAAAAAAATTACATGATGTCTTATCAATGGATTTGAAAGTAATTTTTTCTACAAATATTAAAAATAAAATTCATGATATACTATTAGATAAAAGATTATCACTAATAAAAATAAAATTTCAATGGAATTATGGAAATATGACACTTGGTGATTTAACCAGACGCATTTCATTATCATCATATCAAAATCTGGAGACAGTCTACCTGTTATAAGTGAACACCTGTGGCAAGGAGCAAGATGATTGAAAACCGAATGACCTTCAAAACAAAGTTTGCATATAAATATTTAAACTTGATTTGGTTACAATTTTTTTTTTCTTGAATAAACTTAATTCTGTAATAATCAGCTTGCATAAATGTAAGGTAGTTAGGTTAATTATAAAATGGCAACTGCTCCACTTATTTTATTAATTCAAGTTACCCTTGATTTTTACAGCTATATGGAGCAAATTACACAGCAAATTAATTTAGATTTCAGCAATGAATCTACTTAATATATTTTATTGATTAAATATTTAAAAACGCTATGTATAATTTTTCAAATAAACCATATATAAAAATATTCTTACAAATATGCTATATTATTAATCATATCACTTGTTTTTAAATTTTTTAAATCAAGGGTTATTCTAATATTTTGATTTTCAATTAATTATCATGAGGTGTTGATTTATATACCATATCAAGTGTATTTTATTAAATTGTTATGCATAATTAATCTGATAATAAATACTATATATTAAGACAATATTGCACAGATAATTAATAAATAAATCTAATTGGCCTCAAAATTGCAATCGGTTTTATTTAACATTCCTTAAATATTATCAAGAAATGATTTATTTTAATGCAACTTTTTTATTATATTACGTAAAATTATAAAAGCACAAAAACAAACAAAAAAATTCATATAACAGTGAAGAATGCATTTGTAAGTTTTGAAAGTAATTATTGATTATTATAAAATACAAGCGGTAAAATAGCATTGAATAACATTCGCAATGACTTACCAAATAATTTGCAACGCACATTTATTAGAAATTTAAGCAAAGTTAAATATAATAAAAATTACATTTGATTAAAATACGACAATGAGATTCAAAACATCATTATTTGATGGATTAGAAAATATGCATATGAATTTACATTTAAAATGCACGTGCTTAATTATTAAACAAAACCATGAAAAAAATTATTGAGTAATACGAATATGAGATGAAGTGAGTTTTGTAAAGTAGAAATTTTATTATTGGCACATATCAAAAATTATATTGTGTAAATTTTTAGGGAATTAAAAGTTAAATAATATATTTTTCACAATATAAAAGTAAGAAATCGTATGCGTTGCCAAAACAAATTATCTCTGATCCAATTAAAACAGCAATAATTTAAATTAAATCTATTTGGCATTCACGAGCCAAAGTGAAACCTGAAATACTTAGCTTACATATATTAAAATACTTAAATAATATAAATTATAATGTTAAAAATATATATAAATCTATTTTAAAAAATCGTGTCTATTTTTTATAATTTTTTCTAAATTACCATTAAAAAGGAAATGGAAAATTTTTCACTGCCATGTAAATATAAATTTATAGATATTACTAAAATTTAAGTGAAACTTAATCGTGTTTATTATACAAAAGCATTTATAAGCTTTAACGCAACAATAATCATGTTTACTTTTGCATTGCACATCATGCCAATATTTTTACATGCATAGTTGAAATAAAAAATCAACAAGAGCTCATCAAATATTATTAATAACAGGAACTCGCGATTGATACATTGCAATAAATATTTATTTAATGTATACATAGCAAATATTATAAAAAAACATGTTTTATTTTTCATGTGTATTATATTATTGTATACTGGCACTAGGAAATAAGTATGCACGGAAATCTGACGGAAGCTTTCTCTTGCGACTGCATTTCCTTTAGACTCTTACAAAGTTTAAAAAAATATGTACACAATTAAGTGCCTATAAAGTTGACCTGAAACCTCAGTCGTTCATGGCCGAATAACATATTTGTCAAGTCAATGCATTCATTAATTCTACATTAAACGATATACTAATATCATTTAAAATATACTAAATAGAGCAGTGTTGTTGGAAAGGATGGTAGTCGGCGCCATGCAGGTCTGTATGACTGTCCACGAAGACAAGTTTTGTCCTTTGAGAGTCATGATAAAAAATATACTCATATGTGATATAAAAATCATAATTATACAAAGAAATACTCAATACTCCAATATACCTGCTTCATTTAATAATAAAAGGTTTTTTTTCGATCTCAGTGTCACTGCTTAGTTAGTATTTCATAACGATATCCGTGTGTCCAGGAATAATAGAATATCCCACGTAATGCATAATATTCTAGGAATTTATAGCCACAATATGTCATACATCTATTAATAAATAAATATGTCAAATAATTATCAATTTCTTAAAAGGTTTTAAATTTCACCTGTAACAATATACATACGGATTTTCCAGCATCCGGTTTAAAGCACCGACTGATTGTTGATTTTGTAAGACCATCAGGTAAATTTTAAGGCAATCCTGAACTCGCAAAAAAACAGTGAATATTATTAATAGAATTATTTTAATAATTTTAAACAGCCCTGTAATGTTTGATATTGTTGAAAGCATTTTTTTAAATATTAATCCTGTAAGTATTTATATCATTATTTAATTAATAAAAAGCGTCATCTGTGAAGCGCAAAAAGCAACCTACATATTTTAATACAATAATAGTGTCAGATTGTATTGCTAGATGCCTCTTTTTATATTAATTTATTTATAAAATATAGTTAATACTCTAAAAAAATTTTGGAACCAATTTAATAACATTTTGCTTATAATATTTAAGTATGAAGTAATTATAAAAATCTAAATTGATTGCTGTTGTTTGTAATGGAAATTTTACGAACTGGATTAAATACATTGAAGCTCAAATATTCTAAAAGAATTGTCTTTCAATCATCTTATTATGAGTCAATCGGAGTCAATAAAACCATTGTTATAAAATTAAAATGGAGTTAAAATTATAAATAGGAAAAAACTTAAAGAATATCAACAAAAAAATTAAGAATATGAGTCAAATCGAATCGAAAAACCTAACCTTCCTTTTGGTAAATTGATTATTAACGTATAACGCTTTTTACTTAGTTATTTGATTTATATACAAAAAATCGCTAGTTTTTATTAAACTCAGCACTAATTTTAAAGTATCCAAAAATGTTTGATTTGCTGGAATTGTTTGGTAAAAACATTAATCACGCGATGACGTCAACTTTTGGGGAAATACAATGCTTATTTTTTAGCTGCTAAAATTTTTGAGGTTCTTGAGATCGGAATATCAAAATTTTGTCTTTGGGTACTAAGCCGCACCTATTCGCGAGAATTTTTCATGACGTTTCATCCTCGGGGTTAAAGCCATTTTCGTGACCCGAATTTTCGTTGCAGTAACTGTCCACGACTTCATTGAAATATTCTCTCCCACCAAATTCATTTTTCAGTTCTGGAGGGGTGAAAGATAATTTTCAATAAATTATGGTTGATTTATAAAGAAAAAAGCTTCATGCCATTACTTTAGCTGCTTCTGCTTCTTTGAAACATTTTAAGTCAAACGCATAGTCTCACTATCAGCAGACGGAATATCTGAGGTATCATTATTCTCGGTCGCAACTTCCTTGGCGTCGACCGGAACGATAACCGCAAGTCAACGGAAAGGGTCGCTCATTTTTATAATATTTAATTCTTTGACATTCAAAGAAAACGTCGATTATTAATGGTATAGAGCTGATTGTGGTTTTCGTGTGGTTTTTTCCATCAATCAATCCTGATACGACCAAAGTTTAGGGAGGAAACCGTGCCCACTAATTTCATTGACGTCCTTGTGATATGTATAACGTCATATGTATAAGCTTTATTGTGACTAGGATATCAATAAAAGTATTATATTAATATATGGAAAATATATTAAATGTTTAATGAACAATAAACGTGATGTTTGATCTCAAAGATAATTTATCTACAGTTCCCTTGCCTTCCCCATGCCTTAAAAAATGTAGGCTGCACCTGATCGATCCCGTCATATATGTTTATCGTATTAGCTGACCTATCCATCCTTTTTTTAATCGCATTTTTTTTCAAAAATAACAAACAAGATGTTGTGACTAAGCGAGAACCTAAAATAAAAAAATGTGAATAATCCATTGTGTTTTATTTATCTAACCTTTGATATATTTTTAACGTGGCCCAAATATGGACGAGTTTGTTTAGAATGCTGATTCTCAGTGCTATTGTAAGACATCAACGTTTAGTTTATTTTTTACTGAGATATTATTCATTTGGAAACAAAAATATATTATTTGTCATAAAAAAATACTTAAAGTGCGATTAATTTTGAACAATCATCATCAACCAAAGTAAGTATCGCTAATGCCGGTGTGGTTGAGCCGGTAATTTATTTTTAACATTTTAATCCATGCTTATACTAAGTATACTCCAGATAAATATCATATTTGCGGTCAAACAATACTGATTAACATTATAATAAATACATTATCATATCTCGACAAATAATTTTATGTACAATAAATGAAAAAAAACTATTGATATTCTACAATTTTTTTTTTTCCTTCATGTATACAAGATATATCAAGTGAAAAAATTGAAATACTGGCCATTGTCTATATTACCTACCAAGAAGACCCAAGATATTTTTAAGCATGACCTAATAAATATATAATTTTTTTATTAAAAACAAATCCTGAAAAATAATGGGTGTTTAAAAATAAGTTTTAAATTGACGACTGTCAGTCCAGAGCAAAAGAATGGATTGCAGATAAAAATGCGTTGTTGGTTAAATATATTGAACATTTGAAATAACACCACATGACCTTGAATAACAATAGTAAACAGGTTTTCCATTCTTTGTTTTCCATGCTCCTTGCCCGAATTCAGGTCTGAGTCCTGAAAGAATCGCTTCCTCTTACAATATCGCCGCAAACTGGGTTTTATGTTTGCCCTAAGGACATATCTAAGTTTTACATTTTTTACTACACAAACTCAAAAACGAAAATAAAGAAATCCATGTACTCCGCCACCTAAATATTTATCCATTTACCGAATTGTACACATGACCCTAACAACTATTGCAACTTGCAGAAGTAGATAATAAACTCCACGAATTTCATATCAAAAGATTTATTAAAATTCTAAAAAGATTTTTGATAAACAACGCATACGTATACTAAATGTGGTTGCAAATCCGTAATAATCAGGGTGTGAGAGTACGGAAGAAGTGATAAATCATTATTTTCAAAGATTATTTTTTATAATATTGTTTATCATATGTAAAAGTTGGCCCCTCTGTGGTGACAATAAGTTAAGTACATCTCCAATTACAAAGTGGTCATTGAACAAGTAACAGTCTTACTGCCGAGACAGGTTATATCCATCATTTGGAATGCACGAGCACCGTACAGTGAAGATGAGTAAAGATATGAAGTTAAATATAATTTGGAGTTATTACTTTACTATATTATCTGTATGTATGAACAAATTGACGTAATTATCTTATATGCTTGCATTGATTCTTTAGATGGGTTGATTCTTATGGAGCGTCGAAGCTTGTTGGCCTTATGTCCAAATACGAAGGTCTTTATGGAGCACCTTCAGACCTGCACAAACCCTGCAGAACATGACCAAGGACTCTTAATTACCTTGACAGCGTTTAGAAGACAACAGACAAGAAAGAAAACTGCTATTGAAAAAATCTAATAACTTGGAAATATTGTCACAAGTCGTGCGGTGAACATTATCAATGCATGTTTAAATTCACTCGATGATAAACTTCGTAGTAAACTGCAGATTGATACAATGGAATTCGCTGCGTTTTTAGTCACGCCATCCACCATGAGCTGCAGCCATTGTTACGTCCGTGACGTCATCGATGACGTGCGCTCGTTCGTGGCGTCATGACAGCCGATGACGCGATGGAATCCCGTCTTCCCCGAGTCCCGGCCGGACGAGCCTGTAGGGGCCTGTCGGGTGGGAGCCATTGTCTACAGCAGGGGTGGCCAAAGCGCCGACCGCGTAACTATTCCTAGTGCCCCGCCTGTCTGATATGTTTACACACCTCTGATGTCCCGTCTTTGTGAGATGAAATCATTATTTTTTTTTTATATAAGTATTATCTATGTTTATTTTTATTTTAAACTTGTTTTTGGCTTTAAAAAAATATTACTTAACACATACGATGTCATATTATAGAAAAGATTATAGAAAAGCAGGTCTCCCGAAGTGATCAAAAGTTTGTCAATCCCTGGTAAACTGGCGGAAACTGAATGCATTCAAACTTCAACGTGACCAATGCAGTTGAGTATATCATACTTAAAAATAGCAGTTTTACATGGCAGCTTATTTTAACTTTCTTCTAGTGTAAAATATAAATTTTTACACTCAATACTGAAGAAACTCCAAATTTCATTCAATTAATCCAATTTTTTATTATAACATTATTTTGTTTATTTATATTTTGAGAATAATGTAATGATGTATAAAGACAATAGAATGATATAAGTACTCACAATACATTTAATTACTCGTTAATATTCCAGCAGTCATTGTTATTGTACATTTCATATGGAATACGCAATAATAGAATAAATATTGTAACATACCTTTATTTACTTTAAAATGTTTTTAAAAAAGCAATTAATTGTTGTTAGTGTGATCTGCATAAAGTAAAAAAAAAATACATTAAAATATACACTAGAAGATATAAAAACTTCACGCAAGAACATGATTAAAAATATGCTAATGTGTTCATAAGAAAACAAAAAACTATTTGATAGTGTAGAAGGTTGTTGGATAATAGCAAATCGAAATGCCGAAATTTCCAAATAACAAAACCTATCCTGATAACCTATGAATTTCCTAAATATGTATTTTTACTGCATTTTTTTATCACGGTCTGATAACGTCCTGAACTAGCGATAGCAAATATTTAAAACACAAGACTGAAAGTGCAATTTAATTATAGAAATAAATTATTTATCGCCGAAAGTCAAGAATGTGTGGTAAACCATTCAAGCTTCCGACCATAGGGGGAAAACCGATTGATACTAAAAATATAAAGAAACCATAGGAAGCTTTGACTCAGATAGAATTTTCTACCAGTTAAGTTTTCTGACATATTGATATTAAAAGGGCGTCTCTGATTTTTGGGTTTTCCCGAAGCATATTTTTTCATTGGAATTTGCTGTCTAGATGTCTTCCTGTTTGTTGCGAAGAAGGAAACCCTGTGACACTTTGTGCATCCTTGATAAAAAACCAATGGCATGCAATAACATGTTCAAGTACAATACCGAATTAATATTACTATCGATGCATGCATCGGTGGAGTCATCCAAGCTTACAAAACTTAAAAACGAAGAATCTTTAACCAGGATATTTTGTAAGAGATAAATAAAAAGCTGTGTTAGCATTAAAAAGCAATCGCAACTGTTACTGGGTTGATACGTTTCTAAAATTTGTCTTAAATACAAAAAATATATAACAGAGAGTTATTTGCTTCTTTTTTTTTTTCATTTTTGCCCCTTGAAATTATTATGTTGGATTCAGGGATTATAAAGATGGAAACCGTCTTAATCACTTAACAATACTGCGGTTTTTGTATGGATGTAAAACAAATATGAACATAAACATTTAAAAAGTTTAGATTAAGTGGTGAAATAATTGAGTAACATACTATAAATATAAATTAAAAGTCATAAGAAAGAAGTAACACATATACATTTTTTTCAAATCATATCAAAAAAATATAGGTATATATAGTTTTAAAAATTTGGTATAATATTAAAAAGGGTGTAGCTTTCTAGATCTCTAGAGAAGTACCTCTTTTTTTATCCTAGTAATTCAAAGTATTTAAAATAGTTTTTTTTTTGATAATTATTATAATTGAATCAAATTGTTTATAAGACTAAAAATCTAATGTCGTTAAGTTTGAAAAACTTAAAACGTGTAATGATAATTTTTATTAAAGATAATAAAGATTTCCCGAGTTATTTTCTGAGTAATACGGAAATTCAAAGCGATGTTTATAAAGGAAGAAATCGATAATTGTATTGGGTAGTCCGTAAGAATGAGTAAAGGTTTGGTCTGGTAATCAACACACGATTTTTCACACAGATGAACGATTATATAACAAAGTGGATACACGGGTGCACAGTGGATAGCCTTGTAAAACATAGATGCGGATTGAGTTACAGAATCATCGAGACTTATCTACTATTATACAGAAAAAAATAAAACTTATCATTTCAATTGCTTATTTATTAAAAACACGTTTTTTTAGAATTTATTTGAGAAATAAGATGTACATTCATTAAATCAATTATTTGTACATCTGTTGCGAATATTTATTTACAAGGATAAAATAAACGTTAATATGGCCATATACAATTTTATTTGTATTCAGGTTGATTAATTTTTTTTTTCACAAATATTTTTAACCCTCGAAACATACTATTCACAGAATTTTTTTAGAATCGTTTTATGAGCGAATAGATTATTATGATATTGTCTTTATTTTGAGATTAGGAACTTAGATAATCAGAAAATAGAATTGGACTGTCCATACTATTACTACTACTTTAAAAATGTAGGAGGCCGCAATCAAAGAACCTAAAATCTCAAATAAATTCTACTAGGTATAAATTTTAGGTATTCTTATTAATGCTTCGTTTTATATTTAAGGGTTGTAACTAGGGACTAACAAACATGTGATTAGAAGCAAAATGGTAAATTGCGGCTATGGCCAAGTTTTTGCTTCCTGAAAAATTTTGTAGATATAATCATACTTAATGTTTTAGAAAATAATCAATTAATTTATATTATATTGTCTATTGAAGGAAATTTATTTAATCAGTTAGCAAACCACAAGGCGATCAATTGATGTTCAAAATATTGTTCTGTAAATAGTTTCATCGTGTAATATTAATAATTATGGAAATTCGTGTTTATTTTGCTATGCAAATCGATAAAATATGTAGTAATTATGCTGTTTTTACATAAAAGCATGCAAACGAGTATTTATAGTTAATAATCTGAGTTAATGTAACAGGTTGTCGTATAATTATAACTAATCTTGACACAGCTGGCGATCTTAACCCACCAACCACCAGTTGTCTACTCACCAACTGAAATACGCTGAAAACACCATTGTTTAGTAAAAAAAATAATATACTGAGAAATCTGTGATATATATGTTAAAAAATATATTACGCGTTAAATCGATTATTAAGTACACGTATTTATTTTTAATTTATTAGTGTTGAAAATACGTTATTAATAAATGATCTCTAAATTAATTATTTCAAGCCTTGATTACACAAATACTTGTCATATCATGTAGTCAGATTTCATGGATCAATCACACTAATATTTTTTTGGAAATATTGATTGGCTTTTAATGTAATCTATCTTCCTGAGGGTGTGACAGGCTTTTGTTGTACAGTCAACCAAATAGACGGTACAGTCGCTGGTGGTTAGATAGACAATTATGTGATTGAATAGAGGAGCTATCTTTCATTACAATAATAGTCACCGTGATTGGGATTGCATAATATACTAAGTGATAGGTTTCAGTCACTTTTTAATAGAATATATGCAAAATAAGCCAATAAACCTTTAAGAAATGTGAAATAATCAAATGAATATGAGATTAAGAAAGTAATAATTCGATCATTAAAAACCATTCTTAGGCTGTCCACTTTTTGGTCATTCAAGAAGATATTATTTATTATCCACGGGTTAGATAAGATATCAACGTAAGGCAAATCACCAACGAGGGTTCATTTGTATTTACTGGTAACTTAACATTAATAGAAAAAGAAAACAAGTTTGTCTAAGAACTGGGCACTTATAAGTATTATGAATCTCCACTATATAATTAACGACATAAATATAAAATTTTTTTTTTTTTAATAAAACATTACTCGCGAATTTTTAAGCCGTTTTGTGATTAATTTTTGGTTATTTTTAAGTTAGTTAAGCACATCTATTAAACTTCTTTTTATCATTTTTGGTCATCGAAAAAATTCGTTTTTTATCTTCTAAAAATATAAGATTTTTTGTGAAAATATTATATATGGATTTTAAAAAACAACTATAAATAAGTTAACAATTTTTTTAACGTATTTAAATTTTAGATGCTAGTTTCGTAGAAATAATCAATTTATATATATCCTCTATAAACCAATGTAGTGTTTCACTGAATCAATTTAAAGATTTTGAGTTCGGTAATTATTTTTTTATTTATAAAACAAGCGACTTTAATTAGCTTTTTATTTAAAACATAAACTCGACATTAAAATCGCGTGCCTCAACGAGATTCGCCATCATCTAATTATAGCTCCAAAAAAAAAGTTTTTATCGTCCAGTTCCGTGAAGTTGATCAATTGCCGGTTAAAAATAACTTTTTAAGTAGTTTAAGTTCTTATGATAACAACCATTGCCAAAGCCTGCGAACTAATGTTTATATTATTGATCAAGCTATACAGTAAGTCCTTACATCTTCAATAAATTTGGGACTTTTTTAAAAATCAATTCATCGTAAAATCGTATTGTCATCATCAAAGTTTGTTACATAACATGTACCTAGTAGATGAGTTAAGCTATCAATTTTTATATCTGTCCTACATAATACATACTATCATTTATATTTTGTTTGATATCCAGTGAACAAAGCGCAATATAAAGCCATATTACCCTTTCCATAGTTTGTTGAGTAACCTGTACATTAGGAATGTGTTTAACAACAGTATTTATATCTGTGCTTCATTATATATCCTACCTTTTTTTTTCGTTTAGAATATATTGTGAGCTGAAAAAATGATATAGTCATGTTACTTGTTAGTCTTCAAAGGGTAAGAGCAGGGAATTATGAAAGAATTCGTGCAAGGGTTCGGAGAGCCGAGGGTTGACTTGAACGTTAAGCATAAAATTTAAACAATACATTAGGGACTTCGTAGAAAGTTAAAATAATAAATATTTATTTATTTTAAAAAAAATATGGGAAGGGCCATATTCGATATTCGCCAAGGTCAATTGAATCATAGCTAGAGCTCTGGGTAGGATTTCTTATGGTTGACCCCATAGAACACTGTGTGGTGGGTATTCGCCGTTTACTGGGCGAGTCTGGAATGTGGAAACCATGGGAACTTGAAGTCTCAAACATCGAGTCCCAGGCGAGTACCAAGCGGTAGCCTCGAACCGACCAGAGCAACCGAGGCACATGAGTAATGCCTATGCTGTATACAAACATGTTTTCATGTGAGAAAACTCGAGGAACAATTAACCCTGAAGAGTTTCCGAGCAATGATAGAAATCTAATTAAATTTAAATTAAAAAAAACTTTAATTTATTGACAAAGATTATTTTTAAACATATTTTTTCTGATATTTTCAATTACATCATCATATGGCATATTTCTGCATAAAAGTATATTTTTAGGCTTTGAATTATTTTTTGAAGGTGTGTAAGGTAATTTTTAATTTTTTTTAAAAATATTACACTAAAAATATTCTAAAGTTTAAGAGTCGCAGTAGTCTTTCATAGACTATTAAAATGTTTATTAAATAAAAATTATTCACTGGGTGAAATTTCAGCAAACATCTTGAATATCATAAAATCATGATAATATACCACAGCGAGAATTCTAATTATTATAAAGATTACAAAAAAAGAGGATTTTCCTCGTGGTTTCTTGTATACACCGATTAATTAAAAAACACACTGGATACGCATTAATCCTGTAAGCGTAAAAAAATCGGATGTAATTAAATATTAAATAATAACCAACGTTATCGTACACTTTGAATTTTACTATTAAAAAAAAACTAGGTTGGAAATCCCACTTTTGATATTTATTAACTACATCCATTGGTTGCTCGTGAATAATGACCCTGCCACAACGTGGTTACTTAAGAATATTCGCAGTTTAATTAAATCTAAAAATAGCCCGGCTAATAAACTGTAAACTATTCGCAGACATAAAACCTGGTGGATTATTTATAGATTAGGCGTGTGACGCTCTGGTGTATTCAAACCAGAAGAGGTATAGCAACGAGGACCAGACGGTCTGCCAAATTTATTACTCAATCTTGATTTAATCAAACGAAGGCGAGGTTTTTTCATCGGGTGGGTTAAACCACTGAGATAATTATACACCACGCGATAACTAATTAGCTCTATTTTTAACATGTCTATTTTTATACCGGTATATAAACATGAAATAAAAAATATATATATCAACAATATAGCATATAGTCTGAATTTTCGTAAGACTATTTTTTTATCATTAGTGAAACGACTTTTTTAAAATAATTTAGTCAGAATGGTGAAACTTGTGAAAAGAGAGAGTTCGGCAGTGTTCTTTTGCGTTTTGTTGTTTATTTAGTGATCCTCAGAAAAATGTTTATTTTTTAAAATATTAACAGTGTCTATTGGGTAAAAAAAGATTTTTGCGACGGTCAAGTCTAAAGACCCAAATTTAAACCTACATTGTATTTGATATTCAATCTCCATCCATAAATATCCTGAACGATGTAATATATATAATAGATGATGACATCACAACCACCTCTCATTTTCTAAAGTACAATGTGATGCTTTGTTGAAATTAAAACCTTATTTGTTACCATAAACTCATTTAAGTAACCTAGTTACCTTGCATTATATAATTTGAACTGACCGCAAGTATTAATGATTTGGTCATTTACTTTTGGAAAATCCTACTTATGCTAAGAAAGTGGGCACCTAACAAGCCTGTTCCATATTACCTATAGTAATGAAAATAATTATTTTTAGCCACATGCATTACTTTTTTTTTTTGATGATGCTATGTTACTAGTAATTAAGATTATTTTAAACTGTTGATCTTTAGAGTTAAAAATGCTCTATACACTAAACACTATGAGATGACTTGATAGGTAGTAAAATAGTAAATTTAATATTTGTATTATCAAATATATAAATATATTTAAAAAATATAATGCAGAGGTTTCGTTTTGAAAAATTATCGTAATAGTAGTGTTATATAATTGGATAAAATTATATTAATTTAATTTTTTTATAAAATGACAGCAATGTCAATATGACATATCTTATATTCAATATTGAGTATTTGGTATTACCTACCATAAAAAAAAAACTGTTTAATATAAACTATAGCAAGATGTGTTGAGAAAAGAAATTACTTAAAAATATTTGGAATTGCAACAAACCTATCCCATTGAAATTATTATAACTCGTGTTTTTATTTGTAAATTTTTTTGCGTGGATTTGTTTGAATCAAAATTAATAAATATTTCAAGTTTCAAAAAGCCTCTTTTATGAGTCTCGGCACGTTTTTTCTTCATCCGTCCAGCACATGTACAGCAAACGGTTGGTTTAATTGATCGCTGGAAGTCCAAAGGAAGGTACTTCTACTCGCGTGTCATCACTCCAGCTCGTCAGGCAGACAAGGGTTTTCCCCTGAGATGAATGACCGTCAAGGTCTCCGATATTATTATTTAAACATAAATAAAAATACTACGCGTTTGAAGCCTCCGTAAATGAAAAGGTTCAAGTAAAATTAAAGAGAGATAACTACTTATTCAAGCTTGATAATCTTTTTATTACAATTTGATTATTTGATGTAAAAATTCCCATAACTGATAACATGATAGATAATTACTCATAAGAAAAGAAACGAGTAAAGTACATTGCAATATAATTTATTTAATAAAATGTTAATTTAAATATCGCTATCTCGTGATGAATCATTTATAAAATGATTCTAGAAAAAAGGGAACCTATCAACATTAGAATAGTATGTATTTAGAAAAACCGAGAGCTCATTGATCTCTGCCGGCAAATATCGAGAGAACATTCACATCCTTCTTATTAGATATCTAATATTTATCAGTAGGTAATAATATTGTAACTAATAAGGGCACATCAAACCTCGGATGAGGGTAGGGCCTAGCTCGTAGGGGGCGTGGGAGGCTCTACGCGTAGGGTCGTAGCTTATTTTACCGTGTATATGTGATTTTAGCTCATGGGGATACTTTGAATCATGATTCGACTTGGAATAAAATTTTATTTACCCTGACACTGTGTATCTTCATCAAGTACCTCTCCTCAGAGGAGGTTGGCGACCATTTTACTCATGCTGAGGTAGTGTTCGTAGTATTCTAAGGGGTAAATAGTGTAATGTCTCCGAGTCCTTTTACACCAATTAAATATATAAAAATATATATATATACAGGGTGCGCCGTATTTTATGTCGGTATGTGAAAAATAAATAACTTTTAAAAAAGCAACCAATTTCTATATATGAGGTATTTTTTTTATTTAATTTGGCCTTTTACAATTTATTTTAATTAGTTTTTAATACAACATCAATCAAGTGGTCGCTTTTATCGCCCAAAGAAAAATGTGGCATTTTTGGAAGCAAATTTTGATGACCGACTAGGCCCATTTCACACTCTCTGGCGCTGTTAACAAACAACATTGAATAAGAACAAAATATATATGCAATTGGACCGCACGAATTGATTTTAACAAATTTTATATCAATAAACTGTAACTGTCAATAGTTTGTTGACTTATTTTTATATTATAATGATGTATTTTGCCTTCACTTTGAGTTTATTAAATTTTTTGCATTACTAGTTTCGACCAAATAGACTAGGTCATCATTAGATGCATAACTAAACTCAGTCGAAACTTGTAATGTAAAAAACAAAAAAAAATAATAAGGTACTTTTATCATTATAATAATGGATCTTCACCAATCAAATGCCTCGTCCCTCAACAAGACTTATTTTTACACAGGGAAGATGTTTCTTCCTTCAAACCGCGTGTGTCATAAGATTTCACGTGGCGATACAACCGTCAAAGTAGTGGGCGGGGGAAATGCAAGCGGTCAATACAATTGCACTACTTGTACGAACAAGGCAGATACAATTGACAGCACAATAGTTTCGCCGAGATCTGAAACGACCGGCCTCCCTCCCCGCCGGCCGACATATAAGTGATTGTTTAGTAAACACGGCTGTCAGTCGCCCCGAGCAGTCAGAGCCAGTCAGACAGTCGCGAAGTCGTTTCAGTGCACCTGCGAGTGGCAATCGCACAGGACAGTGGCAACTGAAAGCATCCCGATTGCAGTTTTGGGCGTTTCGAAAGTGTTTCAAAGAGCGTCAAAATGCATGTGATTGTGCTGAGTGTTGTCGTGCTGGTACGTACCGTTTTTCGCACTTTTGATATTTTTAAAACTCGTTTCGACGTTGGTTATATACATATATATGGGTGATTTTAAAATGGCTGTGACCTTCCGCGGTAGTGCTTATAATTGCTCACCTGATTGTTAATTTGCGGAGCCGATGTGGTACATCTGACGGACCGAAATCGCGTTGACAGGTGAACACCGCGCCGGCTCGGCTAACGGCAAATTGTCTATGTCTGTTGATTCGATTGCTAAATCGGGTATTTCTGATAATCGCTGATGATGATGACATGGATGTTGTGAATCTATAATAATGTTGTCATTTATAATTGTATTTGTGTCCACCTGACAGCGATCGACCATAACGAGTGCGCATTTACGTCAATAATAACTTCAGCTATTTCGTCGATTAAAAATTAGTTATTCTACCGTTAATATGGTTTATTTCAAATTATAGTCTAATATGAGAGCAAAGTATGACTGAAGATGTATAATTATGCATTTAGTCATTTGCATAATCGTGGAATTGTTCAATACAAATAAATGATTATTAATCAAAGAAATATTTATGTTAGTGTATTTTTATTGTTATTTATATTGAAGGAATTACATCACTACGATTGAACACATCCATCTATCCTGGCATTTATGAAACAATATAATATGACTACTTATGCGTTTTGAATTGCTGTAATGTGTTGTTAAATAATTAAGTACATATTGTCATGAGTGTTTTAACTATCAAACACAGCCTATATTATTATTCTAAGGTTGTTTTAATAAAATTATACGATGATTTTTGTGATGAAAAATTTCATTTGTATAAAGTTCACATTTAACTCCAGTACCTTCGTTATAGAATTAAACGAAAAAAACAATGACAAGTATGTTTCGTATTTTAATGAACGTTTAATAATCTTTGTATAGCAAATATTTATGTTATATATTATATCTTGGTCAAGTGAGTACTCGTATTACATTAAAGTAGTTTAAAAAAATGTCTTAGTAGGTAAACACTTATTTATTTACACGTCAAATGGTATTTCGGTGATTCACACTATTAAATGTAGACATAAGATTATTTTATAAACACAACTTCCAAGGTGTTCCAGTGCAGCGACACCTTTCCCACTAGGAAGTAGGAATCTAGTACGTGAATCTAGAATATGAACATGCCCAAAGATCCACAATATTATAACGCAACCTTTTATAATCTTAATTTATTTTATTTATATATAAAACCACCTTTGGACCAAAAAAATTGTCATAGAACTAAGTGTGAGAAAAATTACAACAACAACCAATTTAGAGTGGTATGTGCTCCATGCAACCAATTAAGCATTGCTTGCACTTAAATGCTAATTAAATAATGAGAAAAATACTAGTCTTTAGGGTAAACAGTGTTTTCTTTAAACTAAATAACAGACGTATACAATAAACGTTGCTGTTATATTTTAAAAGATTTTTCTGCACAAAGAAATTTACGAAATCTTCATTGATTTAATCAATCACATATTCATTTAATATAACCATATATATATATTATTTTGCACTATGAAAGACGCTGTTTTATTAATCTTTTTAACAGTCTGGTTTCTTGTCCATATAAAACAGGTCCGATGACTGGCATTCCAAAGATGGAAGCCAACTTGCATCCTAGCAGATGCATTTAGTATGTGCAATTTACAGCATCCGGGAAGAGTTTCTATGTCAGAGTGCACGAACGAATTACATAACACTGCTAGCGATTCGTGTTAATTGAACAATTTCTTTAATTATTAAAGCAATAACTAGGCTTAATGAGTATATTTTAGTAGAACTTATATTAATTGAATTTTAGATTGATTTCTTAATATACCATTTTTTAAATATATTTTACAGATGAACGATCCCCGTCTTTAAAAGAATATATCAAAATAACAAAACAACAAATATAAAAGTATTTATATTCAGCCTATTATTACACTATACAAGCATAGTTATATGACTACTTTATAGGTCTAAAAATGATTTAATAAATTTAAATTATATGAGGATATATAAAAAAGTTTGTGTAAGGACCAAAAGAGTGTGCTGAATCTGTCAGTATTTAATATATAAGAAGGCTTTATGTTAAAAACCGTTTTTAAAGTCACGGTAGCAACAAGTCCAAACAACTGGACCATTTTTTTGTTATGTAAAATATTAAATGTTAATATTATTATATTGCGATTTTAACTCTTATGTTACTACAAGAAAATAAGTCTTAGCGTAATTTCGTCAAATATTATTTGTACTCATTGCTTTTTATACCTAAAGTTGAAATCAACTGCTCAAGCGTTTTAAAAGTGACAACTTTTTATTTCACAATACAACACGTAGCATTGTTAGTTCAATTAATAAAAAAAACGTTATTGAAAAAATTACAACTCCAATACATTTAAATTGGATAATGATATATTCTTATTTTTAATAAATTTAGTGATATTTTTTAAGCCATGTCTTTAGTGACACCGCAGATAACGGGACAGTGGAAAAGGCTGTGTCTATTATTTATATTATGTTTGTTAAGGAATTACTATAAGGAAGGAATATTATATTAAAACGTAATAAATAAGAGCCGCTTCTCGAGAAGAGGATTTTAATATCCATTTTGGAGTCGGAGATAACGTTGCTGGGTGTATTTTATAAGCCATAAGAATGAGTCATGGTGCGGTCTTGTGGGCCAGCAAGCAGATTGCACTAACCACGAATAAAAATGTGTAAAACATGAAAATTACTCGTGAAATATTCTTCAAAATATTTAAAATATATATTTGATTGTCTAGCTTAAGTTGGGATGTTATAAATACAATGTGTACACTACACCCTTCACTTGAAAAAATACGAAATTTACAGTAAACATATTCGTAAAACACGATGGTTTCATTACATTCCCGTCGAATTTTTAATATCAGTTTGTGTATTTATGAACGCTGTGTATATAAGTTATGTAAACATTATTAAATAACTTACTAAAATAATGCATATCCGAAAATAATTATCTATTTTTAAAAAAAATAACCAATCCAAGGATAATTGTAGTATTTTTTATAGAAAAAATTTACAACAGGAAAAACTATTTTTACAGTATTTTTTTATACTTATACTTAATATATACATAGAAATATACTATTAAAGGCAAAAATATGAGTCACTAATAAGGCTACCTCTTTAAACTAGAGAACTTATTATTCCACTTAAAAATATATTATTTAAATGCCTCACAGATAATAATAATGGCACATGCCCATAAGTTACAGATTTAAAAACATAATAAATATTCATAATTTAAAATATATATATATATATGCACATAAAATTATATATTTTTAATTTCACGTGATTGATAAAAACGTGTATTTGGTAAGACTCGTAGAAAAAATAGTGACATTATGTACATATTTAATATTATTACTTAAAACCGGTTTCAAAGACAGTTAAAATTTATAAATAGTCAGTGCTTAAAATACGGAGTCGTTTTGTATTTTATATTAAATGCTTAGATTATTCCTTGAACGGCATCCTTGACATCAGTATAATGTTACTAACATGCTTTTTAAATATACGCGTCTAATATTTAGCTTTCGCATTTCATGTCAATACAATGTATTAATTTAATCTTGCCATAGAATTTATGGGGGTGATTATATTTTTATTTCTACGTAAATTATCACCATGAATGATTTATTACGTGTTATTTTGCGTATAGCGAATAAAGCTGCATTATCTGATTTTTTAATAGTTAGCATGTAATAATTTCAGGAAACCAAAATATTATGACAACATAAGGATATTTAAAATATATATTAATCCATTTTTCTACTATCTCTAAAATACTTGCATCGCTATAAATATGTTATAAATACATGTGTTTTGATATTCATTACTTTTTAAAATGTTTAAAGGGGAATACAAAAAAAATATTACAGAATAAACACTAATTACTTTAAGTTATTTTTTGTAAACTCAAATTAAACAGGTTACTCTGCATACTTGCACGAGGTACATTCACCTTTATCACTAATTCCAAGAAATATATTTAGTAATCTGTTTAAGTTTCATAACATCGAATTTAAATATGAACTCACATCCTTGATCCGCTCTCAATTCGACTTTTCACCAATTCGTTATGTAAAACTTGAACTTCCAATTTAAACGGACATACATTAATAATATTTTTATATACAATTTGGCAGACTTCTTCTTGCAGAACTCTATAAGAAATTATTAACAAAAAAGTGTTAATTTATATTTCTACATATTTATATTCAAAGCTACTGGTTTCGACAGTTGTCTAGGCGAGCAAAATGAACCAACTTACATCAAATTGCCAAAAAATACCGGTTGCTTTTTAATAATCACGAGTATTTTATTATTTAATAAACGTTATTTTTATTTGCTATTTAAGTGTAAGTTATTACATGTTCTTTGTATTAGCATCTTGCGATGAGCTTATTATCTATGCATGCAGTTATATGGACTGAGTTAAAAATATGCTTGAAGTTGATATCGTATGATTCGTCTTGCAACGCATTACCATAACACAACTGTACAGTGCTTTGATAAAGGACTTATCAAACTTATATGAGACACAGTCAGGATAACTTTCTACAGTGAAATATCTCAGTTGCATCATCAGTTGACACGATCTAAAATTTAAGGTATCAATATTTGAATTCGAAAGTGCTGTTATTTTATCACCTACTTATCTGTTCCCGGACAACTTGCACAATGGTCTGTCTGGAGCCTCGTTATTGGCATAGTTACAGACGAAGTGTGTCACCGAAGGAGCAAGACCTGTCGCCAGGCACGTGCCGCCTTTCCGGTCTGATGAAATAATCCTTTCAGCTGATAAAAAAGCGATTTTCGACCGGAAGCCTTTTTGGTAATGTCTCACCGAAAAAATTAAAAATAGATCCTGGAATTTGGACACTAATCTATAGCTACTTATTATCACGATTTTTTGCATTTTTTTTTATTGCACGCCTGATTTTTTATTTATTTAAATAATGGTTTATCTATTACACAACTAAGCCAGTAATTATATTGGTTTAAATGTATAAATCTATGAAGACAAATAAGCGGGTTATTAGGTGGTTCATGGAATATTGTGTAGTTATTAAAAATATTGAGAAACACCTTAAAATAATAAAAACTTAATCACAATTATAGTTTTTTAGATTGATCCAGTGATTTTATTGATTTCATGGCATGTTTGAATAATGTTTGAGTGTGAATAATTGTAGAATTCGGAAAAGATTATGTAATAATAACCAATTTATATCTTGAAATAGTGTTGATTAATTTACACACAACATTAATACGTACTGATCATTTGATTGATTTATTTCATAAAATAATTTATATTTCTTATTATAAATCAAATTGATTTATTTTCGAACAATATTTAGCAAGTTGTATTGAAACCAGCCGAATGTAATTTATCATAATAGAGCTTGCTCGTTGAACGTAATAGAATTCTGATAAAATGTCAGTCGCAATATTGTAGATTCAAAGATAGATATACAGTGACAAGCAAATACCTGGAGGCAGAATATTAATATAAAATTCGCACTAAAATTACTGGTCATGATAATATTGGAAGCAGACAGTTTCTTTATGTTCTCTGAAATCAGTCTGCCTAGCGACTAAGCAGGTAAGGAGAAAGGACTTTATTTTAAGAATTAAATAAATCTAAAGCACTACGTTCAATGTTTCATAGTAGTTCTACTGGCAGAGGTTTTTTTTTATAAGATGGAAACAGTTTTGTAAATGGGTTGCCAGCGCCTGATCCTCAGGTGGTAAGCAAAAGTTAAAACGGGGTCGCAACAGAAAAATATATTCAATATAGAAAAAAAAAGGGAATTATTTTACTGTGCTATTATTTTTCATCTATCCATTTTGACTAATAGATGGCCGAACTGTTTCTTTTTAATAAATTTATTTCACAAGTAATAAAGTACGATTACGTGGCGCCAATCTGGTTTTTTATATGTTTTTACAAATTTAGGGAGTATATGCATTTCACTATGTTTTAGAATCCCATTAAATATCCCAAAATCATCCGAAAGCTCAACATCGTATTAAATTGTATTTTGTACTTTATTTTTTTTTAATTTAACTGAACTGTAGTTTTTTGGGCATCACGTTTCTGGTTGGCATGACGTAGTTATTTTGGTTTATTGGTGTCCATCATAATGTCGGCACAAAGGGAGATATCTAGAAGGTCGTCCAGCACTCGGCCACATCTACCGGAAGATCCTCTATTACTTAGGCACACATCTCTAAAAATAAGCCATAACCTCACAGCGATGTTGCCCGTCCTTGGGATGTGATCATCATTACACAAATTGCGTCAAAGAAGTGACCCAGTCTGTGCGTATATGCTGTGTTATTTGATGAGCAAGTCACTCGCAACGTCGATATACATACAATTACCTGCAGCGAAACAAGCGAGGTATCAATTATACCTGCTTGTTAGAAACAGTCTAGTACCTAGCCAACCGTAATATTGAATTCGGTAAATTGAATAATGAAGGTAATGCATTTAAAGCAAAAACAGGTACGCGGTTTTATTGTCAACCGTAGTCTACTTTGTTACCGAGTTGTGTGTATATTTACATATAAGAATATCACAACACAGAATATATCCCATTACAAAGGTTTGCAGAAAAATTAAAATGCAATTGAAACGCTTTTATGCGTAAATATTTCAATATTGTTATTTATTCATGTTTACCACTAAAACTTTGAGGGACGCACTTAAATTAATATCTCTATCTTTCTCAAAAACAATTTGCCGAATAGTTTCACAAGAAGGCGTAATTAGAGGCCGGCCCACCTTCCTAATACCTTTTTGATGAGTTCGTACGCATTAGCGAGACGACAAGTGCCAGGGCTGTTCCTATTTTTGGTTTAACTATTATAAGTTTTATTTGTTTTCGGGAAAGGTTCATAACTCAGTACCGAGAGCAAAACCTTCTTCGCTGCATTTCTTGTAAAGATGAATTCCTTAAAATGTATATTGCAAATACTGACATCAGACTACGGACGCGTATCTTAAATTTACTACAAATATAATATCAGAAAAAATATAAGAAGTTCCTGTAAATGAGGTAAAAAATATTAATTGAACTCGTAATTTTTTTTTTTGAATGATGCAAACTCAATACACATTATATTATGTTTGCTTAATCACATGTGGGAATCAGAGTTAGCGATCAAGTCTAAAACTCTAATAAAATTAAATACCGTTATGAAGAGAACTTATATATATTTTTTAACAAAGACAGAAAAGTTCTACTATCTTCATAATGATTTCCAAGGCGTCTATCAGTTCTTTTAGTAAATGCTCTAATGGATAGAAGATATTTATGCATAATTCCCCGAAAAGTCTAATGGATGTTGGGTGCGAGTTTTAAAAGAACTATTTTTTCCGAGAATAACGCTACTGAGAATTACTTCATTACCTGCATATTTTTTCAGATGTTAATAATTTACTAAAAATCTATAGGCGTGTGCACCAAAAAAACACTCTATAACAGTTTTTGGTTGGGTTATTGAATCAGTAATGACTGAGAATATCGACATACGACCATGCATCTCTCAATTGCTGCAAATATGATATTACTTTTAGGATTTTCATAAAAGGAAATGTATACGAAATATATTGTATTTTTATGAATTCAATATCTTATTAACATTATGGCAAACGCGGGGTGCTAGTAAATAATATAATCAAGAAACGTTGATTTATTGCTATTATCACAATATAGTTTTGATTTATGTCATTGTTGCCTTCACTGAACTTTGTCTTCAGCTATAGATTAGAAGTTACATAAAAATAATGGATGCTTTATTATATCCACAAAGAGTGATATCTCAAATTGAGATTAGTCATTTTACTATACTTGTGCTAAGTATCTACTAAGCACAGTTTCTAGTTGTCGTGTATCAACCAAACTTTCTTTGAAACAAACAAATATATTGTGATGTATGTTTGTTGGTAAGATAGATAAAAATAGTAGTACAATTATAGCTAAAAGTGTACTAAACATAATATGGTTATCATAAGCTATCTAGGATAACAGCTGAAATAAATCAGATTACATTAAATTAGGTTCTACATTTCAGTCCAAATATAATATGTAATGGCGGTTTCTGATATTTCCACGTTTATAAGATTTTTGATACTTTCGTTCATTTGTGTGATGGTATTAAAAAAAATTTGCTTTCTCGGGTAATCACGGAATATGTTTATATCACTTGAAATTATTTCCATTTATGGTATGATTTATTGTATGTAAGTGCTTTCGATATCATCTCTAAACTACGCACAAATTATTATATGAAACGTAAGTGCGGTTAGGTCGTTGCGGTTTATAATAATAGTCTTGCATAGAGATAATGAAATGATAGGCAAATGAATACGATTGCTATGCAGTTACCAATTGGGTCGGACTGTTTTTATTGTTCAAAGGTTATCAATACTGCAATTGCAATACAAGAGAGACACGCGTTGTTTAATCCGGTCCAGATTTTGAAAAGAAAATAGCACAACTGAAGTGATAATGATAGCATGTGTCCTTTTAGCAAATTGTCAAAAATAAATGTAAATTATATGCGATGCCCATTCCAGATGAGCCAATTGGCTCATCTATTTTTTTTGTTATCAACTAGTCGATTTTAAATTATTTTGATTGCTGTTATTGTTATTTCACACCGGAAACCATCTCACGTCCATTAACATAAACCTGCAGGCCTGCACCTACTTAACCTGTGCTGTTTATTATTTCGGTCACGTTTTTAATGTTTGTTCTCTTTTCCATTTAATGCACAGAGCTCACTAAAGCTGTCAAGTAAAAGCAAATAATCATACTTGGCTGATTTTTACGACGAGCCTTGAGTAATTTCGAAGAATTGTTATTCTCCGAGTTTTTATGTTTACAACCCACCCATATAATTAAAAAATATTTCCTTTTTTAATAAATACCAGCACGTGTGAATATATAATTACAAATAATAATAAAAATACGACGTAGTGCATTACTATATTTTTCATCCGAGTGTCTTTTCTCTAAAGCAAATGAATCATGATTTGTATAATAAAAAATAAAAGTATCATTTCTTAGAAATCGAGGAGCAAGCGTATATTAAAATATTTCAACATAAAGGCAATGAAATTAATAAGGCTAATAATAACTATATTTATAACTTAGACATTTGGTGAATATGTAATTTTGACGAATTATTAAGTGAAATAAGGAAACAATTAATATTAAAAATAAAAGTGATTTGATGCAACTCAATTATCCTTAAGGAGTAATACTTTTTTTTTTAATATTTCGAAAAGTATGAGATTTAACAATTATTTGGGATTAAATAATCCTATAACATGAATAAATTATATATATGAATTATTAGGCCTTTTAGAAAATTTCTTAAACCTGATGTGCTTCAACTTAAAATGTTGATTAGAATTATATTGATAAAAACCATTAAATTCAACTTTACAAATTAACAGAGTATAAACTTAAAATAAAAATAATATTTTCAGGCTGTGGTGCACGCAGTGAACTCGAGGCCACATATGATAGAAACCAATAAAACGTTTCAAATAATCCGAAGAGAGTACTACCGTGACTACCCGAATGGCGAGCAGCAGCGGGAATACTTGTCATCGTTTGGAGGTCGAGGAGACTTACGAGGTCCTCAGAACAAGAAAAGCGAATGGATCAGCAGCCGGAGTGGAATTGATCCTGTCAATGACTTCGATAGCAAACCTACCACTAAAGTTAAACGAATGAACGACGGGACTTTGAAAATTCTGTACGGGGCTCGAGGTAAGAGAGGTAACAATTTTGCTTTAGTTATGAAGTATTTCAACAAAAGATCTACCAATTAATTATTACCAAAGCTTTCCTATTAATATATTACTTGTCATCATCTGATCTAGGATGCACTTATAAACAATTGAAAAATAAATAACACAAAATAACATAGCAAATTTTTCCAACGTAAGTAACGATGTTTATAGAAAAGCTTGCTGTCATTCTTATGAACAGTGAGAAACAATCTAAAAAAAGTGTAAATACTCTCAAATATAAGGAAGTCATCATGTTTTTGCGTTTGATGAAAATTTTGATTACAAAATGTTTGATTTTATTTATATTAATCATTTCATTTATACATATTCTAATTTAAAGCTAAATGTAAATTAATTGGGTTGCTAAAAGTTGTTTGGATTTACATAAAACTCATATTGTGTCAACAATAATTATCTTACAGCCTGTTAATAATTTTCTGAATTTTATCTATAGCAAGTGTTTCAAACTTGAAAACTTTTTAGAAGAACCTGACATCGTGTTCCCGGGTCCAAACTCCGGAGATTCGTTTAAGCTGCCCAAGTTTGACAGTACCGTTGGTCTTTGCGGAGGTAAGACTACCTTCTGCGAGACGACTGACAACTACCCTGCTAGTTGGATTACCAATTTGCTTCAGAATTCTGTAAGTACTTATAAGTGCTGAATTGCATTTATATTACTGACTATTCTAAAAACTATGATAAAAATATCACATCAAGTGAATACTTTTTAACCTCAAAATTTAACTATCATCGTTATTAAGTGTTTTCTTTTTGAATAACTTGTATTTGACAATCCATCCTAAGTATTTATTTCCTCTGTTTACCAAGATCAGATATGATAACCCTTAAAAGAACCTTGAAAGGCCACAAGCACAATCGAAAGCTATTGTAATATTATTATCCATTCATATTTATAGGTGACTATTATTACAAATGTGAATATCACCGTACAAACCCTCTCATAACTAAAATCCTTTTGAATTTGGCCGATGTAACTTAAAACGTAAAATAAAATCAACAAATAGAGAAATATAGTTACTAATTTTAAAATTATACAAATTACTCACAATTAGATATACTATCACACAAGCACAAGAAAGTATTAGTATTCATAAAATCAAAGCGATAAAACTATTTGAGGGTTTATAGAAAGTCGACAATGTAATGTGTAATTTTGTAATTCCACGATAAGGGGTTTTTTTCAAATTAATTTAATGTGAGTGACATATTTTCCAGCGGAAATAAGAAAACTTATTAACACGATAGATTTTAGATTTTAATGAGTCAAAGCAAATCAGAATTTCATTAAAATACTATCAATTTTGGTTTCAGGTAAATGAGTTCCGTGATTTACAAGGAGTGGATGAACTCACCGAAGTCGCTGTCGGAGAGAGGATTGATACTGGAAATAACATCTCACTCTGCAAGTCAGAAGAAACAGTATGTCACCTTGTTATATTAAACACACACTTTCACAAATTAATAGCTAATATCTGATTACTTATTTTTGCTTTAGAGTACT
This sequence comes from Atopsyche davidsoni, assembly GCA_022113835.1. Classification (NCBI taxonomy): domain Eukaryota; kingdom Metazoa; phylum Arthropoda; class Insecta; order Trichoptera; family Hydrobiosidae; genus Atopsyche; species Atopsyche davidsoni. The sequence continues at coordinate 7,044,818 of JAILWY010000021.1, forward strand.
AATTTAAATAAATATATTATTTTTCAGTTGGTGTTCCCAAAAGCAGCACAAAACAAAGAAGAAAGATGGCTTTTTATTGTCAACCAGCCTAATTATGAGCAGGGTGTCCGCATTGAAAAATGCAAGTAAGTAGAAGATTATTTTTTATTGTTGTAGTAACATTAAAAAATCAAAGCAAATTCTTGTTGTTACAATATTCATCTTTGCATCATAGATCAATGTTAAATTCCATTCATATAATTAAATAAAATTTTACAGTTTTTTTTAAATATATATTTGAATGATGATAATAATCTATTGTTGTTGAATTCATTGAATTAATCTTCAAAGGAAAAAGTTTATCATAGTTAGATTTATGAGTACTTAGGGATATTTTAGGGTCTTACTTTTCGAAATACTGAACATAAGCAATTGTATTAAAAATGTGAACGAAACTAAAAACTAATGCAATACTTTGGTGGTTTTCACTAACCTTTATTTTAGATTCTTTTTATATTTTTGTATTTCTTTACCATAGATTTTGGTAATTCAGCTTAGCAAGTATAGTGTTGATATTTTTCTGTCTGTCATATCAGAAACACCTTTATTATTTCTAAATGCCTGCGATTCCTAAAATCTAGTATTTATATCACAAAAATGCATCTAATTACTTATTTCTTTATATTTTCAGAGAGGATGGCGTTGAATGTGAATTCAGTAGTAGCTTTCCAAACGGTTACAAAACCTTCTGTCAGCAAAAATACATTTATAGAAAAATGTTAGCAATAAACAACGAAGCAGGAGAGCCTTACACGGATTACTTCCGTCTTCCAAGTTGCTGTAGCTGCACAGTAGTGGAAGTCGGGAATCCCCTATCAGGATTCCTTGATAACAAAAAGAGTCCAGTGAGGAAAAGGAGTACTCGAGCAAGAAATACTAACTTAAAAAACTATTGAAAACTTCCATGCTACATATTACAGAGGAAAAGATTAATGTTATGTAACAAATAGTAACAAAAAAGTTTGATATATATAATGAAGTATAAAGTGATTTGCTTCTTTTGACATATTACCGGTAATACTAAGAAAGCACCTTTCATCTCTATAACAATGGCAGAAAGGCGAACCGACATACAATAACTGAGTACAAATTGTTTGTGAAAGTAATAAAATTCAGAGGTTATCAATTTTCATTGATGTGCTTGTACAGTAGTTAAAAATCACTATCTTACAGTTTGGAGAAACGAGATCCAGATATAGGAAAAAATTATTAAGACTGTGTCAGTAAGTCGATATGACATTTTACTGACTATGTCAGATTGCATTTATTCATGTTGAGTATTAATAAAATGAGTAACTAGCCATAATCAATGTAAATATTACAATGCAATTAAATTTTTTGTATTGTAATTGATTTCTATCTAAACCATCTTACTTTTACTGGTAGGTTTAGTTTTATTATATTTTGTAAGTTGTATTTAGTATTGTTTTTTAACACCAATTTCAGTTGTTTAAGTAATTCACTTGTCTGGACTCAGATTTAGGTTAAAATGAATAATTCAGTCATAAATTTAATATTTTTTATCTACTTTGAATTGAAAGCAATAGTGAAAATAAGTCTTCGTTTTTTTAATCAAAGTAGTAAAGTACCTTACACATAGTTTTTAAAAGTAAACAATCCTAAAAAATAATATTTTGTTAAATATTAACACATGGACGTCGGGTCAATTTTACAGCTACGTAAAAAAATAGGAGATCTTTAATTTTATAAAATTCTTGTCAAGAAGGTATCCAACATTTATGCTATAATTGATTTCAAATGAAAAACATTAGAAAAAATAATAATAACTAATTTCAATAGAAATTGAGGTCAAAACTGAAAGATCTACAAAATTTCATCTGGAGTTCATCAAATTGAACCGATAAATTCATCAACATCAACTCTGTCATCGTAAATCATGTGATAAACTGAGAAAGAAGCTACGTATGTAAAATTTTATACTATTTGTTTTTTTAATTATTGTGCTTTTACTACCGAAAATCAACATATGGAAATGCGTATATTCGCCGAGCTGTATAAATCAAAATAGGTTTTTATGCTCACCCTACAGTCCATTTGTTGATACTTATATCATTATAGTTGAGAATCCTACTCTAAAAGTATCTTCTTCAAAAAATCACAATTTGTATTTTTTCAAATATTTAAGACAATATTTATTATACAAAATGATTTTGAAAACACGAACATAGATTTTAGATTGTAAATATTTTCAATGTAAACTTATTAACAGTCCAAAGCTTTTTAGATTGTGCTAGTTATGCAATACATTTGTTCACTATTAATATGACAATTTGTTCATAGGAACTTCATACTAGTTTATTGGCGCAATCAAAATTTGCTTACCCCATAATTTATTTCATCAATATATGCATTTCTCTCATAATTTATGTAAAATATTTTTAAGTAATATAACTATTTTTACTTATTGAGCTGTACTATTAGATTAAGATTATTTAAGTTATATTTAAGTTTAGGGCTTCTATTGCATTGTATAAAAGTGTCTTCCTACAAACCTAACCTCAAATGATAAAATTTAATCAGGGGTGAATCACATTGGTTCGGTTATAGTTTATGCCATATAATAAACTCTTTAATTTGTGAAGATTAGTGGTGCAAGTTGCAAATAAATTCATATAAAGCCATAATCTGTGCATCTCTGAAAAAAACAATGATATTTGAGTGTCACGGCTAAAAAATCCATGTAGATCTAAATACTTCTTTTTGTGATTCTTAAAACTAATTCTTTAGGGCTAAAACATTAATCATATTGCATTTATAACTCGGCAAGCCATTTTCAATAAAACAATTATTTTAATTTGAAATTACTACATACATGATAATTTAAAGTCAGATAAATCAGTGAAATATTATTAAAAAAAAACATCATCTTTTAATTTATACAGTTTTTGATTGTTATTAGATTTTAGCCCTTTTTTGAAAGATATGTGTACCATCTGATAAATCAGCTACAAAACCTTTAATTGTATATCCTCCCAGCTCACCCAACGACAGATGTACTTGACAAATAGTTTTTAAAACACAATTTATACCGATGTGAAGATTTAGTGCTTTTTCAGCGCCAATGCTGAAAAGTCTATACATCATGATCACAATAAACACACCAGAAATATTATTTTTGTTTATTTAATAAGCAGTATGCAGAAAAATAATTCATTGATATTTTACCATATATTGTTGAAAAAAAAAAGATTCCATACACAAGAAGTCATGCAAAGATCATAATTTATTATTATACATATATGATCTCATCAGACCTGATACAAACAAAACCACTTGAATCATACAGTTTTGAGAGTATTTCAATATTTTTTTTTAATAAAAAGGAATATACTATGTTTGTTGCTAAATACAAAGTTGGGTTATGGTTTATTGTTACCAGCGTATTAATTGTCCATAAAGACTGATGACTGATCTGTGCAAGGTGTATTTTGTTCACATACCAATTTTAATAAGGGATCAGAGGTGTCTTCTCATTTCTAATAAATGTTTAATTAAGACGTTCACATCTATTTTGGCCCGTGTAAAGGTGTCTTTAAAAGACTCACTAGTGTTACCATAGGCCATAGGTGTTAAATACTTGAGAAAATGTCTTATGTGGTTGATGAAGCTCAATGTTAATCTTTGGAAGATCTATACATTCAATTTTAATGAAACGTTGATGTTAAACACTGAATTGAGAATATAAGCCCCCAATAATGAACTTAAAGATATTTGATTGACGAAGTAATAATACAATACTTATATTCTTTATATATCCTTATTTTTTAAAAAGAAGACACTTTGTAATTCTTGTTAAGCTATAAAGCTTATTTATTTTAGACGTTCCAATCTCTACATGTTAATCGTATACATTTAAGGAACAATATTGATTTCTTTAGATATATTATAGAATGTCTAGTGAATATTAAGTACACATACATTTCCCCATCATTAGATTTTAATGATGTATTTTTAAATCCTATTTTATAGTATTTCAATGATGTGAAGTGTGCCAAAGTCATAATCTATTTAGTATTTATTCTGATAGCTGAAATGCTTTAGTCATTTTGTAAAAATTGCTATATAGGCTCAAAACAAGTAGTTGAGTATAAAACAATACTTAAAAATTTGTATTAAGTTATTAAATTTCTTGGTGGTTTTTAAAAATAAATGTGGGAAACTACGAAAGCCATTGTGAGCATAATTAGGAGATATCGAAGATTGGTACAGAAGGGTGTTAAAGGAAAGGGCTTTTTATCCTCAAGGTGTGTTTGAATAATTTCATTTTATATTGTTATACAAATTGTATGTTCACTCTCATTTCCATCCACCCGCCTCAAAGAGTCAGGTCTGAAAGATTGTAAGCATATGCTTTTAATTTTTCCTTTATGCTCTCGTATCTTTTATTTAAAATTCACCCACAAGTCAATTCAACTTTAAACATTAAGCACTATTATGATTTCAAAGGAATAAACTTGACTTTGGCGTGTTTTGAGTACTTTTCAAAATTAACTGTTGCATACAAATATATAAATATTGAGATTTTATATGAAATTGAACTATTTCAAATATCTATATATGTAAAAGAGCTGTTATAACACTGTGTGATTGAAAAAAAATGGAAAGCAAACGGATTATTTTATAATTATTGTCATTATGATAAGAATGTTTATATTTATAAAAAGTGTATGGTTCATAAGATATGATTTAAAGTAGCTTAAGTAAGGTAGAATAATAGTCTATCTTATAAATTTGTTGATTTATCTAAAATTCGTTATAAAATAATGCTGGGAAAAAATATCATTTTTTATTTAAAACTAAGTTAAGTTCAAACGATAATACAAAATGCAAATGCAAATGTTAGCGTTATTATTGTAAAGCAGAATTCGTATGTTCATGTATCCAATTCAGTTACAGCAAACTTTCTGAGTTTGATGTGTGATTCTGAATTTTTATAGCTGAACTTGGATACTGTGTTATATTTCAGGTAAATAAGGCGGATATCGTCCAAAAATAATGCTTGTTACCCAAGATGTCTTCACATATAACGAGTAACACATGTCATACTTTCACTATTACAGGTCTAGATCAAGGATCTAATCTCATATGCACTAATATGTTAGGATCAAAGGTCACATGGTTTCCTGCATTAAAGGCCAAACAAAATATGAAGGTCATCCATACTTTATTCTATCTTATTAACATAACTTCAAGATAATTTGTGTTCTTATAAAAACTGAGTGTCTTGAATTTTAAATTGAAAACAATGAAGGACTGCGTGCGGTTTTCATTCTGGAAATCCTTGAAAGTTAACAATTGATTATGTAATAGTTTAGTCAATGAAAAATTGAAAAATTGTATTTTCGTACATCTCATGAAGTGTACATATTCAAGTGTTTTACATAACCTGTTCATGCAAATTGTGTCTTTACTCATCATATAGTATAATTTTAATAGTCATGTAAAAAACTCAAGTCTCTACTGTAATATTACCTATTGAATTATTATCATGTTAATGAACGTGATATTAATTTATATTTTTATTGTTATTTTAGAACACATAATTGCTTTATTTTTTATATGTAAAATTATCTTATGTTTTGCCTTTTATCTGTTAGGTTTTTTTTATCATTTCTATGAATATTTCTTGGGAAATAAAATATTTTGAACGCATTTATTTTATCATTTCTCTCATAATATGTTAAATAATTAAAGAATAAGAAAGAGTGGTTAACTAGTAGTAGTATATATATATATATATATATATAATAATAATAATAATAATTATTATTATTATTATTTTTTGTTGTTATTTAAACATGCAAAGATGATTTAGGGTATGTGAGAAATGTAGATTTCATGATTTTATTAATGCATAACAAATATATTTCATACAGTCAATTTCGATCTTCGTCACTTCCACCTAGGGAGAATTTTCTATCCTAAACAAGCTATAACTTTCAACCCTTTCAGGACCTTTGATAAGTAACACTAGTTTCGGAAACTGGAAAATATATAGTCTTTTTCCGGAAGAATATTTTTGTGTGTACGCAGTAAGTTAAAAAAAATACCCCATTGTTTTTGGCTTAAAATACGACCCCAGCGATGAAAGAATCTGGCAAAAGCAGACCTATAATTTCTACCAAATCGCAGCTCTGTGGGAGTCATTTACCAAAATCTCCCATACTGTTGGCAGAGTTTTTCTCAATTTATTATCTGCTTTGAATTTTTTTACTACATTTTTTTCCCTTTATCGAGAATTCATGACGTATAATTGAAGCTGAATATAAAACTTTGTTCCAGATTTTATACAGATCGTCAGTTTTCATTGAGATTTTTTAAGCCAGAAGACTGTTGAAATTAATTAATTAGCTCTATTTTACTTATGGAATGAATAGATAATTGGTTCTCAAATATAACTATGAGATAATACTTAATTTTTTCTACGACTTCGGTGGTATAAGAACCCGGACCCCACGACTTTTGCGAAGTAGCACATAATTAATTGAGCCAGGGTGCCATTGCTACTGAGTTTTTTCGACGATTTGTGTGTAAATTGGTTACTTATACTCAATAAAAAAAATTCATTTAAAGATTTGACTTAAACACTCAATGATATTTGTATATATATATGCAATTAATGATTAAAATAAATGATTATTTAAAAAAAAAATAAAATTTAAAAACATATCACATCTAATGTGAAACTACTCGAATGAAATTTCACGTAAATTTATTACCAGTAAAAAGTAAAATTTAATAAAAAAAATATATGATAGTTTTAAATGTGAATTCTTGCCCGCCATCACTGAATTTTCATAAAAAAATTCTCCTTTATCACTTGCAAAATTCCTTAAATCTATTAAAAATTTTAGCCTGAAACTTTTCCTAGCTATGTACATTTAAATTTTAAAAGCAAAAGAGTATGCCGATATTTGGATAAAGTCCGTTCATATATACTTTAGTTTAAATTAATATTCTTGGTCTAGTTTACATAAAATTCACATTTTTGGTGAATTGCTGGATTTATAGAAAATCCTTAAATAAAGCTTGGAATTCAATTACCAGCCAATTCTTGTCTAAATAAATCTTAAAGTAATAGATCTTACTTTAAAACTAACTTTAATCAGCATTTTACTATCGTTTATATTGACTACGTCACAGAATATTTTTTCTTCAGTATAAAATAATTTAATGCTATTCCCTTTTTTTTTAAATAGTCGCTTAAAATAATGATAACTTATTTTCAGTAATCATTCTAAGTTGCGTATTTTTTGCTCAGTTGTAATAAATTAGTAATCATTTTTTATTTTATTTGGTAGGAAAATTATAAATTCACAACTTTAAAATACTCGATATACTTACATAAATATACATATCAACATAATTATAATGAGCTGGTTTATTTATGAAACCAGTAATTTTTTTTTAATAAATATCACCCAAATTAAAAGTATAATACATTAGTTTGTTGAATTTTTATTTTAGCTGTAATTTTGTTTGAGAAATTAATGAATTATTTGATTAATGTTCATGTCACTATTAAATATATGGTTTTTATTTCTGTCGAATGTTAGTAACAAGTAACGAATATTTCTTACTTATTCATCTGTTTGAGTAAGACTGATGAGTTAAGATATCAAAAGCTTTTATAATAATTTAACGCTCCATTTTCTCATGATGAATATTAACATAAATTTGACATTAATAAAAAAGCAAATAGATCTATTTTATAGAGGAATATTATGTTGTTAAAATGGCATTGAATACATCTTATATATACCTTTGTTAGAAGGTGTTTGATTAGATGAAATTAATTAGAATTATCCTAGGTCTCATGCTCATTATCTCAACAATTCAACTGACTCTCATTATTCTTAACCTTCAGTCGTCATTCATCTATATCAGAAGGAAGACCTTCTGACGTATTATACCCTCATAATCCCTAATTACATTGTACCACATCAGACCGAATCTTTTCACTTCCCTAATCAAATAAATGATAGGTCGATTACTCGTTAATTTTCAAGCTGAAAAGTTAGATAAATGTTTTAAGTTTATGTTGAACGTATAAAAAACAGGTAAACGACGAAAAAAACCTTTTTTTACCAAACGTGGGATAAAAGTAAAATTATTTTCGGAGTACTACAGTGGGGAAAAGAAGTAAGTCAACAGGTTATAATTTTCAAGACATATGGGCTCGTACGCAATAAACTATTCATACCTCCCTGAATTCTACCTAAAAACACAGTTAAATCAAATATATAACCATAGTTTTATTAATAATATTTTAGCTCAAAAGTTTGATAAACACATGGTTTAGATTGTAGAAAACTTAAAACAATTTATTGTAATTATTGCTATCTTAAACGTATCCACATGAAAAATAGTTTGTCTTTTAAGCTTTTTATCCAATTGGCTAATGAATTATATTTGTTGTATTGTTATAATATTATATATTCAATTATTTCTATAAAATATAACTATGACAGACTAACTCGATTTTTTATAAAAACAATATTTTTATTTAACATTTGTAGCACTACATTGCTAATTTAAAAATAAAAATACATATTACACCCTAGACCAAAGTAAAAAAACTTATTTAAAAAATAAACCTTGTGTGTAACCATTTTAAATAGGTTTAATTTACACTTTGAAAAAAAAATTGTTTTCCTTTTTTCAGTGTTAAAATGTAAAATATATATATACTGCAATATTCGAATATAACCAACCTTCTTATCATATTAAATTTATGAAATTTAAAAAAAAAAAAAGTTTTTTTATTTATTTTTTGCAGAAAATGTTCATTTTTCAGCGTATTAAACAAATGTAAATCTCCAAAGCAGTCAAATGCCAAAATATCATATCATCCCTTGCTCCACCCGACCGGAGGCAATCGCGGGGTCCGCTAAGGGTGCCGGTCACGTCCGGGACTTCCCCGTCGTAATTCATTTCCGCTTATCTTTACCGACGACGTTTCCTCTCGTAGCCCTCGGGATGTTGACACCCTTACGTATTTTTTTTTCATATAAAAATTGAGCTGATTCTGAGACATTTTTATTTCATGCGAATAGTGATGGATGACAATTCATGGAATTTATTTCTTGTGAACATGAAACAAGTTTTTTTTAGCTCAGTATTGTTGATTGCCTCATAGAAAGTGGGGCTCAAGAATTAAATATACATTATTTAATTCTGTAAAATATTCTTCGCTTTTTACTTATCTAGAGATTCCTCGTTTAGATTATCTGATCTACAACGTCTCCTGTTTATAATGTAATAAAACGAAAACCTACTTTCGCTTATAGCTGTTTTAAGTATTTTTAAAGTCTGTTTGAATTCATAAAATAATACTGCACTCCAGATGGTGCGAGTGTGAATTTTACAGTCAACAAGTTGAAACGCGAAATAACCCCTGAAACACATTTTGTTTGCTTCAAATGTCTTTTTATTTTCTTTCGAAGTCGTAACGTTAAAGTTTAATCGTTGAAATAAGTACAATTTAACAAAAAAATATTGAACTTCGTAGAAAAGTATTACAAGCACGTACTAAAACAAATTATTTTTATTTATCAAATTAGATTCATAAGTGTTTTAATTATCGTGTGCTTTTGGTGATATTTTGAATACTCAAGTCCAATGATGTTTTGGACAAACTCAGTTAAAAAAAAAAAAATTTAAACGAATAATCAATGCTTATTTTTCTAGTATGCTGTTTTCTCCTCCTTAAACATGTACAAAGTGATTGCAAAGTCTTCAAATAAAAGTTTATAAAAATAAATAGAAAAATAATGATACCGTCTGCAAAAGTAATTATTTTAACGTGTTTCTCTGCATTTGTATAGGTACAGCGCCTTTTACAAAGCAAGTGGATTATCTGAAATTTTACCTACGGTCTGAAACATAATTTATATTTCTGAAACTACGTTATTTTCCAATGTCTGTCAAATTAGGGTCATTCACGTACAATAACAACAACAAAACACGTGAAAGAGGCTGTAATTTTTAAGCGTTAAATCCGCTAAAGCATTTCAGATAAAATATGTGACGGTTTTTTTAATCTCTCTCGTAAATTCTTGGCGTTATCACAACGAGGGTTGGAGCGTTTTGACACAGGGTCGGGGGGACGGGCGTGAAACAATCGATGTGAAAAGTACACGGTGATTCAAAACACAGAGGGTTTCAAAAATATAAGAGACACTGATCTCTTATGTCTCTTTTTTTGTCATGTTAAGAATATAGCCGCATAAACGCATATTTATTTTTTTATTAAATTTTCAAGTATGACGTATTACTAGATGTAAACATAACAATCCCGTTTAATTAAAACATACTTAAGGGTCTAGGTCCCATAATCGAGTTTTTTTGATAATTTTCTGGTTCGTTTTGCGAAAAATGGACTGCACCAATCAAAAATATTTAAATGCAAAAAGTTTGATACATTCCTTCTTCCGAACACGATTTATTTTTATTTCTTATAAATTTACTATCAATATGATAAATATGTGTTTTTCCGATTAAAGTGTAGGAATTTGGAGATTCGTCTGGTACATTTTCCAAGAATCCTAAACGTTTAAAAGTCTTTTTTTCAATTGGAATTAAAAGATTAAATATAAACCATGTGCGTCTTATTAATTTAAAAAAAAAAAAAAAAAAATCTTTAACAAACTTTGGTTTTGAAAAGTTGTCATTTTATCCAATTTTTCAACATCTTCAAGATTTTATTTTACTCTGAAAATGGACGTTAATTAAATAATATAAAATAGATAAATATAATTTATAGTTTTTCAATACTTTTTAAAAAAATCAACTCTCGATATACAAAAATAAAGTGACAATTAAATTAATTAAATGACATGATTTCGCCAGGCAATGGACTGCCTTAACAATGCCATAATAGTTGCATCTGAATACATAACTTCAAGTACGTTTTTAATAATAATGATTACTGAATATTTAACCAATCTGCGTTTTTGACTGCAATCTGCGTTTCAAACAGGTTTTGTGTTTATTAATTGTGTTTTCGCGTCAACAGTTCGTACACGAAACGATGAAATAAAATGGTGAAATATTTTTTTATAATTTTTTAGGTGAAACCTTATACTACTGAAAAAAAAACCATGGATTTTTTTGGTCGTTTCGCGTGTAAATTTTCACAGAAATGCTGGTTTTGAGTGTTTGTTGTCAACATACGTACCTTTAGAATGTTCCAGCTCATTGTGCTCTCACCTAACAATAATAACCCGACAGGCTTCTCTGTGTTTGCGTGTATTTTAATCCACGCCCGAAGTTAAGATATCGTCTGAAACTGAATACTTTTCATGGAGCGTGGTTTTTCATACCATATCGTTTGCACAATAACTCAAAACGATTTATTTCAGAGATGATCGCTTATTTCTTATTTTCATTTATAACAAATTTAATATGAAACGTTTGGAAAACTCAAATCTCTTTTTTGAAGAAACTAAAGTGACTCGTCTAGTAAATCTTGGATGGAGTATTTTTTTAACATATAATGTAAATATCAATCTTTAATATAATACACATTAAAAAGCTGAACCTCAAAGATACATTTTTAGCAAAGCATTTTACTTTAAATTATTGTACGACGAAGTGCTTTTATAAACACAATTATTTCTTAATTTGATTTTTTCAATATCCTTGTGTAAAAACACATAAAACCTTTATCATTATTAAACGACGGCAAGATTAATTTAGCGTACTTAATTATAAAAATACTTCTCAAACAAGGTTGATCTGATTAATGAAACATAATATGAAAGTATTGTCTTACTGAAAAAAATAAAAACATCGCTGAAATTGAAATGTAACGACATCGCAATACAGTCGTTTTATTAAGCAAAACTTATTGGATTGAGATTTATTATTAAAAGTTGACTCTGAAAGGTGCTCCTTTAATGGTATTGTAATTTGTAAAAAACTTTTATGAAAATCACGTACAGTGAAGCAATATAGCAACATTTAAATTTGTTTCTGATAAAAGCATGGTTTTCCTGAAAGTTTATTACTCAGATTTTAATTTTAAATCAAACAAAAGCGTTTTCTTTCCGTCAAAAACTTTTATTTCAAATTTTTTGTTGATACAAACGGGAAATGGCCATGACAGCTTATGTCTAAATATTTTTACTGTAACTGATTTCATTGATGCAGAGAGGTAAAAAAAAGGATTGCTTTAACCTGTCCGAAAAATTTCTCATTCAAAGTTATTTCGCTTAAATAAAAACATAACCCTAGCGAAGAATTAATATTTAATGAGAAAAAGCGTGTATATGCAATACATGTTACGCTGTTTGATAAAATAAATCGTTCAGTCTTACAACAATAAAAAAATAAAATTGCTAAAATAAATCATAAAATAATATTTGGAGGCATCCGATTCAATGCACTTTGCGTATCGGTTTATTTTGAAAAATAATTAAGAAATAAAATACGTCTGGTTTTTTTACACGTACCGAGGTGAATTTAGAAATTATATTTTCAGAAAAAAACAACTTATCCAGATAAATATTTTTTCCTAATTTTGTGATATTGTGGCAACATTTTAATTATTACATATCTTAATTGGAATATCACAATTTATATCTAATTATATAATCCATATTTTTTTCTCACAAAAGCTACATTATATACAAACGTGTTTCACTTCAGCGTTTTTTGTAAGCACTCAAGTAAGAGACAATTTAAAGAAAGCTTTATATTTTTTGCTCAGCTCGCTTGTGAACATTTTATGAAAAATCTATAAAGAACTAAACTATCGAAACGACTTCTAGATTTTCTTTTATTTCTTCGAAGCTATACTTGAATTTATATCGTTAAAACAGAAGCAAGGGTTATTTTTAATACCCATAAAGTCAACACTGCACATCTTTCTTTATGCTCCGTGAAACAGAAAATATTAAGCAGTGTAAATACACATTTTATTTACTAATATTTCATGAATTTTTTTTTCTATTTGAAGTGTTTATTTACAACTATTTTTTTAATATGTTATCACAAACAATAATTTCTATCATTGTGGAAGAAGTGATCAAACGCCATTGCAACGAGCCAGAGAGAATTGTCGAACTGCTACCAGTCGACTCTCGCGGCATGGCGTAAATGTACTTTATTTATAAATTAAATTTATTTACATGTGATTCCTTTTTTTTATGATATATACTGTGATTGTGCCGCTTGTGAAGAATTTTAGTGAAAACCCCAAGTATTTTTGAATTCCACGTGAGTACCTACTGCCTTTCATTGCCGCCTAAGAATACCATGATGTGATTAATGACACATCAATGCTTATAACAATTATTGAGAACTTCATTTTATCCGAAGCAAAATGAATTCTGATGTATTGAATCAGTGGAAATCAAAATCATTTCAGATATCAAAAGTAATTTCTCGAACCATATACATTTACCTTCGTTAAAGATTTTACCTAGCCTTGTCGTATTCAAAGGTAGGCAATATATTGTGTAAATAAATCATGACGCATTTTAATATATTTTACTTCGAATGCAACGTTCAATAAAATGGGCGGCCCATTTTTGTAACAAAGTAACAATAATTTTATTATGCATTAGAAATGAATTGCGATTTAAATAAAGCATTCATAATGTCAATAACAGTGTCATTAAAATATAGAAATACCCACATAAAAATGAATAAATTTTAATTTTACCTTTGAATAGCATCGTACAAGATCATTATGAAATAAATAAAAAATTATTACAAATTTTTTTTGTTGTTTCTTTATTACTTTGGCTACCAGAAATGGACTCAAATGTACAGACCAACATAACAGGCATAACATAAAATCATACCTACTTGAATGTTACAAATCATACCAACAAAATGTCACAAATTATCTTCGGATTCACTTTTGAGTCTAGTACTCTACAAAATGCAGTCGACATATATTTTTGAAACAAACCACAAATTATTTTATATTGTATTTTATAGATCGATAAAAAAAATCACAAAAAACGAAACACAGTCTCACTTAACGGGTATTTCTTTTCAGCCTGCGTTTTAATATCAACCGTCCTTGTACTCATTTTATTCCAGCCTTCCATCCCGATCATTAGACACAAACAACTTCATGAACATTTAAAAGGGAATCACCGCGCTAATATACAAGACGATGGACCCCAAGGAGCATCATCTTCTTGAAATGTCATTGTCAAAAAGAAATATTTTTGCTCATTTTCGATGCGATGTCTGATTCAGCGGTAAACTTTTCACTAAAAAATATTCAATATATTCCTCTGAAAAATATTCAATATTTTCAGCAAAGAGGTGAGTGCAATTGTACAATCTTTCTTTTTCTATTTTATTTCATGATTTTGATTCATATCTTCTATAAGTGAAAATAAAGGTATCTGAAATCATATCCAATCCACCTGACGCCATAGCCAATTGCCATCTTAGTTTTTGCATTATAATAAACCCAAAAGCATGTTTCAGTTTTAATGTCTTTTAATTTTTAAGTCTCACTGTATTTTTAGTTGATTTTATTTGCTTCCAATAAAAGGTGAAAAGATTAAATGTGATATTAAAAAAAAAAAAATAGTTATTAATGGTGGAGGTAACTTCTGTGAAAAAGTTTTGATAAAAATGTTTTTTTATTTTCAATGTATACTTAAAACTAATAGTATCATAAAACAATAGAAGTTGTTTTTATAACTGAATTCAGTTTTTTTGTAATTATTTTTAAAACCATTTTCATTTTTAAAACAACGTCAAAAACACTCAAATAAATAAAATTTATAAAAGAATCTAAAAAAATTAAGCTTTTAGAAATTTCACTCATTGTAACACCCTTAATAAAAACCCAACCAATGACTTTTTAACGTTGACTTTTTTTATTCAGTACATTAACATTGTTACAATATATTTTATGACACGCTGTATTTTTTAATAAATTTAAAAAATAATAATAATAGCGTTTCAACGTATTTTGTTTATTTATAAAAATAAAGTAAAATAATTGATAAAGGAATATCCCAAAATTATATTTTAAAATACACATATTATTAAAAAAAACCTCTAAGAGAAACTTTAATAACTATTGTAAATTCCTAATTAAAAAAATTAATGCAAGATGATATTGCTTTTAGATTCAATATCTATGAAACGTAGCACATGTTTTTTTTTTCTCCTAGTAAAATTAGTTATAATATTAAACATGGCTTTGCGTGGTTGATTAATTTTTCTGAATTTTCAGGCTCAATTACACCCCTTTAAACAAGATTCCTGCATTAGACAGACGCATTGTCCTCCCCTTGCAAAGAGAGCTGAGAATGTCGGAGCATGAAACAGACAGTAAGTAAGTACATATATAATATTATATACTTGATTAAGTGGTTTACCTCGCCGAGACAACTCGTTTACCTAACATTTGCTTTTAAATACCAGAAATAAGCCAAGAAAAGTATGAATACGACACGTCATTCACGAGGCTTGAATAAAAAAAAAATCCATGTTTACTCTAAGATTGAGTTTTCCAAAATGTTACTAGTACGTAAAAAAAATGAACTTACTAACATCTAAAAACAAAGATAAATTGATCATTTACTGTTTTGTAGATATAGAAGTTTCTACATTCCTCTATATGAAAATGATTTATGTTGTAAATATTATAAGTTAAAATATATATTTTATGCAATTTTAAGAACTTGTTTAAAGAACTCAATTTCTGAAATAGCCTCACTCAAAATGATTTGAAACTGATCCCTAGAGGCTACAAGTACTAAGTCTATCTCATATATGTGATATCAGTTTTTCTCTATTCACAAAATTTATATTTTAAGTTTTTTTGATCAAATATCTACAATATTAACCTATTTCCAAATGATTTTATTTTATGCTTTTTCTAATATTTTTCTAATACAAAAAGATCGGTAACAGTAATAGTACTTTTTACTAAAACAGAGTTCATCGCTTCCATCAACCAAGATGTTGGCTTCATGAAAACTGTAACTTCTATGCTTCCGTCATAATTTTCAGAGGTCGATTGGTTTGTACTACCGATTATCAATCGCGAGGTTATGGGTTCAATATATATTAATAAATTTTGACACGAGTGAAACTCTTTTTAGATTTATATGTCAGTTTTTGTATATAAAAATAATTTTCAACTAAAGTAAAACTAATAAAAAATAAACCACGTTGCTTAATTTTTATATAGCCTTAAAGATTTATTGTACACGGTGTGCATAAATAACGTAGACGTTTTGTTGAAGAAATTTATAATCGCATTATATTCCGGCGCCTGACATTTTCGCCACATGACTCACAATACCAAAATAATACTTTGAAGTTATCTGAGCGAAATAACATTTTTCATGATCTAATTATTTGTTCATTTTTTTATATTTAAATATGCCTTTTATGTATCCAATATGTTTTATTATAAAAGATTTACGTATGAAACAACTAAAAAATCTAAAAACCCTAAATTTTAATAGAAGTTCAATTGGATAGAACGGCTGGTAGCAGTATCCACAAAAGATGGGGTTTGTATTTTTTCATTCTTTTAGGTGTTTAAAAAATAGTGTGTTAAAAATACATTGAACCTAATTTATTAAATACAGTTTCTTTGATCAAACATTTTTTAAATCAGTATAAGCACCTGTGGTCATAAAAATACAAGTAAACGCAATTAGGGAAATATTTTTTTATTCATATTTTGCAATGAAGTTTATAATTTCGTAAATTAAATATTCAGATTCGTTGGAGTGAATACCATTGCTATATTATTCATGGAAATTTCACATGTACAAGAATTTCGTACTGAACATTGAATGTTACTTAAATAAATAAAACCGTCGCATTAACAGTTAGTTCACGCTGAGAGCTTTGCGATAATTTACTTTGCAGAATGAATTTAAAGAAAGAGTATTTAAACAGAATTCAGAATTCAACCGGAAGTATTTAAATTTGCTCACTGGTAATTTTTTTAAGCGGTTAAAACCCTTTTATATTAAGAAAATAAAAAGAGCTTCAAAGAAAGGTTTAAAAGTGTTTCAAAAACAAATTTAAAAAACTGAACCATATGGCAATCAAACGAACCCCGGAAAAGAAATTAGAAGCATTAGCTCTTACAAAGATAATTTTTTATATATTTTTATTTTGAGCAGGTATCGAATAAAATTATTTTTTTATGTTTAATTTATAACATTTGACAATTAGATGATTGTTTTAAAACAATTTTCTTTTAAAGGCAAATTTATGCAACATTTTCTCTTGAGTAATTTTCTTAGTATATTAAGTATTGGTATAATACCTTGATTATTATATATATACTGTGCTGGTAGCACATATTTTTACATATATGAAATAACAGCACATGCTGGAGTATATTCGATCGATTTAATTTAGGACGAAGGCAAAGTGCGTGCAGACAGCTTGGTGGGTAATTATTAGTTATTATTATTATTGGAAACCTAAATAAGTAACGTTTGAAAAATGTCTGCCTGGCTTGAAATGAAAGCGGAAAAGATAGGCGAAGTTTCAGAAAAAAATCTGTCTTCAGAAAATTGTTGCCAAAGGTACTAAGAAAATTAATTAATTAAATTACCATGAATTGGAATATTTAGTAGAGAAATTAAATTTATATTTGTACATAACTAGAAAGTAATTTAAACTGTTAAGGAGATAAAATAATTATTTGATCTTCCAATAATGTTTCAGCCGGCAAATGCTATTAAATATTTAACGAGACTCTCGTAATCAGTCACTTGGTGAAAAATTAAACAACAGGTTATTACAAGGCTTTACATTGTCAATTAATGTTATAAATATAATCAGCGAGCAACCATCTGGAAAACTCGATTCGCTTTGTAGCGGCGGAATTATTCCTCCATCGAACATTTCAGATTACGTTTGGTTGCAGACACGCGGAGGTGGTTTAAAATAAATAGTGGTAAAAAAATTACAAATATATATATATTTTTTAAATAATACATGTATATATTTTTTTTATACGAATATTTTTAATTTCCTCGGTGAGATAACATATGTTAGTCAGCAGTTTGCATGATCTTGGGATCTCTCGGGTGTTATTCTACGTGGAATTTTTACTTGACTTTTGGTCTCGATACTGGGACTACCTTAAGAGATTTGAACATAACATAAAAATTAACTTGATCATCAAGTAAAATCGGCCAACAAATCCAACGACCACATTTCTTAATTTATTTATTGTAGCTTATTTTTGTAATATCATTTAATGAATCTGTACTTGAAAATTTTGTATCTCTAAATGTATTATACGTTTATTGGTACTGAAGCTCGTGAACTTTCTGAAATCCTAAGTAATAATTTTCTTAACCCATCTCCATTTTACTTTCAAAACTTGTACTAAGTTTTATAGGAATTTGTTTTTGTTACCGCTCAACAAGTGATCGCAACTTAACAATGATTTTAAATTACAAATATTTGCAATGCAAAGAGTTGAAAAGAGTCTGAAATGTAGCTGCAATATTTATAATATTTAACGTTTTAATATTTCAGTGTTGTGATTTTCAAACATTTTGAATTGATTTAAATTCCTTGGTATAAAATGTTTCAAAATATAAAATTCACCGATTTATTTTATTAGTTATAATTTCAATTAACTCCAAGCAAGTGCAATATAACCTTTAATACTAACGCTTGTTACATCGTATAATAGGTTTCACTGTTTTCATTGATTTTTAAAATGAGTTCCCGAGCACACTATATTAATGACTGCTTTAGAAACCTAGTTTTGAGTTATTGTTGTAATCAAGAGATTTTATGTTTTTTTATTCTTTGCAATGTGAACAGAATTATTGTTCACTTGTAAAATGAATCATTCTTCAAGTACTTTTCTTCTGCAAAATAAGAAATACGAATCAACAATTCTACATAAATTCCGACCAGTTCTTGACATCAAAAAAAAAATTACAACACGTAATATTTTCTTTTAAAAGTTGAATTAAATTTCCGATTCAAACTGTTCTTATTACTAAGTAATACGTTTTTAAAATAATTTAAAACATTATGGTATATTTGAAATGTGCCTTTGGCTTTAAATTTAAATATTTTTTAACTGAAATACTATGGCCATAAAACAATTCATGATTATATAAGCAGGGCGAAAAATACTTTGAATTCGAGCTTACCACGATTTTATAGTTCAAATTTGAACATGTACTAATAAATCCACATATTTAATTATACAACTGTTTTGATGTCTCGCGCTTAAGAAATTTGTGCTTAATTTGGTTCATTAGTTCAAATGATAGACGTCTCGAGAGAAATTGAATTACATTAAACAACTGACAGAGCGTCTTCATTAAGAGAAGAATATCCCACCTTAAAATTTTCACTAACGTTTTACGATTCAGAGTTATATTTAATTGAATCTAAGAGTAGATAACATAGTTGTATAGGGACATATTCAAGAAGCCTGTGGAACGTTAGCAGGCCATTGATTAAACCATTTGTTAAGAGATAGCCATAAATTATTTCAAATCAACAATTGCTTTAGAAAAATATCTGGTGTGACTTCACAAATTATAGCGCATAAATATGACATAATAACGTAACTTATGAACAAATTTATAACTTAACAAAGTCTCAGATTTATACTTGTAAATCTTAATTTCTTCAAAAAGTTTTTTGACTTCCCTCAGTTCTTATGAAATAATACTTTGTTATTGATAGATAATAATTGCTGAAGGTCAAGTTAATCGGCTCATATATATTTTATGATAATTATAAATTAAATTGAAGGCATTTATTGAACATCTCATTTATGTGAATGCTGGGACAGGCTTTTAGTTTTAATGGACCTTCCGGCACGCTGCATCCTGTTTGTTTTGAGTAATTACATAGTTTCTGAAAATGTAAAAAAGTTCTCAGAGTGTGAATTTGATATTACTTTTTTTTAATTTGATAAAGCTTTTAGAAAAAAAATTATGCCTTGTAAAATTTTCGATTAAATAAACAAGACACTGCAAATGAACGAATGCGACACTTCATACACAGTTGCGGTGAAATAATATAAGAACTACACTTTTAGCACTTTAGAGAGAGGAAATTTGTAAGGTCCGTAGAGAAATCCCAAACTCTGACAGCTGAGACAAACAAATTGAATATTCTCTAAGCAATTCACAGTAAAAGAAATGTAAAAATATTCACACAATAAAAATAGCCTACGAATGATTTGATTTTCTGGCGTTGTGTGTAATTGGGAAGTGTTTTGACTTTAACTATCTGTCAATATTTAACTTTCCATTAAACAAAATATTCAATAAATATATGAAACATTCACTACTTATTACCCAATTTAAGAAAACAATACACCTGTAACATTTACACCATTTATATGACTATACACGTTGATTGTGATTACTGATATATTGATTTATCTTCAACTGTGGAAGAAAATACAGCTAAGTGATATCTTTTTATTCCATTTCTTACCAGTAATCAAAATAAGAAGAGTCTTTGTTTTATCTGCCCAAACTAAGATCTCATACTATATTTACTCTGCTATTAATATTACTGTCAGGTGCTATTAATACATAGCACACCTAAGGTTAAAATGATTACGTTCTTGGGTGCTTTCCAAATGTAGGTGTATCAAAGGATCAGGGTTTAACTATTGCTATTTAAAGAAATACTCGAAGTAATTAATGAAGGAGAAGAAATAAATACTACCATACAAATAAGAGAGATTATTTTCGTGATTTTTCTTAAAAGAGTCGAAGAAACATGGTTGGCAATAGTCTCGTCCATTTAGCCATTTATAAATGGCCAAAGGTGGTCAATGACCATCGTAAAACTATTTAACGTCTATGAAAGGCCCTGTATTATTATAAAATATGTTTTCGGATAATTGAAATATTATTTTAATCTGTTATGAATTTAGGCTTTTAAAAAATACTCCCAAAAATAGAAACGTAGTAATTGTACCTAAACTAAATAATTCGCTAAGAGACAAAGGTCCACGCGGCTATGGAAAATTACTTTTAGTTGATGTTTCATATTTGACTAGAAAAACAATTATTTTTTAAACGAAAACAATGTAAAACCGAGACTCTTAGAGATCATGCATATTGTAGCTCTTCGCCATGGTAATTTTATTATTCAATGAATTTTAAGCCTTGTTTACTCAAACCTCCATAAGAATCTCGCCATCGTATCTCCAAGGCACACTTTTCAGAACTGCTGATTTTTTGCTCACTGAAATAAGTTTACGAGTAAGAACTTTCAAAACATATAACTTGCTTTGAAAAATTACCACTCTGAAAAATTGATTTTTTCAGAGTGGTAATTTTTTAGATAAATTGTAGATTAGAGATTTCTGAAGAGTTTTTTTTTATCTTAAAAAGAAGCTCATTTCAAATAATATTTTTTACTAAACCATGCTCAATCTTTTAAAATTTGTTAATATTAAATCAATTATTTATCCATTTCAGTCCATTTGATACAAAGATTTGAAAATTGTAAGTTCAATAATCTGATATTTTAATTCAGACTAGCAGCTATTTCATCATTTATAGTCATTCAAAAAAGCCTTAAAGTTGATCAACTTTTTAGTTACATTTAAAATGTCTACAAAATAACCGTTTTTTAAGCTCATAAAGAAACTAAATCGTTTTAAATTGATAAATTAAGAAATAGCGATTGTTGCAAAAGCATATCGTAATATTATACTTTAAGTTTTATTATTATAATAAATAAAATCATTTCGTAGACATATCAACACCGTTTTGCAAGTGCGCGAAAGAGAATCCACACGTGTTAAGTATTATAATCGTTTATTATAATTGCCACGTGTAAAATAGCTCAAGCAATAACATAGCTAAACAAAGTCTCATTTCATATTAGGGTTATATAAAGTTATACATGTATGTTATATGCTTAATATAAAGCGGCTCATGCGAAAAATATAGGATATGCTTGCTACAGCTGACACTAATCTGGTCGGTATAATCCTTAGCTAAAACATCATACGCGGCTGCTTTTTGGGAGGCTCCTCACTTTCATTTCAATTTTAAGTTGAATGAATATCCATTAGCATATATTAATAATTAATCTCGTTTATTCGATAACGTTCTAAGATCACTCGGTGTGTGCTGTTAAAATATTTTGTAGACTGGATATTATACGTCTATGAAGCAACGAGCAAAAAGCATAACTTAATAGTCCGTGTTATGATGTTTTAGTCGATAAATTTGTACTATTGTGAAATATAACACTATATTTTTCTGAGAGTTTCTTTAATCATTTTTCAATGTTTGAAAAAATGCACTTAATCTTTATCAACCAATAAAACTTGTATAGGCAAAATCGTACTTACAGTGAGACGGTCTTAGCAAAAATCAATAATATATATAACACTATTTTATTTCGAGTGATTTCTTCTATTTTTAGGGTTCGTTTGTTCTATAAAGTTTTCATATTTCTTTGAGTAATCACTTATACTAGATATAAATATTGTATAACATATATAAGTATAACGATTTAAAAGCTCTACTTTAACAAATTATTAAATGCATAATAAACTTTGAAATACTGTTTGCAGAGCATCAATAATGTTGATTGATTGATAATTTAAACCAAACTCCGAAATGTTAATCTGTACACAACCGTAAATAATTTGCGAAACCAGTCACGTGGTTTGTTTGGTTTCAATCAACTGACCAAAGGCTCTATATTTCTATGCCTTGTGGAAAACGCTCTCTCTATGGTGGACCATAATTTGCATTTAAGCCATGACGTGTGCATCCAATTAACATGTACAAACTTTAATGGGGTTTACTACATTGAATATAGGATTGCACAAGTCAATACGCCGTGGCGTAGTAAGTTAACTCAGAGATTATATTAGTTTAAGTTACACCGCGAAAATCTTTTATACATGGTATGAATGATTTAAAATTAACGTTTAATTAATGAAAATATTTTTGTGAATTGTTATTTTTGTAAATATTTGAGAAAGATTTTTTTTTTTAAAAAATAATATTTTGAGTACATTTACTCTTGGTTATAAATCAAAAACAGAATTACACGTAACATTTCACGTACCCTTTTTTAAGGCTTAACGTTTGACCCTTATTATATATTATGTACTCAAAGAGTAGGAGAATTCAGCTTTAATTTAAAAGTCTGCAAATGCGATTTTTGACTCGAGCTTGTCCAATTTGTCTGAGAACTTTCGAACAATGGACACCACGACAGAAATAATAGCAAGTGCCAAAACATTGACCTAACTTTTAAACTATGTTATAAAAAATAATACCACGTGGAAATATGATCATTAATTTAATTAAAAATTATGATAAGCAAAAGAGAATTTCAAAAGGATCAAGTTAATTTTTTAACCATCAAATACAATTCCTAAAATATGTTTTATTAAAAACGATGCTACTTTAAACGGTATAAATAAAGTTGATATGTGTGATATATTATATATATATATATATATATATGAATATATCGAAATCATAGCGTAGGAGTAGTACGCTTAAATACTAAAGACTACTTTATTGATTATCAGACTTAGGTGATCCTTAATCTATATAACTTAAGCCTGTGTCCAGATACGGTCTAATTGCTTTATCTCTTTGTCGGTTCTGATCCCTGCCTTATCGCATATCCTCGATTTACGTTGCGGATGTATTCGCATTTACCGAGTCGTTTCTTATACTCTGTAAAAAATGGACTCATCAAGGCTTTTTTGTAAAAGCAGCTTGCAGCTTGTAGCTTTTGTAAAAGCTACATGGAAAGCTATTTGCAATGAACAGTAAAATACAATTATAGTTGTTTAATTGTTTTAACTTGACGCCAAACCAAGAGTGGGTTCCATAAAAAGGTGTTCGTCAAATAATCAATAATCTTGAAATATTAAGGTCTACTTATAATATGAAAATCACCTTAAGATGATGAGCGTTCTTTAAATATTCCTGTTAGCAACGATATGCCAAAAGAACCCCCAAAAGAAAAAGTTCTTCATGAAACCTCTTTTATAAAAAACTACCACTGAAAATATCGAAAACTTTTTTAATGGAAAGATTGACTAAGACAAATTACCACTTTTATCCTGTAAAAGTCACGACTCACTTCCTAAGCCTGATGAATTGACTAAATATACACACGACTTGTTCCTAGATCGTAATATGTTATATTAATGATTGAACAGATATATTTTTTTGTTACAATAGATTTCTAGATAATCAGTTTAATAATACCAGGTTTTATTATAATTCTTATGGGCTTGTTTATAATCAAAATATTTATGACATAAACAAAGTAGTTCTGTTTACATATTAAACCCCGTGTTCAAGAAAATAATATTTTTTCAGCTGAAATATAAATCTGGTTTGTTATTGTTTTATCGTTGTTCTCAATTACATTTTAGCTTAGTGGTCATTGATTATTTATTTAGTAAAAAATAAACTATAATAAAGCATATCAAATATCGAAATAAAACAATGTTCATAATAGAAAACAAGGCAGACAAGGCATTTTGCTTGATGAAGATCCATATTATTAATAAATTAAAGGATTTTTTTTATATATCCGCTTTCAAATTTGTCTTTAATAAAACAATACAATGTTTAAACGATATTATATGTAGTATGATATATGAAGAAACATGTTATATTTTTATATACTGTTAAATTTAGGATATATTTAGTTTTTTTGAATTTTAAATTAATTTTGAAATTTAATAGTTGCTGGTAAATTTTATTATAAAATAAAATCCAATTAAGATTTAATTATTTTAAAAGTGAAATTCACTGTAGTAACGAAGTCAAAAGAATTTGAAAATGTACAATTTGTAATATAAAATACAAAATCTGGTTTTATTGTACGATACAAACTCAATTATAGAGAAGTTAATTCTTTTTATGGGTCAATTAAAGCTTTCATTTCAATAATTAATAAAACCTTTGACATTGAAATAGATTTAAAATCAAATCAAACAAAATTTTACTGAGAGACTAGGTATTTATATAATTGATGATTGACTCAAAACAGTGGTTGGTCCACAGGTATCAAATTTTTATATAAAGTATATTAATATTTATAATATAATTTTATCCTTTTTATATAAATATTATGAAATAAGTAACCTTAATATATCAATTAATAAATCAAATATATTCTTGTTATAACATCGCGACCTATATATCATAGGAATAATCGATAATTAGAAAACTATCTATATGAGGGAGACCACGGGATATCAACTCCACTTGTAGCATGTTTACTGATAACTAAAGTCAAAAAACATAATTGTTTGCAATATTATTACAAATAAAAAAATGTTTAAAAAATATTTTGTTTACGACCCACTGCAATTTGGTGTCGCAGGTGAAGAGAGAAATCCAAGTAAAAACCAATTCATAATGTACTCATCTATTATGAGTAGTTACAAATATACAAAAAAATATTTTATTCTCTGTAACAAAGGAAAAAAAATTATTTTCATGTTTTTAAAAAATAAATTACCGTAAAAAAATTGGCAAAAATCAAAGAATGACCTGCATAGAAAAAAACTAGCAAATCAACGAGCTGTGAATCAATGTTGAAATATATTTTAAATAGGCTGAATCGAATTTTGTATTACGGATTTTACTTTTTATACATATTTGATT
The DNA here is from genome assembly GCA_022113835.1 of Atopsyche davidsoni. Lineage (NCBI taxonomy): Eukaryota > Metazoa > Arthropoda > Insecta > Trichoptera > Hydrobiosidae > Atopsyche > Atopsyche davidsoni. The sequence continues at coordinate 7,070,506 of JAILWY010000021.1, forward strand.
CTGAATAAATATCGGTGAAGTTTCCAAGAATATCAGTGGTTTCTATATTTTTTACAATATAAATCGCGATTTTGTTTAGAAATGATAATATAAGCATTACTATAACTTTCATTAATAATTTTTCAATTATCATTGCTATATATGACACCTACGAGGTATAAAAATGATAGAAGAGCAATTTTTTAATTTTTTAATATTGATATGAAATAACTTTTTATAATTTCTTCACGTTGAGCTTATTTTAACATTTATGCATGACTAGTTTCAACCAAAAGACTTGGTCATCATCAGATGCAGATCAGTCTGCATCTGATGAATGTTAAAATAAACTCAACGTGAAGAAATTATAAAAAGTTATTTCATATCATTAATAAAAAAAAAATGGATCTTCACCAAACAAATGCCTTGTCCCTCAACAATATTGTTTACTTCAAAATATATATATACTATTTGTTGACATGTTTCGTTCAGTTAAATTTAAATTATTTATCATTTTTGTTGGTCACAAATCGAAAAGTCACGTTTGAGAAAGAGTGATCGTGTTTGCCAAAACCAATCACGTGCAACTTGTTAAAGCGGCGACTGGACATTACTTGCTATTTGACAGCATCAACAAAAAGGTTACTCAATTCTAAATGCAGCTGAGAAAGTGAACCCATAAACAACCGGAAATTTGATCTCGGAGTGGTGTGCTCATCTCCATAAATCCAAACTATGTAGACTTCATCCATTCAAATAATCAAAATTTGACATAACTATTAATAAATATATAAACAGCGACTGCCAAAACTTGCATGCAAATCTAAAATTTAACTAACTCAGCACGGATTATCAAATTTCACACGATTAATATCTCTAAAACTTAGTGATAATTATACCAGATTTAGAAAAAATCCCAAAAATAAATTTAAAATGTATTTTTACTTTCATGTGCCGGAATAAATCATTGCCCTATTACTGGAGAGTATTTGATAAAAGCCTGGGGTGCGAGGGTGGGTGTAAACAAGGACGGAAATAGAATTGAAAAATGCCTGAAAGTTAGTAACGAGCCAATTTTATAAAGTTAAGGATATAATGTAATATGAAACACCAATCGCTTGAAAAGGCATTACTTAAAAAAACCTTGTTACGAACTTTGAAATATAATCTCTATAATTTTATCAAGGTCCATAGATCAGATTTTTGATAATGTATTATGTTCATTTTTTTTTAGTTAGATAACCATTAACAACTTACTTATTTACTATTGAAATAGACTTTTTTATGCTTAAAATATCAAAAGATACAAGATTTCTCCTTTTCAACGCCAGTTAAAATTTAGGTTTGTGAAAGAGAGATATAGAACTATAAATATGTTTTTATTAATCACTTACATTTAAGTAAGTCGGAAAAAAATATCCAAAGCATTCAAAAATATGTTTTTTCATCAAAAATAAAGTGATATTTTATTTATATTGAAATTGAAACCCAGAATTCTAAAGCAATCTTTTGATAACAGTTATGAAAGTAAAATTAACAAAAGGTCGGTACTTGAACGAATTGTTATTACGTACACCAAAACAATGGAATTGTAGCGTATAGACTGAAGATAAAATGCGTTAAATTTAACGTTTAAGAATTAAAATGCACGTATAACCTGAATATTACCGTTTATTTAATTTTTATAACAGTTGAACATTTCTGAAAAACGCAGAGAGTTTTCATGAAAACGAAATCCTTTAGGTTCACAGCGGTCTATTTACATTCTACATCAACACAACAAAACCGCTTAAATTGAATAATTTCATATGGTTGGGAATTCCTAGCAAACTCTTGTCCTTCTCTTGCATTGTGTCTCATACAAAGTTGTTCCTGCATGGGAATGTGAAAGCTGCGGACGAGCGGTGTCTTACTATTGTAAGTTTGGGGTTAATTGTCAAATTTTGTTAAGAAAATGTAAGGATAGTAGTACAGTTCGTGTGATCGTTCTGAGGAATTTGATATTTGCGTTATAATGATAACGATAATCTCGTTACAAGACCTATGTTTAGCATCTAGTAAGCTTGTTTCCTAAAATCGTTAAATATCTTTATATACTAGCAATACATTTTTGGTCAAATTTTTATGGCGTTATTGGTGAGACGTAATTATTATCCTAGTATTATAATCAAAGGTAGTATTTTAATACATAAAAAAGTAACCTACAACTATCCATTTTACAAACCATATAAGAGTATACAAATAGTACACCTCAAATTTTGCGAACTCATGCAACATTGTACACAATGCAAGTTGCGATGTTACCAGCTATCGATATCAATGTAGAATTACTGTTTGAGTTACTGTGTATTCGTTCTCGAGTAGAGAACCAGTTCGCTTTATATAAAACATGTCTGCTTTGATACAGTATCAAAGTTTTCACTATGCAAACTCATATTTAAAGCAAAGCATTTCTCATACGAGTAAACCTCTACTCCGACCATTTCTAACATAGTGGATTTATTTATTTATTATTTCTCTGTATGCGAAAAAGCTTTTCAATATTCTACAAAATTTTAAAGCACATATTATTTTTTAAAATTTTTTTTTTTTAAATAATAATAATGTGAAACAGCGCTGAAAGTTAAAATGTTCAGCTGAAACTTTTGCAAGAATTTTGAAGTTACAGTCTCAAAATTTAGAGCACAAACACAAACATTGTTAAGTGATGTTTGAATACAGTTTGTAAGTTTACGATTTTTCTATAGTTCGGTATTTTTTTGTATAAATCGAAATTCGGTATTGTTTTTGAAAACACATTTTACAAAAATCCATTCATAGCAACTTATATTTTCATTTGCAGAATAAAAACCACGCTTAGCCATGTTAGAGATATGCAGAGTCCTATCTTTAGAAATTATGGTAAAATATGCAATATTTTGATTAAGAATATTTAATGCTAGATATAGAGATATTGCACGAGATGTACTGATTAAAGTTTCTGTAAATAATTAAATCCAACGTTTACTGCAATACAAAGGTATTATGTTCGGAAAATACATGAGCTCCTAAATATATACAAAATGCTTGAACATATTTGAATGCTACATTTATTTCACATTTTAATGTTATTAGCTTGATAAATATTAGTACTTAAACGTATTTGATCATAAAATTTAATTCAATGGATTTTTTGTTTTAAAGTATAATAATCAGTAAATAAAGCATTATTTTATTATGGTGATATTAAGAAAAAGTTTTTACTTTTCTGTTTTTTTTTCAGTTGAATTTTTTGTTTTCACTAATTTAAGACGTAGTTCCTTAGCTTTTTATCAGACAGCTAATGCAGGTAATTTGGAGTGGCTATTTAAAAATCAATTCATCACATATTAATTATGCATCAAAAATATACAATATAGGCTCATTTAATATAATTTGAAATATGAAAATTACTATGTCATTTTAGGTGTTTTTGTCCCACAATTTATCTTATTACGTTAATAACTTTTTCATCGCTTTGTTTATAAAATAAAACGAGACTCATCTTTACTTACATTATTTATTAACTTTTGTTGTGTCCACTAACCAAAAGTTATCATTTAACAACAATATTTATTCAACATGATTGTCTTTGAAATTAATTACGCTGAAAATTTATTACGCGATGTGTCCTTATTTAAGAATTTATTGCTCCAGTGCACACAGTTAAAATTACAGCCCATTTGCTTTTGGGTATCTTTCCTTCATTATTGCTTATTATCCCAGAACATTAACTTATTGAGCAAAAGATAAAATTATTATGATATTATACCAAACGTTCAAATATAACCTAGTAATATAAACATTTTGTATTACGGTTTCATTCATTTTTGAGCTCATATTTAACTCAATATATATATTGTCTGATACATTTTTATTTATTTATATATATATATATATATATATATATATATATATCTTCAAATATCATACATTATAATACTATATAAATGTATATTTATTCAAAACCTAGCAGATCCACTTTCAGTGGTATTTGGATGAACAAAATTATTGTTTGATAAATCATATTTTTCAATTAAATCCATTAAATAATAAACGCAAAAATAGATAAATTTGGTTTGTAAACCATATTCAAATATGAAATTTATTTTTGGAACCGACTGTAAAGTAGATTCAAGGCGGTCTGGTAAAAGATTTCCACTTCTATTGATATTTTGAGTTGACGTGGTAATCATTTACAATATTTCTTTGTTATCTCAAAAACATATAACCTGATCAATCAAAATATAAAAAAACCATTTTAGTATTTATATTTAACTCAAATGAAAAAAAATTACATCACGATATGATCCCCAAGTAGAAAATATAATTTGAATAACCTATTTTAAGGTTATTATTTTTTGTAAAGTTTTTCCATTGTTTTATGTACACTTATAAAAATATCTAACAAACGTGAAAATACAAACGCAATTCGTCTTATTCACATTTTTTACGACTATTCCATCAATAAAATATAACAATGGTATAATAAAACGACAGTAAGAGAAAAAGATAAAAATATATAAGGGCCAATTTTCTCAAATACGTTAAACATGTTCAATCAATCAATAAAGCTGTAGTTATTTTTTTTTTAAGGATTCATCGTTTGATTTGAAGCCTTATGTGCCGTGCTAAGATGCAGGACCGTGAAAATCAAATTCTTCAGTATTACAAAAATAACCTGAAAATAATTTAAAAATAACTTACATTTTATAGCTCTTATGTTAAAATATCCTCCTAGAAAAGACTGATAAGGTTATCATGATATTTTTCAATATATTTTTATTATATTCAATAGGATTTCCGAAAGAAATTTTTTTATCGATTGACAGTTTATTGAACGGCTGAATTTTTTTATATAAATAAAAACATATTATAAGTTAATCCAATTTTTATATTTATTTGTTTCTTATTATTCTTTATAAAATCAGAGATCATAAACTTTATTTTATTTTCATAATCAGTACCTGGAAGACATAATTTGGTATTTTTATTTTTTTTAATACAACAATGAACTTTTCGGATGTGAATATTCATCATCTTGCCAAAAAGCGAAGCCCTAATTTAAAAATTAAGAAAAAAGTTTGATGTAAAACAAAATTATAACATCTGTTGCCGCCTTTTTGAGGAGGTACCAGGAAACGCAATAAGTTTAAAATGAATATTGCAATAATTATTAAAAAAATACTTTATATTAATTTTCGACCCATTGAAAATTTGTGAATTTTATTAAAGAAGTTCATTCCTATTTTAGTTCAGTTTCTATAACAGCTCGCCAATTTTTGATCGATCTTTCGGAATTCATGTATAAACCTCATAAAATACCGTACATATACAAGTGTTAGATTTAAGGTGAATGCGCTCAGCTCTAATACCCAATTTTCTCATTGACAAATAGTAAATATCTCAAATAGGTATAATACCTTTATGTTAGTGTCTTCTAGACAGTCCCGTTAAAAAAATATTATTTTCATAGAATTATTAATGTAGCGTCTCTGAAATAAAAACAAAAACAATTTTTTTAACATATAAATAAGCACATATCTGCAGACATTCATTGATCTTGTTTTCACATAAAAATCACATAAATTTTGAGCTTTATATCAGAATACAAGACATTAAAATAAATATAGAAGCAAATTCAGACCTTGCACTAATGGACAACAATACGAAAAAAGGATTGAATCTAGCAAAGTTGTAATGCTGTAAAAAGTTCCAAGTACTTTAAAGAGGAAAGTTTAGAAGAGAAGTGGGTCGCAGTATGTATGACTATTTTTGGTAAATCCCTGGCTAATAAAAGTTATTTATATTTCCCTCGAGATAGCTTTCATAGTCAAGTGCCTTAAGTATTTATTTTCTGTGACTCGCTTGCAATAACTAAAAATATATACTAAACATCCCACGAGTTTTCTAATGGTATAAGAAATAACTAAGTAATGAGTAAAATTGCCCAATGGTATAACTTTTTTTTATCAATACCTTTCATAATCAAATAATTGATTTCTTAGAGTGATATTTAAATTAAACGATAATCGGTTAGATGACCTCAATAATTCTTTAAAATGAATTTTCTAAAAAATTTTGATTGTCATAAATTTAATATTGTATTTATTTTTAAGACTTTTGTATTAAACGTATTTATTGAGATCTTATTTTCCAAGTAAATTATATTTGAAATTTAAAAAATAGTTGTATTAATTTTGTTATTAATTTAATTCTTTATAACTAAATATATAAATAGTGTTATTTAAAAACAACTATTCATGATTCATGTCCCAGCTTTGACGTACTCCGTTTTATAATCTCACAATATATTGAATTTAAAAAACCGACAAACTTTTGAGGTTAAAAAGATATGTTTTTCAGACCTTTTTTCGGGAGGAAGACTCTGTAATAAACCCAAAATATTAACATGGCACTGCTATAATCTGCTTGAAAATAACATTAGACCACGAGTGAAGGAGAATTTTTAGGGCATAATACTGAAAAACCGTACTTAAATTATAATACCACGTAATCCTCAAAATATCTCGACATATCACAAAACTAAGGTTTAGCGTGCAACCCTTTGCTAAAAAGATGAAATTCACGCCCAAGTTTTGAAAGACCGATTATACTAAAATATGTTAATTTGTGTATTTTACGCTAGATAAAATTTTAAAGCACAACCAGTGCTTAAATAAATTCGTGTTGTGGTTAACAACATGAGTTTATTAAATAACTACTAATTTTATGTGTGATTTACAATGTATGTCTAACTAGTATGGTTGATACATTAACACTATACAAGTAACTTATATATAATATAGTAGTGAAATATTCTTTTATGAAATACATGTAGAGTGGATCAATTTTTTTAATGCAAATATAGTATTAAGATATTTCATTAAAACGATTGTTAATTTTTTAAAATAAAATTCGTTACATTTATTTTTTTTAAGCTATTTTAATATTGTTTGAGGTTTCAGAAGAAAAAGTAAGAGTGAATGTTTATACATCTAAAAATATTACTTGATATTTCGATTATAAGATATTCATGTGAAATATTGTGAAACAGACTATACCATAAAAGCCCCAGATACTATTCTACACGATATCATATTTCAAGAGAAGAGTTGACAGGTGTCTCAATACAAATGGGGTACACATCTCAAGGAAGTTATACCAATTTTACGGTTATATAGGTTTAAGACTAAATGTGGTGATAAAGTACAATAATATTTATTTGAAAAAACCGAAGCATAATCAATATAATACATTATTTTATACCAAGTAACAATGAAAACGCGTATGATTAAATACATAGTGATTACTGATATTATAAAATAAATGATCATTTTTCTTCATAAAAATTTATTTTTCATTACATATAAAAATTAGTTGTTATTAAGAAGTCTCAAAAAGAAAAAAAAACGAAACTTTACATACGAAGAATCAATTTTTTTTTCTTTTTTATGTTTAAATATTATAGTTTTTTATTATTGTGAGAATAAAAATAAATCATGATACAAGCAACATAACTACTGAAACGTATTAACAGGCTAGTTTTTTAAAACGTTATCAAAGTGACTTTTGAAGTTACTCACATATGCGAAAGCATTATTGGTGACTCAATTGGTAATAAGTTAATAAATAGAAGAGAAATATTGGTCGACAAGAATCCAACTCGGTTTATAGCTTGACATCAAAAGCACGGCAATAACGTAAAAAATACGAGAAATTTAATTCACTAAATAACATTTGTTGTGAACATTTTTTCAACCCTTGAAAACAAGTGGCCTACAATAATCAGTATTTATGCGACAATTAATCAGCAATAAAACGGAAACAGTCAAGCGCCATTGCCAAAATGTATTTGACGTTTATGGGTTGAAAAAATAGAGACGAAAAAAACTTGAAAGTACAGTTAACCCTCCCATAACGCGGTTTTCTAATAACACGGTTTTCATCTTACCCAGAGCTGAAATTGCTACTGAAACCTTATAACGCGGTACTTTTGTAACGTTTGATATAAATATTTTTTTTCTGTTTTTGTTGGTCCACAGTTTATTTGTTATTTACAATCCAATCCATCCAATACATGATACAATCCATATCTTGCCAGGTAAAAAATAAGACCCCTTACTCGTCTTATTTTTTTACACATGTCTCGCTATTTTATAATGCTTTTCTCATTTACTTTTCCAGTACATCGCCTTATTCCACCCCTTGTAATATCAGTTAGGTTATTTCAGGCTCCCTGGGGTTGCGGTTGCTCGTGGTTATCACTCTGCTGCGATTTTCTACATACTTTATAATACATACACGTTCTGGCCCAATTCCAGTTCCGTGAACCAATTGTTTTCTCTACGTCACTAATATTTTAGTTGAATCTCTCAAGGTTGTATAGAAAATTACTCGCACAAGTTACATTTGATAATCTTAAAACGTGTTTGAAGATTATTCTATAACTCTTGATTTATGTCAAATACTCGTAGTAGTTGTTAAAGATAGTATAATACGGTAATATATATTATATAACTTATAATAGTTATGATTTGGTACTTATGTAGTTTGAAGTAATGGGGTTTTTCTATTCCATTAAATATTTTCTTTAATAAGACCCTCATGGCAGTAAAAGGATAAGCCGAATCAGTTGCCGTTCTGTCATGATGATTGAAATACATTTATATAATTGATAACAGGCAGAGAAGCAGACAGGACTGCCCTTTTTTTAAACAAAAGTAAGTACTTTAAGAAATAATGATTACGTAAGGTACAGTCACTTTAAATAAGTATTTTTAATATTAATAAAAAAAACTATAAAATATAAAAACGCCATTGCTAATATAACACATTGATTGGATTTTGTCACGTGATAGTATGAGGCATGAAACACTCTGTACATTTCAATAGAATGACCCAATAAAGAAGGTTTTGTGGCCACGCGCCTCTGATTAAATATTTTTCCACCCCATATGGGAGGGAAGACTTCCCGATTATTATAAAGGTTACACGTCGACCTCGAAATGTACTCTCAGAAATCCCACCGATACGTAAGGAATAGTAGAATAGTTTTATATAGGGGCGAGGATTAGAAGGCCTCACAGAAATACCCACCCTCACTTTTACTTGACCCGCAGAACCTTCGGTCTTCGGGTGACTCAAATTATAAGATTTCTTACCACTTTATGAAATAATAATATCCATATCAGTTAAATTCATAGACATACTTTATATTAAATGCAGTCGTAAAATTTAACGGAAAGTAAAATTATAAGAAACCCATTTCATTTCATTGTGACGTTTTATTTTATATATATTAATGGTTTTAAAGTGCATTTTAAAATAATGATTCCAGCGTTTATGAAAGGTTTTCTTTGTTGATAGTAATTGTACAAAACTCAAATTATAAATTAAATATAAAATGCGTTCAATAAATAGGTTTTGAATCAAATATGTAGCTTTAGATTAATTAGATAGTACCATTTATCATATTTGTAAAAATGATTCGTTGTTTTAAATATTTCCAAAGTTTATTGTTTTCTTAATACCGAAATGTTGGAGATCTCACTGCGGACTCACCTCGGCTTCGGTATTAAGAAAATAAATGAAACCAGTTGATCGTCGAGAAATATTTTTACAAATGGTCTCTGATGGGCCAGATGAAAACAGATGTTCGTCTCAGTTACGAAAATAAAAGTTATAAAATATTATATATTGCCAGTCGGCTGTAGTAGGCAAATCGTAATATATCGGACAAAGCTTTTATTTTAAAAGTTATTATTTAAATTAAATTAGCACCGAAATAATTAAAATTGAAAAGCTGTCACCGAAAAGTTTATACTTTATAAATTTTCTTTACTAATAACTTGAGGAAAATCGTTCAATCATTTATATTACCTTTTATTAAGGCCTTTCAATCACTTCAACCGCACTTTATTAATATTTTATTACTTAGTAATTATATTAAAATTAAAAATAAAAAGACTTGAAATATTAATGAAAAGCTTATTTTATAAAACACGTGATTATGTATAAATTTAATTTTTGACATTGATTGAGATATAATTGGGAAACACGAAGCGATGGGAAAACTCTTTATATTTTTAAGGACACTGTTGGTATTCAAATTCATACCTCGCTATCCGGATCTTTCGGTCTATCTAATTGAGCTGTAGTTTTTCTTTTTACACAATTAAAATCTGTATAAGCAGAAAACCAGCATAAGCAGAAAAAATCTACAAGATATTGAAATAATGGTTTCGGTTAAAAACCTTTGTCATGAAATATTTTGTTCTACAAAAGATTTTGTTTCACCAACTTTTGTAACTGTATATGCACACATCAAATATTGTTAGAAAATTTGTAATTTATTTTTAAATAAATTATTATACCTTCAAAATGATAATAGGTGTTTGTGAAAATAAAATTAAATATTTTGCTTATTATTCAATTCTCCCAAAATAATAGTTGTGTTTTAGAATATTAAGTTGATAAAAAGTAAAGAACTAATTTAACGGTAATTACAACTATCAATTTTAAACAATAAAACCACAAACTAAGTGGTATAAGAACAATAAATTATTATTCTAATCCCAGATAGGTTCATAAATAGTTATTATAATATAATAACAACTATTTATGGAACTATCTGGGATTAACTTGCAGTGATGTTTCCATATAAATCTTATATTATAAGATTTATACGGAAACATCACTGCAAGTTAATATTTACCAATAAAATCTGCTGCCAAGATCAGCGATCTTTGGTCATAACCATTTCATTGCTTTTTTGTAGGTAAAATAAATATTTTAGGATATTCAGTTATAAAACGAAAGATCAAAGATTGAAGCTGAGGTACGCGGGCTCCCTCAACGATATTGAATTCTAATATAAAATTGTTTCACATGTAACGTTTGTAAACCTGGGAGTTTCGCATCACATTTCATTTTGTTTAATATTTTGCAAGTCAAGACTCAAATTGAACGTGATTTCTTAATTTATATATTTATATTTATTTGCATGTTGACAAAATATACGTGAAGCACAGAAAAAAATAATTTAGTTGATTATTAAACGTTTAACATCAAAATACAGACATGTATGGCCAGTGAAATATTTATTTTATTTTATAAACAATACACACGTGTCACGACAAGCAAATAACGACTGAACTTCAGAGCTACGATTGTTCAAATGAGTGTATCTTAATAAAATAGAAATACAAAAAATGGTTTATTCAAAGTATCGTCCCTTGCTAGCTACTTTTTTTTCCATCTCTCCAGTCTTTGGACCGAAATCATTCATCCAACCAATTTTCCACATTTTCGAAATTGCCCAAGTATAGCCTAGCCAAGTCATTTGCCATCGACCGGAACTAGTTATCATCGGAAAGGGCCAGGTTTGGTAAATACGGCGGGTTAAAGCAGAAAAGCAAAGCTTCCTGCAAATGCTGTTTTTTTGGCACAAAACTCATACATATTCACTCCAAGAAAAAATATTATTGCGTTGTGAAATGTATTAGTATTATGACTGCTTAACCTGTTAACCGAGGAATTCCCTTTTTAATTACGCAATATACAACGGGCGCGTACTCTTTCACTAGGACATGTCGACCAACTCTATTTCAGTAGTTTCGCGGACTGCTGTCTAAAAGCGGGGCGCGTATTAATACCTTTTTGAATGTGTTCACTCTAAAAGCGGCAGAAGGTCATTTTACTCTTTAGGTTTACAGCTCGTAATGTTTGTTTAGGACTCGTCAACGTTACTTCTACCAATACTGTCCAGTGATTCTGAACAAAGTGACAATGAAGAAGTGGAGTGGTCAGAGAATGATAATCCTCCATTTATTGAACAATTTTCAGGACAAAGTGGTGTTGTTGTGATGCCAAGTAATCCGCAAAGTGTGTATGAAGTGGTTCAACTTTTTATAGGAAACGATTTATTTGACTACATATACATCAAAAAGTGTATAGACTAGATTTACACGCGCAATTTTACGCGAATTTTGCCCACATCAGTTTAGTCAATTTAGTTACCCGCTTAAAATACAAATATAATATAAGCTATTGTGTAACAATAACATTAAATGTATTAAGAAAAATCTCATAATTAACTCGGAGTTTTTTAACGGAAGAGAAAAAAAATCAAAAAGTGCATATCAAAGACTAGATTTCACATGCTCAATTTTACGCGAATTTTGCCCACATCAGTTTAGTCAATTCGGCTACCCGCTTAAAATATAAATATAACATTTAATTTACTAACAAAAATTTCATAATTAACTCGGAGTTGCTTAACGGAAGAGAAAAAAAATCAAAAAGTGCAAATCAAAGACTAGATTTCACATGCTCAATTTTACGCGAATTTTCCCCACATCAGTTTAGTCAATTTGCTTACCCGCTTAAAATATAAATATAATATAAGCTATTGTGTAACAATAACATTTAATTTATTAACAAAAATCTCATAATTAACTCGGAGTTGCTTAACGGAAGAAAAAAAAAATCAAAAAGTGCAAATCAAAGAGTGTATAGACTAGATTTCACATGCGAATTTGCCCGCTACGTACATCAGTTTAGTCAATTTGGTTACCCGCTTAAAATATAAATATAAAATAAGCTATTGTGTTACAATAACATTTAATTTATTAACAAAAATCTCATAATTAACTCGGAGTTGCTTAAGGGAAGAAAACAAATCAAAAAGTGTAAATCAAATTTATGCGAATTTTACCCACATCAGTTTAGTCAATTCGGTTACCCGCTTAAAATATAAATATAATATTTAATTTATTAACAAAAATCTCATAATATTTTGAATAAAAATACTTGAGTGATTTTCCACATTTTTGTTTTTATTAGTGACCGGTTTCGCCAACCTTTCACGTTGGCATTATCAAACAGAGTGAGATTCTATATAATACTAAGCAATTAGGTAAACAATTGTTAGAGGGAGAGGTTGGGTTGAAAATCACTCAAGTATTTTTATTCAAAATATTAAAATGGAATTCCACCAAGTACTCTCTGTCAAAAATATTGAATTTCTTAAAAATCTCATAATTAACTCGGAGTTGCTAAACGGAAGAAAAAAAAATCAAAAAGTGCAAATCAAAGAGTGCATAGACTAGATTTCACACGCGAATTTGCCCGCTACGCACATCAGTTTAGTCAATTTGGTTACCCGCTTATAGTGTGCCATAGCCAGTTGGTGCAATAATGCGAGTAACAGGCGGTCGTTGGTTCGGTCCCGGTGGTGTCTCCGGTGGACGGAGCGGCTGGTGGCTCAGGCCGCATGCGCTGGTGGCCGGCGAATCCAAGCCACGTGAAGTCTGCTCACCTCCCGGGGCACTCAGTCGCTCGGCTGGATCGCACCCGGTGTCATCTCCTCGTCCGAGATTGCTTTTTGGGGAATAAAAAACCCACGAACTACTTAAAATATCAAAAGTGCGCTGAAAAAACTTTTGTCGGCAGTTGTAATACATTTTGCTTTGGAGAAAAAGTTTTTAGAACTCGTACATGCTTAAATTTTGAGTGTAGTGAAATTTGGCAGCTTCTGAAGTTGGTAAGTGCAATTATTTTTTTTAAATTTTGTGGCTTGATATGAGGCGAAGTTATTTATGTACGAATATTTTGATGTTACTGAAATGATAAAACTTTTCTCTTTAAAAATTCAAATAAGTATTAATGGCTTGTTTAAAAATATGATTACATAAAAATGAAGTTTTTCTATTTTAGCTAAAGTGAGTACTGAAAAATTTCACCGGAGCAGTACAGGCTTTTTCAGTCTTTAGAGCAAATCAAGCAATAAGCAAATAAAGCAAATATCTCTTTAATAATCAATCATTGATATGTTTTCGATATTTATGAAAAGGATAATAATATTTTTAATATAATTATTCGATATTGCAAATAAAATAATACGTATATCTATTTTTTTGCTATAAAAAAGACAGTTTCAGACAGACGACTTCATTTTACGTTTAATTTGATGATTTAAAAATATCTTTAATCCCCTATCATGCTTAATGTCATATAAAGAATAGTTAAAATTTCAAAAGCCCCTTAAATTGATTGTAATCACTCTGTGGAAAAAATTCAATAGATAGTGCCTTACCACTTAAAGTAATTACAGTGGATGTGTTATAATAAATTGTATGTAATATTTGTGATTAATGAGAAACGTTTGATAATTATTTTTATAATTGCTAAAGATGTGATTTGATTGCCTTTATCGCAACAATAATAGCCTTAATTAATAGTTATAATTAGCGCAGAGAAGGTTAATAAATTCCTTAATGTTTGTAAAATTAATATTTGAATCAGTCAACATATCTAACTACATATAAAATTTGTATAAATATGAAAAATCATGCACACAGTGAGACTCTGCCGTGTATATATCTATTACAAATAACACTTGAACCGTTCTCTATTAAGTTACACACGCTTGCTTAGTTAATTAAATATCAATTCATCTTGTGTTGCTTATGTTTCAGGAATATGATCTACCTTTCTTCCAACATTTCTTCCCTTTTCCGTTAATTATCTACCGAGATTCTTGTCATATCGTCGACATGGCATATATATCTTCTTGTAAGTTTATCATTCTGATTTGAAACAATTCAGTATTAAGCACCAAGCTTTTTAGTAGTGAATAGAAGTTATGAGGTTTTATAACAAATTTGCTTGGGTAGAGTTTATTTTAAAAAGTATTGCAGATGACGAGTCACAAATTAATATTAAAAATAAGTTTTCTATGAAGCTGTTTATCTTAACTCTTTTTAAAAACTCTCAAATTTATGTTTCGATCAATTTGTAGGTATATAATTTTTATACATATTAAATCCATGCGTTTCCTTATTAGTACATATTATGTCCCACTTATTTGCTGTTCTTCTATACGACATCTTCTTATTAATAAGTACACAGGCTTATTTGTAGTAAAAATATTTTATTTTATAAAATCATTCCAAGGGAAATTCACTTATTTATTTTATTAACGTGATGTTAATTAATTTTTAAGCATATTTATAAAAATAAAATATCAATTATTTCATGTAAATACTGTTTTCAGTGGTTTTACTACCACTTTACTCCAAATGTTATATTTTTATAGTTGTGATATTAATACTCAAAGATATTGAGCAAAAAGAAAATGAAATATTAATAATAAGTGTATATATTGTTTTGTTAATTTATTCTCCTATTAATCAGCGAGTATGCTATGGTTGGAAAAATAAAAACATCAGGAAACAAAAAATATTTTTTGCTCCTTTTTGGTTATTTACTTAACTATTGTATATGTATTTATGTTGTATTGTCTATTCACTATTATATTTATAATGTCTAAACATCCTTTAATGAAATTCCACTTCTGGAAGTTGTTTTGACAGATGCGGGCTTTGTCCACTGGAACTATTGGGGTCCTCAACCCTCCTCTCATTATTCAACAATTCTAAAGATGAACTTAACAAATGTTAATTTTTGCTAAATTTGTTTAAATACGACAAATGTAAACTGATAAATTAAATCTACCCGATAAATTTAAACGTTATCCTTTTTTCAAATATCTTTTACAGTAATTAAAAAATTTAAAACGAAAAAAATATTTACCTTTTCTTTCAATTTAATAAAGCAATAAAAAAGAGTGATTTTTATAAATGTTAGATTCTTGTTAATAGTAAAAATTAGCTTGTGCAAAATTGTATGTGCTTCATCTAATAACATCTTATCGTAAGTATTAAACTTTACACAATACAAAAATGGCATGTTATTAAAAGATCCGAATCTCTCATGAATCACAGCCTTAAAGTTCTTATTGGAAATATTGGACGATATCCAAAGAAGTTATATTACTTCGGTGTAAATCCCACATTTCGTTTTAAATCTTTCAAAAACAGATGTCACGGTTGAATTATAATAACTCTTATTGTTTTTATCATAATATTAAAATCATTTTTTTCATACCAATTTATCGAGTTTCTTTTAACAAAACGGTTAATTAATTTTACATCAGGATGCATGTTTTTTTATCACGAGGAAAGTAAATCTGTGAAAATTCTTTCAGTTGTTTTGTTCAGTATCTTTCAAATCTATCAAAGTAAGGATCAACTGTTTGATAAAACATTCTTCTAGAAGTATGCTTGGCCATTTCCTTTGTTGATTTGAGTCTAGATGTCTTGAACAAATGGCCTAAAAAATAATAAAAGACATAAATAAATATTTGTGGTGTACCAGCAAGTTCTTCACAATATATTTAAATTGGTTTCAGGCCGTTTCAGGCGGACACATATTTACGAATAAAGGCAAATGTTTGTTTGTCATAGAAATAAAAAAATAGCAGAAAAGGCGTAAAAAAATAATATAAATTTATGGATACCTAAAATTATAATACTGCGTATATTTCTGAAATATATGTACAAATATAAAAGGACTTGTCATTTTTTTTAATGAATAAAAAAGGTTTTTTCACTCATTCGTAAGCTTCAAACTTTTACTTTTATAAATGACGAGTAATCATGTGAATTTTTAATAATACACATAGAATCATATAAAAAAAAAACCTAAACGAATTTTTCTGTCTAATTTCTAAGATTTAACATCATTTGAATGTTTACATAGAAACGTCATGAATTATTAATATAATGAAAAGTAATTTCAAAGTGGATGACTTTGTGTATAAAGGGAATCGTAATTCACAAAATTTGTTTCTATTAAACTGGTCAATCATAGTTGATCTATAATTTATTGTAATAAAAAATTGTAATAAAAAAAAAATAACAACTAATGCACATATTTAAATGTCAGCATAAGTTATATGTATCTGAAAAAAATTTGATCATCTCTCAATGTAGAAGTCGAACCGGAGTACATTTCGAACTAAGCGACAACAAAATATATCGATTTTACGCGTAATGTGTAAGCTGCTAGTCATAAACGTGCGTCTGTTTCGCAAGCCTTACTAAACTAATGACTTAATGAGTTATTAAAACAATTTTTCAAAACACAAGATATATTTTCGGTGTCTAAACACCATTAGCCGAGCCGTACGCGCGTGCTCAAATAGCGAACTGATATAATGGGTCGAATAATTACCGACGCTCCGCAGATAGGAAATTCTTAGCGGCTATTATTTCTATAAGAATACGATTATGCTGAACGTAAACTGACTGAAAATGCTTTCATAAATATTTTGACATACCAGCATATTATGCTTCGGTTTTAATATTTAAACAATTCTTCCTCTGATAATAAACTCATATGTAACCGTAGAATTAACAATGTGATTCCCTTTGGGTAGGAACAATGCGCGAATACTTGTTGTCACCTGAAACAATAAGTAAGATAAACAAGGTATCACACCTAATAAGTCTAGAATATAAATATTAAAAATATACTATTTCGACAATGTGAAGTTCTTATAAAACTTAAAACAAGATATCACTTCTAACAACATTTATGACGAATTTAATGTCGTAATGAAATCGAATATATCCTATCAACTAAAGTGTGCTATTTTGAAAACTGTTAAATCAACCATGCACTTTGTAAATCAGTACTTAATTTTTCCTGAAAATTTCATGAAAGCATAGTGTTTTTTTTTTTTTAATAAAAGTAGTCGAATAGCATAATAGAAAATAGATGAATATTTCATGAGCTGATTATTGAAATGCTGAAATGCATTTACAAGAATATTCGTTTCAAAACGTTCAATTTATTTTGTTTGCTTCGTAAATGAAAATCGATCGGTGCCAAGTTGTGACAGATAAATTGGCAGCAAAATGTGGGAATGTCCCGCATCTTTGTATTGGCTTTGTATGTCTTTACCTTATTAAACTGCTGGCTGCCAAATGTTGGTGCAAAAGTTTACATTTTCTGTTTCATCAAATAATTATTTTTATAATCAAACATTTGATGTTATGAAACACTCAATTTATATGATAGACTATCAAACATTAATTCAATTTTAAATATAGTTTCCGTCATTAAAATTATATTTGGAAACTCGAAATAAAACATTGTTTCTGACGTCATTAACAAAGGTCAATTAGATGTGTATTATATAATAATTGAATATAATAAATAATTATGACACAAACTGTGAGCAGATTAATTAAAATAATTATAAATTTAACACTCGTTATAAAATTATGTTTTTTTTAAACACATTCCAGATGTTTTTAATTTTATAATTACATTTATTTTAAATTACCTTGTCGATCTATTTTAATCTATTGAAACACATGTTTTCAATAAAGTATTAACCTTGTCATGTGTATTTTAACATCCACAGATTTTAACAATCGGTTTATAAATATAAAAATTGCGACGTCTATTTTAATGTATAGTTTTTTTAGGTTTATTTAAATTTACAAATTTCAATAATCAATAAGTGGATTCAGATACTTTAATTCATTGTGAATTTAAAAAAATAAATCTGGTATTTTAATACAGTACTTTTTTGCAATCAAGTCTTGTTATAATAATATGTTGGCCAGTCTGGCTCAGTGGTTGCTATAGCCGGTTGTTGACCGAAAGTTTCTAAATCAATACCCTTCCTGACACTGACACGAGAAACACAAACTGATGTAATGGAACTCGAGACAATTCCTGTTTACTCAAAGACGATTTACACTCCCAATATATGTGTCGGAGCGAATTAAATTTCACACGTGAATAAATTATATGTGGCACGTCCACGTTTATTTGACTAAAACATTTCTTTTATTATTATAAGAAATTAGTAACCAACCCAGATCGGTGATTTAGCACCAGATCGTTTTTATTTTTATAAGAAACTATATAAAAATAGTTAACCCAGATTTTATAGCCAGACGTAAATGTTAGATAAAAAACGATAAAAAAAGATTTTTTACATGAAAATAAAATGGTTAAATTATGTTTTTACTGTACGCTGGTAAGTTACAACTCAAATGAAATATTCTATATCTCTCACATCTATAATTTTTTTTTACAATAGCTAGTTGGTTGTATTGCTATTGTTCATGCATCAAAAAAACTTACGCACGAATGAGTGCCTATAAATATTTTTTTTTAAATGCTGCTTACATTTTTATTGAAGTATAATTTGCTGTTGTATTAAATATAACATTGATTGAAATATAAAAAAAAATATTTTAAAAACTGTTGTGGTTATGTTTATCAACTTCTGTGGGTTCAAATGAACACTTAAATAAAATCAACAATGTCAAGAATGACTTAACTACTAGAAGCGTTTATAACTCAAACGGGACATGTAACAATACGGCACCAACTGTCGCCATAGATTTCAGCTGTCGACTTCCTTGTCCATGCCCAGTTCTCAGCTCTCAGAACCGCTCCAGTGACGACAAGACGGACGTGTCAAGCATAGAATTACCAACGAAACCGTGTTGATTTGTGGAAATTTCAACAGCAGCGTAGTGCTTAATTGTGAACTGTGTCATCGGGGAAGTCCTCGCTTCGGTGGAGTGCATAAGGTAAATAAATCACGTACTGCTACTATAGACCCGCAAAGTGCCCTATAATGGTCTTAATACTGCTCGTGTCGTATTGTTGTAAAGTTGGCCTCGTTTGATCCATTAGTCGGGCACTCACTTTAAGAGCTCAATGGGTCAGCATCAATAGAATATTATAATTTTATTTGACTATAATAATGTATTTTATATATTGTTAATAAATAATTTTCGCCACTGAAAAATAGATCAAGCGTTGATACGAGGTTTTACATAATTCAAAAATAATTATATGATTTGGTTTTTTTTATTAAAACTTGTGAGTTTGTTTGAATATGTAAAATTATTTTGGCGACTTTTGATCAAAGTACACAATATTTTTTACGTTGTATTAACCATACCTGATAATAAATATATCCTAGTTTTCTCTGAGATGGAAATGGATAAATATTTTCTCATCCGAGTTCATTCATTCGAAAAACGCTCATCATTGAGTAATTTATCAGGTATATATTTTTTTTGTACTTGCAAATAAATATTTTTATGTAATTTCCGTGAAAAATCAAATATAAAAAGTAAATGATTATTTAGAATCTCAAAAAAACTTTTAACGCATAGATTTTTGTTGAAATTTAGGTTCACTTTGAAAATCTACTAAAAAACCAAAACTACGGCAATATTGAAATTTAATTTCAACGTTACAATTTAAAAGTGAACTGCACACAAAGTAGCAGGTAATTAAAGTATTATTTGTACAGCTTTAAGAGACTTAATTGTACTTATTTAGACAAATAAATGTAAAAAAACAATCTCATTACTCACAAAACGTCTTATGAATTCATCTATATACAGTTTTATTTTAAACTATTCTCTTTTTTAATTTTTGTTAATTAGAAACTTGTGAGTTAAATAAAAAGACAACTATAGAAAAGTTAAAAAAAATCATGTCTTCAATGTCCAATAAGGTATTTACATGCATTTTTTCTACAAAATATTGAAATAAAAATAAATTATTTTAAATAACTCCTAAATTAAAATTTATCTCATATATCTCAAAAAGTTAACCCCGATCAAAAGGATAATTCGAATAAACTCGCCGTTATAAAAATTAACTGCTCTTAATATAAACCTTTTTTCACATAAAACCCAACTTTTTTCAATTGAAATAAAAAATCAAAGCTTTTTACTGCGATTAATTGAGAGATAAGAGTGTCTTATTCATCTTAAGTAAATTAGGTAAAAAACGCTTGACGTTAAAAAATATATTGTCTATGAATATTAAAATAGTAGGTCAAACCAAATTCAATGACTCAACCAACATACCCGAATATCTTGATGAGTTTAGTATGTATCTGAATTTCTGGTGATATGTATGTTAATACACACACACACGCACACACACACACATATAGATATATAAATACATATATTATCTATAAAGGAAATGTGGAAATGTGAGGAAGCTCCAATTAAACAGTATCATCACGACCTTATCAGATTCATGGCCCATTCAACTCAACCCGTTTTCGTCTCAATTGTACGGACATGCAAGATTCACTTGAATGTGATTTATATATACAAAATCAACCAAGAATTATACTGAATTAGATCGAACAGAATTACGCCAAAGGCCCTCACACGGAAGCTTTTATGCCAAGGGTTAAGTCCCGTTTTGTTTTCAGCCCCTAAGGGAAGACATGGGTTTTCGACAGTGGTTTTTTCTACATGACTGATATCTCAAACCATTATTTGAATTTATATTGCTACCTACTATTTGGGATCCAGCCAACTTATTTAAAAAAGAGTTAATGGCGCTTTTTAGCGACCAACCATTTAGTTTTGAGATCTATTGAAAGAATGTTATAATAACTGGACACTGAAAATATACAACTGAAACTAAATTTTGAATTTATATTTTTCTTGAATATATTTTTAAGAACATTTCAACTTTATTTATTGTCCGTTTCTCATGTTTATTAAACGTAGGTAATTTTGATTTTGACCATTAATATATAAACCACATGCAATATACAATATTAATATTTTTGAATACGGACTATTAATACAACAGAACATGTTATCATATTTTTTTGTCTGTTAACGAGATCCAAAATTAGGTCATATAAGAACTCTGAGTATACAGCCACATTATTAGGTTAGAATGCAGAAAAAACTGGTAAGCATAGATGAAAAGGCTGGTTAACAGAGATACGTGTAACTGCATTCGTCTACAATGAAATTACATAAAACCCGTTAAGGAGAAGCTTTACATTAAAATGTTTTTTTTGTTGTTTTTGAAACTAGTGAAAAAAAATTAAATTTGCAATAAAATGAAAAAAACTACTTATCATTTAAATTTATTTCCGGGATTTTATGGTTTACAATATAATATGCTTACCTCTGGACAACAACGCCATGTTGTAAATGAATTGATTTCTAAAATAAACTCTGTGATTAAAAACCTTGATTATATAAAGTTTCGTTTATCAAAAACAAAATAATATTACGGGCTTATAATAAACATCTTTTAAATTGACAAATTTCAATATAATTTTTCCAATAGATTAATTAAAAATACATTTATTTACCTGGTTTATCAAGTATTTAAAAATCTAAGATGAGAACTTCCAAGAAGATAAAACATTGTTATAATACGATTCCTATGAAAATGCTGACGATTGAACGATTCTACGATTTATATGCCTTTTTTAATATGTCTGCTACTAAATAACGATCCCAATTTTATTTTTAAACCAATATGTATTTAATATAACCACTAAACTTTTTTTTGTCTTAACAAAAATTTCTTAATTCCAAGTCACTAATATTATGTAAAAATCTACAACTTCTCTTAAAAAATAATACCCATTGAATTATAAAAAATAAAAGGTTATACCTTTAGAATTTTCACTTAAATAATTGATGGCAATACGTAATGAAAACCTGATTATTTATTTAATGTATCTATAACTAAAATAAAAAAGTTATGTGAGAATAGATAAAAAATAATTACTCAACTGTAGTATGGAGATAGAAGAATGAATATTCTGGAATAGTGGATATTCATGTAAATGCAAAAACCGTATGTGTGCATGGTTGTTCAATTACGGAAAAGGCATGCAATTGTCACATCCGTCATGTGCAGAGCCTGACCTTATCTAATACAGCTATTAGAAGTAAAGACCTATATTGACACTGGAGTTGTATCGAACCACGTAGACACTTTTTTACCTTCAACTCTATTCATTCGTTAAAAAAATGCTCGATATTTAATATACTAGGAGTGCTTATTACATGTGTACAACTAATATTTTTAACATTCATTCAAATTCAATTTGTATCAATATTCGACGCTAATCGATCATCAAAGTATGTATGAAAATGTTAAATTTTCTATGCACTCAGACTTCCAGTTCAATTTTTCAGCAAATAATAATTTCATTTCCGACTTAACGTAATTTGGTTTTCCTTGAGTCAGCTGAAAATATTCATTTTCCTTCTTTTATACATTTTTAAAGAAGTTTTTGCGAATTGGTAACATTTTCACGGCCGATAACTTTAGATATATTCTTGTTTTCATCAGATTGGAAAAGTTTTCCTACGATTTGTTTAGTTAGAATAATTTTGACTTTTTCTGGATAACTGTTTTAAATGGAATGTATTTTTTATATTTTTGAACTCGAAATAAAAACATTTTTTGGCTGCATTTGATTTTAAAATAAAAGGACAGAAAACAGTTTTCGGCTTTGTTTAATAAAATACTAACCCAACGTTTTCGCAAATGACCGAGTGAAGATATTTGTGTCGGTAAAACATATTTTTGAATTCCTGCAAAAAATTGCACGCAAAAATCAGTCGTTCGGATAAAGGTGTTGGAATTTTTTTTTAAATCATTTCAGTTTATAGATCAATACTATATGATGCATATATATATAAATGAGAGATTATATCTGATTTATTTAATTTTTTTTAGATATTTTTTCATCGTACATTTTTGAATTAAATTATTTTAAAAAAAACATAAATATGTATATATATATATATATATATACATATACTATGAAATTTTCAACTTCAAAAATTTTATGATAGTAACTGACCATTATTTTTAAATATTATATCTGATAGTTTTGATATATTTTCTTTGATATTTGGAAAAAAGGTTGAAATATTTATATCTTCATTTCATATGAAATCGAAAACATTTTTCTGGCCACTGTCAATACGAAGGCTCTGACTGAAGATCGCACCGTCACTTATCTCTTTTACAGCGACGAAACGCTGCAAATATTTGAGGAGGCGCGAGCATCATGCTTCCCAAAATAGACGCGACAAAATCTCTCCCGTTCCGTAAAATCACGTTCGCCTTGTTAAAATATCTTAGAAAATTAATTAATTAATGTTGGCAACGATTTTCTTCTATCATTGGTTTATCTAACCTTTAAGAAACTTCAACCCCGAGGAAGCGAATTTGAGGAATATTGATGGGAATAAATAATTATTAAACACAGCTTATTTTTTAGGTTAATTGAACGATAATTTAAAATATCGTATTTAAGTTCATTTTCTAAAATTGACATTTGCGAAGAGTAATTTCATCAGAATACACTTTTATTCTCTTGATATATATATCAAGAAAGTCCTAAAGTACTGCAAACGAAGAGAACTGTCACGTAAATTTACGTCAAAAATATATCGTATTTCATTTAATTCCATTTAATAAAACAACATAAACATTTACTTTTAAAATACAATCGCGTTTCTTTTTTTAAACTTTTATTGAAAAGTTATCTCTCATTAATGTTATTTATCAAATTCTAATAAATTTACCAATAAATTAAATACGAATAAGACTATGAATTTTTTTAAGGTTTACTTTGTGGCAGTCCGTTTCTAAGACTATAAGACTTTCTGGTCGAACTAACCATAGTAGAATTCTTTAATTATAACCAGATAAGTGGCCTGAAATCGGTTAACCCCTTTGTTACCAGATAAGATCTTTGTTATTTCCTTGAATCCTTGAGATCCTTCTACCTCATCTAAAATTTCACAGCTGCTCTTGAGGCGTATTTATAACCCAGAAACCTTTAAGGTTACGCACCTATTAACCCTAATAACGGGTACCCTTTTTCTTCAACTCCTTGTGCCAGGATCGATGGTTTTGTGGATTGTTCGATTTATTTTATTACTACGCAATTATCATTTAATTGATCTTTTCACATTTGATAAGAACAACAACACATATATACCTTGTAAAGGAGTACTTACAATTATTATTTTTAATAATTACATGTAATATTGGGACACATTTTTCTCAGCTTCGATTTCGACAAAATTAGTCGCACGAAAGAAAATAAAAACGTGAAAAATCACAATAAATATTTTTTTTTGGCTTTAAATAAAAAAAAATATTCGAAAACATCATAATAATATTAAAGCAGCATTTACATTGATTTCTTTCATAAATATTTACTCAACAGATATACGATACGATATTTCGAGTTTCTTAGGTTCCTGCCTTCTCAAGCTGTGAGCATCCGCTGTCAGCCATTAAAAAAAAACCCATTTCTTCACAGCACTGTTACTATAATAAACTATAAACTACGGGACGTTGCCGGCCAGCGTGATGTGTGTTGCTCAGATTCCATGTAACAGCGGGTTTTCACATTTAGCTAGACATAAATAAATCGCTCCACATTTCGTCCTGCGCCTGCTCCCTCAAAATCACCAGGAGGTTATATAACCGAAGGTTTCACCGGTAACACGAGGTCGTAGGGGTAGAAAATCTCCGTCTTTGGAAGAACTTATTCAGGAACCTTTATACATATAGCGTTTTTGCGAACCAAAAGGTCAGGCAATTCAAAAATAATGTGTTTTTTAATATGAGCTCACTTAGTAGCACGGTAAAATAAAATGCAATTTAGAACTTCTGCTTGCAAAAAAGATGCAATACTTATTCCTGTAAATTCAAAATATTTTTCCACTGCTATATTCTTAACATTCTGTATTTAAGAGTTTTGACTTAATTAACATCATAACAAAAAAAATAATTTAAGGTTTCTAAAAACCAGAAAAATCAATTTTTTGGAAATTGAAAATCAAAATATAATGTTTCAAGTAGAATCCTCACTTCTCTATTTTGATAATAATAAGCATGTCATTATATTGAAGGGTAAACTTATAAGCCGTAAAACCCAAAAAATGATAAATCATTTTTTATTTGTTGCATATAAGCTGTTTTACTAAAACCACCTATTTCAAAAATATTTTCAACTCTTCGCGGGAATAATTTTCAGATTTCCGTAGATTAAATATTTTTCATATGTGCTATAGCACATATGAAAAAATTTTTAAATTTCTCATCCCATGAAGAATAATACATGTGAAGCAAAAAAACTAAATATTTAAACTTGTCAAAATAGTGGATTTCTCAGTTAAAATTCAATTTCTTTAGCGTACCAGCTGATCTTTAACATGAAAAATAGAATTAGCATTATTTTTCGCCATAGAACATATGTCAGAGCAGTCGTAAGTACGGTTCATAAGTAGATTATGCTAAAAGTAAAGTGTCACAAATGATTCATGACATTGTTTCACTTACCACATTGTCAACCTCTCAGAAATATAATTCAATTATTATAAAAAAGAGAAAGAATAAAGGACAAAGCTTCTTGAACACGTACAAAGGGATTAATCTGTGGATTCATTTTTAAATCTGCCTCTATATTTCATATGAAGATGCTTTACTTGCCTCCAAAAGAAGTAAACCATAAATTTATTTACAAAACATATACTAAAAGCATATAAATTTGATACTGTGTTTATACTTAAAATAAGATATTTTTTCTTTGGCAATATTTTTATAATACCGTATATAAGTAAAATTGTGAGTTTTAATTTTTCTGTAAAAAATGTATCTTAAAAAGGTTGCGGAATTTCTTTCGTGTTTTTTTCTCTAACCTTTTAAAAATCAGAAAAAAACTATTTATTTCGTAATATAATAATTATAAGGCACTGTTTTTAGACGAACATTATTGTTTATATATCGTGTTTGATAAAATATATTAATGCGAATATAATAATGTTATTACTAATATGATAAGGCACATTAGTTCATACATGTATGTGCCTAATCATATTAGTAATAATATAATAAACCCGTAATGGGTAATAAATACGCATTTGATTGACGTTAATCAAAAAATCGACAATAGAATAATGTTGATAAATTATAATCAATTTATAAATCCATGGTTGTTATACAGAAATCGATAGTATAAAATATATTTTCATGGAAGAAGTTGAGTTTAAATTGAAAAATTCAAGTCGTTTCAACTCGACTTATCCACACGATTCAATTTTTTTTTTTTAACTCAATTTTTTTTCATGGCAACAGTGTCTTCTGAAAAATGTGAAACCTTTGTTACTTAAATACAAGTCTCAATTATTTTTTTGCGTGCTTTTTTAAATTAATGATGAGTCCGATAGATAGTTGTTGCCAAATTCGAGGAAAAAAGTCGCTTCTTTCTGTCCAACTAAATGAGACAAACTCTCAAACGAGTAAAACAGTTGTTTTTTCTACAAACATACCGTTACTTATTGCATTGCCTACCAACTTTTATCTCTAGAACACTGAGAAATAAAGCTTGTTTTAGTAACAATTTAAGTCTTTTTTTAAAAAATAAACAAAAATAAATAATGATATAAATGCTGTTGAATATTTAAGACCTAGAATTTACATAATCAATTCACCTGAAAGAAAAAACAATTCATCAAACGTTTCAGCTTAAAATTATAACATAACTGTAAAAATAATATCAAATCACTTTTTAGGTGTTTCTTCATGACGTCACTCTTTAAAATTACTTGTAAGACTACTTTAAATTACTTAGAGCTTTGTAACGAATGGCCAGAATACTTCATTCTTCAGTATTTGACAATGCAAAGGATGTGTATAGATTCTCAGTAAACGAGGTCCGTTAGTCACGAGGTGTGTTTATGTTATTGCTACATTCCCCGCTAGTACCATATTTCTTTATCCTGTCTGTGTATGAATTCTAACAAAAGAACCCTTGTTTTGCGTTCACGTATGGAAAATAAACTAACCAGATGTATCAGCAAAATGTTCCATTAAAAAATAAAGGTCGAGAAGAACCGGAATACAAGATCGAAAAATATAAAAACCAGATATTTTTTCGAAATGTTAAAACGTCAAGTATGAAAACAGCAAAACATTATTATTAAATATTTAATTTATACAAGTTTATTGTTTTGAAAAAATATTGTATTTAATCTCTATTTTCAAAAACTGGTGATTTTATGTAGCTAAAAGACTAAAATATTCATAAATTCTTTCAAGGATAGGGGTCGTATTTGAAATTTAACGTCAAAATCAAGAATACTTGTGGTTCAAACATATAAAAATAGCTTGAATATCAACATTTTATACATAAAGATTCTAGTTCTCGCACAGTTTCAGAAGCATAGTAATGAATTGATTCTGAAATAAACTGCGATATTTATGAATGTGCTTGTTTTAATTTCATCTTTAAGGTAAAATAAAACATATGTTTTTAGAAAGTTTTGTCGTAGTTTTGTTTATAAATCTATTGCCTAAAACCAATGCCTTATATAATTGTTCATCAACCCTAGTACTCTGATCTTCTATCCATTATAAATCAATCAAATTCAAATCAAACTATTTTATTTGAATCAAATAAATAAGGCTAATCGTGTAATTGATATAATCCAATTTTATTGACTTGTTTGAACCACTCGGGCTTATATTGATATTCACGCTTGAAAAAAGCCCATTTGTCGTCGATGTGGTGTTTCTTCACACGAAAAGATTCTCAAATTGATTGTTTAACATTGCGGAAAATCTTTGAACGAACCTTTACGAGATGCGTTCCATTCGTCATCCGAACCGTATATTTTTTGTTGAAAATAAACTTGTATTTTTTTACTAGAAGTCAATTTCCACATCGACCTTTGTATGCGATTGAAAAAAATACGAGGTTCATATAATTTATCTTCACTTCTGTTAACTCAATAATATATATTTCATGTAAATAATTCTAAGCAAAAAGGACTGTTATTTTATTGTATCAAATGCAGAATCGTTATGAGTGAACAGGGGAATGTGTATTTAATGCAAATATGCATTTGCAGTATTAATATTTTTTTTATATAATAAATGAACGACGGCAATTAAATTAATTCGCTTCGGTTACGACAAGTCCTTCATATTTCAATAATTCAATTTACTTCCCCTCTCAATATTTTTTTTTAAATTTTCCACTCTCTAGTTTGTTAACCTATGTAATTTAAAGCACTATCGAGTGTTGGTTGAGTCAGTACCACATTTTTTGAATCCCGCAGAACTTACGTAACTGCTCTTAGCTTTCACAAGCTTTATTGAGCTAATTCTTTTAATATACTTTTATTTATTTTCTGACATCAAATAAATAACATAAAATAAACTAATAAATAGAGGGAAAAACATGGGTAGATTGACGTTACAATTGAGGACTGCTGTATTATGGTGAACGAAATTGGAGGGTAGGAGAATCAGAAACTCGTGCCGCAAAAAGCTTTTGTAGGCAGATTACATCCACCCACATTAGCGCTGATAACGATTTATGATTATTGTGGGATTATATTTAAGGCCAATTTCTTTTTCAACATTTTTAATTTAATGAAATTCTCCTCAGGGATACGAGAGGTTTTCGAATATTTGTGAAATAGAAAGCTCATTTACTGAAAGGTCAAAGCGACTGCGTTATTGAAGTTGTCTTTTGAGTAATACTTTATTTTAGCTTGCTAAAATTTAATGGAAAATGAAAAATGTATAATGGTATTACCCTACATGTATAGTGACTTTACTCAGCCAAAGTCTATGCTATTAAAAGTATAAACTCTGTGGTAATCTGTATACACAATTTTTAGTTTTAGTATGATAGACTTTCTATTTACCAAAAATTGAAAAGAACAAATATACTACGTATGACTCACTGCTATCTGGTGATAATACAATTAAAATAATTTTATGGTGAAATTATATAAAAAAACTTTAAAAAGCAGTATTTTTTTCTTATCCCCAATTTAAATTAAAGTTTTTTTTGTACATCATATTTCAACAGTTGTCTTGTTGTAAATTACCACGGATAAATTATTTCCATTAATAAAATTCTGTAAAAGAAGTTCAGGTATGGGATTTATCCTCTTTATACGTATCCACTAGTAAATTTAACGCTTATCAGTATTCTCTATAGCCGAATGAATACTAAATCGTTCTGACTCAACACGTTGTCACATAGGCCAACCGACAGTTGTCTCTCAATATGACCTACCACCTGAAAATAATTACTTTCGCAAGTCTAGACATTGCCTTCGTGGGATTAACAATAACAAATTGCTTTTGCTTCATGGAATGAAATATTTACAATAATCAAATAAAATTAATGAATTAAAAAACACCAAAACTGATGTCACATTTTGCTCCATATTTTAATATATTCTGTTGATAAAAACAAATTGACGTATTTTTTCAAATATATACCTTTGTGAATAAAATCTAAAAATTTTCAAAAAAGGTATTATAAATAGTTAATTTCTTTATAAACACGTTATAATGGATTGATTGTTTCCTGATTCCACATTTGAGGCAATTATTATGAATCAATCGACACTCGTTTATATAAAATGTATTACAAAATAATTTCAGTACAAACATCTATAAATCGCCATCATTGAGATGAAGGGCGGAAGGATTTACTCAACCAGATGAGTTACAAAAAAGTTTTTCTGTCGCTTTATCCATCCCTTTTAACCTAAGGTTTTCTGTTTTATGTGAATTAAGTTTGTTTAGTTGACTGTATTGGGGGTGAAATTATACCGGGAAATCAAATTTATTGGTGAAGTTGCGAAAAATAAATGGGTTTTTGAAGTCGCTCAAACAGGCTTTAAATGCTTTGTGCCCAAGAAAATTAGAAAACTCTTACGAATCAGGGAAAGTATTCTCATTTCCGAAATAAAATGTTTTATGTAATGCTTAATTCCTGTTTCTGCGGATGTTTCACAGTTTAAGCTCTTTGGTGATAATAATAATAAATATATGTTTACTTTAAAACTAAAATGATATGAGACTTGTAAACAGAAGAAAAATAAAATATTTAACTCTTCGTTTTTTAGTGGGATTTCTCTAGTTTGTAAGTAGCAACTTTTTCAACACAGTCATTTTATTTGTATTATTTATTCACATTATTGATCTCCAACCAAACATTTTCGATAATATTCTTATTCCTTCTCTTTGCTTTGTGACCATTAATGGTAACTTCATATCAGAAATTTTGAATTAATGAACGATCCAAAAAATACAGAAACAAAACCAAACCCTATATTAGTAAGCCTCCAGAGATTACTTTCCTGATAAAAAAATCATGAATATAACGGTTCGTATATATCTTTGACCTCTCATCCAAATTATTCACCGATTTTCCATACATATTTATGAAAGACGTAACTAACTCTTCCCATTACAGTTATGTGCCAATATCTAAGTCCAATCCTTTTTTATGTCCTCGAGAAGACCAGAAACGGTCACTGTCTTCTCTAGTATGTTAGTGACAAACTTACTTTCGTACAAACTCAAGATAGTAATATTTACTTTCTACCTTTTAACGAATGAAACAAAGCTTTTTTTTGCTTTATAAACATATAGATAAAATTTGGTGACTTATAAATTTTTAAGTACAGTGGAAATATAAATATTTATTTTCCGATAAATTTTCTCATATGACATTATGTTTAACATCACTACTTTAACTTTATCCGGCTCGATGTTGGTAAGTATTTGTAATTTATTTATTTACAAATATTGATAAGCAAATAGAGTAACTTAACTAAAACATTTTGAAACACAAAATAAATGTACATCCTCTCTCTAGGGAACTTCAAGTATGTTGAGAACAACCTTCTATTAAATGAGAAACTTTTGGGAGAGTTTCATGGACCTGCAACTAAAGATGAACCTTTTGGAAAACTAATAGTTTAAAATCCATTTAAACCAAGTTATGGGTTTTAACAGCCACTTTATGAAAGTTGAAGTAAACGAAGGAATAAGCCATTACCTTACTTTCAAGTTATTTGAATTTCAAGTCAAAACAGAATTCTATGATTCCCTCCACTTAATTGTCTTTAAAACAATACCACAAGTAAACAATGCTTAAGAAATTCAAAATAATTAATGATACTAGGTTAAACTCTATAATTCCTAAAAAACATTTATTTATTTATTGTATTATTACAGATATTATATTATGAAAATTGAGTCGGCAAATATGATTCAATCTTTACATTTGATCCCAGAGGAAGTGAGTACAATGAACTTGATTATTGGATCTAATCCAACAATTCAATTTTTGCTATCCCGATAAAAAGGGGTCGACCACCTCTGCATAAGGCCGGAGACGTCATTTTAAGTACAATATTCAGTGAGCTTTTTAGCCAAATATGAGATTCCGGACTCAAATCAAGTTCCGAGGTTTTTTCAGGTTAAATCAATTATTCAACGTGGCCATGTTTTTGTTTCCTATTTCTATAGAAAAGCGTTGTTTTTTTATCCCTTCGGTCTCGTACATAAGTGGGTAGCTAATATCTTATAATAGAATTTCACATAATGCAATTGTATTCATAGTCCCTGTATTGTTGTATATTGATGGGAGAATAAATTATTATATCGGGCTGTATAAATACGAATGTTCGTTTAGATAGGTCTTACATAACAATGGCTTATTCAACGAAAGTGTAAAGGGATATTATTGGGATTCTGTATTTATCTTGAAAATATTTAAATTTGAATAGACCTGCATTAACTTAATATAGTTGTTACCGTTTTTTCAAAAAAATTTGACTCTCAATGCACATATCAAAAACAAATAAAATCCAAAACTAATTTTTTAATACAAATTTATGCACAATATTAAAGATTAAACCATAAAATATTTAATGACTTATAAAATATATATATATATAAAAGAAATATATATATAATTCGAAGGATAAAAACTATGTGCGTTTAAATGTCTAGCTTTAAGTGCAAAAAAATAATTATTCAGTTTATTATTATTAATACTGTTACCGATAATCCGAACATTCTCATAACTGATAACGAGTCGAATAATTTTTT
Organism: Atopsyche davidsoni; assembly: GCA_022113835.1. Classification (NCBI taxonomy): domain Eukaryota; kingdom Metazoa; phylum Arthropoda; class Insecta; order Trichoptera; family Hydrobiosidae; genus Atopsyche; species Atopsyche davidsoni. The sequence continues at coordinate 7,103,131 of JAILWY010000021.1, forward strand.
TATGCGATAATATTTAATTTCATAAAAATTCTAGTCTGAACTTATCTAAAGTCGAAAATTTTATAGCTTTAATGAATTAGCACTCATTTATAAACTCTTATAAAATATATTATACAGTAAAATATGAAGAAAAAAACATCCGATATTCCGTTAAATTATAATCGTGTCTCAATTGATTTGGTCTGTTGATCTTGAGTGGAACTCGTTCTCTATTTTCAAGTCCCTGTACACGAAGAGTCCTGAGGTCCCTGCAAGAATTTAGAGTTTTAAGCCACAGGACTTAGAGCGTGGCGTTTAAAGTTTGGGACAAAGTTTTACAGATGAGAAATGAAGCTGCCTTGTCGCTGCTCTGCTTGAATTCCCTGGAAAATTTCCCTTAGCAAAACAACACCATGTTTGCATACAGATAGTCAAAAAGTTTAAAAAAGATTCTTAGATACATCAAGTAACACGGTTTTTTTTATTTAATAAAACAGTTTTGTCACCAAACGATGAGAAAAAAAAACAAATGTATTAAGAGAATCTATTATTTTACACGCTATATTTAAGAAGCGCAATAATGATTTTTTCGTAAAACAGTTAAATTTTAAACGATGTTTTAAAATCAAATAACATCTTACTTAAAACCTCGATTTTTATACATGAAATAAATCGTAACATGATCATTGAATATTTTATATGTATATATATATATATATATATCAAAAATTGCTTATCACTATACAATTTGACAATTTACTTATTTACAATTTAATTTATTTTGTATGTTCAAACTTTTTCAACACCGATATTCGCAATTACCGATATTATGCAATTAAAGCAGTCGTACAAGCTAGTCCCCATATTTTTGAAAATCAATATTATAGATACATGTCGACAACAATTTCAAAACCCTTATATAATAATTCAACAAATAATATTTCGGAAACTACCCTAAAATAATATTAAGACATTAATCATAAATATCTTCGATATGAAACATATTCTATTAGTCTGCTTAATAAGTTACTTTTAGATTTTTTAAAAATTATTTAAAAAACAGCATTACTTAAAGCTTGATAGTTTTTATTCTCTTAAATATCGTTAGTGTATTTTAATTTAATTTGCGGGATTTTTTATACGTATACACGACTAATTGCTTCTTTTATAATCAGCTTCAAAGAATTTTTTTGTTGAGATAGAATATATTTGTCTTTACCCAATTAAAAAAACTCTAATTAATCTACATGAAATCTCATGTCTCGTAATGTCTTTAAAAATTATATTCACAATTTTTTTTAATTATGAAGGTCCCCTTAGTGAATTAAAATTTTTAATGAACAGAATAATTTGTCTAAAATATAACATTCAGTAAATGGTGCAGGGCAACTTCTTTTAATTCATACGAAATTTTAATTATATTGTTGATACTCAATTTTAACAAAACCGATCAATACTAAAAATAGCACGAAGATAACATGTTGAGACTTTAATTTCCTAAAATGTAATTTTTATTAATATAAATATTTTTTGGATCCCTTTTTCAAATAATTTTTTTTTTTAATATTTACATGATGCCATTATGATAATGTTCGTATAATTATCTTTATGTTCTCATATTAATATTTCAATAAAGTTAACACTTATTTACGGATTTCCCTTTATTTATCGTATTTTGAGATTAAATTCCAAGAAAATAAATATATAAGTACGTGGTCGAGTTCTTTTTCTCTAATAGCTTTCACTTCTCAGTGAAATATGTAATAACGAACACTAATAGTTCCTTTAGTATCGTCCTCAATGATCTCGACCACGTACTTAACTTTACATTTACTTTACCGTAATTCATTTTGGCAACTTACCAACTCTATTAAATACACTTAGTTCGATATAAAAGTAATAACGAGATCAAATAAATTTAGCGTAAAAGAGACGTAGTAGTATCTCTGAAATACTCTTGACATGTAATTCAATGAAACTTTATTGTATAGTCATATTTAATTGAGAGTGAGAGACAAATTACAAAAAAAAAAATTATTGGTAATAATTTCATAATTTTTGAAATCAAATTTCTCACTCAAAAATGGTAGAAAAATAAATTCATAGAAACCATTTAATAATAAAAAAAACAAGTTATGCTATTAGTACTTCATATCAGATAGAGGTCTGAAGTTAAATAGAGTAGTGTAGGTTCAAGAAGCATGGTGAGGTTTGCTCTATTCGCAGTATCTGCTTTCCATTGATAATGAAAAAAAAACTGTCTTTTCCGCTTTGTTTTTTTAAAAAAAGACTGCATTTTCTCTTGTGCTTTGTTTTTATCTGTATTGTAGTTGTCGGAAAACCAAGATCCCCCGAGGATTACTCTTGTACTGAAAAAAAAATTAAAACCCGAAGACAACTACTATGACACGGCATATAACTCAATAATTCTTTTTATGTTTGGCTTTAGTTTAAAGTCAAAATTTGAAATTAAAGCCGAGATTATTCAGGCAAGTTATTGCCAATATTTAAATATTTTATAGTTTCTCAATATAAGTTCAAAAATAATCACTTTTATGCAAAACAACCGATACATAAATACCATAATCATTTAAGAAGTAGATCTTAGTGAGTGAGTTAAAATTTGTGAATGACGTCATTTAAATTTGACTAATTTTTTTATAACTCTGTAACTTTTTTTAAACTCTTTTCAGATCAAATCTTTTACTGGATTGATTTTATTTAAAAAGATAATCTTCAATCGTTTTTTTATTTTTCTACAATATAACCTAGTAAAGTATTACGAATAAATAAATAACAAAAAGTACAAAATTTACATGTGATAAAAGGCTTTTCGGAATTTCACTAAGCATAACTTCAAATGATTAACAAAATTCTATGTATTATAACAATATAATTTGTTTATTTAACAAAGTTATATTAATTACAATACTTAAAAATATTTTTGGACTACCTTGATATTAGCTTAAAAAATATTTTTTAAATAATTACTAATATTTTTAATCCAAACTTATATGCAAATCTTTTCTGTATCTAAAATAACACCAATAGAAAGCGTAAAACTTTCGATAAATTTTTTGGACTCAAAATTTTTTTCGTTTTTAGAAAAGAAGTGTCTTTTCAATATTAACAGACCCTTTTGAGTATTTTCAAAAAAATGAAATAATTTAAGCACACTGACACACACACACACACACATATTTATATATATATATATAAATATGTGTGTGTGTGTGTGTCAGTGTGCTATTTATACATTATTATTATATTGTACTTATAAACCCTTCAAACTGATGAGTGACACACTTGACGGGCTGTAGTCTGAATTATCCTCTGAAATTCATCCATTCGGTAAAAAGCCGTCAATTTTTTTTCAATTTTCTAAATGTTTGTTCCGGGTATTTTGTAAACATAATTATTCTACGTACTAGGCTCAATTAAGTTATAACAAAATCCAATAAAATTTTAGTCAATTTAATGTTGCTTTATACCACTGGCTGTATAATTAATTACTCGTATATATATATATATATAAAAATAACAAGAAGTTTTTTTTGTACAAACATAAGAAAATGGATACAAAAATGTTTAACACGAAAGTCGGATCTTGTTAAAAAAACTAAATGAAATGATTATTGTTCATCCCAAGCTACTTATTTTTTTAAATTAATAAAATAGGATTGCGCAATATCATAATTACACTGAAAGCAATTAATACCGTAAGATTTAAGACTTGATTGTTTTAAAAATCTAACTAAGCACATTGACTACACATGTATATAAGAAAAAGTGTTTATCATATTTAAAATATTTGTTTACATGAAAAAAATCTGTACATATTATCCTCCAGAAAGGAACAAAGCACAAAACCGTTATAATCAAGAGGTATGGGTTAATATCTTGCTGATATAAAAATTTAAAAGTTTCTCTCGGGTTTTTATGAATGGAGCTTGAAAAAAATATTTTCAAACAGTTAATCTAATTGATATCACACATTATTAAATAAAATCTCTTTTTGTTAAAGTGTTCAATAATTTATATTGCTTTCAAAGTTATCCGTTTTGCGATCATAAACTTTTTCAATTCAGTTACAGATCGCACCAAGTTGGTTTTGTTTTTATATCATAAAAAAAATCCAGCGATGGTACAGTGCCCTTGGGAGATTGCGAGAAAAAAGATTGGTTTTTAGTAGAATGTATCGCCTCTGAACTCAGCAACAGTAGCACACGTCAGTGCTCTTCTCACAATAAAAGTGTTTCCTGTACATTTTGCCATACATTGATATTTTGAGAAGGATTTTAGTATTACTGTGGTTGGATATGCAAAGAATTGCGAACACGTAGCATTTCTGAGTGAAAGAATATTACAACCTTTTGTGTGGAGAGCTTTCACATTCAAGGAAGATGAAACTTCAACAACTTGAAATCAAATTGAATGTCTCTTCAAGAGTCGTAAATTTTACAATATTCTATGCAGGTGTGAATTGGAAAAATTGATTTGAATTTTATATAAATAAAATAAAAAATAATTTTATTTGGTTCATAAAATAGTTTGTAATATATAAAAGAAGTCAGGACCGTGCTTCTCTCACAGTTGACTTGTTATTTATACCTTAAATCACACAGTGACTAGTTTTAATGAATCCGAGTAAGTTACATTATATTACATCCATTTGGATGGCATTACAACTCACTGACCACAATCTCAGACTTAAAAGCTCACTTTGTTTCGTTTCAGAAGTAAATTGTGTACAATTTAGACACAGTCAAGAATGCTTGACATTATTTCGCTAATTCAACTGTGAGACAAACCAAAGCGTAAATATTAGATTGTATGTAACCTACAATTTACTTTATCTGGCTAAATGCTATAAATTTGTGGCTTTTACGTTTAATATGTAAAATCCTACTTTTATGTATTGTTAATGCAAAGAAAAAGTGTATCTCAATACATTTATTACCAAGATTCTAATACAAAGTCTTTATTTAATACAACTATAGATAGACTTTAAAAAAAAATTATGTATATGTTATTGTCGTAAGTGGTTTCGATAAAATAAAGATACGCACGTTTTAAGTGTTGAGAATATTGAAATTTGTGTAGAATAAGTATATTTACCGAACTTGATTTATACTCGTAACATAATTTTTTTAGATGTATGATAAGCATAATATTTTATGTTATATTAAATTAAAATAATAGCTTTTAATTGTAAAACCCACATATTATATTCTATCACAACTTTCTGTAGAATTTACGTTTTTAGAAGCAATATTAGCTTCTATCTCTTAGTATTGAAAATATAATTTTTTGAAAAGTTTTTTGAAACTGAATTTAGCTTCATATAAGTCAAAATATATCTATTATTGTGAAGCACGCTAAATCAAATATTTAACTGTCAATAAAATTATTTCTTATCCTATTGTTGCATCTAAGATTCATGAAAATTGGCAATAAAAGATTATTTCATCGCATATTAATGAAAGAAAGATTTATAGACCTATTCTATTACATTCTAAGATTTACATTAAGATATCCTATTACACATACCAACATTTTATGAATAAGTGTTTCATTTTACTATTCTTTTATGTGCAAAAATTATAAGGTTATGGCTGAATCAAAGCAAACAAATAAAAAAACATATTTTATAAAAAATCAACAACGTACATGTTTTGAGAGGGAAAAGTAGAAAACACTGTTTTAGAAACAATAGCCAAACCAGGTACTTGTTATTCTTACTGCTAAGGTTTTCATATTGCGCGGTCATTGTCTTTCTCGTATATTTCCCCCTTCATCGCGAATCTCCAGCGCAATTATGGCAGACAATTACTCTGGTCTCTCAGCACGAAGTAATGAGGCGTCACCGGAAACGGATGGATGGCCGGAAAGTGATTGAACCATCCATTAACGGGATGAAACTAAATGCACGTATTTTTAAAATCGAAATAAGGATTTTGATTGATTGAGTTTTTTAATTTGTGACTGAAGCTAGCATTTGACCGAATACTCTATAAAACAACTATAGTTGCAAGTATTTTTTTTGAAAAACAAAATCAACACTACTATTATAAGAAAAAATATGCTGCGCAAAAAAAACCATGGATTTCTAGATAAAACAAGGATAAAAGGTTTACACAACCGCGATTGACTCTGACTTTTATGGACTTCTTATTTATACTATCTGATCTAGAATATTTACCGTTCCTAAAACATAAATAAAAATCGTAAATTAAGTAAATATTTTGAAGCATGTTATAATGATTTCTCAAAAATATACAAAGATAATCAATCGGGCGCGGATACATTGGTTACATATTTTTAAATTAAAATTAAAATATAGTTACGTACAATCAACATCATAAAATTATTCGTGTTAAATTAATAAACTCAGTCGGCTAGGGGATGACAAGACTGTACGGCTGAAGAAAAGGGCGGAAGTCACAGGTCTAATTCGCTTAAGGGAGAATTAGATTTGACAAAACTGTGACCACGCGAAAACTTTCGGCTGATGGAACAAATCAATTTGCAATGGGACGGATATCGAGTTAAGTTAGCAAGGAAAACGGTCAAACTTAATTGATTAACATAAACTAGCCTCGTAGTTCCAAATTAATTAGAATTGATCGCCATGTTGGCCTGATGGTAATAGTTTTTGACTTCTAATTTGATCTTAGAGATAGGTTAAGCAGATTACTCACCGAGTTTAGCCGGACTGTGTGTTTTCAAAAACCGGGCGAAAAACCTTATAATCAAGAGTGCTACAGGTGAAACTCGGGGTAGTTCATTTGAACAATTGCCGTCTGGTGATTAAAAGCAAGAGTAAGGCGGAGTAATCAAAAATAAATGCCCACCCGGGCGTGTCTTAATCTCCCAATACGCCGAGTTCTCTCTGATATAAAAACAGTCCATTTTTCTAAAGCACGTACAACACATAATTAATTAAAAATATTTTTATTTACAATAAAAAAGCAGCTGCAAACAAAACATATCGAAATACGTCACATCATCCGCTAAATACTTAGAATGCTATAATACGAAATTTTTACCTATACAACTGTTATTTATAAATTTTGATATAAATATATGTTTATCATTTTGTTGCTGGTTTGCGTAAGGTGGTAATAAAGCTGTTTGTAGCTGCAGTTTTTACGTCATACTAATGTATATATATATATATATAGGATTGCATTTTTTCACAAATCAATTCAATAATTAAATATTAAATAAATATCAAACCTTACAGATATTCTTTGATATTAATCTGATTGCACTTTGCTCTATAGCAGTGGTGAGGTTAAATTAGCTAATAAAAACATTAAAATTTAATATTGTTGGTGCATTAAAATCTTAATTTACTCAGTCCGGACCCTAACTGATATTTTTCGTATTCTAACCTGTTGTTTGCAATGTTAAGATATAGATGTACATTTTAAAGTTGTTATTACAAATAATTATTCGTTGCATATTTGCCCCAACACAACTCAATTACCCGAATCTTTATGCAATTATTTCCTAATATTTATTTATTTTACATAAAAAGACAAACAATCATTTTTATATTTTTGGAATCATATATGTTTGTGAATAACATATATGTATTATTGACTATGTCCAACTATAAATATACCTTAAAAAATAAATGGTGTCCGCCGCCCGACCGGCATTCTAGAATGTGCTCTTGGGTGCAAAAAGGTTGGGGACCCCTGCTCTATGGGATTGTTTAGTAGTAATAAAACGTTCAAAAATATTTTGATGATTTTAATTTTGTTGTTATTAATAAGTACTGAACTTTATTGGATATATAGCTATTGTGCTATTTATTCTCTGTGTACAAACCCACTGAGCTTATTTGAATTTTAAATAAATTCAAATAAGCACCACATTCATTAAAACTTAAGCAATATGTACTTTTTAAAGTAAAGCAAAACAAAAGTAATACTATTATTATTGATATTTATTCATAGTACCTACCTGTAAAGTTTAGCAAATTGTTTAACAAGAGGCATTGTTTCTCACAGATACAAGACGCAAACAATGTTATTACGCTCGGGAATAGTTTCGCTAATTATTTATAACATTTTAAGTTAACGACAGTACACCCAGTTTTCAGATTCACATATCATTTATATTAAGGTATAAGTTGAATATGACATACTGTCACCGAAGCGTGATTGCTTTGGGATACGATTTCAATTCCCACCTGTGTTTGTGGGTCAATAAAAAATTGGAAAGCTTTTTCATATTTTCACATGCGGTACCGCCTTTTGCAATGTCAGTTGCGAAATATTAACCTTTTTATTATTTTTATTGGTATTTGTTTCTACGCTAAAGTATGTATTCAATTAAATAATCATTGATAAACTGTAGATACATTTCAGGTACGTGAAAAATACCACATTATAAAAAAATTCTAAAAATTAAATAATTGTAAATTTACTATAAAGTCAATTAAAAAGTATATTATGATGTAATTAATTATTGTGTAACATATTTAAAACGTCTTTAAATCAATGATTGCAGAGCAATTATCCGACCTTTCATAATAATATTTTTATAAAATTTATAAATTTATATGGATTATGTATTAAAAAAAGATATTATAAATGATTTCCTTCTACAGCTAGTAATTTTTCATTGACAGGTAAAAAATTCACAAATATGTTTTTTGCCTCCAGATACTCTTAAGAACTATGGTATATAAATTAATTGTTTTACATGGCTTGTATTGCAAGTGCTAATAAAAATTATTGTATATGAAGATACTTTAATCTCATTCTAATGTTATATTGGTGGATTTTGCCACCAAAAAACTATGTAGTTATGTTTGCCTAAATCACAAATCAAGTTAGAAACGTATACAATATATCGAAGAGGTGAGAATCTAAGATCAATCAACAAGCGTGCTAAAAAAACATGAAATAGCAAAACTCAATTTCAAATGTATTTTGTAAAAGATAGTGTTGGCAGAAATCGAAATTCATAAATAAATACATTATTATGGAGGTTTTCAAGGCTTTTTTTTTGTTGCGAGGCTTACTGGCGTATTCCACGATATTTTTCTGTCATTTTGCCGATCATAGAGCGGGTTTTTAAAGAAACGAAACTATTTTTCATCGAAGGCGATCCCACCGGCTGTGACAAAATTACGATGGAGAAAATTTTAAATCATGACGAGAATGTCCAAATATTGATTCGGAAATAATCAAAAATATTATTTTTAAAAATAAAACTATACTTTGGTAACTGTCTTCAGCCTAATCAAGGACTTAAAATGGCAAGTAACGGAGAAAGTTTTCATTCGATTATTTGTAATACAATCCAGCAGAAAAAAATTTAAACATTTATTTATCATATCTGATTTTTAAAGTAAACTGTGGTTTGCACACACTCATTAAAAAAAGCTCGATTCTCTATATAATTATATAACATGATCCACTAATTAATACTAAACAAACATTTGCTCAACTACGCAATTCATCTTTGTAAATATTATACGAAAATATTTGTTGGATAATTGATTTATGCAAACAGTATAGAGATAAACACATACGTGAGTATATTTCAATGTACATTAAATTAATAAAAAATCATTTGATTAATCAGGATTATGGTGATTTATATTTCAAAATATTTTTTTTTTAACTTAACTGTTTGTTTCAGTTGATTTTTATATTCAAAGTGGACTTTTTGTAAAATAAAATAAAATGGGAAAATTTTTCAAACATCGTTTAATAAGAATTACCTCTCGAAAATAGAAATCGAGCAAATTTATTGAATTTGGTTCTAATCGGTTGTTAAAAACACTCAGGGGAAAAATGTAATTAAAACTTCCTCAAATTAACAAAATAAATATTTTTTACATTATTTTATGATCATAAATGAAATCTCTTATGTTTTGAAAAAAATTATTACGTCTATAAAAAAAAAATATTTGTTGAGTTGAAACTTAAAAAGAAAAAGTTCTTGAAAGAAAGAAGAATGAAGTATTGAAATTTTGGTTCGTGAAAATCATTTATTTCCAAAAAAGTTTTTATTCGTAAAAATTCAAATACAAGTTATGTTACTTGTAAAGTGTTATTTTCAAAATATCTCACAACTATACCCTCAACAGTTCTCGAAGATTTTAAATTAAATAAAGTCCTTGAAACTAAAAGTCCGTATATTAAGATGTCTCGGAGCATAAAGTTTAATATGTTATTTGAAACATGAGTTACCTTGTGTTGGCCAATATAGTCTCAGTTCCTAATGGAAGAGAGCTTTACGATATCTAATAAAACTTATGTGGCGTGTATAGTTGAATTCTTACGATATATATTGAGTCACCATAAACAAAGCGATAAAGCTCCATATAATATATTATTTACATAAAATCGATACTTTAAGGGTGGTTTTATGTACTGAAAATGACGTGTAGAAATTTGCGATTTATTATAATAAAACATTCAGATGTATCTTTACCCCCATTATTAGCTAACAATTTTATTCTTGTTTAATTCCTTTCACTGACTACTGATATAATAGTTATTGTAAAAGGAGCGCTCTATTATATAATAGTATAAAACAATCAATACTTGTCGATAAACTTGGATGGTACGCATTGTTTTTGTATTGAATAGTTCCAAAATATGCAAATAAATTGTTGAAAACTTTGTACACAATAGAAAACCTCTTTACCCATAAAATTTCAAAAATGAAGATGCTATAAAATCTAATCCTTATTCAATCAAGATGCTATAATAATTACTTCATGCAATTTAAATTATTTTAATAGTTAGAGTGAAAAACTAATAAAAAACATTTTTTGCCAAAATTAGTTAGATGTATGAAAAAATCTGGACTGTACTTTACTTTATTTTAAGTCCATCTCTTCTGTTTCTGTTTTAGCACACTAATTTAAAACACCTTAATTGTGTTGTAATCAAACTCTGTACATTTGACTTGATTTAATTTATTTATTCATGCAAGACAGGCTCTAGGCCGATTTTTCTGAAATGTTTCATTACATTAATTTACTACTTGCCTATACTAATATCTTTAAACATCATATTTGAGGAATAATATAAAAAAAATTAAAAAAAAGAAGATAGGAGATCTCGATAAATTCTTCTTTCTCAATATTTCAAAGCTTATTTTATAAAATCTAAAACTTAAGATCTTATTTTTTTTTTCTTGAGATATGCAAAGGAATGACAAGGATTACGTGAATCCTACGAAGGAAAATGTAGTAAGCTCTTTACCCAGCTTTTTTTGTTTGTTTTACCCATGATTATCGAATAGTGATCGTTTGTAAATTATATTGTGCTTAATGAAAATAAAAATAGGTAAGAACTTTTGCGAGTTCAATATTTTATATTTAAGCAACTGGTGCCAGCTAAAGAAAAATAAAATAAGGTGTAATGTGACTCTCTCGGCTATTTTAGCGAAAATTAAAATATTCGTGTTAAAGCGAACATCAATATTTCAATTGAAGTTAAAATTGTATCATATATTTTTTTTTTTACTTCTGTTGTTATGCCCACCTTAAACATATAATTAGATTATATAGTAGAAAAGACAATGTTGGTGTTTTTCTAACAGAATAACGTTTCTTTAAGTCATCTTCTATATATGAACTAATGTGCCTAATCATACTAGTAATAACAGAATAACATTATTGTGGAGTGAAGAGTTTTTAAAGTAACATAATTTTAAAATATATCAATATGATCAAATAGTCAGGGAGTTTTATAAGCAAGCAAGAGAGCAAACAAATATATATCATGAACTTAAAAAAAAATTGTATTATAATACCAAGTAACGTAAGCAGCTTTTCATAAAACAACTCATATTCAAGGCATCTGAATAATTGAGATGTAGTCACCAGAAGGGTCCTACCCTCTTGAAAATTTATAAATATTTGGTGATCCCTTAAAGCTAGTGAACTGAGACTTACTGTTTATAATTAATTTAAATAAGATTCGGTATGACTTCAATAATTAACTAGGTGCAAAACGTGTTTATTATCGTAGTACATCTACTTTGAAAACCTAAAATAATTCAAAAATATAACTAGTAATATCTATTAACCTTAAAAATAACAAGATAGTTTGTTTAGAAGATTTGTTCAGAGTATAATATTTTTCTTAAGTGTTATGCTATTGCATGTTCTGAATGTTGATCCAATCTCTAAATTGGTGTATTGGAACATCTACAAAGGATGGATAAAGATTATTCTTGGAATTGACTGCATTATTGAAATAAAAAAATCCAGTTGAAATAACTTGAAAATGCAAATAAAAATTTAACAAATCATTTCGCCAGCTCCTCCTAATAGCTGTTTCAAACCGATTATGCTTCTTACGTTTCAATGTGTATTTTATATTTTAAGAGGTTTTAATATCATATTCATAATTATTCACTATGATTATCTAGCGTTAGAAATTTAGTGGTGTCTCTGTTGTGATAAATTATCTGATAGATGTGAAATCCTTATAGCTAATATTTGACGGAGAAATTCTTCGTATAACAAAGAGACAATCGATACAAGTCATTCACCCCGATGGAATTACAAACGTTTATTTAGGAAGGATAAATCTTCCATGAGTAAAATTTTCGACTAAACTTAGACAGATTACAACAGCTTTCATCTTAACAGACACACTAAACTAGTACGTCATGGATTGTAATTTGAATTATTTATAGGTTAAATGTAGTCCCTGAGAATAATTACTCTTGCAAAATTTATATATTCTTCATTTATTATCATTTCATCGTTTATTTTTTTTTTAATTTAAATATTTTGTTCAAACTTCTTTTAACTTTAATGAAAAAACCTAGATGTAAAATTAAATTACTGTGGTTTCCAATTAGTTTTACAGAAGAACATCTTGACTTGCAGTAGAGTTCTTTATGGCCAATTAAACTCTCGGGCTTTCAACACGTAAGTTTTGCTCCTTCGCTAAAGTTTTTTTATTAAGTTCCGAGATGCCTGAAAATACAAAAGCTTACAAAACAAAAGTCGGTTTAAAAATACGAAGCAAATTTAAAATGCTGTAAGTTTACAAAAAACTATATATCTGCTTTTTAAGAGGTTTGAAGATTTCCCAATAAACAACAGAAAAAACAGCAAAGATAATCGTATATGTTTTTCTGATTGGGATTATTTTAAGATTGTCTATTATTTCATTTGTTATAAAAAGTTCGTACACTTTAAATGATAGATATATTGTAGAAATAAAAGACTGGTCTTAAAATATAACAACAAAGTCCTCGAGCATCTAAAAGCATCGTTTTAAGGCGTATACGCATATTCAGTTATAATTAAATAGATTATTATATACAATACAGCTCCTTTGTGTATGAAATACAAAGAAAGACTTTCTATAGTATTAATTAGTCCCATTGTAAAAACCAGACCGGGCTAAAGAGTCCCCGAGGCCGGTTACTTTTATATTAAAACTATTGTTATTACGGAAAAAGTTTTGAACTCAAAACGACTATTTAAGGGGCTTGAATACTGTAACATAATTAAGTACTGTCAAACATCAACCACTTAGTCTTTGTTCACAATTTATGAAATGTGTGCTTTCTATGAAATAACGCATGTGGACAAACGTTGCGGTCTGTATTAATACAAAGAGCGTAGACTGCTTGTATCATAATATGAACAAATATTAGGTTAACGTTGTTACTATGTAGAGAAAACGCAGATATTGTCAGTTGCTAAACATATCTTTAATATGTGGCTAAAATGAGATGAAGGGTTTGTAGTGAACAAAGTTTTCATAATTTTGGTAAATCAATGGAATAAAATATTAATACTTTGTTGGAATAGAATTTTTACATTTTTTTTCGCAATAAAAACGCATTATTATTTTTCAGGTATTATCGTATCTCGGTGATTTTTAATTTGTTTTTATATTTGAAGTGTGTATATATTTCTTCAATGACTAATCTTTTATCACTAGTGACTTTATTACAGCCTATAAGATAAAGACCAATCATTAATATTACGTCATGTGTAGAATGATGATAATTTATCAAGCTAACGACCGATATATTGCCTTGTCGTAAATTATGTTATTACCCATTGTAAATACCTAAAAATATATAAATTCGTTTTAAAAATAATACCTGAAAAACTTAATAAATTAAAAACAAAGAATTTTCGAGAGTAAAAAAAAAATACCTTTAATAAACAAATTACTGAAAAATAACCTTCAATAAACAATCAAAGCGGAAATTAAAACTCAATATTTATATAAAATTTTATATTTTTTTAAATTTTAATTTCTGTATGGATGCTAAATCAGCACTGATCAACATTATAAGTTTATATATTTATATAATGATCGAATAAAAAATACCTTAGACTAAATTACTTAATCCGAAATTTTCTATACCTAATAATTTTTGAAACCAAGGAACATTTATTTCTAAATGATTCTGAGCTGATAGATTACGAGTAATATATTTTGGCGTTGCTTAAAATATTTAAATGATACAAAAATATTAATTTTGCGTTATTCGCTAAAAAAAATTAAGCACAGTGGGTTTTCGTCAAACTTGACACACCAATAGTTTTAATGTATTGCAACAAACCATTAACACACTATCGTAGTAATACAAAGCAATTTTTTTAAATTTTTATATACACATTTAGCCATATATATACAGGATATAACATAATAAATACATTTATATTACATTTTTGAAAACAATAAACTAAACTTTCTTAAAAAAATATGTTTTATTGTAATCTTATTCGGAAATGGAAAATTATTTAATAAAACCGAATAAATTTGATAAATGTGATCGGCTAATGGACTAATAATTAAATCAAACGTACCCTCACTAATTTATAAAGCTCCCTTGAAGCTTAATAATCTCAAATAGACCAGAATAGTCTTATGCTGGAGGGTTCACGCAATTTAACCATATCCGGGTTTTGATAATTCAGGACTTGTTAGATGCTAACTCCCATCGTCAATATCCCTTTTACTGAAATATGGACAGAACCTTAAATTTTGATTTGTTTAAGAAGGATGGGGTCATATTTGAATGTTTATTCAAAACTTTATCATATAAATTGAGAATTTAAGTCAATAATAATGTTTGAGAACACGTGGAAACAAATATAAATGAATATATTTGAATAATAATATGGGTAGTTTCATGTATTATTAATAACAAAAAATACATCAAATAGATCAAAATAATTTATTTACGAGTAGATATAGCTTGATATGACTGTTTACATTATTATATCAAACACTAATAAATGAAGTTTTTTCAATAAATATATATTAGTTAAATTAAGCTATAAGCGTATTCTTTTTTTTGTGTTTGCTCGAAAATCAGATTTTTTTTTTAGATTTTATTCTGTGACAAAAAATTGTTCTTTCGAAACCTAAAAATACGTTTATTGTCTGATTCTCTACATAGATACCGCGGAAAATGTATTAGAAACGAGATCTGTTTTCCTCAATTTATACCCTTTTGCTTTGACTTCGGTGTTAGTTTTCCATTGTTTTTTTTTTTTCATTGAATTTGATAAAACTAAGTAATCAAAAATTTATGCAAGAATTTTGAATTTCTATGACGATATTTTAAAACTATTAAAGTTGTTATACCTGAGATAAAAAATTAATATTTATAAAATGGTACAAATAAATAAAATTTCTTTCAT
This sequence comes from Atopsyche davidsoni, assembly GCA_022113835.1. Taxonomy (NCBI): domain Eukaryota; kingdom Metazoa; phylum Arthropoda; class Insecta; order Trichoptera; family Hydrobiosidae; genus Atopsyche; species Atopsyche davidsoni. Next base: position 7,118,780 of record JAILWY010000021.1, read on the forward strand.
CCTTTAAATTAAAACATTTTTAGAAAAAAATCATGGAAATTTCAATAAAAAACACTTTGAGTACATTTCTTTTAAAATATTTCCACGATTTCCATACTTTACACACTTAGAAACATATAATACTTGTAAACAGAGTTATTCAGTTTTTTTTTCATACCTTTGCCTTAATGTGATTTTAGATATTCAAGTTTTCCAGTTCAGGAACCTAACCTAACTCATCCCTAAAAAACCTCTACGTAATGGGTTCCTTGCCAAATCTATGCACTAAAATACAAATTTATTCATCAAATTTTGAGGTAACCTTTTTGCATTAATAATAAAATATAGGAAATTTATTTCATATTTATTAAGAAAATAAATATTATAAAATTCGTTTATAAAATATATTCTCCCGAAATCTTACCACAAAATCGTTAAACTTTAATTGAAAGCAACTTAAAAACCCTTTATAATTCAAAGACATGAAAATCCAAAACATTTTTAAAAATATAAAGTCTTGTAAGCTTCAAAATTAAACTTAAATCATGTCTCTTTCTATCAGTAAAATATATTGTTTGTATGTTTTAAACTTACTTTCAATTAATTATTTTTTGTAGTTTTTATAAATGAGCGTTGAATATTTTTAAGATACTTTTTTAAAAATTAAAACTGTGTCCCTTGGTTTTTTCTGTGTTTTTGAATTTGAAAATATTTTTAATTTTGAATTTTGGCGTACTCAGTTGCTAAGTAATATGTCTAGTCTATATCAAAGACCGACGGTAGTCAAAGGGATAAGTAAGGGTAGATAAATGTTTGAGTCCCACATCTATTCAAACCAAACTATTCGGGTTTAAATGGAAATTTATCATGACCGATCATAAAAATATTCTGTTTTTGACACTAATGTAATCTTATTATAAATCACATTTTATGTGCATTTAAGATTTACTGCCTGAATCAACACGAAAGATAAGTAATCATGTTATACATAAGCGATTTCCTATGTAATTGCAATTAATGGTGTTTTTGATATAATATTGTATAATCATGCTTTGAAAAAAAAGTTAAAGTCGTAAAAATGCGATACAAGTTTTAAAGATAATTTAATAGCTGTCTGGCTATGTTCATTATACCAAAGTCAGCAGACTTGGGATTAAGCTTTAAGACTACGTGAAGCAGCAGTTCGCTTGAGCTTATTCCCGAGAACAGAGCAATGTTTCAATTTGTGAAGCTGTCAGTGTAAATGCGTTTACTGTTGTTCTTCTTAAATTAAGCGGATTGATCATTTAATACAGCTTAAAAAAGTAAAGGTACTTTTTATGTAAAAAAAGTTAATTTAAATCAATTACCTACTTTGTACTTCACTTCTGATTTAAATTTATACTAAAGCGCGTGTAAAAATATTTGATATAAACTTAATCGTTTTAATGAATTTAGAATAAAATAGTAACTATTTAGGGCCCAATTTTTTTTTGTGTCATGATTAGTTTTTATAGTCAGTAATAAATGTTTATAGAAGGTATAAAATGAAATAGAAACTATAAAATAAATAAAAATAAAAATAGTTTGTAATTTAGGGATATCATCAAAAAACTTTTAGAATTGAATTATGTCTACCCTAATTTTCGTGTTGATCAAAATATTTTATTTTATAACGAAAGCAATACAGTTGTAAATAATATTGTGTTAAGAACCAAAGAAAATACATAAAAAAATAGTTAAATGGCAAATGAATGATGTATTTCGAAAACATAAATGATTATTTTCAATGAAATTGTAAGTATTTTAAGATGTATTAACTTACACACATTTTATATGAACGTAAAAAAGTACAAATGTTTTTTAAAAGTATGAATTTTTAATTACAAAAATTCCACAAATATTTTTTATCTTAAGTATTGATAGTGATTGCGAATTAAATTGTATGAAACAAAAATTATATTTGAAAAAAAACGTCTTACATTAAAAAAAATGTCAAGACCAAGCATGCAATTGAAATTTTACCGTATGATTAAAATAACGAGTTTTTCAGAAAATATTGCTCTCATACAAGTGTTTTCAGCATCCCTTAAAAATATAACGCATGAAAAGGGCGGAGATTTGTTTGTAAAGAAACACAAGGTAGTCGCTTTTTTATTTCCAAGGCTAGTCGCCGGAAATCTTATATTACTCTGCGAGAATTATTAAGAATTTATCGTCGCTGCGTCTTTTGACGTTATGGGGATGTTTATTGTGTACACAACTTTTTTAAAGAATTTTTCCATAAGCGGAGCGAGGGTTTTGCCGCGGGTGCTTAGTACCCTTGCTTTCTGGCTGCGTTGGCATTATGTGATATGAAAGCCAACTGCCGGGAAGTGCTTTGTTTTGCTGAAGAATGAGCCGGAGAAAGTCTCTTTTTAGTTTTCCTCTTTGAAAGTGAACAAAGACAAAACAAAAAAAGTATTATGAATATTTGGTTACCCAAACAATGACAGCGCTTTTAAAATACCTCATTTTTTATTTAAGTACTTAACGCAACGAAAACTTTGTGTATATCTAAACGCGCACTCAACGTTGAATAGTAGAAATGTATGTAACCAAATCAATCCGCGAGTTGCACCGTATATTCCAAATAAAGCTATCTGAAAAAAAATTAAATTATTAAGTTATCTCTTTTGGCATGAAACATTTATCTTTCAGCTTAACCTGATGCGTGCGTTATTATTGATAGATTTCTGGGTATTTAATGGCTTCAAATACTTTTTACTTACTGCGGTGAATGTAGCTGAATTATTAACAGTTGGCGTTATTATCATGAAAATAAAACACAGAATATGCATGTCTAATAAAAAATACTTAAACGTGGAAACAACGCATTGCAGATAGGTTTAACAAAAAGGTGAAATCATTGGTCAAATAATAAATATGAAACCTTAGACCTAACCCATTCAAAAAAGTAAATTAACGGTCCATTAAAAGACAACAAAACACATATCTTCATACCAAACATAAAGTGATTGAAAAAAGATTAAATAAATAAATATAACATTACATAAGATAAAAATATTTTTATTATTGAATTTTCTGTAGTATTAATCCTAAAAAATAGAAAGTATTTAATAATTTTGTAATAGCGTTTTTGGTTCAGTTACTAGAACAGTAGTTAAAATGGCCAAAACACCAGGCTACGATGGCTTAGGAGGTATAGGTTCATGTGCATAAAAAATATTGTATCCATAATTAATATCGAAAATATATTGGTAAAATTCATGAAAATATACAATTTGAAGAATATACTATGACTTCAAGATTCAAGTTAATGTTTTGGCCCAAGAATTTTCACGTACACAAGGTGCCTTCACCGGTTTAATAGGACTTCAACAGAAGTCTTGTTGCACTCGGCATGAGAAGTCAGTAACAGAACGTAGCTGTGATAAAAATGTCGTGTACGTGGTTCTTTTATATGCTCTAAAATAGAGATTCTAAACATATGAGACGTGATCACATTATTACGCTTTTAAATATATTGTTTTATCCACAGTAACCTAAAGTCAACTGTATAAAAAAATTAAGTTATTGATTAATTGAAACAGGTCGTTTTATAATAATTTTATTCACATTGGATTGTGAATCAATTTAAAGTAGTTTTTTTTTATTAAAATGCCTACAATTTTAATTGGGTAGTCGATTGTCTAAACAAAAGTTTTTTATACTACTAGATAAAATTAGCAGGTCTATTTAATATTTAAATAAACAATCACAAGTAATATTGAATGAGGTATATTCAGCACAATATATTTAAAACATTAAACAGCAGAAAACATTTATTTTGATTTTTGAGTTCTAAACCAATAAATTAGTGATATACCTTTAAAAAAAATAGTATTGCCATTTCTATTAGTAAATCTGAGAATATAAAGCATTACATGGATAGAGCCAATACACCCGCAGCGTTATTAGATTGATTACAAGAGCCCCTGCTCAAGATTGGGTGAGAAATATGAATGCCTTCACCTCAATACAAAAGATCTCACCTCTCTTAAAGAGTAGAAAAACCGTAAATAACATACTTTACTATAATACAAACAAAGATAGATTTTATAGGTAACACAGGTGAAATATCGACCCGCACCAATTTTTGTGGGAATAATATCCAGAGAAAACCTTTTTTAATGAAAAAACAAGAAATCACGGAATTAAAGGTAGATGTAAAAAAAAGTCTTGAAAATGTTCTCGTGATCACAATCTCCATCTTTTAAGATAATTAAAACTCTCCATGGTTTTTCTTAAAGAATAAGATCTTATCATGTTACCAACAAAATAAGTAATCCAACTTGTACTATTTTCTTTTACACCAATTAATACTATCTTAGTTTTTTTTAACAAATTACACTTCCTTCTTCTTTATTTGTGCAAAATTTATTTAGCAATTTTGTTTTTTTTATACTTTAGATATTGTTTTAAGTTTATCTCTAACGTACAAAGTACAGATATTTCAGAGCTCTGTTGGCAGTTTCAATGCGTATTTATTATACGTATTTGAATTACTGTGTTTGAGGTTCAAATAAATTGTAGTAGGGTTTATCTTCACTGACCTTTCCTTGCAGACATTAAAATTTATATCACATCTGTGCTTCCATTGGACTTATGAACTGAAGAAGGAAGAAATATGAAGGGCCATAAACATACATGGCTTCATATGAAATACCTACGTGCAATTGAAAATACCTTTACCAATTTTCATTTACTATTTGTATACCCTTTTTGTCAATATAAAGTAATATAAAAATTTCGATACAATAAAGTAATTATATTTTTAGACCACTACTAGGCACTAATTGAATTCCTACTTTTCTATGAGTTTCACTTTATTTATGTATTAACATTTTGATATTTGATAAATCTGAATTTTTATCTATAATTTTTATCTATAATTTTTAATATAATTTGATTTTTAGGGTAATCGATTTATACATGTAACAACTAAGAAAATCTTCAAAGATTTATGTCGACACATATAAGAATCGAACTCATGCATTCATGGCAATCATACCCTGGTACTCTTGCCGATTTACTTCTGTGTCACTATCACTTAACAAGAATTTAATTAGTACATGTAAATGTGGAATCAACATACCTTTGCTTGATAAATATTTGTGACTATTGTGTGTGAATTGTTTACCCAAAAAATATTTATTGAAAGCCCGCGAGTGGTTAATGCGATTGTATTCAACCGGCTTGAAAAGTATTTCTTTATTCAGCATTGTATTTATGCAGAAATTTGTAAGTATACAAAAAAAAAAAATTTCATTTCTACCCTCGGGCTAACGAATTGAATATTTTTTGCTCCGCTGACATTTGGGTTGTTAGATATCCGTAATTTATTAGATTAATTAATTTATCTCGTGCTCTTTGCTCTCTTGAGTTTTGATAATTTAAAAAAACTCACTTCAGATTAATCTAAGTTTCTTCCCGTTTACTTCCTCTTAATAATAAACGGCATTTTTTGCGAACTCTGAGACCACCCATAGGTTGATAAAAACGTACAGCGGTTACTAACACAACAGGTATTATATAATTTTTACTTGATATTATTTTTAAATCGTAAGTTTTATCATTTTTTTTTTGATAATTTCAATAATGCCAACAAAAAGAGCTGTTATTTAAAGATTTTTTAAAAAAATATCCTTAAAGATAAATACGTATTATCTTTTATTCACTAAATAATATTTTTTTAAATTTATATAAAAATTCATTGCTTTAATTCAACCTTAAAGTACGTCTGTTTTTGCACTGAAGTAATTTCTAAGAAAAAACAAAAAAAAATTGATAATGGTTTCTACACAGATTATAATTATACCTCATAAAATCTTTTTTGAATAATGTGCGGAAAAAACGTAAAAATTTTATTCAATTTTGTAGTGCACCAATTGACGGGTTTCAAAAACTCAAAATTAATAAAAACTCTTAAGCTTATATGTATTTTAAAGATGAAAGATCCTGTTTCTCATAAAAAAACAAACCTTTTTTCCAATCAAAACCATTTCCAATTTAAATGAAGATCAGCACAAAACATTGCAGCAAATAGTTTCTTAAGATGTTTGCGGAAATAAATTTCAAGCCCCTAACCCTTGAAACCTCTGTTATTTGAAGCCATGTTTTACAACTTCCCTTCGTAAGAAATCTACTTTATTGACCTATTCATTATGAACAAGGCTCAAGCCCTTTCATGCGGTGTTAAAGGCAGCGATAGCAGGATAATGTAATGCTTTCTGTAAAATAAACCATTTCCACGTTACTAAATACTTTTTAAATATTTTATAATAATATTTTACAGTGCTAAAACGTACTTAAAGATATTGATTTTTGATGTTTACGGGGAACGTGAAAGGTTTCTTGGAAAATAAAAATAGTTTAAAAGAAGCGTGAAGATTTTCAAGTTGACAGGTATTCTGTAGAGAGTTGACACATCGGGGAAAACGCTTTTCTATAAATGGTTCTCTTCAGAGTATAAAATTCTTATCTTCTTCTACATTTTTCACAGCTTATCGCATCTACCTAGAAATATTGGATTTTTCGTGTTGATCTCTTAACATGTCTCTTGTTAGAAGTTTATCAAAAAATATAAGTTTAGTTTTTAAAATCCATTTCTTATATTAATGTTAAATAAATAAAAAAAAAATATATTATTCTATCTTAAAGCAGGTGAAATAGTTCATTGTATTCTAGTTCTGAACTTATTGCGCCCTTATTTTATTTAAAATAGGCTACGACCCTTTTCTCAAATACGAAGCACTTTTCTGTAAACAGTCGAAAACAAGCTTTTCTCTTAAAATATTTAAAGCGTTATAAATAATTGCATTTTAAATTGTTACCGATTTGTTCATGCATAATGAACTTGAATGAAATATTGAATCACATAAAAATAAATTACTTTATTGTTGTCTTCAGTACATTGATTAAAAACAAACCAATTGGGAATTAAAAATGCTTCAATGAATACTCAAAAACAGAATTAAGTTTTAATCTTTATTTTCTGGCAAATTTTTCATTATTCAATATCTTAATTTCATTATTTTTAAAAGACAAAACGCAAACAAAGTACTTTAGGCGTTGATGTTTAATTAAGGTCAAATAGAATCCGTATAATAGTTTTTATCCATAAATAACTTATTCAAGATGAAAGCCCAATTGAAATATTTACACGTCCAATTATTCATCAAATTATCTGGGCTTTAAATTGAATATCATTACAATGTAAATAAAGTGAAATATACGATAACCTTTGATAATATGTATGTCGAAATGAATTATTTTAAATAATTATCACAAGCATTGTTTAAATTCAATTTTACTTTCAAAGGATTTTTAATTTAAAATACAATAGAAAAAACACTTCAAACATGGTCGGTCTGGTTTTATTAAATAAAAAGTTAAATTGGTTTTTTTTTTAAAAAACTTTTTGTTCTTATTGTTATATTAATAATTGAAAACTGTCAAATCAAATAACATCAACACCATTTTTGAAAATAATGTAATCGCATTAAATTTACATTCAATTCCTATTGTAATAAACATGAAAAGTGTGTACGAATAAATAATTAACATAAATTTAAATAAACTAAATCTATAATTCGTATTTTTGCCAAAGGATTTCAAAGGAAAAAGTAATACAATTATTTTTATATTTAATGAAATGGATAGTATTCTTTTTCAAATAACTGTTATTAAGATAAAACTAGGATTTGTTTAACTTGTCTTATCCAGATAAGAAAAAAAATAAATCCTTGATCATATACACAATATTTAAGAAGCCGTATATCATGATCACAAACACTATTATTAGTTTTCCATATAATCATTGTTAACTTGAAACTTTTTGTCGATACATCAAGAATATGATGCTTTTGTTCAGTAATAAATCATGGGGATTCCTTTTAGGCGATGAAATATTGTCATATTCTTAATAATGTATATCTTGTAAAGATATTTTCAACAAGAAATGAGGTATAATATTGTCACTAATTTCCTATTAAATTTAGAATAAACAAACAATCATTTATCATATCTGAGTAAATAGAAAACTCACGCGGAATAATCAAAATAAGATTTACTTAGCACAAAAATTTAACGAGAAGTCTCATTCGTCTTAAATAAAAGTATTGGAGTTTCTTAAATCTCATTGAAAGCTTCGAGGTGTTCAAATGTCTTTTGTATTCATATTTCCATTGTAATTTTTCCATTTCGGAAAAATACAGAAATATTGAAAAATGGAAAAATCTACTCTTTAACTTAAGGGTATACAGTAAAGTGTAGATTATATAATAAGTTAAAAATTATATTTATATAATTGCACATCTCAAGTCGTTTGATGCTTGCCAAATATAAACATGGTTTTCATGGTAAATTTCTTTATTTTTAAGCTCACTTTTTATTTTATAAAATGCGGAATTTCATTTTGCAAATGTGTAAAGTAAATCAACAAAACTGCTACTAATGGTTGCAACTTCCGGAATCTATTTACACAGAACCTTCCACCTAGCTAGTGTGAAGGCTGTGACCCACTTCGTCTCGTTTTACCGATAAGTTGATAATCGTTCCCTGTGAAGTAGCATTAAACATCTCTGGGTTTTTTTACGACACGTATGGAAATACGAGTAAGTATACATGTATTCTTAAAAAAATCTTTTCGCTTTTTTATCTAAGGCATTCTCCTTTAGCACCGCATGGCAAAGATAACTTTTTTATTCTACGCTACCAGACTTCTATGACATAAAAAATGTATGGCATACGTTCGTATTACGTGGTATTTCATGGCTATAGATATGGACAGACCCTTCTAAATCTAAAGCACACTAGACCTAAGAATTTTTAAAACTTCCTGTTTTCGTGTTTATCGACTTCTATAACAACAGTCAGATATTATTGGCAATCAATATTTACGTGAAACGATGAAAATATTTAAAAACAATATTTAATTTTTAGGGGATGATCTCATAACTATCAGGCTTCGTTTCTGGATCAAAAAATTGTTTATTGAATTTAAGAATAACTCGAAAGCACTAGTATAAAAGTTCGTTGAATGCTAAATTAATTTAATGACATCAAACACCAAATAAGTAATCAGTAATAACTTTTTATTTATTATGTTTGTTTGCGGGATTTTTTAAATGAAAACGCGAAGTTGCATAATACGCAAAGTAAAATACAATGTTCTTATCTGGTGAAACAGTTAATTGCTTTTTAGTGATTAAAGTAATTTTTGAAAGAAAACCGGCGGCTTTAATCTCACAGCACACGTATTTACTAAAAGATTTTTACTATTATAATCCACAAACACTCTGAGGTCCAATCAAGAAATATTTGTTCTACATCTCAATACAAGCATTTAACGAGGTGGTCTTACATACAAAGGCTAGTAGGCTCGCTAATTCTATGGTCGCGGCAAAACCCGCAGTGCTTTTATATAGGGAATTATAAGGACAAACAATTTTAATGAGAAGGGTTTTCGTGATAACAAGCAAGAAGCATATTGATTTTTATTTTTAATTTTAACACTATTGTGTAACGAAATCTTACCAGTTTGATTTTGGTTTAATTAGAAAATCTGCACATTTTACTTGTATTCATTGTTAAAAGCTGATTTCAGATAATTTCTGGCTAGGCGTGTATATTTATTTATCGAAGCATTGAATAGGGATGACGACAGTATCAAAGAATCAAAGAAATAATTATTTTAAGGGAAAATACATATTAAAAGGATTTAAAAAAGTGATTTAGTTTTATTTAAAAATCTAAGATTAATACGATTTTCAATAAATTAAAAGATTAAAATACTGCAATCGGCCATTTTGACTGAAACACCAATCACAGCGCATGACGTCATACTGACGTCAACAACTCTATGGTATTCAAATTGGTCTATGGTCTTCAATGCAAACACAATGGCACGCCCGTTACAAATATAGTTAATGACGTCAGAGCGTCTAAAAAATGCTGCGATGACGTCACGCCTCGCGATGTCGCGTTTTCGCGCACTTTTGAAAAAATATTATAAAAATGGCTTTAAACATCGTTAAACTCTAGTTTTTTACCGAAATAAAGTTTTTTTCGTAAATAGTAAATGGGTACCCCCATTATGGAAGAGGATTTGAAAATCTTTCGTCATGCCTATTGTATGCGCAAAAGAACACATCAAAGTTGAATTGATTTTTATTGATCAAATATATTTTATAGAGATTCATCGATTGATTCAAAGAGATTATTTGTACAATTAAGGCTTGAAGTAAAATAATATGATTTTTAAGCCAATTTAATATTTTATTTCAAACTTTTATGGTTTATTTTTTGCAAAAACAATTATGTATTTAATAGTACTGTCAGATGCTTTGCAAGTTTTAAATCACAAAAATATATATTTAAATCTTTCTGTTAAAAGCGGTGAAGAAAGTTTAAAATCACAAAAATATATATTTAAATCTTTCTGTTAAAAGCGGTGAAAAAAGTAGAGTTCTTATAAATTATTTGGATGATTTATTTCTTTCATAATTATTTGAACTGTTACTATCTTTCATTATCTAAAAAATACTTCATGGAGCTAAAAAATAAACGTATTAAATCATTCTATTTATGCTATTGATGTTAAATCATTACGAAATACCAATAATTCTTCATGAGTTTTAAGCGATATAAAAAATGTTATCGGTTTTACCAATTATAGTAAATAAGGTCTACGACTTACAGTGCTTGATAAAAAAAATTTGTATGCTATCAAAAATTGAATCGGTATAACCAAATTCTTTAAAAATTTGGTGCAAGCACACTTGTAATAATTGTACATATATAATACAATATATACCTTTATATACCTTTGAAATATTTTAAACATACCAAATTTCTTCATATTATATAGTTTATGGAAAAATATTATCTTGAACCGCACAAAATAACATATTTCAAATTTAAAAAAAAAAAAATTATAATGGCGGACTAAAAAAATATATCAAGAGCTTCAAACTTTAAATTAGATATTTATTTTTGAAATTAAATAATATTGTCTTAATTTTTTTTTTATTTACACTGTTCATAAAAGATTATTGATTTTCAATGCATTAGTAATTATTACAATAGATCAAAAATATCATAGCTCTCACTTCATAAATATATTTTATTTAGGTAGCTTTTTTGATTGTTTATACTTAAATATTCAATCTATCCGCACTGGTAATCAAAGCTTGCATTTTAATTTAACATTTTAATAATAAAAAATATTTTTAAGAGAATATTTGAGCTAATGGACCGGGTAGATCGCGACCCGATGCCTAAATTCCTTCCCCCACTGAAATTTAATACCAGCAGTCGTCATAAGTACAAATTATAGATTATTAAATAGTAATATAAAAGAGTTGAGAGTGCTGTTATTCAATGCACAAATAAAGTTCATTTAATAAATAACATCTTAAAACTTTCTCATATTTTAACGTTATTTCATACCCTATCTAATAATTCTAAGTAAAAAACTTAGTTATAGACGAAATTAGGCAAAGAGTTCTTCTTCCAGAGTCTTTGATTAATATATATTTCATGAAAATACATTTTTTTGGCAAACGTGAGTTCATTCACCCACTCAAACCTTGATAAATATTCATGATTTTTTCATGTGAAGGGAAAAACAAGGGTGATTTTGTATTCCGCGATTTGTTTGATTTTATTCGAGTTAAATGGTTTTAAAAATAAAATAGATTTATCATTTATCCATCATTTCATTTTATAATATATTTTTGTTGGTTTCGTTTTCATTTCGTCAGTTCAAAAACTTTTTTCGTTTAAAACTTTTTTTTTTACATTTTTATGAACACGGCGTGTGCAAAGGTATAGAAAGTTCTCAGAGATGTGTGTTCATTTGTATGCAAATTGGCTGATAAATATTTCACATCCGAGGGCTAAGTTTCGAAGGCTCTCCTTGAATGCGCGACTGAAAAGCCGCGCACAGGAGTAATTTAAGAAATTAAATGAAGTGTTCTCGGTGCGATGAAATTTTCTGGAACAAAGAGGTATAAACCGCAGGTAGTACACACTTAAAGAAGTTACATCATTAAGCATAATCTTCATTGCCATTTAAAGTTACTTTGAAAAAATAATTGAAAAATGTTTATCATGAAAAAAATGTTGGAAAATCTTTTTTATATATGCTTATTGTTATTTTTTTATAAAAAGTATTAAATACCAGTAAAAGCTTCAAGAGCATATTTCATTTGAATATAACAGCTGTAAAACATTTCACGTTTTTGGCGATTTACCAAAGTTGTCCACATTTACTAGCCGGTTTATTGTTACTTTTCGTCTTCGTGCGTAATAACATAAAGCGCTTGAGTGTGCATGAAATTCTCTAATCCATGTGAAAGACGATAGGGGATGTTTGCCTGTAATGGATGCTACCCCAAAACATTGAACGGCATTCATAAAGACCCTTTTCGGTGACTTCACGTCGCATCCTATTTTTAGCCGTCCTAAGTACGGAAAATTCCCGTTTTTCTACCGGATAATTGAGGTCAGTCAAAATCTCAAATTACTTGACATTTTTATAAATAAACGTATGCGTTTTTTATGATTATAAATTTCCAGACATGAGCTTTGAACTTGAGCTCTATTTTTATTCATAAAATTTTAGTGTAAATTACTTATTTGGTGAGCACATGCACATAAAAATATATATATATTAAATCAACTAAAAATTATTTTACTTGCATAACATAACTATGTAACAGTTTTAAGGAATACACAAAAGAAAACATTGTAATGATTTTTTTTTAAGAAAAGCTCTGTTTGACGCGTGGCTAATAAGATCTTGTAATAATAAAAAATACCACAGCTCGTACAAAAACAATTTGAAAAATACATATTTATTTTGAGAAAAATTGTTTTCAATTATGTATTTCTGAGTAATCTAATTTATTTAGGGGATAAATAAATATTTAAGGCATTGAAAGGTTTTTTTAATTCAAGACACGAATTTATTATTTACGTGAATATTTATCAATCTGAAATAAAAAGGATGTTGAATTTAAAACAGTCTCGTGCAGAAGCATTGTTAATATTAGATTGTTGCTAAACCACACTAGAGTATCGTCTGGGGCAAAATTTGAATAAATAATTTTGATATTTAAAATATGTGAATAACTTTGCTTGTAAACCTAAAACAATAAATAGTTGTTATTCTTTTCATCCATACAAAAAGACATGGGATGGAAGAATTAAGCAAAGTCGCAACCGCTTAATCGCATAACTTAACGGTGCTTCCAGCATGTATTTATTAGTTATAGTTATATAATAAAATATCGAATAAACGGGAAATTTTTTTTTTCAAAATTATTTTATTTTTCATTAGGGCGCAGTCAGGTCATTTAAATGCCATTACACAAGATCTCTAGAATAATGATTGATAAACGAAAAAGCAACGGTTCATAATAAACGCCAACGTCTGACGCGGGTAAGGTTCATAAAAAAACATTTTTACACAAAAAGGTTTTTTTTCTTTTATCTGTATCAACCCATTAGTTTGGATCATTAGAGGGGATACTTTAATAGTCTTTTGATTTTCTTTTAAATTATGGTGAGCAAATTTTTGTTTCAAAGCTTTGAAAGGGAGACTTACTTGAAAGATAATTTGAAAAATTCCACTTAAGTAACTAGATCTCTCCAACTCGTTAACGAATGTGAGCATTGTTCGTTTCCAAGACTTGTGCAGTGTTAATACGTAATAAGAGGTTATCTCTCTCTAAAGTCTCTAGAGATCTTATGAAAAGCTCTTCAGAGACACTCTTTGAATCCAAAGACTTAGTGCTTAAAATTTAATTATAAACTTACACCTCAATACTTGTTTGTTTATAAAAAACTTTCTGATTTTTTTTTATTGATTCCTTTAAATGATTGTACTTCCCTATTATTAGAAAATTACTTAAAATTAACACAAAATAACAAGAATACAGAAATTGACAGATCATTTAATGATTGTTGTTACAATCCTGAAATGTTGTTTTTATAATGTCTTAACAATTATGGTATATCACTTAGTTGAATTTTAATTGTATTACTAATCAATTTAAATTAATCAAAAAAAAAATATATATCCAAACATTATCTTTTTTAGATATTTTACTTCGTATACATAATAAGATTGTGTTGCAGTTAAAAGTTTATACTCTATACTTATACTTAACTAAATCGTATTAAAATATATAATTTTCATGAAAGCATTGGCTATCAATTATTTATTATCATCAAATACTATGTAATAAAAACATATAAATATATTGAGTGTATAAAATAAAAGTGACGTAAATGTTTTTATCTGTTTATCATACTTTTGCTTACAAGTTAAGACTTTTATTACGGTTACCTAGAAATTTCAGATTAAAAAAAATATAAAACTTTTAAAATGCTTAAAAAACAAGTTTAATGTGTATAATTTACATTTTTAAAAATAAAATGAATAATTATACTGATTGATAAATATTAAATATATCATATATTTTAAGGAAAAGATTTTTTCTTTAGAATAAAAATTTATCATTGTTCGACCATAATGTGCTGAAAATTCACGACACTTTTATGTGCGATATTCCATATTCTTTTGATAAGATTTGGGTCGTCCATTCTTCAATGGCTATCTATAAAAATATTTAATTTACAAAAACGAAGCTTCAAGTCATTGCACACTTTACGGGGAAAATAGGGGAGGCGAATACCAGCGCGTCAAGTCTAACACACCAGTTAATATCTTTACTAATATTATGGTTACCCTGCGTTAAGGTGCGGGCCTCTTGTGACGTGTTCTTTAATTCTCTTTAATAGACTACCTCTATAGTATTTAATTCCTTTTCATTTTCAACACATAAAATACACATGCTGAAAAAAATAATAATTATATAGCGACTGCCCAATGATAATAAATAAAAATATTCAATTGTTATAAACCTTGTTAAAAAAAGCACTATTTTTATTTGACCAATAGTGTTTTTAGGTTTCAATGTTTCACGCTTTTAAAAAGAGTTTTTTTTTTAGGTTAAAATATGAATAGAGTTGAAAGCATGAGTAGTAAGACTTTTTTCAGACCCTATAATATTCCGTAAACGCTGAAAGCCTAAAATATTCCCTGTAGATTATCATGTCCAGACCCAATTCTTAGGTTTTGAAATGTAGATTTTTTTTTTTAAATAGTGACTCTCAGTTTTATAAGGTGAACAAAAAAATATGAAATCATGATTATATTTTGGCACAACAAATGTAAAGGTATTTTACAATAAATGTTTTGATATCACACAATAAAAAAAAATATATAATTTTACAACATAAATTCCTTAATCAAAGCTTAAGGTAGTTTTAAACTGAGCAGAAAAATCTTTTCTTTTTAATTTCAATGATATCAAAAACAACGGAATTAGAATGCTTCAGTGCTTTAAAAAAATTAATAAATTCAAAGTAGATTTATAAAATAACCGATATTTTTAATAAACTATCGATACAATGAGAATCACTGAGCTCTGACGAATAGTGTATAGTGTGGTGAAAGCCTATCCTTTGTCGATTTTGCCGATGGAGCTATTTAGGGTGTGGCCAGCGTTGGTGGCACACATCCCCGACACGGGTCGTTCTCATCCAGTCACCATTATCTGGACATTTCCGACCGTGCCTTCGCACAATGGACGTTTATCCATTATCTGTGAATTTCACGAACCTTTCAAGCGACACAGATAAAATAGACCTTTGTGTTTCAGTGTCACGCGAGGCCTATTCAAGCTGTAATATGTTTATTATGACTAATACTGTTACCCAAACGTATGAAAATACCTTAGCACTTATAGCAATTAAAATATGAGATAAAGCATTTAAAATTTTTTTTTACAATAATTAACGTATAAACAATGGACTTACTGTAGTAAAAAAAAGGTTTTGAAGATTGGGTGGATTGAAGTAAAAGTGAAGTCGACGACGACTAACAAGTACTCTGAGATGTCAAGCTACAACACTCGCTCTGTGTATTTTTAATATTTTAATTTTGCACAACAACAAAGATAATAAATTTTGTGTTTTTATTTCTCAAATAACGAGGAACAGTCCTTTTCGGTTTTCCTCAAAACCAGAGCAGGATTTATAACTTGGCGTCTCGGCTGTTATAATAGACCACTAGTAAATATTTTGGGCTAACATTACATTTTTAGGAGTATCGATAAATATATATATATATATATATATATATGTTAGTACAGTTATTTTGAATAAAGACAAGTTTAAGACATTACACATTCTGTTAAATTAATATGTTCCAATATACAGAGAACTGAATGATTCTTATCATATGTGTTCGTAATAGCATACACTCTGTCTTGGTCTCTTTGATCTACAACCCCATCCTTCTTCCTGATGGTTTCTTCTTCTATCCTTGCCACTATCTCCATGCTATTTGAGTTGCACCTAAAAAGATGATGTAGCTTGAAATGAAATATAAAATAAATTCCCGTCACTTCTCGATTATGAAGTCAAGTTTCATATAATTTCTTTAAAATCCTCTGCTGGTGTTAGAGCATACTTTTATAACCGGAGGGTTTACACTGCAAAGACTACTCAAGAATAAGCTTCATGGTTTTTTTTTCAATTTTCCCGTCTCTCGTTATCATAAATAAAAGATAATATTTTATTCCTGTAAATCAATTCAATGGCCATTATTCAAATGATGAGTTTATGAATATAAATTTTTCGCAAGTATTTTTTTTAGCTATGAGAATGCCGTTAGCAAATGGCACAGAATTGTGAAATTAATTCTTACGCTGTGACTCTGAGCTCTTCCACTTCAAACGGATCGAATTCTTTGTCGGGAGTATTTTGAGAGTTGGCACCAACTGTGACGTGCCCGGCGTCAAGTACTCGATCATCATTAGGCCCCGTGTTCAAACAAATCCCCAAACTTGAAAGTGGTTCAAGTTCACGCTAATTTATTACAGTATATTGATGTGTTTGCTGTTATTTTTTTGCGTATCTTAGTTATAATTGCTTCAATAATTGACATTAAAGAAATAATGAAAAAAATTGAGCAGTGGTAATATTCCCAATGTACTAATTTGTGTAGTCATTGAATATTTGATTGTCGTTGCGGTTCATTGATTCGACTTTTCAAGCAAATTCCTAACGTATGTAAATACGGTAAAAGTTGTTCCACTCAGGTTAACGATGATTTATATTTAACAAATACAAACTTTAAAAATAAATAACTGTACATTACCGACATAAATGATCTTATCAATATAAATTATTTTTTTGTCATTAATTGTTATTGCTTTGGGCAGTATAATCAACTTATTTTATTTACCAATTAAAGTATTTCTAAAGTAGGTTCTCAAAACAATAAATAAGAATTTGTTAAAAAATCAATGTTGTTATTTTGTATATTTGAGATAATCTTATACAATTTTATGGCGACGCAAAATTTAATTTATTTCATTAAATATCATAAACTTCGCAAAAAGGTCTGGTTTCAGAGATCTACATGATTAATTATTATAATATGGAACAGAGAGTATCAAGTTCTCGTGTATGCATGCAAATTTATATCATTTATCAATTTACCCAATGATTATCACTTCCTATAACAGCTTAGTATTTTCTAAGAATCTGACATGTACTCATGAATGAATATTTATTCTTACATTAATAAAGGTCAGCATTACTGTTTATACTTCATATTTCATTCGTAATATGATATTCCTACTTTGTGTTAAATTTGTTAAACTTTTAATTGAAAAAGCCATGTGATAACAAATGACAACTATTGTCCAAATCATATTAATTACCACAATTAAACTCAACGTATTTCAGATGATCGATTTCATAAATCTATTCTAATAAATTATTATGTATAAGTTATTCAAAAACCACGAGCATCTCAACAATTGATTGATAGTTTATATTGACACGAAGTCAAACCAGAGATCTCTCAATGAAGAGGTGACGAGGTTATCACTTGATCACTTGGACATCATGCAAACTTCTGTTCAATTAAATTTTTAAAATTCAAGTATTTCATGGGTGCAATAAAAATTAAACTAAATATTTATTTCAAAATAAAAATGGTAAAATATTCGGGAAGATTGCACTTTGAAATAAATTATTTTAAATTTTCGTGAAAGCAACATTCAAAAGTTGAGGTATACTCACTCCGCTGTGTATTTTGCCATAAAAACTGATTTCTCTGAAAGCGAGGGTGTCATTTGTAATATTTACAGGCATTTGAAGAATCAACTGGGAAATCATTTCAGCAAGAAACCTCCTACTGTCGCTTCTAATGTTGTTCGCACTCTCGTTGACGTCGACGCCAGAATGTCTTACAATATTGAACAATACTGATACTATATATAAAATAATAACACGACTTTTGTACTCCATTGCGTAACTTTCAGATACTATATTTTAAGAATAGGTCTTCAGTAATATAAAAATTGATATTATTTGTTCAAAGTCAATTACACAACAACAAAAAAATGTTTCAATTTAAGCCCTTGCACTCTTTTATATTTGTTTCATATAATCAACCTACATTATTTTTCAAATAATGTTATTTATTAAAGTAAAACCTGAATGCAATTTTTTTAAGACGTCAAAAAGAGCAACACGTGAAAACACTATAAATGACACTATTTTTTTGATGATTGGGTAAAATGAAATTGCTATTCACATTTAAAGCCAGCGCTGTGAATAGTACCATTAGTTGAAGTTTTATGGATACATACGCAGTAAAGGGGAAATACTGCAGAGAAAAAGTGGAAAACGAAAGTCTCCAGAGACATGTGGAGGCTTTCACTTCCGGCAGCCATTTTGTGAGGCTTTTATTTCTGATGCGACTTTAAAACTAGCACGGTGTAACGGATGTATCGCGACACCTGAGCATGAGCATTTATGAAAAATTTCCTGAATTTTGACGACATAATATTTAAGTGGGGTTTGTTGTCACGATTTTTATACTACGCAATTGAAGTTAACTTACAACAACTATATTAGCAACTTTTTACTCGCAACGTAAAATTAAAATTAAAAAAATAATTACTTTGATATCTTGCAATGGAACTTGGGTAGCTCAAATAACAGAAAATATTTAATATAATAACACGGAGGACAAATATAGCACGTTTTTGATGTGACTTAAAAAACTAATATATTAATTTAATGAAAAAAAAATAAATTTAAATATTCTGAGAAATGGATAAAAAATATAATATATTAATCATATAAGTCGTATTTAACAATAAAGCATTAAAATTCATAAACTAGACATTTATTTTAAAAATATAAATAATACTTTTTGTAGGAGGTATAAAATATAAAAAATCTTGTTTATTAAATAAAACATTTAATACATTGATATCATATTCAAAGAATTGCAGAACAACATTTTTTTAGAAAAGTACAATAATGATTGTGGATAATAATTTCCTGCGAGAGAAAAATAAAAAAAAATCAAAACCACAAATAGAATCTTTGTTACAGAGTACATACCATTTTATGATTTCAAGTTTTTCTGCGGAAACCAATAAACTGGAGCTTAACCTAATACTATAATATAAAACTACAGACAAAAACTTTGGTCATTACACGCACCCTTTTTCATATGTTTTTTTTGTTGAATGCCGTGATAATATTTATGATTATTAAGCCTTCCTGTATATATAATACTCTGCTACCGCAGGAAGCTTTTTTATTGGCAAAAGGTTAAGAGGATGAATAGGAGTCCCTAGAGAACATAGCTCTATATATCGATCAAAACAAGACAGAAAAATAAAATGAGCAGTTTTACTTTTATTTGAACACAAATAGTTTATAAACACACACACAACAACAAACAAACACACATTATTTAATTTAGGTTTATATAAATAAAAATGCAGTAGTTTTAGTACGATGGGTACGATTAAAATAAAAGTAAATTAGCTAACATTTGTACTATACTTGACTTTACACTTTGTAAGAGTGTATTGTGAATAGTGTTAAACCAGCAACCATCCAAGTGAATTATGGTAATAGAGAAAACGGCTAGCGTCCTAAATGAGGTTAAAATTTCCATTTGAAAAACGCCTTACTTGAAGTTTTATTTAAATTTATTCATGCTCATATAAGAGTAGTGATGAAACTATAAGCATCTATGATAAGGAGTTCGCAAATCTGGAAGTCGTAAAATTCGCGATTTTAAAATATTTAGTTCAATCTCTTAACCTTTTCTCTATAAAGTTTCATGAATTTTTATGTATTGTAAAAATTAACATAATTTAAATTTGTTAGCTTAACTTTCTTACTTGTTTTCAGAATATAGTAGACACAGATAAGAAGTGTAAAATTTTCGTATAATCCACTGGTTTTTCTTTTATACTTGATTATTTTTAATCGTGTGGGTTTTTAGGAATATTGTCTAGATAGACTTTTCAATGACAAGAATATTTAGAAAATATATGAACTCTTATTTTATTGCAATGAAATGCAATTTTAAATTTTCACTCTACACTTTATTTGATTATAGACATTTATTTCATTTAAAATTATAAAGCCTTCATGAAATAAGGGATACAAACCTTAAATTATACGAGTCTATCATTTACCCTATTTGAGTCAGTATTATTATTTTATGTCCACTTACAAGTTTTCAAAAAAATCCTTAATGTATACATTTGATTAGATATTTATTATTTTTACAGTTTTATACTAAAAATCCAATTACTTTTCAAGCCCTGAATGGATAATTTCGAGAGACTCTAATAATACTTACCGCCATTTTATTGCATTTTTATGTGATCTCCGTGTGAGAATGCGGAATTTATAATGAAAAAATTAGTTTAACAATATATTATTTCCTAACATGCAGTTGTATACTTTTATATAATTGTCATTCGTTCAATGTATCTTAAATATTAAAAATAAAGGTGTAAATTTTAAATCAAAGGAATGTTTTCTCACAAAAACATTTCTTTTTAGAAAGTTGCATTTTTTTTTAGATAATATGAATATTTTTAACGGATTTAAAAAAACCAATTATAATCTTCTGAAGTTCCTCTTCTTAACTTCAGTTATATTTTGTATGTCATTCTGAGGAGAAGCAGTTGAAATGAACAACGATATCCCGTAATAAATACGTGTAAGGATAATAAAAGGATAATATTTCTACTGTGATGGAGAGTTATTCTTCGTTTGCTCTTTATCTTGTGTTTTATTTCAAGCTCTGTTTTGTTTTACTTTTTTATTTCGGCACTGTTTCGTCTATATGAGTTAATGCAACCCCCCAAGGTGCGGTCTTGAGTGAAGGGGTGACCGCGATAACAGATGTTTTCTTTTTGGTTTGACTTATTTTTTATTTTATAATAAAAAAAATAGGCCAACCAAAAAGATAACACGATTACAAGTGGTTGCTATTTTATGGAAGGTCATTATAATTTTAATCTGAATAGATACTTAAACACAAAGCTGAAAATCATATAGACTATAAATGCGTAACGGCATTATAGTACATTCACATGATACTCAAATAAAAACTAATATCTAGTTAGTTACCTTTACTTGCAAAAAAATATATATTCTTGCATGTCAAAATACCCTCAGTAAAAAAATCTTAGTTTTTCTCAGTAAAATTTCATAAATATTTATATTTATTTAACTCACTATTGAAGCAATATTACTAAAATAAAATTTTTAAAAATTAAAATAAATTCTAAGAATCATTTGTAATATTAATTTTTAATACCACTCATAAATTTACAAAGTAAGATATCATTTATACCGTGGTGACATGTTTAAAAATATTTATAAGTTATATTGTTTATATATACCTGATCCCATAAAATAAACAAACTGTCAAGATTAATTCTCAAAGTAATTTAATAATAAATTTTCATTTCTAAGTTAGGTTTTATTTGGCTTTACATGTATGTGCCTCAAATCAAAAACTTTATCAATTTGTGAATATATTTGCATGCTAAGAAATCAAGCTTAGCAATAAGCATTTGAAAATCTTTAGAGGAATAAAGCCTTCATCAAAGTTTGGTGCTAAACTGATCTGCTTTCATCGATTTAATCTATATCCTCTTTCACTTCGCCAGATTTCCAGCAGCTTTCATAACGGCTCCTGTATTTTTAAGGCCTTTTGTTATTAAATTGGGTTAATCTTTTCTTCATGACCTATCAACCTTTCAAATTAAGTGCCTACTTTCTTAAAATGTTAATTATTACTTATTAGTACTTTTATAGTTACTTTTTTTACTTAAATTAAGATGTGATTATTACATATATTTTCCTTGTGTAATTTAATCTGAATAATGGTTATTTTTAAGTCTGGTAAAGTTAAAAAAAATCGATATTGACGAGTAACAATTAGGAAGTAGATTCACATTTTACGCGTTTTTAAATATTCTATTCACAAATATATATATATATATTCATAAAAAATAATTAGATAATTGTATCCAAAAATGTATATGATAAGACAAGTATTTTTTCACGAGTGGATTGATTATCCAAAAATCTTTAGTACACACAATTTACCTTTCAACGATCAAGTGAAATTGAGGATTCACATGCAAATACAAATTTAAATAATATACTCTATTTTCAATAAAAAAAATATGTTCAATGATACACCCAAAACAACTTTCGTGATTGATTCATGCTTAAGCTCACTTCTTGAATAGCGCTTTCAGAGTAGTTGTCTTTCTTAGATTAAAGTAATGCATAAACCGATTTATATAAAACGCCAGATGTTACTTTTTTCTTCAATACGAACAAACACATAAATGCTCATATGCGTAATTCACGTCTTCCTTCTGCTGGATCATAATAAACAAGCATATGCGCGTATATTCTTACCTTATACCTAAGTACTTAAGACTTTGGCGTTATTTACGATCTCGGAGGAAGTGATATATTTAGAACGGGCTTATAACGTCCCTTGAGGCTGCATTGCCATTATTAGGGCACTTACGATCTCTCGACTTCTCCGGCAGTATTGGTTTAGTACCGAGAAATGTGTGCCTTTCTAATGGTTATTGCCAATTTTCATTTAATATTCAACGAATTAGGAATCTGTTATATTTTTGTAGTCTTTTCAAAAAAATAACCACGTCAGTACATAAAATATTTTTTATTAAATATAACAAAACGCAATGTTTTAAGAGATAACTGAGATTGACTAATGAAAATATGGAATGTAAATTTAAATGAATGTAACGTACAATTCAATTATCAGTAGTCTCATTAATTTTTTTTTTTTTTTAATCTCTTGAGTTAACCTAAATTTACTCATATTCCACTGTAAACCTTAATATTATTAATTATAGTGTGACTCTTACAAATTATCCAAAAATTTAAGATATTTTAATTATGTCCATATTTTATGTGTTTCGAATTTCATCTGTCTATAAACTTGTCAGATCCAAAAGTTTTCCCATCCTGAATTATGGACAATTTCTCTCAACATGCCATTTGCATCCCTGGGGGTATTACTTGCGTGAGTTTGAAAACTTATAATAATTATTAACATTAAAATAATATTCCACGTTCAATGTTATTATTCGACGTATTTGTTTTTATTGTGACTAGTTTGGCCAACTAATATCATTAGCATATTCAAACATTTCGTTTACATATGCAAATGTGGTAAGCTGGCGAAACTAGCCACAGTTAAAACAAAAACGTGGGAAAATCACAAAAATAATTTTAATTTTAATAATTTATAAAGCTTGCTTTATTGCGGTTTAATGCTTTGAATTAGCTATATGATGTTACATGTAATCATAATTTACTTTTACGTTTGCGCCATTTTTTTCTTTTTATAACTCATATTTATATGTTTCATATTATACTGATTTAAATTAAACCTCTAGTTTATTACAGTTTAAAATACAATGACGCTTATTTTTAAATTTTGTTTTAAAAATATTTATTTTTGACATAAAATTTTGTACGATTTCGTTGTATAATATTATTTTATATTCAGGAGTATGTGTTTGTATGGAAACCTATAAAGGTCCCACCAATGTGTTTTCTTATGAAACTCCGAGTCACTGTCCATCAACTGTCAAAACAACAGAAAATATTCGATCAAGTTTGGAGTTTGTGGTCTGGTACGACGGAACGATGCGATAATGTCCATCCCCAGAGAGGACACTGCTGACTTGGCAACGTGTTCTACTCCATCACGTTCTGACGAGTTGATGACAGACGGTCACTGAAAATACAAATAAATACAAGAAAACTTCAGCCATCCTACTCACAAAGTATTCTTGCAATAATGATAAAACACTTGATAAAATATCACGCGCAGCAAAAGTCAAGCTTTGTATTGAAAGTTTTCCAAAACAGAGTCTCCTTTCTTTTCTGCTTCATCGATTGATATGCTGCCCATTGCGGTTTTCTTTAATAACGCCTTTAGCCTTGGTTCTTCATTGAAATTCTTACGAACCTTATTTGAATATTAATCTGTTTACTCAAGCCGGTCGCCCGAGCTTTGTGACGGAAATGACTAACGCTTAAGCCCTCGAATAAAAATAAGTGCAGAGCAAAAAAACTATAAATTTTCAATTAAAAACCCTTAAACGTTATTTTTATCGCAAAATGATATAAGTACAAAAACTATTTTAATACAAATTTTAATTTTAAAAAAGTAAATAACGTATGTCATTCGAGATAAGGTCGGTGTAACTCGAACGGGCAAGATCGTAGAGAGTTTAATTTTTTTTTTATTATTCACATAATAATCCACTAACGAAGTTAAAATTATTATTTTATAAATGAATTATTCATTATCACCACAAAATTTATACATAACTTTTTTTTTATATTCTTCTTTTCCATATTAAAATTACCTTCTTATCCAAAGTTAATAAATTTTATTCGATTGTGAATGAAATTTTTTTTCCTGTTGGTTGTTTTCAATTACATCGTAAATATTGTACGTTCGATAGATTCTTGCGGCTCTCTCTAAGATTTATTGCGTAGTTCAAAACAAAGTTTGCAAACTATTTTCCGAGTAATAAATAACTACTGGGCAATCTAACCTCGCTCCTGGAAATTAATAATGGCGTGCATATCAAGTAAGAGGCGTTATCTTTAGTTGCCACAGTAATTTTTTTATTCACTTAAATAATATTCTACTAGGTAAATTTCTTTAAACAGATAGCACATTTTTGTATCATTTATACGTATGATACAGTACAATTATCGTCAAAAAGTTCCTGAAAAAAAATTTGCTTAAATACTATTTATTTAACTTTTAACATACTTTCACCTTGATGGTGGAAAACTAATAAAAAAATGTAGTACATATTTAAAAATATTTCATAAATTTATTAGATAAGAAAAATAAAATTTTCAAAATAAGTTATCAAAAATGTTAAAATGATTCATGCTTTTGTATAAAGCCAATAATTTAATAAGGAACCGATTGCTTTTCAAAATGAAATAAAAACAATATGGATAACTCAAATTTCGCAATATTTGAAAATGACTTATCAAATGCGGGTTTTTTTAAAATTAAATATAACTTTCTTCATAGCTTCAGAAATATTGACTCCGATTTCTGAAACATGAGTTCTCGTATCTAACTAAATTTATTACCTCAACTTCTTATTGCCATTGTCAAAAATTTTATTTTTTTATTTTTCAAAGCCATTTTTTTCATCTCTGTAAACTCATTTATCTCCCTCCAGTTCTTACCAAAAAACACCCTCGTTTTTTAAAGTAAATTTTTAAATGCAAAAGCTGCTATAAGTTTTGTGACGAGATAAAATGTTTTTATCCCTCTACATTTTGATTAAAAAAAGATCAAATATATTTACTCTGTCTGCATTTCATCTTATTAAAAATATTTTATGAATATTTTAAAAATACTTTAAAAAAAAAATGCTCATGAAGCAAAACATTATGTAATTTAATTTTGAAACCCCGTGACACAAAACAGAGAGCTTTATACCCTAGAGATAACAGTTGTTCCCTTATAATCTACTTTACGTAATTTTAATTAATTGTGCTTATTTTCTAAACCTAAATGTACTGGTATATTCAAGGTGTTTTAAGATGAATTTTTTTAAAGAGAGCAATGAAAACCAACTATCATTACAATAAAAGTCTTATTTTAATATATGGCATTTCTATTTTCTGCTTTAAAATTTTTTTAACTTAAAGATAAAAGTATTTTATCTTTAAGTTTTACTAATTGCAAATACTAAATAACCTAAATACAGTATAATAACACGTGTCTTGGCATTAGAAATACCAATGAATGCAAAAAACTGAAGCAGTTTTCCTTTTTTCATAATGAATAATGCGTATTGAAACTCTGAATAATTATTATTATGGTTTAAATTCTTTTATTTTGCAATATTATCCTAACAGAATTTTGATTTTTGTATGTTGCTCTAAAGTCTAAACAGTTTGTTTATATTATGAGTGTTAATGTGATATAAATGTGAATAAGGTAGTAAAGTATGAATTGCCTAATCGTCCTTAGTAGTAAAGATTAAACCAATCAATCAGCTATAAAAAATATATTTTATAAAATAAAAATATATATCACAGATGTTTATTATTCAATGAGAAGTCTTGTGTTACTTTTATTTTGGAATAATCGCTTCATTCACAAAACGACAAGAATAATTTTTGAAATTTCAGCGGGATAAAGGTAGTAGTCTTATTAAAAAAGAAAGTTTAGCAGTTAGCCTGACTTGCTGAGCTTGAACTGGCTACTTTGTGGTGAGTTAACTTTCATGCCATAAATCAGCGCCTATTAGGGAAACTGTGAAGCCTGTGGAGTAATGTGCTGTAAGAGGGCGAGGTCAATATAAGCACGCACGACTTGTTTTGTAAAGTATTCACCCATCAACTATGATGGGTTGCACTAATAACGTAATAAAAATATAAGGGATGCTGAACAGGCCATATTTTTTTGATATCCCATGTAAAATAATTATCTTATTATTTTAAGTGTCAACTAGTGTTGTAGCTCTTATAAAAAAACAGATTGTATAAAAATGAACAAAACAGATTATTTAATAAAAGTTGATCCAGATTTACTATGATTAAATCAACGTTAAGCCTGATACATAAATTACAAAGTCACAATTTTTTTATACAATCTACTAGCATTCGCGATAACATTGCGTAAAAGAAAAATTAATAATGTAACTCAAACTTTTGTATGGATACATTATTTAATATAACGCCACTGAATTTACTCTGAAAACTGCTGACGCGTCTTGTGAGCTTTTTATCTAGACGAACTTCGGTGAAGGCTACGTGAAGAAGGACTCGTGTATTTCTTAAGCTTCAAATTACTTGGGAGAAAGTAACTGTCACCTGCTGGCAGGCGCTGATGAGTATTAAAGTTGGATATTTCAGACTGCAAACACATCGGGTGAGCCTCGCACGACAGGCTATTATTTTTCTATAAGAGATGAAGGAACGTATATTGTATAACTTGTTCAATTCTCCTAAATATATTTTTTAAATAATTCATTCAAATCTTGCAACTTTTTTATAAAATAAATACATTCCTATATTTTTATCATATGTTGATACTTCACTCTGCATGGTTCAATGATTACGTACTGGAATTGGAATACTCTATACTGAAGCTTTTTTTACCAATAACTGAAACGATTTTTTTTTAAACAGCGTATCTTTTTTTACAAATCCTCTCATCATTTATGAAAAATATTACCATAGCATTTTTTTACCTTTTTCCAAATTTTTATTTTTTCAATAAGTTTGCAACACACAAATACACAAATACAAAAATAAATAATTTTAGCATATAAAATCTGAAGAAAATTTATCTCATAATAGTTCCAAATTAATATTTTTAAATGTTTTAGACTAATTTTAAGCACTGGGAAAACAATTTTTTTTCTTATGATGGCAAAATCCTTGAAATGTTCCTAAAAAAAGGCCCTGCCGCGATAAAGTTAGAAGTCACGATGAAAATATCTTTATATCTCCATAAATATTTATCTAAGCTGTGCGTGATTTATAGCACCTATGTAAAATGTGCTTGATACTAACCGACACCACCAAGTTGTTGATAATTTTAACGTCTGTTTACATCTCCATATTTCATATTGCAAAGTTAAACTAATATAATAACTAAGATAACTGATTTATACCCGCACAACTAATGAGACACAAATTAATAAATTTATTCACTGTATAATTTCATTATTTTCACGAAAATTTTTAGTTTTAAATAATTAAATTTTAATTAAATTTATTACAAACAGGAGAGTAGTCTTGATATAATTATTTTGAAAAAATATGGTGAATCAATCGTCGAGTACTGTAAATCAAGCATTCATTTTGAAAAATCGTATATCACAGCAAACTTCAACCCTGTTGAAAGATCAAACAAGTGGCATTTATTTTTTATAATATAGTCATTTACGTCTAGCTAAAAAATCATTAATTGCCAACTAGCATTTACCACACCCTTAATCACAGCCGCTTTATACAGCAATTTACTCTATATAGAATATGCGCCATGGACCCTTTGAATCCGAAATTTAAACATTTATTTTAAACAATAGAGTAGAGCGATACAGGATACTTCATTTTAAGAAAATTAAAAAAAACTCCACTTTGCAAGCTCAATATTTAACAAGTCAAATAAAACTACAAAACGGCTGCTGCTACAATAAATGAAGAAGTGTAATCTAGTTTTAACGGTGTTTCGACTTTCTGAATTTTTTGGCATTCGGGATAAAGTGACTTAGTTTCAGCTTGCAAATTATTTATTTATTTGTGAAAAGAAGATAAATGGTGTAAGTTTTCTTACACGTATATAGTTCAAACTAAAATTATTATTAAAAATCAAATACATAATTAAAAAATCGTCGTTTGTGCTGATATACTTGAATTACTAAATATCTCCTTGTAACTTTGATTTATTAAAATTATTTATTTAAAAAATGTATTTGAAAATATTTAATGTTGAAGTTTTATTGCGTAGTTTTCGTTTGAAAAACTGCTTACAAATTTATCACAGGAAACCCATAAATAGCAGATGCTGTCGCAAAGAAATATCCAACTATTCGAACAATACAAAAAACCGCTCATCGTTTCGCATCCGGTGTGTTGGTCACAGAAGTTCTCTAAAAAATAAACCTTCAGTAATTTGTCAAAAATAAGCCAACACAAATCATCCCTAACTCAACCAGAATTGACGCGAGCCCAAAAACATCCGACTCATGTTCCTTTATCAGAAAAGCACCGAGTTTTCCAGCTTTGAACTTTGAATTAAGATTCAGAGGCCATATTGACTGAGGGCAAAACCTATTGTTTGTGATGGTATGCAAGAATACCTTCAACTTATACCGTCTTATTAGATTTCAAACAATTTAATCAAATAAATCTTATTTCATCCTAAATACGATTTCTGGTTAAAAACAATAATAAAATATTCTCTAACAACAGAAAACTTGATAAAGTAATAAAAGATAAAAAATCATCAAATAAAATTCATCACCTTGGTCCAAGTATTTAAATAAAATAATAAACTCTGTAATAAAAAAGTGAGTTTTGAGACTTATATTTTTGAAGTCACTTTTGAAAACTTATTTGTCCATTACCCATAATCAGTCCATTACTCTGGCAATTATCGGTATCTGCAAATTCTATTTCTTAACATCCAAAGTTAATTTATTTATATTTGTATTTCATATGTTATTTTCCAAGTATCAAGTAACTCTTCAAATTATTCACAAAAAATAACGATGAAAGTTTTTAAGAGGGATAAAAGAATAATTTCATACAAATTAAACTATGCCTTATAAAAAGATTTAGATAAACAATTTTTTTATATTTGTTTAGATGAAATATTGACTGTAAATGCTTTATATTTAACATTTAATACACAATAATTTAGGAGAAAATACATTAATTGACGAGATAAACCTATAAATTAAAAACCTAACCTAATCATTTCAAGTATAAATCATTCACTTAAAACAATGTTTAGGTGAAAGTTTAAGTTTAAATATATTGAGAATAAAGTGTTTACAAGGACCCCTTGTTTGCTTATTATTAAAACATAATTTGGACAAACCTATGCTTATTTACTTAATTCTCATCTAATAAATTTTGAAATTATGAATAAAAATAAATTCATGCAAATCTTTTCATTGAAAAATTTCATTTGGTTTATTCAATTTTTTTAATTACATAACCTTATTTTAAAAAATATAAGAAATTAACAAATACAAAATTATAGAATAGCCCGTGATTACTATATGTTCTAGCCTTTGTTATTTGTAAGATTTTCATTAGCAAAAATGTTTCTACTATACGTGAAAGCACAAAAGATTACAAACCAAAAACCACAAATTAAAAAGAGTGACGCGAACAGGGATGACAAGGGTTGGCCGAGCTAACGAAATCACTCCAGTGTTCTGTCGCCATTACCTATTTGGATGCAAATTTAAACTAAACACTCCTTTGTAAAGCTTAAATATACATGTGAGAACATTTTACAGAATGACTTAATTCTAATACATAATCAAATATGATTAATTATGTATTATTGGTCGTTTAAGGAAAAGAATTGTGGCGAGGCGTTTCTGCTTTTATCAACTCTGTGGCGACGCGATATTTAAAGGAAATGAGTAAAATTGGTTGAAAAATCTGGAACACTTTGAAATTTCCTGTAAGTATATATACAACCAAAAACGTAAACTATTGGGTAAAATTTCTTTTAAAACTGTTATAAAGCACCGTTGGTCCATTGATATTCAAATGTATTTTGCTATATTTTCTCTCACTCTGTAATGCCTCAAAAAAGTTTTGTGTTTTTTTTTTAGGAAACACAGTTTTGATAAAGTCTAACGGTGAATGAATTTTGTTCAACCTTTTCGTATGTAAAATGATTAAATTTATATTGAATATATATTTTTTCTTACTTATTTTATAAACGATCAGCTTTAGAGATCATATACGATCGGAATCACTTCTTAGAAGATGAAAATAGTTCACAAACTTTGACAAAAGTATTTTAGACTTATTCAAAGAATTTCAAGTTTTAGCTTACGTATTAGGTTATGTGGAGGGAGAGCTTTTAAGGGATGAGCGGTTTTAATGAACTTTTACATAGCCCATCTAAGAATCGTTTTCAGGAAAACAAATTATCTCATTACAAAGTTTTTGAGAGATTCTAGTGAATCATCAAATGTTGGTTTATAAGGTTTAGTAAACAAACATTTAGTAAACAAGCCCTTTCTTGTAGATTTCTTCAAATAAAATATGATTGGGATAATCATCATATTTTTATGAAAGTAAATTTATTGTTATACTTCGTATGTTATAAGGATTGGCGAATATTATTTTTCAGAAGATAAAATTAAATGGAAACAGTAGTATAACACTTTTATATAACTTTAAAGTGCATTATTTCAAATTATTTTTTTTTGTGTAAATTTTATTGAAGTCTAAACTTTAGAATCTAAACTTTATAGTCGAAAAGTAAATTTTTATATTCAATATTTAATATCGATTTCGAGTACGTAATTATTTTATTCTGAAAACCTACTTTTGCAACAGGTAGTATTCAATAAAAATATTATATATATTAGTAAAGAATCAAAGCTGATTTCTATTAACCATTATAAAAATATTATTGTTCAGTTATGTCAAAAATATTTTAAAAATTATTTTTAGAAATTTTTCATTAACTTAAAATTAACGAAGTTTGTGTACATAATTTCAGATTCTGGTAACATTCTGTTTTATGAGAAGAGCGAGTGAACCAATGGATGAAAAATTATTGACCTTTTGATATTTAAATATTTTAATGAACGGAAATATTTGCCTAAGCCAACCTCCATTGAAATCTCAAAAACCTCTCAGTCCTTAAAATAAGGTTCATTCATTTTTATTCAAAGGTTTTTTAAAGTTCAATCCGAATTAGAAATTAAATTGTATCATATAATATATTAAGTAAATAAAAAAGACGCTACTTTGTATCGTAAAAGGTATTTGTTTTGAATTCTTTGTTGGAAAATTAAAATATTTGATGATTGATTACAGCAAAAATCTATACAAATGCTTATTACGAACCAAATAAGAGAATATATATATCATTTATGATGTATTCACTTTTAGTGCCCATTGTTGTGTTGATCCTCTGAAAGGTCAATTAATTATTCATAAATTAAAACTTTGCCAGAAATACGTTTTTGTGTAACCTGTAATTTAAATAACAATTACTCGTAGAGCTATAGCAAAAAAAGTATTCGTTTGATTTTTTAAACGATTCACGTTGTAATGGAATAATTAAAAAAATATTTGTGTGTGTGGTTTTTTAGCCTGAGAGAAAAAAAGCCTTTTTAATTTATATACCGCAGAGAAACAAAATATTTTTTACAATATAAAATTGTTAAAATTAGCTTTTTTCAATTATGAAGCGTTAATTTGTTTTTCTGGTTTCAGGCAGCAGAAAACCGCGTTCAATATACAGTCAGTGAAAAAATGTGACGAACCCATTTACAGTGAAGTGAAAAATATTTTTGACATCACAATGAGTACTTTATCCCCGGCAACGGATGAACCTGCCGTGAACACGAGTACAGATTTGCGTGATGTCGAAAAAATCGACGAAGAGTGGTCCTACCTGTGGTCGTTGTACTATAATAATTTAGAAAAGCAAGACCTCAATGATACTTTTAATTATAATTTGACAAATATCACAATCGATTGTGGAGAGGGTTTCGAGGAAGGGTCTTTTCTGGCTTCCGCGTACTTTCAAGTGATTGTGTCATTTTTGTACTTTGCTATATTCTGTGTGGCACTGTTGGGGAACGGGGCGGTGTGCATCATAGTGACGTCGACTCCGCGCATGAGGACCGTGACGAACTACTTCATCGCCAACCTGGCGCTGGGCGATATCCTCATGTCGGTGTTCTGCGTGCCGTTCAGCTTCGTGTCGCAGCTGGTGCTGAACCACTGGCCCTTCGGGGCGTGGCTGTGCCGGCTGGTGAACTACTCGCAGGCCGTGTCCGTGCTGGTGTCCGCCTACACGCTGGTGGCTCTGGCTGCAGACCGCTG
This sequence comes from Atopsyche davidsoni, assembly GCA_022113835.1. Classification (NCBI taxonomy): domain Eukaryota; kingdom Metazoa; phylum Arthropoda; class Insecta; order Trichoptera; family Hydrobiosidae; genus Atopsyche; species Atopsyche davidsoni. The sequence goes on from JAILWY010000021.1 coordinate 7,151,846, forward strand.
CCGGGCCATCACCAGCCCGCTGCGGCCGCGCCTCTCCAAGCCCCGCGCCCAGGCGGCCATCGCGGCCGTGTGGGCGGGCGCCTTCGCCACCGCCGCCCCCATCCCCATCGTATCCGCCCTTGCGCGCCCCACCCCATGGCATGAAGCCTGTCAAAGGTAAGACCGACATTTCAAATCATATTTACCTTTATCTTGAGATATCTTCGCTCGCACAGATCTGTTCTATTCAAGCATAATTTTTTTCTAAATTCATCTTTTATATATGTCTATTTTGTGGATTGAACGACAATCAAGTGCGTTTTAATTACCTTTGCAGGCTTATATTACTTACATGAAAATGATTCAAAGAAACTCTGAAAAATATCATCGTGACTTGTGTAGGATTCGAACCTACATCTGGCCGGTGCACTGACCCTTGTACTAACGAGTCACCTCTGTTAATCGAGAATTCTTAGTGTAGATTATGATTATGAAAATTCTCGATTAATCGTATCCGCCCTTGCGTGCCCCACCCCATGGCATGAAGCCTGCCAAAGGTAAGGCCGACATTTCAAATCATATTTACCTCTATCTCGAAATATCTACGCTCGCACTGATCTGTTCTACTTGGTCGGTGCACATACACCGATCTCCAATTCTTAAACAAAATCTAACTTTTCAAAATCGAAACAAATGAAGATTGTATTTGAATTAATTTAGAGCCCCCAGCCCACGACGCATCAGAGATACTCCGACACCCAACGAGTAACCACGTTTCTTTTAATATTGTTATTCTATCTTGTTCATCAATAAATTGAATAGGCAAACATTTCACCAGCCTTTTTATCAACACATATTATCCATTGGCGAAATACTCAAGCATACAATTTTTCTAAATTAATATTTTATATATGTCTGTTAATCGAGAATTTTTAGTGTAGATTTCGTGTGTAGATTGTGATTATAAAAATTCTCGATTAATCGTATCCGCCCTTGCGCGCCTCACCCCATGGCATGAAGCCTGTCAAAGGTAAGACCGACATTTCAAATCATATTTACCTCTATTTTGAGATATCTTCGCTCGCACAGATCTGTTTTATTCAAGCATACATTTTTTCTTAATCAATATTTTATATATGTCTATTTTGTGGATTGAACGTCAATCAAGTGCGTTTTAATTACCTTAAAAGGCTTAAATTACTTACTTAGATGAATCTGAATATGAACTTACTCTGTGTGTAGATTATGATTGTTAAAAATTACACCGACCATGTAAGCTTGGAGATGTAGGTTCAAATCCTACACAAGTCACGATGATATTTTTTTGAGAGTTTCTTTGAATCATTTTCAATATGCGAAAAAATATGCCTAATCATATTAGTAATATTTTATAATTTTTGAGAATATTAAACACAACGAAAAGTAGCGTATTCATCAATAAATTTAAAAAATTTCAAATCAAAATACCACGTTAATTTTACTTTTCTGCTTTATGCTTTAATTAAACAATCGAATTCAATTATTTACGGTGTATATTATATATAATAGTTTGTCTATGATACCAATGTAAAATTGTACGTGTACAATTTAATAAAAATAAATTCTGTAGTAAGCATTTACGTTAAACAAATGTTCCCGTAATTACATTCTCCTTAGAACATAGTAAAGCACATATCACGCAGTAAGTTATCTTATTTCTGTGGTATAATAGTTTCACTAAACTACAGTACGTGTTTGGAGAACTCTAGCAATAGTTTGACATCATCGAGGCGAAGTTCGCTTAAAGGTCACAAACTTGAATAGAAATTTGATTAAATAAAATAAACGACTTTACCATCTCAATGCAAAATTTTTAAATAAATAAAAAATAAAAAAAAAACAAATTAAACATAAGACTCCTGGTAAAGTTCAAATTTTTTTTTGTTACTAAGGAATATTTAGAATCTTTGATATTTTAAAGTAATCGACGAGAAAAGACTTTTCATTTCTCACTGTATTTTTTTTGATGTTTGTAATTATATTATATTTGAATAGATTGTCATTGATATTAATATTGTATAGTTCTCAATCAAATCGATATATTTGACTGTCATGCTATCGCAATAATGTCTATAAGGCTTTCACTAGAATCAAACCACGTGTTTATCAATACTGTTGTTTGCTTAAATTGTAATATATATTTAATAAAACGTTATTTACATATACAAGGTCCCCCCAACATCTGAGAAGTATTTCGAACAAAAAAAGCCTATAAATTTACTTGAATTCAAATTCAAAGATCCATTGAATTTTTAGCCACCGTGTAGGTTGTGGTGGTAAACCAAGTGTTACAAAATTATCAAAACCAATTACTTGGTAATAGTTTAATTCCGTGATTACTATCACATTAATGTAAACTTCACTTAATGGACAAGAACTAACTATGTTGGGATGCCACCAAGTAATTAGAACACCAAGTCCTATCTCGATTGACCAAATATACCTTGAAATTATTAATGGAAACTTTGTTATTCAAACATAATATATCAAAGACATTTCCCAGAACCCAAATAAAAAGTGCCAACATAATATTATTTTAAACAAAAAGCTCTCCCCTTAAAACAAATTTAAATAGTCTCTTGGTCTTTTGTTTAAACAGAGACGACTAAAGTTGGCTTAACACATTTATTCACCGACCACGAAGTTCCAAGGTCTAATTTATACGAAGCAATTGAATTTTGCTGAAATGCTTGGATTGCTAAGTGTTCTTAGGTGTAAGAGTAGAAAAACCCTCTCCTGTCGAGGTTTATTAATGATTTTTCTGTTTACATAAAATTAATTTATGAGACAGCAACAATTTTCACAAATTATTTATAAATGATTGCTTACTTAACAATCTTTGCTTGTGTTTTCTGGCTTTTAAATTTTAAGATATTTAAAAGAGAATTAAGGTAACTTTCGATTTCTAGAATTTGTCAAGTATACTTCAGTTTAAAAATTTTATACTTAATTTTAAGCTGCAAGAATATGAATATATCTTTCCTTACAAAGTACCGTGGCTATTTAAATTTTCAACAATTCAATAGTTAAATATTTTTATATACCTTATATTATTTTACATTGCCAAGAATGACTTACTCTGTTTTCAGAAATAAACGATTTAATTATCTAATAAAAAGCTTTCTATTATTGTCGAATTTCGATGTTATGCTGTAAAATAAGATGCAAACCTCTCATAATGTTATAGTTCACGTTTTCAAAGGCAACAACTTTGAATAGGAAAGTATCTAATGAATACATCAAAGAAACAAGATACTTTGCCTGTATTTAAATCAAAATACTTTTGTTAGTAAGGAACAATGTTTATCATTAGACCCGTAGACTGCTAGAGAGCTTAATACAAGAAAGCAACATTTGCTTGTGAAAAACTAACAAAATAAATTTACCTCTATTAATATAATGCTGTAAAAATGTAAGTCATAACGTATTTTAATTTTCATTAAAAATAGTAGGGAAGTTCAAGTACTCTAGCATTGAAAAAGTATGTTAGCTCGTTTTGTCTTAAAACTATAATATAACTGTTGATATTCACGGCAAAATAAGTTGTAAGTATATAACTACATATACGAAATATATGACAGTTAAAACAATTTAAACTTTTGTTTAATCAAATTTTATTTGAGAGTGGTTTTACTAGTATCAAAGTCTTTCACTTCATCTGCAGGTACTGAGGTAAACTAAACTTTAAATTAGAGCGAGGTGTGAGTTTAAATTGAGTTAGAACGAAAAAGAAGAGCTAGAAAACGAAGGCACCGAAGCTATTGAAAGGAAGAAGATAAAAAATCTTTGAATGACGGAAAACAACTCGAAATTAAGTTTTTATTAATATTTGAATGGTAAATCATCTCATTAAATTAGTAGCGTATGTCTTTTTATAATAGAAAATATCTTGAGATAAATAAAATTATATTTTATTTGTTTGACTTTCTATAAAACTTAATGAGAAGCTTTTTGAGTTTTACGAGTTTTATATAAACGAAATCACTACGTGAATTTCAAATAACAACGTACTGTTAAACTAACAATAAACACGGTATAAGCAAGGTTTTTCTTTAAGACTAATGACAGACGAATAAAAAAAAAGCTCTACCCTCTCAATATCTTATTTTATCGGCTTTCAATAGTGATGTGCCCTTAAGGTTTCCCCACAATATTTGCTCAGGCTTCCAAGCTAACCAATAAGACTCGGCTTAGCCAAGGTGGGCTGATTTACGGAGTAGCACTTTCCGAGGTCCTAAGGCAGTAGCACGGTATTCAAGTAAATGGGAATATTATGTTAGATGCTATAAATTCATTTTATTTAACAGTCTACCACCTTGAAAACTCTGCTGTTAACTCTAATAAAAAATCAAAGTCTTTTATCTCATAGATTTTTTCATGCATACATTACGTACACGTACGCGAGTTATTTTACCATCGTTTCTACTAAAAATCACAGAGATGTCGTTGAAGATAGTGCTTTCTATGCTTAAGTATTAAAATTAGAAAAAAATGTGCGAAAATCCAATTTTATAGGTAATATTTGAATATAAATAAATATAAAATCTTAATAGCTTTATCGTGTATTAGCTTTATAAAAACACATTTGGAAAAAAAGGTTTTTTTTTACACGAGATGCATTTTCATTTTCTTCTCGATAAATCATCATATTTAAATAATATATATTAAAAATGTGAGTTGATAGCACCCATGTCAATTTTTATTTTGCTCTGGTAGATTTTTTTTGGTGTTTTCGTGATTCTTTTCTTCTTTTAACCTACATATGGCCTTATCGGTTTTTGTGACACATAATCTACAAGGGTTAAGCAGGGTAAAAAGTGATCGTAAATAATATATATGCATGTAAATCATATTTTATTGTCTGAAAATATCTGGCTATCGTATTCAGCGGTTGATTCCACCTCAAGAGACATCGCCTAGCGATGATTTTAAAAAAATCGCTAACCATGCAATTCAAAATCGAGGCTCACCCCGAAAATCATTGACTTATTTATATTCTATGAGCAGAAGACCTCAGTGGCTAAATACTTTGAATAAGAAGTGTGCATTTTTGATATTTTAAACAACACAAAGTTAATGGCAATAAGCAGAGAAATGCGGCTGGGTGGTTTTGTTATTTATATTTTATTTAAGTTGATAAATATTCAGAGATCTAGAAGAATAGATAAGATAGAATGAAGTTTTTCTTACTTTTGAGAGCAAAGGTTACACGTTTTCCAAATTCACTGCTGATTAATCACTGCCCATAGAAGGATTAGGTCTAGTCTCTAGTGTAATATATCATGGTCATTAAATGATTTGCAAATTAACTAAAGTGTTTATGATAATGTATGTAGAGGTGGTTGCGTTTTTTGTTTATATAATATACCAGATAACCATTTTCCTTCAATTTATTTTCTATTCCATCTGAAGCGAGGATTGGGCGTATTCTCTAGTTCTTTTGATGTTACCTGATAACCGTTGAACATGAGTGTATTTACCATTTCAGGAGCATGAGCTGCGAGGAGTTTCCGCATTCTCTGTTTTTACTTGATGGCTTGAACTTGAGTATATTTACCATTCTAGACAGATCTGCTGCGAGGAGTGGTCGCATTATTTGTTTTTTTCTGGTGTTACCTGATGATCGTCTACTTTGAGTGGATTTATCATTTCAGGAGCACCTGGCACGAGGGATGGCAGCATTCGTTTTTTTTTTTTTGGTGTTACCTGATGGCCGTTGACCCTGAGTGTATTGACCGTTCCAGGAGCATCTGCCGCGAGGAGTGGCCACTCGCAGAGCAGTCGTACTACTACAGCATGGCTCTGATGGCTCTGCAGTTTGTGGTGCCGCTGGCTGTGCTGGTGTTCACTTACACGCGCATCGCCGTGGCCGTGTGGGGTGAGCGGCCGCCTGGGGAGGCGGAAAACCTCAGAGACAAGAGGATGGCCAGATCCAAAAGAAAGGTATCCATCAAAATACCTCAACATCGATTCTTTTTATTCAGATTTCAAATTCATACTTTTCATAAAAAAAACATGAAACACATTAAAAAAAAAATTTCTTTTTAATAAATGCATCACACTTAGTACTTAAAATAATTGAATTAAAAATATATGTTTCAAAAGGCCTTTATAGGTGTACTAAGACAAACGTTTTATTGCCGGTACACAAGCACTGAAAAAACTACTCTTTTATCCTTTATTTTATTATAAAACCAATCAAGATGAAACCTTAAAGAGCTTAAATATACCAAATTAACTAGAAAAATATTTTATGAAAATCAATCAACACGATTTGAACCAACACCTACATTGATAATGCGGACGGTTTTAACAAATCGATACACTTTTGAAATTCAAAGTACACATATAAAAATAACGTAAATATACATTGTACAGACTTGGACGTGTGAAAAATGCAAATTTATTCAATATTTAATTACAATCATTGGGGAGCTTCATTAATATTTATGAATAAAAACTTTTTTTTATTTTTCAGTAAAAAGGAAAAAATTCAGCCTCCATTTATTCGTAGGTTCGTGTTCGGAGAGCTCGGGTGGTTTTTTGCTTACGGTTTTGCTCGACCCTTTTGTCCTGTCGTTCCGGTTAAAACAGTAGACTTGAATGTAATGGATGGAGCGGCTCCTCGTACGCACGGCAAGCTCTTCCACATATGGGTCCCATTTTCTCTGAAAGAATCGTTAGTAAAACAGAATGATTGCATTTTACACAGAAAAAGATAAATGGAGAGTATCTAAATAAAAAATGAGAACTTTATTCCGTTGAAGCAATGGATCGTAAGATAAACGAAGATATAAAAAATAATAAAATCAGGTTTCATGAGTTATCACGAAAAACATAATGTTGTAGTGTAAAATATAATAATTAGGTTTTTATATTGAATAATATTTAATTTGACGAAGTGGATAAAGGCTAGATAAAGCTGAGCTTAATATTTACTAACAGGTGCAGATGAGATCAAGCCTCTTGCAATCGAGGGTTTAATTTTTTTTTAATTTAATGCTTACGGTTTTTGATGAAATATTATATTTTTGAACCTTCATTTGCACATAGTGTTTTAAAATCACAACAATTAATTTATTTTGTATCGGTTTTAAACGCAGAACTTTTAAAATAAATAATATGTTTTAAAACATAAAATGTTAAGGAAGTTTCATATAAACCCTTTTCAAAACTACGCATTAAGAGGTTCTGAAAAGAAAGCATTAATTGTTTTTCTGTTAATTTGTTTATAAGGGATATTTATTAGTATTATGGAAATTATTAGTGTATTGTATTTATCCTATAAAAGCTCGTGCGGCAGTGAAGTATGATTTTATATGCGTCAATTCTATATCGTATTAAAATAGATTTCAGCAATAATAATGTGTTTACTATCGTTCTTGTTTGAAATCAATTAATGAAAGAGTATTTTAATTTTCAGGAACTACAAGTTTTGAAGTAGTGCCACTGAAATACACACATAATATTTACTCTTAAATAAAATTAAGTCTGTCAACAGGCTCGGTATTCAAAATATTTAACTCACCTCACATTTATTTATCTTATTATTATTCTAGTTTTTTGCGAGTAGCATTATTAATTTATTTTATTGCCTTAAACTTTTGACGTCAAAATAACATTTTTTCAAAGCGTACTTCTATTAGGTTATTTTCTGCCACACAGATGAACTACAACACGTAACAAAATTATTTATAAAATTAGATGCTTAACTACTTCCTACTTTCACGTTGAGCAACATCGAGGATTGATGTAGTCAGAAGTTTGTAACTTCTGACTGTTATTCTTCGTGCTTGTCGCTAGCCCAGTAGGGAGTAACACTTGAACTGTGAAACGGTGTAACTGAGGCAGCAGCCGTAATCTTTTATTATATAACATCAGAATAAGTAATGATGATTGATCTAACGACGTAAAAGAAGAATGAGAAGCAAGAATAACAATTTTTTATAAGAACAAATAGTGTAGGAATGAATGCCAGGATATAAATTTGGCCAAATGTCTAGTGCCAATAAATCTTTTTTTTTGTTTACTTTGAAAATGTTATTTCATTTTAACAAAAAACATGTTTAGCATAATAAGTTTAATTATTGGTTTTTGTGAAGACCATCTCACAGGAAGTACGATTTTACCTATACAGGTTTAATTGATTGATAATGATTAAGAACATTTTTTTAAATATTGAAAATTGATTAAAGAAACTCTTAGAAAAATATATCAACGTGATTTGTGCGGGATTCGAACCCACATCCCCTCGCTTACATGGCAGGTGCATTACCAACTATGCTAACCAATCACTAGTACTAGACAAGAATTTTTAATAATCATATCCTATAAATGAAACAATGTTCTTATTATGCCTAATTAAATATTGTGTGACTTGCAATACTAGACTTTTAACACAAAGTACTGAGTGAAGCATTTTAAATCCAATCTGGATATTAGTCTATTTAATTATGTCAATACACGTACTTGTTAAATTTAATTATTGGTTTTTGTGAAGACCATCTCACAGGAAGTACGATTTTACCTATACAGGTTTAATTGATTGATAATGATTAAGAACATTTTTTTAAATATTGAAAATTGATTAAAGAAACTCTTAGAAAAATATATCAACGTGATTTGTGCGGGATTCGAACCCACATCCCCTCGCTTACATGGCAGGTGCATTACCAACTATGCTAACCAATCACTAGTACTAGACAAGAATTTTTAATAATCATATCCTATAAATGAAACAATGTTCTTATTATGCCTAATTAAATATTGTGTGACTTGCAATACTAGACTTTTAACACAAAGTACTGAGTGAAGCATTTTAAATCCAATCTGGATATTAGTCTATTTAATTATGTCAATACACGTACTTGTTAAATTTAATTATTGGTTTTTGTGAAGACCATCTCACAGGAAGTACGATTTTACCTATACAGGTTTAATTGATTGATAATGATTAAGAACATTTTTTTAAATATTGAAAATTGATTAAAGAAACTCTTAGAAAAATATATCAACGTGATTTGTGCGGGATTCGAACCCACATCCCCTCGCTTACATGGCAGGTGCATTACCAACTATGCTAACCAATCACTAGTACTAGACAAGAATTTTTAATAATCATATCCTATAAATGAAACAATGTTCTTATTATGCCTAATTAAATATTGTGTGACTTGCAATACTAGACTTTTAACACAAAGTACTGAGTGAAGCATTTTAAATCCAATCTGGATATTAGTCTATTTAATTATGTCAATACACGTACTTGTTAAATTTAATTATTGGTTTTTGTGAAGACCATCTCACAGGAAGTACGATTTTACCTATACAGGTTTAATTGATTGATAATGATTAAGAACATTTTTTTAAAGATTGAAAATTGATTAAAGAAACTCTTAGAAAAATATATCAACGTGATTTGTGCGGGATTCGAACCCACATCCCCTCGCTTACATGGCAGGTGCATTACCAACTATGCTAACCAATCACTAGTACTAGACAAGAATTTTTAATAATCATATCCTATAAATGAAACAATGTTCTTATTATGCCTAATTAAATATTGTGTGACTTGCAATACTAGACTTTTAACACAAAGTACTGAGTGAAGCATTTTAAATCCAATCTGGATATTAGTCTATTTAATTATGTCAATACACGTACTTGTTAAATTTAATTATTGGTTTTTGTGAAGACCATCTCACAGGAAGTACGATTTTACCTATACAGGTTTAATTGATTGATAATGATTAAGAACATTTTTTTAAATATTGAAAATTGATTAAAGAAACTCTTAGAAAAATATATCAACGTGATTTGTGCGGGATTCGAACCCACATCCCCTCGCTTACATGGCAGGTGCATTACCAACTATGCTAACCAATCACTAGTACTAGACAAGAATTTTTAATAATCATATCCTATAAATGAAACAATGTTCTTATTATGCCTAATTAAATATTGTGTGACTTGCAATACTAGACTTTTAACACAAAGTACTGAGTGAAGCATTTTAAATCCAATCTGGATATTAGTCTATTTAATTATGTCAATACACGTACTTGTTAAATTTAATTATTGGTTTTTGTGAAGACCATCTCACAGGAAGTACGATTTTACCTATACAGGTTTAATTGATTGATAATGATTAAGAACATTTTTTTAAATATTGAAAATTGATTAAAGAAACTCTTAGAAAAATATATCAACGTGATTTGTGCGGGATTCGAACCCACATCCCCTCGCTTACATGGCAGGTGCATTACCAACTATGCTAACCAATCACTAGTACTAGACAAGAATTTTTAATAATCATATCCTATAAATGAAACAATGTTCTTATTATGCCTAATTAAATATTGTGTGACTTGCAATACTAGACTTTTAACACAAAGTACTGAGTGAAGCATTTTAAATCCAATCTGGATATTAGTCTATTTAATTATGTCAATACACGTACTTGTTAAATTTAATTATTGGTTTTTGTGAAGACCATCTCACAGGAAGTACGATTTTACCTATACAGGTTTAATTGATTGATAATGATTAAGAACATTTTTTTAAATATTGAAAATTGATTAAAGAAACTCTTAGAAAAATATATCAACGTGATTTGTGCGGGATTCGAACCCACATCCCCTCGCTTACATGGCAGGTGCATTACCAACTATGCTAACCAATCACTAGTACTAGACAAGAATTTTTAATAATCATATCCTATAAATGAAACAATGTTCTTATTATGCCTAATTAAATATTGTGTGACTTGCAATACTAGACTTTTAACACAAAGTACTGAGTGAAGCATTTTAAATCCAATCTGGATATTAGTCTATTTAATTATGTCAATACACGTACTTGTTAAATTTAATTATTGGTTTTTGTGAAGACCATCTCACAGGAAGTACGATTTTACCTATACAGGTTTAATTGATTGATAATGATTAAGAACATTTTTTTAAATATTGAAAATTGATTAAAGAAACTCTTAGAAAAATATATCAACGTGATTTGTGCGGGATTCGAACCCACATCCCCTCGCTTACATGGCAGGTGCATTACCAACTATGCTAACCAATCACTAGTACTAGACAAGAATTTTTAATAATCATATCCTATAAATGAAACAATGTTCTTATTATGCCTAATTAAATATTGTGTGACTTGCAATACTAGACTTTTAACACAAAGTACTGAGTGAAGCATTTTAAATCCAATCTGGATATTAGTCTATTTAATTATGTCAATACACGTACTTGTTAAATTTAATTATTGGTTTTTGTGAAGACCATCTCACAGGAAGTACGATTTTACCTATACAGGTTTAATTGATTGATAATGATTAAGAACATTTTTTTAAATATTGAAAATTGATTAAAGAAACTCTTAGAAAAATATATCAACGTGATTTGTGCGGGATTCGAACCCACATCCCCTCGCTTACATGGCAGGTGCATTACCAACTATGCTAACCAATCACTAGTACTAGACAAGAATTTTTAATAATCATATCCTATAAATGAAACAATGTTCTTATTATGCCTAATTAAATATTGTGTGACTTGCAATACTAGACTTTTAACACAAAGTACTGAGTGAAGCATTTTAAATCCAATCTGGATATTAGTCTATTTAATTATGTCAATACACGTACTTGTTAAATTTAATTATTGGTTTTTGTGAAGACCATCTCACAGGAAGTACGATTTTACCTATACAGGTTTAATTGATTGATAATGATTAAGAACATTTTTTTAAATATTGAAAATTGATTAAAGAAACTCTTAGAAAAATATATCAACGTGATTTGTGCGGGATTCGAACCCACATCCCCTCGCTTACATGGCAGGTGCATTACCAACTATGCTAACCAATCACTAGTACTAGACAAGAATTTTTAATAATCATATCCTATAAATGAAACAATGTTCTTATTATGCCTAATTAAATATTGTGTGACTTGCAATACTAGACTTTTAACACAAAGTACTGAGTGAAGCATTTTAAATCCAATCTGGATATTAGTCTATTTAATTATGTCAATACACGTACTTGTTAAATTTAATTATTGGTTTTTGTGAAGACCATCTCACAGGAAGTACGATTTTACCTATACAGGTTTAATTGATTGATAATGATTAAGAACATTTTTTTAAATATTGAAAATTGATTAAAGAAACTCTTAGAAAAATATATCAACGTGATTTGTGCGGGATTCGAACCCACATCCCCTCGCTTACATGGCAGGTGCATTACCAACTATGCTAACCAATCACTAGTACTAGACAAGAATTTTTAATAATCATATCCTATAAATGAAACAATGTTCTTATTATGCCTAATTAAATATTGTGTGACTTGCAATACTAGACTTTTAACACAAAGTACTGAGTGAAGCATTTTAAATCCAATCTGGATATTAGTCTATTTAATTATGTCAATACACGTACTTGTTAAATTTAATTATTGGTTTTTGTGAAGACCATCTCACAGGAAGTACGATTTTACCTATACAGGTTTAATTGATTGATAATGATTAAGAACATTTTTTTAAATATTGAAAATTGATTAAAGAAACTCTTAGAAAAATATATCAACGTGATTTGTGCGGGATTCGAACCCACATCCCCTCGCTTACATGGCAGGTGCATTACCAACTATGCTAACCAATCACTAGTACTAGACAAGAATTTTTAATAATCATATCCTATAAATGAAACAATGTTCTTATTATGCCTAATTAAATATTGTGTGACTTGCAATACTAGACTTTTAACACAAAGTACTGAGTGAAGCATTTTAAATCCAATCTGGATATTAGTCTATTTAATTATGTCAATACACGTACTTGTTAAATTTAATTATTGGTTTTTGTGAAGACCATCTCACAGGAAGTACGATTTTACCTATACAGGTTTAATTGATTGATAATGATTAAGAACATTTTTTTAAATATTGAAAATTGATTAAAGAAACTCTTAGAAAAATATATCAACGTGATTTGTGCGGGATTCGAACCCACATCCCCTCGCTTACATGGCAGGTGCATTACCAACTATGCTAACCAATCACTAGTACTAGACAAGAATTTTTAATAATCATATCCTATAAATGAAACAATGTTCTTATTATGCCTAATTAAATATTGTGTGACTTGCAATACTAGACTTTTAACACAAAGTACTGAGTGAAGCATTTTAAATCCAATCTGGATATTAGTCTATTTAATTATGTCAATACACGTACTTGTTAAATTTAATTATTGGTTTTTGTGAAGACCATCTCACAGGAAGTACGATTTTACCTATACAGGTTTAATTGATTGATAATGATTAAGAACATTTTTTTAAATATTGAAAATTGATTAAAGAAACTCTTAGAAAAATATATCAACGTGATTTGTGCGGGATTCGAACCCACATCCCCTCGCTTACATGGCAGGTGCATTACCAACTATGCTAACCAATCACTAGTACTAGACAAGAATTTTTAATAATCATATCCTATAAATGAAACAATGTTCTTATTATGCCTAATTAAATATTGTGTGACTTGCAATACTAGACTTTTAACACAAAGTACTGAGTGAAGCATTTTAAATCCAATCTGGATATTAGTCTATTTAATTATGTCAATACACGTACTTGTTAAATTTAATTATTGGTTTTTGTGAAGACCATCTCACAGGAAGTACGATTTTACCTATACAGGTTTAATTGATTGATAATGATTAAGAACATTTTTTTAAATATTGAAAATTGATTAAAGAAACTCTTAGAAAAATATATCAACGTGATTTGTGCGGGATTCGAACCCACATCCCCTCGCTTACATGGCAGGTGCATTACCAACTATGCTAACCAATCACTAGTACTAGACAAGAATTTTTAATAATCATATCCTATAAATGAAACAATGTTCTTATTATGCCTAATTAAATATTGTGTGACTTGCAATACTAGACTTTTAACACAAAGTACTGAGTGAAGCATTTTAAATCCAATCTGGATATTAGTCTATTTAATTATGTCAATACACGTACTTGTTAAATTTAATTATTGGTTTTTGTGAAGACCATCTCACAGGAAGTACGATTTTACCTATACAGGTTTAATTGATTGATAATGATTAAGAACATTTTTTTAAATATTGAAAATTGATTAAAGAAACTCTTAGAAAAATATATCAACGTGATTTGTGCGGGATTCGAACCCACATCCCCTCGCTTACATGGCAGGTGCATTACCAACTATGCTAACCAATCACTAGTACTAGACAAGAATTTTTAATAATCATATCCTATAAATGAAACAATGTTCTTATTATGCCTAATTAAATATTGTGTGACTTGCAATACTAGACTTTTAACACAAAGTACTGAGTGAAGCATTTTAAATCCAATCTGGATATTAGTCTATTTAATTATGTCAATACACGTACTTGTTAAATTTAATTATTGGTTTTTGTGAAGACCATCTCACAGGAAGTACGATTTTACCTATACAGGTTTAATTGATTGATAATGATTAAGAACATTTTTTTAAAGATTGAAAATTGATTAAAGAAACTCTTAGAAAAATATATCAACGTGATTTGTGCGGGATTCGAACCCACATCCCCTCGCTTACATGGCAGGTGCATTACCAACTATGCTAACCAATCACTAGTACTAGACAAGAATTTTTAATAATCATATCCTATAAATGAAACAATGTTCTTATTATGCCTAATTAAATATTGTGTGACTTGCAATACTAGACTTTTAACACAAAGTACTGAGTGAAGCATTTTAAATCCAATCTGGATATTAGTCTATTTAATTATGTCAATACACGTACTTGTTAAATTTAATTATTGGTTTTTGTGAAGACCATCTCACAGGAAGTACGATTTTACCTATACAGGTTTAATTGATTGATAATGATTAAGAACATTTTTTTAAATATTGAAAATTGATTAAAGAAACTCTTAGAAAAATATATCAACGTGATTTGTGCGGGATTCGAACCCACATCCCCTCGCTTACATGGCAGGTGCATTACCAACTATGCTAACCAATCACTAGTACTAGACAAGAATTTTTAATAATCATATCCTATAAATGAAACAATGTTCTTATTATGCCTAATTAAATATTGTGTGACTTGCAATACTAGACTTTTAACACAAAGTACTGAGTGAAGCATTTTAAATCCAATCTGGATATTAGTCTATTTAATTATGTCAATACACGTACTTGTTAAATTTAATTATTGGTTTTTGTGAAGACCATCTCACAGGAAGTACGATTTTACCTATACAGGTTTAATTGATTGATAATGATTAAGAACATTTTTTTAAATATTGAAAATTGATTAAAGAAACTCTTAGAAAAATATATCAACGTGATTTGTGCGGGATTCGAACCCACATCCCCTCGCTTACATGGCAGGTGCATTACCAACTATGCTAACCAATCACTAGTACTAGACAAGAATTTTTAATAATCATATCCTATAAATGAAACAATGTTCTTATTATGCCTAATTAAATATTGTGTGACTTGCAATACTAGACTTTTAACACAAAGTACTGAGTGAAGCATTTTAAATCCAATCTGGATATTAGTCTATTTAATTATGTCAATACACGTACTTGTTAAATTTAATTATTGGTTTTTGTGAAGACCATCTCACAGGAAGTACGATTTTACCTATACAGGTTTAATTGATTGATAATGATTAAGAACATTTTTTTAAATATTGAAAATTGATTAAAGAAACTCTTAGAAAAATATATCAACGTGATTTGTGCGGGATTCGAACCCACATCCCCTCGCTTACATGGCAGGTGCATTACCAACTATGCTAACCAATCACTAGTACTAGACAAGAATTTTTAATAATCATATCCTATAAATGAAACAATGTTCTTATTATGCCTAATTAAATATTGTGTGACTTGCAATACTAGACTTTTAACACAAAGTACTGAGTGAAGCATTTTAAATCCAATCTGGATATTAGTCTATTTAATTATGTCAATACACGTACTTGTTAAATTTAATTATTGGTTTTTGTGAAGACCATCTCACAGGAAGTACGATTTTACCTATACAGGTTTAATTGATTGATAATGATTAAGAACATTTTTTTAAATATTGAAAATTGATTAAAGAAACTCTTAGAAAAATATATCAACGTGATTTGTGCGGGATTCGAACCCACATCCCCTCGCTTACATGGCAGGTGCATTACCAACTATGCTAACCAATCACTAGTACTAGACAAGAATTTTTAATAATCATATCCTATAAATGAAACAATGTTCTTATTATGCCTAATTAAATATTGTGTGACTTGCAATACTAGACTTTTAACACAAAGTACTGAGTGAAGCATTTTAAATCCAATCTGGATATTAGTCTATTTAATTATGTCAATACACGTACTTGTTAAATTTAATTATTGGTTTTTGTGAAGACCATCTCACAGGAAGTACGATTTTACCTATACAGGTTTAATTGATTGATAATGATTAAGAACATTTTTTTAAATATTGAAAATTGATTAAAGAAACTCTTAGAAAAATATATCAACGTGATTTGTGCGGGATTCGAACCCACATCCCCTCGCTTACATGGCAGGTGCATTACCAACTATGCTAACCAATCACTAGTACTAGACAAGAATTTTTAATAATCATATCCTATAAATGAAACAATGTTCTTATTATGCCTAATTAAATATTGTGTGACTTGCAATACTAGACTTTTAACACAAAGTACTGAGTGAAGCATTTTAAATCCAATCTGGATATTAGTCTATTTAATTATGTCAATACACGTACTTGTTAAATTTAATTATTGGTTTTTGTGAAGACCATCTCACAGGAAGTACGATTTTACCTATACAGGTTTAATTGATTGATAATGATTAAGAACATTTTTTTAAATATTGAAAATTGATTAAAGAAACTCTTAGAAAAATATATCAACGTGATTTGTGCGGGATTCGAACCCACATCCCCTCGCTTACATGGCAGGTGCATTACCAACTATGCTAACCAATCACTAGTACTAGACAAGAATTTTTAATAATCATATCCTATAAATGAAACAATGTTCTTATTATGCCTAATTAAATATTGTGTGACTTGCAATACTAGACTTTTAACACAAAGTACTGAGTGAAGCATTTTAAATCCAATCTGGATATTAGTCTATTTAATTATGTCAATACACGTACTTGTTAAATTTAATTATTGGTTTTTGTGAAGACCATCTCACAGGAAGTACGATTTTACCTATACAGGTTTAATTGATTGATAATGATTAAGAACATTTTTTTAAATATTGAAAATTGATTAAAGAAACTCTTAGAAAAATATATCAACGTGATTTGTGCGGGATTCGAACCCACATCCCCTCGCTTACATGGCAGGTGCATTACCAACTATGCTAACCAATCACTAGTACTAGACAAGAATTTTTAATAATCATATCCTATAAATGAAACAATGTTCTTATTATGCCTAATTAAATATTGTGTGACTTGCAATACTAGACTTTTAACACAAAGTACTGAGTGAAGCATTTTAAATCCAATCTGGATATTAGTCTATTTAATTATGTCAATACACGTACTTGTTAAATTTAATTATTGGTTTTTGTGAAGACCATCTCACAGGAAGTACGATTTTACCTATACAGGTTTAATTGATTGATAATGATTAAGAACATTTTTTTAAATATTGAAAATTGATTAAAGAAACTCTTAGAAAAATATATCAACGTGATTTGTGCGGGATTCGAACCCACATCCCCTCGCTTACATGGCAGGTGCATTACCAACTATGCTAACCAATCACTAGTACTAGACAAGAATTTTTAATAATCATATCCTATAAATGAAACAATGTTCTTATTATGCCTAATTAAATATTGTGTGACTTGCAATACTAGACTTTTAACACAAAGTACTGAGTGAAGCATTTTAAATCCAATCTGGATATTAGTCTATTTAATTATGTCAATACACGTACTTGTTAAATTTAATTATTGGTTTTTGTGAAGACCATCTCACAGGAAGTACGATTTTACCTATACAGGTTTAATTGATTGATAATGATTAAGAACATTTTTTTAAATATTGAAAATTGATTAAAGAAACTCTTAGAAAAATATATCAACGTGATTTGTGCGGGATTCGAACCCACATCCCCTCGCTTACATGGCAGGTGCATTACCAACTATGCTAACCAATCACTAGTACTAGACAAGAATTTTTAATAATCATATCCTATAAATGAAACAATGTTCTTATTATGCCTAATTAAATATTGTGTGACTTGCAATACTAGACTTTTAACACAAAGTACTGAGTGAAGCATTTTAAATCCAATCTGGATATTAGTCTATTTAATTATGTCAATACACGTACTTGTTAAATTTAATTATTGGTTTTTGTGAAGACCATCTCACAGGAAGTACGATTTTACCTATACAGGTTTAATTGATTGATAATGATTAAGAACATTTTTTTAAATATTGAAAATTGATTAAAGAAACTCTTAGAAAAATATATCAACGTGATTTGTGCGGGATTCGAACCCACATCCCCTCGCTTACATGGCAGGTGCATTACCAACTATGCTAACCAATCACTAGTACTAGACAAGAATTTTTAATAATCATATCCTATAAATGAAACAATGTTCTTATTATGCCTAATTAAATATTGTGTGACTTGCAATACTAGACTTTTAACACAAAGTACTGAGTGAAGCATTTTAAATCCAATCTGGATATTAGTCTATTTAATTATGTCAATACACGTACTTGTTAAATTTAATTATTGGTTTTTGTGAAGACCATCTCACAGGAAGTACGATTTTACCTATACAGGTTTAATTGATTGATAATGATTAAGAACATTTTTTTAAATATTGAAAATTGATTAAAGAAACTCTTAGAAAAATATATCAACGTGATTTGTGCGGGATTCGAACCCACATCCCCTCGCTTACATGGCAGGTGCATTACCAACTATGCTAACCAATCACTAGTACTAGACAAGAATTTTTAATAATCATATCCTATAAATGAAACAATGTTCTTATTATGCCTAATTAAATATTGTGTGACTTGCAATACTAGACTTTTAACACAAAGTACTGAGTGAAGCATTTTAAATCCAATCTGGATATTAGTCTATTTAATTATGTCAATACACGTACTTGTTAAATTTAATTATTGGTTTTTGTGAAGACCATCTCACAGGAAGTACGATTTTACCTATACAGGTTTAATTGATTGATAATGATTAAGAACATTTTTTTAAATATTGAAAATTGATTAAAGAAACTCTTAGAAAAATATATCAACGTGATTTGTGCGGGATTCGAACCCACATCCCCTCGCTTACATGGCAGGTGCATTACCAACTATGCTAACCAATCACTAGTACTAGACAAGAATTTTTAATAATCATATCCTATAAATGAAACAATGTTCTTATTATGCCTAATTAAATATTGTGTGACTTGCAATACTAGACTTTTAACACAAAGTACTGAGTGAAGCATTTTAAATCCAATCTGGATATTAGTCTATTTAATTATGTCAATACACGTACTTGTTAAATTTAATTATTGGTTTTTGTGAAGACCATCTCACAGGAAGTACGATTTTACCTATACAGGTTTAATTGATTGATAATGATTAAGAACATTTTTTTAAATATTGAAAATTGATTAAAGAAACTCTTAGAAAAATATATCAACGTGATTTGTGCGGGATTCGAACCCACATCCCCTCGCTTACATGGCAGGTGCATTACCAACTATGCTAACCAATCACTAGTACTAGACAAGAATTTTTAATAATCATATCCTATAAATGAAACAATGTTCTTATTATGCCTAATTAAATATTGTGTGACTTGCAATACTAGACTTTTAACACAAAGTACTGAGTGAAGCATTTTAAATCCAATCTGGATATTAGTCTATTTAATTATGTCAATACACGTACTTGTTAAATTTAATTATTGGTTTTTGTGAAGACCATCTCACAGGAAGTACGATTTTACCTATACAGGTTTAATTGATTGATAATGATTAAGAACATTTTTTTAAATATTGAAAATTGATTAAAGAAACTCTTAGAAAAATATATCAACGTGATTTGTGCGGGATTCGAACCCACATCCCCTCGCTTACATGGCAGGTGCATTACCAACTATGCTAACCAATCACTAGTACTAGACAAGAATTTTTAATAATCATATCCTATAAATGAAACAATGTTCTTATTATGCCTAATTAAATATTGTGTGACTTGCAATACTAGACTTTTAACACAAAGTACTGAGTGAAGCATTTTAAATCCAATCTGGATATTAGTCTATTTAATTATGTCAATACACGTACTTGTTAAATTTAATTATTGGTTTTTGTGAAGACCATCTCACAGGAAGTACGATTTTACCTATACAGGTTTAATTGATTGATAATGATTAAGAACATTTTTTTAAATATTGAAAATTGATTAAAGAAACTCTTAGAAAAATATATCAACGTGATTTGTGCGGGATTCGAACCCACATCCCCTCGCTTACATGGCAGGTGCATTACCAACTATGCTAACCAATCACTAGTACTAGACAAGAATTTTTAATAATCATATCCTATAAATGAAACAATGTTCTTATTATGCCTAATTAAATATTGTGTGACTTGCAATACTAGACTTTTAACACAAAGTACTGAGTGAAGCATTTTAAATCCAATCTGGATATTAGTCTATTTAATTATGTCAATACACGTACTTGTTAAATTTAATTATTGGTTTTTGTGAAGACCATCTCACAGGAAGTACGATTTTACCTATACAGGTTTAATTGATTGATAATGATTAAGAACATTTTTTTAAATATTGAAAATTGATTAAAGAAACTCTTAGAAAAATATATCAACGTGATTTGTGCGGGATTCGAACCCACATCCCCTCGCTTACATGGCAGGTGCATTACCAACTATGCTAACCAATCACTAGTACTAGACAAGAATTTTTAATAATCATATCCTATAAATGAAACAATGTTCTTATTATGCCTAATTAAATATTGTGTGACTTGCAATACTAGACTTTTAACACAAAGTACTGAGTGAAGCATTTTAAATCCAATCTGGATATTAGTCTATTTAATTATGTCAATACACGTACTTGTTAAATTTAATTATTGGTTTTTGTGAAGACCATCTCACAGGAAGTACGATTTTACCTATACAGGTTTAATTGATTGATAATGATTAAGAACATTTTTTTAAATATTGAAAATTGATTAAAGAAACTCTTAGAAAAATATATCAACGTGATTTGTGCGGGATTCGAACCCACATCCCCTCGCTTACATGGCAGGTGCATTACCAACTATGCTAACCAATCACTAGTACTAGACAAGAATTTTTAATAATCATATCCTATAAATGAAACAATGTTCTTATTATGCCTAATTAAATATTGTGTGACTTGCAATACTAGACTTTTAACACAAAGTACTGAGTGAAGCATTTTAAATCCAATCTGGATATTAGTCTATTTAATTATGTCAATACACGTACTTGTTAAATTTAATTATTGGTTTTTGTGAAGACCATCTCACAGGAAGTACGATTTTACCTATACAGGTTTAATTGATTGATAATGATTAAGAACATTTTTTTAAATATTGAAAATTGATTAAAGAAACTCTTAGAAAAATATATCAACGTGATTTGTGCGGGATTCGAACCCACATCCCCTCGCTTACATGGCAGGTGCATTACCAACTATGCTAACCAATCACTAGTACTAGACAAGAATTTTTAATAATCATATCCTATAAATGAAACAATGTTCTTATTATGCCTAATTAAATATTGTGTGACTTGCAATACTAGACTTTTAACACAAAGTACTGAGTGAAGCATTTTAAATCCAATCTGGATATTAGTCTATTTAATTATGTCAATACACGTACTTGTTAAATTTAATTATTGGTTTTTGTGAAGACCATCTCACAGGAAGTACGATTTTACCTATACAGGTTTAATTGATTGATAATGATTAAGAACATTTTTTTAAATATTGAAAATTGATTAAAGAAACTCTTAGAAAAATATATCAACGTGATTTGTGCGGGATTCGAACCCACATCCCCTCGCTTACATGGCAGGTGCATTACCAACTATGCTAACCAATCACTAGTACTAGACAAGAATTTTTAATAATCATATCCTATAAATGAAACAATGTTCTTATTATGCCTAATTAAATATTGTGTGACTTGCAATACTAGACTTTTAACACAAAGTACTGAGTGAAGCATTTTAAATCCAATCTGGATATTAGTCTATTTAATTATGTCAATACACGTACTTGTTAAATTTAATTATTGGTTTTTGTGAAGACCATCTCACAGGAAGTACGATTTTACCTATACAGGTTTAATTGATTGATAATGATTAAGAACATTTTTTTAAATATTGAAAATTGATTAAAGAAACTCTTAGAAAAATATATCAACGTGATTTGTGCGGGATTCGAACCCACATCCCCTCGCTTACATGGCAGGTGCATTACCAACTATGCTAACCAATCACTAGTACTAGACAAGAATTTTTAATAATCATATCCTATAAATGAAACAATGTTCTTATTATGCCTAATTAAATATTGTGTGACTTGCAATACTAGACTTTTAACACAAAGTACTGAGTGAAGCATTTTAAATCCAATCTGGATATTAGTCTATTTAATTATGTCAATACACGTACTTGTTAAATTTAATTATTGGTTTTTGTGAAGACCATCTCACAGGAAGTACGATTTTACCTATACAGGTTTAATTGATTGATAATGATTAAGAACATTTTTTTAAATATTGAAAATTGATTAAAGAAACTCTTAGAAAAATATATCAACGTGATTTGTGCGGGATTCGAACCCACATCCCCTCGCTTACATGGCAGGTGCATTACCAACTATGCTAACCAATCACTAGTACTAGACAAGAATTTTTAATAATCATATCCTATAAATGAAACAATGTTCTTATTATGCCTAATTAAATATTGTGTGACTTGCAATACTAGACTTTTAACACAAAGTACTGAGTGAAGCATTTTAAATCCAATCTGGATATTAGTCTATTTAATTATGTCAATACACGTACTTGTTAAATTTAATTATTGGTTTTTGTGAAGACCATCTCACAGGAAGTACGATTTTACCTATACAGGTTTAATTGATTGATAATGATTAAGAACATTTTTTTAAATATTGAAAATTGATTAAAGAAACTCTTAGAAAAATATATCAACGTGATTTGTGCGGGATTCGAACCCACATCCCCTCGCTTACATGGCAGGTGCATTACCAACTATGCTAACCAATCACTAGTACTAGACAAGAATTTTTAATAATCATATCCTATAAATGAAACAATGTTCTTATTATGCCTAATTAAATATTGTGTGACTTGCAATACTAGACTTTTAACACAAAGTACTGAGTGAAGCATTTTAAATCCAATCTGGATATTAGTCTATTTAATTATGTCAATACACGTACTTGTTAAATTTAATTATTGGTTTTTGTGAAGACCATCTCACAGGAAGTACGATTTTACCTATACAGGTTTAATTGATTGATAATGATTAAGAACATTTTTTTAAATATTGAAAATTGATTAAAGAAACTCTTAGAAAAATATATCAACGTGATTTGTGCGGGATTCGAACCCACATCCCCTCGCTTACATGGCAGGTGCATTACCAACTATGCTAACCAATCACTAGTACTAGACAAGAATTTTTAATAATCATATCCTATAAATGAAACAATGTTCTTATTATGCCTAATTAAATATTGTGTGACTTGCAATACTAGACTTTTAACACAAAGTACTGAGTGAAGCATTTTAAATCCAATCTGGATATTAGTCTATTTAATTATGTCAATACACGTACTTGTTAAATTTAATTATTGGTTTTTGTGAAGACCATCTCACAGGAAGTACGATTTTACCTATACAGGTTTAATTGATTGATAATGATTAAGAACATTTTTTTAAATATTGAAAATTGATTAAAGAAACTCTTAGAAAAATATATCAACGTGATTTGTGCGGGATTCGAACCCACATCCCCTCGCTTACATGGCAGGTGCATTACCAACTATGCTAACCAATCACTAGTACTAGACAAGAATTTTTAATAATCATATCCTATAAATGAAACAATGTTCTTATTATGCCTAATTAAATATTGTGTGACTTGCAATACTAGACTTTTAACACAAAGTACTGAGTGAAGCATTTTAAATCCAATCTGGATATTAGTCTATTTAATTATGTCAATACACGTACTTGTTAAATTTAATTATTGGTTTTTGTGAAGACCATCTCACAGGAAGTACGATTTTACCTATACAGGTTTAATTGATTGATAATGATTAAGAACATTTTTTTAAATATTGAAAATTGATTAAAGAAACTCTTAGAAAAATATATCAACGTGATTTGTGCGGGATTCGAACCCACATCCCCTCGCTTACATGGCAGGTGCATTACCAACTATGCTAACCAATCACTAGTACTAGACAAGAATTTTTAATAATCATATCCTATAAATGAAACAATGTTCTTATTATGCCTAATTAAATATTGTGTGACTTGCAATACTAGACTTTTAACACAAAGTACTGAGTGAAGCATTTTAAATCCAATCTGGATATTAGTCTATTTAATTATGTCAATACACGTACTTGTTAAATTTAATTATTGGTTTTTGTGAAGACCATCTCACAGGAAGTACGATTTTACCTATACAGGTTTAATTGATTGATAATGATTAAGAACATTTTTTTAAATATTGAAAATTGATTAAAGAAACTCTTAGAAAAATATATCAACGTGATTTGTGCGGGATTCGAACCCACATCCCCTCGCTTACATGGCAGGTGCATTACCAACTATGCTAACCAATCACTAGTACTAGACAAGAATTTTTAATAATCATATCCTATAAATGAAACAATGTTCTTATTATGCCTAATTAAATATTGTGTGACTTGCAATACTAGACTTTTAACACAAAGTACTGAGTGAAGCATTTTAAATCCAATCTGGATATTAGTCTATTTAATTATGTCAATACACGTACTTGTTAAATTTAATTATTGGTTTTTGTGAAGACCATCTCACAGGAAGTACGATTTTACCTATACAGGTTTAATTGATTGATAATGATTAAGAACATTTTTTTAAATATTGAAAATTGATTAAAGAAACTCTTAGAAAAATATATCAACGTGATTTGTGCGGGATTCGAACCCACATCCCCTCGCTTACATGGCAGGTGCATTACCAACTATGCTAACCAATCACTAGTACTAGACAAGAATTTTTAATAATCATATCCTATAAATGAAACAATGTTCTTATTATGCCTAATTAAATATTGTGTGACTTGCAATACTAGACTTTTAACACAAAGTACTGAGTGAAGCATTTTAAATCCAATCTGGATATTAGTCTATTTAATTATGTCAATACACGTACTTGTTAAATTTAATTATTGGTTTTTGTGAAGACCATCTCACAGGAAGTACGATTTTACCTATACAGGTTTAATTGATTGATAATGATTAAGAACATTTTTTTAAATATTGAAAATTGATTAAAGAAACTCTTAGAAAAATATATCAACGTGATTTGTGCGGGATTCGAACCCACATCCCCTCGCTTACATGGCAGGTGCATTACCAACTATGCTAACCAATCACTAGTACTAGACAAGAATTTTTAATAATCATATCCTATAAATGAAACAATGTTCTTATTATGCCTAATTAAATATTGTGTGACTTGCAATACTAGACTTTTAACACAAAGTACTGAGTGAAGCATTTTAAATCCAATCTGGATATTAGTCTATTTAATTATGTCAATACACGTACTTGTTAAATTTAATTATTGGTTTTTGTGAAGACCATCTCACAGGAAGTACGATTTTACCTATACAGGTTTAATTGATTGATAATGATTAAGAACATTTTTTTAAATATTGAAAATTGATTAAAGAAACTCTTAGAAAAATATATCAACGTGATTTGTGCGGGATTCGAACCCACATCCCCTCGCTTACATGGCAGGTGCATTACCAACTATGCTAACCAATCACTAGTACTAGACAAGAATTTTTAATAATCATATCCTATAAATGAAACAATGTTCTTATTATGCCTAATTAAATATTGTGTGACTTGCAATACTAGACTTTTAACACAAAGTACTGAGTGAAGCATTTTAAATCCAATCTGGATATTAGTCTATTTAATTATGTCAATACACGTACTTGTTAAATTTAATTATTGGTTTTTGTGAAGACCATCTCACAGGAAGTACGATTTTACCTATACAGGTTTAATTGATTGATAATGATTAAGAACATTTTTTTAAATATTGAAAATTGATTAAAGAAACTCTTAGAAAAATATATCAACGTGATTTGTGCGGGATTCGAACCCACATCCCCTCGCTTACATGGCAGGTGCATTACCAACTATGCTAACCAATCACTAGTACTAGACAAGAATTTTTAATAATCATATCCTATAAATGAAACAATGTTCTTATTATGCCTAATTAAATATTGTGTGACTTGCAATACTAGACTTTTAACACAAAGTACTGAGTGAAGCATTTTAAATCCAATCTGGATATTAGTCTATTTAATTATGTCAATACACGTACTTGTTAAATTTAATTATTGGTTTTTGTGAAGACCATCTCACAGGAAGTACGATTTTACCTATACAGGTTTAATTGATTGATAATGATTAAGAACATTTTTTTAAATATTGAAAATTGATTAAAGAAACTCTTAGAAAAATATATCAACGTGATTTGTGCGGGATTCGAACCCACATCCCCTCGCTTACATGGCAGGTGCATTACCAACTATGCTAACCAATCACTAGTACTAGACAAGAATTTTTAATAATCATATCCTATAAATGAAACAATGTTCTTATTATGCCTAATTAAATATTGTGTGACTTGCAATACTAGACTTTTAACACAAAGTACTGAGTGAAGCATTTTAAATCCAATCTGGATATTAGTCTATTTAATTATGTCAATACACGTACTTGTTAAATTTAATTATTGGTTTTTGTGAAGACCATCTCACAGGAAGTACGATTTTACCTATACAGGTTTAATTGATTGATAATGATTAAGAACATTTTTTTAAATATTGAAAATTGATTAAAGAAACTCTTAGAAAAATATATCAACGTGATTTGTGCGGGATTCGAACCCACATCCCCTCGCTTACATGGCAGGTGCATTACCAACTATGCTAACCAATCACTAGTACTAGACAAGAATTTTTAATAATCATATCCTATAAATGAAACAATGTTCTTATTATGCCTAATTAAATATTGTGTGACTTGCAATACTAGACTTTTAACACAAAGTACTGAGTGAAGCATTTTAAATCCAATCTGGATATTAGTCTATTTAATTATGTCAATACACGTACTTGTTAAATTTAATTATTGGTTTTTGTGAAGACCATCTCACAGGAAGTACGATTTTACCTATACAGGTTTAATTGATTGATAATGATTAAGAACATTTTTTTAAATATTGAAAATTGATTAAAGAAACTCTTAGAAAAATATATCAACGTGATTTGATATATTTTTGACATAATTAAATAGACTAATATCCAGATTGGATTTAAAATGCTTCACTCAGTACTTTGTGTTAAAAGTCTAGTATTGCAAGTCACACAATATTTAATTAGGCATAATAAGAACATTGTTTCATTTATAGGATATGATTATTAAAAATTCTTGTCTAGTACTAGTGATTGGTTAGCATAGTTGGTAATGCACCTGCCATGTAAGCGAGGGGATGTGGGTTCGAATCCCGCACAAATCACGTTGATATATTTTTCTAAGAGTTTCTTTAATCAATTTTCAATATTTAAAAAAATGTTCTTAATCATTATCAATCAATTAAACCTGTATAGGTAAAATCGTACTTCCTGTGAGATGGTCTTCACAAAAACCAATAATTAAATTTAACAAGTACGTGTATTGACATAATTAAATAGACTAATATCCAGATTGGATTTAAAATGCTTCACTCAGTACTTTGTGTTAAAAGTCTAGTATTGCAAGTCACACAATATTTAATTAGGCATAATAAGAACATTGTTTCATTTATAGGATATGATTATTAAAAATTCTTGTCTAGTACTAGTGATTGGTTAGCATAGTTGGTAATGCACCTGCCATGTAAGCGAGGGGATGTGGGTTCGAATCCCGCACAAATCACGTTGATATATTTTTCTAAGAGTTTCTTTAATCAATTTTCAATATTTAAAAAAATGTTCTTAATCATTATCAATCAATTAAACCTGTATAGGTAAAATCGTACTTCCTGTGAGATGGTCTTCACAAAAACCAATAATTAAATTTAACAAGTACGTGTATTGACATAATTAAATAGACTAATATCCAGATTGGATTTAAAATGCTTCACTCAGTACTTTGTGTTAAAAGTCTAGTATTGCAAGTCACACAATATTTAATTAGGCATAATAAGAACATTGTTTCATTTATAGGATATGATTATTAAAAATTCTTGTCTAGTACTAGTGATTGGTTAGCATAGTTGGTAATGCACCTGCCATGTAAGCGAGGGGATGTGGGTTCGAATCCCGCACAAATCACGTTGATATATTTTTCTAAGAGTTTCTTTAATCAATTTTCAATATTTAAAAAAATGTTCTTAATCATTATCAATCAATTAAACCTGTATAGGTAAAATCGTACTTCCTGTGAGATGGTCTTCACAAAAACCAATAATTAAATTTAACAAGTACGTGTATTGACATAATTAAATAGACTAATATCCAGATTGGATTTAAAATGCTTCACTCAGTACTTTGTGTTAAAAGTCTAGTATTGCAAGTCACACAATATTTAATTAGGCATAATAAGAACATTGTTTCATTTATAGGATATGATTATTAAAAATTCTTGTCTAGTACTAGTGATTGGTTAGCATAGTTGGTAATGCACCTGCCATGTAAGCGAGGGGATGTGGGTTCGAATCCCGCACAAATCACGTTGATATATTTTTCTAAGAGTTTCTTTAATCAATTTTCAATATTTAAAAAAATGTTCTTAATCATTATCAATCAATTAAACCTGTATAGGTAAAATCGTACTTCCTGTGAGATGGTCTTCACAAAAACCAATAATTAAATTTAACAAGTACGTGTATTGACATAATTAAATAGACTAATATCCAGATTGGATTTAAAATGCTTCACTCAGTACTTTGTGTTAAAAGTCTAGTATTGCAAGTCACACAATATTTAATTAGGCATAATAAGAACATTGTTTCATTTATAGGATATGATTATTAAAAATTCTTGTCTAGTACTAGTGATTGGTTAGCATAGTTGGTAATGCACCTGCCATGTAAGCGAGGGGATGTGGGTTCGAATCCCGCACAAATCACGTTGATATATTTTTCTAAGAGTTTCTTTAATCAATTTTCAATATTTAAAAAAATGTTCTTAATCATTATCAATCAATTAAACCTGTATAGGTAAAATCGTACTTCCTGTGAGATGGTCTTCACAAAAACCAATAATTAAATTTAACAAGTACGTGTATTGACATAATTAAATAGACTAATATCCAGATTGGATTTAAAATGCTTCACTCAGTACTTTGTGTTAAAAGTCTAGTATTGCAAGTCACACAATATTTAATTAGGCATAATAAGAACATTGTTTCATTTATAGGATATGATTATTAAAAATTCTTGTCTAGTACTAGTGATTGGTTAGCATAGTTGGTAATGCACCTGCCATGTAAGCGAGGGGATGTGGGTTCGAATCCCGCACAAATCACGTTGATATATTTTTCTAAGAGTTTCTTTAATCAATTTTCAATATTTAAAAAAATGTTCTTAATCATTATCAATCAATTAAACCTGTATAGGTAAAATCGTACTTCCTGTGAGATGGTCTTCACAAAAACCAATAATTAAATTTAACAAGTACGTGTATTGACATAATTAAATAGACTAATATCCAGATTGGATTTAAAATGCTTCACTCAGTACTTTGTGTTAAAAGTCTAGTATTGCAAGTCACACAATATTTAATTAGGCATAATAAGAACATTGTTTCATTTATAGGATATGATTATTAAAAATTCTTGTCTAGTACTAGTGATTGGTTAGCATAGTTGGTAATGCACCTGCCATGTAAGCGAGGGGATGTGGGTTCGAATCCCGCACAAATCACGTTGATATATTTTTCTAAGAGTTTCTTTAATCAATTTTCAATATTTAAAAAAATGTTCTTAATCATTATCAATCAATTAAACCTGTATAGGTAAAATCGTACTTCCTGTGAGATGGTCTTCACAAAAACCAATAATTAAATTTAACAAGTACGTGTATTGACATAATTAAATAGACTAATATCCAGATTGGATTTAAAATGCTTCACTCAGTACTTTGTGTTAAAAGTCTAGTATTGCAAGTCACACAATATTTAATTAGGCATAATAAGAACATTGTTTCATTTATAGGATATGATTATTAAAAATTCTTGTCTAGTACTAGTGATTGGTTAGCATAGTTGGTAATGCACCTGCCATGTAAGCGAGGGGATGTGGGTTCGAATCCCGCACAAATCACGTTGATATATTTTTCTAAGAGTTTCTTTAATCAATTTTCAATATTTAAAAAAATGTTCTTAATCATTATCAATCAATTAAACCTGTATAGGTAAAATCGTACTTCCTGTGAGATGGTCTTCACAAAAACCAATAATTAAATTTAACAAGTACGTGTATTGACATAATTAAATAGACTAATATCCAGATTGGATTTAAAATGCTTCACTCAGTACTTTGTGTTAAAAGTCTAGTATTGCAAGTCACACAATATTTAATTAGGCATAATAAGAACATTGTTTCATTTATAGGATATGATTATTAAAAATTCTTGTCTAGTACTAGTGATTGGTTAGCATAGTTGGTAATGCACCTGCCATGTAAGCGAGGGGATGTGGGTTCGAATCCCGCACAAATCACGTTGATATATTTTTCTAAGAGTTTCTTTAATCAATTTTCAATATTTAAAAAAATGTTCTTAATCATTATCAATCAATTAAACCTGTATAGGTAAAATCGTACTTCCTGTGAGATGGTCTTCACAAAAACCAATAATTAAATTTAACAAGTACGTGTATTGACATAATTAAATAGACTAATATCCAGATTGGATTTAAAATGCTTCACTCAGTACTTTGTGTTAAAAGTCTAGTATTGCAAGTCACACAATATTTAATTAGGCATAATAAGAACATTGTTTCATTTATAGGATATGATTATTAAAAATTCTTGTCTAGTACTAGTGATTGGTTAGCATAGTTGGTAATGCACCTGCCATGTAAGCGAGGGGATGTGGGTTCGAATCCCGCACAAATCACGTTGATATATTTTTCTAAGAGTTTCTTTAATCAATTTTCAATATTTAAAAAAATGTTCTTAATCATTATCAATCAATTAAACCTGTATAGGTAAAATCGTACTTCCTGTGAGATGGTCTTCACAAAAACCAATAATTAAATTTAACAAGTACGTGTATTGACATAATTAAATAGACTAATATCCAGATTGGATTTAAAATGCTTCACTCAGTACTTTGTGTTAAAAGTCTAGTATTGCAAGTCACACAATATTTAATTAGGCATAATAAGAACATTGTTTCATTTATAGGATATGATTATTAAAAATTCTTGTCTAGTACTAGTGATTGGTTAGCATAGTTGGTAATGCACCTGCCATGTAAGCGAGGGGATGTGGGTTCGAATCCCGCACAAATCACGTTGATATATTTTTCTAAGAGTTTCTTTAATCAATTTTCAATATTTAAAAAAATGTTCTTAATCATTATCAATCAATTAAACCTGTATAGGTAAAATCGTACTTCCTGTGAGATGGTCTTCACAAAAACCAATAATTAAATTTAACAAGTACGTGTATTGACATAATTAAATAGACTAATATCCAGATTGGATTTAAAATGCTTCACTCAGTACTTTGTGTTAAAAGTCTAGTATTGCAAGTCACACAATATTTAATTAGGCATAATAAGAACATTGTTTCATTTATAGGATATGATTATTAAAAATTCTTGTCTAGTACTAGTGATTGGTTAGCATAGTTGGTAATGCACCTGCCATGTAAGCGAGGGGATGTGGGTTCGAATCCCGCACAAATCACGTTGATATATTTTTCTAAGAGTTTCTTTAATCAATTTTCAATATTTAAAAAAATGTTCTTAATCATTATCAATCAATTAAACCTGTATAGGTAAAATCGTACTTCCTGTGAGATGGTCTTCACAAAAACCAATAATTAAATTTAACAAGTACGTGTATTGACATAATTAAATAGACTAATATCCAGATTGGATTTAAAATGCTTCACTCAGTACTTTGTGTTAAAAGTCTAGTATTGCAAGTCACACAATATTTAATTAGGCATAATAAGAACATTGTTTCATTTATAGGATATGATTATTAAAAATTCTTGTCTAGTACTAGTGATTGGTTAGCATAGTTGGTAATGCACCTGCCATGTAAGCGAGGGGATGTGGGTTCGAATCCCGCACAAATCACGTTGATATATTTTTCTAAGAGTTTCTTTAATCAATTTTCAATATTTAAAAAAATGTTCTTAATCATTATCAATCAATTAAACCTGTATAGGTAAAATCGTACTTCCTGTGAGATGGTCTTCACAAAAACCAATAATTAAATTTAACAAGTACGTGTATTGACATAATTAAATAGACTAATATCCAGATTGGATTTAAAATGCTTCACTCAGTACTTTGTGTTAAAAGTCTAGTATTGCAAGTCACACAATATTTAATTAGGCATAATAAGAACATTGTTTCATTTATAGGATATGATTATTAAAAATTCTTGTCTAGTACTAGTGATTGGTTAGCATAGTTGGTAATGCACCTGCCATGTAAGCGAGGGGATGTGGGTTCGAATCCCGCACAAATCACGTTGATATATTTTTCTAAGAGTTTCTTTAATCAATTTTCAATATTTAAAAAAATGTTCTTAATCATTATCAATCAATTAAACCTGTATAGGTAAAATCGTACTTCCTGTGAGATGGTCTTCACAAAAACCAATAATTAAATTTAACAAGTACGTGTATTGACATAATTAAATAGACTAATATCCAGATTGGATTTAAAATGCTTCACTCAGTACTTTGTGTTAAAAGTCTAGTATTGCAAGTCACACAATATTTAATTAGGCATAATAAGAACATTGTTTCATTTATAGGATATGATTATTAAAAATTCTTGTCTAGTACTAGTGATTGGTTAGCATAGTTGGTAATGCACCTGCCATGTAAGCGAGGGGATGTGGGTTCGAATCCCGCACAAATCACGTTGATATATTTTTCTAAGAGTTTCTTTAATCAATTTTCAATATTTAAAAAAATGTTCTTAATCATTATCAATCAATTAAACCTGTATAGGTAAAATCGTACTTCCTGTGAGATGGTCTTCACAAAAACCAATAATTAAATTTAACAAGTACGTGTATTGACATAATTAAATAGACTAATATCCAGATTGGATTTAAAATGCTTCACTCAGTACTTTGTGTTAAAAGTCTAGTATTGCAAGTCACACAATATTTAATTAGGCATAATAAGAACATTGTTTCATTTATAGGATATGATTATTAAAAATTCTTGTCTAGTACTAGTGATTGGTTAGCATAGTTGGTAATGCACCTGCCATGTAAGCGAGGGGATGTGGGTTCGAATCCCGCACAAATCACGTTGATATATTTTTCTAAGAGTTTCTTTAATCAATTTTCAATATTTAAAAAAATGTTCTTAATCATTATCAATCAATTAAACCTGTATAGGTAAAATCGTACTTCCTGTGAGATGGTCTTCACAAAAACCAATAATTAAATTTAACAAGTACGTGTATTGACATAATTAAATAGACTAATATCCAGATTGGATTTAAAATGCTTCACTCAGTACTTTGTGTTAAAAGTCTAGTATTGCAAGTCACACAATATTTAATTAGGCATAATAAGAACATTGTTTCATTTATAGGATATGATTATTAAAAATTCTTGTCTAGTACTAGTGATTGGTTAGCATAGTTGGTAATGCACCTGCCATGTAAGCGAGGGGATGTGGGTTCGAATCCCGCACAAATCACGTTGATATATTTTTCTAAGAGTTTCTTTAATCAATTTTCAATATTTAAAAAAATGTTCTTAATCATTATCAATCAATTAAACCTGTATAGGTAAAATCGTACTTCCTGTGAGATGGTCTTCACAAAAACCAATAATTAAATTTAACAAGTACGTGTATTGACATAATTAAATAGACTAATATCCAGATTGGATTTAAAATGCTTCACTCAGTACTTTGTGTTAAAAGTCTAGTATTGCAAGTCACACAATATTTAATTAGGCATAATAAGAACATTGTTTCATTTATAGGATATGATTATTAAAAATTCTTGTCTAGTACTAGTGATTGGTTAGCATAGTTGGTAATGCACCTGCCATGTAAGCGAGGGGATGTGGGTTCGAATCCCGCACAAATCACGTTGATATATTTTTCTAAGAGTTTCTTTAATCAATTTTCAATATTTAAAAAAATGTTCTTAATCATTATCAATCAATTAAACCTGTATAGGTAAAATCGTACTTCCTGTGAGATGGTCTTCACAAAAACCAATAATTAAATTTAACAAGTACGTGTATTGACATAATTAAATAGACTAATATCCAGATTGGATTTAAAATGCTTCACTCAGTACTTTGTGTTAAAAGTCTAGTATTGCAAGTCACACAATATTTAATTAGGCATAATAAGAACATTGTTTCATTTATAGGATATGATTATTAAAAATTCTTGTCTAGTACTAGTGATTGGTTAGCATAGTTGGTAATGCACCTGCCATGTAAGCGAGGGGATGTGGGTTCGAATCCCGCACAAATCACGTTGATATATTTTTCTAAGAGTTTCTTTAATCAATTTTCAATATTTAAAAAAATGTTCTTAATCATTATCAATCAATTAAACCTGTATAGGTAAAATCGTACTTCCTGTGAGATGGTCTTCACAAAAACCAATAATTAAATTTAACAAGTACGTGTATTGACATAATTAAATAGACTAATATCCAGATTGGATTTAAAATGCTTCACTCAGTACTTTGTGTTAAAAGTCTAGTATTGCAAGTCACACAATATTTAATTAGGCATAATAAGAACATTGTTTCATTTATAGGATATGATTATTAAAAATTCTTGTCTAGTACTAGTGATTGGTTAGCATAGTTGGTAATGCACCTGCCATGTAAGCGAGGGGATGTGGGTTCGAATCCCGCACAAATCACGTTGATATATTTTTCTAAGAGTTTCTTTAATCAATTTTCAATATTTAAAAAAATGTTCTTAATCATTATCAATCAATTAAACCTGTATAGGTAAAATCGTACTTCCTGTGAGATGGTCTTCACAAAAACCAATAATTAAATTTAACAAGTACGTGTATTGACATAATTAAATAGACTAATATCCAGATTGGATTTAAAATGCTTCACTCAGTACTTTGTGTTAAAAGTCTAGTATTGCAAGTCACACAATATTTAATTAGGCATAATAAGAACATTGTTTCATTTATAGGATATGATTATTAAAAATTCTTGTCTAGTACTAGTGATTGGTTAGCATAGTTGGTAATGCACCTGCCATGTAAGCGAGGGGATGTGGGTTCGAATCCCGCACAAATCACGTTGATATATTTTTCTAAGAGTTTCTTTAATCAATTTTCAATATTTAAAAAAATGTTCTTAATCATTATCAATCAATTAAACCTGTATAGGTAAAATCGTACTTCCTGTGAGATGGTCTTCACAAAAACCAATAATTAAATTTAACAAGTACGTGTATTGACATAATTAAATAGACTAATATCCAGATTGGATTTAAAATGCTTCACTCAGTACTTTGTGTTAAAAGTCTAGTATTGCAAGTCACACAATATTTAATTAGGCATAATAAGAACATTGTTTCATTTATAGGATATGATTATTAAAAATTCTTGTCTAGTACTAGTGATTGGTTAGCATAGTTGGTAATGCACCTGCCATGTAAGCGAGGGGATGTGGGTTCGAATCCCGCACAAATCACGTTGATATATTTTTCTAAGAGTTTCTTTAATCAATTTTCAATATTTAAAAAAATGTTCTTAATCATTATCAATCAATTAAACCTGTATAGGTAAAATCGTACTTCCTGTGAGATGGTCTTCACAAAAACCAATAATTAAATTTAACAAGTACGTGTATTGACATAATTAAATAGACTAATATCCAGATTGGATTTAAAATGCTTCACTCAGTACTTTGTGTTAAAAGTCTAGTATTGCAAGTCACACAATATTTAATTAGGCATAATAAGAACATTGTTTCATTTATAGGATATGATTATTAAAAATTCTTGTCTAGTACTAGTGATTGGTTAGCATAGTTGGTAATGCACCTGCCATGTAAGCGAGGGGATGTGGGTTCGAATCCCGCACAAATCACGTTGATATATTTTTCTAAGAGTTTCTTTAATCAATTTTCAATATTTAAAAAAATGTTCTTAATCATTATCAATCAATTAAACCTGTATAGGTAAAATCGTACTTCCTGTGAGATGGTCTTCACAAAAACCAATAATTAAATTTAACAAGTACGTGTATTGACATAATTAAATAGACTAATATCCAGATTGGATTTAAAATGCTTCACTCAGTACTTTGTGTTAAAAGTCTAGTATTGCAAGTCACACAATATTTAATTAGGCATAATAAGAACATTGTTTCATTTATAGGATATGATTATTAAAAATTCTTGTCTAGTACTAGTGATTGGTTAGCATAGTTGGTAATGCACCTGCCATGTAAGCGAGGGGATGTGGGTTCGAATCCCGCACAAATCACGTTGATATATTTTTCTAAGAGTTTCTTTAATCAATTTTCAATATTTAAAAAAATGTTCTTAATCATTATCAATCAATTAAACCTGTATAGGTAAAATCGTACTTCCTGTGAGATGGTCTTCACAAAAACCAATAATTAAATTTAACAAGTACGTGTATTGACATAATTAAATAGACTAATATCCAGATTGGATTTAAAATGCTTCACTCAGTACTTTGTGTTAAAAGTCTAGTATTGCAAGTCACACAATATTTAATTAGGCATAATAAGAACATTGTTTCATTTATAGGATATGATTATTAAAAATTCTTGTCTAGTACTAGTGATTGGTTAGCATAGTTGGTAATGCACCTGCCATGTAAGCGAGGGGATGTGGGTTCGAATCCCGCACAAATCACGTTGATATATTTTTCTAAGAGTTTCTTTAATCAATTTTCAATATTTAAAAAAATGTTCTTAATCATTATCAATCAATTAAACCTGTATAGGTAAAATCGTACTTCCTGTGAGATGGTCTTCACAAAAACCAATAATTAAATTTAACAAGTACGTGTATTGACATAATTAAATAGACTAATATCCAGATTGGATTTAAAATGCTTCACTCAGTACTTTGTGTTAAAAGTCTAGTATTGCAAGTCACACAATATTTAATTAGGCATAATAAGAACATTGTTTCATTTATAGGATATGATTATTAAAAATTCTTGTCTAGTACTAGTGATTGGTTAGCATAGTTGGTAATGCACCTGCCATGTAAGCGAGGGGATGTGGGTTCGAATCCCGCACAAATCACGTTGATATATTTTTCTAAGAGTTTCTTTAATCAATTTTCAATATTTAAAAAAATGTTCTTAATCATTATCAATCAATTAAACCTGTATAGGTAAAATCGTACTTCCTGTGAGATGGTCTTCACAAAAACCAATAATTAAATTTAACAAGTACGTGTATTGACATAATTAAATAGACTAATATCCAGATTGGATTTAAAATGCTTCACTCAGTACTTTGTGTTAAAAGTCTAGTATTGCAAGTCACACAATATTTAATTAGGCATAATAAGAACATTGTTTCATTTATAGGATATGATTATTAAAAATTCTTGTCTAGTACTAGTGATTGGTTAGCATAGTTGGTAATGCACCTGCCATGTAAGCGAGGGGATGTGGGTTCGAATCCCGCACAAATCACGTTGATATATTTTTCTAAGAGTTTCTTTAATCAATTTTCAATATTTAAAAAAATGTTCTTAATCATTATCAATCAATTAAACCTGTATAGGTAAAATCGTACTTCCTGTGAGATGGTCTTCACAAAAACCAATAATTAAATTTAACAAGTACGTGTATTGACATAATTAAATAGACTAATATCCAGATTGGATTTAAAATGCTTCACTCAGTACTTTGTGTTAAAAGTCTAGTATTGCAAGTCACACAATATTTAATTAGGCATAATAAGAACATTGTTTCATTTATAGGATATGATTATTAAAAATTCTTGTCTAGTACTAGTGATTGGTTAGCATAGTTGGTAATGCACCTGCCATGTAAGCGAGGGGATGTGGGTTCGAATCCCGCACAAATCACGTTGATATATTTTTCTAAGAGTTTCTTTAATCAATTTTCAATATTTAAAAAAATGTTCTTAATCATTATCAATCAATTAAACCTGTATAGGTAAAATCGTACTTCCTGTGAGATGGTCTTCACAAAAACCAATAATTAAATTTAACAAGTACGTGTATTGACATAATTAAATAGACTAATATCCAGATTGGATTTAAAATGCTTCACTCAGTACTTTGTGTTAAAAGTCTAGTATTGCAAGTCACACAATATTTAATTAGGCATAATAAGAACATTGTTTCATTTATAGGATATGATTATTAAAAATTCTTGTCTAGTACTAGTGATTGGTTAGCATAGTTGGTAATGCACCTGCCATGTAAGCGAGGGGATGTGGGTTCGAATCCCGCACAAATCACGTTGATATATTTTTCTAAGAGTTTCTTTAATCAATTTTCAATATTTAAAAAAATGTTCTTAATCATTATCAATCAATTAAACCTGTATAGGTAAAATCGTACTTCCTGTGAGATGGTCTTCACAAAAACCAATAATTAAATTTAACAAGTACGTGTATTGACATAATTAAATAGACTAATATCCAGATTGGATTTAAAATGCTTCACTCAGTACTTTGTGTTAAAAGTCTAGTATTGCAAGTCACACAATATTTAATTAGGCATAATAAGAACATTGTTTCATTTATAGGATATGATTATTAAAAATTCTTGTCTAGTACTAGTGATTGGTTAGCATAGTTGGTAATGCACCTGCCATGTAAGCGAGGGGATGTGGGTTCGAATCCCGCACAAATCACGTTGATATATTTTTCTAAGAGTTTCTTTAATCAATTTTCAATATTTAAAAAAATGTTCTTAATCATTATCAATCAATTAAACCTGTATAGGTAAAATCGTACTTCCTGTGAGATGGTCTTCACAAAAACCAATAATTAAATTTAACAAGTACGTGTATTGACATAATTAAATAGACTAATATCCAGATTGGATTTAAAATGCTTCACTCAGTACTTTGTGTTAAAAGTCTAGTATTGCAAGTCACACAATATTTAATTAGGCATAATAAGAACATTGTTTCATTTATAGGATATGATTATTAAAAATTCTTGTCTAGTACTAGTGATTGGTTAGCATAGTTGGTAATGCACCTGCCATGTAAGCGAGGGGATGTGGGTTCGAATCCCGCACAAATCACGTTGATATATTTTTCTAAGAGTTTCTTTAATCAATTTTCAATATTTAAAAAAATGTTCTTAATCATTAGCATAATAAGGTTTAAATAAAAAAGTTGAATTTGTATTTCAGGTCTTTCGTATTTACTTATTATATGAAGAAGAAAAAGTCATTATTTTCTCGAAGAAAAAACTTAAAACACACTGATTAAATGATTTAAAAGTAATCATCTCGTAATTAACACATATTTTTGTCACGTCGATATATCGGACCAAATATATTTTTATATAAAAAACATTAAGTAAGATGATACATACTATGAATCTTTTTTCATACGTGTATTGAAGCGTAAATTTAATGTATTCAAACTTGCTGAGTTGGCAATTGATTTATAAAAGTGCGATTTGTGCGAATCTAATATTTTTTTAAATATTCCATGTACCTTGTATTAGGATTATACTTGTTTTTACAATACTGTCAAACTTACATTATATAAATGCCAACATTTTCTCATTTTCAATAGAAAGACAATGAATAGTTACACCGAAAAAATCACTTTTATGAGCTAATATGGTAGTTTCCGAGATCCGGAGAATGCCTTTTGAAGTAGCCACCAAAGATAAACAAATAACTTTATGAGTGAGTTATAAAAAGTTCTGGCGCCTGATTTGTAGGGAAGTCGTAAAATTTCCATTTGATTGATGAAATAATAAACCTTCCTGTAGTTATATAGACTGGTAAAACTCTAAAAGCTTTTATTTTCACGAAAACGGTATTAAAACGTACACATATGTATATACTTTATATAGAATCTGTGACTAGATTGCACAAATTCTTTTTCGATTTGATAAATTATAAAAACAAGAAATATGATCATTACAAAATTACTATTGAACGTCGAAATAAGATTGAGCCTACTCAATAATAATAATAACTAAAATATTTTAATTTATATTTTATAAATGTTATAATATATATTTTTTAAATTTAAAACTAATATTTATAATTGAAATATCATTACAAAATTAAATTAAATTTTAAACGAAAATTGACTTCAATAAATCAATATGAGATTATGTATAAACAAAACATTTCACAGATTACTATCCTAGTAACTTAAAGGAGTAAATAAATTGAATAACATGCTTTGAACCACAGTTTACAAGTTTTAATAATAATAAAAAAAATACTGCAAATGGTTTTCATAAGTTTGATTTCATTGATTTTTCGAAATATTTAGACATCATTTTGTGTATTATTTTTTTATTTATTCAAAATAACCTTTATTACGCTCAAATAATTCAAAAAAATTTCAGACTTACAATGATATCTCATTTCAATTCAGTGAGCTCAGTTTTCTTAAAGCTAATGATTTATCACGACACCGTTATGAATTTGTAAAATATTATGAAGTGAGACCTTTTGAAATTTATTTTAAATATTTCTACAACAATTTTAACGTCAATCTACAAAATTGCGAAATTAAAGCGATCACTTTTATTGTTTCAGTAACCAAATGACTTTATGATTAAGAATGATTAAGCTTTTTTTGTTCAAAAAAGTGGCAGTCATTTCATAGAGTTTCTGTACAAATTATGCTTATGGTGTTTGTGACCACAAAAATGGTTTTTTATCAACCGAAAATATTTAGATTTTTTCAAATAAGTCACAAAAACTGACATAAGCCTTAATAAAACCGTCATTTATATTAAATGTCGGTTAAAATTATATATATTTTATATTATAGTAAAAAATCATATAATATGAATATATTTCCAAAAGCATTGTATTTGTAATAACTATATTTTTCTCATGATAACTCAAGTAAA
Source organism: Atopsyche davidsoni (assembly GCA_022113835.1). Lineage (NCBI taxonomy): Eukaryota > Metazoa > Arthropoda > Insecta > Trichoptera > Hydrobiosidae > Atopsyche > Atopsyche davidsoni. Next base: position 7,193,589 of record JAILWY010000021.1, read on the forward strand.
AATAATCTAATTATATTTTTATCACAAGTATTGCCAAATTTACTCTTTTTAATCATTAAATTTAAAAAGCTTTATTTAATTAAAATAAAGACCAGAACTAAACGCATTAATTCATCGCTCCCGTGAGAGTGTTCCTAAAGATATAATTAAAAAGCTCGTTAAAAGCGGGAAATTAGCGTGTTACAGCACATCGAATTTTTATTCCTGAAATAAAATTCTGGTGTAAATTTACTTAAAAACGATTGAAATCCTAATTTAAATAAAGTAAACGTACTTTTAAATACTAAATATCCATAAATTCATTAATGTTATTCAAAGTTTACCTAATTATTTCAAGCTTCTACTTCTACTAGATTTCTAGAATCTTTTTAACATCCATTTATTAATTGGAATACGTACATTTAATATATTACTAATTAACTGATTTATTATGAAATATTAAACGATTTTACAAGCGAGAGCAAAGAGATTGTCAAAATAGTTTATAAAGTAATTCATATAAACGAAGGCAAAGTAATAAAGGTGTAAGATATATAACATAAAGTTAATAATGAAGGTCAAAATAACAGACTCGTGGTAAGCTTAATATTTTCACATATAAGGAATCTCCCCTCAATTTTGATTATCAGATTAATGATGTGAATTATATAGCTGATGGAAGGGAAAATAGAAATGACTGAAAGATGAATCATCTTTTAGTGTAAATATATATATAACAATCACTGTCACTAGAAGTCGAGAAAAATTACCTTTTCTGCCTTTGAGCACAGTTTTTAATATTATATTTTTGTTAAACTTTATTTTTTTACTGAAGAAACGCTTTTTAATATATAAAGCAGAACTTTTTTATTTCATAAATCTGTCATACAAGATTCGCGCAGTTATAATAAATATCCATCAAATCTAATACATCTCGTTATAAATAATTTTTCTGTATATTGTTATAAATAATAGTAGTAGTAAATCTGTTAATAGTAGTACATATTTTATTAGTTAGTTTATCGATATCTTTATTTATGCCATAAATTGATGTGCTTCTCAGTATACTCTTAAACCTAACAATTTTTGGATTGATTTACGCCGAAAACCACCAAAAAGTGTATTCGCCAAGAGTTTGTTTGATCTCAAATTTAAAACAAAAATTCAAGAAAGGTTATAAAGACAGAAGACTTTGATAAAGTACTCATTGTTTTTTATTATAAATTCTTTTAAATAACTTTTACCCACAAACTCATTTAGGAATATGGTTTTTGTTATTGGTTGAACCTTTTGTTTTTGATTGTTACTTTAAATTAATTTTCAGCATCTTTAATGACTTTTCGTGGATAGCGGGGACAATCAAACCATTCGCCGATGGTGTCATGCTGATCCATCGTCATATCTTTAATCATTCCAAGAAATACTTATTCTTGGCTCGCTTTTACTGTGTTAGTGATTGTCTTTTCATTTTATTGCCCTTTTATTACCCCACGCTCGCATCAGAAGCTCGGTTGATGATAGTTAAAAAACCATTCGTTTCAGATGTTGAGTTTTTCAGAAAATTTTCAAAGTTTGTGAAGAGATCACGAATTTTTATTTTTTTATTGGCAGTGATACCACTGTTGTAAAATTATAAATTTATATTTTATGAATTTATACTTAATCACTACAAAAGATATGAAATTTTTAATGTGTAAAATATGATATATGAATATATTTAATGTAGAAATAAAACTAGGCTTTAATTTTGAATATATTGTGGTGCGTAGACGAGTTCTTCTCACATCCTAATGAAAGTAAACATAAAATCACAGTTAATTTAAATACGAGAATAAATAGCAACAATTATCTCTAATCACATGGGAAATGTCTGCAAAATTTATAGTGGCTAGTAAGCTCATCTGTGGCAGCACTTTGATTAACATACGTAATTTAAAGTGATGAGATAGTATCAATTGGACTATTCATATACTATTCACAAAGGTAACGTACTAATATTTTGTACAAATTTACATATATTGTAACAGAAAATAGTGTGTTTATTATAAAACAGTAATAGAGACATTTCATATGATAGCAGCATTTCAATGACTAGAGCTTCACTGACTGAGTCTTTGTGATGTGAAGAATTTCAATCAAGTGAATGAACATTTGATTTTATTAATGGGATTATATAAAAAAAATAATAAATATTCGTTTGCTGTTTATTCTCAAAATGTCACGAACAAGTTTTGAATTTAACTGTTTCTATAACTTTATATATTTAAAAAAAAAAAAGAATTAAAAAAAAGTATTTTTAACAATATATTTTAAGTCCAAAAACATCGTATTGGAATTTGAAAAATTATAAAATTAATTATATTAAACTGGTAGAGCGAAAAATTAATGAGTTTGCTTTAAAAGCATTTTCTAGCACACAATCAAGAATACTATTTACTATAAATAGTTTCTTATAAAAGGTTCATGTCAGAAACATAAGATAAGACAACTTGTATTTAAATTATCTATAGTTTTAGCTCTTCCAGCGAAATACTTTTCAAAGTAGATTATAAGTATTTGAGAAACAAAATGTTTTTTGAGAAGTACTTCGTCTGCACTTTGATTCGTATTTCTTATTTCATTAATATACACGCTTTAGATTACTAAATTTTTGTGTATGTAGTGAAATTCGACGTCACTATGATAATTATTTTGTAAATTAAAAGAAAGCAATTATATATTTTTCTTCGGGGACAAAGAAATATCCCTAAAAAAAACATTAAATTAAATTGCCGGCTGATTCCAAGTCTTTCTTTAATTTACCCTGAAGAATTAACGTACCATTAAATTATTCTTATTAGATCCTCTCACAATGACATGGCAAAATCCTATTTCATGAGATTTTAAAAATGCCAGGTCGTTTTAATTTTCACGGCTTTTAAATTCAAAATCCATCATGCATGAAAACTCTCAATCACTTGTGTACTAATTACTGAAATATGATGCTAACGAGGGCTTGAAAAACTAAGCCCTAATAAAAACACAACATCCCTTACTTTATTATTTACTGTAAAAAAATAATAAATAAATGCTCATTAGTGTTAACCGAGAGCTGAATTCATTTTACATTACTTATACAATCAATATAAGGTACACTCAGATTAAACGTTAGTATTGTGTATATGTATTAGTATATAAAAAATATATTATCATATTTAAAAAGAGTTAACCATAATGTATGGTTTTTGCTAATGCATAATAGGGGTAATCCCCCATATAATTAATTTGTCTTTTTATTTTAATTATGTTTTAAGTATCAATTTCGGGCATATACGTTTTGTGAACTTAACAGCTTCAAAATATTTAAATTAATAGTTTTAAAATGGTAAAATTTTTGAATTCAATAGTTTGACTTATCCATGACAATAGCAACCAATTATATATTTTAATTAGTTTGGTTAAAATTTTTTTTTACTGAAATTGAAAGGCCACCTTAAATTTATTATATAAATAGACAGTTGATTTTCGTTTCCCTAACTCTGTTGGCTAACAGAGTTAGGGAATATACTATACTAGAATATACTACTATAAATCTTTACCAATTTCTATTAAGAGTAATATTATAATGATGAATATTATTTTATACAGCCTGAAATTAATTATGTTCACTCTATTGTTGCAGATGGTGAAAATGATGGTCGTCGTAGTTGTCGTCTTCACAATGTGCTGGCTACCATTTAATACACTTGTGGTAATAATTGAAAATCCTATATTTTTGATGCATATAGTGATTTTTTTGTTATTGTTATTTTGCAGATGATGGTGATATAAGTGAAAAATTTATAGAAAATAAGATATTATAACTTCATTTAAATATACTCAATTTATGTTGATGTGTGTAGCATACTCATATGTTAAATATTTAAAAGCACTATGACATAAAAATAAAATAAAATAATAATTAAAAAAAGCATTTAAATAATATTAAATTTTATAAAGTTATATTAAATTCAAAACAAGTATTATGTTTTAAAATTAAATGAGTAATTTCTAATTTATTATAATTCTTTAATGAACATTATGTTAATTATGCTAATTTTTTTTTTTAATAATTAGATATCTTCGCAACCATATAATTTCATTTTAAAAAATAGTATAGTTTAATTTCAAGAGGAGTTTATATAAAAAGTAACAACACTTCAATTTCATAATTAATAATTCATAGTCAATAATTGGACCTAAATATTTAAATGACAGTTTAATATACTTGTGTTTTATATCAGAAGGCACCACCTGGTGATGCCCGCAGTCTGTTTTTAGTATTCAGTTTCGTAGAAACCTATTTTAGGCAAAACTAAATAATCCTATAAATTCTTGACTATAATCGGATACTCTTTATCCCCGACAGCTGCCAAGACTTCACCGACTGTTTTTCTACCTGGAATTGTATAATTTCTCTATTTCATTAACATAAAATTCAGTCTCCTCTCTAAATGAGATTTTAGTAAAAATATCGCATTACTTTATTTTAATTATTTATATTGCTTTTTATTCGTAATAACAAAGATATATATTTTTTAAATTCAACTGCAGATAAAATATTCTTGCTATTTCTGTTTATTTTATAAGAACGTATCAAATTATTTCCATCAAGTATTGATGCTGTTATGCTAAATGGTATAATAAATTACACGATTTCAATATCGAAAAAATTATGCTGGGATCTTTTATATTTTAATGTTGACTTAATTTTCTTTTTTAGTGAGATTTTCAACGGTTTTATTATAAAATGAAGTGGTAATTTAAAGATTGAATACCAGATATAGCCCGTTTCGGGCACAGCCTTCCAACGAATTTATGCTTCATTCTCTTCACATAAATTATAAGAAAACCACATTATTTATCACGTTATGATGAAATTCTTGATATATTTTAAGCGACTTTATAATTTTTCACATTAATTATGTTAATGTAGGATCAGTATAAAGACATCATCACAATTTTCATTGTCTCTAAAAACCATGTATTAAAAATAGTAATTTAATTGAATGAGTGTATTTTTAAAAATAGTTCGTGGTATATCGTATTTTTGGTATTTAATAAATATAATTATAACTTTATTAAATTAAATTTATTAACTGTTTGTACAAATTGAGAGTGTAAGTAAATATGTTTGTAACAATATTGTGGTAAAAGTAATACTTTTAATTGTTTTTTAACCTCATGATATTATCTTCGCTCATAAGGGCTAATGTTGTTCTCTTATTACATATATTACACTTACAATTTAGTTTATGGTAATTTTTATCGAAAATAAACGTTATATAAATGCTTAAAACTTAATAAAAGACGAAATAAGCGTGACTCAATGTACCTCTAGCAAAACGAATAACACAACTTTATGTAATATTTTTTAACAAAAGTCAATATGTGATTATTTTGCATATCAGTTTAGTCATGCATCTGATGATGACCTGGTGTATAAGGTCGAAACTAGTTATGCAAAATAATTCTTATAAACTCACAGTGAAGATATAAATAAAAAGTTATTGTTTATCATTAAATCATCATCATTTGGGCGATTTTTTTTCACAGAATGCACATTCAATAGGTTATCTGTGTAGGTGTTGCTGGACGAGTCATGGGAACGCTGGAAGCCTCTACCATACGTGTGGTTCGCCTTCCACTGGTTGGCGATGTCCCACTCCTGCTACAACCCCATCATCTACTGCTACATGAACGCACGTTTCAGGGCAGGATTTTTGCAAGTTAGTATTTATTAATTTTTAAAGTCATTAACAATATGTAAAAACGACGAGTGTTTTGTGGGTATATTTTATTTAAGTCTAAACACTGGCTCATGTGCTCAGTGAGGAAAGGCACCTGAAGAAGAAGATAGCAATTTTATAGTATTTTTACTAGGATGTTGTGTTTGTTATTGAACATTACATTTATTGTCTTTTTTCCTTGATATATTGGTTATATCATATTGATTGACTTCATAAATTATTGAAAAATAATTTAACTGTCGAGCATTAACGACCTTAGTTTTTCTTAAATTTTAGTTCTTATCAAATTAAATCGGTGGACATTTTCCGTTAGACTTATAAAAATGTAACATTGTTCGTAATTAAAATAAATGTTAAATATATCATTAAGCTTTTCAATCTTACATTCGATCTAAGTAGTATATTATTAAAGTAAAATACATTATCATTATATTTAGTAAAGTACATTTATTTTAATTTACTTATATGTCCTTCATCGACATTTTTATATAGATATTGTATTTCAGAAAAATATTAAATACATTTTAACTCAAAATCATAGCAGCAATTTTTTTTATTTATATGTATAGTTTAGCGTTCATGAAAAAATATCGATATAATCTAGAGTGGCATACGTTTAACTAAAAAAACATTTTTTTATATTAAAACCTATCTACATAATACATAAAAGAAAAGGTTCAGAATTTTCTTATTCAAATACCATTCATCGCATGGACCGTCGTAAAAACGTAACATTTTTTGAAAATCTGAAGTTTACTTTTTATAATAAAATTAATATTGTACGGCCTATAAAATTGGTCCCTCAGATACATATTTTTTCTTAATATCATTTTATTAGTAATGGAAATTTTGGTACAGCAGCGTTTGATAAATTCAAATATGATGTTTTGGGTAAAAAATGTATGTAGACTGTTTTATTCTTACAATACTCCAAAAAAATGTTGATCTTGCGTTTAATTGTATTTAAAACATATCAAGCAAATGTTATTTAATATTAAAATAATTATCATTTCCTGAATAAATAAAGATTTTATTTTAAAAATTTAAAATCAAACATAAAATCAGAGGATCATTGCATGAAAAAGTATTTATATGTATTGATAACATGAATACTGAGTTTGCATTTTTAAAACAAGAAAAAACAAAAGTATATAAATTATACGTATATTATAAATTAAAGAGCAAAACTAAAACACGATTATTAAACAAAACCGATCTACATTCAAAGTATTGTAAATCTTTTGATCGCTTAATTTTTTACACCATAATATTTTAGTTTTTCCGAACACCAGTGGTAAAATTTGTATGCATTGGAATTTTCCCAGTTATAACGACTTGTTAACAAAAACCCAATCAACGGAAATCACAATAACCAAAATGTATGCATAAAGAAATCACGTGTGCTTAGCCCTTCATCGGCTTTGAATAATATTATTTATTCAAAAATGTCACTTGACTTGTTTATTTAATATCCCTGTGTTAAAATCACGCTGAAAAAATATATGAAATAATATTTTTTTCGGCAGATTCAACACGAGTGTAATTATACCAGAACAGTTAAAATGCATAAAATCGCAGAAATAAGAGTACCATATGTTCTCTCATTAAAAATATTAAATAACTGCTTTATATAATACTAAGTTTTAAAAACCTTTTGCGTGTTGTTTTATTGCACACAGTTGTTTATTTTATTCCATCTCTTACATTAATAACAGCAGGGAAAAAAATATTTTCATAAAAACATGAAAAACTCAACATTTTTGCAGCGGGCAGCATTGGTCTCGTGGTTACTAATTAAAAAGGATTTCGTCTAGTTTTTTGCCTTTTAATTCGGCTCCAAGTATTCACATCTGTGTGAATTAATGACCGAAGTAGAAGTCCGGGAGCCCAGCTGGCCGAGCCTGCAAGTTACCTGTTGGCAGGCAAATTCATATTTTTTTATGGCCCCAACTGTAAACATTTCAATGATAACAAAGTTATTTGAGTATACTTTATTGGAAATACGAAAAATCTTCTCATACTGATGGTTACTCATTCGGCCGCTAAAATAATAATGATTTATAACTAGATATAAAAAACAAATCACGTTTAACGATGATCCAAAAATGTTTTTAATATAATGATTGAAATGCTTTTGTGGGTTTTGGCAGATTTGTGTTTTTTTTTTTTGCAGGGACTAGACAAACCCCTGAAGATAAACCTAGTACCAAGGCCAGAATTTTTTTTCTCTGAGAGTACCTTAAATACGTTCTAAAAAATAATTTATTAATTTATATGCTTATCTGTGATTATCATTGCTTTGCTTGTTGATAGGTTTTTGGCAGTCGTTGTTTTTATATTCTTGGATTTTGAGCTCTATAAAGTTTACAGTCCCTCGACGTTTCCCTGTACTGAGCCTATCTAATTTTATGTCCTGGAAAATCTGTCCTTTGACCTCAAGTCCCTGAAGATGGTCCCGGCTTGGGGACAAAAACATCAGAGAACAGAAAACTTCGAGTAGCTCAACACTCGAGAAATGAAATCATCACTTGTTACTATTACTGTTACATTTTAGTAACACTTCTTGTTTCGCTTAAATGACTTGTATCAAGAATGTACACTTACCATGAAATGAAATACTAAGCCCTCGGCTAGGATATTTTTTTTAAAGTAGTTTTTTTTTCAGATTCTCAGCAAATTTCCTTGCTGCAGTGCCTACGCCAAGGCGCACCTGACGGTCGGGGATAATACAAACCGCTCTAGCGTAATCCCTATGACAGGTAATATATAATATTGTATTTATTTTTGACAAAGATAAAAAACTAGACTTATTTAAGATGAATTCTTTAAGCTTAGATACAATTTCCTTTCTTTTTTAAGGTAATATTTTAAATAAAAAGTAAAATACTTGAGTGATTTTTCCACATATTTATTATGCAAAATATTAAATTTTTTCAGTTACATAAAACATCGCATTCATAACAAGTATGTGGAGTTGCTTTTTTTTTTTTTAGTTATTTGAATTTGTAGCGTAACGAAAATACGTTGTTGTTATTAATTCGTAAGTTCTACGGGATTATTTATTTTCAAGAAGCATTTAATTTTATGTCATTTTAAAGTACATATAAACAGCACTGGACGGAGAAAATATAATACGCGGATAAATTAGTTATTTCGTTTATAATTGGTGAAACGTTAAGAAAAAGCTTTTAGATTTCCTAAAACAAACTTAAGCATCAGAAATGCATGTAATTAATAAAAAGAACGTCTTAAGGAAACATTACAAATATAAAATATACTTTTATGTAATGTTTGAAGAGATCCGTTGATAATATTCTTTACGGTGATATTGGTAGCGTATTAAAGTATTTTTAAATCCATTATTTTTTTTTTGATATTTCATAAAAATATATTTGAAATCCTGCTTTTGTTGATATTTGATATTGAATATATAATTGAAAATAAAGAATTTTGTAATAAATGTAAAAACTGTCATACTTAACGGTAAAAACTGTCACACCTGTCTTCTGCTTATTAAAACTAACATTTCTGATTTCTGTTTTATTTATAAAGAAATAAATTTTCTTTATATGTAATAATATTTATATACAGCATTAAAATATTACTCTGGTCGTCAAGGATTATCTTCTTAAAATCAAAAAGTGTCAAAAAAATATTTTTTAAACAAAAATCGTATTTTTAATAAAAGAAAATATTTATCATAGTCTGCACACTGTCTTTATTGATGAAAATGAAAACAAAAATTTACGTAATCACGGACAAATGACCGGAGATTAACCTTTTGATTAAATAACTAAAACACTTTTTTACTGGTTGGATATTGTTAATGTTTTTCAAAATATATATAAAAAAACAAAAATCGAAGTAATATACATATAATGTTTTCAAAATCTAGATTTCACGCATCTATGTTATATTTGAATTGTGTTTAGCTATTAATAAAAAAGATAGCTCTCAAATAAAAAATAAAGTCAAACAGTTTTTATCCTGAAGAGCGAATGAAATGTTATTATCCTGAAAGAGAATGAAAAAAATTAATGTAAAAATAGTATTAACCCAGCAGTTTCGCGGCATTTGTTCTTCGAAGGAATTCTCGTTACCTTTTGTGTAAAAAATACTGAGCGGTAATTTTTGGAAGGGTCACGTAACCCATCTCAAGAAATGGGACATCCCCTGAAATCAGGCTTCTGCTCTGCTATTTCAATGCTCAACCTCTTAATATTCTGCAAACGCCGGTGTATTTTAATATTTAGATTATTTTTGTCAGGATAACACATTTTTCCAAGTATCAACATGATACAACTTTTTTCTTTTTTTTTCTTTTACCAACGGTCACAGTAATTTCTGAACTGATATATTCTCGAAGGGTTTTTATTTTATTTTGTGAATCAATTCAATTATTGTACAAAATATAGTTGTTCAAATAATTTTTTCACACAGATTTTCATATTAATTTTAGATTAAAAAATATGAAACTTTACAAGTGGAACTACTCACTAACCATTAAAAATTCTGAACATTATTAAAATTATCAGGAAATTCGCAAATTCAGTATTTTTTGGTAGGTCCTAATGACATAAGTTTTTTTTTTAAACTGTTGCAAAAACCTTGTAATTAATCATACTTTAACTCTTTCACTGAAACAATCTGGCTTTTTATATTTCCTCTATTCATTATCCTTTTATATTAATAAAGTTAAAGTGTTATTATTATATAACGCCATAATATTTCATAAAAACACTTTAGTGGTACGACTTAATTAATAATTACAATCTGTGCGTTTTGGCTCCATTATAGGCACAGGTTGCGTTATCTTCTTTCACCAAAAAATGAAAATATGCGCCTTAATCTAAACATTAATATAAATTTGGCATAAAATGCCTTAAACAGATACAATGACCTAAGGTTGAGAATCTCTTTTATGCCAACATTACACGTGCTCGGAGAGGGGTTTTCGAGTTCTCAAGATTAATTTCCTTCTAGTATTAGAAGATTCATTAAAATTTAATACTGGATAACCATAAATACTTCCACTTAAACCGACATTCAGAGCCTATAATCCTACTAAATTGTTTAATTAAACTGATTTTTATAAAAAGTGAAATATTGTATCTTTGTTAGCAAAAATAATATTTTATCCCGAAAATGGATCTACGTTGAGTATTTTAATTTTTAAAACCGTCGTTAGGTATAAAGTTCATACTGGTTGTTTGCTATTAGATTCTGTATCTGACATTCAATACCTCCTCTACAAAAGTAGAATCTCGCATATACTATATATAGTACCAATATCAAAGCATTATCCATGGCGCGATTGCAGTGCATATGTGTAAACTTGAGTACACCATTGAAACATAAACTCTATTTTCTTGGCAGTACTATGTAACACCTATCTAACGTTTCTTATTTAAACCACCTACTTCATAAATATTTTTTTATTACCTGAAAAGTGTTTGTATACGAAATTTAGGAACGGTTTATGGTAAAAATGATTAATGGGATTTTAATGCTCACTTAACGATCTTTTGGTGACAAACACTTTATAATAACTTTCATTGATATATTAAGATTAATTTATCATATAGCATTAAAAAGTTTCCTCAGAGAATATATATTTTTAGTTAAATACACTGTTTTATTTCTAACTTTTTTATAGTTAATCATAATTCCACTAATATTGTATATATATACCAATATCAAACAAATGTATATTAGCTGTGAAATATGAATGTTTATAACGGCAATTATTTTTAATTGAAGTCTTGATTGTTTTCTTCTTGAAATATAATGGTACTTATTTACGGTAAAAAATTAGTATTTTGTCAATAAATTGTACAAATGGCATTATTTTTTGTATTATTATTATGCAATGGGAGTGGCAGAATGCCTCTGGGGGTGATTTCGTTTAGGAATCTGAAACTCGCTTTTCAGAATTCGTGCTTTAGTTAATATTCTCAGTCTAGGTGTATAGTAGTACGAAATTGGAGACAAATACGTTTATTGCATTGAATTCGTAGCGTTTATTCTAATGTTATCTTAAATTTGGATTCATCAGTGTTTTCAACGTAATGCAATGTGGAAAACGAGAATTTTTTCTGTTCAATTATGATCATCTATATGTGAATATTTCATAAGACCACATGGGTAATGTTAACTAACTTCATCATAAAGATATAAACCTTCGAAGTGATAAGGAAAATATAAGCAGTTATCCTTACAATAAATGTAAAAGAGAACTTGTACGACATTTTCTTTTATAAATTTGTAAATATAATCTAACCCGGTGAAATGTTAAGCAAAATATTTTTTTTTCAAATAATGTATACACGCAAAATAGTTTTTGTCGCATTTGGACCAACTTATTCAATCCATTCCATTATTGCATTAACAGCTTTTTTCTCAAAAAATGAAATGAACGTTTCTTATTGAAAAATATATTTGTTAATACATTGACGGTTTATTTATGTTTGCGAGTAATTCAAAACTATAAAATTTTAAATTCAATAATTTTTTTTTCAGCTCATTTCAGTCAACTTCCAACTTGTTGCATTTTTACGATTGCATAAAATACATAAATGCAAGAGTGCCGAGTTCGCCGATTCGATATCGCATATTTGCTGTCGAGATACATTAATTCAATCGGAGTGCCTCTCGATAACTGCGTTCCTCCTCTTTGTATATTTCCGTATTTTCCGTGCAGTATTTGCAAAGAGATGAAATTCAAGATTGAAACTTGTGTCATTCGATTGCGCATGTGAAGGGATCCTGCACGAGCGAATTTACATGAAAACTCGCAATACGTATAAAGATAAAACTATTTGCATGAATACGAGCTAGATATTGGCAAGCACTCATATATTCTTTGAACACTGTTACCTATTACTAGCCTGTACGCCATCTTGTTTATTACGTAAATAAATAATAATCTTACTACACGAAGCTTTAGATTTAATGTGGTAAGAAAATTATTCGTATAATGTCACACATACGGGCAACTTACCATTTTCAGATTAGAAAACTATTAATAAAATTCATTAAATTAAGATTTAAAAGAAAAAAGCTTCACAAATTTTTTTTTCAGTTGTATTTTTTTTGAGAAACTAGAAATATTTGGAAATTATGTTGTAATATTTATATCTAAAAAGCGATATTTAATATAAACAGTAGCATCGTTGGTTTGCATTAATTTATGATTATGAACATTTATGTAGGTTTGCAGGGATTTGCACGTGATATTTGTTATTTTAAAGGTAACAGACATTCATGAAATATTGCTATGCTGATATTATGATTTGTTTCAAAACCATAAAGGATAGTTTTGTGCTGTCTGCACTTGCGAAATGAAGTTCTCGCAATCAGTGCGCCCTTTGTTATACATGAATGAAAACTGCAAGTCACGTTCAAATATAGCAGAAGATTTTATGAAATCTTGCCGCAAAGAGAATATATGATTTTTGTTATGCAGAAGATGAAACTATCCATTAAATTGAATCATATTCAATTTGCCATCTGGAACAAACACGCAAATTTCAGCATTAAGAATTCACTAGTTACAGTTTTTGCTGTACTTGGATACTTTTGAAAAATCTTAGTTAATAAAACAGTAGATAATTCAAATTTAAAACCTTTGGAATAAATAACTTATTTCATATCAATTAAGTAAACACATGGGCATATTTATGAGTAAAATACTCGAGTCATTTTCCACGTGTTCGTTTTTATTTGTGACCGGTTTCGCCAACCCTTCCTGTGGCATTATAAAACAGAGTGAGATTTTATATAATTATAAGCAATTAGGTAAACAATTGTTTGAGGGGGAGGTTGTTGAAAAGAGAGAGAGTGATTGTCAGGTGGTAAGGGCTTTTTTTTTTCTTTTTTTTACTGGTAAGGGTAAGAGCTAATATGGTTTTAATGTACCTGACAAGTGAAAATGTACCTGAAAGTGTTGAATTTCTAAACACATGGGCTTTCAGAAAATTGGCAAAATTTCAGAGCGTCAAAAATTATAGATTACATTAACGTTTTTTTTTTCTTCAGGAATAGAGACCACAGAGCAGCTTCTCTTCCGGATGAATACTGGAACAACTTATGTGAGTGTGAGGCGAGGCACAGGGCAATCCGTGGTCCGCCCTTCCATCCCCATCGGGCCTCAAGAACCCGCGAAGCCTGCCTCGAGCCTTGGCCCCCGAGCCAGGCTGAACAGCAACAATCGCGTATGATTTTAGGATATCAAGGCAGACTAAATCTGTCTTGATATCGCGATAATCTGCCACGGACACGTATGCTATGTGCTTACAGTGTAGCAGTGATTCTACGAACTCTTAAAAGACATGTCTCGTGTGATGGCCCAGGGTGATGTCTTGAGATGTCGGGATGTTACAGTTTAATCTGTTTACATGTCAACATCATTCCTACTTATCCGTTGGGACAAACAAACAAGTGACTGTATTAACAAGAATAATACAATGTACAAAATTTGTCTTAATTTTAAGTGCTGTAAGTTTGTCATAATATTTCAAATCCACTAATTATCATAAATATCAACGAAAATATTCGTAGCAGAGATTTTCAAAGAAAATACATAGTATTGATTTTTCTAAAACTATAATTATTCATACAACTTTTAATGCATTTATTTTAGGATATTAATCTTCTGTGTGAATTTTATTGTTTTACTTAATACCGGGAACAAAGTAACGTAATGTAAAGAATTTACAATAAACACACACAAGAAAATAAACAATACGCAGATATATACACACGCAAACTTACAATCTGACAGATTCACAAACAGTTAAAGTGTACTTATGATTTAATTTTTTTGTTAAGTTATAAATAAACTTGAAAAATCTTGATTACCTGTAAGACTTTGGTGGTTAGGGGAATAAACCATCTAGTCACGATAACCATAGGTAAATATTACAATAAAACTTGAGACGGAACCTTTACTAAGCGTTCTATGTATACATCGTAGAATATAGCAATTTGGTTGCTTTTCAGAAAAACACCTTCAATTTACCTTGTATACATCCAAGCTCCTCATTAATGGCTGGCACGTAATAGAAAATTATTAAATTTATGGAAGCATTTATAAAAGAGGATTATTTTGGTGTGTTATGTAGACAAAAAAAGTAAAGATAAACGACGTGCTGAATGAATCAGTGTATAAGATTTATGGTTGTATATATTATGTTCCAAATACCATGTAGTCGAGTAAGTGTATTATATAATACTTATTTTCAGTCATGTTATTTAAGAATCTATTTAATATTGTAGTTCTTTAATTTTAAAAGTAATTTAAATATTTTTTGTAGTGGCGTAGATAATAGATTTTTCCAGTATATACAAAATATATTAATTTTATAGTGTAATATAATCGGATATAAATCGCTTTAGGACCTTGACTATGTAAATTATAAAAATATTTGGATGAAAACACATGTTTTTATCGTAAGTTTCTTTATGGTGGCGTTTTGGTCAAATGAATCATTTAGGACAATTCAATATCGTTTTTCAGAAACCATTTGGTGCCAGTCTGAATCAGATAAGTCGCATCCAATCCTTAAAACGGAAACGAGATGCTACGGACTCAATTTTGTTTTAATTTTATTTTGAAACAGTATTTACCGAATCAATTTAAATATGGGAAATTGAATAATAGTATTTATAAAAGATATTATTACTTTAAAACAACTATTTATATGTACGTCATGAAGATTATTCTGTTTTAACGAAGTCTATATTTTTTGTTCAAACCACATTAGGACTTGTATTGTAAGGACGATATAATTTGATAATTTTAATTTATACAATTACTCAATGAAAATGATTTTAAAAATAAGTGTTTATATTTTAATATATTTCAAATACATAAAACAATATTTACTGATATTTAAAAAAAAGACTTTTTTATTGAGAAGATAATGATATTTAATAACACTGGCGTGTTTCGTAGTTTTCACAGGAAAGTTTTATGTTTTAAATTTTTATTAACTATAATATTAATTAAATTAAACTATAATATTTCAAAATAAAAAGGATATTCATTCATCATTTTATTTTGATGACTATACATAAATTTTAATATTCAGTAAAAGTATTAAGCTAATATTGTGAAAAAGGTTATTGATTAAGAACTGTAGGAAGCTCAACTATAAGAATATTTAGCGTATATTAGGGTTAAAAAAAATTAGAGCTAAATATATCCCTTTCTTGTAGTAAAAAGGCAAAAATTTCCTTAAGAATATATTAAAAAACACATTTTAAAGTATTTTTACCAATAATCAATAAAAATTGTATAATCAAAGACGAATTAAATAAATTAAGTGATTGTGAGTTGAAATTATTTCTTGAAAAGTATTCTACATACACACCATTATTATCTTACATAGAGTAGTATAAATTTTCATCAAGAACTTTAATATCATAGAAAATTTTAAATTGAGCTAAATCAATTAGCAGGGTTTCTCATCAAAATAATGTGTTTTATTTATAAGGAGATAACGATTTTCTGCCTAATTTAAATAAATGTTTTGTCATATGATAATATTTATTTTTAAAAACAAAATGGATTGATGAATTGCTAATTGAATGTGTAGAAAATCAATATTTATAATAATTATAGTCAAACGTACATGTCCTGTATCAATTATAGACACATTAAAATATTTGTATCTGAATATATGTTTGTATTCGTATATTTTCTATAAACCTCTTCTTGAACTCTTATTTCCGACCAAGTAATTTTATTTTACATCTATGAAGTGTATTTTATGTGATATAGATTCAATCTTTTAATAAAAATAAGTGTTTAAATGTGATATGTTGTATAAAAATATTTTTCTCCAAAGTATAAATTGTTTTATTTTATAAACAGTAAGCTTTCATGTTGCGTATTTTACAAATGCAAATTTTTTTACATACAATCTTTTTACATAAATACGTTGTTAACAAATACAGAATAAATTGAGTTTTTAACGTTTGTTTTGCTATGTGATTTTCTGAGAGTCTTAGAATTAAGGCCAACGACTTTTTTTTGTAATAAAACCAACATCATAAATAATATAAAAATCCCTACAAAAAAACATTCACGGATTCTACTCCAGAAGTTGTCAAAAAGCATTCATCAAACATGATATAAATATTTTTTAAATATCCAAAAAAACATTTTTTTTTCGGTAGGTAAAATAAAAAGTAAGAGCATGTAAAAGTCAGATAAGTAACGTTTGTCAGAATCATAAAAAAATCCTATACGAAGCACGCGTGTAGTTGAAGATACGCGTTGACTTAAAAAACACGAGAAAATGAGAGTTCACACTTCTCCTTTCTTGGCAATGAAGGGAATTCTTGTAACTCTAAAATTCTTCTTTTGTCAAAGACTCTTGGAAACATACAAGTTCATATCATGTAAATTGCGAAACCTGAACAGGGCCTTTTATATGAAATTTGAAAAATTTGCATGAAAATACAGGAACTTCCTTACAAAGCATTGAGCCACCTGCTATAATGTTTCAATGTTAATTTAAAAATATAAAACCAGTTATTAAAATAAAAAAATATTTAAATAAGTACTAAAATGACTTTTACAAGCTTTAAAACATTTAACAAAGTTCAGCTTGAATTCACTCTTATAATATAAAAAATATGGTACTCAAATAATGAAATAAAAAGATTACCGTGAAGTATTCATGTAATTCACGGAAACGTCTTACATTAGCTGATATAAATTTTTCTAATGTCACATATATCAAATCATACTAGATATCAGCTATAATAACTCAAATAACGGGAATTCACCAAAAGGTTAGTATTTTACAAATGGGGTCTATCAAGCTAATAAATCATATATAAAAAATTCATTGTAGTTTTAGTATGAAAAATAGCCATAATATGTCACAAGTAGTAATCTTAAAAACCAAAATTAAAAAAAATATGCAGACACAGTTATTTGATCATATAAAATTAATCTACATTAATCAGTAATTTTAAACTTATAAACGCCACTAAAATATATTTTTTTGAGCTTAATGTACCATCTATGAATATTTAGTAAAGCTCTAAACAGAAGAGAAGATTTCTGTTTTTATTTCAGTATATATTATAGAAAGTGAAGCCTTGAAATTTTGTCTAGCTCTGCCATCTGTGAGCAAAAGTAAAAACTATTACTCAAGCTTTGAAATCTTTCAGCGTTTTATGAAATCCTGAAAACTTCTTCATTATCAACAAAACGGAAATGTTTTATTACAAAATATTGCTTGAAGATAACACAATTTTTTTGTCATTAATTTTTTAAATTGAAATGTTTAACGGATTTATATATATATATATATATATATATATATATATATATATATATATATATATATATATACATATATATATATATATATATATATATATATATATATATATATATATATATATATATATATATAAATATGTATATTTTATTAAGGCCATTTTTAGATATCATTGTAAGTTACTTTATTAATATACAGACAAATTTTAAAATTAATATTTATGTGTAAGTTTATTACTCAATTTATAATTAACGGTGAAAAACAGATGTTAATTAAGATTAAAAATTATCTCTTAATTAATTAAAACCGTCTTTGTGAATTTTAGTAAATGCGAATAACTTTCTGTATAATTATAATGATTACTTTTGTTGGTACGTCCCGATACAATTGCGCTCTTCAAAGCAATTAAAAGCGAGTGTCCGGGACGCTCCTTTATTGTGGAGGCGATCACGTGTTATACAAAGTAACTAAAATATCAGCGATTGGTGCTTGGGGCTGATTAAAAACTTTAATTATAAAATAATATACAAAACCAAAACAAACACGTGAAGCAGAGCCAATTCGCTGACTAAAAATCTGACTATCTCTTGATTTTTTCTATTTGCAAACAAAATTACTTTCAGGCTATAAAATATTTTTTTTTTGTTACAAGACCAACAACGATTTCATCATGTTGCAAAAATATTGCAAAAATAAGTAAATAATATATTAATTGTTACAAGAATCGGAGCTCTGATGTTTTATGTCAGTCTTCTGTAGTGTTTCAGTTGTGTTAGTTGCTTGAAGTTCTTAACCGCGTAATGTACACCACATCCAACATACGAGGTAATTGATATTGAAATATAATGCGGCGTGATATGAAACGATACTCGTAATGAAGGACGATTCAGTTCATGAGCTCCAATTGGACCACAAAGGATTCAGACAACACACCGGCCAGTGGTGACCATTTCCTACGCCAAGCACTTCCCGTCTCGTCTGCCCTCCGACAGCCATTGTGTGTAGCATAACGCTTTACACGCATTTCCTTGTGACACGGTATGACCTCATCTAATATAGTACTCAACCACATTCTATCAAACCCTGCATTAAAAAAATATATAATTTTTCATTAGATTCATAGTTACTTACCAACAAATATGAATAATAATTTATGTGTAAAAAAAAATAGTTTATTTTATCTGTGTCTGTATCTTTTATCAGGTCTGAAACATCAGAGCTGCCAAGTTAATATAGAATTAGCTTTTGTGTTAAAGCAATTGTACTTTTTTAATTTCAAATTAAACTAAACCTAAATTTTTAACTGAACATAGTCTGTGTACTCACAATTCTTTTTGTGCGGCTATTTTTAATGATAAATGGCTTGGCCAGTTTCAAATACCGGAACTGGTTTCGACAGCGGTTATTATTGTATGATTTTTGAAATTTATTGTTGCAAGTTGCTCGATGTTGTCTTTAAAAAATTTAGTCCCGGTAGTGGAACCGTCTAAGAGACAGCCAAACTCACAAGAAAACACAAAATCATAAATTGCATGCTAGCGAGACCACAATGGAATTTGAGTTTTTTTATATTGTTTTATAATTACAATTTACATGATGTTTACGAATATTTTTTCTGAAATAATTAATGATAATACAGGTTAAGAGTAAAAAATACTCGATATTTTTTTACTTTTAAAAATAATTCAAAATATTTTTTTTCTGTTCTGATATATTTTTGTTAATAAAAAATATTTTCATAAACATAAGATTATTCTACTATTCGATTATAAAATATTTGTTTTTAACGGTATCAATTTACTTACTACACAGGTACTTTTGTATAACACTATAGTAATAGTTACATTTTAAGGAATATCTCATTTCATTCCAACGAAATTAAATTTTTACTCTCTATAACGTTTATTGCGTAATTCTAATATACCTGACCGTAAAACTCAAAGCATTTCTACTGCACTGGAACATCTTGGTAATTACAATTTACGTAAAGTTCGTAATATCAAAATGCAATTACTTTATATAACAATAAAAACATTTTCCTAATACGGTTTCCTCAAGCTTTATAATGAATATCACAAACTTTACTGGTTTCTTATAATTTCTCTAGTTAACGTCTCAAAGCGAAAGTGATATGTTTGACGTCTTATGTTTCATCATTATAATTTGCATAGAAATGGCACAAACTGTGTTAGTTATACTTTAGTTTACACAATTATTTTCTGATACAACAAAGCCATTTCTGCATTTTTTTATACACAATCTTAACAATAGACATTCGAGAAGCTTAACTTTTATAACACAAACTAAAGTAACCATGGAAGCTTTAATTCTCGTGATAAATTAATTCACAATTAATTTTTTTATAAAATATATAATTTAAATCGAAGTTAACTTTATACTAGGGTTCAAAATATAAGTCGACAATTCAGATTTCACATATGTGTAAAACGCAAAGTCAATATGTTGGCTTCATGTAATAATTTGCTATATTATTTATTTATAACCTGTCATAAGACAGAGTAATAAATCTAAACTGGTAACTTTATAACGAAAGCAAAAGTTTTTACGATGCCCGAGATAAACGGAAATATTCGTGATGTTAAATACACGCGATTTATTTTTTCACAAAACAATAAACTGTTTTCTATTCTAGTGTAGCGTCACAAATAAGTCGTAAGAGATACGCGGTATTAAAATACAATTTCAACTTTAATGTTTCGCAGCGTAGCTTTTGCGAAACAAATATCTCAGTCTGTTTTATATATTTAGATTGTTTATATTGATTCGGCTCTGTTGTCTAAATATTTTTATTTGAAGATCCGACCCATTGAAGATATATTGCGATCCGACGGAGATTTGATAACATTTTGTTTACATCGATCATCAGGTACCTATACGTGAAGTCAGCTAGGATGTATACGAGTACTTAATCTTTCTAGCATGTTGTAAAAGGCGACGGGAAAAAATAAAATGCCGGGAAATATCGGCGAATTTCAGCGAAAGATGTGATACAATAGATGCGATATTAGCCATTTCCTATATGAGAAAAGTTTCGTCATATCGGATTTATGTCACGTTAAACATACTGATTTGTAAAGTTTTTATAAACGATTGATATTTCATAAATAAAAAAAATTAAATTAAAAGGTTTACTTCTCTAAAAATCACTTACAATCACGCCATATTTCTTGAATAAATAATTATGTATGCGCGGTTAAAGACTAAAAGTATTATCTATTCACTATTATTTAAACATATTTCACTGAGTTTTTACAATATTACTCGGTGTTCATTAAAATATCGGTTTCAAAAATATTTTTGAAGATTGAGAAGCTTCGTCGAAATTAAATAGTTGCAATAAACTTCGGCTCCGATAATTTTTCTCGTAGGATTACAAAAATGACTAAAAACTATTATATTTGATTGCTTTGAATGTATATATATTTTATATGTTTTCAAAGTAAACGGTGTACTTACATGACATTAAAAACATGAATTTATTTACTTTATAAAATATTGCATTTCTTGAACATAAACAATTTTTTTTATTATATAAAAATGATTCGCATTTCTGTCTTATCATGATCCTTAGGTATTTCTTTCAGGCTCTTCGTCGTCAGCATTGAAATAAACACACTGCGGCGGTATTTTTTCAGCGAGGCATTTAATTCAAATTTTCCGGCGAGTGGCCAGTAATTATATGCACTTCCGGTAGTCCTCCCTTCCTTCCGTCCGCCACGGTTTCCGTAATTGCATCTCCCCGAGGCGCAGGAAATTTATATACAAAAAAACACGCCATGATGTTCGTAATGGCGGAGCATGGTTGTTTATTTTTTTCAATTAGATTTTGAAACTTTAAAGACCGTGTCTATGTTTATTTTCAAGCATATTCATTATAAATTTATATCCTCTGGTTTTAAATTAAATTAACGGCTGAAATTGTATATTTTTAACTGAAAGACTCATTTATAAAATTTTTCATCAAAACATAAATAATTAAAAATACAAAGGCACCAGGCAAATACTTATGTATAACCTGTAAACGGTTTTCGTTATAATTCACAATATATGTATTTTGTAGTTCAGTTTTTCATGCACGTGGAAACGGAATGTTTTATAATGCTCAGTATCAAACGACCAAGATCAAAATAAATTGATAGTACTTTACAAAATAAAGTATTTATTTTATTACATACTTACATTCAAGAGGGCTGCCAGAAAGAGATAAGGGTGTGGACGACAGAGAAAGCCTTCGTCTAGTAGTGGATCTTGGTTGGTTTATGAATGTGAAATAAATGATGTAGAAACTTGTTATTCTGTGTAGTGAGACTGATAAAAATTGATTACTACAGATTTTTTTTCATATTTGTATTTTATATATATTTTTATTTATAAAAGTGAGAGAAAATAATATGTTAAATATTGCTAGCACATAAGAGTTAAACTTTAAAACAAAAAATATATATCGTTATAAAAAAAGAATAGTAAAAGACGCCCTGTATAAAACTCATATTTTATATTCAAAAATTCAGTCATAAAAAATGGCTGTAAGAAATGGGGAAAAATTAAGAAACCCTTCATGCAATTGACTTTTACTGCAATAAGATCGTTATTCTGATTAACATGTAAATATATCGCCTGTATAAAAAGTTTTCAAAACCTTTCTCTTAACTATATTATAATTAAAAATGCCATCTTATCGCCTTTTTAAGTGTTCCTTCTTCATTTTGTACGAAATGTCAAAGGGTATTAAATGTTCTCTCCGCTGAAATTTCTCTTCACTAAAGAATATTCGGTGACACATTTTTCTTGTTCGTTTTTTGGCTTATCATCGCCGCGATAATCAATTATAACCAAAAAATTTGAACTGAAAAGTAAATCCCCAACGATTTTAACGATATGAACGCAAGAAAAATCCCGTAAGTACTATTTTAATATTCATTTTAATAGCCAGCATAAAAATAACGCATCTGACGAAACTTTTGATTTATATTTACATTTCTTCAAATAAACTAGACTTTACTTTGTTGTGTAATATTTAAAAAAAAAAACATATTAAAAAGGTGAACATATTAAAATTTAAAATAAATTTTGTTAAATTGCAAAGCATGACGAATCTATTAATAATAACCGTTAAAGCAACAGTTAATTTATTTACACACCAATACAAGTTTTATTACAAATTTGCTAAAAACATTTCGTTTAATCTTGTCACCTATACCAAATATATATTTTTCTTTATTATCAAATATTAAAGCTCCAGATTTAACAACAGCTTCAACTATCATTATCAAACATTATTTCGAGCGTTTGTTATAAGGCTAATAGTGAGAGAAGCCATCATTCACGATAACTAATAGGCTTAACAGTGATAACATCCACCCAAGAGCGTCTACTGAACTTTAAAATGCAATTTATCTAAGTAAAATGATTACGTAAGGAATTTGTAGTGCTGGTTATAATATTAATGATTTTTCTTGAACCGTGAAAGCAATCCATCATACTCGTACGTATCAACGACGTGTATCTAACCGGGCCACGGTGTTTGTGCCGTTGGAAAATAAGAGTAGACCATCGTCAAAGACCAGTAATATGGAAAATGGCCTATAAAATTTGAGCTTAGAAGCTCAAAAGCTTCACTCCACAAGCAAGCCAAAACCGAATTGACGAATATATATTTTTTTTAGTCGAAAACACCCTGTTTTCTTCTAATGGACAACACCTTGGTTTTTTCAGTGTTCAGTATATGTTGTTATTACCATAAAATAATTAAAACCTCTCTTTAAATTAACTAAAATAATTAACGTGAATACAGTTATTTTTGATCATATATATATATTTGAAATATTTTATATTATATAAACAATAAAATCTTTTGTAAATAAAAATATTTTTAGATTAAACACACTTGAATATTCAAGACACGTTTAAGTATTTGCTACATAAATACAAAAGAAGTGATAGCATCGAATTAAAAAAATAAATTACAATCAAACCATAAACAATCAACTCGAATAATGAAACCAAAAAGTAAGAATACAGAAAGCCGAAAAACCCAAGTGCAAAATCGGTTTAATCCTTAATTAAATCAAAGTTCTCCTAATATCAGAATTGAATTTACACTAAGCCTTGCCAAGCGAGCAAAATAATATGAATCTTTTTCGATTTGAAAATTCTTTCACACAGCAAAAGACTTTTATACATTTAATCCGTTTGGCTTTGATTTGTATTTATAGCATGATGACTTCGGTTGGTGTTTTTACGCATTAAATTTGCACTTAACTCAAGTGAAATATTGACAGATGTTTATTACACACATCAAATTCATAAGATGCAATGTGTTTCTAAAATAATATGTCATCTTCATTGTCTGGTTTTTTTCATAAAAGCTTTTAAATTTCAAGTAATCCAATAAATTATTTTAGTATTTTTACAATAGTTGCAGAAATCCAGATTTTTTGTTTTGTATTGGTAATATATATTCAAATTTATTTAGTTTTTTTATATTAATATATTGCTCCTTGTTATCAAAAAAAACTTATTTGTGTGAACTTTGGTACTTCCGAACAGCAGTGACACTTGTATATTTAAATATTCTAGTAAATCCATTCCTCTTGAGAAATGGGTTATGGTATATTACCCATAATCCAAATAAGAAGTTAATACCCAATATATATATCGCAGAAAAAAGAAAAACCGAAATTTAGTTATTCATACAAAAAATAAAATTGAATCTAAAAACTTCATAAATTGAATAAATATTTTTTTATTCTTCGTAGGTTTTCTTTTGTCAAGCAAAAAATAGACAAACAGAATCATTACGCTGTGGGAGCTTGGACTGAGGCGCAAACAACCCCGGCTATCACCTCTCGGAGCCAGCCATCCCCTAATCACCATTGGGATGTCATTACTCTAAATCTAAGGGTATATTATTTCCTTTCCCCATTAGTCCATAATCCGGTAAACCCTCGCACCAACTTCTTTTAACAAATGAACAAGCATTGATACTTAAGGCTGTTCTATGTCGCTTTTTGTGTGATAAAAAAAACTATTGTATATATTGCAATACTCGACAATAATAAAGCAGATCAACTGTAAATTTGATCTAACATTTATCAGACTCACGATAAAAAGGGTGATAACTTATAAATGCTATGAAGTATAAAACTGACATAATATATATATACTATTAAGAAAGCAGAAAAATCGTATACGAAATATCTTTCATCATAATTGATGTAATTGTAGAGAATAACATGTCAATAACATTGTTCAATTACAATTTGAGCTACAGAAAATCTTCTTTCTTATTCACTTCTGATACTTGTTTTTTTACTGTCATCAAAACAGTATATGTGTCATATATGTCATCATAAGTATATGTGCGACTAGCCATGCTATTCGCGTTTGACGCCATGTCTCTCAAGGTGATCAGAATCGTTTTCGTTGTCCCTTTTGCTTTTATATCTGTCGACCAAAATTGTAAGTTGTCAGATCGATTTAATTCAGATAAAGGACAGTGGATGTTTTCGACGTCCCTTCAAAACGAAAATGATAGTAATAATTTTCCGTAGAGCCTGCGAAATATCGCAAATATTGCGTCGTTACCTTTCTCAAAAATTCTTCACGAGAAAGCGAGAAAAACCAATTATTGTACAAAAAATTAAGATCTAAACTATTTATTTAAAAACTTTCTCTGCCAAAATAAGTGTCTTGGTTGATTTAACCACTGTTTATAGCAAACATATGAAATTATACCAAAATAACCAAGAAAAATTGGTAACCTAACGAGTTTGAAAATATGAAGTTGTTTTATTTAAACCATCGTCATTTATTTATATTTACTTCGCGAGAGGGAAAAATCAAGGCTTAGATAATTTGATTTTTGAAACGATTTTTTTTGGAATGGAAAGAGCAACAGTAGGAAATATTTAATTTGCCTTGTTTAAAACAAGAGAATCATAAATAATCTCTTTTTTTTTTCCTCGTTCAAGGCTTTAGAGCATTTTAACAATTTATAAATATAATACATTGAAATACTGAAAAAAAATATTTTCTCTCCGAATTCAAAACCGGGATCATAGTTAGTAAGTACTCACCAAAGACGGTTTTTAAAATGGTGTGTTTACATGTTTTAAAACTTTTTCATCAGCCGTACGGAATGAAAGAGTTTTTGCATCAAAATTGTATATGCAAGGGCAGTGCTAAGTAATATTTCACGCCTGAAAGTTATGACCTCTCATGCACCACTGTGCTCTGGAAAACCAGGCTCTCACGGTTCTGTGCAACTTTCATTGAAGAGTGAATGGAAGTGAAGTATGTGGTCACAAATTTCATTTTACATTTCCCAGTTTATATTTCCTTCTAGTTAATTATTTAAGAAAAAAACATAAACGTTATTTTGTGAACGAAATATATATTTTATGTGCCGGTTTATTTTGAATTATATGTTTTTAAACATTTATTAAAAAATGAAAAAGTATACATAAAAATATAATAAATATAAAATTTTTATCATTAAATGTTAAAAACTGTACAAATAAAAAATAGGGATAGATATTTTTGTAAAATATTGAACGTAAAATTTTAAATAAAATTTACTTGCTTGTAATAAAGATCAAACGTGAACTATGAAAATTAACATAATGGTCTGTATGAATAAACAAAAATGCAAATCAACTTGGAGGGAGAGATTCAAAATATATTATTAGACACTCAAAACTAATGGCCCTAGATGACACTCACTCGCGTGGAAGATATGACACACGAAGTGATGTGATTAGACAAACTGTTCATTCAACAAGTAAAATCACCAGTTTTGTATAGTTATATCGTTAAAATTTTAATTCTTTTAAACATCTTCAACTTTTAAAATTAACTTAATATAGGAATAAATAGGAGGTACTAATGTTTTGAAAGCTAATTAAAATACGATTAACAAACTATTGAACAAAGGATATAGTGCGCATCAAAAGTTAGTTTACTTTTAATTGACAAAATTTATATTTAATTGCTTCAAAAGTTGGATTCAAATATCAGCTCCTTTGTTAAGGAAAAGCATATTGTTAAATTGATCTGACTTGTTTTCACCTCAGCAATCACTTTTCTCAGTGATAAGTTTTCATAACTTGAAAGTATATGATGTTAGTTAATGGAGTTCAATAATAATATTCAGTAATTTTCAAGAAAACAAACTAACTTATTAAGAAGCATATTATTCAGCTGTGAAGTATTTTTTGGAAATAGCAGGTATTTTAATCCATTCCTCGAACTATCACGTTTTTGTGACCAAGTTTTTTAACCAACGTAACGTTTATTTAACAAACTATTATTTGAGAAAAAAACTATAAAATATTTTTAGCAAAAGAAAAATTATTATATTTACATAAATTTGTATTTATTCTGACAAATTATAAAACATTCTTGAAATAAAAAGCAAATTTGACATCCAAAGGATTATTTGATAAACATAGTACTGTCACGCATTTTATCTTATCAAATGCTTTATTGACTGTAAAGACTTTTCATGACATACCTTCTTCAGAGTTAACAAAAAAGAAAGTCCTATATAACCAAGACCCAACAGTAATGTAACCTTTCAGATGGTTTATACACCTCTTTTAATATATGTACTTTGTACGACTCACCAAACATTCACCCGTCGCGACGCGTCGACGTATTTTTAAACGACGTCACAAAACACCTATTCTGTTGTTCTTGAAACTCAGAAATGTAAAAATTAAATATCAGGCAGTTTTTCATGCAGAGTTTCGAAATGACATGATAAAATGTCTATCTCTTTTCCTTTCCGAAAAATGATTTTTATTTTATTTACTATGAACAAACAGTTACCATAGCAATCAAAGAACAAACCTCATTGAGACCGATAGGTTTTATATTGGCTATTGTTACTTTAGAAAATCTTAAATACTTGTATGACTCAAATACTTCAAATGCTTATCAATGCTCAAAGTAATAGTACAAATAAAAATAATACTTTTTGCTATTTACAGAATATAGACCTTACAATTTTTGCTTAATGACTGTAGAGTCTGAAGAAAAAAAATCACCAAAGAAATTTAGGTTTATGATAATGCAATTTAAAGTTATTAATATCAAAACTAGAACAGTAACTATTTTTATTATAAAAATTCAGTATTTATTTATATATTTAGTTGTTTTTTTATATTTTTTAGCCTATTAAATCATGTTATAATAGAAATGTCAATATTTTTCCATGGTTGACGGCACTCCCAAGCCCGGGAGGCTCGCGAAGCCTCTTCTCGAATTCGCTGACATGATTTTCGACTTGCCTTTAGTGCGAATTTGTAGCCAAAGAGGATATTTTTATCCACTTTTGGTGGTAGGTAAAGTCGTCTATCATATTCCACCAAGCCCCGTATATATTTGAAATTTGCTTTATCTGACGAAAAATATACCACCTGAAAAATATTTCTGAAAAACCTCATATTAATCAATCGAGCGTTCCTCTTCTATATTTTCTTTCACATTCATTACAGAGTTTTGATTCGAATCTTTCCATTGCATTTGACTATTTCCTTTGATTAACGGCAAAAATCATTATGATATGAAGCTGGGTATAAGTACCTCCTTTCATATCCAGGCGCCTCATCTTCTTTACGATATGAATGCTTCAATTATCTATTGATGAATCCTTGTAATAACAAGATCATTATTTAAAAAGAAATAAGTCAGCCATACAATTTACTCGATAGATCTAACACAGCTAAATAATATTATTACTCATAGTAATTGTCATCACGTTTATCTAAATGCATTTTTTTTAATAATTATATAATAACAATTATGATACTGATCATATAAATACAAGACATGTGATTTATTTTTAAATATTCAACGTGTTTCTTGTATCATTGTTTTTGTTAAACTGATTAAATTTATTAAAACATATTTGGCATTACAACACTGCATATTGGCGGCGTAAAAAAACATTTGCAAACCATTTACACGTAAATATATTTATGTTTTTTATTTGCATTCAATTTATTTTTTACAAAACCTAATATTATTTTGATGAAGTCTTTCAGTAATTATTTGAATAGAAAGTTTACCAATTCAATTCATATTTGACATTTTATATAATACAAATATGACGGCACGTGTTTTATTTGATAGAAACCGCTTCGAAATGTTGAATTATCATTGTATTTATAAATTTAATAAGGAATTTGATTTTTAGGAGAAAAAATAAAATTTTGACAGCTTTGTAATACAGTGTAAATAATCATGGCCAAGAAACAAAAATTCTACTGATAAATATGAGGAATTCATTCAATTTTTCTTGTAAGTGTGAAAAGAAGTCGGAAGTTATTATTGTTGAAATTAAAATAAGCAGTGAGTTAACTTGAATGAGAGAATTGCAAACAATTTTTTTTTTTATATCCTGCCATCTGTCAGTAGTCCGTTTAAAATATCGATGTTAAACATCTGGTCGTTTATGAAAAATAACCATTTAAACATGAAAAATATATCCACATGGTTTTCTAGTCACATGTGTTCTCGTTTGAAAACAGCACATTAGCATATAATTACTTAATTTTCCTTGAATTTTTATAAATAAGTGTATCAAATGATTACACGTCAATATTTTTTGATGTGTTTTGAAAATGTTCATTTTTATAATATAAATATTTTGTTTACATATAAATAGTATTTTTATAATGACGACAAGTGATATCTAAAGCTGTTCATGGCATGATTTTCTCAATAGTAGATAATCACTGTAAATTTTTTTTTTTTTTAATTGAATGTATAAACTTATATTTAATTTGAATGGTTTATTTGTGATTTTATAATATTCGAAAATACAAACGACCTTAAATAAATGAAAAAAATAAAATGATTTTCGGGGTTGAGTTCTGAATGTCACTGAGCTGTACACACAAGTATGTGTGTTTGTACGATTCTATTCCATTTATAGATAAATTGGATACTTTCGATCCGCTCCAAACAAATAGGTCTTGTTTATATCCATGTCATATTGTTTTACATTACATGTATTAACTATCCAATCCTAATTTCATATCTATGTACAGAAAAACAGCAATATATTTTGCTTGCTCATACACAAAGATATCCAAAATATAATTTGCTTGATAACTGCGATGAGTAATGGCATTTTAAAATAGAATCTTTTTTCATATCATTAAAATTGTTATTCACCAACAATCTACACTAACACACATTGTTTCGCAAAATATAAAAATTCTTACTTAAAAAGTAAAAATTAACTATCAAATAAACACGGTTAGCAAATTTAACGATATGTTTAAAAAATTATATTATTTATAAAATTATACAGTATATGGCAATCAAAAATTCTTCAAAAACAATAAAATAGTTTTGTGATTTCTCCACTACATAATTTATCCAATTTAAACACGCGGAAAAACTACGTATACTTATTTTAGTAATTACTGTCAAATAAATGGAATATATCAATCAAATTAGTCGTAAAGTAAATTTTTCAAATACTACCAAAATATATCGATGCATGAGATGTAACAAAAAAATAAAACAAAAATAATTTACTATCACCCATATGAATCATATTGCACAAAAATCCTCTGTGATACCGTGGAATAACTGATAGTATATTTTTATAATTTCTTAACAATATAACAATGAATATTCGCCATACTCCAGTGAAATCTAAATTTTTAAAAAACGAAACGATCCGTTCTCACAAAAGTATTTTATTTATTTTAGTAATTTTTGTCAAAAATATTGAGTAAAACAACCAAATAAGTCGTTAAGTAAATTATTAAAATATCTCGATGCATGGAATGTAATACGAAAATAAAACACAAACAATTTACTATCACCCATACGAATCATGCTTAAATAAAATCAACTGTGACACCATAGAATAACCGATAGTATATTTTTAGAAATTTTATAGAATATAACAATGAGTCTTCGTAATACTCGAATAAAAGCCAAATATTAAAAAAAAAAAAAAAAAAAAAAACGAAACTATCCGTTCTCACAGAAGTATTTTGTTAATTTTTAGTAATGTTTGTTGCGTGAGATATAACAAAAAAATAAAACACAAATAATTTACATCATGCTTAAAAAAAATCCACTGTGACATCATCGAACAACTGGTGGTATATTTTTAGAAATTCAACAATGATACTCCAGTGA
This sequence comes from Atopsyche davidsoni, assembly GCA_022113835.1. Taxonomy (NCBI): domain Eukaryota; kingdom Metazoa; phylum Arthropoda; class Insecta; order Trichoptera; family Hydrobiosidae; genus Atopsyche; species Atopsyche davidsoni. The sequence continues at coordinate 7,224,823 of JAILWY010000021.1, forward strand.
AATCCAAATTTTAAAATAAAACGAAACGATCCGTTCTCTCAGAAGTATTAAAAAATAAAATGTATAAAAAAAATAATACACAAATAATTTACTATCACCCATATGAATCGTGCTAAAAAAATCCACTGTGACACCATGGAATAACTGATGGCATATTTTTAGAAATTCAACAATGATACTCCAGTGAAATCCAAATTTTTAAATAAAACGAAACAATCCGTTTTCACACAAGTATTTTATTTATTTTAGTAATTTTTATTGCGTGAGAAATAACAAAAAAATAAAACTCAAATAATTTACTATCACCCATACGAATCGTGCTTTGAAAAAATCCACTGTGACACCATGGAATAACTGATAGTATATTTTTAGAAATTCTACTGAATGTAACAATGAATCTTCGCGATACTCCAGTGAAATCCAAAATTTTAAAACAAAACGAAACGATCCGTTCTCACGCATGGGAGTCTTGCGGTAGGCTGAAAAAAGCGACGTATTATTGCAACAGCGAACAGCTGACGCGGCGGCGAGCTCGGGTCTCGGGTCTCGGGTCTCAGTGCATGGCCGCCCTTGCTCCTCGCAGGTCGTCGCGCCGCCCCGAGCAGCGCAGATCCTCCCCCTCCCGAGATGATACGTGGTGATGTGAATAATGTACCGAATTGAAAATCCAAACCCTCTTTGAGTGAAAATGTGACTTTTATCATGTTTTTTTTGCGATACGCCGGACGGTTGTTGTTTGTGTGTTGAGTGAATATTTTAGGCATGCTAAGTTTTAGATAGTGAATAAGTTTTGTGAAATATAATTTGTATAACGTAATCGTTTATTTCAATATTTATACGTAAGATTGTGTTAGTAGAATTGGTATTGTTAACTTTTTTTGTGTAAATTTATAATGACATTACTTCGTGCCAGTGAAGAACATTTACTCAAGGTGAGTCATACTGTTTTACTTGTTACACCATCAATAGTTTTTTTGGTGCAATTGTTTTGTCATTTTAATTTGTGTAAAATTCTTTCATACTAATTATGAATTATGAGTTTAATACACAAAAGGAAAATAAATTTAAATCTTCCGTGGTCGTTGCCACTGTTAGAATATCTCACGAACGGACTTTCAGATGATGGAAAATATTTAATTTATCATGATCCTGAAAAGTGAAAAAAATTATACAGGAACTAGATTCATGATTGCCATCGTAAGGTGGATACTTTTTTTTTCTTTGGTTATTTTGTCTATTAATAATTTTACTTGGTTTAAAAAAAATTATTATTATTCATGAAATGTATTAAACATATATTTATTTTAATCTTGAAACATCATGAAGTATGTATTTGGACAGTAGAATATACTCAACAAGTATATATTTCAAGTGTTTGGGTCATTCTAGGTAACAATAAATAGCTGTTTAAGAAGGACATACGCCATTTGAGCAGCTCTTATGTACCTAGCCTACTTATCTAGCGTATAAAGGTCATTTACTAAATTTCACACTATAAATCATTATCAGAAGGTCACGAAAAGATTTTATGCCTTTGAAAATCTTAATCTATAAATAATATAATTACAAAACCAGCGATTCAATAACCAAAAATATACCCATTTACCATATCAAGTGATCCATTCAGCAATACTTTTTTTATATCTACAAAATAATTCCTTTAATTTCCCAAAATGTAGAATTAATGTCCTTTGCTTGATTTATGGTAATGGTTTCGAAAACCCGACAGAGAAAACATTTTTTCAAAATTTACGTTAAAATCCTAATTTATCTGTAACAAGTCATTAAAAGGGCTGTTAAGGCTTTGCGTGTAATCCATATTTCATATCGTTTTTGGTCGAAATTATCAAAAACAGATATTCTTCAATAACCTAGGCATTTGAAGCGTTAGTTTATTTACTCAGGTCATCGATAAAACGATGCGTCAATTTGACACAACTTTAAATATGTATTGTTTTGGTACATAAAGTATCCGTATTTTCAATCGCTTTCTATTTTCAAAGAATAAATCAAATTTTCTCGCCCTCTTGACCCTACAAACGCATCATAACTCATATTAATATATGATCTTTAAAAACTGCTGAATAAATATTTTTAATATAAAAACGTTTCTGTAAATTTCAGTAGTAAGACATATTTTTTTGCCTTACCTATCGTAATATACTTAGATATTTTTTTTATTATCAATTATCTCAAGATACGAAAAAATCATATTGAAACGCGTTTTGTAGTATTTTTTTTCATCCTCCAATTTTTCTTTTATTTCTTATGTGGATTTACATAAAAGTCGTAAAAATAAAAACCGTATATATTAATAATGTTTTTGATCAAATATGTAGAGTAAAATCCCCACCTTCTTGTTCCATCCACGCACCTTTTACCGATCATTCAATACGAAATTCTGTAAGTTGGCTGGTCGGTAAGCCACTCAGCTCCGAACAAAATGGCCGTATGATTATTGTTCCCGCTTCGTCTGGCGTGGCAACAGCACTCAAACGATACATTTGTTTTGTATTGGAAATAAAAATAGTTTGGCAGTGTTGTCACGGGGAAAAAATTCCGCTGAATATTTTGTGACCAGGCCTCTCGGCCTAAATGTTACCCAGAAAAAAAAAATTCACCCGAGCCTGGTGGAGTGACCGATAGATGAATTGCTTTATTTTTCTTGAATTATTTTTTTGAAAATAATAATACTTTTGCCCTTGAGTTTTTTGTATTCATGGTAAAAAAATCCAGTTTGTAAAATATTGCAATGTAAATATAAAGATTGTTTATAAATTAGATTTACTAGACAATGTTTAAACAAGCTGACATCATGTTTGATTTTACTTACTATAATGAATTTGACAAAGAAGGTGTTAATATTTGACTTTGGGTTATTTTTATGCCATCACGTATCTTCATATATAGTAAAACTTATCTTCTATTTAGACACTATATCTCAAAAACTTAGCTTTATAATAAATAAAATTTGTCCCCATCGGCATGCCTTTGAATAGTGGTTTGTGATTTATAGTCCAATAACAATGAACCATTTGATAGGAGTCAAGTATTTTAAATACTTATATTACTCTTATCTCATTATATTAATATCCATTTCAACAATGTTCAAATCATTGAGTGAAATATAACCCAATAATGATAAGCTAATCTAATTTAATTATTATATCAATTTCGGTAAAAACGGTATCCTATTTTTTATTTTATTATTAGTGAAAAGATTTTTTGCCTAAGAAATCCCCTAGAATTTGAAATTCTAACTGCCTCCTAAAAATAATTTTGAATCGTTAATACAACTTTTATTTTTTTACGTATTTTTTTTCAACATATTATTCTCAAAACCTGTCATAAAATTTTAATTTTTTTGTTGTTACTTGAATCCAACCTAGGAGACCGATATCTCAAATGTTCCCAAGATTCACTGAAATGTATTTTTGTTTATTTAATTTACTAAAAAAATATATTGTCGTGGGATTTCCCCGCCGGCTATTGAAAGGGAATAATTAAAAATGGGATTTGCATCTAATCGGTCGACAAACCATTGATTTCCATTGAAGCTTCGATGCAATAACCCCTGACTATGGTGATATCGGTGCCATATGTTTCATTCACCTTACTAATACATATGGAAGACTATCCATAGAATTAATTAATTATTTCCTGCAGTCTCACTATAAACTATACTTCATATTTATTGTTATATTATGTCAAATAATATAAAAGTTCATTCAGCTGGAGGATTAATTATTTATTGTACACGTTTAATTTGAAAAACGTAATAAATAGTCTTTATCAAATATAAAATCCGATTATTTGGAATTACAACAGAAGTAATATTTTTAAAACAGACAATATTATTTTATTTCAACAGTATAGAATGAAAACTTATACTTGTTCATGTTTGTGTCATTAATTTTCAAAGCCAGCCAAATCCATTTGAGTTGAACAATTTTACTATTCTTATCTAGCTCAAGAGCTACATTAATTGTACATATATTATTAAATTAAAATTATTTATAACTAATATCGACAGCTATAAAAAACCTTTTAATCTCTTCCGTAGTTTTAAAAATGTAGGGCAACGATAGACAATAAAATATTATTTTATCTAAAAAATTTATATAATCCAGAACAAAGGCTACGAATGTCATTATTTTAAATAAAAAAATAAGCTTTGTATAATATTTATATATCTTCTTTATATTTCTAATTAACTGAATAGAACTTTTATTTTGCATATTTTTTGTATACTTAGGTTTTTAAAGCCTAAGTATAAACTAAAGTAGATTTTTTTATACACTTTGTATAAATCATTTTTTTTTTCATGATTTCATTTCATTTTTTTGGTTATTCCTTGTGGGTCTTTTTAAATATTAAAATATCTAGATACAATGGATTTTCAAAGCTTTTTTTATTTGGAATTTTTTGAGCAAAAAAGGTTTTTCTGAAAGAACATCAATGAGGTCCTCACTATCACCCCTAGCATTCAACAGTTCAGTTAGCGGGGTGCGATCACATCCCGTATGCATCGATATTTTATCGCTCTTTAACCTCAAGTGCTTACGTTTTATACCTTAAAAAAATTCACAACCGACACAGAATTCATAAAATATAATAATTTTACATCTTTGAGAGATAAAACTATACATTTTCTGGCACTTTAAATCGTTTTATTTCGAATAATAATACATGGTTTTTTTTTTAAATATGTTTCTAGTTCTTTGAAAAAACAATAGTTTTTCGTTTAAACTCTCAATGGTATGAAGTACCTTTTGCTGGATTGAGCCTTTGGGTAACTCTATAAACATATTTATTCTCTAGGCACTTTGCCTAGACTCGAGATATTAGTTTTTCTTTGCCCAAACACTAGAGATTAGTTTATGAGTTGCGAGTATTTTTTTTACTTTTTTCTTTGTATTTTTTACTATAAAATACTCCTACGTTCTTGTTAATTTAGAATTCGTGTTTATTTTTCCACATTAACCTGTAAGATAATGGATAAATTCAGAAACCAGATTACCTATTCTCTTTGTACTGAATTCGGTTAAAAAAATATCGAGTGCCTCTTTTCTGATTTCACCAACTTCAAATATTTTTAACGTTAATCTAAAAATCGTCGTTTTTTCTAGTGCCAATCAAGTTTTGAAGTACCTAATTTTAATGCCAGTTCATGAGATGAAATCATTTTAAGGATGAGTTAAAGATGATATTAAAAGTTAACCACACATAGATATTTTGTATCTCACTTTCTTTCACCTATTTACACGAAGATTTCTTGTATGCTGTGATATGAGCTAATGTGCATGAATAGTTTTAAAGTATTTTTAATGCATAAATAAAAATAGTCAGTTTTATTATTATACAGATTTATTGACCGTCGTTTGGGTCGCTTCTATGTGAAGATCTTAACATTAAAAAAATGTTACATTTTATTGTAATAAGATTCGCGTTGTTTTCTTCGTTGTGCCGATTTTTTTATATATTTATAATCTCATATTTGGCCAACACCCAACTGTCTAGGCGTCTATAAAGATGCCTAGACAGTAGTGTCATTCGTTATGTTTATTTATTTATTGGGATAAGTTTTAGAAAACCCCAGAGTAAAACAATAAAAAAAATCCTTTTATCGAGACTGTGCATATTAACTAATTTGGTAACCTGCTAATATCAACGGGCATTTTATTGTTTAGTTTTATAAAAATCTGGGGATGTCTTTATAAGATACAGTGGTTGCAACTAAATTAATGATTTTATATTAAGTTTAATTTTAACTAAAGTGGAGCGTTAGAACTCTCTAGTATTGCACTTCAAGCATTCAAAGCAGCAAAAAAGAACTAAAATACACCAGAAATACAATAAAGGAATCTAGATACACCAGAAGAGAGTACTTTAAAAGCTTAAGTCTATCGGGAAGAATAATTTCCTCCTTAAAAAGTACTTCAACAGATTGCACAGTTGCGCTATTTGTTCGCCGGCATTGTTACAATATGATAATACTTTTTCCTTAAATATGCTCAATAAATTGTATGACAACTGTACAATTTAACACTATAGAATTAAAAAAAACCAAGAGTCGTTGAAATGTTGTGGTTTTTTAGTCAAATATTTTTTCATCCATTTTTTTTCACTTATAAACATGAGAGACAAAATCAAAAATATTATATAAGCATTTTTTTTTATCAAAAAAATTAAATTTATAATCCGGTCATCGTTTTTTATATTATTGCCTTTAATGCTTGCTTATTATTTTTTCCCGTTTTATGACATTCACCGTTGTTTTTAAAAACAAAAAATATTATTACATTTCCAAAAAAATAAACATGAATATAAAAATATAAATTAAACTATCATTTTCAATTGTCATGTTTTACTGTGGTTAATAGACAGAGTAGTTACCGAATATTTAGTTAGAGCAATATAAGATGTAAAAACTTATTAACAGTTTGCCAGACTTAAAAAAATTTTTGCATACCCTTTTCTATGTGCAAGATTTTTTTATTTATTTATGGATAAGAAAAACCTTAAAGTATTATTATCAAATTTTTATCAAGAAATACTTGTTTTTATGTTTAAAGTGAAATGTCACATAAAGTAGAGCTTACGTACCTAGATTAATCTTTCTTGTGCATTGTTTTTTGTATTTTTATTTGTCTTGGTATTTTTTCCCTACAAGACTCAAGGGGATTGCTAGAGAATTTACATATATAAGTGGCCACTGAATTTCTCAGTAGTCAGTGGTAATTCTACTCATTAATTATTTAGTTTCCTCACAACTGATTTTTTTTTAATGTGACAAAGCATTTATAAAATTCCCAAGATATTTCTCCGGGGACTATCAAAGTGTTGAAATAATCTCAGCAATAAAATACACCAACAGCGCACGTTCACGTTTTTAACATATATATATATATATATATATATATATATATATATATATATATATATATATATATATATATATATACATATGTGTGTGTGTAAACATTTTTGTGGGTTTGTTTATGCATATGAATCAACTATACTAGTAACTCTTATGAAGGACTTACCGGATAATGAATTTAAAATAGAAACCTTGGATAGCTCCATTACATAATTGCCAAGAAGAATTTTAGTTTTATTTAGGCTGTGCTCTGTATAAAGATAAATAAATAGTTACTTCAGGAATAGTTGGGGAATTCTCGTAGACTTATTCTTATCCTGAAAATGCTTGGGGGCTTATTTAGCGATCATTTGCACCCGAATTCTTCCATTCAAGCGTTCGTTGCTCGGTCAACGGTTTTCCGTTGGACGGAGTGCTTCATAGTAATGCTTTGGAAACATTCTTCTTAAGTGAAATAATCATTTCGTAGATGTACCACTGCTATATGTTAAATATCTATTATAATATTGATGACAACTAAAGCTTCGGGAAAAATATTTTTTTTACAAGCTGCGTAGTAAATATGAAAATAATAAATTATAATGGAACTTTTGAATGACTTATTATCTAAAGTTTACATATATTGCTTGCTTAATCGTTTTTAAAAGATATCTTCAATGATTACTGTCAAATTAATAATAGAAAAACCCTATGTTTTTAAAAGACCTTTGAAATGCTGTACGTTTTTATTTATTTCATTAATAAAAAGGGATTGTTCTTCTTTTTTTGTTGGGTCGCCGTTTTTTCCAGACTTTTAGAAAATTCTTCCCGATCGTGACCCAAAAAAGTTTCCTTTATTTCAGTGCATTTAAATGTGAAACTAAATCAAATCAGCGTATTTAAATAAAAAAGCTCCCACTATAGTCATTTAAAAACCTCAACACTTTCTCTAGTGAGGCTGTTGATAAATCCCCAAATCTGTTTTCTCCGCACTGGTTCTTGATGGATTAGATGTATTGCGGTGTGTAAAGTCGTCATTATATAAAAAAGACCCTGATATTTTTCGTATTAACCGCTATTAGAGCAATTCAATATATTTTATAGCTCAATATAAGGGTTGTTAGAACCCTTTCGTTTCGCCTACCTCATTCAACCCCTGAAATTGTTTCAGCAGCCCTTGCACTACCCTATTATCCATAAACATATCGATTCCAATGTCCATTTCTAGACCGAAACATGACCTTTTTACAAAATAGGCGATGTGTTTAGTCAACAGCAATATGATCATTTTTTAAGCATTTTATTTTTCACTTAATTTTAGGTTACGATATACATTACCTATACAATATTTTGTTGAGTAAAAAATATTTTGTTCTTTAAATAGGAATACAAAAACCATAAGTTCGTGTATCGTGATTGAAAATAACTTATTTATGAGACATTTCAATTTAAGCGGGAAGCTCGGGTTGCACCGCCATTCTTACCAATCTTTTGTACTTTTTATTTAAAAAAATCCGATTTAGATTTTCGATAGAAATTCACGTTTTAAAAATAGTTCTTGCTTTTACAAACGAATTCCAATAATGTCGGCATTTATAAAGTGCCACTCGTAAAGAACATTTTTCAGTTTGTGAATATCATTACCAACCTATTCATGTTTTTTAGGTGTGGTTTGCTAGATTCATAAATATGTTAACTCTTTCTCTGCAATTGTGTAGCATTGGTTTTCAGTACTGTGCAAGCTCCGTACATGATGCTAATTCCCGATTCGTTAAATAGAGTGTATTAAGACCAACCTTAGTTCTTCGTGCGGCTTCAAAGAAGATTCTTTAGTGGCATAATTAAATAGTACTTGGTATTCAAGCAATCCAAAATATAACCTTCTGAAAATGACCCTAAGACCTAGACATTGAAACGTCAATTTTTTTTAAATAGGTATACTCGTAAATATTCTGAAAAAAATATTTTTTTGGCTCAGTAGAAAATCGCATTTTAACATTGATTATTATGATATTGTATTATTTTATAAAAAAATTAAAAAATACTGTGTTAGGGATCTGCTTCTGGAACACGGTGGAAAACTTTTCAGTGTAAAGTTTTGACTAAAGAAGAGGCGGCGTCCAGACCAACTTCAGGCCTGCAAAGTTGCGCTGGACTCGGGCGGACTCGGGCAGACTCGGGCTGGACGAAGTTTTGCTTTGGACTCGGGACCGCCCGCTTCAAGGTGATGACGAGGACTTGCCAACTACAAGTGTACCTTATAACACTGATATTGCTCCAAGTCCCGTGAATATCGATGCGCCGAATGGCGTCCCTGATCCCCTCGAACAATATTGTCTTGATTTAGTTGTGAAGTCGACTATGAGATCGCATAACTTTGATTATCATCGTGGGAAATTTTCAAACAATTAATTGAAAATTAATATACCTCACACACATTTTGTGCACAGAAGTTTCTAGGCGTATTTAAAAAACAAAGTTTTTCTATGTTAACACTTCAACAAAATGTACTTAAGTTGCAGAACCACTTTAAGGATTTATTTAATATCTTATTAAATCTTTCAATTTTTTTCGATAATATAAATAAATTTTTGAACTTATCTCTTTTAAACAGATAATTTTCACAATATTCACTAATTCGACAAATTAAGCATCAGCTAATTTTTTTATTTTTTTTAATCTTACTAAATTATATATTTTCGCCACGTATATTGTACTATATATATATATATATATATATATATATATATATATATATATATATATATATAGTACAATATACAAATATATAGTACAATATATATAGTACAATATATATATATATATACATATATAATGTTTAGGAAGTAAATAAAAAAAGTTTTCACTTCGATTTTGTTGTTCAAAGAAAATTACGTATTTTCTCAATTAATCGATAATGCAATATAGTTATCATAAAATAGTGAATAATTTGATTAAAGTGTACTACAAAGATAACGTTTCTAAAAAAAAACTTAATAAAGCACTTTTTTGGAACGAAATAAATTTCGATATTTCAATCTATATATTTTAGAAACTGATAATCAAAAATAAGTTGGTAGGTATTTTTTTCAAAGAACTTCACGTATGTCTTTTTTAAATCTTAAAGATAATTTGATTACGATTTTTATAATTTATAAATTACAGTAAATACGTATTTATATCTACGGTAAACAATGTGGTTATATTTTGTGTAATAAAATTATCGCCATCTTTTTTTATTAAAAGAACTGGGCTAATGAAGATGTTTATTGTCTCTGAGGCCAAATATTTATTTTCGCCCGCAGAGTTCATCTGCCGCACTTAATTACCGCTTGAGTGGATTATGTCATGAGGATCATGCAATGTCATTTATTATATTAAGAATCAGCCCCAGACTCTGCGATGACAGCATCTTTTCGTTTACTTCTGTATCTTTTTAATACTCAAGGCTATCTCCTCGGTTACAAAAAAGCTTAATTACAAAAACAAATAATAGCCAATCATGTATCTAGTATTTTGAATCGATTAATCAATTGTAACAATTTGGGTAATCGGTTTGAAATAATTGCTCCGTGAAAAGTCACAGAACATATTTTTGCATTGAATAATACTGAATTTCAAATTAACTTCTTTGTGTAATATATTTAACTTTCTAAAGTAAAAATTATGTTTTTAAAATTGATTACAATTGCGGCAGTAAATATAGTACTCTTTTGTACCAGATATTTTATTGAATAGAATGTAACTTTTATTTGCTTTAAGGATTCCTGGTTTTAATAAAATAACTTGTAATCAATGAAGCCCATCCTTGTTTTCTTGCGTTTCCGGTAACAATGGATGGGAATATCGCGGTCTAATAAATACACCGAGTGAACATCCGTTGATAGGGCTGACGGAAGAGCTGGGGTCGAATCCCATACTTTACTTGGACATCAGGCGTGTTTCTTGAATGAAAATATATTACTTGAATAGAATACCTAATCGCTTTTTATGTGTACTACAATGGAGCTAAATAAATAATCTAAAATAAAGTGACATCTTCTATGTCCGCAAGTTGTATTTTGAACCAAAAAAAGTTTTATTTCCCTCAGTAAAAAATCTTTTATACTTTTTATAAAGAAACTGCATGGTCGGAGTAATTTTATTATTTACCATTTAACACGTGTGATCAAAATATAATGTAAGTGATAGTGCTATAAAGCTCAAGCACCACTAATAAATTTACCAAACTTGGAATAATCTCATTAAACTAGCTGAAAACTAACATTCGTTATAAAATACTCCAGCTTTTTTACAAGTGACACGATTTTGAAAAGAACCGCACCCAAAAAAATAGCATTTATCGAAATTCTCTAAAATGGTTATTCTACAAAAACTTTTATTTTCTTTGCTACCTATAAAACCTTAATTTATAAGAGTACCTTTGTAGAAAAAATGGCCTTTCAGAGCTTTTTTGGCGTAATGTTATTAAATCTAGGATTTTAATTTTATAAGTTACTTATACTGAGATATAAAACCCGATGTTAAAAAAACATTCAATGACTTACAATGATAAAACAAAAATTAATACTTTTAACCAAAGTGATGTTTTCAAACCACTAAAATTTGTATTATATGCCTATTAGTGCATATATTTTTAAATAATATTTTTATTTAGCATTTAAGTATTTTTAATAATTTTTTTGTTCTGACGCCGTTTTTTTTTAAGGAAATTAATGGACAAGCTTAAACTTTAATTTATTCAGAAGAAACATGGTTTTTGAATTTTTTTCTTAACTGTATTATCAATTAATTTAAAACTTGTTATTGGTTGTTTTGTTATTTTGAATAACCATTCAAAGTTTTTGTAGTTGTACAAATGAGGTTTTAATTTGACGAAAATAAAAAAAACAAAGCCTGGCGATGCTGTAAAATAACATTAAACATTCATTGACGATAAATAACAAAAACGTGCTTTTGAAAATACTTAGTTACAATAAATACATTACTTGTTAATATTCAGAAGAAATCATCTATCAAATTAATTGTCCAGCTTTTAAGACTTGGAAAGATTCAAACTAAATATTAAGTTTTCAAGAAGAACGTAGAGAATTCGTGACAGCAATAACTAATTCTCGTTTCATGAGATAAATAATATAACTTAGCTTATTTTAAATTAAATTAATATTCATAGAATTATCTTTTGAATATTACATTTTTGAAAAGGGCATTTTAAAACTGGGGAGGTATCAATATCTGAAGTTCAATAGTCGAACTAAATTTTCCGAGCCTTCTTGTACAACATCTTAAATTATATGCCTCAAAATTTAGCAAAAGTTTTCATGTCTCCGAGAAATTTCAAGACAAATGTATACAAAGTGATTTCTTTAATACTTACGACGTATCGTTTCATCAAACTCCCAAGTCTTGTTTGAAAAGTATCTTTCAACTATTTGTGTTTGAAGATTTTTTCAAAGAGCTTAATTTTGAAAGCGTATTTTTTACCCGATTTATAAAAGTAAAATAAAATTTTTCTTGTTTAGTATTGAGTATTTAAAAAGCATTTTTATTCTCTTTCGTATATTTTCGGTGATATGTTATAATTTATCATCACCAGATTAAATCTCTAATTTATCTTCATAATGTAGAGAAACCTAGAAGAGTACAATTATTTGATTTTATCAAAAAGGTAATATAAACAGTTTAAAGCCATACGATGTAGTTTTTTCGTAATAAACCAATCCGAGGAAAACTTTAAATAATTTTTTTCCTCTTAACACTATTATTTGACTTAAAAAAATATTGGATGACGTATTCGTAATTATTCATTATCTGTACTATAGGATTTTTTTTAAAAATAATACAAAAAAATCATGGTTGGGTTTTGGTGGTTTTTATTTTATGTATACTGTTTTTAAGCGGTTTTATAATGATATTTAGGTTAAATACGCAGGATTATAATTAACTAATTTTATGCAAGCCTCTTAGATGTCATTTTTATTTTTATTGGTTAAATGTATATATAATTTAATTAAAAATATACATGTGTATGCAATATGTTTTTGTAGAATCCTTTCAAAGTACGAAACTGAAGCGATCTAAACTTCGATGCGATCACGATGTCACGAAGGGTTAATTTGGGTACCACTTTTGTCTCAATAGTAAATTCCTAGATATTATCTAGTCGTCCCACGTATAAATCATTTACCTCAAAAAGTAAATAAAATATAATATAAATTATTATAAAAACATATACAGGAACTTCAAGTTTTCTAAAAATATCGGTTCGTTCCGATTATTCAACTTTTGTCTTCGTTTAATCATCCGTTCAAATATAATATCTGGTAGGATCATAAATTTGGCCTGCTTTTATGGCTACGTGTATTCACAATACTAAATATGATTAATAATACTTAAGAAATGTGGCGAGCGCCTCGGCGGGGAGTTAATTACTGCTTAGAGACTCGTGGGTAATTCATATCCTGGTGTAATCTTGACCTGATCCTCACTGCGAATCATAATAAAGCCTTGTTAATATTTAAGTTAAGGGTAGTTCTCTGGCTAGATATTGGATCATAAAAGATTTTTTTAATAATTTTTTTTTATAAGAGCTGCAATTTAACATTTATTTAGTTCGTTAAAAAAATTCAAGTTTCTACTACTTGAATGAATTTAAAAAAAAAAATTTTATCATTTTATATTGTATTTTATACACATGTTCTTAATAAATTTTCCTATAACTCTCAAATCAAAATAAAAAAACGAAATTCAAGTAATGCAAGATTAAAATTAAATAACACATTACTGGACTACTACGACATTTGTGATTTAGCGTCATCTAAAGCTATCAGTAGATTACGACTGTTATAAGAAATTATTTTATTTTTAGTAGTTAGATTAAGGGCGTTTAAATTTCTATTGTATATTTTCTCATAAATATTGTCGTGGTTACCTAATCGGGCAGTCGTTACAGTCAGGAAGCTGGAGTTACACTCGGAGTCAGCGTATAATAAACTACAAGTCAGAGACGGAGTTCCAGATATAAGCAACCAACCCTGCAACCCTGAATTATACTTCACTTTGGTAGAACGATAAACATTTTGGAGAAGGTTCTAGGGGTAAACCTCAAAACCTTTATAGTAAGATCCTTAGAATCAAAAATTTAACCTTGATTTTCGTGAGCTGAATTCCATAGTATGTAGGTTGAAAGGCTGCATTTCATACAATAGTATATTTTACCCCTATAGAATATTTTTACTCAAACATAATAAACCTAACCTAACATAAACCTTGCATAATTTTGACTTGCACACCGAAAAATGATATTTTTTTCCTCGGAATGTGGATTGTGGACTTAACATATATTGTATATTATATAAAACGCTATTCTTTTGATACTTACGATTCAAAATAGATATATTCAATATTTTTGACAAAAAGTACTTAGTGGAATCCCATTTTAATATTTTTAATAAAATTACAAAAGTATTATATTTAAGATTCAAAATAGCGTAAATTAGATAAATTATATGTGAAATAGAATCATTGACATGCATTTAATCTAAATAAAATAAACAATCATTTTTATTATTGAACAATTTATTCAAATGTTATTGAAAATGAAAAACAATTATAGCATGTGTTATTTTCAATAATTTAATAAAATGGTCTTTTTCTGTAAACAAGATTCACTCTCGCATCACTTTGTATATATAATAAATATTTTTGTCTATGAAGAAATATCTCAATAGTAAATATATAATCGCAACTTGGCATTATCCACCCACTTTTTTTTTATACCGTGAATATTTTACTTGCGTTTTCAATATCCACATCTCAAACAAATAACAGAAATTAACTGAATTTTTAGTTTTTAATCTTATTTTTGCTTATTTCAGGCATTTTCGAAATGCCTGAAACTTTATCAATGTACTTGAACATCTCTAAAGAAAGTCAGTTTTAATACTGTATATTGCACTGTTTTAATTTTATTGTTCTCTGAAAGAGATTAAAGCAATTTAAGACAAGCTGTTTTTTTATATGAACGAACAACCCGGCTCAAGACGAATGAACATCAGAGTTAATATTTTAATTATTTTTACACTTACTTTAATTGTGTCGAGGACTGTGTCCATAGTAACAATTTTCTATTACTGGCTTGGCTGAGGACGCGCCGTTTTATTCCTGAAGTTGCAATGAGTAATACTTGTTGGAATTATCTTTTTCGTGGAAACTTTCGGACTTTCTCTTGCGAGGAAATATCATTTATATCCATTCATATTTCGCCAACTACTTTTTTCATTCTCATTAAACTCTTAAGCCCGGAGGACTTTGTCGTTTTTGTTTTGAGTAGCTTGTTAATGCGAGAAGAAATGTTTTATTATTTTTTTTGCTCTACATATTTTATATTTTACAAATAAAATTCATCGTTATAATTTGACTTTATTAAAAAATATTTTTTAAGAACTGATTTTGTAGAAAAATAAAATTGTTACAAAACCTCCAAAAATAACACTTACCGATTCAACCTTTTATAACAATAAAAATAACTAACACTTAATATGAGCATTATTCGATATTAAATTAATCCAATAAAACTAAAATAAGAAATACATGTATTGCAAGTAAAAGACATACTCTTTGATTATTAATGTATGAAAACCATATATGATTTCGATTAGCCTCATTATTATATGATATCATGAATTATATTGTTTAAATGGATTCACCGTAAAGTATATATAATTTCCAGGATTTCCTGGCTTATTTTAAATAAATTATTAACGCTGTTATAATTCTTTGAAACGTACTGCAAATTGTGAATTACTATTGGAATAATAACAAATTAATTAAATAAGGACATGCATGCTTGTACATCGTAATATAATATAATCATATTAAATATGATGTTCAAGATTGAAAATTTAACAAAATCAGAAACTTTGATACCATTTTGACTGTAAACAAATTATGCATATTGAATAATTTGATACCAAAATTAATCAGTTGAATTTTACATTATATTTAAGCTACAAAAAATATTATTTATTAATTTCTCCATCACAATATTAACTGATGTGAAGCCAAATATTTTAACTATAAAACCTACTATTTTAATTACAGTTTCGTATAAAAAACACTTATATATTTTTTAACTCTTTGAAAATTTCCTTTTTCCGAACTTTCAGATGGTCCAGGTCAAAGATCTTGTGGACATAGAACAGGCATTACAATACATGATTCAATTTGCAAAGGTGTTTAAATAACACTGGCAAGGTCGGCCCCAACAGGTGGATTCTAAACATTTTCATAAATTAAACATATACTCGTATTTAGATTATTTTTATACAAATAAGAATACACAACTCTCCATGTTGGCCGGACTAAAACGGACGCTTATATAAATAAAACGGTGAATTAGTGCGAGGTCGCGAGAAATTCATCAATGAAACTTAAACTTTAAAAAAAACTACAGTTCATACAATTATGAGTTATCAATAATTTAATAATATCTATCATCCTTATATCAATGTGTGATGTTAACAGTGAACTTTATAATCGATAGCTAGGTCTTTACTAATATTTTTTAATGAACATTTTTGCATTTCAAGCACTGACTCAAATGCACTGTGTTTTCTTAAATGTATTCAATCTTTAAGCTATTTGGCCATTCATATTTGTTACTTAAATAAAATGTTACAAATCAAACCTGAACGGCACTTTGTAAAATCAATTCAAATTAATATATGTATTTTTTTTAAATATTTGATAAGAAAAATATTTAATAATGCTATTAAAATATTAAAAAAGCACGCTTTTGATAAATAAGCAGATTCTCCAAATGGGCGCGTGTAATATTTTTCTGTATATATTAACTGATAAAAAAATGTGTGTTTTGGCTGTGCTAATAAAACAATGAAAATTTTTAATTTGAATAGAAGTCGGTGTTTTATAAAATTAAGCATTATAAAAAATCACCCATTTATAAAAAGATCTAATATTTTGATTAATTTATAATGATAAGTTAAAATAGTAAACGTGATTCCTAAAGTCACTGTATTAAAAATAACAAAAAAATCAAAATTTTATCATCACAAAGAAATAATAAATCAAATTGTGAATTTTTTATTGACAATTTCAACGTAAAGCTCGTTTTGTTAGACTTTTTATTTTTATTTTCCCCAAACAAACGCGCCTATTTATTTGAATGCAATTTATGTTTCGTAAAATAAACAAATTTGAGTGATTCAATTTGCATGCATTACTGTTATTCCGTTTGATATTTTCTCTGCTCCCCTGAAAAAAATTGAATCTCTCTTTTCTCTTTACGTCTTCTGTCCCTGATTGATTCATGATATTTGCCTTGCTTATACACCTGATGATATGCGATGCCTAATCAATTATCTCGATAAGAGAGGTAATTTTTCAAATACGCAATACATGCACTTGTAATAAGCTCATAGCTCAAATTTTTCTATTGATTTTATGGATTGATTTTTTTAAAAATTTACCCGTTCATAAGATTTCCATTTAAATATGAATACTTTTGAGATATTTCTTTTCAAGACAATGAAATAAATATTTATGGAGATAATATGAATGCTGCTGAAAAACTGAAATGAATCATACGATATATAAATTAATATTTAAATGTTTTATTAATTAAATTAATTGAATGTTTTTAAAACATACGTATTTTTAACAAGTTGAGCTTGTAGGTTTGTAAGAAAAGCGGATATGTGATGTTGGTGTGAGTAAACTATATCCATTTAGTAGAATAATTTCAGTCACGTGTATTTCCAATCTGCAGCTTCCGAGCTTTGTTGTTTGCATAGCGTACAAAACTTTCTGAATAAACAACAATACGCGTTCGAACAGAACTTCTATATTTTCCTGAACTTTCGCAGTCTCACCCTACAATATTACCACAGTTTCATATTAATAAACCATACGATTCGACCCTTTGTGTAAATATAACGCGATAAATACGTATTTTTGTTGTGATTTCCCAATACACATAAAAATAGAAAAAAAATATCTAATTTTCTTATTTATAAAAAGCTGCGAGACTTTTTTTTTTATTTCGATCCTGAAGTATCGGATGCACAAACTATAAATACTGATTTTAAAAATAGATATGAAATCACGTATTTTAAAGTATGCATATTGAAAAAAATTCTTATGTATATAATAAATATACTACTGAATATTTAATATGTACATTTCTGATTTGATTCAGGCTAAGTCACAAGCAGAGTAAATGTATGGAAAATAAAAAAAAATCAATAAAATGGAAAGTTTATATTAAAGTAAAATTGTTTGAAATTTATTTATAAGAAACTAAATTTTCTCCTAATATTTTTTTCCACAGATATTCAAAAATAATACAACAATGTACTGTGTTTTTTGTGGCATGTATACTTGTATTTAGTTTCCCTTTTTCCTGTGACTAGAAGTACACCAAAGACAGTGACAGCTTCCTGTGACTGAAATATTTAAACGTCCTTTGTTTTATTTTATATGAATAGATATTCAAATAAACGCAGCTTAAAGATGTCTTTTTCAAGCGATGGATTTTTTTTAAAAAAAAGTTCATTTTTTCAGTTAATTTATATTTCAGTTTTACTAGTTTGCTAAGCGCAGTGAAGGTTTAAATCCCTTTAGATTTTATTTGTATATTTTAAAGACACATTTTTACTACCAGTTAATAATACTTACTTATTTGATAATTATATTAAACTTATTTATTTGAATTTTATTTTATTTCATCTAAACAAGAAATCAGTTTCAACATTTATCAGTAGCAAAAAATCAAAGGTAGTTAATTTTAGTTCTAATCAAACTTCTATGATATTATTCTATGTATGATATGAAAGATACAAAGATTTTTCCTCCTTTAAACTTGATAAACCATGCAAAACTGATAATACTTATAACACTAACTGATTAATACCAAAAACATCATAGTGTGCGTGAATTTGTTCTACTAACTGTAGCGTGAAGCGATGGGCACATAAAAAAATATGTTTTTTTTTTTTATAATGCGACATTATTACAAACCCTTATCAAAGCATTTTTACCCGTTATCGTGCCGTGGTATAAATTCGTAGGGTGTATTTCAGGATCTTTTATGTGTATTGACATGGCGCGTATTTACCGCGGATCGTGCCTGGTTTTGACGTTAGTAAGGTAACTCCAGTACGGGAATATTTTCCGAGGCATAACTCATCGCCCTCCGCGGCAATAGGCTGCAAGACGTGCCTCTCAGCCAGGTATGGCCCGAGAATAACCGATAACCGTACTGACACCGCACAAGGCTTCGGGGGCTTTATCCAGGTGTTTATACTTAGATGATGAAGGTAATTATGCTTACCCGAACAATTGAATGCCTATAATTGCTACAAATCCAAATTCAACCAAATAGCTGGGAAAATTTAGTATAACAATTAAGCAATAAGAGCTTTGAAAACCTTATAAAATATAGCATTTAATTATTAAGTTGCATTGTTGTAGCTGCTACAATAAAGAATCACAATCAACTTTTGATTTTTTTCGGCATTTTGACATAATTTAAAATCAACACTATATACGTAAGAAAGTTTTGTTACGATGTATATTTGATATTAATATTTAACAATACATGAACACAAACATAATTTAGTACTTATTGTGACATGTGTCTATCTGCAATTATATTTTTAAAATATTGAATAAACTCTACATATATAAAATAAAAACTTTTATATTTTATATGTTACAATTTTAAAACAACGCAAGTTGCTATGTATGTAAAAATAATTTGTTATATACGGTTATATTTTTTAAAAATGGTTGCTTACGAATTGGCAATTTCTCGGTGATTTTATCGTAGTATAATTTATTATTTATATAATATTTTCCTCAATTTTGGTAAAAGCTACAAATACACTAAATAAACTTTATTCTTCCATGGTTTATATTAACAAGGAAATGAAAAAAATATACACTTAAAAAAATCTTGTAATCTTTGACAAACCTTGTTATTTTTATCATCGTACGCTAAGCACGACGTTTCATTAAACAAATTTTATAACAACACTCCACGCAAACTGCTAAATTTAGTTAACCTGGTTTTTTTACGTTGAGATTACAGTATTATGCAATTTCTGGTCATTCTTATTTTGCGTATTAAAATAATTATTAAAAAAAATAGTATAATAACATTCCCGACGACCATTAAAAACACCAGCGCACGTAGATAAACAGTATAAATATTAATGTGCTTTGTTTCGCTAACGACTCACAAATGGCATTAGAATCTTTGCAAAATCGAAAGAAAAGCGGAGACAAAAATTATTCAGATACATCTCTATATAAAATATCAATTAAAAACTTACTTTGAAGGGATGCCAGGTTCTGCGGAGTATATTTTTTCACTTTCGGGATAGACCAAGTATATAAATACTGAAAAATTTGGCAACTAATCTGTGATTGCTGTTAAGCCTTCGATGCTGTAAGCATTTATTAGTTTTGGATGTAAATCATAAATTGTCATAAAAATATGTTAATATTTAAAAATAAAATATATATATATATATATATCTTTATTACACAAACTTATTATAAAATCGTAGTTAAATTATTTGGATTTCGTTGTGAGCTATCTCGAACATTGAATAGCTTATTGGTTCTGTTGTTAGAGTTTGTAAATTGAATCCTCCTCCTTGCTAAGTAAATCTAAACCAATGTTATTGTGCCTATCTCTGCTAAGTCGGATTTGCTTTGTATTGGCATTTGATCCGGTATTAGCATATTCGGTAATAACACGGACAGCGTTCATGGCGACAAGTGCCAATAGAACGGAAGATCCTGCAGCGAATAGACACTTCTGTATCGAAAGCGAGTTCAAGGTTGAGATTTTTACAAACCGATACAATGATAAGGATCTATTCACAAATTTTTGAACTTCACTACGGATATCTATTCAAAAAATACATTATATTTGTATTATATGACATATTTCAAATTTAATCAAACGTTTAAATAAAACGGAACAAATAGATTTTTAAAAAATACATCTTTTGAGTAAGCAAATAACATTTTATTAAATAGATTTTTAGAAAAAAGAAAGATGAATAGACTTCAGCCATCCTTCGTAGCAAAACAAAATACTTTAATACTATCCATAGCACTAATATATTTCCAAGAATATATAAATAAAATAAAAAGAACTACATACCGCCTATTAATAATAACATCTCTTTTTGCATGAGAGTAGAAGCAGAATAGCCGAAAATTCCACAAACTTCACGGCAATTTTTTGGCGAACCTAAGTAAGGCACGTTTAGTGAAAGGATACGACTAATTTGACACATCGAACACATTTTCTTTTGACGCAAGTCCGTTATAAGGATCACTCACAACCACGGTGAGAAACCAATCACCGCAGGCTCAATATTGAGGAAAAATACTCCGAAATCCTTACGCGACACTTTAATAAACAAAAAACCCATTTTTTTACCTAAAGTAACAACTTTCTCGGTAGCACTAGGTTAACGTTTACTAAGGTTGTACCTTTTTTAAAGTATAAATCACACAACTATAATAAAAAATACATTCTATATATTTCTTAATTCTGTTGCTGTTAATCTTAGCTATTGAGCAGCTTAGATTTGTATGTTTTTCGAGTTCGGTACTTGTATCATATTTGTAGAATTATCTAGAAAATGGTTCCATTACTAGAACTGTAAATTCAATGAATTAAAAATCAAACTGTTCTACATTGAATAAACAATTTTACTTAGATCATCTACCAAAACTACAAACATATCATGAATAAACTGGTTTGATTTAAATTAAATCTAATATTTTTACTCGGTAGGGTTTTCTTTTATAGCTTTATCTTTACAGCTCGGAAATTATTATTTCTAAGTAATAACGTTATAATTCAACCTGAAAAGAATCAGATATATATTCCAAAGTCAATTCACGGCACAGGCTTGTATTTTCAGCAGGAAGAAAGATGTTGTATAGCTCTCCATGCAGACTGGACGGGATGGTTGATGGTATATCCTTTCTTCAGCCAAAGGGATTCCATTTTATGGCACTGAACACTCCCCATTTCCCTTTCTCTATTTCTCACCGGCTACAAAGCACTCTCATACAATTTAATAAAGTATATTAATCAAATGAAAACCTTCTACGCAAATTAGAGAACATGATTGACTTCATGGCATTGAGATGAGGTTTCTTCGTGTGATGTAAATTATAATCATAAATTTTGTTTATTAAAAATAATAACTTTTACATATTTCTTGATGTAAAAATAATATTATTAAAGGTTAATTGTGCTTTTTTATAAAGTACATGCAATTATCGAGCGATGTTTCATATTTTTTTCAACCAAATAGGCTCTCAGTTTGCTAACATAATGTTGAATTATTGGGTTATGCGATTGAAGATTGTTTAAATATTTTAAAAATCAGATAATGATAAAGCTAGTCAGAAAGCGGAATTTTCAATTAACGTTACGTTGTTCGGCCGTAACAATAAAAATTGTTATATTTTACTTTCAAGTAAAAATTAGGTTCATTATTCACAGGTTGTTTGATAATTTGTGCTACTTATGAAAGAGGACGTTCACCAAGGGCTTCCCTCACATCTTACATATTATTTTGATGGCAGCATTCCACGCAACATGACACAATACAAGTACGCGAGGATCTCTTGGTGACAAACACGTGACAGGCCCGTGCCTGCTTCCTAAGGGATGGGGACGATTAAGGCTCCCGGGGGAGGCTGAATTATTGTCAGACGATGCATGTTCGTGGAAAAGCGCTATAATCAAATCATGTCTACTTTTGATATCAACATGAAGCACATTAGACGTTACCTGAATTTTGAAAATTTACGATTTATTTTAACTGAATAATTTATATCTAAATGAATATTTAACATACTATCGCGAACGTTATATATATATATATATATTTATACAAACCTATTTAACTAAATTTAAAAAATACTAAAAGTTTTTATGGTATTTCAGTTGAAGTATGATATCCCAAACTGCTCTTGAGAAAACAAGCTTTTTTCATTTGACAATGGTATACTATATCTTCTCAGTCTTGTAAATGTTCGCAAATCTATCAAATAATAGAACAAAGAAAATATCATTTTACATATTTATCACGGAGCGAAATGCCGCTATTTTTTCTAAAAATACTCTATATGAAATATCACTTTTTGAATTATGTCTATGAAGACTGTCAGTTGGAAAACAATGCTTTTGACAGCTTAAATTAATGACTTGAACTATGTGATGCAGGTTAATAACAAATTTTTATATAAAATATTGTTATGTAAATTTTTTTTACAAAATTATTTTTGCTCGATGTCGCTTGGGTGTTGGATGAAAGAAAATTATATATTGACACTGAATCTGACTTAACCAGAAAATTTTGATTGTATTAATGTTTTTTCTATGTTTGGATATAAACCTAAAACATTACTAGAAAAATAGCTAATAACCAGAGACGTGCTATTAGGCTATGAAATTTGTAACAAGGAAGGTTTATTTAATTAAGATTTATATTTTAAGTTTTATAAAAACAACCAAACAATACTTTGCGTTTTTCACTTAAAACCCGCTGCATTTATCTTGTACCCTTTTGTAAATTTCAAAGTATATTTTAATTATAACAATGTTCTCCTGAATTTACTAACGAAATATACATTTTTCTATGCATTTGCAAGCTCTCCCAAAATATAACTCTTGATAATGGACGCAGACTCACATATTTACAAGGCAGTTTTTTGGGTAATAACTACCGCTTTTTGGCGTGTGTAAAAATGCAAATTGTTTCAAGGCAACACCAATTAGGCGACACAGCGCGCGGCCAGATGGCGTATCTTTATTGAGAGCAGTGGTTCCCAACCTTTACTATATAGAATACACAAACTTGTCACCGGATTCCGGGCACTCGCAGGCATTACATCGCTTCATTGTCAAGGTGACACAGTACCTAAAAACTTAATTATTCAGTCTGCCTCAACATTTATCTTCAATTCAAATAACAGTCTAATAGAGCACGCATTAAAATGTTAAAACAGAAACTTTTATAGATAAATTATTCACAATCCAAAAAAAAAATGGCTTTTTATATTCTCTACAACCTTAATTTTTTAAATGTACATCTTATAATTTAGTCATAATTTTTAAACGCGCTATTTTATAAAACAATATTAGTATTTTAAAAAGTCATCATTAATATAACCCCTAACCTCATTAAGGTTGAAGTAATTGAATAAGTTTTAAATTACAACGTCTCAAAATTTATCATCACAGTGTATTTTATTTATATTAAAATATATATTTTTTAATTTAATCATTGAAAAGATTGTTTATTATATTTGGTAAAATTATAATTTTTAATGCCAGATTAAGGTAAGGAAGTAATTGCTTCGAAGTTAGAAATTCTTTTGATAAAATATGGACTTTTATTTCGGTTCCAGTATACACTGTTTTTTAGCACCATGCCTGAAGCTAATTTCCCGAAGCATCGTTTTCTATTTTTCGATGGAAGAAAAATTGTTAAATTTTGCAATGATTGCACACCCTCTGAAATTCAATTAGTTCTGAAGCTTTTCAAATTAAAGTTTTGGGCTCTCGATAAGTAAAATTGCTTAAATGCTAAGTCCCCAGTAAATATTAGATAAGTGCTGAATTTATACCTAAAGCTATCTCTTCCAATTTCAGTGAAATTACTTATGCAATAGATTTTAAAATAAATGCCTAATCTATATAATAAGAAATTTGATATTGTACAGTTGGAGTCTTAAAAAAAACCTTTCACATTATTTAGATAATGCCATTATTTATAATTCAATGAGAAGGCGGCATTCGCATTGTTTTCTGGGTCTATTTTTCACTTTCTCGTAGCTGCAGCCTCTCTCGCTGGTGCATATTTCATGAGCAGTTTCTTGTTTATGGTCATAAATGCTGAATACAAGAATGTTGTAAAACTAGGAATAACACAATTTAGCATGGCACAGACGTGAGCGCATTCTGTAAAAAAACGAATTGTAAAGTAAAATTACGTGTTGGAAAATAAAATTTAGGACTTTGATATTCAAGTCCAGTATAAAATTTTAGGAGGGTGGATCCTTTGATAATCTACTATATAAACACTTTTTTAGAGAGCTACTCGCTTAGGCGAGTTTATTTATACAATCTATCTGAAAAAGTTCGGTTATTCAACCGAGTGGAAAACACACGACGATTACTTGATCTTTCTTTACCTGTTTGCAATTTGATTGATTCGCGTTATCCGAGCTTTTAGTAAAAACGTGGCAACGTAGCATAAAAACACTTTCATTATTCAGTTATTGGTTTTCAAAGATTTATTGGTTTGTTGTCACCGTAACCTTTTTAAAAAGATAATTAAATAAAACCATTTTTTAAATAATCCTATAACACAACAAATTATATCTTTAATTTAACATTTTAGCGACTTTTGACCATAAACACACTAACAATTTTAAAAACAAAGCAGGATAATAGATAAAAAATTATAATGCTTTAAAACTGACGAAAAACTAATAGGATATTTAAGAATTTATAATATATTGATTCAGTTTAATCCTACTTAGATCCTCTATTGAAATTCATTAAAATATTCGACTACGCATTAATCATTTAAATCTATTTTGTTATCTTTCCTGTTTAGTGGACACATTGGCATAATATTGATATTTTCATAATCTTATTTTTTTTCATTTTTGGGTGAAAAGAAATTAATTAATAAATAAACAATTATTTTAATAAAGCTTTGCTAGAAATACAAACCGCTTCTACACCATAGAACAGTAAATATTTATATATAATATATTAAGCAATTAGCTCTACCGGTCGTTAAACGAGACAAATCGTAAATTTGTTTACAAATCGCAATCGTTGGTAAATAATGGCCACCAATTTATTCAAATACTCTTAATGATCCATCGACATTGCCGATAATCTAATTTCCTACACGTTTATACTAAATTTATTTGTATAGATTTACCAACAATAAATTTCAGCTCCTTTTTGAGATTCAAATAATAAAATTATCACAATTATTTCAAGAGTACGCAGTTAAAAAACCTGATAACTGTTTTAATAGCTGAAATTTATTTCAACATAGAAGAAAACGTTTGACTTAGACACTGTTTTATATTAATATACAGTTTATATTTAAAACCTTTAACTTTAAATTAAAAGTTTAATTAATATTCATAAGTTACATCTGATACGAATCGCGTTTTTTTTTTTAAATTTCTTGTATGTTGTTTTATAAAAAAAGTTTATAAATAAAACAAAAAAAATTAATAAAAAGAAAATTGGCTCAGAAAAAAAATTTAAAGTGCGCTCCCAGTAGTCTGTGATGCTTTTACTTTTGATTCACCAGAGTAAAGTAATTTCTCTATTTTAAGGCTCCTTTTTTTTATAATCAACACGAACTATTTTAAATTGAAAAATTAAATTAACACCCAAGTACAACATTATTAATTTAACACTAAACTTTAACTTTCAAAAAAATCCTAATACTACGAACATTGTCGTTATTTTTTTAATTATAAGGTGTAAGATAAAGAACATATAAAAATAAAACATTAATTTTAAATATAATGACACAAAAACATACTTTAAAATTTTAATTGATTATCAATTTTTACTAATTATTTTAACAAACTTCGCAGTAAACTTGATCAAATAATTAAGAAAGTGCTATTTTAATGTGACCCCAAAACCTTGATAGTAAAAAAGGTTTACCATCAAAACATGTTCCGGTAAATATCGCCAAAATATAATCGTTCACAAACATAAAAGTATATTGAACATATATTTAAAAAAACCAATATAAACATACTTCTCGTTCCCAATATCCGTAGACCTCCCTTCCACCTCCCCCGTTTTAAAACGAGGTCTAGCTCGCATAAATCCACCCTTTGGGTCTTTAGCATCCATCGTTGTCCGGAACCAACTATTAATCACGGCTTCTTATATTCCTTTTAGATCAAACATTTGCCGAGCTCCAAGCTGTCGGCGTACGTAAAAATATTGCCGAATATTTTTGGTTACTTTCCAAGATGTCTTAAAAATATCTTATTATGTTATACGATTTGTTTTTATATATTAATTAAGAATATTTTTTTTTACTTATTTTTTTTATTTCAGTAAGTCTGATTGTAAATTATTTTCAATCAAATATAATCTAAATACCGTAGTAGGCGAGACTGAGGTAGAAGTACTTTGGAGGTTGTCAAAATTCCATCGGAATGTTGAATACAGCTTATGGCACACTTTATGGTATCAGATGTAATGAATTTATTGCTCCCCTTGAAACTTTTCTCATCTTTCGAGATTTCTTGGCTGAATTCTCTTCGTAATCGAGTTTTTGATTCATTTAAATTTATTCAGGTCAAAAAGGCCGTTCTTTTTAATTATACCATATTTGATTTGCTATCGTTTAATTTTGTACTTAACTCTGTCTAGAATTACATAAAGCTTAACTATATTAACACCCGTAAAATTGAATATTCATTTTTTTATAAGTTGAAACGAATGGACATTTCATCATATTCTAATCACCTAATTAAACCATTTTGTCATGAATAGCAATATAACTCGCATATCTATGTAATTGTTTTCCATATATAACTAACATAATAATTTATTAACGTTATACTCATAGCAAATATGAGCTCCTTCATAATATGAATCGACTTATCTCTTTGACATGACTTCACCATTAGTTTGTTTTAATATGACATATATAATATTAATATTAGATACATTTTAGGATATGGGCATTGATTGGCAATGTCAGAAAATCTCTGTCGTTAAATCTTTTCATAGTCATTTAAAGTTATGTCTTTTCTTCTTATTATTTAAAAAATGAGAAATTATTTAACACATTGTTTTTTTTTTGCTGATTTCTTGTTCAAAACATATTTCAGACCTTTATCAACATATTATTGGGTTTACTTTAGTACGTGGACAAATTTCTAAAACTATATTTTAAAATTGAATGCTGTTAGTGAACAAAATTTTAACTATCATAAAATATTTGATCTACATTTGTTTTTTAATTTTATATACAAAAATAATAATTTATGATTTTTCAATACACAGATAACATAGTTTTAATATTATGAAGTTCAATTTTTTATCGTTATCAAATTCGTATAATTTTTATAGTCAGTCAATCATATTGTGGTTTTTTATTGTTTGTAATAAATCTGATTGCCATCAGTAATAATGTTCATTTAACATTAAATCTCAGATATTATTTAAAATTTTGTTTGAAGAAAACGATTTCAAATAAATTTGTTACAGTGAACTCATGTATAAGTCCATCGAGCTGAAATTGATTCTATAGATCTTCATCACTCAACGCCAGCAGACCGTCTGCTTTGTGGTTGTTCTTGTACGGTCGTGAATTCTGCTACAAAATTTTTCTCATCTACGTGATCCATGGCTTTGGCTATAATTTTTAAGGAATTCAGACGTTTCCATCTCCTTGCAGTCCAAATAAATAATATGTCTTGTTCAGTTTACAACCGAAAAACCGTTCGAATTTCTCCATTCCATCTCGTAATGCAATTGTCATTCCTGAAATATATTTTTCCTATTTCAATAACAAAACAAAGAAAAATTTTCAACACTTTTTACAAAGAATTTATATCTAACGTGATTAATTTTAACATATTCGAATAATCGATTAAATTCTTTATAACAATTGCTCATAATTAAAAGAAACCTTTTCAGCTTTATTTCCAATCAGGAGCATCAACACATTTTTATTTATTAGCAATATGATAACATTATAATCAACACATTGTTTTTATAAACATCAACAATTATTAAATCTACTTTTTTTCAAATATCAGCAAGTATTTCAAATTAGCAAATACAAATAATATATTTTTTTAATTTTAGTAGGTATAAATAATTTATAGTATTTTAAAATGTATAACAAGTTCCCTATTTGATGATTTAGTTAAAACTTTAGTAGAAAAAACTATATCCAGTTTGACAAAATATAACAAAGAAAAATTTAACTTTTGTTCATTACAAAAAAATATATAACACATTCTTAAGAGATAAATAATTTTTTTTTTTGAGTCTCCTTTATTGAATTAAATAATTTGAAAACAGCCTTCCTTAAGCTCAGTTTTATTTTGAAAAAAGTTTATGAAGGAAGTATTTTCAAGAGTACTTAGAGGTACTTCTTTGTACTTAGTATTTGTGTCGTAAGTGCTGAGATATAATAAGTACTTGGAAAGTTTTAAAATACTCATTTCTATTGCTGTTTGACACTGCGCATTATAAAAATTCAACCAATTTGGCTAAAAAATAAAAGTTTATTCCATGAAAGGTATTTCCATTATTGAACTCGACAAACGTAAAAGTTTAAAACTAATAAGTCTGCCAACGGGGAAAACATTCTGAAGTCTTGCGTTTCGTAAGAAGCATTTTCTGTTAAAAAAATCAAAAGAAAAATAACAGATAATATGCTTTAATTAAGTTTAAGTATTTTTTTTCCAGATGTGTTTTTTTTTGGGGAAAGAAAACAAATAGTTAAAAATTACTCACTTTGTAGAGCGTTGTCTGTGAAATACATTTTCTCATACTCAGTTAGTCTAGAAATGTAACAATCAGTGAACAGACCTGGGCTCATTGGTTTCTGAAGTATTTTTTTCTTCTTTCTGTTCTTCTGGCTATGGACAGGGTTTAAGCAATTTCTTTCTTATCGGAAATTCTAGACGTTTCTCAAATGAAGTCAAGCATTTTTTTACCTATTGTCTCTAGCTCGGTTAATAGCGGAATCCATCGGTAGAATCTTTACAGTCCGTTTGAAGTTGATTAATCTATTTGTTCGTACATTTTTTTATATTAAAGAAATTTAAAAAAATAAAAGTTTTAAAAAAAAAAATGTGCGATATAATGTGCGGCCAAAAATTTATTTTATATACCAAATAAATATCGATGAATTTAGAATATAATACATATAAATTTTAAGTATAATATAATGCAACACCTTTTTCAAAAACCAATGTTGTAAATGAAATATTAACATAATTTATATATCATTATATATATAAAATTTTCTTTTACTGAAATAAACTTTTGCTGGGTATAATTTTGAAATCAATATAATAGAATATATAAATAAAAAATCTTTAAATTATTAATACGAAAAAATACATCACGAGAATTGTTCTCGCTGTTAGAAATTTATACAAAATAACATGAAATTTAAAAAATCTGTATTTAAAATTCTCTTTATAAGTTGGTTCTAAGACATTTTTTTGTATTTAATGTATACAAAATTCCAAAAATATATATGGTTATTTTTTATTCACTATTTACATTCAGTGTGTGACTTTTGATATTATTTTAAAAATAAACTCCGTCTATATATTCAGGAGCCCAAAAAATAAATCGTTCGGCCATCCCTCGGATATCTGTTTATTATACAAACCTCCTTGAAAAATACATCCATATACAAACTAAGAATTATTTTTTCATAATATTTATTCAAACTCATGTTTATAATCCCATGTTTATTTCTTTTAAACCTCCAAACCTTAATTATTTTCAAAATGTGAGAATTTTTTTATTATATACCTTTAGCAAGTCCTATATACCCAATGTTCCTTTCATTAAAAATAAAAATGTGTTGATTCTCTTGTATATTCTGCAAATATTTTTACTTATATATTATTACAACAGTAACCTGTTGGGCTTTTATAAAATATCATTGTGTGTTCTTTTACAAAATTATTTCACAATTCGGAAGTTCAGTTAAGTAAAGTAAAGTATTAAGTTCATGTAAAAATAAAAATCAGTTTAACTATTAGTTGAAAGCTAAGATAAGCAAATTCGGTTGCATGCATTATTACAAAATGATCCTTTAGAAATAATGCGAGCTTCATTTATGTATGTCTCTTGTTCAAAAATACACATTTAGTTATAAACCATATTTTAAAATAAAAATTTAATAGACGAGATATATATTGTCAATATTTATAAATGAAATATAAACTTTAAGCATCCTGACTAACATCCGAAGTGAAGCAGTTTTTTACGTTTAAAAATGGCCATTACTATTCTCCAGTGACCCACTCTCCTCGCCGTGACAGATTAATGCGTCGCATTAAGCTTTTTTTAGGGGAGGCCAGGGTTAGATAAGCCCCCTGTAAGTGGATCTGCTAAATTTGACCCCATACAATAATTGATTACCTACGATTTACATCTGCTAAGCCAAAAGCGGTTTTTTTTATTTAATAAGAAGTGTTAATTTTATAAAGCTGCGTGTTAACTGGAAAACTCGTAAAATGGGAAAAGAAAAATGTATGGTAATATACCAAGTGGAAAAAGGCATCGGATGAAGTAAAACGTAATTCCGCATTCCTGTTTATTTTATGATAATGAAAACAAAAAGAAAAAAATTCCTCACCATCTTCTGACATGGGAATAAAAAGGAGACCACCTTGAAAATTGCCAATATTTTGGAATCCTTTTCTACACACATGCCAGGTGACTTTGGGTAAAAAAAAACAACTGAATTTCAAAACTTTGTGATTTGTTATTCTTTTGTTTTTATACGCCATATTTTTATGTATCTCAAGAATTACGGTTTCTTCCTTACTGGCCTAACATTTTTGACCGATACAGAGATTCTAGCAGGTAAATAAACTCAAAACCAACTCCATTATTTTTAACAACAATTAATATTTTTACTGTCATAACTTAAAATTATACGACATAAATAAAAGACGACATATTTTTTACGCTTAAAAACAAAAAGGGAAATCCGTATGCACGTATAGCTGGGGCGTGCGATAAAATCTGTATAACAGCGTTATAAGTCATTCATAATTATATCCAAGCTAACAAACACGAACTTTGCTGGTATCACAAGGTATACTAAATTTGGTTTCTAATACCATGGCGAGAGGCGCGTGAATGATATTTATCACAGGCCTAAGTTTACAATTGCGTTAAAACTTTCGAACCGAGAAATGGAATTCCGCTGAAAGTGCCGAGAGGAGCTTTTCAATTCAATCAATACATAAATTTGTGATTGAATAAATTACCCGGAATGTCAAATCAGTATTTTTTTACTGCGATGTGCCATTTTCAATGCTTGTAAATCAATATTTACAATACATTACGCCATATTTCGTATATAAGATTATGTATTTTCTCATTTTTAAAGGTCACGGTGCCTCCGTGTGGGAGTGGTGTGATATTTCTTACACTTATCTTCGTACCTAATCAAGCACATACAATATTATATATAAATTTAAAACATTGTATAGTACGTTGCAAAGATGGTGATTGTGTTTAAAGAAATTGGGAAATAAACACTTTTTATAAAAGACGAAAAAAAATCGATTCTCACAATTATCACAAGAATACATGCAGATGACACATTTTATGTTTTTTGACCTTTTTAAGTCTTAAAGCTAAAGTAAGATCAATTTCCATTAAAAAAAAAATTAGTATAATTAAATGTTTGAAATGATTTATT
The DNA here is from genome assembly GCA_022113835.1 of Atopsyche davidsoni. Taxonomy (NCBI): domain Eukaryota; kingdom Metazoa; phylum Arthropoda; class Insecta; order Trichoptera; family Hydrobiosidae; genus Atopsyche; species Atopsyche davidsoni. The sequence continues at coordinate 7,257,223 of JAILWY010000021.1, forward strand.
ATATAGCCATAGTAAATCATTATATAATGGTTTCCGTTCAAAGCTGTTCGTAATTGTGTATTGTAAAATGTTTATCGTTTTTAATACTACAGTTAAAAATATTTAAATCAGTTAAAGTTCTTGACAAAAGCGGCTTAAGGTGTAAAAAAGTTCTCTTGGAGGGTCGTAAAACACAGGATGTCAGTCATAGGGACCTGCTAGGGGAGCAATACCGGGAGGTGATCAGGGGTTTTAAAGGAGGTGCGTTATTGTTTTTATGTTAAAAATTATGGCAAATGTAGCCTTAAGCATTATCATAAAACTCAAGGTTTTAAAAGGTAACATACTAAATAATGCATTAAACATAAATTCTTGTTATTCCGTTTTTTTTATTTTTCTTTTACGGTATTCTTACGAGGATACCTACAAACATATATTTATTATTATTCACTTATCGTAAACATTTGGTTTTTTTCATATTTCGTCAGTTCGTAAAACAGTACCATTTTCACGATTTGTTTCACATAAATATAATGGGCTTGAATTTAGACTAACATAATATTTACCTATTATTAACGATAATATCCGAGCTTTATAAATCAAATCTTAGGATGTATGAGTTTTTGAAATCGAACCTCCCTATACATGACAGTGGGGACCAACACAATAAAATGCAAGCTTCTGAAATCAAAGCTCACCATATATGAGCTATCGAAATCAAAGCTTAGAATTTATGGACTTTTGATATTAAAGCTTCCTATACATGACTGTAGGCTTAATCTTTTAAATGTTGAAAAAGTTTTTTTTAATGTCATTTCATGTTTTTAAAAAAATACACTAAAAAATAGGAGTAAAAATATTTAAAAAGTTAATTTTGATGAAAACGCTGTTAATAATTTTAAAATTTTTCCTGGATTTTACAATAAATTTCTTTGGATTACTAAAAAAAATTACAGTTCTGGGGTAGCGAAGTATTTAATAATCTTATTTGCTGTGTAGGCGCACGTTTCATTAAATTAAACCGTTCAAAATAACGAGGTTTAACCGAAAGTTTGCTACAAAATGTTAATTGTATTCACATCACATTTTTTTATATAAACAAAATGAAATCTTTCAGAGTCGAATCTTCAGTATCTAAATTCAAATTCAATCATAAAAGGCTTTTCGCTGATTGTCCGAGCTGGACGTAATCCCCGCAGGCCACTCCACCCCAGGAGTAATCCCGCAACCCCCATTGTTTTATAAATGCCTCCATTCTGTTTGAAAAAAGCAGGATTTGATATCGAAGCCTGATTAAACGTTTGCTCATTTATTTTGAAGCATACAAAAAGTTCTAGCCAAAAACATTCATCAATCTTCATAGACGTATTTGTAAAAAATATTTTGTATAATTTTTACTTGTCGTAGTCGAGTTATCCACATTTCATGTGCTGTTAGTATAATTTATTGTTAAGAGTATAAAATAAGCATCATTCTTATGTTGCTTGAGACATATATCAGCAGTGTTATTTTATTTTTCCCATTTGTATAGTTATTAGCGATTAAACATTAATTTAAATTCATTTTACGTCCAACGTCATATTTATTGCCTGAGTTAGATTTTTTATCCCGACATATTCCCTGTTTTTTCAGGTTTTGGTTTGTATTTCCGATTTAAAATCAGGTGCTCAAACAATTAAAATATAATAAAGACTGTAAGCCGGTTTCAGTGAAGTATTTTTTTATCAACAATACAACCGCACAGTCGATATGATAGACTGAAAAAAATTATTTAATTTATTAAGAGTAGTGTTGTAGTATTTTAATATATTTTTTACAAATAGAATAGAATGTATATCAATTTTAAACATGATAATAACGTGATATTAGTGTAAAGATTTAATTTGTTTTAATACAACTATTTGAAATCTGGTTGCCTAATATAAAATGTATATATGTGTATATATATCAAATTGAATTTATCGGTGGTATCAAATTTACAATGTTTCAATATATTATTATCTATAAATATTGGTCTATACGGCCAAGTTCTCTTATACTTATCCTATTAACTACTCTTACCTAATATTTTATTATCAAAGCAAAGTAAATTTCAATTAAATAAATTGTACGATACCAGAGTGCGCTGTTTTCTCAAACTAACATGAAATGAAATATGCGTCTATTTTGGAACTTGAGGAATGTAAATCTTATATAAAGCGGAAATGGATTTTTCTGACATATTGATAAATGTGTCAAAATTTAACACTTGATCTTATCACTCAAAACATATTTTTACTTTATTTCGTGGAAGAACCTTCTCGGTGTTTGCAGATCTTCAAACTTCAATGTCAAAATTTCAATACCAAGTATACAAAACTTTTTTTCGTGTCATAAGCAACATTTTTTGAAATGAATATTTAAATATTATACATGAAAATTATTCACATATATAAATATAGTCTTTCAAAATTAATATTAACTTAAATTCAATCAATTTTTCAGGAATGACAAGAAATATAAACTCATAGTAATATTTTATTTGAAATGAATATTAATTGTTTGGGATAAAGCATTATCGCCAAAAACTTAGTTATTTTAAATATAAAATGTTAAATTAATAAAAGATTTAAAATGGTAAAAAAATACAACAATCAATTTAACAACTTTTTAAGCAACCTCTTAATTTGTGAATAACTTTTACAATTTATTCAAACTTTAGAAGAAATATTACTTTTAAAATTATTAAAAAAATATATAAATTAGTAAGTCTGGATTTCTAATTCAATTTTTGATAATTGTTGAATATAGTAAAACAGTACACATATAATGGTTTAATCACTGCTAAATAATATAATCAATAGCTACCATATTCAGTAATGAATAATGTATAATTTTTGCAAACAAAAAACTCTACGAGGTGTGTTTTTATAAATTTCAATGTAAAATTTATTTCTTTATTTTGCTGGTTTTCTTCTAGAAAACAATGATCAAATTATATGATAATTTTTAAAAATTCAATGCAGTAATAACTGGAACCTAAATAACATATATATTTGTTATTCAGGACGTGTAAAAGATCTCACTCTTCACACAATGTAAAAAATACATAGATTATAGATTACTTACCATAAATCTTAAAAACAGATTTAAAAATCCATATATTGCACATGTATGAAATATTCTTACAAAATTACAGTCTTCCATTGAATAATTCTGAGTTTATCTTTTTGCAGAATCTTGTTTTTATTTTAAAATCAAAATGTTTGAAATTCTCTTGAAATAAAGCGCTTGGGAGAAAGCAGGTGGCGTCGACACAAATCTCCTATAAATTGACTTCATAATCTGGCATGTTTTACGTGCAAGATTTTTGAAATACGTTCCCCTTGGTTAGTCTTCCACAGGATTATCAGAAAAAAAATTGAAATAACACTGAAATGTGCTAAAAAGAATACCATGAGATTTAAAAAATAACTTTTATACGTGGAAAGTATCAAACTTTAAGTCTATTGCGGTAGTATTTTATCTCTTCCAAAAGCTATAATTTGACGTGATGGTAACATGTCTGCGAGTATTTTTTTTCTATAACGATACACACATTTAATACTAAAATGTCTGTCGACCGATATGCTAGAAATATTAAAAGATTTACTGACCATATAAATTTTAATTAAATACAAACAGATGGTTGCTATTTTTTTTTCTTTTCTTATATAATCATGTTTTGGCTGACGGTGGGGTTAGATTGACATCTCAATTACACCTCTGGCAATCAATGCTCCATCGTCTACGAACATAAGACTTGAGATCTCCTTTTTACCCTCCACTTGACGTTTCTTTCCAGGCATGTGGTGGCATTATACAAGCTGTCTCAAAAATCACGGCCTCACCCAAAAAGGAGAGACCGGGTATCAATTCGAATTCACAATTAACTAACTCTTTTATGAATCTTGACTTATTTAAGGTATTTGAGATTTATGTATATATATATACATAAAAATCTTTGGAGATTTCTGATCCATTTCATGAATTTCAGGTCTACAGTATTCAAATACGATTTGAAATAACTCTTTAGTGCAAATGAGAATACCCTCTTTTCATTTAAAGATAGCAGTACAATTCATAAATTTTACAAAGTACCGAAATACCATACAATGAATTTCCTTTATGCGGTAAAAAGCATTAGTGCGGTTATGTGTATAAATTAAATACGGTTATTTCTCGTTAATTTATGCCTGGTTTGGGAAATGTCTATATTATTGTAGCGTTTGTTATAAAGTAAATCGTATGAATACCATTAATTCAAAGTAATTTATTGTGTAACATTGAATTGGTTTGAAAATATTTAAGCTAACTCTAATTTTGCTTATAATAAATAAACCTGACAAGCTGATCGTTAAAATTTCATTACAATCCTTCCATCACAGATAATATTGAATTCTTATCTAAATATAATTATTTACAGTAAATATTCTATCCTATATTTCATTTTTCGTGTCTCTCTTTACAAATTGTATAAGGATACCTTTAACATCAATCACTTAACATTAAACTTCTTTAGGAGTTTTATGGAATAGTAAAAACTGTCCATCATTTCAATTTAATCAATTTGGATTTATAAGCTCAATTACTAGTATTTTTTAACATAATTTAGTGATATCGATGTGTAACCGATTAGAATTTAAATAAGCATGCTAAAATAACAACAATTACTGATTAAACAACTTCCAATTCAAAATTGCATATAATCGTACCTTATGTATTGTGTACTTGTTTCAGTGTTAACCACCTTTTGACTCACCTCCACATCTCCTTTTGGAAAATTGAATAGAGAAACGTCTTTATTATCTGTTTAAAGCAGCTTCTATTTTATATTAAAAATATATTTACTTCTCGATTTTAAGTGATATCTCCATTTATAAAAATTTTACTAAATTTATTCTCGTATTTCTTTTTTTATAATCAAGAGATTTTTCTTCTAATACGTTACTAGAAAAATAAATCAATGCAATTAGAAGCAGTTCTCTGAATGTACACTTTTGATTTTATATCTGAAAACCTAAGCTCCCATATTGCAAGACTCCAGTGAGATCCTCTCGCGCTGCTGTGTTCTCTGAGCCCCGATAAGAGTAATGGGATCCCCGAGGATCTACCAGAATAAGGATCAATTCCAGTTCCACTTAGGGAATGTCACCGAGCGAGACCAACCGCATTGAGTAAAGAAGGTTTACTAAGAATACCTAACTAAGCAGTTCTATAATGGCCCGGATTATCACATCGACTTATTGATGTATTTAATCTCTCATTATTTCTTGATTTTATCACAGGTATTTATATTTGATGTAAAATATATATTTCCGTCGATGATTGGTTCAAAAAGGATTTTGAACGAAATAGGATTTGTTAGGAAGACAATCCTTTAAACCCAATTAAAATTGTTTCTACTTTTCTTTGTAAATAAAATCTTCTAATAATATTGAATTTAATTGCTTTTAAGATATTTAAAGCTTGAATGAAGGCAAATACTACACAAATGTTAGTGTAAAAATACTGATTACTAAAAATATAAAGAAAATTGATTTAAATGTACTTCGATTATTTGTTTTTTTTTATAATGTGGATATCAATATGCACGTCAATAATATCAGGAGAAAAAATATCTGAGAAACGGTGTTTATTGAATTCGTTATCAATTGGTTAGAAGTACAAAAAATGTGTATTTTAAAGCTATTCAAAAAACTCATAAAAATTTATATATTCTTATATTGAAACATATAGATAAATTTTTTAATAATTATATATATATATATATATGGTGTAACAAGTGATCTACATATATGGTTGAAAAAATTATTTATACACTTGTGATCATCGAAATCTAAAGCATTAACACGAACAAAAGATTTTCTATATTTATGTAAATTTTCGGAAAATCGGCGTCTCTAATAACAAACGATTCAGAAAATTGGACTCAAGCGAACCATGAATGAACGTTCTGTTTGCAAATCTCAATGTGCTGAAGCTTGCTCTAAAGCTGGAGATTGTGTAAATACACTGAAGGGAAGAGCATCAAACAATACTCAGTACCGACGAGCGGATCTTAAGCCCACAAGGAATTCGTATTGAGGTACATCCGTTTTCATTTAATCAAGATGCAGGTTAGATCATGTTGTATGCAAATAGTAATTACACATTCAAAGTATTTGTTAACCAATAGTCAATAAGGCCGCGAAAACTTTGATTCAATAAGATTCACCTAAATCTAAATTTAATAGAACAATATTATTTTTGTTAGGACAAATCGGGAAAAAAATGGGATTGCTGCTACTACTGGGAAGAGTTTATTTAAATTAAATTATATCTCATAATTTAATAAATTTATTTTATTTAAGTTACAAGTAAGACATTCAACCAAAATAATTTTAGAGTCTATAACCACACTGACCTTAAAGAGTAGACGACCGCGTTAGACTAAGACAAACAGTAGACATTGTGATACAAGGTGGTCACCTCTAAATTAATTTTACATGCTTCAAATAGTTTATATTTTCCTTGCATGCTAATGATAAATGTACCATTAAGCTTAAACAGATGCATTATATTGAACGAAGGCAACGAGAAATAAAAAATGCTAAGGTGTGATAAAATGGTTTGATTGATTATCAAGCTTATGATTTTTTAAAAATCGGAAATCACATATGAGAAGTAATTTTAACTTAAATACTCCTCAAAAAAAATTTTTTTAAAGTCTCTTATTCAAAAAAATATATTTTCCAACAAATTATAGCGATAACTTTTATCTTTTGAAACACGGACTCACATGGTAGTGAAAAGGACTATCAGATAGAATCGATACTTTTTGTAATAAATACACTACTAACAAGATTGTAGGAACCATGAAAAAAACATTTATGATAAGGAGCTGACAGTCAATTATTATAAATAAGCAGTTGGGGGAAACTGCTAACATCAAAGTAGTCACGGAACAACTTGTATGAATATTTTGATGGAAGGTTGATTCCCAAAGGACGTCGATCATCTCGTCCATCGCCTTGGAATTTTGTTTGTAAAAACATAAAAGCAACTTTATCAAAGATTTTTTTTAGATCCGAAAATATTCAAAACAAGCACTAGTAATGTTGTTCAAGGAATTCGTAAAACGTTTTTTTAGATACATCAATGAAACTTAAAAAGTTGATATACTGAGAGCCTTGCGTCTTGTCAGAAAAATCTCAAAGGAAAAAATCATAATATTTAATAATTTGCTAATCATTGCCAAAAAGCATTAATTTCACTTTTGATATTTTGCAAAAGTTATTTTACATTCGATTAAATTCCATTTCCATATAAATTTTAAACGTATTCCCCAAGCAATCAACGCCTGATACTTTGATATAAATATATGGCCATTATAATAGGTCGTACTCTTTTAACAAGTATAAATTTTGCTAAAATCTTTTAGAGTTTTATATTTTCAATTTCACAATTTTCTTTGTAAAAAATACTCCATTATAAAAAAAAAAAAAATTCTTTATTAACGATTGTATTCATTACTAAAGATGCTAAGAGAAAAACAGTACAACATTAATATTAAAATGAATTTTTTGTTTTTGTTTGAAGATAATAATTAATATAAGGATTTATTAGCTATCGTTTTTTAATCAAGCCACCAAATTACGGCTTAGAATAAGGTAAGATCGTAGTTTCAACGCAAAATTAAAATTTAATTATAATTTTTAAGTTAAGGTTTTTTGAAAGCACCAATATGATTATAATAAGAAAATTTCTAGACAAAAACATCAAATTTTTAGTGAGATCAAGCTTTAAAAGTATAAATTGACTTACTATATCAAGATTTCAGTGAGATTTTCTATGAAATAGATGTCTTGGACGTCACTAGAGAATATGAAAAAACTTTGAATCGTTTCATGGAATCTTCTTCGACTTTCTCAATTGAAATTCTCGAGAGAGCCGTTGAGCGCGGCCTCAGAAATTTAATGAATGAAATTCACGTTTTAATTGATGAGCTGAATCTTTGATAAGCGATTTTTCGTCTTTCATATTGGATAACAGGAATGAACCTGAAACCTTATCGGCGCAATTAAAGCAATAAATGGAAATTAAATTCAATAACCACTTCAATGAAAAATAATGTGGTATTTTCGTGACATTTTTATGTGAAACCATCCAAGCGGATGCTTTATTTGAATTAAAGATCTTGGGAAGAGACATTTCAAAGTTTTCGAAGGAAAATTTCACGGAACACGGCATATTTTATTTTTTACCTTAAAATTATTAACAGAGAGCCTAAAAAAAAATCTCAATATTGTAAAGCAATAGTATAACGTAGAAAAAAAATTTACCAGTCCAATTTATTTAAATATTTTTTTTGGTTTAGAGATGTTGTGAATCTACTCGTAAATGCTATATTTAAAATATTTCCGTCAAAATCGCTTTTCAGCCGAAATAAATTTTGAAGCTTAGCTGTTGCAAGGGTGTTCGTGAAGAACGACAGTCGCACCTGTCTTTATTGTAGTCCCACCTGTCCGGTGTCAAAATACACGCAGAGCTCTATTCTACTTTAGTGGCCCCATGTAAATCACGACCTCTGTGTTCGTTCCTTCGTCGTGATGAGTGATACATCCATGTTAAATACACATCGGCAAATGTGAGAATAATAGAAAAAGGCCTTGAGTATCATGTAAGAAAATATACTCAAATACTAAAACAACGTAAAAGTGAAATATTTTTATACTTATACAGATATTTACCAAGAAAATATTCACCTTTAAGATAACAAATGTTAAATAAATATATTCCAAAGATATTAATTAACTTTAAACCAGTATTTGACATTGACATGAAAGAACTTCAATTAACTTTATATGTAAGATATTTAATTCTAAGATACGATTGGCTTTTCGATAAGTAAAATACGTGAATACAGATTTTTTTGTGTATAAATAATTATTTATTTACTTATTGTAAAGAGTTAATTATTTATTAATACTCATTTAGCCGCTGTAATTTGAAAAGTGTCATTATTTTTTTACGTGTGTGTTTTTGAAGTCATGATTATTTTATTTGTCAGCGGTCCTTTGGGATAGCAGACACCTTTAGTTTCATTAATACGAGACTCGCGAGCTTAAGTGAGACTGACACCTGTCACCTCTTTGACCTATTCGTTTTTTTACAACCACCCGCTCTCCCCTTTAACCGTCTCTCCCGGTATTCGCCTTTCTAAGCGTTTAAACATTTTCACGAAAATCATCTAACTTACTCATGTTTCTGATGGTAATGAAATTTTTTTTTAACTTTTCTTGTATTATGACAGATATATTTATTTTCTTTCAAATAAAATTTTGAATATTTTTGAATTAATATTTTAAAAATCATAACCCATCGCGCTTTTTAGCAGACTTGATGAATGCTTTACGAGTGTTTAAACACACCTTAGGTACTAATATAATTAATATAAAAATGTCAAGTCATTACGCATTACTTATTATGTACTAGTATCTAAATTAATTAATTTTTCATTTATAAGTACTAAGATAAATTATGGTATCTGAGCCGCAGTAATTTAAAATTATCAAGGAACCAACGCTTCTATGGCGTAAATTAAATTTTACCGAAAACGCCCAATTTCCTCACTTCGAATGCTATATTTCTTCCTTCCCTTAAGGGTAATTGATTGATTGGTTGTGTGTACGCCGTCCTCAAAAATTTAAATCTTTAACAGCTTCTGCCTCCCTAACCGTTTTCAGCCCCTTGTGTGTTTATATGCCCGATACGGGACACATATAAAAGTAATTTGTCTTGTGACTCGTCCCGACTGCTAAGCGTATGGAAGTAAAATTGGGGTACTTTCCACACCCCAAAAAGGGAGTTATCTAAAAGGCGGTATTAGTATTTTGTGGAGGAAATAAACGAAATGTGTTGAAAGTGCAGAAGCGATTTTGTCAGTACCAATTGAATTTAACTCGCAGCGTGACCCAGATGTTTAAATTTAATTAAAATATTTTTTCAGTTTTTAATAAACTTTCATTCAAATAAGTGCTTTTTGTAACTTTTGTTGTCATTCTCCGGGTGATATTGAATGAACTTTTTTATTTAAAAAATAGCACCTGTAATTAAATATTTTCTTTTGTTCGTATTCAAATTTGTATTTAAACTTTTGCGATACAGATCTGTATCTGCTACAAAAAAACCTGTGAAGCTAAAAACCAATATTACATGTTAACAATTAAAATATGTGCTGTATATACTGAAAAGAATATATAACGGATTCGAAAATTCTATAAATTATTAAACTTCATTATTTACGGATAGACAAAAGATTATATTTAACTGTCATTTGTGAATGCGATCGGCTGGGAAGGTTTATTAAATAAACTAACGACACAATTAAAAGAAAAAACAGATGCAAGCTCCATTTATATAAGTGTGTTTGTATTTTAGAAAATAGAATAAAGAGAATTTGAGAGTAAAGCTGTGATAAAAATCTCTACTGTTGGTAGTTTTAGAGACCGGAGTCGAAATAAGAGAAGAGTTCAGAAGCTTGAATAATATATTTACACAATTTTAATACTCGCACAACTTAAAAGTCCACGCACACGCTCTAAGCAACTAGATTTGATAATAAATGTAGCTTTAAATTAATCAAACTTATTTTATGTAATTTTTTTGTAATATTTCAAGGTAGAAAACATAAAACGTGCAAAAGTTATATATGGCATTGTACAAGAGTCACGGCAATAGCATGTATCTTGGTTTAAGCGCAAATAAGGTGAGTCGTGCTGTTCTTCGGAGAACATATTACGTTACTTACTATGCATTGCGATGTATCCTCTTGTCTCGTTTCGAATCCAGAAAGACGCATTCGAGTCTCAAGAAGTCGGAAAACGTTACTTTAAAGTAGATTATATGCCTTTGCCCGAGCGAATGTATTTATTACGCCGTGTGGGTTTTGCTATTGGGGCGGAGAAATACACAAATACGCGATGAGAGGTTAAATATATTTTTTTATAGGTTTGAAAAGTGCTGAGTGCCTTGTAATTTTTTTTTTGTAATTTTTTCTTCAATATGAATAATATTAAAATACCCTTTTAAACATTTGGCCACAGTGTGTTGAATATTATACCCATAAAAAGTATATTTCTCAATTGGTCAAAACTTATTTCTGTCTTGTAAATGTTTATTATTTTCTTAAAATTAGCAGTAATTTATTATATTCAGATAAATTATAGTCAACTTTTCTCTAAAATCATGAAAATATAAATACAATTGCTGGGATAGCTCTTAAAATTAGGAAAGTTTTCCATTGTATTCCAAGTAAAAAAAGTATTGATTGTATTAACGAAGGGTCTTTTTATTTATCTCTTAGTGACTTAATTCTTAATCAATTTGCCACATGTGATGTCTGGTGTTAGAACTATGAGGTCCGTGCTCTAGATCTTTTCTGCCAACAATACAAAACCTTAATTAAAGATACCCTTTGAACTCTTTACTTTTTAGCTAATATTGTTCAACTTCAAGTGAAACCTTTAAGGTTGAATAAAGCGACACTTTTACTTGTTTATTTAAAAAAATATATATTTACAGATGGAACAAATATTTTATTCTTTATTTTTACTGTCTATTTGTCTGACTGACACCTCGATGGTGTGAACAGAGTGCATGAAAAATTATTTTGCTATCGCTGTTTATCTCTTCGAACAGAAGCCATTTCAGACCAAAAATGGGTGGTGAAATCGAAAACGCTGCCGTACTTACTGATAAATTGTGACTTTAAGATAGCCAGAAAGATTTTATACGTAATAAAACGAATGAAACTTATCAGAAAGCTTATCTTAATAGCCTTTAAAGAAAATTATGAAAATATGCCTTCAATAAATCTTAAATAAAAAAGAGTAATTAGATCGTGTTTCATAATTTATAGTCCGTAAAGAAACACCAATTACTTATTTAAAATACATCCTTCGCAAGAAATCTGTTATCAGCTATCACTGAATTTTTTTCTGTTATCAGTTATAAAGTTAAATCGAATCTTCCTTATTGGTGAACCTTTGAGGAAAAAGATTTTTTCGTTTTTAATGACAAATTTCTCGATGATTTTTCATATTTTATGGATCTTAACTGTGATTTTTTTCACATTTGTGTAATATAGCTAGTTTATTTATCAAAAATCATTATAGAAATAGATATTAACTCGGAAATTCAAAAGACAAAAGTCAAACACTCAAAATATAACAATAAGTATCTGCTTCATCCCTTATTTATATTTAAATCAAGCTTACTTTATTCAAATTGGTAGAAGTATTTAAAATTTTTATTAAAACATGAATAAAAATTATTAATTCTTTGGATCACATTTACATGAAAGTATTTGACAAAGTTAGATATTCGCAAATTCTGAGTAAAGTGGATATGCCGGATAAGTTTCTGCTGGTGACACCTTTTAGACTTGCATATCTTTTGTGCTTCTATTTGATCAGTGCTTCTATTTAAGTGAAATTATAAATACATTATTTATATAAGTAATAATCAAATGCATAAACATATAAATACGTTTTAACTGTGTTGGGGGTTCTTTTTTCAATTGTGGTATTTTTTTAAATGAGAAAATATGAAAATTCAGCAAAACCAGGACAAACAATAGAAGTCAAAAAAAGTAACACTGAAATAAGGTTTACAGCAAGACGGGCCCATCATAACATCGCCTCTGCTGATAGAATACCAAAGTTAAATAAGTTCTTAAAAAGGCCTTCCATATATGAGAAACATGAAGTTTTTATTAGTATTTTTATTACATTGTTCCTTGTATCTCATACATATTGCTCTTTACAGATTGGGATAAAAAACCTATACACCTATAGAATTTTTTTTTAAATTCAAACAAAAAGTTTTTTTTATTAATTTTCCATTTTCTAATTATTTATAAATAAATATATTTCTAGTCTATAAGCCACAGAAGAACTTGCTTTCTGGTGACTCATAGCTTGTATATTCAAATAGCTTTTAACTCGAGTAGTGCACAAGCCTTATGAAGTAGGCAATTCGACTTACAGTCGGAGGAGAACTCGGTTAAACGGGAGAAGCAGCCCTTATTCATTTACATTTACGCAATTCTGAAGGACCTCGCTCCTACAGTGTCGATACTCGGAGAATCACGCCTGCGAGCTTAATCGCGCGATTTGAAAACAAAACCGAGGATTAAATTTATCCCCGCGAGAGAGCCGAGCATTTGTCAGAAGCTCCTCCTGGCAGAGTGGGAACTTATTACAGGCACGTCCGTCTCATTCACGAAGCGCTCAGACCTCAGAAGCTTTTTCAGAAACTACTTGAAGCTTTCTATTCTGTTTTTTTTATATAAAAAAAAATATATATATTTATATAAATTATTTTGTAATCTTATTAAATCGTCAAAATCTAGACCCATAATATATTTAGACTGTAATAATAATCTAGTTATTTTCTACAATTTGTACAAAAAATCAGCACGCTCGAATTACACGAAAAAAATATTTGATCTCTCATAACGAAAATTTTCGTTACTTACGTCAATCTTAAGCTTATTACGATAGACGTATTTACGTACTGATATACGTGATTACTATACAGAATATAACAAGTACCTTTTTCTTAGGAAGAAATATATAATATGTTTTTAATATAAAACATCAATGTTTTTATTGAACTTTTGATATAATGTATACGGAATAATCTGTAATATTGCTGGTTTTTCTAATATCGAAACGTAGTACAAAACAATCCACTTCAGTATGAAACATATCAAATTTTACACAACAACAAAGAAACCTGCCGCACATTGTCAATGTATCAAGTTTGCGAGTGACATTTGTTATCTTTAAAGGATCCATTTTGTAGAAAACCCTTTGTGTTCCTCAGAAGACATCGAGGAGCGCCATCTAAGGCACTATCGATAGCTAATTACACAATCCATAATAGAGACACACACCACAACAGGGAATTGACAGTCGCTGCCACGTCATACGTATGTAGAAAGTATCAATATCGACGTTTTCTTTTATGCTTCAGGTGCTGGGGAACAGGAGCCGGGGGTTGTTTCCACCCCTCAGCCGTTTTGACAGTAAGTGCGATTCTTCTGATTTTTTTTACAGCCGAACATTCTTATGTCGTAAATATATTATGTTTTCACTACTTTTTCTTATTGAAAAAAAAAATTTCCCACATTTCCCACAATCCCACTCAAATCACGATGATATTTTTCTAAGAGTTTCTTTAATCAATTTTCAATATTTGAAAAAATTTACTTAATCATTATCAAAAAATTTTTAACACACATGCTTATGAGTAATATATACAGAACGATACATAAAATTAAATTTATGTTTTCTTTAGGGTTGATGAATTTTAAGCATTTCTTATAATCATTCATTGTTTTGTTCTTCTGTAAATGTATAAATAACATTATAAAAGCAGTATTTTTATTATAGGTTTTATATTATCGTTCAAATATAACGATGTGATCTTTATCAGTAAAACTAGTTTAAATTTTAAAAAAAATAGTATTTCTGATAATCATTTTTACAATATGAAAAAATGTCGAGCGAATATGTTTTTTTTATATCAATATATCAGTCATTTCGATTGGACTGTTAATTTGTAACCGGATGATATTTTATTTCGTTAACATTTTCTAACGATTTTCAATTTATTTCTCGCATCCTTTCTTCAGGATAATTAATCAAATTTTAAATTAAGGATGCCAGCTGAAGGGTAAATCACTTAAGGGGGCACTCATGCGTGTAAACATAAATATTTTTTAATTGAAATTTATCTGCTTTTAAATACAATAAAAGAATTCAAGATTTTTCTTTGATATAAATCAACTTTTTGAGAATACAAATCTAAAATAAGCTTTCAATTTTTAACTCAAATATAATAACATTGAGGTCTTTATTGAGGTCAAAGATTTAAATTAAATATTATTTGTAGCATTTTTTTAACAGGCTATTTAGTATCTTTATCGGTATAGCAATAAAATGAATGTAAATATTTTATTTATTTTCAATTTATCAAATAAAGCCTGTTTTATTTGTAAAGTGGATAGAGTATTTTGTTTTTTTATGAATTTACTATTGCAATCTGTAAAATATGTCTAGTTGAATTTCAAATTTATTGAACCCTTGAATTAAAAGTGGTGCTCTGAGTATTTTTTTAAATATTTATATTTTTCTTTAATGTAATATGCTTAATAAGTACGCCAGTATTCTACATTTGCATAACATTTTTCCACGGCGCAGAAATAAAAATATTCTTTATGACAGAGCGTCATTCAAAAAACAGACTCGGTTCTGAAAATACAGAAACGCTTCTCGAGTAGGGATCAGAGAGCCATCATAGAAAATCGAGAAAATGTAGACAAGATTACAGCGGATCAAAAATCCTGCCAATGCCATCGATTTTCAGGCTTTTCAGACTGTGCGAGAATCTCGGCTTTGTTTGAAGCACTGAAATCTCACGTGGAGAGATCGATGCCTCCGAAAGTCGACAATCTGATGTCACAGGTTCTTTTTTATACTCTCATCAAGAATCGACGTGTGTTAATAAAACCGCCCCGTATCTGCAAATCAACGTCTATAAAACCGACTCCGCTTGATGTTCCCTTTGTACCTGCTTCGTCCATTCTATTTTGCAACCGTTTTACTCACCATCGTACAATTCGTGCGAAATATAGTTTTTTTCTTGAAAAAATTACTAGTATCATTATTCAATGTGAACTTGCAAAATACGATATTTGTTTTCCTGAGACTCATAAGTCGAAACCACAAAAAAGTTATAAATTAGTTTGTTAAAATGTTTCTTTTCTCTAAACAAATCATAATAAAGAATATTAAAATTACTATTGCGATTCGTTGATTACTATGCTTTTTGGAGCCTTTCTATAAGAAAACCAATTAGAATTTTACAGATATAAGTATTAGCATTCATATGTTATAGTTTTAGGTAATTTCGACATCACTTCTTTGTGAAAATTAATTATTTTTGTTTTTATACGAAAGTAGATTTATTTTTTATATCTTTATTGGAAGCTTACCAAAACTGTAATGAGCATTAAATTGTATGAATCTGAAATATTAAGTTTAAATTTTTAACATGTTCTGATTATAAATGTTTTAATCAAATGAGCAAAACTTAATTATCAAGTTAAAATTGTCAGGTCGATTTAGATAACTTTTGAGGGCTGTCGTTCTAGACAGTAAGAAATAATATTAAGTTTAACCTTAAATTTACTTTCAAATAGTTTTGATTTCGAATATGTATATTGTATCTGTTTTGCAATATTTCCAACCACATGAACATTAAAATTAAGAACAAGATAATTATATTTTTATTGCAGTTTTAGCTACTAAAGACTATATTAAATTTGTGAGACATTTGTGTACTTCTTAAAAAAAATATGTCATCACACATATCTCATTTTATTTTCCTCAATTTTCTGGCGAAAGTATTTGAAATACAAATTTGAAAAAAACCAAAGACAGAATTGACCTTAACTTTTGATATGACTGGTTTAATTAATTTATTATTAAATAAGATCAGATTTAGACTTAAGATAAAATATCACTGACACTAACAAAAAATATTCGATTATAGTTTTTTTAAGTAAATTACACTTTACTGTAAGTGGAAGACTGCTTTTTTTTATCATGAACATTGACATTTAAAGTACACGGAATTAAATATCGTTACAATCAATACTTTCGAAGGGTTTTTTAACATCATGACGAGTTATGTAACCTTAAGGCTTTCAGAATTCTTAGTTAATTCTCACGTGAAATTTCCCAATAGTGTCACTTTAGTTTAATACTAAAATTTTCAAGAGCCAGTAGAATATTGACATGTCAAACGAATACCTTGTTAAGCCTGAATGTAAAGGAGTATTTTATCTCTTGACTTACGAATATCACTACGCATTTTAATAACATAAAATACAAAACTATTTATTTTTGTACTATACTACTGTTTTTATATGTGGTATAATAAATATTTTTTTATTTCGATTTCACATTTTATCATTTTAATAAAAAAATCTATTATTATTTGTAAAGATTGCTTTTTGATGGCGTACTACGTATATTGACTATTAAAATTAATATTTTTGTTTTAAAATAATACAAGTACAGTACAATCACACTTCTCTGTATGTTTTTTAATAAAAAATATTTTTGTTCATTCAATATATTTTTTCAAATTTTCCGGTAATGTTATTTAATTCGTTTTCCCGAAATCATTTCACCGATGCATAAGAATGGCTTCGATATCTTAATAGTACAATAAAGCTATATATATGAGTTTATGCAATTTAATTTCACGACTTTTTAGGAATATGAGCATTGCGTACAATCAGAGTTTAATTGGGCAAAAAACTTTTTTGTTGTTTTAAAGAATTAAAAATGATAAAAGGTCCAAAGTAAACAAAAAAATGTTAACCTTATTTTTTTTAAACTTCAGCATTCTTCTTAAGTCAAGATAATTTATTCAGACTCTCGTAGTATTTTAAATTCTTAATTTAGCCTTAATTAACATTCTACCTGTCTAGCAAACAATTATTTCTTGCCAATGCCGTTTAATTAGACATATTTTATGAAAAAACGTAGTTAATTGAAGAGACCTCTTGTTTATTTTTAATTCATTATTAATTCAGAATCTTATTTAACATTTTTAATGTTGATACAGATAATACAAATCAAAATAATTATATTTTAACCGTGTTTCCGTTTATTCTAGGCTTTCTGCCATGTACAGTGAAAAATGTATTTTTATATAGTAACTAGTAATATTATTAAGCGATAAAATGAAGATAATGAGCACTTCACTATAGGAAATAAAGCTCGTAAGACTTTTAAATATTTTTGATGAAAACAAATCATATGAGTATTCAAAAGCTAATTGTTAGTATTTAAAAACACGCTTTGTGAAAACATTTACATATTATTGACTAGATTAAGTTTTTGATAATGAATAAGTACATTTTTTCAAATATTGAAAATTGATTAAAGAAACTCTTAGAAAAATATCATCGTGATTTGTGTGGTATTCGAACTCATATCCCTAAGCTTACATGGCCGGTGCATTACCAATTATACCAACGAATCAGTAGTACTTAGCAAGAATTTTTAACTACTATATCCTATAAATGAAACAACGTACTTATTATGCTAATTAAACATTGTTAAAAATTATTCATTATCAATCAATCAAACCTGTATTGGCAAAGTCGTACTTCCTGTGAGACGGTCTTCACAAAAATCAATAATATACGTGTGTGTATTGGCTAAATTAAATAGACTTTAAAAATAATAATATCCAGATCGGATTTAAATGCTTCACTCAGTACTTTGGGTCAAAAGTCTAGTATTGCAAGTCACAATATTTAATTGGCATAATAAGTACGTTGTTTCATTTATAGGATATGATGTTAAAAATTCTTGCTTAGTACCAGTGATTCGTTGGTATAATTGGTAATGCACCGGCCATGTAAGGTTGGGGATGTGGGTTCAAATCCTACACAAATCACGATGATATTTTTTTAAGAGTTTCTTTAATCAATTTTCAATATTTGAAAAAATGTACTTAATCAATATCAATCTGTGAGACAGTCTTCACAAAAATCAATAATATAGGTAAATTTTTGTTTAGTGAAACAACTATAACAAGACATTTTCACAAATATCATCATATTTATGAACAAATTTTAGTGTTTATTTTTTACTAAGATAACTGGTGTTAGGGGTGGCAACAGGGGTGTCACCTTCCTAGTTGGTGAGCTTGCCTACCCTCGGTGCCTGCTGATGGGTATGACGCTACTAATTACCGTACTAAAACGCCCTGAAACATTTTTCCGCCCCAGCGCTGAAAAATTACGCTGAAATTTATTAAGGCGATAATTTCGCTTCCTCCGTCGTTACGTTTCCAGCGATTTTTTTTTCTAGTAAAATATGGCTCGAAAGAAATCTGTTTAGTATTTAATGTACATCATTAATTTTTGCTCCGTTACCAACGATTACCTTGATAGTATAAAATTGTACGGTTATTTTCATTTTAATCGGACGACTTAACTACACGAACTATATATTTTTTTTTTCATTATTATATAGATTATAAAAATATTTATTAAAAATAATTATATTTTTTTTTATTATTATTGTTATCTTATACGCGCTTGCTGAGAATAAAAAATCAATCATCAAATATTCCATGTTACAATATCGTATATAAATGCCCCAGACCTCGACACAAATAACGTTATGCATACAAGAAATATGTGCTGATTTAGGGCAGTGATAATTTAATTTTGAAATATTGTTATAAATGCGTGAACGAAATATAAACACCGCGAACATAAATTTTCATGAAATGCTAAAAAAGTCGAGGTATAAATGATTATGCTTCAGAGTGTTGTAATTAATAAGTAAATGCGAGAGGTATTCAATTATTAGCCGTGTGTTTTGGAATTTTTAAGCTTTCATAAATCATACCTTAAAAATAACCGAAAGAAACCTTTTGTGCCGTTTTCAATTTTTCACTTTAAATAACTTTTGACTGATATTTTTACGATTTTGAAAATAATGTCGTATTAAATTGAGAACAGTAATCAATTAATAGCAGAAATGTTTTGATATTGTGAATACTAAATCGTTTTTATGATAATGTGTAATTCCCAAATACGCCCAAGCAAATATGAGTTCTTAAATACTAAAGAAAGAAAAAAGTTTTAATGACACATCTTTTTTACTAGTTCATTAAAAAATATAGATTTTATTTTCTAATTGTTTATTTATTCAAAATTATTTTGCAGAAAGAGTTTTAAGAATGTCTCAATAAAATAAATAGGATTATTTTTAACGTGCACGCGAAAAATATTTTTTTTTTCTCATTTTTTAAGATTATTTCAAGACTTATTAGGACTATTTATCCACATATTGCCACACGTGCTGTGCGAATCTCCCATAATCAAGAATTATTCGCCTAGTTCGTGGGACCATTCCAATCTTAATGTTAATCGTCACCACGTTAGCCTCCGCTATTCTTTTTTCTCCTTTATAACCCATTTTTTTCCAAAAAATGTTTTTAGGAGCTCAAGAAACACGTTATTGTTTCAAAACACTTTTTTAGCTTCATCCACGTGTTCATTTTAGGAATGAGTAGTTATATCCTTTATAGATTTCATTAAACCTCTTGTATTATACATATGATAAAGTTTTTTAATCATACCTTTTAAGATGCAGTGTACACATAAAACAATGGAAAATTTTATTAAAGCTAAATCAGGACACGAGTCTGAGTTAAACCCACATTTTTTCAATAACTAATCATATTCAAAAACATGTTCAAACTTTGTATGTATTCAAACTTATTTGTTTTTATTTATCTCATTTAAACAGTTTTTCAAACTAATAATTCAATAAAGACCGTTTGAAAATTCAAAGAAAATATTTTTAAATTTCGTTATAAAGTTTATACATATTTTTTAATTCATATTCTTACACTACAACTTAAAACGTAACTATAAATTAATTAACTCTCGTGGTGTAATAATTTTTAATTTTTATCATGATTTACCATTTTCAACAATGTTAAATGCATCAAATTAAATAATTGATTAATTTTATTTTAATGTCCATATATTTATAAAGCACATTGGAAACATATTTAAGAGTAAAGTTTAAACAATATATTTAGTTATTATTTCATCGTCAACATTGGTCAATCCCTAATAGAATGAAAGCCTTTTCAGGTCGTTGCTTGGCTTCTACCATTGCTTTAGTTAACTTTGAGATATCTCCAATAGAGAACTTATTAGCAAGTTTTGCTATTAATCATGGTCTATAGTAAACTAGATAAGCAGCTAGGAGACAAGTTTTATCAAAATAACATGAGATTCTTTAGGAGATTTGACCTTATAACTATTAAATAATATTTTTAATTAAAAATCACTTTCACGTGTGTTAACTTTGTGTGGATTAACTTTCAAAACTTGTTTTATTTTTTTAAAAAATCCTATTACTTTAGTTAGATAAATGGTAATTTTAGCACCATCTTTGCAAAATTAATGGTAAACTTAATCTGTGAATCCATATTGTAGAACGTAGATTCAAGTTTTTTTTTTTTACTAACAAAGCAGTATATTTTATAAATCAAAGTGTTTCGTGTAATCTTTATGAAATTCGGAACAATGAAGATCGAATTCTTCAGCTGTGCAAATACGAAGCGAAAGAATTCACATGTTTTAAATGCTTTAACTGCTTCTATTAAAGTCACTGATTAACATTATGCTTGTTTTATTTAGCAAAACTTATGCTGACAACATGCCAAGTAGTAAGTTAATCATAAATAACGAACACAAGTAAAATTTACAATAGATATGCAATGCGTCTCGCTCAGGTGTGTTTGAACAATGTTTTGAAATGGCATTACGGAGTCTCTCCATTTCGAGTGTTAGTATTGAAACACTGCGAATATCGACGTAAATGATTCACTGTGCATCTATTTGAGATATTAGTTCACGTACGATTCAGCTTAATTGCTATATGGATGCATCTGAAACACTGTACCTGCCAAAATCATTAGAAGGGGTGGCTGGAGCTCCGCGGTGCTCGCCCCACCTGCACGTACCTGTTGCGACTTGCTGGATTGCCTTTGTGTAGCGCGATTTGGGTCAGCTGAGAGAGCTTCCTACAATACAATGCTGGTACGTCGCAGATTTATGAGAGCCTTGGGGGCGAGCAGTTTGCTCCTCGCAAGTTTTCTTTCCTGTTAAAACTAAATGTCCATTTAAAGAAACGTCAATTTATACAAGTTAATGAGAAAACTCTCTAAATCTAATATCTTCAAATATTTTTTTTTCACACACATATACCTAAAATGCAATCGAACAGTCGAGAGCTTTTAATTAATTGTTATTTGATAGCTGAAAAAAATACAACGGCAGTGATCTAAAGATAAATAAATTAAAATGTAAATAAATTATTTTTATCATAAATTATTTTAATACTGACAATTTTCATGTCATGAACGTATAGTGAAAATATAGATATATCCAATTGAGATTGATAAAAAAGTACAATCAGGTTATTTCCATTAAAACAACCATCCTTAGGCGTAGATAATCAATAGCAAAAAACACCTTAATTATCATTGAGTAATTAATGAAAAGCGCTGAAAATAAAATTAAATCAAGAAAATAGAGAAAAAGTCTTAGCCGTTTTCTTTATGCAGTCATGTCAGCTAATGATAAAAATAGCAGAGGATATTAAAAATCGAAATTTTTACGAAAGAACAAGCTAAAAATAAGTTTTATGATTGAATAATATTTATAATTAAAAAACAACGCTGAAAGACAAAGTTTTTTTCCTTTTAAAAGTCTAATAAGTTACTCGTTTTATTTTGTATTATTTCATTAGGGTATACAAAATATTATATAGTCTGGACTTAAATAATGATAATTCAATAATATAAAAATAAAAACATTATTTATATATTTAGCAAATAAATGTTCAAGTTAATCAATTTTTGTTAATCAATGAAGTTTTTTTGAGAAAATATAATACGTATTATTTTCATTCAGTACAAAGTACTTTGAAGGTGTTTTTAATTACATTCTATGATACATCAGACTTTTTGAGGTTAGTCCAAAACTACCAACAAATAAATGGGAATCCCTACTTGCAAAATTATTTTACTTTATGTCGGTACTGACGCCATAAAATCTCGTCATAAAATATCAACATAAATATAAACAAAATTGTAGTTTGTCGAAGCACGTACAGCCTTTGGAATGACTGCCTCTCTGATCTTCCGGCCCACTGTGCGCGCGGGAGAGCTCCAGACAGCTAGGAACTATAAAACAATATAAAGTTCGCCACCTTTTTGTTTTCACCAGCAGGCCCGTTTCCGGAGCACATCGTGCACTCGCGCCATCTTTGATAATCGAAAAATGTATTTTTATGAAACTCGTGAGGTTCAGGAAACTCGCCACCTACCTTTCATAAACTTCTCAGATATTAAGAGAATATCGATCTCATTTTGTTTATATGTTAAAGCTTGCGGATACAAATCTTGTAGAAAAAATACAATACGATTTTAATAACGTTATTTAAAGACGGTGAATAAGGACTCAATGACCCACTACACTATTTTTCCTTTAGAAAACCATGAAAACTAATTCAGTACAAATTTATGCTCAGTGAAATGGTCGGCAACTTCCTCTTCTAAAAAAATTGAGTTAAATTAATATAAATCAAAATAGTCTGTTTTTTATTGATAGTCATACATTAAAAATTTCAATAATTTTTTTTAATATGAAATAACCTGTAAATTTAAATGATTATAAGATAGTTAATGCGCCTGTAAAGTATCATCAAATGGTGATTATTTGAAATACTTTCATAATTAGAGCTGGAGTCGAAATATAAGACATCCAAAGAGATAGTAAACTCTGTAGTATTACTGAAATAACTTACTTTATTTAAATTAATATGATTACTAAAATAAACAATCGTACATTAAGAATATGCCACATTTACATTTTAGCAAACTATACATGTTAATTATTTAATAACTGTACAACATGCCATGCACATTTATTATTTTACTTATCTTAACTTGCTAGCGCTTATTTAATGTTATTACAAAACCGTACCAAATTTACAAAACTCGCTCAGCAAATGCATTATAAAAGAACCCCCATAAACAAAGTGATGTAGTTTTACGATCATGTTTAATCGATACAAAGGCCGGGCCAAATTAGCTTTACATATTTGAATTCGGGCCACTCTCGGTAATGAAGGGGAGGCTCTGGCCACGATTGCCCGCACAGGTGAACTGACCAATAAACACGGCTGCACAGTTTTACGTGGGCCTGCTGACTCACTTAGAGGCTTACCTGTACGGAGCTCTTAGATACCTGTCCAGCCACCTTAGCAGACTGTTTAATAACTCAAAAAAAAAAAATATATATATATATATACGAGGGCGGTCCGATAAGTATTTAGCCTACAAAAGAATTGTGGAAAAGTGGCGATTTATTTCTCAAATAGTCTCCTTTTAGCTCCATACACTTGACCCAGCGATGCTCCAACTTCTTCTCATCTGAAAAATACGTTTTTTCGAGGTCTGCAAAGTAGGCCTCCGTGGCGGCGATGACCTCCTCATTCGACTTAAATTTCTGCGCAGCGAGTGACTTTTTCAAGTATGGAAACAAAAAAAAATCGCACGGGGCCAAATCTGGAGAATACGGTGGATAGAGGAGCAGTTCGTAGTGCAATTCGACCAATTTGGCTGTGGCAACGGCGAAGGTGTGAGCCGGTGCGTTGTCATGGTGGAAGAGCACTTTTTTCTTTGCCAAATGGGGCCGTTTTTTCTGCAATTCGGCTTCGAATAGGCCCAATAATTCGGGATAGTAAAGCCCTGTTAGCGTTTTGCCCTTCTCCAAATAGTCAATGTAGATCACACCTTGTGAATCCCAAAAAACGGTGGCCATCACTTTTCCGGCCGATAGGACAGTCTTCGCCTTCACAAAATTATTTTTTTTTCATATTGATGTGCATTAATTTTTTTTCTTGATTTATTTCTGTTACAAAATATTTTCTCATGAGATCGTTTATACTGTTTACATTCGGCCAATGCTTGTATTTTTAAAATAATTCAATTCAATTCATGTTAAAAATATTCATATAAAAATAATAGTGTTCTGTTAAAGTTATTGCATTATGTATTCGTGGTTATATAATAATGTTTTTGAACTTCAGACTTATAAATTTTCCAAAACTCTTTAATAATACTCAATAATATAAAATATTAAACGCAAATAAAAAGCACATCGAGTAAAATCATTTTTTGATAACAATTGTCAATGAAAAATAGTTTATATCACAGAACACGCACACAAATTTTTAATACTAGTAATAAGTCAGAGTTACTATAAGCAGCTTTTATTGTAAAGGTTAAATTTTTTGTCTCAAATTATTATCATTTCTAGATAAGTTAGTCGACCTTTGCAATGGTTATATATGCCTGATTTGCAAATAAATGAGATTTGCGCAAAACTGTTATTTAGTTTTGTTATGAATTAGAATAATAAAATATTTTTACTTTGACTACATAATGTTGAGAAAAACCTTCGTAGAAAAACACGTTGTATATTCATTAGTATATAAAATTCAACATTGTAAAGTTTAAAAATTATTACGTGTATTTGATATATGGTAAATATTTTTCATCAAACTAAGGCGTCTAATTTGCAGTTTACGTTTGCCACCCACATTCGATTAACATTTTATAATTCAAAACATCAACCCTACTTTGCATACTCAAATAAGAGTTTTCCGCTTTCAACCCCCGATTGTATCAAGCAACCCTCAGTGAGCCCATGAAAGAGTTAGCTTGTTTATAAATAACAGAAAAGTAAAGGGTTTTTGACTGCCTTTAAATTAGCTAAATAATTTTCATTTAACCACATTGTTACAATGTAAATTAAGTTAGCACTATAATATGGTAATTGCTATTTTCAATATTGAGGATGTTATGTGTAATTTACTAGTAAAGTAACTATTTTAGTAACTAGTAAAATAAAGAATACAATAAGTTATTATCAAAATGCAACATTTTAATAAAAATACGAAGAAAAAAAAATTAATGCATAGATTGCCCCATTTTCAATATTAAACTTTGATTTTATGGAGAATCTTTAGTGTATTATTATTATTTTCACATATTTAATTAGATATTCGCATTCTGTAGATTAAAGCAAAAACACATATCGTTATCCTAAATCTAAAACCGATTGAAAAAACTAACCACACTGATAGTCTAAAATAAGTAAATACTATAAAATATTCATTGTTTTTAATTTACTTAAAATTCTTTAATGGTTTTTAAATTATTTTTCAGTCAGTTATAAATGTGTGGTTAATTTTTCATTTATTAACACTTACTTAAATTACACGATGTAAAATTTAATTTAAGAAATATTTCGATTCAAGTTTATTTAAACAATGTATTTTTAGGACAATTTTATAATAATAATAAAAATGACGGATGATATATATCTAACCCGGAAACTTATAATTTGGAAGGCTCTCACTGTGAAAATATATCCTGCGCTGTATTATGAACTTACTAATTGTATTAATTTCTCTGTCCTATTAAACACAGGAGAAAAAATATGTAGAATGTAGAAGTATTAAAGTTACAAAACATCATGAAAATAATAGAAGCAATAATATAAAATGCTTTAACAGAACAATAATAAGTTCTATAATATTTATTTATTCAATAAAAAATTTACTATCCTATAGTATTTTAATTTTGCAATAATGAATCTAATGAATTCATAAAAATTTTTACGAGTTTAATAAAACAATTTTATTTTATATATTTTATTTTTAGGAATGTTAAGCAAATATTTTACTTCATATTTTTAAGCTTTGGACATCTATTAATTTATTTTGTTCATTAAAGTTCTACATTGTTCAGCTCTTAATCATACTTATAAACTATTTAAAGCTTAGAAAGAGACTGCTATCTTAAGTTTGACATTTTAGTTTTCAGCTGTTCTGTCGAAGTTCTTCATTTTATAAACTTACAAAACGTTTTACATAGCTTTTTAAGCATATTTACCATTATAATCAATTTAACATTACAAAGAACTGATTGATTTCCTAGCTATTTTTAAGGTACATTAAAAATGATTTTTTTTATATTATATTTTATTTTCAGTAAGGGCAGTTCAGAGATAGTTGAATGTAGATTGTGTATACTTATCGTGGGACGGTTGTGGTTAAATAATTGTTAAAAGAGGCGATAAATGAAATTGAATTTTACAATACGCTTTCAATTTTTAAATAAATGGAGATCAGCTAAGATAGGCGCATCACAAGTATATTAGCAATTTTTAATAATGTTGAATTTTTAAAATAAATTGCTAAGATACCAGATTAAAACTTTCTCTATTGTTCACACTGCGTATTTGTGGTATATAAAGCATTAAATATTGTTCATCTTTGAAGAATATTCATCTTTATTTCTATCTTCTTCTTAACGCACATAAATCGTGAGATAAAGACTCCGATACACCATCGCAAATACATTTTGACTTTTCCTCTTTAACGTTTAATGTTCGTCTTCTCTTTATATAAAAAAACTAAACAATTAGAGCCAGACTTTGAACTAAAATTCTTTAAATCTAGGTTAGCTTTTTTATTTATTTACTTTTTGGCAAGCTCCAAAATTAAAATGAAATTATTTTCCAATCCATTATCTAAATAAAACTCACTCCGAAATGGTTTGGCCATCAGCTGAAAACTAATAGTAAAAATGGTTTTCAGATTTGACGCCATCCGTCACTCCCGCAAGCCGATTCTGAAAAAGCATCCCAATATGACAGAACGCCACAGATACTAAAATACATTGACCTACTTCATACTCCAGTAGCTTTGTTTTACTGGAATAAAAACTCGAGAAAGATAAACCAAGTTGAATTGGCAACTACAGCCTGTGGACCGATACTTGTTACATGACAAGTCCCAATCAGGCTTTACCAATGTCACTGCTATCAAAAGTCTAAGTCAAAAAAGTCGAAACCCTATTTATTTATTTATTTAAATATAGAAGATTTTTTGCAAGAGAAAACATTATTCAACGAAACAACTGGTGCACAAATATTCATTTCTTATCAATGATTACTCAATCAAAAGTTTTCTTTTATGTTTATACAGTAAAAACTTTGAAGAAAATACTTCGCTGATTTATCAAAAATATAAATTACGCTCGTATAAATCCTAGTCGTATATAACATATTTAAAAATAAAATAAAATAAGAGACAAATATTAAAAAATACTACACATATATGCTGTAATTTGTGTTTAAATTAAAATATTTTTTTTGGTTTCATAAGGAATCAAAACTCTTTATTATTATTTCTTGATACTTAAAAATTATGATAAAGGTTTTTATGTGGCGTTTTTTTTATAATTCCGACGTTTCGGCTCTCGTACTGGGGCCATATTCGAGGATACTCAACAAATACATGAAGATTTTCCCAGTAGCGACCACAAAATATGGTAAAACATCCAAAAACTAAACATTTTTGATAACAGCGTCCACCTAAGCTAACAAACATAATTCATTGCTTTTTGAACACATCGTAATGGAGAATTACGAACTTAACTTTCAAAGAAAAATAAGAATAGTTTTTACCTTAGCGTATTTTTGTTGATAAGAGTTAAAAAATTTGTTTGCGATGAAATTAGGTACACAATTTTAATATGAGTGCCAAATTATGTTGGATAGCTCGTTTAGTTTTAAATGATGTCCAGCTGCGGCTACCGACATGTGGAATATCAGTACTAGGATACAGTTCCCGAGGGAACCATTATAGTGTCATAAATTGGACCCCGTCCGTGTTGTAATTTTTTTCGTCACTGATTCTCTATAAAAATAACATCATAAAAGTCTGTCAAAATTTGGAATAAAACACAAAAAACATCTGTTTAACCATATAAACTTTTTCAGATTACTTTTTAAAACTTATTCAATTTTCATGAAAATTTCAAAAAAATTGTTGTGATAAATTTAAAAAAATTATTTGTGTATATTGTATAGTATAACATTCTATTTTACTTGATACTTCTACTTATTTTCTCTTAATTTTAAAAGTAAAACCATCCATGTTGAATAAATTGATTCCATTCTAACTCTTATAGATATATCCCCAAATAATATATTATTTTTTAAACAATATATTTAAATTATAAATGCACTTAGCGATATTAATTACAAAAAAAAACTTGAATATGTATTTTAATCACATTTTTTAAATTATTTTGAAAATGTACGGCAAAAAAGTCATATTTTACTAATGTCAGTATGAAGAAGTCGTGATTATTTATAATTTTATTACATTATTTACATTTGAATACGTGAAAGAATTAAATAAATACTAGATGTATTTACTGAAGTCTTTGAGTTTAATATGTATTACCTTAAGAGATTAAAAATTAAAAACAAGCTTTTTTCCATTCCATTTTACTTTCCTAGCGACTAATTACAACTCTATTCGAATCAAAGATTTTTTCCTTTTTTATATAAGAACTTCTTTAAACTTTTGGGCGTGTTTGCTTTATTTGCGCTGGTAATACCTCTAGAGAGTTTTCCTTTTCATTAACCTCAAACGTCCAGATTTATGCGGTCGGATCTCACCATAGACTTTTATTTTCTTTTAACACTATAAACGTTTCATGTCACGTATTTTTGGATTAAAAATTTAAGCCTGTAAAATTGACTATGCATGTAGACTACATAAATTATAATTTTAATTTAATTTATGCCGAATTGTTTAAGAAATCACATTGTCAACTTCTTATTGGTATTTTGTTTGGTCAAAACTCCATATTTGTTCTTTTATTTAGAAGCTAAGCGAAAATTATAATGAAGATAATTCGGCGCACATTATCAAAAAAAAGAAATATTTACTTAACTTTACACACAGTTCTAGTAATAAATAATTTTAAATATATAAGGATCATACGTATTGGTTATATTTAATTATTAAATATATTTTACAAGAAGTTTTTTACGTATTTAAATAGTTCAACAATTTTGGGTTAGTTGAAATATTACAAAAGCTTCAAGTGTTTTTTATTGTTAAAAAAATGTTTTATTGTTCATTTGGTATATAAAAATAATTTTGCGGAGAGTTTCTTTAAAATTAAAAAATTTGCATCAATGTAAACTTTGGTTTACATCGCACTATTTAAATAAGTACTACTTTATATTTGTTTATATTTTTAAGATTTATATGCAAGTATTATATATTGTATGATATAAAAGAAGAACTCTGTATGCAAATCACTATCCGTATGATACAAAATCAACATTTCACTATTGATAGAACCGAAAGAGGATTCTGCGGCATTCAAATCATAAATTTTCAAACCTAACCTCAACAAGGCTTTGACTATTCCACTCGCGGGCTGTACCTCACTTCCGCTCCTTCAGGCTGAAGAATTCCCATATAAAACCTTAAAAGCTTTTCACGTCTCTTATCTACATCTGTTTTATTTCCATTTGAAAACAAACTTCCGCACAATCAAATCGCTCTCTTGGATAGAGGTCCCCGCCGCCCGAGAGATGCCACTAGCACGAGGCAAGGTGTGTTTTATGTTACGGTTAGTTTTAATGCACTTGGTGCTTTGCAGATTTTATCAAATACATTACACCCACTATGAAAATTTTCCATTTGTGCCGAGCTTCTGTTACATTTCAACCAATACGCGATACATTTGACCCACATAAACATATACAGCTGTTTATCGGTGGTATCAAAAAATTTACATATTTTTTTTTTATTCGTATCTGAATGCTTGAAAATACTTAAAACTAAAAAAACAGGTCGTTTGATAGTTCAAATAGAGTCCAGAAACCAAATGTCTAAAGCCAAAAGCTTGCACACGACTGAGCAAGCTTAATCCATCAGCTGCCACGAGTCGGGGAACAAACTGCGGCACTACGCGAGAAGCCAGTGCCTAAAGCACCAGTTAGTGCCTCGGCCTGTGTGGCTCCGGCGAACCCACCGAGGCAATAAATAACTCCAAACACATTTCAAGCCCCCGATTGTTGGCAGAAAACTTACCAAATAAATCATACTCTGCTATTACCTTCATTGGAGAACTATCAATAAATGTCTATACGTCAATATTCTTAACTAAGTATCAATTCTCTCCTGGATATCTTAGTAGCAATGGATTCTTAATAATTAAACAATCCTTCACTTCTTATAAAAATAATTTGATTTGCAATATTTGTGCTATATTAAAAAAATATGCGTTGAACAATAACATAACAACGAAGATACTGATCAACAAAAATTTTAATAAACAAACATTTTTGAAGCTCATTTTTAAACCTGCTTGAAGATACCAACCTAGTATGTTAGCAAAACTAGCTGCATTGGAAATATTCTATAAAATAGATAGTAAATTTTATTTAAATCTTTGAATGTTTTAAAGTAAAATTTGTCAAATCTCACGCGTAAGAAATACTTTTATAAAGTGAAAAACGATCGATCGTCAATTTAAAAGTAGCGTAAGAAGTAATTTGATTTCCTGCAAAATTTAAAATCAAGTTGTCGATTGTCAATTAATTTTATTTGAAGCCTTCAGTTACCGTCACAGTTACACCGGACATATAATAAATGGAGCCGAAATTTCGAAATCAAATTAATTAATGCTAATCCGCAGCATTCGGATGTGACGTTTTTGCTGAGTACTCAAAGCAAGAATTATGTCAAAACGGTGTTATTTTTGTCGTTTAACTCAACGGTTTCAGCAAAAAAAATATCCTAATTAAAAACGTATTTGATATAGATTTTATCAATTTCAATTTTGCGCAATATAATAATTTTGAGTTATCATGTTATACGTTATCAAAATACAAATAATACATATAAAACAAGCAAAGATTTCATCTGAGACGCATGTAGCAGTCATAATAGAGGTTATTACGAAACAAAAGGGGATATAAACGACATGTCATATTGCTGAATCGTATAAAAATGACCATAAGATAACCCGGAATGAAGATAATATTACGATTTGAACGGTGTAACGCAAAAATGAGCTATTTTTAACAAAGCGAAGTTAAGATTACAAAAGATAACCAATCGATAATAAAATATATTATGTGACAAATTAGATATGATTTTTTTTAAGGTTATGTTTCAGAATTACAATTCTTTGTGCAAACTACCGTCTTGTAATTTAATTCGCGAGAAGTTGCAATCTAACTTAAAAACATCGAAGCTAAAAAAAAAAAATAGAAGCACAATTTCAGAATGGTTGGGATTCAGCATTAAAGATACTTTATTAAAAAAGGTAGATCGATCGCATGAATAAACTGTAAAATATCAGAGGGTTGGTTATATCTCTATACTTTAGGAAAATTAAGCTGCACAATTTTTCAAACAATTTCTGTGATTTCCTACCCTCGTTAGGTTTGTTTACGTCCAACATTAAACATCCCTTTGCGTGGTGAGTGTAAACCCACTTCACAAAAGCGCTTTTTTCCCTGCCACAATCACAGATATATATATAATCATTCGATATAAATTGTGGTGGAATGGTGAGATTTCCATAGAAATTTTATTTTTAATTGGCGGTCTTTTTGAATTGGAAAATTCCAACATTAAAGGGTTGATATTTTATTTTATTTTAGGCAATGTTTTTACGGCTAATATTTTGTTTTCTATACAATCACCATTATTTGATCGCGGAACTCAATTTTCAATTTATACCTCAGTATATTTGAAATTGTTTAATTGAATATAATATTTTTTTCGCGTTTGTTTGTGGTAAATAAAAGCGTCTTATTAAAAAAAGTTCATTAACAACTATATTCGACACCTGCAAACATGTTTAACTTTTAACTGTACATTAACAAAAATTTTAATCATTTTTTATCTAATTTAAAATTCATATAATTTTTTAAAGTTCTTGGAAAAAATCAAAGAATTTGTTAGCATTAAATTGACCTGTCAGGAATTTTTCACTTTAGTATGATCTAAGGATGTAGATATCAATTTAAGTAACTCAAGCTGACAATCCACAGAGATTATTGAATTATTTATGTAAATCCAGAATAAAAAATGCTTTGTTATCAGCTCTACAGAATCATGGATAAAATTGAATATTAAAATTACATCATGTCACAAAAAAATGTATTAGTTCAAAATAAAAAAAATTCTGGTTAAATAAAGTATATCATAAAATATGTTTAAACACGGAACTGCATTATGTTATGATCTTCTCGCTCCATACAAAGTCATAAACATACATAATACCCAATAAAATTATTATTTTAAGATCAACAAACGTGCTTAGAACTAAAAGTATAAATAAGCTTCTTTTTTTCGGTTTTTTTATACCTCATAAAAAGGCAAATAGGAGCTCATAAATACGAAGGCATTTTTATTTTAAATAACGTTTCCTTGAAATTATTTTTCATATAATAATCTTTTTTTTATGAAGTGATTACTATTTGTCTTTTTAATTTTTCAAACAAATAATTTTAAAAAACAAATTTTATTACTGTTGTTACTAACCATACTTTTACCCAAGAACCGCAATTTCGCTATCGATTTGCAATGAAGACTGATTATTTTTTTAATGAATAATATCCGAACATTTTTTTTTTTAATTGCAAATATTTTATAGTCCTTATAAAATCTAATTTACAAAAATCAATGTGATTAAAGAAAATCCTTCCCATAAAAGAAACTTGAATCGTGTGTAACGCCGTCGTCCAACTTTGCTACAAATTCGTCTACAATTAGTGAAATCGGAAAAAGTTTAATAATAACACACACTATATAACTTATAAGGAACCTGGAATAATCTTAAAAGCTGATTATTGCAATTATGTTATTTATTAGCATTACTTCTGTTTTTCATTCATCATCCTAAAATTCACTCTATGAAGTTGTTATTATTAAAAGCGTAAAAAGTAATTATGTTTATAAAACATAGAATTTTGTTCGCTATTACCTATTAAAATGCTATATTTTATTCACATTCCATTTGTTCTCTAAAATATTGCCTACATTTGACTAGGACAGGCTGGAACCTCTTTTATTCAAAACCAAAGAGGATTGTCTTTTGTAAGGCAAACTGACTTATGCATCTGTCCTGGACACGCGGCCAATTGGGGACCCCGACCCGATATTGATATCAAAGGATCCTCGTTTTAGGAAAATAAATGTACACGTATCTAATATATACGCCATTGTATTTTTGGATGAATGTATATAATCAATTTGACCTGTGCTTCATATATACAATACGATATTTTAATTTTGTCATGAATAAGCATTCAATGCTTTATACAAAAAATTATCCAAATATTAATAAATTTACTATGCATTTCAGTAAAATATTTTGATGATGATTCAGTAAAATTACTTTAAATAAGACACAATTAAAACACACTTACTGTTTTTAGCACTAAACAATAAGAATGATTTTTTTTATTAAACATGATTTATTTATTCCAACTCAAAAATATATACCGGGATGTTTAAAAGTTAAATGGCAACATTAACAAATATAATTTTTTATATTTGATTAAACCTTACTTTTAAATGTAATAGTTTTATTTCCCATTACTTTTAATGCTTTTTTCGTTAACAGAAAGGTCCTTAAGTTTAGCAATTTCAACATAATTTACTGAATTGAAATCGGACCTTATCTCTGTTTGGCTTTCGATATTTTATTTTTTCGTTTAAACTTTCTTACAGAACTAGGTTGTAACTTATCGCTCGGTTTGTTTCAATGAATTTTAAATAATATACTTAAATTTAATTTATACAATGTATCATATAATCGTAGTTTGCTTATTAAATGAAAAAAAACATCAAATTGATGTGCATAATTCCTAATTGAATGCTGTTTTTTTTGCCTTCAGAAATTGGAATCGGAAATATTTCATTATTAAAAATATCTACATAGTTTATATCTTTAAAAGGTTTTAACTATACAATGTTGGTGAATATGGAAATATCATGAACATTGAATGCATTCATAAACTAACAACGCTTGATCATAAATATTTATTATCTATAAATGCATTTCAGAACTCTCACAACAAGGTTGCATAATTCAAACATTTGATACAGATATAAGATACGATTCTGCACATAATATTTATATTATCCAGAAATCTGCGTTTATGTTACGATTGCATTGAAATTTTATGTTTACATCCTTATAAAATCTTTGCACGAAAGCGATAAATATCAAAGAAGTCGCTGTCTGAATGTTGGAATTGCTGACAATCGAATTTTACTTTAACTCTATACATGTCAAACGAGCAATTTTTGGATTTAAATAAAACAGTAATACGAATTTATTTGCATTCGGGAAATTCACTATTCATAAATTGAACGAACGCTTTTCAACAAAAAAAAATTTACATGAAATTAAATTTATGCTACGCAATGAATTCAATTCACGAGTGCAGTTTTTTTTTCATTACCATATGTGTGTGTTAATGTGAAATTAACGCTACGTTATGTATTTTTTTTTATCGGTCTTGCGAATAAATGAAATTATAATATTGGTCTTTCAGATTCTCTCTATAATCAATAGGTTTCCTATATGTAAATGATATTACCCACCTAAGAGCATGCTTGTATCGTTACAGTCTCTCTCTAACCAAGTGGAGAAGCCGCCATCCGTCTTACTTTAACTTGCAGTTAATTGCGTTACATAGTACTAAGTGCTTTAAATTCCTCTCAAGTAAAGTGGAGAATTTCTTTTACGTGAAGACTTTTCGTGAAGTAAAACTGTTAAGTCACAATTTTTGGTAAGTTTTCCTAACTTAAGTAACTTGTAGTGGATTTCGAATATGCGTGGAAATTATTAAGTAGTACGATTATAATTAATGTATATTACCAAACTATAATATTTAAAAAAAAAAAAATTAAAATAAACGTATTTAAAAATATTATCTTAATGCGTTTTTTTAATGCGGGTATTATAGTTATACAGAAACCCTCCCTGTGAGAACCTTCATCTTTGTTGCTAATAATATTTCAGAGACCTATTACACATATTTTGTAACTCGTATCTAAACTCCGGCTCCACGCATGACGTGGTAAGGTTCTAGAATTAAGAGACTAAGCCTTATCCAAGGAGAGTCACCCAGAGCAAGAGGCACAAAGGAACTACCCTCGCCCAGGCCGGCACGATCAGCATTCCATTCGCAGACTCGGCCGCTTCAAAATTGAATTTCTAATCCCCCAATCCCTGTTTGTCTATTGTTAGGAAGGATCCTTTTATTTTCAGCGAGATTAGTAATAACAACTCCGGGACCCTGTCTTGGGGGCTGCTCTTATTATAGATAGCGTTTCTCAGTCTTGCTATATGGTATATGTTTTATAAAATGAACTTTCTTTAAATTTTTTGAGAAGACAATAATATATTTTAGCATTTCGAAATAAGTACAATTTTTAAAAAAATTGAAATACACACAAAAAGCTTTCGTTGATTTGTAAAAAATATATGAATTCATATTTTAATATAGTAAAACCAAAAATTATTTTTTTACAATAAATACGTATGTTTTTTTTCAGGCAGAGCAGGTGTACTAACCAACACCTTCTGCCTGTCACGGCCTGACATATTTATCCTTTCAAATTAAATTAACCGAAAAAAATTAATGCAGTGAGGTTGTATTGGTGCATATTTGGTATCAATATAGTTTTTAGTTTGCGTTTTGGCTTCCATAAATTACACCAAAAAAATATGTCACAATATAACAAAAAAATTACTTCGTATTAAAATAATTTGAAGCAGTTATTATTATTTTTAACATAGAGCAATCTTGCAATTGACATAAAATATTTATTAATATTAAATAGTTTTATTTTTTAGATTCTTAGCTTAGCTGTGTATGAAACGAAAGACATCTTAATTTCAAGCAAAATGCAGCAGTAAATATATAAATACTGACAATTTTGTATTCCCGGACAAGCGGCGTAATAACCGGTCAGAGTACAATAGAGGTCTTTGTTTTGGACGCGGATCTGTAAGTGCCCCTTAAAAATAACAGCGAGTTGTTTCTAATACCTGCTCGTCGAACGAGAAAAAGATAAAAACAATAATAAACCGACACGTTTTTGCCGAGAGCAATAAAATCTTCTAATATACAAAATCCGTCCCAATTCCGTAAAATATTTAAGATATTTTTGCTATTTGAATGTCGTTTGTATATAAGAGTAAAACTTTTCTTTGCCAACATAAAACCTTTGCTACCATTCTGAGCACACATTTTTAGTCTCCAGACTTATAATCGGCTTTGGAGCTGATAGAGCAAGAATTCTTTGGTTTTTATACAATATAGGACAAAAACAATTTCTTGTAATTCATTTTAATAAAATATTTATGAGATCAGGGTCGAATATAATAATTGAAACTCACAGGCTTGTAAATAAGTTTAAAAAAACATGAAATTGGTTTAATTTAAAGAGGTTCATAGAAATATTGCAACCACTAAAAATATGATAAATATTTTTTTTGAATTTCGTTTTAAATTATTTTATTTGCATGCTTTGAATTTGGAGGTTTGAATGAAAAAATACATATTACAAAGTGCAATTTTATTAACATATGTTTTCAAACACAATTGCTGTTAGCTTCGTAAATATTTTACTTTCCATAAATATTAAATCAGGATACGTTTGATCCAAAATACGCTCTGACTCGTTAAAACCATTTGCAGCCGCTCCACCAATAAATAATGCTAAATAAACAAAAAAGTATGCTAGAATAATAATATAATTTTTTTTTTTAATTTATACGCGCTTATTATATAACTAAAATAAACCAATCAATTTATTTCTATAGTCCTTATTGCACAGATACATTTCGAACCCTTTTGGGGCCATAATTCATTTTTAATACACTTTTCTCGTTTCCTTTTCATATCAGAGCACAGATGTTATCAATGATTGATGGTATAAAAAATACAAAATCACCTATAATTTCTATTTCGTAATACTTATTTACCTCTAACCAAAGTGGTTGTAAGAAGAGTAAAACCGGTATCGTTTAAGAATATTCAAGTGTAAATAAAATATATTTCGAGTATTTATTTTTTAAAAAATACCTTCGTTGCACACACGCGTTGTACGTGATGAAAATAAATACGTGTTCAAAATTCGGTAAACCAGCAATTTCTTTTTACTCCTAGTTTGCTGATTTAGTGAGATGTGTCTAGTCATTTGTTAATGGCATCACGTTCATAAGAGTAGGAGTTATATTGAATCATATAAAAGCAGTATTTATTTAAAATAATATTCAATACAGCTCATCTTAAGTTGTACAGCACAACAAAATAAGAATGACTGCCATGACACTTGTTCTTCAGGCTTCTTGCCTATTTGGCCTAATGGTGCTGCAGGTAAAAATATACCTAGTATTTAATACTTTTTTTGTCTATTAATAACGTTTTTTTAAAGTGATTTTTTTTCTTTAGGCAAACTCAGCGTGCATACCTAGTGGATGCTCTTCTCCGCCTCCGACATGCTCTTCAACTTGCGCTCCACCCAATCCACCTCCTAACCCACCACCGTGTTCATCGGCTTGCGATCCACCCAAGCCACCTCCTTGCGCATCATCCCCTGCTCCTCCTAGTCCGCCACCGTGTGCATGCTCATCCGCTCCTCCTAGTCCGCCACCATGTGCATGCTCATCCGCTCCTCCTAGTCCACCACCATGTGCATGCTCATCCGCTCCTCCTAGTCCACCACCATGTGCATGCTCATCCGCTCCTCCTAGTCCGCCACCATGTGCATGCTCATCCGCCCCTCCTAGTCCGCCACCATGTGCATGCTCATCCGCTCCTCCTAGTCCGCCACCATGTGCATGCTCATCCGCTCCTCCCAATCCACCACCATGCTCATCTTCTTGTGCTCCTCCTAAACCACCCCCATGCCCATCGGCTTGCGATCCTTCTATTCCACCACCATGTGTGTCTTCTCCAGACCCGCCTAGTCCACCGCCATGTGCCCCGTGTATGTCTTCCGCTGCTCCACCAAATCCACCACCATGCTCATCAACCTGTGCTCCTCCCAGACCACCACCCTGTTCATCGAACTGCGCTCCTCCTAGTCCACCTCCATGTGCACCAGCTCCCAAGCCATGTATACCATGTGCACTCTGAGAAAAACGTTTTCTTTACACTCAGACAGCTTTGCATATGTCTCATAACATGTTTATTCCTTTTCAAAAATAAATATAAATTGCAATGAAATGAAATATTTTTAATTAATTTTTTTTTTTACTGTACTTACATAAATTTACTTATGCATTTATTCGTCTTATAACAAGGGTATCGGGTTATTATGATAGATTAAATTCTTTTTCATTATTCGTATGATATAAAGCGAATAAGATATTGATAATGATTAAGTACATTTTTTCAAATATTGAAAATTGATTAAAGAAACTCTTAGAAAAATATCATCGTGATTTGTGTGGGATTCGAACCCACATCCCCAAGCTTACGTGGCCGGTGCATTTGATATCTCAAAATGTTTAAACTATTATTTTATGCTAATGATTTTAAATGTTCAATAGTTGGTTTTAATGGTATTAAAAATACTATAAATTTACTAAGAAGTGATGTAAAACATGAGAATTCGTAAGAGCTAAGAGATTTCACTTTTTTAATATATCAAAAAAATTTCTAAACTTAGTTTTAAATAAATACATGTACGTTTTATGTATACTTAAAACAAATTAAGTCAGCGTATAGTCTTTTTTTGGATTTAAAATAAAACTGTCGACAGTTTTTTTCTTATGATCAGTGATATGAAATAAGTCAAGATCTTGCATTTAGACGATTGGAATAAGAAGGATGAGAAGGAGAGTTTGAAACCTTAAATTAAGTCAGCAGTGCTTGAAGTGGAAAGAGATTCCAAACTATATTAGATTGCCACGAAACCCAAACCATCTGCTTTGGCTCTGCGTGAAACTTAGATAGTCTGGCTGAGAACGGAAAGGGGAGGAAAACAACCGACACCCTTCTCCTATAACTACATAAACTATAAACAACCTCATTTAAATTTTTGATAGTCTTACGAGATGATATTTAAGTTTTAGTTTTAAAATGTGATGTACAAAATTTACTAAAATAATCATTTTAATATAATATTTTCAGTTACAAGAGTAGTACTTAAACTTTTTTTTTTATTACTTTATCTACTTATGGTAGACGGCTTTTTTAAGCTATTATGAGAAGAGTGTCACGTTTCATACTCGCCCACAAGGGAGATATATTTTTTACTCCAGAATTGAAGAGTTCAGGAGTATTCCTGTAATGGATGATTGATTTCTCGGATCATGTTCCGCATAAAATTTTTGATGGTGTATGCTTACGCGAGAGTTTGTGTACTCGAATACTAAATATAAAATACGCGTGATCAAAATTATGCGTCATTGCTTGATGAGTAATAAGAGCAAATAAATATGATTAAATATTTTTTTTCATTATTAGTCAAATTAAACTTTTTTTTAATGAAGCGGGTAGAGCCTGTAAGTACTTTTTATGCATGACTTGTCATGCATTGATTATGCATTATCCAACTCGTCTCCAAGCAAACTGAAACAAGCTTGAGCCCAAGCTTGAAATTGGTTTGGAATTTACCTGTAAAGACAGATATCGAACCGGGGAACTTTCAATTAAAAGCTCATGGTCTAACCACTATACCAACTCGCCAATCATCAAACGTGTACTATGTATTATAAAACATCTTCGAAATAAGTAACAGCTTTTATATTTTTTAAATAACTCTATTTTTTTTATATAAAGGGTTATAGAAATAGGTGAGCGTAATAATCAACAATATTTATTTTAACAAATCGATGAGATATGAGAAATCAAATGAATTTATTTTCGGTGATTTTTTTTGTTTAAATTTTAATTAATAAAAATTTTTTTTTTGAAAACTTGGACAGTAAGTAAATATACAGTTATTCTTTTGAAAACCACTTAATAACAAAATATTATGAATTGTAATCATATTCCCTGAAATATATTTTATCGTTGTTTTTAAAATAATTTATTTATATTAAAAATTCGTTTTCATGAAAACATCATAGTAAAATTATAAAAGAGTGTTGTTAATTTTTCATCGGCTTTATATATATTTTTTAAGTTTGTTTATTTCTGCTATAAAATCACCTCGAAATTGTGTAATCTTCATATTTAACACCTGTTTTTTAACATTAAGTAAAAAGCATCACTTTACAAATTTAAACTAAATACGGATATTTTATTTATCAACTTTTATCATTATTTTTTAAATAATATTGTTTATTATGTATTTTAGAAAAAAATCTGAAATTATTTAGTTTTTAGTATTATATTCGAGTATTTCGAACAATAACTTATAATTTTCTTCATGTACGTAAAATATATACGAGTATATTAAGCAGTTAAATTTAAAAATTATATATTTTTATAAAATGTATATCTTGGATTTACTATGTCTAGGTGAAATTGGTAACGCCAAAAAAATTACTGCTGATTAGGTAAAATGTGGCTTATCGCATACCGCACACGTAACGAAATTGCTGATGCCAGAAATAAAATGGTGGGGACGCGAGTTTTTACTTCATATAAAAAGACGGCCTGTGCCTAAATAAATCATTCCATTCAACTCATCTCAAGTATTACGATAATACAATAGCATGATGTTGTCCAGGAATCTTCTTCTCCAGGCTTCTTGCCTTCTGGCTGCTGTGGTTCTACCGGTAAAGATACTCGCCTATGTGTGTTTGTTTAAAATTATATTTTGTGATTGAAATTTATTATTAACGAATTTGATTTTTAGGCAACCTCAGGGGCTTGTATTCCTTGCGGATGCGCCTCTCCTGCTCCTGTTTGCTCTTCGTCATGCGCTCCTCCCAATCCGCCTCCATGTGCTCCACCATGCTCCTCTCCGTGTGCTCCACCAAGCCCACCACCGTGTGCTTCCCCTAGTCCTCCTCCGTGTGCTCCTCCAAGCCCACCGCCATGCGCTCCGCCAAGCCCACCACCATGTGCTCCTTCTAGTCCTCCTCCATGTGCTCCTTCGTGCTCACCGCCATGTGCTCCACCGAGCCCTCCTCCATGTGCTCCACCAAGCCCACTGCCATGTGCTCCTTCATGCTCACCGCCATGTGCTCCACCGAGCCCTCCTCCATGTGCTCCACCAAGCCCACCGCCATGTGCTCCTTCATGCTCACCGCCATGTGCTCCACCGAGCCCTCCTCCATGTGCTCCTCCAAGCCCACCGCCATGTGCTCCACCGAGCCCTCCTCCATGTGCTCCACCAACCCCACCACCATGTGCTCCTCCTAGTCCTCCTCCATGTGCTCCTTCATGCTCACCGCCATGTGCTCCACCAAGCCCTCCTCCATGTGTTTCATCCAAACCTTCCCCATGTGTCTCATCTTGTGCCTCACCATGCCCATCCGCCTGTAATTAATGTGAACCCAACGATAACTTTGTTTTTTAAAATGGAAAATAATATTTGGCTGTATTTCAAGCATGCAATGCTTTTCTCTTCTGTATTTCAACAATTAAAATAATAAAATATATATTTAATTTAATTTTTTGTTTATTTGGTATTAAATTAAAAGGTATTTTTATATTTTCTTTGGATTAGTTTATCCTGGTTTAATATAGATGATTTACAACATATATGTTACTATAAGAAAAAGTAATTACAATAATATAAATTTACTACATACTATGGATGCCACACCAATAATTCAATAAACACGTTGACTTTCGTTTAATTCTATGACTAAGATTAATGATTAATCATGGATTATTTCGCCTGAAAAGTTATCCATTTTTTTCCAGAATGAGAAAAAAAAATCCAGTTTCATATTACCGTTATCAAATAGCTTAAATATATATAT
Organism: Atopsyche davidsoni; assembly: GCA_022113835.1. Taxonomy (NCBI): domain Eukaryota; kingdom Metazoa; phylum Arthropoda; class Insecta; order Trichoptera; family Hydrobiosidae; genus Atopsyche; species Atopsyche davidsoni. The sequence continues at coordinate 7,299,697 of JAILWY010000021.1, forward strand.
GTATATTCAAAAAATCTTTCTTCATAACGTTTATTATTTTCGAGTTGGTTTTATTAAAACACCACATGAACATAGAATTTTGTTATAAAAAACTACGATAATTTCAGATTTATATTTTCAACTTGGTTTAATAGATACTAGAAAAAATTCAAATTACAGCGGAAAATATTTACTAGACTTTTTGAAAAATAAAGTAGATATTTTACTTATTTTAAGAAAATATTCTACCGTTCCTTAATATATATTTTATTTCTGGCTATATTTTTTATTCAGGTCTATAAATTACAAAATACTTTTAAAAGCGCAGCTAGGTGATAAAAGGTATTAATTACGTTTTTCTCAGCATGGCTTGATTCGACTCCTCTTGATTTGACTGGTCTGGAATACACCTGGCTTGGAATATTAGCTCACCGAGACGAACTTATGACTAAGACGAAAGAGGAAGTTTAAAAGAAGACATTCTCGTCATATGTAAACTGCCAACGTTCACTGTGGCTCTCAAGCAGGTCGCCTGGGGATTAATCAAGCGAGGAGCTTGCATAAAATTACAGTTACGTTGAGTTAAAGCTTGAGTTCTTGATTGACGTTCACAATGATAATATCGAGTGGGAAGAAATCTCTCAATCTTTTACCATTTCATAATTTTAAGATTTGTGACATGACTTGCGATGATTTTTCGTTTGTAAATGAATTTCCGAATCTTGTATTCCTCATGAATAAAATTTTACTTATAGGCAAACACTTTTTTAATTATATATTTGAAAATAAATTACCCAAGGATTTTACGTTACGCTTGCATCGAATAACTTTTCAATGTGATTATATTTATTTGGCATAATAAGTACGTTGTTTCATTTATAGGATATGATTGTTAAAAATTCTTGCCTAGTACTAGTGATTCGTTGGTATAATTAGTAATGCACCGCTCTTGTAAGCTTGGGGATGTGGGTTCAAATACCACACAAATCACGATGATATTTTTCTAAGAGTTTATTTAAACAATTTTCAATATTTGAAAAAATGTACTTAAGCATTATCAATCAATCAAACCTGTATAGGCAAAATCGTACTTCCTGTGAGACGGTCTTCACAAAAAATCAATAATAATATATTTTTTATCCATTGATTTATTTTGAAATATTCATTGATTCTTTATTATTAAAAATTGCTTTAGAACGTTAATTTTTTCTAATTACTAGATATGAATTTTTTAAACATATCAATGTATAAAAATCTGCTTAGATAATTATAATAATTTATTGAAAACAAATATATTCTAGTAATCTGTAAATCGCAATCTTGTATTATATGTCTGAGATCAGAGTTACTTTGTATCTGTTAGAAAGGTCAAACGTATCGTTCATGACAAATAAAATAAAATTGAAAATCCTCATTTATTTTTTAATTAAATCATAAAGTCATTTAATTTCATTGATCATTTAACATTTCATTAAACTTGACAAATCACGCAAATATTACTGCAAATTACTTCCATAATCATAATTAAACACTCCAATATATAAATTTCACTTTTAAATTTAGTTATCTTCATTGTCCATATCGTTATCAACACATATAAACCCAAAATAAAAAAACCCGAATTATCAAAAGATAACAAAGTGATAAGATTTTGAATAAGTTGCATCTTTGATTTTCCGACGTCACAGTTCTTTGGACGTGTAAAAATTGCTTTTCTTGCGTTTTAATTTTTCCAGTGAGTGACTAGAATATGAATCGTCATAAATTATAAAAAAATGTGCATACATCAACTTAATGGAATATTTCTTATGTCACGTAAGTTAAAAAAATGGGAACATTAAGATCTATATAAAAGACAATTGATTTTTGTAATTTATCATTCATCTCTCTCACGTTGTACCTAAAACAACACTGAAGATGGTAAATCAACTGATTCAGGCGTCTTGCTTTGTGGTCCTATTGGTTGTCCAGGTAATTTATAAAACATTTTTTGATGTCATTATTTTACCAAACATGATAAAATAATTTGTTTAAAAAATATTTTACTTATTTTAAATTTAAAATGTTTTAGGCACAAACAGCATGTATTCCGGGAGGATGTGCGGATTCAGTTCCTTCGTGCCCGTCTCCATGTGTCTACGCTTGTCAATCACCATGTGCTCCTCCCAGTCCACCACCTTGCTACTCGACATGCGCTCCTCCTAGTCCACTACCTTGCTCCTCAACATGCGCTCCTCCAAGTCCACCACCTTGCTCTTCGACATGCGCTCCTCCAAGTCCACCACCTTGCTCCTCGACATGCGCTCCTCCTAGTCCACCACCTTGCTCCTCAACATGCGCTCCTCCAAGTCCACCACCTTGCTCTTCGACATGCGCTCCTCCTAGTCCACCACCTTGCTCCTCAACATGCGCTCCTCCAAGTCCACCACCTTGCTCCTCGACATGCGCTCCTCCTAGTCCACCACCTTGCTCCTCAACATGCGCTCCTCCAAGTCCACCACCTTGCTCCTCGACATGCGCTCCTCCTAGTCCACCACCTTGCTCCTCAACATGCGCTCCTCCAAGTCCACCACCTTGCTCCTCGACATGCGCTCCTCCTAGTCCACCACCTTGCTCCTCAACATGCGCTCCTCCTAGTCCACCACCTTGCTCCTCAACATGCGCTCCTCCAAGTCCACCACCTTGTTCATCTTCATGTGCTCCTCCAAAACCATCACCTTGTTCATCAGCTTGTGTTCCTCCTAATCCACCACCTTGCCCATCACAGTGCGCTTCTTCTATCCCGCCCCCTTGCTCTTCAACGTGTGCTCCTCCAAGTCCACCACCTTGTTCACCGTCTTGTGCTCCTCCACAATCACCACCTTGCTCATCAGCTTGCGCTCCTCCAAGTCCACCTCCATGTGCCTCACCATGCGCCCCTCCGTGTGCCTTGCCATGCGCATCACCATGCTCTCACCCCTGTGCTTAATATTCAACCGGAAATAAACAAACCGTATTAAACTTTTTGTGATCACCACTTTTGGTTTAGACTTGTATAAATTATTCTTGAATAAATCGCTTTCATCAATTTCAATTACAATTTTTTTTGTTTTTAATGTCTCGGTATCTGTCAAATTGGTATGATGGTTAAAAATCCAAATTTGTCAATATCAAGAAATAACAGTTTCGGATTTGAATGTTTTGTTATAAATTTAATTTGAGTAAGATACCAGATACATTTAAAATAAATTTGTACAAATCACACTCTATAAAAATATTATCATATTTTACACATACTTGAGTTTGATACAACTTCAAGCTGTGAGTTCACAAAGCCGGATAAATACAATGTCTTCATTCAGACTAGGCGTATCTAGTATCGCATTCATGATAAAGGAGTTTGCCGGAGGCCTTGTATCGAGAGATGGAAAGACGCTTACTTATTCTCACCCTCCCCGGTAGTCTGACACAATGGTCGCAACTTGTGAATACTGGGTAAAAAAAAACACAAACAATTGAACAAGAAGGAATATTGAAAGTAATATCTACCTCTTGTCTATCGAAAAATATCTTTTTTTTCTAGCGAAGGCAAAAAAAAAACCCCCCACATTATTTTGCTTCCATTCGCCAGAGTCTTTTCAACACACTTTGAGCTACGCAATCACTCTTTGATATTTGATACATGACTTGTAGTTTTTGAATACATAACGTGAGAAAAGAGCTCTAAATAAATAACACGTAATCACAATGTATGGGAAGACTTTTTTTTTTCCAAAATAAGGTTTTTGTGCTTCAAACCTTTGAATGATATTTTGTGATCTAAAGTTCATGACTAACATTGTACGTTTGACCAACGAATTTAAATCGCATCAAGGTTTACCGATGAGCACTGCTGTTCATCCACTATAAAGCCTAGTTTTTATTTTTTTTAGTGCAACTTCAGTTATCACAAATATATATGTGTGTGTGCATTTGTGTGTATGTGTGTGTGATGAGCAATAAATAATTGGTGATATGACTTCCCACAGCGCTGTGGTTTTATTGGTAGTTATGGAAGGTAAAGTTTACTCGGCAAAGAAGATAACAGCGGTTAAGCAAAGAGCTGAGCTTCCTTGCGTCTCCACTCCGTACCATCGATCAGTGTCATGGCCCACGCCTCGGAGGAGTAATTCCTGGCCACCTCGCTTCAAACTGCAGCTCAACTTTTGTTAGCTCTGTAAAACACCGCGTCTAAAACAACTCGATACACTTACTTAAACGGAAAACTTGGAACCCCTCCACTCTGCAAGGTACAGCTAAACTATCTTTAAATTTTTTAGAAGTTCTCATATAAAATGTTGTCTTGTACATGTTGCTTACAATTTTATATCTTGCGCCATTCATCGATATTCTATGATTTTAAAATCATGAATATGTGGTATTTGAAATATTACATATTTTTATTTATTTGATTTAATAATCGTACGTTTGAGTTTTTTTTTCAGTATCTGTAATTGAATAATACATATAACATAAATTAAACAATCAAAGGAAAATTAAACAACTAAACCAAATTTAAACGTATTGATTTTTTGTGATATTCAAAGTGCATGATGCCATCAAATTATTAAGTACAGTTCAAAATGTTAATATAGTGTCTTTAATCTGAGATAAAACGCAAAATAACAATATGATTGTATAACATAAAGTTATATTTGTTGAATCAAATTTCATATTATTCACATTATCAGCGGTTTGCAGAAGCCTGCTCTAGTTCTTGAAACTTTGCCCCATGTTATTCAAACTGTATATTGTAAGAATTCACGAAGTGTTTGTAGGCGTTATAATGCAGACACATTACTTCATATCGTTCATTCAAACTGCCAGGAAGTTAATTTAGTACAAGAAGAATCTATACTAGTAGTTATATAATGTTGAGTCTATATAAATTGAGTTGGTTTGTATTGCAATCTAAGACAAGACACTCTGTTTACCACAAGCTGTACTCGTGTTTGCTATACCTTTATATATGCATCATAGCATATATGCTTTACAGATACTAAGTTTCATAACATTTTAAGACTATATTTATTGAGTCACTGTAAATGTGTAACTTCAGAAATTTCCTATTTATTTTAGTCAAATAAACATTAAATATTGACGAAGGACATAATTTAATAAAATATTCAAAAAGATGCTAATGCATGTAAGCAATTTCTTTAAATACGTGAATCAATGTATGCAAGTTATTACAATTGAACATTTTTTTTAATAGTAAAAAAATCTCAATATTTATTTGGTGGCTTTCCAAGCGATCGTTAGTTTTTCAGTCTAATATAATTCCTAAAAATATCAGTTATTATTTTGAGCAGCTGCTTTAAAGCAGAACTATGACATGTCAAATAATACTTATTAATTAAAATTTTCATCTTCGCGGCCAGAGACATTTTCAATGATATTATTTTAATTAAAATATTTTCCAATACAAGAGCTAGAGCATCAGATGAAAGATCAAAGGTCAAAGTGATTTAAGGACCAAAAAAATTACAAACCCATATATTTTTATTCAATTAAATATATATTTTATTCACAGTGACTAAAATATTTACTAAAAATAATATTTTAATTCTTATTTTTAGTAAGTCGAACAATTTAAGACAGCAAATACTTCTGATTCACGAGACCTTTTCTTTGAATCTTTCAAATCTATTTCATTCTCACTTCCTTCATTTCGTGAATTGTCCTGCTAATTACGCATCTTATCAAAGGCTCCATCCTTTCATCCTCTTGGATAAGTTACTTAGCTGCGGTGGGTACGAAAGGAAGACCATTAACTAATCCGCAGCGTCCCTGGAGCTGAGACAGGACCATATCGTGGGAAGAAGCCTTTAGACCAGGCGAGGGTTTATTTACTACAGCGGTTCTCACCCCTTGAAACCCTCAATAAATTTTTGAAATTTATAAAATTTATTATTGATAACTTTCTTATAAATTTCTAATTTTTTAACATCTATATTATTTTAACAACTACATTACTATAAACAATATTTTGCTTAAGTTATAAGTTATGTTGATAAATATTATATAAGTTCAAATAATTCCATAGTAGTTTTCAAATTTATATTAAATGCAACTTAAAAAAGCTAGAATTAAATTAATTAGGAATACTTGACTTGGAAAGTTTATCCGATATACCAAATATCAATAACTAAAAAAATGTTGAATAAATTTTTTTTTTCATGGACTGCTCAATTTTTATTATTAAAATTCTAAGGCAATCGATATTTTTTTGCAAATATGTATAAAACATATTCAAGCTCGTGCAATTTAAATAAGAAAACCGCACTATTCTGTAAGAACAAGAGGCTGCAAAAAAGGAGCAAGAATGTTCGTGAAATGAAACAATAGGCATTAGAAGCATTTAGAGTAGAAAATAATTATGGCTGCATCCAGCTTAATACGTCCAAATCTTACACCAAGGAGAACCCTCCTTTTAAAAATTGTTTCTGCAAGGACCTCTCACTTGGCAAAAAAAGGTACTAACCACTGGTCAACGAAACGATTTTAGTAATCGGTTTAGTTAGTGCTTTAACTTCTGAAGGCTATTTCAGACCAGCTCTGGAGAAGTTTTTTAAAGTAAAAGTACTCGTCATGTCATCATTATGTGAAATCTTCTTTCCGTCGGACAACACCATTGGTTTTTTATAACATACATCAGCTAATTTACAGAAAGAAAATGAACTTCTTATAAATAATTATTTTTTTAAATATTCATAGTTTATTTGTTAAATTTTGTATTTATTTATTACCTAAAATATTTTAATATATATTTATTATATATATTTAATAAATATATTTTAATATATATTTGTTTGTGCATTTGTTGAATTATAACATTTATATTCTATGCAATTAAATATAGTTTCTTTGAAAAAGTAGAACTACGCTCTATAGATTAAGAAGCCTTGGGAAAAGTTGATCTTATGTGGGAAAAATTGTGATTTTATGATATTGAACCAACTTCTAACCTTTTTAATACAATGCATCATCTTACGTTCATTATTTAATTTGCTTTTACGATTCTATATCAAATTGTATTTATGCGTTCTGTTTTCATCGTAATGAAATTTTTATCTTTAAATATAAAATATATTCTTTTAAATTGTTAATTGAAAATTTACATTGAATTTATAAAAAAATCTTTATTTGTCTTTGGGAATTTATAAACATTAAAAATGGCAATTGTGGCATTTATGATTTTTTAACAGCTTTGAATAAAATGTAAACATTTTTGTATCAAATATTATTTTAGAAGAGGGATAATTCAATCAACATTAAATAAACCCTTTAATATTAAACCATATCCATCAATGAAAGCAATCCATCAAATATTAGTTATTACTTTAGTTGATGTGTTTTTAAGTCCTTTATCGAATCCCTGTCAACTATTTTGATGTATAACTTAAATGCATTATGTTGATTTGAACACAAGTTTTCTCGAAAAACTTAAATATAATATATTGATTTTTGGAAAATAAATTCATCAAATCAATACCTTACAGTCTGCCATTCATTCTGATCTAAATCATATTCGTATATTTGTAATAGAAACACATCTACCAAATCGTTGAAAGTACTATTTGTGGTAACTTTACTTCACAAACAAAAAATATATTTAAATTCTAACCTTATTTAAATGAGAGGTCGTAAAGAGATCTTTTTTAGTAACAAAAATATATTTTTTAAAAATTGAGCATGCATGCATTTTTAATATCGTTTTTTATTATTTTATTCAAATAAATCTGTTTAAAAATAATATGGGAGCATCAGCTAATTCTACCCTTAAATAGAAAAAAAACTGATTATTTTTCCTCCCCAAAGCGCACAACTTTTAATCCCTTACGGGAAGAATTATTTTTTTTTTTTGGTGGCTCTCTTGCTCTCTCTTTCTCTCGCAGGTCTTGCTCTTTCTCTCTCTCTCTCTCTCTCCTCATGACGACAGAGGATCGCGCGTGACGTCAGAAAAAGATTCATGGGCCACTGGCATGGACTGTGTCGTAATAAAGTTCTCGGTGGGAACGCCAAAGATAAATGCCCTGTAAAACCTGCAGAGACGTTGCAACGTTTATGAATAAATAGACAGTATTAGAAACTAAATAAAATGTTATACATTTTTAAGTCGCTTATAATTAAGCATCCTTACCTGTCGACTATTGTTTCAGGGTTATATACGTCCTAAGCAAAAAGTTTATTTCAACCTTAACAATTCAATGTGAAATCGTCATGATAAACTATTTTGTTTTATTTGTTTGTACATGCGCTTTATATAATTTTGTTCTAATAATGATTAATTTTTATTACAGGAAAAAATCTGGCATTTGAAGAAACGTTTCACATAATAATTACAACTAAAATTTGCCATTAAAAACATTGTACTTCTCTCTAGTGCTTCATAAAATAAATAATGTATCTCAGTGTTAAATGTAAGAAACTTAGTACGTTTTTCCACTATTAAAATGTGTACAAACAGTGATTTTCGACTTAAAATGTCAAGTGTAAAAATATATATAAATTCGATTTCGTGTAGTTTAGTTAAAAAATAACGTGTGATGGCAGAACACACGTGGGTAGACCACAGCCTGTCGGCCCCCAACTCTTCGGACACGTTCGACTTCGCGTCCCTGTTCAACACCAGCACCTACCTGATCGAGAGCTCCGCCAACGAGTCCACCACCAACTCCACCTCGGAGGTCCCGAGCTTCATCCTGCCCTGGTGGAGGCAGCTGATATGGAGTGTACTCTTCACAGGGATGGTCGTGGTGGCCGCGGGAGGCAACTTGATCGTGGTCTGGATCGTGCTGGCCCACAAGCGCATGAGGACGGTCACCAATTACTTCCTGGGTGAGTAAATTACTAATACAAATTATTTTTTACTCATGTATCACATAATTTAAAACTCTACTTGCCTCACCTATTTTTAGAGCAAAAACTAGGAAAAAATTTAAATGATAATTTTTTTATTAAAGAGGCAGTCCATTACCTGGCGAAATCGTGTCATTTAATTAATTTAATTATCACAATATTTTGCTATGTCGAAAGTTGATTGTTGAGTCGAGTATTGAGAAAACTATAAATTATATTTATATATATTTTTTATTATTAAATTAACGTCCATTTTTAGGGTAAAATAAAATCTTGAAGATGTTGAAAAATTGGATAAAATGACGACTTTTCAAAACCACAGTTTATTAAAGTTTTTTTTTTTATTTTTAAAATAATATATCGCACAGGGTTTATATTCAATCTTTTAATTCCAATTGAAAAAATAACTTTTCAATGTTTGGGACTCTTGGAAAAGGGACATGACGAATCTCCGAATTCCTACACTTCAATCGGAAAAAACACATATTTATCATTTTAATAGTAAATTTATAAGAAATTAAAATATATTTTGCTCGGAAGAAGGGATGTATCAAACTTTTTGCATTTAAATTTTTTTGATTGGTACTGTCGATTTTTCGCAAAACGGATTATCAAAAAATCATCAAAACATCAAAAAAACTCGATTATGGGACCTAGACCCTTAACCATGTGGTTCTACTTACAAAATATACTAATTTAATAAGCATTGCGTCGTTAAAAATTCTTTATAAATATCCAATCAAGAATTATGTTAGGTTCAAAGCTTTCACACTCTCGAGCTTTTGAGTGAAATCCAAAGATAATTTTGTGAACTTAAAATTAGACCCTCTCAAATATCCTTAAAATATAAATTGCTTTTTTTTTACACATTTTCTCGGGCGACATTTTCTACATGAAAAAATACTTTTAATGCTCGAATTCTCCAAATAATATACTTGCGTTAGAATTGTCTCCATGTCTATTATAGAGTCACGATTTTAATATCCTGTGAAAATAAACATTTACAATAAAAGCAGGTGTTTCACAAAAATACACGTTACTTTAAGCTGTCTTCATCAAACAATAATTTAATTTTAAGTTCAGTAACATTATATTTTTGAACACTTTGAGTTTATCAAAAATTTCTTGAATTATATTACAATAACTTCTTTTTTTTACTTTGAAAGCTCGGTGGTAATCTATTTCAATTTGTTTACATTGTTTGAATTAATAATGGATATAATAAAAATATTATGACATATATAGTTAGATAGTGTAATGAACGGTCGAACGGTTTACAAGCAAATAGACAATGAAGAGTGAAACGACTAGAATGTCTCATCTCCAGATGGCTTTATAGAAATTCTCAGTGTTACCAGTTCTGTTGGAGACAATTATAGTACCAAAGCAAATGTAGATGTTCGTCGTAAAACCGAATCATCACATTACTACAGGGATCTTTATGATTTTAAATGTTGTAGAAATATAGGTTATAAAATTAATTAGATTTAGACGGTTGCCAAATTTATGACTAGGTTACCAGTTTATATGTATAAACCAAACATTTTTTTAAACCTTAAAGCAAAATATAACAAAACAAGAGAAAATTAAAAATTAAACACACCTTGAGAAACTGAAAAATGATTATTCATGAATTCTATGATTTTCCATATTTTTTTGTAATACATCAATTATTTGTAAAGTTCAAAGATATTTCATCTTTCAAAAAATGTTAAATTTGAGAACAAAAAATTGTTCCGCACAATTAAAATTAAAAAAATTATTTGTTAAACTTTGTTTGCCAGTTTATAAATTAAGCAACACTTTAAGAGCTCTGAAAATCAAAATGATTTCTTCAGTAGTATGATTTATATAATGTCTGATACAAGATTATCTTTCGTTTTACTTATTATGAGATAATACGGGTGTAATCCTAAACTACCGACAGAGAGACCCTTAGTATGAAAAGAAAAGAAATATTAAAATAATTGTCTTTATTTGTCTTTCTCTGTCTTTATCTCCATAATACGATGAAATAAGAACAAAGCAGAAATAAAATTTTACTTACTAAACATTTACCTTTATAAAAACATGAAGCAAGCGTTATTGGTATGATTTTAGCACCATATATGTACAGTACATAAGTATGTCGATATCTTTTTGAGTGGAGATATTGTATTTTATTTACCATCGTATAGTATCTTTGGTCAATTTTATAATTTTCGGCATCAAGCGTTCTTTTCAACTTATCATTAATTACTCACCTAAATGAGGTTCTTTTGAAATCATAAATTATGGTGTTCTAGAAAATAAAAATCAAAGCATGAAAGTATAGATCAAATATAATCATGATCTTTTTGAACAAAGAAATTTCTTGAAGTATTTTCATTATATTTTGTATTAATGTTTATTTCAAAGAACAGATGATTTTGAAGTTATCTCAATTGTAGATAAGAAATATGCAGACAAATTTCTGTGAGAAATATTTGATTGTATTATAATTGAAATTCCCAAAATTTTCATCACTGGTACCAATATTTGTCACATTTTAAATTTAGTTTCCAAATTTGGGTTAAAGCAGTCTAGGTGTATCCGGCCATGGCTCGCTCTAATCTCTTTACAACACAGACCTGCGAGCTACGAACGAACAATGAAAAACCATCTAACTTAGACCCGGGGATAAGTCCGGGGGCGGAGGGCTGAATCTCACTCTAATGAACATTTAACACATCCTGAGGGGTGCTCGGCTCACCCGCTGTTCAATTACCTCTCCTCTAGTTAGGGATCACCGGGCCTTGTTCACCGCCATATTACTTACATCCAGTTTAGTGTTTCTGAGCACGACCTCTGAACACGTAAACATTTTTATAATTTAGCAGTATGTTTTAGAAATCATATGAAAATCTGCTGCGTGTGCCGTTTATTGTGATATAAAATATTTTATAATTCAACATTTTTTTAAAAAATGTTTATTGATTGTAGCAAGCTCAGGAGTTATTATGGTTATAGTAAGTTCAAAATCAAAATATATGAATAAACTAAAAAGCCTTTTTCTTGAATTTCTAAAGACTTATAATAAATAATTTTCATTAATTTAAGTACCATTTGCTCTTTAGTTTAATGGAAAAACAAACACTGCTTATAATTATACTAATACTTGGAAAATGTCATGGTGAAAAGTCTATTCGAAAGAATTATTTGTTATTCTATAAGTCTGTTTTTTTTATTATTTAATAAATATTATAAACTTTTTCAAAATGTATTTTTGAATCAAAATTATTTTCCTTCTTAAAATTCTCGTATATTTTTTCCGTTGCTTTTGTTTGTTTAGTATTTGTGCAGATTTTTTTTTATTGCATTTATAACCACGTGTTTGACCTTTCAAGTCGAGAAATAACAAATTTTAAAAAATGAAAAGTTAACAGTATAATAATTAAGGTTTTTCAGGTAACAGAAAGGTTGTATACAGCCGTGGCGTGTGTTTGTTGGCACTGAATCATAGTAACGCACTAGATATAATCTCGTTGACAAGGTTAATAGTTATATTCGAGGTTAAATAAAAGAAAAGAAAACCATATAATAACATGTATGAAATTTGTACGTTTTAAATGAAGTTTAAGATGTGACGAATAAGACTTATAATGAATTTTTACAAAATACAAATACAATATATATATTTTTTGTAAATCAAATGTTTTTTCTTATGATTTAAATGAAATATACATTAGGATTTATAGGCCTTTGTTATTACTATATTTCATGCTGTATTATACACCTAAATACAACATTTGTTGATAGTTAGAGATAATGTAAAAGTATCTTACTTATTTCATCAATTGTATCATTTATGAAAGACATAATAATCATTAATTGATATAAATTTAACTTTTGTATAATATATGAGATAGGAACAATAGTTTAGTTTATGATTATAGATAATCTATAAAAAAAGCACTGCTTTAATAATAATAATGAATCCAATTAACCACTTCTGTATAATCAAAGCATTAAGCTTGTAGTGATAATAAATGTCCTTCGAAACAATGTTATTCCCCATTTCCAGGTACATTTCAAATAACTTTGTTACAAAGGTACTAAAACTAACTGTCTGTACTTTGTATGGGCGGCTATCGGTCTCTGGAGTCACGGAAATGCTTGTTTTATTAAAGTACATTTTTCAGTTGGTAACAAGTGGACGTACGACAATAAGATACTTAAATCACTCAACGCCTGTACTTCTCCAGCAGAGGAAAGATCTCGTCTCAGTTTATGTCTTCACTAATACAAACTTGAGTCATTTCTTAAGAACAACCTTACTGCTAGAGTCGTTTGTTAAACCAAAGGCAAAAATAATTAAAGCAATTAATCAGCTTTAAACCTATGCACTTAAAAAATTATAAAATTTCACAAAACATCCTTCTCATTTTTTTTGTATAAATAAAGTTTCTTCGCTAGGGTAGAATTTTAACAAAATAGGAACATCCTAAATATTATCTACGAACTGTATAAAAAACGATATTCTAGAAATAAAAACCGATCTGTTTAGCTTGCACAATAATAAAACCGTTAATCACTATATATTCAAGAAGAAAATCATATAACAATTGCTTAAATTGAAATTGTTTATACTTTCCAGGATAAATATTATATATATATATATATATATATATATATATATATATATATATATATATATATATATATATATATATATATATATATATATATATATATATATATATATATATATGGTCAGTAAGGTCTTTCTGATATTATTCTTTAAAAAAAAATCTTTAAGGCTGATTTTGATAAATACCTTTTGAATATAAATAGTGAATACACCCAAAACTAACTTTATTTCTGATAAGTTTAAGTTTTCATGACCACTTTCCGTTCAACAGCATCAGTGACACGTTTTTGTTGTTTGCAGTGAACCTGTCCATAGCAGACGCCATGGTGTCGACCTTGAACGTGACCTTCAACTACACCTACATGCTGAACTCCGACTGGCCCTTTGGTACCTTGTACTGTAAGATCAGTCAGTTCGTGGCGGTAGTCAGCATAGGAGCCTCGGTCTTCACCCTCATGGCCATCAGCATCGATCGGTAAGTGGAACCCATTTTAAGCTTACTAACATCATTATGACGTCATTAAATTCATCTGCACTCAAATCACTTTTATTTTTAAAAAAAATGCATTCTTTGACTCATGGCTACACAATATTTTTAACGTAAAATTGCTGTTTTGCTGTTTATATTTACATACAATGCTTAAAAATATTTATTTAAAATAACTAAAAATACCTTTTCATATATAATCAAAAAGAGGTAGTTATTTCATAACAGCAAGTAATGCAAGGAATTTTTGAATAATTGAGTTTTTTTTGCGTTACAAAAAAACACTGATAGCAATGTATTTTTGATAGTTTTATTCAGCAAATCATAAAACATGATCGAAAATCAAAGTGCTGATTTTGTAAGCAATTTTCCCACAAGCGGTGAAATTACTCAGTATGAATTTCAAATCGTAGCACAAACAAATGCAAATTTGAACTTTGCGTGTTATCTCGCGCGACTGTACGTTTAACTATTTGCATTTTTTGATAAGCTTTGAAAGGAAAAATATTATAGATTCAATAGATTTTATTCGACATGAAAAAATCAATAGTTACGATCATTGGTGAGTTACATACTTCTTGATAAATAAAAATAAACAATTCTGCTTAGTAACAAGCATTTTTCATACATATTTTATGAAGAATTTTAAGAATTAAATAGACCTTGATAACATTCAGAACTCTCTTAAACAACGGTGTTTCCAGATTTAATGGTGTTTATTGTACTCAAAATATTTACCGGCACAGATTTCTCTCTTATAAACCACCTTAACACAACCAACAACCGTCGTAAATTCAACTTGTTGGGAATAATCAATAAACAGAATATCACTGAAATATCGCTGGAAAAAATAAACGAATCCAATAATTTTGTACTGAAAATATTATTTATTCTTTTATTTGTTAGTTAGGATATTTTTAATATAAACTTTACATAAATATTTTCGCACCATAACGATAAAGCTATAGTCCACACTTTATAAAACCACTTGCTGACTGACTAGTGAGCTTTAACGATCGTGCTAGTTACTACTGTTCACCCATTCAGCTCGACGACTTTAGAGTAGTCTCGATGTATTCATGCATATATATCATGGCATTAGTCTGCGATAGAAAGAAAATCATTACTCTTATTGTTATCTTACTAACAGCATTTAATATTTGAGAATAAGCTTAGTATTCCTATAGAATACCAGAATGTTTAAGGGTATTATATTCGCAAAGTCAACAATCCACTCGTTCAGTCTCACGATAACTTTTACGCTAATATAGACTAATGAAATTATTATACAACTTTTACCATGAGATTTGTTTGCTGCGTGGACTTTGTTCGAAGTAAACAAGATCTACAAGGAGTAAATTTGATTATAATAATTGTTTTATCATTTAAGCCTTAAGCAACGCTATATTGAATGTATAAACGTATGAAGTCATTGGTAATCAAATTTTATTTGTATGCAGTGAATGCTAATCATATTTCATGAATAACACATGGAATTCATTATTAAAATTTATTAGCATTTGCTAAGGTATCTTTAATTTATTTTTTTAAAAACAACTAAACGAGACTTTTTACCATAATTTGCTTATATTCCTTACAAAAAATGTATATCCCTATGATTTTTTTAAAGAAATTTAAGATTTTTATTATAAGTAGAAGTATTTACTTTATATACTACTTCGTAGATCAGTATTTAGGACGTTTGCTTTTTGGCAAAAAGAACCTAGTTCAAGACTGATGAGTTTAATAAAATTATTCTCAAAGAGAATGAATACTTAAAAAAAATCTTCTCATCCATATTTCATGTGATTTTCTTAAACCAGCCAAAAGCCGGAGATGTTGCAAGCCGGATATAGACGCAATAGTATTTTAATGTTTCCTACTGTTTTACTTCCCGAATTACATACTTCGTTATAATTTTACTGACCAAGGTGGTTAAAGATCTAAATTTCCATATCTGCCACTAGTAGAATAAAGATAAAAAATAACACATTACAAATATAATTCAGAAGGAACTTCATATTGATTCGCCAAAGTGCCATTAAGGAGTGTCTGCTTTACGGGCAGGAAGGTTTATTTCATCAGCAAGCCCCAGAGCTTCTCCGCCGTTTATACAGCCTTACAGCACCGCGGCATTTCCGCACATATTCTCGCCGCGGCGTGGTCCATCCTTATAAATATGGTAATCACCATTAGGCTGCCTCCCTCGATGAATTTTATACCGGCAAGACACCATGGGGCTTCAGAAAATAGATACTGAAAATCTGACGGATTGGGAAACTGCTGTGCGTCACGTATTTTAGATGTATTCAGCTTTACACCCCATCTCCTCCGTGCCTAGCTGCTTAGAATTCAGAAGTGCCTGTTCGTTTTTTTCTTCTTGGTAAGTCAAAACAAAAAAAAGCCTTAAGAGAACTGTAAATACGATAATGTTTTTTCAAATGTAAAGTAACAGAGAGGTTATTATCATGAAACACATTTAAAACCTTCAACTAAAAAAAAATTATTTTAAAATCGTATTCAAATATTCTTTATTTTTCATTATTTTATCGGTTAAGCGCAATATGATAATTTTGAAAAAATATTTTTATCTATCAAAGTTTCCTTTGTTTATTTTGTATTTTATACTACATCAATTATATAACAATATTAAAGTTGATTTATATTTTTCATTTTATTTATTGAAAAAAAAAACTCATTTTGAAAATACTGAAGCGCCTCTGTATATATTTCCTTTTCTTTCACAAGAGCAAGAAAAAAGAATTGAAAATGAGTTATAAACTAATTTATAAACTCATTATAAACAGACTTAGAATTTCAAAGTACATTACCAATTTTTTTAAATGGCTTTTTATTTATCTTCTTCCCATAGACACCGCAGATATTATAAGTTTTTCAAATTAATATTTTAACACAGATTTGCTTAGGGGCGTTTCTTTAATCGTATTTTTTAATCTCACACCGGACACAGTGTAAGATTTTCAACAGCATTTTTCAGTTTGAGCTTGGCAAAAGCGTCATTCCTGAAAAACTCGTGCCTAAAAAAGGCGTACATTACAGCGCCAAAGATAATAATAACTCCAGCGATAGAGGAGGTCATTGTGAAAGTTATAATAGACTTAATATCATGTATTTACGTATAACGTGACCCTTCTGACTTTTGGAAAATCTGCTTTGGATTCTATTGAAAATAGAAGATCAAAGGATAATCCATGCTTATGATATAATAAATAATATAAGTTCAAAAATCCTTTGTACTAAAGTTTAATATTCACATATGTTCAGGCTATATTTTTATTTAAATAATATAAAGTTTGTAATTACTTATATTTCATTTTAGGCATAGAAGATAAATATTATATATTTGACGGCCCGATGTCTGACTTCTCTTTCTAGAAAGTTAAAGCAACTTATTTATTATTAAATAGTCACTTAACAGAGGCATCGAAAAATCAAGCTTTTAAAAACTATGCGGCAAGGAATAATTATGATTTTCTCAATATTCATTTTATGAATATACTGAGATTAAATTAACAATTAAACGTTTGAGAGTAAATATACATTTTTTGTTGTTTAAAAAAACACCTAAAAGTATTTAAAATTTGTTTTAGTAAAAAGATTTTGTTTTGATTTTGTACGTTTATTATTAAATATGTATAATTTCATTATTTTTCACAGTCGTAGTGAAAGTTTTTTAATATTAAATATTTCAAATGTTTTTGACAGTAAACAAACAGGTGAGAATTAAAATAAACGTGTGGATAAAATATATGAAAAAACAATGGTGGATATTTAAGAATGACCTGTGCGTGCTTACTTACGCATTGTGTGTGTTTTGCCATACATCACACGCGATTAGAGTAATGGAGGCCGTCAAATGAAAAGACAGCGAGCATTTTGTACTTAGCTTTTTCAATGAATTTCACCCCAGCGTTGTTCTACGAGGACATTTAAAAGCCAGCCATTGTTTGTTTTCTCAGTGACTTCTGTGGCGTTCATTTTAAGAGCTTGTAAAAATCTTTGCAAACAAAATGTTTCAAAGTCGTTTATCACGAAAACGCATTACTCAGATTAATTGGTTTAGATGCTGGACTCGCACATCTTTTGGTAATCATTACGGATTTAGTGGAATCAATTTATTTTTAGTTTTAAAATTTATCCATGCTCTTTGTCCAAAATAATTTGAAGTGATTAAATCTGTTTTGAAAAAATATCAGACATCATTCTGTGAATAGTTTCAGCAGATCGATTTCCAGTGCAACGAATCATCTTTCCGATGATTTAATTTGTCAATAGTTTAATACTTTAACTATTCAATTCAAATTCAAAAAAGATTTCATTTATAGTATAAAAATTAGTTTTTCATTTTCAATATAAATAATTGGTAATGTTTAATATTCTAGAAAATTTTCATTAGAAACAAAAATATCTTTCATTTTAGTGTTTTGTTTTTTTTTTTTTGTTTTATATATAAGTTCCTATATTAGATTGTATATATATATACTTTAGCTTGAAAAAGACATAATTTATCATATACGTAATATTAAAACATATATTTTAAAGTAACTCACAATTTTTATTTTGTTAAACAAAACCACAATCAACCTGCAAATCAATATACGTACACAAATAACTGTAAAAATTCCATGTGCAACAGAATTTAATTTTTAACCAACAACTCGATTTCGTTTAATATTTTAAGCGCATTTACGTGTATCTGTGAAGTTAATTAACGTTGCGTATTTTTTTTATTCTCTGGGTATTTTAAATTCAAAAACATTTTTAAATCGAAATGATATTTGCGGCTTCGGGCAGCACAGGCTGGTGTGCCGTGACTGACGACAAAAATCAATAATTGTTTTTATTCAATAGAACGTGTTCTGCGTGCTGAAAACTGTCACCCTCCCCGAGGATTTGTATGAAAATATTACCAAATGTGTCGCAGTTCTGGGGTGGCACGGCCGTCTGTCAAGCCGGAATAGATAATTGACAAATCACCTGAAAAATACAGAATTGCCTGTCGGTTTGCCACTTTATTCAAGTGTCCAATATATGATACTACTCTATTGCTTATACATTTTGTTCAAAGCGTTGTTTTATTTGCGAAGTAAATATCGAAACTACTAAAGTGAAGTATTAAGTAAAACACTCAATTTTGAGTACACCAAGGAAAATCATACTTATTTTATAGCCAATTTCAATTAAATAAAAATTTTCGACAAAACACACAACATTTATTTTAGAAATTGATTACAAAGTCTATTCATTTTTTTCATATCTCAGCCAATAATTTTTATTTTTGTTGTGAAAGCAATATTTATCCATCAACCTAAAAAGAGAAGGCACTGTTAGTTTTCATAACATAAACCTTCGCAGAATTCCATAGCATTACCAGGCTCTAGCGTAAAGGTAGTGTTCCAGTTGCTGTATTAACAATTTATTGGCTCCGGCGTAATCTTTTGCCCAAGAGGAAACGGAAATTCTCAGGATGCTTTCTGAAGATTATCTGTCGAACCTGTTGCTCAACTTTCTTTCAGGAGAATTCCTGACTTTTTATTTAAAAAAATTATTATAAAGAGTTAAAGTTTATTTTTGCTTCATATTAGGTAAATCATATTTCTCCGATCTATACCATGGACCGAATCAAATTACTTTGAATAGAATAATTTAGAATGTTTATTTTTTAATACCGCTGAAAACTTTGTTAACTCTTTAAAGATTTCTTTTTTTATGACACAATCGGCAATATTTAAAAAAATAGGATTAGGTCCACAAAGATTTCAGAAAACTTTACGATACAAAAATTGTAAGCAATCGATCCGGAATTAGTTTTACCTCATATTTATTAGTGATTGCAAAAAATTCTGTCGATTATATCGATCCATAAATTTCCCGCGAGCAAATGTATATCAAATAATATTATTTTTTGACTATATAAATTGCATATATATGAACACATCTTTAATTTCAGCAGTATCATTATTATTATGAATACAATAATACATTACAATATATTTTTATTAAAAAAAACTAAGCAATCAGGTAACACCAAAATTATAACAAAATATGCATGAAATAATAAAAAAAAATTCATCTCAATATTTCAAGAGCATTGTTTTTTTGATAAAAAATATATATGTGAATAAAAACCTTTATTTCGTGAATATTTTAATTTCTAATTCATATGATACACGTTTATAAACTAGTTAAAATCTTTTCTTTAAAATCTTGTAAAAAAAAAATTTTGAAGGCATTCTAAATACATAATAGCTTCATAGATATTTATTTATAAGCACGATTAAGCTTATTGATAATCCGGATGCAATTCTGCATATTTAATACAAAGTTCCCCATAAACTACCCACATTAGCCGAAGTTTCAGTCAGGGTATAATATTGCTTACCGACAAACAGCTGCCGGCACTAACGACTCAAAGCCATTACGTTTTCCTTTGAGTTCCCGTAAGAAGGATTTACCTTGCCGAAGATTTCGCATCGCAGCAAGATAATCATCTCCACAAAGATCAATCCCATTACATGCATTTAGATAAGACAAATATAATATAATAAATCAAATAATAACATACGAGTATTATCATACATTTATTTGGCACTGATTTTTCATTGTGATTAAAAGTTTTGAAATACTAAAATATGTTAATGATTTTTGTGAAGACCGTCTCACAGGAATTACGATTTTGCCTAAACAAATATTGAAAATTGATTATGGATATGAACCCCACACAAATCACGATGATATTTTTCTAAGAGATTCTTTAAATTCAGTAATATAACTTTTTATCTTTTAGTATAATTTTGAATACTTTTACTTCAATCTACCAGTTTTATAATAAATACAAAGAAATAGAAAGTCTGAAATATTAATAAAACCAGCTAATAAAAGACTCGTAATATTTCCCCAGCAGCAGGAAGCAAGGATATACATGAAAAATGATTCACTACTTTGTGTCTGCCTTCGGGATGTCATTTCTCGAACATTCTCCTGGAATTTTATTGTGTACTGTATTCAATTTCAACCCAAACTAAACTATAACGCTGTTTGGAATATGAGATCCGATATGATATGGATACTGAATTGCATATCAGTCAGTAGAGAAAGTAATTTTTTTTGTGTATTTTATGGAATTTTATTTTTGCTTTTTTTTTTTTGACTTACAATTTTTATAACTTAAGAAGCTTACCTGGTCCTATTAAATTCTGCTTTATATTTAACAAACATATCATTGATATCTCACCATTTTCCCAGCAACATCGTTTAAATGATTTATGCAATGCACCAAACCAATGGTATATTTTTTTTTAGGTATCAAAATAAAAAAATGAGTCGATAAATTAACAATTTTTATTTTTTATAGTAAATCGAATAAGTTTAGCTTTGCACTAATAATGAAACTGTCATATTAATCAAATGTTATGTCATTATAAAAAAGTCTAATTTTGTTTACTACATTTGAAAAAGCGCCTAAGGCAGTTATTATCAAAATAATCTGTTATTTTAATACAAACAATCACGATAAAAATGAATAGCGGATTGTTAAAAGAAAATACATTTATTTCGTGTCTTTTTAATGACTCCTCGTTGTCTTCTCGTTATTTCAATTTCTCTTCATATTTTCATTTCTATCGTCTATTTCATTCCGGTAAAATATATTTGTAATGACGCAAAAGTCTTCCAAATAAAGAAACCTTTATCTCCGCTTCGTAGGAAATTTTCTATTCATAAGTTTTCACTACAGAGCTCATCCCTGCTTAGGTTGCTGCACCAGCCATACTTTGTAACCGGGAAATCCATTAAATGGAGAACTTTGAGGGGGTCCATACCGGAGACAACGCTTTTGTGGTAAAGGTGGCGACTTTGCAAATCAGGTCAAGTAAGAGCATTAAAAAATACACAATTACAAGTTTGTCTTTGCAGTATCTGATGAAAGATTATGAAACATTTCATACAAACTTTGAAATACTGTCAGCTTATTGGATAAATACTATCTTTAAAATTTAATATTCAAATTTCCACTATCACAAAACCAATATTAAAACAACAGTTATCATAGATTCTCAGGTTAAGATTTACTCATGTTACTACCAATATATTTTTGAGCCAAATAATTATGTATGTCTATTTTTTGGATTGGACGTCAATCAGATGCGTATTTATTACCCATTACGGGTTTATTATATTATTATTAATATGATTTCACATTAGTTCATACATAGAAGATGATTAGTTCATACAAAAAGTCCAGTGCTTGCAAATCACTAAATATTGGTTGGCCTGGGCACATTGGTTCATATGTAGAGTATGATTGTTAAAAATTCTCGATTAACGGAAGTGATTTGTTAGTACAAGGGTTAGTACACCGGCCATGTAAGATAGGGGATGTGGGTTCAAATCCCACACAAATCACGATGATATTTTTCTGAGAGTTTCTTTAATCATCTTCTATGTATGAACTAATGTGCCTAATCATATTAGTAATAACCGAATAATTATCTTAAATTTATTTTTCAAAAACCGATTTTCCTATAGTCTTTTGATGCTTTAGAATTTATTAACTCAGTTTATTTCAGGTATTAAATACTTTATATATGTAACCAAAAGTATTTTAGTTTTCGCTATAATAACCGCTTTATTTGAGCAGCGCTCTCTATAAAACAAGCTTATTTTATTAATTTCTTGAATATTAATCAGAATTTATTACATTTTGTATAATGCCTTGTAATAAATATAGCCTACAGAGTGTTATAAAATATACAAATGTTAGTAAAAGCGTGACATTTTACTAAAACTAAAATGAATACACATTTTAAGCAATACAACAGTGAATTTACTATTTATAGTAATTTAAACATTTAGTGTTTACCGTCTGGATCAATAATCTTACTTAGTGTAGCATATTACTACTAAAAAGAAATTATAATAAAATTCAAATTATTTATAATTTGTAAAAATAAAACCTATATAAATTTGGAGATAAATAATTATTTTATTTCCCTTATACTTTTAAAGCACGTTTTAATTTAATTTCATATTTTATAATATTCAACCTATCAAATTATTTAGTAATCAATGTACTTATTTTTCCTTTACTATTGCAAACTCTTTTATTTTTTTTCAATTATATACAAAGCCTATTAAATAAAATATTTACCAATTATTGATTATGATTTAAACTTTCTTTTACTACTACTAATTACTTTTCCTTTGCATAATTACGACTAAAATATATTGTCATTTAAATATAATTGCATCTATTTTCTCATAAAACTTAATATTCATATATTTTTTTAAATCTTATGCTTCAATACTTAAATCAGTCAACCGACAAACGTTCAATGAATATATCATCCTTGTATTACGCATTGTATAAATTAAAATATTTGCATAATTTATATCAGTTTTAAAATATGTAATTAAAAAAATTATATTTATTCATATTTAAATATTGTTTATTGTTAAACAAAGTTGTGTTTTCAGTATATGACTCACTGGGGTGGATATAAGGTACTCCCAAACTCACCTCAATCAATCTAACGTTTGCTGTTGCTGTCAACCTCATTGCCTATATTCAAGCACAAACACAGATTTTCTATAGACACTTGACTATGTCATCAAATTTAACCCTATCCCTTGAGAGTCGAACAATGAGCCCGAGACACCAATCTACTTCGAAGTGTTTTCTTCCTATCTTACTTGATGTCAGGATTGGGGTAACAAAAGTATTCAATTTAACGGTACTATACCTGTGTCAATATATTATAAATACGCAATCATTTTTAACTGTAAGTTTTGCGATGATTTTGATTTTTGCTTCCTTTATAAAATTTATAAAATTTTTCTTAACCAATAAGGTGAATAAACACTTGATATTAACAACTTAATTAAATATTTTTTAAATAACATTACTCTCTATGCCTTGAGAAGGCATCTTAAAAGCATGTGATACTTAGAACAAACAATTCAAGTAAGATCTTACTTTTAGTATACTCATTACTATGTTCATGGATTTGTGTACAAAAAAGGTATACCTGTTGATTGAATTAAAAAAACATTTATCAATAAATACAAATAAATATCCAAAAGTCGGTTAGAAACAGTATGAACTAAAAATATACCAGATGGTTTATTATATCGTGTTTCTTCTTAATAGAGTCAGTAAAAATGATGAGTTATTATTTACTTATTACAAGGGTGAGATAAAATAAGGTTTGAGGTGTCCATTACAATAATTTTCTTACTAGGATATAATCGAGAGCATATTTGATTGAGTAATGAATGTCTTTCATAAAGCCTACAAATGAAAATTTATTGCATCGTTGAATACTTTATTATGGTCTTAAAATTACGCGCCAGTAACTTCGTTTGCCTTTACCCAAGAAACATTTCTTTACCAAAGACATCATTTATACGGAAATGAACAAAAGCTCTTTCTTATATTCGTTTGATATCAAAGAGTTTGTGGTAATTCTCTTTGCTAAGATTCAATGATAAATTTAATTTCAAAGAGCCTAATAAATTAATTTACACAAATATATCAAAACAAAATAACACAGATTGGGGTAACTAAAAAACTGTAGAGCTATACTATAATGGTTTCGGTGCCTGTAATGAGTTTATTGTGTTATAAGATTCATTTTCGCAGAAAATTTATAACGTTAATTAAAATGCTGACTTTTAAAACCGAAATTTTCATCGTTTTAAAAAGTTAAATTCTGTTTTTTCTCAGAGAGTACGCCCAAAGTTTGATATTTCGATCTTTCCCAAAAGCTGAGTGGCTATCAAAAGCCCTGCAACAGATAGTCTTGAGTCGTGGAACACTTCGCGAGAAGAGGATCCAAAAATACGTCCCAGAGTCGAAAACTTTTCAAGCTTTTTCTATGTAGTGGTAATTTCAAAAGTTCTTTTAACGAAAAATTAATGGCTTTGTTGTTTCGCATTCCGCGTAATGGCGGTATCCCTGTATAGGCCGCCATCTCTGTTTCTCTTTTAATACCGACAGGGGTGCCATAAATTTCAATGCGGATCTTATTTGCAATGACAAGGGGTCTCTTTGGGCGCTGGAGTCTGTTCCCGCCAATCCGGGATATATTTCACGCCTCTTTAGCGATCCCCGCTTGACCGACCTTTTGTTCAGGACGTCAATCATTCGCCTCGCATTTCACTTGTCTTGTTATTGCCAAGTAGGTAGAAATGTGCTTGGGGAAATATTATTTAACGCACTCTTCAAAACTGCGTGTTGTACACGAATATAAAATTTTTAAGCGAGACACTTCAAAATCCAACTTTGAAACAAAGCCTTTGAAATGTTTTTTTCAAAAAAATCGTTTTTTTTTAACAAACCGTTTTTAAGGAGTTTACGGTAACAAAAATATATTTTTATTATTAATAAGTATAAACTGAACACCCTGTGGATATTTTTTGTATTGAATTTCAATCTTATAAAAAACATAATACATACAACTGCGCGACGAAATATTTTTTTGTACTTTTCAATCGAATCCGTTACAGTTTAACGTTGTATTTATTTTTTCATTACCAAAATTTCATTACCAAACAAAGGTCAGTCTTGGATTTATTTTATTTTTTAAGTTCCTCAAAATGATATTCCATGCATGCAAATACTCATTTATAAAATCGAAAGATACCGCATGCTCATCGTTATAAGCGTATTTGATCTATTAACATTTTTTTTAAAGGAATCACTGAAGGTTTTTTAAAATAACACAAATAAAATTCAAACCCTCACTCTGGCCAATATGTACCCGATGAACTTATGCAAAATTAATATTTATGAACTTTCAAATATTCATAAGGCAAATGTATTTTATGTTCGCATAAAATAAATTTAAATTAGTAAAAATATAAACCTTTGATCACAATTAATCCTTAGTTTTGGATACAATAAGCGAAGACTTTGGTCTGTTGTTTCCATATATATGTTACTTCGTAGCGTTATTTTAATTTTAACATAATTCATTCTATTCATTAGTTAAAGAGCGATACTTATTATTTATAATGACAAACCTATTTATTAGGAAATTTACAAGCGTCTTTAATAAGTCTTATTCGCCGAAATATTAAACAGAAACAATAACAATAGAATATAACTTAAAGTTAACAAAGGTAAAGCAAACCTACCTGCCGAGGGGAAAATGTTTACATTCTAAAAATACCACAACTCCTTTATTTATTAATAAGTTTTACTATCACTACGTTGCTGGCTTAAAACCTTACGGTTTGAAATTGTAGTGACTTTTGATTTATTTAAACAAAAAATCGTATTTCAAGAATTTTAATATCTACAAAAAACAAATGTATTGATTAAGGAAAAAAACTTGTTTACTTAAATTACAAAATATTTTTTTACAGACTTTGATTACACCCAAAATAGATTGTCAAAATAATTTTATAAATTTGGGGAATCTCTTTAAAGTCACTTTATATAAAATATGTACAAAAACATATATAATGAGAATGTATAAAATATATTTTTATTATTCTTGTTAAGTTATACAAAAGATATAAACAAGACGTAAATGCAGTAAAATAATACCATATTACTGATTTTTTATTTTTTTTATGTTTAGCATGTGATTATATATAGGAGCACTAAAATATGTATCGATTTGCTCAATTTTCAATAATAATTTATGAAAAGATAATCAGGATTTTATATGTTGGTTGTTTTTTATAAGAAAACATTTTGAGTTCGTTTTTAATACAACGTAAATCTGTTTCTTTATAGTAACAATGTTAGAATACTTACTCCATGAATGGTTTTCTGTTCCGATTCTGATTTTCCTGATATCTTTGTATTCGTCGAAAGTGTCGAAGCAAAAACTCTTAAGAAAATGAAACTATTATCATAAAGGTTGATGTTAAATTTTTCCAAGCAACCAACATTCGTTTTTACAGGTTTGCTCTGTATTTATAAAAATTAAAACAACAATTACAAAATGTTTGTTTATTGTACTTGAAAAAGAGCAAAAAGAGTTATTCTATAAATTTTTGTGTAAAGTAAATGTAACATAATACTGTTATTAATTTAATATCGAAGATATTACAAGATATTTTTTATATTATATCGCAGTTTCATGAAAACACTTGTTGGTATTTCAATGTAACATTACGTTTTAATTTAAAAAATTACAAATTCTAGGTAAAATATTTATTTTACTACAAATAATATATATATGTGTATTGTTCGAAAAATGGATGTAGCTGCCAAAAAAAATGGCGAAAAAGACATTATTAAACACAAAAAACCGCTTCGATTATAATCACGAATAAGCTGTTAAAACAACAAGTTTATTCTTATAGACATGTGAAGATGTATTACAAGCATTTTTGTATTTTTTGCATATGAAAGGTTGTAAGGCTGCTTGAATGCACTGACTTTGTAAAAGATTTTTTTTTCATATGTCAGACCATACGAAAACTACGGCTGCAACCATTCATTTTTATATCACGTACCAAATATTGTGACAAGTGTTTTAGAAGTAAGAATGCAAAAAAAGTATGCCAGAACTCCAATCACCTTAATGCATTAAGCGTAGCTTGGGGCAAATAACATTGACTTGGAAATTCTGCCCTTAGCTTGACTTTGGAAATTTAGATAGAATCTCTTATACTCAGTTATTTAAAAAATACTAAAGGAATAATCCGATAAAGAATTATTTTTTTCTATTCTTGGAAGGATTATCGGCAATGACCAATTTTTTTCAATGGTTAATTAAAGTTGAAATCTAGAGATATGAAAGTACTACAATTGGGTCTTGAGTAAACGTTATCATTTGTGAAAGAAATCGTGTAGAAAAAGTTTATTTCTGCAGAATAATAAAAGAAATTTTCGTGAATTAAAATATAGTTTTATTGTAATTATTTTTGTTGCGTGTAACCTATCTTGATACGTGATATTCTGTCATTAGAATTTCGTTAGTGACGTGCGCGCCCACCCGTTATTAATAATAATTATACCATAACAGTACTAAAGTACAAAAAATTAATATTATGTTTTAAAAAACATAATATTAGAGCTTTGATTACTTAATTTACTCACCACGTATTATTAATTCACATCCATAAAATCAACTCAATTTTTGTCGTAAATTAAGTCAATTTTGTTAAAATTCGAATTATTAGTAAGCGATTTTACGTCAAATAATTGAAAGATTAGTTGAATTAACAGTATTTTACAATCATCACAACAACAACAACAAAAATTATATCGGTATCGGAAGATATTCTTTAAAAGGCAAATCAAATATGAAGTATCAGAATTTTATACAAGAAATAAGGAGACAGATATAAAATAATGCATGCTTGCAATAAATTATTCTATTTTATTTCTCATCCATTTATAATTCATATCAAAATTTGATTCTATGGAGATTTTAGTTCTAAACATAATTGTGATTGAACGGGAAGTAAATATCTTTGTCAGAAATATAACTCAACTGCCACAACCTATAAATTCGCATTTACTGGCTAAGCATGTGTTTCTGGGCTACAATATCAAAAGAGCAACTTTATTCTTGTAATTTTGTTAAAATTGAAAAAACCATCATTGTAATTTTTTTTTATTATTGCTCTGCGTATAATAAGACGAATTTGAGATATTACGAAACGCAATTTCCTCCGAATGTAGACTACTGCTTACTCATACGTTTCTTGTCCTGGGATTTTAACTTTGACTGATGATTTCAATTTTCTGAATCCCCAATTTCTTATATTTTTTTCTTGGGGGTTTCCAACTAGTGAAACAATGATGAAAAAATAGTTTCTACAATCAGTAAATGATCATTGTGTGTAGAGCTTACATCTCTTTGTTGTGAGTCGTTAAGCAGAAATAGTAGCTCATCTACAATATGCTCGTGATCGTTCGTCAAATCTAATACTGCAACTAATTTTTCACTTAAAATATCAAATATTAAGTGCTCTATAAATAAAATTATAAAATACTTAAATAAACAAAAACAATTTTAGTTTTATTTCAGTTATATGTAATTTATTGTTATAACGTTTGACGAGTTTTAAAATGTCTGATTTTGTTATTTTTTTGCATTCATACTCTGAAATTTTATCTCGTAGTAGGGAGAAACCATGGACCATAAAACATTCCGTGTGTCACATTTCGGAAATTTATTTTTATACAAATCAAGACCTGAGTGAAAAAACAAAAGCGTGGGATTTCTATGGATAATAACTGCCAACCCATTGCCGACATTTTTTTAAATAAGATTGTGGTTCACCCTGTTACAATGTCATTAGGAATGCGAATGATTATTGTCATCTTCAAAGAGCAAATAAATAAACATTGAATTTCTTCCTCCTTTTTAAATAAATTATTGTTAAAATTAATAAATTAGTGGTGGTTATTCCTCGCGTTTACAAATAACATAATATTCATGTTTCATACAGATCATTTTTTTATCAAATATGCAAAAACATTACTGTTACTAATTTATGAGAATAAATCTCCACTGAATGTTATCATAAACTATGTGATATGTTTTTTGTCAAATTGACTTTTCAAGTATAAATCGGATAGCAATATTATTCACTAAAATTGAATTGACGTATTCTTCCATTTCAAAAAACATGGAAGTAATAAAAAAAGAAAATGGAAAAGATATAAGAGCCAATCCAGCTCCAGGGAAGGCGACGTGCAACGAGACAGATTTACTTTAACAAGTCGTGCACGTTGAAATACTTGCGATGTCTCAGTTCCATGAAAAATATCTCAGAAATCCTCACATTTCGGATTTCTTTTTAAAAGATACTCAAAAATATATTAATAATATCTGATTCCAGAAGTAATCAAATAGTTGTATAATATAATTTTTTTTTTTATCAAAAATGAAGTTAAATGAAATATTATTTTTCTTAAGTGTATCATATATTCATGTTCAGAATGATTGAAAAAAAGTTTAAAACCAAGTACTCATTGTTTATTGAAAAAATATTTGTAGATTGTAAAAAAAAAGTTTGTATTTGTTTTTACGGAATAAAACCCACAAAATGACTTCTTTCACATAATTTTTTTTTTACATATTATTAAAAATATTAATCGTTGTATATATATTATAACATGCAAAATAGTTCCACGATAAATTCAAAACCAAAACTAACGTCAACAAATGAACATATTCTATGACTTTTAACATCGGTTGGTTCTTGTTATCGACAACCTCAACAAAAAACACGTTACCGTCTGACAAAAGCATTCTAGGGCCGCGCGATAACAAAGCAGAACAATCGATATTGGCACCGAGCACCGATTCGTGTGCAATTAATGTTCCCTCCATAGAAGCGAATCGAATCCCAACCCCGAACCAATCGAATCATCCCATCGACCCACCGAAACAATGACACCAACCTATAGCTATTTGGAAAAAAAATACCAGGCATGTCATGTAGTAGACAAATGGGATATGGTCTGATCGAAATAATAAATACGATATTCAATTTGAACGTTAAATGATATAGATAGGTAAATATACCATTTAAACATATGTTTTACTTATTGTAACTGCCACTAAATGACATTATGTTATTTGTAGAGTTGACGTTGATAGATGAAGTCAACCATAAAAATGGTACAAAATATGTCTCTGTTTATTATTCAATATATAGATGTTATAGATTTGTTGGTGTTTGGCCGAATTTTAAAAAGCATTTTACTAAGGATTTTACAGCAGATTTACTAAGGTCAAATAAATTGTGTATGTATACAATCACTTTGAAATATAAAATATTCTTGTCTAATAGACTTAACTCGTTATAAGCACATATTGCATTAATGCATAACGTTTGTACGATAAAAATTTTATTCTGGGTAGTTAAATGTACAAAATATGCTCCAGAAATTTTTACGCTATATATCGTTGACATTCTTGAGTTTAATACAATGATTTTCCGTACGATGTATAATATTTATAAGTATAGAAATTTTGGTTGAACCTATATCTATATCTATTTATGGATTGGTCAATCAGATGCGTATTTATTACCCATTACGGGTTTATTATATTAATACTAATATGATTAGGCACATTAGTTCATTTATAGAAGATGATTTAAAGAAACTCTCAGAAAAATATATTCGTGATCCCACACAAATCACGATGATATTTATCTGAGAGTTTCTTTAAATCATCTTCTATATATGAACTAATGTGCCTAATCATATTAGTAAGAACCTATATCTCACATACAAAAATTAAACGTATGTCTATTTTTTGGATTGAACGTCAATCAGATGCGTATTTATTACCCGTTACGGGTTTATTATATCATTATTAATATGATTAGGCACATTAGTTCACACATAGAAAAATTTCTCAGAAAAATATCATCGTGATTTTTATGGGATTTGAACCCACATCCCCTGGCTTACATGGCCGGTGTACTAACCCTTGTACTAACGAATCACATCCATGAATCCATTAAAATATTGGTTGGCCTGGGCACATTGGTTCATATGTAGAGCATGATTGTTAAAAATTCTCGATTAATATATATAAATAGAGGTGGGGGGTTTGTTTATCATACAAAGCCCAAGAGGAGTATATTAGTTATGTGTATAATCCTACCTTTTGAAGGTATATTATCAAATAAATAAAAGTTTTTAATAACGCAAGTTGTGTCCAGGTGTCCCAGTTTTGAACGATAAGCCCGGCACCCCCTGGCCGAGGAGGCAGCAGCGTTGCTAATGTCTGAATGTTTGTTCCGTGTCGTGTTGAGTGCAGAAGGTAGTCCCCCATTGTGTGACTCTAAAGGGACTATTAACTCTGCATTGTCTCACGACTGTTTACTTTTTTGTTAGAAGACAAAAATAGGCTCGCGACTACTTGCACAGTCTCGGTTTAAGTAGCAGTCGCTTGTTAAGAGAGAGAACACACAGAAGATATTAAAACTATAAGGTCATTAATATCTTCAAACACCTGAAGTTGAATGAATAAATAACTACTGCAACAGGTATTCTTATTTAACATTTTTCAGATCGGTCTATTAGCTTTTGAAAAATTAATAACATTCAATTCACCGATGCAATATTTAACTTCAATCAAGCTATTTAAATTAAACCGTGTTTTCAAAGCATAAATACTTGTTTTTCAATCACTTTCTATTGTTTATATGACAACCTTTTAAACAGAAATCGCACAATCATTTGATCTAAAACAGTTAACAGTAGAGACCGAATATAAACCTGTTTTTTGTATGTATACTTGTTACATGTGGCCCATATTTATGCATTAATTTAATCTAAGTCATGTGATTTGTAACTGTAAGACTGGTTTTTAGAGAAATTATTAAGTTTTATATTTACGCCAGTAAAAAGTGACCCGAGGAAAAGTGATACTATGTGTATATTTATTTTAATAAGGCGAGAACTTTTAAATTTAAAATCTTTTCCAAAACAATAAACTAATGATTTCCTTTCTGTAAACACCAAACGTGTGTTGTTTAAAACTTTTCTTGCGTTTTCATAAAGCCGTTAGAAACTTTCTTGAAATTTCTTTTGTGCAATTTAAAATTCATTACCGACTCGTGGCGAAGTAATATTTAATTTGAAGCACAGCGAGAATCCACGCCAGGCGAGGAAGAAATATTAAGATGGCCCTCTTTGTCATCTGAGAGTTTATGTCCAGCGCTCATATATCTTAATGAATTATCTTTCATAATCATTATGATTAATATTCTGATTATTAGAGATTTAATTTGATAAATATACAGTAATATTAAGTTCTAAAAACTTTAAATCTTAGCTCTGATATCATGATACCAGTCAAGTTACTATCATTAACTTATTTTTAAAAAAACATAAAATTAAATCTTCATTTTGATAATGAATAAACCATACGTTTGACATTTTTCTAACTGTTTAATTTTCTCTTTACTCTTTTTTAATTAAAATAATATTCGGAATTTCTGTTAATTTTTAATCTTTTTTGTGATCAACCTGAAAAAAAGTTAAATTAAAAATACTAAGAACAAGTCAATATCGAACATTGTCTTCAAGTATGATGAAGTCACAAGTCCAGATTAATATCATAAAACTATTTTATCGTAGATAAATCGAAAATAAATACGGGAGATTTTCTTTATTTATTTTCTATTAACACATAAACCCACTTTGAAAAATATAATGGTAGTAAAGTTCAATGTGAGATCCCGCAATACCTTCGTTAGCACTTGAATCCTTTTTATTTCATACATGAATATGCACTCTCTACACAAAACTTCAGTAGGATTGCCAGTTTGGAGGAATCCGGACTGAATTTTTGGAATAAATCTGTCAGCTTGAGCAGTCGACTCCGAATTCTTGCACAAACTCCAAACAGTTCTTCGAGTCTCAACAAGAACTGATATTACATTCTTACTAATAATGGAACTTCAAGTTGCACGCCAGCTGGCTTCGAGATGTTTTCGAGCCGTGACTTCAGAAACCATGACAAAAGCATTTCTTTATGAAACGATGATTCAAACCCTTACATATTATATTTGGCTTTCATAAGAAGTCGTTTTAAATCTTATTTCTTTGTATGGCAACAGGTGAATATCATTCACAGAGAGTTTTTTTTTTTTTTAATTTGACACTGCTAGTTTCCGCAAGATGCTTGGTTGGCATTTTCAAATAAAGTGTGGTATCATGAACGATTTACAATAATCAAATGACTTCAGTATCAGTGAGAGCGTTAACGATTGTCAAATTCAGAGATTTCTTGTTACCATATATTTATTCCTGAAATAACTGTTTTTACACAGATATAATCTTTAATGTGCCAAAGTTTATTAATAGGAAATAAAATAAACCCAAAATATAGGTCTGATAATGATTTTATTTTGCATTCATAGGACACAAAAATAGAAGATTTCGTGTCTTTGGATGTATAAATGATTATTAACAATAGTATGGACTTTTTTCAGTAAGCTTAGTTAACATACAAATGCTTTATAAAAAAATAACTTTTACAGTATACCTCTTATAAAAATAAGAAGGAGCAAAACTAAAGGATCTTTTTTCTATAAAATTATACTAAATTATTATAAAATTAACATAATAATATACACTTCATTAACTTATTATAACGAAATTTTCATTTGATTTTCTATTTCTGACCTAAAGTTTTCTATTTCTTACCAAACTTGTCCGAATATATAATTTATTTTATGGAAACTTTCAAGCACTTTGAATTAATCGATCCTATCGAATATTTTTTTTTAATTGCTATTCTAAATCATAGCAACCTCGGCATCAACGATGACAACCTCCTTAGCAACATTAAAGTGCGGAACCTAAAATTATACCTTCTAGTTTTCCAATCGTTGAACTGAAATCCGTTTCTCTACCACAGAAATTGATTGAAATACCAAATGAATTTTTTTTTTATTATTTAATTTAGATTTTGCAAAAACAACGTAAAACCCATCAAGCAAAATAACTCCATAGTTAATAATTTAAAGGATTTTCAATAGGAGAAATTTTAAAACTCGGAAAAACGCTAGCACTTACTGGATTAGATGAAGCTGCGCCCTTTTGAATTGCATGTTTACACTCGTTACACAATCCTTTTGAAACGATTAAAACCTTGTAAAGTCCCATACGTTATGAGAACTTTAAAAAACAGTCCTCATTTAACTAATTTTACATGAACGGTACAATAGCTGTTGAGTACAGAACTTGCATATTTGAGACATGCACAACACGGCATGGACCAAACCTTTCAAATTTATATTATATGTCTTTAACATTCATATATAAAAGCCAGAAAAGGGAAATTATATTCTTCATATTCAGCGTATCGTTTTTTTCACACTACTACTATAATGGATACCAATATTTAAATGGGTAAAGTGGAAAACTTAAGGTTTTAATATATATTTTTTAAAATTGTTTTTTGAAAGCTATTGTATACTTAAATATTATAAATAAATTGACAACAGAGAAACACACAGGAAGTTACAGAAGCTCATCGTAGTATCTAACTATAAAGTTAAACAAAGATTATTTATTTATCGTAATGCATTTTTAAGCATTCAGGTCTCTCGGACGTTGGAGTTTTCTCCACTACCCCACAGCCAGCTCTCCCAAGGGTGCAAACTGCAGGTGGTTGCCTGATTGGTTCAACGTCTTTGCTTCATTGTCACAGTAAACCTTACCCCAGGTAGCCACAGTTTGGTACAATCACCACCCTAACTAGAGCATTTTATTCACGGCCACGGTAGTTGCACGCTTGAGACAGGTCGTGTCCATAAATATTTTTTCAAATCTAAATAAGTAAGTACATATATGAATTAACAATAAAATGTTAATTTATATGGTTCGTTCAACTTTTGCAGGCATTTTGTAAATATTAAATTCATGATGCTCGTAAATCAATTGATTCGGTTAAAAAATATTTGTAAAAATTGTTTTCTTCACCTCCGTGAAAAAACCTTTAAATTTTCGGTGCAAGTCCATAAATAGAAGCCTCGTTGTGTTAAGTAGATTTAAAAGTTACATAAATATAAGCTGAAAAAGGTTTAACTAAAATTCCTTGCTACAAGGAGGGTATTTTACAAACATTTACCAAATATATCACGTAACATATTCACTAAGCGCTTTTAGTTCAAGCCTGGGGGTTTTAGTGAGTCTAGGCTTATCACAGAGACTTACAACCTATTACGAATATTTCTGGTTTGTTTATAGACACGCTACTTTTTAGCGCCTCTGGCGTCCTTCCAAGATGGCGGCACCCTCCGCCATTCCGCGCCCCCGCTTGCTCGAGCCGGAGTATTTTCTTCTAAACGAATTTGGTATGCTAGAATTCACTTTGAACCAAGTTAAGATTTAGGGCTGTAGGACACCACAGCTTTTCTGTGCGACTATCTTTTTTTTTTCCTTTCCAAATAAGCTTTCTTCGTTTTATTCAATGCCACAGAAAAACTTTTACTTGTAGAAACTAATCAAACATAAGTTGTTTTCTTAGTTTATCTTAAAAATTGTAATTAAACTAAAAATAACTTATCCATAAAATTCATTGAAGACTACCGTTTAAAATTGTTTTTATCAAAAAAAAATTAAAAAATATGTTAAGACTAACATACATAAATAACTTTTATTTGTATTTTAAAAAAGTATAATATTTTTTAATTCAATATTTGACATCCCAACGGAAAATTAAAATCGAATTGTAATATTATGAAATCCTAGGTTTTGAGCTAAAAAGATGAATCAATTCTTTGTTTGTTACTTTTTTTTTAAATTTCTTAACCCTTTAATCAAAATTTATATTTTTTCCAAAAAAAACTGCCTAATAATTTCCGTGTCAAATTGTTTTTTCATCATGAATGGCCTTTGAACTTGTGAATACCAATTTTTCAACAGATTTGTAATCGATTATTAAGATGATTGGAAATTATAACCACTTGTAACTGTATTGCACAGCCTGAAGTAAAACAGTATATTAATTTGTCATGACACATTCAACATTTATTTGATCAAATAATATTTTCAACACCATTCAATTAATAAGAACTATACTTAAAAGTATATATATTTATTTATAAACTTGTATAAAGAACGATGAATTTTTTATTGAATCCCAATATTATTTTTATTTATTTCCTTTAAAAATAAATGTTATATACATATATCAGAGCCATTATTCTTCTCGCTGCTCATATTTCTGCACAGGACTCGGTTGATTCATTTACATTCGCCTGAATGTTTATGGGACAGTAGAATACGTTGCGCTCTGCATTGATTCAAATTGTAGGTGATACTTTCTCTCCCCTGGGTAAAGTTTGGATACTTTCCAGCAAACGGGGAACGTTGTTCATTCAATAAAACTATCCAACCGAATTGTGATTCCAAAAATTTGTATTCTAAAGTGCCCATTGTCCTTTCGTCCTGAACACAAGCTAAACGCAGTGCCTCCTTTGTTGTGACGCTGAGTACGTAATAAAGAAAATTGTTTCCGCTATTCTCATACAAAAAAAAAGAAAAAAAATTGTTCTTGCAGACTCATGTATAATAGATACAATAATTTAATTTATTTGTGTACAAGTACATGAAAATGTACACAACTTTCAATTATTTTTATTTAACTCGAGAACTTTGTGCTTAACTAACGCAATATAACGTAAGAATGTTTTTTGCAAGTAAAGCAAGAATTATGTGATAAAAATTTTACAGCTATTTTTTGAAAATATGCAGTATGCAAAATTTAATTTAAAGTTCATAAAAAGGAAGATACAAGATACCTCCCATGTCACATCCCTAACAAAATAAGTATAAAAAAATATGTTAAAACAATTTTACAACGTTTATGTTAAACAACTTTAAATATTGATGTAAGAGTTTAAATATATTTTACACCCAAAATACTCGCATGACTCATATTTTTAGGTTTATTGTTTTGTTTTTATAAAAGAAACAAATAAAGTCATTCGGAAAATAATTATGAAATAAAGTCTTGACAAGTCTGATGCTAGACTTTTACGGCGCCCCTCTATTCTCTGCAAAGGCTCTGAGTTGACCACTTTACAACAAAACTTTGAGTGTCTTCTATTCAGGAACACTACAGGACGGTACTATTTGCCCAGCGTTGATGTGTTTGGCTTTTGCTGTGGCCGTCCATTGACATTTCGCCCGAAAGATTTTATCGCGCTCTTACATCCGCGATCACGCCCGTCCAATCTCCACACTCTCCCCAGTAATGTGTATTCTGCGAAGCACGCATCTGTATCCGTTGCTCACAGTGCGCATATGCTCCGAAACCGCTTGACTGAAAAAAGTTCGGTATACCCTCCCTTAAAGAAATGGTATATACATGATCTTGTTTCATCATCACCCATAATACTTCGTATCGATCCAACCCTGCTCCTGTGTGAAAGTTTCCTTTCTGTTCAACAGATATGAACTTGGTAAGACATGGTTTTTTGTAAGTTTTTTCTAGAACTTTTAACATGAATAATAGCATTAAATAACTCCATGTGGATAGATTCAATGCGAATAGTCTTTATTATAATTTTTTTTAACCAATAAGTTATTTATCATTACAAATACCTTGCTAACCGAACCAACTTATTGTTCCAACAATTATTTCTTATTGTTTTTATGAACCTTGGCCTAGTTTAGTTTTTATATAAATCAATTAGTACTTCACTAAATCTTCACTTCTTATTTATAAAGACATTTAATAATCTCAGCTTAAATTTTTAAAAATATTTAGAGCATGTAAGCATGTAAGGTATCAAGTATCTAATCAATATTAAT
Organism: Atopsyche davidsoni; assembly: GCA_022113835.1. NCBI lineage: Eukaryota > Metazoa > Arthropoda > Insecta > Trichoptera > Hydrobiosidae > Atopsyche > Atopsyche davidsoni. Next base: position 7,337,935 of record JAILWY010000021.1, read on the forward strand.
GACAGTATTACTAACATATAAGCCTTAGGTTATCATCCAAGTCCGTATAAGAACTCGAAAAATGAATTTTCACATTGATTTTAAGAAATGAACGTCATATATTATATTCTTCTGGTAATTCAAGATTTTTTAGTGAATTTTTTTATATTTTCCGACTGTTGAATTAAGACGATGATTGTCGAAATACGCTGGGAGCGCAAACAAAAGAAAAACAAAAAAAAATCAGTGACATTTCATTTTTGTCGTAATTTTTTTCCCTCAATTTTTTTCTCTTGATTAAAAAGGGTAAATTATGTTCTCTAAAACACAAATTTTAAAATGTTACCTTTGTGAAATCCTGCAATTTGATTGTCATGCTAATGAGGCTCTCTCAAATTTAAAAATAAAAATATCTTTGAGGCTTTTAATTATATTATTTAACTCTCCATTTATTGTATTACCCGCTAAATGGTCCTCAACAGGAAACATTAAATTTAACAACAAAAAATGTGACGTGCTTAATTTCAGGGCAAATAAAATTATGTTAAACACATTATACTTACTTTTACAGCAAAAGTTTTGAATATTTTTATTTTGAAGTCAAAAGGTGAATACTCGATCTAATTAAACAATTATTTCTATTTTAGGCGTCTATTACACTAAAATAGAAATAAATAATAATACTATTACAGCCAAACTTAGTAATCTGTTTAGCCTATAAGCATAAAAATACTGATTTTTTAATTAATAAAAAATCTAATTTATTTTGAATGTTTATTTGAATAAAAATAACCAAATAAATATTATAAGTTTACCTTACTTTGCATAAATTTTATTAATTATTTTTAATCATAAAATAATTGAATTGTATTCAAGTTTTAGTTTTTATAAAATATTTTTCAATGTTTGAAATATACACGATTTCGCCTTAAGGCGTACTTTTTTGGTTAAACTAGTTCCTTTCATAAATTTTCACGAATGACTATGATCTTGATTGCTGAGCCCCACAGGACGAAAGGTGGTTTTGCTCAAAAGATTGGATACATTGAAGCATTTTTTCCCATCGAAATATGTACCCGTAGATATTTCCTAAATAACCTGACTTTTATGACTACACAGAGATAGTGGCAATAAACACAAATAGGAAAATTAATGTTTTGGGTTTACGTTTTATTACTTTCCGATGTCTTATTGCGATCATTTGCAAAATAAATAATGTTTGTAAAACTACACGGAAAATTATATAACATGTCTGCAAATAAATTAAAACTATTTAAGCTTTAAAATATCATGAAAAATAATTATGTACATATTATTAGTTTGTTTGGGAACTTTTTTTGTAATTATAACCTTTAATTTGACATAAATACAAACTGTACACTATTTGATCGTAAACATATTAATACGAAGGTTTTTCACGTATTGCTGATTCAATGTCACTTTTTTCGATAACTCCAAATAAAATAATTTATTTTAAAAATATAAAACATTTTAAAAAATTATGCATTTTATAATATGAATTTTCTTCTACACTTTACTCCAATGAGCAATGATATTAAATAAATCTACATTTTACAGTTTTGAAATAATTGCGATATCACAAAAACAAGTGTGTTTACTAAAATGTCATTTGTTGACGATTCCAGTAACAAATTTAATATATTTAATTACAAAGATTTGGGAAACCGTCCATAAATTTAAATAGTCTCTTATTGGCTTTTTTTATTTTTTACAATATTCCAAAAACGGAAGTTCATTTTCCTTTTTTCATTTTATATATAGCAAATTATAGACAAATACACGTCAGTGTCTGTTCCAGGTTTCAACCGGAATTGATTATCTGTAACGTATCTTATCCCTTAAACCTTTTTCTGTTCAATATGTTTTCCGTTTAAGAGTGGCTTACCCGGAAACTTGGATGAACCTGGCCGTAGCTTGGGAAACATTATTTCGGCGCCAATATATCAAAATTTCACCTGAGGCCTTTGATGAAACATTCGAGAATACAAGGCAATACGCAGAGCTCTCCGCGTTTTATTAAATTTATTTTGCAATTGCTATCATTTTATTCTCAATTTATATATCTGAGAAGTAAAATGAGTTGCTTTGTATAGTGTACCAGTTATATCCTCAATAAATCAAAATGTATTTAATTTGTGAATAACTTTTATCACTATCACACTAAACAAAATAGAAAATAAGTATTATCAATAATAATCATAAGTATATATAGTATAAGATATCATGTTTGGTAGGTTTAAAGCTTATTGATTCTATGGTAAAGAAAATTTGCTTTCTACTAGTACAGTAAAAACACTTGCGGCCCTTCTGAAGGGATGTAATGTTTCTGAAACTGCCGTAAGGATAAAAATCCAAACTATGCATAAATAAAATTTCCATGGTTATTTTTTTTTCTCGTCGTTTCATCCCTATACCGTAAACTTTAGCCATTTTTCTGTTAACTTTACTTATTATAAAATAGCACGAAAGTTTTATTAAAACGCAAAATTTCAGAAGATGTCCTCAAAGCACGAGGATTTTTATTCGGAAATGTTCTATATTTCTTAATAAAATGTACCAGTTTAAAATATTTTAAGATAAATATATTTTTTACGTTTATTGTGCTGTTTAACTAATTTAGTGTTCCACTTTACTTTAAACTCACAATCAGCTGACCCGCAACGATGAAAATTCATTTATTGTTAAATACTCGTATGTATTATACAAAAAGTGCTATTTATAAACAATTATTAAATCGCTTTTTACATGGAGTCCAACAAATGTCTTTATTGGAATCAATAATGTAAACTTGTATTAATGTAAAATTAAATTAGTAATAATTCAATGCTCGAATTTTCGACATATGAATAATTTAAACCTTTAAATAACTTTTGTTATCTGATGATATTGACGTTGTTACATTTTGAATTAATTAAAGTTTTTTTCTGCTTATTTTGCTTATGTATTGAAAATATACTACGCTTCATAAAAATTATTGCCTTTTTTATAAAATTCATGATTTCAACTATTAATATTGATTTTTTCCAAAAAATTTAGTTGTGAAATTTTACACTTTGATTTCTTGGAAGATCTTTTATTAAAACTTGTTGATGATAATAAAAAAAGCTGTTTAAGATTTGGTGAACATCTATAATTTGAAACAAATACCATAATAATAAAAAATCTTATCCTTTATCAAATATAAGTAATTTCGTATTTTTAGACTGGTCGCGTAAGGTTTATTTTCTTAATATAGCACAAACAAGTAATGACTGACCATAATATTCTATAAATACAGAAATACTCAATTTTCACAATGTGTTATTGATACTTTAGGTAAAGGTTAAACATTCTAATATCGTACTATTACAAGCATACTTCTGTGCTATTTCAATAATAATTTGGGTCATAAGCAGTGGATATTGCAATATTAAAACTTGATGGGTATTTTCTGTGAATACTTTTAGTTGAAATTTTGCCTTTGGGTGCATTGTATTAAAGTCAGATTTATAAAAAAATATTTTATTTTCTTTGTGTAAAAGAAAACACGTACACGGTAGGAAGAGAGTTTCTCGAGATAATTTATTTTATGACCATGTGCAGGAAATATATTTCTGTTATTTTCAATTTCTATCAACGGCAACAAACAAAAGCTCTTGCTCTAGAATTGGTACGATTTCTAGTTAGAGTCTAACTCCTGCACGAAATAAGAGAATTTTCGATATGTACATATTGAAATACTCAAGAATAAAGATATGAACAATACGAATCGTCTAGTTATTAAGTTACCGAAAAAAAGTACTTGTGATTTAACAAACTTATCAGTCTTTCAATATTTTTTTAAAGTGAATTATAACATATTATAAAATGTTAAATAACAGCAGTTTTAGAATGAATAAAATCTAAAATTCACATATGGTCACAACTATTAAAGAATTATTTCTCAAGAATGTTAATTGTAATGGGTCTCTAAATAAACTTTTATTTCTTCCAAAAACGAATGTCTTTTATGCCGGCATCAAAAAATGTTGATATTTTCATGCGTATAAATTGTTACATGTTTCGAAAACATAAAAAAAATATTATCACAATAAAAATATACACAGGCATCGAGCATAATTTTATCGTAAAAAGCGAATAACACATTACAATCATTTGACTGTAAAAACCAAGGCAATCGATCTTTATCGCTTATAATTAAATTCTAATGGCATAAAGGCCAAGGTATTTGCTTCTTCATTTTAAAAAACCCATTCAACCAAAATCGAAACAGCCCTCAAGCGAGCCACTTTATTCAACAGGCTTCATTAACGGAGTGCCCTCCTCTGAGGGAGCTTCGCCAGTAAATAACGTTTTATACCTCACGTAGCAACTTCTAGATCATTTTTACTATGGCTATATATAAAGTAAGTTCACACAAAGTAATGCTTTAAAGTGCACAACAGCTGTTGCATGCATAGTTCTTTAAAGTTACACAAAAGAAACATCTAAACTTGAAAAAAAGTATACAATTTTTAGTGAGTTTCCAAACTTAGCAATTCAATTCAATTTGAGATCAAAAACCCGCTTTGTGTGCGGATGGCCAAGGTGAATTTTTTTTTATTTTTAGAAATAAAGGTAAAATCTTTTATCCAAGCAATTAAATTCAAATTATTTATCTTTAAAATGCAGAATTTTATTCAATTATATATTATTATTTACAAAAAAAACACGACCCGACGGAAGTGTGTATTGCCCAAATAATCATTAGAATAATATTTCGAAAACGATAAATAAAATAAATCAGTACCATTTGGTGTTTAAATTTTCAATTCTATACTTTTATTTTATTCACAATACTGATATTATAATATCTCTACGTTTATATTCAATTTCCGAAATCTATAATATTAATTATCATTAAACATATAATCAGCATATCTCATTATCTACTGTTTGAATTATTCATAAGCCGTGATACGTAAGATAATGTACTATTAATGACAAGAGTAAAGCTTAATCGTGTCTCACTAAAATCACAAATCGTCAACATATTCACAATTGGGTTTTAGGATTTGCATGGACGATAATTATGTAGCTATCAAGAGTATTTGTCTGGAAATATTTGTATTGTTAAGATGTTCTGCGAAAACAACTTTAATATAAGGCTATTTTAACAAAGTACTTTTGCTACATTAAACATATATTTTAAGCACAGCTAAATTTATTCAAACCTGAATATTCATAATCGTTTTACAAAGAAACGTAACATGCTTTTTCAAAGGTGTATAAATCTTATATTTATTGACGTTTGTATGTTTTTTTTTGTTAAGGCTCGATTATAGTTGAAACCTTAACATGTGTTTGGCATACTTTAATTTTATAATTATATCAATTTGAAAATCAAGCTCAATATACGGCATCCGTACTTTTTTTATAAACAATTGTATCATACAATTTATGATTTATATGTGATAACTGTCATCGAAATTCCAATATGTTTAGTAATTTTTGCCACCGCATTGAAAAAAAAAATTATTGGTATTTTATTAAAAATGTTAACTTTAATGAAAAAAATGCAAAATAATCATATTTTACTGTCCAACAAAAAAACCGGTAGCTTCTTAATAATTTCCGTTGTGGGACTAGGCCCCCTGATGATTGATGACAGTTGATCCTAACGCTATTTACCTCGATTATTTTAGGCGGATGAGCCACCGACAACGATAAATATTGGAAAATCTACCTCTATCAATATTCATTAATGCTTACAAGTAATATTTTAAAAGCTTACAGCGCCGTTATTAAATAATAACATTTTAACTTTTTTGTTGAAAAGTATTTTTAATCAATTTTTTTTATATTTAATAGCATATTTAACATAAACAATTTTATAATATTAAACTTAATCCAAATAAATCTATTTTTTTATTTCTGAAATCAAATAAATTTAAATTATTTTTCTGAAGATTTTTTTTCAATTCAATGGAGTATTAACATTCAATTATAAAACTCGATTTGTGATCAGTAATAAAAATAGTATTGTACACACTTAAAAGAACAGATTGTAATGAAAAAATAATATAATTTTCACATTTTGAACATGCGATAGGCTAAAACTCATATTACTTGCATTTCTGTACAATTAAGCGGCCTCGTGTTTTTATGTGTATGCAATAATAGTTTGTTGTTATAGATAAGGTAGGTTAGATTCAATAAAATTGTATGTACAGGTGGGCGCAATTTTCCTTTCAAGCATACATTATTGTCAAGGGTCAGGTTAGGTTAGGTTAGTAGGAAACCGCATCCAGAGCGCCGGCGCCCTCGCCCCTCCGCCCCATCATCTGAAGCCCGTGTGATACCGGAAATTGCTCTTTTCTTCCCTCTCCCCGCTCGATACAGCCAGCAAGAGCCTGCGGTAAATTAGCGCCGCACAACCGAGGGGCACGACACAGTTCGACCACCATATAATCTATTACCTTCCGTGAGCAATTTCTCAGTAAATATTAAAATTATCTCATGAAAAATAAAAATAAAAAAATACTTATTTTAAACCGAGCGTGGGTTTTTTTATGCTAAAAAAAAAACCTACATACTTCGTTCAAAATCGCAAATATATTAATTTGTTATAAGATCTACAGCGTGCTTAAATAATTTTATTTTATATCAAAGATTGCCATGAATGAATCAAATTGAACGTGTGGGAATATAATAGTACAATACTTATCATCCATAAAAATAAATTATCTCTAATAGGCACAAGCTTTAAGCTTTGTATGAGCCCAATTAAGTTATAATAAGGACAGAGTTTCGACATTCTAATTTCATATTAATCATTAAGGTTTGAGAACTGTGAGTGAAAGTTAGGGATGGGAACAAACGCCGTCACAAGTATCCCAATTATAAATTCAGCCTAAAAGCATTTTTTATACACATTCCATAGAATTAAATAAAACTTATCCTTTCAGATTCGATTCAATAACATATATTTTTTTTTTTTTTTAATATTCATTTAATTATAACAATTTTTTTTAATGAATGATATTTTTTATATAGTAATTTAATCAATCATCTTGGCTCACAACAACTAATTAACGAATATCAATTATCCCATATTGATATCGTATCAAATAACACTTTTTATTTTTTAAATGTGCAAGACATGTTGTGAAAATTGGATATAAAATATGTATTTCTGAGTGAATTTAGAAAGCTTACAACCGATTTTTAAATGCCAGTTTTATACAAGGAGCTTTAATTTTATGCATCTGCTCTCGGAATTATGACCAGAAATTTATTCAGGGTTCAATAAATTCATTCATGTAAAGTATATTATAATATTCACATTAGAAATAATAGCTATATATACGTATATTAATACTTTTTAGTTTTAATTGATATTGAACATGTTATAAATAGGAAAACAATCTGCTTTTCTTATTTACTTCAAAAACTTGTGTCCGCTAAGTTTAATATATAAATATAACCAGTTAGTATATTTATAGCAGAAATCGAAATATAAAATATTTTGTTCAATTTAATTTTTAATTACAGCTCTTGCAGAAAGATCCATAAATATTTCAATGTAATAAAACGTCTGTTTTATGTAGTATTTTATATGTACTTGAATATATACGTTATAATTTCATTAATTGTCCGTTTCCCAGCTTTGTTGTACCCACACGTACAGTTTTATGACTTCAATTTGGAATCAAATTTATTTTATTGTTAAAGAAAATTTTCATATTAAAAATAATTGTATTGTGTTTATTTGCACAATTCTAAAAATAAACCTTTGCTTTGATACTTAAATACTCCTTGATATTTAATAGTGAGCAAAAAATAGATTCTTGAATTATGTGTAAAATAAACAAATTTTCTCATTTAATTAAAATTTAGAAAAAATGTATGGTCATTTATTTGAAATACAATTCAGCTTGACGTTATGCTATGAGAGATTTTTATAGATCAAAACGTGGATAAATTTTTGTTATATTCAATAAAACTTTTATAAGCGTTAAATATAAAGAATTATTTTTTTATTAATTCAAAAGAATGTATAGTGCCAAAAGCAGTTTATTCTGAAATATCAAATCAAACATTTTTCGTTGTGTGTTAATTAATCAGGCTTCAAAGGTAATAAATCTCTCATATAAATACGCACCCACTCTTAAAATCCAAAGCCCATTACAACAGCTGGTTTTTGTTTAAATATAAATAAAAAAAATATCCCAACCTCTTCTAGATTGAAAAAACAATACGCGTTTTAAAGAAATGTAGTAAGCACATAATAAAATGTTATTTTCATCAAATGACTTTTTATACTTTTTGTAAAAAAATATATTCTTTCATTAATGTACTTTTCTACGCTCAATAAAAAAATGTCTATAGAAGTAAAAATATATTTTTTCTGCTTGTTTTTATTTAAATTCAATGTGACCCTTAAAACTTAAATCTTCGTTTTTGTGTTTTTTTTTAGAATAACCAACTATCTTTTTCTTTGTTTCAGGTGAGTTTTCAGTTTTCAACTATAAAAAAACAGCATGCGTTTGGTAACGTATTTATTTTTTTGTTCAAATACTTTATTGATTATAAGACATTGTATAAAATAAATAAAAAGTCGAATCGCCACGTATTATATTTTGTTAGCCAATTTGTTTACTTACAAGGTAATTTGTAATCACAAGGTAATCAGATTTAAGTTGAGTAGACCAGCAGTTTTCATATAAATATCTATCTAGGCACATCGACAAGCTCAGTACTGTTGCATAGATGTTATAATTTATAGGGAATGTTTGATTTTCTGCAGTGGGTACATTAACTACCGTATACTTGGTGAGGTGACTTGATTTGAAATTGCATTATGCAATATTCGATATGCCAAAGCTGTCTCATCTTGACAGGGTGCTCTCCACACCTACTCGTATAGACATTATTAATCAAGGAGTACGAGAGCTAAATATAAACACTGACAACCTCCGTCAACAACAAACTACGAATCGTATAAGGCTTGGCACACAACTAACCTCATGCAATTAAAATATTTTGCTACCAATAGGAACAGAAAATCATATATGCATTAATTAACCAAAGCAAATAGCATTTTTTTCCACAACAAATACAACTGTGTCGCCATATCAAATCTCAAATCAATATTGTTATTGAATTGAAATTTCTCCGCTTCTGGTATAATTAAATGTTTTTATGAACCAAAAATACAAGTCGGAAACATCAAATAACCCGTAATAAACAAACTTTATTAAAACATTGTAATTTACCCTCCCACCCCCAAGTGGGTAGTAAAAACACCGGAAACAAAACATCGTAACACATTTACAAGTCCCTCCAGTTTGGAATATTTTGGCGTATCCGGTAGGCTTAGTAAGGGCAGGATTGAACAACCATGACCTCACGAGCCTTTTAAGATTTTCGACCTCAATAAATAGCTTTTTTTTCTACTCTTATTTATAATTGGCAATGCTTTAGACTTACACTTGAATTTAATTTTCACATCTATAAGTTGAGAATTTCTAATGTTATGGTTTTTTTATGCGATTTTTTGCCGTATTTGCAAGTTTAATTTTTTTTAATAAAAATATATAATTTCTTAGGCGTTTGTTTACTATTTAAAATATTTAAGAAACACTCCAACACATCATTTTTTAATTTAAAAAATATATACATGCAATATGTGTTTTTCAGTGACCGAGCGCAAAATCATCCGTTTCCAAACAGCTAACAATATAATTAGTAATTAAATAATTTAAAATGACTTTTTTTTTATTTAAAAGGTGGAAGACCTCTGGATCGTGTTGTTTGCCACCTATTGATAGCTGTTAATAAGCAAATGGCCTGCAGCATCGACGGTTCCACGCTCCGGTGGCCCATTGCCTATTAAACACCAAACACATTACCCACACACCTGATATTGGTGCATCGTGGAACTATAACAAGGGAATCTCTAATGAAAGATCATATGCCTCATAACCTTAATTACTACCCTAGCAACGTTAGCATGTTGATTTATGGTTAACTGCCTTATAACAACAACGAATATATCATTTGACTTGTAATAAATGTGAATCTCCAGTTCAATTTGTATAGCTTAAATTACAAAATATCTTAGAATACCTCACACAAAATATTTCGTCTTTCCTATGAATAATCGCAATAATTAAATTATTATTATTATATTTACTTTAAGATATTAAATAGTTGGCATTCTTCTCATTAATAACGGATTCTGTTAAGGTTTATACACATTTACGGTATATTGTCTTTGTCCCATAATGCTTACTTATACTTCATAAAGAGCCAGTGAGAATATGGTAGAACTATTAACCAATATCAATTACCGTTTAAAGTTAAGGTTAGTAAAACAATTCCACATCTCACGGGATATTTCAATTAACCACCAAAAGAATAAATAATAATATAATATATTATATAGGTATTTAATAATATAAGTTTTGGTGGCTCTTTACTGATTGTGCGAATGACTTTCTTGGTTTTACGAACAATATTTAATCACATATCAATATGTTCAAAGCTGTACCGTGTGTTATTGAAAGCCTTAACTCCCAGGTAGTTTTAAATTGTATTAATATGATAATTGAAATGTTTAATAACTTCTTTATTTTCAAAGAGAAATATGAAAAGCTATTTGCTAAGCTAATTAAAGAAAGAATCTGAAAGTTTAAGATTGAACTCTTTTCAGTTATCAAGTTTTAATCATAGTTCAAATTTAATTAATTTTACCTTTTTTCAGAAAAAGCTTATTTTTTCTTTCTAAGCAGACTTAATTATATTAAAATAAAATCACGAGTTATAAAAGTCAATCGTTTCAACCACTGAGCCATCGAGTCTGCCAACTGTGGTTTTACTGAAACAATTTAATATTTTGCTTCTTGCGGCATTTTTATTAAATATTTTACAGGCTTAATAAAAACATTCCCAGAAATTCGAGCTCATGTATTCATTTAACATCCAAAGTACTATTGTAAAAGAGTTATAAATGATCCACTATTTTTTTTATTTTGACCAAAACCCGTGAAGGGTTCCATTCAAACTTGGGTTTTACTTTTTAGAGATATCCATTTTCCGCCAAATCTCTGTATCAAAAAAGGTATCGGTTCTTTTCGTTCCAAATAAAAAATAAATCAATTCAGTGAATAGAATGATTAAAAGAAACACTTTTTGGTTTAAATTAATAATGCTAGGTATTTTCTTTACATTTTTTTAAATTTACATATATACTGTCCATACAAAAATCAAAGTTTACTTAAAAAGTACTTGAATTTTCATGGCATTATTAAAAAAATATAGAACTAAACGCAATATTCATTTTTAATTATCTGAATGACTGAAGAAAAGAAAATTTAAGTAATAAATAAATAAAATTCCTATAAACTATAAACGTAATGTGTTACAACTAGATTTTTGACATTTTATCACTTGAGAATATTTAAATTCAATTGCGTATTTTCCAATAATTAGATGTTACTCTGACCTATAATATTTTCTGAAGTAAGAAAACCCTTGTTCTCTTAATATAGACAAAATATAATATAAATTATAATTTAAGCTATAAACGATAAAAAGCATATTGACATCGACTGTTTTTTTACGTATTGTTAATAGACACAAGTTTAAACGTCGAAGGGAAATTTTTCAAACGGGAAAACGGGTTTTATATCAAGTTACTATTTGTAAAAGTTAACTTTGAAAATAGCAAAACATCTCAAATAATAATCAAATTTAAAAAAAAAATGATGTTTCGTTTTAAACTGCAGTGTCAGTTTTGTGGGAATTTTTCACAAGGTATACGTAAGGGGTGGTCCAAAAATTTGCATGCTTTGTTCGCGGCGACCTCCAGCCATTCAATAAACCCAGGAAATTCATCCCCCCTCGGGTATATTAATAGACGAAATCCGCCCAACCTCAGCTATCCAAAATTCCAATTGAAAATTAATCATCCGAGAGACAAGTTTTTAACCACTAACGTTGCGCCAGCATTCCTGAGTCGCGGAGACCACCGCTTGTATATCGAGGATCGCTGTAAAATTATTCCATCTTATTGCATTCTAGGCTGATAGAAAGCGATGGTCTCTTACGAGAGCAGAATTTTATTGGCATTCAATGTCACTCCTACAATGGCTGCTAAGCCAGGTGTTTAATGGCCTAGAACACATTAGCATGAAGAATAATGAAAAGCTATATTATGTATTTCACTTAAGATAATAAGTGCTCTTAAATCATTATTTCACGTTTAATATCTATGAAATATTTTACATTAATTTCTTAGAATGCAGAAATAATAAATCAAAATAAAATACAAGTTTAAGTTTTGCAGTATTTTAATGTGAGAGTTTTTGATTTTATGTCTCGCAAGACAGCAAAAATATTGTATTCAACAACATTAAATGAACTTCATTTATTTTAAACTTACATTTTATATTGAATACAGTAGCTAAACTATCTTGTTTGTTGCCTAAATGCATTATTTTACAGAAAAAATACGATATCGCTTTCGTTTGATATCATTCAACCGTTTTGCCATAAACATTTCTTGAAAAAATCAACTTGACATGAATATAATCAAATATAAAGATTGAATTTATGTAAACCTAATTCACAAAGCTTAATTTTTTTTTTACTATTCAACACTTAAAGAATAAAATTACTATTCAGTTTAACATTATTCAAGTACTTTCAATTTTTTTTTCTTCTTCGGGTACCTCTCCTCAGAGCAGGTTAGCAACCATCTCATTGAGCATATATTAGTACTTATGCTGTGCCAGAGTTCTTGGTTTTCGTGTAAAATAGTGTAGTGGGCATTATAATACGAATAGTGTAGTAGGCATTAGCAACAGGGAGAGCAGGGAGAAAATATACTTATTATTTGTTTTATACGAAATATAAGAAAAAAGGCTCGCTTTCTAACTTTTTGAATATTTATTTCGCAAATATATAAGTTCTTTCGCTTAAAGTGCTAAAAAATCATTTTTAAAGCCTTTTTGTCGTTTCATATGTGAATTGACAACAAAAAAGTCGTATACAAATAATACACTCTTTAATTAATATGTAATAGTTTAATTATATATTAAATCATTCAAGTATTGTGATGCAGTAAAATAATTAATAAATGTGCAATTTTTAATCATATTTCATTAGATATTTTCAGTATGCATTTTATCAGAACATTCACGTAATTTTAAGCAATTTATGCCAAGAAAGTTTGAAGTTAAAACCCGACATTTCAAAAATAACAAATGAAGTGAATAAGTGAGTTGAATATTTTTAACAAAATTATTTTTTCAACACAAAACTTGTTTCAACATAAAATTCGCCAAAAACATGCATTTTCACATGACCGGGTCGTTCTGCAGATTTCTTTTCTCATAATCCACATTATGCAATCTAAATTTAAATCCAGGGCACAATATTTGAATAGAATACATCAGCCGAACTGTGAAGGGGAAGGTCCCGCGGATAAAAAATACAATTTTCCATAGACGGAGCTTCCTCCCCCGACATATCTAATCGGCTCTGCCGGGCGGGGGAAAGTGTTTTCCACGGCTGATGGATTCACTCTAGCGTGACCTTTTCAATAGACACGTTTGTCAAGTCACGGAGGTCGCGTTTAAATTTTGAAAAAATACAATTTTCGTATGAAATCGCGCAGAGTGCCGAGGAGCGGACGACCCGGCCTCACACTTCCGAATACGATGACAAATTTCGGTGCGAAAGCAATTCAGCTTTAAGTAAGGGATTATGTTATTGGCTTTTCGCTAAAATTTCTGGAATATTGTGGGATTACTTATTTGACAACTGATCCTAACAAAGATTCGCTATGAATAATGAAGTTGACTGTAATATATATTTCAAAACTCATGCAATAAATTGATTATAACTTTTTACAGAATCGATACAGAAAAAGTTTTTTTTATTATCATCGAAAAAGAACGAGGTTCTTTAAAGCAATCAGAAAAAACTGCGGTTATTTTCTGTGAACTCTTATAAGGCTTTTATAAAATTAATAGAATTCACAGAATTTTAAAAAATATTTACTGTTTAGAATAGATTATATAGTAATAGCAGATTTTGTAAACAAACAAGGCTATCAGAGAATGTTTAAACTTAAAAGGTCTTTCAATTCTTCGGAAAAATATATATTTTAACAGAAATCAAAAATAATTGTCAAAATACCCGGAGACATTATACCATATGCAATAAACAATCTTGTTTAATAACTAGATCACGAAGTGCTTAAAATAATATATTTATATTTTGTTTTGGCAATATCTCCAGAATCGACAATTGACAAAAACCAATTTCTCGATCTTGTGCAATTTTTATCAAATAAACAACAACAGAGTTGTCGGAAAACTCCTTCAATGTCAAATGTCAAGCAATATGTTTTATTTATTCGCATATTGTACCGATTCTCGGTAATACATTCTTATTTGAACAAAAAAGCATTCGCTTTGATGTCTGATAAAATAGGTGTTTAAATAATGTAACACCTTGATAACAAACTTTGATATATTTCCATAGATAGAATTTTTATATTATTCTTTGTATCAAATTATCTTTGAAAAAATAAGTTAAATACTTTTTCTGATTAAATATACTGTTACTTTTAAATTCAGGTGACTTTAGCAAAAACCACCTTATTGTTGTTAGCAGAAACAGATTGTGTTGATTGGTATGTATTTTTAGTTCATATGAAACGAGCATATTTTTACGTATAAACTATACATGTATCAAGAAAACATTTCTTTTCTGGATGTTTTCCAAAAGCCTTGAATTTTCCGATAAAATACGTAAGAGTAAATCGCAATTGTCAGAAGAATAGAATAGAACGAAGCCTTGGGGGTGCATCTCTTTTCTTTCAGGCCATTGTACCATTTTTATCATTTGCAATTGTTCCTTTATAAGGTATAAAAACGTTATCCGTAGTCGTTCATTGCATACAAACCTTTCATACCATTAAAATAATATGGTTTTATGTGAGGTGCGCTGGTGCTATTGTTTTCTAATTAGTGTCATCTTTTGAACCCCTTTTTTATATCTGGAGCTAATAAACGTGCTGTAATTTTTATTATTTATTAGAGTAGATAGATTAAAACAGAAAAAAAACTGTTACTTCCTGTGTATATCTATAATTACAAAGGTAATTCAATCAAATTATTTTAAGTATTGTATAAAAACTTTGTCAAGTGTCAGTTATATGAGTGTCGTAAATTTTCACTCTTGGCATTAAAACTGTAAAAAAATATTTAAAAGCAGCCACGTATGTATAGTATAGTACCAAATTTTCCGATCACGTATGCAAACAACATGAGCCTCCAAAGCAAACTATATGATATTAAAACCAGCCATTTTTCCTGCGGTGAAAGTAACTCAAACTTTTCTCATTATTCCATGGGAAGTGTTCAGAAAGTTGCACAGATTTTGAGCGGCATCGGTGGTGAACCTTGCCTTTGCATTTAACGTGTCAAGTTTGCTGCAGATGTTCCTGTAACTTTTCAGCAGACATTGAGCCCACTTGAGAGTCACAGTATTAAGGACTCAATCAAATATAAACTTGGCGCGTGTCATAATAAACTCTATTTCCAGAAAACCCCCAAATTATGAGCTTCAATAATACTGCCGAAATATTCATTTTGCAGCTGCGAACTTTGTATACTTTGTATCGAACGCTTCAGTATTATATATTTAGCTATTAAATAAAATAATATTAACTTAAAAAAAACAAGTTGATTATGCGTAAATATAGATATTCAATTTTTCTATGTTGCTACTTTATCAATACTTTTACACATATTTTGTATGCCTTTCTATACAAATGAAAACATACCAAAATTATATTTTTTTAAACAGTAATTTTATGGCGGAATATTAGATTTGTCTCTCAATCATTTTAATGGCATTTACATTTTTTTATCGTAAATAGCTATATTGAGCATATCAAAAAAATAAAACTATGCCACACTTTGTTGATCGACTATCAAAAAAAACTTAATAGTGCTTACTAAGTGAAACCACACATTTGTAAAACATCACATGAACGATCAATCAATCACAACTTATTGAATTGAAAAGCTGTCTCTATTAGTATACATATCATACATATAATGATGTAAGCATTTTCGGTTATTTTATCTTCGACTATTCATCATATTATAACAATTTTTGGTTCCAAGTACTTACTTATTCGATTTATTTTTTTAATTCAGATTTAAATAACACAACGTTGAGAAGAGCTTTCCCTAGTGATATTTTTCTGTATAGTTGAGACCTAACATTTTCTGAGAAAAGAAAATTGGTCTCTCTTATTGAGTGGAGTGTAATTTTTTAATATAATTTATCATTATGTTGATCTCGTATTAAATATTTTTTATATTTTTCTTTATTCGTGGTCTGTTTATCTTAATTATACTAATTTTATTGAAAGACCTTTTTCAGTGTATTTCGAAATTACGTAATTCTCAAATTACCTTCAACTTCTATTCAGCTTTGTTGTCTTAGCAATTTTTATATATTTTTTTTAGTGAATAAGATATCGTACAAAATCAAATTAAATATAATAAAAATGAAACTTGTTTGATCTGAAATATCTTTAAAAATTTTACGGATATTTTACATATGCAAACCACATTTAGTTTTATTTTTTTTATTTATATTAACATCCGTAGCTGGAACATTTTTTTTTAAAGTAAATATGAATACCTTTATTTAAAAAAATATTTTCGAGAGTAGTTTTTTTTAAATAACAAAAGACTTATATCTTTAAGGTTGAAATTTTACATCAAGTTGATAAAACCACAAAATTATATTAATAAACAAAACCAATGTCTCTTGGAGACACATAAAGAATAGAAAGACGTGGGATTTTGAGAGTCCATCTGTATAATAATATAACAAAAAGGAATAATCAATCATCCCACACGCTTGTCACTCGATAACATATAATTTCCGGAGATATTATTATGTACATGTTACATTAATTTATCACTCTCTTAATGTAACCTTAACCATAAAATATTCCATGGAAACCTACGTGGTTATTACTACAAGCATTCATTAAAAATAAATCACAGCCTTCATTGTCACCTCTTGACGTATACAACACTTGTATGTCTATTAGTGAAGTGTATATTTATAGGATTGAATAATAATTAACTGTTTGTCTTAGTAACACGAAAATTAATAAAATCTACCGTTTACTCACACCAATTATTAAAGATATAATTTTAGTAGATCTACGCGCTAGATTATTGCATATTCACCGTCAAAACACGTTTCATTTATTTGCAAATAACCAATTTTTTTTAATATGTGTTAATAAACATATAACAACTTTGCTTTTATCTGAGTTTTCAAAAATGTATAGATATTTTTCCATAATTTTTATTGTTAAAATCTAACTGAAAATGGCATGATTCACCAATTATTTAACAAAGTACTTCGAAAGCATTAGTAGCGCTATCTTCTAAGGTATTCAAAATTCTACGAGTTACAGTATTAAAGAAAATATTTTTTAAATTTTGTAGGTTTTTTTATATCAAATATAAATTTGAATGACGCAACACTGTGGTGTCTTTGAAGTCGATATTCATAATATTTAAATGCAGCTTTCCTAGAAAAGCAAACAAGACAGATCAAATTGATTTTTATATGACCAAAGTAAACAGCTTCCAAGGCTCCAGCCAATATTCTATTTTAATAGTTTTTTTTACATAACGGCAGTTTTGTGATTATATTTAAAAGAAGTTAATATTGAACCAATTATTTTAAATTCCTTTAATATTTTGAACTTTAAGTAATTGTTAAGAATAATTAAATAAATTAAATTTCATTTTTAAATTACGCTACTAATTACGCTAAAATTTTATTAAAACCATATTCAAGAAGGAGTCGTATTATTTTTAAACTAGAAATGTATCCCGTCATAGAATGACGCGCATTCGATGAACGATGCAATGGTGTTTGAACATAATAAGATGAATAATTGCTTTCATTTTGTACCATCAGTTGGATGAAGTTCTGTGATATACTTGGCCTTGAACTTTGAAGCAGAGTGGCCCACTGTTAATTTAGCTCCCATTGATGCAAAAGATATACTGTTATCGTATGATCTTATTTTTCTCTCGAAATTTCAATTATAAATATCCTTTAAATATACTGGGGAAATAGGCCTTGCTGGTAGTTTCACTTTATCTTTGTGCACTTGAACTGTTGAACTTTCCATCTGATGGGTTTTCTGCTTGATAATGTAAAGCATTGCAGAATCGACAGGTCACACTAATTAATCCGAAGACAAACGCAGCGTTCGCTGTGCATCAGTTTCTTTTTGTCTTGAGGTCGATGCGCGTGCTCGAATTTGAAGAAGACGCTGCTCACGTTTTCCTTCCAACTCATTGCTTGACATTTATGACACATTTCGTGTCACAAACAACGCATCACTTTTCACTGCACTGTTCTTTATTTGATGCAGTCTTTATCATGTTCAATTGTGAAATTCTTGTTGAATTAGGTTTTCTGTGCGTAGACGGTGTTATTTTGAGTTATTAAGGGTCTAGGTCCCATAATCGAGTTTTTTTTTATCATTTTCTAGTCCGTTTTGCGAAAAATCGACTGCACCAATCAATAAGATTTAAATGTAAAAAGTTTGGTACATCCCTTCTTCTGAACACAATATATTTTTATTTCTTATAAATATACTATTAATATGATAAATATGTGTTTTTCCGATTAAAATGTAGGAATTTGGAGATTCGTCTGGTACATTTTCCAAGAATCCTAAACATTTAAAAGTCTTTTTTTCAATTGGAATTAAAAGATTAAATATAAACCATGTGCGTCTTATTAATTTTAAAATTAAAAAAAAAAATCTTTAACAAACTTTGGTTTTGAAAAGTCGTCATTTTAACCAATTTTTCAACATATTTAAGATTTTATTTTACCCTAAAAATGGACGTTAATTAAAAAATAAAAATTAGATAAATATAATTTATAGTTTTTTCAATACTGTGTAAAAAAATCAACTTTCGATATAGCAAAATAAAGTGACAATTAAATTAATTAAATGACACGATTTCGCCAGGTAATGGACTGCCCTCTGGTGTGCCAACCAGACACCAGAGACAGTCCAATCGTGTCATTTTTTAAAATAATATGGCGCACATGGTTTATATTTAATCTTTTAATTTCAATTTAAAAAAAAACTTTTAAATGTTTAGGACTCTTGTAAAATGGGCCAGATGAATCTCCAAATTCCTACAATTCAATCGGAAAAAAAATAATTATCTTAATCATTTCGATATGGAAAAATAAAGTGACAATTAAATGACACGATTTCGCCAGGTAATGCACTGAGCAACTGCCTTAATGATGTGGTTCATAATTTCTAATGCAATTTCGATAAAAAAAAATAGAGATGGCACTTGTGTCAAACTGACAAACTGGAAATGTATTTTTTTGTAAAAGTTCTAAATTTGAAAATCTCGCGGTGAACAACATCTCGCGGCGAAAAACAGAATTACCATATATAATTCGTACATATTGAAACTCGCTAAAGCATATTTTATAGTTTATGAATGAAAATATTATCCTATCGTCTTGAAAT
The DNA here is from genome assembly GCA_022113835.1 of Atopsyche davidsoni. Lineage (NCBI taxonomy): Eukaryota > Metazoa > Arthropoda > Insecta > Trichoptera > Hydrobiosidae > Atopsyche > Atopsyche davidsoni. The sequence continues at coordinate 7,357,526 of JAILWY010000021.1, forward strand.
TCGGCACATAGCTGCGGAAAAATTTACTTAACTTATGTGCAAAAAATCAGCGTTGTATCTTTTAAGATATTCTATAGAAAACCAAAAATCGAAACATACACACATACACACAATGGCTATTATATATATTAGATAATAGCATTTGAATATTTGGTTTTTTTGAATCAAAAATACATTTTTACCTGTTTTATAAAAAAAAACATGAATTAACTGTAATATTCAGATAATTGTGTAAATAAAGTGAGTAATATAAATTAAAATAATCTGTGGGCCTAATTCTTTAGGTCCTCGTTTTAATCTACCGCACAAAATTGTTTTGGTTTATATTTTTGCAAGCGATACTTCCACGAGGTGTTTTAATTGATTTTTACTGCGCAATTAAATTTTATGAATCGAATAAATTTTTATTATAACCTGTTTTGACGAAAAATATTTTTACACAGATTCTGTTTTTTAACCTAAATGAAAGTTTAAATTAAGTCAATAGCTCGAAAATTGCGCTTCATTAAATTTTTAAACTTTGTTTTGTAACGTAAGCTTTGGTTCATTTTATAATTAAGTTAATATTATCTTTATATTTTTAGTATAATTTAGCCTATGGCATGTTTGATATTAAAACGGGAATCGTAAACCAACCAATCACTCATATTCGTAAAAATATAAGGGTCGCTAAGTAACATTAAAGCAGAAAGCAAAGTGTTATAACTACTTATTTTATTACTATTATGTGTATAAAAGTAATTGTTCACCTATTTATTACTTAAGAAAAGGTGTTTTTATGCTAACCGTTCATATACAGTGAATGATTAAATACCATCTTTTTTGTAAAAAATATTGTGGATCAAATAAAATTTACGTATAATAAAATAAATCATATATATTTTTTTAATGCACTTACTGCAATGCAAAAGTTTTCTCAATAAAATAGCGTGAAGACATTTATTGTGTTATAATTATTATGTCTAGAATAATTCTACTCCATAATTAGTTATATACATCAATCAACAACCTTCAAGGTGTATACATGTTTTTATTTTCATAACATTGAACTTGAAGGGCTATATTTATATTGACTATTATAACATATTTACCACCATTTTTTAAGTACTTCTATTGAATTAATAAAATTTACTATAAGTAATATAAGTTTTATGAAACTCGACTTCTGTCCGTAACATGTCTACAACATGTGGAAAGAAAATGTTTTTTCAGAAAAATCAACAACATTAATCTTGTTAATCGTAGTAGCTTCAAGATATCAACGTCAAATGTGAAGTTCGCTAATTTCAAAAGTTTAGGTTATAACACCAATTACTTAAGTTTCCTTTATAATTAACTATTTTAATCACCAACATGCAATCACTTCATTAGCACTCTTATATGAATTATTTCTCACATCACGAATGGAAGAAACATAAAAAGTATTCTATTTCTTCGCGGGTGGATATAACTTTCTCCGAACTAAAAAGAGAAGAGTCGCTCTCAACTGTTCGCAATTTCTCTTATTGCTGATTGGATAAACTTTCCATCATTATTTGTGAATATTTTTTATAAAAGTTTTTTGTTTTTCCTTTAGTATAATCTACACTATCATTATCTGCATTTATTTTGCTTCAAAGATCTGATTAATCAAAGATATTCCTATCAATGTCTTAACAAATCAATTTTTTTTAACTGCCCCAAAAGCAAAATTATTTTCTGGGAAAAGAGTGATTCTTTTCTAAATATAGCTAAGAATTAACTAAAAACTTTTCTACAAACAAGTTTGACTTTTAAAAATATAATGTATTTCATTAAATAGCTATTTTTATATTTAGTATTAAATTAACTAGATTTCTCATATAAAGAGTGGCAATCAACTCAAAGAGAGTGAATTATGAATCGAACATAACAAATTATAAAGCAAAAGGCTTTGAAAAAATTTTATGTCTTCATGATATTTTAAGATGAAAAAAGAATACAAATTTCTCAAGTTCAGATTTTCTTCAATATTGTTTTAAACTTTTGCCAATTCTGAAATAATTAAACAGGCCACAACAGAAAGCCAGAAAGAAGGTTGAGCGATTTTCGCGCTTGGTCAAGTGTCAGATGTATATTGACGGATTTTGAGACTTGTTTTGGGATCACTGTCGAAAAATTCATTTCTTTTCGTGACCTTTAAATAATGAATATTTTTAGCGACAAAATGATTTTTTCTTCAGAAAACCTTGGACGGGGGATATTCTCGCCTAAGTAAACTAAACGAGGGGTCTTAACACCCGTCATTTCAAGAATTTGAGATTGGAAAAAAGGAATCGTGATTCTAGGAAAATATGCATCAATATAATGTCGGAAAACGTCTGGTTTATTATAGAAATCCAAAAAAAATTTCAAATAGCTTAACGTTTTTATACTTTAGCCTTAAATTTGCATTTATTTATTGAACGTTTCCAAAAATTAAAATAGTTAATATGATCGTATTGAAGATATCTGAGGGTATAGGTTACTGGAAGCTATTTTAATCAATATAATCTCATAAAGGATGAAGTAAAATTTCAACAATATTTTCTACAGTGACGCCTTTAATACAGCATGGGAGCTGAAAAGCTAAAGAAATTAATATGAAAAAAATAAATATATAAATGTGTGAACGCCTTTGTTCAGTTTTGAAGAGTTCAGGTTTTAGACTTTTATTTATATTGAAAATATTGCTTTATAAAATGAGACTGCCATATATGCATGTAAAATACAACAATGCCTGTTTTGTGCATAAATCGTAGCAAAACAAACATTTTTCACTTTGCGTTCTCACTGAAGAAACTCGCAAACAATCGCGCACTTCGCCCGCGGAGTACCTTTTACGGGGAAACACAGTCGACGGTGACTTGCAAATATTTCGAATTTCTGTGAAGCCGTCGATTACACATATGGCGGGGGTGGGCGGAAGTGCGCCCTCTCGAACAGCATTGGAAGCACAGCCCGCGGTGGAAACACAGTGGAAACACGGCTGAAGCAGAGCTGAACTGTTGCCTTCCCCGGCGCTAGAGCCTCGCGCGTGGCGGACGTGAGCTTTGATAATGTGACGTCAAAAGAAATGAACTCCGGATAAAAGAAAAACTTTTTTCACGGCGTGTTGCTTTTACGTGACAAAAGATAAGATATTTTTGTGTTAAATTAGTTTATATATTTGGTTTTTGTGAAGACCGTCACAGTAAGTGCGATTTTACCTATACAGGTTTTATTTGTATTAACACACTAAAGACGGGCCGGGTACTAGTACCCGTTTCGCGGACTGCTGTCTAAAAGCGGGGCGCGTATTAATACCTTTTTGAATGTGAACTCCAAAAGCGGCAGAAGATAATTTTACTTTTTAGGTTTACAGGTCGTAGTGTTTGTTTAGGACTCGTCAACGTTATTTCTTCCAATACTGTCCAGTGATTCTGAACAAAGTGACAATGAAGAAGTGGAGTGGTCAGAGAATGATAATCCTTCAATTATTGAACAATTTTTGGGACAAAGTGGTGTTGTTGTGATGCCAAGTAATCAGCAAAGTGTGTATGTAGTGGTTCAACTTTTTATAGAAAACGATTTATTTGACTGCATGCAAATCAAAGAGTGTATAGACTAGATTTCACACATAAATATAATATAAGCTATTGTGTAACAATAACATTTAGTTTATTAACAAAAATCTCATAATTAACTCGGAGTTGTTAAACGGAAGAAAAATAAATCAAATAGTGCAAATAAAAGAATGTATAGACTAGATTTCACATGCGAAATTTTACGCGAATTTTACCCGCTACGCACATCAGTTTAGTCAATTTGGTACCCGCTTAAAGTGTGTTAATATGATTTAGTACATTTTTTCATACATTGAAACGATTATAGATATCAATATTAATTGGCCTAGGTACGTTGGCTCATATGTAGAATAAGATTGTTAAAAACTCTCGCTAAATAGAAGTCTCGCTAAAATATGTATCTAATCATATTAATTGAATTAGTTTGGTGTGATCTAGATCTCAACGAAAATATTTCAGAATATGTGTCGTTACATCAATGAAAACCCACACATCTTTAGGCTTAAATTAATAATATTTAATTTTTTTTAATGATTTTTTTTGTTTGTTTGGTTTTATTAAGGGGTGTTTGAGTAAATTAATAAAAATAATAATAGGTTTTTATAAAACAAGCATTCAAGCCATAGAAAACTGTTTGAACGAATCGACAAAATATTAATGTAAAATAAAACCAGATCAACGTCATGTAAAGAAAGGTGGAGTTTTTTGGGTTTCTTTTAAAATTGGGAAAATGTGAAAAAAACGATATGTTTTTGTGAATTTTGTTTTGAAATAATGCGAACATTTTGTGATTGAGTTTACAGGTAACACAGGTGGCTTGAATTACGGTTGCGTCGCTCGTAAGTCTTCAGTAGACGCGCATTTATCTCAGATCTCGAGTAAAATAATCCAACAGCTTCAGCTTCGCGAGCTCTCTCGTTCACGCCCTCCTTCCATTTTCTCCTCCCCGCTCATCAGAGGCTGTACTTCCGGCTACAGCGACACCCTCCGGCGGTGCAGCTTCCTGTATTCGAATAACTTCAGCTAAAGATCATGGTTGCAGGAAGAAGCTTTTTATCGGGCTAGTACTATTTGAAGTTCTTTTTTTACAAAACTTAGGCACTTAAAAAGCTACTTAGTAAATAATATGTATTTTACATTTAAAACTATTACATGTAATTTTTATTTTTATTTTCTTAGTTGATAGAATAAGAAAAACAACTTAAACATTAATGATAACTATAATTTTTTTTAAGATGTTGATTATTATATTTTTTAACTTGGCTTAACTTCATAAAATATTCAAATTAGTACTATGTGAATCGGTGTCACACGTGTATAAAACGATTCAAATTTTTGCTTGATTTCAGAGCCACGACAGCCAAAAACTACAATGACAGGCTAAAATAATATGTCGTCAAGTCTTAAAAAAACGTTTTGAGTGTGTTTCATGTCGTTCTATCTGTTAATTGACTATGAAAATACTTTTTTTTCGTTTTGGATTTTCTTCACAATATCAAATTCAGCTTTATAACATATTACTATATTATTTATTTATAGCACCTCAAAATACCATGACTATTTTTTTTTTCTTTAGTTTTTTCTTTATTGAATATTAACAATATTCATTCAATAGGTCAACACTTATGCGATTACATCAAATATTATTTTATGCCATTATTTCAAACCCCTATTCTGAGATCAGATTATATTTATCTCCACAGATAAGTATCACGAAACAAGGCCATTGCCGACGCAATTTAATACGAAACACAATCAGGCCTGAAATCACCACTGCTTTCAACCTGTCAACGCCAATTTCATTTGTCAATACTTAAGCTGAAGTTTCAGCCCGACCCTGAAAGGCTACCCTCTCTCTGCACGTCCCCATAAGCCTCCTATACCGCCTTCGCACTTCCCGTCAGTTACTTCTTCAACGGTTGCCACCGATTTTTTTCGCACCCCTCTTATCGTCTTTTTATTTGTATTCTCTGTTTTGTGGTGATACCCCAGCACAGCCGCGAGGCAAAATGAAACCATCTGCTATGTTTCTTTCTGAATGTTCTCGTTTTTTTGTTTAAATTCAAATGCTTTATAGTGTTTTCAAAAAAGTTTAGAAAAGGTATTTTGTATTTAAATTTAATTAAAACGTATTCACTCCGATTTTTAAGTTTTAACGACGTATACTAAATAATTAGATAACGATCACTTAGAGGCGAACTGAGTCTCAATTACGACATATAATACAACTGCCAACACTAGCCGCAAGGCGTGTCAAATATCGTGACGAGGGATCGCCGACAAGTAGATAAAGCCATCTGTAGCGTTAAATTTTAATCATGATTATTAATCATCAATGAATCCTAAGAGATAAATAAAACAATTTTTTCTGACATTTTTCAATCTTAGAACCAACGACTGATATTATAGAGGCATGTTAATAAGTACTGAAATCAACAAATAAAATGTTCGATAAATGTTCTACCGTTCTAGATTAGGTTTCTTCCAATTGATTACTTTTACGAGCATTTTTCGTCAGATCTCTTGCAGACATTCCTGTACCTCCCCTGTCGATCTGGGGAATGCCTCAGTCCGGGATCAGCCCGCATTCCCGGCGGCCTCAGCCCTCCACACTCTCGTCTGCTCGTTCCGAAGAATTGTCGGGAGTTAATCACATACTCCACCCACGGGTACTACTCACCCCGGCGCGCGGAGGTATTACGGAGCTGCATCAATCCAAGCAATTATACGATGTTAATTCATACTAGCATTTCAACTAGTGTTTTTTTTTTTTTGTAAATTACTTAGATTTTATATCAAAATATAAGAAACACATATGGTTGAGACATAGTCGGCATATGAGTGACGAATGAAATATGCCAATAGTGTTTTCGGGTGTAGAGCGGATAGAGAGTGACGTTATGATTTCCCTCGTGAATTTACTCAAAAATATTAAATACATTTTCAATAAAAACTTTTGTCAATTGATTTTTGTTTTAAATATAACTAGCGGATACCCGGTAAATAAAATACTTTTTTATTTGTTGCCATTCAATCGAATACACCTAGCATTGCACTTCGCCGTATATATGATTTTTTATTGTGAGATCCATGAGTTTTTGTTTCAAAACTCTAGCTGTCAGATCGTATATGTGATGCAATGACTGACCAGGCGATAGAAAATATTTGATTTCCGACCAAGCAGGATTGTACGTAAATGTGATGAAAATATCTGACAGTTCTGAGTTGTATTTTTTTTGTTGTTGTGGCAGCCTGCATTATGCAACGGAAACGTCATACTAATCTTAACAAACATCAAGATCAGTGTTTTTTTGTTGGCAGCCTGCATATACGTGAAAATTTTTCTGTTCCTGTTTTGAAAAGTATGTCTAAAATCTATTTAATTAAATAAACCGAATTTGATTATTAATTGTTTAATTTAAGTGCCCTAAAACCATTTCAGTATTATTGGCTTTCAAATGAAACCGGTTTGGGGCACATCGTTTTGATAGTTTTAAAGCTTAGCGCAGCCAGATCCACGCTGGTTTTTGAGTTTGTGTTTTATATATATATAGATAAAGACTGGATAATTGTGTTACTGTGGTTTACTTATTTCTAACATGCCTGAAACATACTTAGCCATTTTTGATATTTTATATTAACGCCATGGGCCGCTACAAGCATGGTTTCGATTGATCAGTTGTTTCGTGAGCTATTATTGGCGTTATCGGGCCGCGAGCTTTGATTGTCTAGCTGTTGGAGGATGCCTCGCATTGTGCGCCCGCTGAAAGCTCACTCGTATTAAACATTACGGGCTACCCTTTGTGCCTCAGATACGCATCTCCATTTACATATCTAAGAAGATAACGCCTAGCAGTTAGCAATCCTTTAAAAATGTCGTATATTCAATTATTCAGATCGAATAATCAAATGAAAAAAAAACACATTGTTCTGAAAAAGAAGAGACAACACGCAAAAGAGATACACTTATCAATTGCGACTATCCAGGTGCTGTGGCTGTATTAACTTAATTGGATACAATAAAATAACACAAGGTTTGCATCAAAGGTTTTTTTTATTTCGAAAAATACTTCTTACAGAACTGTTTCATCTTTATTCGTAGGCAGGACTCGATTGTAGGCAAGGCAGTGTGTCAAAGTTGGTGTACAGTTACTTTATTATATTACAAAACACTACACGTACATTCCATTTCATTAATATTTCAAGTAGTATCTCGCCTTAAAATTTCAACAGGTTTAACATATTCCACGTAGACCATTCACAAAATTGAATTTCTTTTTAACGTCTGAGTACCTCGCTGTGTTTCTGTTCGTGTATGAATCTTGAACTCTGATAAATCAGATGTACCATTGTTTTTGGTGTGTTCTTGTCGTAGACTAAACTAATTTTCTCCGTGCTCAAATTCCATTTAAACAACAAAAAAATACTTTCACGAATCTCTGTTTCTTTGCCATTGTTATTATATTTAAAAAAGAACATTACGAGTCTCTGGCATGTTTAAGGTATATCATGTATTACTTTTGGAGTAAAAATGGACTTTCATAAAAAAATTGTATATAAAATTGTGACCATATAGAATATTTTCTAAATGAACTTTAAAATAAAGTATTTTCATCATCAATGCCAAATTAAATGCTAAGCTTTCTTTACTGGAAAAGTAAAATAATTCTGGTATATTTTTCTTGTTATAGAAAACACTTATTTATAACACAACATTTATTTTTAACACAATCTAAAAGCATTGTCAATATAACAAAAGAGTAAACTAAAACTTTCAAGTTTCCTATCAAAGCAGCAACAAATTTTGAATACCTACCAGACTCCTCACTTATTTTAAATATATATTTTCATGTATAGCAATCAATATCTGAGACCCAAAAAAAGAATAAAGCAATATTATATATTTTACAATCGTAGGCATTTTTAATAATCAGGGTTATCACAACTATAAGCTTGTTGAATCCTAACTATTTTTAAACACAATATAAAGTAATCCTTTTATTTTGAGTGCTCTTAAAATATACTCTTCCAGGCAAATATCAAAAGCACGTTGTGAAATTAATATTTAACGACAAGGCGTATACTCATCGAAGCTGTTTCATAAATATTCATAAGGTTCAGCTTCCAGGATACCACTGCTAATACAACCAAACAAATTTAAGGGCGTTCTAATTATTCCAAAGTTGTAACTTAACAAATACCTCGCTGTACATTTTTATTAAGAGATCAGATGGTAATTCATTTCAAAATAAAAATTAGAATTATTTTGCAGGCGAATAATATTTGGCATCGATATCGAAGTCTTCATTTCTGTGTCTCAGTGTTTCAGCTCAATATCAAACTAACGATCTTTGTATATATAAAATATAATATATATTTATTTTTATAGTACATATAAAATTGAGCAATATAGATTTTTTTAATACCCCAAAATAGTATTCTCTATAATAAATATTTTAAAACAATAGGTTTATTGGATCAACACAAAGAAAAGCCTCAATATCAGAGATGATATTTATAAAAGTATTTTCTACGTAAATATAACGTCGAAGATAAAAAATTAAATGTACGTGACATAAATAAATTCAGCCCGACTCGCCTGTTGTGTTTATAAATTTTTCGATATTTTCTCTTGATTCATATTCAGTTGGAGTGTATGAAGATAATTAGAGATTTCAAAATAAATAATCTGATATTTATCTTATTTAATTAAGCTCAAATATTACCACAGTAAAAGGTTACAATTTAATTAATAATAGAACCCCGGATTATAAACCTGCAGCTTTGTAATTCTTGTAAATAAGGAATCTGTCCGTGAACCCTGCCACTTTCTAACGAAATATCTCTTTCTGTGGACAACCCCACTAGAGGTAGCAACCCTTACTATTCTAGGGACCTTTCAACTTATCTGAAAACTTTAAGGTTTAGAATCATTGGCCTACGTGAAATCCACCTGAACAAAAAGCCAGAGAAATACTTCTGAAAACGTAATTTATATATCCCTGCTATGTTTTATTTAAGCTTATATTTACAAAAACTACCATTTACACTGTTTATGCAAATAAATTAAAATGTTGCTCTGTGTTTTCATATTTACAATAAAAACACACTTTTTAACCCCGATCGCAAACTTGTGATGATACCAAGTTTTCTTGAATGTTAGCTGATCATTTTCAAAATCTGTTAATAAGACAATTTTTTTTGCTTCCGTCATTAAAATAAAAAAATAAATGTACAGAAATGAAATCATAATACCTAACTTTTCAACAGAAAATATTTGAAGTAAAAGTTTTTATTTGACCGACCCTATTGATATATAATTAAATTATAAATATAGTAGGGTCAATAGGATACAGAAAATATGTAATTTCTAATAATGCGCTGTCAAAAGAAACATTCGGGTAATAAAAGGGAATCTGCTCAATAAGCAACAAAAAATTTAAATTTTCAAATAATTTAAAAGATGTTTTTAATTTTGTTATATATATTTTAACCCTCCGGTTTAAGACACATGCGTTTTAAACGAACATGTACGGTGTAACCATTAATTTTAAACCGCTCAAAATTTTACGCCAGGTAAAATAGGATAACGTACATAGTTTAAAATTAAATGCTGTTTTTCAGTAGAATTTACATTTTAACTCAAATAAGAGACATTTTTTCTTTTACCTTTGTTGGCTTTTGTAGTAAACAAGTTTTAATTTAATTAGTTCACGACGAGTGATTTTAAGAGACATTTTACAACGTTGAAAAATTCGCAAACTTAACAAAAAAAAAACAGCATTGCTTTTAGGCTATTCCGATTTACAATTGTAAAATTGTTTATTAAAAAAATTTCTTTTAAATACAATGATTTCAGATACATAAATAATAGATGTTTTAAAAAATCACCAATAGCTCATAACGTTTGTTACTTATATTTATATATACAATATAAAGGCATTAACAATCGCAAAGTCAAGTTTTCTAACATAACTTTCCTATTGCACATTTATTTTTTATTTTTTACGGACTTGGCGCCTGCTTTCGGGGTTTTATAAATATTTTTTGTTTATTCCAAAGTTGTCGTAACTCCTTGTAGGTACTAAATCTTTGATGGAAGTCACAGTGATAAACATACACGAATATTTCCATATTTTTACGAAGCCTTCTTTGTATGATTGAAAACTTAACCTCTACGCTATTATTCTGATTTAAATACTAGAATTACTACGGGAATTCACACAACACACCATCAAGTTTATATTTATTTTTAGATAATTTTTCGTGTAATTAATATGACTCTGTGGTGCTTCTCTAACTTTTGCCATCAGATATCAAAGTAGATCTTACATCATAAAGAAGACATAAATATGCTGTCACAAATGAGATCGACATCGTATTAATACATCAATTAAGCAATCACTTTGTAGTTATAGCCAAAATAGTGCCATCAATGCAGTTGTGTAACAAACTTAAAATAACAATCTGATATGAAATAAATTAAAGACAGCATTTGATATTTGAATATTGGGGTTAAATAAAATTTGAGGTATAAATAAACCCGTAAAAGCAAAACGTCAAATATCTCAAAATATTATCAGAAGGGATGAAATCTCGTGATTTCCCTGTAGTCCCTGAATGATTTCGAGCACCTCTGTGAGACCCGAGGGTGTGCGCACCACACTTTGTCTACCGCTGGTCTAAAATAACAATGAGCTGACAATGTGAGGCCCTAATACTCTCGGGTGCGGAATTTTGTTTTAATGTCGAGGTTTTCCGAGATCACACAACTTTAAAATCACTTAAAATTCGTAACTTTTTGTACAGAAAGAAGTTTGTGAGATCGCTTCAATGAAGTTTATTGTATGAGCAAATTAAAATAAAGCCTCTTTACAGATGTCACAATTATTGGTTATTATCCGCTATGAAATTTTTTAATGTACTAAAATGTTTTAAATAAAACATTACATTACTAAAATAATGTTTTTTGCGGTGTTTTGTGATGGTGCGTATAATTTTTATAGAACCGCAGCCCAGCGGTAATCGCTTATTTTTTTTATAAGAAACCATAAAATAATTAATATTCATTTTTATACTTTGTATACTTTAATTTATAGACAAATCAAATATAATTTTTTTATTGCAGCATCTTGCAAAAATATCATAGTACTAATTTCGTAGTATTTTAGAGTATATTTTCTATAACGTTGATTTGGTGATTAGACTGCTGACACTTAACCTTCCTGGAGCCCGTAAATCCAAAATAGAAGTAATTTGAGTCAATCTCATTTCAGCTTTGACAAAATTATATAACAAATAAGTAGCATAAGAAATCTAAATCATCTCCAGCCTCTTAGTTGTATAATTTTTTTTTGTTGAATGAAATAAAGTGTGGTTTGGTGTAATACAATGAATAATAAATTTCCATGGAACATCACCTCAATACCAATGTATAGGTAAAATAAAGTATAGATAGAAATTGGATTTGAATTTTTCAACTGAATTTCAGTCTCGTGAAGTCGGTCATGTTAGAACCGCAATCTCTCAAAGCCTTGCACTGCAATTTGTTCTTATTTCACAGTGCTACGCGCGTCTGCTTCACTCTTGTATAAAATATCCTAGATATGCTTTGTAGCTGATAAAATATTGAATTGAACATCTTGTGAAATCATATTACTCACTTTTCAACAAAAGATTACCTTTAAAAATAAATCCTATGTTCTACCCTTATCAACAGTCAAAATTAAAAGAGAAGCAAATTTGTTTATGCAAAGGTTATTTATCTAGAACCTTTCAATCATTTGAACCCACGCAAGACAAAGAGCTCACTGGGATCTTTTTAAAACCTACAATGTTCTCATTAGATATTTTCAAAGAACAAGCAATCAGGAATTGCTGGCTAAAAATGCCAATATTTGAATATATGGCTGCCCGTGGACTTATACCGTGAAATGGGAAATTCCGAAAATAATATGACCTTCATCTTCAAACGTCTCAAGGTAAAAAAGGATCAAGGACGAAAGGTATATAAACCATATTATTCTAGTGTAATGTATGTACACTTTTTTCTTCGATATAAAATATAAAAAACTCATTTAATGACGATGAACTCTAGATCAAAAATTTATATTTTTAGTAACTTTTTCCAACAAATATATATTTGTTATAAAATATTTGTGAAAGTTATTTATTCTCTATATATATATATATATACGTTTAATTTTCCTTTACTCAAATAATTGGAATAAACTTTGGATTAATTTAAAATCTTACTGTGTATAAAGACATCTTTAATTATTACTTGTAAATTAGTATTTTATTTAATCTGTACATATTTGTACCGTTGTGCTTAACTTGTAGATTATTAAATACTTTTCTTGTAATATAATAGTAGAAAATTAAATTCGAAATATTGAATTATTTACAGTATCAACAAAAGTTAATAAAGGAAACTTAAATGGCTTTAAAGCCGTTATTGCCGCTCAGCAGCTGTTTCTCAAATTAATTTTCAATTTTAATTGAAAGATCTATTTTTATTAGTATTTATTCAAATATTAAATTCAGAAAGACCAACATTTTGTATTAAAATTAATACTTTATTTTATTCCCAACGATATATCCACCGGGAATACGCCATACTCTTTAGTTTTGGAGTCAAACCAAGTTTGACGGGAATAAAGTTCTATTAAACGATAAAAAATATTTACTCGGAGCAAACAACGTTAGTTTTTCCCTACTTTTAAAAATCGGACATTTTTCGCTTCAATTTTAATTTACAAATAAAAACCACAAAATTAAACGTAAAATTTGCAATAGTTTACAAGAACCAAGTACATTTCTTTTCTATTTTTTCATCTATATTCAATGAGTAAGAGACATCTAAGCTCAGATAATCTCTGAACTCCGAGTGCAGGCAGGCAAGCTTCTGGGAGCAATCGAAGTAAAATTCAGCATCGCACAGCTTCAGTATTCACCTTGTTGTATACTTATAAATAATATATATATTTATACTATACTTATAAACTTTCACACGAGAAAGATTTTCTTTAAAAGGTTTTTGAAAAATTTATGCAACAAAAAAACATTAAAAAGTCAAAACATTACATCTTAAGCTATTGCTTTAAAAAATAATTCAATAACGTTTCGTAAGCAAAAAAAAAACCACATAAGATGCTTTTTAAAAAAAATGTGTTTTACGTTTTATCTTATTTTTCCAGTTGCGCTCCCATTACTTATCACATCAGTCTTCTGTATTGTACATCCTTTTTTCGTAGAAATATTGTTTTATCCAGTTGTTGTATATTGTCAGGTCTCTTTCGAATGACTAGTTTTCAGAGATATGTCACTACCCCTGACGTCACCTTTCTTCCCTCCGCCCCTTAGTGAGCCCTTTGAGCTACAATAACCCTCAAATGAACACAATCGACTTTCAGAAAACCGCATGCCAAATAAAAAGTCACCCTTCAGGATCTCTCAGCACAATAAAAGATTTTCCTTGAAATTAAGAGTAACTTTAAGGAATTTGCTTTCGTTTTTTTTTTGTTTTCTTTGCAGTTTTATTTCTAAATTTCTTGGGGAAAAAGAATCGTAGATAATGTTACTGAGATATATTTCAAAAACCACTTGCAAAAAAAGTATATTTAAAATTAAAACATTTTTTCTTGTAATATCAGCCATTGCTGATTTTTTAGCTTGATTACAATATGTGCATATATCATATAGATTTTTAACTTCTTATTTATTAAAATATCATAAACAGTGAACTGAATTTTCAGTAGCGAATAAATTCTCACATAATTTATTTTTTGGTTGCATCTTCTTTGAGAAAAACGTTCTTCTATTTATAATAAAGAAGTAAAGTTTATTTTGCAGAATTTAATTTTCCATTTTTTTTTTTTCTTTTTCTTTTCACACTTTCTACACTTACAAAACCAATTTTTGTGTAAAATTGCATTAAATAAGTTTTCTTGGTATTTTGCACAGTTTATATTTTTAAGTTAATTGTGTGTTCTTTATTTATTTATCCACAGTGTATCAGCCAAAAATATCACATATTTTAACGTAGAAAAGGGCTTCGAGCTGTATGTTCAAATAGTAGTTGTGATTTTTTAAAATATTTCCTTTTAAAATTCCAACAAAAATCTTATTCTCAATAAACAACTTTAATAGTAATTTGGCAAAAAAGCAGTTCTTCGGTACAGTTAATAGGCCGTTAACATCTGAAATATCACGTTCCGTATAGCAAGGAAAAGCCCTCGTACTGCCCATTCAATTCACTAACATCTCAACTAAGTATGTCAAGTCACTACAATTACTAAAGGAAAAAGCCATTAATTAGATCAATCTGTTTGTAAATGTAACGATAAAATGTAGACAGTTTCCAGCACGAACAGGGAACATTAATTTTGATAACATCTTGGAAATAGAAGCGTTCAGAGTAATTATGGAAGGATTTGGAAGAAAACAAGAACAGTCTATTTTTACACGCCTTGATTTAGCATGGCTGTATTTCAGAGTAACTTAAATAATTAACATTAAACGAACTTTTTTGGGTCCAACGCCATTTAAATGTGTGCTTTTTGGATCGTTGAGATAATTTATTTTTGTTTCATTGAATAAAAGATTTGTTTTGAAGAATATAACAATATGCTTTCTATTAATTTACAAATAAGTCTATTAGTTTTTTTTGCGTTTTATTCTTATGACAATATTAGATTTTACTTTGCATTAGAAAATATCAGTTGTAAGTATGTTTGTTTGTGAGAAAAATCATACCTTAAATCTCATTGTAAATTATTTACTATAACTGACTTACTAATGAAAAGCAGTTAAAAACCCAACTATGTTATTCTTTAATACAAATACACAGAGTCGTGTGAAGGTAACTTTACCTTATTACAAATTAACACATAATATAAGCCTACTCTTTGTGCTAGTAAAGCCAGTGAAACCCACAAAACATAAACCTTAAGTCTCGGCAGACTGTGTGTGAAGGGCTTTATATGACAGTAGCGTCAAAGATTTGTTAAAAGGATAGCTCTGAACTAGAAAGGCCGGTTTTTGGGTCACTGCTTAATTAACGACCTCGACGGGGCAGGGTCGTCTTTCGAATTCTAATTGCTGGAGCATTATTCAAGTAACTTTCTCTAATAAAAAAAGTTACGACCTTAGTATCTTCACCTTGTTTACCGAGGAATAAAGAAAAACTTTCAGTTTTTGCTGCTACGAGCTTAGAAATAGAAATTTGTTGAATTCGCTGTTGAATCAAGTCTGTCTAATAATTCGAATATGCTATAAAATTAGATACCATACGGTTATTTTTTTTATTAAAAACCTACTTTACGAGTAACTGTTATTTTATTATATTTTTTATATGATATAACAACCACATAAAAATTATATTAAATATTTATAAAAAAAATATCATGACAATAGACTACTTATTATTTTATTTTATTATTTTTTTACCTGGGATACTATATGGAAACCACTATACAATTAAAATCATGAAACACAAAAATATACAAAATCACTATCTTTACTTCGATTGAAATATAAATCATCTTAAATATTTTGTTGTGTCGTTTTTTATTTTATTATTTTTAAATATTCAATATTTTTGACAGAGAGCAATTGGTGGAATTCCGTTTTAATATTTTTAATATAATAAAATACTTGAGTGATTTTTCCACATGTTAATTTTTATTGGTGACCGGTTTCGTTAACCTTTCACTTTGGCATTATTAAACTGAGTCTTATAATGCCAACGTGAAACCAATAAAAATTAAAATGTGAAAAAATCACTCAAGTATTTTATTATATTAAAAATATTATTATTTTTATACAAACGCTGTAAAAATACTTTTATTAACTAAGAATAAATTGTTTTCAACTCATACACAAGGGGTCCCCAACCTTTTTGCACCTAAGAGCACATTCTAGAAAGCTGGTCGGGCGGCGGGCACCATTTATTTTTTTAAGGTATATTTATAGTTGGACAATAATACATATAATGCACAAAATATTTGATTCCAATAATATAATTAAAAATTATAAAACTTGTTGTTTATATTTTTATGTAATAAATAATATGTTGTAAATAATAATAAATAATAAGTTGTAAATAATAGCATAAAAATTCTGGAAATTGGGTTGAGTTGGGGCAAATATGCAACGAATAATTATTTTTAATAGCAACTTTAAAATGTACATCTATAGCTAAACATTGCAAACATCAGGTTAGAATACTAAAAATATCAGTAAGGGTCCGGACTAAGTTTATTAAGATTTTAATGCACCAACAATATTTAATTTTAATTTTAATGTTTTTACTAGCTAAAAAAATTGATTAATAAGAATTACCTAAATTCTACCCAATCTCCAAAATTCATTATAAAAAAAGAGAAACATCAAAATCAATGTGATCGTTGGCATTGCATTTCATTGACCATTGCTCGATAGCTGGGAGAAAGCTAGGAAAGTATGATGATTTTTCTGCTCGCAAGCAAACATCAAGATCGTAAGTCGAGATATGTATTTTAATTTTATGATATTCGCTGTTGAAAACAATAGTTCATACAAGTATGTAGAACTGAAAAACGATTTAATTTTGTATGCTTCTCTTTTCAAGAATGGACATTTATTTATGTGTACTATTACATATTCCAGAAGTCCTCGTCTGATACATTGGATTTCAGAATAATTATTATTATAATTATAATAATTATTTTCGCTTATATTTCGCTGTTTAGTTATCGTCTTATCCCAAAAATATCAAGTAGACTTTCACATCGCTTTCACCTCACTTTTATCCACCAAAAGTATCAGAGGCACTTTCACATCGCTTTCACTTCACTTTTATCCACCCAAAAGTATCAGAGGCACTTTCACATCGCTTTCACCTCACTTTTATCCACCCAAAAATATCAGAGGCACTTTCACATCGCTTTCACCTCACTTTTATCCATCCAAAAATATCAGAGGCACTTTCACATCGCTTTCACCTCACTTTTATCCATCCAAAAATATCAGAGGCACTTTCACATCGCTTTCACTTCACTTTTATCCACCCAAAAGTATCAGAGGCACTTTCACATCGCTTTCACCTCACTTTTATCCACCCAAAAATATCAGAGGCACTTTCACATCGCTTTCACCTCACTTTTATCCACCCAAAAATATCAGAGGCACTTTCACATCGCTTTCACTTCACTTTTATCCACCCAAAAGTATCAGAGGCACTTTCACATCGCTTTCACCTCACTTTTATCCACCCAAAAATATCAGAGGCACTTTCACATCGCTTTCACTTCACTTTTATCCACCCAAAAGTATCAGAGGCACTTTCACATCGCTTTCACCTCACTTTTATCCATCCAAAAATATCAGAGGCACTTTCACATCGCTTTCATCGTACTACTGCAAAAATATCAGATTTATATTTATTCAGCAACTTTTCCACCAAGTATCTGAACAATATCGTGAACGCATTTTTAGAGGCCGTTATTACAGAGACGAAGGCAAACCAAACTTCACCCATAAGATGTTATTTTAACAGGCTTATATATAATTTGCAGTAAAAAAATTATTATTTTGAAAATTATAACAATAAAATTATTTTCGCTTATATTTCTCTGTTTAATTACTAAATATAATTTTTTTTCTTAACTTAAGTTACCTTTAAATTTCTTAACTTAGTTAACTTTAAGTTTACTTAAATAATTTGTTTATCGTGGTCGCACAGCGGCGGGCACACGTAAAACGGTTGACGGGCGCCATGGTGCCCGCGGGAATAGGGTTGGGGAACACTGTAATACACAATAGAAAATACTATTCAGAAAAGAAAAATGAAGATTGTACGATTTGTTTTTCAATTCACATTTTTGTTCTCCAATTTACTGTGTATTTTTTATCTCTAAAGTATAACATATTATTCAAACTTCAACAAGTTTTGAATTGTTCCCTTTCTACGTTTTGAGACCATAATAATCTCAAATGCACGTGATGAAAATTTAAAAAAATATATTTATCTTGACTAATATTTTATAGACTCGTTGTAAAAAATGCACATTCATATTACATAATAGATATATAAGACAAACAATTTTGTTTATATTATACATCAAATTATTATTTTTAAAAATACTAAACACACTTTCAGAGACACGAAAATAGTTACTCTTCACAGTTACAGTTACATACACGTAAGGATACATAAATGTTTTTATTTGAGTGTATAAGATATTTAACCATAGGCTATTATTTCACAAATTTATAAACAAAATGAAATATCATTTTGTGTATACTTCTCTTATAAAAAAATTATGTGAGTGTTAGTGATTTGAATATTTCTGCTGACATCTAATTTTTGCTGAAAATATTTTTAAAATAACAAATAAAATATTGTATTGCTTTAGCTATTATATACATTACCTAATTCACCATATGCGGGTTAGCAATCAATATCGGGATTAGCGTTCAGGCTTATAGCTTTTATATGATCGCACGTGTGTACCCACCGTGATATAATGAAATGGTAAATTGCTCCACAAAATCCTGCAGAGGAGAGACAGTAACTGAAATTGATGATATTCTAATGATCGTTCTTATTAAAAAAATATTTTACTTTTTATTAAAACTAATTATAGCATCTAATATATATGAAAAGCATATTTGAAGAAAGTAATATCGATAAGATTAGTAAGGCATATTAAAAAAAAAACTTCAAGAAATAGCTGAGGATTAATTAACAAAAAGAATAAAAATTAATTTTCTTATAAAATGTCAATTCGTATATTTATATAAATATAGGTGAAAATTACAATATAGCATTTTTTATAATCTTTATGAGAAATTTCCAAAGTTAGTTTTCGTAGTAAGAATTTTCATATAAATAAAATCTACACAAACCTATCAAAATATCATAAATTGTTAAATAATATATTGTTTCATATCAATGCGAATGAATAATTTAAACTCAAGTCAGTTTATTTAGATAAAAATTACAAAAATCCTTTAAGATAAACTTTTATATAATTACAACCAGCTCTCTAAATACATGTTCAAATTAATAGATGTTTATTTTACTAGTATTTTAGTACTAGGTATAATCAAATAATAACTAAACATTTTTTGAGGTTCTATAACTACCAATTATTTAAAATGAAACTAAGTATCATATGTGTATAATTAATTATTGTGCGAGAAAAAAATTCCATTTTACAATAAACATGACATATAGTTATTTAAAAATTTAGCCTCTTGAGTCCAAAATTATAAAAATATTACTGTTACTCCTTCAGGGAAATCTGAATTAAAACTACACATATTACGTTGTTTTAAAGACATAAACTCGTGTGTTTACTAGCGCTGAATTTTAAATTGTAATTTAGATGGAAAAGTTTATTGTTAATTTCCGTACATATCAAAAAGATAAACATGATGATATCATTAGGCGTGAGTTATAGTCCATTCCAATCTAGAAGTTCCGAGCACTTCCGGTTTAAAATCGCTAGATGGAAACGCAGAGCGGAAGGCTACTGGGGATAACGATTCGCAGGAAGTGTTCCGGTCCATGCAGCTTTAAGGCCTTACCGCGGAATAATGAGGGAGGGAGTCCCGTCAAGCCCCATGACAGTCATCCCTTATTTCAATTGCACAACAGCGTTTAATTAGCCCTTTGTTGGTTTTAATACTGCCAGTTTCGAGAAAGATTAAGTGTTTCAAATTACTGCTTATTACTGCTTTTACATTAATAGCATTATACGTGTTATGTTTAGATTATCGTATCTCGAATAAATCATCAATAATTTTCTAAGTACATTACAACACAAATATGCATGTATTTTTTAACTCAAAACTATTGAAGTCTTTTCAACTTGACTCAAACAACGAAAATAAGCTTTTATTTAATACACCTGAAAAATTAACAAGCAAGTATAGAGACATGGAATATCATCATAAAATAACGTTTTAAATTTTAAAATGCAGTTTCATAAGCTTATGAGCACTTACATTGTTGGCAAAGTACAAAAGCTGGGCTCGGGGATTCTATCAATCATATGCAAAAACATACCCGCTCGTGGGAACTGCACTTCCCCTGCACAGAGGGCTCAGCAACTGAGTCCAAATTGAACAATGTTTTCTATGTGGAAAATCCTAGTAATATATTCTCTCTATTTTTAGGTTATTTTCAAGGAAAACTAACACATACCCATAAAAACACACACTAGTGAATTTTTAAGCTTTAACCAGACATTATTGCATTTTCAACAAATATGTCGATTAAATTGATTCATCTTTTATATTAAAATACAAACTATCAACAAAAACAAGTTTTTAGTTTTTGTTTAAAATTTTAAAATAATGAAATAAGATATCAACTTATTTACTAACTATTGCCATTATTTGATTCTCATAAGCTGATTTTGAAGAGTAGACCAAAACAGTTAAAAAAATTAATAGTACTTGTGAATTAAAAGAGATAATTTGATGTTGAATATGTTAAAGCTTTGTAAAAAAGAATTTTATTAAATAATCTCAATATATATTTTCAATTAAGCCTTGTTTATTGTTCAGACCGAACCTCCATATAATTTAGCGCACAACCATGTACTTAAATATGTTCCGCGAAGCGCATAAAACGACATCTTTATACGACAGGAGTGTTTCACTTGACTTTCCTAGCTGAAACATAAATATGGAACCTAACTTTTTTCCATAAAGGGTATAAATTTCTGATGGATTTATAAAAAGTATCTCAGTTTGTGGAAGGTTTATTTCTGGATGACAGTGATAAAGGTACTCATTGAAAATAAAAAAATAAAAAAGTCCTGACAATGCGAACTGGTAACTAAGCGTGTAAAATAGAAAAATGGATTATTCGATGAACCAAAATCTGGTTTAAATGATTATCATTTATTATTTTTTACCCTTTCCCTTTCAATAATATTGTAATTTTTCAGATAGTTTTAATTAATCGATTTCTGGTTATATAGGTATATTGTAGTTTTCTTATATATTTCTAAACATATGACTTATAAGTCAACGAATTTTCGCGCGAAAGAAATACTTCTTAAAATGAAACATTGGCTTTTTTAACCTTTTTTTGTTAGCTTCTAAATACATGACTCACTTCGTGTACGATATGCCTAAGGCAGAATATCTCGATAAAGCTGTATACAACAAATTAACATTAGAAGTTAGGTCAAATTTTTTATCTTAGACAGTGTCATTTACATTTTTAAAAAATATAATCACTTCGAGCTAAAAAAAATTATCTCTCCAAAGGCGTAAAATATTGAATTTTATTTGCTCAATATTAAATTTTACATCTGTTTAAGTTTCATAAATTTATTCTGAAGTATTTTTATCAACGGGATTCCCCTCAATATGTGCATTCCCTTGCTTTTCTGTTAATCTAGAACCATTGTTGGAGAGACCACTTCAATAATTTTCGGAGCGCCTATCTTCCTTAATCACACAAAAAAGTTTTCATTACCATAATAAGCTGTCTGTTTTCTTATCGTTCAGAATTTACCACCTATTGCTTTTTCTACTTTCTAGATAGCACGGCCTTTTTCTGAGGAAACAATTATCTTTTTATTTGCTAGCGTTTTGTGTAGTTTCTTTGTAAATAAAAAAATCAACGCAAACAGAATAATTCAATGATGAATAAATCATTGTAAATATAACATAAAATCCGCTGAAAGTTTATCAAAAGTTATTGAAGTACTCCATAATTAAAATTATTTGGCTTTTTTATAGTTTGATATTAAGACATAACTATTAAAAAGAATTAAAAGGGAAAGGTCAATTAATGAGTTGGAAACCATTTTAATTTTAACTGTTACTCGTGCAATATTTTAAAACATTCTGAGCATATGTTATTTAAAATAAGCTCTGTTGTCTAGCAGAAGCTATTTATGTTGCAGCTGACCCAAAATATGTTTCGTATGAAAAGACCCCAGAGCTATTCTTAAGGTAAATCGACTTACTTTATGTAAGATGGCTGAATTCTTATACAACAATGCGCCCTAAGTCTGTAGTTAACTTTATGGCACAGTGAAAAGTGAAAAGTTTTGTAAAATATAGCAGCTTAGGAAAATATACTACCCTTAATTTCAAAAAGTTTTAAAATATCAATTAATGTCTCTTTATTTTAATTTATTATGTTAAAAATAAAAACAAATACTTTTATAAATTTTAATATAAATATTAAAAATTAATATTTTCGTTAAAAAATATGTTTGTTACAACGTTTGTAAAATGTTGTTCAATATTTATAATTAAAAATCATTACATATTACCTTTAAAAAAAGATGCATCTTATGTTATTATTAAAATGTACATCTAGTTATTGTGTATTTCTTTATACATAACAAATGTTAAAACGTTTTATAAGCTAATTGTGCAAACAACATGTTTTTTAAATATTGACGAATAAAAACTTATAGAAAAGATTTTTTTAAATTTAAATAATGTTTTCATAGCAGTATTTTTGGCTTTCGTGTTATAAAAAGAAAAATTAAATTTATATTAACAATGAAAATTTATTAAATCGGCTTACCTTTATCAGTAATACTTATAGTAAATCTCTTAAATGTTAATAATCTTATATAGATCAAATAACTCAATATTAATTAAGAGAAGATACTGTAAGCTCACAGCTATACAAATTCAAAATTCTCAAAGTTAAGAAGTATTATTCAATAGTTCGTAGAGAGAAATTTCCTGAAAGCTGTATTTGTCTTTAAATTTTGTTAATTTATAACTAATTTAGATACTCTGAGGCCTATCGGCTTCAAAGCTAACTCCAATGTTATTACAACTTTGTCAGATTATATTGATTTCTCTTTAATGTCTATAATTTAAGTTAAACACAGTTTCTCTGTCGTTTGATTTTATAGCGAATTACTAATTCGATTATTAAAATAACAGCTTATTTCAAGTAATTAGTAATTCATCTAATACTCAGTATATCAAGAATGTATATGGTTCACAAATAGTTACATATCAAAAGATTATCCCCGTAATATAAAAAATATTTGTAATTTGAATCGGTTATTATGAAAAAATAATATATTGTTAAGGGTTGAAATATATGCGGATATTGGATTTTAAGCATTTTAAGTCTGATTAATAATTATGTAATTAATAAATTAGAATGACAACGGTTAAATCCGATTTTTTCTCGTATAAATAAATTGGAGTTTGTTTTACTTTTGCTTAAATTTACTGGTAATGGTTTATTTTCAATTCATTAAAAGTTATTTTTTTATGATTTAAGTAAGACTTAAACCCAGAGCAATTATTTAAGCAGCTATTTTAACCACTCGAATTTATTATATATATTTTTTTTGGTTTCTTGATTAAAATACTAACTTGATGACTTTAACTACAGGTTTTTATCGTTTTCTCTGTGCGACATCGTATAATAAAATAGAAATGGTTTTTATGTCAAAATGAAACTTTATTAAAAACTTGATTTGGTGACCAACTCGTGAATTGTGCAAAATAAAACTCGGTACGAACAGTAAAACCATCAGTTCGATTAACAAAATCTATAGTTATATATGTATTTACTCTGTTTATACGTTAATAATGTTTCTCTACAGACCGAGGTTTCCAATTTGCTAGGAAAACAACGCCAGACCAAAACCAGGATAATCAGGAAATTAGAGTGGTAAACTGAGAAAATGGAATTACTTCAACTATATTGTACACTAAACATAAATACATACCGTAAACATATTTTTTCATGCGCCAATTATGTTGAATTTATATGAAGCTCTCTCTTATACATTGACTCGGTAGAAAAAGTTTTGTAACAGGAAATATTGAATACCTTCGTATTATTCATAAAATAATCATGTTAAAATATTGCAAAAAAACGATTGATATTAAATTGTTATCAAATATTAACTTCATAAAAAAAATTCTTTGATGATATGAAATCTTGTTAATTTCGTTAAAATATCTAAATAACTAAACCAATATAACAACACTCTGGTTAGTAAATTTAAATAAAAATAAATATGCCATATATAATGCGGTTTTTATTCAAAATTTTCGTATATGGTACGTTCAAAGCTACGCCAAAATCATGTTACTTCTCAAAGTTCGCTTCTCTTTTTTAAGAGTATAAATTCATAATGAAATAATATTGGCTGTATCCAAGGAAATTTTTTTTTCCTTTAACAGGGTACTCAAATGTTGATTTAAAAAACAAACATGATAAAACACCAGAAAAAAAGTGTATATGAGTTAATAAAGATAAGATCAAAAGCGAGCCTGTTGGAGGGCAATTTCTTTATGTTCTCGGTAGCTGCATGTAATATAATGGTGAGGCTTTGGATTCATTTCCTAAAAATTAATAACAGCATTATAACAAAGGAAAAAGCTGTACTAAGAGTTATGTGAATGGGGTTGCTGGGGCGCCTGTAACTTCGCACGCCACGGCCCACGCCACTCTAGGAACGCCGCAAACACCGTATATTATAACATAAAATTGAAGTAAGCTACAAGGCTTCACAACTCAAAGCCATAACCATACACTGATTGTGTGTTGTGATTTAAAATTAAACGAAGCAGAAAGATTGACTTTTAAGTGGAACTCTCAAATAAAAAAAAAACCTAAAATAATATAAAATGAACTTTATATTAATTTCCTCATCGTCACATAGAAAATAATAAATATTTTCTATGTGATGATATTAAAGTCATTATTTTAATAACAATAATGAGTTTGATACAAATCAATCATTATTGGTCTAATATTATTTATTTAGCAGATGTTTAATAAGAGTAGATATTAAAAAGTTAATTGATATGCTATAAGATGGTTCATTACATTGTTTGTGTGATACAAAGAACTTTTACTTTTTCCAAGTCATATAATGTTTTTATAGAAAATTTTACGAAACAATGTCATAGAATTCATAAGTAATTTTTAAAAATACAGATTGCGTACCTTAATATTTATTTAATAAATTGGACTATTTGTAGTAATTTTTATTGCTATATAATCATAAAAAAAATCATAACCATCTGGACAAAAATGAGTTGTGGAACATTTCACGCCACCGAGGCTCCACATAATATATAGTCCCTGTTATGTTTTAGCACTTATCTGTGGAAATAGTAAAACTTGACTTCCTCGTTTATTGTATTTTCATAAAGCCATACGAATATCGCGTACGGGCATTTTGTATGACGACTTTGGCCGTTTCATATTTAATAAAATAAAATTTAATAATATTTTCGATTTAATGGCTTAAACACATTTCACACAACAATAATCAGATTAATAGATTCTTACATATATTTTATTAGTATGGAAAAATTTAGCTTTCAAAAAAATTTTGTTTTATTTATAATATAAATAGTTATCATCCTTTGTTAAGAAACGGATACGAGATAAATTAAAATTAAACACAACAGGTAACGAAACTACTGATATTTATTTTTAAGATATTAGAAGCTCTCCCGTTTTATAAAGACTTCGTCAAACTTTTATTGGTAATTATAATATAAAACTACAGAATATACATGCAATAAATAATTTACGTGTTAAAATATCATAAATCAAACTATTCGTTGGAAAGTAGAAAATAATATGTTTAAATGACACGAAGTGATCTGCTGTGTTATGCAGCATATATTTATAATCGTATTACACATGCTACTATCGATCCACTGCTGGGTGTGAGCCTTCCTACTTCTCAATCTCCACGAGCAGGAAACATACGAATTCAAATTATCTGAACGAGGAAACCATACCCACATAACTCACCAACAATAGCGGAAAAGCAAGCTTTTGATAGAAACTAGGAGTGTTCTCAATTTCTAACGATACATGAATAAACCTCTTTCTCGTTTCTCTTGAAATTTGTTTTTTTATGGTGTAAATACTTTCTCTCGACATCTAGGATTTATATAATCGGTCAGCAACTGTGCTAACCACTAAACCACGAGATAGTCAACGCCTCGCGGCTCTCCGCTGCCCACTATAATTGCCACTTCAGCTCCTGACGATGTAATTCTCCCAATGAGACTGAGGTCGTTGGCGTTATCTCTTTTTATTTTATCGGTCATCACTTTGAGATTTTCTTTTTTTACATTTAAGGTATGGATAAAGATACTGCTTTGTAAATTAGAAAATATTTTCAGGGTTTGGCGTTACCTTTACTAAACAGGTTATGTGATTTTAAAAATTTTCAAGTTTAATGTTTCAATAATTTATTCACTAACACATTGATGAGAATAATCCTAAAAAAAATATTTTAACAACACTTATTTAATTCAGGCTCACATCTCCCCGGCATTTAAGACCTGCTATCTTTATCCAGTTGAGCTACAAAAACGCTGCTGCCAAACTATTTACGATTTTTTTTTAGCATATTTTAATGTTTATCATATTTGTGATGAATACTAACTCATCAGTTAAATATTCCGAGAGGCAACTCATTAAAAATATAACGAAAAAACGCAAGTTTTGCATTCATTTGCAAAATACTTAAACTGGAGAAAAGCTTTAGATCAACCGCCGCAAAGCGAGCGATGTGTTTTAGGCCCCCCTGGTTTATTCAGGCATCACCATAAGCTGGTTTACTGTTGCCATACTCAGGGGAGTTCCTGAAGCCACGTTTCTTTACTGGACGTTGTTTCAGATTGCGCCATAAGCCAGCGTGAGTCAGTGGAACCTTCAAACCCTTAGAGAATAACGCAGAGATTTTCATTGTATGCTCTATGTGCTATGCTTATATGTGTAAGATACGTCTCTAAATAAAAGAAATATGAGTTTTTTGTTTACAAAAAAAACCTTTCATTTTTAAAAAAAGTAACAAGTACAATTATTCCGTTTAAACTCGAGTTTTTTCTTAGTAAATCAGTTTCAAACATGGTACCTGGGGAACGTTGAAAAGAGATGAAAAAAAAGCCTACTGTAAAAACACGTCATCTCTGACGCTAATTTCACTCGATATAATCCGCACTTATAAAAATATTTTAATATTTAATATTCTTAATACATGCTTTATTGATTAATGAAATAGTAGATGAATTATGTTTATTCAGAAATTTAATCTGGAGTATTAGCGTGAGCATATAATTTTTATCGACAAAACAATTTCCGGCGCTTCAATATCGAATGTCTGAAATGTCACGTGTTCGGGGTACGCACACAGGGATGTGAACCAAATGTGGGGGAGGCTTTAGGCTATTCAATACCCCCCCACACACTCAAGGCTTGCTTATTATTAATGACCGAAATGCGTACACAGCATGTTCAGTAGCACAAAAGGGAGCCATCCAGAAACTTCGAATTAATTAACATTATATGTACATATGTATAAACCGATGCTTTTTTACCGTGGGCTGTATGACTTTAGCAAAACCTAGGAATCTACTACGTAAGCTGCTAAAATAATAGAATAACGTCAACCAAGAAATGATTATAATGACAAAAGTACATTTGTATTTTGTCTTCACTTTGAGTTTATTAAAATTATTTGCATTACTAGTTTCGACCCAATACACTGGGTCATCATCAGATGCTTAACTTAACATGCAAATAATTTTATTAAACTCAAAGGGAAGACAAAATACAAAGGTACGTTTATAATTATAATAATGGATCTTCACGAATCAAATGCCTTATCCCTCAACAAGAAGAAATTATTATTTGTTTGTTTTAAACATTGCCTCGTAATATTCTATTCTCACCTACAATAAATGATTTTCAAGTAGATTATATTTTACTAATGTCACCAAAAAAATATTGTTCTACTTAAACTTAGGTAAAATAATACTCTTAGAGCATTGGTAAAAACAATTAAACCAATTGAAGCATGAAATGAGTAATTTGATGGTATTGTTTAAAATTATCATTGTGTTAGTTTTTTAACAAAAATTGATTTTTCGTAAATGCTTAAATATTATCATTTTATTTTTTGTAATATAAAAACATGAAGAATTTAATATTTTTTGTCGCGTCCAAAAAATGTTGATGGTTTGAATTAATGAATTAATTATTTTTTCAATTTAATTAAGTTATGTTCTCACGTAAAGCTCCACGTTAATATGAATTATATGAAACATAAATTTCTTACATAAAATAACGGATACTCGATGCGAACATACCAATTCCCTTTTGTATCGACAATATTGTACCTGGCTATAAACAACCTTAATAAATTTATTTATAACTACTTACTACGTGATTTATATTTACTAAAACAATCGTTGTGTAGATTGAATTAAGTTTAATTAAATTTTTTAAATAAACAACAATTTACAAAGTGAAGAGCTGAATTATTCTGTGCCTATAAATACAATGTATAAGAAATTGTATTTTAAATACTTTCAAACTATGCAATACTTTCTTTCACACATTTGCTATATTTTAATTAACATATAATTATAAGATACATCATGTTAAATCTGTTATTTTCTCTCTAGTGACAAAACCGTGAATGTCATTTTTAGCTTGGGACAATATTCAGAGCAAAAAGTTCTCTAAATCAATGTTTCATCGCCGATTTTCATGGAATAATTGTAGTATGCCCTCAAAACCCCACTTAAAAGCTACTGGTAAGAACAAACACCACAAAACTAATACTAATTAGAATTATAAATTTGCATTCTGAAACTAATTGGCACATAAACCTTAAATTGTAAATAAATAATTATTTAATTTGTTTATAAATAAATAAGTTTATTTAAGTGCAATCAATAGTGTTGTTGTTTCGTAGTATTGGATATTTAAATGTACCAAGAACAATTATAAGTCAAATTTATGTCGATTAATGCAATAAAGCAATAACAAATAAAATACAACTAAATTCAATTATAATATAAAAGTTTATTGATCTCTGTATTTTCCTTTAACATTTTAAAAATAAATTTAATGAATTTTTAATACGATGTTTATCTTGGATCTTTTTAAATGTATATTGGTAAAATGCAAACTTTTACAGGCTACGAAAAACCATTTATAAAATTATCATGTACGAATAAATTTAGAAAAAAAAATCGTTTTAACGCTAGTTTGGTATGGGAAGATAAAATAAATTATAAAAAAAAACATTTCGAGCGAATATTTTGCGACTGTTTGTGGGAGGCTTAATGGAAAACAAATGTGATGGGGATCGGTTGCCACACTCCCTGAAAACTGTACCATCACCGTTTCAATTATAGACATCTGCTCGACCCACTTCATGGTGAAGTTACCTGCTTTGCTTTCATTGTATCCAATAAAAGTAAATGGCAGTCTTCCACAGAGATACTTTGATTTTGAAAGCTCCATCGCGCGACGCTTTGAGCTGATCCGAGGTACTTGAAGTACCGAGCGTATCGATCTGAAATGGAACTTGTGTGTACTCGAATTTCTAAGTAAACATTTTTCGTCTACAGCATTAGCTAGTTGGACTATTTCAGCTTTACTGTCTAATACTAACGCATCATTTCCAACATTTAGATACGTTTATATCACTAAAGTGTTATATGTAGTGTTTTTTGTAATCTTGTTTGAATGATTCTCTTATACTATTCGTGCTGACTCGTGTCGTTTATTTTTCGATTGTCGCTTTGAGTTTGTGCTTAATAAAAATACAAATTGCAAACTATCATCTAATTTATGAGCAAAATAAATACTTATGCATTAGATTGAAAACGTGAAGTCAGATTTAGATTTTAGATCAAGATACGGCCATTAGAACCAATGATTTAGAACAGAGGTTCCCAAAGTGGTCAATATCGACCCCCAGGGGTCGATTTCGCCCTGCAAGAGGTCAATGACAGCGAAAAATAAAATTGGGGGTCCATGAACTGTAAATGGGGGTCTACGAGAGTGGATCCCATCTAAGCAGGTCATCACCAAAATTTAGACATTTCGTTAATGTCATAATGCACCAAACACAGATTGTACCTATGTACTTTGTGATGAATCGAAGCCCTGAAGCGTAGAAGTATTTTGTATGTTTTTAATTAATGTATTTTATTCTATTTAAGATATTAAAATGGAATTCCACCAAGTATTCTCTATCAAAAATATTGATTTGCTGAATGTTATTTGCATTTTGTGTGTTTTTAATTAATAAAGGTATAATTAACTTTACATGTATTTTAACTTTTTCATTTTTAAACCCACTGTACAGTAAGCCCTATGAAAGTGAGTCGTTCTATATAAAATGTCAAAAATATGTTTGAAGTTGATGAATTTGTAAAAATTCAATATTAGCAAGGCAGGGGGTCGACGAAAAACAGGAAAACTCGACATGGGGTCGACGGGACAAAATAGTTTGGGAAACTATGATTGAGAAAAACAAGCACATTCGTGTAATATACCTACACCTCCAAATATCTCTCCTCTGTTCAAAATCAATACTGTCGGATGTCATTAAAAACTCTATATTGCCATCCATAATACAAATTTAGCTCGTTATGTAAATATTTTTAAAAACCCTGTATACATATCATACTTCTTCAATGATTAAATCTAAACAAATGTAAAAAAATTCGCATACTATATTTTTAAACTCCATCAGATACAAGTCACTTGCAATAAGCTTATACACACGAATATTTGAAAGACCTAGTATATAAATATAAATATTTCTGCTCATTTTGCTAGGGACGATAAAAGCAATCTGAAAGATTTCTCAGTTGAAAACTTTTCCATGCCTGTCTCATTATCCACGGGTGAGCTTAAAAATTAATAAGTTCATTCACAGAAAAGTATTCCGGAAATTAAAAAAACTTCCTTCTCGCAGACTAAAGTGAGTCCATCGATGCTTTCTCTAATTTAATGATGGTCAGACATTTATTAAAAAAAAAACATTTTTTTACATAATTCGTATTAATTAATGATCAACATTATCTTTAAATGTCTGTCATATTCGTTACAAAACTATTTTAAGTTTACTATGGAGAAAAAAAATAATAAATGGTTATAAAAACAAGAATTTGTCTCTTAGCGTATAAAATACATAAAATTAAATAATTTAATTAATTTGCAAAATCCATTGAACCACCACTACATCATTTAAAATTGTTTGTAAAAAATATATTTACAAAATCAAAGTTGTTAATAATTTAACCAGAGCTGTGTTTTTAAACTAAAATTATAGGAACATGTAAATATTTGTAAAAAGTGTTAGTATGATTTTATTGCACATTATTTATTTTCTAAACCCGTGGTTTATGTATAGCATACAAAAATAAAACAAGTCTAGAAATAAATGAAATTAAAGTAAATATTTTAAAATGATTTAAATTATTATTGCCATCGCTGAGTATCAGTCCAATAAGCTTTAGGAAGCTCATAAAATGGAGTGCAATTCCCTCGTGGGAAAATTGCAATTCAAGTATTGCCTTATATCTCACAAAATAAATAATTTTACTTCAAATTGAAATAGAAGAGACTTTTCTCTATAGGTGCACCGATATTGAGTCTGCTTAATTTACTTTCAATAAACATATTCTAAATTAATAGAATTATATTCACTTACATATTTCAGTTAAATGAGTTGTACATTTGGCACTTAACCGATGAAAAGAATTTTCTCACAGGGGACTGGCAATGTAAATTTACTTATTTATTATTCTTTATGAGTAAAAAATATTAAAACAAAGCTTTCTGAAAAAAGTCCACTCCAAAACATTACCTCTAAGTAATTGAAGATTGTAAAAATAGGTTCCCGGATCTCATCTTGTTCAGTAAAACGCACAATATCAATGAAAATTTGTATAAATATCTACATTGCGAGAAAATTGCACGAAAATATTTTTTTCATGTAATATGTATATACAATAGAACACACCTTACAGATAATACACTTATGTTTGATCATGCAAATTTTATATTTAAAAAAATTGTTAGTCAAGCAGAGAAACAATAATTGTTTTAGAGATTATATGTAATATTAATGTCCCTCGGGAAAATTTCTTTACTCGTCACTCTATCGCGTGAATAAATCTCATGTTGCGTCACATCCAGCTCTTGACGCATGCGTTTACTCAACATTTTAATTTGAAATTATTACTCACCACATGAGTCTTCGTCGTGAGCGCAAACAATCCCTCGTTAATTACGCGCTTGCTTTGCCTCAATCTCTAACCTCCCCAAAACACACAGCCTCTGAAACTCACAGAATCACTGCACCCTTATATACCCCACCTGCGTACTCACCTGCAATCCACTCTCAACCGTAAATCCACAGCTTAAATTCAATCTACCACCTAGGGTGACCCCACGATTCACAAGTAAATAACACATTATTAATATGTTATTTAAATTATACGTGTTGATAAAAACGAAAAAACTTTAACACTGTATAATAAAAAAGATTGAAACGAGAAAGAATTTATGTTAGCAAGGAACACAGGAAAAGAGAGAACACTCACTTTTTTGGAAAATAATTTACGAAAGAAGATTTTTCATATATAATATTAAAACATCACGGCCGCGTTAAAACTAGCTTACTTTTAAAACTACAAAGTACTTAAAATACTAGTCATGAAAATAAATAAAATATACTATATATTTCGACGAAAGTGATTTTCAAAAGTAAAAATTCATAATATATTTAAATTAAATTAAATTGAAAGATGGGCACTTAGTCTTCTGCTGTATGATGTCTTACCCACACCTGCAGTTATGAGGGATGTTGGCTGAAACCGAACACAGTTGGCAGTTGGGTTATAGGATTGGATGAAATTGGATGTTAAGATTTAGTACGACGTTACCAATGCTGAAATTTCTTATACCAAATATTGTATATTCGATATAATTTTTACCTTTTAAAACTTTGGGTGTATGTAAAAGTACTTTTTATCTTTTTATTTTTAATATAAGCCCTGGACCCCATATCTAAAAAACAACTGAAAAATCCTGATAAAACGTATACGGGAATTAATTAAGTGAACAATACAAAATAAAACCTCTTGTATGAAATTTAGTTTTAATGAAATCAATGTATTTATATATATTTTTTGATATAAGGTATACTTAGCCATACTTCCGCAAGACCTTAAATTAAGTTATTCCCTTCACATCGCTTCACGTACGGGATCACTTTTTCGTTGCATTTTACTGTACTAAATTGACAGAAAACATTTTCTTAGAATCTTATGTACAAGATTGGTTAAATAATATTATATTATATCATAAATAATTTCTAATTTATATGCATATTTGTTTAACACAATATTACTCGTATTTTGCTCTTGTATGTCGAGTCTCATTTAATTAATTCTGCGGTAAATAAATGAAGTAATTAACATACATTTTCAGTCTTATACAAAGCTGTAAAATTATACCTAGGCAGTATTTACTTATATTCATTCTCTGTCATGTTTTCTGGAACACGGTAAATATTATTTACGTAATTATTATATAAATATATTTTTAAGCAATCAGAAAAAAATACTCGTCAATGGACTCAAGCTTTGGAAACTTGGTATTTTATTTAATAAGATTGGTTATCTTTTTTGATTGACTCTTGATCGAGAGGTTTTCAATTTGCTCTTCGTCTCCGGCATGTGAATTCCAAACTGGTTTTATTAGACTCACGCCTGTTATATATTTTATTTAAAAATATGTACATATCTCAAACAAAAAATATTGACCGAAATTAAAAGCTTCGAGGTAATGGTTAATCAAAAACTATTAGTTATACAAATTAATCTTAATCAGTGTATATTGTAGGATTATTAATAATATTGTGATTTATAGACAACGTGGGAGAGATGAGAAACCGAAATGGTAGCTAAAGTTGTGATTACGCTGCGAGCTACATGCCATATTGGTAGATTAATTTCAGAATTATAATACGCCCCAATCCTTACTACAATTGCATTGTATAAGGCTTTAAAAACACTCCTTATATTTCAAATATTTTTTTGTTTTTCTAAATAAAAAATTTCATTCGTGTCGTCATATTTATTTTTATTTTGATTCCATTTAGAAGAAAGGTTTTTTATGTATGCAATCTCAAGTTTTACCGCTGAACAATGCATACAAAGTAGATGTAATACATAATTTACTTACGGAGTACCAACATTAAGGGTTTTGCATAGAAAATGTTACACGAAAAATATTTTACTATCAGAAACACTTCACGTCAGTAGAATCAAACATCTTGCAAAGATTGGGCTAAAAAAATTTTTTTTTTGAAAAGTTTAAGGAAATCAAACGCTCACTTTGTAGGTTTCGTTTTGCTCTCGGTTTTAATTACCCATATAGTAAAGACTTTCACCAACAATTAGCATAAGCTCATAAATATTCCAAGTCTAAACAACAAATGTTCTAGAAGCACCAAGTTTCTGCGGCTCCCCGATAAATTGAGATATCCTCCCTCGGTGTTGCCTAATATCTATCCTGTACCAAAGTATTTCCACCGGATTTTTCCGAGAGTCAAAATGGCGGACAAATACTACAATGGCTGCCCGTTCAATTATGACATCATAGACTTCTCCGGGGGATGGAGTAAATATCTAGAGAAGGCATTATTAAAGAACTGCGCTCAAGTAAATTGGATTTTTAGCAAATCGAATTAAGCGGCATCAAAGGCGTAGAAAGTGCTAAAAAGCGCCCCAATTGGGACAGCTGAAAATTTACATATTGATATCTCGGTCCGATATTCTTATTAATGGAGTGAATTAATCTCTTCAAATTTAATTAATTTACAGATTCCTAATTGAAAGCACTCACTACAAACAATTTCAGTTTTACAGAAGAAATTTTACCATTTTCGAGTTTCCCTTCAGATTTTATTTTGGCTTTAAAAAATATCCATACAATCAATCCACTAAAAACATGCTGCTATTAATAATTTATTCTTCAATAGGTCATTGATATTATATTTCAATTATTTTTAACCATCCTACTATTTTGAAATCATTTAAAAATGAGAATGTATGATATATGCAAACAAAAAAAAACTAATTCATTGCACATTAACCTAGATTCTTTCAATTTAATATGTTTCAGGAAAATGTTGCATATTTCTGGATTACCTTCTCCCCTGACAGAGAAAAATGAATTGTAAAAATACTTACAAGATTTTACGTGAATCCTCGTTTTTTTTTCATGAAACCAGTTAGTTTTTGCACTTGAAAATTTCAATTTAAAAAAAAACTAAATTTAATTCAAAACAGGAATATTAAAATTTTTACCCTATTTTGAAAAATATGTTTTTACGTCATTTTATATAAATATATAATTATAACTACTCAGTATATGTAATTTTTTCATAAATATTTTCAGTGAAAAATACAGGAATTGGTAATATTTGTGGTTTTATCAAAAAAAAAATATACTCAGCATGTTACTAAAATGGCTCGAGTTTATGTATACTATAATAGGTTAGTTTTAATTATATATGAAAGAAGTGGGAGTGATTTTTATTTATTTTCTGGTAGCGTATTTTTATGTAACGTTAGACACTAATCATGTTTTAAAATACAATGGGTTTCAAATACGAACTCGCTCGGCTTAAAATAGCT
Source organism: Atopsyche davidsoni (assembly GCA_022113835.1). Taxonomy (NCBI): domain Eukaryota; kingdom Metazoa; phylum Arthropoda; class Insecta; order Trichoptera; family Hydrobiosidae; genus Atopsyche; species Atopsyche davidsoni. Next base: position 7,393,576 of record JAILWY010000021.1, read on the forward strand.
CATTGTCGCTACTTACCCTCCCAGATAAGCGGATTGTTTTAGATTTATTTACACTACAAGAATCATTCTTTACTTGTTACTTGGTGCTTCAGTTATTTAAAAGTGGTAATCCTGGCAGCGATACAAAAGCGATTTTTTAAATTATATTACATCAGTCATATTATCAATTGTTATCAAATTATTTATACATTTAAATGTTTGTTTGGCTATTTATTATTAAGTAAACCTTTCAAGCTTTTTCAGCTTGGAAAAGGCGAGATCCGAGCCTACGTTTTACTGACGGTCATTATTTATCTGAAATTACTAAGTTATTTATTTTGTCAATAAGCATGAATTTTCACGCTTACATCCAAATTTAAAATAAAATACTGAATTTTAACTACTCAAGAAGTAAGGCAAGCTAGTTAGATGTAATTAGCAACTGGATGCATCAATTACGTACTTTCATCTTAAAATAAATATTTTTGCTCAATTTCAGAGCTGCGATACTCAAAATGATAACGGTGTCAAGTTGCAATAAGCAAGGAATGTGGATAAGAATTCCATTTCTCTCAAAAAAGTTTAAGGATGTTTCTCGTTGATTCATGTTTATAATATTTTTTACGAAATAAACTAATATTAATTAAAAATTCAGACATATTTAATATTTTCAAACGACAGTAGGAAATAAACCTGTTTTAAGTTGTTATACTTTTCTATATCGGATAATACTTTCCAGTAGCGTGTAAAAGTTATTTTCAGAAACCAATTCGGACTCTGGGCTGCAAGTCGGAGCTATAAGGATTTATATAATATTTGCATGCATAAAAGATTTTCTATAATTCCTTGATATTGAGCATACCAAAGTCCGGAAGCTTTGTGTTGGAGAGGAATAAAACTTTCAACGTTCTTTTTCTCCACAGAGTTCATAGAATTTTACCTTATAATATACTGCATTGAAATTTTTCCTAATAACTCAATCACTAACGGTTATTTTTAATATTTACCAAAGGTGTATTTAGTTTTACTAAAATCGACATTTAGGTTTTCTTAAGTAATAATTTATATAATGTTCAACGTTCAGCATTTAATATTATCGATACAACTACTATTTTAGAATAAAACAAAAAAATATAATAAATTTAAAAAAAAAACCAACAAAACGTGTATGTAAAATATTACTCAAATCTCATTTTATGAATTCACGCCAATGAATGAAAGTCGGGAGAACAGCCAAGTAAATAAGAAAACTCAGAGAAAACATATGTTCAGTGAAATGGTCACAAACTTCCTCTGAGGAGAGGCACTTGGAGAAGAGAGAAAATATAAAAAACTATGAAGTATAATTTTATTCTTGTTTTTAGTGGAATAACTGTGAATTCCTTCCTTCTAAAGAAACTATGAAAAGTTTTTAACAAAAAAATTCTAAAAATAAACAGTGTCGACTCGTCGAAGAAATGATGTTCGCGAGCTCCAGCCGTGGAATCTCAGCTCTCTCAACTTGTTAGGAAACGTCTGGCGCATCTCAGGTAACAGGCTTCGTTTCAGACGAACTTACCTGAAATTACAGTTATCAAAACTCGATTTCCGGCGCGAATTGCCACCTGTTATGATACCTATGCCTTTTTTTTGTTATCGATATTTGATTGGTGTTATTTCAACAATACTCACTAATAAATATATGAACATAGAAAATTACCCTTAATGCTGTTTGCATTATTTACTACTACTGCAATCAATGTCAATTTTATAATTAAATATCTTAAACCTTACAATTTTTAATATTCACGAACTAGACAGTATTTCAAAAAAATTATTAAAAATACTGTGGAAATTTTTTCAACTATTTTTTTGAAACCAAACTACAGTGCATAAGATGTGTTTTAAATATTGTTTTTAATAATATATGTTTAAATCTCCTGAAAATATTCTATGCAAATTTCAGCATTTCAGCAAAAATAAATCACACGATTAATTCGGTTTTTTTGTTTAAAATTCCACGTCTTACTCTTACGCTGTAATATTTGTTTTTTTTTCGTTTGTCCAAATCAAATCTTCAATAATTTTTATTTGCAAAAATTATCAAAAAAACAGCCTCTTTATCTTAATTGGTATTTTCTAAGATAAATAAGTCACAGCAGACAGTTGATATAATTCACTGTTACTCAAACATTTGGAATATATTTGTAAGCTTAACGAGAGAGATACGCGTAGTTTATATTAAATTATGCTTTGAAATAAACGTGAAAAATCAAATATAAACTGTAACCATAAAAGAGAATCCAGTAAAGTTATGGAGCGCAAAATTATCTTTTCATTCGTTCACCTGTGTTAAATTCCATGTACATTTTAATATTAAATTATTTAACTTTGAAAAAATTCTTTTAGTTATAAACTGATTTTAAAGCATGGTAGGAATAACTTAAATCGAGTGCAGATTGTAGAGTTTGCAATAGAAATAAATCGTTTATTATTAAAATAAAACTGACACCAGTCGATACAAAATGTAAAGATATTCAGATTTATTCTTAAGATAATTAAATCTTTCTCGTTTCAATGATAAAATCAAATCTTTTTAAAATAGTCTAGAATATTTTGAGTAATTCAATAGAATTAAGTTATAGTTATTCTACATATATTAAAATATTTATGTTTTATTTTTAATTTAACCGAATTTTTATTATATCTAATATATTATATTATGGGGAATTTGATGTGTTTTTTTTAATATGGTAAGATATGTGCTATTTAGTCGTAAAAACAGTTGTTGTAAGATTGACTTATTTTTTTATTGATATGCTACGTTTTAATTTGATGTTTCCGATATTTGTAAGGCCAACAAATACTATAGCCATTTTCAGATTTTTCATTAACATGAAAGTCATCAACCCTTTCTAACAATGTATACTAATCTTAGTTATATAAAATAAAAGAAAAAAAATTACTTGTTATATCGAAAATAAAATAACCTTTCTTAAAAAAATAGTATAAAAGATCTCAAACTGATACAAAAATTTAGTAGGCGCGTGGCTCCAGGACTACGACGCTACGAGCCGTAGACACCGTCGTAGCACCAATGGAGCCTGAAAGCACTTCCCACTAAAAGCTTGCTCGACCAACGCCCTTTCCAATAACCCAAACGCTAAAAAAAGGCTTCAATACTACAAAGATACCATTTTTTGCGAATTTTCGGCATAAAATATTTACCTTTTACACTCATTTACACACACATACACACACGCACACACACGTATATAAATATATGTATGTTTTTTTATGTTTCAAGTCTTGCTTTCAGGTGTTGTTATTACATAAAAAAATTCGTTGACTGAGTTAGTAAATGGTATTTAATGTATCGGTTTACGTTGGGGGAACAAATTACAGCTGAGAAAATATTCAAAATGGAAACACTGGAAGTTCACACAATGTCGGCTTTTGTTTCCTAGAAACAGTGTAATCAGTGTTTTTATTTTACACAAACATAAATCAATATTGCGCGCAAACAACGGGCCTGGAAATGGGTGTAAAAACAGACTGGCTAATGAAGCTCGATTTATAGCTCCGGTGCAGTGGTTTCCCATTCACCCACATCTTCGAACAATGCCTCTCGTTGGCTCGTCACCTGCAAGCGATGACTCAAGGGTCATATGTTCTATGACTTATCAGGCAATCTCTAATTATTATTACTATTAGCTAAAATACACTATGATAGTACTTTATTAATGTTTAATAAACAGATTCCTAAAAATTTTGATTACAAGGAATCTTCGACATTGCTTTACTAAAAACCTGACGATGATAGGATTTTAAAACACATTTTAAATATATTGTTAACTGACTACTAAAACAAGCATCAGTATAGTTAAGCAACATAAAAAAATATTCATTTGGAACTTTATTGGTTTGTGTAGGAACACACACTTATCTTTCAACGTTATTTTTTACTTCACAATCTCACACCTACGCAATTTATATATAAATTAATATTGAAACATTGTTCAATTTTCATTTGCGATTCACTTGTACGGCTGGTAACATGCTCCCTGTAAATAAAAATAAATTCACGTACAGATGTGTAATATTGCCGTGTAATATGGTAATGCCGTATAAATCAGTTCTGTGCAAAGGTTTAGAGCCACTGGCTCACGAACAACTGGATGGTGGAAACACAAACAGTAATGAGAGGACTGATTAATGGAGTGTCCAGGGGTCGCCAGCCGCGAGTGTCGTCACGAAATCCTTAATAAAAACGTGCTCCGAATTCTGTAAACTTTCGTTTACTTGTGCCGATACAAATCACTGACCTAAACTTTAGACTGTATCCAGTTTAAATTTTAAAAAATTTGGTTTATAAAAATGGTTATTAATAATATTATCAAAAATAAATCATATTTTCAAACACACATAAAAAGGGTAATAAGAAGCTGACAGGTAAGCGGTTCATGTTAATCACAGATAATTGAGAATATGTACGTTTGGTTTCTAAAACCACTGTCTCATTCTAAATAAATATAACCATCAACGCATAACTTTTTTATATTCACGATATCTTCATTCATATGTAATATAAAATGTCGGTTTAAATTTTGTGATGTTATTTACCGATACTCAGAGTGCGAACCAAAGGTCGGCTATAAAGTCATTTATTTTAAGATAAAGCTCCATGAGTTATACAATGGTACTGGCATAAATCTATTAACAACACAAAAAATAAGGAAATTTTCATATATTATGCATTACTTGGGTTGACAAGATCTCAAAAATTATGTTTACAAAACCAATATCTCGTAGTTGTCAAATGTAAACCTCTTTTATGACAAAAAATCTGTAACTTTTACAGCCTGATACGATGTTTTTTTAGAAATTGAAACATTAGAGAACTGCCTTAGTTTGCTGTCGCGACGACGAACTCATATTTGAACAATAGATGGACTGTCAAAATTGCCCTGAAGCTTAAGGAAAAATCTTCCTGAGAATACTGCAATGATAAAACATTTTACATAGAAAATAAAAATTATCAACATTACTAACAAAAGTTTATTAACTGCAAAAAAAAGTTTTTTACAGTATTTGAAGCAATGGTGTTGATTCAAAATATTGAAATAAAATATTAATATTACTCGAAGTTAACTTGCGACATTATTTTGTAGATCCACATGCTACGTCTCAGATCCGGCACTGAAACTGAAAAAAAACATTATTTAGTAACAAAGAACACCGAATCATAAGAAAAACCTCAGCAAATTTAGATAATTTGACAACCAAGATCAATTTTGAATTTTTGTGTGGCATCGAATTGCAGATGTGTGGGGCGATTGGCCACCCCTGCAGAGCCGTGATGGCCGAGAGCCTGGCACGGCCGTGCAAGCGTCCCTGTGACACTTTGTGGTGGAGTCACTGTCACCACCTCGCCCCTGCGCGAGTGCTCGCTGCCGGCTGGTGACGCGATAGACGCGACTCCGAATTAATCCACCTGCCAATACTGACGGGTATTTCCCGACCAGACCACCGGCAGAAGTTTAGAAAATTATTAAAGAATCTTTTTTATTATTTTTCGTTTGTTTACAATGAGTTGATTTCACTAGAAAGATTAATTATCATTGCATTCATTTCAGCCACTTTGTGCTAGACGCGACTCCGAATTAATCCACCTGCCAATACTGACGGGTATTTCCCGACCAGACCACCGGCAGAAGTTTAGAAAATTATTAAAGAATCTTTTTTATTAATTTTTCGTTTGTTTACAATATTTCAATGGATTGATTTCACTTGTAAGATTAATTATCATTGCATTCATTTCAGCCACTTTGTGCTAGACGCGACTCCGAATTAATCCACCTGCCAATACTGACGGTTATTTCCCGACCAGATAACTGGCAGAAGCTTAGAAAATGATTAAAGATTCTTTTTTATTAATTTTTCGTTTGTTTACAATATTTCAATGGATTGATTTCACTTGTAAGATTAATTATCATTGCATTCATTTCAGCCACTTTGTGCTAGACGCGACTCCGAATTAATCCACCTGCCAATACTGACGGGTATTTCCCGACCAGACCACTGGCAGAAGTTTAGAAAATGATTAAAGAATCTTTTTTATTATTTTTTCGTTTGTTTATAATATTTCAATGGGTTCATTTCAATAGAAAGATTAATTATAATTGCATTCATTTCAGCCACATTGTGCTAGACGCGACTCCGAATTAATCCACCTGCCAATACTGACGGGTATTTCCCAACCAGATCACTGGCAGAAGTTAAGAAAATGATTAAAGAATCGTTTTTATTAATTTTTCGTTTGTTTACAATATTTCAATGGATTGATTTCACTTGTAAGATTAATTATCATTGCATTCATTTCAGCCACTTTGTGCTAAAAGTGACTCTGAATTATTCCACCTGCCAATATTGAAGGGGTAATTTCCCGACCAGACTACTGGCAGAAGTTTAGAAAATGATTAAAGAATCGTTTGTTTAGTTCAATGGATTGATTTCCCATGAGTAAGATGCATACGTTTGTAGAATATATTTATTTGTGGCATTAGTATAATCGATTTTCATTGCATCAATTTCAGTCACCTCGTGCTAGAAGTGACTCTGAATCAATGCACTTGCTAATACTGACAGGTATTTCCTAATGAAACTACTGGCAGATGTTCAAATAATCGTTTTTATTGTTTTTTTTATTGTTTGTTTCAATGGATCAATTTCTCGTGATGTAGATACATAAGTTTGTAGAATTGCTTTATTTGAGGCACTAGTAAGATTGATTTTCATTCATCACTTTTGGTCACCTTGTGCTATAAGTGACTGTGAATTAATCCACTTGTCAATACTAAGGGGTTTTTTCTGACAATACTATTGACATAACATAAAAAATTATTACATAAAAAATTTATTGCTTTCTCCGTTTGTTTATTTTAATAGATAAATTTCACTCGTTGGTTGTCATTTCATCAATTTCCATAACCTCATACTAGAAATAACTCTAAATAAATCCACTTGTGAATACTAACGGTTATTTCTTTAAGTAACATCAAAATTTGAGAAATTATGGGATAAATCGTATATCTCGTCAATATCCTTGCAATTTTTCTGGCACGTTTTGTGAGAATGTATTTCTTTAATATATTACTTATGCACGTAAATGTATTTTCGCGTTAAATGTAAATACGCCTGATTTAATTTGCAAAAAGATCAAACTGACTTAAACTTCATTGAAATTGATTGAAAATTAACACTAAGCAATACTTTTCAAATCTTGAATTTATCAGAAATTAAAATTTCTAAATAGTAAAATATTAAAAAAATTAATTATACCTGAAATTGATATTTGCTTTGAATGTATTTCACTAGATTTGCTGTATATAACGGCTTATAATTTTCACAACATTTTTTGATGTGTGGGGTAGCGTTTTGTTCAAAATATCTATTTAAATTTATGATGAACTAACTAAATTCATAAATATACCAGCATTTTTTCGAGAAAATAAAAGGCAGTTTGTGGTATTTTGAAAAGGGTCCTGTTTTTCAGTGAACATTACAATGGAGTCCATTACTTACAAACTCAAATACAAGGCTTACAATAACGTACACTAAAATTGATGTATTTTCTCGAAAAGTAAAGGATACCAATTTGTTAGAACTGTCATAAACTACAAAAAAAAATTGTTATCTGAACACACGCAATATCTGATTACTCAAGATTCTGACCTGGCGTTAACGATTAATGGTTATTTCTCCGCCAAACTCTTCTCTTTCAAAATAACCTTCAGAAGCCAGGATCTTTGGAGCCGAGTACTATGATCATGATAAATTACTTTCCTTTTTCTAGATACAAGCATTAGCTCTCGATCTTTAATATGTTAATTCTAAATATCATTTCTTCGTTTGTCAATTGAAAGACTTAAATTTTTTTATAACAAGCTTTGTATTCAATGAAGTTATTATAAAAGAATTATTATTTACAATTAGCTTGCAAACTCACTTTGAGTTCCCTCTAAAATATATTTTATTTCGTCTGCTTGTAAATATAAAGAGATATATTAATCACAGAGTAAGCACAAGTCACCAGTGAAGTATCTAATCTAGGAGAATTATTCAAAGCTTGCTTGTTTTAACTGGCTCCTAAACCGAGAGCTATATATAAATTACTAGGATTCCGCGTTGCACTCTACGATACTACTGCAGAGGTTGCCTTTCTAGGCTTTAACATAAATCCGTTAGTGTCAAAGTGCATTGAAAATAACAAAGCAAATCGTAGAACAAACCTTGAATCAAATTGTGAAGCTAATATTTTAGAAAGCATTTTAAATAATACAAAAGTAGATTTTACTTTACTGTCTAACTTTATGTTTCAGGTACAAACTACATGCTAGTAAATATTTTTTATCATTTCGGGAGAGTGCCGAATAATTTAAATTTTAAAAACAACCTTGATAATCTTTACTGCTTGAAAAAACGATTATCTGAAAATACTATGCTTAAAATAAAATACTTTTGTTTGCTTCAATAACTGTATTAAGACATAAAATAAACATCAAAAGAATGTTACAGAAGCAAATTCTCATTGAAGATAAATTATCTCAGTCTCTGAAATAATAGTGAAATTAAAATTAATACTTTCGCAAACTCAGCATTAATTTTTTTACATGAAGAATAACTCAAAGATCATTTACTTCAATGAAATACTTTTCAACCTTTCTTTAAATATCAATTAAAAATTTTAAAGTTTAAAGCTTCTTCAAAGTATTTGTGATTAATTACTACTCACCTGAAAGTTTTACTATTTATTTTCTTATCAGCAGACTTTTTCGTCGTTCAAGACATTATTTAAAAACATAACTTTATACAAAGTACAGTAAGTTTACTACTTTAAATTTAATACTTTAAGTTTTCATCACCATTTACAAAATAAATAATTTTAAATGCCTATTATTTTCATTGTCTTTATCTTTTAATCTTTGGTCAATACATTTTTTTCTATTTTGATTTATTTTTATGTACTATTCTGATTATTTAATAGATAACGATAACTAATTAAAGATAGTCTAAGTAATAAAAAAGTTACAACCGAAAACATCTTTAGTTTTTTTATTATGATATATTTTTTTCATTAACATTAGCAATCAATTGTAAAAATGCTCTTTATTAATGAGAACGAACTAAGTAAAGATGTATTTGTGATAAGATAATAGCTGATTTACAAGCATACTGATGATCATGTCTGCGTGAACCAGTCTTCTCTTAGGGAAGTCTATTCACAAAGACTCTAGTCTTATTGGCTTATTGAAGACCCTCTTGATGTAGGACTTCAGCCTTGTCGGCGACAATTAGTCTCTCAGCAGACTTCGCCTGTCTTCACTATGAGATTAAAGTACAAGGGAACCACGTATCAATGGCTTTTCGACCATGTGAAGTTTCAAAATAATAACAAATTCTCTCTGTACTCAAAAAACGCAGAATACTTTACCAACCATGTCTTAAAAATAAACCTTTTAAATTTTTCAATAAAAGTTGTGTTTTCTTATGATCAAACATATTCTTGTAACAGCGAATAATTATGGCAGACATCTTACTGTGCACTAGCTAATAAAACACCATCGTCATGAATATTCACAATATTTTATAGACTTCTCACTGATCATCCCCACAGAATTATTATAATACGTACATGACTTGATATTTTTATTAGCAGTAATACTTAAAATTAAAAAGAAAACGTGCGTATTATTATTGAAAAAAATTACTTTTAGAAAATAATAAATCTACTTGGTCCAAGTTTAATTTTTCCGCTGCTGTCTTCTATTATTATTATATATTTTTTAATCATAAAAAGTATCGTTTATGTGCAAATTTATAATGGTGTATTGTTTTTATATTAAATAATTAAAAGAATAGTAACTAGGGCAAATTTATGAGGCTTCATTAAGTCTGCGGAGCATAGTAAAATAGGAGGCTCCTGTCTTCAGTATCTGAAAAGAAGATTATAATAAAATTGGCTATTTGGAGAAATAATGTCAACGAAAGCACATTTAAATAAGTCATTTTTTAAGGATAACGAGCAAACGTATAAAAAACTAAGCTCCTTTCGAAAATATCATTTTCATAATAACAGAGTCGTTATTTTTTATGATGATTATGTTACAAAATGTGTTTGACCAGATATTATTGTAATGGTTATTTTAAAAAATATATTTTTATATTGGTAAATCAAACCATTTTTTTTTTATAAATTTTATATGGAGTATGTAATAAGTTTAAATATATGAATACAATCTACGTCTTTCTCTTTGGCAATAAAGTGGAAGTGATCAATTTTAAATATAATTTTGGTAAAAAAAATTACTTACTGCTGCGAATGTTTCCATTGATATGCTGATCAGTCCTATCGCGTATAAGTTAAGTTCCTTATTTGCATTTATTAAAAATATCTGCAAGTCCTGTCCAACTATTCCTGTAATGTTAAACTTTTCCCATCCAGAAAAGTAACAAGCGTCACTTACCTGAGAAGCCTGCAACGATGAAGTTAACGGTTTAAATCTCTTGAATGGTATGTCAAACAATAAGTAGCATGTGTTGTCCGTGAAGATTAGAATAGGCTATGTTAAAATAAGATATGAATATTCCTATCGTGCTTTGAATGATTATAGCAAGAAAACATATTTGATGAAACAATTTGACATATAATAAATAAATCATATGGCAAGATAGTTTAAACTGTATCAAGCTTAATTAATATCAAAACAGTTTCTTTAAATAGTATTCATATTCAAAAAAAACGCATATCATCCTTATTTTAGAGCAGCAGGTAACCCATAGCATAAATATATCTGGTGCTATTTCAAAGTCTATCATTATCACTTGAACCCATTCTAAGTCTTCATATTATTTTTTTTTCTTTATTTGGAAGGCCACTATCTCTTGGGCTGCTCTTGACCATTTAACACCGTAAAATACGAATCAAATTGATCTAAATGAGTTTTACCTTCAATAAATATTGTAGTATTGGTTTAAATTAGTAAAAATATTATATAACACAACATTGACCTTTGTAGCAAGATAAGATCCCATGATGCAAGGTAGTATACACTGAATAATCGTTACTGAAAAAAGCATTAAAAAATCGACGTTTATCTCGCCTTTTGCAATACCCTGAAACAAAAATACCTATTTATAAATTAAACATATCAGTGACTGCTTCCTGGAATGTAATAAGTCGGTTGTCTCTATTCTGAAAACCGAAGTTTTACAAAACTTTTACGTGAAAAATAACATTAACTTTCGGTTTCACTATTGCAGAGTTTTACTTTGAATTATTTTTCATTCTAATGTTTATAAATTGATTTGTTATAAAATTATTATTCACATCATCTTACTAACCTCTGATATTTGAAATGCACAAATACATAAAATTATAGGAGTGATTACAGTTTGATACACAAATGTTAAACCAAATGTATTAACTAATTCATTACAAAATCTGAAAACGGTAAAACAATTTTATTAATAATATCTTATTACAATACTTAAGTAATTCAATAACTAAAAACAAGATTGTATCTGTAATCAACTGAGTATTTCCTTTAAAGAAATGAACAAAACAATTACTTTATTTAGAAAACCGCCATAAAACACTGATTTTTAATAAAATAAAAAGTTTTACTATTTTATATATTTTCCCTCAAAATACATTTGAGTAAATGTTTTTTTTTTACTTAATTTTTTTTTTTTTTATCATGAATATCGCTTACAACATCTAAATAGTTTAAATTAATTCTAAATTATTCTTATTCAGTATACCTGATCTTTTCTGAATTATTTTTTTGTTTATTCTTCAGGTTCGATTTTTCCCATTAAAATCGATTTTTAGATAATCAAAGACTAACACAATAGTATAAATAATAAAAAAAAGTCCTGTCTGTTTATCGTAATACTTACGCACAGAGTCTGTGATGGCGTTTAACAATTTTCCCCATTCGTAGTTGAAGCAACTGTTTTATGAGGTCTTCTGATGTTGCAGCGCCTATGGGTTGCACATCATCAAAGTCGAATAACTCTTTGAAAGAGAGGATAATTAAGTCCATTTGATTTCCGCAGTGCATATACAATTGTACTAAACAAGCAACATATCCTAAAAATTTAAACCAAACTTGCACCTTCTTACACTTTAAAAATAGAGGCAAAAGTACTTAAAATACATTCAAACAAATAACATACACAAATACACACTAACTTAACCTTACCTGTAACTCTAATAATTATATACAACATATCATATATTTTTTTTATTTGAAGGGGCTTAATTTTTGGCACGAACCTTTTATATCTGATTTATTTGAATAAAGCTAAGAAGTACTTTAAATTAGATTATTAATATTTTATTATTCTATTGTATTCTCCTTTTTTAATATTCTCTTCATAAAACTTTTAATTTATTTTTAGGAAATACGTTTGCTTCCAAATTTCGAAGAGAGGACTTATAATAAATGCACAAATTTAGTTCAACTTAAAAGGTATTGTTTTTAAATAAAAAGGCTACTACTTGAAAAAGTACATCTTCTTTTGTTCATCTTTATCTAAAGATTCTTCTATCAACAAATTACCGTGCAGTGCATTTTGCTATTGATAGAGAGCTGAGTCGTATTTTTTTTTACCTGCATAGATCGTTTCGACCAAAACACACATGACGATATCCACAACTATGAAAAATTCGTAGGCTGGAGACGAATACACGTCGTAAAACGGGCAATATATTTCAAAAACCATATTGCGATCAGTTTTTTTATTAAATTCTTCATATATCGAGTGATACAAGAGCACGCAAAACCACCTGAAGATGATAGCGAATGGCACTATCATGCTGCAAGTGAACCAAATAAAACAAATCTTCCACGTTCTCAGCTCGTTTTTGTAAAAAACTTCTCTGAAATAATACATAGTTTGCTTTAGTACATCCATCCTTATGGAAAAAATTAGTTGTTGAATAGATTGAATTAGTTAATGGAGCAGTTCTTGTAACCGATGAATCGACACATAAGCCATGTCCATCAAGTATAAACATTTTTTAAAACACTTGAAACAATTTTAATCAAACTTAAGCTTAAAAACATCGGCTAGAAATGATCCTATATATATTTAATAATCTTTATAAAGCGAAAAAAATACAGTTCACATTGTAGCAGTGCAATACATAGTTATTGGCGTTCTTTTTCAACACTTTATAGTATCACACAAGCTACAGGATACTGACTGGTAGCGTGCGATAGCAAAGCCATCTCTGCTGTAAGTCAAAGCTATATGAAAAATGGTTGCCTAGGCAAGCATGAATTTCTCAATGAAACATCTTTGTTCACAAATGAAAACTAAAGCCTAATTGTGGTCGTGGGCATACATCATTTAAAAACAATTTTTCAAACCTTATTTTATGAAACAACTAATGACATATATGTCCTAAAAATATTTTACTCATACAAATAATAGTCTCTTCTGCATAAGCATAAAAAGATATAGAACGTAACTCGAGGCCACAATAAGCTTAGGGGGGTTTTTTCATTGTGTTTTTAAGGAAGAAGATGGTAGTAAATTTTTCTACGTTTTATCATTTCAAACGTGGTTTTATAAAATTCTATATAAATAATACTCACCGAAATTTTTCGGGTAAATCTAAAATCTCCTGGAAATCTTCGTTTACCCAGTCAATCAATTTATAAATCTTCTCTTTGTTGTATAAGTATACAACCTGCTGAACAAACGTTAGGTAAACGATAGAGATGAAAGCAAACGACTCCGCAAGTTCAGGAACGTTATTCAGCTCCAGGCTGTGAATAATCCTGAAATTCAGCATTACTATACTGATGACGATAAAGAGTATATTAATCAAGGGAAAGACGTGCCGACGGAAGGAAGTTGTCTTATTGAAAAATATACCGCACGTAATCAGACAGAACCGAATGGACGTGTGGTAATCGTAGGCCTTGATCTTCGGCGCGTTAAAATTGAAGCCTTCTTTATTGAAAATGTATTTAAGCCTTTGAAACATCGCGAAGCTGAAGCGACAACACTGCGGGTCTGAGGATGCAACGCTATTGAGCATTGCAAAAGCTCTTTTGTTTCGTTTGTTCTGAGCTTTTTTCTTTGAGCAAGGGATGTTTAAATTATAACTATGCTGAGGATATTTTATTTAATTTTTTTTTATGTATATGTTATTTTTACATTGATTATTTGATATTGAAAATACAAACTCTAATTATTGTTATTCCGTTTTCGATTGGTTTGGTTGTAAATTTTATTTTGAATACGTCATTGAAATAATCAAAAACTAACAATTACATACCTAAGAATGTACAAAACTAAGCAATTATCATGTCTTATTTATTGTGGAATCTAGTTAAACTAGATTCCACATTGCATTAGGTTTATATCAATACTCAATATTATTCGAATCGAATAGGTTATGGGATTACATCAATCAAATAAATGATTACTTATTTATTTAAAATTTTATTATCACATTGAAAACTAAATTTTGAAGATTTTTTTAAATGATCCGTAGTGATATCAAACATGGATTTTTGCGTCATAAATCGAATTTATTTATTGGTTGCATTTTCTCACATTTTTTACTGCAAATTTTTTTTAATTCCTTTTCATGTGTCTTTAAAGACTAAAATATATACTGCCATAAGATTTATCAACACTGAAACATGTACATTAAATCTACCTTGTTTCTCTCCCATCCATGCTAGAGATCAACAGCACCTCGCGTATTTATCTATTGTTTACTACAGTGATAAATTGTACGCAACACAGCCCAAGATGTTTTCTTCAGTATACTTGATAAAATTTTAAAATAAATAAATCCACTCAAAAGCGACTCGTTTCAACTTTTTTTTCACTTTTGAACATATAAAATAAAACTTCCCTTGGTATTTTTTGTTGTTTGTCTACACAAAGTACTAACACTATAAAAGAACCACCTGAATAATTTAAAACTAAACTATGGCATTTACATTTTTGATAAAAGTCCTAGACATTTTACCTCCTATATTTATTTTTGAATTAAGCATCAAAGAAAGATACATACATATTTATCAGCCTTGAAAGAAGTGTACAAATGTACGTATCAACGATATACTTAAAAGACAATACAAATCAATGAAACAAATTGCTACTCAAGAGTTTTTTTGAGATCTTCAATTTATTTATTTTTTCAATAAAATATAGCTTTTGATACTTCACGTAACGTTAACGTGTATAATATTCAGCTATCTATCTAATAATCTTTATAATGAAGTATAATCAAAGAGAAGATCTAAAGATTACATAAAGTAACTCTGTAATAACTTTGACGATTGCAAAAAGCCTTTGTAATGGTTAATAATGTACGTTAAATTAATTATTGATTAACTGCCTTTGATGTTTCCATACTGTAACCTTCATTTATCTTAATACTATATGAGTAAAATGTTTGATTACACTCAGTGTACACAGAGTGTTTAATAATACGGGAAAAATATTATAAAACATTTAACTTTATTAAAATAGTTGTCACTCCTTGTTATCAAAAAAAAATCTCATTCGTAATATAATTCGGTATTAATAACATAATAAATTTAAGGTATTGTTACTTTTAACGTTTCACATATCAATACTTAGTTTATAAATTATTATGTCAATATAATATTATATATGTATATATATATATATATATATATATATATATATATATATATATATATATATATATATAGAGAGAGAGAGAGAGAGAGAGAAAGTAATTCCAAATATTCCATCAAGAATTCAATGGAGTTATGCCTTTCTCCATGGTGGATTTATGAAGTAACAGCGTCCTAACCATTCCTTGTATTCAAATTCTGCTTTTCAAAAAAGTCAGTAATTTTCATAAATTCTCTCCTTATATATTTTTCAAACGATTAATCAAAGAGAATTTTATGAAGATGAATGATATTTTTTACAACAAACGCCGTGAATCGATCCGATATAAGCCACTATAAGGAAACCATAATGTGTATATATACTATTAAAGTCACCAAAAAATGTTTATCTTTACAAAATAAAAATATGTATAACCTTGCATTAGTTTAAATGTTAATAAATACAGGCCAATAAATAAAAATAATATTTTTTGTAAGCTTAAAAACAATTTAATATATACAAGCTCATCTATTCGTTATTTAATACACCATTAAATTGAATGTAGACAAGATTAAAAATACTACATCGCTTTTTCAGCAAAAATTCGGTTTTTGTGTTTCTTCATAATTTAAACCTCAACTTCAAAGAATAATTTACTAATTTATGAAATATGATACCAAGCCACAACTTGCAAATATTACATCTGGATTTTCATCATATATTAATAAATACAATTCACAAATCATCCATTATTTATATTTCTTCTTTGAATATTAACATTAATTTTAAAATGTTAAATTGTTTGAATTTTTTGGATACAGAAAAATCTCTAATTTTATTTTATGATTTTTTTTCTTTGTGTGAAGTTCTTCGGATCAAAAATGAAACTAACTCAATTTAATATTCTTTATATATGCTTTGTTATGTAAAAAGCTAAACTATTTATATTTGGCTAGTCTAATCGATTAGATCTAAATCGATTCTGATACTGATTTTATGTCATATTTATGTAAATATTTAACCAATGTTTATGAAATGGTCTCTAGAAACTTCTTGTTTTTTTTGCAATAATTTATTTAATAATAAAGCTATGTAAAAAAATACTTCAAATAAGAGGTTTTTTTACTAGTTTTCTATTATTTTTCTTGAGTCATTTCAAAGGAGACAATAAATATTTTTCTAAATATTCATACAAAAAACTAGGTTCTGGTTCACAAACTCCTGAAAGCGGAAATACTAGCTGACTGGATAATAAGAGTTAGATAAATGAATGCAAGCATTACACCCCTCGCGGTTGCCACTTTTAGAAGAGCTTATTTTCTGGTGATTAATTGATTTCAACAAAAAAATAAATACTTGTCAGCCTTTTGTTTTCACCGTAGCTTGAAGGGGAACGTCATAACTCTATTTCATTATGGCTATTTTTAGACAGTTGGACAGCTTTAGTAACTCATATTTATTACCATATAAATAAAAAATATATAACCAGGTTCTCAATTTTTAAATAGCCCTAAATTTTCGTTCAATTTAATTTTCCACGCTTTTAATTAGACACCAAATAGTTTGTGTTGATGAGAATAAAACAGCAAAAATATTTAAAAATAAATCAACTATCAAAAGTTACTATTAAATTTATATTATATTTAAAGATTAATTATAAAAAATACATTTTAAAAAATTTACTTGCTATATATATGCTTCTGTCGACTGCAAAGTTGATTGTGGAAAACTCTGAACTTGATGTTATATATACATATATATATATATATATATATATATACACGAAACAATACCATGAAAAAGATACAATTCACAGTGAATTCTATTTACAATGTAAAAATTAGCAAATATTAGTAAACAAGTATAAAAAAAATTGAGAGTATTTCATAATAATGCTAGTTGTGTAGAAAGATTAAGTTACAAGTTACAAAGTGAAATAAAGCCCTTCTAGATAAAAAATCTTTGTGATTATTATTTACTGAATTCAATAATTTACAGATAAATCTTATATTTCAATAATCATAACAAGATATTGATGATTTCAATAATCTAGTCTTAAGGTTTCACTAAAAGCTTTCAGATAAAATTACTTCACAATTCGACCCCTTCCCCCGCAGTCTGGGTACTTACTAGCTTCTGATAAAAACTTAAAACCTATATTAAAAAATAAAATTTTCTTGTAAATGAAATCTTTATTTAACATATTTTTTTTCTACCCATATAACTTAAAACGAGATCTTATATATTTTAATTAAAATTAAATTAAAGAAAATTCCACATAAATGCCCTATAAGTTTACAAAAAAGCTCCAAAAGTTAGAACCATGTACTAAAATTGCAATAGACTATATCAAAATAAATTTCCATATCTTAGCATCACTTAGTGACAGTCAAATAAATTATTTAAAGTAAAAATAAATTTTATATGTCTATAACTTTCAGTATTTTTCTCCACTCAAATACAGCAACGTTTGATCTGGTCTTGATCTTTTGATTTTGATCCTGGGGTTACAATATTTTTAGACATAAAAAAATTAATCGAGGTATACATTGAAAGCTTTTTAATGTTGTGAGATATTGAATATATATATATATATATATTAAATTGTTCCTGCAGTCTTAAGACCACTGCACTGGTAAATTAAAACTCGGTTACAGGAGGAATCTGGACCTAGTCCAGGGAAAACTATTAGCACTTAAGGGCGGCTGAGTGAGAGACGATAAACTTCTGTGACCAATCGTTCCACCTCTAAAGGGATTTTTATTTCATTTTAAAATATAAATTAAAGTTTTTTAATACAAAATAAAAAGCAATTTTAAGCTGCTTGTTGTATGTAAAGCTTTGAAGTGTATTTTGAGTTATTTTTAATTATATAAATATGTTACTTGCAGATTTATAACAAAGAGTTCTAATGGAAATAAAAAGTTCTATGACTTACTCATAGAAGCTTTATTAAAAAATATATTTAAAAAACTCAACAATTCTGTATTATTGAAAATAAATATTTTTTTAATAGCTCTTAGTTAAATATGAAAAATAAATATAAAAAATATACGGTCAATATTTTAGTGTCAAAATTAAGGTATTAATTAATGTTGGCGTGGGCTTAATTATTTGAACTCTTTGTCACAAAAAGTTTCGTAAATATAAAACTATGCTTTAATTTTTTTAATTAGTATTATTATTAAATTTCCTGGAAGTGTGGTTGTATTGTATATCGAGAACTTTTCAATTAGTGAATGTGAGTTGTGATCACGTCTGGATCACCTCTCTGATGGTTGGGGAGTATTGTTCTGAAAATTGTTGATTAAATATACTTCTCAGCAATGTTATTGATTACCTTTAACATTCTGAATGGTGTTTCTAAAATAAAAAAATGTTTGGAAAATTACTGCTTTTTAAAATAGTATTTAAATCATTCCCTGAAGTAACATTTTATTAAATATAAAAGTATTTTCAATTTTTTTTTTATTTTTGGAAAATACTAAAATAAATTGATAAAATTATGAAATGCTTTATCCAAGAAACCTTAGTATTATAACAACAATTTTGTAAAAATTAAAATGTTTTTATTTGGACTACTCTGAAAAATAAATGGCGCTTATTATTATAATCTATATCTGTCTTATTAGACAGATATCGTAAATGTAATAAAGCTATGACTACCTTAAATATCTTCAATCGCCACATATCGCTTGCTTACATACTTAACTTTTAATCTTTTACAAAGTATAGTGATTAATTCTCACCTCATTTAGATTATATGAATGTCTTCTACATGTTAAGCAAACCTCAATTTTTTTTATGATACATCTAGAATAAAAATAACTCAGTTTTAAACTAGAAGAAATGTTTCTACATATTTGTAAATGCCTAATGGTCTCTGTAATAGTAAAAACATGAAACTTTTTGTGTTCAGTCATAAATGATATTTTAATATACAAATAATTACTTTGAAAATTACCCTTACATATTTTAATTACTTATATAATGTGTAACAATCATATACGAATATACTGATGTCTAATTTTGCACCGATGACAAAGAGAAAGTAAATAAAAGTGCAGAAAAAATATATCATATTAAATAATGCTTTTTGTCATTATTTGTTATTTTTTTATTAAACCAGATAGTTTTATGTACAAAATTCAAATAGAAAACCTTGGGTACAATTTTTGAATTGAATTTTAAAAATTTTACACCCCTGCCCCTATTTTCTGTAAGAATTTTAAAAATCATATTAATTGCTGTGAATAAAATATTTCATGTTGGTTTTCTTAAATTAAAAAACAAGATATTATCATTAAAAATCCTCTTTTTACAGATGTTTCTGCTTTTGCCTATATGCATTTCAAATCGATCAGAGGCGTTAAAAAAAGTCTAACTTACCCAACTATTATTTTACCAACCCTCATACATCCCTCGTGTCTCTAAAATGACAAAGTCATGCAATCAGCAATAAATGGATAGTAAATAGCTAATCCAATTGTAACCACATAATCATAACGTTCCCTGGTACTTTATAGGAAGGTTGAATAGAGCAACCTATAAACTTTTAATAAGTTTTTTAATGCCTTTGTCAACAATGTATGAAAATGAAAACGTTACTGTCTTGTTATGAGCTTAATAATAAAATAGTTGTTTATTTTCAACAAGTACAGATAAATGTGCAAGAATATTTAATTATCTTAAGATTCAGGTCCTCAGACATACAATTTGAGTTAATCACCTTAAAACTAAGATATTATGTTTCTTCTTTGTTAATATTGTTGATTTTAAAAATCTCAAAATGTTTGAAAACTATTTTAAACTTTGTTCAATTTAGAATGTATATAAATAATAAAAATATGATCCTTACTTAATTTTTGTATATTTTAAACTGTCAATGTGTGACATTTTTGATCTAGTATTTTAAAAAATGTGATATCAAAGTAAATACATTGAAAAGTTACCCAATATCTACTATTTTCTACTTAGGTGAAATCGTACAACCTAAGCAATATAAAAAAGGTATTACTCGTTCTTTCTCAGTGACACTCTCTTACTTGTTATTGTAGTTTATTAGGTTTGAACTCGTTATATTTTCGTAAATGTACCTAAATATATATAGATTTAAGTTTGAAAAATATACAACTCTTTTTTTCATAGTAAAACTATCGAACTGGAGGTTTTATTTTTACAGCGTGATGAGTGGCACCCTCAGCGCACGGGTAATAGTAATTAATATAATTAGGGGAAGTCACGTTTCGATGGCGTGATTTATAACGACACTGAAAATGTACCTTAATACAAGGAATTAATGACGATCAAGCCACGCGGGTAACGAACCAATTAAAGTCCTCTTCTGTTTTTCTCGTGCAAGGGTGGATAACTAATGGCGCATAAAATTTCTATTAGCAGACCCGACGGACCGGATGGCTGAAGCACGCTGCACGATTTTTAATATTTGAGATTATTTTCTATTTTTTCGGTTTACCTAAGCAGCTGATTTCACTTAGTAGATGGATGCTGCAAAAAAACTTTCTCTCGATGAAACACTCAGTAATTGAAAACTTTCAGAGAGGTGAAAAAAATTCTCAAATTCACTTACATAAACCAATTAGAGTAGGCGAAAGCAGACTTTTTTTTTTTTTATAAATGGTCTTTCACGATTCGTTGTTTTGAAAATAAAATAGAGTACTTTAGTTTCAAACTGCGAGAAAAGTAGTTTTGGGGGAAATATAGGGATGTTATTATAGAAAAATTTGGTTTTTTTTTCAGATACATGGCTATAATGCGCCCTCTTCGCCCTCGGGCAGGAAAGCGGGCCACCCTGGCCGTGGCTGCGGCCGTGTGGCTGGTCAGCGCAGCCCTGGGCTCCCCCATGCTGATGTACTTCACCACCGTGCAGATGGACCTGGGCAACGGCGACATCAGGTACAAACACACTTATAATATACCAATGTACACAATCAAAAAATTTACAATTTCAATTAACACACTAAAGGCGTGGCGGGTACTGGTACCCGTTCCGCGGACTACTGCCTAGTGTTTGAATGTGTTTACTCTAAAAGCGGCAGAGGTCGTTTTTCTCTTTAGGTTTACAGCTCGAATGTTTGTTTAGACTCGTCAACGTTACTTCTACCAATACTGTCCAGTGATTCTGAACAATGTGACAATGAAGAAGTGGAGTGGTCAGAGAATGATAATCCTCCAACTATTGAACAATTGGCATCATGCCAAGTAATCCGCAAAGTGTGTATGAAGTGGTTCAACTTTTTATAGGAAACGATTTATTTGACTACATGCAAATCAAAGAGTGTATAGACTAGATTTCACACGTGCAATTTTACGCGAATTTTGTCCGCTTCGCACATCAGTTTAGTCAATTTGGTTACCCGCTTAAAATATAAATATAATATAAGCTATTGTGTAACAACAACATTTAATTTATTAACAAAAATCTCATAATTAACTCGGAGTTGCTAAACAGAAGAAAAAAAATCAAAAAGTGCAAATCACTGAGTGTATAGACTAGATTTCACACGCGCAATTTTAAGCGAATTTTGCCAATCAGTTTAGTCAATTTGATACCCGCCTAAAGTGTGTTAATAATTTATGATGTTTCACTCACTGTTAAAAATTTACCGATTCTGTCAATTATTTCAAAAAAATCACAAACGTGAGATTCAATGAGAATGAGAATGGCTACTGCGACTATGGTTGACATGCAATGTCTTCATTATTTGTATTCTTGTTTATCACAGCAAACTAGATTATATTGATGAATGAAAGGTGTTTTTTATACTTTTTATATTACAGTAATACCGTTATGCGTGGTTTCACTATAACGCGAATTTCAAATTTCGCGTTAAAATGCCTAGCATTACGCGAATTTCTTATTTAAGAATGTGTATGAACATAAGGTAGTCATTGACTTCTCTTAACAATTAAAAACAGCGTTGGGTGTTATGAACGTAAAAGAAACGCTACCCAAAAGACAATAGATGTATATTTCAGTAAAAATATCATGTAATACTGCATAAAGTGTTCTTAGAATGAAAGTGATTGATTCAAATGATTCGTGTTTTTTTGTATTAAGTTTTGATTATGAATGTATGTTTAATCGTAAACCCCGATATAAGTGAATTTCACATAACGCGATTTTTTCCAGAACTTATCCCTCGCGTAAAGCGGAGTATTAATATACTAGTACTTTTTTATACTACTTATGTGAACTAGAAAAAAAAACCTTTTATTCATCAATAATATGGATAAAAACCCTCAACAATAACCAGATTATAAATAAGCTTTTCCTTGAAAGGTGTTTTTATTTCTTTTTTAAATTGAAATTGGATTTTTTCATGAACTCATAACTTCTAAATCACAAAACTTTAATTTTCAATAGTTAAAAATGTACTGAATTTAACGGTTTTTATATTATAAAGCATAGTGCTTTAATATTGTATTAAAATATGTAATCTTTTAAGAAACTAAAAGTGTAATTAAATATTTGTATTAATCTTAAAGTAACCGTTTGTGTATACTTAAGTTATAATGACAAGTGTAACTTTACGTATCATTTACAAGTACCACAAAACTACACTTTCTGCGTAATCTTGTTCGCGTTTAGTATTTCAATTACCAGCAAAATTAAGGTACATTAAATTAATACCCAAGCGGTCCTTTGTGAAATGTAATTACTTTCTATCTTAGTCAAAATATATGTGTTTTATTAGACTTCCGAGTCTCTTGAAAAAGTTAAATTAAGTTAAGCTTTAAGTGGAACAATTCTTACAAACGAAAATAAAAAAATTAGTTATGGATATCAAATAAGATTGAAAGCACTTTTGCTAACTTGATCCTTGTGTTTTATATACTTTGTTGTTTTTTTTTCAGATTTTTATTTGAATAACTAATGATTTATTCAATCTGAGGTCTTTTAAGAGAATTTCGTTTCATACTTTTTATATTTCTACATTCAACTTTTTTTCGCAGGAGAGTTTGCTACGGAGAGTGGCCAGATGGCCCTACCAATCATTCAAGCCATGAATACATGTGAGTATTACTGATTTAAATAATAAAAAAGAAACTTTTATGTAGTAAAGCTAAAATTTATCAACTAATAATATTCACAAGTAGAGTGAAGTTTAGAAAACTATTGAAAATTACCAATCAACAAAGTGTTTCATGTTCAACTGATAATAGTTTTTTTTTTATGACATTTTTTTCATGGTCAATTAATTATTATTTGTATTAAAGAAGAATGTTTTTTTCATCAATCATATAACAGCATGAATGTAAAATTTACTTTTTTTAATTTTCATATTTTATTTTTTCAGATATAACGTCGCTTTCATGATACTGACATACTTCTTACCAATTGGATCCATGACATTCACATATGCCCGAGTCGGAGTCGAACTGTGGGGCTCGCAGAGTATTGGAGAATGCACACAGCGACAGCTGGACAACGTCAAAAGCAAACGCAGGGTGAGTTTTGCAGACATATTAAGAATTTACATTTCAAATAAGGCAAGATAATTTATTTAATGATATCAAAATAGTTAAGATATCATAGTTTACTAGAAGAAGTTTCAGGTTTCGACTGTTGCAAAAAATCTGAACAATTTAACAGATTTTTTTGTTCATGGGGTAGACAGTTACGACACACACCAATGTGTGGTAATACGTTATTATTACTATATTTAATTACTATTACAACGAAAATTTGCATTAAACATGGCAAACGAATGCGCAAAGTCTGTTATAATGTTTTTCCACATGCGAGGAAGTAATTCTAATGGACAATTATAACTATTAGGAATTATTTGAATATTTGCTAATTCTCATTAGTTAAAATCTCCATTTACATCATGGAAAACAACACGCGTGGAAATAAAAATCAGTATTAATTTTTTTATACTCTCACATATATTTAAAATTTATAAAATACTCAGCTTTACAAAAGTCTTTCATTTCTAAAAAAATGTAAGATAGTAGTTCTAGAGTGTGTAGTAAACAAAAATATAACTTATCAAACATATATTCCAAGTAACAAAATATTATTTAATAGTATTTTTTAATATGATGAATATACTATTTTTTTTTTCAAAAATAATAGATTATTACAAAACTATCGTAAAGTAACTAATCTCATTTTCCTACTTAACCGATGTATCCTCTTTTGTAGTGCAAATAAAATACGTTTCAATTCCCTATCCCCAAGTGCAAAATTATCCATTATAATCTGACCAAACAACATCTGTTTAATTAAAACCCGGTGTTTTCATTACATAGGGCCGATACAGCGTATTTTCACAGCCATTAACGAAGGGCACAATCCACTTAATTTCACGCACAAGCTTTTCTTTGGCCATTATGTTTTGACAGGCCACACTACTAAAAGACCCATTACTTTGGCCATCAAACTACCCGTGGGAAAATGACAAAAATCTTTACATCAACCCCATCGGTTAATTTAACCAAGACTCACTTGTAGTACCAGCCAAAGACAACCTACTCTCAGAAGAAAAAGTGAAACGTCCCAGTTTAAGGACTCCTCGAGTTAATATGTTAGGGGATGTATGCACTGCAAGATCTTTTCTGCTTACGTGAGTGAATAATTTAAATTTATATTTGTGAAACGTTTCACAACTTGTCTCTTTAAGGCTTTAATAAAAGTCACAGCAGTCAGCATAAAATTGATATTTATATTTTTTTTAAATTAGTGTAACTAGGTCTTTTCGTTTATTCTCATAAAAACATTTTCCAAAGCATATCTTTTTCTAAAAAAAATAGACGTATTAAATTTATTGTATTTTATGTAAATATTCATTCAATTTAAAAATCATTATTTTAAAACATAAAAGCAATAAATGCATGTACTGGTATAAAAAAACTATCTCAAATAATTATGATTTACTACGGAAAACGTATCATTTAGTTTATACTAATATTTTTTGATACAATATGGAATAAGTATAACCAAACAGGCGTAAAAAAAGTTGTTTATATCCAATAAATCATACATTCAAAAATTTATAAAATACTTACGATTTATATATCTGTCCTCCCAAGTGGGAAAAAGTTTACTTTTATATTCAAAACATCAAACACAAGTTTAATTTTAAAAAATAATGTGTCGTTTTCAATCACTTCAGAGTGGTGGTTTTTAACAAAGTTGTCGCCTCTGGGCACGTTCCCGGTTTATTTCCTAAAGCCTGGGGGTACATGTTGGAAAGGTTTCGCTGCGTTAGGGGTGTCACTGTATGACCATCCCCTGGGCTGTCTATGTCAGCCCTGTCATACATCAGAAAATTCCACCTATCGCATTTCATCTGCCGAAATAAATCTATTCTAACAAGTAGCATTGAATAATGGTGATGATTCTCCAATATTTTATTTTTATATAATACATAAAAAAACAACTCTTTGAGACAAAATTTGCATTACAAAACACTCAAAGTTTTTCCATGGATATTTATTTTTTTATAAAAGGTGAGATGAGAACAAGTGTTTCTTTTTTCATGTGCGCAATGTTCAAAATGCTTTTGTATATTATTTAATCAAAAAAACTTCAATAAAAGGATATCACTGTGGTACTTTTAAAAATAAAACAATGAAAGAATTTTATATTTTCAAGGTCAAATATGGATAAATTAAAGTATAAAAAGTAATTAAATACCTGCGATTGAATCGAAAGGGCAAAATCATCATTATGAAAATTTGACGCATTAAATATTATGAAGTCTTTCAGGATCGAAATTTACTGAAGCATGAAGACATTATGTTTTTATTGCTGGGGTGTAAAAAATAAAAAATCAATTTGTATTACATATATTGCAGGTATATATAAAAAAAAAAATTCTCGTTTAGCAACAGTATGTAACAAATACGTTTCACAGGTTAACGGTACAGCGAAGCAAATAAAAAATCCTAGAATATTTTTTTCTGAATACAGCATACACATACTGTGGGAACTTAGCAAGGTTTTCACCTGCTGTCGATTTTTGCGCCAGACTGCAATATTCGAAAGGCTGAGGCTCGGTTTTTCCCCGTGTCCAAAAAATAAAAACCTGATGATTTTCTACGTTGTCTCGTGTGAACTGTTTACCTTAAAATATAAGTGCCAGTCGTTTAATTTGGAAGAGTGCGGCGCCCTGCGCGGCCGCAGGTGAGGTGTAAATAAATTGAATCGGACGGACAGACGACTCTAACGGGCATTTGATACCATCTCGCCGATCCAATTTCCACGGAGCTGTAAATTCCCGAGCAATTGCCGGAGGAGACTCATAGATTTTCGCGAAATAAATTATTTCGAGATATCGTGTAAATAAATCATCCTGAAATGAAAAACAACGTTGAACCCCTTTGAAAATCCACATGAGACCTTGCGCATATTCATTAACTACCGGAACTCACTGTAGCGATGTTTTTACGCATTAAAATACTATTCATATATTTTATGAATTTAATAATAAATTTGGTATGTCTTTTTTTTTGGATTGGACGTCAATCAGATGCGTATTTATAACCCATTACGGGTTTATTATATTATTACTAATATGATTAATATTGGTTGGCCTGGGCACATTGGTTCATATGTAGAGTATGATTGTTAAAAATTCTCCATGTAAGCCAGGAGATGTGGGTTCAAATCCCACACAAATCACGATGATATTTTTCTGAGAGTTTCTTTAAATCATTTTCTATGTATGAACTAATGTGCCTAATCATATTAGTAATAGTAAATTTGTTGTTTCTATTAATAATCGCATGATCAATGGTACGTTTATTTTTACTGTCAAGTATGTTTACAAATTTATATTCTTATAAACCTGATCTCGCAACGACACTCACGGCTAAAGATTAAGCAAAACTGTTTATTTCCGAGACTGTGGCCATTTCTTATCAATCCATTTGGTGCCGGAGTTTCTCTAAATGCGATCCGCCCTCAGCACGCGATACAACACCAGTAGATCCTAGCAAAGAGTATTTTTAGCGTTTGTTTTCTTTTATGAAATTACACGAAAAATAAAACAATCTTTCTACGTAAAAACCTCCCATCACTTTGTTTCGATCGCGAACATTTGTTTACGCAGGTTCCCCGGAAACATAATTATTTGATGAAATTAAAACAACACAGATGAAAGTGATAATATGAAGGATCCCGGGAATTCCCGATCAAAATTTCTTGTTAGTTAGTGGGCGCTCTGGAGCTCTGTTTGTTAGCAAATGTTTGTCGAACATCCATTTAATAACCATTTTGTAAAACTTTATTCGCCTTATTTCGTTACCCGGGAAATTTTCCTACGAATCACAAAATATTTGAGTTTATTCAGGATTTTCGATTAGATGGCCTAAAGGTATTTTTTTAATTTATAAGCGTGTATTGTATAAATATTTGTCTGATGTGAAAGAAAACGTACTCTGAATATGGATACACATTTACAGATACGTTTTGCTTCCTGTTTCCTTTACCCTTTATGCCTTTGATGAAAGCAATTCAATATTACTGGTTTTGATTAAATCTGTATGATTAAGTCAGTCATCGTTGCTTGTAGATATCTGATCGAATATTCAGGTCAGTTAAACCCTTCCAAAAATAAAAATAAAAAGATAAAGTTTTACAGAAAATTAGAAGAAAATGTATTACATCCACTTAAGCTGGTATCATATCGTGCCTTCATTTCCTAAAATAACGAATCTCTTTGCTTGTTTGTATTTATAATAACTAAAAAGTCCTAAACAAGACTATGGCAGATGGAACCGTGGTTTACCTTTCACGACGCCAACAGACTAACTGAACCTGTTTTTTTTCTGATTTTCTACATGAAGCAGGACCATGTACGTATGAAAAATTAGTGAGTTAGGATAAGCAAAAATAACAAAAGGACACTGACAACAGAAAAAAGTATTAAACCTGTGTTTTTTATCACCTCCTACAAATTCTACAATATAAATTTTAACCTCTGAGCTAAGAATTAGCGATTCCAATTATTATTATTTATGCGCCGAAATATGTACTTGTTTTTTTATTTTTTTTTTTGTGATTAATTTGCTTTTTGATGTAAATTGTAATTTGAATTCTTTAATTATTATTTGTATATATTTACAAGACCAGAATTCAATTATCTATCTAGAAAATTAACTCATTGATATTTATCAAATTTGTTTACTACGTTTGTAGAAACGAACACTTATTGAGCTATTTTAATATAGTATATATATATCAAAAGAAAAATTAAGGCAATATGTAAGTGTTCATAAGTTGATAAAAATGTTTACAAAAACAATTCTGTTTATATTCGTATATATCTCATTTTAAAGATATATACAATTCAGCAAAGCCCTTAAAGCTTTCCAATTTGTTGTAGCTACGCGTCCACAAGTATTCACGTCTTATTTTTTTACATGCCAGGAATATATCTATTCCTTATTTTATACAGAGGACACAAATATGTTTACAAAATCTTGAACCGTTCATGGCGTATAAATGTCTTTGTAAGTGCCAGCTAAATTCAACTCTTGTTATTTTATTTACGGTTAAAGGGAACTAATAGTGTTGAGCTGTATTTATTCGCTTGCCTTGCCTTGTACACAAACTGAGAGCACGCGGTATTTTTATGGTAAAATTTTCGTGATATGCTTTTCTGGGAAATTCTATTGAATTAAATTGAATTAAATAACAGAAAATGTGAATTTAATCTCATAATTATAAAAAAAAATTAAAATACAAATAACCCACGGCTTAATGTTGTGAAGTACAAAGACAATTTCAACGCATTGTATTTATCTTATTTTGTAATATCTACTCCATATCGAAATACCTTTATACAAAAAAGCTCTCAATTTGTGACAATAATTTATGTTTACTTTAGTAAATAAAATTGTAAAGCAAAAACAGAAAATGGAAAATTTATTTCATTAAAACACTAAATTTGTAAATTTATTTCATCATTCATCATTCAATTTATTTTGGTTTTATTTTTATCTGAAAAGAAGTTTTTTCGGTTATATTTAAAATATATATATTTTATTAACACTTAAAAAAAAAAATTAATATTAATCTATATACTATTTTGATAGTCACATAAACGAAAGTATAAGAATAAAGGAGAAAATATTCTCATTCTCATCTTAAAAACAAACATAATGCAAATCACTAGATGTTTTTTTTAGAATCGCCAAGTTATTTGATATTTTCCAAGAATAAAAACAGATTTTAGCTTTTCAGCAAAAAATACCAGCTTTTGTGAATGTGGTAACAAAAAAATACTGTAAATTCGGCAAATCAGAATGAAATTCCTGAAAAGATACATCACCCCTTGACCCTCGAACAGCTCCCGGCGCGGGGAGCTTTCACACGTAACGAGCCGGGGGCTGAGTTTCATATTTACATGAGGGAATGTGTTGTTTGCCTCAGGGCCCGGATCCTGAGGTGACGCAATATCTCAACAGACCAGGAACCAGAATATTAACAATGAAGCCTAAATTGAAAGCACCTTTGTTATCAAAGCATTTTACGTAATATTTATTTTTAAAATCAACTGAACTTAGTAGCAATCTACTTAAGTTTTTTTTACTATACTATACCATTTATGTTTGACCATAGTAACAAACTATCAAAATAAATAAATTGGTAGATTAACACTAAATACAGTGTAATTTAAAATAATCATAGTGATAGCAATATTGTAATGTTTTTAAAAATACCATTTATTAAAAGTATTACAATAAAACTCATTTACATTGATTATACCCATATTTTTATTTTTTTACAAACATAATTGTTTAAACAATCTTCACTTAAACTACTTTTAACACTCAATCAATTTAAGCTTTAAAATATTTATTTATTAATAACAAATAGTACATTTCATATTTTCTCATAAAAAAGACCTAAATTTAATGTCACTTGGCAAAATCAGAACTGTGCACTTTCAATCGATTGAGACTTAAAATACTTGCTTGAGAAGGTACAATTATTGAAAATAATTTCAGGATCAGGGTGTGTGCGACTAACTTTTCCTGTAAAACTTGTTTTTTGAGATTCTAATATGTAACATCAAATGTACATATTATATCCTCGCATACATCTGACAAATATCATACTCATTGCATAAAAACATGATCTAGGTTTCAACAATAGTTCTATAAGAACAAATCAATGTGCTATGAAGCACTGACGCCAAATTTCCTAAGACCGCTTATATTTAAACATGTTGGCACACGAAAACCCAAAATTTTGGCATCTGTAAGGGTTGGGGGCACTTCTTCGAGATTCAACTTCCTGGATACATATCGCTTCTACCAAAGCACCCCGTTCTATCATACTAGTTTCAGGCGTGACAACATTTACATAACGGGGCATTATGTAAATAAATAAATATATATTTATATATATTATTATTATATATATATATATATATATATATATATTTATATATATATATATATATATATATATATATATATATATATATATATATATATATATACGAGGGCAGTCCGATAAGTACTTAGCCTCACTGCCCGATGGTGCTAGTATCCCAAGAAAGATTTACTATCGTGTAGTACATTCTCGTAGACGGCTACTGTTCAAATTTTACAGCCGAAACGGACTCGTACGACTTCACCCGGCGAACGTGCTCCGAAGAATGCGAAGACTGTCCTATCGGCCGGAAAGGTGATGGCCACCGTTTTCTGTGATTTACAAGGTGTGATCTACATTGACTACCTGGAGAAGGGCAAAACTATGGGACTCGACACCGAATTGCAGAAAAAACGGCCCTATTTGGCGAAGATAAAAGTGCTCTTCCACCATGACAACGCACCGCCTCACACCTCCGCCGTCGCCACGGCCAAATTAGTCAAATTGAACTACGAACTGCTCCCCCATCCACCGTATTCTCCAGATTTGGCCCCGCGCGATTTTTTTTTGTTTCCAAACTTCAAAAAGTCACTCGCCGGGCAGATTTTTCGAAGTCGAATGTCGAATGAGAAGGTCATCGCCGCCACGGAGGCCTACTTTGCAGACCTCGAGAAAACGTATTTTTCAGATGGGTTAAAGAAGTTGGAGCATCGCTGGGTCAAGTGTATCGAGCTAAAAGGAGACTATTTTGAGAAATAAATCGCCACTTTTCCAAAATTTTCGTTTTTCTTTTGTAGGCTTAGTACCTATCGGACCGCCCTCGTGTATATATATATATTGAAAATGCCTAATCTTTTATCTATTCTCTGAGCCTTATTTCCAAGTGCCCCTTAATTCCATGAGGCTAATATTATTATATAACAACACTGATGGCAAAGTAGGGCGTACTTTATGGCGTCAGTATTTTTTTTTTCATTATTCGTCATGTTGAGGAGGGGCCGAGCCGGAGACCCCGGGGCGCGGGTCTCATTTGCCGCCCCCGCCCTCGTCGCCGCCCCCCGCCTTCGCTTAACTCGGAGCAAGTCAAACAGAAGCTCGGGAAAGTGTAAAACCTTTTTTAGAGCTTCGTGCCATGCGTGTTTCTGAAACCAATATTTTATTCAAATCTGCAAAAAACTTATAAATATTAATTTCGCCATAGGTTATGTTTTATTTATGTAGCTTTAGAGACCGAGTTAAGTATACGCTGTTACTTTGCTGATATCTCTTTTTGGCTACTAAATTAAAAAAAAAAAATTAAAAAAAATTGCAGTATACAGATGTAGTTAAAAGACTTGTGACAAATTAGATAAGCTCTTGAAGCCTTAGCGAGAAATATTTCAGCTTGCAAAATCTGAATCAAGAGTATATGAACAACCTCAATCTGTAAAACTCGGAAGGATGAGAGGTCAGAAACATTTTGTGCCGTGCGTTGCTGTGGCTATTTTATTTTTACTCCAATTTTTATTTTGTTTGCTGTTTTTTTAATTTTCATTAAAAATATTGAAGTGCTCTCATGTGTTATACGAGTATATGTAAAATAAAGTGTTTTATAACATTTATTCATTTTTTGGTTCTTACTGTATTTTTAAAGGCATAATTGCATGTAAAAAAATTATTACTCAAAAGAACTGCAATTTTAAGAAATAAACCAAAAGGTTTGCTTCAAAAACTAATATCCCCATTATCTCAATATTGACATTAATAAACTCATAAATTTATAAAATAAAAAGGCCTAAAATCTAACATTTCAACAAAATGTTTCAATTTTCAAATTAAGTACATTTTATTAATAGAATGGACAATATTTGAATATTTAAATTTAGAACAGGGTTCTAAACCGCCATGCTTGATTTCCAGTGGGGGGGGGAGGAGGGGGCAGGAAACGTTCGGCAAAAATAACTTCCCTCTCTAAATAATTTATTTTTCGTCAGTTTACGTGTAAAAAAATTAAACAGGTTGATTAAAAATATTGCGGTAAGGAGAAAACATGATTAGCAGATATAAAAATTTCCTAATAAATATTTTCAATAAGTATGCTATTTTGTTGCTCACAATAATACTTTAGGAGTGTAAATGGCATAGCACACTAATTGTCTTATTGAATCTTATTTATTAAACATGGGAATGAATTATTTTTATTGATCGATACATGCATCAAAAATTTAAATATTTAGTTTATACTACTAATCAATTATATACGATACTGTAATATTAAAAAAATATATTATAAAAGAAGTATTATTGTACAGGACACATATTTTTCTTAATTATTTTGTAAATTTGCCTTTTTTATTTTTTTTACTTTTTTGCAGAATCAATTACATTTTTTATATTTACTTACGCTTCCATTTTTTTGTTAATTGTATTAAATTAATTAACAGAGATACTTCTAAAAGCTTAGTAAAAGTAAATTATAAACAGGGATATTATTCTATTTCACTGATTTTTACAACTTTGCCTCTTTCGCCAAATAACATCCCAATATAATTAAAATAAATCCAACAACCTGATATAACCATACAAGGCTTCTTTTTGGAAATCAGTTCATAAATATTAAAGTAGGTATTTTTCCATTGAATTGTATGCGTATAAATTTTAGAAAAGAGGATTTTTTAAGTACGATTATATCAGAATAAAACCAATCGCTGTTTTTCGTAAAATCATACATGAATTTCATGAAACTTAAAATACAATACAAATCGAACATATAAGTTTTTATGTTTTAATTTTAATTTAATTATGTATTTGTTTATATATATTGTGACCATGATAAATTATTGTTTACATTAACAATTTTTATGATTTTGTGTATTGTATTAAGGTTGGGTATATTCTTTTTCTAGCAATGTTACAGAAATTTTTAACTTCGCCAATTTATAACACTTGAGTGTATTTACGTACTCTATTAATTTATGTCTTTTGGCATTAAAATATAAGAGGAATTGATAACAAAAAATTAAGGTTTATCTATTTAATAGATATGTCAGAAATTAATTTTAAAAAAAGTTAATTCATGAATCTGTCGTCGACTACTACTACAATGCTCCTTCTACGTACAACATGTAAATGTAGGAACAAATAATAAATAATTCATGAAAGTCTTTACTAACAACTTGAAAATGCTTAAAACTAAGCTGAAGTTTGACTTTAAATAGATTTTTAAACCTTTTTTTCTCGTTTAAATGCGCGTACACGTATCAAAAAGCTTTTATTTCAGTAAATTATTTAATACTTTTATGCAAATTTCTTAAGCACTCTTGTGTGAGCTTGTCACTTACATGGCTCTTTTTTAAATATTTATGAGCTATTTTCACAGTTGAACAGTCTGAAAACTTTTGTGAGGGTTTGGAAAAATGATAAATTTGCAAGAAACTCTTTTCAGTTCATTTGTACGCGTCTCAAAGGAAAACTCCAGACACATTTAGCATTAATTTCTTTTATTTGACTCCCGTAGACTGAGCAAAGGCTTACGGCGTTGGGGGCTTTTTATCGTTCACGCGTTTAAGTATCAAGACGCTATGGTAATAACCTCTGGGACATATTATACAGGAGTATCCTTATAAATGTTCGCCTAACGCTTGAAAAGAATTTTAAAACACTTACATTAAATAAAAACCTTAAAAATATATTTCATGGTATGAAACACTGTTTACAACAAACTGCTAGTTTGCTAGAAACAAATTATAACGGAGAAAGTCTAAAAACATATCTCTTAGTCCACTACTGTATCTCATCATAATGCAAAAATTATCACCAAAACAGGATTATTAGTAAAAGCATTGCCTTTGAGGGGGTCAAGGGTCTCTCTGTAATATTCAGTCTTGCTTCGCTCTAGCTCAATTTCAATGCAAATATATAGCAAAAATAAATATAAAATAAGGCTTTAGAACCTTTATTTGCATAGGCACGCAGAGGAATGCACAAATCGACTCAGAGCTTGGCATTTTATTAAATTGCAATGGAACGCGGCGAACTCACAGCTCGTGATTACCAACAGGACATAATTTAATATCAAAAACTAATTTGCTATATTTGCGCTGCCTTAACATTTTAGGGTAAATAAGTTTTTCCCATGTGTTATGGCCCGCCCCGCACACATTTGTTTCATGACAATAGTTCTTATGATTGCAAGGGACGAAACGCCATTGTTCTAGTATCCTGTGCGATACTTTTGTTGTTTAAGTGAACACTGCCATTTGTCTTACGACTATAGTTCTAAGAATTAGAACAAGGGATGAAACGCCATTGTTCTCGTATCCTGTGCGATACTCTGACCCTTGCACACATGGTCTTGCAGAGCTCCGAAGATAGCTCGCCCAAGACAGATCACGACAGACCACCGAAGGAGCGGTAGTCTCCCTGTCTTTGAAATAATAACTTAACACTGTAACCATTATAATATACCAGTGAACAATAAAAGTGTCTTAACCAGTACCCACCGCTTCTGATTTCTTCCCCGACACATAACAAATTGGTGTCAGAAGGAAGTGGGATATCCTTGAAATATCCCAAAGCAACGCTCGAAGAAAAAGCTAAATCGTCTTCAAGAACCTCATCACAGTACTAATTCAGCTGACTACGTCGCTAGTACGAGGAAGAGATCTTCAAGTACCTCATCACAGTGCTAATTCAGCTGACTACGTCGCTAGCACAAGGAAGAGATCTTCAAGAAACTCAAGTCATCGATAGGCGCAACATCGGAGAGACAACGTCGCCGAAATCAAGTGCCATCGGGAGACAGTTGGGGAAAGAAAAAAGAAAATCAAAGCAACACGGAACTGGACAAGATATTTTTGTAAGTGTATTGTAATTTTTCTTTTCTCACAGTGACAATTACCTATTATATATATTTTGCATTTGTTAAAAATCAACTAAAAAATTCTAATCATGGCAAAAAGCAAAACAAACAATCATGAGTTAGTACCAATAACGTTTTTAAGTACATTTGTAACAGAGTTTGACGGAAAATCGGACCAATTAAATAAATTCGTAAAAGATTGCGACTATGCTATGAGTTTAGCTAATGATTGGCAAGTAGATGTTCTATTTAAATTCATACAAACTAGGATAACGGGAAAGGCCGATGCCATATTATCGTGTAGACAAATTAACGACTGGAAAAGTTGCAGAGAATCGTTAATAGAAAATTTTTCAATAAAACAAACATTTATGCAATTATTAAACGAAATTAAAAACTGTAGACAAAATAGAGACGAAACAATTTTAGAATTCACCCAAAAAATCGAAAAATGTTACGCGGATCTTTCAAGGGCAGCTAAAGCCGAAACGTTAGATCCACAAGAATTAATCGGTAGAGGTGCCGTAATCGGAGAAATAGCGCTTCACGCATTTTTAACAGGCGTAAAACCCCAGTATGGGTTATTATTAAGATCAAAAGAGCCTAAAACATTCATAGAAGCTTCACAATTCGCATCGTGTGAAGAAAAATTCCAAATCTCAAACGTTAGACAAATAGATCCAAAAATAAATTATGATAAATTTTGCACGTTCTGTAAAATGAGGAACCATGATACGACTAATTGCTATCGGAAAAAATATACAGAAAATCGCGTGTCTAATTCATCACGAGATGAAAAAAACTTGATCTGTTTCTTTTGCAAAGAAATAGGCCATTCAAAATACCATTGTCAAAAATTCAAGAATTTAAACTTTCAACGCTCTCTACCAACTGCCGAGGTGAAGAGAGTCGAGAATATGACGGCAGAATTAAAACAAGTAAAATCTTAAACCTTAAAAAAATCACTGCGTTTATAATAATAGAAATTAGAAAATGTAAACATGAAAAAAAACATTTAAAATTATTAATCGATACCGCGGCAGATATAAGCCTAGTTAAACCATTATCAATTTGCGGAAAATCAATAGTAGATGATACACAGAAAATTTTACTGAGTGGTATCACATCAGAAACAGCGCAAACGTTAGGAGTCGTCGATTTGGCTTTCGGAATCGGTGAAGAATCTGTATCTCATCAGATGCATTTATTGCCTAGCAATACAGATGTTCCGCTGGACGGACTTTTAGGATCAGAATTCTTGCAAAAAGTAAAAGCCAAAGTTGATTATCAAAATAAAATGCTCTGGATAGGAAACAATAGTTTGCCACTTCATTTCAAAGATGAGAATATCGTCAAGAAGTGTGCACCTATGTTAGTACAGGCGCGTTCAGAAACCATAATTAAAATAAATGTATTGAATCCAGAAATAGGAGAAGGAATAATACCTGAAAAGAAAATCATTCAAGGAGTATATTTGAATAAATCCATTAGTAAAGTCAATGAAAATGAAGCGATAATGATAAAAAATAATGATATTAATAATAATGATTATGAAAACGGCAATATTCGAAAAAGAAAGTTAAAAAATAAAACATATAATGTATTAAACGTAAACAAGGTAGATATTACGAAAAGGTTAAAGTTATTAGAAGAAAATTTAAGACTAGATCATTTAAATCCTCGATCGAAAAAACGATCCTCTGAAAAAAATATTTGCTATAATTATAATGACATATTTCATTTAAAAGATTACCATACTCCAATAACTTAAAGCAACAGTTGCAGATTCTCATAAAAGCTCTGCATTGTATCAACTGTCGCCTCAAATGATATTAATTGAACCGAAATTCAATCTTCCCATAGAATTTATTATAACCAGATAGGTAGCATAAAAATGAAAATTTATTCAATCATGTAAATCTCTTGAATAAAGCCTATAATTAAGTTACATTGTAATGTTAAATCAATTTTTGAATTATATAGAATCATCTGAATTATAAAAATGTATAAAAATCATCTGAACCTATAAAATGTATAAAATTTATATAGAATCATCTAAACTTATAAAAATGTATAAAAATCATTTGAACTTTAAACTTATATAAAAATATTCTTCTTGTAAAAAATAATACAAGATAGTAAATCTAGATGTACTATCTTTTTTTTCGATGGGGAGGTGTTATGGCCCGCCCCGCACACATTTGTTTCATGACAATAGTTCTTATGATTGCAAGGGACGAAACGCCATTGTTCTAGTATCCTGTGCGATACTTTTGTTGTTTAAGTGAACACTGCCATTTGTCTTACGACTATAGTTCTAAGAATTAGAACAAGGGATGAAACGCCATTGTTCTCGTATCCTGTGCGATACTCTGACCCTTGCACACATGGTCTTGCAGAGCTCCGAAGATAGCTCGCCCAGCACAGATCACGACAGACCACCGAAGGAGCGGTAGTCTCCCTGTCTTTGAAATAATAACTTAACACTGTAACCATTATAATATACCAGTGAACAATAAAAGTGTCTTAACCAGTACCCACCGCTTCTGATTTCTTCCCCGACACATAACACATGTGCCCAATGCTATTTTTTTAATGTTTTATTTTACTGTGAAATAATTGTATTATAAAAAACTTGTAATTAAAGTGCATAGCTTATTCAAATGTATGAGCTACTTATGTAGCAAAATAATCATTATTTTATTATTTTTATTTATCATGTAGGAAAAGCGATTTTTTTAATGCAAAATATCAAATGAAAGCTCAAACTTTGTTGCTTACATTGTTTACCTATTTCAATTGTGAAAAGTTTTATCTTATCTTTTTTTGGAAACATCTTCTAAAATAATCTTCAGCCTGCATATATATAACAAGAGTATAATATAAAATATTATATCATTGATATTCATTCATTTAAATATAAATATGATATTTTATAATAGCTTATGCAAGGCATTGTTTCAATTAAAATATATGCGGGCATATTGTCTAAAATTTTGTAAAATTATATTCAAACAGATCAAATATACAAAAAATATTCTATGAAACCATTTTTCTTTTGTGTAAAAACAGCTTTGGAATTTTTTTTGTAAACCCTTCTTTTTTTATTTAATGTCTAAAAATTTTAATTAATATTTTAAAATATATTTATTAGCATCACCGATAATATATAAAACTATGGCACATGGCGTTCTCAAAAGTAAGCAATTAATATGTTTCAAGGTCAAAACGCGAGAAATCATTTAAAATAAAAATCATTCAAAATGGAGTGCGTCCGTGCTAAAACACATTTTAGATTAATCTCATAGATGGCACTAAACGGATTAATTATTGGATTAGTTATAAAATAATATCAGTTTTGAGACAATTATAAAAGGGTTAAGTTTTATCAAAAGAATTTCTTGAAATTAAACATGCAACGAGTTGTTTATAAATAAATTTTAATAGAAATTTATTTAATTTCTTTATAAACATTATGATACTATCTCCATACTTTTAACATTTTTTTCCATTATCTACCAATTTTTCTCTAAATGCCTCTCCTCAGAGAGGGTTGGTGACCATTTCACTGAACACATATTTATTTTGGGCCAGTATTACTAATTTGGCCGCACTCCCGACTTCCATCCACTGGCATAAATTCAGCATCCACGTAAGTTTCCTCCTTCCAATGCCCCTTCTTCCTTTGATTTTCCTTGGACAATCAGCTGTAGGATCCTAAACTTACTGTTTTGAAAAATGTAGCCAAAATAAGAGACCTTACGCTTTTTTGTCATTTTTTTGCGCATTCTGTGCAAGACTCTCATTTGTGACGTGTTTTAAAGATTCTCCTATAAAGCCACATTTCTTCTGTCTCGATTTTTAGCATTGTAGCTGTCTAACTGAAGCAACATAACATTTTATGAAACTCTAATGAATTTAAAGATGGGAAGAATAGTTATACTTTTAGCTTAGAAAAATAATTCACAAATGTATACAATGTATTATACATTGTATACTATACATACTTATATATTTTGGACGATAATCGGCATTTTACTTGAATATATTATTTTTTAACGTTAATCTTCTATCAAGACAAAAAACTATTATAGACTTAAATTATTGATCGCTCCATGTCAAAACTCATGGCACAATGTCTGAAATTCGTTTAATTAAAATCAATATGATATTCCTTCCGAGCTAGCCCCGGGCCTCTCTTAGCAGCATCTGTGATCGAATAATCCCTTTACTGTTAATCATATTCAAATCAGATATCCAATTATGTCGAAGTTAGTGTGATGGAATTTGATTACTCATCCGTGCACACGTATCCTGGGACCTACAATATTGAGACCGATTTCGGGGTAATTCCCTTAACAAGGAGCTTTCAATTAGCATAATGCTGAAAAAGGCCTTTAAATATTTTTATAACCTGATACATTATGTTGACAATTTTTTTTAAATTGTATTTATTTTCATGGTTTTAAATATAATATTTTTCACGCCAAACACTGTCAAAGTTACGTAGATATATTACCTTTTTCCGTCATTGCCTATAAGATCCATCCTTTCGTCGTTACACAAATTGAAAATTCAACTTTTTGTAAAGTCTTCAAGTAGTATCAATTTTACAGGATTGAATTATTTTTACTAAAAATTATTTTATCATTAATCAACATCAACCCATATTTAATCCATTATAATATTTAAGATAGATAATAAACACAAACAAGTTTTCACGGCAAGTATATTATCTTGTTTCTGAAATTTTCAGTGACTAAACAAGGGGTTTTTGTCCACAAAAAAGGACACCACAGCCTAGTAGGCTTTCAGCTAATAAATCTTTACAGAGGCTCCTACACTAGTAAATGTTTTATTAAATACCAGAGGAAGCATTTGGGCAACCTTTAATTAAGTTACGAGTCCGAACATAAGCCTAAAGACAACTTTTGCACCCAAAACCCTTGTTTATCAAGATCTTTACAGTTATCTTGTGGGCTATTCAAGATACGATTTTTACTTTACTTGTATCTTTATAAAAAAAAATACTTATCTCACTTTCAATTGCTAACTTGTGTAAACAAAAAATATTTTTAGGCTCTCCATCTGATGTTCAGGAACATCGATTACCATTGAATGATATAGTTATGTTTTAAAAAGTGCCTGATAAGTCTGTTTATTAATGTGATCAAAATATTGTACATCAAAATTAAAGTCTTTTTTATTATAAGTTTTTATACTATTTTTGATAAAAAAAA
The DNA here is from genome assembly GCA_022113835.1 of Atopsyche davidsoni. NCBI lineage: Eukaryota > Metazoa > Arthropoda > Insecta > Trichoptera > Hydrobiosidae > Atopsyche > Atopsyche davidsoni. The sequence goes on from JAILWY010000021.1 coordinate 7,434,647, forward strand.
CTTTGGGCTCGTCCGGGATTTGAACCCGGGACCTCTCGCACCCTAAGCGAAAATCATACCCCTAGACCAACGAGCCGGTGCGAGAAATAGTGAATGCAAAGTAAATAAGCAAAATAGTCATAAAAAAGTGAAATAATTCAACAGTATCTGATGCAAAGTGAATGTCTGTCGTGTTCATAGCAAACTTGCGATTTTGTTATGTGATTTGTATTTCTGAATCAGCCGTATGAACTACCGACAGTTTCGTGATAAGATTATAAAAAAATAATTTAAAAAAGCAGTTACTGTCAGTTACTTTAAATTTTATGTTATGTTTTTACTTGTTCAAATTTAGTAGTTGTTACATTACGTTTTTAATTATTGGTAAAGTTCTATCTCAAGTTATTAAAACATATATGTTGTCATTTTATAGATATTATTTCTGAAAATTTCAACAGAAAATATTTTATATTAATTTTACATATTTTGAAAAAATATTTAATAATAAATATTCAATGTCAAACAGAAAATAGTTAAGTCTGCATAATACAATTAAATGAACCCAAAAAACAGATTAAGCATATAGATAATTTTGTTTAAAGATTATTTAATGAGTAAAATAGAACCACAATATTATTATAAATTAGTAAACCAATTATAATACATTAACATTGGATATAAAAAATAAAGGAAATTATTTTTGTTGATATATGTGTGTGAGAAGCAATGAATAAATATACCTTTAAATTAATGCTTTTGCATAATATTTCTTTAATAAACTACTGGTTTGATTGATTAGGAGATTACGAACTTTTTTGGTTGTAAACACAAAAACATTCAAGAGACTTAGAAGTAATTAACAATACGACGTGTGTCTATCCCTTAATATTTCGCGCAGATTGTGGGGCTTACAGTAGGTGGCTTAAGTGGTAGCGTACGTGGAATTCTCTATTTCCGTTAAAGGATTTGGTTAGGTAAAATATGTGTAAAAACCCTTTGTATCATGAGTCGTCTTAAGACTAGGAATAAATAAATAACCTTTAACATGATCGATTTATTCGATCGCAACAAGTGACAGAAGCATTCGAGTATGCCCACCTCTAGCAGTATTAAGTAAAGCAAAGCATAAAGCAGCCTGTGTTTAGTCACAGAAATGCGGTATAAAGTTATTTATCACAAGGTAGAAGTTGTGCGCCGCAAGACTCGCGAATCTCTCGCGTTATTTAAATATCTCTGAACTTAACTCATTAATAGTTGTTTGTTTTTACCCAAAGTTGGAGTAAGAAAATTGAGGCTTAGTAAGTAAAATTAGGGGAGCAGTATGCGCAGATTAAACCAAAGGTGGCATGCCTCATTTTCCAATTTGATTCGTGATTAAATAGCGCGATATATTTAATATTGAATTGGTAATATCTTCGCACATGTTAACACATAAACTTTCAAGGTTTGTTCTAGGAAAATTTAGTACATTATTTGTTAATAAATTTCTTGTGCTGGGCTTATAGAGTGTTCGTAGTGCAGATATTTTAGCTAGGTAACTAACAATTGGAATCCCCACGCCTTCATATGGAATGTCATCATAAACAGGCCTTCCAAAGTGAGAGTTCTGAAAAAGTTATTCTGAAATCATAATTAAAATCACTTTGCAAGCTGTTGCGATTGAGATGTTCATTTTTAGCAATATTAAATAAAATTACTTGAATACCTTGTTTCTCACGCTCTTGTGGGGTTATTTTGATGTGTCCTTCCACAAATACAATCAATAACTCTATGTATGTGATAATGATAAATAATAGTATCTTATCTTTTCCGCAGGTGGTGAAGATGATGATAGTAGTGGTGGTGATATTCGGAGTGTGCTGGTTGCCCTTCCACGTGTACTTCATCGTGACGTCATACTACCCGGAGATCACCAATTTCCAGTACATTCAAGAGATCTACCTGGCTATCTACTGGTTGGCTATGAGCAACTCCATGTACAACCCCATCATCTACTTCTGGATGAATTCCAGGTCAGTATATCTTTCCGTAGCGCTCCTTTATTATTTGTTGTAATGTTAAATTCAACCACACACTGGGGGGTTGTAAATGAGCGACAATTAAAATTATTGTATACAAGTGCTGTATACTTTGATCGCCAGACAATTTTGAGGAATAAACGTGAGGACTACAAATGCGGATTTATTAAATAATTAAAAACAACCATATGTTACCTGAAAACCACATAGTTCAGTAGCTCGTAAGGCGACGTCCTTAGGTACAAAATAACAATAAGTTTTGCCTTTCAGCTTTCAAAACATTGGCACTTACTAAAAAGCGTGATGTGGCTATTTTCAGTATTATATAATGTAACTACACAATTTTCATTTTATAATCAGTAATATCGTATTACCTTTTGATATTCAAGTACATCAAGTTACTCAAATTTCCCTGCTCTATTTTTCATGATTCATATTTAACATGCATATTAAAAATAGATGCGCTGATTGTGACTGAATTTTTTGCAAAGTGATTTCTCAATTATTCAAATCAATATTAATTTAGAGATGTCAACTATAATAAAAATGGAAAGCGACTATAATTCACCATAAATATTTTAATTAATTAGTTTTAACTTCTGGGCTAAAATTTTTGTGATTTCGCAACATTATATCGCACATTAAGATGCTTACAGTTGATTTTGTATCATATATCGTATAGTTACTGTACCTCCGGCATATATCTCAATCTTCCGCCTTCTTAAATGAATGTCTTCGTATACACAGTCGTAAATTTAAGTCATTAAACGTACATCAACCATTTCAAAACAAAACTTAACATGATGTAACGGAGTTTAGCAAGAAAGTTCCTGCGGTTTTTGGGAATGAACTTTTAGCGCACACACAGGCTCAAAAACAACAGCCATTGAAAACCGAGTTGGATATTTTATTAAATTGGTAAAGTGATACTGAATTACTTTCAGGTTAGGTCAAAGTTTTTTTTTTCAGTTCAAAAGTAAATTGATAAGAATCTGGATGCAATTTCAATAGTTCTCTCTTCTCGTAATAACCCCCCACTTCTCCCAGGGGAATTACCGAGTTCGCAGGGGACAAGGCAGGCTGTGCCCACAAAAACATGTTATGATTGCCACAGTCATAAGCATAATATAAAAATAATTCATCGCGAACAATTCACCCGCGAAAGCAGAAAAAATATAATAAACGTCTCGGCATATATATAACATTAACATAACGGACAAGAAAATGTCATCAAAACACATCAATGCGAGTAAACAAGACAAAATGAACATTTTGCCGAGTCACTAATTTTATTTTCCGACGCATTATAAAAAAAATACACTGTCATTATTTATTCAACAATATTAATAAAAATATTCGGCGTTATCATCAGATGATGTAAGTGATGCGAATATTATTCGCGAACGCAACTTTTATGTTGTAATGAATAACTGTTAACCGGATTAGCGGTCGCTAACTACTGTTTTTTTTTTAACCAAACCTCTACTTGTGTAATAAATCATAAAAATAATATATTTGGGGACCGTTATCTGGAGCTTAGAAACATAAAATTTTGGATTGTTAATGTTAACGCATTAATACGTGTCACATGTTGTCCACTTATAAATGGCGTTGTGATTGATAGAGGTAAGCGATGAAATGTGGGTATACTACACCATTATTATTTTTTAATTTCTAAAGTTATTTTTTACATTACACTGTAGAATGGCGTGTGATTATGCGCGATAATAATACTGCTGTTTTTTTATATTATGAGTAACCAAAATAAAATCAAATCAAAAATATCTAAAAATACCTATTTGACATCATTATATGACAAGGTTATAAAACCAAGCCTTGGAAGGTAATCCGGTTGAATTAAATTAAATACAGTATTCAACAGCCGAAAAATTTTCCCATGAGCCTTTTCTATAAACTGATATATTTAAAAGAGCACCTACTTTAGCTGCAAAGCTCTCGTTATGGCGTTCGAAGTATCAACGCATATTTTAGATATTATATGTTAGTCTAATAGATATTTGATGTTTATGGGTCCCCGCGTGGAGACCAAACGTTGGCTTTGTCCATAAATAATACTTAGCGTGTGTTTTGGCTTAAGATCCAGGACTAAACATTCCTGAAAAAACTATTTATACTTTTAAAAATAAGAAAATAACACATAGATGATAGTCAGTTCAGATTAATATCATCCGTTTATGGCGAACTCTATGAAAGTCATCAAACATTGGATTGCTCCTATAGAGCGGAAAAGTTCTAACTACTAAGAAAAAAAATAGTATTTTTAAGCAATATTTTATATTATTTGTTTTAAATATTATTATAGTCGTATAATTTTTTAACACTATTATTAAGGTAGTATTTTAAGTAAAAATTTATTTTTTATTGTTTTCGTCGTTACGTATAAAGGCATACAACAACTTAGATCAAAAAATATACATGTAGGTAGGTAAATTGAAAATTTTACTATAGAAATGTTAAAATTTTCGTCCCATTTAGCAGCGAGGTAGTGGTCTGGAGAAATTCTTTTACTTTGCAAGGAACTGCCTTGCAGCCTGCAAGTCGAGCCAGGCAGCTGCTTGTAAATATGTCAGCCTTAAAAGCAGCGACTGAAGACGTATACGTGAGCCTTTTTCAAAATCCCAACCACCAGAGAATACAGCCCGTTTATATTTTACTCTCGTATTTCTTGTCAGTTTGCTCAGATGATCCGACCTCATAAAGTCAAACGTTTACGTCAATACCTCGTGATATTAAGATATCCGCGGTGCATGTTTGGTTACGTGAATCTAATGCAATGATTTTCTTGGGTGTTGAGCCGCTTCAAGTATTGGTTATTAATCTGACATTTTTGTTATGTAACCATAATCGTTTTCAAAGAATGAAAACTCGATGTGTTGAGCACAATACTCCGATATCTAGTTTCTGGGCATTTTTTCATATTTTTGAGGCTTCATGTTTCTATTGCTGTACTGAATGTATTATACAAAACCATAGTAAAATGGCATCACGATCCAATTTTTATTTCATGACTATAAAACCTTTATGCCTGAACACCTATAAAACCGTTTAATAAAAACCAAGATATTGCGAAACTATGACGTATGAGTATGAAAAAAATTACTGCATATAACAAAGTCAGATATTTTAACCGAATTGGACAATAAATATAATTCAATTATAAAATATTAAAATATATGCTTATTACAATGTTAAACAAAAAAATATGAAGTTGTTAATTTATTAAAAAAAAGTTTTTTTTTAAATTAGCGCAGACTTGAGTAAAATTGATTTAAAAAATCTTACCACCTGAACTATTTCGATACAAAACTTCCATAGAAACTGTTTAATGTATTACCGTCACCATAATAACACAATTTTAAAAAATGAGACAAGTCTCATCAAGATTACAGAATTTATTATCATTTGAAAGGTTCTCTTATATTCTGGCATAAACAATTTGTTCTAAAAAAAGGACCATTTTTTAAGATTTTTTCTATACAAGATGTATCTTATCATTTTTAAGCCTCAAATATCAATGTTAACAAAATTGAAAACTCAGCTTCATTTAATATAAAAAATTCACGTTGTTCTCAATAAAAGTTCCAGCAGTTAAACATTTGATGGAAGATAAAATTCCAATATATTTCACAAAAGCCATATTTCATTCGTTGGAACACAGGTTCGTTTTTCTGATAACTAAAATTCCAATATTCTTAAATATTCACTCTAGTCGTGGCTGTATTATCCCTTAAAATGAAAATATATTTTCATCACGTTCTCTATAAGAGGGAATTTTCTTTTTTTACATGCCTACTGACGTCTTCCAGATAATTTATTGAGTACTGCAAATTCGACTAAATATTTTCAGTTCTCACGTTGACAAACGTCCCTTTCATGATACACAAGCCGAATAATACCTTCCAACAAACTATTCGGCAGGTTTTCAGCACTTATTTAAGTATTCTGTACACGACTTACTTTTTTTTATTTTGTGTTTATTTTTTCTCGCAGATCAAAAAAAAATATCTGAAATACAAGAACAGATTTCGAATGTCTGAAACATTCTGAAACTTACAAAGTGATTCTTATTTATTCATCTTTGATGTCAGGTTTTTCATTTTCTTTTTAAAGCTACTCGGGGTACGATTATTTGATATTTATTTTACAAAGTATAAATTTCAGGTTTGTTTTTTTTTTTTCTTTTAGATTGGCGTTAACGCGTTGTAGTGGTTCACATATTACGTTCTCCATACATTCCAATATGTTTGTTCATAAAATTTCTTAGAGTTCTTTGTACAAATAAATAGAGTGATTTTATCTGTAAATAAAGTTCGAAAATTTATTACATCTACGTTATTAAAATTAAAGTAGCAGCTTGTAAATTTTTACAACGGTATAACATTAATAACTGAAAAAAAAAAAAAGAAGGAAATAATAATATCCTTCAGGCTGCGTCACATGGACGTCGCTTTGCGATATAAATAGATCGATATCATTAGCGATAGCACTTAGTAGGCGGGCGGGGTAGATGGGCGGGGTGGTAGGTGGGTGGTTGGTTTCACAATATCCCGGATGTCGAAGCATCTTGGGGCGGTCTGCTTCTTAATATCTGTTAGGCCTGACGTGCTCTCCGGCAGCAGGTTGCGGGGGGCAAATGATCTCAGACGTGCCGCTATTAGCACTGAAGGACGCCTCCGAGCCTGATGCTGCAGCGAGTGAATAATAATACCACTAATAATATCTGAGCTGAAATATTTAAAAAAACATCTTTAAAGAAATAAAAACAGTGAAATAAATTAATAAAACTCTATAATATTAAAGTTAAAAAACACTTGTCAACCAGCTTTGGAGCAGTAGTTTTTTTTGTAGGTGAATTTACACTTACAGTCTTCAATAACAGCGGGCTTTATTTTACTGAATTAATGATCTAATTCTGATTGTTCGATTAAAACACAATTGGCCTATCATAAATGATAAGGTACTCAAGTGCAGATTTCTCCACTGTAAATCAACCAGGATTGCCCCATTAGATTATGTTGAATAAGCCATATTTAAGTAGAGTAAAAACAGCGAAAATTTTCCTCTAAAACAGAAAATCCATCAACAGAAAACTGCGATGGATTTCACGTAATTTGTGGGTTTCTTTCTTGAAAATAACGACTTCAAAGCTTTTTTTAGTCAACTGGGGAATAAAATAATATCAGATCGTGGTGGCATTAATATTTTAGTTTCAAACATTGATGAGTGTAAAACTTATTATTTGTTTCTTTGACGTCAACGTTAAATTTGAAATATTTATTAAAGCAATCTTCTTTCAATTACTTATAAACCGTCCTACGTCTATTTCCTCTGCATTTTACTAAAATATTTAAAATGTTTGAACATTGGCTTAATTTTGTTAATACTAATTTCGATAACTTTCGTAAACTTATAATACGTTTATTTTTATCCACGTAAATTTAACGAAAAAACAATTAAAAAAAATATAACACATGAGCAAGTATTTTGCAAAAAATATGTTTATTTTCCAATACAATCCAACAAAATAAGAAAAAAATATGGAAGTAAAAGACATTTTTAATAATCTGTCTGCATAAAAAATCATTTAATTACGTTACTCGAGAAGTATTGAGAGAATGGCAGCTAATTATTGTATTTTGCATTTTATTTTAAATTTAAACGTTAGTAATGTACTGCAACCGCGGCGCCTGAAAATTCAATCAATTTAATCTTCATTCAAATTTTACTTGTAAAATTTCACAGAGATAAAAAAATTATTTAAAAACTAAAAAGTTTTCATCATTAAGGATAAAATTATTTTAGCTTATATTGATGAAAAAGATAATTTGATCAAAAGTTTACACTAATTATAAAACAGTTGAAGTGATGGTTTCAATATAGTTTTTGAGGCTTTGTATGAATATATTTTTATCATTAATTATATGAACCGCTAAAAATTAGCTTTCTTTTCTTAGTTGACTATTATGATATATTTAATTGAAATTAGTACTAAAGATTTTAGTAGATGCAGCCTTTAACCTACTGTAGCTTTTTTTTGTTTTGAATCTTTATTATATTTATAAGTATGATGGTGTTTTAGCATTATATTGATGATGTTTTCATACGTTCAAAGCTAAAATAAAATAACGTTTTCAAACATAAATATTTGGAGAAATTAGTCAGGTTTTTTTTCAACCATAGCATATTATGACAGTCCATGATACACAAATATTAAAATTATTGCTTTATTGTGCCTTTTTTATCATCTCAATAAAACAAGTACATATATTCGTAACAAAATAATCGAATGCTGAACCCTTGAAGACACGCTGAGTCATCAATTTCGGAGTCGCGTTCAGTGCCGGACTCCACAGGCCGTTGTTTAGGGGCGGGTTTAATATTACTTCTGATCTGAAAGTTTTTCAGGTTTTTACATTCCTTGCCGCAATCCCCCAGAGCAGAGGCCTCCAGGGCTGGGGTGGAACTAGAGCCAAACTTTATGAACAGGTAACTCCTGAGGTGGCAGTCATAGTAGCGAGCGAACTGGGAACAAGGAAATGCCATAAGTTACCCGAACACGAATAGATGTACATCCTAACATACCTTCAGTAACAGCCAAGTAATAACTTTGGATACCTGTAATAATTTATGTTAATGATAGTTTATAAATGCTCAGAGAGTGCATGTAACATTTATTTTTACCAGTAAGGTTATTTTGTTATTCTGTTATATTTCAATTTGTGAGACATATGCGATAATGTACAGTTTTTTTTTCCTGAAGCGACATGGCGAAAATCGTTTTTTCGAAATTCGTGAGGGTGTCAATCAATCACTTGCTTTTTTTCCACTTGATGATGTCATGATATCTCATTTAAGTCCTTAATTTCCCTCAGCGTTCAATATTCTGCGCCCGCATCTTTGTTAAAAACGTTTCATTCAAAAGCTTCTCTGCGGATTATGAACTCGCATGTGTCTAACATCCATAAATCCTAAAACCATATATTACCTTAGTACTCCTCTTTCTCCTTATTAAAAATGTGCGTCAGCAAGTTTAAACGTAGTAAATTATGAACCTTCACAAATCGATAAGTTATTGAGAAAATAGTTAAAAGACTTTGTGGTATAGAACAGCTCCATGTCGTATTTCAGTTTGGTCGTTTATTATTTGTATACACATAACATGTATCAATATGCTTTCTTTTAAAAAACTGTAAAAATATTTATAAAACTCAAAGTATACGCCTAAAAACGTTAAATCGACATGCTCGTATTAGTAATCAGTCAGTAGCAATGGATTGTGTAAAAAATAAATTGAACTAACAAAACAATCTTTGGATTCAATCGATAGGCTACTTTTACAAATAAATATAAAAAATAGACGTGCCAAAAAAGTTTATTCGGGGAGAGCAGGGGGAGAGTTTTCGACGGCGGATACGGGGGAAGAGAATTCTGTCTAACTAACCACTCTACGAGAGCGGATTTCGATGGACTTTAAAAGGTGATGGATAATGAAAAGCGGGGGAATAACTTTAAAATAGGCCGGTAAAACTTTGCCTGTGCTGAGTGCGTCCAGTCCGGCCAACTAGCTGGGGAATCAAAAAGGTACAAGCCGAAAAGTTGACCCTAGGACTTTAGCAAAGAACCGCGTTAAATATCGCCTAAATCCTTCTTCTTCGCTTATTTGAGACGCACGAAAATATCACATAATCTGCCTTGTTTATTTGCAAATCGGTTACAAGTTGTGTCCCTGCGTGTGTGTAAGCTTTAAATTATGAAAAGATGTCTTGATCTCATGTTTGGTTGACTTGCAAACCACTTTGCATAAAACCAGACAATTGACGTTTTACTATCTCAATTTTGCAGTCATTCAATATATGCAAATGTATGAAAATCATTATATTAATATTAATGAGATCTTCTATTGAAACTTCTATTTGTCAAATTTTATTATCAAATACAAATAGCTAAGTGTTTAGGAAATTTCGAAAAAAATTGTTTGGAAGCGTTTTCGTTTGTCATTGGCTTTTTTAATATAAAAAAGCCAATTTCATGTAAAAGTTCTATCGACAAAAAATATCATAATCTTATAGTCATTTGGGTATGATTATTTTTTTTTATATATAAAGTACTAAAAATTTAACAAGTTTATCAGAGACACAAACTTTTTCGATTATAGTTTTTAAAAATGACTATGTTTTATATAGTAGTCAACTTTTTTCATATTAAATAAAATAGAATTATATATATCATATCTAGAGCGTCCTTTCACTCTATATTATTATTTTTTGTACAAACAAGTAAATTCTATAAAAGCATTTCGTTTGAATATACCAGAATGAATATCACATCTAAAATAAATTACATTGTTCTTCTATTCCCCCGCACGAAGAAGTGTCAACCGTTTTCATAAAATAATCTACTTTTACCAAAATTTCTTTATCTCTAAAAAAAGTAATTTAGAGAGTAATAAAATGAGGAATGGTCAAAACAACATTTTCTCTTCGGTGACTTACGATCTGAATACTTTATTAAACATATAAAAAAATATTGTATGGGATATAAAAAATGTTGGTATATGGTATGTTAAAAATCATAAAAATTATATCAACTGTTATTAAATTGTCGTTCACGTATTTTAATAACGAAAGATTCACCTCAAATAAAAGTACGATTTGCAAAATAATTTTGAGATGTTTTTAACATATTCACACAATTTATACTTCAACTAGAATCAATAAATAACTTTTGAATTTATGAGTAAAGTCCTGTGGTTTAATTTAACTTTTTATTTACTGGTGTATAATTGATATTTGAAGCAGTATTCAATATTTATTGATCTCAAATCAATTAACTTTAACCTTTTTATTTTATTTTAAATGTTGGTAGATAATCAAAATATTGAATCAACCAACAAGTTATGTTTATTTCTTGCTGTGGGAATTGTTGGATGGAATAACAAATTTTACTGTCTTACAAATTGTAAGTATTTTTAGCAGTACTACATTAATTTCAACAATATTTTTGTTTGCTTTTTAAATTAAAACTTATGTTGAATCTTTTATGAATATAAAAATAATTTTAATAAAACCGCCAGAAATAGTTACTAAGGATATTAATTATATAGAAATCGTCATCAAAATCGTTTATGTAATACGCTGAAATTTTCTTCACAGTCCTGTTGAACATCAATTTTGAGAAGCTGAGTCGTTCAAATCTGAAAGTCAGTCTATTATTACGTATAAGCACCTATAAATCCATAAGTATATCTTATTACCGGGCATAAAAAGAACCCTAGTTTCTAATATTGTATTATGTTTTTTTATGTCCTATGGTAGTTTTTTTTTTTAGGCAAAATGTCCCATTTTTTCAAGGCTATCTCAACAATGGCTTCGCCACTGTCCACACGATTTAACAATTTCACCATCTCTACCCGCTCCGTTTTGCGCGCATATCTCACATAATTTAATATTTAATATGTTACGTACTCCAGAGGAACACTATTTTTTATCTAGGATCCTGGTGTTTTTAAGTTTTAATTTTTTTTCTAAATCACCATGTATTAATAACTACATATACCTATATTAAACACGGCCAAAATAATTTTGTTTTACACGACTACACCCATACAATTTTAAACATCAAATAATCATTTCTCGGTTAAAATAATAATGCACTTAAGCATTCGTGTATAAATTTATATAATAGAACGCATACTTTTTATTATAAGATCGCTGTACGACATTGTCGCATTTTCAAGGGCAGCAATAAATATGATTATATATCACATGTTTATAGGATTAAAAAAAGTTTTGAATAGACATTGAGGCTGCCTTTGGTATTCCCATATTCGAGTCAGGGGTCGGATTCATAACCCCTAAGTCTCGAAAGTTGTGGAACTGTTTATCCCGAAATAATTTACTTACGCCTAACCTATCCCATGTGCCGAAATGAATTAAACATCTTAGATATTAACTACAAAAGATCTTTGGCGTGTCAATTCCCCTAAAACATTCCCCCACAAACCCATAACCCCAAGATTGTGACCCCCCTGTTTATTATACAGACTCAATAGTCATCCATTTATTTCCATTTATACATTTTTGGCAGATTTCTCTATCCTGATTTTTTTTCACATTTGTTGGATTATATGAAGTGAAGTTCTTTAACCTGAATTGTGAAAAAAAGCACCTATTTTTTCTCTTGAAATATAATAGTAAAGTTTTTCTTGTATTATTCTTGCAATCGGTCTAGTGAAATCTACAATAGGGGATCTCTTTTTTCCTAACTTGGAAACCTTCGCCTCGTTATACGTAATACTTTTTATCACACAGTAAAGGGAGGAAGTGAACACTTATTTATTTTTGAACAAGAAACTTCCATCGTTTATTTTAATAATATTTTCTAACGTACATTATTTTAATAATTTCCATATTATGTACCAGAGCTACCATTTTATTGACTCAACGTTATTTTATGAACATAAGAGTTTCATTTTGAAATGAAAACCAAATACGTTCAACTATATAAAATAGCAAGATTGACTGGAAAACTTTAATGATGAAATTTTACATACTAATCTATTAATATATTTTTGTTACTAAGCTGAAATCGATCGCCTTAAATTTTCTATTTTATTAAATTTTCTAAATTAAAGATTCACCGAAATCCAATTACCAAAAGTTTTTATGAATATTTTTTAAAAGTCGTCACACTTTTTATTTTAGTTTTTTATGTAAATAATTAACTGACAAATTCCTAGTCATCACATTGATCGCGAGAATATTCTGCATTTCTCTGTATGACAAACATTGAAATTCTCTCCTGCGATGCGACCATTATACATAAGGGTATAGTGAGTGCCCATATTATATGAGGAGTCAGAGCTCAAGGCACGAGCTCGTAGAATGCGGCGTTCCTTGCGGTCAATATTGGAATATAGGATCTCGATAACGACCGCCGAGGCAGCTAAATGCTCCGAGTGCTCGGGCCCGGGTCATCTGTCTCGGCAGACAGAGTGGTTTGTCACGCATAATGGACCCCGTCATGGTTTGGAATTAAAACGCTCGGATTCAGCACCTATCAGTACTGCCTGTGCCTATAAACCTCTAGAAACAATAAAAATATTAATTTGGGATCAAAAAAATATTATTAAAATTAAATCTATTAAAAGGTCAGCTAAATCAACGATACTCAATCTCACTATCACGAACCGCAGCATTTTTGAGTGATGACCTTTTTTCAGTCCTCGTGAAACATAGTACTGAAATCTCGCTGAAGACCCACCAAGTGTTACGTCGTCTCAGTTCTTCTTTATGGAGTTGAAGACAGGTCAGGAATGAGGAAACTGGCTTAAAACACCATGAGTTGACCGCGTCACAAATGAGAACGCAAAGAAAGAGAACTCCTAGTGATAGTAAAGAAGCGTAAGACTTCCCATTTTGGACACATTTTTCGAAACAGTATAGCATCCTACAGCTGATTATCCACGGAAAAATTGAAGGAAGAAGGAAGTTTACGTGGATGCAGAATTTTCGTCAGTGGCTAGAGGTTGGAAGTACGGCTGAATTAGTGAGACTAGCCTAAGATAGAAATATTTTCGATGAAATGGTCACCAACCTTCTATGAGGAGAGGCACCAGAAAAATAAGGTTTTAGATTTACTCCCCGTGTAATAAATAAAACACCAAGCCTGAATATATTTAGATATCAAACGTTTATTTAAAAATTAGTGTGATATTTGATATTGAGACAAACTGTTTTAGACAATTCACGCTACTCTCAGTAGGCCGATTTCCATGTACGTTTTTGGATATTTTATTTTGGAATAATTGAGTATCCCCATGAGTTATATTTTTTTTTACTTAAAGCTGGCATAAAACATTTATATTCTACCAATACTATTGTATAGTCGTGACTATTAAGCAAAGCATCTAGTAGGTAGACGAATTTTTAGTATTCATGGATCGTTTCACGAGTAAACAAGGTTGCATTAAGTTGAGCTAGTATCTTTATTTTATAATGTTTATCTTCAAATCGGATGTGCTGAATATGTATAGTACATATTTAATTTCAATAATAACATGTAATATGCATGAACCTTGCATGTTACCACCTGTGTAAGCCTGCATAATGAAGTGTGGGAGTGTTGCAGATAATGAGATCTTGGTATTTCAGTTCAAACTTTGTCTACCGCGAATTCGGTGCTACCAAAGTTTGATACAATCTCTGAAATGTTCATTATTATCTACAGCATCAAGTAATTTAAACAATATCGATTTTTATTATCTCAAACTTTGTGTGGTATATTGTACTTGTGCGTTGTTTTCAGATTTATTATTCAATATTGAAACACGAGTTCTTATTACTAAAAAAAGAGTTTATAAAATTTCAATTTATAGTAGACCGTGAAAATATACTGTTGAGGTAAACAAAGTGCTCCGATTTCAGTACCTGATTGAAAATAAAATGTCAAATATAATATCAAAGAAAATATCAGAAATTTATTGCACATGTTGCATTATTATTAGTAAACTATTAAACATAGCTGGTAATAATAAAAAAGTGGGTTTTGAGCTTTTTTATATAAACTTACTTACTTTAAACTGCTATCTTTTTGTTCACCTAACCAAAAGCTAGAAAATCATCCCTTACACCGTCCAGCCATCTCTTCTTCGATGTACTGCCAAAATTTACTGACATGACTATACACTCTGATATAATCATAAACCGTTTCCTTCGAATGTCGCTGTGTTTTATGTTCATATATTTGACCCAGTGTTTTACGTATCAAAGTAAAAAAACGGATTTATTTGAGTTTTTTGCTAGTCATAACTTTATAATAACATAAGTTTTGTACGTGGAAGGTAGTTTCTGAAAAACACAGCATAGTTATTTAATTTTACCAAATTTCAGATTTACGACAGCTTTGCTCTGAGGATGAGAAAGGGACATGATCGCGTGTCTGGCTTTGAAATATTATTTTAAGAAATTCTGGAGCTCTAAGAGTTACCGCCCACAGTTTTTAAAGGTTAAATTCTACAAAGCGAGTAAATGACAAATATAAAAAGAAAGCTCTATTCAGAAGCTAAGACTGTTTAGAAATGAATACAGAATATTTTCATCTCCAACTGCTTATACTGATTTTAAATATCAAGAATTTATTACCGTTTAAATGATTATCTTTTTCTACAGTGAGTTGTTTTCAAAAAAAAATATTTAATGTACTTTACATCCAAATCGTTAAATAAATTACATGAATTAAATAAACTGCAATTTCTCCAACTAACGATCTGCAATTTTTTTCGAACTATTTATTTTGTCCGACCTTAAATTTTATCAATTAAATCGCACACAATAAATTATCGATAATCCATTTTATTCTACAAATGTGACATCAGCTCGTTAGTTATTATTCGATTTAATCAGTCTATCAGAATTTAGTTATGAATACAGATTATCTTATGTAATTGATGCTACGAGTAATATTTGGATCTATATATAATTATAAAAATACATTAAATTTTAAACAAAAAAAAAAACAAACTTTTGTAACACAGATGATCTTAGATTTCTGCGTATAATATATATATCGGAGATGTAAATAAAACTAAACCAAAGCATATTACAAACTACTCACTTTCTAATTTGTCTGCTAAGCTTAGTAGATGAAGACACGTTTGATTAATACATAAGTACAACACATTTTTTAATCATTCCTGTTTTTTTACGTTTTAAAATCTCACCACCGGGTGTAGGTGTATTCAAACTTGCATGAGTTTCATATTTTTCATCCCTGTGCACGAATTCAGGCCACCTTTATGGTGGAAATATGGATTGCCATAACAGAGTAATGACACAGCCGCCGTTCTTTGTTAAAATGAAACGAGAGTGTATTTTCCTTCGGCGAAATTAATATTTTGCTCAATTTGTACTCGGTGCGCTCGAGACTCAGATTAACCTACATAAGAATATTTCATTTATACCTGGCCCGGGACAGCTGTATGTACGCACTGTAAAATAAAGAAGCCTTGACTTCGTGTCAAAACTTTGTACTGTAATTTGAGAACCCGATTCCCCCATGAGCCCACAAAGAAAACTGTCCTTAAAATTTTACTTACCATAAAATACGACATGATGATATAATCCTTCTGAACACATTTCGACAAGAAACCATTACAAATAAACTGAATACCAGTTAAATTATTATTAGTATAATTTTGCATGATAAAAGCGTTGGTCGATTTTCTTCTAAATATATATGACGAAAACCATATAATATATAAGAATAAATTAAAACTTTGAAAACAATTAAAAATATTTTTCCTGTGTTGCGTAACACCAATACTTAGCAATCAAATGAAAAAAAAATAATGGATTTCCAAGTGGAAAGTGAAAAACAGCCGTCGCCAGGCTAACTTGTCGACAAACAAGGCTCCTTTGATCTCCTTTTGTCAGCAACTTTTATAAAGCTTAAGTGGCGTGCGCTCTTTGGACAAATGATGTTGTATTTAAATAATTTTCTTATCGGACAGCCCAGTTGCCGGCGCCAGCGGGAACAAAGTGCCTCCTGTTTATCTTGCCAAGGCAGAAATGTTAAAAAATATATGCAGCGAGTGCCTTCAGAGAGCCTCGAATAAAAAAATTACGTACTTATTAATTCCGAAAAAAAAATTTGTAAATAAATTATTAAATATATTTCTAGTCACAGGTGTATTATGATAGAGATTTTTTTTTAATATTTGAATAAAATCCAGTGTAAATATAATATTTTTTCAGATATATAGACGCGTAGAGTACAGAGCGACTCGACAGGAAATTGCCGACTGGTCGAACCGCCCTCTGCTTATTTCCGCTTAGAAGATGACAATTCTATGAAATAATACAATCGGATTTCTTGACTATCATAATTTATTCACACTTTCTCTGAATATTAGAGGCGGTGGTGCTGATTTACTCTTAAGTAATCACCAAGTCTTCGTCTAGTACTAAGGTACTAGATTGCTGCAGATCTTGGGATGTGTGTGATGATTTTTGTGAAAATAAATATCTAACTGAAATATAAACAAAATATACATTTTAAAATCCCACAGACCCGATTTTCAAGATCTACATCGTGAATTCATCAGCTCAAGATTTGCACTGGACATTTAAGCTTTTTTTCTTATTTAAACTTTGTTTCCTACAGGTTCGTATCTTTTTAACTTGGTTTTTATTTTTCAACGTTTTTTTTCCTATCCAACGTTGAGAATAAATAAAATACGAAACAACGCGCAAACTCAAAGTGACATTCAAGCTCTCAAGATTAATTGGCTGCTAAAAATAGCACATCAATAATCGATATTCTAAAATATACCTCACTTATTCGGTACTGGAGTGTTTTGTAATTACGAGAATATTGCTTTGTAACATACTATATAAGTCTCATAGAGCATTTTGAGTTGCAAAATAATAATTTTAAAAATTCAATTCAATATTTTATACCAATATACTTACAGTAAGAAAAAAAATTAAGTTATAAAATATTAATTTGATAGACAAGAATTTGCGTGTATAGAGTTTTATACAATCTCAATTCCATCGTAGTTTTTTTTAATCCAAAACCCTTGAAAGGTAGTTGTCGAAATGATTTTTGTTTTTTTGCTTCGTTATTAAATTATTTAATTTAAAATATTAATTAAAAATTAATAATACGAAGCACACTAATTCAGCATAAATGTATGCTTAGTGAGATGGTCGCCAACCTCCTTTGAGGAGAGGCACCCGATGAAGAATTAAAAATTATTTATAAGTGCTTAATATAATCTTCGTTATTAAATATTTTATACTACATAAAAATATTACATTCAGCTACAAAAGAAAATAACTTGATACAAAATATTATATTCCGCAGTATAATTGGCCAATCAAATATTTTTTGGGGAATGTAATCGCGACTCTTAGGGTAGCAACGATTCGACAATCTTCCTTGTAACTTTGCTATAAAACAAAACAATGGTTCCAATTAAAAATAAATATATAAAACCAGCTTTATAAAATCTTCAGCAAAGTGTGACGGTGTATTTTATCCCAAAATATTTTATTCTTACCAATGACCAATTTATATCTACGATAAATCAGGGCGATTGAACACTTGATAGCTCCATAATTTTTAATGTTAACCTATTTACTTCATTACTGAAAATGTACTTTGGGTGTTTATACCTCCAAAATATTCTACAGGTAGGTACTTCAAAACAATGTGGACTAGTTTCTAGGGTATATTACACACGCGCAAAACATTTTGTTTATAAACACGGCCTACAATCCGTTTGTATTTCATACGGGAATATTTGCAGAAGCATTTACAGGCTCGGTATAACAAACTAGTATTTTTCGTCTCGGGGATTTTATTTTGTCGGATTTTTTTTATTATTTGTTTTGTTTATTTTTGCCAACCTCGCGGCACTCGTAGTATAAAAGGCATAATTGAAAACCACGCTAGAGCAAGTCCGGAATATTATATTTTTATTTTTGCATTCATTTCCTCGCTATCTGCGTGCCTTCCAACGCCACGTCGAAGATGCCTTCGTTTTATCCGAAGTCAACATATTGGCATGCCAATGGCACATCACTAAGAAAAGACGTTTAGGAACTGAAAAATTTCCTTGCTTATAAGATTTAATAATAAATTTTCTTATTATTGATTTTTTGTGAAGACCGTCTAAGGTTCAAATCCCCCACAAATCACAATGATATTTTTCTAAGAGTTTCTTTAATCAATTTTCAATCATTTAAAAAATGTACTTAATCATTATCAATCAATAAATTTTCTATTGAGTACACGCTGAAATAAACATCGTGTTTATTTTTTAATGCGTGCATGTCTCTTTTCATGCCTACAACACGCTGAAATATTTTATTACGGGCCAAATAAAATTTTATTTGAGAATGTTTTGGGCTCTGAATTAATAAAAGATACGAATTCGAAGATTTTTTTTTTTATTTAAACGAATTCTTGGAACCTTCAATAGGTCCACTTCACCATCTTCTCACTCATAAAAACATGAGCAGGCACGTCTGTATTCTTTTACATAATCATTCGCATTCAGTGGGTATTTATCTCCGGTGTGGTATGCCAAGGCACTATTGTAAATAAAAAGCAAACAAAATTCAATAGAACAACCAAAGGCCTTTATGAGAAACCTCCCCAAGTAAAATCATGTTTTTTTAAGGGTTGATACCCCTAAGCGTTTTCACGAGCTCGGTATTTTTGTTTACTTTGCAGAAAATTTCAAAATAGCAATAAATTACTAAAATTTTATAAAAAAACGTAATAAGGATTAGCTAGGTTGTTTTTGAATTCAATCGTGCATGTAAAGTTACTATTTTTGTCCAAACTTCCTTCTTCTGCACGACAGTTCGACATACTCTCATTTAATCTTTTTAATTGCCTTCATAAATCTTCGAGGAGAATGTAATATCTTAAACATAATTATATATGTATTAAATCAAATGTAATGCCATCCCATATTTAGCATGCATATCAAATATAAATATTAATTCTTTTTCTATCTGTATGATCGAAACTCGTATTTTTAGACCTCATATATTCAATCAATAAGATCTTTTTATCATTGAATGCTTTTCCTCACGAAGGAAATTCTGGTTTATTACAATACATTTTCATTTGAAAATGTGAGTAAGGTTAGCATTTCATCCGTACGTGAGCTCAAAGGTATTCATATCTACATATATTAAAAAGCCGTCCATAATTACGAAAAGATATTCATTGCATGTTTATAGTCAGGTTCATGATGAGATCTCTTGTTACTAATATATAAATTTGAATATGTTGGCGAAACTCGTCGCGTCAATAACTAAAAAGTGGGAACATAATTTTTTTTTTATAAATAAAAATATTATTTATTGTTATTCATAAAAAAAAATATTCGCAATAAAAATAAAATCTAATACTTTAGGACTTTATGCTCATGCATAGTTTTCTTATTCCAGATTCAGGCGAGGCTTCAAGCAGTTCTTCTCGTGCTGCCCGTGCGTGGAGGTGGGCCCCGAGGCACTGACCAGGAGGGAAGTGCTCACCTCTCGCTACTCGTGCTCCGGCTCTCCTGATCACCATCGCATTATAAGAAATGGTCAGTCAAGTTACACCACAAGTCATTCTTATCACATCATCTAACTTTTAATTAATAAATCTTAAAGTAACAAATGATAATCCTTGTTTTTTTTTAACTTGAACCATTATTTTTATTCAATTATATTTATATTCAAGTCACAATAGTGGTATATTTAGATAAGTATAACATTATATAAAAAAGCAAACTTTCTTTTCTGATCAATTTTCTTTTTTCTTTTTAAAGGTAGTATAAATATATCAGGAAAGCTTAATATATTTTTAAAGCCATAGAAACAATATGATTGGGTTGCCTAGTAAACCGTACAAAAACCCAATCCAAAGATGAATTTTTACACTTCATACGTATTTCCCAACACAAACTCAATAACAATCCATGTACGCTACCATCTAAGCCACCTGTTATAGGCCCCACAACCTGCGTTCAGGATCAGGGGATAGCCACATACCGTATGTAAGCATATTACAATTTAAATATATTACAACATGATACAACAAGACTTTTGTAAGTCACCATAAAAGAGAATAAAATTCTTAGAATAGTTTTATAATATCTATTTTTTACTATCTCAACCTTAATTTCAGGATCTGTGCGCATCCCGCTGCAGGCGCAGGGCAGCACTGTGCGCTGGACCCGACGCACTCCCTCCTGACAGGCGGGAACAGGGGTGGGAGCCGTAGGGGGGTCGGTCAGCCCAGGGGGCGGAGTGCCACCTCCACCTGGGGCACCGCCCACTCCCCCGTCTGCTCGCCGTACGTGGCTCTGACCACCGCAGCAACGGCGCACCCCACGCGTCGTCACCTTTGATAACAAGGTCGGCGTCGTCCTGTAGGCTGGTAGCTTCCTCCTCGGTCTTCGCAAACAAATTAATATCACTGCACTCGAAAAAGGTCTTTCCATTATTGCTAATTTAGCATCTTCTTCAGCTGAACTATTAATGACGCTGTGTATGAGATATTATCTGAGCAAATATATCTTGAAATGAAAAAATACATTTTCTTAATGTAAATATTGCATCCTTTTTCACAGTAGGGTTCAAGTCTAATCTTGTTATTCTGTACTCGTTTCATTTCATACATTTAAAAATATCACAATATCTGTATATCCAAGGAATGGTCTTTCGATGTACTGATTCTTTTAATAAAATTACACTGAAGGTATTTCATAGGTTTTCCTGTTGTCCGTTTTTCTATTGCCAGCATGATATCACTTTTAGAAAGAATTTTTGTTAAATACTTTCCAGTCTGCGATAACTTCACAACATATATAAATGTGCTCAATTAAAGTCTGTATTGCTTTTATTTTGAATTATCACTGCATTATTTTATTGAAAACTATGAGAATTAATTATTCATGTTTTATACAGTGATGCAAAATATTATATTTATATATATAGATGTTCTGTACAGAAATTATTTTGTTTGAAAACTAAAACAAAACTAAAAAATGATTTTGATAAGATAATTTTCAAGGATTGTAGATATTAACTTAAATAAAATTATGATTTTGTTATTTATTTCCAGTACATTCACATGCAAGTTCTATTAATCTGGAGCTCAAAATTTGTATAACTTCAATCTATTTTCCTACTGTGCTTTAAATATTTATTAACATACCAACTAGATTTTTTTTTGCTAAACAAGGTAGGTTTTGCCTATTTTTTGCAACTAAGGTCAAACTTAGCACCCTCTAAGAAAAAAAAGGTACTAAGCAGCCTAATTATGTATTATCAAATCATCTAGTCACAAGCCATATGCCAAATTACAAAAGTAAATACTACGTCAGATTTACAAACACCGCGACCATAAATCATCAATCTTTTTAAAACATAACTTTTGTAAATTTATACATAACTCTGAAGGGGTATATTGGCTTAAATAAAATAAAACTCTTTTATATATCATTGCTTGTATACATAATTTTATAGATTATTATTTAATAATGAAGTATTAATAATTCAAGTATAAACCAAGACATAGTATAGTATATAGTCAATGGGATTAAAATAGCGTAAAGATATTTAACAATTTTAAAAAAATTATGTATAAAGTATTTTCACAAGGTAATGAATTATTGAATTTTCATCAAAAAAAAGTATTCTTTGATTAATTTAAAACAAGAAAACCAAAAAAATGGAAAATACAATGCATAATTGTAAAAAAAAGATGCCTGTTTTAACAGAGTAAAATATTAAATATTATTAATGATAACCTAATAATATACATATAGTAAAACCTACATAATAACTATCAAAGGAAATTAATTAAGATGTATTCGAAAACTGTGTCGAAATTTTATTTATCCTTTTCAATGAATTTTTAATACTCTTTACAATATAATTTTTATTACAAAACAATAAATTTATACGATATAAAAAAACTACATTAATAAAATAATGAATTATTTAACTAAACACAAAATCACATTCCAATAGTTGTTTTAACACTTATAAAATCACAAAATGAAATTATTTTATTATTTCTATGTAATTTTTTGATATTAATTAATTTCATATAGCATATCCAAAGCTTTTCTAAAATATTAAAATTTAAGCTAATTGATGTAAGCATAAAATTCTCGTCTGGGGATTATTACACATAGAACTCTATTATACAATATATGTTGCTAAGTACCTACATTATGAAAAATATTTATTTAAAAAAATATATTTTATTATATTGTTACATATAATTTAGATATAAATTTAGTATTGTTACCCACCGTCTGGAAATGAAAAAAAACTGTAAAATATAGCATATTCAATCAACTTTAAAAAAATTATAAATATGTATACTCATGTCCGTGTTAACGAACTTATTTGATTGAGTGAAATTTCATATAAAGGTTCAAGGGAACAAATTTTTTCTTTTATTAATTTTGAACAGAATTTTAAAGCTTCACAATGTCTTGAATGCATAATGAAAATATACAGTTTTGATTCAACTAATTAATCAGAGATAACCTTGAAATATTTTTTTTATTAATAAACATTTCTCCTCAAAACTAAACAAACTCAATGAATCAATTTAATTGAACGTCTTGTGGAACATTTAATCATTTGTTTTTAGGAATAAATGAGCTTATCTTCTTTATTTTTTTGTAAAGCAATCCTAATAGAAAATATTTTATGGTACCCTTTGATATTTCGTACAGAGATACAGTATTTGTTATGAACAATATATATTTGCATCTTGTTTTATGTTTTATAGCTGCAACATAACCATAATCATGCTTATATAAATACTATAATATATCAAAATATTAACCAATTTATCACTAAGAATGTACATTTTTCTGATTGGTTGAGTTAATTAATATAAATTAAATCCCAAATATTATTGGCTCATTATCGATAAACATGTACATTCCCCACACATCTCAAATGTATGATAACATTAAGTATATCATGATTTAAGAAACTACGAAACTAGGTATTTTGCATATAAAGTATGATAAAATAACATAACTTTGTGAAAAATATTGTATATTGTAGTATGTATTATAATTATTTAATAAATATACTAACTGAAATTGACCACGAAGATGCTACATCATATCTTGAATGAATTCATAATAATAGAAATTGTTTTGTAAATTTAACATTTAAAAACCATAAATATGTATTCATGGTTTCACAATTGTATTTTGATGTTTTTCAACTATGCTGGTGTTCTTGTGTAGACACACTTTATGTAATTACAGACCAATATGTTTCTATAATCTTGATCACACACATCTACAGTTACTCAACAGAACTAGTGTATCTACGAATAATAACTCCACATGTCCACATAATTCAATTATTGCCAAAAATATTAAAATGTAGTTTCATAAAATGGTATACGGGCAATTTATTGAATTATATTAATAATGGCTTGTATACTTCCCGTTTCAGCTAACTACTTTTTTAAAATACAAGACTGACAAACACAAAAATATTCTGCTCTTGGAGTGAAGTGATGTCCAATTTTGCATATTTATAAGAACAGAATGGCCAAAAGGAAATGGCTGCCAGAATAAGTCTAAATCCTCTACGATAAAACGTTTTCTGTTGGAAATGTGAGAACAGAAATTATACTTTCTATTTTACTTGGGCATAGAAGCATTAAAATTGAGCAGGCCGAGGAGCCATTGGCATATCTTCTTCGAATGCCTCTCCTGAGAGGAGATTTCCATTTCACTAAACACATATTTATCGTGTACCAATTTTATTAAATCGGCTGTACTCTCGACTTCCGGCGATTGGCGTGAATTTCGCATCCACGTAAGTTTCCTCCTTCCAATGCCCCTTTTTCCTTTGATTTTTTGATTCCTGTAGTTGCCTATATTTACTGTATCGAAAAATATGCCTATATTTACCATAATTAAGAGATCTCGTTCATCATATATGTAAATAAATTTGGCTTTGATAATTGAAAAAATAACTAATGGGTTACAATGCTATATAATATCTGTTGAAAAAATAATTTTGTATAAATGAAAATTAGTTTGTACTGCTGGAGAATCCATAACATGCCACAGTCGTGCCATGTTATGGATTATAAAGACATATAATGGATGTATAAAGACAGAGTAAGCTTGCGAGTTTTGGTACTAATAATCTCTCCTCACAATTTCAACCACCCTCCTTTTACTTCAAACACAATCAAAAAGCAGTTAAAATTAATTAGGTTTGATATTTTAACAGGGGATCATTTTGCATCGAGCTCAGTTAATATGATCTTTCAGTCTGATTTATAATATTATATATAAACAAAATCTATTGATTACAAACATTAAAATATCATTAGTATATATTTGTCAGTATACCCAAAAATATATTTAAATAATATACAATTAATATCATTATACCTACACTCCTAACTATAAAATTAGCTGAATTTGTCATTTTTTATAAAACCATGGTGCTAGTGTACAGTGTAGTCAGATATCTAAATCGTGCATACTTATTTAAGCAAACCTATATTTAGATTTTTTAATGAACGCAGAAGTCATGCACTGCAAATGTCTTCTATTTTTGGTAACATTCACACATGGTTTTGATAATAACTCCTGAAAACTTCGATGATTAATCGTTGCGTTTGAATCTCTTTTTACTCAGCTGCATTTTGTCTTACTAATGTGAAACAATTTCATCAACCATCTGCAAAATCAATGTAGAAAGAACAATGGTTGAAAAAGATATAAACAATAACAATAAAACCTTTCAAGACTTTTTTTTAAATTAAATACTGATGTGTACATTATTATAAGTATACTTAGTGGCAAGATTGGTACTGGTTAAATATATAAATAAGAAAATTATCTGGAAAAATAGTATTGATTGTGTACATATAAAACAATATTGATGTAAAAAAATATTAAAAATTGTGAAATATGCAATGATAATTATTATTCATAATGTAGATGCTACTTATATTTTTTTGTTCGTGATTTTTACAGGTAAAAAATAATTTATTAAAAAGGTGCTTACGCATATAGTAAAACAGTAGGCCTATCTATAAAATTTACGTTATAGCTATCACATTTTATTAAATATTATTTATGGTAAAAATATTTATGTGATGTTTAGAATTTATTGTCAGTTATATCTTGTAAAGAATAAATAAAATATCTAACGTAATATTTCTATAAAACCAATTATCCATACCACCTCCTTTGTGTATTTTAATTTTGTCTACCCACTGTCCATACGTTATTGTTGACAAACAAATTATTTAATATTATGATAATATAAAACATTCTGACATAAGCGGCACTTCTCCAGCTCAATTGAATAACACGCCAACTGCAAACAAACTATCAATACATATCAATGAATACTATCAATTATAGCTACATAAACTTTATAGCTCAGCTGCCATGAAAGTCTCTGACCCGAGTCATGCCCATCATTGACTCAGGGAAACAAGTGGATCTTAGATCTACTGCAGCTTACTGATTATAAAAACCAATACCTCAGTATCATTATGGCATAATGCCATCGAAACTTGGATATTTATAAAAAAACCTAAATTTTTCAGAAATTAAGAAATTAGTTTGTCTCACTTTTTGTTATAAAATATTTTGAAATGTCAATCAGTAGATTTGATGAATGTGGATTAATAAAAAAACTATTTTTTCAGTTAATAAATACTATATTTCTTTATTTGTAAAATATTTAACCACAATTGAAAATCTATAACGGAGCAAACGGTAATTCTAATTTCCCCTGATGTATATTTATTTCTTTCCAACATATACAAGAGAATGTGTCTTGCTTCATAATATCAGTGTAAACTTTTCCATCCAGATGATCCATCTCATGTTGAGCCATCCTGGCAGACCATCCATGATATTTGACACTAACTTGTTGACCCTTCTCATCATATCCTTAAAAGTAAAAAATATATTATTTTTAGATTAAATAGGTTTTATCTTAATTCATTATATAATTATGATAATTTCAAATGTTACCACCTTCAACCAAAACTTCTTTGAAACGAGGAACATGGGCTGTATAACCTTTAACACTTTCGCAGCCTTCTTCGTGACTAACTTTCTTCTGGTCAAGTACTTTCATTATTGGATTAATAAATATCTATGAAAGAAAATATATAAAATTAAGAAAAACCCTATTATGTAATCTAGTTGCCATTGTGCTTCAGCAGAATGACATAAGACCTGGCACTGATTATCCATGGAATATAAAATAAATATATGATGGTTCATTTAACTAAACAATAAATTTGACCCCAAAACTAATAAGATAAATAGGCATCAATCCATACAATAAAAACATAAATAAAACCACAAACCGTGAATGGTACAACTGTCATCTCTCTGTTTTCAATTTGAATTTGATCATAATCATTTAATTGACTTTGTGTAAGCTCCATTAAAAATATTCTTTTATTCACCCCAATTTGAGGGGCAGATATACCCAGACAGTTGTAGTGTTTTAATACTGCCATTAGCGATAAAATAATTTTCTTTGTTTCATTTGAAGTGATAAAGGCAACCGGTACAATTTCACTCTTTCGTCTTAATACAGGATCCCCAATTTGAACTACATGTTTATAAGGTGGCTTCACAAACTTCTTTGGCCAGAGACCGGCATACCAATTCAAGCCTTTCTTTATATATTTTGCCATTAATAATATAAAATATTATAAGCTGAGCGTATTCTTAAAAAATCACACTACACCAATAAACTCACATAGAAATATTTTAGTAATCACTTTCAATAAAAATATTTGAAATATTTGCTGTTCTGTAGTGTTGAAAATGTATTAAAGAATTATTGATATTTATTAGTCACATGTAGAATGACATACAATTTAACGGGTTTATAAAGTAAGAATTTAATATTTAAAAAAACATTTAACTATTATAGTTTACTATAACAGTTTAATAAAGTATGTGAGACCATGTGAAAATGAAAAAACTTCAAATGAAACGTCAAAAAATATTCATAGAGCAACCATAAACAATCACACATCATTATAGCATAGACATTTTAATTATCTTTACGTATTTATATATTTTATTGTTGCATATATTGCAACAGTAAAATAAATTATTGTTGTTAATATTTTTATAAGCCTTTCACTTTTTTTTCCTTTTTTCCAACAAACCCGAAAGCATGGAGGATTTTGTACCATAGACAACAATCGAAGTAGGTACATGACTTGTCAGATGACGTTACCGGTCTTGTATTGGTATTAGTAGTGTTTGTCAGCTACACATACAAAGTGTTTGTTGATTCCAAAATGTATCAAGTATGTGCGTGTTTATAACTTGATTTCGCATTTTTCTTATCAGTACTTCTATTCAAATATCTCTGAGAGGATCAGGATACGTTACACATACAAATTAGTTTGTTTTATTCTATAATCATGGTAATTATAAACGATTTATTATATATTTAGAAATTACTGTACCTGCCTCAACTTTTAATTTATTGCTAACTGTACAGAAGGCTAAAAATACCTAGTAATTCTATTCTTACTAACATGCTAACACATTATGTGATCTCTACTTTTTTTGTCACATTTATTATCAGTTTTTCTTTAATTTATTTAGTACTTAGTACACTATCTCATTAAGTACGTACCATTAGGTAACCTAAGAATAAAACGCCTACAGAAATATATTTTTATGGACTTTATTACGTATATACACACTTTTCTATTAAATTAATCTAGTAAGTTTTCGTCGCTCTTTACTTCCTCTTCAGGAAGAAAAATTATTTTACTGTAACAGATGTCAAGATTTATCAGAAACGTATAAATCCAGACGATAGGCTGGAATTTTTTATTATTTATATAATGAGAGCATTTAATGGAAATCAATTGTTTATTTTTTCATCAACTAAAAGATGTACCAATCTGCAATATGTACTCAGCTCCATTAGGAGGTCGCACAAGTCAGTAAAATTATTTTATGAAATAATGCAACTTGCAAAAACAAACTCAACAAGGATCTCAGTAAACTTTTGCAGTAAATCTAATAATTTTTATTTATACTATTTGATAAACTTGATCCAACTGCTCTCTAGCAAACACCCTTTTTTTTCTTTTTTTTTTTAATACTGTTGGCCCTGGGCAGCGCTGTAGGACTACTTCCAGGTGCCGACAGCTGGTCTATAATTTATATATAATATCAATATACACAATCATACACAATTCATTCATTTGTGAGGGGGGGGTTTCCCAGGGAGCGCACTTTTCGCTGTTCCCCAGTCTGCCTCCCCTCCCTTCTATTCGTCCCTGACTATCTATTGGTTGATGCACTAAAAGATATGAAAGCTGAAAAGCATGAAAATGGTGTCTCGTGCTCTTCAACTCTCGATCCTCATCAGCGCCATTCTTGTCGTGTCTGTGGGCTTCTCCTTAGGTTGGAGCTCTGGAGTCTAGTTGGCGTTGCCTCTCGAGCTACTCCCTTTGGGTCATGGTCTTCTCGGCAAAGAAGGCGACTCCGTCCCAAGCTCGCTGGTCCTTGAGCATGGACGTCACTAGCTCGTCCGCCGTCCAGATGATGCTAAGACTGTTCCGGAGTTGCCATCGCTCCACAGTTGAAGAGGGCGTGCTCCGCGTTGTCGCTGTAGTCGTCGCACAGTGAGCGGCTTACGTCGATAGGTTGGCCGATCCTCCTGAGGTAGCTGCCGAAGCAGCCGTGCCCCAAGAGAAGTTGGATCACCCTGTAGGTGACCTGGCCGTGACGTCGCGAGATCCACAAGCGGATGTCCGGGATGAGCCTTCGCATCTAGCACCCTTTGGTGGATGCTGCCCATCGCTGTTGCCAAGTCTCAGTGACGTCTGCCTTTACGCTGGTCCTGATAACGACAAGGTCCTCCTTCCGTTGTCTCACCTCGTAGATCTTTTGGCGTTCTCAGGCCATCAGACCGCTTCCGTCTTGTGGCAGGCGAGCTCTAGCCTGTCCGCAAGGCTGTGGGAGATTTTCCTGCGTTGGTTCTCGCTTCCAGTTCGCCAATGGTTTTTGCCGCGACGAAAACGCCAATGTCATCAGCGAATCCTATTTCCTCCGTTCCCTCCGGCAGCTCCGTGTTTAGTACCGCATCGTACATGACATTCCACAGCAATGGTTCGATGACGGAACCTAGCACACACCCTAAGTCAGCTTTGTCATTCTACAGACTTGATTCTCCTATTAATTGTGATAGGTTTTTAATGTTTTTTTTATGTACTAAGTATTTATAGGTTTTACATCTTAAATAATTATTTTTATTTACTGACATCACAGACCAAAATTATACCCTCCCACTCATCAATCATATCATAGTTAGCATTGCAATACGCAATGTATCACCCAGTTTCCGTCCGTCAATGATGGTCTGCCATTGATTGTCATTAGTATGCAATACCTTTAGCTTTTACTTAATTAATTGCTTCTAAATCCTGATTTGTTTACCAATAAGGATGTCTGCTTATTTCGGATTTGGATTCCAACCAAAGGTGTTTGCATTCTCATCTCCTAAATAGATTTAGACTTACCAACATGAATATTTATTTTCTACCACTCTGGCCTTATAAAGGTGGCTTTCTACAGTGCAAACACACTATAGTTGATGGTAAAATTACATTAATCGAGATGTATGAAGACTTTTTCAATTACCTATGAATGTTAGAAATAAATGAATATACAACAATGAGAGAAGTATACTAGAAATTCGACTTTAAAAATACCTGGCCTTTAAATGAAGGAAATGTAATTTTTTTAGTAAGATGTAACAATAATGTAATTATTCGAAGCTACCATTCAAGTACTTATCTCTTTTACTTAAATAATTTTTGAAAGCAGAAAAACTATAAATAACTTTACCAGAAAAGAATTACCTAAATCTACCCTGTTGGGTTGTTACTCACTGTGTAAGAATTTGTTATTGAATATACTTTATTTAGTACTTTTAAAATGGCATTCAACTTTAAATCAACACCAGATACGCACATAGGTATGTTTTATTTATACCATAGACTCAGGCAAACCATGACCTTTGAACTCATGACAGGCAACTTTTGTATCATTAATATTTGAGGTTACTAAAGCTAAATTAAAAAACTTACAAATTCCAATGTATCATAAATTAATCTGAAGTTCTTGTTGAGATTTGTAAAAACAAAAATTTTGTGCGGGTATACTCCCATTACTTCTTTTGTTTATGTGTAACATATTTTTAAACTTTGTTTTAGATTTCTATTACAAGAATCTCAAGATACATTCCATCCAACTCCCGGTCATTGCTCGCAAGAGCAATGTCATCCTCCTGTACTGACCCAGTGCTCTTTGAGACTATCAATAAAACTGGCATTGTAACATTAAACAGGCCTAAAGCACTAAACGCTTTGAACATGGCTATGGTGACAGAGATATATCCAATGATGAGAAAATGGGAAACACAGCTAGGATTGGTAATCATAAAAGGAACCGGAGAAAAAGCATTTTGCGCTGGCGGTGACGTCTTAGCTGTGACAAATTCTGCAAAAAAAGGAGAAAGAATGGGACAAGACTTTTTCCGAGCAGAATACACTCTTAATAGACTGATTGGACTCTATTCAATCCCTTATGTAGCTTTTATTGATGGCATCACTATGGGAGGTGGAGTTGGACTTTCAGTACACGGAAAATTTAGAATTGCAACTGAAAGAACTATGTTTGCGATGCCAGAGACCCAGATCGGTCTCTTCCCCGATGTCGGAGGATCGTACTTTTTACCAAGACTATCTGGCAACTTAGGAATTTACTTAGGACTGAGTGGTAAGAATTATCCAATAGTTTTTCTACTATTGATACATAAATTAAGAAAGAAACAGTCCAAAATCAATAAACATTCCCCCAATGCTTTGAACTATCGACTGGCTAATTATTAATTTTATTACAGGTCACCGTCTAAAAGGAACAGATGTCTTAGAAGCTGGAATAGCCACCCATTATGTTACTAGTAATAAACTCTCAGAATTAGAAACACTTTTGACAAGAAGCACGTCTTACAATGAAGTGTGTACCCTCCTTAATAAATTTAGTAGTCCTTCTGCTGAATTTTCTCTCAATGAGAACATGAAGAAAATTACGTATTGCTTTGCTGCAGCTACGATAGAAGAAATATTTGAGAGATTAGAGAAAGACGACTCTCCTTGGGCCGAGGCCACAATTAAGGTAATATACTTAAATTTTAAACATTATTTTAAATAGCTTATTAATTAAATCTATATCTACTTTAGAAAATGCAAATGATGTCACCCGGAAGTTTGAAAATATCATTACGTGCCTTACAACGAGGGTCTCAGCTTGATCTCTCGCAATGTCTGCAAATGGAATATAGAGTATCTTGTCGTGCTCTCATCAACAAAGATTTTATTGAAGGTAATCTCTTGATTTACTTTTTATACAAAACAATCCTTTACTTGAATAGATATGATCAACATTCTTATAGTCAATAATTTGTCAAGCTATCTTTATGAATGCATGCTTTGATTGATTTAAATGCTTGGCGCATTCAATTAAACTGAACGGTGCTGTTTACTAAATCCATATTATACTTGCAATCATGCATGCGCTATTGACAATCAGCATGCCACTTTCAATTGAACAATATGCCACGACTAATAAGATGCATACCATTTTCTACTCAAGAGTATGCAGCAATCTACTAAATGCATGTCAAATTTGTCTAAAAGTATAAGGCACATCAGACCGATCCACTGATATAAAACCAACTGGTTGAATGCTTGTGAATAGTCTTGTTGTAGTAGTTTAAAAAAATTCTAGTTTCAATTTACTTAAATATTATAAAGTTTGTTAAATACTTTTATAGAAGCAATGATTGTCTATTTTGCTATATTATGCAAGATATTCATCCTATATATGTTAAAATGATGCAATGAAAATATCTTGTAATTTTTACTTCTCTTGTTGAGTTAGATTAAGCACCTAAAAATCACATAAAAAATATAAATAGATATCATAAATTGTATAATGGGCATTTTGCCATATCATTAAAATCTTTTAATATTATTTTATCAACACGTTGCTGATTGAAACTTTAATCTGCAGGCGTGAGAGCACTGCTAGTCGATAAAGATAACCAGCCGCAGTGGGACCCCAAGTCTCTCAGTGATGTGACCACCGAATACATAGAAAGCTATTTCAAGAAACTACCTGAAGATGAAGAGTTGAAGTTTTAAAGTTTAGTAGTTAAGCAAACCCCGGTGCCATTTTTCATATAAGCAGCATGTACTATTATTTTTATACAAGGTATTATTGTGAGATATTCTTATACATGAAAAATCTATTTAAATTTTTATAAGAGAAAATAAAACAATTTGTAAGCAACAATCAATGCACATTTATTTTTGTCGACAAATACTTTCATCCGTAAAAAAAAATCTTGGACTGCATTTTCATCCCACAGAGATGATTTGTTATACACAATACCACACCAAACCATGGAAAATGGTTTAAAATAATATCAGAAAAATTAACTAAGATAGAAGCATAATAATATATTAATCATTGAGGGATTCGCATAAGTTCCAATAATGCTTTTTCAAAATAAGGAAACTCAAAGAGTAGGTAAAAAATTATTGGATTACAATAAAGATATACTTGCACGAGGTTAAAAAAAACATGGGAGCAGAATAACGCCATAAAATAAAATCACAAATGAAGAGTGAACAGGCCATCGGGTACGGGTGACTGTAGAAATAATCACTAGTATGTCTGAGGAGCGCCTGCGCATGCAACACTTGCCACTTGCCTCACACGGCGGGCGATCCTGTCATTCTGACTGCACTTAGCTGCTCGTTTTATGATGGCGGCCCAAGTTTTTAAGTCTCTTATAATATAAATGTTTATTTAAATTTATGGTTGGTGTAACAGGATATTTTCAGTCTATGTACTGAGCGAGCCAGCGGAAACCTTCACCGTACCCTTGTCTCTTTAGAACAGAGCACATGAACAGCTCCAGCGGGCGCCCGGGTAACTCGGACCGCGATACTTTACTCTGAAACCAAAAACTCAGTTAAAATACTGCAATACTACCTTTCACTACACCTCTTAAGTTCTATATAAATGCAGGATAGTAGTCTATGACTGGGTAACATAAAAGTACAATCGATTGACCCATAATTAAATATTTTTTAAGAGTTGCCAACCAATGAAAAGTACACATACAGAAACTGAAACTGTGCAATTTTAAAATTCTTATTTATCATGTCTTGATAAAAGTACTTAAAGAAATCAATTTAAAATACAGAGGGAAAAAAAAAATTATCGAAAAAAATTTAAAATATTTTAGAAATTGATAATACATTTTATATGAAATTTTATTATGAAACCACAAAATAGACATAATGGGATAACATACTTTTCCAGTTGTCTGTTGATAGAGAGCGAAGAAGTTTCTCAGCTCATCCTCGCTGGCAGCACCGACTTTGTCGATCTTGTTCCCCAGTATGAGAACTGGGCAA
This sequence comes from Atopsyche davidsoni, assembly GCA_022113835.1. NCBI lineage: Eukaryota > Metazoa > Arthropoda > Insecta > Trichoptera > Hydrobiosidae > Atopsyche > Atopsyche davidsoni. Next base: position 7,468,741 of record JAILWY010000021.1, read on the forward strand.
TTGGCTAAAGTCTCATCCGTGAGGAGAGAGTCCAGCTCGGCCTTAGACTCAGCTAGACGAGCGCGGTCACAAGCATCCACAAGGAACACAATTGCGTCCACAGCCGGGAAATAATCCCGCCACACTCGCCTCGCCTGGGTGTGACCGCCCAGGTCAAATGTTGTGAAGCGCATGTTGCCTATAGACAATTCTTCTGATGCTAAAACAATAAATGTTCATAATCATGTTACTGTATACGCAAAATAACAAAGTTTAGATTAAAATTAGTGGAGAAATAACAAAACCACAGTCTACGAAATGTTTGTGGTTAAGAATAGAAGAAGAAAAAAAACCTAAAAGTTCCATAAGTCATGCAGATAATGAGTAATAGATGATTTATAACTTCACATCCAATGACTCAAATATCCCACTATCAACAGAAAGTGCATTTCACTGTCTAGATATGAAATCTATTATTTATGGATTTCCATTTATAATTCATCAAACTAAATGAAAATTTTAAATAAATTTAATATTCACACAACCAGCTATCAACACATAAATTATCATTGTGCAGTTTAAATGAAAAAAAAACATCGCTATGCTGGATGAGTTAATGACAGATAACAGTTTCTAGAGGCAAATTATAACAACATCTGAATTATAAAAGATGGCATGTCATATTTTTTTAATAAACAGTTAGGTTATAAATGGTATAACACAGATTATAAATAAAATAGACTGGTAAGATTGTAGAAACAACTGGATAAAATTATTATTTTTTAATAAACAAAATATTATCATAGATGCATTTTATAAAACAAATAATAAAAATAATCACACTATAGAAAGAATATAAGTTCATACACACTTTCAAGGCACTGGAAAATACTTGAAAAATATTGATGCTTTACATCCATGCATCCTAAAAAAATACTATTGGTATTGATAAATAACTATTGAATAAATTGAACACTGTTTGAATCACTTCATATACATATTTTCATTAGAATGTTTAAAACTTACGACCTAATTTTTTTAATACATTATGTATACAATATACATAGTCTGAATCATTATTACACTTTTGTTCAATTGAACAGGAAAAATTAATACTAATAAGTCTTAATAAAACTACCTTAGTGTTTAATGTTTTAATTGTTGTAGAATATCCTGCACTCCAGTTTTCAAATCATCATTATGTATAAAGTTTAATTTATTATGTGCCATGCATTTAACATCGCTAATCAATTAAAAATAATGTACAGCAGAAAGAACTCTCAAGTTCTAGAACTACAAAGTAGAGCTCTATTAATAAATAGAAGTGAAAACACTAAAATACCAGTGCCAAACATTACCGGCTTAGTTACCTATATCTTAACAATAGGAAAGGGTCCTTACTTGGATGCAGTGTCGGCACGTGTTGAGCAAGCCTATCATCTTTAAGCATATGAAGAAGGGTTGTTTTGCCAGCATTATCAAGCCCTAGGAACAGCAATTTCCCAGATTTCTTCCACAAACCTACGCAAACAAAACATGCGGTTAGAAAAATACGACAAAACAAACTCACAATTGACCTGGGAATCGGAGCAATGCAGCTCAACACTCTTATGGATATCTGATTCGTCTAAGGGCTCTATCAAGTCCTCTTCAATAAGATACTTCATCAGTGACGCTTTTCCAGATTGTTCCAAACCACATAATACATATCTTCCTTTTCTTCGTCTCAAACCTGTTGTCAGTGACATAGAAGTCTTCATTGTGCAATAATCAATTTGTTTCTTTTTTTTATTTCTATTCAAACATATTGTTATGAAGATTTGAGCAGATAACAGAAATAACAATAAAAGATTCTTTTTTTTAAACCTAGTGTCACAAATATATTAAAAAAACATCATATTCATAAATAGTAGACATTGAATTTATTCGGGTTCATAGTTCAAATTTTCAATAGCGGGTTGGCATTGTAAGAACTTGATAAAATATTACAAAATATAGAACCACACTTTAAAAGAATACATACGACTGACATTTAAGATGCAGACAAAGAACACAAAATCTTCATTTTGGAGGTCAATTTCATTTTAATCCAAATATAGTAAATGATAACATGAAGGGTATTATTATAATAACAAAGCTTTATACAAACCTAAGTATCCTAAGACGCCAGTAAACCAGTCCCAAATGAACATTTTGCTAAAAACTGGAAAAAAAAACAAATGTAAACCATTAAAATCACACCAGAGGATGTCTTTAGTGAAGTAATGACTTGCGAAAGTCAACACATCATCTCAAAAACCTGATAACCTTGGCCGATATCATTTATTAACTAGACTAAAAAGATTATTAAGACGAAATAAAACTGCAGTGTTTCAAACTACCTTTAAATATCTTCAAACTAAAAACTATGGTAGAAGGATTATATTAAGAAAATTATTCACAGACGTCAAACGTATTTCACATTGATAGCGTCAGATATGCATAATATTTCATCGAATTACTTAAAATATTATCGTAATTTAAGAAAACAAAAATATTCACATTCAGTAAACACAACTCACATTGCTATAACTATCCTAGACTAATTTTTTTATCAAATATTATTTCTAGGAGTCGACATAAAATTCACCCAGGCACTCAAAAGAACGTCACCTCAGTCAGTTGGCAGTGACGTCAGACTTCCGCTAGTCAAGCGCAGTACATTAACAACATTTATATTATTAAAACACAAAATCATGTAAAATTAGTATTTTAAAATAATTTTACACTTTTTATCAATAAAAATAAATACTTATATATTTATGCTATATTATAAATATATATTTACCTAAATAAGTACTGACTTTGACGCAACTTTTATAATGTTGCCATTACCAAATGGCACGATTGATTTTTTTTTTAATTTTAATGTATTATTGTTATAATTTTCAAAAAAATATTAAAAGTTTAACTATTTATAATTTTATGTATTAATAGAGATTGATAACTAAAGCGACCTCGCTCAATTGTAGTAGTAATAATAAATTCAATTATTATAGCTTAAGCTGATAGTTATTATAGATCAATGTAACTTATGCATCCTGTACGAAATTGATTTACTCTTCGCAAAACGAGAATCCTAATTGCTCTTGGTCTTTCAGGATAGTAAAGTATAGGATGCTTTTTTATAGGATGAAAATTTAATTTTACTGGAGGTGTACTGGGCATGCTCATATGCATCAGGCATGATTATGCCATGATCTATATATTAGTCAGGGAGATTTCTGTTTCCATGACATAGATCGAAAAATAAGAAATACCATTATTATTAATGAAGACCAAATTGTAACCTTAAACTCATAGCAAACTTGTGCCTTTTCAATCAATAAATTTTATTATATGTGTGTGATAGCTTTAATTTATAATTGTATGAATGGTTTGTTATATCACTGCTGACTCATTACCACTCAATTGAGTAATTTCCCCTGCTTTTCGAAAACTAACAATCTATAGATGTCCCATTTTAGTATTTAAATTTTGATGTACAAGGATAAGGATCAATAATAAAAACCACATTTTCTCCACCGATCACAGGTAGTATGTAATTATTATAAACTTATAAAATTACATATATGTAGGGTGGCATTTTAAAATGTTTTGAGATGTATTAAATAAAATTAAATACCTTGTTAAACCACTCAAAGAAGTCATCATTCCAAAGTAAATACAAAGTGAATATAATATTCCTAAAAACATTTTACATTTGCTATAATCAACAGAATACTTATGAATTTAAATGAGGCGACAAAGAAAGAATAGATTAGATTATCTGTTACAAAGGGCAGCACAAAAAATATTGCAGCTGATTTCACAAAAAGATATGATTTATTTGTCAAACCGCATAATCTTGAAAAGAATGCAAATAACTACTTAATAGTTATTACTGAAAGGAATGTTATAGCTAAAACTATACAAATTTAAGAAGAACCTCAATTCAGATAACCAAATATATAATGCCTCCAATCAAAGCAGCATTAGATGCTAGAAAAAGTCTTATTGAGATTTTTTTCTATAAGCTAATGTTACTGTAGTTGGGAGTATATTGTCTCCATACAGACATTTCATACAGTGCAAAGTAAAAAAAATCACTATCACATTTATGCAACAAGAAGTGGGCTAGTAACAGCAGTGCTATGAATAAGGACAGCAATTATATACAATTTTAACTAGTAGCACATTGTACTCTATTGACTCCGGGTCCCCCCTCGTCATCTTCGTCATAAGCGTTGCGTTGGTTGCGGCGTTGGTACTCCTTGTCGGGGTCCATGTCAATAAGCATGCACTCCTCGGCGCACTCGGGAATGATTATCTAAAGCAAAAGTTACACATTAAATTACGATATAAAAATTAAATGACAACTATTGTCAACATTGAAATATAAAAAAAATGTTTACCTCAGGTCTAGCTGGTAAGCAATTTTCTAAAGCTACAACCATTTCTGTAGGTATCTCTTGAGGGAACACCACGAGGAATTGCACCACAAGTCGTCCCTTTTCGAAGGGATTCTTATAAGTAGGCATACCTAAAACAGTGATTTAACATTATTATACAAATATTATGATACTTGTTGAGGGACAAGGCATTTGATTCGTGAAGATTCGGATCAGAAAGATCAGGTCATCAGTTTAGTTATGCATCTGATGATGACCCAGTGTATTGGGTCGAAACTAGTAATGCAAATAAGTTTAATAAACTCAAAGTGAAGACAAAATACAAAGGTACTTTTATCATTATAATTATGATACTTAACAAATTATAAAAATAAAACAATTAGACTAGTTTCCTTACCTTCACCGAGAACACATTTAATATCTCCATGTTTGATGATTTCCCCTGGTAGTGAAGTTATGACTAAATCTCGGTTGTCGAGAGTTTTAATAACTTTCTGGAATCCACATAGCGCCTCAACAAGTTGAATGTTCATACGGAAGATTAGATCATTGCCGGCCCTCTTAAAAACCTAGAAAAAGAAACCAAATGACTTAGGAAAAATTAAGACACATTCTTATACATTAATAGTATTATTTTCCCATATACTTACATCATGTTCTTTTTCGTCGAGAAGAATAATGATATCTCCGGGTTCTAGCTCGGGCTCCTGATCTCCCTCACCTGAGAAGACGATCTTTTGGCCATCAGTCATTCCTTTATCAACATGTACTTCAAGAATTTTTCTATCTCGGATAGTTTTTCGTCCCTGCAAAAGATATTTAGATTTAGAGATAATATTGCGAACACAAAAATATGCAAATTTATCCATACACGCTGTAAGGTTAAGATGTAAGGTTAAGTCAGAAATGATCAGAATGTAATTTAATAACATTTAAAAATGTTACTGTACAGCCGAATTAAAAAAATGTACCTGGCAGTTTTTACACCTGTCCTTGGGGTTGATTGTGTCACCCGCTCCCCGACACTCAGGACAAACGCTCTGTGTCTGCTGGATCATGCCAGGTCCTAACTTGTGTATTTTAACTTGCATGCCCGTTCCCTTGCAGCCACCGCACTGAACAACGGCTCCCTTCTTGCCGCCTCTGCCTTCACATTTATCACAGATAACATTTTTTTGAAGAGCAAGCTTTCGCACTGTACCCTGAAATTTTTTTTTTTTTTAATATATATACTTATATTATTACTAGCATAGCAATTTTATCACAATTCACATTAGTCATGTAAAAAACAAGTACCTAAATTTCATAATAAAAAATAAACACCGACTTTAAATAATTGGCATTTCAAAATAGTATATGTGTAACAAATAAAATAGTTCTTGAGTAGAAATGCATGCCCATTCAGATTGGAATTGAGAATGACTGACATCACATTTCCTTCAATGGAGACGGTAGAATTAAAATGACAAGCACAAAATTGACAAATGTCAGAACATGTAACATTAAAATAATTAATAAACTGAAAAATACTGCCAAGCTTATATTTTAAGTCCTTGTCTTCAGAACATAGTGCACTGTAAATAGTTAAGTCACATTTTTAAAACAAATGTGCATCATATGTCTTGTTATATATCAATATGTCACCTGGTAAATTTATTATGACAACAATATTGTGTTATGTCAGCTGAGAGCATTATGAGACAAGATGTGGTTTTACCTTATAGAGCTCTTCCAGATTGACACTGAGTTGATGGATAACATCTTTGCCCTTCCTTCGTCCACCGCCGCCTCTGCCGCCTGAGAAGCCTCCTCCGAAGAACATGTCGAACAGATCCATGGGGCTACTGAAACCACTGCCTCCCACGCCTCCTTCCTTCAGAGCTTGCTCCCCTCCTAGAAAGCCACATTGTTTAGTTATTTTATTTAGGAACACTTAAGCAGTCATAACAAACGAAAAATTTAAAGTTTACCAATAATTAAGTATAAAGCATTATCAAAGGGAACATAATTGGATTCTCTAAATTTAGATGATGACTAGAGTTTTACTGTTTAGAATTTAGTCAACGGTAATATGTTAATTCTAAAGGCTTGTGGGAAACAAGACGTGGATAAAAATGCTATAAACATGCAATAAATCCTGGTTAATAATAAAGATGAATGATGAAGAGAATTTTGTCAATATTTTTTCTACATTACAACTATATTTTTTTAGAACTCATGCATTAATAGAAAATAAATTCATCCAGACCTAATTCCCAAGGCCTACAACTTGGACTCATAAGCGACATAACAATATTGAAAGAATGGGCATCACACACCTTGGTCATAGATCTTCTTTTTTTCGGGATTTGATAAAACTTCGTAGGCTTGAGATATTTGTTTGAATCTATCGCCTTCACTGGGGTTCTTGTCAGGGTGGTATTTGAGAGCCAGTTTTCTGTATGCCTTCTTGAGTTCATCTTGGGTGCAATTTGGTTTGACACCGAGGACGTCGTAATATGTAGTTTCCTTTACCATCTTTACTAATTATTTCTGAAAATAATTAAATGTAACTAATCAGGATATTAATATGGAAAATAAACAGACAGAAAATTAATACCTTGAAAGAAAGCGATCGTCTACTAAAATATGACGAACAGTACTAATGGGAGCATGGTACAGTATAAAAAATAAACATGTGAGCATTACTATGTAAAGCATAGGTGGCCAACCCATGGCCCGCGGGCCACAAGTTGGCCCGCGGGCCATATTATTTATTTTCTGTTTTTGGCCCGCGGAGCATATGCAAACATTTTTTTTTAATTGTATATAAAACCACCAATAGAATATTCCATTGAGAGTAGTTCGTATCATATCATATATATGGAAGTAGCCCAGTCTCATCTCAATCTATCTCACAGTCAATCTCATTTCATTAATTTGTCCCGACAGCTGAAAAAGGTTGGCCACCCATGATGTAAAGTGTACCTAACAATATTCACTATTTACATATTTTTTTAAATAGTAACAAAATAGTCTGTACTAAAAACAAGAAGAAGCACAAAATTAAAGCAATTATTTTTCATGCTTGGTGATATAATATTTTCCTGGTAAAACAAAAGTGGTAAATCTTATTACTTGCCAGGGACTTGTAGTTCTGAAGATGAAAACAGAATTTTATGATATTTAATTTTTCTGCAATTTAACTTTGTCTATTTTTGGAGCTGCATCGATACTACCTCGTAATCTAAATCTATTTTTTGTAATCTTATTTCTAAGGCTAGCAGTATGGGTTACTTCATCTATCTTTTATCAATATAATCAACATTTTCTTATGTTTCATTATTTCAGTGATATTTTTAAAATAATCAATGGCTAGGCAAGTTAATTTGGTTTTACACAGAATGGTGTTAGGACAATTTCCAATAGATAAGCTCAAATACACAAGAATTCATGGGGCTACAATAAAACTGTATGATGAAATATCTCTATTTAATATTGTGAATAAATATTCAATATTCAATAAACATGCATATGTTTGTTAGCCGATTACATTAACGGTCCAAATACACAAGGTTTTTGGACTTGTACAGCAGCATTACCACTGGAGTTTGGTGGTTACTTTATGACAAAATTATGTATGGTAAATTATAATTAAAGAAAATATAGATTAACCAATAAATTGAAAGACATTAATAAATAATTAAATAACCATATGCATTAATCATAAGTCGTGAATAATCCATTCATGTCAGTTGTCATGGTGAATAATAAATATTTTACTCAAAATTAACAACGATATTACGTGAAACCTATGAAAAATATACAAGAGTAAAGAGATGTTAAGGGAGATGTAAAGAAAATTGAGATTGCCGTTAAAATTAACTGAGAATTGCACGGCGGAATCTAGATAGTTCGGCGTTTACTTTCAATGAGATTATTTAGTAAATACGACTCGAACAAAGCGATTTTTGAATGAATAAACAAAATCATGATATTTTATTTCGAAAATTTAAGAATTCTGCATATTTGATAGCAGGCGTAAAAATAACTCTTATAAGAAAGGATTATACAGAAAAAGGCACATCCAAGCATACGATGCTAGATTAAAAACGTGGTAAGCTCCCTCAAATTATAGCAACGAACACGAAGTGAGATGTCAAATTGAAAGTATTAAAATATATCGCATTTTATTGCAGTTATTACAAATATTTATTAATGCGTACATACGGCTATGTATAAATGTATAATAATACGTTTTAGCTACGGTATTCTTCTGCAATTTTCTAGGACCTTGACAGTCTTTCCGGGTACCATTATAAGAGCAATATAGAAACTACACCGTTGAATGTAACAAATTAATATATAAATAAAAACCCTAAATACAAATTATTGCGATGGATATGTTACCAATAGGCTTACCTTAATTAAAGAAACGATAAATAAATTTTGGCTTTTATAAATCCTGAAGACCGACGAGAAGTACGGACAGGTCGCGAAGTCCGCAAACTGACTGACGTGAATGTAGCGGCGGGCGGACGGCTCCGGAGAACAACTGCACGGCGAGTACTAGAAAGTTCCATGGCGAAGCAGGCGAGCTTGCTCCGTGTCATTATTATAATAATTACTTATCGATGTTCTCCAAAAGGATTTTTTACACATATTTTTCCCTACACAAACTCAATAACGAAAATAAATATATCCATGCACGCAACCATCAAGCCACATCTTGCAAGCCCCGCAACCTGCGCCAGGATCATGAAACGGCCATACACTGCATTGTAAGCATAGTCCTAACTATTCACTTAACCAAAAATTCTTGCGATTTTTTAATATAATTTTAAAATGGCAAGATGAGATTCAATACCCAGAAAATATATGTAAAATCAGTATCATAACTTATTATAGTAAGTCTGACATCTATCGATTAATTAGATTTATGCTTTGGCTTGTAAATCCACTCGCATAGTTGACTTTCAATAATATCAAGAGATGTCAGATCTTGATAAATACTATTACAGCATTTATTACTAAATTAAAATATCACTATATTGAAGATTCAACCAAATCATAAAATTTTTCAATGATATTTACGAATGGCCAGTTATGTAAAAATATGGCTTGGATATATATCTTAGTAATAATTGTGGTATAAAGTTAATATCAGATTGGGGCGAGTGATCGATTACTTGGAAAAGAAAATATGCCCTCCTTCTGAAGTCCCGCGTGTTTCTCAATATAATTAACATTTTGGTTGCGTTGCGTAAACAATACGTTTTAAACAACCTCCGTAATTAGAGGCCTCTGGCTTGATTAAATAAATTGCTGCTAACTAATTAAAAATATTGTTTACTGTTCAAAGTCTGTTAACATTTTTTCGGCCTTTTTAGAACCATGTCTCTGGTTTTTCGTTATAAAAATAAATGCATTAAATAAAATGAAAGTATTGAAAATATAAATTACTGAATTAAGAAATATCTTTACTTGTCTCATAAAAATATGTCTAGTAATTATTTTTTAAATAACATGCGTATTCATAACTTAATTGAGTTATTTTATATATCAACATCTGATTTCGAGAAAATTATTTTTCTGGCTTGTAATGTTATTTTATGGTGCATTTAAGATTATCAATAAGTATACCATAAAATCTAAATTTATTTAAAATTGCAAATACTTATAAATATTTTAAAAACATGTTTATTAACTCTTACTGTATTTTGCGTCTCGTAAAAACTAATATATTTACAGAAGGGTTTTCATATTTAAAATAAAATACTTGGGTGCTTTTTCCACATGTTGATTTTTATTGGTGACCGGTTTCGCCAACCTTTCACGTTGGCATTATCAAACTGAGCTCAGTTTCAGACTCAGTTTGTTTATGCCAACGTGATAGGTTGGCGAAACCGGAAAAGTATTTTATTTAAATAATTAAAATGGAATTCCACCAAGTACTATTCTGTCAAAGATATTGATTACCTAAAAGAGTTTTAGGTTTATATGTTAAATTGATTTGATAATATTTTTACCACATTGACTACTAACTTCCATCTAGTAAAATTTGTATCACACCTACAAATACCTTCATATGTTTTCATGCTAAAACTTCTTATAGTCAATACTTAACTGAAGAATATCGTGAAGAAAAAAAAATCGATTTTGTATTTTTTTTTAAATTATACACTCTGTTTGAGATGGGAACGGAAAGAAATATATGGAGAAAAAAAAATAATTCAAAGAGAGTATAAAACTCTGCACACGGGTTTTTTATTCATTTCCGCTAAATGAAGCACGAAATATTACAATATTTCACAATCTTTAATGAAAATACGTAATACATTAAATACTAATATGTTTATTTTTCAGTGTTGTTTGTTCTAAGACTGCCAAAAAGCTTGTCAAAATTTATTAGAGTATTGAATCAATGAGCGTACGTGCGATTGGTGAATGAAAAATTCTTGCACCCCTGCCTGGCGCATGCTCGAGGGTACCCATTTTGCAAAAACAAACAAGGAAAACATCCCCCACATCCACCAGCGTATATGGCCAAAGAGAGCGCACTTTACAGGTCGCTTTACGCCATCGATATAAATAAACGTGATGTGTTGCAAACAAAAGAGTAAATGCCATTTATTGGTATCAAGTCTGCAGATATTATATGTATAGTTTTTTTTTTTTCGATGGTTTATTTTCTACGCACTGGGACTCGCATCGACAACACGTGTGCTTATCTTATCTCTCTGAAGTATGTTCTATATACTATGTACTTTATACTTCTCACCCAATTACAATGGAAAATCCCTGATTGATTGATATACAATACTCCATAGTACTCCCTGCGCGCAGGTTGGGGTGTTTACAACATGTGGCTTAAGTGGTTCCCTATTTTCGTTTTTTAGTGTGTGTAGGGAAAAATATCCGTAAAAACTCTTTTTTTTTGCATGAGTCGAATATTCTTGCTGATGTTCATTTTGTATCACCCCACAACTACACAACAAAACATTCGTGAAATAATATTTACCTACCCACTGATATGACGACGGTCCTAGGTAACTTTTTTCTCCTTCAAAATATAGTCGTTACAAAAGTGCAATTATTTTTACGCATAAAATATACTAATTAATTAAAAATCACAAAGTTTCAAGATCCTAGTTAATAAATTAAGAATGTCAGCGATGATGTGTCGGTTCTAGTGGCAAGCTATCATTTATTTAAAAAAAAATTAGCTTACGCTAAATAAACGCTAGCCCCTGTTGTGAAAAATAAATATTGTACATAAAATTAAAAACGATATTACAAATATATAAGACTAAAAAAAAAAGGGGGGGAAAGGGAATTGTGATTGAGAATTTCATGCATTCACGGCAGAATCAAGACACTTCAGATTATTTAGTAAATACGACTCGAACAAAGCGATCGTTTGGTAAATTAAACAAAGTCATGATAATATTTTATTTTAAAATAAATAAACGCTGGCTTCTGTCGTCAAGTAATTTTCCAGCACCATAAACTTTACGTACATATATAAATTCACTTAAAACACACTAAAGGCGGGGCGGGTACTAGTACCCGTTTCGCGGACTACTGTCTGAAGGTGGGGTCGCGTATTAATACGTTTATGAATGTGTTTACTCTAAAAGCGGCAGAAGGTCATTTTATTCTTTAGGTTTACAGCTCGAATGTTTGTTTAGGACTCGTCAACGTTATTTCTACCAATAGTGTCCCGTGATTCTGAACAAAGTGACAATGAAGAAGTGGAGTGGTCAGATAATGATAATCCTCCAATTATTGAACAATTTTTATGACAAAGTGGCGTTGTTGTGATGCCAAGTAATCTAAGTGGTTCAACTTTTTATCAAATCAAAGAGTGTATAGACTAGATTTCACACTTGCAATTTTACGCGAATTTCGTCCGCTTCGCACATCAGTTTTGTCAATTCGGTTACCCGCTTGAAATATAAATATAATATAAGCTATTGTGTAACAATAACATTTAATTTATTAACAAAAATTTCACAACTAACTCGGAGTAACTGAAAAATCAAAAAGTGCAAATCAAAGAGTGTATAGACTAGATTTCACACGCGCAATTTTACGTGAACACATCAGTTTAGTCAATTTGGTACCCGCTTAAAGTGTGTTATATGATTAAGTACATTTTTTCATACATTGAAACGATTATAGATATCAATATTAATTGGCCTAGGTACGTTGGTTCATATGTAGAATAAGATTGTTAAACTCTCGCTAAAATATGTATCTAATCATATTAATTGAATTAGTTTGGTGTGATCTAGATCTCAACGAAAATATTTCAGAATATGTGTCGTTACATCAATGAAAACCCACACATCTTTAGGCTTAAATTAATAATATTTATTTTTTTTAATGATTTTTTTTGTTTGTTTGGTTTTATTAAGGGGTGTTTCAGTAAATTAATAAAAATAATAATAGGTTTTTATAAAACAATCATTCAAGCCATAGAAAACTGTTTGAACGAATCGACAAAATATTAATGTAAAATAAAACCAGATCAACGTCATGTAAAGAAAGGTGGAGTTTTTTGGGTTAGGTTAGGTTACCCGCTTAAAGTGTGTTTTAAGTTATAATATTTTTCACATAAGTATTTTTCAAACATCAAAATGGAATTCCACCGAGTACTACACTTTCAGTGTAGGGCTTGTCTTTGTTTTCGTAGGTCTAGAGCGCTAGAGCGCCGGGGTGTCCGGATTGCGGCAGGCGCGTGCGCAGGCGGGGCAGGCCGAGCGCGCTGCCAGCAGCCTCTAGCCTCAGATGCGCTCAGACGCTTGGCCGACATCGCGAGGGCAGCACGTCCAGCGCCCGCGCCACCAGTCAGCAGTTCCTCGACTCCAGAACTGCAAATAGGTCAGCGCATCCGGACGAAGCTCCGCCGCTCCACCCCGCCGCCGAAGAACGGCAGACGACCCGACGCGCCCGCCAGAGGTAAGCGTGGAAACTTCGACATATTGCTAGGAGAAGTTTCAAACTTTTCAAATCAACGGAAAAAGTTTATTTTTGCAGGCGTTGTTGGGCATACTTTGTTGACGACATTTTTAAGCGTACAGTTTATCACGTGTTTTTTTTATTGTCACAAGTAATTTCGTTGACTTCATATTGTATTATGTACGTCGTTTTTTTTTTTTAAATAAAAATATGATGTAACGATTGCAACACTGAGGATGCCTGTAGCTTGCTTATCGCGAGGGTGAAACAGGTGGCCCATACGCTCATTCAGCTTTTTCAGATCTAAGTGGCAACCTATCGACTGAAGGTGTGTAAGTCAGGAGCTGCGCAATTCTCACTACTACAATGTTACATTTTCGACTCTCCGACGGTGTGTTGGGCCCATTTTAACATAGTTTGTTTTGATTATAGGACCGATTATGAATAATTTATATAGAATTCGACTCTATATAAAATTATTATTCCTTATTGTACGTGGAATATGTTTACTCAATAATTTCTCAGAAATTCAAGCTATCCAAGTATACAAGCGTTCATGAATTATTTTACGAAATATCGCAGTACATAATTCCCTTCTTTTGTATTTCATCACTTTAAAGGTGTGATTCACAACGGCTTGTTAGTTTTTATCATCCTATAAATTATTTTCAGTGATATTTAAAAAAATATTACTCTTTATGTAGGAAGTTCAGCATATCTAAATTTGGCTTAACCTATTTTATGACTTTTCTAGCTTCAAAATGTCGCATATAAAAGTCGATAATACCGAAGGAATGAGCCATCAGAAAAAATATAAAACTCTGTTGATTATTTTGTAAATAGTTGTGAAATACCTACTTTCAACTAAGTATGATTAACGCTATGAATACGACAATTATTTTATTCGAGACCTAGCAATATAAGATGTATTACCTGATTGATACAATCAAGCTTATACCTATTTTAGTTTAGCCTAAGATGATTTGTATTGATATTGGACATGTCAATACAAATTGTTTAATAAAACACGAACAAACTTGCGATTATTTTTCTATTATAAAATGATTGAATGTGTGTGAAATAAGAGGTTCTCGCATTTTATGGGTTATTGCTGGAATGTTAAAATTTCATGGCAATGCCGAAGCCTTTAACGCCTTTTGTAATGGCGTCGTTCACTCCAGTTTCAAAAGATCACACATTTATGTGAATTGGAAAAGCAGCTTGGCCATATGGTGTCCATGATATCAACCCTGCAGATTCTGTAATTTACGTATAGCAGCAACCATCGCAAAAGTGTCTCGGTTTGAAATAAGCAAAGTGTGTATCATGGCAAATAAATAGCATAGCGATAACAATTTTGTTTTCTCAACTTTCACAATTATTTGATTCGATTAGTTATATTTTAAATGAGTAAAATACTTGAATGATTTTACTTATTTAAAATGGAATTCCACCAAGTACTCTCGGTCAAAAATATTGAATTTCTCGATTAGTTTTATATTTAAATATTATAAAATATTTTTAGTTTATTGATAATATTGTTTATTCGGGTTTATTTTTATTCTAAAAATGTATTTAATTCTCATTTTTCAAAAAAAAAAATTCCCATTTTTTAAGAGATAAATAATCGTATTACGTAAAAAAGACAACGGAGAAGTTAAAAGATAAAATTTTCTAAATAAATTCAAAATATTATGGATAATAGAAAATGGGAATTTTATTGATGATTTCCAGTCTCACGTTTTAAACGATGGTGTGACTTATAAAATAAAATAAATTACAAGATTCTTTATTTTCTTTTAGTTAATTTACAATAGTTCTTAGGCCTATGCTTACAATACGGTATGTGACCACCCCCTAATCCTTGGGGCAGGCTGTGGGGCTTACATGATGTGTTTAGGTGGTAGCGTACGTGGATTTCTCTATTTTCACTGATTTTTTAAAATATATGTAAAAAACCTGCTTTGACAATAAGTTGAAGAATAAATTTAATAAATAACTAAGAACTAAATATCAAGGATAAACATACAAAAATTAGATTACTAAAATAATACCATGTTTGTATTCTAATAAATCAACGGACGTGTCTACTCGTATTTTTTATAAAAAAAATTCTTGAACGAAGTCACACTTGAAAAGTGATTGATCCTAGATATTTTAATTAAACATTGAATATGCCAATGAAATGAAATTGAATTGAACTGATTAAGCATTTTAGTATGGTAACAATTAAACCCCTTGCGATGCATTGTATGTGAGTTCGAACAAAAGAGGCTTTCACCTTCAGGCTCTCATTTACCTCCCGCGCCATGACTGCGAGCGTATTCAAATCCAAATGACTCGGGAAACAATTAATACAATGAAATTAACTAAACACAATATTAATTTATATTAGGCTAAATAGACGTAACAGCATTTTGTCGGCACAAAATGGCGTCTGCAATCAAATTTGGCGTAAATCCAATTTTGTCACCATACGAGAGTAAGAAATATGGATAGCTCTTGCGCAGGAGCTCTCAAAATGTGGGTCGCAAATTGACTTTGGTGGACTTAGTTAAATAATAATCATAGTAGTGAAGACTTCCTAATTTCTCAAATTAATTAATGTGTGATATTTTTTTCATACTAAAGCTGACTAAAATTGATTCCAACAAATATAAATCCAGTTTGCTTTTCTGTATATCTTCTGCACACCTCCCTCGTCTGAATTCAAATAAAAAAAAAATTCATTTTAAATAAATACATATATCAATTCACAAGTTTCGTTAATCAACTGTGAATAGCTCAGCAATTACTCTTCGATGGAAATTACACCACATATTACCGTAGATATTAAGTTTTTGTCCTTTTAACTACTTTATACGTGTGAATAATTGAATATTTAAAAATTAAAAATAAACCGTATTAATTTAACCGTATGTAACGTTATCAGAGCTAAACAGAAAACATTTTTTTTCAAGTATAAAAAATATATTGCTTCTTCAAATCCCAGATATAAAATAGATCGTCATCTATAAAGATGGCATTGAAATATATAGTTTCTTGATTAGAGAGAAGGAATTAGGGAAAAATGTGTTTCCAAAAGTGGGTGTAGGCGCACGCCAGCTTGGGAGCCTCTGCTCCCATGGTTCATGCTGTCACTATGGTGATATGCGTGTTACCAAGACGTGACATGGTTTGAATTCCGGAGATGAAATTGACAATTCGACGCAAGCGTCGTATATAATTGTTACTTAAGCCAATATTTTCGCTCACGTCGAAATAAGTATTCTTGTGATTAAAGCTCTACGCATCTTTATAAACAAAATTTATCAAGAAAAAACATATATTTTAATGAAGGAAGCTATTATGTGTGATGCTCCATTTGAAGAAAATATTTTTATTTTACTATCCACGTATAGTTTCGATAGTCCAACTAGTATGTGCCTTGATATATTTATATCAATGTTTTAATACAGTCACCATCCATGACGATACCATGATGAACTTAAATTATTTTAGGTACAATTGTGTAGAACATAGGTTCTTAACTTTTTATTGACCACCGCCCCCTTGACAAGAAAAAAAAATTCCAACGCCCCCTTTGACATAACAGTTATAATTATACCAATTTCTTTTCCATATAAAAATACCATAGAGGTATTACATAACGCCCCCCATTTTCCCTTGGACCCGCCACCACCCCCTTGGAAAGCTCCAGCGCCCACTGGGGGGCGGTACCGCCCCCGTTGGGAACCTATGATGTAGAAGGACCCGGGGACCCACTACACTATTTTCCCCTTAGAATTCAGCATAAATTTATGCTTACTTAGATAGTCGCTAACCTCCTCTGAGGAGAGGCACCTGATGAAGAAGGTATAATGTATTATTTTTAATTTTATACAAGCTTTTTTTTAATTAAAGAAATGACACAAGCTGCTCTAAAAGAAAACTGCCATTACCCGCATCACTGTATAGATATTTCGATCGCACGTCGAGATTCCCGATGTTTGCCGATCGTGGCCGAAGTCCGTCTTGTATAAGTCATCCCTCCACCGACACATGGCCGACTGTTTTCCGGACTTGTTGTCAGCCATTAGCCACGCAGTTAAATGGATTACACTGCCGGGGTCACGGGCCAGTGCTAATGTCGGCCGTCCCTGGACGCATGAATGTCATTACTATTCTCGAAGTAAATAGCTTTGTGTTTTTTTCTCATCGAAGTCTTTGAATAACATTTTTACTCGTAAACCAACTTGGTTTGTATTAATTTGAAATTGCGGCACGATGTAGATGCTGCTACTTATTATAGGTAGCATTTTGTATAAATGCGTTATTTTGTTGCGTGGTAATCAATTATCCGCAGTATTTCAATTACACCCCACCATTCCGCCTATATTGACGTGCTTGTACAGTATAGTTATCACAAAATACACTTCTAATATAATGACTTCTACAGTAATCCTTTCTATTAAGGTCTTAGGTCTCGAATCTTTTCATTTTAAAATAAAAATTAAATAAAAAAAAAACACATTGCTTTTCTTTATGAAATTTTTGTTTTATTTTATTACCTGAACCTGATTATTTCATTACAAGACACTCTCGTTTAAAGACGCACTTAAAATGCTATCAAATATTAATTGCTGTTTTATGCTTTAATTTTTCTGTTAAGATTTTAATTAATATTTTGAAGTGTATTTTATAAATAACCCCCCAATTATGTGAGTAGAAAATATTTGAAGAGCACATATTTTTGAATATCACATATTATGTCCATAATAAAACTGAAAAATTTACGACATCCGATTGAAATCTTAAGGCCTTCAAAATTGAGCCACGTAATAATTATGACAATATGATCAGTAAATAATAAAAAAATAATAAAAATTTCGACATAAAAGATACAATCCACCGAAACGTGAGACCAATCCCCTTAACATGCGCACAAGCACTAAGGTCTGTACACATTATTCTCTCGAAGATTGATGATGTTGCAAATATCAGCCTCTCTACTCACTTCATTTATCAGACTTAGGGCAACACAGAAGGGTCAAATTTGACCTTGCGGTTAATTATTACTAACTAGCTCCACCAACGCAACCCATCAACGTGCAAATATAACGTCCAATCGTAATTTACTTTACAAAATATAAGTCTTAACATTATCTCACGTTTGCATATCCGTTATAGGCGATTATTGAAAATGAAATATTTCAGCATATTTTATTGCACATACTTCTTGATTTAACAATGTGTTTTAGGTAAATGTTTCATTCGGCCTTGTAGTGTCTTGATCATTTAAAGCACCGTGGGCTAAATTACATTTTTGAAACAATCAATGATATTTTTTTCTTCATTATAATATAAAATGTAATATATTTGAAATTGACTTTTGCTTTACTCATCAAAGGCGTGTCGTATATCTTTGCGTTCCGATCTTTAAAATATGCATTGATAATTTACGAGACGATAGTTACAAATTATTGATTAATTTCAAATAATTACATCTAGAATAATTCATGCGTAAATGTAATTTTTTATTCACTCTATGTAATGTTGTTCCCATCAAGCCAACCGTGGGTAAATATTCAAAGTAATCTTTTGTTCGTGATTTATTGCCAAAGAGACTTTGATTGTTTTATGAGACTCAAAATGTACAGAGACATCAAAGAATATTTCGATACCGACAAGTACAGAATGAACAAAGCATACTTTGTTACTGAAGCAAAAATTGTGGAAAATATTTTACGGATATATGTAACAGTAAATTACTAAAATAGATGACGACACTTATGATGAATTATTTTTTCACTTCTTATTTTATTGTTACTTTTATGAATTTTTAAAATATTTATACTATTGGTGATCTGGTTAATAGGCATAATTATATTCGCGAACTTCTTTCACTATTTTTGCTATCTATGATATAAGTTTTTTGCAGATTAAAAAATCAAAAGAAATAATATAGTTATATGTCAAAGTAAGCTTTTTAGTTCAACATAAAAATAAACTTTTTTTCTCAATATCCAAACTAAAATTATAAAATAATTTGATAAAAACCTTTTCAGAGATTTATAAAAATATGAGTAAAAAATGTTGCGTTTTTCGGAGTTACGCCGCATTTTTTTTAAACTTCCGACATTTTGGTCCTGATTTTGGGGTGGCTTCAGTATCAGAACCGAAACGTCGGAAATTTAAATGAAAACGCAGCATTTCTAATAACAACGGCCACATTTGAAAAACGTCTACCGCAAAAGGTTATCTTGAACTTGTCTATATTTTTATATACGTATAGTTAGAAGCGGCGGCAAAGGAAGTGTAAATATCGTCGAGGAGATCGGATGACTGCCTGGTCGGGGCGGTAATAACCTTTCCTCTTGCCTTTTCCGTCTCTCCCGCCTAGTGAGCCGCCTCTTATTGAATTTTCGTACGTCACCCCATGATAAACTTTCTCTTATATTGTAGCATTTTCTGGAGTCGTGAGATATCTGTATTAGTACAGCTTTCGGGGAATTCGCGCTCCGCGGGCGTAGCGCGGCACAAAGGAAATAAATCTTATTCTGCGGCTCCGCGAATAAAAGGATAAACCAACGCGCAACGAATATAAAAACAATTATTTCGCTTCAATAGCGCTAATTTTTATAAATATCAAATAAAAAAATAAAAAATTTATCCATTATTTGCACTACCTATCATTATTTATTTTCACTCATTTTTCAGCTATCAAACGCACATAAAGTAATAAGCAACGACATAAGCTTATATCATATCTTAGAAAAGTTTTATTTATCAATTAAACAATTTTCATGGATTTTCTCTTTCAGGTGCATTGAATTTTATTGAATACATTTTTTAAATTTGGAATGCTAATACCTTAAATTTAAAAACAAAAGTTAATTAAACAAATTTATATAATTAACTATTTTGATTATTATTACTTGGTAGAATTACGTTATATAATGTAGATTGTAGATGAATCACTATATCAGCAAAACTTTTAAAAAATTAAATAAATACTTAAGAATATAATATTTTAATTATTTATATGTTGAATTATGCCCTGGATAGTTATTTGGTCTTAGCTGTAACAAGATGTATACTGCTAGATACTGATGTTTTCTACTGTGTTCAATTAAATATTAAAAGCACGAAAATTTTGTAAATAAGCAAGTATATAGACGAAGGAGTTAGAGAGGCTTATGGCTTAACAATAATTTGCTGTTGTTGAGGGACAAGGCATTTGCATGGTGAAGATCCATTAATATAATGAAATAAGTAAACTTTTTATTTAATAAATATTAATAAAAAGTTTACTTATTTCATTATAATAATTTGCTACTTAGCCAGCATGATAAATATATATTTGAACCCAGAAAGTTATACCTAAGTGTACGTTTACATGCGTAAATATAACCAACATAGAATATTATAGCGAAGAAGTTGATTAAAGTTTATATGTACTTTATTCCGCAGGTAAGGTAGCCGGCAAAACTTTTTTAACTGCTCCATCTGTGAAAGATATTAAGTTAAATAACTAAGTTTTATTTTTCAAAATGATTTTTCAACTAAAACGAATGCCAGGAGAAGTCGTACGAGACTAATGGAATTGCTTTGTTCAACCCAAGACAAAATAGCTGTCGTGCTCACTCGGTTATACATAAATATCACATTAATCTAATGAATAAACCAATAAATGAATAAATCCTTTCCGTTGACTGATGACTTTCGCTGGGAAAACCTGTCCCAGCGAGAAAATTTATTTTCCGAATCCCAGAAAGCAGTATTTTTTTTGTCAAACGCACATTTTAGCTTGAATCCATTTTATAGAAAAGCAGTAATCATTTTTTCAGTATATATATATATAATTGCTAAATAATGAATTTGTTTAAGTCAATATTAGGTATAATTAAATCAAATTGATATCAAAGTTTTTAAAGAATCTCATGATTTAATAAAATTACTACATTTAAATGCAAATTTTTCAATTTCAATTCTTTCAAAAAGTTTTACATTTCAATTATTTTTGTTTCAAGAAAAATAAGGTTGATTTTGTAGAATCTTTTCGGTTGACTGACCATTATCTTGTTTTTTTTAATTACATAGGATGATTATTACGTAAATACTGAATATTTGATATGTCTGCACTTTATTCTAACTTACTTATTTATCCAAAAGTAAAGCAAATCATATCCTTTTCATGTTTGGGAATGATATATACAATCATTATAATTTACCGAATGGCAAGGATATTTTAAAAACATATTTGTTTAGCATAATGAAAATTGCCCATTAAATTTTTACGTTAAATCGTTGTTTTAACAATTGCTTAATTTTTATCAACATACTTTACATCTATGGAATTTCAGCTATAAAAAGTAGTCACAACAAGAAAGTTATTGTTATTTTTCAAATTCTTTTCTGGTTTTTTATAATATTTTTGTGTTAATGTCATCCATATAATGTATATCATTATTGGACATCAATCAAACCACAAAACTCTCTGCATTAAATGTAAGATTATTTCTTATAAAGTCGAATCTAGTCGCACTTTATTTAACCAAAAAAAAAAAGTTAGTACGAAAAAAACAAGTCTATTGATCTCAACCGTTTTTGGGTTAAAAT
Source organism: Atopsyche davidsoni (assembly GCA_022113835.1). Classification (NCBI taxonomy): domain Eukaryota; kingdom Metazoa; phylum Arthropoda; class Insecta; order Trichoptera; family Hydrobiosidae; genus Atopsyche; species Atopsyche davidsoni. Next base: position 7,490,694 of record JAILWY010000021.1, read on the forward strand.
TTTTCATAACTTTTATTCCGTTCTTTTGCAGCCAATCCGAGGTAGAAATAATTTAAGAGGAACTTTTCTGAGTAAAATGGGAAAAAATATGCTTTTTAATAAAATGAATTTCCCACGAGTAATCAAAATTAATGAGAACCGAATTACCTCTTTCAAATCAGGTAATCAATACAACCGGTGATCCATTTAATAATTTTCATAAAACATTAAAGTATTAAATATAAATTTAATCAAAATTAACTGTTTACTTTTATACCTAGATAGACAGATTCATGTAATTTTTTATTTATATATTTTCACTATTTGAGAGCTCGCGGTGCATGTTGCCTCCCATTGTTGGCAAACCACTAATATTAAGATTGTTTAAACTATACATGTAAGTTATGGGTTCCTATGGGGCACAGGAGCTCAAAATATATTTCAGGACATTGAATATTGGCTACTGAATCTCCTACTAGAATATCACTAACTTTGCTGTTTGCTTATTCAGACCGTGGTTTGTGGGGTCTAGCGGAGGCGCTTGGGTCTCTGTACACAGACCCCAGTAAAACGCCTGTATCGGGACTGTTAATAATTAAAATTAACTAAGCGTTTCATGTGCACTTGAATTGTGGGGAAATATATAGGGACGGCTTAGAGTACATGGAGAGAAACTGTGCCTAATTAAATCTGGTGAATTAAACGGCGGATTAATTTGTTCTCTTAGACGAAAGTAGAGAATTCCTTTATAGCTCGTAACTATTAAAATGCAAAACTAAAAATTGTAACAAAAGTTACATCTCGATTTAATTATTCATTCATTTGAAATACTTTATATTATACTACATATAATGTATTCATTGAAAAAGTCTGCGAAACACATAACGTATAATCAAAAAAATAAGCGTGTAAGGTTAAAAATATATGCGTGTTCGTCTGGTTTGGTGACCGTTATTATCTGTTTTATTTTCATACCTGGTTAGCCGCCGCAAGCTTTAATTTTTTATTTAACGGTTCGGTTTTGGTACATAAGCCATTTTCAAGGAAATATTAACTAATTGAAATCTGCTCAACTACCGAAACCGCGGAACGAATTATACTGAAATATCATGGACATTTTGTCTTTTTTTCCACATTATCTGTTTTTCAATTTCATTTTGCGAATAAGTGTGTATTCAATGATCATAAACCTGCAACCATTGCTAAAGTAATTTATATACGAAAAGGCTATAATAGCAGCTCGTACGTTTTATGGAAGATAGTAACTGTTAATCTATATAACATATTTATCAATTTCGCGACGCTTGTATCCTGGAGTTTTATTCGTGTCCGATGACGATGGTAAATTAAACAAAACTACCATTTTCACAGCATCTCAATGGGATTCTGCGCTTTCCGATTACTTAAGTGATGCTAAAAAAAAAGCTAATCAAGTACTAATACAGTATCTAGCTTCAAAAAGCATGTGACATAAAAAAAAATTAATGCCTATCCTTCCAAAAGAATTAAAAGTGTTTTAATTGAGTAAAGCAAACGAAAAAGTAAAATTGCTTTAAACAGACCAACTCGCAAAAAACCACATCAAGTCATTATACCTGCCGCAAAAATCTAGGAAATTAAATCATTGGTATACTCGTATAGTGCCATTTATTTTCTATTGTTTATTTATTTATCTTCTTCGTATTATTTCAAAGAACTATTGTTGAGAGGTGTAATCTCGATAATGCATTGATTCTTGGCGCGCACATCGGGTGTGACCCTTTTTTTTTTTATCAGGTGAATCTGTGAAAACCGGCGAAGCACGATAGTAAACTGGTAAACTCAATCTACTGGAAAACTTGCACGCTTTTAGTCAGCCCGGCTCCGGGGGAGATTGTTAACGGTACAATGCGTAGGAAAAAGCACACATTTTATAAATAACCAAGAGCTATATGGCAACCCACTCCGCTTTTATTGGATATGTAACCTATACTTGCAGGCATTGATAAACCGATATTATTTTTTTATTACTATTAAAAGAATTCCATTAGTCTTTATGCGAAGACATTTCGAAGCCTGTTTGAAAGGGTATGAGGTAAAACCTATCAGGTGTTAAGGACGTAGCAAAAATATAATGGATTTTTTTAAAGTTTATTCGATTTGGAAAATACCACAGTGAATTTTTTAATAGTGGATCAAAATATAAAGTGTTCAGTTAGAAGACCAATTTTTTTTTCTATTTAGTATTCTCATCGAAATTCGTATGAAAATAATATTTATATACCAAGTTAGTACTATAAATAATCAAAATAAATATTGTTGTACGACAATTTACCAAAACGCACGTACACGTAATTACAAAATGAGTTATAATATCGGGGGTATTGTTTTACCTCTTAATAATAATGCTGAGTATCCAATGAACGAATAGCAATACAAGTACGATGTTTTAATGGCGGATTTAATTTTTTATATATTAGTAATCATAACAACATTATTTAAGCAAAATGGAGAGCTTTTAATTAAATATATAGTTTTGGTGTTTTATTGTTCATATATTTTTCATCTTTAAACCAACATAAATCTAGAATAGAATGGAAAATTTCTGTTAAGTCTACTAAAAAACAATATATTACTTTTATAACAAGCTGTCAAAAATATATAAATACGTATATAAATTTAATGTTTTTCAAGTAAAATATTTTGATAAAAGGTTAAAGATATTGATTACATTATCAAAATAGAGTACTTTTTTTAGAATAGCTATATATTACCGAACTGTCTAAGAACAAAGCATTATTTTTATTTCTGAAGTATTGAAATACAGTAAAAACTATTTTATTTTAATTATTACTCTTTTTTTATAAGAATGTTTATTTTTTTAATTTATATTATTAGTTCCATCTGAGAAGTCAATATGCAAAAATTTTAATTGACATTTTTTCATTATATTTAGGAAATGTATTTTTCTGAAGTTATTTAAATTTTGACAAAATTTTAAAAGGCCATTAACACTCGACCTGAATTTTAATAAGTTCTCTCAAAAAATATTGTTTGAGGCTCACGAGATAAATCATTATTTTTTTATTGAAAGTACCTGCTTTTGAAAGGTTGGATAATGATATTTTCTTGTCTTTTAAAAGGTAAAACCTTTTTGAAAAATATTATTAAAGGTTTATATTAGTCTTCGATTATAAAAAGCATTAAAGTTGTTTTATAAAAGCAGAATTTGTAATAACACAAGAAAATATGATTAAAATTTAATTTTTTTAAGTAGATAAATATATTTTGTATTTATATTTTTAAATTTTGTATGATATAACAATTAAATTAAAACAACTAATAAATAGTTGCGATACGAAAAGCAAATAGATTGACAGAGACAGAGACCGTTGGTTGTTTGCTTAATTTATTACATTTTGATTTTTATCACTATAAACCGTTTAAATTATATAGATAAATAATTAATAGTTATTCGATTGATATTTACTAAACTTATACATATTTTCACTAGATTTATTTTTTTTTTTCAAAATCAATCAAACATATGAATTTGCCACTTGGATACAAGTTTTTATTGAATTTTGGACTTATCGCAATGAAAGTTGACGCGGCAAAAAATAAGTTATCTAACAAGAATATTGCGGAAAACTTTGTAAGTACCATAAAGTAAAGTTATAATTCCCTTCGAGACAAATATCGGAAAGGGTCTGTTGTGATTTCCAAATTATTGGGTTGAATCACACGTAGGGTTTTTGATATCCCGAATTCCCAGAAACCGAGACTAAGAAATTTTAATTCCTAGAAAAACGCCGAGACTTAATTAGAGATAAATTTCAAAACTGGATTTTTTTTGTGTTTTCTCTGATTTCCATGTGCTTTATAAAAGTCCGAAGTTTAACTATGTTAACACTAAAGAGGTCCGTGCAGGTTTCCGATTTTTTAAAGGATTTTTTTGTATTTTTTTCAAGTTTTAAGGCTTTTACTTTTCGGGGAGTTGCGTCGCTCCAATTGAGAAGCTGGAGGAAGCCGCTCCGATCAACTATAAAAAGCATCAGTTGATAACGATAATCGCTGTACTATTCGCCGGCTTAAAAGGTAGTGTTTTAGAATAATATATTTTCTTATAATAAGTCTTTCTAATTGTACTTGAATTCTTTTAGACTATTAAACTCTCAATAAAAACTATTGTCTCATCAAGCGATAAGTTTAAATTTTTGAAAAATTTTATACATGGGGAAAAAGTATATTGAATGCTTTTAAGTTCTATCGTTTTGACAAGCACGGCTAAATAAACGTCTGGAGAGCACTACATGAAGATGCGATGTAACCTAGATATTATATTTTCTTTAGAAACAATGGTTAAATTCAAGCTTTAAAAAAAATTTATAAAATCTTAAATCCATACCCCTTTTTTTAAACTTAGTAACAATCATTTAATCATAGAAAACAGCACGGTACGTTGAAAATATTTTTAATTTAAAAATGTTTAAATTATAATGGATTGCATCAAAATTTTTAGCTGATTCGACTTTATTTATTGAAAGATTATTTAAGATCCAACTTAATGACGGCTTGGTTTTGTTTTATAAAGAAGTTTATAAATATTTTTCAAAAAAACGAAATTGTTGTATCTTTTACATGCAATTGAAATATAAGACTCGTATCGAATTTCCCGTTAATGTTTATTTTTGATTGGCAGATATATGACACTAAGAAACAAAATAATGATTGCGCAACTTTCAAACAAACAACAAAATATTGAAATGTCAATTCGGTAGATAACCATCAGCGACGGGAATGAAAACATTTATCATCATTTTGGTTTAAGCATTTAAAGAAAATTTATTTGAAAAACCGTCGCCGTTGTTGGTGGAGAAAAATAAATTACTTTTCATGTCTACCTATTCGTAGATTGCTTATAATGTGAAAAAAAACGTGAACTAGGTAAATATAAATATGAACAAGGCGTTACAAGATAAATTAAACAAGATACAAGTTGTTAAAATAATATTTTTTAAGAGACCTTTCTTGGTGTTAAAAAATATAATTTGATTATTAAAAATAGTTTTACTGTATTTTGATTGCCACTTGTTAAAAGAATATTAAACTTTTTAGTACTATTTTTTAATTAAAACGATTTTCAGGCTATTTGTTTCTTATATATGAAATAAAAATTAATGATAACTAATTTGTAATTTAAAGTTAATTTGACTTATATCGAATTGAGATACAAAAATTTTAAACCTTTGATTAACAAATCATGAGAAATCAAATTTTGTTTTATAAAATAACTTTATATAGTTTTATGTATAATAAGTCCTGTGCATTTTTAGATTAAAAGCAGCAACCAACTACTGTGAGCTCTTGAACCGCAAAATTATTCAAAACATCGCGTTTTATTTGTTTTTGTATGCAACTCTCGCTGAGTAATTGCGTCCTCGCGCATCCACCAAGTGCTATCTACCTAGCTCGGAACTATAATTTTAACTAGTTATAACTAGCTTAAAACTAAAGTGCAATAGCACAAAACATTTCGAGAATAAAGGATCATAAAACGGGGTGCTAGTGCTTTGTTACTTCGCATAAAAGAAATAGTTATATACTATGAATAAAAATTTAAAACATTCTGGCAGTCAAATAAGACGACAGCACGGTTTTGCATTTTTATTTTATTTCTCTGCAAACAGCTGAATAAACTTTTATTTTATTGTTCTAGAAATGTAGAGAATTGCACCATTCACTATTTTTGTTGATCTTTTGTATGTATGTGAGTGTGCTTCCATTACTAAAATTCTTTACATAATATACTTCCCCCTCTTATTTGTCTTCTTTTGAGTTTTCATCTGAAATATGGAATGCTTTATCGTGTTCAACCGCACTTTGGGGAAAACAACCTTTTTTTAGATTAGTATTATTAACATCTTACATAAGGTTTATCTAATCTAGAGTGTTATGAAACGATAAGGTGATACTGATTATGACGATAAACTATATATAATACAACCTATACAATACCGTACAGCTGTAAATTCTTTGTATTTTTTCCAAGCTTTAGCGATCTAATAAAAAAAAATTATTGTAGTTTTAAAATCTAAGGTCAATAATTTTGTATTCAACATGTATTATCTACTAAATAAATAAATAAAGCAACGCATTCATAGGTTACGAACAGCCTCGCTCAATTTTTTATATTGATGTTTTAATATATATAATAGTAAGATACTTGTAAAACAATATCCATTTTTCAAAACGACAGCCTCGATAATCTATATTTTTTGCAACACTCGAAGCTCAAAATACGAGCATTCCTTATGTTAAAGGTCACACGGTGTTTCATGCCGCATTTGACACCAATTTATTTTCAAATGGCATGAAATCGATCGTATTGTACTTGCTCTCAAAGTGTTTCTTTAGTTTCTATTCAAGAAACGCCTAGTATAGATTTTGCAGTCCTGCATTCAGCGAAATTACTGGAGCTTAACCAAGTCTATAGAATAGTCAACGGGTCTGATTCTCCCTCTAGAGATCGTCTTCCTCGGTAACTCGAGCCGTGCGATTATCTCGGAGTGCTTCATCCTACGCAGAGAATTAGGGCAAATAAAATTTATTACTTTTACTGTATTTGCTTATACAACTAACCTTTGTATATAAGTTAGGAATAATTAATAAACATTGACGAATCAACTTGTGATCAGTTATACATTTAGTAATAAAGTATGTATAAATGCAGTCATTCAACTAAATTATCTTTACAATGATATTATACATCGCTTTTTTGTAAACCAATAAGAGTTTTCTGATTTGAATAATTTATGTTTTTTTTGTTGTAATTATGGTAGTATTATCAATTTTTTAAATAATTCTTAGCTTCTTTTTGTTGATGGTATTTTCAAAGTTAATTTGTTTCTGACTAACTCCCGCAACTAATTATATAATTCTACGATGGCTTACTTTGGTGAAATAACTTAAGTATTCATCTTACTCAAGTCTCTAAAATGTCATTAGTGTGATTTGTTAGTTTTTAATTTTTTTTTTGAGAAATCACTTTATATAAGAATACAAACAAAAATCAATTGTTTGTTTAAGATAACCCGACTCGGAAAGCATGGAACATATTTAGATTTTATGCGTTGTTGTACAAAGCACAGGCTTTTCACTTCATATACAAATTTCGTTATTTCATAGTGATTGTGTTTGTTCCATCTCCCAGCAGTAAAAACTCCATGTCGAGATTGTTTAAACTTACCTCATAAACGCTCGGCGGAAAGTCGTTAAAAATTCAACCACCAAGATAAAGACACTGAAAGTATTCCCTTTGCTTTCTAAAATGCCACCAAGAGACGCCGAGTTTCTAGACGCTTCAGGTACAAATGCACTACAGGGTTTTTTCAGACTATTATCCTGTTAGAAAATGTTGTATTTCATGACATGATTTTTTTGTCGAGTTAATGAACCACGATTCTTTTCTAAAACGAAGTTGATGTTATATGAATAGCATTGCCCTATATTTTTTATTAAAAAACTCTGCGTCTTTGAAATGTATGACTTTGCCGCATTGTCAGAATACAGTGGTAAATGAATATTTTTAGACAAAACACTTTAGCAAATTTTATGGTTGGAGGTTTTTTTAAAACTACATTGAATAAAAATTATATAATATACAGATCCATCATAGCGGTTTGTAATTCAATATTAATATATAGTATATCGGAAAGAAAACCCTCTCATATTACAATGACAACAAGACCACGGCGAATACGTTCTTCCTTGATCTATACAGAGCATTTGATAAAGTGAACCGTACAAAACAATGGGAAGAACCCTAAAAGCGAAATCTCTGAAATTTGGCATGAGAAATATGAAGACGTTGAGATTTGAAAAGCAACATCCAAATAGCTTCATCCTCCTCGGGGGTGAGACAAGGCGGATGTTTGTCTCGTATCTTTTTCAATGTTTATAGAGATGAGTTGAACGACCACTTAAATTCAGAAAGAAGAGGATGTCATATTAATAATGTCAACATGTTGGTTACTCAGACGACACGATACTTCTTCTTTTATATAAAAACTAGTAATGTAGCCCGTCACAAAATGACGAATTTGATGAACGATGCGTCTAAATTCTCGCGGTGAACGACATCTCGCGGCGAAGAAGTGAATCATATAATTAAAGTTTAGCTAAAGCATATTTTAAAGTTTATGAATGAAAATATTATCCTATCGTCTTGAAATTCGGCACATAGCTGCGGAAAAATTTACTTAACTTATGTGCAAAAAATCAGCGTTGTATCTTTTAAGATATTCTATACAGAACGGAAAAACGAAACATACATACAAATAAACACACAATGGCTATTATTATAGTAGATACTAGTAATGTAGCCCGTCACAAAATGACGAATTTGATGGTGAACGACATCTCGCGGCGAAGAAGTGAATTATATAATTAAAGTTTAGCTAAAGCATATTTTAAAGTTTATGAATGAAAATATTATCCTATCGTCTTGAAATTCGGCACATAGCTGCGGAAAAATTTACTTAACTTATGTGCAAAAAATCAGCGTTGTATCTTTTAAGATATTCTATACAGAACGGAAAAATGAAACATACATACAAACATACAAATAAACACACAATGGCTATTATTATAGTAGATTATATAATTATCAAAATTGTGAATATATATATTCACCTAAGATTATCCAAAAGTATATCCTTGTTTTTTTAAGCTTGTATTTTTTTACGAGTAAGTGCTGTTTTTTTATAGTTTTTTGAAGCCAAAGCTAAGTTTTTAGACTTTTCCTGAAGAATTTTGTTTTGGTTATATTATAGCAAAACTAAAAAAGTATATAAAATATATCGGATTAAGAAGCTTTCAAAAAAAGACCTTCGCACCTGTCTGCTTACATAACTTTTTCCAGATGTATTATTTGGATGAAAATATTGCCTTTAAATTCTATTGGGCTTTAGCCATGATTCATTTTAAAAGAAAAGTGAATTTAGTATAATCATTTATTTAAAACGATACCAGGAAAATATATTAAACATAATTTTAACACCATATATATATCGATAGATTGAGTCCGAAGAAAATATAAAAACTATTAGGAATCTAGCGAACAATTTTTCTCTATTACCATGTCATCATTGGTTAGAATCTATGTATTTTTAACATTTACAAATTACAAATTAATTCAGGATTAATGTTAGGAATAAGTTTGTATTGAAAAACATTCTGTGAAATAGGATATTTGTGATATTTGATAAATAATTGGATTACGAGCCGAACTTTTTTTTCTTATTTGACTATATGCGTGAAAAGTTAAAGCTCACAGTGTATGCGAGAACTCCATTCAAAACATATAATAAAAAAGATCAGGATTTATAATACGTAATATCTTAATTTAATATTATCAGTGAAATTACACGGATATATACGTTTTTATAAAACCTAATGATAAGGTTCAACATCAATCAAATAATTCACTATTATAATTTTATAATTTTTTAATGTTGGAACAGTACCAGTATATTATCTTACTAAAAAATATTAAAATAGAATTCCACCAAGTATTTTCAAATCAAAAATATTGAAAAAAACAATTAATACGGAGAACTAATATAGATCTACAAAAAAATACGTTAATACTTCATGTTGTTTTGTTTTAAATTTTTGCAAGGTATGTTATTCTCACGTGGTTGAATTTATCAAATAAAAGAAATAATTAAGTACATTTATTGTTATTTTATTCACGTAAATAATGAAAACAGTATCATTTCAGTAGCTATTGGTTGAGCTCGAAATACTTCGGAAGGGACCAGCCGTATTTTTCAATGGCGTTTCAGAGAACAAAGAGCCCACGGGAAATTAATTTGAAACTGGTAATAGCATTAAAGTAAAGCGATCCAACGTGTATCAACTTTCCGCAATGAGAATCAATCACTCTTTACTGGAAATAAACTTATATTTGTATTAAATTTAAAAGACCACAATAATCTTTTGTTATATTGTGTTCAATAAATTAATATCAATTTTTTTAATGTCAAATAATAAACATATCCACAAGGTAATATAGATATTCTCGTTTTCAACAATGATAAAAACGGCAAAATATCGCAAATATTTGTTTATAAATTGAAACATCTTTAATTATACTTTATTGATATAACATTTTTTTTAAAGCACTGCCACTTTACACTAGTTTGGTTGTTAGGGTAGTTGTTTTTTTATTTATAAGTGAATAGTAACATATCTTTCCAACACCACTTCAAATGAGGATTAACTATCAATATTTATATGATTATCTGTGCAATAAACATATAAAATATATAATAATAGAACAATTATTTATTTTTGGCAGATAAACAAATAGCTCATTGGCTTGGGGTTCTTATATTATTATCTTGTCTTGTATATAAAATATTACTTAACTTACTATTGATTTCCGGGTTGCTGTGGTAGTATGTATATCTTATTGTTTGAAGTATTTTAGTAATTATTCATTTACAATTATATTATTGCGTTTAATTTATATAGGAAAAAAATTATAATACCTATCACCTGTCAAGTATACAAACCTGAGTGTGGGTTTTTATATATTCGTGACATTGAAAGAAACTGAATATTTCACGCAAACTCTTTGAAATCTTCAAGATTGTTGGGTTTTTTTTTTTACTATTTGTTATTCTAAGAATGCTCATAAATTCTACTTTCGCAAGCTTTCGAGACTTATCAAAGGGAAGTACTCTTTGTGGTAGAAGTTCACAATCTTTAACGTGTGTGTCGAAACATATTGAAATAATAAAATTTTGTGTAAAAGTGTATACGTCACAATCCAATGCATATATATATATTTTTTTTTTAAGCTTCAATCATCACATAAATTCAATGTTGACTTTTTTGTTTTTTTTCATTTACGAACGGGAGACAATTCTGAATAAAAAGCAAAAAAATATTTTATTACAATCCACAGCATTGATTATACAACTTTGCCAGTAATATTTATTTAAATACTTGGTTGTTTTGATATATTTTTGTGCGATGGGTTACAATCATTTTAAATATAATTAACATTCAAAAAAGATTTTGAATGTTGCAAAGATTAAAATGTAAAACTTTAAACCAGTTGCTTTTATATTTCAATCAAAACTAACTACTTTTTATATCTTAATTAGACGATCTTTGCGGTATCCTAATTTAAACTCAATGCATGCGCTTAATAGACGTGAATGGAAGGCAAAACACTGGAAATAGCAAACTGCTGAAAGTATTCTTTGCACGTGCCAAGAAGTGTCGCTCTATTTAATCTAAACGACACGTGCAAATTCAGGTCCGGGAGGGTGGATGACTGTTCTTCACGATTCGTTTTTTTTTATTTGCTTCAATACAATATAAAGCCACTATTCAACCATTTATTACACAATTGGATGTTTGCATCAAGTGGTGCATTTGTAAATTAAAATGCGTAAAATAAAATTAATTATTATCCTTTCAAAAATATTGAATACATAGATTGTTAAAATAAAATCACGCAACGGATTTTGCTGTTTTCCTTTAAATGATATTGTTGTTTATAAACAAATGTTGACAAAAAAAATCTAATCTTGCTGATTATACAATATCTCTACTTTTTTAAAATGAAATTTCTTATGTACTATATAAAATGTTATTACATGCAAAAAAAAGTAGTTCACGCCCAGGTGTATTTTTATTAAAAGTTAGCGTTTGTAGACACGTGTTTCCGTCCGTGTTTATTATTAAACCGTGTTCTTTATACACAATATAGGGGAATTACCTTCCTGAAATAGGCGTCCGAAGTATAAATGGGATTAGTCTGACGCAGCTCGCAGGGAAGGATTCCACTAATGGTGCGGGAATGATCTCCACAAAGGCTGGCGGATGCTACGCCCCGGCATCGGAGGGGTGCTAGCTCTGATTAAATGCTGAAATGTGGAAGGAACTCAAACTGGATTCACTTAGAATTATTATAAAGATACCTACAACAACCATTGTGAACAAAAAAGCCGCGTTCAATGTCTTTTCTGTGGTGGTAATTGTTAGTAAATGAAGATAAAACGTTTATACGAACAAAAGTAAGGGAGTATTTAAACTTATGGCAAGATAGCATTTTTTATACTACCTTCTAGTTAATCACAGAAACTAATTATTATTATGATTATTCTAGGTGATTTTAAATTCAAAAAAGTGTTGATCATTTTTATTTCTTAAACTAACGTATTTATAACTTACTTGAAATTTGTAACTCGCATATCTTATCAGTTTGATAGATTTATATAAAAATTATACTAATATTAAAAATATAAAATAGGGTTATAACATAACATTTCTTACAAATCATAATAAGATGAAAAGACGCTTTGCGATATACACAGCTTAATAAAAAAAAGGGTAATATAGATAAATATTTTATTAAAAAGCTTAGTCTGTTACCAATACGTTTTATTATGACTGTTGGCAGTACTCGAGTGTATAACAAATAAGATCTATTTCCTTTTAAATAATCTGAAAACAATAAATATTTTGTAATATAGAAGATATTTGTTTTTTTTTTAATCTATTAAAAATGAAAACCAATACCATTCGTCGAAATCATAAATTCATATACGTATTGTGATCTTTTGATTTTGAAGTAGTTTTCTTTGTCTAATAAAATAATTATTTTTACGATATATCAACAATATATGCAATATTATTGATTGAATTTAAAAAAATTAATAATTCCTCTGCATAATTTTAATAAAAATCTTAACAAAAAATCTACGCTATTCATTTTTAATTTTTATTTAATATACAAGTGTCTTTTGGGTGAGAGATAAATGTTTTCCACCGTCGTAAGTCAATATAAGCTTTTAATTAAAACAGAAATACTCAGCGTTTTCTTGAAAATAAAATATGACTCATTTAATCTAAAAATATTCAATAAAATATAAATACAAACCAAGGTCAAGCAGACGGAGGCTTTCATTTCACACGTCACTCGTGTCGATCCATTATGCGGAAAATAATCACCCCCGCCAACAATGCATGCTGAAGCCTGTCGCCTGTCAAGGGCAATGACGCACACTGCATATTTTATACTAAATATATTCGCACAGATAAAATAGAAAAGTCACAATTTATATATTTGTATAAATTAAATTGCTTATAATACATATCCATTTACCAATTCCTCGTGTTGAAATTGTTTGATGTGTGTAGTATAAATTATATGATTTGATTCTGCTGGTAACAACGAAAAATGACATCATTTTGAATCTCGTATGTACATATAATCCACGCGTAAAAAATCACCTGAAATTGAGCCCTACAATGTTTGACTGCCTTTGTTCTGTAGCCGAGCGAGAATTGTAACCGTTATATACGATTGTGAAACTGTTTTATCTTGTTGGTTCTTAGTTTTGTAAATAAATGAAAAAAATTATAAACTGAAAAATGAACTTCGGGGAGTCGAGCTTGTAGTTTATTCTTACCTATTTAGCCCAGAAATATTTAACAATATTATTTTTTAAAGAACACACTATCCATTTATTTCCTAACAATATATACCGGTTTTAATAATCTAAATTTTAATCGTTTGGTTTTTTCCGTTTTTCTCGTTTCGTTCCATTTGAATTACCTAAAATTCAACTTAATTTTATGGTACTGCTATTAATGATAAAAATTGTTATGCCTTGTGGTGCCAATTAATTTTCACCATGGCTCGTGTTTTTCAGAACGGAAATTGTAACGCTGAGGCAAAGAATAATATAAAAAGTTATACCAGGTTTTCATTGTAACATAAAAAAGCCTTTAAAGTGAGTTGCCATCACGTTTTTTACCTGATGAAAATTTTATGAAAGAGATCTGACGCACTTGCTGCTCCGCAAAGGGAATTTCTAAAATTCTGTAAAGAAATAAATAAGTTTATGCTAGCCTTAATAATAAGTAATCGTAATTCAATTACATATTTTGATCTTTATTTGCGTATCATGTATTAAAACGATTTTTTTTATCTCATTTCAATTAGAATGATTTTATTTTATGGTTACTTTGAATCAGTATTTTTTAAATTTATTAATTAAATTATGTTATCTAACAATGTGAATTATCATAGTTAAAATCAGAAATAAGATTCAAAAACATCGATTTTTTTCTTTAAATTATTTTATAGTTTAGACACTATACTATACTTTATGTTAATGTATTTAAACCATGGTTACATTAAAACCAACAGTTGTTCATCTCCAAATCATAAACTACAATTAAATTTTCTTAATCAAAACGGATCAGGATAAAGTAAAATATAACTTACAAAGTATATATTTATGGGTGAGTATATTAGTTTATTGACTTATGAAGTACAAACAACACAGGACTAAAAAAGTAAGTTTATTTAACTTCTTTTTTTTAATACTCAGGCTCCCCTTATCAGGTTTTGAAACATCCTTTGTGGAGAGCTTTCACCAAAGTGATACGAGTTTGTATCAATACCGAGGATCATTATTAGTGAAATATTTACTGTCAGCGAAAAAGGTTTTTTGGGAAAAGGTTGACGCTGTATTTTTTAGGACTCTGCTAGCATTGAATCCAATTCCGAGGATACGTTGAATATGATTATGCGTGTATGAAGTAAACATCTCAACATAACTAGTTTAAAAGTTTGCTTATTCTGCTTTTTTGTTTTATTCTTTAGCAGATTGTATATATTTTTATTTTGAAAAAATCTTAAACTTACAACTTTTTAATAATTGTTAAAATATGTTATAACACTTTTAACGTCATACTATTATTAATTTTACTTATAATTTTTACGTATACTTTTTGTCTTAGTCATTTTGCTGTGGTTGTGTAATACTCTTGCCGACTTCTCAAATATAAGATCATCAAAACAGGTACTAGAAAGACTTTTGAATTACATTATGAAGAATTACGTAGCTGCTCTGTTTACCTCCTTAGGAGCTTCGACGTAACATTGTGCGTATAGACGCACTTTAGTGACCATAAACTGTCAGCGTCCCAGATGGCAAAGTTTCCGGCGATGACGTCAGAAGACTCTTCAGGAGTCACGTGGTACTTGAACTACGTCTTTCTTTGTGTATCCATACACTAGGCGATGGAACATAAAATCAGCTTATCCGGCGTGTACTCTGATTAAATTGCAGAAAATATGTAATAATGATAATCAAAATATTTAATTAAATACGTTTGTATTTTAATTCGCCTTCTGTTCGGTTTGGAAAAAAGGGCTGCGCTGAAAGATAAAATGCGGATATTGAAATGGTTTGGTAACTTTTTCAAATGCTGAAGCAATTCATCGCCAGCTTCCGCCGGATATTATTTTCAAAGAACGTAATTGCTTTTAATTCTGTAATAAACCTTTCTTGAGATTTAAGCAAAAGCGTTCATTCTTTGAAATATTTATTATTAATGAATAAAAAGGGGATTATATCATAACAGGCATTACGTTTAGAGACGGAGCCGAATATTAAACGCAAATACTTAGATATGCAATCAAAAGAGAGCTTGGTGTTTACGGGTGAACTAGGTTACCAGATCGACTTAAAAGTATTTTTTTGTATTTATTTTATATATTGTACAAATACAATATATAAAACATATTCTTCTTTTAACAATGCAAAATATTAACGGCATGCAACGTGTTTTCGGGTAGATTTTGAAATGCGCAGTAGGTACAATGTCAACTGAAACTTTACCCCTGCACTGGTTTACAAAAGGTATTTACAAATGTCTTTAGCCCAAGTTTTACCGAGTCTGAGAGCCCTTCCCGCCTCACTTGTGTGGTTTCGCCCGAGAGGGAAGTCCCGGCTTGCAGGGTAATCCCCGGTCTCTGACGTGGGCGGCCAGCGCGAGTGGTGACACTGGCTTTATAATTTATATCTCTATCATCATGATTATATCAGCGATGCTTCTACCCGTAGGTCCTCTGACCACATTTTCTTGAAGGTCAAAGTGGAAAAATCCCAACAACGGCTAGTGCCAAGGTAGACAAATAATACAACGTTGATAAGGGAAGTAAAAAAAACATTTCTCAAATATTTGTAGAAATTCAATATTTTAAATAATAAGTAAAATACTTGAGTGATTTTTCCACATATAGATTTTTATCGGTAACCGGTTTCGCCAACCTTTCACGCTGGCATTATCAAACTAGAAAACTACGTTTGATAATGCCAACCTAAAAGGTTGGCGAAACCGGTTACCAATAAAAATCTATCTGTGGAAAAATCACTCAAGTATTTTACTTATTATTTAAAATATTTAAATATTTGTCTTTGGTCAGAAAAGTCACAGTCAAATACAAAAATGTTAAATATATCCATTATGCATTTAAAATTAACACACGATTACGTATATACTTTTTAAGAAGTAATTTAATAATTATTTTGTATAAAAAAGAAAATAGTTTTGTTACATAAAGTCGCAACTTTACATGAAAACAAATATTTATTGTTTGCATAAGTATTTTTATTAAATTTATAATATCCTATTGTTACGTATTTTCTCATAGAAAATTACTTTTGCTCATGGATCTAATATAAATTATTCAAGTTGAAAAAATTCTTTAAAATAAAAATAAAAAATAACTTCATCTTTATATTGTCCATGGGATCTTTTTTTCAAATTATCAACTTAAAATCGAAATTTTAAATGCGTTAATAATCTACTTTTTTGGTTTCGCGAATGAAACAATATTTACTAATTTACAAATATTTCGGGTTCAAAGCTTTTTATTCTCATTTGTATACATTAATGTTACGAAAACAATTCTGGAACCATGAAAGTAATTATAGTTGTAATACTCATCTGCAGAACTGTGTTTTGGCAAGCCTTGGCAAATTATTCAATTTTCACAAAATAATAAGACCAATTATTAGGTTACAAGCTCTTTTGCGAAATAAACGACCGTATTAAAAATATTATGAGAACTTCATCAATGTTGATACAGTGATGGAATGGAATTAGTTTATCAACACAAACTTGAAATATAGAAAAAAATAATAGTGTATATTTCAGTCATTTTCTTTAAATTGTACGTTACTGTATTTAAGTTCGGTTTGACAACGTGTCAACAACTGTATTGAATACTTTAATTGAGCGCTAGCTCGTTCTTCCCTTCGTGATTATATTGTGATGAATAGGTTCTTTGAGGGAGCCCAGTGAATAGATCAAGATTAGTGAAAATTATGTATTTACTTCAAGTGATAATATAGTGTTTGTAAGGAAACTGTATATTAATTGAATTAATCACTCATGAGATCGTAATACTACTACGAATTCATAATTAATTATATCATTTCACTTGTCAGGAATATAACAAAGCAATTAAAAACTTATCGTGAATAAATATTTTTTCTTAAAACCTAATATAATACGCTTGAACTGAAATATGCATAATCTTGTTTGGATAATTCTTGAAGAAGGTACACTTGGTAGGCTGATTGATAGCTGAGTATTTAAATAAGAAAAGTTTGAATGGAAAAATTTGATCGTGGCTAAGCACGACTTACTTGGTTTTCAGCAATTGCTTTTACCTTTCGTATACAAAAATCAAGGCCTGTATCAAAAATATCTTTTCTTGGAAGGTTTTTTTTTATTTGAAACTCAATTGATTTTATTTATAATCATTCTACCTTTATTTTTAAGCATCTTTTCAAATCGGTTTTTGATGAAGCGTTTCTTTTTTTACTTCCTTGTATAATATTTGTATATTATTTATATTTATTCAGCACAATTGGTACACCAAATTTAAAGTTAAATATCACGATTATAATTCTTGGTCAATTACAGAACCAACGTGGTTGAATTTAATACAAATCCCGGCCGTAACTTAGAGGTATGTAAACTGTGTGTGTATAATGAAAAATAAAAAAAATTCTCACAAAAATCACACAAAATATATTTTCTTGTAATTTTTAAAAAAGTACTTATAGTTATTTTCGCAGAAATATTAGACCCAGTGAGATTTAATTACACTATCTGCGTGCAAAGACGTATTTAATCACTTGGTAAAATCTGCTAAAAGGCCCAAAGTAAATATCGCCAGCATCACGAGTGTTTTGCAAAAAATATAGCTGCGTCGAGTCCACCACACCCAGCCCAGTATCAATATTCCCGAAACCAAGACAGGGTGGAAATAAAACAAAAATCAACATACCTCTAGCATTACTGGATTGCAAATATTTGGGATTACGGTGGAGGAGAGCCGCCCGTGTATTTTTAGCCCCGGGGGTGCGAGGACCCCCGCCCTCCGCCCTCCACCCTCCACCCTCCACCCTCCACCCTCCACCCTCCACCCTCCACCCTCCGCCCTCCTCCCACTGCCGCCCACGCCACTGGCTACTGCTCCAAGACGCAGTACAAAATCGATAGGAATGTGAGATGTTTGAAGCTTGCTTTTTAACAAACATCATTTGAATACGAGACCACAGCCTTCAATTTGCATACATGCAACAATAGAAGTTTCGAACTAACCTTTTAATATCTAATAATATTGGTTTTTAAAATTTTTAAACAATATCATATTTTTTAGCATATTTGCTTGTCAGCCTCAAAACTCCTGTTTCAACTCCGAGTGCAGCAAAAGGATTTTTTTAATTTAAAAAAAAAAGTACCTCCACGCTCAGATTACTGCAGATTTTCTTTTATTTGAATGATTCATCTTTATTGAAATTCAGGTTATTATCAAACAGTAAATATGTCTTAGATTAATTTAATCCATGCATGTTTAGTGGTGAAAGCCAGGAACAATAACAGTAATGTAATCCAGCAGTCCAATCAGTGGGTCATGTCCGTAACAATCGAGCAAGCCGCAGTTTATTTTTCATTATTTTCGACCTTTCCGCAAATATCTCCTCAACTTTGCAACACAAAGCATTCAGTGCACTTAGAATAAACTCTAGACTTTACATAAAAGAAAACTGCTCACAATACATATTGATACGATTTGCGTTTGTAGAAGTTCAGAATATCTCCTTCGTTCCTTGGAGATTGTCCGGGGGTGTAGTATCTTCATTTATGTGCAAACGCTGTTATATTTCAGTAAATTCCCTGCTCTTAGTAAAGTTATAATAAGAAATACTCGTAAGTTAATTACTCATTTGAAATAGCATTAGGTGTGTCTTTTTTGTATCTGTTTTATTTTATAATAATATATACTTCACTTTGAAGTATTATATGCATGTCGTTTTCAAAACCTTACTGGAGTATCTCACTAATATATCAAGCCAGGCACTTTATAAAGTAAAGCGTAAAGTTCCAATGATCTTTTGAATGAAATTTTCCGACCGAAAAGTACAATTATCTAAATGTCAGAGATATTTCTGTTTGTGCGCATATTTAATCGTAAAAAAGAATACGCGTCGTCCTTTATCTTTTTACTGGATAAATTATCTTTGACAGAGCAACCATAAAAATTTATATCAGAAGGTTACCGTCAAAGCTTTTTATGTACGCAAGGCGCATATTTTTTCCGTGAATATAATTTGAATAATACATGTTATGTTAATTACATCTTATTTTACATACAAGTAGTTAAAGATCTGCTTAAGTTTTAAACTTCAGTAGTGTTTATGTTATTTTGTTAAAAGCCAGACGCCTACATCTATGAAAATGTAACAGTAAAAGTATTCTAAAAGTAATGTTAAGGTGAGTTTACTTTTTGGGGATAATACATTTTAATACTAAGATTTTTCAATACTTATAATATATTGTCTTAAGTATATAAAAATTATTAAAGTAATCTTTCTAGTCTACCTACACTATATTTAGCAAATAACCAGTATAAAGTACCATCCTGTTTATATGTAATTTTGTGGGCTGACCTGGCGGCAAAAACGACGACAGTTTTAAATAATTAGGTGTGTTTTAGAATGATATACATAATTTGTCGTGTTAAATAATTAAACTATTTCTCATTTAACTAAAACAAAACTTCTGTGAATTAACGTGTGCTAGTAATCGCTGCGAGTCCCTTAAAACTTTGTTGAAAGGAAAAGCCTGGAATTAGAGACTGGAATAGCAAGGCCTTAGTGCTTTGCCGTGGAAAGCTTTTGTATGTTTTATTGCAAGTTAAACCATCCTCCATATTTTTAATGATAGCACAACGCATTAAAAGCAAACTGGTGTTCTTTAGAAAACATAAGATACTTCAAATACAGTATTAATTACTTAGGAATGGAATATATAATAAGGCAATGGTTTTATACTATTTGCTTAATATAAGTGCGGATTCACATAATTATAAATAAAATGCGAAATGAAATTTATAGGATTTCCGGTGCCCTTACCTGCTAAATCCTTTTTTGCTTTTGTGCACACGTTTTTTAATTTTTCTAGTGATCCTGAGACGTCTCGTTGTGGTTCGATGTACACCGATCCAATTAATGTGGGTCCATGTTCTGTGTCCAGTTTAATGTACACATCATTAGGGCCTGAGTACTGACTCATCATCAAGGGAGAGCCTGCGTTCTTGCTAAAGACTACTATTGCTGCCTTGCAGATATCTTCAGGTTGCGAAGCTGCTTGAAAAACCATGATTCCAGATGGCGATGATATTTTGCCCGTTGATCCTACATATGGTTCCTGAATCAACGCAATATCGAAATTGTGTTGATTAGTCCAGACTTCGTCGAGTGCGGCTCTACACCTTTGCAGATTCCATTGTAAGCACTTTAATCCTGGATTTGGTTTAGCAGCCATACACATACAACTTAAACAATACAGTTTTTCCAAAAAGGTACATAAACTTTCATGATACCAAATATAAGTTTGATTAACAATTGAGATCGGGAGAATTAAAAAGGATGTATTGTGTGTCCCCGGATAGACACTTGTGTTAGCAGAAGCTCGTCCTTCAGTAAGGATGCTTCCGGCGTCTAATCTACGGTGGACGCCATGCAAATTAATTTACATTTCAGTTTAATCCAGAAGAGAAATAAAAAGAAAATTCGTGAAAAGCTCTTTGATCTCAATGTATCCGTATTTTTTTTTAAATTCGGATATTAATATTTTATTAAAAAAATGTTTAATTTATTAATATGCTATGTTTTGATTCTGGAAATTTTATTTTTTCAAAACCCAGGATAAAGTTAATTGAAAGAATTTTCAACAATTATGTAAAAAAATAAGCTTTTGACATTTTAAAATATTTATTATAGTGTTCATGAATCAGAAAAGGCATTTATTTCAATGCTTAATTTTCATTTTCATTGTTTATCAAAAATGAATAGTGATAATGGATCATATTTTGTCTATTTTTTGGATTGAACGTCAATCAGATGCGTATTTATTACCCATTAAGTACACCGGCCATGTAAGCCAGGGGATGTGGGTTCAAATCCCACACAAATCACGATGATATTTTTTTGAGAGTATCTTTAAACCATCTTCTATGCATGAACTAATGTGCCTAATCATATAAGTAATAAGGATCATATTTTATGAACAAAGATTATTTTCGTCGCAATAGGCATCTTTATACAAAATGAAATTTTGATTATGTGTACGAAAATGACTGCATAGTAAATATACGAGAATGTGATTGGTGAAACTTAATTCATTCCCAAAAATATTTTAAACAAGACAGACTTTTATTTTGTTTGTGAGCCTTCAACATGCTATTACTCGACCCAAAACAATTTATAATTCAGTTTCATATGCAATCGTTTTTTTTTTTTACAATATAAACGCCAACCGAGATCAAATTTACTTGGATATATGATTTTAATCTTTCAACATATACTGGCGCTAGGGATTGGGACAGGCCAAACGAGGCTTTCAAGACATCTTTAAGTGGAAGATAGTTCAAGCTTTAGTGCGGCACTATCCCCTGCCGGCGTGGGCCCGAGGAGGCTTCCGTCGAACCAAAGGGAGTTAGCGAAGCCTCTCCGGTAGCAAATAGATGTGCCTCGAGACTCTAAGCGCGGTGCAAACAATTCGAAACATTTTCTCTCTGAAAGTTTTAGTGCTTTCAGGAACAGTACATGCCAGCCGGTGTGGTTGTTTTTCTTGGCAACTGAGAGACAATGCGAATAAATCATTAGATCAGTATTACATTTGTATTTTTTTCTTTTTACAAAAAAAAATAACAATTATCCTGAATGAAGACGATTATTTTTATAATTCAATCGATCAATCTAAGTTATTAAACAATTAAACAATAATTTTTATTATTTATGATTTTATATCTATAAACGTACCATCTAACTACTGTGCTAGTAAAAGTAAAAACATTTTTCATTAATTGATGGTGATAATCTTATGTACGAACGCACATTATGGATTATATGAAAAACTAACTCTGGTTATATTTACTTTCTATAATCTATACTTATTACTCTTAAGTAATTCCGTATAGGATGAAGACAAAATGTATTTGTCTAATTTCATAGTATTTTTAAAAAAAATTATGTTATATTTGAATGTTAATTGATTTTTGCTCTCAAAATACGGATTCTCTCTCTCTCTCTCTCTCTCTCTCTCACACACACACACACACACACACACACACACACACACACACAAAACAACGCATTGATTGTAATTAAAACGACCTGTGAGTTTTAAATAGATAATTGGATTTTTCCCAACCTCTAACATAATTAAATGTTTAGCATTTATAGACCGTTTAATTATTTATTTTTCCTTGTTTTTAGTTAATGAAAAATAAGCGCAAAGTCATTTATTTCGTAAACTATTAGTGTCTCGTTTGTACAAATGTTTGTATTCTTAAATAAGAATCCACTATTCTATTGGTATATATATTTCTCACTGATATTTTTTCTTTTTTAAAATACAAAATCCGAATGAACTTTCATAGTTGATTTCAATTCACTTGATTTAATACGAGCGGTGATTTAAAATTGAAATTCAAATGAAACGATTGGGAGTGAGCACATCTGCGATTGGCGGAGCGTATGATTGAATTTATGAATGGAGAATGTAAAAATGCAATCTATGTTATTAAGGGCGAGCATTTCAACCGGGTTGAATAATAACCGACTGTGACATTTACTTCGCTGGAGGTGGTTCACTTGAAGCCCGCAAATCTCTAACGAACCGGAATGACTGCAACTATATTTATTTAAATAATAAAAAATGCATTCATTCTTAAATTTCGTACCATCAAAAATATTCCATAGTTATTAAAATACTTGCTATTATTGAATATAAATTTAAATTATTTAACCCAAGCATTTAACTTTTGCAACCATAAAAGATGACGTCACCTTTTTGCAGGTAACTGAAAATCTGAGCATTCCAATTCTCGACCTAAAAACATGACACTGCCTCTTGGTGATGGAATCAATGCGCTCATAAAATTTTTGTCTTTTGTCTTCTCTTTTTTTCAACCGTGCTTCTTTTATTCGTAAGCTGTTTTCAGACATTCGTATCAAATGTCCGGATCACAAGTCGGTTTTCTCTTTTCTGTTCCTCTCGAGAGAACCCTTGCACAGTACATCCTTTTTTGATCTCTCCGGGGATGCTCACCCTCACAGAAATGAAGCAAGGACAAGATTTAGAATTTTAATTTTACTATTAATTTTATTATACTTATCATTACTTGATAAGTATAATATAATTAATAGTAAAATTCATGTCTATTTTTTTATTGGACCTCAATCAGATGCGTATTTATTAACCATTATGGGTTTATTATATTATTACTAATATGATTAGGCATATTAGTTCATACATAGAAGATGATTTAAAGAAACTCTCAGAAAAATCACGATGATATTTTTCTGAGAGTTTCTTTAAATCATCTTCTATGTATGAACTAATGTGCCTAATCATATTAGTAATAGTTAAATTAATCTCAGAAAAAAACTTGTGATTTTAATTGATAATTAGCCCATTATTGTAATATATTTTTATCTATATTTCATGAGGTTTATAAATATGAAATTTTGAAGTTAATAATTATGTTCATCTATTAAAAAACCAAAATATAGAGACCCTTATAAAAATCTATTATTATATCAATAATATAAAATATTTATAATACTAATGATAAAAAAACATTTTTTTAAATGTGAAAAAATTCTGTGGAAAATATTTTTTTACGAAAAAAATGGTCTAAATATCCTTTTCTATAACCTTTTAGCCGTAAATGAATATTGTTGATTGTATTTCAATTTTTCAAAGTAACTTAATAACCCGCCAACGAGTATGACATTTTCAATGTTACCCTTTTCAGCCGGCGATTCTTTCTCCCGGCCGGTTCGCTCTTGGTTTTAATTAACATCCTGTTTCAATCCGAGCCCTCGGGGTTACCAGTATTACTGGGCGGGAGGAAAAACACATAATTTAATAGAATTAACTACGCGGAGCTTTTAAGTGCGTAAACAAAACAAAGTTACTCTGCTTCCTAATACTGGGCTTCCTCCAAATTTATTATACATTAAATTTCCATTATAACCAGTGTATGATTTTTAGAATTTCCGAAAAATTCACCTCCAAGGCTGCTATTTTATCTAAACGCCTGTCTTATACCTTAAACTTTTATTTATTCTGATAAAAAATATTTTTATCAAAAAATAATAGAGTTTTCCTTATTTATCTCACAACAATGAATAAAATTAACATTTTCGTGAAATTTTGTTAAACCTTTGTTTTCTGTAATCGTTTTTGATGTGTGAAACTCGAAATACTATTCGACTTCCCAAAACTCTAAATAATATTTCACATTCGATTATCGACGCCATTACGGCCAGATGGTGCTCTCATCGCAACGACAAATCGAGCAGTTTGTTTAATGTTTGCCAATATTTTTTTGCAGGCCACCCCAAGAATGTCTCCCCTGTCTTTGATGCTGCGGGCCGCGGTGCTGCTCCTCATCGCGAACCGCGGGTTTGTCGCCCCTGCTGCCCTGCCACAGCAAGCTCCAGATCAAGGTCGGTTGTTTTATTTAAACCGCTTTCAATTTTCGATTAGCAAAATACACAGACAACTCTACATACTAATGACAACTTAAATGTGGTCACCGCAACCTCGCTTTATGAAAAGAGACCTTTGAATATTGTGAATTCTAGGGAAAGTTTGCTTTTAAAATATTACGGTGTTACTTGTTTTTTTTACTTATTTTTGACAAAAGTACTTAATAAGAAATCGAAATATTATAACAGGTGAGTAAATAAAAAAGAAGAAGCAAAAAGTACTTTAAGTCATAATTATTTCATTATATATTTATAGATTTTAACTTTTTTTTACAATCAATACATCCGTTCATAGGTTACACAAAAATGATTAAATATATATAGCGATAAAGTCACAAAGACGTCAGCATAAAACCAAGCTAACTAGAGCAAATTAAAATCAAGTTTACTGGATATTACAGTAAAAAGAGCAACTAAGTATAACCGCAACAGACTTGATTTCCCCATGGTAGACTTTCTACCGTACACGTGTACCTAATAATAAAGGTTCTTCAGTCAAGAGAACCGCAAGTGCCTGTATGGCGAGGAAGGTGATTCTCGCGACAGGCAAGCACCGGTTCAGGGCATTTTGCAATAAACTCACTATTCTCTTCACAATACCACGGAATAAATTTATTAATTTATATCAAATATAAAATAAATATTTACAGAATATTTGTTATTTTAAAATCATACTCGAATTTTTCATTAATTCGAATAAAAGTATTTATCAAAAGTTTTCTGCATTTATATATATATAAAGAGTTCTACGTATAAAACGCTTTGCTTTCTTTCTTTTCTTATTATGCCTACGGTGTAGTCATTTGCGGCTCGAGGAATTCTTAAACGTTGGAGTCATTTATAAGATCACTAATTCAGGCTGAAGTTTTTCATATCAAAATATTTATATATTAATTTAAATAGAAGCTTTTCAGCTTCAAAAAAAAGTATTCCCGCATGTAATGTACAAATAAATGGAGTACGAATATTTACCAAACCAGGTATTTGTGAATTATCATTTTCCGGTGTAATGGTCATACGTATCTCGAATTTGATTAATGATTTTGTGGCTATAATTTGTGGGTAAACGTGATCTCAAATGGGTAAATGTATAATATTTGTATGTTAATTATATGTTTTATTGATTTAAATAATAAATTATTTCAAATTACAATAGCATAAAAATAAGAAAATCTGATTAAACAGGGATTTTTTTCTTATTCTCTCACAAAAGTAAGGAACATAAAATATCATAACTTTTGTTTGACGAGCTATAAGTACTTTTATAATCAAGGCTTCAATAATTAAAAATATTTATTTCATTAATAATATAGTGATTGTGTTTAGAATTATTTGCCATTTTCATTTAATTTAAATCACTTTAATATTGTTATGATTTAAGCTAGCTTAAACTTGCTCTCAAATTCCACTTAGGATTTGGTAAGGATATTAAAATATTTACTAACTATGAATAACTACTTAAGTCATTATTAAAATATGTAGCTAAGAACTTAACTTTAGTTAGAACTTGTTGATTTTAACATCATAACATGTGATTTTATTACAGTTCTTCTTACAGAAAATTAAGCATTGGATTAAAGTCTTGAATAATTAAATAGAATTAGCTTTGTTTAAAGACGACCTTATAATACACACATTAAATATTTATTCATCTACAATGTAGGATCACGCAGATTATTATTTGGTTAAGCTAAGATGGGAAAATATTTTGGCAATTATTTGGATTTCCTTATGTCATTGTGCTTTATCGTAGACAATATATGTATAAAATTCCTGAAAAATGGTTCTTCCTCTAAGGATTCTAGACTCGATGTCATTTTTTTGATTTCTTAAACAAAGAAAAATATTTTACAGTTACTACTTTTATGTTACCAAATAGAGAAACAACACTAATTGCATTCAATTTAACGTATTTTACAGCTTGATGTTTTGATAATATATCTTTTACTATATTCTATATCACATAAAGAAAAATTTTTCTTTTAAAATTACTTATATTTATCTTTTTTTTGAAAATCATCAGAAGGTTTCCGTTTTTCCTTTTTATTTAATACGTAAAAATGAAGGTACTCCTTTTTAGGGCCATTTTAGTCGGGTTGTAAATCTAAGAGCTTTCATGTTCCTTATTATTTACGGTTGAAGCTTCAAGTGCTGAAAGCATCATGAAAAATGTATCCTTGTACGGAGCATTTAATGAACTCTTTACAAGTGTATATTTCATATTCGATGTTATCGCCTGCGAGTTTGTCATTAGTCATAAGTCATGACTGAATAATTTAGATATATTTTAATACATTTTGCATATAAATTTCGAGATGCTTTAATTTATATGAATGAACGATTATTTTAATTATTGATTTATGATTATGTTATTGCATTAATTTTTTCGTGAAATTGTAGTTTTATTATAAAAAATTGGTACAATATATTCTATTCAAAGTGTTGTCCATCGCTAGCCACTACTTTTTCCCATCTTTCTTGCAAATTATGGATTCCATCCCAAAAGAACTGTTCGTCTTTTGAAGCCAAGAATCAAGCCAATTTTTGATACCAATTTTTCAGAAGTGAAGCGTATTCCAGAAATGGCATTCTACATCGATTGAAACAAGTAGTAGTCGGAAGGGGCAAGGTCTGGGCTATAAGGCGGGTGAGGCAGAACTTCCCATCCACTGTTTCCCAAATAGGTATTAACCGATTTAGCAACATGTGACCGAGCATTGTCATGACTCGTGCCTGGTCGCATCTTCTGGCCGTTTTTCTGCCAATGCTCGTTTCAAACCCATCAATTATTGTCTGTAGAACTCGCCCGTGATAGTTTGGCCTGGTTTCAGCAACTCATAGTGGATGACACCTTTCTGATCCCACCAACTACACAGCATTACCTTGGCGCCATGAATATTTGGCTTGGCCGTCGATGTTGATGCATGTCCGGGCTTACCTCATGATTTTTTACGCTTCAGGTTGTCGTAGCAAATCCATTTTTCATCACCAGTGATGATACGATGCAAAAATGACTTCTTTTTGTGGCGTTCAAGCAGCATTTCCGAAATGCAAAATCGCCTTTCGACCTCTCTCAGCTTCAATTCATGTGCCATCCAATTTTCTTGTTTTTGAATCATTCCCAATGCTTTTAAGTGTCTTGAAATTGTTGCTCGATCAACTCCCAATGATTCTGCGAGTTCTGCTTGCGTTTTATCGAGCAATGCCTCTAATTCTTCATCTTTGAATTTTTTTGGTTGACCTGGACATTCTTTGTCATCCACATCGAAATCACCATTGTTAAAGCGTCGAAATCAGTTCTCACACGTTTTTTTGCGATGGAGCATGTTCACTATAAACTTCACACAGCAATCGGTGACTTTCAGCTGGTTTTTTCTTCCAATTAAAACAGAAAAGTAAAGCTTTCCGCAAATTGCGTTTTTTTGGTACAAAAATTGACATGTTGAGAGCTCAAAAAAAAAGTTGTATACACTTCAGCGATATGACATATACAGAAAACAAAAGCGTAATAATGACGCTTCACAATGAAATGTTAATGTATAGCCTGATGCGATTCAATACTAGTAATGTCATCTCTTAGAAAATCTGAAAAAATTATTCCACACACCGTATATAGTTTATTTATTTATTCATTAAATTGTATCTTTGAAACTAATCAAATAATAAAGTATTCTCCAAAAATACACACCTTATTCATTTGTTGCTTTTTTATGATTTAAATATGCAATAATATAATATTTTAATAATCTCAATAATATAACCTAATATTCAATCGTGGTTTTATTTTATTTTATATATAACTATCCAACGCCTTCTCTCAGATGGTTATTCGTTACTCGTGACTTATGAGTTAACACGTCAAGTTCTGAACTACCACATTTGATTGATGCTTTCAGGATTGAGAATACATGGTATGATAATTTACGCAACGCCGAAAAAATAAAATAATCATTGCATTTTCATCGCTCTGTTTATCGAAGCACTTCGAAAATATGACCTAGATAACGGCCGTACATGAAAACATTTCAGTGAACCCCAAACAAAAAAAATTGTTTGCCGCTCCAGTGTCTCTCAAACGAGTATCTCGAAACTGACTGGCTGCCAGCCGCCGCAGTCGCCCCATAAAAATATTTTATGCAAATTCCCTCCCTCGAGAAAGAAAAAAACTAAAGGATATAAAACAAAGTTTTATTGCAAGTCGTTAATATTTCCCATAGCTCCTAGAGTAGAGAAATCTAAGAAATATGTATTAACCAAAAGAATCAAATAGTATGCTTTATTTTTGTTTTTATAACTTTTGGTAATTTATGGTATACTATCAATTCAGTCTTGATTCAATGCGAAAAAAAGTTCTTGAAGGTTTTCTACTGCAAATATTAAATTTCAGTGAGCAAGGAGTTAACTATCTCGTATTGTTGATGACAACTATTTTGTAAATGGCAGCAAGTCAAGAGAGACATTAGACGTTTATTCTATTTTAAAATTATACATGACATAAATACTTCACATAGGAAGTTAAATATTGCTCCTTACATCATGGTGTGAATTAAATGAAACTCTTCCGATATTCTCATTAGTCATCATTCTAAGTTCTTTAATATATTTACAATCTGGGGATGAAATTTTTCTGGAAATGACCGTCACCCTCACTTATAGGAAATACAAACACATTTTCATGCATTAAAATGAAGTAAGGATTTATAAAAGTCTGATCACATGTCACGTTTTCATATTATCCAAATCGCAGATAACGAATCAGCGATATCGCTTTTTATGAAACCCGTGTAACTTATTTTCGCCAGAACACCTTTTTAGCGTTGTGAATTAAATTGATAAAATTCATTTTATAAAATTTCTTCAAGGGAGAAAGCGTAAACCTCTTTAATGTTGGGGTTGAAATTTAATCCACCGTTTCTGTGATTAATAAAGCACGGCCCCTTTTTGTTTGAGCTTGCTTAGCGAGTCAGTCCTCCCGGACTGTTTGTAGCTGGCGATCTCGCGCGCACAGGGGCATTAGCCTCGCCTCTCGCTCAACCAGCTCAATGTGAATAAACTTTATTCAACTGCAAGGATGCTAATTAAATCCAACTTATTCACTGCTTTTAATAACAACGCTTTACTTTTCGCTTGAAGCTAAAAAATCATAAATAATAAGTATGGTCATAGATTATGACCACCATTGAATCGGGGGGTGTCGAACATGTCGATCGCGATTGATTGGTCAATTTTGGTTGATCGCCGTTAAATAATTATGTTATTTTATGATATATTTTGCTAATCAACCGATAGCTAGCAAGTGTGCACCTCATACTGAAACACTGTCAATAGTCAAAGTATGAATTTCACACCTCGCTTTCGCCACTTAGACTCCGCCTACAAAAACAAGTCGATTGCGACACATTTTTACGATAGATAGTAGATCTTATTTAGATAGAAGCTGGTCATTCCAATATAATTAATATTATTTGATAAATCACCATTTTTTAACTATTCAGGTTTATTGTACACACGGTATTTCAGAAATCATATAAGAATGTTTCTCATGATTATATGTATGTACCATAATATTATTTATGAAATTTACAATATATTTTATGTGTGTTTTGTAATTAAAAATAACTTAATCAATTCGGCAAAACTTTCGAAGCTACACTTTCCCTTTAAATATCAATATTAAATAGTTTGTGGCTTTGGGTTTTTTTTTGTCACCACTAATAAATTTTGTGAACCTTAAAGCAATTAGTATATTTCAAAATAATAAAAAAAAACCTTGGCATCAAGCCCAGAAATTTTTCGTCTGTAAGGTGGGCGAAAAATATTTTTTTTTATCATAATTACTCATCGTATGGTTATATCTGATTTCAGGAATATTTTTACTTCATAAAACTTATACTAAATAATCAATAGAGCTTTTCTTCACCACGATCGCGAATCTGGGACCACATAGTCGGTTTACAACCGCATATCACAATACTTCATTAATTGCATATGATTAATCATTCACGCTTTTTGTGTTTAATGTTGCTTTATGGTTTTTTTCATTTATATGCAAAATCAAGTACTTGCACCGAGAGTGAACTCATTCAAACAGTATGGAAATGGGAGCACAAATACTGTTAGCATTCGTTATAGGTCAAAGTTTAAGCCAGAAATAAAACAAGACGAAGGAAAGGAGGGATTGGAATGCATTCCATTAAGTTTCCGCTGTGCTCCGGCTGCACCGCGCATTATATAAGCTGCAAAATCTCGAGTTCTATGCTTGTTATCTGTTGTCTTAAGAGTTTTTCGAGCGTATCTGCAGCTTATTTCATATACCAATATATCTAAACTGGGTCTTTAAAGCTTTAATAATAAAATACTCTGTGTTAATAATTTAATTCGTAATCCTAGGTTTCACTTATAAACCACTGAAATACTTTACTTTCGATCCCCAATGCGTAAAAACATATTATAAAGGTCATTTAGTAATTTACATTGTTTTTGAACTATAGAAAACATATTATTCAAAGAAACTAAAAAACAGGACTTATGAATCGTGACGAATCGCCAGCCCGTTCAAAGAAACATACTAAACTTCCTCAATTTGATGACAATTGGTTTTGATCACATGGGAATTGCCAAAAATTCTCTCTTTTATTTGCATACTCAAACGAAAACCTCTAAATGTAAAGGTGTACTAGATAAAATCCATTGTAAGAAAAACCTTTCTTCGATAAATATATATTATGACATTGATCATAATATTTTATTTTAATATTGAGTTCTGCCCCTCAGCCCACAGGTTGTAAATATAAACATTATACATATTTCAATGTCGTTGACTGCTTTGTCATAAATAAACATTACGCTATTTACATTCTCCTTTCAATGTCACGAACCTTTTTAACGTTAATCTGAAAGCACTTGGAATCATCCTCCATAGCGTAAATTATTTAATATTACGTGAATTTTGGTTACCTTTATCTTGAAATAGAATGCTACTGCTTTATAACGGTTTTTTAAAATATATAATACCACTGAAAATATGTATGGCTAGTAATTAATTAATCAGGGTTAATAAAATTTAAATTTCATGCTGTGGATTTCTCTAACATTTGATCTATTAATTTAAAATCGAAAAAATGATTAATTTCAAGGAATAAAAAAGGCATTTAATTTTGATGAACTCAAATATAACACACCGTAACCATCAAACAGTCGATGCTAAAAGCTAGATTTTGAAGCAAAACTGAACATATTACAAATAGTTTTGGCTTAGACAATTTATCGTCCAAAATACATATTTAATGGGTGATCTATGTATATCATCATGTAGATTTATTCAGCTCTCGCCTTTGTTTTCATATGAATAAGCGATTCTGTATTATATTTACATCAAATGAATACGTTAAATCAATCTAACTAAAAATACATTTATATATTATAAATCGATTTAATATGAATTTTAGCATAAACTTTCTCTTTGAAAAGAGAAACGTTGAATTTGATGCTTTCCTTTATTGTCTTAGTTTATTCATATGAACAACACCGACTACTCTTTGTACGATACGAGTTCGTCAAATCATTTAAGATATCACAAAGCTGAAAACACCACGTACCATTTTTTTTAAATATTATCAAGAGAGCTTCCCCTTTAGTCGTATTTAATAACCTCCTTAATATGACCAATCTTCTCGTTTCTGTTGGTGTAGAAAGAGTGGATCTTATGCGACAAAGGAAGATATTGAAAAAGTCGAGAGGGGTTTTTATCGTTCTTTTTAAATATTGCACGAGTATAACATTACTCGAACTGAATGAAGACAATGACTTTGCTTATTAAAAATTCTTGCCTTTATGAATTTATTCAAATACTTGTGGAAAGTTTTATACAGAAATATGGACAATGCAGCTCAGAAGCAAGTTCAACACGAAGGCAATCAAGAACTGACTTATTTCATAAAATTTACACCAGCAATTTAATAAATGTATTATATAATAGTTAATAAAAAAGTGTCTAATTTCATTCGTATGGCATCGACAATTTTTTTTAACGTGGATTACTTTAAAATTTAAAGCTTCATATTTAATTGCTTTATCAGACATCGTTTGTGATATCGCTTGTCCCAACAGCGGACACGTGTGCCGTAGGGAGGGCGGCCACGTGAGGTTACGTCATGATTCATCATTATACTGAAAACTTGTTTGTCAAACGGACGAACCTAAACCATTTGTTACAAAAGGGAGTGATTATGACCTAACAGGGGAACAGTAATTGACATGTGAAACAGCTAGCTAAAAATTTATAATTTTCCATTTGTGATTGTTATATTGTCCATGTAACCCATTTTATCTGTATGCGATCGATTCTAAACCTAAGCTTAAGGACCCATTTTTTTATTAATTAGGACTTCATCAACAAACAAACATAAACATCATAAATGTATGTTTAGTTTAAATAATAACGTTTTTTTTTTGTAATACTCGAAGACATTTTTTTATTAAATAGGTAAAATTCGATAATAAAAAGAAAAACTTATATTTTCATACAAATTTAAAAAAAAAAAATTTATCCTGATAGTTTACTTTAGGTTTTTCACAGAGAACACGACCCGAATTCTCCCAGGGACTTTATTTCATCCTGCCAGACATTAATTGTCCAGGCATGGTTTTGCGATAATATTGTATTTATAGTATAACACTAATATCATCATAGGCTTAGGTTACCCTTTTCTTTTGTATATATATTTATATATATATTTATATATATATATATTTATATATATTTATATATATATATATATATATACACACACACATATATGTCAAAATAATCCGGGACCAAAACTCGATAAATTAATAACAAAAAATTACGTATATTTTTAATTACTTATAAATTTATTTATTTTAGGTGCGTTTATCTATTTTTCTTTTATAATTAAAGAAATACTTTTCACAGTGCTTTCATACAAAAAAGTATAAAAACTTTATCTGGTAATTGGAATGTATGTCGATGCGAAGTCGTGGGCGTTTTATTGGAATAAACTTGCAGAAACTGTCGGTAATTAAGTTGAAAAACTTACAGGAAAACTTCGAGATTGTATTTAAAAAGACGAATAGAAAGTAAAATAGGGAAATAATTAACTATGGAAAGATGTAACTGGGCTTATTGAGTAAGTAAAAATCTGTGTCACACTTAGATGGATTATTTTCAGTGGAAGTGTATTGTTAAAAACCTGAAGAATCCTTATAACTGCAAAAGTAATGTAATGTCTTTTTAATATTTTCTTTATGTTTATTTTGGTTTAATTTAAGTGCGATGTGATGGTTCAGATATTTTTATGATCATATATCTGACCCAAGAGAGATTAACTTTTATCGAAGTAAAAGTTTATTTAGCAGCGTAGTAACGTTTCAAAGGATTTTTATCTTTAATATTGTTGTGAAAAATAAAATAACGTACGTTTCAGTATAACGGATAAGCTTTTCTGCTTCTCATACACTGCTCGGCGGGAGCTTCTGCGGATTTGGTTCCATTCAAAAGATTCTTTGTTGGTGTTCACTGAAGCCTTCTAAATAAGAAGAACATATGAGATGAAGGACTAAATCTAACAGAAACATAAAATGTAATCCGTATTCAAAGTTATCTCTAATGAGATCCTTGTATTCACTCAATGGGAATACAATATAGTGCGGTTATATATTAATATTTGATACTGAATCGTAAATCTTTCAGATTAATCTTTGTTTAAATTACGAGAGCGTAATTTTTTTTTCTGGATATACACTTTATGCATCTGGATTTAAATTTCCTTACAATAAGCATTCATCAGCCGCAAATCTTTTTTAGTCCATTTACATACTTACACTTTCAAATGCTTTTTATGGACGTTTAACAGAAATTATAAATGTCTTTGAATTATCTGAATATGGCATGGTTTTGAATTTTTTGTAATTGTTGAGTGACTTAAGATATAATTCTCATTTTATCTGGTTCTCAAAATAAATTATTAAATAATTTTTAAGAACCCTATCTTGTGAAAACGTGGTTGAAACGGGAATTCGGCAAAATTAGACAAAATGTAATTTTAATTCAAAAATATACATTCGTAATTATTTAATGCTTGAAATTAATATTGTTTTTTGAAGTTGAATAAAGATAAAATATTTAAATGCATTTTTTTTAAATATTCATACTTTCGTGTTAATATAATGTACAAAATAGGAAACATTACTCGCCAATATATTTATGGTAAGAATATTAACTCAACTGTAAAATAACTGTGTTTCCAGTGAATAACAATGTATAACCCAAACTAACAAAAGAGTTTTAAGCAAATATTATTAATATTGCTCAACTAAATTCTAATTTGTTTTTGGGAAATATCCTCATTGGGATCAGGTGTGCAAAATAGAGATAACAAACACAATTATGGTATATTCCAACATTTCGTTTATAATTCAAATGACAGGATGATACACTAGAAGTTTTAATTACAGTTTGCATTTTCAATGAAGGACGTTCCTTTATGAATGTCAAATTGACTTTTAAGTACAAATCAATTTTATAGTTAATATTATAATTCTAAATTTATATTAACATTCACACACCTTATATAATATTGACTTATTATTTTGGTATGTTTCTCACAAAAATATACTTTACTTACTTAGGATACAAAAGTGTTTACCGGAATATACGAAAGAACATTTAATAACAACGATACAATTTTTATCTGAACTAAATATGGTCCATTATAAGGAAAAATAATGTC
The DNA here is from genome assembly GCA_022113835.1 of Atopsyche davidsoni. Classification (NCBI taxonomy): domain Eukaryota; kingdom Metazoa; phylum Arthropoda; class Insecta; order Trichoptera; family Hydrobiosidae; genus Atopsyche; species Atopsyche davidsoni. The sequence goes on from JAILWY010000021.1 coordinate 7,526,362, forward strand.
CTTAGTTTTTAAGTTTTATGTCATTTATTAAAAAAAAAAAAAAAACACTTAGGAATCTCTCGGTGAACGGTTTCGTCAAAATGGCGTCGCAATTTTCCATTCGAGGGTGAAGATTAAGAAATAAATATAAATTCGAGTAGGTCTTTCCATCAGGATTAAATAATGATTAATTGACCGAGATGATTGCACAAAACCACCGAGGATGCGAAATCTCGACAATCTAATTAAGAGGGGACGTACTTGTCGGGCTGAGAAATTTTTAATTTACGATTGACTAATTATATTTTAACTCGATAACGTCTTCCCACTGATTGCTTTGAACGACAGCACATTGAACAAGAATACAACGCAGGCTTTAGAGTTAATAAAAAAATACGTTTATATTAGGATTAGTTTTTTCAGTCCTCATATTTTTCATTTATTTTTTAGCGTTTAGCAGATCGTACATGTAAATGATATAAATAAACTGTATAATAGATAGATCGTGTGTTTGCCATACTCTCCATAATAATAATAAATAATCATTAGTTTGGTATTAACAAAATAAACAAAAACCTTTTTGCAAATTACGAAGATTTCTTGACAGGAAAAAGAAAAGGGAACATTGAAATTGACAGCTTTTGACAAAAACCACTCTCGTTGGGATCTAAAAAACACGACCAAAAAAAAATATCAAATTTTTTTTTTTTAATTAACCTATAACATTTTTTGTCATTGGATAAATCTGCGATATTTTGCTTGTAATTAAAAAATATATAAATATTCAATCAAATATTCGAAGTGTCTATTTTAAAGCACACGAAGGACCTATCGATCTTTATTTATTAAATTATTTTAATTAAAGCTTCGAACTTTGTTGGTTTTGCGCTCGGACGATAGTCAGTCGACCATTTGATGCGGTCAAATTAATTTGGGTAAAATTCTTTTGTCAAACACAGCTAAAGAAACACTAAGCGGAATATATACTTTTTTATAAATTATAAAGCATTATTCGTGAAATTATAATGCAAGATATTTTACACACTAATATCATATATGAAATAAGGTTTTGTAGCGATCCATACTCTTGAAGGATTTTAGTTCTATAATATTATTGTAATGATGATACGTAATGCATTCATAATAGAAAATTAGCAAACATGCAATTTAATTTTCATGCAAATTCCAGACTTTGAAATGCAGCGTAGATATTGCGTATAAATCATTGGTGCACATATTATGAATTTTTGAATAAATAACCTATCAAAGCTTTTTCTCAATATTTGAAATGAAATTCACACGAGTTGGTCCTCATTTAATGAATATTTTTTTACTTCATGAACTGTTTTCGCTGGCACATTTTCACACTAGATATGACTTTACGGTAGAATAACTTTTCATTGCATTTGGTTTATTACGTCGTGAATTACAAGGTTTTTTATGATAATGCAAAATATCTCTTTTATTTTTTATTAAAGTGCCTTCATAACAGTAAATTATAAAATAAAATATCTCCGCTCGGTTGTCTACCCACGCGCAAGTTAAGAGGGAATATTTGTGATAAATGTGGGAAAAGTTAGATAGTTTGTCTCCTTAGTGGTTGTATTTTTACGCTTCTTAAAACAAATTTAAAACATATTTTAAGAAAGTTAATAATATTGCGGTTTATATTTAAGAAGTTTACAGTTATACAGATTTTATTACCGAATAATTTTTAGTAAACGATGCTTAAATTAAAATCATATTATAGATGATATTTTTACCAAAATATTTAAGGAAAAACAATGTATAAGGTTCAAAACAAATTTAAATATTTAAGAAATGAATCGATAAATTTTATAGGTTTTGTGAGAAAATTAATTTACCGTAAAAACTCTACAAATGTTTATTCAAAAATTAAAATTGAAATTAGTGAAATTTCCCAGCTTACACTATATATTTTATTCAAATATTACATTTCATTTTAAGTGATAAAATGATCACAGGCTTATAGTCTGTAAACACATTTTATGAAGTTTACTGTGAAAAATATAAAGTCTCATGGACAAAATATTTTTACTAAGAAAGTTGATGGGTTCTCTCGGATAGTAATCGTCCCATTTAGACTGACTCAAAGGCTCTTTATGGGACTAATCCGTGTGCACACAACGTTACATAATAACGCCAACAGAATTGGCGACTGAAAAATCTCTATTGATCTCGTCACGCCTCGTGTGCTTCTTAAACATGAAAAATATACTATCGGAAATAAAAGCGATTTGATTAAAAATACCTGTGCGACCATAATTCTTAGCTTACTAAAATAAGTCTTTGTTCAAATATTATTATGATTATAATCTAATTATCACAGCCTAGATTTCAATAGCCAATTTCAAACAAAAGTCGAAACTGGAAATGCATATCTTAATTTTTTTTTTCAAAAGTTTTTTTTTTTCGATGCTATATTTTAATATATCTTGATTTTGAGTTGACCATATTTGAATGTTTAAATTTTAAATAAAAATCAACATAATTTTTGTCAAAAACTTTAATGAAAAATATATTTACTATTGTTAAACAAACTACATATTAAAAACAGCTCCTTTTTTTTCTTTTTCGGACAAAAAACTCACTTTTAAGACATCGTGCTTATATGACGTTATTGCTGTATATTTTTATTTTCTTTACACAACTAAAATTTAGGCCATTTACTAAACCTGGTTTTATTTTATTCATAATTGCGTCACGTTTAACTTATAAATTTTTTTTTTAGAAATTTATTCAAAAGAAACTAAAACTACTGTAAATTCACTGCAATTGCACAACCCCACTGGGTTCGGTTTCAATTTCGCAATACAAAATACATCAACACCAGGTAGCCTTGCTGAGCTTCCTGTGAGTTTTCATTTTATATTTAAAATTACAGACTCGATGTTTGTTAAATAAAATACAGTTTTTGTTTATTTTTCATCCAGGAATAGAATTTATGTACACGATTCTGCTTACTTTTTAAAGTGAATTTTAATCATATATGATTTTAGCCTACATCGTACAAAAACTATGACGATAAATTTATACTGTGTTCTTAAATATTAAAATATAGTAATAATTATATTCTGCCTGTTTATGTAATTAGCTAAATTCAAATAAAATATAAACATAAAAATTCAAATATAATCATCAAAACAGCATCATACTTCTTCTAACTGAAACTTACTAAGTCACATGTTTAAAAAGCTTAAAATACGTGAAAAAATTACTGTGGTATGGATTTTGCATTTTATAAGTTAAAAATAACTACTTCAAATAAATTTTATAAATGTTAACCTCAAACCCTATTTTTTTATTAAGTGATTACGATGTTATTAATTTTACCAAAATATGCATTAAATAATTACAAAATGAGAAAAAAATACTTGTGATAATTTTTTTTTTGCAGCAAAAAGTAACTATATGTTTTTGAGTTAACATATTTTTATCATTTTCCAAATAATTTATATAAAAACATTTTTTTTAGATTAAAGCTGTTGAAATATCGACAATAGAGCAAACATTATCTACTATAATAATAGCCATTGTGTGTTTGTATGTATGTTTGTATGTGTGTATGTTTCGTTTTTCCGTTCTGTATAGAATATCTTAAAAGATACAACGCTGATTTTTTGCACATAAGTTAAGTAAATTTTTCCGCAGCTATGTGCCGAATTTCAAGACGATAGGATAATATTTTCATTCATAAACTTTAAAATATGCTTTAGCGAATTTCAATATGTACGAATTATATGATTCAGTTCTTCACCGTGAGAATTTCAAATTTAGAACTTTTACAAAAAAAACAAATTTTAGACGCATCGTTCATCAAATACGTCATTTTATGACGGGCTACATTGCTAGTTAATAAAATAATACATTTTCGTTTCCAGAATAATAATTACACTAAATTTTGTGTAAATTGTCGGGATAGCTAATCATTTAGTTGATTAAACAATTAAGTCGTATAAACCCCACTTCACCAAACTAGAAGATCAAAGTCGTACATTGATTAAACAACACCACAAGTAATCAAACAATGGATGTATCAATAATGAACTATTAACATCGTATTTCAGTCATGCGAGCCTTCTATAACCTTTTCGATATTACGTTATAGAGCCTTCAGGTTCAGATATTGAATTTCTCGGCAATGCGAAGTATCTCAACCGTTCAACTGCATGTCGTCTTCCGCTCTTGTCATTTCCTGCAGCTGACTCGCGCTTTGGAGCCGACGGATCTTTCCCCTCGAGCTATGGGTGAATTTCTATCGCAGTTACTGATATCTCACGATTCACGCTAGAGGGAATATTATATAAACTACTACTGAAAATGGCAAAGTAGCACTGAATAGGTTACATACTTCCTTTGAAATTCTGCTCCGTTCACATTTTTAATATATATATTAAAATAAAAATACTTTGATTCATACAAAACTATCTTATTTTAAATGTAAGCTTAACAAATAAAAAAACTTTTAGCTACAAAATATTCAAAGAATTCATTATTCTAGAAACAATGAAAAACGTTTAATTTTATATCTTGAGTGGGTATTTCAATCTAAACTCATGTGACTAGTTTTAGGTTTGCTAACTACGTAATGAATCAAAATAAATGACTCAATAGTTAAAAACCTCACTAACAATATAAGCAGACAAAAAAATATAGAAATTTACTGTATGTTTAAAAAAAATACACTAACCAATTCTTAATTCTTATATTTTTATAATTAAACATACTCAGTGGTCAACATCGAATGCATTGCTACAGGACTTTATTTTGTAAATTATTGAAATTTCGTATGTGAATCAAGTGAGTTACTTTGAATTTTTTTCTTCTCGATTATGTAAATAACCATCTTTGTTGTGCGATCTACAAGATTTCTAAACATAATCATTTGCGACATCGTAGTGTAAGCAATATAATCATGTAATAAGCAATCTACGGCTATAATTATCAGGCCTCAGATTCTGAACTCCAGAGAATTAACAATTATATCAAAGCAACCAATGTCATATTTTACCATATAGATTATGTTTTGCTTTCAAATATATCAGTACAGGTTAATGTAACTTTATAAAGGCAGTTAAATGACGAAAACTAATTACATTGAAATATATAAGAATTAAGTTCATAAAGATTTTAAATTAGAATTTGAGACAAAAAATTTTAAAATTTTGTTTTTTATTATCAAATTACCTACATTAAACGGTTTTCATAAAATATTGTTTTAATTGATTTTATGATTTATATACATTGCTGTTGAGTAATGTTAATTTGTTTCCATATCTACGCAAAAAAATCTTAATAATTACTGTCCATATTAAGAAAAGAAAATAACTTGTAAGGTTTTTTTTTTAGCTAGATCAGATTAAACCTATTTGATAATACAATTCATTGCAATTTGTAAGTGCAAGACGAGTAAAAATATTATTATATTATTATAATAGTATACCATGTTCTGATTGTAATTTTTGGGCTTTGATATCCTCACAATTTATACACCAAGATACATATTTAATTAATTAATAGTTTTATAATTTATAATAAACGTATTTACGCTTTCTGAGATAATCCAAATTAAAGTTAAATTTAATTATTTTCTTTTATTTATAGACGCTTCATATTCAAATTAACATTCAAGCTTGGATTATTTATTTACACGTTTGTTCCGGAGTGTCAGTTACCGAGCCGGGCATTAGAAACTAACTAACTTCCGTGTGCTTTTTGTTGGGTTTATATGAGGCTATTTTATATAAGGCTGTGTGTCCGTATTGAAAAAAAATTATACATAATTTATTTAATATAATACATTATTTATTTAATAGCGGTATATCCTTTTAGACTTTTCTGCGAAATTTGCCTACGCATTATAAATGAAACGTAACAATCAATATATCTACCAAAGTAAAATATTTCACAGTGATGGTTTTAATGAATCAATTTCAGTTATTTATAAATTTAATTCTGTTTATTGTTAAACAAAGCCTTAAATATATTTCAAAAACAGTTAATTTATGAAATAAGTCCTAATTAATGTTTTTCTAAATAATTATCGAAGTCCTTTGTTAATATTACTTTGAAAGATTGAATCTGATGATTGTCTTCCAAAGCCATTTATTGTATCAGATAATTTTAGCCGGAGAACAAAAAGAAGAAAAGGATTGGTGTCCTGTTATATTCAATAAAAAAAATCAAAGGACACTCAAATGAATTTACGATGATCATTTTATGAATCGAATTATTACTGATGTTTTCAATAACAAAGAACTTATAATCTTTAAATCAACTTGTCTAAAAATAGCTAACATTTAGATTCATTTGCATTTTTTCAATAAATGACTCAGTTAGTATAAAAATGGTATAATTAAACATTAATATTTATTAAAATAATTAATTATAAGAAAATATTTATTTTATGAACGTTTGTAATCAAACATTTTTTTTATTCTACTTCATTCATAAAATGTTATATAAAATTATCAGTTTAATGTTTAACTTTGTTTTACACTTAAAACAATATATTTAATAAAAGTTTTTTTTTTTGTTGTAAATGTGAGTAATTTATTTTCTTTTGATTTTATAATGTGAAACGGCGAATTCCACATTATAGTTTTTTATATCTTTGGTATTCAATATTATTCAACGTTTTTAAATATTAAACCATATATGATTGCTATAAAAAATTTTAGTCACGTACAATAAATGAAATGAGAGATAAGAGAGATTATTGATTGACATTCCTTGCGTTATTTCCATTAAATCCGCCTTTTCAGGATCCGCATTTAAAAGGCACATGATACCTCTCAGCTGAAAATCACAGATTTTCGGTTTATTGCAAATTTTCAGGCCGCCTTGATCGGTCACGTTTGTTGAGCTGACGTCCTGTGACGTCAGTACCTTTTCCTATCCCTTTCAGACGTGATATTTCAGGTTTTCAGGATGTCAGCACAAACATTTTAGCGGATCGAGACACTGCCATGTCGAAGCGAGACCCGGCACTGTGTGTATATTTTATTCTGCGAAAAACGTTACACAATAATGTATATAAATTGGCAAAAAGACGTTTTATCGAAAAAAAAACGCTTTAAAACATTTTTTTACTCGACGCAAAGAAAATGTCAATTTCCCAAAATATAAAAATAATGGAACAATTAGATTTTTTATCGGGGTTTGAGAATGGTATTTTTTTTTCATATTCACGGCATATATGGACGCATGTTCAGTAAAAAAATGTGACATCACTGTATTCAATGTTATGGTAGATAAAAATGATTTATTTTTAATTCACACCAAAATTTTGCTCAGGTTCTTTCAATATTTATTTACCAGGGCTTTTAAAGTCTCATATTTAATTGTAAAGACAATGAAATTTTTCCTAGCTGACATTTGCATTTTGGATACCTCATTATACAAAAAAAAATGTGGGTTTTTTAAAAGAGTTACAGCTCCGTTTTTAGTTTGTTTTTTTCTTCAATCAGTTTTGTGTTTTTATTAATATTCGAGAATAATCTGACTAGAGTTTTACGAAAAAAAAATTTGTGCTTCTTGAATCCGAATGAATTTTTACAAGATTGCAATCACCAACTTTAATAACAAATATTTTTTATACCAATGTACTACAGTGAGTCATAAATTATGATTGAACGTATTAATTGCTTCTCTTCTTTACTTCTTCTTTTATGTAAAAATAACATTTTATACTTAAATAAGGCAACACATCTCAAACTAAATTACAAGATAACAAAAACAAAAATAAGAAGCCTGTACTTTTTTCACCAGAAAAAATATGTAAGCAATAAAACCTTTCGCACTAATTGCTTTTTCTTTGAGAGTTTCCTTTATAGAAGGTATGTTTATTATTTAGAAACCACATTTGGATGTTTATTTTGGTTGTGCTAGTAAAATTTTAAAGAAAAAATCTTTATTAGTTATTTTTTACTGCATTTGTTTTGAAGTTTATAACTGCGTGCCTTCACGTATACATAAGTGTTTTAATACCACTTTCAATATAAACTTTAGAAATTTGCACCAAATCTTTCTACTTCCAAATCCTCACCAATTCGTTTAAATAGTGATAACACTTTTTGTTCATAATCTGATTAGAAAAGCCTTTTTATCTAAAGTGGTGTATTTAAAATTCATCAACATTCAATTTAATTGTATGCTTAGATACAAAAACCATTGTACGCTACCGATAAGAAATCAAATCAAAAGCAAATTGTTTCACTAAATGAAAATATCACAGTTACAAAAAAGAGCTTATGTGTGTGATTGTTTTCCCGTCATAAATAATATATTTCATAAACTTTCCCTGGCGGAAAAATAATAATATTATAAGTTACATAAATATCAGCGCGGGCACGCATAGTTAGTAATAAAATTATGAATTTCCACTTTGACCTATGCGGTATAAATAAAGGGTTTTTCTCTTGCGATCTCGTTAGCACGCCAGGCTTAAGAGCCTAACGGGTCCGACCCTCCATAATGTAAGCGTAAATAATATGTTATGACATCGTTTCGGAAAAAAACGAGCTTTTTACGAGGCGCAGTTTTTAAATGTAAAAGTGCCGACTTCGGCTTATCCGTCTTCGAGGATACCCGCGATAACTCCTCGCACATGCCAATTATTGGGGCGATGGAATTTCTTGTATGGTGTTTGTAAGCGAATAACATATTTACATCGCGTTTGAAGATAAAAATGTAAAAATATACTGTCTATTTTCGTATTTTATATATAAAAAATAAGGGTTAATAAGGAAAGCTTTTTTTTTCAGTTTTATTACTTTTAAAGGGATAAAGGAAAACGTATCAAAAATGCGATTCAGGTTTTATTATTTGTGTCTTCTAATAGTGTTAAAATTTAAGGATACTTTTTCGTTCAATTATTTCTTGTGACTTCTTTTTCCTTTTGTTTGATATAAAAATATTTGTACTACAGTGAAAAATAACAGAAATCAATTTTTAAAATGCGATCAAGGTTCACAAATATAGGATTTCGAATTGCTATGATAATGTTCAAAAATAATAGTAATTGGAAAAAAATAAAACACACTTGACTCGTCTAATATTTTCGACCTTCTTTGCTACTACAATCCATAGAATTTTTTTATGTTTACATAAAACGATCTAGATTTTCTTGTTATGTTTTCACGCTATTTTTTACAATAATTTTTTTGTATTTTCACTATTAGATTTTGCAAAAAATAAAAATGATTTAATAAGCTACGGATATTTTTTATCAAACCCAATATGTTGGCACCCTTCAAATATGAATAAAACTGAACAATACCGGAAGTTGAGATGAATTGGTTAAATCTACGGCTTCCTCTGTCAAATATATAGATGTATCGTGTATACATTTTTATATTTGATTTGCCAAACCAGTTGAATGTAATTGCTTTTGATGCATTTACAAATTTGGTTATTGTTCACTTAAAATATTTTTTGACTTTTTAATTCTCGAATATTCTTAATGTAAAAAAAATTTCGTCTAATTTTCCATATTTAATAATTTTCAATTATTGTTTGTATTTTATCTAGATCTACTCTAATATTAAGTGTTATGAACTAATTATTACTTAATATTTTGCCCATGAACTTATAGAGTTTTTATAAAATCAAAAAACCCCACGTGTTTAATCAATGTATTTACGTTCTTCGTAGCCACAGTTATTTAAATAAATAAACATCTGCCTAAAAAATTTACAAGAAAAATACTGCAAATGCGTATCTTGTATAAACGTTCTACGAACACAAGATACTCAAGGAGCTTGCCTAAAGCTTGCTTCTATGTTTTAGTTTCGGTTTTCGGCCTGTAGTGAACGACCTCTTATTTTTCAATACATATTTATTCAAATTCAGTTGTGTAACTTATTTTTCGAATAATATTTATTTCCTAGAATTTCTACAATAAAAAGGTCAGCCTTAGGGTTGATTACAAGATATGAGCGTATTTTATTTCACAGTGTAATAATTATTTCGTAATGTAACACGTGCTGGTTTGGGGGGAAATTGCTTCGGTTACCAAATGTAATGGAAATGAATGCGTCATATTGAATATCAACTGACATCATCGTCATCGTTTTTAGAGAGAATTTGCACTGCCATCAAAAGTTTGTACCAACATCTCTATAGTCCTTTATCTTTTGCTTGTTATAATTTAAATAAAAAAGTATTTTAGAGTAAAGTAGAATAAATAATTTGACTCTACATTGTTAAAGTATACGTTACGCATGCAAAATGTCTTGAATATAAATCTAAGCTTACCTAACACTATACACTTCAAGTGTGTTCTCATTTGGCTTTATGACGATGTTTTTGCGACCTCATTATACTGAATATATATCATAAAAATATGGTTATATTTTATATAATATTTACCTTGTAGCAATAAAAAACACTTCCACTAGTAAGCTATTTTTTTGCGTTCGGCTAGAAATGTTTGCGGGTTGTGAGTAACACGTAACTTCTGAAGATTCTGTTGACGTCATCGCTAGAAACTTTACCATCTGGGCCGTTGGGGGCGCAGACAGTTTGCCCCTAATAAAGGATATCAGCACACACAATGTAACAAATTCAACCCACAAATATTCTTCTACGAAATAATAAATGAAAACACTCAGTACGTAATATAGCAAAACGTATATATATTCTGTTAGTAAAATATCTCTGATGGAGGTGCTCTATTATATAAATATAAAGGGTGGGGCTTATTTTGCTATTCTATCGTTTCAATGAACAATTTAACAGATACTAAGGTCATTGCTCACGAATATTCATTTTTAGGTTATAGACGGGAAGCTTTCACTTTTAATGTTAGTGAATTTTTGTTTTTTTTTAAAACCGGCAAATTTTATTTTTAAAAATATCACATTTGATTGACAATTTCGACTTTAAAACACTGAATATATTTCAATAGAATTGTGTTTACTTTATTTTGAATAATGCTTCGTATTTTATATGTTTGGTTGTAGTTTTCTTATTATTTGGGTTTCGAGTCAAATTAATACGAGCTGTAGTGTAGTATGCGCTGAGAGCTCATCTCAGGTGACAGAGTGTACTTGAGCAGGGTGCATAATATTAATTTGTATGGAGACTCGCTCATATAATTAAATGGTCCTGGCCGTTATATATATATATATATATATATATATATATATATATATATATATATATATATATATATATATATATAATTAAATTTTACTCTTATAACGTAAAGTCACGAAAGTCAAAGTGTAAAAATATAATAATGACAAAATTAATATCAGAGTCGTTGTAATAGCGAATCCCAAAACTTATTTATGTAAGTTTTAACTTTGTAAAACCATTAATTAACGAGCCTTTTAAGCTTACGAGGCACAGATTTATCCATCGAAAAATTTATATAAAAATATTCTAATACCGTTTATAAACTTTCATAATTTAAATTTAACGATAAAGGATTTTCCGATTTGTATTGTTTGGATTTTTTTTTTTAAATTTGTAAAAGTAAAATAGGAAAAGCAAGCAAAATTGGTTTCTTAAATACTTACAGTGCTCTTGCTTATCAACTCTTCATCATTTTCAGCATCATTTTTTTTTCATATACACAATGAGGCGATGCTGGAGATAATACTTAATAACGATATTTCTTTAAAAATCAAGTTCAAATATAAACGGATTGAATAGTTTAAAAAAAATCACCAATTCTTGTTAAATGGTTCGTGGAAAAGATTTTCTTTAAACTGGTAAATAAAAGGTCAAAAAGATTGCGTCATTAATCGCTTGTCAAAACATAAATCGCTTGTCACTTAACTTTATAAATACTGCTTATTAATTATGGGATTGGTATAATTTATAAATTGTACGATTAAATCCGTTATACCGAGCAATAATAGGTTTTTTTAAAATGTTTATCTATTTTATTTGCTTTTCATTATCGGTTTTCTTTAACATCAAGGAAAAATCTTTTATCATATAATATCATTTCAAAAACATTCACATCGACTATACAAAGGCTTGAATGTCCCACGTTGATGTAATCATCACACATGGGTGGATCATTTTCCGGTCCAGTGGGGCAGACCTTCGTGAATGGGGAAGCAATGGGTGACAAATTGGCTGTGAGGTCTCTGAACACCGCAAAACACATGATATACTTATACGTACGGGGAAACGTATTAGAACCAATATTTGATCGCCTAACTATGACAAATATCCCAACTAGTAAACCATAGTAACACACCAACGAAACCATTTCAATATACTATATTATATATATATTATATTTAATTTATTAGAAGTTAGATCCAATTGATGGTGACACAATAAGCGCAATGAAAAACGAGTATTTATGAATTCAAATAATTTTTATATAGGCAGCACAAAATTGCGTTTTATTTGGTTTGACTTATCAATTTTACCTTACTCCTAGCTATAATTCAAATCAGAGACTATTTTGTACTAATAATGTGTTTTGTTTTGAAATTTTCAATATTCATGCTATGTGTAATTTTACTTCGAGACACACTGTTTATATTTCTCTTCTTGTTTATTCAGGCGTAATAAACCGGTTAATATTATTACAATTTTAAAACAAGTAACGAAATGTTATTTTAACTTTTGTTTGTGTCTTAATTTATTTGGCAAAGTTTCAGTTAATAGAATAGTTAAGGAATTAACTTTAACTTAAAAAAATTTTCTTCGTAATTCTTAAAAAATATGTTATTTTATTATTTAGGTTGGACATATATTTTTATTAAATTAACAAATATGATAGTCAAAATAATTAGAATAATATTAATGCTTTACAACGTGAAAACCCTCACTATGAAATATATTTAAATAAGTAAATTATATTTATTGGTTGTAGTTAAAAAAAAATTATATTCATTTTCTACTTATATTTTTATACATAAATAAAAATAACCGTTTTTAAATCATATCCAAAAGGAAATTAAATTGGCTCTTGTATTTTTATTACAAAAATATTATTTTTCGTGTATTAAACACAGATGATTGCATCATAAAAAGATCAAAGAACTTCACTTCTACCCTTTCAATATAATTTTTTCAGCAAACCTGAACAAGTTTTTTTTATATTAAAAACAAAAGCACAGAAATAGAAGAAAATTTTTCAAAAGAATGAGCAAAGTTGAATACATATTGGAATTACAGACTACGGAAAACTTTTTCATCTAAAGTGCTACGGTATTATTGGCTCGCAGTCTATGAAAAATATTCTTAGGGAAAATACAAATTTTACAATACACCTGCACCAAGAAAATATGTTATTGCGTGTTTTGTATGAACTTTTTTTAATAACTTACCACTTAAACAAATAGCTCCATGAAAATACTTTTATACCCGTATGTAATTTCTAAGGTACTTGTTCATTTTATTACCTACAAGTAAAACATTATATAAAACCAAAAAACTAACTGCTTTGAGAGCTTGACTAAACATTCATTGGTATATTTTATTACCACCTCATATTATAAAAGAGGCAAACACTGACACCCCTGATAACTTATTTATGACTTATTAGAATTATGGATCATTTTTATGTACGAGACAGTAAATATTATTTGTTATTATCTTATTAATAATAAATTATTGTATTGATTTCACCAAAAAATAGAAATACGTGTTTTGAAATATTATAATTTTTGGGTCAATTTAATGTGAATGTTTATTTTTCCGAGTGACTGTACTCTAGTGCTGTGTCAAAACCTTTTGTTTACCAGATACTCAAGATAGAAGTTATAATCTAAATAAATATGAAGCTGGTATGATTTTTAGCTGGCTCGGTCACAATCAAGGGAGAGAATAGAATAAATAAATTGTTTTTTTAATTTATCATTTTACCTTATTGTTGGTATTTAAATCTAAGGCATTACTTAATAAGAGAACTTTGAAAGCTTGCATTATTTTTTTCCTATATTTATAGCTGTCACTTTCAGGAAACGGAATTGCACGAAGTCTTCTCAGAAGTTTATGCAATTCCAGATTTTGCTTGTGGCTTAAATAATTTACTTTTGAGGAATATTATTTACTTGCAAACTATTTATTGTAAAATGTATTGTATGTGCTGAAACTGTATTTTATCGTTTAAGGTGCTTTTTGTCAAAAATGAAAACATTTCTTATTTTTTTCATTTTATTCCCTCATTTAATTTATAAAAATATTTTTTTTATGTCTCAAATAACATAATTTTTGTGGACTTATTTTCATGTGTGATAGGCCGTGTATTTTTTTGTTTAATTTTCCAAAGTTTTAGTTTAGTTACTGATGAGTTTACATAAAAACACCTTTAATATGGAAGTTGAAACGTCAAAATACTAAAATTAAATTCGACGTGACTTAATCTTTTGAAAAAGGGGGATTTAGCCTGGGACTAAATCTTACAAACTGTGGGGCTGTTAGAATTAGATGACTCGTACGGTTATTTATACAAATTTGAAAATGAAATATCATTAATTAACTTTTAGGAATAATAATCACACGCGTGAGAATACACATTTGGACAAAATATTCAATTTCAGTTAAATTTAAAGTATCTGTAATTTATTTTCATAATTTTCGTCCATGTTTTGAGTAACCGTAGCTATTTGAATATACCAAAGGACCTTAGTGTTAATGGTCTAGAGACCTAGACCACTTAATGGACGGTCTTACAACTTTTACATCTATAAAGATGAGTAATAACACTTTACAGTCGAATATAAAAGGTACAAAGTTATACTGAAGCTAAATGTATTTTATTTATTTTCAGGGCCTCATTCTGCTGGGAATCACCCTCCTGGAGCTTTGGTAAGTTCATTAATCAAAATGAAATAAATATTACCATTTAAATTATATTAATATTGATCTATACATACAATACACACCAAAGAGCTATTAAATATGCCATTCGATAAAGAACAGATATTGAATTTGATGCTATATGCAGTATGTGGCTGTCTTTGTACGTGCACTGATAATCCCAGCTTTTCCATGTCGATAACCGAAATTTAGGTCATAGGATTCCAGCTGAAAGATCCAGGTGACCCAGAAAGCTATAAAATCGCGTATATATTTCCACTGCATCAATCTCCGTGTGCATGTGCGCAGGTGCTATCAAATAGTTATATTCAAATAAAAGCATCCGCATTAATTAACAAAATGCACGTTAAATACACTGCATATAGATCAAACAAATAGACAAGCAGTTTAATTATAAATGCTTAGACTTGTTGAACCGAATCTGCTACATTAATCAGTCTCATATGCAGATTTATTTATTTATACTTGTAGGTGTTTATTTTAAAAATCGCATTAACATGATTTTAAGAATTAAATAGATCATATTTTAATACTAACCACAGTAAAAAAAAAACATTTTTATCCAATTTTAATATGAAAAAAACCGGAGAATTCAAAGGTAGATTTTATCAAATAGTATATAATAATATTTACCAATTTTATTGTATTGTCTCGAATTCAACTGTTATTGTCTAGATAACAATTATATTGCCAGTTGTCAATTAGTTAGTTTTCATGGAAAATCACTATTAACGTTTTTAAATCGTAGTTAGTAGTAATAATATTTAAATTTATTCATAAAAATAATGAAATCCACACAAATTTACAATCATTTAAAAAAAACATATTCACAGTTATACAATTTTTTTAAATCAATAAATAAATTCATAACTGAATATTGCTTTAACACTGCGTTAAACATGACTTAACAATTAATAAAGATATAAAATATTTTCTTGAAAACGAAAACTTTATATATTGTATTATATGGTTTTACTTTGGAGTTTTGTCTTTAGTTTGCTTGGTTGTTAGATAATAATGTTGGCTTGGAATGCAATTATTGTATTATATTTTTACGCGCTTGGAAGTCGCGACTTTAACATTCATTGGGTGCACAAGTAATTCGTTGCACCTGGGTATACAACTAATCCAAAAGCAACTGTTATACTTTCATTACAGCCAATATAACCGGATTTGTTTTGGTATATTTGCATTGCTCTCGGAGTGTGTTTGCCTGACGTGTTCATCGCAAACAGCACAACTCTGACAAACAGTTCATTTGAATTTGTGGCGACATGCGAATTTCGAGAACAAATTAGATTACCTCCCCGACAGCATAAATATCAGCCGAGCACATAAATTATACATGCATGGAAACAGGAAAATACCTACCGACAAATAGCCACCATAACCGAATTAAAGCTTTGCATCGAAGCAACCTCATTGTTCACTTTGTTGGGTAATATATTTAGCGAAACGCTCGGGCGTGTTTTATTTGTTTACATTATAATAAGAGTGTCTACTTTTCAAAATTATTCCGTATAAGTTATTTAAAGAGGTATTTTAAGGCCTCGCTGTTTATTTCTAACGCAGAAAATGCGATTAAAAAGATCTAAAATTATAATACTAGGGACGTTTAATATAATTTGAGCCCAAAAGTACGGACCTTTGTAAGCTGAAACCCCTCAATCACGAAGGTAGAAAATAATATTCTAGCACCACCACATACAGAGCTGCTATATAAAATACGTTAAAAGATAAGTATGTATTTTATTAGTTTTATCTATATTGATAGCTATGATATACAATTGAATTTGTTTTATATATAAGTAATCTGAAAAACAGCATATATTTGTTTAAATTTTTTAATTACTTTTAATATATTACAACTTCAACTCAAGGAAGAATAGAGAACAAAGCAATTTTTTTCCGTACATAATACTTTTCTGAAGTCTTTGTTTTTCTTTTATAAAATGTCCTGTTGTATGACGTCACACGACAACTCAGTGTCTTTGCGGTTGCTTCTTTTATATTTCAAAACCTTTTAGTAAATACAAGAAAAAAAAATCTGTAAACATTTATTTTTCATTATAAGCACTACCATATCCTCTGTAAAAATATTTACCGTAAATTGACTGACTGGACGTTAGAAGATTATATTACTTGTTGGTTCAATCTGTATTCTGCCTACTAAGTTAATTGGATTAATAAGTCAATAACGCTAGACCAAAGTTGTGCATTAACCTAATTTTCTCGTTGCAATTTTCCCTCGGGCTTGTTTTCCGATTAATATTTTTTTTGCTGTTGAAAGTATAAAGCAAGCCAATTTTGTAAAAAAAAAGTATATATACATACTCTACCATTTCAATAACCCATGGGTGTTTTATTTTATATAGTAAAAAAATCGTTAAGTTTTATATAGAATCTGATATGTGGATCCATGCTTGTTCAGGCACGTTTTCAGCTAACTAGAGTAAACGCATTGTACTGCGGATGCGACTACTGCCCCAATTCCTTCTAAGAAACAGGGACCTTCCCTTATTTATTAAATAAACACATGCCGAAGCAAACTTACATTTTCTCATTGTGTATTTGTACCGATGTAATAATAAAGAATGCGTTTTACTACTCACGTGTTACGTTGCCCATACAAAGTCATGCATTGTTATCGTCTTGGAAAACTGGAGTATTTTTTTAGGATTGGCAAAAATACACGTGACATGATCACATATTTATCAAAAGTTAAGCCAAAATCATTTTTACTGTCGGTGTGGCATGTTTTCAAAATGTAATGTACCTATGCGGTGTTTTTTCGTTGGCTCATATACACAGCAACAATAATATAGAATCTCCATTTTGACGCCATGGTCGTCATGGCAACTCAAAGATGTCTTTATAAGGTAAAATATAAAATCGTCCGGAAAACACTCTCGTTTCTTGGCACTATGACACATATTATCGTCGTCAAAATTAACATAAAACAATACACGCATAAAGTATACGTCGTACTTTGCCAATTACTTTGGGTTTAATGAAATCCTCTCACGCACATTGTCAATATTCATTACAGGTTTAAAGTATAAAGTCTGATTCAATTTCTACAAAATATCACACCACTACATACGATTTATAAATATACATCGATATATTCTCCAAGAACTAATTATTTGTCTATTTATGTGTATACCTTCGTAGAGTAGGATACCTTTAGTCTAATGGGTTTCCCTTTGTCTCTCATTATCTACTGTTTCTATTAAGGGAGGCTCTTAATGCAGGTAAAACTATACTATATATGTATATATATATATATATATATATATATATATATATATATATATATATATATATATATATATATATGTATATATATATATATATATATATATATATTAGTATGAAATGTTATATAAATGTTCAATGCAAGATTTTTTAAACTTATAAATAATATGATAGAATCACACAGTTAAATATATTTTATTTTAGGGGTGTTATTTAGAAAAATAAAAAAAATATTTAGAAAACATAAAAACTGTATTTTAACTTTGACGTACACAATATCGTTACAATGTTCATTTATTTATTCTCAAGCATTGTGAGCATTTATTTACAGAAAAATAAGTATTAAATTGAATTATTTATTAAATATAATTATTGTAACCCCCCTGAGCAAACATTGCTAATTCCGGTAAGGGGGAGGGATTACGATTTACATTTTTGAAATTTAAATTTTAAAGTCAACAACATAAAAATTATTTAAATTTGTGTTTTAGGATAAATAAGACGTACATTTCACAAAACAGAATCCTTAAATACAATCTGCATGTTAAATATTGAAAAGAATTATCGAAAATCATTGAAGTGAACGTTATTTTTTAACAATTTTATATAACTATAAAATCATTTTAATTCAACTATTATTACTGGTTGTTAAAAAACAAATATAAAAATATATGTTTTTACTTAAGTATTTAGCTTATTATAGTAAAAGCATGTATGCACGTTAATATTTATACAATCAATAAAAGTTAAAGAAATTTTGAATAAAACACAATTGATTGAATTAATTTTCTTACATATAAAATATTTTCCGTGGCCATTTTCAATGAAGCGGCTTTACTCCAGAAGGGTCGCGCCGTGCGTCACAGAATTTTATGACAATGTATTTCTGACCACACGGCATTCTAGATAGGGGTTATATAGTTGTAACAGACGTGGGTTATGCCAGATAGGGGCTGAAGGCAGTGGCGTAACACGTTATTTCACGTCTGGGGTCTTCAAGCGATAGTCTACCCTTGTTACTGAATTCTCAAATTTCAGTGCTGTGTATACATATTAATATATAATTTTTTAAATATTTTTTTTATCATATTTTTGAGATTTTAATACAATAAATTAAAGGTTTTCATCACTTTATTTCAATTAAAAAATATCAAATAAAAGTATCAATTATATTGCACTAAGTCAGGCGTCGAAAGTTATCTTAGAATAATTGTGTGTAAACCATGCCAATTCTAGTTTTTAATAAGATTTAAACACCAAGCCACTAATTATTTTGCCAAATAGTTTTATATTTATTTCAACTTCACAACAACTTCTTAAAAGTTAATTAAATAATTTCGTGCAATGAGGCAACTTAAGTTGGTTTGTTGTATTGTTGAATATTTTATTTAATAATATTTGAGAGTTGATATGATACACACCCAGATTATATTTACCCGCTACCAGAAAATAATCACGCTTTTAAAATAAACTCGAGTGTAGTGGTACCTTTACTAATACATACACACAGTTCGTAATTTTTATTGCGACTATTCATTTTGCACTTTAGCGATATCTTAATCAAGAACCTCTCTCAATATTCGTATATTAATTGTCGCTTCCAATTGATCTGACTGCGACCACTTGGTTAGTATATTGCTAATTGGATTAGCTTCCTGAAACGGCGCTCAAGCTCAACTCTAAAATCAACACGCAAAGTTTTGCTAAGCTCTGTGCAATCGAATAGCACCAGAACTTCACGTTGGAGACCTGTCACTCGAGCGAGAACTCATATTTGTATAAAATAAACGTTTGCTCGTACCTTTAAGCACTGCCTTTTGGGTTATTAGTTGTTTGGTTGGCGACCACGGAATCTCAGGACAGGACAATGTTGGAAAAAAATAGACACAATTCTAATTACTCCAAACTGCCTGCTTATTTCCCCATTGGCTCCAAGTTCAGCTTATCTGAACATGAAAATCGAAAGCATGAGTTAAACTGTGAAAAATAGCATTAATAGATTTTTCATGGGGTGTAGTCTAATAACTGAAAGGTTCCGGTGTAAATGTGTCCCTTCAGAGCGGCACTGGTAGTGCGGGGCGCAGGCTGGACTCTCCCATTGTCCCACCCCGGATTAACTTTTTGTGACAAGAACACTGCCTTCTTTGGCTACCCGCGCTAAAGGGTACGGAGAACTCTGTACTTCACGTAATAGCCTATTAGGACTGTGAGTGCTACTCCCCCATTAATCTGAATGCTTGTAACAGTCCACGTCGTTTTTACCACTTATGATTTTTTTTAAATTTATCTTTGGTGACATTTTTTTGAATTAAATAATGAGAGTTATTTCAAGTACATAAAAGTGAAAAATTTATGACACATTTTCCTCACTGAAAAAAATGTACACAGCGACCAAGAGTGAACGTACAAATGTCGTCCGGGGAAAATAAATTGCGATTGACTAAATCGGTATACAATCGGAAGTTGTTGGAAACAAGTCATTCGGTTGGTCAGAGTAATGGCAACAATACTAACGTATATTATTCCAGTTCAATTCATCGAAATCTTGATACTTAAAAAATAAAATTTAATTAAATAAGAAAAGTATAGGAAGAGAGTATAAAAGAAAAAAAAACATTATTCCGATATATCTCATGTTATTGTTGAAAAACGGTGTAAAAATAAAAATGATATTGTAGGGTCGAACTCCGTTATAACAAAATAAAAAGAAAAGGACAAAATTTTTCATGAATATACAAAGCTACCGTTTAAAACGTAAGCCGGCTTATAAATATTAAATTGATTTTTAAAATGAATTAACTTTTACGTGTACCTATCTCTTGGGAAACACAAACACAAAACTCTGAAGTAAAATTTACAGCCCAACTTAGGGGGTAACTTTACTAATATATAAAAGTTCAGCCTTAAATTAACTTCCATTTACAAGAGAAATGTTCATATCCAAAGTGAGTCTATTGACCAAGGAATCAAATTAACGAAATTTATTCTAATGTATTCTTTGACCTATCCTTTAAAATATTAAGGAGAGAATGTCAACTCAGTGCGTACCAGATACCGATTTATTACAATGACAACAGCTATTAGATTTTTCCCAAGTAACATATATGTGTGTAATTTTTTTTATAAGATGGATCACTGAACCGTTTATCCCAAAGCACATTCTATAAGATCCAATGGGTAAGCCGCTAATGACGTAGATACTTATGCTACAAAAAACATTTTTCACGAATCAAACGTGGTATCTAGTAAACATAAATTCTTGCTGATCAATTGTTGTATCAAATATGCAACTGAGAACCGTTATTTTAATTTCATAATAATATAAAAATAAGAATTTAAAAAAAATGAGCTAAAGAAATATTTATCGACAACGCGATAATGAATAATTATATTTTTGTTATTATGGTGTAAATTCCAATTGCTGTAGATTTAAATAACATATTTTATTTAATTATTTTCTACGGTGATATTTTTATGAATTTAGATAAATTTGTTGCATTACTTGTTATATTACAAGTTTTTCTTGCTAATAATGATTTATTTTTTAAAGTGCTTACGATGTATACTTTATTTATATTCTTATCTAAATACATATTTTTAATTAAAAAAAGCATTATTATAAAACTTTCTGATAAAAGTGATCATGAATATAAAAAAATATAACAAAGTTTCTTTAGCCTTTCGTTGGTATTAATCTTATTCAGAAGTGAGATATTCTCCCTAATTTCTACAAATCAGAGAGGAACATCGCTTAGATTCACATTCTGACTAACTTCATCGCATTTCTATTGAGCATTCTTTGGTCTACTCTAGAGGGAGAATGTGTCGCGAGACATAAATGTATTTTGATTATTTTAGAGGAAAAATTTTCGTGGAGAAATGAATAAAACATGGGATTTCGAATAACAAACCGAATTACCTGACTGCCTACAGCGGCAGCGATACTGCCGAATGTCTCTTTGTTTCGTATATTTTTGGAGGAATGAGATTGTTCTCGAGATTTTTGCACGTCAGCGGTGATTTTATTATTCTAAGCTATGCTAAACGTGCTAAGATATATAACTCCGGCCGCTTCGTGATCTGGTGGTTCAGCGTGCTCGAATACGTGTAAAAACTTTTTTTTTTCAAGTCTGTTGAGTTTCTGCGATATTATAACTCCTCAGGTACATTAAGCAGTTGCCTCTGATCACTGTATGTATAACGATGGAAAACAATAGTGACAAAAGTACCTAACCCATCTGTACGAGTATTATTACATGCATTATTAGAAATCGCATTAATGAAGTTGTCAATGTAATATATTAAAAGAAAACTCTGAAAAAATCCAATGAGAAGGGGCTTTGTTTAACCTTTCGGTTAAGGGTCAAACCCAAAGTTGTTTTTTTGCAATTATCTAAAGTTTTCTCATTTATATCCACACAAGCACCTTGAAGCATGTTGATTAGATGAAAACATATATTCCTCATTATTACATCCTTTGTTTTTGCTCCTTGTTTTATCCTTATTAATCACAGCGCTTCTTCTCTTAATTAATTATTGAGTTTATTACAAAATATATATATATATATTGTATAATTTTGAATATCTACAATATAGTCTCAAGATAGTCTCATTAGAAGTTAGGGATTCAGGTGTCTGTAAGGTGCGGTAAGGGCACTCAGTGTGTGATAGACTCGCTAATATTGCGGTTTGCGTTTTAATTATGAAATATAATAGAACTCTGATGGGTTTAGAGTACGACGGGTAAAATAAAACAAATTGCTACACAGCCTTAACTCTAATACGATAAGTACTTTTAATTGTGATGTTATTTTTCATTACTTTTATCATTATATACCTAAGCATTTAATTTCATTGTTTATTTTAGTTTATATACAAAACTCTTTCCACTTTTATAATAATAAATCAAGTGATAAATATATTTTCGTATTTATTTTTTATGCAACTGGTTTTGCAAGCAGATAAAAGTTTTGCCTTTCCAATCTCTTCCAAAAATACACACGTAAAATCATTCTTCTAAAGTATCACGTGTAAAAAAGTTTTTTTTTGTAGTCCAGTAGTGATGACTAACCTCGGCGAGTTTTGAAACATTGTTCATAACGTGGCATAGCGATTGGCCGTTTCCTTCAATAACCATGAAACGTTTACCGAGAAAGAGGCAGAGGGGGCAATAAACATTCCCCGACAAGTCGTTAAACTACGGCAACCACTTTGGGGGCAGGCGACTGCGAAATAGGGGACGCCCCGGATATCCGCCGAGCCCCACACCCAGAAATAGCACAGCACTCTCTGATGTACTTGAGGGTCCAGTTTATTTATATCGCTAGTTATCAACTATATCAGGCTGCATATCTGCCTTCCGAGGTCCAGACTGAATTCGGATAAAGCGATAAGTTTTTTTTGAGGTGTAAAGAAAGGGAATGCCCATTGAAAAAAGTTCGGCTCTCACACAGTTTTCTGTCATTGTGCTATGCAAAACGTATAACGTATAACATATATAATGTAGAATATAATTAAAGTCCATTTTCTGAAAATAAATACGCTAGTATCATATCACTAGATCGTGATATCTAGAAGGTGTTTATGATAATTTAGTTTCAAATATATTTTGAGCATTTTTCCTCGGCGTTGAGAGTATTTATTTCATTTTCCACAGTTTTATCTTGTTTTGTGAGAATAGTTTCACCAACTTTCTATGTTGGCATTTTCAAACAGCTCTATTTGAAAACGCCAACGTAAAAAAGTTTACGAAAGCAGTCGCACTAAAC
The DNA here is from genome assembly GCA_022113835.1 of Atopsyche davidsoni. Lineage (NCBI taxonomy): Eukaryota > Metazoa > Arthropoda > Insecta > Trichoptera > Hydrobiosidae > Atopsyche > Atopsyche davidsoni. Next base: position 7,550,184 of record JAILWY010000021.1, read on the forward strand.
AATATATAAAAATGTGAAAAACACTAAACATATTTATCTTCTTTTAATTATAAACGACATGTAAACATTAAACATGTTTTTAAATATTTAAACTCTCCGCGAAAGAATGAATACTGTGGTGTTTCGTGTTTTCAGCCAACTCCCTAGGCGACAAAATTCCAACACCCACCTTCTAATATTGCGACTTCCTTTTACGTATAGTTCCGTGACTGAAAGTGGATATTGAATTACGGGTGCCTTGCACGCCGTGTTTCAATACGTTATTGTCATTGCGTTATTTTGTTGCAGGATGCTGAAGTACAGGAGCTGGAGAGTCTGAAGCAGCCAGCCAATGAAGGTAAATATACCTGCGTTCATTGTAACAACACAAATTTCTTAGACTCAATTAATAGTTTACATATTTATTTTCACTTTCAAATTGTTTTTGGGTGTATTTTATTGCGAGCTCTTGCTCATCTTGTGGACGTGAGCCGATAACACGTGTTCATCACTTTCGTCGTCGGCCATTCGTCTAGCTGACGAATGGCCGACCCTCATCATATTCTCTGCCCACATCTTAACATATTTAATGTGATGTGAAATATTGACCACGGAGCACTAGAGCAGTCCAGTAATCTTCACAAATTGCTATTCATTATTCGCTCTTATTTGTCAGATAAATCAAACGTAATCCGATTGGATGGCAACAGGTTTTTATATACTCGCGCCTGTCGACATGTACTAATATTATCGAAAGCAATCACAACTGCTGCCGACAGCACATTTAAGTTCGTCCTTTATTCCCCTCAAATAAAAATGTTTTCGTGTACGAGGCAACAGCCACAAAGCGAACATGATTTATCCATTGACACCGCCGCGCGGAATATCTTTTTCACTTTTTTTTGTAATATAAGCACAACACGATCAAAACTACTGAGCGTGAAAACATTAAAGAATAAATATTTTTTTGTATCTTAATAGCATGAGCTATACTTGAAATTAAAATTTTAAATCATGGCGGTCTTTGTAAAATCTGAAATTCGCATATTTTAGCACTAAGAAAATATGGAGAGAATCAGGGAAAACTTACCAATTAGATTTGAAAATTTCGCTTTATTAAATAAGTTTTTTTTATCGACAAGATGACAAAATATATTTTTTAGATATGGTTGTGGGTTTAACTCTAACTTCTTATAATAATCCATGCCTTATTTTTATTTTTTTTTCTATAGGTCAAGAGGTCAATGTTGTAAAGACTCACTCCTCGTCCATCATCAATGAAAATGGGAAACAAACAGAACAACATGATTTACGGGAATTCAGTAAGTTTGATAAAAAATTATGTGGCTACTAATATAGTTTTAAGGGTGAGCGCTTTTCTCGTGTTTCTATAGAAAAATTATCGATTTCTCAAAACTTCAACATGAATTCAACATGTTTTGATAAAATCATTATCAAAGACATTAAACTGTTCATAATTTTTTTAATATTTAATAGTTATGAGAAGTGATAATTCATTCCTCACTGTCAAAAAAGTTTTCAATTTTATGATTAATCATTTTCTCTTTTTATAAAATAAGCCATAAGCATTCTGGTGACTGGAGATTGTGACAAAACTTTTATAAATGAACTGATATAATTCACTAATTAAACTTAATAAAGAAATAAAATTTTATAAAAATGTAAAATTGTATAAATTTTGTAATTCTTCAGTTGATGAGAATGGCAAACTGGTAGCCCAAGTCCACCAACACTCCGAGACGGACAGTTCTCCGGGGCAGCAGCCGCACGAGCATGTCAGCACTGAGCTCCAGGTTCCCAGCGAGGGCATTCATACTACAACTGTCCACGACTCTACCGAGGGCCAGAAAGAGATCGGAAAGGTACATACATTAATGAAATTAAAATTTTGTTGAGTATCATATAACACAAACAGGATTACTGTTTATAGTCCACATAGGATGGCGCATTGATTTTAATATGCGCTGCGTTACATTCAACTAGTGTTAACCTAAATGTCAAGGGAGGGTTTGTAAAGAATTTTCTACTACTAGTTGAACCTGATCAATAATAATAAAAATGTTGAGCAAATAACAGAATACACGAATCCATAATGACCACATTGAAATTGTCACCATGTTTACTATTATTCTTATTTATGTATATTCTATTCAAAACAATATACCTTGCACTTACAGGCATTCCCAGGAGCAGCTCGTTTATTGCAGTCCTCTGGTGAAGCAATGCCACAACCATTACCAGCGATGCTTCAAGAAATGACTGAGAACGGAAACAGACGATCATTCAATGCTGATATTTCTCAAGAAGAAAACAATAATGTTAGCCTAAATATTCTACTTAAATATATAATAAGGCTGTTAAGCTTTTGGGCCTTTTAACAAATTTTAAATATTTTTAATTTGCAGGTGGATCACTTTTCTTCATATTCGGGAGTACAATATTCACCACTTGACATGGCTGAATACATATTTTGGACCGGAGATGAAAAAGGTGTTACACTTGCTATCGAGGAATTCCTGCAAGATGGATTGGTAATATTTACACACATCAATTGAATCCTGACTAAAACATTTAAGAAATATTTTTAAATAACAATTTATTATATTTTAGATGACCCGTGAAGAAGCAATTGCATTCTTGCAAGAAATCAAATACAACATTGATTATTTGCAAACTCATTACGCTCAACAACGTCTGAAAAGTGCAGCAGAGGAGAGACTCCAACAAGACAGGCAGGTGCAAGAACTTCAGCTGCAATTGAACAAAGTAAGTGCATGCGGAAAATTAAAATTCATTCTACTTCTCTTGCTAAAATAATATTAAATTGTGAGAAGTTTTGACTGATGACCAAGACAAAGCAAGAATATCGCTCGAAAATTAATTCAAAGTAACCTACATGGGGTGAAAGGCCTTTCACTCTCTTAGTTGTAATGAATATTAATAGTCTTTTAAATAATGTTTTATTGCATGTCTGACAATCTTAATTTTACTTCCAGAATCAAAATAATTACCAGCAAAGTTATGATGCTAGTGTCCAGCATCCACTTTTGGGTAAATTCAATCATGAGAATATTTTAAAAGCCTTATCTACCGGAACATACGAACGAAACAATAACCTGGCCATGCCTATGAACCTTCCACAACTTCCGTTCAGTCTTCCTGATCTAAGGCAAGATATCTACAAAAAGAGCCTTCAAGATAACACTGTACAAAATAATTTCAAATACACGGCACCCAATTGTAAGTATATTCGATAATTAAATTCGCATAATTTAAGAGATAATAAATAATCAAAACAAACTAAATATCTGTCCTCTAGTGCCAACTGAACAATTTGAGCGTGAACCTACACCTACTTTCTCTGAAGAAGATTATGAAGAAATACTAGAGAGATTGAGGGTTGCTGACTTCTTGTATACCGAGTATTCTCTGGAAGAGGTTATTTATCAACTTGCCAAGGTAAATAAATGCCTTAAAATAAAAACTCAATAACTCAATGTCAATTTCCCATAGTTATCTAATATTATCATATTTGAAAATTTCTTCAGGTTATGTTTACACAATCTCTGTCTCGCGGCGCTGTTGAAGCACAGTTGGCACTGCAAAAATTCACCAATTTTCTTGAATCAGAGGCAGAACAAGGCCGCATTTCACGAGCACTTGAGAAAAAAGTACTAGGTAAGGCCCTAATCATAACATATACAGCAAAAGAAATGTTCTCCAAAGCCATCTTGAATAATAAAAGATATATCTTTCGTAATATTAAGTGGTTTATAAAATTTTTCCTGTAACACTTACATAACATTTTATATTTATTTAAAGATGGCAGATGTAATTTTTAACCTAGAGATGATATTAACCTCATCTGTCAATTAACGCAAAGATACTCTCTTATTTTACAATCTTAAATATTACAATAAAATGGTAAAATTATTTCAATGTTGAAATTTTCATTTTAACAGATGTGTTGATCGAGTCTCTTACCGACACACTGACAGAGCATCCGGACCTTGTTGCTGCAGCACGAGTTGGACTTGGAGAGGGAGTATCCCTGCCGCCCGGCAATCAGTGAGCATTAACATTGCATGTAATATATATTAAAACCTCAACGTGACTTCATCAAGTGAATATTCTTACTTACAAACTATTTCAGAATGCTTCATCAACTTCTTGAGCAAGGCCAAATGGAAAATGGTGTGACAAAAGCAGGAATCATGGCAAATTACAAAGACAACGCTCTTAAGATTCAGATCCCACAGAACAAGGTGAACTAATTTAAAATGCTACAAGAGTACTGGTGAACAATAATATTATGTTTATTTTAATACCTTTGTGACATTTAAGCTCTGAAACCATATATGTTGAATTTTCTTACGTTTATTTTGTGTTTTTGGTACAGTTCAATAAGCAAGTTTCCTGGGCTCAAAACCGAGAGCACTCAGTGGGCGAGAGCCAGTCGAAGCCACTCTCCATGCAGCCAGTCAAGCGTTACAAGATGTCAGTTTAAAGAGAAACATATTATTTAGCATATTATTAGCTTTCTAGTCAACTAGTTATTTTTTGTCTTCAAATAAGATGAATGATCTCATAAATATATAGAATTCATGATTTGTGTTGTTAATATTACTCTCATTCTCTATGATTGCGGACCAATGTAGAGAATCAATACTTTGTGTGGAGTGTGTAGTAATCAGTATTCCCTTGAATGTCATTTCATATACGCACACATTTATACTAGCATTACCAAAACAACTGTAAACATATCTGTGCCGATCAAAAGTATACACTATGTTTCTCACTATATATTTTTTTTAATGCTTCTATTATGCCCTTTATTTTCTACCTAGTTTATGAAAGTCTGATGGTGTGTAAATAAAATGAAATGAAGAAATTAAAATATAAGACAGAGCTATTATAATCTATGTAGTGTTGAAATATCAAAGTCATTATATTTATGTTAAAATTAATGTATTTGTAATAACTATACACATATTTCATATGAGATGTTTATTATTCATAAAATAATATTGATGGTTTCTCGTTACTAATCTAAACTGGCAAACAGAAAGAAAGGAATAATAGCTATGAACTATAACACTGAGTACTATTTAATTCATCTACATATCAACTACCAACTTAGGATAAACTACTTATCATTGGAAATGGATTTTGTTTGCTTACAACTACTTTCCTGTGTTGGAATGAAATGTAACCTTTTATTTTACCATCATAAATGAGATTGGCCACTATGCACTGTGTTTCGTCTAAGCCCACGTCGCCCTGTCCCGTAAATTCTAAAGCAGTCTGCAAAGAGCTAACTGGAATTTGGTGAGTATTTTCCAAGAGGTAAACTTTTCTGAAGAGATTACGATAGGCCAGAATTTTTATTTTTTCTACAATCAAATAAATTCCAGCTTTGATAAAGAAAAGCTCATGTTTTTCCATCACAGCATCAATTTGCTTGAGATTTCCATGCTTCACGGCGTTGACCAGTTCCCAAAACTGTAAAAGGTCATATTTTTCCAAGACTTTTCTGGAAGGCATGTATCCCAAAAGCATCTTCACGGGGACCAAATAAATGAGAATAAGCCTTTTGTTTTTTATGCTTTTTTTGTGGCAATTTTCAAATGCAAAGGTAAGATATTCATCAGCAGATTTATAATCTGAATCGAACATGGCTTTTCTACCAACAAAGTACCTGTAAGTTATCTTTTGGGACAAGGAGAACTGATCCTTGAATGCAGAAGATTCTATGGCTCGGATGAGAGGTTTACATAAATGAAGCTTGTTAATTCGGAAATACACTTTAAAAAGTTGGTTGACCAATGTCAGCATTCCCAATCGTTTGGTATCAGCATCTGATGATCTGTTGTCTGCAGCACACACTCGGAAGCAACCCATCAAACACTCAGCTGCTTTTTCTAGAATAGTACCCGGCGTTTGTGTTGGACCTTAAAATATTACATTATATACATATACAAATATTTTTATAAAATACAATAATATTTTAATGTTACGAACCATTTCAATGAAAAGTGCTACAATGTATAATCATTTGAGAAGAAACAAACCTAAGTGCTTTTCTGCAAGCTGTGCCACAAGACGAATGTCCAAGCAGACCGTGTACATGAGAGGCAATGTCCAATTTTCTTCTTTTTGCAACTGTAGTAATTTAATGACAGAAGTAATACAAGCACTTTGGTATTTGTAGGCTTCCATGTAATTCCTTTCTATTAATTCCTGAAAATAAAAATTTCACAAAATACAAATTTAGGATATGGCTAAGGATAAAAAAATATATCAACCGGAAAATATATTCGGATTGTTGCACATTTTATTATGTGTTATAAACTATATTATTGAAAAAAAATTAATTTAAAGAACTTCCAAATATAAAAATAAGTCAAACATTCAGCATTCAATTAAGTTCAGCTTGCAACCTGTTGCACAAAGAATATAAAAAAACTTGTATAATTTTAATAAGGGCGGGTTTGAAAATGATGTACTTACATATGCGCAGTTCAAATGGGCAACCAGAATTTCATCCAGGGGGCTTGAAATGTTATCTTCAATAATGTTTTGGTAATCCGATACATAAAGATTAAGATTGCTGACATGATCGTCGCGAAGTGAAATAAGTCTGGCGAATAAATTTCCTTGACATGTGCGAAAAGTTTTTTGGACCATCTGCAGATACTGGTGTAAGGTTGCCATTTCAAATTCACAGGTAAAATGGATATTAAGGACTTAAAATCGCAGTCACGGGGACTAAAACAATGTAATAATGGTTGTAAATAAAAACAACGCTAATAAAGCTTCCACTGGAGTGTGTGACGCTGCATATCTCCTGCGTAAAGGATGACATTCAAGCAAAAATGATAGCAGGTCTCGGAGAATGAGGATGCGATGCGTCGCACGGTGCAGCTCCCGGCAGATTGACGGAAATCGATGCAGCTGCAGGGAAATAGATGCAAGCGCTCCACGCACTTTAGTTGACAGTAACATGCAATGTTGCCAGTACGGAACACATAAAATCAATAATTATTACAGCTATTTATTTTAATTATTTAAAAAATGAAGGCACTCATAAAATCAAATTGAATATTAATAATTTTTATGACATCTAAATCGCATTAAAAGTAAATAACATTTAAAAAAATATTTTCCAAGCCCATATATATATTTTTTTAGTGTCTCTTCTCAGAATGGTGACTATTTCATTGAGCATATATTTCTTCGTCATTAGTTTGGCTGTACTCCCGACTTCCAGCATAAATTCCGCATCCACGCATTTTTCCTTTTATGCTTTGATTTTTCATTGTATGTATTTATTACAGCTAGTTGTCCAATGAAAAGTCAAAGAAAAAATTGGCATCAGAAAGAAATAGATAGGCCTAATTTCTTTGATGCATCATCATACAAAAATGAATGTACAGATATCTTCACATCTAATAACTACAGTAAATAAATTTATAAAATTATCTTAATCCGTTGACTGCCAACTACGAGATAACTCGTAGATTGCGTTCTTTTCTAGGACGCCAACTACGAGTTATCTCGTCCTTGTTTACTTGCCATTTTTGTACAGCTACGATTGAACTCGGAATATATCAGTGCTAATATCGATAGATGGCTTCTGGGAAAAGAACAAAAAATCAATGCTGGCTTGCATGAACAGAAAATTTATTAACACGTTGACTGCCGACTAGGAGATAACTCGTAGATTGCGTTCTTTCCTAGAACGCACACTACGAGTTATCTCGACCTTGTTTAATTGTCATTTTAGGACAAATTTCTGAAAATTGCCATGGCAGTCAACGTATTAATATACCTTAATATGAACAGGCTACAACTAAAAATAAATTAAGACTTGTTTCGTTGAATTGAACAGATTTTTTAAGTGTCTAATATATACTTTATATAATGAAAATAACACAAACTATACAAATGAATATTGCATTATACGTTACTATAATAATTTTATATGGTAATGTAGGAAGTTTTGATTTTAAACTATAAAATATTCATTTGAAATTTAGATAAAATAGCAAAGAGCTAGTATTTATTTTTATTGTCGGGCTCTAAAAGCCACTTTGTAATTTGTTTGCCAACCATGAGGAATTCAGATGCAGTAAATACTATAATCATTAAAAAAAATTATTATAAATAATTTATGTTCAGAGAAAAGGAAGTCTTTAAGAAAAAAATCTCCGATGTAGTTTTTATTTGGTTTTTGTGGATACACTACAAAGCAAAATATTTGGAATATATAAAACCAAATGCAGCTACAACAGTCTCTAAATGATTTCTACAACTTATATCAGCCTAAAAGAAAATAATATAATTTCAAGATTCTTTATTTCTTATGTTAAATTTACAATAGTTGTTAGAGCTATGCTTACAATACGGTATGTGGCTATCCCCTGAGCCTGCGCACAGGTTATGGGGCTTACAGGGTGTGGCTTAAGCGGTAGCGTACATGGATTTATCTATTTTTGTTATTGAGTTTATATAGAGAAAAATATCTGTAAAAAACCCTTTATTGCATATCAGCCACTTTCTTTTCACACTCCTTCTTGTTCTTACTATACAACATGTATAAATGAAGAGATTTAAGCTTGCCTCTTTTATTTTCTCCAGCTCAATAATCTAGGTTGCTCCACTCTGGTTTACGAAAGTAATATGCAATTGGATTAAGTTTTTTTCAAGAGCAATTTATTAAAATGTTTACACTTTTAGCTGTCTAATACAATTTTAGCTGTTAGATTTCTATGATACAATTTTTTTTCAACATTATTTAATTCAATTTTCTACAATAGCAATTGGCTATCCAGGTTGTGTTTTATCTTCAATTGATGCTAAAATGTCAATAAGGCTAAAATTCATACATTCAAAATTTCAGATAGTGTAAAGACTCTAACCACTTGAATGATAGCATACAATATACTACCATCTGAAGTAAAATACACACTTTATTTGGAATCTATTTAGTTCATTGTATTTCTAATAAATATTAAATGAGTAATACGTAAACATAATTATAACAACCTAATACTTATTTTTCTTCGCTATTCTCTTTGCAATGAAAGGAATCAATTTTGTTAATGTAAGGAAGTGGGATGCAAAAAACCCAGCTAAAGCCCCGAGACAACATGGAATGGGCCAAACTTGCCAAGGCCTGTCCCAGTCTAGTGGAACCACAATTCCACCACACCATGATCCAAATAGTGTAAGAAAAATATTTTGCTGGTGCATTTCCATAATCTTTTCACCACTGTACCACTTCATTCCAGCGAGAAGAGATATGGTAGAGTCTACTCCAGATTGAAAACAGGATGGGAAAATCGTAAGAATCGTCAGCAATAACGAAAGCATGAGAGTTTCTTCATGTGATGAAGTTATTGCAGCTCCAAATAAAATAATGAGCACAAAATAAATAGATACACAACAAGGAATCATAATAACTGATTTGAATACATCTCTGAACCGAAATCTGGAATTTTTCTTCGATTTGGTCTGCTTCACTTCCTTCATGTGCACCGCTTCGGGCTGCATAAATGCGAAGGCGATTTTTATACATTCTCCTAGTAACAGTGCCAATAGTAATCTCACTGAAGAATATTTCCCAATGTTGTAAATATTATTCGTGTATGAAAGAACTATTAAAATAGCGGGAATATAGATGCATGTAAAAGCACTGCAAAATGATGTTATTTTGACAGCGGTGTTTTCTTGTTTCCTAAACATTTTCAAAGATTTTTCATTAAAAAAAAGACTAGACGTGAACTCCTCCAATTGTCCAAATGTCAATTCTCTATAAGCCAACGAAAAAAATATTATATCTATGATAAGAATGATAAAAAAAAATACTCGCAGTATTGCCAGAAAGAGAAAAATTCACATTCAATGTGCTTCCATAGACAATAGTCTATCCACGCATTTTGCTCTATGGCTTGTATGGGCATGTCAAAATGTTTGTGTTGTTGAGCTTTCAAAGGTTGTAAATATAGAAGATACAATTATAAGCATGTTGAGCTTACAGAATTATCTAACCAGTGACGATGATAGCGGTTCTGATAAAGAGCAAACTACCACCTCTACTATGGAGGAGATGACAGCGCATTTAAAAGCGATTGACCCTAAAAATTCTGTTGCCAAGACTTTACAAATTTGTGCTGCTCCGCCTGTTTTACCCACAGTAATGATTCATTTGATTATTATCGGCTTCAGTGAAGTGTTTATTTTTATGTTGAATACCCATTTTTCTTCCAAATACCTTTCAATTATTGTTTTTCATCAACGATTTAACCTTTCAAATGTTCTTTTTAGATTTCTCCTAATCAGCAGGATAATAACGTTTTCTTTTAGATTTTTCATACTCATTAATGGTTATAAATTTCTTGTGGCAGTGCCAACATCTAAAAATGTCTACTAACTACCACGATTTAACAAAAATATATCCTAACCTAGATTTTCTGGATTCGTGCAATACTTTCATATTTACTAAATAATTTTACCATTTTATTTCAGAATGATGAAAACGCCTCACGAATTATTAGTCCAACATCAAAGGAATTACACCACAATCCTAAATATGAAGACCTATATGCTCCTGTGCTCGGTCCTGACAATCCTTTTCAGACGCAGCAGTCTAAAGCACCTAAAAATATGCTTTCAGGATTTGTTGAAAAAGCGCACATCAGTGAATTTCAGTTTGAAAATCAACGTCGTACATTTACAAGTTTTGGCCATGCACTAGATCCCACCGCAGATGGAGAAACAGCCGTTACTGATACAATCATTGGTATGTTCAATTTCAATGTTTTAGTATGAAAATAGTCTTATTCTCTGACACGTGATGAGAAAAACTCACGTGTAGATAGCTTAGTGTACCTAAAAGGCACATAAGCAAATAATAAATGTGTCTGTGTATACATTACCTTTTATTTTTATTTAATATGTAATAAGTTATTAACTCACAGTTTGTTTGTATTTGTTTTTTTAATTTGTAGTATCGAGCACTGTTCTTCCACCTGTTGAAAAAAAAACTGTTTTTGAGTCGTCAAAGCAACGACCACTTGATAAGAGAAAACGCAGTAAAAATGATAATCCAGAAGACATTGAAGGCTTCTTGGGCCCATGGGGAGGCTATGTTGATGAAAAAAGGTAAAATAATTTTAAACTAATATGTCTTGAATTGAATTCCTGCATCATGATGGAACCCTCTGTACCTCTGACCCTGGCAATATCTTAATATCTAAGTAAAGCGGTCAAGATACATAAGAAATGATATTTATTCCAGAATACAGGAAATGTATATATGCCTGGCGTGTAAATCTATTACGAGAGGGTCGAGATTTTCTATGCCCACTTTTTGTTTATGTTTTCTTAATTTTCTATTTCTAGGATTATGAAACCATGTGGTGAGGAAGCAGAAGCACTAGATGAAATATTAGCCAAAAGGCAAAAACGAGGAAAAGTCCAAGAAGATAAGCCATTTGAAGAAAAATCTATATTACATAGTAAGTAGAGAGATTCAGAGTTGAGCCATTATGGATGCCTTTGATTGGAATAAAACCCGTTGTGAAATTTAGAACTGGTGCCTAGAAATGAATAGAGTCCAAGGGCTTTCTAACCTCCAGTACTCTATGCAACCCGCGAGTGCAGCCTTTGATACATATCAATACTCATGTCATTATTCATTGCTATTGTTTTATTTTCAATCATCTTCAATGTTTGAGCAATAAGTGCACAAAATATTAAAATAATTAAAAAAAAAAAAAATTCTACCGTTAACAAAACTTCTCAATTTGGACATCTTGTATTTATTGGCATCCTTTTTACGACATTCAATTGATATATTTATATATATGACATTAGAAAAATATTTCTTTATGCGTAGAAAAATGCAAAACTTCTAAATATTGAATGATCAATTGTACTTATAAAAGTGACAGTGCAATTTTTTTTAAAGATTTAATAGGAGTAGATTTATCAAAGTCTTGAGTTTGTTCTACATTTTAATCCAAATATCAAATAAAATCACTGTGGAAAGACCAATGCGCTCGTTACTAATTTTTAAGTCTTCATATATTAGAATACTTATTGATTAAATTTCCCATTGAAAGAAAAATTATTGATCTCTTGTAGAAAGTGCAGATTAAAATTTTGCTACTTTTAAAATAATATGTTTGTATTTTCTCTTTACAGTATCGGATAGTGTGGATTATCAAGGTCGCTCTTTCCTAAATCCACCGCAAGATGTAGGAATCAATTTGAAAAGTGAAACTCCACCTCAGCGCTGCTTTCTACCAAAATCGCATATTTTCACGTGGAAGGGTCACACGAAAGGAATATCTGCAGTCAAATGGTTTCCAAAGACCGCTCACCTTATGCTCTCTGCTAGCATGGATTGCCGTGTAAAAGTATGTACTGCATTATTAATAACTGCTCATTTCTAAAAGAAAATTCAAATAAACCATAAAAAAAATACTAGATCGACATGAGCTGACTTAAATAGTAGAAATTTCTTAGTGCTAAATTGCTAGTTAACTAGCTAGCTAGTTTAGTCATGCATCTGATGATGACCTGGTGTATAAGGTCGAAACTAGTTATGCAAAATAATTCTAATAAACTCACAGTGAAGATATAAATAAAAAGTTATTGTTTATCATTATAATAATAATTCTTTCCAGAAAATCATATATAAACCTATTGAAATAGCATCATATGGGTGTAGTTTGGTTTGTCTTCGTCTCTGTAATAACGCCCTCTAATAATGCGTTCACGATATTGTTCAGATACTTGGTGGAAAAGTTTCCGAATAAATATAAATCTGATATTTTTACAATAGGACTGGTGAGGTGAAAGCTATGTGAAAGTCTACCTGATATTTTTACAATAGGACGATAATTAAACAGCGAAATATAAGCGAAAATAATTATATAGTTATAATTTTCAAAATAATAATTCTTAAATCCAATGTATCAGATGAAGACTTCAGGAATATAGTTGACATAAACAAATTTTCATTCTTGAAAAGAGAAGCATACAAAATTAAATAGTTTTTCAGTTTTACATACTTGTGTGATCCATTGTTTTCAACAATGAATATCATAAAATCATAGTACAGATGAACATCTTGATGATTGCTTATGAGCAGAAATATCATCATACAATGAAATGCAATGCCAACAATCACATTGACTTTGATATTTCTATTTTTTTATAAAGAATTTTGGTAATAGGGTCGAATTTGGGCAATTCTGATTGGTCAATTTTTTTAAAAATCAGCCAATAAAAACATTAAAATTTAAATTAAATATTGTTGGTGCATTAAAATCTTAGTAAACTTAGTCCAGACCCTAACTGATATTTTTCGTATTCTAACCTGTTTTTTGCAATGTTTAGTTATACACATACATTTTAAAGTTGCTATTTAAATCAATTATTTGTTGCATATTTGCTCCAATTCGACCCAATCACCAGAATTTTTATTCTATTATTTCCTAGTTATTATTTATTTTACATAAAAATATAAATAATAATTTTTATAATTATATTATATGCATTATTGACTATGCCCAACTATAAATATACCTTTAAAAAATAAATGGTGCCCTGCCGCCCGACCGGCATTCTAGAATGTGCTCTTGTTATTATGTAATTATGATATTTTTTGTTTGTCAATTTATCAATCATGGAATTATTGTTTATTAAATAAATGCATCTATATTTTATGAATAAAAATAAATGCATAATTAATACATTTTATTTGCAGATTTGGGAAGTTTACAAAGACAGACGTTGTGTGAGAACATATTATGGTCATCGTCAAGCTGTTCGTGATGTAAACTTTGATAATACTGGGAAATTATTTATATCTGCAGGTAATATTTATTTTACTCATTTATTTAAATCTTTATGTAATTTACATCTTAAAAAGGAAGTTTATACTTTATGCTTGAGCCTCTACTGGTATTTCCAGCAATATTCCCAATCAGTTATGAACGTTTATGTTTGGAAATACCCAAAAATGAGAAAACAAAGATTAGCAATAATTTCAATAGAAATAATAATAATACATAAAAGTGATACTTAAAAAAAAAAACATTCAAATGATAACCAGAAAATATAAAAATTTCTGAAAAACCAAGAAATACTTAGACATAAGATCAATTAATTCTATTGACAAAAGATCTTTTAATTCTATTCCAGTATATAACAATTTTTTTTGTAATTTAGTTATAATATTTTATTCAAATTGAAATATAGAAACTCCCCACACATGGAAGATTTTCATAATTATTAAATTTTCTACATAAATAATTTCTTATAAAAAGTACATATGAGTTGAAATTAAAGATAATAAATATTTTTTCACAGGTTATGATCGATACATTAAGTTGTGGGATACAGAAACTGGGGAATGTGTAAACAGATTTACCAGCAGAAAGATTCCTTATTGTGCCAAATTCCATCCTGATGAAGATAAGCAGCATCTCTTTGTAGCTGGAACATCAGACAAAAAGATTATTTGCGTAAGTATTTAAAAAAATTAAAAAATCTCATAACAGAACCCCATTTTATGACAAAGTACAATTTATAGCAAAAAAAATATATATTTTATGGTCTGTTATGATTATTTGATATTTTATTACCTTATAAAGGTATCTTTACGTAGATATTTATTTATCAAGTGACTTTGATTCAGGAGATGTCATGAAAGACAATCAAATGTTTAAAAAATCCTATGTGTTATGATATAAAAATTTTAACATTTATATTACAGTGGGATACGAGATCTGGAGAAATCGTCCAGGAGTACGATAGACATTTGGGCGCTGTAAACTCTATAACTTTTGTGGATGAAAATAGAAGATTCGTGACTACCTCTGATGATAAAAGCTTGCGTGTCTGGGAATGGTAACTGAACATTTTTAAAATTAGATTCACTAAACAAATTTCAAATGCACTTTATTACTATAAATCAAGTACACAATGTATTTAATACAACATATGTACATTACTTATATTATTTATTGCTTTTTTAGCACAATTTGTTTTATTAAAAATCATGGTCATATATTTATTCATACATATTACACAATCAATCTAAATCTTATAGAATCGTTTAGTACAAATATTAGCTTATATCTTATATAAAACATTTTCTAAAATATAAGAATAATTTATTTAAATATCTTGTGACGACCAAAAATTTATAGTTAACGGCCAGACAAGGTCTCTCAGCATTTAATGACTTGATATGTACATAAATGAAAAGTTACTTATGCCCTTGTCTAGTGAAAGGTCTCTGTGGAAGCGACCCACATGCCTTTATACCAGATCTGGGAAGTTAGAGGTTTATGCTTATATGCATGCTCAACCTACTCACAGCAATGATGCAAGATTTCGCAATTTAGCCAATGATCTCAAAGCAGCACCTACATTTTAAAGTTACGATATTTAGACAAATTTGAATTTTAGCAAGAAAACATAGTTGTGAAAATCATTACAAAATTATTATCATTGACGTAAAATGTTTTTTTGTTTGTTTATAAACAACTGTAACACACAGAAGGAACACATTAAAGCCACCTACGCGGCCAAGCAGTGCATAAAATGTTTTAATAATAAAAATTTGTAATGTGTTGCGCTTTGTTGTATTTTAGGGATATTCCTGTTGATATGAAGTACATTGCGGACCCGACGATGCACTCCATGCCGTTTGTTACTTCATCACCCAACGGCAAGTGGTTAGCCTGCCAATCCATGGACAACAAAGTCGTCGTTTTTAGCGCTCTCAACCGCTTCAAAATGAACAGGAAGAAAACGTTTACTGGACATATGGTGGCCGGTTATGCGTGTGGGTTGGACTACTCTCCAGATATGAGGCAAGTCTCACACATTCAATACAATGTCAACATTTTTATCATTATTATAACGTAAACCTTTTTTTAACTGTCATTCCATATTTTATTCATATTTCGATCTATAGCAGACCTTAGAGAGACATTAATTGCACTTTAATAAATAAATATTTATATATTATAGACAATATACTGAACTATTTTTATAGATAAGATAAAGTTAGTATCATCCTTAGCTTAATCATTCACTAAGTAATTAATATAATATACAATCTTGCTGTATTTATTTTTCTCTGTTTGTAAAGATTCTCAGCAAATCATGTCATAAAACAAATAGCAGTAGCCGGGGCTACTTTTATGTCTAAAGGCTACACAATTTAAAATCTTATCTCAATCAATCAATCTGAGTAATATTTATTGATTTTCTTAAACTAATATACTTTAGCAGAATTTGATTTTGATATATCTTTTCATATGAGTCAACCAGCTATACAAATATGCAACTTTGAACACTCAGAGGTTGTAAAGTTCCATATATCGATAAGCGTGATGAATGCTGGCAACTGACCAATAATGGTCATTTCAATTTTGATAGTATATTTTACTCGTATTTTTCAATGATTTTCAACAAATGCTAAATGCTAATGTAAATTGTTGTTTTCTGATTAGATTGACAGTATTGACGTATAATCGTAGCCTCCAATTAAAGTTATTATGTAAGTTGCTTCCATTGTATAATTTGATCCAGCTTTCACGTCATAACTTCCTCACCTTTTGGCCTTTGAAATAATAGCCTACTGTTAAATTAACGAGAGTGGTTCTTGTTGGATATAAATTATCTTCTTCACATTTGACATCATTAATTTTATTTTTTTTGCTTAAAAACTTTTCCATTTTTACAGATGTATTTATTAACTCTTAATTAATCATTTCATTACATAATTTAATTTGAAAACTACATAGGATTATCAAAAATGGTTGTTTTCATTTAATGAATTAAGATAAAATAATATATTTAAAAATGCTAATTAAATTATATTCAACCACTTATAATACTAATTATGGTGTGCCAAAATATAATACTTTACTAAGAGGCCTCTGAAGCCTTCGATTAATACACAGGAATTCAGGAATTCCACAAGTACAAACTTCACCACAAACCACAGATTTTTCCTTCATTTTTTAAAGGTCAACATATTTTCTAGATTTTATCCGCCTCGCTATGTTTGATTCTCACGTAACGGCTAATTTGATTGTAAAAATAAATTTCAATTATGTAATTTATTAGATTATGTAAGCATGACATCA
The DNA here is from genome assembly GCA_022113835.1 of Atopsyche davidsoni. Classification (NCBI taxonomy): domain Eukaryota; kingdom Metazoa; phylum Arthropoda; class Insecta; order Trichoptera; family Hydrobiosidae; genus Atopsyche; species Atopsyche davidsoni. The sequence continues at coordinate 7,567,364 of JAILWY010000021.1, forward strand.
TACTTATATTATAAGTCCCATTCAAAAACATTTTTTTATTCAGAATAATTAAAGCATTGCAGCGATATCAACATAAATAATTGGCAATATGTTTCTCTGGATTATCTACCAGCAGGTGTATATAAACACACATTTCTATTAGTAATAATTTATAGCAACATACTTTTCTTTCATCGGTTGCATATTCTGCATTGCGAATCATATTATATCACATTGTGATCGGGTGATTTTTTTGTCACCTAGGGGCTGAGACCGGCGGGTTTTTTGATATATACGTCTCAAATTACAGTTTCTGTAAAATAGCCATATCTTTCGAACTATTGGGTATTTTTCAAAAAAACTTTTAGCGTCTTAATCTAAAATAATTGCTTTATTTATTTTTTTGTACATACATGTTTTGTACACAAAATTACTATACAATAAATGAAATGGAAAGCGAAAAACACACTTTTACGATCAAAATTAAATTGTTATAAAAAATCACAATACTTTTTGAAAATTTTTATTAGATCTAATCAGAAACAAAACAACCTAATAATGCGTCAACGTATGATAGCGTTCAAAACACTTTCCTTTGTGAAGAGCTACATTGCAAAACATAAAAATAATTGGACAAATTGTCAGCATAAAATTCATCACTATCATGGGTATCGTGTTCCATGTTCTCTGGGTTATTATAATAAAATTATCTTTATCAGTTCACTCCCACTTCCAAAAATTAAAACCACTTTCAAAAACAAAAACAGAAAATATTATTGTTACAGTTCGACAAATCTTATGTTTTTTCACCAACACACAACATTTGGGATTTTTGCGCAAAACTTTCAATAATTTTTGAATAAAAAATATTCTACAAAAGCACTATGAATTCAGGAATACGAAATTGACACGTCTTAACGAAAATAGTATCTCAGTGTCACTGAAATAAGGAAGAGAGTCTCTGTATATTTAGTTTGCAGTAATAACTATTGTGTTCTGTTGTGTATAGTTAACCGTTATTTTTTATGACCATGGTTTCAAATACTTGGATATTTGTTTGTGTCGTCAGGTGGTCTAATGTTTGTAAACAGCTGGCAAAAGATACGGCACTGGTACCTGCTCGGGTGAAGCGAGCGTTCATCCGTTTCCAGTATACCACCGCCAGTCTATGCAGAACGCATAAATGCGTCTCCCGGCCTCTACCGCCAGGCAGCGAGGAACGCATTTATGCGTCTCCCGATCACAATGTGATATTATCAAATTAAAATGTTTTCACATTTGAGCTTTTCCGATTTCCTTTTGATTTATCCTTATATAATGTATTCTTATTTATCACCACGCATCAGTAAATTTTGAAAATTTAGATTTATTTCCTAAGCAATTATGAATTGTCTCGAAGTTAATTAATTCATTTACTTTTTTTGATCATTTGGGCTTTTTGTAGAGGTGGCGTTGACACTCCATTATTGGAATCAATTATAGAATATCATCAACGCCAACATAAAGTCGCTTTAGTTGATTATGGAAATGGCTTGTAATTTATTATGTCCATGGAAATGTACTGAATTTGGCATAAATTTCAATTATACAACTCACAACAAAGTACTATCAATATATCTGGAGCTGAAGAACAGGGAGTCAGCATTGTTATAAAATGATGTTTGTATTTTAATATTGTATTTCCTTAACATGGTGTTAAAATAAACATGCCCAAGGCTTTAAAATTGAATGTCACTCATCAAAAGTGTTTTATATTTATATTAAATACCTCCGTGTAATTTTCAACCTTTGGTTTTTCAACAATAAGACATGTTAGTTTTTTTTTTCCTTTTATTTAAAATATATACTTTGAATGGTCTCAAAATACTGAAAGACATAACTGGACTATTGCTAATTTGCATACATTTTTAAATAAACAAGTATTTGGATCAAAAGTGGATCACACGCATCATAAAAAAATATTAATTTTCTGTTTCAATAAAATATTTGTTGTTTGTCTCAACAATCGAGTCATTTCACCTTTCCGGTGTAGGAATGTATCAAAATATACTGAATCTACCTGAATATATTGGTATAACTTCTAGAAATAGTCTTCAGTCAAATGTGTAACTCCGAGACAGGCAATAAAATATGTAATTATAAATGAGGGCAATTGTATAAGCATAAATTTGCATTCAAATGTAGTCACATGCAGAATTAAATCTAGTTTATACCGGTTGGCTTACAAATCATTATTTGCTTGAGTGAGTGCCTCTGGCTTCGTTGTAGAAATACTTGTATTGAATCGAATATAAATTATTCATTTTTGCTTTATCTACATTTTAACAACAAAAAGTGTATCACATCTTAATTTTGCCATATAATTGTAAACTTGTTTAACCTTTCCAAATAATCTTTACCAAAATGATGTAATAATATTTTCTTAATTAACAAATACTCTTCGGTGTTGTTTTTTTTTTTTAATTATAAAACAGAATTTTGAATCTTTTTTAATGGTTGTCACCATTAAGTGAAAGAATGTTATTAAGGTCAAATATATTCAGATAACTGTAACTTGTTTTGAATTTTAATTGTGCAATACTTGGAATATATTAATTATATACTTACTTTGAATATAAAAAAACTCTTTGAGATCACTAATTATGATAAACTGCATTATATTTAAATTCACCGATATTAGGCTAATTTTAATGGAGACTTATAATTCGGCATTGAATAGTAATGTGTAGCTTTATTGTCCTCTAGTCTACATGCGTCATTATGTTTAAATTAATATATTTACATATCAAACAAATATTTTTTCCGTGTTTTCAATTTAAATCTGTTATGACACGACACTGAAATACAAATTAAGTATGACAGTTTTGCAGTATAGAGAAGTGTTAAAGAAAATACATATTTCTATTTACATATGAATTTTTTTTATTTTGCAGCTATTTGGTGTCAGGAGATGCTGATGGAAAATGCTATATCTGGGACTGGAAAACGACAAAGCTCTACAGGAAATGGAAGGCACATGACGGTGTATGTATTTCTGCTCTGTGGCATCCTCATGAGCCAAGTAAAGTCTTGACAGCGGGATGGGACGGAGTTATCAAGTACTGGGACTAGTATCTGTTCAGAGTTGAACTAAATTGAACTAACCCATTGGTTTAGTCCTAGAGACGTCTGCATTCATGGTAAAATAAAACCTCCGAGTTATACTTTCAATATTAATACCTGTATTCTTTATTTCAATTAATAAATTTTTTTAAATGAATCAATCTTTCTGTGCAGAGTAAAATGTTAAAACTAGTTATTTAAAGGATAATTTATATGTAGTGTCAATTTTTTGTTATATTTCAATTTAATTCCACCGTAATCAGTAATGGTAATAGTCCATAGTCCAATTAAAAAAAAGTCTTGCTTTAACAATTAAAAAATGAACTGTTATCATGTGGATTTTTAATATACGGTGCTCATACATTATCGCACAATATCGTTTACTTGTGCAAGATATTTATAATTAAGCATAAAAAGTGATAGCAACTACAGCAGAATGTAGTTAATTCACCATGAGTAATAGAGAAAGTTGTAATGAAAATAATAGAGGCGTGTTCAAGATAAAACATTTATTTTATGATAGACATATACACTTTATTTTCTTATAATATAATGGGAAGACATTTAAAATATTTTATACATTATGATTCTTAATCATAAGTCAACAAAAATAAATATTAAAAAAACTTAACATAAAGTGTGTCATGTAAAGTGTAAATATTAAATTTTTACAATGGAAATAATTGCCAAAATTAGATTTATCACCCAAAAAATATTAATCTTTTCGCTAAATCTTTACTATACTGGTACATCTAAGAGTAAATATAAATTAAGATTTCCTTTGAGACGACAAAGGTAAACCAATCTTGCTCCAAATGATGAGGATGTCATTAATAAACTGGTCCACCATGGCTTCGGTGTGGTGCGGTGTCGGCGCCAAACGCAGCTTCTCCTGTCCGCGTGCTACCGTAGGATAGTTGATGGCTTGCACATAATGCCCGAAATCTTTCAACAACATATTAGATATCTTTGTGGAAATTTCGGGGTTTCCTATTTTTATAGGAATGATATGACTCGGAGTGGCTTCTACCGGAATGCCAGCTTTGTCCAGGGCAGCTTTCATGTATCGAACGTTATGCTGGTGCTTTTCTCTCAATTGCTGACCTTCTGGACTAGACAGTAATTGCACGGCAGTAATGGATCCTGCTAGTATTGCAGGTGGAAGGGATGTTGTGAATATGAAACCTGCTGCGTACGAACGTATCATATCTACAAGTTCAGCAGTTCCAGTGATGTAGCCACCTATATTACCAAAAGCCTTCCCGAGGGTGCCCGATATGATATCCATATTCTCAACTTGACCATCTCTCTCTCCGACTCCTGCTCCGTGAGCCCCGTAAAGGCCCACAGCGTGCACCTCGTCCACAAACGTGATCGCTCCATGCTCTTTTGAGATGCGATTTAGCTCCTCTAGAGGACATATGGCTCCACTCATTGAATGTACAGTTTCAAAAGCCACTATTTTGGGTGTCTCCACTGGAACTTGACGTAACAGGGATTCGAGATGTGTTGGATCGTTGTGGCGAAAGATGTGTTTTGGAACATTGCTGTTTCGAATTCCTTGAATCATAGACGCATGATTGCCTTCATCAGAAAATATATGGCACCCGGGAAGTGATTTGGCCAATGTATAAAGTGTAGAGTCATTGGCTATGTAACAGGAAGTAAAAAGTAAAGCAGCCTCCTTGCCGTGCAAGTGTGCAAGGGTGGCCTCCAACTTCTCGTGGTACAGAGAATTACCAGAGATGTTACGAGTGCCACCGGCGCCTGTGCCATGCTTGAGTAGAGCCTCCTGAGCGGCGGCCTTGACTCGCGGGTGGCAGGACATGCCGAGATAATCATTGGAACACCACACAGTGATGGGTTTTTCTCCCCAAGAGTACTCCAGGGCTCCCGGGAACTGGCCCTCAGCCGCCAGCCTGTTGACTTTTTTGAACACCCTATAAGAGTGATCCTTTTTTTTAAGCAATATTTGATTTCGAAAAAAATCGTCGTAAGGAAACTTCTTCGGAGTATTCGCGCTTTCGTCAGGAAGCGCTTGAGAAGCCTGGCTGATGGTGGAAGCCTTTCTATTTGAAAAAGGACACTCCGATTCAACTTTCGGCAGCATGCTCTTTTGCGTAGCAATCTGTCTGGATATAGCCGGACATTGTTTTCCATACTGTTTCAATAAGTGAACTCCGTAATTTTTGACGTAACCAGCACTCAGCGAGTTCACAAACGGGCACGGCATCTTGAAAATTGAGTATGAAGATATCACAAAAAAGTTGCTTTAAAACTTCGAGTCCAATGTACTTCACTGCCTCGCGAGAGCGCTTCCAGGTCAATTATGCAAGGTGCTGAGACGTGTAGAGAGAATTTAAATAACTGACACATGAACTGTCACACCAATGTTTATGTGGAGGGGGAAGTTAAATTATTTGTGCAATTTTTATTCAGTGTTGCCAGTGTATAATTTTTTTCGGTGATTCACGTCATCTCAGTATACAGAAATCCAACAAGTTCAATAAACATGTGTAAATTTTATTTTGGTTATGCACGAAGAGATGTAAAATGTATTCCCCGAAGAGATTTAAGTATTTGTGTGTGACCTCACTTTAAAACAATTTCACACAATTGAAATGAAAAATAATAAAATAAATATTTGATATACGAGTGTGTAACTAAGTATTGATTATAAAAATGTATCATCTATTGAATAATAAAAACATAGCTATTTTTTTAATTGAAACGGTTTAATATTTTATATAATATGTTTTGAAAAGCCTTTATTGTTGCATAGGTGTTATTTTTCATGTTTAAAAATAATTTATTTATAATTGATTTTTGTGAAGACCGTCACAGCTTTTTTTCATGAATAATTTTATGCCTCTAGGGAGGCTTTATCTTATGTTACTAAAATAGCTTGTATCAATTTCTCTGAGATGATAAATTTAAAAGTTGTTGCCTAGTAAATTATGAAAACGACATTGAAAATATTTAACCTACCAATCAATTTTTTATGGGTTTTCTTGTTATTTTTATGAGCTTGGTGTAAAGATGTTATCAAATTCTCACCAATTAATATTTACATTAAAACATGTCACTCCACTCATTAATATGGCTTTTACAATTTTTGACTTAATTTACATTATAAAAACTAGGAGAGAAGTAGGTAATGGGGGTCATTTTTTTGTAAATTAAATAAAAGAAAATCTATGGATTAATTATTTATTGATTGAGCCCTACTATAAACTTTATTTATTTAGCTAACATTTGAGGTCAACTTTAATTATTTTGGGAGAATAATTTAGGAACTATAGTTATTTAAAAATAAAATTGATAACTATTGTCTACTGTTGTGGACAATGGTAATCAGTGTGTGGGCAATGGTTGTCGCCAAAAACGAGAAAAAAAATCTAGCCAAAAAAGTTGAAGCTGTTATGGAAAACTGGTTTTGAATCACGATCTTTCTTTCTAAAGCATAGAAAGAAATACCAAATAATTTAAGCCTTACCTTCGGATTTGTTCAGTCGATAAATTAGATCAGAAGTTCGCAAAGTCGTTCTACTTCTATAATTCATTAACGCGTGGTGCAAACTAAAAAGTCGTAGTCAGAGCGCCCTATTTGTGCACAGGTTGCGATTGGATTCAAAAACATCGCTCTCTCTCGTTTGGTTTATGTTAAAATAGGGTGATCATCATTGCCTACTGACTTCAATTGCCTACATCTATCCTACACTCGAAATATCTAACCCACCATACAATTTTTTTACAGGTTTTCTAGCTACATTTATAGACATATTCGTAGACAGTAACATTAAAACTTATCGCTCCATTTATGAATATAATGTTTTCATTCTATTTTTGATGTTTTTTTAAAGAAAAATCAGTAAGTAACTTATTTTGGGGAGTGGCTGTCGGTGACTATGTCAGAAGTAAATTCAAGGCCGCTTCTGAGAGTTTGATTGTCCGTGACCAGAATATCCCAAGTCCTGGCAACACCGCGCACTGTTTTCATTTCTTTAGCGTAGTCGGAGTTGGGTCGCTTAAGTTTTGTAATTTTCTGATAAATGGACCATTTGAACGGTATTATTTGTTAATCGGTGGATTGAGCTGCTAATAATAAATATTAGTAGCATGTTCTGCATAAATCGAAAAATTATCTTCACCGGAGAACGTTTTTTGATTTTGCAACAAAATGACAAAGGCAAATGAGTTCACTCTGAACTTTATATTTCGTTTCAATATTATGTATTTAGGGTGGCTTATCGACATTAAATTGTGATAACAATAATCAGTTTCGTTTTCCAAAAGGTATTTAATATAGTGTATTATTTTCATTAGCAAGCTATAGCGTGTACTATCTTATGTCTTCCTAATTTTTATCAAATTTATTTAGTGTTTATTTACATTATTGTACAGAAAGTTACAAACGTTATTTTTCATTCAAATCTAATAAACACTATACAAAGATGTATATTTCATAATCCTGAATTACTGTTGTATTGATTTGATTTGAAATTCCTTTCTAAAATAATGTGTGCTGTTTTTGTTAATATATATTTGAATATCTTGAATTTGAGCTTTTATTTTCTTATTTCAGTATTACTTCACGTGCGCAAGATGATTGCAAATTTACCTCTTCTCTTTGCGGGAGGCAATCCAACATCACTTGACAAAATGGTAGTTGATGAGCTTGAGTGCTTTATAACATTCCTGGTGCATTGCTCCTGGGGGCATGATACCGTGAAGGTTATCCAGCAACCTCAGTGGTGGCCCTCCAATGTACCCTTCTCTGATCCTTTCTTCAGCCCTTCTGAGGTCCCGAAGGACTGGTCCACTAGACTGAAAGATCTCGTCACCCATTGTTATATTTATCATAACAGTGAATTATTGCTTAGTTTTTCTGAAAGCTTGGCTAGAAATCCACCGGAGACTCTAAAGTATGTAGATAATTGTGATCGTACCATATCTCTTTATCAAAGATCATCCGGACGATTACTAGTAACGTTTCGAAATGAAAACATGTTATATGATCGGAAACCTGAAACTATATTAAGAAAGTGTCTCCTTCCTAAACGTCAAAATACTGCTGAATCGATGGTTGAATCAGTTGTTACAGAAATCTACTTGTGCGACACTTGTGATGAGGTGTTTGACAATTTTAAGGATATTCAAAGCCATGAAAGAATTTGCTCACTAAAACCTGCGATTCAAGATACTGCAACTCATTCACCCGAGCCATGCCAAAAGCAGGAGATGGATCAGAACTCTTTTCTTCGTGTCTTTGGATTAAAAGCCTTCTCGGCAGATGCCACTATCCAGTCTCCAGTGAAGAATCAAGGTAGTGATGAGATCTTTCATCAGAAGAGCAGGCAAAGAAGGTCTGCTTTTGTCAGTACGCTGTCAAATTTTCCATTCTCTTCCTTGGCTGGGAGACAAATAAACAAGAATCTATTTAATCCATTGGAGAATAACGTGAGACAACGTGAGCACTTGGAGAGGTATTGCTCTGCGCCACCACCAGCCGTGGACCCACGTTGGACAGCAAAGCTGCAGCGTAAGCAATACCCCGGGAGGTACAAGAAAACCGAAAATTATTGGGATCGAAACCACACTTTTCATGGACAGAGAAATAAGCATATTTTAGATTTAAAAAGTCAATTGTTATTCTTAAACTGTAAGCCCTTAAGTATCAGACTACACCGTCTCAGCTCAAAGGAAATAGTGGAATTGACTTCTAATGTGAAGAGTGAATTTGAAATAGACACTGATATTGAATTTGTTTCTGTATACCATTGTGTGGCTTCACCTATGTTTTATAAGTCAAATGTTAATAGGCGAAAACGATTAGCCCCTCCATCTATTTCCTTAAATAGCATGGACATAATCGATCTGTGTTCAGACGAAGAGGAGAGTGCTCCGATCCCGTGTCCTGTGGCATGCCATACTAGCGGTGAGCGAATTGTCCTGCGGCCTGCTGTGCCTGCCACCCCGGAGTTCCGTCAGTCCACGGAGCCAGACACTGCCTTGCAAGCCGCGCAGTGCCCCCCTCCTACCGTTAAGACATGTAATCCTACTCCTTTCACTGTTACTTGTAACAATAAAAGCAGCAATTCAAAATCCCCGAAACAGTTTCATACAAACCTTTATAATCCTCTAAATAAAAGTATTCCAATAATATCTATAGACTAGGTGTAATTTTTCCCACTATTTTTGGTATTATTTTGCTAATGGGAGAAGTTGAGTGAGTAAAATGTAGTTAATTATTTGTGTATCACTAAGTGAAAATTATTGGAATGGTTTTGAAGCAAGTCACTATTGTTATGTAATTATTTTTTCATTTCAGTAAGGCCTTTTAGGACTTAAACTACTGTCAAACTGTGTTTTTACTGGTGTGATAATGGAGGGTATAGTTCTCGGCAGCAGTTGACAACTCTGCTTATGTGTGACATTGTCTACAAAATCATACAATGGCATTTGATACAAAGTTTCTTCAAAATACCTTGCACTATATTCGTTGATTCAATTGCAATTTTCCTTTTTTTTTTTTAAATATGTTTTAATTATTTAAATGGATGAAAAATTCAAAATTACCTTCAGTTAGAATATATGTTTCATTGATGAACAACACCTTAAAATACATAAAACCTTTATCACAAAGAATGTGATGAATACAAATACTTACTAACAAAAACCCATTCCCAGAGGAGGCTTAAATATCTTAAAAACTAAAACACCGAAGCTTTTAATCCATTGGCTTAGTTCTCATTACAGATGGATAGACATAACTTAATAACAATTTTGAATAGAGGATGATATATAAATAACCTAACCTACCTTTTTTTTGAGGCAAGTGTGTCTTTGTATATTCTATCTGGCCTTGTGAATTAAGAGGTCAGTGCCAATAATAATCTGAAAGATATACTGATAAAATCAAAATGTGTTGCTTCATCAGAGTCTAGGGTCAATGTCGAACAAAGGCTGTAATGATGGAAGTATTAATGTGACTGTAAGACATCTAATACAGGTTTCATCTTACTGAAGTGAACTGCTATTGGCAAACTGTTTACCGTATTGTATTAAAAATTTCACAAATTTAAAAAAAATATTGGGATACTCTTATGATCACTCCTTTGATATTATGTTCTGGATATGGTTAATTATGAATCTTTTCGTTAATAGCCATTAATTTAACCCTTTGAGCTCTTATTCTATTTTAGTTTTGCTAGCTATGGAAACATTTTGACTTTGGTCTTAAGTAATTTTTCCGCTACATACTGCCTATTAAAATTGTAAAGTAAATAGACGGTCTCACCGTTCATTGAAAAAGTCATCACAGCCTTTGAACTTGCAAGGGATTTTTAAATGTTGCCAATTTGGTTCGACACCAAAGGTCAAATATTTTAGGTATTACAGTTCATCTTATTGATTAACTACAAATTGAACCAAATATTGTAAACATACTCACTAAAGAACTGATAGTTCTTCCATCTTCGTCAATAGGTTTATTTTATTATGCTACTATTTTTTCATGCATTCAATCAGATTGAAAAAAGTTGTGACGGCCTTCAAGTGTATGTAACATTAACCTTTTTTCTGCCGAAGCCAAAAAGATATATTAGTATCACCATTTTACTTTATAATACTTACTGATTTTGCATAGAAAGTTGATTTGATCTTACACAGACCTAACTGCTAAAGATCTTCATTACTTTATTTGACTTGACTTTTATTGTCGCGGCCCATTTGTTCTTGGAAAGATATACAAGCACACCAGTGTATGTTTCAACTTACAGGCTAGAATTATGAATATTATTAGTATATATATTTGATATAACTTGGATCTTATAATACGTGACAGGAAAAAGGTTAACGTTACATATATTATTGATACAAGGAAATCTTGTATACGTGTTCGTTCCTAAAGTGAAACAAATCTTCCTGTATTCTATGTTTGACATGGCTTCAAGGTCTTAAAACTAACTGATTGCATAAATATTATAATTACTAAATTTATAGACGCTTTGTAGCATACCACATTTTCGTTGCGTTTTTTAATAATTTCAGTTGAAATAATTGTTACATCGTGCGTTGAGCAATTGTTCATGAATTAGGTATTACCTTTTCAATGTTTCTTAGTAAACACTAAATCTACTTTGTATCTTCATATGTGTGTTCTTAGCATGTATGTTTATTGAGTTTTGTCCAAGAGATGTTTTACGTAGTCTTACGAAATGTTTGAACCTGCTCTTTGATTATGAACCAAATTTTAATTTGGATAATACCCTTTCTTATAAGACACCTTTTTGTAATGTATTCTGTGATAATAATCATACGTTTCCGTGTAAAAAGATATATTAAACTTATAATACTTTTAAGGTAATGAAAATTGAATTCTTAGAAAAATATTTCGTTAAAAGATTTCATACTTTTAGTTGAATGAAACAGAATCCTTGTTGATTGTGTTTTGGTAATTTCAGTTGCATGTTTCATTCATCGATTCATAGGTAATATTTTTGACGCATTACAGCATCAATAAATACATTGTTGAAATCACAGAGTACTGTAGATATAAAATAACAAATACTTATTTTTCATCAAGGAAAGTAGGAAAGTGATCACAATTTATAATAATTTCTCTCATCTTATTATTAAAAACACCAAAAACCTTGTAATGGGAACTTATTTACACACGCAGAGTTCTTTAAAAGATATGCCAAAAATGCAAATTGATATCACAAGCAAAATCTTAAAATTGATTAGTTGAAGCAATCAACACAGTTGATTTTTCACAGGGCAGTGTATTTATATAATAAGTTTATTCTTTAAAAAAAAATTATGTCGCTTTTATATTTTCTAAATAAGTTATTTATTTGTGTTGCTGTTATTGAATATTACAATCTGTTGTCTTTATTAATATTTTATCAAACTGCGTAGTATGTGGAGAGATAAATCTCAATCAACCCGAATTTTTGCATAAATGAGAAAGTAATGCAATCCGGTGGCATATCTTATGAAATGTAAATAATCTTACCCGAATAAAAAGAAATCTCTCAAAATATAAATAAATTAAATAGAATACACCAGCAAAAGTCAGAAAGTCATTAGCTTGTCGTCTTTCTTTCTCCTTGCCTGCAAATATTCTTTATATTTTAATATGACCACATATGTAACTATTTAGTAGATTGTCATCAAGAATGTAATCTAACAATACGAATAGTATAAATGGCTTGATTTCAATCTAACAGCTCAAATATTGTTGTATGAAACCCAATAATATATCTTTTTGGGTTATTTTTCAGAGAGTTTAAACATTGTTTTGTATAAAACCTACATGCCTAAAATTGTATTTAAAATGAAATTAAAAAATATATATATTTTGTAATTCTCATCTTTGCACATGCTCCATTCCAAATGTATTGTATCTCTGAGGCTATTCTTTCGTTAAGTTCAATTATTAAAAACAAAGCTGATATGTAAACTTCCCGGCAGAAGTAAGCCTCCATTCCTAAATGCAGTGTGACTGTAATTTCTAGTTTATTCTGGTATGCACTGGCGCTGCCTTGCGAACTTTATAAGCCAAGTGGCTGCAAGAAATTTATTGGGTCTATTAACATTGCATATCACATATAGTCCATTTTGGGCAAAACTGAATTGAATTGCATCTCAACCGGGTAAAAAAGAATTGTTTCATTATATAATCAAAAAAACTATAACCTGAAAATAACAGCAAATATTTATGGAAGAAAAGTTTTTCCACGTCTCCTGTGTTGTTTGCAAAAATGGACCTGTGGGAGTTACTATTGAGTTGACATTGTATATTTTCAAAAATTACACTATAGTAGTTATTGAATATTATGATCAGCTCAAGTTTAGTAAGAGTAGACTTGTGTCTTTTAAAATAGACAAAGTGGTTATGCAGTGTAAATGTCTAAACTTACTGATACATGTATAATTATATGAAAGAATTGAATGTGTGAAGTATCGGCTTTTTTTCAAAGTTCTGTGTTGGCCAATTTTAGTAATTAAATATGAGGAATCAGCATTGTTTTATGTGTATTTTACGAAATATGTTATGTGGTCCATCTGCATATTTATTTTTTATTAACTGGTTTCGCCGACATACTTGATTGACACCAACAGGCAGAAATTTATTGCGTCATGCTGTCGAAACCAGTCAACTTGTCAATCTAAAAATAAACATGTAGAAGTATCGCTTAATATATTTTATTTGTTATCAATAAATATTATAATGGAATTCTATTGAGTACTTTCTATTAAGTATTAAATATTTCTTCGGTATCTATAAAAAAAAATATATGTGAAATAATTCATTTACTCTAAGGGGGCTAGTCTTGGATTGTGCACGGGAGGTGAACTTGTGAATTGTGAACTTTTTAATCTCATAAATCATTGTATTATCATTCACAAATATTAGTTTATTTGAAATTTTGAGTTTCACGTAAACTGATAGTTTGTAGATATGTGAAATTTTGCTTGTAATGATCTGAAAAAATGATTATTTTTTGGTGTTCCAAATGTATGTTGATATTAATTTGTAAATAGTATTGTATTATATTTAGTAATTAATATGTTATTTATTTATCTCCCGTAATTGTTGTGTAAGATCAAGAGTTTTTTTTTGTAATTGTAAATACTATTTATATATAATAAATATGTACATATTATCTTCTTATGAAACTTACCTCTATATTTTTATTTATGATAAAATACCTTTTTCTCTATTTTTTTTTGCGGTAGTGCTAAAATCAACACACAATATGTTACTGACTTAATTGAAAATCCTAACAAGACCAGTGATTGTGACTCATTAAACTTAACAATAAATGGAGGATATACTTGGTGTGCAATAGTGTGAATAATTCACCTTATTAATTAACTTCAATCATTAACGGTTAATAAATAATAGAAGAAAGTCCTGTGAATATTTTTATTTCACATAGTAAATTTGATCCATCACCATACAGGCGCTTCATACTGGAGCAAACAAACAGAATGCAAGCAAATGACCAGAACTGAATGAATGGTCGTTCACTAACACTCATCCTTATTTGGTTCCAGGTAAGTGTGCTATTCTATCAAAGTTAATTTTTTATTTACTAGTATAATAGAACATTCAATTCATTAAGTGTAAATACCATTAGAAATAACACAAGATGCAGCATTACGTGATAGCTTTAACTATCACAGAGGCTACAAGGAAAACATCTTATTTGATAATGATATTTTAACTTTGATATTTTCATACATGTGACTAAGATTGACATCAGTTAGTTAAAATGGATCTCAAGTTAAATTTGTAATAAATTTAATGTCCACTCTTACAAGAAATGTAGAAGTTACTTGACATAATTTTTCGCCTATCGTGTGCATTCTTGTTTCTCATTAACAACTACTCAGTAGGTATAATATTATGAAAATAGCTTAGAATTTTTAATTTGATCGAGAATAAAGAATATGATCAATAACAAACATTATTTACAAAGCAATAATAAATAAATTTAGTATAAAATATTTTTTTCTTGTGGTGGAAGGTTAGTTTGCTTACAATCTAATAATTAAATGTTAAAATTATTAATCACTGTCATCATCATTGTGGCTTCGGTTTAATGGACGTCTGCTCTCTTCGTCGCTTCCATAGATGACATCTTCATCGGAGTCATTGATCATCGAGAATGCTGGATTATCTTTGGTTATCGAAACTTCTAAAAAAAAAATTTATCATGAGCAAATCAATTTTGATGAATAATCACAGGTTATGTATTTTTTTATAAGAAAAGCAACATATGTGGGTAAATATTATGGTCGGAAAGATTTGAGCATCTGTTCAAATGTTCACTTTGATGAGAGGTTGACAAATTGACGTCAACTTATGATTGACTGTTCAAACAACACTTAGCAATCACCCTCTTTCTCATTTTATCAACAAACTAATATCTGAGAGACTTAGATCTTAGTTCCTATGAAATGTCTGGTGTCGGGTCGGGTCCATGACATCCAGATACTTGTATTAATGGATACAAGATAAGCGATGATTATTATTATACACACACACATACTTATGTGTGTGTGTGAGCATGTACATGCAACAATAAAAATAAACAGATATTAGTACCTTTCTCGTGGCCAATAAAGATTTTCTGTGAAACCTATTAATACACTTTTTCCCTTTTATTAGCAGTAAAATGTGTCTGTATGAATTGTCATGATGTCTAGATATCACCATGATATCTTCATATAATCATGATGTCTGCATATAATAAAATCAAGATTATTTTCATCTTTAAACATACCGTGAGGTGCCTTGCTGGAAGGTGAGTACACATATGCCATGGTGTAAACATAAAAATTAAGAAGGCCGTAGAATGTCATGAATTGAGCTGAGCTGTTGTAGTGCGTGGAAAGTTGGGCTACAAAGTTGTCTTCGAGTACACCTGCACCGAAGCGTAACACCGTCACTGCAATACTCACTCCTAGCACTGTCAGCATCAGGAGAGTGAGGCACTTCAATCTCATGTCTGAAAGAAATGAAAAAATATATTTACCAGCCAGTCAGAATTTTGATATGGTTCTGACATCTTATTGAATTATATCAATACAGTCTAAATGACTTCCCTTTTCTGTATTGGATTGTCGCATTATGTTGTTAAACATTAATAATAATATAATTTTATGATTTTTAAAAATGGGACCATAAGTTTAACTTCAAATTTATACATACCAAAGAATGGCATATTTCGTAAGTCCGTATAAGCTCTGAGTATTAGGAAGAGAAGATAAAATAGGTAAATTCCACCAAATGTAAAGAAAAATACTTTTAATGTCTGAAAAAAAAAATATTTCAGTAAATTATTGATGTATAACATAATGCCATTCATAATTGAAAATGATTAAATACATAATATTGTGATGTGTCCACGATGAAATTGTACGTCGGGTCTCTCAATTCATTATATTTTTGCCAAGTAGCCATGATGATTGCAGATATCCAAATCATTCCAACAATAAATATTTTCGGAAAATAAAATGTTAATAGTCTTCGCTCATTCTAAAAAATAAGAGATTATTTAATAAAATGTACGTAGGTAGACATAAATATAATTTTAACAAACCTTTTTTTAAAGTCATACCTGTCTCAATCCATGATACATGCAAAGCCAGAACATAAGTAGGGCACATAAAAACGTAGCTTGCAAGGCGGCATCCATGAGTCCCGGTACCCAAGAGCTCACGAGGAATGTCATTGGAAACATGGGATCTGTAATGAATTTGCAATTTGAACCATGTGTAAAATAAAACTACAAATTATTTGATATTTCAATCTATTGAAAATCCTCACTGTTGTAAAGAAGCAGCAATGGTAGGAGAACGGAAATCCATTTTTGTTCGATAGACCAGTCATGTACTATATATTTTCTTAGGGTATGGGCAAACCAGCACTGCAATAAAAATTGTCTTTTGTAGTGTGTATGTTGTTATTCGCAATATTTATTTTCATATCGGCATCCACCTCATAGCAATCAGTTGAAATCAACGAAAACATACAACAGGTAAGGTTTCGTTACAAAACTAAAGCACTTTCTTAAATCATACTTTTAGAATTTTATTCCAACAAATGGTATCATCATCAATTTCACAAGTGGAACTTTTAACAGGTAATAAGGGTCAGACATTAATTCAACAAATATTGACTACTGTCCTTATATGCTGAAAACAATGAGCTAGATGCTGATTTCTTATAAAATTTTATGAAATAGAATTATGAAAAATTATAATTTTACTTACGGTAACAAAAAAGGTTCCTATTAAAAAAATAAACCTGAACCAAATTTCTATTTGTGTGAAAGCCGGATTATATGTTTTGAACTGCAAATAAGGTTGTATAAATTATTATTAATATGAGGTATACTTAAAGACATAAATTTGTTATTGTTAACATTCTCACATAAAATGTAACATCGTTGATATTATATCGCACGTGAAACGCATCCAATCCATAAAAGTTTACTCCAAGCACATAATGAGTGTAGTCAAGAAATCCAAGGTGGAGAGCTATAAATTCATCGCAGATTTGTTTTTCACAGCGAAGATGTCTAGTTCTGAAATAAATAAGATTTATAAGCAATTATTTTATTTACAAAAGCCTTATTTTTTAAAAAATAATGTGCCAACACCTGTTTTTCACTTCATCTTCATGTATAATGGTTACAGGTTTATGCTCTTCTGTAAGTCCTTCAATAGAAACACTGACCTGAAAACTTTTATCAAATATTTCCTCTGAAAATTAAAAAAAGATTTTTCAATGATAATCTGACATTTAATAATATTTACTAATTTTGTTATAATAGAGTTTACCATCAGTATTATCTGTTGTAATTTCAGCGATTAACCATAGTTGTTGGCTATAGGTTCCTAGAGCAGGGCTTCTCATAATGTAAGGTCCTCTTGGCATTGAACTCTTGTTAGTCAAAAGAGCTGAGCCTCTTTGAACCGATGTTGTTGTTATAGGTGGACCTAAAATAGATCAGAAATATAAAAAAAACAAGCTGAAGACTAAATGTAAATTAAGTCACATCAAATAAAGTAATATTTTGTATATTAACATACCAGCAAGTCCAATAAATACTCCTAAACCAAAACAGGCAAAAAAGGCAATAAATACCATAACAAACTCTCCTTTGTGCATTGAGTATAAGCGCATTTGGACAGATCTGAAAAATTTAATTATATTCAATCAATAATATAATACATATGCTGATTTTTTTTAATTTACCATAAAATATTGCACGGCCAAAAATATTAGTAAATCAAAAGTTTTAGATAAGAAATCATATATAATAGATACATCATATTGATCAAATACCTCTCACAACGATCATGATGATAAGCAGGAGAAATATATTTATTGAATTCACTAAATATATCACTAAATTGAGATAGTGCATTTCTTAATTTGAGGTTCCAACCGGCAGATGGGAGATGGTATGAATAGCCTAGCCCTCCCGTATCCATCACAATTTTTGAAAATATATTTTATAAAAAAAAATAATGAAGTTTGTATTTTAATAGTGCGCGAACATAAAACATATACATAATAAATATATGTTATGATATTTGACCTAACCAATAGTTTTTTATAATATCTTAGTGAAGATGTCGTGTATACGATTTTAAGATTACATGATTCATTTGAATATGCAATAAAGATTAAGAGTAGATTTCTAACAATAATATTGTATTATAGATTATTTGACAGAAATAACACAAGGTGGATGTTAGTACTTGAAATTATTGATCCGTGCTCTTCAATACAAAACTAGCGCCAATGAATGTCATACCATAATGCTGCCAAAACTGAAAACCAAAAAACCAATAATGTTATTAACAAAAATATATATATTTTTATCAATTAAAAACAATAATTTAATAAAAATAAAAACCATTAAATTTCAAATTTTACTTAGCCACATGTGTGTCTCAAAAATATTTATTATTTTATTTTTTATCACATCTAAAAGTTTAACAGTTTCTCAATTTGCTGCTTTTAAATTTGTTTATTAATTATATTTCATTGAATATTTTTTGTATAATCTTATTTATTGTTTAAATTAAAAAATATTAAAAAATGGTCTTGAATATAGAGTAAAAATAAAAAGTTTTTTTGACAACTAGCAATATTAAAAATATTTATTATATTGAAAATTTTGACAGTAGGCCGGTGAAATATCTTGAGCATTGTGTTATTATAAAAATTTTGAGTGAAAGCCTTTTCCTTGCAAATGTATAACAGATTATTGATTCTCAAAGAAATTGGACGTGAACGCAGACATCAAAATGTCAAACATTTCAGCTACTTTGTCACAGACTGATTTTTTTGAACAATTAAAGTCATCGAAATCGTTGACCGAAAAGTCAATGATATGGGATTATATTACAAATATAGTGGAAAATTGTATGGTGCCAGAATTGACCAAACCATATGATGAATTCGAGTCGTCTTGGAAAAATGAATATAATAAGCATTTCACTAAAATTAATGCCAATCTGAACATTCTTTCTCAAATAATAGATATAATTGAGCCAAATTTTTCGGAGACTCAAATGAATAAAGACTTTGTGGCTACGTTTCTTCTACTCTTAGAAGAAATGAAGGAAAACAGTGCATTGTTTGATAGTTCTTATTCATCACATTTATCAAAAGCTTCATCGTGGTTTCAAAAAACACACGATTTTCATCTACTGTATAATTCTTATGAACTGAATGTTAACATTTACAGAGATGAAATATTTTATTTATGTATGCAAAAGATACATATTAAACTTACAAGGGATCGATGGAAGCTTTATCCTCTTTCCTTACATTGCTATCGTATGGCCATAAATCAATGGTTAAAGGTAATTATGATTAGCTGGTAGTGTTAAAATCATTTCACGTTTTTTCCATTACTAAAATACTCAAATGATTTTTCCATAATGAAATTAGTAATCAGTATATTTCTGTTGATTTAGTGACTCTTAACTGAATAATTTAATAATAATGAACTCACTCTACATATTACAGATTGTACTTTTTCTAAATTGATTTTTTTTTCAGATTCAGAAAATAAGATGCCCATTACCGTTAATATTCCCTGTGACTTTAATGCAAATTGATGACTTCAATGAAACAAATCAGAAAGAAGGATTGACTTGCTGCAGTTCCATATTAAAATATCTAGTCAGATATTTTGTAATTAATATTTTAATATGTTTGCTCTTTATATTTAAATACTAATAGTTTGATTTTTACAGGATAATGAATATATTAATACTGGATATGAAGTTGTGGTTTATGAAACAGTTTTAAAGTATGTCAGCCATAGAAATCTTGAAATTCTCTCTGAAGCTCTTATGTGTATCACATTGTTGCTTCCGATTTTTTACACAAGGACTCCTAGAAGCACAGTTAGTATTAAAATGATATTTAAATGGACTTGGAGCTGTATACTGTAAAATGTATGTTTTATCTTTTCCCCTTTCTTTTAGTGGACAAAGAGCGATGATGTTTTTGAAATAGTATTAGAGAATCTTTATACAGAATCGTGCATAAAAAAAGAGAGTATATACTTTCAAAGTTTACCAAGATTGATAAGATCAAGTGGCAATAGTGTTATTAGATGGAAAAATAAAATTATGCTTATAATTCATGAAAATTTAGAACTATGCATGGATGATGAAGGCATACAAAAAGTTCTTCTGGTCGACTGCTTAAAGGTAAATATTCATTTTGGACTGATTCTAATACTTCAATGATTGTGATTTTTAAATGTGCTGCTATGATTTCAATTGATTACCTGATATTTGAGTGGATATATAGTGTTGTATTAGTTTTAAATGTTAAATCTTAACTAAACTTAAACTAAATCTTAATAAACCATAATTCTGTTGATTTCTTCACACTCTAAGGGCCTAAAGACCCTCAATAAATTTTAAGTACACAGTTAAGTATAAAATATTGATTTATACTAATTAAATTTTATTTTAACTATGAATAGATATGGGAATTGAATAT
This sequence comes from Atopsyche davidsoni, assembly GCA_022113835.1. Taxonomy (NCBI): domain Eukaryota; kingdom Metazoa; phylum Arthropoda; class Insecta; order Trichoptera; family Hydrobiosidae; genus Atopsyche; species Atopsyche davidsoni. The sequence goes on from JAILWY010000021.1 coordinate 7,588,002, forward strand.
ATGTTTATTTGTTATATACATGTATATTAATGGAGTTCATTAACTTATATTACTTATTAAATATAAACTTATGTAAATTTTCCTTTAAGAATTTTAAAATTGTGTTTTTTAGACTCTCAAAGCTTGGTTCAAATTAAGTTGGCCAGTTTGGAGCCAGCCGACAGATTGCAAAACTGTATCATGTTTGTATAAAGTTATATTTGCGATATGTCAAAACCCTAATGAGAATTCGGAAGAGTACCTCGAGGCGACAGAAGATTGCTTGATCACCATGCTATCATGCTGCACGGAGAAGCACAGAGCTCTACTGTTGGATGACGAGGGCTTAAGGGTGGCTCTCTTGGGAGATAAATTTCTTAAAACGTGGCGTAAAATCAAAGATGCTCTAAATGAAAAATCTCAGCAGGATTGTGGAGGAAAATATTTTTAATACACATTTTAATAATCTTTTATAATCGGCCTGTTTACAATAGTGTTGTGCTTTAGATCACAATTTGATGATCCTTAGAAATACTCAATGATTTAAATGTTTTAGAAATTTGATAAATATCTTTAGAAGTCTATATATATCTTGGTGAACTTTTAGACATGCAGATATCTATTTATAATATTATTCAGTCAGTCTATAAAAAAGGCAAAATAATTTTAAAAATTCAAAGATCTTACTATAAAATATCGATCCCGTGTAATCTGTTATGGTTTTTTTTTTTTTTAAATCTTCCATAGGTTTCTGTAAAATTTTAACTGCAATAAAAAAAATTTGTACCCAAATAATACTCGTTTTGTATTTAAATGCATAGTCTATGTTTGGAAAAATTTGTTTGTGAATACGTTCCCATTGGATATTTTGTAGATTAATAATAATACTGAAAAGTTGAATTAAACACTAGCTGTAAAGAAAGTTAGCATTTAATCCACTAGATGGCAGTAAAGTGTTAAAAAATCCCGAATTATATTCTCGAGGCGCCATTTTTAGTTGTTTCGAGTGTAATAATGTCAAGTTTTATTTTACAGATATTTTTCCCTACGCAAGCTCAATAACGAAAATAAGGAAACCCATGTACGCTACCACCTAAGCCGCACCTTGTAAGCCCCGAAAGAAAATAATGTAATTTTTTTATTATCTTAAACCTATTATAAAATATTCTTTCAAAGTATAAAATAACTCAATTTAAATCGTAGAGATTTCTCTGACTCAGAATCTTTAAAGTTATATTTTTATTATGTTTAATTTTTTATATTCAATCTTTATAAAATAAGGTATAAACCTTATTTTATAAATACACACAGGAATATTCGTCAAATAATATAATTCTAATGTGTACTTTTATAGTTTGCCTCGCATACATAAATTTTATGTATAAATTTATTACTAAATTAATAAAAACTGTATCGTTTTTCTTAAGCCCTAAAATCAACTAAAGATGTTTGTGCCGTAGATTTTAATTTAATTAAATTTTCAATTCATGATTATGATTGAATTTTTTCGCGAGATTGAGGTTTGTGCGTAGATAGTATTAAATTGCCCTAAAGCCAAACTTTTTTAAAAAACTCTTTTGTGATAATAAAGAAAAGACGGGAAATATGGCATTATTCAAATGGCTCGGCAAACAATAATTCCCCGTGAAGTTCTTCCGAGCTCAACTTTGCAAAGTTCATACATTTAATTTAACTTTATTAAAAGTTTGGTTGCTGATTGTTCTGAAAAGTTGCAGTGCGTCCTCTTTTTTTGTAAATCATCCATAAAAAAACAAATTTACGAAAAGGTATCAGTTTGATTGTCTCCGAGATAGCATGCGCCTTAATTTGAAATTAAAACTTATGAAATACACGACTATTCAATGTACGGTTTTATTTTATGCAGAGGTGATTTATTGTGTTTCCTTCGTGAAACATTTCAATTCCTCGATCCAAAAAAAAAAAAATACAAAATCTAATTAATGTTATTATCACAGTAATTTTTAGGCTGAATACGTAATTGAAATAATATCAAACTCATCGGTTTTTGGAGTTGGCCATTGCGAAATCCAATGAAAAATAATTGAAAATATGTACGCAGGCTGAGCGGCATCGTCTCCGGGGAGGAGGTTTCCGGACGCACCGGAAGCGCTGGAGCCGAAGTGCGCCAGCCGCGCGGGACTGCGCCGGAAGCTCCAGCAGCTCCAGCTGAAGACGGGTTGCTGGGCTCTGGAGCTGAAAATACAACGCAACGGTCAGTGTTCAGTTCACCTTAAAAAGTTCAGTTCAAAATCCGTAAATTATTTTTCGCATCTTCTTCTTCTGGTGCCTCTCCTCGTAGGAAGTTGATGACTATGCCATCGAATGTATTTCTATCCTAGCCCAGTTTCACTAATTTGGCCGTACTTTCGACTTTGAGCCACTGGCGTAAGCTTCCTCTTTCCAATGTTCCCTTTTCCTTGGACAATCAACTATATTATTCTTTACCAACGTCAAGAGTTTCCTTTATTTGACTTTCTCATTTGTGTTTTCCACATTTCTGCCGCCTAAATTCTTCGCATTGTAGATGTCTCAAGTGTCCAGGCTTCAACTGCATAAAGATGAACTGAGGCGACATAACACTTGGTGAATCTCCAGCGTGTTTTTAATGTTATGTCTCTTGAGCATAGTACTCAAGTTGTTTAATGTGATGCGTACTGTCTCAATTCTCACTTTCATTTCCTGATCAGGATCCCAGTTTTCATTTAACCAGCAGCTTAAGTATGTTGTATTTTCCTGCATTTTCACAGTTCAATTCAATAGAAAGTTTTTTCACATATTTCTCCCTATACAAACTCAATAACGAAAATAGAGAAATCCATGTACGCCCCACAACTTGCGTCAGGATCAGTGTAAGCATAACCCCAAAAACTGGCATCTTGGTTTATTTTATTTCTTTATTCAATAGGAACAATATGCACCGTTCAATAAAAATGTGGGTGTGCTTAAAATAATTTTGCTTTGGGAATTATTGAGAGCTCTAAGTAATATTTGCGTTTTTTTTTTTAATTATCTGCTTTATTGGCGCACACAGTCGTTTGAAGGATGCATTTTGAAGATTACTTGAAAGATCACTTTGAAGATTATTTGTAACTCGAGCCATCGCCTCTGCACGGTCGCGCACAAACTCAAGTGTCTTTTTGATGATTTTTCGGAGGCATATTGGGAATAGCTCACACGGGAGGCTCGTGGTGAATGCAAAAAAAATTCCCATTAATTAATTTTATTTTATGTTAATTTACAATAGTCGTTAGAGCTATGCTCACAATACGGTGTGTGGCTTGTCTTCTGGTCCTTACAAGATATGGTTTAGGCTGTAGCGTACATATTGTAGATTTCGTTATTGAGTTTGAGTTGGGAAAAATATGTGTAAAAATCCCTTTTTTGGCAGCCGCTGACTACAGACACGATGCGTTATTGTTGCACGGTCTCTCACTCGTTTACACAATCTGCTTCAGTGTTTAGATCAAACTATTAAAATTTGTAAATAAATAACACTTACAAACTGCAATATTACGTCACTTACAACTTAGTAATTATAATTTAATTCAATAAGATTAGAATAACAACAGTTCATTAGTAATAAACCAAGGAGATGTGGCTATAAATTTATTATATTATATTCAATAGCTACGAGATCAGAATTGATCGAAGATAAGTAAGATTGTGTCAATTTTGCTGCTTAAATAAATTTGCCTTTTTATTGATGACGCACTGTGTGAATTCAATAAGATGTTATAAAATGTTTCATTGGCAGAATTTTAAAATGAACTTAGTATTTTTATTCAATCGATATTTCAATACATTTAAAAAGGTGATCTTAAATATGAAAGTCGGCAAACTTACAACTATTGTGTTTTATCGTGCACTCAACGAATAGTTTATATTTTAATATTATTCATATTTTCAAAGTGTCAAGCGCGAGGAAATATTACAAAGATCATGGCCGGGCATGGGAAGGGTCCAGGTTCAGTCCTCGGCGAGCATTTATTGAAAATAAATTTGAATATTGAGAAGCGAGTGTTTCGAGACCACCTGTACAAACCATCGGCTGAAAAAAAAAATATGGAAAGAGAAGGCTGCAGATGTGTAAAGAATGGGACGAAAAGAGAAAATAGGTGTGATAAAAAATTCTCTGCTGGTTCAGTAGAATAAATTACGCGGGACAAATTTAATTAAGAAGTCTGCAAAGTTGATTTCCATACCGTCTACTTTTGTACCTTTGGTTTGGTTATCCACTGCTCCCTGCGCCTTTACCAAGAAAAATATCTGCCTTTACTCACTCAATTTATTCAATTATTAAATATATATTTTTATTTTATATAATTTGTATAAATCGCACCAAAGCGGTGGTGCAGGTGCCAATATTTAGAAGAGTTGAAAAAGACAACTAAAATGACTGTACACAATTTTTATGACATTTGCATTTTTATTCAGTGATTCAGTTTATTTCAAAAGTTTTGTTACATTTTAATCGATATTTTAAGCATCTACTAAATAGAGCAAGATGCATACATTTTGCAAGCATCATCTGTCTAATAATATTTTAAGCTATTACCACGTTGCTAGAAATTGACATGAGAAATTATTAAGACGAAATTTTAATTAATAATGCTTAAAAAGCAGTGAATAAATATTTTTTTATTTAGTAATATTATCTAAATTATCGATTCGATCGACTTGCACGCTGAGTGTCACAACTTATATGCGTCATTGTAAAAGTTGAAATCTTCCATTAACTGTCACAGCAAATATTTCGGCCACAGGTTAGTTCCTCGGTTTAAAGAGTAATGAATATAATTTTAAAGTTTTTTTTGCGAAAATATTAAAAAAATAATATCTTGCCAGTAATATTTGATAATCCATCCAGCATTTCCCCGGAGAACCGATGTTTTTAAGTGTAATAGTCGCACTACCGTCTTACTGGAATCGCTTTACAAAGAGGCCAAAAGTGCAGCGTAACGGGTGTTATGATGTAAGCCCGCGATGTTTCCATTCTCTCCCTTATTGAATGCCAAAGATCCCTAAATCCTTCAAAGGGCAGCAGGTTTATATAACCTTGTTTTTCTCGAGAAAATCTTCCTCCCTCGAGAAAAAATCGGAGGGGTGTAATGAAATACTAATTTAAAAAGTACAATGCTCTGATTTCTGGCTGCTGAAAGCCCAATGCTCCAAAAGCGATTATTGCTTTCGTTTGATATTTAAGAATTAAAATTTAATCTTTTTTTATTTTTACTAAATAATAATATTTTTTTTAGAGTTATTTAAAATCTCAATCTCCAGAAATTAAACCGCGTGCACCACATTTTTGTTTTATACTATCGTCAAATACAATCTTACAAATCAAACATTTCCAACAGTAAAGACAGATTTAACGAATGAGTTTTCAATCGTAAGCAAATTATCATTTTTCATTAAAAATATTTAATTGACTTCTTCGTAAGCTAATATTATTATTAGTGAATATTTCACAATGAGAAATTATTATTGTTTTTTTTTATTTTTATTTCCGGTGGTTTTTATTTAATAATTTATTTTATTAAATTTAAACCACAACTTTTGTATCATTGGTGTATCATGAAAATATACGATTTATTGCATATCTTAAAAAAAATATGGACATCAAGCTATACTTTCGAATTCAAGTATAGCTGTACCTTAAAAGCTAGAAATTATTTAAAAATTATTTTTTTATGTATATTATCATAATATGGTTATAAAGAGTCATAGTTTTTTTGGTAGTAATATTATTTTAATTTCAGATATAAATTATTTATCGATGTGACGCTAAGTAAAAGTAGTAGTCTTCAAATGTAGTAGTTAGGATTACTATATATCTTGGGATTACTAATACTCTATAATTTTCTAATTTGCAGTGAACCTCGGGGGGATGGTTTTTCCGCTTAAAGATCGACGTGGAGATTTTTCTCTCGAGTCATTTATTACGCACTCCGGATCGGCCTGCATTTCACGGGTCGCGGTAGGAAGTGACGAACAAAGGGAGCTCCGCCATTGTCCCTGGAAGCGGTGACTGATGACTGATGACTCCTGACTGATGACTGATGATTTGAGCGTCTTACGTCCGTCTTATGAGCGCGCGCCCGAGCAACTCTACAGCTGCGGTCACAGCACGATCTGGCATGGTATTTTCGATTTCATGAATAACGAAACTAAATTTAGAGACAATAAATGATAATGCTATACCTTTTTTAATAAGCTTATTTTGTTAAATCTCTAAAAATTACAAAAAAATAACGTCAGTATAAGTTTAGTTCCCTTGAATTTTTTTTCGTAAATATTTTATATGATAATGCAAAAGATTGTTTTATTTTTTAAATAATATGCGTATCTGTATATTTATACTGTTTGAATAAGCAGATAATGTTTTAATTTGTTGTAGATGGAGTCCTTATCGGGGGTAGCTGGACTTGGATATTGAAACTAGCTCGTGAAGAGAGGTAAGATTTAGATAATGAAATATTAATTAATTCATAAAATTATTTCTTGAGAAGGTCGGGTATTTAAATGGATTATTTTTACAAAAAATATTTTCACTGTAAAAAATACTAATTAAGCAGTATAAAAAATAAAGAAGCAATCTTCTCTGTGCAGGCTTAAGTCTTATAATTTTTATTCATTACATTAATATTTTTAAAAAAGTATAAAAACCATTTAAATAAAAAAAACGCTCATCATTTTCAATTTTCATTTATTTCATAATATTTTTCTTTACACATATAGATATTCAATATAACAGTGACATTTTCAGTAATTTTCATTCTTTTAAAATTATACATAATGTAATAACCCAAACTCCTGTTACAAAGCTTAAATTAACAACTATAATTACAAATATTACACTCATAATAACTATATAACATTTTTCATTTATTATACAATCAAACAATCATACAATATGAATTATAAAAATATTACAATATACAGTAAGTATCAGGACTCATTCTATAAATACGCTGGAGCGCCGCCCGCCACTCGCGGGGCAGCCTCGTTATAATTATGAGACCTTCGATAAAGTAAACATAAGCTTTCAGGCAATGACAAATCACGGAATGCATTTGTCAACTCCAAACGTAGAATCTGGTGGTCTGTTCGCTCGCACGTGAAAACTCGACAATCTGACGGCGAATCGTTTCAACTTGTTAAAGCAGCAGAATGTGACACGATGTCAATATAAAGAATTTTTAAATAACTATCAAACAAATACCCGTTGGAATATTAAATAATTTTTAATAAATTAGCTGTAATACACTCGCACTGAATAATAATCACAATATTAAGTGGCGGTACCGACTGACAGTTCACAATCTGCTTCAGACACTATCAACGTTCATTTCGGGGAGTTGCACTTTTACACGAAAATGGAGAAAATACCAGCGTGCAGTTTTAACGATTAGGAACTTGTTCTTGTAAAGAACTTTGAATGATTTTCAAAACAAATAAATCAACCATCGACTGACATCGTCCGATTAAAGCTACATTAAAAAAATACATTTTTGTCATTCACAAAACCTTTCGCCGAGCGGGGGGTGAGTCTCACTTGCATTGTGAAATAATTTTTTTTTTTTTTTTGTAAATTCATTTCCATGAGAGAAAACAATCTTGTAACTGAAGTGGCGAGGACTTCAGGTCGCCGATGAAAGTGTCTGGAGCAGCCTGCAAAAGGTTCGCACATGATCCGCAGCTTGAAAATCACCGTCAAAATTTGTATCTTAAAGGATAACCGACAAGTTCTAGGTTCGCTAACTATCAGCAGACCGAGCCTTGAGCCTTGAGCCTTGAGCCTTCAGCCTTGAGCCTTCAGCGAGCGAGGCGGGGGCGCGGGGCCTCGGCTGCCCCCACAGTCCCCGGGCCTGCCTGAAGACAAGTTAAACTACGCCCTTACCTAATATACATACATACAAATATAATGTTGATTCTATGTCCTTACCGAGCGACTCCTCGCCCGCATTAAGCCGTACGATAGTATTAATATTATTTGTGCAAAATTAAATTCTTTTATCAAAATATGGAACACTTAAGATTCTTGTAATTTTCGTCATAAATTAAAATAAATTTGTATTGTTACCTAAAGTTGATTAGTTTACCAATCCTTACAATTTACTTCGTCAATAATTGACCGTTGAATAGATTAATTACACTCATAAAATTACTTGAACACGTTTCTATTATCACTTGAAAAGAAATGACAGCCGGCGAGCCCGGCCGAGCGCCGCCGGGCCGACAGGTTAAAATACTTTCCAAAGCGAGTCGGCCGTTTCCGTCCGCGGAAAAAAACAGATTTTTACATTCTAAGTATGCACAAAGAAGACATCGAACTCTATAAAATGTTGCATACACCGAGAATCTAGATTAACTCTATCACAAGAATACTTCTCAGACAACCGAGCAGCCGAGTATCCCTGGCAAAGAATAAACGACAAATTCGAGCGTCTCTTCGATTGTACTCCCTTACGGTTATAGTTTATAGGTAATAATAGTTCATCATACGCGCATCGTGGAGGTGGTTTACGAATACTACAATCGCTAAAAATATAATAAAACATCACACCTGTAATGTCGTCGCCGATGCTAGACGCTCCACCTGCGAATGCTTCGCAAGCCTGCGGCACTCACCTGCGAAGCGACTGATGGCCGACCCACTGCGAGGCTTACGGTAATTATGTTTATGCAAAACGAACCAAGCCTATTATGCGTACAGAAAGAAAATGTAATCGAAGAGGAGGAAAATCATCTACTTGGGACCTTTATCCTCTTACTTTACGTATGGCACTTGGTTGTGGTGTGTTGTGTATAATTGTGGTAGAAAGAATAACGAGGTAATCGAAAACCTTAATGTTTATTCAAAATCTCGAATTGCTAATTGCGAAAATATCACTTTTTATTTAAAGAAAAGTAAAAAATGAGCACCTCGGTTTCACCGCAACAGCATCTTAAACGTACTGGCAAATCTATGGACGATTATCACTAGACATCATCTACACGTTTTACTAAAGTTGACCGTTTTATTCTTAAATAAGCGCAAATTAATGTTTCACAGTATATAAAAAAAAACATCTTTTAGACAACACGGACAAGAAATTACAGTTAAAAGTTTTTTAACTTAATTCTCAATTCCGGTTAATTGATTTTGTAAAAACACAAATGTAAGGTAGGTTTATTTTGGTAGAATTCTTTGATTTATATAAATATTTTAAAGCATCCCATTGCCACGAAAGTAACCCTCTCGCTTCTCGGTAAGAGATTCAAGTAAATTTTATATTAGTCGAAGGTACGTTAATATTCAACGTTTCTATTTAAGATCTAAGCGGTTGTACTTAAATAATAAAATGTAAAAATTAAAAGGAAATTATTACAAGCTTTCGTAAGCCAGCAATCAGGTTACTCCTGCGTTCAGTGGAAGCTTGAGTAGATGTTTCTACACTATTTGAGGTATTGACAAGACTGAGAGTTGTGATCATAAACGAACGATACAACCCCTGGATAATGCATAGCACCGAATAAATTAAATATAAACAAAATTGGTAGCCATTATCAGGAAAAAATCGATTCGATTGGTTGATTTCTCCGGTATGTACAAAATTAACGCTAGACGCGAATCCAAAAATGTTTTTTCGTAAAATTACTAATTCTAGATCACGATTAGAAATTAGCTTCAATGTAAACGTACAAAATAATTTAATTTTAATAATTTGGTGCTGTCAACTAAATAAAATGATATTAAAATAATTTTATACAAAAATCTCGAAAAAATGTAACAGTTGAAAATTTTCATACAATAGGAATAATTAAAATAATTTGCATTAAAAAGAATAATTATTTTATGGGATAGTTCACAAACATCATAAATCACATTTCGCAAGCACTGCGATTCCATAGAGCGATCTTTTACGTCAATATTTACAAATAGTTGTCTTCAGTAACAAAAAATACTTTTGTAAAAGTCCATACAGGTAATATTTTTTATTAAATTTCAGGTCGCGGTTAGGCAGATTCTTAACAAGTTATGGGGACTTTCCGAGACATTTCCCTTCACGACCTGGTCCGGAGAGTGCCGCGCCATCTGAAACAACAGGAGAAGCGACTTTAGTTAAACAAAAAATTGCATAGTTTCAACCTAGCTATGGAGAATTTATCGCCGAGAGGAAAGTCTCTTCTCGGGGGTAATATTAATCTGAGAAACTTATTTTAATTATGTGTCTAACTGGCGATTTTCTCGGAGAATTTCCCGAATATTTTCCAGGGAAAATCTTTCCTTTAGCAGGTTGACAGGACAGCATTTAAATAATTACTCTATATAAAGGGGTCGGCCGAGCGGTAAATTCCGCCGCTTAGAAAACAATTAGAGTGGATAAAAATCTGCAAGCGGGTAAAAATAACCCATTTTTTAACCTTTTTTGGCAACTTAAATACGCTCTTTTAATTTAATTTGCTCTCGAGATAATTTTAAATTTACGCCGTTTACTCTGTTTGGAAGGTTTATAAATTTTTCATCTCGCGCTCCGCTCGCCGCGGAAGGAAGTCTCCTTTTAATACTGCAACTATTTCCAGGTGATAAATTTTTATTTCAAAACGAACAAGAACCGTGATTAAAAAAAAAAAAAACTACTGCTCATCGATATTTTACACAAATTAATACAATATTAACGCATCGATGTCCAATGACATTTAGACATCGTCATTAATATTAAAATTTTGTTCTAGTTTGGTTGTGGTTTATTTTTATAAAAAAAAAAAAACGCTAAGGTTAAACATTTAATATTGTCAATTTAATTAAAGAGATGTTGAATGTGGCTTCATGTAAAACGAATTGTAGGTGGATCGATAAATTATTTCTACGTACATTTATTGGTGTAAAAATTATATTGTTTTAGGCTGCCACGTGTTTGGTCATCGAGAAGCACTTAATATTTGATACACGTATGTACGTTTGCGTTGTTTATTATTATTAAAATTATATTAAAAATAATAAGTAGTAGTTGCGAATTCTAACTGTCGGTCAATATATAATATAATACAAGTGTTTTTTTTATCTTCTTCTGAAAAAAGCAGTTATTTTAATGTTAGTGAAAGTGTCAAGATATTTAGGCGCGGTTATTTCCTGTACACTTGGTACTAATTTGTTGAAATTCGACGGAGGTTTCGCTGGAGCTTTTGTAAAAGAGAGGAATATATAAAGTTTGTCGTAATGCGAACAAACTGCCTCACTCGCAGGGAGACGCTGTCACCTCGGGGAAGTCCGTCGGTAGTTTTCTTAACATTTGAATTGAGTGTCTCCCTCGAATGCGGAAGATGGAGACATTAGGTCCAGGCAACGAAAAAGCTCTCTCTTTCTCAGCTAAAGGGTGTTCCGATACGCGCTCTTCAAAATTTAATATCCACTCCTTTGGGATTCAGTCGTGGCTTTAATTTATAAATTTTGTGATTGCATATGATAAATCATCAGAAAAACGTCTCATATATTTTTGTAGTATTTTAAATTTTATTAGCTTTATGGGTTGGAGTGGAGTATATCGACTGGAGATACAACCGCGGGGAATATATTAAGGGTTGTGTGTTAGGCTTTGATTTATAAAATTTAGTACAATTCGATTGCTGAAGAAGTGGTTCTCTTTAAAGATTATTTAACAAACTGGCTTTAATTATTGTAGATTCGCCAAGTACTCGGACCTTATATAATTGCTGTATTACTATAATTGGATACTTTCAAGGAAGCACAAATATAAAGTACAATGCGGAATAAGTAAAACGAAGTCAGGCACAGTTCTCAAAGATAATTGTTAGTCTTGTGTTTTACATATGCAAATGATCTTAATTTTAGGGCGGTTTCCACGAATGTACGGAAATATTAAAATCAAAAGCTTTATTTGGGGAGCCCCTGTAGGGGAGCAGGCGGGCGGGGGGAGGACATGGGGGAGGACATGGGGGAGGATGGCGGCGCCGGCGCCTCGCCCCCTCGCCCCCTCCGCCCCGCCCTAACTATCTCCACACCACAGGGTGAGCGAGAACCGAACCGATCCGAACCGAACCGACAGGATGCGAGCTACTCCATAACTTAGTGCCTGCGGTTCCGTAGCATTCATGGCGATACTTTTCTATGTCAGATATTTCTGATAGTTTTTATTAAGAATAGTTGAAATAAAAAAACAAAAAAACATTTGAGGGGTTGAAATGAAGAATAGAACACTATTTTTCAAAATGTTGAGTATTAGAAAATTTATCAAAAAAAAAAATTAATTTCTTGATGGGCACATTTCGATTTCAAAAAAAAACTTTTATAAATGGCTCCAAAAATTATTTATAAATTATAGGTGGTAATTTTGAAATGCTTCAATCCAAAATTATCATGTGGGGGTCGGGATATAAATTAAATTTAATATGTACAATAAAAGAAATATTAAAATATTTAAGCCATAAAAATAAACCAGGGATTAGAAAAAATTGTTGTCGGTAAAATGGTTATTTATGAAAATATTATCATAAATATGCACCATTCACTTAATTTTTTAACTTATTGCAACCAAAACCAGGTGTAAAATTTAGCATAAAACCATTTTATTCAAAAAATATATTTTTAAAAGGCTTTGAGAATGCTAGCGTATAAATATGACATGTGTAAAATGTAAATTTTTGATTCGTTATAATTTGCATTAATAATATTCATAATTCTATTGTAAAATTATTTATGCATCTACGTTAGCATCAAAATTTTGAATCATTAATAATTTATAAAGCATCGCGATATTTTTTCTCCGTAATCGTAATAAAGCCGCACAATTCTGTCATTTTGGATGAAAAGCACCGCGAGGAGAGCGGAGCATCATCTATTCACGCAGGCCGCCAGGGCCGGAGAGGTTTCTCGGGAAGCCCCTGTAGTCTGAATGAAGTATTCGTGAATAGGCGGCGAGGCCGGAGTGGCGCCGCCCGGTCAGCGCGGACATCCTCACGTGGGCGGGAAGGAGTAGCCCAGTCCTACCCAGCCCAGCCCAGCCCATCCCAGCCCATCCCAGCCCAGACCAGCCCAGACCAGCCCAGACCAGACCAGCCCGGCTCGGTGATTCACTTCCACGGCGGGACAATGCAAAGTGTGCGGATTGATCCGAGTTACCGATCAATCTGCCCATTAATTTAAAAAAAAATATTTAAATGCGTATTTTAACATCGATGGCAGTAATGCCGTGTAAGCCTAAAAGCCCATATGATATATACCAGGGGTGGCCAACAAGTCGATCGCGAAGCCAATTTTGGTCACCTTTAAATAATTATAATATACTCATAACTCGCCAGAGTGTACCTGCACTGAAAAACTCGTGATATATAAAAAAAATGAATTGATACGGTTTATGTACATTTACTAATGCCGTGTGGTCTATGCAAGCAATAAACCACTACTTATTTAAAACGAATTCTTTGATTTTATTATGGTTTTATCTAAATTTAAGATTATGGTACGAAAAAAAACTCGTGATTATATTTTTAAAATAAAATATATACGTAATGAGTTATTAATATTTTGTTTATGATGAACCAAGTGCACGCCACTGGCATATGCATATATTGCGAAATCGTTGATTTATCTTATGATTACTCTCTCATTTGGTGCAACACAGCAGGTTTGCCTTGCTGTAAAAGCCATGGCTCGCCATTGATACACACATGAGCTCGTATGAATACAAATACACAAAAATTTGTGACAGTCACATTTTTCTCACTGTGGAAGATTTTATGAGAAAACCTCAGGTTTCAGTAAATGTACAAAATTCCTCCGAAATAAAATAAATCTGGATTTGAAGAAACAGATTTATCTCTTTCGCATTCATGTTTCATGGTCCGCGGCCTGCGTAAGGGAGAGGTCCGCGGTCCTACTTTCATTAGTATAATGAAGCGCCGGGACCGTGAGCCTGCAGGGAGGACTCTAATGGTGTAAGATTCTCTCGGCTGTTGGTTTTGAATAACCCGGAAGCTGCGATGGACGTCGGCAATGTGCGGCTCCGACCAGGAGATACCTCCGAGATGCTCTCGGCCTCTTTTTATGCCAGCGCCGAGAGTAAAGGTGGACGAGTATTATAGTTTAAGGTCACCGCGGCCGTTGGATTTAATTAAAGCAATAAACGTCTGAATATTTACATTTGAAATTCTTGAATATTATTAATAAAAATAAAAAAGGGAATGGAGCTGATATCATCACACGTTTATTTTACGTCGCTTTTAACCTTAAAATCGCGTTTTGATTATTTCCTATCAATTAAAGGTAGCTGTAGAATAGACTAAACCAGTTAATTTTAAAAATGTTAGCGATTACACACACACATACATACATAATTACGAGAATATATATATATTCTCGTAATTTCATGATACCATGAAAGAGTCTTACTTTCAGCATAATAAACTATTTTTTTTTATCCTACGCCCTGAAGAGGGAATTTTTGAAACTACAAAAAATATTTTAAGAAAGTATTATTTTATTTGGATTTATAAAGAATTTTGATTCATTGGATAAAATTTGTATGATACAGGTGTCTTCTTTTAAAAGACGCTTTACTGAAAATGAAACAATATAAAAAATCACCCAAAACTCTGAAGAAATAAGTGATATTCAGAAGTTGTTTTTTTGTTTAAATTTTTGCTCTTATCGTTTATATTGAAAATAATTGTAAATCAAAAAAATAATCCTGTGAAATCGTGGAAATGTACATGAAACTCTAGCGAGGTTTGCATTCACGTAAAATGCGACTGCATGTCATGTGTGGTAGAATAAAAAAAGCTCAGGGATTTTATAGTCAGACAATATTAACTTAACCTACTATTAAATCGCACAAGTAAAACAAGCAAAAGAGGTCTAATCAAACAGATAAACTAGATACAAACAGATAAAACAAGTCCAAACTCCGATCTGCCTGACCGGTGCCCCGCAACCTCACCGGCGATATGGAATTGATGTCCAGGCATTAGGAGGAGTGCTGGCTGTAATTTCATATAGTCTGATTTTACACCCGATTGGGTTTTAATGTCCCTTTTGCGTTTTGTCGGTTCTCTTTGGACAGCCGCATGAATCACTGTGCTACAATATTGGCTCAGCAGTGTCCAAACAAAAGGGAAAATCGCGCATTCCTTCAAACGTGATGTTAGGATTTCGTTACATAATCAATTATCTATACTTTGATATTTTTGCAAAAGCTTTGGGCAAATAAAAAGTTCGAAACTGTCAATAAATACCTAGTTTGCTAAATTAGTAATCATATCTGAATATAGTATTGAAAAATAAATAGGTTTTCTCTTTTTGTACCTAAATTTGATGCATAAAAAAAATAGCCGTGAAAATTTTATTGTATTCATAGATTTAGTATCTAAATCTAGGCCTGAGCTAGCAATGACCCGACAAGCGCGATCACAGAGTAGATTTTAATCACTGGATTTGTATTGTGAGGCTATCGGCCAGCGGCTACATCCGAGTAAGCCTCCCTCATAAAGGTCAGCTCAGACCGACGCGAAAGCTGGCCTGCTAGCATGCTACAGTTTCAATGACCGACGTTTCAAGGGGATGATTAGATTTACATATTTTTTTGAGCGTATTCCTGTGTTCGCGGGGTATTAATTAATATATCATAGGTGCTAAAAATCGAAGTTCTTTGTATGCTGGATATTTTTTTTTTTTTTAATTCTGCTATACTTTTGTACCGTAGATACTTCTGACGTGAAGCAGCAAAAGAGATTATCGGCGAAATCGTGAAAAAATGGCTGATAGCAATTTTTTAGTCTGTTGATGCGATTTGTTGATACGTGTGTGGTGCGCTTATATATTCAAATAGTATTTTATGTGTTGGTAATTTTATTATCGCAGTTGTGTTCGCGCTGGTCTGAGCGAGCCCTGAGCACCCCCCGAGTGGCAGTAGGGGCAGGGGCAGGGGCAGGGGCAGGGGCAGGGGCAGGGCAGGGGCAGGGGCGGGAGCAGGGGGAGCTCGTTAGGTGACATCAAAATAGAAAAGGCAGCTAAGCTTGGAGCGGTCACCATGGCAACCATTCACTACCCACACGGACGGCATTTCTTTTTCTGCGTAATAACCGTCGGTATTCCGCGCTGCATTTATATACTCGATATGAAATATCAAGAATACCAACTGTAATCGATATAGTGAAGATTTGGAAAATATAAGACACGACTACAATTTAGAAAATTAATGCGTAAAATACAAAGTGTGTTTTAGTGGATTAACAGAAAAGGCGTGAATTAAATTTATTTCAGAATTAAGTAAGTTAAACACGCGATTTTTCATACATTGTTATTGCAAAAATGCCATGCATCATATTAAACCAAAAAAATGAATGTATATTCTTATACAGAATATAATGAAAATATTGTTACTCAAAGCTCTAAACACGTCTAAAAATATTCAGAGATTCTTATCCATTAAATCATATTTTTTTTGCATAAAATTAACACCAAATATACGATAGTCCGTTATTTTTAAAAAATAATTGAATAAAACAATTAATACAGTAAATAAATTAGAACTAAAAAAAGTGTTTTAATAAAACGAATTCTAACCAACCCTTCTATAATAATATAAAAATATACTCTCTAATCATAATGTATATCTTTAAGTATATTTATATCCTATTGAATTAAAAGTATTTATCTAATTTGCACACATTAAAATATTATTCGGCGTCATATATCAAAATATAGTCACAAAACTACATCGACTACTAAAACCATATTGATTGTGTGTACATTCACCTAATTCATTCAAATTTAAATTTCAAGTACTGGGGATTTAATTCGTCATAAAAAATTCACCAAAACCAAGTACGCCATGGAATACCCATTGTTAAAGTGTCCCACAAGCACAGTAGTCGCATTTTACCCTGTATGGCCACTCGCTCCGGGGAGGCTCCGAGTCCGTGTAAACGTGGCTTCAGGCGAGCACTCGAGCCTCGGCCTCCAGTACACGTGTACCGAGTACACACTCCGCCATACACCAGGGCACGAGGAAAACACCCGAAATAACCCCACTTGTTGCGCGGGGATTTGAAATACGAGTTTATGTTTACAAGTGTTGCTTTAGCGGTCATTGATAGCCTCGCAACACGTGCGGGAAGGCTAAGGCTGTATTCCATTTAGAAAACAAAATGATACATCATTCCGCTCGCGAAGGTAGATTAGGACGTTTGATATCTTCCTCGTTCAGATTCATTTCAATTCTTCGAAATTATCAATTAGTGAAGCGTATATGTCGCAATCACTTTATCAAAAACGTATTTATATCATTCACACATCCAAAAGTACAGTGCTTGAGACTATTAAAAATAAAAAAAATAATTATCTTTGGAGTTTCTCGTTATACGTTAACATATAAAATATTACCATTGCTGGAGCATAAAGATTAAAAGAATAAAGTTTTCGACGTTTTTTAAAGCGTGTATTTCAATAAGAGACAGAAAAGTGGTCCCCGTTTCAGAAAGAAAATCGTTTTCCCGCAAGACTGGGAACTTATATAAAAAGTTCCAACTACTTAACGATGTGTAGACGATTAAATACTTCCAGAAACTTTATTTTATTATAATGCGGCCCGCGATGTTGTGGCGAAATTAAAATGAAAGACCTAATAAATCTAGACAAAAGGAGAAAATATGAAAAAGTCAGAGAGGAAAGTTGAACATCGACTTCGTTAGCAGAATTGCAAAAGTTTAAGTTTCCAGCGATCGTATGGACCGCCCTGTGCGGGGGGCGGGGAAAGCCTATTTTCTTCCGAGATGTATGCAAGACTTTCAGACTGTTTCAGTTGCTTCTTTATGCCAAATATAACGCGAGATTTAAACGTTTTTAATGCGTCCGTTTCAGAAACTTCTAACTTTTGATTAAATTACAACAATAAAACTGATGTACAAAATTAAGAGTTTCATATTGTATTTCAAATGTTGAAAACATACAGATATATGTTAGAATTTAATAATTAATTTACTTGAGCATTGAACGTTATAAGGCAGATAAATTTTGCGTAGTAACTTAGCGTTTGAGCATTAGTTTTAGACTGAAAATAATAAACCTGTAGAAAAGCTAGCCTGCGGAATTTTTGTAATATCTGAGCATCGATTTGTTACAAAGATCTGTAATAGAATTGAACAAATGGTGATTAAGATATTTATAGTACGCTTACAAAAATAGCTAGTGAATTTATTTGTCCATTTAGCATATAAAATATATTGGACTTGTAGAAAAATATTTCAACTTTTGAATGTACGAATGTGTGAGGAAGAGGCGTCTATTAAAAATGTCTTTTTATATATAAACGGGAGAGTTCCGCCCTCCGACTTACGCGCTCCCTAATAAGATTTATAAAACGATGCCTCGGGAGGCGCCGCGGCTTGTCGGCGCTGCGGCCGGGTTATACATATTTATAATCCACCCGACGCAAAGTTTTCTACCCTTATAAAATTCCATAGTTTATACTTTGGCAGTGCTGACTGTTCTTGATATGACTTCTGCCTTTATCACACCGAGGAGCATCGCCTCCGTAATAAGGTCTATCGTACACTCGTCGCTCGACTTTGTCATAATTCCCATTGTCAAACAGAACCAAAGAATTATTAATGGCACGCATAGGATTTTCGTTATTTTTTATTTATAAAAAAAAAAAATTGTGAATATTTAGTCAGCAACTTGTTCAAATAATACAGCACGACTAGTTTATTAAATCAGCGAATCCAAAGCTCGGAATGAAGCGATGTTACTCAACCCGCAAATGTACCGTTACTAATTCAACTAATTCCGAGTGAGTCCAAAGTGACAAGTCCAAATTGACGTCTCGCTAAGAGTTCATAAATATTTCTTAGGGTCGGGGAGAACACTCGCAATTCTATACAATTACGTAGTGGGATTATATTTCTTGCACACTCGGAGACGCGAGGGGCCGACCGCGGGGCAGAGCGGCATTCGCGCAAAAATCTACATTTTAAATTCTAAGGCGAAAATGTGCGCGCCGCGATTTTTCGATGTCAATATTGGACCAGTGTCGCCTCATTTGCCTAAATATGTCCAAACATAATTTGAGTTTGGCCTCTTTTGATGAGATTATGAATAAAGTTAGTCCCGGGACGTAATCGCGTTGAGCTCATTACGAGAGACGTCCGGATACTCGAGATGTTTCATCATTTTTAAAGAAAACTTCATCGCGAGCATTGAAAATTATTTTTTAACAAGTGTCGTCAGCGAGTTTTGTGCGATAGTGAAATGTATCAAATTGGGAGTGTTTTGAAAACTGTAGAAGGAAACATACAAGCGGACCGATAATGCGAACAATAGGTCGCCGAGGCCTGAGGCGCCAAGCGGGGGGGAGGGGGTGGTAAATGTGTCATGGCGGGTGTCATGGCGGTGTCGCGGCGGCCAGATTATTACAAAATAATTATAACATCCCGGCGGCTCGAAGGAGCGCGCAAATTTGATAAATTAACCGCGCGTCACGGGCCGGGATGGCGCGGAGGGAGCTCTCCCCCGAGAGCGTTTTTTTTTCGCCAGCCAACTATGACGACACCGGAATCTTTAATTGCTTTTTTTCATCCCCTTCATCCGCGAATTAAGTGATTAATTATCTGTAAACGCGGAACGCCGCGGGACTCGTCAGGCGACCGCCCGGCCCGGCGTCGGTCGGGAACAAATTAATCTTGCTCGGGCTTCGCTCGGCGGCCTCTTGAATAGGTGAATCCGAGGAGGGGCCGGAGCGGGGGCGGTGAGATTTTCCCTATTATTTTCGACCGCCTGTCACTTAGAGCGTACGCGATCTTACGCGCAGGAAGAAATATGAATTTTAAGACGCGGCATTATCATTCATTTCCCTCGCGTGGCGGGCGCGGGTCGATACTCCAGGATCGACCGGAGCGAACCGACGAGCCCGCTCGCGACTTCGTCGGAATAATCGCACGCAAATATATTTAATTTCGCGAAATGGCGGCAAGCAGACGAACCCAACAAAGCGAATACACTCGAAAGAAAATAAATATTAATATTTTAAAAAGTTTCTTTAACAAGATGGTCTTCCGAGGGAAAAAAACAGAGGCATGTTACGCGGGAGCGTAATCCAAAAGGGCACAATGTGAGACCTGAAAAGTTACCCCAAATTATCTCGCCTTTTCTCTCTTCTTGTAAAAAATACCGCAAATCTGATGTAAACACGTCGTTTAATTTGCACTTTCGCTCCCGAACTCCCCTAAACGATCGCCGGGAAACGAAAGGCCTTAAGGGTCGCGGGAAAATGGCACTTATTCTTCCCTCAGAGGGAAAGAATGCTACATTTCATTAATATTTAACTAGTGGAGCGGGCGGGCTGACAGCGGGGAGGGGGGACGTATCAATCAAGGCGCTGCAATGGACGGCCGAGAAGATCCGAGGATTTTAATTTTTCTGAGATTAAACCAAAGATCTCGCGGTAATTCGGCCGTGTCAAAATAAGGCAGATTTTTTAACAGATTTTCCACTTAATTAATCGCAGCATAATTAAACAACCGGAAGGGGTGAGTGGCGAGGGATGGGGGGGTGTTTTGGCGAGAGCCGGTGCTAATTGCCGGGGATCGGAAGAGCGCGAGTGTGCAGCTGCGTGACTGCGTGCCTGCGTGACTGCGTGCCTGCGTGACTGCGTGACTCACCGCGGTGCTCGAGGGCGAGCTCGTCCGGAGTCCCCGGCCGAGACTCCTGCGGTTGCGGTGGGCGTGGGCGCCGCGCGTGGACGCCGGCTGTGGTCCTCGCACTCGTTCCACTGACGCATCCTTCCTTATATCTAGCAGCATAATCAATTCCGCGTCAATATGTTAAAACAAAATAATCAACAACTAACAGTAACACATTGTCAATAAAACCTTTAAATTATTCCAAATAATTCATTACAATATTTAGGCAATATATTACTTTGTATAGCATTTTAACATAATTCACTATTTTACACAGGTTTACTTTTTTAAAAAGATTTAGTTTAGGTATATTCCATTTAAACTAGCTAACTACCGAACGTCTATGTGAACAGGTATTATCGGTGTTTTCCGTTCAATACAGCCTACAAATGCCTTCGACATTTCCAATAATGACACTCGAATTAATAATCGAACACGATGCCGAGGCTCCGTGCTGAAGTGCGGCCTCCGGGGCCCGCGGGGAGCCGAGGGAGGCCGCTTCGAGTCCCGGCGCTTCGCACGAGACTGCTATCATTAAGTAAACGTTTCCAAACTGACTTAAAGAGACCGTTTACAATCTAACGGCGAATATATCGTGACCTTAACAAGTAGACAATTGACTATCAGCATTTTACTCTACCTACATATTATCATTCACATTAAATCATTTCGATTATTTTTCTATAAAAGCATCAGGACAATGCCGAATATTATCTATCTTTATATAAATGGTAACCCGTCGAGTAACGTACAAAAACTTAAGCTTAAGTCCACTCCGCCGAGTCCTGCCGAGCGGGGGCGGCTTCGAGGCCTCGCGCATTCATACAGAGTTGTAAAAAGCGATCGTTAATCTGATTTCCTTGTACTTTGTTTAACTGAATCAGTCGGTTTGACAGTGTGTGGGGTGGGTGGGGTGGGTGGAGCGCTCAGTGGACCCAGGAGGGCGCTATGGAGTACGCGGGGGGACGCTGCTGCGAGCCCAGCGACTCCTCCGCGGTGGCCGCCACGCCCAGCGGGCTGTGGAACATCATCTGCTGCTGGTTCTGCTGCTGCTGGAAGTTCTGCTGTTGCTGGAGCTGCTGCTGATGCTGCTGCTGCTGCTGTTGCTGCTGATGATGCTGTTGCTGCTGAGGAAAGTTAAAGTCCAGGGAGCCGTCCATCGAGAGCTCGTGCTTGATGACCTTCAAATGATAAAAGACAATTCATTACTAGATGAAAGTAATTTTAATATACACTGCCTATTAATGCATATAATTTTTTTAGAGGAGCAACACATTCCAAATACCCAGCTTTTTAAATATCAAAACGTGCGAAAGAAAAATACTTGGGTTAAATGAGGTCTAGGGTGTTTTTTTTGGGCCACATTCACACAAGCATTCCTTGCAATTAAATGTTTCTAAGCAATTAAAACATTTTAAAATTTTTATTTAATCTAAATTAACCCAAGAAGTATACAACCATATAAATAATAATATATTATAACCTCACTTAAATCTTAATAATTTTTTTTGGGATATTTCATACACAACAAGTAATAAATAGCTGGCATAAATTTGAAGCTACCTGTAAGCCACTGGTATAAAAACTAAGGTAGTGTTTACCTCATCAACATTGCAGTCAAAGCTGCCGTGCTCCAGGGTCTCGATGTTGAGGTTGAGGTCGTCCAGAAGGGCGGTGTTGTTGAGCGCCCCCATCAGCTGCCCCATCATGGTGGACGCGGGGGCTATCTGCTCGTGCTGCGCCCCTAGCAGGGCTCCATTCAGCAGGGGGGATTCCTGGCCCACTTGACTTACTCCACCTGAAACATCATTGAAAAATCAAACGATGCATAGATTTAAATTATCTCAGTAGCACAGCTTCATATTAATTTTACGTATATAAGTGTATTGTGTGTTATATAATAACATTAGTATTTTATAGTACTTTACGAAAAAAAAAAAAAAGATAGGAGTTTAATCCATGTCCTCTCTTTTTACACATTTGTAAAAGGTTGACCTGTTCTAATGCTCAATTCGAATCAAGATCAGTATTTTCAGATTTTTCGCCGCATTCAGTGTTTGGCTAGGCTTGTCGATGTCCTCTGCTGGTGGAGGTGGCGGGGCAGAAAGAGGGAGGGACTCACTGTGGTGCAGCATGTCGGCGAGGTGCGTGGGCGGCAGCATGGAGGGGGTGAGGGGGGTGCGGGGCGGGCTGCAGGAGGGGGGGCGGCCGCGCAGGAAGGCGGCGCCGCAAGCCTCCGCCGGGTACGACGGAGACATCCCCTGCACTGACGACGGAGACATACTCTGAAACACAGACAAGAGACACTTTTGAGTTAGAAGACATTTTCTGAAATCCACGCTTAGATAAATATGCTACAACACGACTTAAGGCCAGCCTTTGTCCAACCGGACACCAGAGGCAGTCCATTACCTGGCGAAATCGTGTCATTTAATTAATTTAATTGTCACTTTACTTTTCTATGTCGAAAGTTGATTTTTTTACAGAGTATTAAAAAAAACTATAAATTATATTTTTTTATTATTTAATTAACGTCAATTTTCAGGGTAAAATAAAATCTTGAAGATGTTGAAAAATTGGATAAAATGACGCGGATTTTTAAAAAAAAAAAATTTTATATCGCACAGGGTTTATATTTAATCTTTCAATTCCAATTGAAAAAAAGACTTTTAAATGTTTAGGACTCTTGGAAAAGGGACATGACGAATCTCCGAATTCCTACACGTCAATCGGAAAAACACATATTTATCATATTAATAGTAAATTTATAAGAAATAAAAATATATTCTGTTCGGAAGAAAGGATGTATCAAAATTTTTTTGATTGGTGCAGTCGATTTTTCGCAAAACGGACTAGAGAAAAAAAAAGATTTTTTTTGACAGTAGAAGTGGAAGCCACTGACACTGCTTCTACCTTGTAGAAGCAGGTCAAAATTAATTTAAAAATTGTGTTACCGCTATAGTTTTTCGTACTTTTATAAAAAAAATAGTATTTTTATAGAAAAAAAGTCACAATAGATAATAAAATAAATGAAAGTCTTGAAGATCAGAAGATGCTGGAGTTTTTGGGTTATGTTGATTTATACACGGTAGGGGTAGGTTTTCGATTTTCTCCATTTTTTTTTTGATTATCTTGCTTTCGTGTGAGTAGACTTGCATGTCGTGACTTAGGACATGTATCTGAAGATGTTACCTCGTTGTGGTGCATGGGGCGGTGCATGCAGGCGCAAGGCTGGCGGCCGTGGAGGGAGCAGGGCCGCGGCAGGAAGCTGCGCCCGTAACCCGCGCCCGCCGGATATGGCGGCGGAGGCCCGGCCGGCCCTGTCGTCAGCCCGCCAGCAAACCTGCAAGCAGACGCCAAGAACCTTCAATACAAGCCTTAGAAACCATCAGGTCGGAAACGATATCATCATCGATAACGTCATCATTAAAAAAATCACTTATCGACACCCTTTGCAGAGTAAATTTTACCCTGCCTTCTTTAAAGGAGGCGGGGTAAAATGGTTAAAATGATAGTAGTATACAATTTCTTACCAATCGACAATATATTGTGTTAGCTCTGTGTTTCTCAATTTACAGTCGGCAGACTTAACAGTTGGTCCGCCACAAAAAAAATACTTGTAAAGTGCGTCGATCTTTCCAAATATTTTGGGTAAAAACACGGCACAAAAAGATTTGAAATAAAGAAAATGTTTGTTATAAATAAGACAGTGCATTAGTTTTTGTGTATGAGAAATATTCAAACTAATATTTATGATTTGATAGTGTTTCATTAGAGCACTTATATTAAAAAATTGTAATGAATGTAAATATTTTTGTTTAATTAAACAACTAAATCAAATATTTTTCAAAAGATCTCTAAAGATAGAAAGAAAATAGATATCAGAGCATATGAAGGGTATATTATCGATCATGCAATATAATAAAGATGACATTAGGTTTCATGATCAATGGTATAGAATAAGAAACATTAAATGCAGACAATGAAGAAAATAAATCGGATATTATCAAGCGGTAGAAAATACACACAAATGTTAATAAATAGAAGAAGAAACACATGCATTTCTAATAGAATACAGATGCAATAAATACAGAAGAAAGGCATTCAGAATAAATAGTAAGAAAAATGCTACTAATATAGAACATGCAGAAAGATAATAATGCGCGGAAGGTCATAAATGCGATTCTGATTTACATGGCGCTGATCCAATTGGGTAAGGTGGATATGTCATGGAGAAAACACAGGAGGCCGAATTTGCCCAGGCGATACTCCTTTATATAGAAAATCTAGACTAAAATATAGAATATTATACAAACTCAAACCAGATGACGCTTTAATTCAGTATTGTCCAGGCTTTGAAATCTCCCAGTGCCATAGTGAGCTTTTCGCTACGGACAAATTCCAGCCTGTCTTCATTCCAAGAAAAAGATATGTTTTTGAATAATAATTTATTGTACAGAGAATCCAACAAGCTAAGAGAAAAGTGAGCGGTGTCCATAGAAAAGTATCTGTATTTTAGTCGATCATTGTGTTGCACAGGTTTACACAGCTGAGAGTACATTTCATGATTCATTACTTTTCCGTGTCATTTCATTTGGTTATGTTTTTTTCAATGAACACCGCTTTATTTCATCTTTCAGTTCTCAATAACTGCAATCATTTTTCGGTACGTCCTGGATGATACTGAATTTTCAGTTTCCACTAGTGGCGTAACTACGGTGGGTCAGGCGTAATGAAATATAAGATAAGGAGAGGGCAGTCATTATGCAAGAATGGTACTCCGGGGTGTTTGGCGCATAGTTACGCCACTGCCGCTCGTTCCGCCGTTTCTTGCCGGGTGTACTTACGAGTTGATGTAGGAGTCCCCCTGCAGATTCATGGAGTCGGCCAAGCTGCCGGCGAGCTGGTCGGCGCTGGCCGGAGGAGGGTAGTCCTGCGAGCCCCAGTCCGCGTCGGGCCCGAACACCGAGGGGATGGGAGACAAGCGGCCGCAGGACGAGGCGTTCGAGGAGGCGCGCTGTCTGAAGTCCGGGGACAGCTGGAAGCCCCCTTGGTTGTTACTGCTTCCCGTGAGTTTCCGTCAGACCGAGTCCGGTTCAGTTCCGAGATCGGAATCAGCAGGTCCAGACGATACGATTTTAACCAGACGTTCATTTTTTTTCCATTGAGTGTTTGTAGAAGATTTCGAGAGGTGGCGGAGTCGATACGGTGATCGGTTCAGGGTCGAGCAGACGTCAATTCGATTGTTGGAGAGATGACGAGAAGCGGCAAAAAAATAAAAAAAAACAAAACATAATGCAATACTACAGTATAAAAAAACTCATTATTGCTTAGTATACTATGGAAATTTACGACGGACCCGATAAACATTTTTGATTATACATTATGCCAGACTCCATTTCAGAGCGATCAGCACAAAGATGCAGTCATGTCGCAAATGCGGATCGAGGATCATTGAATTAAAAGATCTGGCGCTAAGTTACAGAATCATAAATTAAGTTTGAAAAGTTTACCTTTGGATTCGTGAATTTTCATAGAGCAATTACAAGATACTTAAACATCTAAATTATTAATCAAATTATAAATGTTTGTAAGCTATTTTTAAATTAAAAAAAACTAAGAGCATGCTGTATAATATTTGGTTAATTTTTTGCTAGCAATATATCTACGGTGCAAAATCAGCACATTTCATTTTCTCTGCGACCGTCAAACGTAATATTTTAGTACTATCTCGGGTTTAAAGGGATTCGCGTGGACGTAAAATAAAATAGATAGTTTTAGGAAATCGACGGCCTAAATCAAAAACATAGAAAACAACTCTACGAGCTACCGCGGGCTGCCTCGCTATTATAAAACATAATACAAAGGTGGATAATATTTCTTAGTCATATTGCTGAGTATACGGAAATTGATTAGGATGAAGGAAACGGAGAGATGAAAAACGCTCCCGCGGATTCATATTTCATACGGCGGGTGACTGAACGCATTTCACTTTTGGACAAAAACTGTACACGAATATCAGGAACAAAGAAAACTTAGCGGAGAGCGGAATGAGCATGGACCCGCCGACTCCGGAGTATCAGAGGATAAAAACCTCCATTTGTTATGTACTTCCCCTGTTGTCAAATCTGCGACCTGCTTGCGTGGGAGTTCTAATAAGGTTTATTAAACGGCCAGAGGAGCCCGAATTAATTACGGCCATCAGCGAAATGGGAATACCGCAAAAACGTCAAATGCTAGTAAGACATTCAGACAAAAATACCTGAAATTAAATGTATCTATTACAACTTCATATTTCTATTGCTATTGTTAGTATTTAAACTACATTAAATATAACTGTTCATAATCTAAAGACTAAAACGAACTCTGATTAAATATAAGTAAGTCGTTGTTCTAAAGCCGAAACAGTGTTTTTGTATCTCTATAGTTGTAAGTAACACCCATAGCTCAGTAGACACATTAATATTTATTATATAAATATTTATATTGCAAAAATTCTATAATTGTTTTCTTTCACTTCGCAGGGTATTACTTCGGTATAGATATATTCCTTCAACATGGTTAATTTTATTTGATATATTTAATTAAATTTTATAATAAAAACACTAATTCATGCAATGTATTATCAATATTAACCCATATTAAGATATCAATGTAATTAACCGTGTTGAGGGGCTATGCAATTATTGGCACTAGTAGTAATGTCTACACCCTACGGTCTGAGGTCTCTGGGTGCTGGGGTGGGTGACGTACCTGTGGAGGGGTGAGTCCGGGAACATATCCAGCCCCTCGGACACGGAGCTGCTGGGAGAGGGTGTTGCATCAGCCGCCTGGCCGCTTCTCAAAGCCTCCACCTAGTTAGAAAAAACTTGTAAAGGTCGCAAAGGTTGTAAGGTATATAACCTTTAAAGCCAAAATCCACAACAGATATTGAAAAATAATTAAAAAGTTTGATTTTGTAATATTTTTTCTATTTGAAATCATCATCATCATCATCACCAACGTCACACGCACTTCTATTAAAATTTAGGGTTGGGGTGCTGCAAGTGGCCTACCTTCTTTTTGACTCGCCCCCTGCGCTTCTCAAACTTGGACGTCTCCATGGAGGCTGCCCGCCGCCGGACCGACTTGCCCGGCTTGGCGTCAGGGTTGATCATCCACCAGGACGACTTCCCCGTACCCTCATTCTGCACCCTCATGAAGCGGTTATGCAGCGACAGATTATGCCGGATGGAGTTCTGGAAATAATAAAACAAGCCATTGAATCACAGCGTACCATCATTATATTATAACGTAGGTGGTAATATTTACATTTAGAGCATTGGGGTCAAGTTGTCGAGCTGTATATATTATTTCGTGACAATAATTTGCATATATTGGTATTTGAATATATATATAAATTAAAAGTTGACAACAGTTTATATATTATAATAAAAATAAAACAAAACATTATTACAAACGGATGAGCGTGTTTGTACATCTGAATTCTACGTGGAAATATAGGAAAAGCGCACGAAGGAAATAACAGATATGAAGTTATTAATAGCTAGATTTATACATCTATCAACCATCAACCGAATCCAAA
The DNA here is from genome assembly GCA_022113835.1 of Atopsyche davidsoni. Taxonomy (NCBI): domain Eukaryota; kingdom Metazoa; phylum Arthropoda; class Insecta; order Trichoptera; family Hydrobiosidae; genus Atopsyche; species Atopsyche davidsoni. The sequence goes on from JAILWY010000021.1 coordinate 7,616,266, forward strand.
ATGGATTTCCACAAAACTTTTAATCTCGCAGCAATAAAACGTCGGGAGCATTAGTAGAGCAAATCATAAAAATGTCACAATGGATGCAGAGTGAGGGGGGAGGGCCATAAAGGCCGTCGTAAATTAACACCGCTAAGAGGAGCCGACCGACTACACATATTTAAATTATCGTCACTCCAGTGTCTGCAGCTCTCTGCTAATAAACATTATGACCCAACGACCCCCGCATCCTATTGAACTATGTGTCAGATCCCGTAAACAAATACTTATTATTTATTTTAAAAAAAGTTTTTTGATTTTACAGGTAATTTTTTCTAGGGGTAATTTACACTATTTGTTGTGTTGATACATTAAAACTCAGGTTATCTAAACAAGACGTCTAAAATACAAAAAATGAGAGCGCTTTCAATTATCGAGAGTTTTTTCCTAAATGATATTAAATGTAAGCAAATTTACAAGCAGATAAGGTCGATTAGATCTATGGCGTTTAATTCAAGCTATTATATCCCCGCAATTTGGTTTACTATAACAGAAAGATCAATTTTTTTTTCTTTCGAGAATTTATAATTTTCATATATTTAATAAAAAAATATTTCAGTTTGGATTTTCTGCTGCAGTTCATATTTATAAAAACAACGTTAAAAAATTATTTGGATTAAGCAGATTAATACAAAAAAAATAGAGGAATACTAGAACGGTTTATCGAGGTATAAATGAGCACTCGTTTTTCATAAAATATAAGAAGCAAAATGTCGTACTCCTCGATCTTCATTTTAAGACTTATAAAACGAAGATAAAATATTCTTAAGTGAAGATAGCGAGGAAAAATCCGAACTTCAATAAGTACTTTTAGTTTTTAAAACTTAATTTTGTGCAGAGTCGGAGAGTTCTGGATGAAGAGAAACACTAAATAATCGGAAGCGACTTTACAACTCCGGAGAAGCAAAATGGACGCGGAACGGCCGAGTCTCCGGTATTAATGAAACGATTTAATCCGAAGGCAAAATATTAAGGGCGAGTTGTCATTTTTCAGTGCACTTTTACGAGTGGAAGCCTTTATAGTTCTCCTCGCGCACGGCGGATATAAAATTTTAATGCCGCGAAGATTTGGGGTTAATAAATACGGGGAAGCATTGTCTCAACCGATGTCGGGCATTGTCTCAGCCCGCGACATATAAAAGTGTGTTTAACGGCCGCCTTTACTGTTTCACTATTCAAAGCAAATAATGTTTCGACCGCAGAGTTAATAACTGTGATCACCGTTCAAACAATATGTAGGCAGTAAAGTGCTTTATGTGCGGTGCCCGTCGGTGCATCGCCGCCATTGCTACCATCCTGCAAGGCGACGCTCGCCCGCTGCGGCTTTGTTCGCGATGCGAATGACCTTGCCCGGTACGATGAAAAACATTTGAAGAGAAATAAGTATTAATTAGAATTAATATTTTTGAATAAAATACTTGAGTGATTTTCCACATTTCCAACGTGAAAGGTTGGCGAAACCGGTCACAAATAAAAACGAACATGTGGAAAATCACTCAAGTATTTTATTCAAAAATATTAAAATGGAATTCCACCAAGTACTCTCTGTCAAAAATATTGAATTTCTTATTATTTAAAAGTAAGAAATATTCAATTATTTAAAACACACAGAGGACTAAATATTGAGAAAAAAAATGTATATATTAGTTATTACTGTGAAGATGTTTTTACAAAATGCCACCGACAGTCCACGTTTTTTAAATTTAAATTTGTATCTAAATGAAATTTTATCAAACCTGACGTAAAGAACTTTGCAAAAAAAAAAAAAGGTTATGCGATCATTATGCTGCTAGAAACCACAGCCTTTAACAATAGTTTTAACCGAAAGTTAGTTGATTCTTTGGTTCAGTTGTTTTGAGCGTCGGCTCTTGGCTAATAGTTTTCTGGTTTGATACAAATGTATGGAGGATTCAAATCAAAGTTTATGTACATTACAAACATAAACAACAGGAAAGGAAATTATTTTAAATATTATAAAACCTAATTTCGTCACCTACGGGTAGATTATGGCTGGGAACTTCTAGTATTAAATTAACAATATATAGTGTTTAGCGCACATTTAATTAAGTCCGACCGCTAAAAACGCTCTTCAATAAAAAGCAAATGCTTGATATTAATCAAATTCTTGGCCCGTTGTATTTTTCAGGGAGATTTTTTTTTATTAACAAATTAAAAATATTGAGGTCACTAAGTATAAAATTTAACAACTCCTGAGTAATGACAAGTGGGAGCGAAATTATTTTTTTTTCATTGCATAACATCCACGAAAAGTTTGAAAGGGACTAGAAAAGCGAAAAAATAAGAGCTATAAAAATTCATGAGGACGGTCATCATGTTCGATATTTACGGGGTTCGTGAAGAGTTTTGAATAGAAAAAATGTACGCTTATTGTGAAATGGAATAAAAACCGAATTATATCAGTAGCGAATTCACACAAAAGGTGACAGATAACTGCCAGAAGTATATGTCTTTTTTCATCGACAATTTTTTATTATTTTTATTCTCTCGCCGTTATAAAAACATTTTCGCGCGGACGACCACAGTAAAAGTTTAGAATATTTTTATATCGACCAATAAACAACCGAGTGATAAAGAAATAAAACGGCGACGAGGACTGGCTGAAAAATATTTTAGTGGACATCAATTAAAACTTTAAGAAGGGAGTCCCCGCTGACGTGCGGAAATTTGATTGACGGGGAATGTTGTTCTTCAGTCGACCGCATTACTTTACATTCGTTAAAAAATATAACGTAATTGTTAGTAGAAAATATCTGACTTGAATATTAACACTAAATAAAAGAAAAACCCACAGTATAATGCGTAATGAGCTACTGGACAGCATGCGGTTTACACAAGTATAAGAGCATTGCGTGCCATACGATTTTTGTTATTTATGAAATTTTGCGGTCGTGAATTATATACCTAAATTTATAGCTAAAATACATTAATTTTCTATCCAAATGGGTTTTTTTTATTAAAAGTATCCTACATAATTCTTAAAGGTTTTTTTTAAATTTTGAAATTCATCTTTTCAATGAGTTTTATATGAATTACTAAATATATTTTAATAAGTTGATATAAAATCAGAAAAAAAACAAATAATGTTTGTCATTTATTAAAACATTCCTCGACGAATTAAAACAACATCCATTAAAATCTACTGAAAGTAATACTAAAAACTAAATTCATATTAAAAAAAAGACAAGACTAAAATGGCAACTTACAAGAATGTGTCAAAATTTATTTTAATTTCTGAATCGATTTTTATTTAACAGATATTTTCAATGATTACATATTTCAAAGAACATTGTTCAAAATTTTTTTTTTTTTTTTTTAAATTTTCCAATGTTTCGTTTTCAAATTCGTTTGATGAATCTCAAGTAACCCGAAGATCCCAAAATAGCTGGCAGACATTCAGACTTGATTCGCGTCTGTACAAGCAGAGGTCATTTACTAGAAGACGAGTTTTATTACAACCCAATATCCAAAATTACACGAGGAGCTCGTATGACCCAAATACGGGAGAAAGACTGACAATCCCTATTAATTCAAGCGCCGGAATAAAACATAAAATGATACAGATATCACGCCGGTCGGCCGCTTGGCAGTGCACTATCTCACCTCGAGTTTTTCTTCCCTTTATCTGGCGCCCCCTCCCCGGGCCTCGCAGGCGCCAGGGTACCTACAACCCTTGGCGGAAGGTAACGCGGCCGTGCCCGGGGAGAAGCGCCCCCGACTGGGACATATTTCACATCGCTATTGTCAGGTGACCGAATTCAATTATTTATCATCTGTGCAAAATTTATAGCTACACACGATGTAGACATAAAAAAGAAAAAAAAAATTTAAAAGTGGTGTAAGCCATGGGTACAACGAAGCATTGAACTGTGATTGTAAAAAGCACATTTAAACATATAAAAATAATCTTTTCGCTACCTACTTTGATATATATATTTAGTAAAATAGAGTACAATACAATTCGGCAGTAATAAAGTTGTTTAATTAAATTATAAGTCTGTTGTATAACAAAAGCAGGGTAGGATATTTTTACATGTAACTTTACAAGTGTTTACGGCCTGCGGACGAATAATCTATTCTTTCAATAAGATTCCATTACAATAAATCCCCGTGTTAGTACACGAGCGGCCGATGATGTAACGCGCTCGCATACACGCACTAATTAGCTTCTCAATTTATATCCGCATTCAAATTTATACGCAAGACCATTTCAATAATTCAATCGGAGAGGACACTCCCCCTTCTCTCGCGGCACGGCGCAAACTTCTCTTTCTAAATCTACCTCCGAAATAAATACGTATACGTAGTCGGGTACTCTAGAGCGGCGGCCGCGGGCCACAAGGGCGTAACGGCCACCCCGGGGCCGCGGGGCTTTGCGCCGTGGGGAGAGCGTCGCAAAGGCGCGAGTCGCTCGGGCCTCGGGGAGCTTTTTTGGGAGATTTCTCTTTTTCGGGGACGGAGGCAGGCGCCGAGAATCCTACGGTAGACATATTCACGGGGAAACTTGCTAACGGTACCGTGAAAAACTTTTCCCCGTTTCAATCTTCTCAGATGTATGTATTTCTGAAATACAGCCCGTTAATAACTATCGTTAATCCTCTGGTCGTGTAAATTATTGTCAAAACGTTTCAGCGCCGCGCCCGGCCGGCACCGGATAACGCAGACTTATGGCCGGATAGTTTTTAACATATTTTTAATTGATGACGCGCGGATTTATAGCCGAGATTAACAAAAAGTGGAGATCGGGAAGTCTTCTTTCAGAGATATTGATAATTCTGTGAAATAAATTCCCAAAGAAACTTTGCGAAATTGATTAAGCTTTTTGGTAATTAATGTATTTACCTTGTACATGCAAATTAATGCCCTTGCGAAATATTTATTTTACGTTTCCACGTTTGTTAAAGTATTAAGGAATTAATGTTAATATTAAAATAATATTTATTATATTAATTCCGATAATCCGGGCAATATATTTATTTTTTCTATTACATAATAACGATTTTTTTTCTTTGAAAAATTTGCGGGTGTTCAAGAACCTATCCGAGTATGATAATGATTTTTTCTTTCAAAAGTGATTTAATATTAAATATAGAAACTTAATATTTACCTGATAATAAAATACATGGATACGTCTGAGACTGAAAAATATTATAAATAAAATTGCAAATAATCTTTCAGGAGAGGCCTTCAAACTGCAGCTCTCTTGAGCTTAACATTACTTTTAATATGCATACGTTTGGGATCTTTATCATTAGGAAAAATAATAGAATTGGTATTATAAATAATTTAAGATAAACACTATTTTAGACATTTAATATTTTTATTACTATGTTTATATATTTCAGGCGTTCGTTTTATTAATATATATTTTATAAAGTTGGAATGTTAAAAAATGATGTGTATAAAATAAAATCATAAAAACAACCCAAGCTGAAAATTTAAAAACATTGAAATGATAATTTCTGTTATTTACTTTATAGCAACTTTTTTGTATGAATTGAAAAGCCATTATTGCAAAATAAATAGTAACTTGGTTATTAAAATATTATAAATTGATTTTTATTTTAGTAAGGCTTGTTATAAAAGTAACTTAAATGCACCATTAACGTGCATCAATGTATCATGAAATAGAGTTATATTATTTTATTTGGTTTTAAAAATATGACATGCAAAATATTTCAATCATAATTGCTTGCATAATTAGGCTACTTGAATAATCTCAATGTCATTAGATGAACTCAAAAATGTCAGAACCCTGAAATGAACGCGGATACTTTGATACCTCAAGTACAAAAAATACAATATTATCAACAAATTTATATGGAACTAATAAACATTACGAGACAGTATAAAGGTGATTAAAATCTCGCCACAAGTGCCTCTGCGCTGTGCAATTAAACACTCGTGTCCAGAGCGCTCTTGGGCAATGCTCAAAGCAAGACACGCGAGTTTTTCAAACCAGTCGATATGGAAATATTTATATTTTACAGCTGGGCTTATTTAAATGTGAGGTTATGTGTGGCGCCGAGGAGTCCGCCGCGGAGGTGCGCGGAGGGAGGAGGTGAAATGCGAGGACTGCCTTTCTGAGGCTCCCCGAGAGAGGACAAGTGGGCCTCCCCAGGAAAACCATTACATGTTATGTAAACTAGGCGCGTGCTTTGAAAGTATTGTACGAAACGCTACCAGATCTCGCCCCGGAGCCACATGGTTAGCAGCGGCGGCGTTGGTACCCAGAATAAAATGTATCCGAAAAATACCCGTATAGTACTAGCAAAAGCGCGTTAAAAAAATTATTACGATAAATGACAATTAAAAATTAATAATTGAATTCCTGTGCATTTGTATCTTCTATAATTTTTTTACCAAAAGAAATAGTATATATAGTATTAGCTGTGTTTGCACATATTTCTTTATTTATAACTGGATTATTGGTAATTGTAAAGTGATGAAACGTCATCCAAGTTCAATATGCAGCCAAAAGTAATATTTTAACCATTTTTAAATAAAACCATATACGGTAAAATATACTGCGTACATATTTTGAACAAAAATAAAAAAAATGTTGAGCTCAGCTAGTTGCAAGTGCGTGTGAATCCCGAGAATTAAATTTTACTGACGCTAGTATTACATGATGCAGTTATATTTAAAATCAGCAGATTTCGTCGTGTATCTTATTGAAAAAAGTACATACGCGATAAGGCAAAAAAATAAACAATTAAAATACATAAAAAAACATATTATTGTCTATTTTTTTTAAGTTTAAAGAGTTTCTTTAAAAATAAAATGTTATAGCATGTTAAATAGTTAAAATCCTTAGGATAACGCGTAATATACAAGCAGATCGTCAAGTTAGTATAAGTGTAATAATTTTTTTTTATGTCAATTAGGCGACAGAATCACTGCAGTTTTTAAAACATATCTATTAATTTAAGTAATTGTGATTTTTTGGCAGTGCTTATAAAGTTGGCAAAGCAATGTAACAAGTGTTTTGAAAGATGTGGCACTCATTACCAGAGGGATGTTGATAGCTGCTTCAGGAAACACGAGAGAGGTTTTTCTGTGGTTAAAGAATTTAAAAAATAATAAATAAATTATAAGTAATAAAAAAATAATCTCAAAATATACAGCCAACAGAAAAAATACACAATCCAAATCATTTAATTATTTATACCGAAAGTGATATAAACAAGGTCGCGCAATCAGCAAATGGTTAGCGAGGATCGTCAATTTTAAATCAAGTCAAACAAGATTGTAGTTTTAAATAATAAAGGATTTATTCTAGCCTGCAGTTAGCGGGTGACTCGCGTACGTAATCAGAGGCATGCGACTTAAATTATTGAGTGAGCAAGGATTCCTCGGAGCTAAAGAAAATTCATTCTCCGAAGAAAGCCGCACGAAGGTTTTAAAACAATAATGAGGATGACAGGAAAAGCTACGAATTGTTTATTCCGATTAATAGACAGACGTCAGCGGCTGGAAGGACCGTTACGAGGCACTTCTCTCTAATTCATTATGCCATAGATTTATGTCGATAGTTTGGAGTTCTCGGCCTTTGAATTATCAGTCATCAGTTCGAGAAATAAATTAAATTCCTTTATAAAGATGTTCTTCAAAGACAACTCCTGTCATGCCGAAACGAGCAATATTATTTTGAATATGAGAAATATCATCAATATGGTATATATAGTCTATTATTAAAAAAAAAAAACACTATGAATAATTTAAAAGGTCTCATAGTTATAACCCTTCATCTAGCTGCAGCGTAAGGAATTAAAACGATGATATACAGCCGAAATCATCCATTTTATCTTCTAAAAGTTTGCCGCGACGCGCACTCCTTTCGTGGAGCGGTAATCAGTTTTAATCTCAGCAATACTCACTAATCACCGTTAATCTCATAAAGAGGTAGATCGACTAATTCCATTTTAATTGAGCCAGGACATTTAATTGTTCTCATCCCTGTCGGAAGGCGCCCCTCGACACTTGTCAAGCGCCGGGGGCGGGGGCGGCCGGGAGGGGCGGCAGCCTTCATCTTAAAATTATGCTGTCAACGCAAGTGACAAATCGAATTACGCGAGTTACTGAAAGATTACGAAGAATGTCTTCACAAGCGTTATTTAGCATATTAGATAGCGCCATGACTGGCTGTGAGCAATTTTCTTGACACGCCGCGGAGCCGCGCTGCTCAGAATTAACTTTGCGATCGGCGGCTGTGACGTCACGCGGCACCTGTCAGCAGTGCGCGGCCTCACACAATTACCAATTCAGACGAAAGTTTCATAACCTCATTACCGACTGATTTCATTCGCACTCTGACGTGAAAAATTAAGACACTGTCTAGCGTTTAATTTGGGATGAAAAGAATGTATTTGAAATCGCTCTCGCCTTGCAGGGGCTCCCGGCTCCGAGGCGGCGCGCGGGCCGGTTCAGCCAGAGCTTTGATAATCTTCACATTAACATATCAAGTCATCCACAGATCTATATTACTTTATAACATTATAACATTTTTAGGAATTATTTCCCAAATCTACTCTAATTTTGTCAATTCAAATCATTTAAATTTTGGTTATATAAACAACCAAGCAATCAATACCATCAGTGAACATTTTTTTTTTTAAACGCTGAAGAATTTTGTAATAGTTTGTGATAAATTATTTAAAGAACATAATCAATATTTAATAAATCAAACATTATATTTAAAACAGCACGACACCCGTTAATAAAAATTTTAAAGGGTTCAACCGTAAGTTATTCTTCGGAAACTTTCGCAAAGAAGTCAAGTTGCAGCTTGAAGTATCAACCCAAAAAAGCTCGTGCCATAAAGGACCGTGCCGTAAGAGTTCAGTACGTTGCATAAGCGGCGAACACTTCTCGAATTAAAAATACGGCGAAAGAAGTCCGCAGCGCCGGAGCCAACGCACTCGGCCCGGCGGAAGGAGCGGCTCCGGCTAAAGTGAGTATTTAAGTTGATTAGGGGAGATTTGTGTAGTCGCAGGAGTCGGGAACTTCTGCCTCGCTCTCCTGCGGCAAATTAGGATAACGGGCTGAGTGGCCTCGATCGCCTGTTAAACCAGGAATATCCGTGTCGATGGCCCGCCATTGATCCCCGACAAGTGCCCGCGCGGACTTGCCAGCAAAAGGACTCGATTTCGGGTCGACGCACAAATCTACTAGTCAACCGATTGCTAATCGCCAAAATTTGGATATAAACATAAATATATTTTCGAATTGAAAAAAAGTGTAATAAAACTTCAATTTACACGAGTGCATTTCTGAAAGGCGCAAAAAAGTTCGCAACAAATCCTTCAGCACCTCGGGCGGCATCAGTCAGGGCGGGCGGGGCCGGCGCCAGGCGCCCGGCGGACTGTAAATCGTCTCCCTGTCAGGGCCCCGCTCCCCGCTCCCCGCTCCCCGCCACTTGGGCGGATCTCACTTTCAATTAGTGGACAGGCTTTTTCGGTGTATTGATTTAATGGATTTTTTTCGATATTGCAATCACTAAAGTAAAGGTGGGTAATTAGAATTATTCAGTAGTGTGTTACGTATTCTACCTCGCCCAGGTAGGGTTTAATGTTTGTGAAAGCCGCAGCCGGGAACTGCCACTGTGACGACGTTATCGTGCGACGATATTTTGTATAAATATATATTTTAATATTAAGTTTTTTTGATAAACGTTTGCGTATTTTGTCGCGAATATGATCGAAATAAAATTAAAATATATATATATTGATGCATCTGATGATGACCTAGTCTATTTGGTCGAAATTAGTAATGCAATTTTTTTTTTTAATAAACTCAAAGTGAAGACAAAATACAAAGGTACTTTTATCATTATAATAATGGATCTTCACCAATCAAATGCCTTGTCCCTCAACAAGCTGTTGATTGATGGCTTACAAAACCTTGAATTGTATCTCAATTAAATCCTTTATAAAATATATTTTTTCATAAACAGTAAAATACAGCGACATTTGGAGAAATTAACGAATTTTTGCAACAATTGATCAAAATTTACGATTTGTATGACTGGGTCACCTACATATCATGGGTGATTGAGATCTAGCCAAGAAAAGCAGATTCCATATAGTGGGAAGTTTTGTCTGAGGTATCTTGATAGTGTAACAGAACAGTGAAAACTGCACCAGTCACACGACCAGCGTGCTTTTTCAGCGCCGAATATATGCTTGGATTTTTAAAGAGGTAAAAAAATTATAATTTCATATAACATTTTCCGTAAATAAGCTTGAAATGTATCAAAGAGGATATTTTAAATATACTTATTCGGCTTTACCTTGCGAGCTATTTACACGGCACCTGCAGTGTTTCGGGTCGGTGCGTTTCGTCTTGTGAATTTTAATGTGACCAATGCAAATACTTCTGTAACAAACGAAATAACTTCGCATTTGGAAAACTTAAAGACGATTATACGAAATAACATTACAGCTGACTTCACAGTAAGATTGATACTGCTAACGAAATTCAGTTATAGTACAAATTTACTAAAGAGCTTCTATGGATTTTGAGTTGATATATTGTTGAATTGTTTTATTTTCAGCATTTTTTAACAAAGAAGTATTTTATTTCCACATGGCCCGATTTTGGCGCCAATCAAACGACCATCGCCGCCGTTTCGCGCGTTTTCCGCCGTCAGAGTGCGAGCCAAAATTATGAGGCGACCATAAAGCACGTGTCGCGGGGGTCGGACCCGCACTTGGACACGGTTCAGGGATCAGCCGTTAATTTATGGTGACTCACTATATACAGGATGGAATTTGTATTGGAAAGATGACGGATTTATTTGAACCCGGGTGTCGAGGAGATACGAAACGTTTGTGATTGGGAATTTTTTCCTCGTGGTGGAGTGCCAAATATTTTAATGGATATATTTAAACTTCGGAGACATTTAAATTGAAGCTCAGTTTCATAAATATAAACTAAATTACTGAGGTGTTTCATAATATATACGAGAGAAAATAGTTTTTTAATCTTGATTTTAGAGATTAGTGATTTTTTTGGCAAATTGATTTTAGCTTTTCGCATTTAAACGTGCTTGAAAGTGTGATAAATCTCATACTACAAATAGTAAACGTAATTATATCTATTGGTTTTAATATTTAATGCGCGTAAGATAAAATGAACAGCAGCTGTGCCAATTTTTTTTTTTTGAACACTAAAAATATTTTATTTTTATAAGGATTTCTTAATGTTTATTCCTCGCTAGTGTTAGCAATGCATCCCTCAGCATCGCACATCGGGATGAATTAATATTCAATAGAGCAATGAAAATAAGTATTTCCTGCAGCTTTTTTTTCTTCAGCGAGATTATTCGTTACTCGCTGAAAGTTAGGGGAGATGTATTCTAAGTTGGAAATTCCAGTAGGCGGCCGGAAACTCCGGTCCGGGCCGGCCAAGTCTCGCGGAAGGTATGGCGGCGGGAGCTCGCGGAAAGCAATATTCATGTCAACGGTTCGCGGCTCAAAGGGGCGCCTCCTCGAAATAAGTTAAACAAGCAATGACTTTGGATTCGTTAAAACGAGCTGTCGGAAATACCACCGCCCGCAATTCATCGCGTCCGCGGAGTTGACGCGCTCGCTACTCGTCGAATTTTATGCTGTAGCTACAACACGTTAGTAAATTTATTGCGTGTATCGATTTTGAAAACAATCATAACTTACTTGTGTTCTCACTGGACTCTTGATTAAGAGATCCCTGGCTCGATCCGGTTATAGACCATTTTCAGTTTGGTCCAAGACGTAAGACGAAATATTTTTTTGACAAAAAGTACTTTAAAATACAATACAAAGTGACGTGTATATAAACTACTTTGTATTTTTTATAAATATTTTTAAGAATCAAAGTCAATGTGGTATATTACAAATTATTTATATTTAAACATAAAACTAGATTATATATGAAACTGTACCGGTCATAGAAATTTTTGGAACGGTGGATTTCAGCCGGTGAAGCTCCCGGCAGTCAATATTTCAGGATTGCTAAAATATATTTGATATGAGTGGCACGTTTCTTTTGAGTGTCGATGGGAAGTTGGCTAGCTTTGATGTAAGGCGTTTGATAAAAATCGATACAATTTTTATTAATCAGATATACCCGCGCCGCCCCTCCGCGCACTACCCCCGCGCGTGTCGGGGCGGGAGAAATTTAAAATTTGAAATTAAGACGTTGTCAAAGGGTGACTTTGTGATTAAAATGCGATTAATTAAAAAAGAGTTATCGGCCGTTTCAAGTCCATTGAACCGTGATGAAAATTACGTGCTTTAAATTAAAAATGGCGAATGGTGAATGCCGAAAGAACTGGTGATCGCCAAAGTACGTAAAACTGAGAAAGCAAATTAATCAAATCTGATTATTAATATTAAATATTTTTTAATTAATCTTACTCTAAAACTTTTTCGAGCTTTAATAAAGATAACTATACTTTATAACACTAAAAAAAGTCCTCGATTAACTTCAAGGTTTGAAAGAGACTATATGCGTAACACTATGACGACCTCCAAGAAGCGTAAAGTTGATTAGGGTCTGTATCTTCTTCTCCAAGTGCCTCTCCTCAGAGGAGTTTGGTGACCGTTTCACTGAACATTTGTTTATCCTGAGCCAGTCTTTCTAATTCGGTTGTATTCCCGACTTTTCGCCAATGACGTAAATTCAGCATCCGTGTTAGTTTTTTTTATTTCTAGTGCCTCTTTATCGTATAACTTTTCTTTTGACATTCACCTGCATTTATTATTTCGAAAAATATGGCCAAAATAGGATGCCTTACGCTATTTTACCTTTGTCAGGAGTTCTCATTCTTTGCGCATTCTGTACAAGATTCTCTCATTTGTGACGCGGTCAACCCACGGTATTTTAAGGATTCTCCTGTAAAACCACATTTCAAACGCCTCGATTTTTTTGCATTGTTGTCCATAAAGAAGAACTGAAATAAGCATTCGGTGAATCTCGAACGAATTTTCATATAAAAGTGCATGTCTTTGGCATATAATACTTTTAAATACTTAAACGGATCTAAACACCAATGTAGGAACAAATATAAAATGCAATTCTTGAAAATAATCGCATAAAAAAACTAATTTCTGTTTGACATTGTATAATTTCCTAAATTTACAGTGGTAAAATTACAAAATGAAGATTGATTTGGGAAGTTTTGCACATATCTTCGAATATTATACGATTTTTATAAAATCTCAATTACTATACATTACTTAATAAAAATGACTGCATGTAATAACATGCAGTCATAGCGTAATAACGCTATTCATTTTTAAATATTAAGTCGTTTTTTATTTCTCATTTACGTCGCAGTTTTATCGCAAGAAATATGACATGTCAAGATATTTGCCGCAAGCGTTAGTCTGTAAAGATACTGCGGAGATAGATTTATAATTAAACGGCATGAGATACATTAGTGCAGTGAATTATAATGCACTAAGATCTGGCATCGTATCATATTGTCACCGGTCGAAGTGCTCGGCTTCGTAATGCAGGATATCTCCATTTACATATCCACTGATTAATAAATATTATCACACACGTTCTATTTCAAGAACATAATTTGCTGTCACTTCCTCGAGACAATCGTGGTACTTTTTCTGATATTTTATTTATAGTTCATGTGGTTAGTTTCAAGTATCACATTGGACTAAATATATAATTGCTTTATTGGCAATATTTATGTCAAGCGTGTAGATGAGTAATTAGGTGGGGAATGTGTCGGCTGTTCACAATTTTTAAAACATCTTCGAAAATATCGATGAAAATGTCGTATCAAAGAATATCAATTAAGTATTTTATAAAAAAATATATGAATTGATCCCTCGTGAAAATGATTTCTACATCTCGTATCTGGTAAATCGTAATAAATACTATCAAATATTTTTTGTGCATGCTATGTCAAAAGTTTCAATTAGGGTATGTTTATTGTTTGCACCGGCCAGCTTCGTGTGCTACAGTTTGCAATAACACCGAAATGGGTCTGGTAAACTTGTGATTTTTTGGCTCAGAAGTTTTTCTAGCCCAGCAACACCTCGGAAGTTTGGCAACGCAGGCAATCACTCACGCCGCTGACACGCAGAGACTGCGGCTCGATCCACGGATGTCTGAGCTGACTTTTGTATCGCCTAGTGTACCACTCAATATAACTATACTACGAAAACGTTTCCTCAAAGCCTCTACACACGTATGAAGAATCTTGAAATTTAATTTTAGGCAAAATCGTAAAAAAACACCCAAAATAAAAGGACGCTACTGGCCAGCTGCAAGTTGGTGATGCGATTTGATGCTACATTAAAAAAAAAATATTTTTTTAATTTAGTAAATTTATAATAGTTCTTATGGCTATGGTTGTAACATGGCTGTCAATGTGGGGCTTACAATGTGTGGCTTAGGTTAGGTTAGGTATGTATTTCTAGTGTAAAGGCCTTTAAAGGGATTCGATATTCTAATGCATTAGTTTTATTGGTTATTAATGGCACACGATTGGTTTGAATTCAAATGAAAGTGAGTTTTATAATGCTGATAAACTAGTTTTTTATACATAGTGTGGCCAGATTGGGAAATAGATAATCAGAAGCGACAAATTATTTTATATCAGACCACGAAATGGCTAAAAACGACTATTCAAATTTAATGAATAGCACGCGATGGTTCAAAAGATTTAAGATGACTGCCATAAAAAAATGTTTAACTATTCATTTGTAAAACATTTGTTACAGCAAATTTATCACATTGTACGACCACACATATTTAATAATCTCAAGTTGAAATTGTATCTTTTTGCTTATACAACGGAACGATTCGATACTATTGCAAGTAAAAATATTTGTTCTCAAAACAATATTTATTTGCTTTGGTTTTATAGACCCTAGTGAATTCTTGTTTCGTCCTACGTAATAAGCGAGAATCTATTAGATGTCACATTAGAGATCGTGGGCTGCAAAAGTCATCAATTTTTATTATTGAATTATAGTCGGTGTAAATCCGAGATTTTATTCCAGCCGCCAACAGTCCCACGGACGCGGCCAGCACTTCCGCGTGGATGAAGGTGCTAATCGGTGAGCGAGCACTAAAGACACAGTCACGAAGCACTGACCACGGTTGGAACCGAGGGTGTGCGGCACCCACGTGGAACGAGCTATGTCGGAGGACTCTAACTTTCTTGGGTGCAAAGCCGCGTCATGTTTTAATAATTAATCTAGCATACTCAGGGACTGACGAAATTCGTATTAGCCCCATTTCAGATTTTACCTTAAATCTGGGATAAGACGTTGGATAAAAACTATATTTACATTTGGACGTCGCATTGTTGACTTTGAACGAGAACACGTGTGAAAAGCACCATTTCAGCTTTTATCTTAAATCTGAAATAAGACGTCTCATTTATATTCCGCGATACTTTAAATATGATTCAAACGTCTATTATAAGGATACTTAATGATTTACGGGCTCGCCCCGCGTCGTTAATAACGACACGAGCTCGTTTGTAAAGGAATGTCTTGACATCAAGACGGGCTCGACGTGCAGGTCTTTTTTTCTAGGCTTATTTTTAGAACGAAATCAATCCTGTCGTAAGTGAATGAAAGAAAAATGTGCTCAGTGATTAGGAGACACTTTTCAAACGATTAATTCGATCACTGCAAAAAACGGAGAAAGCAGATAGGTACGTGAAATTTTAGTGTAGAGTATAATGGGAAAATCTCTTGCATGGTTACATTTGATATAAAAATTACCGTGTTTAAGATACATTATGATTTGAAGGTTATATTATTCCATATTAAACACAATTTCTAAAAATATTTTTGAAGTAAATTAGGTATGGAAATAATAAAAAATATACGAAACAAATATTAGTGTATTTTTTTATTCACGAGACACCGGTTTACGGCCAAATGGATAAGAAATTACAGTAATTTTTGTTTGCGAGTGCTTTTACCTCTCATTGGCTTTTTCACACTGTCAGTCTGATAAAACCATTGAACGGAAAAAGCGCTTACTAACAAAAATGATAATAAAAATAACAAGTTTTGCTATTCAAAAATAATTACAATTTTAACATTAAATTTCTGCTAATTGAAATCGCAGTTAAAAATACTAGTGTGTCATGAAGGGTTAGAGAAAAAGAATGAATTCCGTCCTAAAAATAGGCATGTATTCTTGTTTCTTTTTCATGGGTTTATGTGGGCTATTCTAGGAGAAAAAGACGACTGCCAGAGCTGGCGCGAGCGTCGATAACTTTGCATATTTTTAAAAACTGCATTTTGAAGTTGAATATATTCGCACGAATTATCTGTCCAACCTTGGGTCGACGTCCAAGAATAGTGGGCCGCGAGCGCCTAGTGCGGGCGGCGAGTCACGATCACGACGGCCGGGTCGTGCACAACCACACGGGCGTGATTTAATTGGAGAGATATGCCCATTAAAAAGATATTCAAAACGTTTTTCTATATGTCTAGAACAAATTAAAAAAAAAAAGAATATTAATACTGTGTATACCTTATTTATTGACAAAGCTCCCTTTTTTTCTACAATATTAAAATACTAAAGTTATAACGGTAATTTAAATGTATTATACATTAAAGAAATAAAACTTACAATATTGACATATTCCATGGATATGATGTTTGTGGCAAGGTTAAAAAAAAAAGCTTAGAAATTAGCTAGTACATATTGTTTGTAATTATATTTGACTCTTAATAATGGTACAATTAGTAAAAAAAAAAAAACTTCTTTAATTCGAAATCAATCAGTATTACTAAAAACTGAATTTTTATTAAGTAGAAATCGGTACAGTTTTATACCAATTTATAAAATATATAACAAAGTCCGCAATAATAATGTAAAATAAAATCAAATAAATATCTAAACGAAATTAATACTGCTTGTTATTGCAATTATCGGCGTTGTTTTCTTATGTGTGTCAATTAAATAGCGTAGATTTAATATAATTTAATTTTAAACATTTTATTGTATCGTGACACGTGCTTCGACGCGCATCCCTTCGTTTCAAGATGACCGTACATAATGTATTCCGAAGAATTCATTTAGGATTCTTGACGCAAAAAAAAAACCGCTTCGGTACCAGTTTGGAGTCTCCACAATAAAAGACTGATGACTTTAGTTTGGACGTTCGTAATGATTGGTTCCTTTGGATAGGTCCGGATCCAAACAAAACACTGGGAATAATACAGACCTCAATTCCAGAGACATATCTTTGGAATTCCCCTGGCCAAAACGATAGTTAGGAGTTCTATTGATTAACATATAGTAGTTACAACTTTTGAATAGTATTAAGACATATATTGTAGTATTAACATACACGGTTGTTGCTCATGAGGTTTCTCAATCGGTGCGAATTTTTAAGCCGCTTTTTTATTTCATTTTTTTATAAATCACAAAGGAGAAAAAATTCGAAGAATTTCAAGCACTAGTCACTTTGATAACGTATCGCTCGAAAAGAAATATTTATTTGTCATATTAAAACCACGTGAATTATGTAGTACGAATACTGTGACCGTATCTCGCAGGCATCACAGAAGCGATAAAATAGATAAAATGTACACAGCGAAAGCATTATATTCGTACGCAGTCGTTATTCATAATAAAAAAAAAAAATAAAACACTTTTTTGCGAGTACAAAAGAATGAAAGAGGTTGGAAACTAGTAGTGCGTCTTTGTTATTCCAAGTGTTTGGAGATGGCCGCTCATGTCCCGGCTCCCGGCTCGGAGGCCATCTCGAACACTTGCGATCACAATGCACGATGGTAATTAATCAATCGTCAATGGGGACACAATTGCACGCGCGCCTATACAAAGTGCAAGGCTGGGGCGCGAGCAGTGCAAACCGCAGAAAGCGTAGCTTCAATAGGTCGCGAGCAACTCTGGACGATGCAGTGCATATGCAAAATCAATTGCTTGCTTCTGGTATGCCTCAGTTCAAAAGCTATGATTGTCTCGATCTCTTTTTTTGTTTTCAATAAAAAAAATAAAAAATAAAACGGAATATATATATAAGCCCTCTATTGAAACACTTTGCAGCTACTGTATATCTGATTCAGTATTTTTTTTTATCTGTCTCTAGTCTGTTTTATTTTGAGGAGTATTTCAAGTGTTATATGTACAGTGAATTGATCTTAAATTTAACGATCTTCAAGAATTCCTGATGAAAGAGTTAATACAGTTGAGCGTTAAACAGAAACCTACAAATATAGAAAACTGAATCCAAAAATAATATTGTTTAATGACGCAAAGGTCCACTTTTAAATCTAATGCTTTTAATGTTAGAAACCTGTCACCTTACAATAACTACGTTTACAAACTTAATTTAGCTACTCAGACCTGATTTAATTAGAAATCGACACAAGGAAATATAAAATATGTGAGTCTTATATTAAAATGCGTAATTTTTATTTGATAAATAAAATAAATATATTTTAATATTTTTGACAGATACTACTTGGTGGTATTCCATTTTATTTAGAATATAATCAAGTCCATGAAGAGTGACTACTCCACATTTAATACAGATTAGTTCTGTTGAATCGCTGCGAAATTCGAGTATTTGAAATTTTTACAGTGAAGATTATTTATTTACTTTCAGGTGGATCTGCTTCGATCCATCAGGCATTGTATAAATGGACGCGCGCGAAAAAAATGTTTGTGAAGAAAACTCGGCGCATTCAACCACGAGATGCTTGACACGGGCTCGGGTGCATGGCACGAAATGTGTACTCAATTTACTGTGAAAATATACATTTTTTCAGTACATTACGAGGAATTTATCTGCGATGAATGTACAATAAGTTTTAGGCAATCGATTCACTCATGAATAACGGCAAAGATCGTCAAAGTGGGGTTTGAAAACACCTCATCACGGTTTTCGCAGTCTGGTGTTTGTAACGATAACCGTGGAAACGTGAGATACAATTTGTACAATAAAATCGATGATTTTTGACGTCATTTCATGTGTAACTTATATATACCTGTATGAGTAAAAATGCGAATTAATTAAATATTTAAAAATATTTATTGGTGCGATGAATATATTTAAAAAATAAAAAAGACTAAGTATCAAAATTTACCTGCGAAAACGGAATGTCCAGTAAGACATTCGTGTGGCTATTAACAATCGTAAGTTTTTTATAGCCTCTAGTAATAAACCTGTATCAACATTTTGCATTTCGAGTGTGTGGAAATAAATTTTAATTTAGACGTATCGTGTTTTGGGTGTTTAGTTTGCAAGGTCACTGGGACAGCGCCATTTAATTTAAAGTTTAAATACCGATTAAAATAATGACAAAATGAAAATAATATGAAAGGTTTTTACTATTTATAGAATTAAAATTAAAACATTTAATTTATTACTCTCTGAGGTTCACTCTCTTTGTAACGCTTTTCATTTTTATAAGGCAAACCGCCATTGAAATGCATACAATCCACCATAAAAATATAAAAAATAAAATAGTTTATAGAATTAGGCAAATATTATTTTATAAAAAAATAATTTGAAAAATACTTATATCAGCATTATTTATTACATACATTATATTGTTATTATTAATAAGCAAAAATGCGATTTCATTTTAATCCTTTTTGATTTTAAATTAAAACCTCAACGATGCTGTCATTATAAGCGAATGGCGTTGTTGAGTACAAATATTCACTTGATAATCTTTTTATTGAGATTTTATAGTCACAAGAACATGCTGTATAAACACAGAGTAGGAATGTGAACATTATCAGTGCAAATCTGAAGTACCACATGTACCATAAAACCCAATAAAAAATAACACAGGTCAAGACACTTAATACATTGTGGGGGCTTATATACGAAGGGGAAATCCCTCTATTCGATGCAGTGCATGGTTCAGATGAAGGCGATTTCTTTATGTACGCCATACACCAAAATAAATAACAAACGGTGTGGCAAGTATTGCATAGTTAGGATATATGGACTGAAAAATGTCCAATGAAGGTTCACAGAAAAATCTATGTACCTACCTACGCTATGAGGTGTCAATGAAACATTGAAAAATATATAAAGATAAACTTTGGTTTTTATCATGCTGATACAATGGTTAGTACAGAAGTCACGACAACTTATAATTATTTTTCAACATGGAGGAAATGTATAAATTTTCACAAAATATTTACTTATAACATGAAGAAGAAGGCCGATATTTTAAACATCTTTTGAACTGATTTTTTTTATAATACTAAACAATAAATTGATTTATGATATCAAAAATATTGTGTATAAATTTAATAACAGGGCTTAATAACACACGAAGTTATATGACACAAAGGGTTTGAACATAAAACTATGGATACTTTTTAAATCAGACATACATAAAAGACTGTGATGAAACTGTGATGTGGTCTTTAAGAGAAGTGCTTTTTTATTAACAAAAGTTATCATTCATTCTTCAAAAATATCAAGAAAATGCTTAATTGAAATGTTTAACTCTTAACGATACTCATAAATTTAACTGTAAAATGATAAATAAATATATATGTCAAGTAAGAATTTCAGAGTATGTTTTGAAATTCTTTCTCCAACTGCGCTATAAGCGGACGCGCTGATTTTCCAAAGGGTCCGGGCAGATACGCGGAGTAGAATGAAATGTAAAAATAGTCCAGATACACGATAATGACTTCCATGCTTTCCAAAATAGATTGTAGAGAATTTTGCCAAGTTTCTGAACCATTACACCCAGTAAGATCGTGTGTAGCTGATGGCCATGTGTTGGTGTAACAATGAATACTAATTATTGTATTTATCGACAACTGCATATTATTTGTATTTATCAAAAAAAAAAAAATTGATTGTTTTTTGAAGTATGTAGACGTTAAAGTTAGCATTTTGTATATTGATATACTGTTAGGATGAAAACTAATAATTATGTTCATGAATCAAAAGATTTAGGATCGTTTTTTGTATTCATGGTGAATTCTACACATTGAGAGTTATTTGATGAATATATCTTGCAATGACGTACACTTACAAAATGAAAAGCGAATGTTTGTAAATAACGAAGATGAGTCAGATTTTGGATGACTTTTTCAATCGGTAATCCTTCATATTCAAATTTAAACGTTAAAATTAATAGTTACAATGATGTCACTGATCCGAGAGATCACCGTTGGTATTTCTACAATAAAATAACTTTATGTCTAATTTAGGCGTCATGTCGCAGTAAGCTGGTAATAATTCATCATAAGGCACCTTGACTGGATCAAATAATAAAAAGACCCAATAGAATATAAAATTCGATAAAATAAATATGCTAATCATGAGAAGTGGGCAGTGTCTGCCATTACCTGCATAATTTCATAATTTTAAAATGCATTTAAATAATAACTATCTACCGGGGGTCTTGCCTCGCGATAATTGATAAAGTGGTACAATTAGTGCACAAATATATGATTACACTGCACTCAGTCTGAGGACTATTGCGCTAATATACATGGTATTCAAGCTAAGCATCACATCTAAATAGTACAATTTAAAAAAAATCTTTAATAACAGACCCAAAGGTTTGATCTAAGAAACAGATATAGTAGAATCAACATATAATCCAACTGGCTTATATGGACTGACCTATGTATGTCTATAGCTCTCAGAAGTTTCAAGTTTAGTCAAAATAAATGGGTTATTGACTTGACGTCCTCAATCAATATAAGTTTCGTGTATTCTAGATACAACCAGATTAAACAAAGTTAAATTAGTATTTAATGTGTGCCTTCTTACAAATTAATACCTATACTTTGATAATAACTAATTAGAGGAGCAGATTGCATCGCTAGGAAGAGCAAAGTGGAGCATGCTGGAAGATTGAATCCAGCGATAATAGGAAAGGGAAACAGGACGCCCGCAGAAAAGATGCTTGGAAGATATGATAAAGATACGCACCATGCCCAAGTAAGGTATTGTCTAGTAGCTACAGGGTGAAGGTAGGAAATAATACATTATTATTCAATCCGCATATAAATATTACAGCCAACTTTCAATTAACACTATGGTGATATTTTTGAAGTTCATCAAACATTCGATAATGCGCGAAGGTTTTATAAAATCTTTCTCAAACTTCATACTCAACGGATCAGAAACTTGAAACACTTAAAAACCGAGACGTGTCTTTATAAAAGCGCGAATTTAGGCATAATGATGAATGGTTGAACGTCGAAGGTATTTGTCTCAGATGGTAAATATATTAAGTGTACTAGTAGTGTATCGTCTTAAGAAAACTATGAATAAAGATGTGTCCAGTGGGATGGTCACCAACCTCCTCTGAGAAGTGACACCTGATGAAGATTAATTTAAAACACTTGGCACAGCCCTGGCGCCCCACCTGCGCGTCGCAGTGCGCGATGCGCGAATGCATTAGCGCCGTGCCCTTGGGGACGGCCAAGGTCGCGCAGTCGCGGAGGTCGATGGCCTCGCTCGTCATCGCGCAGTCATTCATCCTCCCAATCGGCCGTCATTCCCGGGACGCCAACCCTCGACGTCCCATCGTCAGAGCCAGGCGTCTGTCAATGACTTGATTATCTCTTTTAAGTTACTCAGAATCAACATACAATTTACTGAGTTTTAATAGATTTATATATGTGGAGATGTAACAAATTTTCCTAAATTGTAAATTGATTAACACGCTTTGCTGACTATGCAAACGATGTTTTTAATAGGATAAAAAAAAAAAAAAAGAAGTTATTTTTATACGTCATCATAAATGTATGTGGTGTTAAATATTGCATGTTAAAAATGCAAAATCAAAGTATCACTTAGCAGGTATTATTGAAATTTAAATGTTTAAAATATTAATAATAAATATTATCTATTCAAGTTAAAGTGACACACATCCAGTTCTCCAGAAAAAATTACCAACACTATAATTTGTTGGCAAAGCAGCAATTCTATTAAAGCTTACTTGACTATATCGATATGTTTACGGATAGTCTAAATTTGTTGAATTATTTTTTTTATAGTTGTACTAATTTTATGATACATCCTGTAAAATTGAACACAAGTGTAAAATAATTAAGTAAACAAATTTGTATTTTAATTAAAAATAATATTTTTGATATTTCCTTTTCTCGTGATAAAAACCTAGAACGCATTTGATTCAATCGGTCATGCATCCTGTCCTCTAGGAGCCTTGATTTTTATTGCCGTCGGTTCGGAGAATTAAGGGACTGCACATCCACGAAGTGCAATCTACAAGGACACCGAAATGTCTATACCGGTGATAATTGGTATCAATTCGTATAGGCGAATCGAATGGCTGTCCGGCTCTCGAGATGGATATCGATCGTGATTGATTCAGCAAGGATATTTTTTATTTGAAAGTTGAGGCGATATATCAAAAGATAATTATAATAAATCGATTCAAGTAAGTTCTATTAGGACACATATGCTTAAGGTTTTTTTATGCTCTCCGAGTGAACGCGCACATGTGCGAACATTTAAAACTTTAATTTTTATTATATCAAAAAAGATATACGATAGCACTTAATTTAGGTTATAAATAAGCCAGTTTCTTGGCTATAAATGTTTTGAAGTGATTAGATTAGGTGGCATGGGGAATTTTAAGATGACGCTTCGAAAAAAAATATTACAAAAAAGTGGTATAATTTTATGTATTGTTTGAACAAGTCGTTTTTTATTATAGAAACGACGGTCGTTTAGTAATTTTAAGCAGAATACTTAAGAACATAATGGAATTTTAGACTCAAAATGATTTTTTTTCCTTGCAAAAGTTGTTTTTCCACCGCGGGCCTCGAAAGACTCGCGAGGGGGTGCGCTCAAAGAACTATTGAGTGGCGGTCGAGTACAAGGAATCCAGCGATTAATATGTTATTATTACCGAATTTGCATTGAAAAGCGAGCTGAAATTCGGGGGAGGGTATCCATCACCGAGAAAAATTAGATTAAAATCATACAAGTGAAAAATGAAATTAAAGAGGTGGCCGGGAGTGGAAGGCTGGTATTTTTCTCGAGAGCTGTGCGCAAACACCTTTTCTTCCCACCGAATCCTTCAATACGAGGGTGGGAGTGAATAGCACCGGAGAAAAAGTACCGACTGATATCGTTATACTATTGTACTTGGAAGAAAATGCCTCACTCATCCCATATAGTGAGTAGTTAGCCTGGAAGATTAATCGTCGCGGATTAACGGGAGGGTGCCGCCTGGGCCGGTCACCGCCTCGCGGGCCCCTCGGTGGGAACACTCCCCTTCCCGGGAGGGCTCGGGTTTACAAAAATTAAAACGATATCAACCAGATGAATAATACGATGTAATGTGTAATGTATCGATACAGTGCAATATGTAATAAATAAACTATTAACTTAAATTTAACAGGGATATTTCCATTCATCCATTCAATAAATAAACACTGCCATTGGCTATTGTCACATTCAACTGGTAATAAACGCAGCATGTCAAACATACACTGCATGCTTAGTTTTTAAGTAAATTAAAATATTTTTACATAAAAAAAAAAATGTAAGAACAACCGCAAATTGAAAGATTTGAATAATTTATAATAACACATGCAATGTCAGTACTAATGCGTTTGACTATCATAAATCCTGTTTTAGTCTAATATGAGTTTTGGATTCACATGTCGGATATCAGACTGGCGTATTTTGTGTCATTAGTCGACAGTAATTCATTCTAGGTCATTAATATTAATTTAAATATTTTGAAAATGATGAAGATCGCACCTAAGATTATGAGGCATAAATGCGATATTTTCCGCAAAAGTCATTTGTAGTTACACGCGGGACAAACGAGAGGCATTTGTATTTGAAACTACACTACATCGTCATTTTGACCAAATGAGTCACAACGGCAAAGGGAATTGAACTTGCAACCTCAGTTATCGCACTGAGTGGTCCAACCTTCGAAGCATTGGATGGCAACAGCGTCTTTATTGAAAAAATACAATTAATATTAACGATGCAACTTGATTTTGAATGAACTTACAGCAAGAGTATGAGGAGCACGGTCCAATGTCACGATGTGAGAAAAAGTCATGTCTTACCTGTAAAAAAGGAGAAAAAATCATTAGTAGAGTTCATTTAAAAATTCTTATACATATTTTTTTCTGCAACACTGATAAATGTGTTATTGAATTATTTATACAGTACATTTACACCAAAAGTCTAATATAAACTATGGTTGCATAATCTTCTTAAAAATATTTTTATATACTTATATTTGTTGATTTTTTTGAAGGTTTTGTGCAACAATTCTAATACTAGCTTCAATTTAATACAATTAGTTTATATTTAAATATCACAATGTTTTATTGGGTTTTCTTAATGATATGGTTTAAAGTATATTTTTTAATTAATAATTTAAGTGTGTTTTAGACAGATCGTCACTACCTGATTTTCTTAGATAGTAAATGAAACTTTAATTTCCCGAAGAAGGCAATGTCACCAACAATTGAAAATACTATTATCACCAGATACAAAGAGAATTTATACAAATATAATATAATATCAAAATAATTTATACATGTGCTATGGACATTTATAGTAAGCATTGGTACTTGTTACTCGTTTTATTTGCATACACATTGAACTATTCAAGTTCGAATTTTACATAACCGATTAATTACATAGTTTATAGTATTTATTTAATTAATGTTAATCAATAAACTAGACGCGATAATATCTTTAATTTAACAGTCGCCAATAAATATGTCATACAGAAGCTGTTAAAAGAAACGACACACAAATACCCAACAGACCTGCACTCCACACCGAACGCTGGTAATTATTGGGACTAATAAAATAGAATTGGAATGAACGAGCCGGGAGTGTCGGCGGTCAGTTAGGACGATTCGGGTCGGGTGGCTCGTCTGGTGGCTCGTCTGGTGGCTCGTCTGGTGGCTCGTCTGCTGGCCCGTCGGGGACTCGCGGCCCAGTGGATGCACTCTCGACCTTCGCGGCCGGGGGAGCGACTCGGCCTTGCTCGGGGCATTGAGTCCCCAACGACAGCAAACGCGCCTAAAATAGCACCTACTTGGCTACCGTTCTCGGAATGAATCTGCGTCTTCTGGTGATTGGCGAGAATCACGAAGCCGACAAAAAATCATCAAATATGTATTTATTATCTAGTGCTCTATCAATCGTATCCTATTATTTTATATATTATATTTTGAACAAATCATGTGTATTACAAAAATAAAGATGTGATACATTATTTAAATATGGTGTTCGTTGTTCATAACACTACGCTATCGAAAATCATGAATCTCTAATTTATTTAAGGCCTACAGTTTTGTATCTTTTATAAACGCCTGGTCTCATTTGCATAGTCTGAAAGTATTATTATCGTAGTTAATAGTCAGTTTCAATGTGGAATTTTCCTCAAATTCGGTTTTACAAGATCGCGTATTTTTTGATAAAATGCTGGAGAGATTCGTCCAGGCTCGAGGGTAACAATTAAAAATTCGTCACACAGCGTGCTATATGAACATATGGGGGAAGCACACAAGTCACCTGTGAGGCGTGCGGACACAATACCCTTTGGTGTGCATTTCAGTAAATGTTCAATCAATTTGTGATTTGATTCTGGTATGTACTTATAACCTCTTCGACCTAAAAAATACCTTCCATTGCTCACGTGCACCGCTGACGGTTGTCATTTTTGTTTTGCTGTATGATTAACAAAAATTCGGGGTACCCAGGTCGGTTCTTATGGTGCAGATCATATTCGCTCATACAAAAAGCGACTTAATTGCCGACTGAGCCTGAGTTATGGCCGAAGGCTGCTACCGTCTTTCGAATGGAATTTTTAATCATTATACAATTATTATTATTGGTATCACCAAACGAGATTTTATCGTTTATTAAAAAAATCCGAAGCAATAAATTGAATTTATTGACATTAATCTGCAGAGCTGTATTTGGCGCCAGAATTCATACATATTATTAATTCGTGACTTAATTTTTTATTGCTCTTTTAGTATCCATATGACGAATGAGAATTTTAACGATACTTCACTAAATTCTTGTGGAATATCAGGCCTCAGTGCTTTCAAGTTTGACTTTCATGCGATCAAACGGTTGCTTTATTCTGGGCTTAGCAACAGCTAGAGGTTCCATAGAGATTAAAGGACACTTTGAGCGTGCAAATTAAACTGATCGGCATATATTACAAATAAAAATAAAGAGCAAAGTAGCACGTGAAAACCAGTGGTAAATAAGACGGAGGCGTTGAAGAATTAATATACTATTATTTAGTAAATGAACACTCGTATGCATATGATCTTCACGTTGGTAAAATTTAAAATAACGTGTTTCCAAGCAAGGTTAAAGCATGTTACTAGCAATAAAAATAACCAATAAATGCAACGTTGTGTCTATCTCTAATTCTCACGATATCATAAAGTCTGGTGTCAGATTTATAATTTCCTATATGTGTATCAGTGATACGCATTCCAAAAAGTCGGACTATATATAACTCGAGGCCGTGAATATATCCAAAACACAAAGTTTATAAACATTCATATATTTTTTGCATAACTTAACATATACAGAAGCACATACGAGCGTGTGTGTAACGTTTTGATTGATTTTTTTAAGTTTGCAACTGTTTTGATACCATCCTGTGCAGATTAATGCAGGCACGTGGGTAACAATGACAAATCATGTTACAAATGTATGAAACATGAGAATACAGTATCACATTGGGCGCGAGAGATTTTACTTCCAATTTTTTTTTGATTACAAACTTTAGGCGGGTACCAAATTGACTAAACTGATGTGCGTAGCGGGTAAAATTTCGCATGTGAAATCAAGTCTATACATTTAGCAACTCCGAGTTAATTATGAGATTTTTGTTATTAAATTAAATGTTATTGTTACACAATAGCTTATATTTATATTTTAAGCGGGTAACCATATTGACTAAGCTGATGTGCAACGCGGACGAAATTGCACGTGTGAAATCTAGTCTATACACTCTTTGATTTGCACGTAGTCAAATAAATCGTTTCCTATAAAAAGTTGAACCACTTCATACACACTTTGCGGATTACTTGGCATCATAACAACACCACTTTGTCCTAAAAATTGTTCAATAATTGGAGGATTATCATTATCTGACCACTCCACTTCTTCATTGTCACTTTATTCAGAATCACTGGATAGTATTGGTGGAAGTAACGTTGACGAGTCCTAAACAAACATTTCGATCTGTAAACCTAAGGAATAAAATGACCTTCTGCCGCTTTTAAAGTAAGCACATTCAAAAACGTATTAATACGCGCCCCGCCTTCAGGCAGCAGTCCGCGAAACGGGTACTAGTACCCGCCCCGCCTTTAGTGTGCTAGCCTCGTTTTATTTATCATTGACAAATTTATTTAAGATAAATTTTATTTATTCAGTTGCATTTGAGAACTCTAGCATTTGCATGCATGGCGATAGTTCAGAGGTTCTTGAAATCTGCGTTGCAGAGCAGGGCCCGGAGCTGCGGCGTCACCGGGCCCGAGCTGGGAGCCCGAGCTGGGAGCCCGAGCACGAGGTCCGCGTGAGTCACGTGGCCGCGCCGGCGACCTCCGGGCCTCCTCTGCCGAGTCCTTCAGGCGGGTCAGCGCGGTGGGGACCGACCTCTCTGCACGGCGATCTGGATGGGTCTAGCTCTAGCCAAGGTCGGCGGCGATCTGGCCGAATGCATTAGTTTAATTTATACCACTGTGCGATTTTTCGGTTTTATTTGATATCTCGGCTCGGACGGTGAGATGTTAAGTGGCTTTTGTGACGGCAAAAAAATAAATATCAACATGTCGCATGTGGCCACTGTTGCTCGAACTTGTGTGTTCCTCGATAGCAATCAAAATACTATGCGCGACTTCAAATAAAATACGATTTGAATGTCAATATAAAATCACATTTGGAAATCAGCTGCAGGAAGAATGAAGTTACAAAAAATGCATTATGATATTTTTTTTATAGAATATTTATTTGATTTTTTAAAATTAAGTTTTCAAACATCCAGTCTAGCACAATAGCAAAAACGAACCGTTTAAAATAAATATTTGGCAATGTAAAGCAGCATATTCATACCTGAGTGCACTCTGACGTCAGTACACTATAAATAAAATATACATAAAGAGAATCAATTAAAAGAAACGAAAACTTCTTGCTTTTCGTATGGAAATGCAGAGAAAGTAATACTCGTGTAAGTTCGTAGACAGGTTGAAAGTTTCACTGTCCAGCTGAGTTTACTGCCCACAGTTTGACACGTTTACAAGTATTTGTTCCAAATGTTACCTGAATAAAACTTCCATGCCAAGACCTTATAAGTACCGTCTCGCAAATCATACATTTGAGTTCATATTTATGGGAAAAGATCCCATAATAATTTATATTGTCCTATCCATATATATATCCACAAGCAAGGGCTGTAATATGATGATTGCTAGAAATTGATACATTCCCGAATATGGATCATTAGGATTCGATAAACGGCGTAATGGGCCAAATTTAAATATGCCATAAAGTGGCTCCTCCCCCGCGGAGGACCATCAAGTATTTATGGCGAGGGAACTACTGCTTATTCAGGAGCGAACACACATATTCATTTAATGCCCATGATATTTTATAGTGCAGTTACAAGACCACTTAAGGAATAATAACTTAATAGTATGGACGTAATAAAAATACCACACAATGAGCGGAATCTGTGCTGGAGCGAATGGCTGAGAAGTCGTCTTCGGCATGAAAAGTAAACAGGCCTCTCCGGTCGCGATAATTTACAATAATAATGGCGCAGAACTGTTAACACACTTCGTCTAAAGTGTAATCCTTTTAGAGGATTTTTTTTAGTGTCAATTGTCATTAAATCCTTTATTATTAAGATGAAAGCTTTAATGTATCCGGATAACTTAGCGAGGCTACAAACTTTGATAACGAAGTTGATTCCCGAGAGAGCATTTTAACACAAAAATAAATTCATGAAAAATTACACTCGAAGATATTTTTATAATTATAATATTCCAGTTTAAGATAAAATATTAATTTACATTTTAATTTACATTTCAATTTATGAGTGAATGATTAACATTTATATGGTTCTGAAAGACCCATAGTGCTATCATATGCTTCAAATATAAGTTGTATTGTAAATCTATTTTAGGTGCTTCTTTTCAGAGGAGGTTGGTGAACATCTCACTGAACATATCTCTATCCTGTACTAGTATTATTAGTTCGGAAGCGCTCCCGATTTCCAGACACCTTCGCAAATTCCGCAACCATGCTAATTTTCGTCTTCCAATGGCTCTTTTTCTTGGGTCACAATACAAGACACTACATTTTTTAGCATTGTACATAAAAACTACTACAACAATAAAAAAAACTACGTAGCCAAAACGTGCTTGAAATATTTTTTTTCTTTAGCACCCTGGTGATGAAAACTAAAAACTAAGGACTTATACAATAATCAATAAATTTAACGTAATTCTATGGTGTGCGGAGTCATCAAAAAAATAAAAAATATATACCGCAAAGATTTGTTATAAAATGACTTGTGATAGAGTATAAAGTCCCGCATGACCGGATAGGCGACGCTATGCTAAATATTCCGACACCGACCTATAAACCGGCTTCCATGTCACTTTTGCGAATGTGGATAAGGTTTGGAATATATTTGCCATCTCCCGGCCGCAGTCAAACCAGTGCTGAGGTGTACAGCTCGCCGACAGGGAAGAGTGCTCTGTCATAAATTACAGTTATATCTGTACTGATGATTTTCTTTAGTCGTTTCGTACAGTCAACGCAAAACGAAAATGGATCTTCATACTTTTTTTTTTTAAATATTGATGCACGATGGTTACACTGATGCATAAATTTTAACTGTCGAATTTAACCGAATGGCTGATTATATTTAATTATAAAAAAATTGTTGCTAACAGTGCTTATTCCTGAGGAAAACGTAAAATGCTTTACGTTAAAAAAAATTTTTAATTAAAAGGCTTCGAAATATTTCTAGTAATCTATCACATATTTAGCTTATTGCTTAATTTTTTACTAGAAAAAATCAACCTTTGAAAAGCATTACACATCACAATTACAAGCAGCGTTAATTGTGCGTGTTTTATAGTATAATACAACAAGACAAATGTGCTCTGTGCGTGATTTTATTGTTAGTTTTTTTTTTTTAAGTATCCAAAAGATGTAAATAGTTAATTGAACGAGGAGCACGCATCTTGGGCGGACTCTGCCCCAACTAACCGAGCCCCCCTGTAGGCGGCGGCGCCACACAGACTTGCGCCCAGATTAATGGATCAGTTTTCTTCTCCGGGGGCGGTTATGGCGCCCCCCCCCCGCCGCCCCCGCGCCCCCCCCCCGCCCACCCCCGCTTTACAACTCCCCGAGGGTTATTACGCCAAAAGGGCTGCCTTTATGGAAATATTGATTCATAGTGACTGACTTGGCAGAAAAAGTCCTAAATCTCTGTTGCCGATATCCATTTTATTGCTATCTGTTGGTAATATTATCGCGTTCGCTTCGGATGCTTTTATTATTTTATCTCATGATAAAACTATGGGGAAACCAGATAGGGCAGGATAAAAAGTATTAAAATTGACTAGGATGTTCGCCACGGAACTACGGCTGTGGGCTTTTTGATGATTCGCTGCTGTAAAAAGGACATTAGCGCTCGTAACGCGCTCGGTATTGAAAATCTTTACAAATTTATGCGAAAAATCAATAAAAAGAGAGAAGTAGATAAATAGTGAGCGTGACGCTTATTCACTCACCCAGGTTCGATATCGGACGGTTTATTTTCTTTTTAATTGTAAAATAACTGAATTATTATTATTTTTATTTAAAAATGATCGCTTTTTATCAATCTCTCTCCAAACGATGAACCGTTTACATTAATTTGTACATATTGGTGAAAGACAAAAATAGTCTAAAAAAACACAAAATCGTATAACTGATTTGTACATTTATATATAAACGTATATTTTTAATTGAATTATTTATACCAAAGAGCTAAGTCAGTAACCTCCTTCGATAGCACAGCGCCCGATTCATAACAAAACTTTTTACTTACGCGTATTTTTAATGTACCAAAAGAAACAGTAAACAATATTGTAGAAACTGACGTAAAAAATTAAATCTGGAGCCTTTTATATTATGAAGAGCCTACACTAAAAGCCCGTGGCCGTATCTGATGAAACATTCCCCTAATGTGATTGATTTTTATTCGGGATTATGTTTCACATACAAATGAACTCATGTTACCAATTTAGGTGAGAGCCCCACGTTTCACATACTTTTCTAAACGATCGTTCGGGAAACTTTTTTATTCGGGAACATTTGATTGCCCAGTAAGTAAGTTAAGTTGCTAACATTCAAGGTAAATTTTGTTGAGTGAGGAAAGTCGATATTCTCTAAACTGTTAACTCCCGAGCACTTAGGTCCACTTTAAATGTATTGGTTTAAGGTCCCGCCGTAATACTAGCCGTAACTAATATAAAACTTGCAATTCGCGTTGTAAAATTATGAAACAAATGCAAACTATTTTATTTATACACAATACAATTTTTTTTTTAAATTTCAGTAAAGTGCGCTGTTACACTAACATTTCAACCGGTCCTGTGAAAATGCTCCCGACTTATCAACGGGCATGTAATTCATACGGTGTGACAAGGCACTTAATGATTTAGTTATTGAAGACAAAGTTTGATTCTCACATTCTTTCTCAATAAATAAATTATTTGTAACCCGCATCATAATTCCTGATTTTCAAAGTCTGGTCTTTTTTGTTTTGTAAAACGAATTGATAATTTTCAAGATGCATTCATACCTATATTTTGTTTTTTAAGTCTGAATATAAATATACTTTTTTTTCTAAGCACTCTAGCGCCATGTTTCGTCAAAATTCACAGGTAGAAGGTTTTATACTAACAAAAACGAATAGTCAAAGGACTCAGAGTATACGAACATTTGTTATTTGCCTATGTATATTTGTTGTTTTTTTTTTTTTGGTATTTGGATGTTTTATAACATTTGAAAATTGAAAATATTTCGGAGAATATATAGTACTGAATTTATTTAAGTGTTGAATTTCCAGATTTGTGGATATACTTGAATTTCTCCAAATTCTTCGCAGCCTGAGAGCGCGGCGGGGACGGCGTCGAGACGCGGAGCTAAGCGTCGCGACGGCGGTGGAGTAATGGAGTTTTTCAAAGTACTTTTCCTAGGGAGCGTTATGGGCGCCGGTGGGTATCGACGCCATCGAGAGTGGCTGATCGTTTTATTTCTGGGTTCGCTCCCCTCGCGAGATGCCGGCCGGGACTTGTTAACTAAGACCAGGTTTAGTACAAGGATGCCCTCTGGAAACGTTTCCGAAATTTACTTAAAATAATTCGTGAACTTTTGAACGCGATGAAATATTTACAATAACCGCTGAAAATACGAGAGGTTGACTTTTATATTGCATCATGGCGATATTCATAAAATTACTAAGCGTAGTAAATATGAACATGCAACCCTTGTTTTCATAAATAACTTCATAGGTAATGTTTTAAATATGTATTAATTAATTTGTGGATTGAGTGTCTTTTAAGTTTAACAGAAGAATAAATATTAATTATCTCAAGTTATTATTTATTTAATTTGCCTTTTATACAAGCTGTGTGAAACAATCTCAATACCCAATATAGTAACTTTTTTTCAATAAAAAGTAAGTAGAATTACCAGTCTCTTAATAGTACAACTACTTTCCATTGAAGGTGTGTCACGCTTCAAAAGTAGCCGCCGAAGAACAATTTACGAACATTTAGTGCTAAAGACCAAATTAACGAGTTCCATTTGCCTGTCAAGTCACTTACAGATTTAGTAATATGCCAGCCATTTGCATTCATTATGATCTCATCGCCAAGTCGCCGGCTGCACCGAGGCGGCTCACGCCGACGAGTTTATCTCCGCAAGAAAGTACCGAGCAATTACCATACGGCAAAAAAATATTAATAAACTATTAAAAGTGACGCGTGGCCAACAAGTGAATAAGTCTCCGCACGTAAATTAAACTATGAAATTCACTCTTTTGCATGACATTGGTTTTTGCCAAGGAATATACCGATAAGAATAAAAGAATGTTAGATTTATTGCCTTTATCTATAAGTTTTGAAAAAGTATGTATAATATCTAAAAACGAATCTTGAATGCGAAATTCTCATCTAAATAAAAAAATATATATTTCTCACTGGGTTAGCAGCAGAACCGACGCATATCACACTGTGTCGTATAACGAATTAATTCTGGTTAAACTGACACAGCTTAGAGAAGATTCATAACTTATTACGTTATTACGTTAAACAGTCCAGTCGCCGGCGAAGAAAGTTTTAAATGCTCTGAGGCGTCACCGGACCCATGAAAAATAGTTATCGTAATTTTATAAACGAAATGCTCTCGTAATTACAGCGGACGGCGCTTGCGACTCACAAGTCGTAACATAATGAGCTAATATGCTCCTTTGTTGGGAGCTTACGTTCCCGGGTATTTTTGGAAATTAAAACTAATTTAATGAAGCGGACTGAACTATGCGAGCGTTGCTCAAATCCAACTGTTTCCACGTTTATTATTGCCTCAAATAGGTCTTCGTCGCCGAAGGATTGCAACAGGAGAGACCGTTAGACCTGTCAGCGAAGAGAATATTCTAGCCGTAAACTGTTCTTTGCAGCAGAGGACTGGGATTTTATAGGTTTGCGTTATATTACACACATCCTGTTGGATACTGAATACTTTCGTCATATATGAATCAACAAATATTTAAATTTTCTTCTGGTGGACGATGTCCAGGATTTCACCAAACATCTCGGCTCCTGTGTCAACCGAGATGTGGATCATATTATTTATAGAATCGACCACAGTGCACACCTAATACTCTGTTAAATAGGAACATATCTTTCAAGTTATTTACACTTTTTGTAAGCGTTGCATTCATTTCTGTTGCATCGTAAAATGCTGTGCAAGTACACTATTTGAAAAAAAGTGTAAGAGTAATATTTATAAATAAATTAACTCATTCAATATTATTTATGCTCCTACTTTTTGTGCTTAAAAATAAGAAAACAAGAAAAAGTATATTTAAATGCAAGAATATACTTCATAAAGTTTGAAACTCAGTTATCCGCATAATGAACGGTATAAATTCCATGGATTTTCTTATACATGTTGAATCTAAAAATAGGACTCACTTTTAACAACTAAAGTTTTGCATAATTAAATATAGTAATATTTGAATGCTACTTTGACATTTAGATTTTTCACGTGATGAAGTGGAAGTTCGCGCACTCGTTTATATTCGTATAAACATTCAATAATGCTCCTCTGACCAGCGAGCACATGACAAACTGCCGAATATAAACATAAACATCTGTACCAGAGACAAGACGGAAGTTATAAAAGGAAGTAAGTATTTCCCGGATAATGTCGGAAGGATATTTCCAAGAGAATCTTGGCACTGTAGACCCGGCGATAGCCCAAAATGGGCGAGTAAAAGAATATTCAAACCAGTGACACTTTCTTTGATGAAAAATCTTATAGAATGCAACGGGGACTGTCATCTTGACATGGGGTAGCATTATTGACGTCAGTTAATTCTGACAAGGGGTTGCGGTTATTGCCTAAAGATTTTACACCCCACGATATTACGCATTATATCAAAATACTATATCATACGTATACCAAAGGAAAAAAGATTATTTTATTCAGCTGAAATACGAAATGCCTTCTACAACGAATATTGATATTTAAACAGTTAAAAGTGGGGAGTGATATCCAATTGACTCACGACTGACTTAGAGAGGCCGATATTAGAATAAATATTCTAAGTTACGAACTATTAAATATATCTAGAATAAGTATGGAATAATGTCATCAAGTTCTATTTTTATTTTACTTCTTCCATTCTTTACATTTTAAGAATTGTGAGATACTTTGGCGATACTAAATATTGATAATTATAATATCGATCTAAAAGAATATTTTAATACGACCAAAAATAACAGGTTTAAAGGGAACGTAAAAACATTTTTATGCAAAATGTAACTACAACGAAAAAAATGCAATGAAAGATACTATAAAATACTAAATATTCCCCTGTTTAGTATGCGTCCGCGGTTCTGCATTTTTCAATGTGCAATATATAAAAAAAAATTACAAGCACTATTTGAAATGCTTACCTGCAAAATTAGCAATAACCAAAATTATAGCATCGTGAATCATTTCAGGTACATTACTAATACAAAAAGAGTAAATACTTAGGCTATAAAAAGAGCAACCTGCGTCCAAAAATAGCGGACAATGTCACACTGAAGGTCGGCACTTGGAGAATTTAGTCACATCCATGTCATGCACCACCACTGAATGATATCTCAAGGATAGTGCCAATTGTTAAGCTGGGAATTCAAATCAATAATACAGACAGCATTAACTGCTACAAGGAACTAAATTATTGTGATTAAATCAAAACGTTTATACATTTAAAGAAAGTTTTATACAAATTGAAATAATTTATATCAACAAAATAGTTATGATTATGGTATGGTATAAGTATTAAAATTACTTAAATAAGGTTCATATTTCATATTGGAATAAAAATAAATAAATTGAATTATAATAAAACGAACATCTCAATACGGAAGCAAAAATAGATAGGACGCCATTGAGAGATGCGCGCATTAGTTGTTAAATTTAAGTTTTTTTTCCCTTAGTTTAAAATCACTTTTTGATGACGGAGCTTTCGCCTTAAGCTTCCTCGGCCATAAAAAAGATTGAGTACATCAGCGTGGACTTTAAAGACCTCTAAAGGAGGAAAGGGATCAGCGGGACGAGCAACACGGCTCACCCGGCGAGAATTATGCTAAGGGTGGCGTCACTCTGCCGCTCGGCCTGAACTACGTTTCTTATGATAATATCGACCGGAGGTATTGATTACATTTTCTTCGCATATCAACTGAAAATATATAATAATAATAATTAATCAAAGTGATCTTCCTGCATAGAGAATTGATCACTTAAAATATAGTGATAATTATTTTAATATTATCATAAATTAGTTATCTGTAGCAGGCGTGATAGAATATTATGGACATGATCCCATCCTCGGTTTTTTCTGTTCGGTGAAAATTGTTCATGTAGCAGTGATTTTTACGATTTATTAAAAAAAAAAAAAAAAAAAAAAAAACAACACAATCATTTAACAAAGTATGTACTAAAAATTTATTTTAAATCCTGCTAAAATTATTTCAATAAAATTGCATTTTTAAGAATCGTGAAAGTAATATAAACCAGTAATTTATTGTCTAGTAACCGAGAGTTCGCACTGATACAATATTACAGATTAAGTTTTTGAGTCAAACAAACGGAGGTATAACCTCAGTTACTTATCTAAAATAAAAATAGAAAAACATGAATTTCATAATCAGCACAAAGAACTTATTTAGATATGTACATATCGGCTTCCTCTTTTATCTATTTAGCGGTCATTTTTATTACCACTAGCATCCTGTTCCGACCTACCATAATGTCACACAGCGAAAACAAAGGAACCAAATTATTGTTGAGACTTGTAAGCGAGTGCCCAAGACTGCTCGGGCGCGTCCTCGGTGCTGAGCGACGCGTGCGTTCTGCCAGGACGCAGTAATTCATTCATCAATTTATTCATTCAACATAGCAGTTGTTGCAGATAATAAAATTACCAGTTGCAAAACCGGCTCAAAGTTTTTTTAAATCCCTAAAACTTACATTTCATCCTGTGTTGATGCTTTGATTTTTCAACAATTAGGGTTTCAAAATAGAGCTAGATAATTCAACCAAAAACAAACAAAAAAACATCCATTGCGTTTTTTGTAACATAACGACTCAATTAATCAATAGAAAGAGCGATGAGAATTTAATTAAATTAAAAATTAAAGAAAAATTATAAAAGCGCAAATGAAAAAGGATTGGTAAATATATAGATTAATTTACGATAAGCTGGTTTATAAAAACTACATTACAATGTCTAGAAGATTACGACAAAAGACTCAAAGACCTACAAATTTTACAAATTTTTTAAAGCATTTATATTAAAGGATATACTCTACAAATATATAGTTAAATTCAAAACGTGCCACAAATTAAATGAACACTTAATTATTTTTTTGATACGATGATCTTGATGAAAACACAACGTAGAATGCCATGCATATTGTAATGATAAAAAGTAACTTTGTATTTTTGTCTTCACTTTCAGTTTATTAGAATTTTTTGCATAACTAGTTTCGACCCTAGACACCGGGTCATCATCAGATGCATGACTAAATGTTTAGTCGTGCATCTGATGATGACCCGGTGTATAGGGTCGAAACTAGTTATGCAAATAATTCTAATAAACTCAAAGTGAAGACAAAAATACAAAGTTACTTTTTATCGTTACAATAATGGATTTTCACCAATCAAATGCCTTGTCCCTCAACAAGCCATGCATATTGCAATATGCGAAGTGACGCGCGTCGCTCCGGCCGAGGACGCACACCTGAGGAGGTGACAGAAGTGAGATTTGGTTATCTCGAGTTAACCTCAGCCGTATCCGCCGGCGCCGGTCACACGCGGCATCGGGATGGAAGACCCGCGACTCGGCGATAGCGGTCTGCCTGGCACCCAGCCCGGAACAATGCGACACACAATGGCCTCCGAACCGTCACTCGATCGGTGTTTCAGACTTCCAGCATGTCAAGTACTACCCAATTTCTTAATATTACTTAAGAACTCAAACAAAAAAAAACTCAAACATACTTAAATAACATCACTCCGCTCTCCCTATTCTGTTGTTCGTGCAAGGCTGCTATTCTGTACCCTGAGCGTGTGTAAAGGAGTAGTGGACATGGAATGATTGAGGAGGCTCCTGCTATTATTTCTGTAGCTTGCTGCAGAAGGAGTATCGGATCTAAACGATAGAGCTTTGTAAGGAAATTATTATATAATAATGCTATCGGGCAGCAGTAATACGCAGACTTTTCCTTTCAATATTAAACTACGGTGTAGAAAGACCCGGGGACCTACTACACTATTGTATTTTCCCCTTAGAAAACCATGAGCACTAATTCAGCATAAATTTATACTCAGTGAGATGGTCGCCAACCTAAGAGTAGTTTCAAAGGAAAAAAAATTGTCTGCAACATCCCTGATTTCCTGTAAGTTTCTAAGTGCATAACGTAGATTTAAAAAAATACTTCATGTAACCACCAATACATACGCAATATAATCTCGTGTACAATGCCACATGATCTGATAATTTGCTTATTAAACGGAAAACAGGATGTGGCGAGGGAGATATTAGTGCTTGAAAATATTGATTATTTTCCACTTCAGAAGAAAAATGTATTGATCTATTTCAAGAATCTAGAGATAAATTTAAACCACAATCACAAATTGTTACGTAAACAAACTTTTAATCAGATATTAAATAATACAAAAAGTCTGTGGTCGGAGATATTGTAAAAAAAATCAATAAACTTGGATAACATGATCTATAACAAGCGGGTTTTTTCAAAATAAAAGTACTATTATAAAAAGTACTGAAAACAAAGAGTTTAGCAGAATTCAGGAGAGATAAATCGAAAACATTGGAAAAATATTATAAAAATACATTAAGCTCTGTATTTTTATACTTTCTACATTTTTTACTAGATGCAAGGCATGGCATTTCGTAGTCTATTGCTGTGTAAAGCACTTAACATATAAATTTTATTTTTAAAAACACATGATTGAAAATATGCCAGCCGAAGCCAAAAACATTTTGGAATTTTTTTTCTAAAATCGAAACCTGCACGATATTCAAGGGATTATAAATTGATGGGAACGTTTTTTTTGTTCGGGGCCTGGCGGTCTGAAATATTAAACTTGGACGTCCGATATTGAAAAAAAAAGTCGGAAGCGGGCTAACGGAATCTTTATAAAGAGGTTAACAGCGTAAAACGCTATTAGGGATGACGGAAATCAGATTATTTCATTAGGCAAGTTGAGGGGAAGCACTTTTTGCTTCTGACAATCTCAGTATAACTAGTAGCACAATAGGGGATGGGTGCAGCAACCTCTGTAGATAAGTATTGTAAATAGAACTCATAAGTAACGACTGCTTATGATTACCATCTTTTTTTTGTCTCTTGATAATCGAAAATATCCTTAAATCCTTGATTGAAAATATTTATAATATTCAGGCTGTTTCAGAGATTAATTAATTTAACTATACATTAATTTGAACGAACTATTGAATCACTGATTTTATTGATTTCCCACGCACACTGTATTCTGTATTATTCCAAAAGGATACAATGAGATCGTGCTCTTGAAACAACACAACTTTATCACTTTACAGGTAACATTTACTTGCGAAAATAAGTGTAGATTTCCTCTTTTAAAATTTACGCAAACCCTTGGTTTAATTTAGAGCACATTTGTAACACGCATATGTCGCTCACAATACCTTTGCTAGGCTCTATTTTAGTGTAGTCCGGGTAATTGAACGACTTATTAAATAGAAAGGTAAATTAAAGTCGATAATTAACTACAAATTACAAAAAAATCTTTAAATATAATTAAACATATAATGAAGTGGTTTGTGCAATTTTAAAGTAGCAGAAATGTTTGAAATATTAAAATCAATATTTTTGCTGGTTATTTTATTTTTATATCCGTTCGATACATTACTTTACTATATTATGTATACGTTCAAAATATTATGTTTAAATAATAAAATTTAATGTTTTAAGAAATAGTTCAGAGTTGTAACAAGTGAACTTGAACCCACTCACCCTTGCAGATCATTTCGCCTACCATAATGATCTTTCGTTCCGAGATTTGCACGATCACAACAAGCCAACAGAGTAAATACTAAATTCACTTAAAATATCGCGATAATAAAATGTAGATTCGAATCCCACGTGTTTTACAGGTTCACCTGAAGATGGCTGTGTCAGGCCAAAAGGATAAATTGTGCATGTAAATGAAAAGGTAGCAGAAAATTGAAACATTAGTGAATTCATTACATCGATTCGGGATACACTTGCCAGAACAGCTACAACAGGACACACATTTCTCAACTATTCGCAAAAAAATATATATTTTATTAATTTACATTTTCAGGCTTGAAATATAGTAAAATCCTAAACTCGAACGTAACCGAATTACATCAGTATCTGTAAAAATCTAATTCACTTACAGGCATTCCGCCAGGTAGCCGGGCGTGGCCGGGGGTAGCCGTTCGCATCCCCTAATGAGGCCGGACCTGCACCGGCCTAGCAGGAAAAAACCACGTCCGGAAAATTGGGTTTGATTCGCGCCCGACCGCCCTAACTCGTGAAATCGACTTATATGCGATCCGCCCCGTGTTTATCTACCCGCCCCGCGAATTATAAATGTGCAACTTGCGTCCCGGGAAATCCCCAGAATGTGGATAAATGAGCTGGGTAACTGTTTAAACAAATACTCGCATAAGGTCTATCCACGAGACCTTTATGGACAGCCTTATGCTTATAAAAAAATCTACATTATTAATGTACACAAAGTGCGAACTACTCGCAACGGTAACTGTTTAAACTGAAAAGCTTAAAATCACATGATTTTAATAGTTTGTTTATTGTTTTGAAGATGTGGGTATGAACAATATTATTTATAGCCGTAACATAAATAGGTTTCATTTGAATATTAATTTAAACAGCTATCATGCAAGTTTATGTTTAGGCATTATATATTGTTCATGCTCAAAGTGAGAAAGAAATATTTGAAAATGATATAAATAAAT
This sequence comes from Atopsyche davidsoni, assembly GCA_022113835.1. Taxonomy (NCBI): domain Eukaryota; kingdom Metazoa; phylum Arthropoda; class Insecta; order Trichoptera; family Hydrobiosidae; genus Atopsyche; species Atopsyche davidsoni. The sequence continues at coordinate 7,658,145 of JAILWY010000021.1, forward strand.
ATTATTGTAGTTTAGTGCTAATAATAATGATTTTTGAACCTTGCTGGTCTTTTAAAAACTCTGTAAATCAATTTTGTACGTCAATTTTATATATTATATAGAATAGTGGGGAAACTTTTTGATGCATTGCACCCCAACGGTATAAATAAGTAGACCCGCTTAAGTGGAAAGTTTGTTAAAGGAGATATGAAAAAAGTAGGAAAAAAAAATCCAGTTGCCGTTTTAACTTTATACAGATCAGGCAATACAGATGATGCCATAAACTTTTTGATATTCAAGAACAATAACAGCTATAATGAGGACAGCGATCCTATTGAATTAAGTTACGCTTATTAAAAAAAAAAAAGTAATACTAATAAGTATTACTCCGTGGAAGATTATTGTTTGAGCTTAAAGTGCGTTGTGACAAGTAATAATGATAACCTTTATAAAGAAACTATTCTACTGGAAACCATTGCACACAGTGTCCTGTACATTAGCAGACACTTTAATAGTCGGTTGTACAAGTTAATAAAGCTTTTAATATTCATTCACAGCTCAATAAATCGTGGGAATTCGACACGTGGCGAGTGTTTCATTTGTACCGGGAAAAGTGGACGGGAGACGATAAAAGCCGACCGCCAGGACTGCCGCGCTGGCTCTTGTGCGGAAAGAAAACATCCAGTTGGAAATACTTATAATATTTCCAGTTTGATATAGTTACCCATTTCCAATTTAAACAAAAAAAACTCTCTGTCACCGGGTTCATGTCCCGTCTTGTTGCTCTTACCAATTAGTTAGCATTACAGTAATTCATGACTGGATACAGCGATATATTTTATAACTTTTTGTATTCATTGTGAAAAAGCATTGTTATTTTTTTATTAGCATTTATAGTAAGTTTTATAAGTTTCTATATATGCTAAAGGCACTGTGTAAATATATAATATTTTAATTTATTAAATTGTCCAATAACAAATGTCAACAAACTGTCACATTTGTCTTGAGTTGAATAACATAACAAAATTTTCTATTGAGAACAGTATGCTCATTAGCTCGTGATTCGCTTAACAGGACGCGGAATTGATTGAAGAATACTCAAAACGATCTAATCACCATTATAAAAATAGTCTCATAGATAAAAATCCACACTTAATTGACTGCCTTTAAATCTGCATTTAACTAAAACTAAACATCCCACAGCTTGCAGAGTATTTCTCGGTATAGACATGATTATTTAAGCAGTTGAACGCGCCTAAAAGCGACTCGGGAAAAATAATGCTTATTATATTTCCACAGGTAAATAGAGCATTATAGTTCGGCCCTGGCTTCTAATGGTTGGGCGCGACACGCCAGAGCGAGCGGGACACAAATCTGAAGGATAATTGCGACAGGTAGGACACGAAAGCGCGGCGGCCAGTAATCTGTCCGGCGATTTGTCACTGTGTAGATGGCTGCGACCAGATTGCGGGTATGAATGCACCCCTTGTCTATAATTAACGAAACTCTATTAGTATTTTTATCGGGGCTTTAACTACGTGGGCTGGGCTTGCGTGGTGATTGAATATAAATGCGTTTTTTTTCTGTAGTAGTATCGATGAATATGTTGGGAAGCTTAAGTGATGGCGGTAGATACACTCTATCGAAACAAAGCTTTAAAGCCTCGTATCATAAAACATGCAGAATTTTAAATAAAGTTACAATCCTTGTATTTACATGAAATGCTTATCTTGCACTATTTTTTAAAGCAACTAGATTTAACAATAGAGTAGCTTTAGACAGAATGTTATTGCCATTTATTACGAAATTTTGCTGTTCAAAAAATATTAATTTTTTTATTTCAGTACACGTTTGAGTTAACCGTATCAAATATAACAATTCATAGATTATTTTTAGTAACAATCAGAAAGATGAATACACTTATAATAAAAATATTTTCAGTCATTGAAATTTGCGGGAAACAAATTTATTTATTAAGCACTGCAGACATGGGAAATCTTAGCATTTATAAAATCTATATGAAATAGTTAGAAATTTACGTGCTTTAAATTCAAAAGTCAATGACCTAAGTAGCTATGTTGTGTATTTATAAATATAAGGATAATTTATGTAAATCTAAGACGAAGCGTTTAAAAAAGTATTATCTCAGAACAATAAACCAAAAAAGGTTATTGAAATCTTCCACGAGCTCATTGATCTGGCGACAAAGATATAATACAAAACGTTGCCAGAAAAAAAAGCATAAAATAATAATTCAAAAACTTGCATTATGCACGTCACTAGAATATAAATGACGCACTGAAAGCGCAGTACTGATATTTACCCTGGAAACTGAAAATTCACACTTCGGTAAGATCTGGTGATCGCGCAGAGTTGGCGCGAGGATGGATGTAGTGACTCACAGTTCAGGGCTGCACCAACCTTGCATTATTATTAAGACATATCGATAATAAGCTACTTGTTTAGTGTGAAAATCGCTAATGTATATCGCGTCGTTGCTTTCGTCACGAAAATACTTGAATTTTTAAAGAAATTTGTCGAAATACGTCGACATTAAAATACCACAAAAAATATTACAATCGTGCAAAAGGAATAATCAATGCTTCAAAATACATGACTCGGTTCGTAATAAGGATAGGCTTAATTTGAACCAATTTTATTTTAGCTTTAAAAATATTTTTTATAAAACAATATTTTTTACCAATTTTCGCCTTTTGATGTGAAAAAGTTTTGGCTGAAAAAAAATATGTTTGTAGTATATTTCTCAAGTACTTGCATTTCCCAAGATAATGCTATGAAAGTGCGACGATAGTGACAAGCGATGATAAGATTTTCGCCGGCAATCACAGCAGCGCTTTCCCATGAATATTGTACCGGAAACCGAGCCTGATAATAGAGTTCATCAAATCGCAGATTGGAATGCGCATGCTCGTTCCAGCTCTGCAAAAGGACATATCCGTGTTTGTTTTAACAATTACCACGAAGCACTCCGCCCTGCAGCCGCTGGCCGGGGGCCAGGGAGGAGGGTCGTCTCCAGTTGACCAAATTGTTGGCAAATGCCGGAACTAGTTTTCAGCTGTTGGCGCAATGGGAAAAATGAAAGGCCGCCTGAATAACAGAAAAAGAGCTTAAATTAATTACAAAAGTAGCGTCGCTCAAATACTGCTCTTGAAAATCTGCGAATGGAATCTTATTAGTTGAGTGTTTCTCGAGACTATCGTATTCGTAATTTTTCTGGCACACAGTGATTTATTCAGTTTACTTTATTTTGAATATCAATAAGATGCATTCATGAAATAATTTTAAAATTAATAAAGATAGCATAGATAAAACGAAAGCCAAACGTATATATATAATTCGCTTGTCGGAAATCTCATTACTAATTTATTTTCAAAATTATTTTTTTCTCAATTGCACAAATTCTAAAAATCATTACAAAAAGAATTAATTTCCTACTACATAAATTAAAAATATAATACAACTATTTAAGTAATATATTTATATATATTTATATATATATATATATATATATATATATATATGTTCTATTGACTGGACGCTTAAGTCCGTGGACGGATTTACGGACGCGGATTTCGACCACTTAGCCCGCGAACAAAGGGCGTATAATTAGATTGTATTGTTGAACGCACACTTGACGATTGCCTTTGGTGTTTAATGGTTGTTGAAGATTTAAACACTCGCGATGAGATCTCCATTACTGTAAATGCGGTCGATAAAATTAAGTGCACAGTAGTATTAAACTTTTTCGAAACATTTTATATTTTATAAATAGCGGACAAAAATACATTTGCATTGTCTCGTTAACAACGAGAATAATGTCAGCCAAGTGCATAGAGCACAGCTGCAATTGCATTCGATCATTTTAAGCCGCTTGCTTGTTTGTCCCCCTGGTTTATGGCCCCTTATATATTCAAACAGTAATGTTGCCTATAGGCTCCTCGTGGAAATTACCGAAGCTTAAATGTTTACCTCTATCGATGTGAATATAAGAAAAAGAATGGGTTTTATTGGATTCAAGTAAAAATTGTTATTCCGGAGGATTTTAATGTCGTGCCTTTTTCCCGTTTGAATAAATTATGTTTCAATAATATTTCATCAGGGTGATATCGTTAAACATTAATCTTTTGCGTGAAACTTCATTAAGTTAAATGACATGTTTTCCAGATTTTTTCACCTTGTTCTCGGGTTTTCAACCTGCAAGGTGACAAATTTAAAAATGCATCTTTATTATCGCCTTATATTATATGCAAGCCAAAACTTGAATCTTAGCCAAAAGTTTAGCATTTTATGTGAACAAAAATATTCTTCAAACTTACTGTATAATTTTGCACATTTTTTTTCGGAATATTAGCTTCAGAAGGTGGTATAAGAATGTGAACTTTTGTAAAATCTTATTAGAAATGAAAAATATTACTAATTGAATAAGATCTCCAACTATATGACTTTTTCATGATAAATGCATAACTAAAGAATAAGTTTTAGTTCCTTTATATACTATTAGAATTTGAATTTGTGTGCAAAAAGAAACGTCAGTAAAATGACATTGGCTACTCTTAAACCATAATCATGTCCATGATTTTTGTAGATTCTCTTTACCTTAGTCCCGTACTAAACATATAATACAAAGTGGTCACATATAGTACATATTTTATTATAGGATATGGGCGGTTGTTTACATTACTCCCATCGAATCAAATTATTTCCTGAACCTGAAAATTTCTAGATACTTTGTATTAAATCAAATATATAAATAAATGTAATAACGTGAAAATTTTATAAATTGTACGAGAGAATTTTTTGCTAATACGTTTTATTTCTGCTACTTGAAGACTCTAGATATGTGCCGGGCACGCATGAGGTCTGCATTTTAAATAATACTATAAGTGAGAAAACATATAAAGCTTGTGGATTCGGCGATTATTATCAAACGTACGGCCTATGTGAGGAATAAATATACGAGTCTTGACTTCAACTTATTGTTAAAGTCAATCAAAATAATAGGTAGGAATATATTGTGAACGAAGTGATGGAGTTACCAGCTCAGGCACCGGGTGAGAGGTTAAAAGGAACTCATAATTTATTGATTTGTTTGGAACTTTTTTATGATTCAATCTATCATAAAATTAGTAATTTTTATATTTAAACAAAGCGCCAAAAATTCTAGGAAGATTACAACAATAATACATTCCCAAGTAGTTACTCTGACTACCTAATCAGTTCACAAATTACGACTGTATATTTGTCTTTTTTTTATATGTAATCCTGATAAGCGAAAATTATTTAAAAAATAAGATGATTTAAATAATTTTATATATATTTAATAAAACCACATAATTTTACATCAACACAATCAAGGCCGCCATTTGCTTACCTAATTTATTTTTGGACAAGATAACGCGTGTTTTTTACAATTATTTCATAAATAAACAATACGGCAGTCTCTAGCAGCTTCAACTGGTACTTGGCACGAGATAATACCAGCTGGACGACATCCGAACACTTCCTTCACTACTTTGCTGAAACTCAACAAAACCTTCCACTAAAAACTGGACCACCGTGTTAAAACATTTTAAAACGTCAATAATATTCAATATTGTTTCACTCGTAATATTTTCTTCGGAAAAAAATATTTTTACTTAATTTTCCACTTGTTGAAAAGTGCATAAAGAGGAGGCTACGAAGAAAAAAGCGGGTGGGAAAAACTCTATGAATTATAAGTTTTTTTTATTGATAACACATTTTACTTTTTCTATATACAATGCGTTTATCATTGATTAAAATAAAAAAAAATTAATTTATAGTTATGCAATTAAATTTATGAATAAAGTATTGTTCATTTTTTTTTAAATTTAAAAGCATGAAATTCCTTTGAATATACGACAAAAGATTATAAACATATCAAATTTAATGTTTAAAAAAAAAACCACTGGCAAATATTGATAATAAAAGGTGACCGCGTCTACTGTGTTTAAAAAACAATTAACTACTGAATGCAATAAATTTTAAATTTATGTCATCATGTATTTATACAATACATCAGATTATGCGCCTGCACATATTTTGCTTGTAATTTTACAATGAAAATGCATGGACGTTAAACTAAAAAAAGTTATATGTTCCGATTTACTGTAAAGTGTATTAACCGATGATACAACAGCTCTCTTTTAGAGTCCTATGGTTATCATTAACTTTTATTTCTTCAATTTAGGAAATTTATTCACAGTGAATTAGTTTTTTTAAGGAAACGATGAACATAATTTTATGAAATTTTACTTAAAGAGACAGGTGTGTAGAGGGATAGATGCGAGTTTATAAAATATTAAATAATTATCATTAGTTCTTTTTCGGGTCGGGTTATAATTTATTCATTGTTTTAACACCTATTAAAATTATACGTCGAAGACACCAATCATAGTGAGCCTAAATCGTAGGGCACCTGCGGGGGGCTGCTCTTAGTACTTACGCTCGAATTATATTATTCCTGGGCTATACAATCAGACACGTGCAATTAGAATAATCTTCAGAGGCTATCTCGGCGGTTCACTATGTTAAAAAAATTACTAATAAGCGAGCACTATCAGCAGAGTTCACATTAAACATTCATATTATCAGTGGCCTATATACTGAGCATCAGCCATCAGCCGACGCAGTAGAGAGCAAAAACGACGAGAACGGTCCGTATTAGTTCTGAGCAATTTGTAAGATCCGCCGCTTCTCTTATCTACGCCTGATTGGCGAGAATTAAGCAAGTTTTGTTTGTGCCTTATCAAAAACAGAGTTTTTGCGTCGCGAAACGCAGAAGAATAGGATTTATTGTTTATATTATGACACACAAGCATCAGAAGTTTATTAATAAAACGCGTATTGGAATCTAATAAGACTCCAGGCAGTTATTCGGTATTCTATCGTACGCGGAACTGCTCTGCGATGCAACAGGTTATTTTCGCAAGTCGGCTCTGAGTGTTGTTTATAAACACATTTTTATAATAACAAGAAGGTCTGGATAATTCGTATGTACTTCTGCGCCGATGGGAAGAATATCATGTGCTTGGCATGTGTTTTTGTGGATTACACATTTTACAAGACAATGTTTTTTTTTGTTTGCTAACCGCCAAGTACGCGCAAAGAGATATTTTAACTACACGCAGATGGCGTCATCGGGAGCAGAGAAGTGCAAACTCCAAACAAAGGAGCATTAAAACTGCTACTTATTTATTATTTTTGTCCTCAGTATATACGCAAAGAAGAAATACATAAACCTAGCAGAGCATCTGCAATTTTGTTAAAATTGATTTTTAAATTTAAACACGTACATGGAATGTAGTTTGAGAAATTCCAGCACTTAAAGATAATATATACATTTGATTAATGCGTTATGATAGTAAACAAAAATATATTTTTAAATTTAGTAATCACAAATATTTCAGTTATTTTCAATATCTCGAAGAGACAAATTAAACGACCTTATTGCATTAAAATATAAATTTAAGTATAAAATATTAATTACAATTTTAAATCTACCTAGTTTTTGAGGGCTAGACGTTGTGGGTACTTGGTCACAGATTTTGAAGCATTAATATCAGTATTTATCTTTTACTATTTACAACGATTTATGTGGTGTTAATGCACAGTAAAACTATTGGCTATATAATTTATAAAATAAAATAAAAACTTAAGATATTAAAAAAAGAAAATGTATAAAAACTATACTGAATTTTGAAAATCCCGTTATTCATTGTAGCTTGTAAAGGGTGGGTAGAAAATTTCTGAATAAATTTCACAGAACATCATCGTTAAATATATGTAAATGGATCGATGTACCATCTATCCTTCGTAGTCTCATACGGCGGAGTATTGAGAGCCAGTGATAGTTCTTCCCAGTTTTTTCAGCATTTTGTGCAACATGTCTCCCGCAATATCTCAAGTTTTCAGACGATCCTAATTGCTTTGTTTACCACCACAGTATACAACCAACGGTTGTAGTGTGTCGGGTACATTCGCACACGCGGCCATCGATTGGCTTATATAACACCAGCTCCAATACGGCTATCAATCTACTGAAATTACGGATGATTATTTCTTATCTTATCTGACGATGTGTTTATCGTCGGGAGATACAGCGGGTGGAGACGAGGAGGACACTGTGCCGGCGCCCGGCGGGGGGTCTCCTATGCCCCCCGTCCAGGCATGGTCGGGTCTATGCACGACAGATTGGTTTAATTTGAAATACTTCATAAACAGCCAATATGATTAGCTAAATGGTATGTGGATAAGACTCATCTGTAAGATCGATATCCAGATCTACTAAGCTCTATCTTACATGAATATATGTTAAATATCATGTTAAGACAAAACTAAACAGAGGAAGGCAGGAATTCATGGATCAGGCTCTACACACGTGGTAACAAATCATGCAACTAGCTTGCAGCTATACAGTTGAGGAAACTTTTTGGGTCTAGACGCAACACCATGGCATGGCGGAGGGTGACAGAGGTCAACGAGTACACTCTGAGTGCGACTTATTAACAATTTTATACTACAAGTATATGGCTAAATACATTACGACTCCCAGAGTTGATTATACTTTGATTGTATATGGTAATAAATAGGAGTAACGTCTAGTTTCTCAAAAAGTTATGGGCAAAATCTAAATAAACTAAAATTATGTATTTTCATTTACTCTGAATCAGAATTCATCAACGCGACTGTGCGCATTGCGAGAATATGTGAAAATAAAATGAGAATATATTTAATGTATTAAGTAATAATTTTAAATTTAAGTGGAATTTAATTGTTTCAGCGAAACTGACTTTGAATTTTATTAAATGTAACATTTGTGAATGCTTCAAATATTTTGCTCATATAAATCAATTAGCCAGAAATATGTCATTAGAAAATTAATTACTTTTGCGAGACTACTTGAGATGGAGAATTAATTTACCAGGTGCGTATGAACAGGTGAGATTTTCTCTGAATTTGTCATAAAGTGTAAGATAAAGAGAATCCATGTGTGTAAATCATATCTTATCTATGATATATATTTTTAAATAAATACGTTTTATAAACAGAAAATTATATTTTGAATTAAAAATACAATTTTAATTTTAAATTACGATTTTTTCTATTTGTAATAATTTGTTAAAATTAATATTATCTTAATTACCTAAACTTCGCTGACATCTGTACAAACCACAGAGGTTAAAAAAAAATGCAGCATTTAATGCAGATAGAATGTATTATAAACTAATTAAAGAGTATTTAAAACAAACGAATATCTAGATTTAATTCAACGAACTCAAATACGAAACATTAATATTAAACATATATAATGGAACTTTATCTGTAAAGGGCGGTTGTCATTCTCACGGTTATTATGCGACTGTATTTCTATTGAAACATAAATCGGAGATATTCCAATAAAATGTATGCCGTCCATATGTGTTATTGAGAAATTCACTATTAGATAACTGCAATAACTGCATATTAGCCATCAAGTGAGATCGAGATTAATTCAATTAATGAACTAACATAGTAATGGTGTACTTGATTTTATTATTTATTTTGTATGAGCGATTTAATCAGAACACAATTTGTAAATGTTGTGAGACAAAAAAAACATTTTTTTGTACATAGTGAATAATTATAGATTAGAGGTTTATATATATTGGTATATTTGCCATATAAGTTAGAGGCGGGTTCTTCAAACACAATCTTGTTAATAAATTTAATTTTCATGTACAAACATAGCAGCAAAAAAACTACACATTCAAAAATGACATTTCATTTACGGTCATCAACGATTCTCATTCAAAAGCGAAAACGCAGTTGCATGGCTCTGCTTGCGAACTGTCGCAGCACAAAGGATCGGACGGGTCCATTGTTGGGCCGGATTTTTGGAAATATGCATCCTTTTTCACATTTTAGGGTTAAACATATGCACTGGCCGTTGCAACGGCGGGCCAATCAGCGGCTCGGCCTGACAATGTGAATGCAGATCGCTACAGGCTCTTTGTTGCTTTTTCAGCGTAGCGCAATTCCACATCTGTCGGGGGTGGCTCGGCCCACGCATTGTCGCCGAAGGGTTGAAATTACGCTGGAATAATAATATCCACACAAGTGACGGTTTGGGTATTTTACAAATATTTTATTATAATATAGACCGAGACGGCGTGCTTACATTCAAATTATGAATAGCATCGATAATAATAATTTACAAAAAAATTACTGTACCTCACGACACTTAGGTCAAAGTTAAATGAAAATAATTGAACCAACAAAATAAAAAAGAATCTTTATATTTTTCACAATTATATATAAAATTAGATGTTTGGTACTAGAAACTTTTAAGATCTTAATTCAATCGTTTCGAATATAAATCGCAGTAAAATATATATAAAATACTTTTAACAGAGTTTCTAGAAGACACTTGTAAATATCTGTTTTTTTATACAAATTATTAAATGAAAAAATGAATTTATAAATTTGATTTAATTATTTTGAATGAATTTAATTATAAACCGTAGATAATATTCTAACTGCGATACGAAATAATCATGACTATTTTTGATAATATCGTAGTAGTCCAGACCGCCATTTATGTATACTCTCGGATTACTTTCAGGGATTATGCATTCGAAAGCGAAGTTCTAAAAAGGGTTACTATTGTAAAGCCTCCCTGCACAGCTGTCAGCTGATTACGTGCATGGAAACGTCATTTACACCCCCCGGCTCGTCAGCGGACTGTCCAGGGTGACCCCACACTTATTCATAAATATCACAAAATAAAGGGCCTCCTGATATAACTGGATAAATGGACTAGATCTGACGTAGGCAAGATCCTATATCAGACGAACTGACGCGGGACTGAATGTGGAAACACTCCCATGTCTATTAAATAAGCATTGTTAACATAACCTCTAAACTTATGAAAAAGAGTTTGCAAAATGATAAAGGATTGTAAATAGTAATGATCAAGCGCTCATCCTTTTTTAGAACTACTTCAGACTAACGATTGCATATAACATAACTTCACAATAATGTCTATATAAAATACCAACGATAGATAGCCATTTTTTTTAGTTAAATATAACTTTACAGTGTTCATAACAAAAAGAAGTATGATAAATTTCTTTAAATATGTTTATACTTAGTATAATTTGTTAAAGTTAAACACTATAAAAATAGTGTATTTTCTACTCTGAAATTTTTAAGAATTTTCTATTCGGCGCCAAGAATATAAGAAATTCAATTAATATTTACACAATGTAATCCATATTTTTCTTTAAACAAATAATACATTATTGAATGATAATTTAACGAATAGTAATTGAAGTTATTCAAGCTAAAATTAAATTTGTTGCATTTAATACGGAATATTGCGTTATAAAAATTAGAAAAATCGAATACAAAAAAGTCATCGGATGTTATAAAATACGATATTTTAAAGTTTAATTATATTTTTGAACAATTTTAAAAATATCTATTTTGTTCACACAGGGAACAATAATTTATAAATATATGAGGCTTCCAAGTTTTGCCCACAATATGGTATAAATAAATATTTAAAAATGAGGTAAATTCAGGATAATGGTGGTATGACTCAAGACCACGTGAAAAATTACGTTATCAAATAATATAAAGTGGAACAGTGATACATTATCGCACTGACCGTTTGCAGCCTGAACTCTGCACAAAAAATAAGGTAAATTAAGGAGCAATGGTGGTATGACTCAAAACCACGTGAAAAATGACATTATCAAATGATATGGAGTGTAACGGTGATGCATTACCGCACTGAGTGTCTGCAGCTTGAACTCTGTGTGACTCAAGGCTGGCGTCTTTTTCCAAATATAGGCTGTCGAACTGGAAGCTGACATATCATTTGTGATAGTGGACTGTGCCTTGCGGTTTCATTGAAGTATGTAGCATAATTCAGCGATGACATATCGTATTTGTTTACGGTAATACTCTACCATGAAATATTTTATTTTTGTTTGTAACTAATGCAAGCGCCTAAATTGGAGTACATTTTCCTCATAATGTTCAAACAGGCGATTGCATATGATAAAGATAGCAAACCCTAATATCTGTGATGAAGCCATTTTTGTATACATTGTTTTAAAACAAAAAAGCATAAATAAATAATAAATAGTAATTAACTTTGATAGTGTAGTTCAAAACATGTTGGTTTGCTTTTTGTAATTACAATTTTGGCAGTCAAGCCACAAAAAGGGCGTTTGGGCGTATGTGTTGTAAATATGCATTAATTTTATAATTGTTCAATTCATCTTCATGTTTCTTTTGGATGTAGATAAATTCACATATAATTATATTTCGCTCCCAAATATAAAAAAGACATGTAAATGAAGATTTAATACTCTGTTAAAATCATTGTGCGCAAATAAAGAGAACTCTTGACGTTGCTAAAGAAGCGGAAGGCCTCCTATTTTGGCCATACCTTTCGTAACAGTAAATATAGCATTCTAATGCTGATTGTTCAAGGGAAAATCGATGGAAAAGGGGGCGTTGGAGGGAGGAAGTTAACGTACAGTGGAATTAGTGAGACTCGCCTAAGAATCCTTGGCATAAGTACTCGTAGAATCACTGTGTGCATTTTACACCACGATTATTTCTATAACTTCTAGATAAAATATTTTTAAGATTCGTCAGTGTGTGATAGCGTATCTCATTTCTATTCTACGCAACCTTGCGTAAGCTTTAAATAACGCAGAAATGCATAGGATTTCTGGAATGCTGCTATCGCGATCGGCACTCGGAGTATTTCTGCGAATTTCCCAGCGGACGAGGCGAGGAGGCGAGGCGAGGAGGCGGCGGACGCAACAGGTTTCTCCACGGCGCGGACGGCCCGAGTTTCCCCGATGTGTCCCGAGTTTTCGCGAAGACGAGCCAGCCAGCGCGATCGCACTTCGGGCCGGACGCTCTGTCTGACGTCACTCCGCGTCACGGCGCCTCCAAGTGCCTCCCAGTGCCTCCCAGTGCCTCCCAGTGCCGGGCGGGACAATCAAACCGACGCCGCATTATTAAAAACTTGGATTTAAATAGCATTTCTTATCAGTTAAATATTATGCGGATTTAATGATAAAATTAAAAAAATAAAAAAAAACCATGTGTCAGCTTACCTGCTTTGGATGCAACTTCTCTAATAATTCTAATAAATTCGTTGGTATGCTAAAATATTATCACGTAGGTTATTTTTATACATCAATACAAAAATATAATATTTTTGAGAATAAAAGGTGTATTCCTAGCCCAGGGTTAATTCATATTTATTTAGATATCACTATAAAATAAAATATTATTATTCTTTTGAAACTAACTTTCTATTGTGGCTTCAGTAAATATAACTTGTTGAGTAGAAAAACTATATTGTTAAAAAAATATTTAGAGCAGTAAAAAAATGAAGTAATATATGTATATCCACAATACTAAATTATGACATACAGATTTCATGTTATGATTTTTTTTTAATTATTCTGTTCTTATTAATTATTCATTAAGAAAACTGAATTCTTCAAGTAATATAATAATAAAAAGGAATTACATCATTTCTCCGATATATTTAATCGAGATATTCAAGATGTATATATAATATACAACATGATTTAAAAGCTTTTTAAAATATATAATAATTGAATAAACGACCTAAATCATAAATTAAACTACAAAATTCATAAAGGCAATTTTAAACTAATTTAGGTGCAAATTTCTTCATTAAGGCAAAAATAGTGATTTTCTTTATATACGCTGTGCACAACTTAACATCTAATTCAAAGTTTTAGGCGTTGCAGTTGAATTGTAATTAGTAGGTTTATAAATATATATAATTTCTTAACATTACAGTATCCAAGTATATTTATGCATTTATTTAAGTCTCGCAATATGTTTGGTTTGGATTGCATTCCATCTCCAGGCAGAAGATTAGAAATAAAGTTACCAAAATAACTGCAGGATGACGCACCGGCCGTATGAAAACATTGACGTAAATAGGAAAGGTTATTATATCGTTAACAATGTTTTCATTTTAAATTAATCGCACACGCCACACAGTTTTCCGTTCGCATAGGTCAGTTAGGTCCATTCGAGACATCTCGAGTACTACGTTTATGTATAAACTATAACTTAGTTATTTTTTTGTGTATTTTATTAAATAAAGCCAGGACAAGTAAGCTTGAGACATTTCGAACGTATCATATAAAAAAATATATATTTCGTTTCGCTTAATATAACATTCAGTTTTATACGTAATTAAATGTGACACGAATCAATTAAGACTTTCTGGACATCTCGAGATAGATTGGTGTAAGTACTGTTAAATTAAATAGATTTTTAAGGTTTGTTAGGTCGTCTTAAGACATTCTGAGTATTTTATTAATAAAAATACAATACTCATTTTATTATTAATTTAAAAACGTAAAAATCTATATTATTTATTCAATATTAGTGTACGTTTGGTTAAAAAGGGCCTAAACTTGTTTGGTCTGCTTTTGATATCCCGAGTATTTTGTTTATGTAATAATATCCCTAAATTTAGTAAAGTATTAATTTCAAGACTATTCAAATTAGATTTACATTTATATCAAAAGCATTACGCTTATATTACTATAAAGTATAAATTATTGAATAAGACAAGATGTAAATCCATTAGTCTTCAAGTGACGTACCCAGAGTTTAGCATTTATATAAATATTTGAATAGTAAATCAATTGCGACGTATTTCACGGAAAAAAACATTATTCAATTTGAGACGTAACGTAAATATAAACAGTAAAGCATTCAGTACAATTTTTTACAATTTAATAATTAACAACGAAATTTTAATGCGAATGGATATAAAGATTGAAAAGAATGTCTTAAATCTTACTCACATAATTAAAACGAGTCTCTTCTTTGCGTTGTATTTATAGATCTGCCCTTACCTGAAACAAAAATACAAATAAAATTAATGCAAAGACTTTTCAACATAATATAAAATCACATAAAAATTTTCAGTACGAACGAAATTAATAAATTTTCGCGGATGATTTTACACGGCATATTTAAAATAATAATTACTGACTTTTTCAGGGAAGCACCGGAGAAAGCTCCATAAAGCTCGGCAGCATCGGCAGAAAAGCCCCCATTATATTACCGGGGAAACCTTGAATCGATTGCCAAGAACTTATCATAAAGATGAAAAGGTAGCCGCTTCCCGTTTCATTCGGTGAAAATATAAAAGCTTCGCGCCAAAACGGATGTCAAAAGAGACGCTGGAAGTGGGACGCGTCGCCATGGCGACCGGGCTGCTTGTTTACACTCGGGGCCCGCGGCGACGGCCATGCTGCCGTCTCTCTCTCGCGCAGGGGCCGCTGCCCGGGACGCTTCACCCGTCTCGCTCGCACCATCTCAAGTGCACGAGGAGAAGGAAACGACAATGATGTGTATATTTTCGTTTGTAAGACACACCCCCTTTCGGTGGTTTGTATTGACATTTCAAAATAAAGTTTTTAACGCAAAATGTTGAGTAATGTACAATTGTGTTAAGACATATTTAAACTTAAATTTTACAATTTTATGAAGTTTTACTGAGCATTTTTTTGCATTGATGTAAGTTGGGATATTTATATTTTATTAAAATACATATTCAGGTATCAATTAAATGTTGACATAAAACTTCAAAATTATCGTGTCAAAGAGAATTTTCAACAGAAAAATAACTGCCGAGTAATATATAATAAAGCGGCGCAGGTATCGAATTCGGTGTGAAAAAATTCTTCAAAGTATTAACTGAATTTAGAAATATAAATTGGCTATTTCTTAAAGAGGCGGTTATCTCACTCCGCTGTATTTCCAGGCCGTGGCGAGTAGCTTGTGCTTGCATAGTTACTTCATAGCAACGCGGCGTCTTGAAAGCTGAGAGAACAGGGTCTGCGCCTCTGGGATTTGCTCGTCTCTTCTGGAGGCTGCGGAAAAATGCCAGCGTTGGGGATGCAAAAGTATATTTTTTACAAAAACACCGAACAACGCTTTTCGAAATTTTATGTTTATATCAAGTATTGACGTATCGTGGAAGCTTAATTATCAGAATAAACCCAAAAAAAAACGTATTTCATTTTCATTTATAGTAAAAAAATGTATATTTATATAATACTTAAAAAAAAAAGATGTTTATCAAGTGCTAGGGTCTCTTACAACCTCTTCAGTTTTACCCTCAACGCTAGGGACTGGAAAAGCCTTGTTTGCGCTTACCCCGATTTTAACAGCCTATAAGTACAAGTGCACTTACGTTACCCTCTAGAGATTATTCACCCCTGCGAGTTGCCACACCAATATTACATCATCAATAGAGAATCTTCAATGTGTTTATATAATGCTCTAGTAATTAAAACAGTTTACAGTTGGACGCCAAAATCTAAGAAGCCGTTTAAATCATAAGAAACTATTTCAATCAAAACCTAAGATGTTGAATAAATAATACTATTATAATTCAGTTTCATTATTACAACCTTTAGAATAAAATTTCAGCGTTTTATATTTGAAGGCGTCTAGATCATTGTTTTTTCTTTTTCAGCGATAGAAGCTTCCAGAAGGATGCACAAGTCAACATAAATATCAACGAAGAAGATACAGCGAAGTACGCACACAGGGCGATGTGTAAGGCAAACAAGTGTCTAGTGTTACTGAAGCTCCTGTTCCCCAGCGTAGGAAGTATTAACACTGCACGTAGAGCACAACACTGGACAACAAGTGGACTACACATAGTGTGTACTACAAGACTAACCCAAGGGATGTCCATAATACCACAGCTTTTGCAAATACAAATTCAAAAAAACAAATAACAAAAATACACGATAGAGGTTTTATTGATTAAAAGTTACTGAAATTTTGATCAATATTGTGATAATTTATAAAACATAGCTATATTTAACCCCGCATGCTCAAAAACCTTTACCCACAAAATCAAGTACCGAAAAAAAAACATTTGTTTATGTTTTTAATATGTGTAAATATTTTAGATTTTAATTAATAAGCTATAAATATACCTAAAAATAATTTCGAAGTAATAACTTTGATTTAACCCAATAAGAACAAAATGCGCCTTGTAATATTATCCAAAGTCAAAGCAATACGTCGTAGACGCGCTTTATATTTCTGATCAAAAATCTATACGGAGTATACAAAATATTTAGAAATAATAAAGAACCATTTCATGGGTTTTACATAAAAATTATTTTAGAATCTAAATAAAATTATATCCAGTTAATCAATACCGTTGTACGCGGTTGAAAAATTAAGATGTATTAGTAAGGCGTAACCACAGATCGTCCAACTATAAAATTTTCCAGAGTGCCAGCGAAAAAATTCCTTTCAATACGATTGAAGGACAAACGATCGGGGTATATTTCCGGAATATTTTTAGTAAGAATAAAACCAGCAGCCATGTTTTCTAGCGAACCGGGTGGAGAGTGTTTTCTGGAATTTGGTGTTCGATAAATGAAGTTTGTGAAGCGGCCTACTCTTACTACGCAGCATTTCATCGGCTCACCCCGTACAAAATAAAAACAAGCCATTAAAAATATGGCCGTCTCTCTCGTGTTTGCCTGTTAATCGTGAGAGGAAGCGGTCCCGCACACGGAATATCAAATAGGGGTGATAACAGTCGTAATTCCTGAAATTAGACTTCCTGGGAAATATATATCATTTGTACTTCAATATTTGTTTTGAATAATTGAACCTACGTAGGAGTAGAATAATATTTTTCTTTTTTTTTTACTACGAATAAAATTTTTATTGAAGGTTTTCAATGAGGATATGAAAATATATTTCTATGCTTTCGCAATCATATATAAAAAAAATTACCCCTAATTAGAAAAAAATACTGAGAAGAAGTTAGACAATCTGTTTAGATATTTTTTTTATTGTGTAAATATAAAAAAAGGAATTCAATTTGTGCAAAAACAAAATCAAAATTTATAACATAAAATTATGAAAAAATATGTTTTTTTTTATTTTCCACCTGTTGCTTTTGTGACTGAGCGATCTTGCTTTGTAACGGATACTGCGTTAAATGAATCCAAAATGATTAATACTGATGAATATGTATTCTTTCCTAATTAACTATTTATTAACATAATTATGTCGTAAGAGATTGAATCCACGATATACAAAAAGAAAATAAATTATATATATATTTCTTCTCTAAAAACAGCTGGTAAACCGCAATACCTGCTCTGCCAATTGGCCAGTACTTGCGTGTGTTTCTTTATTGGTTTGCGCGAAGAGTGGAAAATTATGGAGTACCCCCTACTTATCGTGATCAAGCCGTATGGAAACTTTATCGGCTGTTCAATAAAATTCACAAAATGTCAAAAGCGTTCATGAAAAAATAACAATCTGTAACACTTTTCGGGCAATCTTAGCTACCCAATCAAAATGTTTGGCTAAGCGAATGGAGAAATATACGTATTGAATACGCCTATAATTATTTTGGTTTTAAAATATTTTAACAGTTTCTTTTAAGTATTATAAATACTGTGTAAATAATGAGTTATTACCAAGTAAAAATAATTGAGAGATAATTGGTTGGGTTACAACATACATACATAGTGCTTCTCGGGACGACAGTTTAGTAGTTCAAGTACAACAAAAAGCAATCATAAAACCGTGCAGTCCTTTGAGATATTCTGATAAGTAGAAGTTTTAATTGGATCATATTCACGGAGAGAGAAGACATGCGGAAACAAGGTTTGTTTTCATCAGAGCCGGTCTCGTGTACATTATCATTCAACAATGTCCTCTCGATAACTACACATGGAAATTACCTCGGAATCATAATCAACTACGGCAAGTATTTTTCAAAGCTCAACATATTCTTAAGAATTCACAGGATATTTACTCTATAAAACCTTAGTACAAAGACAAATATAATATTCACATTGATCAAAGTCAGGATTTTCGTTGGCAATATATTTATATAGTTTTGTATTTTGTCAAACACTGTCAAAAGCAGTCTTCAATTAATATTGTGAGTATTACAAAAGTTGGATCTTTATATCTATATCGATGTGATATATAGACAATTAAAGTATTTATAGTGACTGTTTAATGAACTTCAGCAATATGTTGCCAATACTGTTTACAATTTCCACCGCACACAAATCTACAGGCTAAATAAATAATATAGCTGTATAAAACTTTTGTAGAAATATAAATTGTACTGAAAATATATTCATTAAAATTTTAGTAGTTTGACGAGGTTAGAGAATTTCTTAAAGGCCTCTGCGGGTCTACAACCCTGTGTCATATTAACGGTTGTGGGCTCGTTGTATAATAAAGATTCAAGTTGAGATGTCTGGGTGCTTTGGTTTCTGTCAAATACTGCAGAAAAAAGAACTTTAAAACGGACACGACATAAAATGGCTTTTGAAAACTGTGGCTAGCATATTCTATCAATAAACGATGAGATTTCAATGTTTTCAGATGCAGCAGCCTCCTTCCAAAACGCTATTAAAAATAATTATTTTCGATATACAAACGATATTCACAACGATACAACGTAATATAAGAATTTTTGTACAATACATAACCTTATCAAAGAGATAAAATTATATTTTTGTAAGGTTTATGTTGAATGAATTTAATATTCTTTGCAAGATACAGGAAAATCCTCATAGGGCTCAGACTAAGTGCGTACGTATATATCGGGCTTGTAATTTACCTACTAAACAGCAATAAGCCTTGAGTCTTTGCTCAATAGAAAACTAATGAAGACTAATGATATGAATTGATGAAAATCTTCTGTGCCTCTCACTACCTAACAGTCTGCTGGAGGTACGAGGATTTATTATTAGTAAAGTCATATTACGCACCTACTCTACGTACTGTGCACGAATACGCAATACCTGGAATATGAGTGTATTATTATTTACCCTATCGATCGTACAAAAAACTGTTGCCTTTTATGGGAGAATTTATTCTTTTACGATTAGAACTTAGCAAAAAAAATCAAACGACGCAGTATTATAGGGCTCTTAGTAAAGCTGGCTTGGCTGTGGATAAAATTTAATTGTTCGACATAATATATAAATCATCGTGTTGGGTACGTGTCGATAAGCAATTTAATGCACTACTGAAATGGCCTAAAGTAAAAAAAATTACCATACAAGAAATAAAAGTAGTTGTACTATTTAATAGGTTTTTTTTTATAAAGGCAACTTGTTTATGTCTAATGGATTGAGAATCCACAATCACACATAAAAAGCAAGTATATGTAAGAAGAATATCACAGTCTGCATAAAAACAAGTCAAACCTTTGTATATTTGCGAAAGTAAAATATGTACATATTTATTTATTTAATTTAACATGAATGCATTTTAATGATGCAGCGGAAATATTTATAAAAAATAATCGAAGCTTACAAATGATATTTAGGTGTGTTTTTGACTCAAATGTGTTCAAAATATATAAAACAGCACATGCACACATGCCAACGTATAGAAAAATCTACTTTACGTTTTACGTCGTAATTTATGCAAGGGTGTATTCAAAGAAAAAAAAAAATTTTTTTCAGGTAGAAGTCTAGCATATTATGTCTTTGTTGCAGGAAAATATAAACCCGTACAAATTAAACAGTAATACGCGCCCGCGATGATCACACGAGCTGGCGGGTGCGCCCCGGCGACCTTTGCTGGCGGGGCGGGGCGGGGCGGGGCGGGGTGGGGGCGGCAGACGCCGTTACCATGGCAACCCCCGGTGACGTAGCGTGCCGGGACTACGCCGTAGCGGGGCAGAGCCGCCCCGGCCGCCGCCGCGGGAGGACGTGCCCCGGGGTGGGGGGGCCGCGCGTCGCGGGGCTCATCCGCAATGAAATGCTTAATGAAGCCGTTTCAGATATTAAACGCAACCTACCATATAGGTCAGGACGAGGCTGTTCTACGAATCGGTACACGATTTCAGGGAATTCAATCAGCGGTATAAACAAATCAATCACATTGTTGTCTAATTACGTAGGTGTGCATTTTAGTTGTATATTAATACTATACATACCAGAGTTTGTTAGTTAGTAGTCCCGTCGACCCTTTGTCGAGTTTTCTTGTTTTTCGTAGACCCCTTGCTAATATTGAATTTTTGCAAATTCATCATCTACAAACATATTTTTTTGATATCTGATATACAGGGTGCGCCATATTTTATGTCGGTATGTAAACATTGAATAACTATTTATATTTTTGTAAGAAGGTTGACAACTGCACTGAAACCCTTCTCCATGTAGTATTAAGTTGAAAAAGCTATCAAAAACCTTCATGCGATAGTCCATAATGCAGGATTATGAGCATTATTATATAAGTAGATAGGTTCAATCTGTGTTCAATTTTGACATTTACGGAATGCCTAAATTTTGGTGATGACCTGCTTAAATGGGATCCACTCTCGTAGACCCCCATTTACATTTCGTGGGCACCCAATTTAATTTTTCGCTATCATCGACCCCTTGCAGGGTAAAATCGACCCCTGGGAGTCAATATTGACCACTTTGGGAACCAGTAATTTAAACCATACAAGTTCATATATACTGTGAAAGCAATAATATTCTACTTAATGCTTAAATCATTTTGAGCTCGCAACCTGAACCTGTTGGGTGTCGAGCCTGGCGGTGTCTCTTATAAGCCAGATATTTCCAGGAAAACTTATATAAGATAAATGTGATTATTACAAAATATTTTATTTTTTACAATGAATTTTCCACGCTCAAAAATAATTTAAACTTATAATACAAAATGCTCCCGAAAGGTGGTTCGATGGTTTGTTTTTACTGCCCAAAACAAATAAACAATCTTGAAAGTTAAAACAGTAAATATTATTGAAATTAAAATAATAAAAAAGAGCTTCTGCTTACTTTTTAAAAAATAATTTATGAACGTTCAACTTTACGATTAGATCTTCATTTGACCGCTTTTACCTATTTAACTGTAGACCCTTATTTAATTAAATTAATAGTTGAAGTTCAAACCGAAATAATCATTATTAAATAAAACTGCTTTAATTTATTTGAAACAATACCTTTTGTTATTGTCGTATTTTTTTCACCAACAATGGCAGTAAACATTTCATATATGTAGCTGAATGAGCCAAAGCTTTTTTATAAATAGACTTGCTGTCGAGAAACCTGCTAGCAACAATTTAAATTTTCATAAAATCTCAAGATGAAAGCAAAATGGAAAACAATATCTTAATTAAACAAAGATGTAGTAAAAATATATACAACATCTTCAATACAATATCATTCGTTTCTGTTTGTTTACAGCTAATACGCACGAGATATTCAACCAAAGTATATATTTATAGCACACAGTCTCCATTGAAATAAAATAATAACAATCATATTAGCGATTGATTTTTCGAAAAGTTTAACATCTTTAAGTGGTACATTAATATTACATTAGCATAAAACTACCCCATGAGAAAAATAATGACCTTAAATCTTTAAACGTTTCATAGTTGACAGTTGTGTGGCGGATCTTTACTGACTCCACTCATAATGCACTTGAAACTAACCTTTCAAATGGGGCAAGATACTCAGAACGCAAGAACTATTAAAATATCTTCATTCATAAGTATTGTATTATATTGATATGAATTCGGTGAAAAAAAAAAAAATTTTAGAAGTAGAATTTGAGGAGTGCAGTACCATAATGGTTGGATAGATTGTGTGACAAAAAAGTCTGAGAATAAATGCATTTCAAATACTCTTGGGTATTTGCAAATTTGTTTTTTTTTTGTTTAGTATTTTATGTGTACAAGAAATAAAATAAAAATATTTCCACTATTCACCATAAGCAAATACAAATTGACATTTCAAAAAGCTTTAGCAGAGCTCCAGTAATAGTAGCGCAGCTCGCACGCGTAAATAACATAAACACGAGACGGGCGGGTTGCCGGGGTAGTCGGCCCGTACAA
Organism: Atopsyche davidsoni; assembly: GCA_022113835.1. Lineage (NCBI taxonomy): Eukaryota > Metazoa > Arthropoda > Insecta > Trichoptera > Hydrobiosidae > Atopsyche > Atopsyche davidsoni. The sequence continues at coordinate 7,681,099 of JAILWY010000021.1, forward strand.
ATTGCCGGGCTGAAACCGCACCCTGGCCGGGGGTAGTAGGAGCCGGGGTAGACAATACAGAGACCTGTTGCATCCGTGCGGCCCATTCATGGCTGGGACGGAGGCTCTGGAGGAGGCCGAGGGGGTGAGCGCCGCAAACGTAAACAAAGTGCCGAGGGCGTACTCAAATTTTTATTGCGGGTCTGGTTTTCAAAGGAGGCCGCCTTGTTGCTGAGGGTAGTTCTTGATGTAATCGCACCGTTGGTCGTTTTGTTCTATTCTGCAAATAACAGATTCGTTCTGAGCGCATAAAACGGAGTCGTTGTAGATCTTACGAATCAGTTTTATTTGATAATGATTTTTACATCGATATGTACTTCAAACTTTACATGAAAAATTTATATCTGATAATGTTAATGAATATAGCAAGCCTCGGTTACTCTACTCTTCAAACAATTTGGATTTTTTTGATGTTGTTCAAATCAATGTTATAACACAAACAAAGAACCAAAAATATTCTGTTATCACAAGATTAGAAATGTAGTACGCAAATGTATATATATATATATTCATTGAACTTAACAATGACAAAACCTCACCTATTCTCAGTAAGTTGAAAGCAGCAAGTGAAATACAGCCAAGGGAACAAATAATTTAATGAAAAAGGAGACAATTGTGACTATATTTGGTTTACATTAAAAGATTTTTCTCAAAGAAATTTCTATTCTTTTTTTCATAAGAATATATTATATATTTTTTGTTATTGTAATTATGTTAACCACTCGACTACGAGGCAGTTTTTTTGTGATCTTGGTTCTTATAACTAAATGGGCGTAGTTTAAACAAATTAAGTATGATCAAACTAACGATAAAAAGTAAATTACATAAAATATGCTGATAATTAATCAATTTTATATTAGAATAATAAAATGGTCGTTATTTTGAGTATTGATGGAGTGCGTGTGCGATATGAGGCAGTGCGTCCTTCAGGTAAGTAGACACTCAAGCCAATCTCTCGATCAAGCGCGGTCAGTCGAATGCGATAAATAATTTAGAATGTCCTTAATAAATTATCCCATTTCCTTCACGGCACAAAGCAAGGCCACCCCGTGCAGTTGTCATCTAGTTAGCATTAGTTTGCATAAATTACGGAAAACGGCCATTCTGTGTAACGCGATATCAGTGCAAAGCTGTGAACTATTTTATAGTTAGATGTCATAATAACTATAGAAATCGTAAATATAAAGCGTAATAATTATAATATATACGGTGCTTCAAAAGTTGTGGTGTTGAATATAGACTTAATCTCTAGGTGTATCGTTTAAACTACAAAATAAGAAGCCTTACAAAATAATCCTAAACCTGTATTTAAACGGATTAAAGGCGATGATGGTGAAAAAGGTGTAGAAAATTATGTGTAGAAATGATATTAAATAAATCATCAATATACACAGCTATCTCTAAAAATCTTCTACTCATATTTTTTTAAATTCTTAGTATTCAAACTACAGTACTTTTTTTAGTTTGATTTCATTATACGATAAAGCTTTCAAATAGCGAAAATCTGAAACATACGTGCTTGGGATACAAAAAAAACCGGTTATGTACGATACATATTTGGTATTTCTCAATAAATCAACACGGATCAGGAGAGACCGAGGGCGGCCGAAGATGGATAGACAGCGGCGCCGCGGGCCGGAGGAGGTCCTCCCACAGGGCGCAGGACCTCCTGGCTGCAGTGGGAGGACGATGGTAATGATGATGAATTAAGCAGCCGGTAAATTGAACAGTCGCGGCTGCAGACGGCGAGTGCACCTCGCGGCGAGGCGGCCGCCGGGCTAATGAGCCTACTTGAGCCAAATTAATTTATGGGCAGTTAGTTAATTGGGGGAAATTGGCCCGACGGCATCCAAAAACGACGGCCTATTTTCCTCTAAAACGTACATATCACTTTACACCATTACAGAAGCTTACCTCCGCGTCTATCCGTATCTAGTCTGGTCCACGTATAAGTACGCAAAGCATGCAAGATTCAAAAAAGTAAAGATATAATTTTTTCTTGTTGAGGGACAAGGCGTTTGATTCGTGAAGATCCATTATTATAATAATAAAAGTAACTTTGTATTTTGTCTTCACACTGAGTTTATTTAAATTATTTGCATTACTAGTTTCGACCCGATACACTGGGTCATCATCAGATGCTTAAATCAGTTTAGTTACTTTTATTCTTATTATAAAGATAGAATTGGTTTCAGAAAAAAAAAAATATTTTTTTAAATATAAATTGATACAATCAAGTTGTTATTGTAATATTAAAGAACTTGATCCTGCACCTAGATCAAAATTATATTATGATTTGTTTCTTCTCTGTGTGCATTTTTATTTACTCATGTTTACATCAAAAGGTTGATTTCTTTTAACAACAAAAGAACGTATGAAAGTTGAGTTAATTTTTTTGCTGAATAAGCCCTCGAAAGGCACTAGCGCTCAGAAAATGTCCTTGCCATTTAGCTATTCATATTTGCTAGATAAAATAATATCATAATTATCCTTACAAACATGTTCAATTCTTACAAAACTCCAATTTGCATCATTAGTGATGATTACTGAAAACGAGGATAATTTATTTTAAAATATACAAAAGTAATAAATATAATAACAATACTTTTGACAAAATTGTAAATGTTGAACAATTCATTTTCTAGTCATTGTGATTTTTTTTAACGAAGTTATTATTAACTATTTGTTATACCAAATAGGACTAGTAAATATGTTGATTACAAGCAAATGAGATTTTGATCAATTGGAACCCTTAATTAAAATTAAAAATATCATCAATAAATATTAAAACCCTTACAACAGCCTGATTTCCGAAACTAATAAATTTATAATTATTATTTATCTTATAAAACCAGACAGTAAAAACTCACAATATCAAACTGTGGACTTCATACAACTAATCCAAACACTTCGCCTTTAAACGGTAGTAGGATATTTATCAGAATCGATCAAATTTAATTGTTCTTCTTCAAGTGTCTTTCCTTAGAAAAGGCTGGTGACCATATCGACCATGTCTTTCCATGGTTTTCATAAGGAGGATAGTAAAGTGGGTCCCCGGGTCCTTCTACACTGCAATTTTATAATCGAAGAAAAGGTATGCGTATTGCTTGTAGAAACAATAGCAAAATTAATTAGTAAAAAAAAAAATAACGGGTAATACGGCGAGTTAGTAAAATAGTTAATTGAAGCAGAAGCAGGTTCATCGCCACACAGCGATGACCTTACGCACTAATTAATAGTATGCCACATGCGACGGGCGAGGTCGTCCAAATATACTCCACACTCGCACAGCTAGACTTTGTGCAAAGCGATTTGTACAAACGGCAACAGTGTTGGAATACTCGATCGTTGTTTTATTTTTTTTATTTACGACGTTTATATGTGGAATATTCAATCACAGAAGACAAATAACGCTAGCTTAAGCCCCCTACACACGTCGCGATACAACTTTCATCCAACACCCAGAATAAAGAGAGTCTGGCTGATGGTCGCAAGTTGTGTTCTAACAGGTGAATCCTAAGCTACTGTCGTTGGGTTGACTCCTATCATTTGTTGTTAAACATTTCAAAATATATTTGCCATCTGATGCATGTAACAATCATGCTAGATATCACGGAGAACTTCATTTGATAATCACCCGTTTCTAAACCACAACTTCATGGAGCTCACACAGTATATTAACAGTATAATAGAAGGATATTAATATTGAGCATTTTAAAATTTATTTTTTGAAGAACTATACGGCAAGTAACTCACTGCGCTGTATAATTAAACGGATAATTAAATTCACGTATATAATTTAGCAGAAAATATGTATGCATGCGTATTAATATGTATTTCAGCAACAGTATCGGCCATGCTCGGAGTGAATAGATAATCGTTTAATTGATTAATTATATTTATTTAAGTGTGACATCGATAATCAGTGGTGTGTAAAAAAAAATATTTGCAAATCTTTGCGGTCACTTAGCAATATTAAATAAGAATAAGGCTTAGCGTAAAATTATGAGGCACACGATTATGAAAACAATACTGTAAGTGACGATGGTCAATATTATGTTATAAAAAAAAATTCTCGGTAAGAGTGCATCATAGTAAATTATATATAATTTCAGTCTTATTTAGTTCTACAAATATATAAAAAACAAAATTAATAATAATACAACAATTACAACTTTTATCCAAACTGATCATTAAACATTGAGGTGTTGAATCATATTTTTTTTACTTGTGGCTCCGGCGTTATGGTTTGATTGCTTCAGTCATTCTCAACTCCTTTATCTATCAAAAACTCAGGACAAGAATACACGGAGAAAAAAATAGGCAATTGGTAATCCTGTTTATGTGGGTTTAATTCAGTAAATTCGTGTTTGATAAGTTATTTAAAAAAAAAACAGGAGGATATTTAATTTATCTATAATAAATGTGCGTAGGTGTAGCAAAATCAGTTTTGCAACAGACATGATAAGCGATATCACAATGGATACGTCATTGCTGTGGAGATTAGACACGAGCCATTGTTAAAAAGGTACCTACCATCTTTAAAATGGCGGCGATATATACATTCACAATGCTTCATGAGATTGTAAGGCTTTGGAAAATCCCGTGAAAGTTATAAAGGTCATCAACCATGCGTATTGGACTAATTTTCGCAGTTTTCAAAATTTGTATAACCTCTTGAAATAACTTGTTTCTGCTAAGGTAAAAAGCAATTTAGGTATCATTCTGAACAAAATATTTTGATTTAATTTGCCGGAAATAGTTACTTGTCTTAATAGATATAAGAACGAGAAAAGGCTATATTTATCTTTTCGAAACACTGATTAATGTATATATTGCATTTTGAATATCGTGATTTTATAGGCTAGGTATAGATTTTATTCGAAGTGTACACTTGGCCTTACTGTGTAGCTAGAGTCCAATGTTTATGACATAGGTACTTATTAAAATTCAGTTGTATAGAGCAACTGTTCGGTTTTAATAAATATTTTTATTCTGCACCTTTCATTATGCTGTGTATATTTTATTGAGTTGAATTTTTTTTTAAAAGTGTATTTCTAGACAGTAGAGTTGCAAAATTTGTATATAATATATAAGTTAAAAAAAACACAGCATCTCGGCAGAACAATTAAAACAGACTTAAAAATCATGTACTCCTGAGAATTGTTTTAGATCAATTATTAAGTGCACTCATTGGAATATTCTCCCCGCTCTCCCCATTATGTTGCTTGTGCATGGCTGTCATTCTGTACCCTGAGCGGGTGTAAATAATCGGTAATGGAATAGTGGACTTGGTATGATTGTAGAGAGATGTGCTCTGAAAGTACCTTGACGAAGTTAGGGAGGGGGGGGGGGGGTTAGGTTAGGTTAGGCACCTGTTATTGTTTGTGTCAAATCTAAACGCCAGAGCTTTGTAAGGATAGGATAATATAATAATGCTATTGAGCAGCAGCTATATTTATGAAACTGCGATGTAGAAGAACCCGTGGACCGTTTATGCTCAGTGAAACGCTCGCCAACCTCCACTGAGGTGAGGTACTTGATGAAGATTGAAATATAAATACTGTGCATGAGCCAATATCACGACTTCTCGGAGAGATGATTTTCGCAGCACGTTCCGCGGAAACCCAGCCCGGTGCTCGGGTCGGGCGGCATGTGATGTGCCCCGATGATGGCAGTCTTGGATGACCGCCCGCGGGCCCCTCCGCGTGACCCGGGCGGCTGTTGCCATGGGCGATGGGCGATGACGTCACGGCCCTTTATTCGGCGACACGCCTCAACTAGCACCGCCAGCGGCGACCCAATTTCCCTCTCGCCACGTGTGAACAAATCAATTATACACAGCGCGGCCGGCGAATGGAAGTCTTTAGCTGCTGCTGCCTGTGTATCGTGGCTGCTTATTTATAAACTCGCTTAGCGTGATTATAAATAGCTACGATTTTTTTTTTTTTTTTATTAATTTGAGCCGAATATTACATAGGTAAATGAAACAACTGTATGATTTCTTCAACCTTCACAGTTTCGTGGTCTGTTGGCGTGCATACTTACATACCGGCAAAGCGGTCCCGGATTCAAATCTGGGTAAAGCAACAAGTCTTCAGGCTCTATGGATGTACTAGAGTCTGATAAAACTATGATTGATCGCTACAAAGCATATAATAACGTATATATGGTTTGGTATAAAAGTTAAAACATTTACTGGAAATGTGATATGCGTTTGGAGATATGCAGAAATACTTGTATTAAATGATAATATTGATAATTGCAATGAATATGTTTGTATCACGTGACTTATAGATAAGTTATCTAGTGATATTAGTTCATAAAACATATTTTTATAGTGTAAGTCATCCGATTTAAAATACATATTTAAATAATGTTAATGTCTCCTTGCACTTGAGATCATGGAAATATATTAATAAAACATACTTCTCAACATAATAATTATCGACCACTTACTTGGAAATGGCAAAATAATTATATGTGAAGAAAAGTTACGTGAAACTCTGTGACTTACAAGTATTTTTGAATATGAAAAATTGTAATAATCTAAAATCAAATTTAGTAAATAAAAAATGCTTCTATAAATATATGCGTGTTAAGATATTATCTAACTTTAGAATCGATTGCATAAAATCAATTCAAGTGTGTATTTATTTATAAGAAAAGAAATTCATCAATATGAGCAAAAAAAAGCTTTGTTCGGAAAAATAACCAAACTCTCTATATACATGAATTTTTCTATTAAATTCTTAAATTGATTAGTGCTAAATTTAACGATCATAAATTATAATGGTACTTTTATCAAGTCTTTTTTTAATCTTTTTAGCGCTAAAGTTACACCAGTACTGACATATCAAAAGATTAAACTGCATCGCTATTAAGTATAATATACACTAACAATCAACATTCGCTACATAAGCTCACGAACAAAAATTAAAAATTTAAATCACTTGTTCTCGCAAGGAGAATATTTATTTGAGTTTTAACCACCACGTTTCAATATTGTAGTTACATAATATTTGGTACGTCACATGCATGTGTTTAGACATTACATTAGACTAGGAAGTTACGCCGTGCGACACGCTTTGCTGCCAACCACGTGGAGATCTTGACCTTGAGGTCGCACGTGGCGATAAAAATCACTTTTCTTGGGATTAATTACACGCAAAGGTAGATAATAACGTTGAATCTCAGTGGGATTTTAATATCACTCGAAATGTTATGTAACAATCCATACGTAAGAGCAAAGCGTGTTAGTATACACTCATACTTTAAACGTCGAGCTATGGTTGGGATGTATCTTTAAAATTAACTTTTCGATTATTTAACCACTACGTATCAAAAAACAAGCGTGGAATAAATTGCAACATACATACAATAATGTATTTTCGAACAACACTCGTGACATTCATAGTTCCAATTTAACGCATCGAGTACTGTAACCTAACCCTGACATCAAATTAAAATTATATTATGTAATAAAATAATGCATTCACTTAAAATATAACGATGAGTTATCTTTGATGATACTCCTCCTTCAAATTTTATTCATGATTGTAATTACACAGACACTCTCAGATACATTCCTCATTATTATCCCATGACTGTGAGAAGGCAGGCGTATCCGCGTAGTAACAGATAACCCTTCTTAATATAACATTTCAATAAAAAAACTAACTGATATCACTTCAGAGAAGTACATATGTGCATCTAATCACAACAGGTTAGAGTTCAAGGTACCTTTAGGTATTAATTTAGAATGATATGTTACATATTTGTAGTAAATCATTTTTTACTATGCATTGGGGTGTTTAAATTTTTTTGATTAAAACCAGACACTGTTTCGCGAGGATTTAAACAATATATTGTTAAATTAAAGAAACGACTGTTAAATGCAAAAATCTAAAAGTAAGAAGAATCGTTAGTATTATGATATTTTTTTGCTAATCTCGATCGTTTATTCTTCTAGTGGAAATGGTAGAACTGTGACATATTTAAGTCAGCCGGTTTATATGAGGGTTCTACATAAGAATACAATTACTAGAAGCGAATAATATCACCTTGATATCGCTAGAATTTATATTCACGCATGCAATGTCAATACAAATCGTCTTCGACTAAGCTAAAACAGGATTCACATGCCAGGACGGAAAACGAACCGAGGACCTTTTAACCAAGAGCCCGCAATCTAACCACTAAGCCAATAATCATTTTTTCAATAAGGATATTCGCTCTGCTCTTTTTATGATAATTATATTAATGTATCAATTTAATAAAAAAAAAATTAACAGATCAATTTAAACGTCTGTGCAATTAAGTTCATCATTTGCACAAGTGTTTTGAATGATTGAATTTTCCCATTGCCTTAAGTGTTTTAGTAACATCGTATTGAAGCTTAATTACTTCAAGCCCTATAAAAATACAAGCAGTTTTAAAATTTTAGGTTTTAAAACGGTTTAAAGCCTATTTAAACCAAAATATTTCGTTTAGCGCCATGGAAAATCTGCGCTTCGGGTATTGTCGTTGAGGGCTAAAATACCCCAGGTAATGTTAGATTAATCGGCCTGTTTTATGTAAAAGTGTATTAATTTAAAGTGGTTACTCCCGTTCCTACAGGCGTGGGTGGTTCCTGTGATCACTTGATTGGCGGACAGTAATGTCGTCGACTGTCCGGCCGAGACGAGCTACTGCTCAGGCTGCGACTTTTTTCCAATTACACTGACCCGGAAATGGAGAGAATCCCTACAACATGACGGCGGGGAGGCCGTGCTGCCAACCGCACAATGCGCCACCGCCTCGCGAATTCTTCAGCACCCTTGTAATGCAGCTAGGAAATACCTTCAATACTATTTGATTAACTAAATGACTTTGCTGTGAATAGCCGACAGTAAAACTTCTTACTTGATTAGGCAGTATTTAAAGACAATGCTGATATCATATTCAACCCAAACAATCCAATTGGTGTAAGCTCTAATACACTTACTATTTAAGTAAATATCAAGCAAGAAAACTTCTCATTTCTAGACAGCATTCCAAAACACACAATAAAATTTGTAGACAATGCAGATATCAAACCCAACATATTATTAGAAATTAAAAAGCGCACATATTGAAATGCTGTATATCTTATACTAGACATTATTTGCAAACAAAGAGTGCAAGCTTTACTAGAAATAGTAAATTCTAGAAATAAATTAAATTAAAAATATAGAGTAGTTACGAATGTATTACCGGTTTAATTTTAATGTCGTTTTTAGAAGATGTCTATTAGACCATTGTATATTCCATTGCGGATACAGTATTTGAGGCCTACTTAAACGATACTAATGAGAAGTCATAGGGTCATATTGTGGGCAGGCATGAGTTTCTTTGACAAATTATGTTAATGTACTCGTGTATTCTCTGATACATAATCAGCCATTTTACTCATATAAAGCAACTCTAAGAAGATTTTAATATTTGGCAGACGACTGCCCAGTAATATTACAAGATTAACGTAACGAGATCAGATATGCAAATAAATATGTATTCTATATTGTATATCATGTAGAATTAACTCAATGTACACCATTTTAAGATAAAATTGGAAATTCATTTATCATTTCCAATTCTACTTCCAAATGCAATTTTTAATGCGAAATATCTGATAATTTTCATCGTGAACTCTCAATTTAAATTTTTGCACGTTGTAAAACAATTTAAAAATCAGTAACACCTCCTTATTACCACAGTTTATTATAAAATATCCAATGGTTCCCCATGATTTTCCTAACTGTGTTTATTCTGTTAATATTATGCTTTTTTGGTAAAAAAAAAACTTCACACGTGATGAGATGAAATAAATTTATTTGGTGAAATCCTGAAGTCTTCCGATATGAATAAGGCTGATGGTAAATCAACAGTTAAAAAAAATCGTCATTACACAGAGATCAAATTCCTAAGATATACAGCATTGAATGGGTAGTGACAATCAAAAAGTAAATGTAATAGAAATCGTATTAACTAGTTAATCAGAGTTAGATAATATGTAACAGATACTGAAGCCTTGGGAAGGAATAGCTATTAGCATCAGGGTTTTTTTTTTAAAATAATTGATTAGAGTGATTATAGTAGGATAATTATTCGCTTCCGTGTCAGATAATAATGCTTATTATTTAATGTTTTAATGCAAACACTGTCCGGTCAGTCAAGCACATGGATGGAGGGAAGAGGAAGCTTTGCTTAATGGGCCTATGAATAGTATTTAATTACACGATAATGACGAATATTACTTTTACATCCATTTATTTTATACAATAAATCATTTAATTTATGTGCTTTTGGTTTTTTGACAATTGTGATATTTAAAGAAAACTCCCAAATGTACAAACAATATCTCAGCTAATGCAAAATCATCACCAAAAATATAAAGTATTATTAAGTGAGGTCTTGAGCGTGGTTTAAATAATAATCTCGGATTCTTTTAACAGCACAAAATTAATTGTAATTTGGAATATTACAAATAATTTCTTGATTTAATTGACTATGATAATCGAATCGTATTCTTTAAATACAGTCTTAACTGCAACTACAGAATATTTATTAACATTAAATTAAGTCAAACCAAATGTAAATTCATAAAATAAAAACAATTCTATAGCAATGGATAAAAAACAGCATACCATATTGTCGATATACCAACTAATTATGCATAATTTACTGTTGCTCTGACTAGATCAGCGATTTCTAAACTTATAATAGCGTTTGAACCCTTCCCTTGAATGTATATCTTATAAAATCTAGGTGACGACAATAACATGGTAAGGGAAATTTGGCTCAAAAATCTCTTTTACCGGATTTTTATATTAAAAACTAGCCACTTTTTTCATTTCATAAAACTGATGACGACATTGGATAAATAATTTTTTTTTATTGCCTCACAGCATCATATTTAAAAAAATACATACGAATTCATGTTTAAGTTGCGTTGGGAGGAAATTTCACGAAGACATTAATTTTTTAAATAAACAAGCAATCAAAGCAAAGTTTCAAAAGTAAATATGATTGAGTATATAAAGATGCAAAAATTCCAAATATTACTAAAATAGACGTGTTCGTAAGGTTTTGCAGCAATTGTAACTAGATAATTTGGTTTCTTATGTGTTGAGCTGTTTGAATATTTCAGCCCTCCGAAGTTTAGGTCTCTGTGCTGGAATCGTATTCGATGATAAAATCCCTAAAGATGGTTCTAACACAGGGACCGAAACGTCAGAGTATTAAAAACAGCGAACAGCTCAACACCAAAAAAACCAAATCATCAAATATTTTAATGTTTATTATTCCATGGGAACCCGAAATTCCACGTACCACAGTGAGGGATTTCACGGACAGCCATTTAATATGTGTACGGCAAAGCGTGAAAATTGTCAGTAAATCGCCTCACTCGTATTACTGAGGCATTGAAACTGAAACCAGAAGCGGCATTACATCACGCGATAATGGTCGACCACTGCTGGAACCAAATGTTAAAACAATCAACTGACCTGCGTTGATAGAGCAATCATTCCTCGGACCACGGCTGCTTAAGTTTATGTTTTATACAGAAATTTAACAATAAACAAAATAATTCATCAACGATTTCAAAATAACATATATTTTTTTTAAAGGAAGAGAAGGAAGTTAAACACCGCCTAACGTTTTATTTGGCATGCTTGCTTCAATATAGTTACCATAAAAATAATTGTATTTATAATAATTGCTAAAAAATTTGAGCAGTTAAGTTAGATTTTTGTCACAGGAACTGTGTTTTTATACTACTTCTTTTTGATTGAGTTTTGTAGGCTTAGTGATTTAGAATACCAATCAATATAAATATTAATTATTTTCAATATTTGGTATGCCAAATATTAAAAATATAAAATTTAAAAAATATATTTCTGTCATTGTTGTTTTATTTATAAAAAAGGGTAGTTCATCTTCATCTATAGTAGGTTGTATATGAAGAAATATGGAAGCATCTGTCCTACAACGGGTCGATCACAAATTTAAATTATTATGAATTAAACTTTCGATGATCAATTGACCCAATTAAGGAACAATAAGAACCCCGAAATGTTTTAATTAAGGAGGTAGATCTAACACAAATGACAATGATTGATGAAGGTACCTCTCGGTCGCTAAATTTTGACAACGTTCATTTTAAGTAACAGCAATGAGATATCATTTTAACGAAAGAAAAGAACATCTTAGTTGAGACTCGCCGCATTTAAAGGTACAATTTTTTTGTAAATTCATATTTCGTGAATAGTGAGAACCATGCAAACCCATATCATTGTATGATACTTCAGCCTATGTACTTCTTTACTGTGGATATGGGGGGCCAAATAAAGTAATAGGAAAAGAGGCATATATCTTGTAGGACACAAGAAAAATATATAAAACACAAATAACTTAATATTAAGTAAATATTTGCATTTATCAATATCATAAAGTGGATTTACCAAAAAAAGGGCAAGTTTTTTTAACTAAGTCCTAAATCTAAAATATATCAAATTCACCACATGTCGACCCGGCAAATATTAGATGTATTTTTAAAAATAAGTAATAGCGATATAATTAACATACTTTAACACTGTAATTTAATATAGCAATATATTCTTAGTTGAATGGATTGTTTGTTTTGGTAAGTAAGGTACCAATATTATCCAATTTTTAGTAACAGCAAGTAAAATAATTGTATCTCGTTTGCATTTGAGTATAAAATGATTTTACTATTAAAATCATCCAAATTTCTAAACATCTTGTTAACTAAAAATAATAACGGTTTTTATGTCAAAATATCATACCTAACTAAAATTACTTAAAATAAATATAATAAAAGTTATTAACAAACAAAAGGTTTTAAACACCCATAGAGACAAAAAAAACATTAGCGGCTTCGTATACAAAGCAGATGAGTGTATCGTCTTTAAAATGTCGGGTTTTAAAATTAGCCTAGGCGGGGTATCTGTGACGTTTGAAGTAAATATTCGGTGAAGTATTATGCACATCGGTGCGGCCAATTCAATGCAAGGGTCGGTCTTCGATCCTCGTCGCCGCAGGCCGGCCCGGATTTTTTGCAACCGAAAGGATTATGATAAATAGATGGCTTGTGGTCTCCTCCCTGCCTGAGAACTGACCGCGCTCGGGGCATGACACTATAGAAATCACACAATGCCTGTGGGCTCTGAAATATTTCGAAAAACCCAACGAAATCGGTAACAATATTCAAGCATAATGTACACGAGACAAATGCATATAAATGTATATATTATTTTGGTAAGCTTAATCATAATTGTAAAATGAAATTTCGAGAATTTATTCATCACCTATAAATAATGCGTCGATTTTTTGGCTCTGTGGTTAAGAACGCCAGCTCATAAGTAAAGCCTTTGTTCCCTAGTTTATGCAAATTGTTATCATTTTTTTTAACACAACGCTCGTTTAATAGTTCTTGAACTCCCCAAAAGATATGTTAACAATTTCTACGATAGGTAAGCGATCGTTTAATTACAAATACGAGCGTAATCGATATTATTAAGAGGTGCTTTAGACCGGGGTGTAATATTAAGTTGAGGTGGGGGGATGGGTAGAATCAACCCTGTTCATTCACGGGTCAATTGTGTGTAGCTGTTCTGTTGTATTCCCTGGCGAGCTCTCTCGACACGTCTTCCGAGACGCGGCCATTATAGCCTGAAGTGGCACTCACGCTGCTCTCCTAATGACTGAGTGTACTGGGTCGGTAACATTAATTGTTATTTCTTAAATTAATTTGCATCAAACTTAGGAGCATTACACGCGAAAACACCGCTTGAAAGCAAAAAAATATTTTTACAAATACACACTAATAAAATTCTATTATTTAAAAAAAAAACAATTTTCATCAAAAAAGTGTACCTGTATCGATTTTAAACAAAACATTGCAAAAATCGCAAAACTACTGCAGAATCTGTTTATAACAAACAACTGGTTATAATAGAATCTGTTTTAATTATTTGAGGTAAATTCATTTTATTAGTGACTCATTTATTTTAAACTTCGCACGCAAATAAAAACACAGAGTAACATTTATGTTTCTAGCACCCTCATGCCTTCGATTGGTACTTGGAGCTATGAACAAGGCAATCAAAAGTCTTTAATAAATCGCACGCATTTGTATACATTATTAATTAATATATTATTATTATTCTAAAGTGCGATTGAGGCAGTAAAAACCCCCTTGGTATAGTAAAGGTCCGACCGCAGAATGGAATCTCGGTCACGCGGAAGGGTTTCCCTCTTACCTGCTGAATTTATGCAAAAAATTCTCCCACACGTGAAAGAGATGCTGCATCTTGCACTTACTGAATACTTCAAATGAATTTGTGCAGAGAATGTTCTCATAAGAAATCTTTTGTGAAAATAATCGATATGTTATAAAATTATCCACGCTGAATATAATGCGTGCATGAGAAACTACGAACGCACTAAAAGATCACACTTTATCTCTAATACGGAATATTAAGAACATTATACTTTATTAATATTGCAGATATAATAACCTAGATTTCGGATATAACTATAATTTATAATAGAAACAATTATACTTAAAAGAAAATAATTAAGCGTTTTGAATAAATTATCAATGTCCTTACGTACAAATTTTATATTATGTGATATTAAATATATTATTTTTAAGTCTATTTAATTTAATATATTGTTTTTGGGCTTTCGTGTAATGCAATGAATTATGAATGATAATTAATTATGATTTTATGCCAAGACTAAAATTTACTATGCCACCATACTGAGATCAAAGATTCATATAGAAATTTCATAAAAAATCATGAAGGACTGATGTTATTGTGAGCCATTTTTGTTTTTTGTTAAAGTTATTTGATTTTTAATGATATTTCCTTAAGCCACTTATACCAATTCATTAAACTGATTTGTATTGATAAGTATGATTATTGTTGATATTGATAAGTACAATTGTGATATAGTTGACATGGCTGCTTTTATTTAAAAAAATTCATATGAAATTGATGACTAATTAATAAATAGAATATATTTAATTAAATGAATTTTTAAGTGTACAGGTACTCTTGCTTGCTGGAGAGCTTATGGAAAAAAGTTCTCACGGAGGATATCATTAAAATTACAATTAAGAAAATTATAATTGTTAACAGCTGAATCGCCTCTTCCAGAGTATATCATCATATCTCCATCGTTAGCCTTACGTTTTATTTACGATAGTAAGAAATACGACCTGCGGAATGTCTCACTCCTCAGTGTTGACAATAAAGCGGGTGTTCACTCGTACCCGACACCTCTGATGATTTTTTCAAACTCCTCTCTAACTAAACATGAGCATGCGTTGATACGAAATCGGTTCATTCATAAATCATAACCATATCACTCTCAAATTATGCGAGCATTCGAAGGATCGGAGTCCAATTGCATAGTAAATATTTACTCTAGCCGAAATACTTACCGAAGAATACTCCGCATCTATAAGTGCGCTGACGTGTGTTTGAAATAATTCAGGTGTGATTTCTTTATTTTACCTGAAACAAGAGAAAAAGCAAAATTAATTTAGACTCGATACATGTTTACAGTTCTTATCTGCAACAATAAAATAACTTGCCCAAAGTATCTTTTGAGTTTATTAAACATTCATAATGTTGTGGTAATGCAAATTGTCATTGAAATTTACGTCAAAAGGACGCGTTCGACATATTTTAGATGCTTTGCTTGTGCTAATAATTATTTCAGTATTTTATAATATATATATTTTTTAAATGAAACCGATTTAATTTAATAATAAATAAATTTAAAATCACTATACGCCTCTGATTAGTTGTAAATAAGAAGTATAACCCGGCCCTAGTATTTTTTTTTTATAAAAATAAATGTACAACGAATATAATATCGTTGTTATATTTTTTGATAAATATTTCAAAAATATAATCGAATATTAATTTATATTTATGATATGTACGAATTCAGTCTGTATCCATAACTAATAAAATAACTATGCTGTGGCACTCCAGATATGACGTCAAAGCCAAATCTGCTGCGGAAATTAAAACTTAATTTTTATAAAAGCAATCAATTTTGTACGGGTAGGACAGCGATCGAGCAACTATGCAAGTGTATTAAAACTCCACGTGAAATGGAATTTTTGTGCAAGGCAGACGGCATTAGAATAAATATTTATTTATTTCCATGTTATACATATTCTCTTACAATACCAAGGTACATTTCGTAAATATTCAGCAACTTAACTTTATTGCTTTAAAGCTATCAATATTCAAATATGGTTATGCTAATGAGTTTCCAGCACTATATTTTTTAAGCATATGTTGCAGTATTGCTTTGAATTGAAGACATTCAAATATAGCTTCAAAAAAGTATTCGTACTTAATATACTGAGTGAGAGTGAAAACAATTCAAAACCTATCTACTGAATAAATAAATTTAAAAAATGCATTAGTATATTTGTGAGAAGGGCGGGGTAGCATTACGCTTAAGGTATTAGATAATTTTAAAGTAAAATACATAAAATATTATACATTAAGTTTACTTAATTTATAGATTATATCAACGGGAAAAAAGTAAAAATCACCCTGTACAAATTTCCAAAACTCAATTGTGAAAATATAAAAGTGAAATTTCACGGTATAGCCGAAAACAGCGAGCTCGCCAGCCGCTGATAAACTTTGCTTTATAAGTAAGCCGAAGCGGCGACAACTTTTTTATAGAACACTATCCGAGTTGACAAGACTACCGAGTTAAACTCATGATTAATTGCGACATTTCAAAATATTCACCGCAACTTTCTATCGACACTCCCCTCTTGAAATTAGTTTGCTGGAAATCAAAGAAACTTCCAAGTTTTTCGCCGGGGGTGAGCGGAGGGGGCGACGTCCCGCTCGGAGGTGAATTCAGAATTTACCTCGATATTCAATTTGAATACGGGAAAAAATATTGAACATTTGAGGCCTCTCCCCCCCGCGGCTGGCGCTTGGCAAAAATTCAAATAAATCCGCGGAACTCGGGCAGGTCGGCTGTGACAAACAACTCAGATAAATCAATCAGACCGGTCTGGCTTACCGCGGGCGCAGCGCCTTATAAATATCCTTCCCGAGTAAGGTCGGCCGGAGCTTTTCCACTCCTCGGCCGGGGAGATATGAATTATTGTGCCGCAGGTACAGCCGGCGCCTGCAGAAAAGGCGCTCGCCTCGCCGGGACGCCCGACGAGTAGACTCCGTCCATGAAATGCCAACTCCTTCCTACGCACTGCACAAATGTCGACGAAGCGATGGACGAAAGCATTTTTGCTTCTGAATAATCGATTATACTTTAATAATCACAACTGTCAACGCATATATATTTTTACTTGCTTACATTTGACAAAAGCTTCAGATTAGTACTTGTATTAAAATGTTCCATCTTTGTTGCAAATTTGAAACATTTATATATAAAAATATAAGGGATGCAAGCAAGAACACGAAAGAGACAATATACTATTGATTTTTGTGAAGACCGTCTCACAGGAAGTACGATTTTGCCTATACAAATTTGATTGATTGATAATGATTAAGTACATTTTTTCAAATATTAAAAATTCATTTATAGAATATGATTGTTAAAAATTCGTTGGTATAATTGGTAATGCACCGGCCATGTAAGCTTGGGGTTCAAATCCCACACAAATCACGATGATATTTTTCTAAGAGTTTCTTTAATCAATTTTCAATATTTGAAAAAATGTACTTAATCATTATCGATAGAGTAAAAGTTGAAGAGGTTGCGACTACGCTCGGGTTTTAGAACTTTTTATCGCAGAATTAAAATGTAAATTTGCAGAATTTTATCATAGTTGTGGAATTTCGAATTCATAAAACACAAAATTTCGTTATGAAACGAATACCAGTAGCGAATACTTGCTTATTAACTTAACAAAACTAGACATATAAGGCGTTTAAGGAGTGAATAATATTATAAATTTAGTGCCGGGATTTAGGTGTATAAATAGCCTAAAAGTAGGAAGTCGTCGGAATAGATTTGATTTATTATATTACACTGTCAAGTGAAAACGGCACATTTTTTACTGTCGCTTATTGAGCATGTGAATTTGAATAAAATGAGATTTTGAGTGAGTTGAGAGGCTTTCAAGGCTGGGAGCGCCTGCTCGGCGCGGGTTGACTGTAGGAGCTCCCGCGTGTGTTTGCATGTCGATGGGACGACACACGATGTACTCGCGGATAACAAACAGGCTGAGGGCCAAACTACTCCATCAAAATTTAGTCTCCAGAGCGAAGTTATTGCGAACAATCGCGAACCTGAGCGAGGCGCGGCCCGCCCTTCCAATATCTTTATTATTGGATTTTTTCAATTGAGTAGAAATTTCGAGAGCTAATATATACATAAATGTATTTCCCGTTTCTAGTTTCAATAAAAAAATCTCATAACCTTACTACTAGTCAAAAACAAGATTATTCAGATTCATATATGGCTGGAAATTCGAACATATATATTTTTTCATATTAAAAACAAGTTTGCATGAAAAATTACTCGTAAAACTTAATTTTGCATTTCCAGTGATCTATCATTTTATAATAAAAACGTTTAGCAACAAACTTATTAATACAAAAAAATATGTATATTCACATATATCAGTAGCCCTGGTTATAGCCAGTATTTTAAATAACAATTTAAATTTAAAAAGAAAAGACTAATTTTTGTAATATGCACATAGTGAAGTATTAATTTTCTTTAAATTATGTATTGGGTGGATCATTAATTCGCTATGACGTAAAAATTGTATTTATTACTATATTAGAATGCTACTATATGAATGTCGTTCGAGCACTTGCATTGAAGTGTCAATGGGCAGTGAAGGCAACGACAAAATGACTGTTTCATTTTATAATAAACGAGCAACATCATTGCAGAGAATGTAATGAATTTAATATGCAAATAACTATTAGTTAACCCTCATTCACGTGTAAGATTTTTGTCATATTTTTATAATGAAACCAATTTTCATTAAAACGATATAAAAATTATGGTAATTATTATTCTAGGTAATAATAAGTATGCAGATCTAAGTAACTCTAGTTTCAAGAAAACATGCTCTTTTAATTGCTGCATAAAATAAAATTATATGCATAATCTAACGATATTCAAAAGTAACATTCTTTATGTTAAAGAAGGTATTTAATATCTCAGTGATATGTAATATACGATATCTTATACGCAAATTTTTAGAGAAAAATATTTCAAAGGTTTCTTTTTTAAAGAAAAATTACTTTTATTGATGAATATTACAAATGACTCGTTGACTTTAAGAAATTATACCTTGGAGTTGATAATTAACTTAAGTGTTTTTTTTAGTTAATTAATAGTCAAATTGATCACGTGACGTTTGTATGCTGATTTCTTGGACATCACGACTATCTGTAGAGCAAACCGGTCTTTGATAGCGTTTGTAGCACGGGCGTAGTAGGTTCGTGGTGATTAGGCTATTATGGTATATTCATTGATTTGAGTGTGTTGGAAGAAGAGCTCACGCATGAGAAGCGCAACGTGGCTTTGGAGTTTGAGGAGTGCCAGAGCAGCCCAGGGGACGGGGGCTCAAGGCGAGTGGCCCCGGCCGAGCTGGCGCCGCCCAGCCCGGAGTCTCATGCGACAAACTTATCGTTTTACGAAAGGTGCAAGGTGAAAAAAAAACCAAAAGAAGGTGGAATACCATTGCAAGTATCAAATAAATATGCGCATATTTTATTGCCTTGATCAACGATTTTTTTAAATTAATTAAATCATTTGGTTCAATGTATGTTTCATGACACACTTACGGTCGGTTTTATTAATAATATTGAGTAAATGAACTTTATCCGAATATAAGTGGAATTCAATATACGTATTGTGATAAAAACTAACAATTTCAAAACAGTAACTTTTTTGAAGTAACACATATATTATCAAAACCTTTCCTCCTTGTGTAAAGAAATGATAAATCACTCTTCATTTTTATAGAGTAAAATATATATCGCAGAAATCAAGTTGAATGTACCGCCTATTTCAATAGATCCTAAACCATAAAATAAAAATCAAGAATACTAATTAAGTCATAATTCATCTTCCAAAATATATTGCATAAAGCTATACGTTTTTGTCTACAGATTATTCGTATTTAAATTGGAAGCTAGTATATGTTATAATACCATTTTATATTTACGTATTTATTAAATATTTGTTTGAATTTTATAAAATTCAGTCTAATGATCGCGAGATAAATATAATAAAATCTAGCATTAAATGACAGAGCATTAAGAAAGTTAATATGGAAGACGTAATATGAGCGGGGGAGGTTTGTCGTCTGCCGCGGTGGCTCCCTGCAACCCCCGAGGCAGTCCTCGGGGAGCGCGGCCGCTCCTTGTGATGTGCAAATCCAATTCCTCCAAATCAAAACCACGTGAACCGTGACAATATTAATGATACATGTGCGTAAAATAACTCGCATATCGGATTACTATTTATAGCCGTATCGGCCGTCGCATATTCTGGAACGTCCCATTCCAATATGTGCCAAAATAAACTTAATCTCACCCTCAGAGAACTGTCACAATTAAACGAACGCACAAACTAATTTATACTTATATAATTATATACGGTGTGTAATATTAATAGTATTGACTCGCATCAGGCTATACTTTAACATTTCATAGTGAAGTGTCATTATTGCGCTTTTGTTTTCAGTATATGTCATATCGCTGAAATGTATACAACATTTTTTTTTGAGCTCTCAACATGTCAACTTTTGTACCAACAAAACGCAATTTGCGGGAAGTTTTATTTTTTTGTTTCAATTGGAAGAAAAAACAAGCTGAAAGTCACCGATTGCTGTGTGAAGTTTATGGTGAACATGCTCCATCGCAAAAAACGTGTGTGAACTGGTTTCGACGCTTTAACAATGGTGATTTCGATATGGATGACAATGAACGTCCAGGCCAATGCTCAGCTACATGTTGCTAAATCATTTAAAACCTATTTGGAAAACAGTGGATGGGAAGTTCTGCCTTACCCGCCTTATAGCCCAGACCTTGCCCCTTCCGACTACCACTTGTTTCAATCGATGCAGAATGCCCTTTCTGGAATACGCTTCACTTCTGAACAGGGTATCAAAAATTGGTTTGATTCTTTCTTGGCTTCAAAAGACGAACAGTTCTTTTGGGATGGAATCCATAATTTGCACGAAAGATGGGAAAAAGTAGTGGCTAGCGATGGACAATACTTTGAATAGAATATATTGTACCAATTTTTTAAAATAAAGCTCCAATTTCACGAAAAATCCGAAAAACTAATGCATACAGCGTATATACGATTAAATATCTATATTATTTTTTTAGTTGATGTTTTGTTAAAATATGTGCAAGCAAGACTGATATATAGAAAATATATATTTATACCAACAATATTATCAAAAGTACTATGGTAACATTTTTATAAGACAGAAAAAATAATAGCTGCGGAATACTCGAGCGAGTTGATTCTCGGTCATTGACTGCTTAATGTAACAATTCACGCAATTCTTGTCGTTGCGCTGAAGTTATGTAAGTGATTGTTTATTTTTGTACTATCGAATAGTTCAGAGTATTTCAGGAGTTGGCGAAAATGTAAGTCGGGTGTTAAAAGAAACCGTCAGTGAGCGGGTGAGTTTACTTGGAACTGTAATTATTGAAGGCAATTGAACTTAACTAGTGGACAACAAGGTGAAAGTGAATTATGTTCATGAGCATGCGTTGGGTCGTTTTTTATACTATTTAAGCTATCTAAAAAAACATATATACATAACAAAATAAATACCCGATTGTATTATTGTAAATAAAATTCGTATTATAAGTAGAAATTTTCAATTTTTTTAAAGCTTCTATGAGAGCCTTTACTGTTACTTAAAACATATTCTATAATTAAAGAAATGCGAATAAAGGCCAGATAATGTCATCGCAGGCTCTATCCGGTTTCAGGCGCAAAGTAGATCAAAGAGAATTAATATTAAAATAGGGAATATCCAGCGAGCATTACTGGGTAGAAGTAACATGACGCATGCTGTGCGTATTTCTCGATGAAATTTTTTATCATGTTTCTGAAGTAGTAACTTGGAATGAGCACTTTGGGCAATTCTCATGTCTTTTTTTATTATTATTTACTTTGAAAATACAGAAATCGTACCTCTGTTATCAAAGAAAAAATAATTCTATTTAGCCTTGAAAAATCGTGGACAATACATTTTTTATTCAAATTAACTGAAGATACAAATGAACAACGTGCATTTTTTTTATTTATGTGCATGTTTAAATATGTGCACACGAGTAAAATTGTGTACTTTTCTTGGGTTATCTTAAAGTTGAGATTTAATAAAAAAAAAAAATTTTTTAAATTTATTTTACACTGAACTTATTTTTAAATTAAGAAAATGATATTGTTTTTAATAAAAACTTTTGTATAAAAAGATACATGCGAATAGGAATAACAGTACTTATAGTACATGGTCTCTATTTACTGCATAATATAATAAGTATCAAAAGGAGCAGTTGCTGTAAATATGAGGACTTTCATTTCTTTATCCGGTCTGTTAGGGGATGCGGCCGATAATCCGTTTCCGGGCATTTCCCAGGGGCTCCCTCTTCCCTGCATGCACCCCCGCGGTCCCTAAGATCAATCTACCCGACCAACTTTCAGGAGACATTTCCCACTACATACATCTACTTGTTTATTAACTGCAAACTACGCGAACATCTCGTAGCATTGCACTACCGCACTCGTTCTGCCCGTACTTGAGTGCAATTCGAGTGCATAAGTATTACGACGTCGTATTCAAAGTGAAATAAACTGGCCATTTACTCACGAGTTTTCCATGGAATTGTAAGGCGCATTTTAAACGGTATTGCTTATGCTGATGAGTCGATAAAGGAAAATCATTGAAAATATTGAGATTTGATATTCATGGCCGTGAAATATCTGCTTACATATTGATATTTTGGTGATTAGTAGTGAGGTGCCCTGGAATAAGCAATGAAAAGCCTCGCTTTTGTTATTTAAATACAAGAAGAATGTATGGTGTCTTTTATCAATAGTAATGCGTAATTCGTATGTAGTTAATATGCCAATAGTAGTGGGGTAACAATGAGATGAATTTATGTAAAATAATACGAGTTTTGCTAAGAGAATACTGGATATACAATAAAAATTAATCCAAGCAATATTTTAACCAATTACTTATTGATAAGAAACTTCAAGTGAAAATATATTCACAAAAACTATGTATGACCTTACCGTACCTTTCAAGCAATTGAAATACATATTTAAGTGGTTTAGTACTGTTTTTGAGTAACTAAGAAATAAAATACGCTCATGATAATATTTGTCAAATTTCATAATCAACGAATAATACTGCTTGCTCTAATTTAGATTTTTTTAATTATAAACAAACATGATATTTGATAAGTATTTAATGGTTTGGAAAGTATGAGCAAAATTATTAATAAAAAAGTTGGAATGTGCGTTGATAGATAAACTCATTTACTTTAAGTCGCAACATTACACTAAATATTAAAAAAAAAAGTTAAAATGAAGCATTTCATTCAGCGAGATAAGTTTGAATTTGCAGAGTATTAGGGATTTATTTCGATGGCTGATTTGATACCATCGCAGCGGCGCAGATTCGAGAGATTCCTCTGGCAACTGGCGGCTGGCGACTGGCGCCAGGCTGGCCGCGGAATACCATTGAGGACCGGCCGCGACCGCATTGCATCCCCTCCCAGCCCGCAGCAAAAAGAGACGGAAATACTACGCGAGTACTCGCGCCATAGTAAACGTAGCCGCCTTGTGTAACCAGCGCTAATGAGCCCCGTACGGTACGCTTCCTGACCCCGTTACCTACACCCGACGCGTGGTCACTCTGCAGAGGCTGGGGCAGGTTCTGGCACCGCGATCACTTCCCGTCCGAACGTGCGCCGCCGCGGAGGGCGGTCACAACGGCGTTAATATTATCTTAATTTTTTTTAAATATATCAAATTGATGCACAAGTGTAAACATAAACAAAAGGCGGCCAAAAACAATAAACATTATTTTATTTTTTCATATAAAAATAATTACAAAATTATGTTTTTTTTTTTTTTTTTTTCAACACAACGTAATAGTGCGACCTTGATATGACTCAGTTGCGACCACTCGTCGCAGCTTCGGCACATCTTCAGTTGATTTTCTCCCTTTAGCAACATGGAGTGTAAGGTTCTCGTATTTATTTGAATGTGCAGTAGTTTAATACTTCTTTTATTTAGTTTGGTTTTCGCGACGCTGCGATATGGAAAAGCACCGAATAGGTTGTGCACGCTCACCGTGCGCTAAACTTATTACCGGCAGGACAAAGCAATTAAATCATCGCCGATAAGATTGGTTCGTGAATGCACAAATCACCAATGACAGTTGCGAAATACGAAGAAGATCGACTAAAGATACTCCCAGAGCTATCGAAGCTATCGCCAGCGATAACACGTTACGCATTCAGGGCAAGTCCGATTAAGTAAAAGCGGTTACCTGTTATTATTATTAAAGGACCCTTGACACCGATGGCAAATTTGCACTTGGTGAAATCTGAAAGAGACTGCAACGTTGAGCTCAGTGATTTTCACTAGGATGTAAGCGTAGTTAATTAAATGAGTAGATATTTTCAAACGTAACTTTTTAGTTGTACAGCAACCCTTAAGGGTGTACAGTATGCGTAAACTGAAAACCGGTTGACTCGGTAATGAAACGGAGGATTTCCGTATTCCGAAAGAGATGAGCTAGAAATAGGGCAGCGGTGAGCAGGAGCTCCTTGCGCGAGTTGTAGCAGCGAAGGGGATGAGGGTGGTTTCATGGGCACGTTCTCATTCTCAAGAGGTTTCGTGCAAGCTATCCAGATATCACCGGCCGTAACCCGGAAAGAAACGCAGAAAGGTTACGCTGACAATGTTACGATTCTAATTCGCCGGCGAGCGTGCAGTCCGAGCGCGTTCATTAGCGCCGCTCGGGCCGCGAGACGCCGAATGAAACACATTTATATTCATAGTTACCACACAGCGGAACGACCTTGTACTGACGTCACCAAACCGGTGTGCGTCGTGTGGAAACAAGTGTGAGGCCGGGCGCGCGGACGCTCATGCAACGTTGGTCCAGACGGCCGGCGCGATCTTCGAATAGAAGAAGCCCGGATAGTCCGAATGCTGAATTCTTGGCGGAATTTCGGGGAGAATTCGGAAGCTGCGTCGTCTCCGTCTGGATGTCGGGGACGCGGCCGGACCACTCCGCCGCCGCGCCGCTCAGCTGACCGACCACGTGGTGGTTTTTTTTAGGTTAGAATGTGAAATCCTTTTTTCACCACAACAGCTGCTGTTGTTTGCGACATTTTACCAGCTGACGTTCTGGATACGCGGCGCACGATCAAGATCACGGCTATCGGAAATCATTTAGGTTATGTAATTGTTTGTATAGGTGAGCACGTGCTGGCCGATTGTCCGCAACACGAACCGAGTAATCCGAACCGCGCATGCATTTGAACACTTATAGTCGGGCTTACTTGATTCGTCGTAAAGGTGGTACAGGTATTCCTTTAAAATATAACAAAAAAAGTTTTCCCGTAAAAAAAAAGGTGGGCCTGAAAAAAATTGCCGCATGAAGAATAAATATATAATTTCCTGGATTCTCGGCACTTGTAAATTTGGTTTTTATTGCGAGTAGAGTCGGAGTGGATTTTACTTTGCAAATAAAGTAAGCAATGCGGCGAGTCCAACAGGTGTCGGCGCCGCGCGTCACGGAGCAGCGAGACGGAGCCGGGCTGTTGTATTGTGTGGTAAAAAAATGTAAGTGAAATACCAGATCGGACTGGTTCAAGCGATCTGCGAATGCGAGCTCTAGCAATTAAAATTACTTCGTTATAATTTTTGGGAATCGCGTCGGTATTAATTGTGTAAATAAGTAATTAGTTTAAAAAAAACCAATTAGGTAAATCCAGTGTTTGAACGTTGTGTTTGTGTATTTTCCGTATAGGAGATTCGAAAACCAAATTGATAAACGTGAACAACGATCGTCTGTCTGTTAATTAAATAAAAATAGGCCACGGCGCCCTGCAGTCCAAGTAGGCCATGCGAAGGTCGGTAGGTGGAAAAGGGTGTAGAATTCAGGCAATGGAAACGAACCGGCTAATTAGGAAGGGAATTGTACAATAATACTTGGTAAATAAATACACTAACAAATTAAATTTTAGCTCAAAAGTAAACGATGGGAAAATTGTCCCCAGTCCGGAAGTTGTTCTAGAATTGCAAAAAAAAAAAAATAGAAATAATTATAAAGTTCATTGAGAAAAAAAAACACGTGATAAATAAAAAAGGCGACCTCAGATAAATAGAAAATACACCATAAATAATAAAACTAGCATAAGCTTTTATTAAAAAAAATATCTTAATATAGACAGACTTTCCTTATTTATTTAAAATAAAATTTTTGGTATTATTTTGTTTTCAAAACAAGTGAAAGCTTTTATTTTCTAGCGTATATACGTTTTTACGAGTGTATAGTATAATCTTCAATTTAAATCTGGGACTGGTATATTGAAAAATAGTAAGGTTACATAAACAAATAAAGGGTGTGAGGTTACAATGAATAACGTGTAATAATATACATGCTCGGTTTATAAAGTTAAATCTCGGATCTGCAGTCGAGAATACCCGGGCACGTGATGATCTCAGGAACCATTAAAACCGTACAAAACGAGCACCGTAAATAACCGAGCGGTCGTAAAGTCTGCCGTGTAAAGCGCGGGCGGTTAGCAACAGTGAGGGGACACAAGTGCCTCTTTAAATTTACTTTTAGGGGATAATAAAGACACCGGGGATTCAATCTCCACTCATAAATTTGATAGCCGATTAATGGCAATAGCTTAATTTATTGTGTTTCCTTTATTGGGTACGGTTAGTTCCCTGAATATCAACCGGTAGTCATATTCACATCGTTGGTAGTGTTTTTTAGTATATATATTAATAAAAAAATATCGTTTTTAAGAGGTTTTCCGCCCTATAGAAGGATCATCAAAATTGACAATGTGACGTAAAAGAGCTCATACTGTACAATGAAAATTGTGTAATTGTATTCTTTTAAAATGTATTATATTCTTAATCATTAAATTTGTTTATTATGATTAATTGGTTGATTTATGCTGCCTGGTGACTTCGTGTATATAATTTCAATATTACTGTTTCATTTATTTTGAGACGAGTTTTCCATTATGCGCCGTCTTTTGAAATAATTTTTATTCGATTTATAGAATTCACATTAACATTGATTCTTATGTATGGGGTTATAAAGAGAACCATGTTGGGATTTCCAGATACCATATCTCTGAGAATTAAATGCTGATTGCCGTGAAATTGATATTCGACACACGGACGACTCGTCGCCGACTTCGGACGCCGCCAGGCCCATCTTCGCTCCGAGGTCTGGCCCGGCAGACTCCTCCTAGGCCGGCTCGCGGCTTCTGGTCAGGTGTATTATGTCAATCACCCACATTCGACATGGGCAACGTCGCCGTCACCTTCCGATCTTCAGACGCTCCGTGCAAGGTCGCGTAGTCGCATATCGTTAGATCAACGACAGAAATACTCGGCTGTACGTTTGTAGTGTAGAATCCGATATGTTAAGTGCCTTTGTTGATAATCTTGAGAACTGCGCGACGTTGAATGCTCAATGCGCGTAGGATAGATACACCAATAATGTGATCAATATTTATGATAAAAAGTAACAGCAAGTCAAACCGCTCACACTCTCAAATCAAAGCTATGATAATGCACATGTTAACAGCACATTTATTTTAATCATTAAAATGTAGGTTAAAGTGCTTAACGTTTGATGAATTTCGATACAAGTACTCATTGATCAATTTAAAAAAACCTGACCTAGCCGATGTAGGTTTAGGATTCACCTGTTGGGACATGGATAAAATCGGTGAACACATAGTTAAAAGCCTATGATGTAACACTGTATTGACACAGCCACAGAGCCGAGCAACATTTGAGGAACTATAATTAATCTAAATTATTGAATTAAATGTTGGGGAATAACATCACATTGTTAATTACAACTAATGCAATAATAAATAAATTGAAAATGAAACCTAATATGAAATATTTTATGAAAATATCTAACTATAATAATAATAAAATTTTGCAATTCTGATTTACTGATTTTCTAGTAATGTCCACAAGCAAGAATCTTCCGTAAGGAAAAATGTCATCTTTAAAACTTATAAATTATTATCACCAAGATGCAAAAATTGTGCCATAATGCAGTAAGAGAAAGATATTTATAAAACTAGTAAATATAGAGAAACTGATAGACACGTTGTAAATTTTATTTTATCAAAATTAATTTAAAAAAATAGATGTTACAGTGATAAGTTAGCGGTAATATGAAATAAAGATTGTCATCCCTAAGAAAACATTGCAATTTTCGCGAGTAAATATTTTGCGTGTTATCTCTGAAACGGTGAAAAAACGACGCGAAGGACGCCGGCGTCACGTGCGCGGCGTGATAGGCCGTGAGCGGGCGCGGCGTGATAGGCCGTGAGCGGGCGCGGCGTGATAGGCCGTGAGCGGGCGTGACGGCCCGTGAGCCCGCCGCTGGGGTTTGATTGCCTTATCGGTGTTTATCACTATCAGCCCAAGATAGGACGTGTCAACATATGCGCCGAAGTAAAATATTTTAAGATCACAGGTCAATGCTTTCAGACGCAGTTGAACTCTCCGCGGTAGGCGATTCGATCAAAATAGACTTTGTACACGTATGTGATCGTTTTAACGATTACGAAAATTTATTTCGAGTGCTGATGGTATAATTTAATAATTTTATTATAAGTTTGGCGCCGATGCTAGATTTGTGGTTTTATATAAATTTTACAAAAAAACTTACCTATAAGAACGTAAGACCCAAATATTTGTTGGAACTAAAGAGAATTGCATTTATACAAGAATGTAAAAACATAAACAATTAGGAAAAATAAATGGGTGAGAGATCACGATCACATTTTATATTTAAACAATTTCGCAATCCCGTAGGCACTTAGATCTTCACATTAGTCGCTTAAAACAGTCATCTTTAGATAAATTGAATATCGGAATATTATAAATGTCCAACTCAGTAACTGTTGTTGAAATATGCGAATTCTTCTATTTTATGTCTCCTTTCGTTTAATTTACTACACGTATCCTTATAGTTCGATACATGCGAGTGGCGATAAATGTGTAAAAATAGCAACACATTATAAAAAAATAAGCAAATATAAACAATTCTTCGAAAGTTTGAGTTATTTAGAGATTTTTTTAATCTGAATTAGTCATTAACAAATATTGCTAATATATTTTTCTATAAATTCTACGTTATTTGTTACACCGTGTGCATACTGAAGAAATATGTTATTTTATAGATATTTCTCTTAATTAATTGTTTTATTACGCTGATTTACAATTAGGTATTTAAATTTATAATAAAGAAATAATAATCTTTGTCCCTTGAAGAAATATCTATTATTTATGTTTGATGCCAATCTAAGACTCATTACACAGGTATCGTATAATAAGCAAGGCTATAAGGAAAATGTGAATTCTTCATGACTTTTTAAAATGCATATTTACGGTTCAAAGACATGGCGTATTATATATTTTATGCCATATTTCAAATAGTATCTACTCGAGTAATTAACTATTTGACCACTGTAAGAATATACATATACACGCACATAAAGAAAAAAATATTTTTATATTCTAGACTTTTTTATATTTGACACGGCCACATGTGATAAACACTAAAATTCTAAGTAAAAGGAATCATTCACACTGTTCTTCCGCTATTATATTTTATTTAGAAAAATTTGTGGTATCGATTGGAAAATACATTTATCAATTTCAATCACATGATGCTTCGTACACGTAAAACTTTTTCAAATGGTATTCTGTACACTAAGAGTTGATTATTGTATTTTAATAATATACACTTTATAACAATCAAATGCTCAAACATTGCTCATTTTGAGGGAAAATACAATCCATAAAGAGAAACACAGAAAAAACTATCTTTATAAAATAAGTAAAAAATATAAGTGATTGAGGCATTGTAAAAAGTGAGATAAAACTTATTTTAAGATAAGACTTTAAAAAAACCTGTACATTTACGTACAAATTTACTTTTTAATTTGCCAAATTAATATATATATATTTTTTAAATTGCTAACTAAACAACTTGCATTAAATTTAATTATAACTCTAAATTCCCAGTACAAAAAATATCCCGGTAAGTGCGCCTGAGGTATAAAAAATCATTTCAACAATCAACCAATCATCGCATGCATACTCCACGTGCCTGCCGAAAGGCGGCTTTTGTTAATGAAATTATCGGCAGTTGCCGAAGTTCCCGCCACCTCTGCTCTACTAGATAATTATTATACTACGTACCACGTGACATTAATTGCTGACAAAATGATATGCTTATCGCGCAGATACGGAATCTACAGCCTGGCGAGGATGATTAGGGTCAAATTAGCATCAGCAGCAGAGAAAAATAATTCTTATATTAACACTAACTTATGTATAAATTTTAAAACAACGAGCGGGCAAAATATCAAGATTATTTAAAGTATAGATTTTGTAAGATAACAATTAATAAAATGAGTAACATGTGCCGCGAATCCTTGAGAAGAATGCAACTTCTCTATCCTGAAAGACATGTGACGAAGACCAAGTGGACAGAGTAGAGTTCAACTATCGCGATTATAACTTGAAGTTGCATACATTTTAACTATATTTTAATTCTAAAGCTATAGACATGTTTTAAGTTAACGATTGATACATAAAACGACGAGAAAAATCATAGATTTTTCTCTCGACTAAATGGATGCTTTAGTTTTCTGAATGTCGTGACCTTGAGTAACCTAGCGGGAATTTTAATCGTTATGTGCAATTGTGTATGTAACCTATGTACCTATGCTAGATAAATATTTTACTGCTTGCAAACATTACGACTTTATCTCTAAATACGAAATGTAGCTAATTAAGCATCGTTAGTACATTTTTTATTTTTAATTTCGTGTGGATCCGTTTGCCTTAAAACAGATTTTTTTTAATTTTACATGCATGCATTTAAAAGAAAATTCGATAGGAAATGCTGCATAGAACAGATAATAAAGTCTAAGCTACTAAAAACGTCAACTAATGAAGACGACATCTACAAAAATAAAAAAATAATTATAGTAGCTGTTGTCATACTCCAGGGAAAAGTGAACATGCATGGTAAATATATACGATATTTGAACAAATGTGTATTATTTTATAGTTTACCAAGAATGAATATTTTCTCCATTTAAATGCCACGACATCCGTTATTTGTGAGTTAATAAATGATGGCTTGCATTGTCCGTCGTTTTTTCGGACTACGCGTCAAAATTCCTGCAAGCCGTCAAAGATGACAATACTACTTGAATCACAAGCATGACCCACTTTCCCGTTCAAAAACCACCAAAAAGATTTATAACTGAAAATACCCAGCATAGGCGTAAAATTTACAAAAAAAATAACTTAATGATTGTAAAACCTTCGCCACGGTTGCAAAATGGAATACACTTGACATTTGAGTATGCATATTCATTGCTCGTTTTTCATCGTAATAATTATGTTATTACGAGAATAATATTATATATGACGTCACAGTAGCGTATTTTCTTTGGTGACAGTTCTTACAGAGATATGTCTGCTGACGTGTTAATTCAGTTTTTTCATTATGTATAAAGGCTTACAAAACTGCAGCACGATCGAGAAGTATAATAAGTACGTTTTTGTTGATGTGATGACGTAAAAAGCAGTACAGTTTATTATGTAATTTATTATACTATTAAAATATACGTTATGCGTAATTTTAATATTTGCGCTGATATTTTATAAAGCTAAACTGGTCGAAGCAGTGATTTAGTTTTGTAAGAATAATTTATAATTATGATATTCGGAATAAAATAATTGACAGCATATTATATATTCAGAAGTGTTCCCGCGGTCGACCATGACATTACCTTGATCGGAAGATCATCATAGCAGCGATCTTCGGCCCCGCGGCTGCCATTACTTCATACTCCTCGTAAATCACATGATATTATGACATTTTTCCGTAACCGCGTCCGTGAAAATTATATAATACGAACTTCTCGCAGAGTCTAAAATTAGGCTAATGTGTATAAAATAAAAAAAATATTTAGACTTGTTCGCAGGCTATGACGGTGGAATCGAGATTGAAATGAAGGACTGATGGGCAGGGTTACTATATCTGCTGAAAAATCCGATATACTAATCTTGAAAATTAAATTAGTAAGTGAACAATCCGCACAAAAATAAAGATTACCTGAATTTTATTAATAACGTCCATTGATTTTCTTTTTAAATAAAAGGTGGGTAAGAATAAAATAGCAAAAAGTGAAAGCAGTAACCCTTAGAATAATAACGTTCGTTCGTCGTAGAAAAATATATTTCACTAATAAGGACAAGAAGTAAATAATATTTGTAATACATTATATGTGAAATATTTACATAAAACGTCATTGAGTTTATCTCATTTGTTAAACAATATTATATAGGAATAAATAAACTAACGATTGCGCTAGTAAATTTTCAACATATAATGTTTTTAGTCTATCTTATGAGTATATCATAAATACATTTACTTTACACGAAAGCAAAATTTAGCGGGTACGTTTTGGAAGCGTTGAAGAACTAAGTCGGTGTATATAAAAATGAATTTAAAAAATATTTTAGCATGCATGCTGAGTTGTGTTTGAATAAGTTATAATATAAGAATTAATTTAATTGCTAGGTACTAACTAAAATATTCAGAATGTATTTGGATTCTTACGATAAATGACAGAGCATATGGGAACATTTACAAGAAACTAATTTTTCATTCGTATCAATATTGTATTTTTGTGTTCCGCACGCGATCAAGGAAGACTTATGACTATGTTTTATTAATATTTGCATATCCAGATTACATTAATAAGGCAAACATAATCAATGTAATAACAATATTATACAAGACCTTGCAGGTCCTGATTTACAAGCCAGCTTCGCTGCAATCTGTTAATTGTCAATAAATGCACTGAAAGTCGTCGCCGAGCCGGGGCGATGATAAACAATAACACCGGAGGCATGCCGCTCGCGATGCAGAGGAATGTAAACAAGTCGAGCCTCCGAAAACACACCTTCGTGTTTGCTTACGCCAGACACTCGAATTCGAAATAAGCTGCGACATGGTGTCGCTTCGGGTTTTTCGTCACAGCATGGCGAGTGCATGTGCACCCGCATTGGCACGGGCCTGCAGAAAGCTTGACTTTCGCCGAGCGAGAGCTCCTGTTCGTCACGTGACCAGAAAATACTTCTGAATAAACTGTGACAATACGACAGGCCACCGTGGCCGAGTGCACGTGCACCGGCGAAGAAGCGACTCGACACTCGGCGGGATTCGCCGATGGACGAATATGCGAGTATGCGTGCTCGTCACGTGACGGACACATTATTCAGAATAAAACATTGACATTATAACCACTCAGGAATATTCGTCACAGCGCGCGGTATTCACCAACGTCGAATACTTGACTCATACCGACAAGTGCCAAGAGAATTATTCGATAATATAATTAAGAAACAAAAAAAAAACACCCCCCTAGCTGACATAGCCGGTTCGCGTACGTAACCGTAATTTCTGAAACCATTTAGTAATTAGTGCTTAATCTTAAGGTGAATATTATTTGTCCTGGTATTTAAACATGTTTTTTATACGGTATATGGTATTTAATGGATGGATTTTAAAATTTATATACATGTATTCAGCGGACGCGGCTATCTGAAGGTGGCGTTTCAGCTTGTTGACCGATAAAGTTTAGATCAACAAATCGATATCGTAATTTTCGATGTGATAAGGTCAGATATTTATTTTATTTTAAAATATATATGGCTTACAACATACACATTTATAATATAACAATAAATAAGTTTTTCTGGATTATTATAATTCTGTTTATAATTGAAATAAGGACTGCACGTGTATATTCGGTATATATAGTGATTTTTGTGACTAAAAATATGTCATCTATAAAATTCAGTTACAGAGAAATATAGGCGTGATGCAACTAATTTTTATTAACCCATCCATCCGAAAGAAAGATTTTTTGTATTGTTAATTTAACATAATAAGACATATATATTAGAACAAGTGGAAAATTTAAGGTGGCGAAATGCGGATTGATATTAAGATGATACTTCAAAAATAAATACACTTATCAAGATATTTCTGATGAGTTATCATTTGATATTATTTTATGTGATACGCAATAGGGTTACTGGGTATATCAGATATGAATAGATTTTTTTTAGAAGAACATAAATGTATTCATAAAACAAATACTATATATACAATTATAAATAATATCATGTTAACAAAACTTAATGAACACATGTTATCAAAATTATTTGAATTTTGTATATTGAAATTTTCAGCCTCTTTTTACAACTGAACTTTGGTGCTTAAATATACTTGTATTTTCACGCAATTTCGTCTGATTCATCCTCAATTTCAAATTATATAAATACGTTTAAAACTATTAATGCGTTATATAGTACATATTGCATATAACAGCACTACAATTATCTAATTATGTGTGATTTCAGTATTAACATTTTTATACATTTTATAGTTTGATTTAAATTGCAGGTCACATTTCAGAAAAAAAAACCGTTTTATTGAGAAACAAAAACTTAGGCGTTAATGTATACAGTTGACTTAATGAATTAAACCGAACAAATTATTACAATTGTGGGTTACGTTCACGGAGGATAGATTGTGTACCTCCATAGTTATATCCCTTTTACTTAAACACCGTCGACACGACGACAGCGTCCAGCGGACGTCTCGATTATATTATTTGCCATGCCGTGATAGTCCAATAAACGCGTCGGCCTTTTGCCGATGCTCGACAGCGGTGATAAGCAATAAAACAACCAGGAAAGGGTTCCCGAGTGTACAGTAATCATCAGACACACAGTATCCGCACAAATATTGACATTATACTGTTTTCCAATTGAAATCATCACCGGTGATTTTCCATTCGCGTCCGATGACGACAGCCCGGCGTCAAAGATACAAAATAATTAAACGAGATAAAAAAGTAAATACGCGAAGCGACTCCGTCGGTCCGGCCGTATCGCGCCTCCCACCGGCGACTCCGTTATCAAGACCTACTTATTTGTATTGAATTATGCAAGCTTAGCGTCTCGGCTCGTCGACCATCCGAACGGATCGAACCGTCAATGCGACGAGAGAGCACAGACTCTCGGCTATCTAGATCTTAAATTATTCAGTGAATTTTCAGGAAAACGCTCATCTTGCGAATCTCGTTGAAAGCCTAATTCTAAAAATATTACAATTAACTGATGTAGTTAATCATCCCTCCGCGCTCTGCCCATTCTGTTGCTTGTGCATGGCTGCCATTATGTACCCTGAGCGTGTGTAAAGGATCGATAATGGAGTAGTGGACATGGAATGATTGTGAAGGGATGTGCTCTGGAAGATCTTGTCGAAGTGGGGGGTTCCTTCTATTTTTTTCTGTAGTTTGCTGAAGAAGAGATATCAGATCTGAACGCCAGAGCTTTGTAAGGAAAGGATAATATAATAATGCAGACTTTTCCTTTCAATATAAAACTACACTATTTTCCCCTTAGAAAATCGTGAACACTGACTCAGAATGAGTATATGCTCAGTGAGATGGTAGCCAACCTTCTTTGAGGAGAGCCACTTGGTGAAAAAGTTTATCTAAATCATTCCAAAAATAATGTAAACTCATTCGTGTTTTATTTTTGTTTTCAAAACACAACCCCCTGAAAACAATCAAAACACGAAGCAAAATGAGTATACGAGTCGAGACACACAATCTGCGGTCAGGCGAGCGGCGCTAGGTACGTTGACTTGACCGAATTCGCTACCAGATAGCGGTTCAGCAGCCGCCATATTCGAGAGTGCCAATATCTGCCTTATCGGAGACCTGCGACCTCTGACCTCCGCTGCATTCTTTCGGGAGTGGCAACTCAGCAGGGAGCGAGCAGCGCGCTCCGAGCGAGTCGCCCGGGCGATGGGGTCAAGTCGATAAATTCAACAATACAACGCAAGATGCGGTCAGTTTTATGTGACTGTTAATTCGCGACGACGTCACACCACAAAAACTTACACTTCTAATAAGAAAAAAATCTCAAAAATTTTATATATTAGGTGCGCAACTAAGTTTCTAAGTTTTTTTTTTTGCTTAGTGAAAAATGGAAAATTTCAAGTGAAATACAAAAAATGGTTTATTCAAAGTATCGTCCCTCGCTAGCTAAATATTTTTGCCATCTCTTCAGCTGCATTTTTTTTTAAGTTAGAGCAGAAAAGTAAAGGTCCAAGCAAATACTGTTATTTGGCACAAAATTCGACATCTTCATTCGTGTCTAAACTATTAAAAAAAAAAAACACAAATTTAGACATGTATTGTGTGTCTCAACGTGTCGTAAAATCTTAGTTGTACACCTAGTATAATATCGTAATATCTACTGCAGTAATATCATTTTTATACAGTTACTTTGTAAATCAAGTTTTGTTTTATGTAAACGTTTCATCTTCTATTCTGATACCTCTCCTCATAGGGGTGTGGTGACTATTTCATCGAACATTTCCATTGAACGTTGTATAACCAAACAATATAAAGCAGAGCTTATCGTCTGTAAATCGTGGTTTGCAACGATTTTCTATGAATTTCTAGGAATTTCTATGAATATGCGTAAATGCTCTCAATACCATTTAACAATTTATTTATACAATATGCAAAAAAGATAATGTATTATGGTTAACTGCTATGCTAATAGTTATGACAAACAATCAGGATTATCAATTTATTCGGAGAATATTATTATTATTTATTAATATATATGTTTGGTAATCTAAGAGTGATGCATACTTTTTGTAACTAAATTTCAGGAAACCAATATAAGTGTCTTAGTTAGAAGATAAAGAATACTCGATCCTAACCACAGTCCAAGAAAAACCAAAATACGCAACTATTTAAAATTTCATAATGGGAATCTACGAGTATATGATAATTGAAAGAACAACATTTGACTGTTTTTATAAAATATGTGTATTTTATACTATCCAGGCGATTGCAAAGTTCAAGGTGCCTTATTAATTAACCATGATTAAAATAAAAAAAATACTTGCGTCTGTTTTCATACAATTCAAACAATGGGAACTCGGCGTCTGATACTCACTGTGGGAATCGTCACGAAACAAACCGACAGTAATAATAATATAATAAAATCAATGCGGAAAAAACGACAAACTTTATGTACTGGTCCTGTAATTTATAGATGCCAAAGAAAATTGCATTGAGCGCGATTATAAATAATATGATACCTGATAGCGGTGTTAAGTAAAAGTTCTTGGAAGTATGGACATGGATTTTATTCATGAAATTGAAAGGGATTTTCCACAAACTCAAGAGGAATAATTATATTAAACAGCATATTCATTATAACCTTCTAAACCACACGTAAACGTCTTATAATGTAAAAATGATAAATACTAGATATTTGGCAGAGCATTAGTGTAGCAATGTGTTCCCTTGGCCAGGGGTTCACCCGAGTATCATTACGTACAATGAAGCCAACACCGTAGCCAATAATCTGACCGTCCAATTGACTACCATTACGAATTCAACCCATTGATGGTCGTGGCTACCTCCGACATTATTACTCTTGTAATACCTGATTCAGACAAGCGCATTGCATTGCCAAGTTCTTTACCACCGTGGAATTGATCGAGCTAAATTAGCTGCAAATCTCAAATTATTAAATATAATTCATAAATCTTGTACGATTTATTTCATTCAATAAGATTAATCAAATAAATTCATTTTGAATTTATTTGATGTTAAGACTTTAATACAGATAGGTCTAAGTATTTTATGATTTACTTGAAAAACATTTTCAATGGCTTATTTGACTAGCAAAAACCTAGCCTACCGAAAATGTGATAACTTTTATTTTTTGCACAATTACAGAATGGCGAATATTTTATCTTTCAAGGTGTATATTTTGGAAATAAATATAAACATAGAACCTGATAAGCTAAGAATACATACAAGAATACATCTGTTAGGAGTTTATATATACCAATGTAGATGTGTAATTAAGGGCTAATGATCCTAGGTGACCGGGACTTCTGAATGCTGCGCACGTCCAGGACAGCCGATGCCTCTTCCATGAACAACTGAGTATGAGCGCATTGACGGGGTCTTTCTAGACGGGATGACCTAGTTTGCAAAATGAATGCCTGGAAGACCGGTCCGGCGAGTGAAGAAGTATAGAAGCGACGGGAACAGATTGAACGCAAGCCCCTGGGCTTCTAAGCAAGTCCGAAGCCGGTTTACTCACGATGGGCTCGGCTCATTATGTGCAAAACGAGGATTGATCGACAAATTATTCAGTCTTTAGCAGATGTGCTTTTGCTATTTTGCATTTCTTGTATAATTTATTTTTTTAAGGTAGATATACATTGTCATATTAAATACGTTGCACAGCGAAGCATGTTTATTACGTATTCATTATCATAATTAATTGCATGTTTAAACGCAATGAAGCAATAATTTACATTTAAAAGGCATATTATTCAAGTGGTTAGTTATAAATTCATATATAAATAAAAATTATATATTTTGAGTAGTATATATATAACATAAATATATAATCAAAAACAATGATAAAAATTCTCAGTAACATAG
Organism: Atopsyche davidsoni; assembly: GCA_022113835.1. NCBI lineage: Eukaryota > Metazoa > Arthropoda > Insecta > Trichoptera > Hydrobiosidae > Atopsyche > Atopsyche davidsoni. Next base: position 7,720,074 of record JAILWY010000021.1, read on the forward strand.
CAAAAATATAATAAGTACTTTACTCACAATCAATGTGCTCTCTAATTTACTTGCAATCATTGGCTGTCAAATCAAAATCGAATAAATCGACAGTAACTAATATTTGCGTAACATTTAATATCACGGTGGATATATGTGTATATATATTTTAACAATCCAAGTTTTGATATCATTATCTAATTTTACTTTTTTATTTACAATACTAGTACACTTAACTCAAACGTGAACTCCGAAATTTATTACACTTAATGATATTAGATAAGTTCTCATTTCGGATATTTTTTTTTGTTAATCATAATGAGTATATATTTGCACCAGTATCTAATCAGTGGTCTCTGTCGAGCAAACAAAACTTATTTATATTTACGGATACTGCCAAATTTTCAAGCCTGTTACTATGATATAAAATAAACAAAGCAAGAATTTCGCTCGTCTTTATATAAAAGCTGTTCAATCAAAATGTAACGAGTATTTTAATAAGCGGCCGCAGGTGCGTGAAGGTCTGAGAGTCCTTGAAAAATTAAAATAAGTGAACGGGAAGCGAAAGTTTGTAAGATTTGTGAGCATCAGATAATCGATAAATTGATATAATTAATTCATAGCTTGAAATAAAACTATTTACAACTTTTCATTGGAGTAGTGTAAATTTTAGATACTAGAAATTATTAAAATTTAGTAAGACCTGCTTTTTACGCAGAAAAATAAAAATAACCAAAGCTTCTATGTCGTATTGCATTTGAAGTAGGCATATTTTAATACAATAAAATAACAGTATTTCTCATCGTTCCGATTGCCTATGAGACTTATCTCAATCCGCAAGGAAACGCTGATTTAAATAAATATTTATATATCACATTCATTTTCCTTTCATATGACCCATGAGTCCGCGAAGACCCAAAAACAAATATAAGGGCGACAAGGGAGCGGATAGTGTCGCGGCTCCCACTCTTTGGCAAAATGAATATCCCTCATAAATTATCTGGAACCTGAAGAGGATCGAAATAGATATTTATTGCCGGACCCGCGGACCATGCTTTTTATTTTCAAACGATTTGACGACAGTGATGAACGAATGCCTCGAAAATTCACCAATTCGTAGAAAAAAAATCACGGTGATGTCTTAGCAGGTAAAAATCGACCTCTCGTGATTAATAATATAATATGGTATTTGAAAAAAAAAAGTATTGGTATTAGGTCAAAAAACCTCGAATCGTGTTTCTTCATATTCGCTTAAGATGTTATTGTACTTCAAATATGACATACAACGAATTCTAAGTATACTTATAATTTGATGATATTTTTTTAATATAACAGAATCGTTATTTCTTTTGTGTCACCAAATGCATTTTTTATTTGTAGAAAAATACGGATCATAAAACTCCAGTTCAAAAGAAAGTGTTTGGGAGTTTATTATCTTAAGATTTCTTTTGAATTGATATTTGTGTATACTTTATTTTGAAATAAAAGTTTTTTGCTCTGTGGAGCTCACTTGACTCTTAAAACCATTATTTTTTTTTTAAATAAAAATGAATTCTTGACTAATTATATTTTTAAGATTGTCTTTCAGTGTTAAAAACTATGCTTAGAGGTAATTTTTAATGTAATAATATTTATTGGTGTTAAACATTTCATCTGTGTAATAATCATACTAAAGCAAGCGTACCCGCCAATTCTCAAATTACTTACTCTACCTGAAACACTTGCTCTTGAGTTATAGTGACTTATTGGGACGGCGAGCAATGTGACATATTTTTTTTTCTATTAAAAATATAATTAACAACAATTAAATATTACTGAAATATTATATAAACATTAACACGAGGTTTATTAAAAACAAATCAATTTTGGTTTTTTAAACTTTTATACCTAACCAAAGTGATAGCAACTTATATAGTAGCTTCTCATTTCAGGCATACTGTAAATGTAAAGATATATAATTTTACTACGTAAAATAATATTTCTGTAGAGTTGTATAGAAGCTGGCGGACCAATGGCAGGCGAGAGTCAAAATGCGCAACAGGCTGGTGTGCGCTGTCGCATGTGCGCACTGGGCGCAACAGGTGCAGAGAGAGATCCGAAGACAGGGATGGCTACAGGTCTCGGCTTCAGCAGCATGGTAAGAATCTTGGAATTAGGTATACCTACCTAACATTATAAGATTTATTCATTTCAAATAGGCCGCGACCATCGACGTACGCAAATAGACCAAACGTAAGAAAGAAAAAAAACTAGCAAGTGATAAAAGCACCATTTCACACCTCTCTAAGATTTGACTATAGGAAATTCAATGAATTATTTTATTTTATTCCATAGCAAAATTGAATTATGGTGTTCATTTAGATTCATCTTGGGTGGCTACATAATTTAAAAAAAAAACCACTTTTCACAATCACTCAAAAAATAATTTTCATTTGAAATTGCTTTTTGGTACTATGTTTCTAAATATACTTTTATGAATTAAATAACATTGGTTTTTTTTTTTTTTGATACTATTTAATAACGTGCGTATATTCTTGTATTATTTTACGCGTGATATGATTTAGACACTTTTTTAAATATAAACCTACATCAACTGCGGCTTTTCGTGGAGGCTCTCGAAATGGTACACACAATGTACCCAATCATATCCCAACAGCAAGTTGTCAGAACCTTGTTTGCGAAATATAACACGGGATAGTCCAGCGAGGAGGGAGGGGAGAGGGGTGACAGAAAACAAATTGAAAATCTCCACTGAAACTGAGAATATTGCATATCACACATTCTCCACGAGCGTTCAGTGACATCATGTGCATGCAGACACTGCAATAATTATTGAGATTGCGTAATAAAATTGAATGTATATTTGAAGGAGAAAAAAACGCAAATGTTTTAAAAGCTAGGCTTTTTTATAACATGCCCGAAGCAGACATGCCAGTTTGGCGACGCGGTACTTAAGACGGCTAATCGTCACGGTTCTGTAAATAAAAGTACTAATGATTATTAATCAAATACGTTTTATAAATCCATTTTTCAGCCGTCCAGCTTAATTGTGTATCTAATATTAAAATAATCGATTCACACACGTAACAACGAGATATATCTTCGATTATTATTTTCATGACAATGGTGGGATTCAAACCGACATGTCCCGGCTCTCTACCAATTGAGCCACGGTGGATTTTTCTAGTCGTTTACCTAAATATTTAAAAAACATTAATAAACACAAATGTCTACTATTAAATCACTATCGAATAAATATATTACAATGTTAAACCGTGGTAATGTGATTAAATAAGTACTATGTTATGTAAAAAAAATAATGTATATTTTTAAATCCTTAATTGAACACTGCGGTTCGACATTTGCTAATATTATAGTTATGAAGAGAGAAAAAAATCAGTTGGACCCGGTTTGGCACACACTATAATATAAAATTTATGTGAAAATTAAAGTAAAAAAAAAAATAAAAACTAGTTCGCTTTTTGTCACACTTTTAAATATTCTATCTGATATAAAAAAAAAATTATACGCTACTTCCCAAAATATACAATAAATTTGTGGCCATTTTATCAATATAAACATCGCATTTGAGATTCAATATTTCAACATCGACGTTGAGGCAACTATTTTGAAGGGACTTGCGATGAGTGTTAAAACTATTACCAAGGTAGGGTAACCACGCCTAAAATGGATTTTAGGAAAAGGGTGATTTTTTGAAAAAAATAAATATATATTGTACTCTAATTAATAATAATACTATTAGGTTAAAAGGTATGTGGCACGTTTGGGGTCAACCTGTATAGTTTGTACATACACAGCTGAACACAGCAGTTCGACTAAAGGTTCCTCGGCCGCGGGTCACAACACGCGACTCTCACCTCTAGATTGGACGTGCATGAATGGCTCGCGGCACGATTCGCAGGTAAATTGCACGATACGCTGCGTCGGTTGGGAGGCTCAATTACTTGGTGCCTATCCTCACGTGCTTTCGTTTTCACTAGTAGTAGCGCAAGCCATGCGATCAGAAACGTAACCGGCGACCGTCACTGGTGAATATTTTTTTTTCAAATAATACTTTTAATATACAACATAAATTAAGGATTCCCAAGTGTCCCTTGGTGACTTGTATAAATAATTGTGCATCTTCATATTTATTGTTATTGAATTGTGTGCTTTTTAAGCAGTAGGTAAGGTTTAAATTTGTCACGGTCGGCGTCTGATGAATGGCTGTATACATTGTAACAATAATTACTGTAAAGTATTATATTTAGTAGGTGAGATATGGCCAGTGGTTACGACCGTCGACCCTGACCTTAGATTCTCTACTTAGTCATAGTTCTGATTAACAAAAGCTAAACTGATGTAATAAAGGTTCACGTAAGATTGATTAATTTATGACAATTATTTATATTTATTAATAATATGATTAATCAAGAGTAGTTTTAAAATAAAATAAACGATAAATTCATTTATTTAAAAAATTAATACTGTCGTTTATAAAAAAAATTACGCTAAACATCCTGTTGTACATGTATACATGTATACATGTATATATATATATTAAGACGTGTTTTAATATGTAAAATAAATATACCCAAGGCTTATGAAAAAAATTCATCACACTAAGTAAATGTGCTAAACCCATATTTTCATAATGTAGTTTCACGTATCGTTATGAAAATGTATCTGTTGTATTTATGGCCGCGGTACCCTTTAGCGCTACAACCCGTGATAAAAATCACGCAATTTGCAATTTTCAAGTTGGATCCTTTAATCTATCTTTCAGATCGTCCTACTGCCTTAAACGCAAAGTCCAGCATACTTGAAATCAAACCAATGTAAAAGCCTAGGCACGGCGCGATCGGCCTGGTCCGATTAGTTTTACTTTCATTCACCTGACCTGCGCGTCTGTTACAGTTTCCACGCACGCCACCTATTAATTATTCTAATGTAAAAATCCTCAATTAAGTTAATTAATGCACGCAACTGCTGGCCGAGGCGCTCGCCGACTCTTCATTATGCTCGGCTTCGTTTCGTGCGCCATTGATTCGGAAATCGAGGCTTGTAATTAAAAATCATCAATCTTTACGCATTAAGGAGTAACATTACTTTCTCCTTGTTTGGAATAGACTTCGGACAAGAGCAATGCCTCACTGGAATCTAACCCCATCGCTCAATTTGAACTAAGCCCTGAATTGATTATCGTTTACTCTGCGATTTCGTTAAGTATCTAAATTTTATTTACACCTTGTTTCAGAAATATATACGGGCAAGAATACGTTTATTAACGCCTAGACTAAACTCATGACAAGAAATGACGCGTCTGATCTTGTCGCAATATCAACAGCTCGATATTAATTTAGCTTACCCTTAAGGACGTAATAATATTGCAGGTACGAAAATTGAGAATGAGATAGGCTCGTGATACATTAGCAAATACCTTTCACTGGAATATATGTATGCCATTATTTGTTGTATTTAATAAGTAAGTTTGTTATCTTTCTGATAAAACACTGTATTAAAAATAAGAAGGTTTCTCTATTGTCTGCAATATTCTTTTACCTTTGGTGATTAATAAATTGTAACAGAAGATCCCATCTTCAAAAAATAAAAAAAACATTAACCAGTGTAAATCAATCTACGGAAGATGAATATTTCTTAGAAGCCCTTCAGATTGTCGTGTAACATGTTTAATAAAAACAATGAGGCTTATTTGTTGAGAATAAACATATTTATAATGTGATTAGTTATTACATCAATCCTTGCACGTTTTCAGAGTCTTCAGCGACCAAGCCAGCACCCCATACATAAAAACGAGAGACTGCAAGGTCCCGATCACCTGAATGTATTTTCCGTTGCAATACATAAAAAAAATACTGTAACTTTGTGTGCCTCTGATCAATATTATAAACACTTTATTATGATAAAATATATTTATTTTATAACATACTATTACAGTACCTACAAGTGTAATGACTAAAAAAACTAGGCCTTACTCCCAAAAAAAATCAGTAGAATTATCAACTGTGCTTGATACGCTTAAAGTGTAATGATACCCAGGGATCGCCAAAAAAAAAGATTAGATCCATAAACATAGTTTAAAAAAAATAAAAAGTAAAAACAAGCGTGGTTTAGCAGCTGATCGATAACAGCCGTTTAGTTCGATACTATAAATATATTATAAAGTGTAAGTAACTTGTTTGATTTCGCAGATATTACTTTTAATTTGCCGTTTCTAATCAAATGAAGCTTGAACGATAAGCATTAAACAAGCAGCCATGTGTTAAAGAACTGTTATAACTTATAATGGTAATATTATTGTAAATTATATACTAATCTATCTCCTCAATGGACCCAGCAGAGCGGCAATGTAATTCATGTGTTTCAAACATGATTTTCACGATACAAATTTATATATATATATATATTATTCATAAGATTTAACTTTATATTGAGTATATTATTTAGAGTTATTTTTCGGTATAAACGGGAGCACTGGAATGACCTTTAATCAAATCATACAGTTTAAGCAGTTTATGAACCTCAAGTGTACGGAGATCATATGATCTCCGATTATAATACAATGCTCGGTAAAAAAAACAAGCTGGTCAAATTATAAGTAATAACCGAAAATGATCCTAACTAGTAGGTATTGCCAACTGATCGCTGAACAGAAAGTTGTATGTATCATGTCAAAGTAGAGAACAACAGCGAAAGGCCGCATCTAAAAATTACAATAAGAAAAAATACTTCAGCACGTGTCAGTCGATAAAATAAAATAAAAAGCAGGCAATAACAGAATGCCTCGAATATAAATACTACAGATATCGTCATTTTCTTCCAACAGTGACGCAAATGGGAAAAATAAACGATGTCAAGTAAATTGAAACTGAGAAATAAAATATTTTTAAATTAATAAATATCGGCGGAATAACAATAACAGAATCGAATTCACTCCGTGGTTAAGAGAAAAATAATGAATAGATATAAGCCGGGAATATCAAAAAAAGCTGTTTGTGCAACCGATCACTTTCAAATATATATATATACTGTAGGGTCTTGTTTTATTGTGGTGGTGCGTATGACGCAGCACCCATATGGTTCAATGAAATTGGTGAGATGAAGCTAGTTGGCACAGGGGCGAGACCGTGCCTGAAGCGAATGACGCGCAGGGCCCGCGATAAGGGAATCCACTTTTCCAGCGAGCAAGTCGTGACAGAACTCAGAGACCTTTGCGCGGCCTTCCCTGAAACGGGTGACGAGCAGACCCCGTAGTACGGGAATTAATTTTTCAGCAGTCGTGACAGAACTCAACGATCTTTGCGCGGCTGTCCCTGAAACGGGTGACGCGCAGGCCCCGTAGTACGGGAATTGATTTTTCAGCAGTCGTGACAGAACTCTGCGAACTTGCGCGGCCGTCCCTGAAACGGGTGACGCGCAGGGCCTGTAGTACGGGAATCATTTTTTTAGCAGTCTTGACAGAACCCAGCGATCTTTGCGGGGCCGTCCCTGAAACGGGTGAGGAGCAGATCATTTTTTTAGCAGTCTTGACAGAACGGGTGACGTGATCTTTGCGGGGCCGTCCCTGAAACGGGTGACGGGAATCGCTTTTCCAGCTCGCGAGTCGTGACGGAATCCGGCGGCCCTTGCGCGGCCGTCCCGGCGAGGCGCAAGGTGAAACCTCTCCATGCATGCGCGCCCACGGCCGCCGCGCGGACAGAGGAAGGGCAGCAGATTATATAATATACAATAATAGCTCCCGAACTCGGTCATTGTTTGGGCGGCCACACTCTCGAGGTGTGAACGCGAACCGAGCGGATCGCATTATTTCTGTGATTATCCTCGGCCGTTTGCGGTATTCATTCTATTCTCTGTGGATCACATCCGACTCGGGGAAGGCCGCTGGTTTTTTTAATGGCTCGATTGTTTGCGCTCGTATCATAAATTATATCATATTACGGAGTTCCTCTCCTTCGATACTGAATATTAATTGAAGTCTACGCAAGCTCGCATCTTTGATCGAATTACTTACATTTGGCTAGTGACCTGATGTGCTGACAGTGTATGTATTCGACACAAGTGATCTCCGTAACCTCGCACGAGCTGACAGTCGAGTTTCATCTTTTGACACGGGTATGCAATAAATTGTACTACACAATGCGTGCGATAGCCCGTCAATATATATATAACATTACTCAACGTGCACATGCTACAGCATATCTTTTAGTTTTTGTCCTATGATTATATGATAAACGGCATACGCACAAGCCGTCTCCAAGAATAATGAACAATAAAGGGAATAAAGATGCAGTGTTTAATTAAGATGACGAACAACAAAACGTCTCGAAGATTGAATCCGCGCGGTGGCATCACGTGAACACCGCCATATTTACGTTTCTTATCGGACAGCCGCCGCGTCGCGCAGGAGCCGCGTGCACTGCCGGCACGTTGCACATTTGTTATGCTCGGGAATTTCAATTGGTTATTGCTCAATGGCAACATCGACCGCTGCGATCACACCACACAATGCATAATATTATCGTGATGCAATGTTTGACGGAAGGAAACCTTGCTTTGACAAATTACTCTAGCTTGTAAATCAAAATAAATTATATTAAATTATTTCCGGGTATTCCTTATCTTTAACATATGTTAGTATAATGATGACAGATTATCATTCTGTACGTACTGTATATATTCTGAAAAACTCTTGTAATATCTAGCTTTTAAAAAGACGCGATTTCTCTTTAATGCCCCAAATTAATTTTAAATATCCAAGTATTCCCTGTACTTCTATATATATATATATATATATATATATTAATAATAATATATCATTACAATGATAATAAGCTGAAGATTCTGAATCTATAGATACAGAAAAAAATGATTCTGATTCACAGAAATCCGGAGTAGCAAATGGGTGGTCTTTTTCTATGATATCCTGCTATTTGTAAACAGCAGCCTTAAAAGCTAGGGACGCAGAAAAACCAGAATTTAGAAGGGCAGTGAACCATACCACTCTTTGTATACGCTAAAATAATCACGTATCTATTGAATGATAAAAATATTCCAAAAAAACGAAATATACTGATGGCTTATAGAGTTTTAATCTTAATGAAGTTGAGCAGGACACATAGAAAGGTGGGTAATCTAAAAAGCCACGACAATGATTTATAGTGGATTTTCTACAAAACTGTGACTGGGTAAAATTGGATAAAAACGTACTGATCTAGGATAGAATACTGTGGAAGTTGTTGGGTTAGATTAGTTTATATTTGTGGTCAAATCATCGCGATGCGTCATTGTGTCGATTCAATACTTTGTAATGTCAAGAGCTCAAAAAGTGCGGCAAGCATTTAGATCAGAATTCCTCTCAACGTCTCATGTTTCGATCAGTTCTAGGAAAGATAATTATATATCATCAAATGTTTATATTGACTATAGTTTTCAGAAACAGAGCCTTGGTAAAAATATAGGGATTTAATTCAACTTCCGGTCTGGCAGAGCTTGAAGGAAACTGCAGTAAAAGCTGGCACTGCTCACAAATCTATATCCACTCTAATATGTGCCAAATCGTATGCTTACGAATATATATTAAACTTGAACCCGATAGCGACCATTAGCACCTAGCAAAGAATTATGATATTATACACATTTTTTACAGTGTTTAAAATAAAAATATAGTCAAAAAATAAATCTTAAACTGCAGCTATATACTGGAATCATGTACGTTTTGCTAATGATAATGATTGATGCCAAACGGTTCACAAATTTCATAAATATGCAAAACTGAATACATCAGATGACTGTAGTGCATTTAGCATATAATATTCAAGGCAAGTGTTGCCGTTTACCGTGTGGAATTCACGCAATTACTGCGGTCATCTGGCCAGACCCGAGTGCGTAATATCTCGCTCGGATAGCATCTCCGCCAGATCGGCTGGATGGTCCACACTTTCTTCTGCGGCATGAAACATGATAATGCATGCACATATTAATTTCGATGGAGCTCACGCTAACGTGTCCATCACGCGCGATCACGCCCGATCACGCCCGATCACGCCCGCGGCCCGGTCACGGCAGAGCGCGGTCCGGGGGTCGCGCCGGCCGCGGCACGCATGTTTGGAGCACCTGGCCGGACCGCATGGCCCGCCTTCTGGCTACTTTGTATCACACCAGCACGACAGAAGACGCGACTATGTAACCTTCAAATGGTTGTCTACCAATATTAGGCGTTTTAAATAATTTGTATCGAGCCCTCTTATAGAGTGTCCCAAAAATTAACGCAAGATTTGAATTTGTCGCCATTTTTGCAGTAAAGTTTTGGGAACACTTAAAAAAAACAATTTGACAGCTGACAGTTTAGGGTTAGTAAAAAAGGAGCGTTACACGATATAACAACGTGTCTTCATTATTGAACAAAAAATAATGAAAGCTTGGCAGCCGCAGATCGAAAATTTCATACAAAATATGGTCGGAATAATGTTTTAACTCCATTTTTACTAACCCTAAATTGTCAGCTGTCGAATTGTTTTTTTTTAAGTGTTCCCAAAACTTTACTGCGACAATGGCAACAAATTCAAATCTTGCGTTAATTTTGGGACACCTATATAAAGATTTAGTGCATACAATATTTGTTTTATCGTGATTTAAAACGCTATATTTATCAAGTTATTAACAACCAGTTTTTACTACAAAAAAAAAACGGAGGAAATTCGCGTACTATCCGTTTAAATTATCAAATATTTTATTCTTTGAGCGCATAACAAGTAAACTAGTTGATTTATGATTAATCCGTATAAATGCAATTAGATACAGATTTCTAATACTTCTAAGGTGACAAATAAGCAATGTATAATAAGTATGTGAAAACTGGTAAGTAAAAATGTTGCTTCAAACTCTTGGAGTTAAATGGGCAGTAAAAACGCTAAATACCACAGTCAGATCCGAGACGTCTAGCTAACAAAAAGTATTATAACATTTTTTTTTATATTAATAAAAAAAATATTCAAAGGTACCAAAGGGCTTTATCTCCGAAATACTTAGCGGCGATATTCGGCCTTAGCATTTTAACTTATGACAGAGAGGAGATAAATTGTCCAAATCTCGGCAGCCGAAGGTTGCGCGTTGTTGCAATGCTATTCATGGGCCCGTCGCAGGCAAGGGCTCGCGCTGAGGTCGCCGCCGACCAGGGCTCGAGCGACTTAGGAATTAGTGTTAATCATATGGAAAATGAGTAACTTTGGTTAAGAATCTAATCGACTGGAAACAGGTTGATTCTTAAGGCAATCGAAGTGCGTGAGTTTTGATTGTAGGCAAAATGAGTAACATCGGTTGAGAGTTTAGCGACTAGAAACAGGTTGGTTCTTAAAGCAGTTGAAATACGTGGGCTTTGAATATATATAAAATGAGTACTTTGCTCCAGCTTTTTCATGCTTTGAAAAATCCAGAATCCGACAGCAAATATTATTGTTTGTGAGCGATTTCATATTTCAAGGACTTCTTGAGGCTTATGGGTGATTTCGTCCACAGTACGCACTATTTATAAATGAATAAAAATTTAAGCATGCGGGTTGTTCTTACCTTCCATCCAGCGGAGGAGTTGCTGTCACCCTTGTCCTTGAAGTACGGCACGTTCTGCACCATCCACTCGTAGATCTGCGACAAGGTCAGCCGGCTGTCCTGGGAGGAGGTGATGGCCTGGGTGATGAGGTCCGCGTACGACAGGTTCCCCCAGGCGTTCCTGCGCGAAGAGTTTTTCTTGGCCGCAGCCACCGACGCGGGAGAAGGAATAGCAATACCACCTGGAAAGAATGAAACACAATTAATATGTTTTAAAAACTTCTTAGCCGAGTTTGCCACACCGCTGTGAGCGCTAGAAACTTTCGTGAACGCAAGCATCGCTCCGGCGTGATGCGTTTTTTTAGGAGATCTAGTTGAATTTAATAGGAATTCAGGAGGAATAAATATTTACAACAAAGAGTCTATACAATATTCAAAAAAAAAATCCGCAAGAAAAAAAGGGAATAAGCCAAAAAATTCAAGCGGATAGCAGTTGTGTCCGGTTTAGTCTGTCTCTGGCATTCGCATTTTTATTATGTATGCTTAGTGATTATGATGGGGAGTTTGAAGACGTTTCTAATTTCGCGAATAGAGTCAAATCTCTATTCTCGGTTGAGACTAATTAGGATCCCGGTCGAAAATGTCTGTCATTCTTACGGTTTTTAAATACTTAAAAGAAGACTTGGGCGCACGTGCCAACATTCTGGATTTAACAGCATTGCTACAAGTTGCTATGAGATTTCGGACCTCGGAGACGCAACTTTACAGAAAAGCTGTGATTATTTTTAATAGCCGACTACCTGTTCGTCTGAGTCGCATGGGGTCTCCCTTTAAAAATCATTTTACCGAATGCTCCTTACTACCGCATATGGGTTAAGAACTTGAGTACAATTTAACTCAAAATACAGTGTGGGTTGGGAATTTGAAGTTTATTTTTTTAATTAAAAATGATGAATTAAAAAAATGTCAAACAAATACAGCCATCACTGTTCTATCTCATCAAAACTGTTAATCTCTTTCGGCTTGCGACCATACCGTCTTTTAGACATTCAAAAATAGGGTTTAAGTAAAATGTATTTTAGTGACGTCATAAACTGTTTAATTTTATGATTTGACAGCATTTACGTTTGGACAGCTGTAAAATCTCAAAATAAAAGCGGACTATGTCGATATTATGACGTCAATACTTATTATCAGCTTAATTTATCGACTCTGCATTAGACGGTTTATATCGGACACAGTTTCTTGCTAAAACGAATGTTGGTGAACTTGATAATATAATAGACAGTTTTGCATTTTGTGATTCAAGAATATCTAGCCATGGGCAGCTGTAAACTATAAAATAAGAAATAGTATAAAACAACATTGTAACCATGCCGTGCTTATAACTAGATTAGAGGACGACTCTGCATAAAGAGTAGGACAGCTTATTCACTTTTTTTTATTCAGACTATCATAGTTTGGGTACAAAACCTTTTTATTTTATATTCACCGATAAAGCTGGCGCCTTTCATACTATTTACCATAGTCCTTTGTCATCGAGCACTTTATTGTTATTTATAAAGTGCTATTTTATTACGAGTCATATTGTAATTGTATAATCAGTATTATTAATACATATTCAATAATAAAACCAAGAAACATGTCAATGCAAGTATCAAGTCCATTTAGTATAACCACACACAAATGTATCAACTTATAAAAGTACATTTATAATGCACAGCTTCCTACAATGGATGTATGCATTTATATGTTTATGAATAGCTACGCATTTAACACCTCCTTGTATTCATTATAACTATGTTAATCTATAAAACATAATAAGCGTTAGTCACGCGGCAAGGATGTAAGTTTGCTTAAAAGCAATCAAAGGATTATTAATTGATACATTCCATATCATTTTGTTTAAAAATATGATTTCGACAAAATACACGATAAAATAAAAAAACAGTGTGTTTTAGCTGACTGTGTGTATTTATATATCTGGTGGTTTTATGTTGAATGATGACTGATTCCAATGTTTTTTCAAGAATAAAACATCAAGAACAACATCTAAAATAATAATTCATAAAATAAATTAAAACGAGGGGCAATTCATATTTGGTAAAATAATAATGAGTACGATATCGGTTTTTTAAAATTCATTCAGTACAAGGAGTGTTTAATGGTTCCCATAAGATAACTAGCAGCTCTCAAAGACCACAAAACATACTTAAACGAAGATTATTCTTTTATCGACAAGAACAAAATACTACGAAGCGCTCATGTTAGGTGGAGGAATTAATTTGAGATACAAAGTTCATAAAGAGAATTTTGATCAAAGCATGACCCCATCGTAAGATTTTGGGACAGGTGCTTTGAAGCGAGTGAAGTACATATGCTTAAAATGCTCATGACGTCTTTTAAACAATCCTTTTAGACAAATGTAGAGCATATACGAAATCATCTGCTTTTCGCGGAATAAAAATATAGCATCGGCACAACTCAGTGTCTATCAAGACTTACTGTCGGTCAAAGCACTTAATCAATAATTGATTCAATTTTGTCAATTGATAAGAAACTATTTTGTGGATGATTGATGAATAATCACACCAACAAGATGAGCGCCACGAGTATTTTTTTATTTGATCACCAAGGCGGGTTTCTTTGGACGCTTAAGCCTTTTTTCAGGAAGATCGACACGAGCGAGTGACATTATAATTACATTGATGAATATTCATGGTTTGTAATGAGAACAAGTGATATTCCAAAGATGCGGTCATTAGTTTTTATACGGTGATTTATATTGTTATAAAATATTGTACAAAAATTACAGACCCCGCCTAACCAAGTCTCCATTTTTTCAAATTTAAAATTAATGTGTATGCAATATGTTTAAAAAAAATTTGTCATATTTCAACTGGCCCACGACGAGGCGAGCCGCAGGGCCGCGCGGGCAGGCCGGCAAGAGGAATTTCTAAAATTCTATCGGATCACGACTCGCACTTCATTATTTTTTATACTTCCGCGTGAAGCGACGGCGACCGAAAGCTGTCGGTGGGCGAGATTTATCGGACGTCCATTATCGCCGGCGATTTTCAACCCGCCGACCGATCTCTCAATGGCAATCCAATATGTCCGGCACAACGCAAAGTGAAGCTGTCTCCGGTTTTTATTTCAGCGGTCGTAACGACACACAAGCCTGAGACCACGGCTTGCCTTGGCTTTATATAATTCGTAAAAGAAAAACATAAAGCCAAATATGTAAGAAACTACTAACAATTCATAAACGTTTTGTCAACTTTTGTCCCAGTGATATTCTCAAAATGGTGCGCTTTGACGACGTACACTACATAAAATTCAAACAGTTCAGTAAAAGTTGTTTTGCCTAGTTCTTCCAAAGCAATAAGTGAAACCAAAATCAACTTTATTTCTATCTTAGAAACCGGTGTAAAATATACTTGTTAGTTTTTTTTATGTTAATCCAAATTACTGATTTGATTAATTCGTTCTATGGTTACAAATACTATCAAATTTTAATATGCATTTACGAAACTAACTAAAATATATTGACAAAATATGAGTCACTCCAAGTAAGTCAACTGGCTTGAAACGTCGGAGGAATGAAAACCTCAAATCAACTCAATAAAACTATATGTGAAAAAAAATATATTTCAAGTTTTTTTTTGTTAATTTACAATAGTTGTTAGGGCTATGCTGACAATACGGAATGTGGCTATCCCCTTGTTCTGCGCGTAGGTTGCGGGGGTTACAGCATGTGGCTTATGCGATAGCGTACACGGATTTCTCATTTTTCGATATTGAGTTTGTGTAGGGAAAAATAATATATGTAAAAAAAAACCTCAGAGGAGGTTGGCGACCATTTCACTGACCATGTACTCGTCCTGATTCAGTGTTCATAGTTTTCTATGGGGGAAATAGTGTAGTGTGTAGTGGGTCCCCGAGTCCTTCTACACCTGTAAACTGTATATGTTTAAAATGTGAATTTATAGAATATTTGGTACTGAGCATGGGTTATTGATAACAACTTGACGCTGCTGACTCCCGTGAAACCAGCAGTGCGGAGAATAAAGAGATATCCAATGGCTGTGGGTTCGGTCGCCATCACTCGTAGATCATCAGCCGGAGGCCGGAGAGCGACGCTACGCGGAGCGGAGGCCTCCGCGCGAGTTAAGGCCGTGACCTCGGCGGAGTGCGCGGTGCGTGCAGTTGACACAGTGTGGCGAGCTTACGCACCACAGCTGTTATAATACTCACCAAACGAATACCAACAGCCAAACGGCTAGGCGATCACGAGCCATTTTAATGATGCGCGCTTCTACCTCCCAAGAACATCCGCAGATTCTACCCGCAATCTCCCAGCCATTCGGCTATTGATATTTTCGTGTCTTTCGTTAAAATATTCATATCGAGTAATATTGTGAGAACGCCACTAATCTGAATCAAATACGAGTAAAGCAATTTGAGATCCGCCGATGATAAGTATCAATGCCCTAAATTTACTACTTGGGAAATGCAAATGTTAAGGACGTGGTAGAAATCGAAAAGTGTGTAGTCTCGTGGCGACCGCCTTTATATAGTAGTGTTGAGGAAATATTAGTAAAAATTATTAGTGAAATCGGGGTATGTTAAAGTGGCCTTAGCGACTCTGGCCGCGGTCCAGTCGGTTTATTACAAAATGTTTTGCACTAATCCAGCTTTTTGTAAACGATTTGTCTCAGGATGATTTAATCAAAAATAGGAATGTGTGACGAAGGCCTTTGCCCATTAAGGGTCCTGCTGGCGCATATCAAAACTTGAAAACGTACGATTGAAGGCATTTTAGCAGAACGATCGTGATAGCGTGGATGTGAAATAGGCCTCTGCAAGTCCAACCGGGCTGTTTGGAGTAATATTTTAATATTCGAAGTTTGCAGAGGGCCACAGTGGAGGACGCATTGGCAGAATAATCGGCGAAATCGGGATGTGTGAAAGAGGCCTTTGCTTCGCCCGGCCGGCGGCGAGATGCTATACAAGGCCGCGAGTCGCGGGCGGCCTTGCGAACACTTTCGGTACGAGCGCTCGCGGGCCGCGCCGAGACCTCAAGCGGCGCGGCCGCCGATACAGGCGAATTGCTGACTAGGGATGGGCCGACACTCGATCTGGATACTCACGCCCGAGTACTGTCGAACACGACACGCTACTGCACAACGCGTTATTTCTTTAAAATATTACTAAAATAAAATCATTTGCTAAGGCCACGTGACGTTTTTAATTGCTGGGTAATGAAATCGGTGTTTCAGAACTCGAGTGTCAATGTTGTATCGGAGCGAATGTTACAGATAACGACACTTAGTAGACCAGTTTAGATACTATTAGCATTTACTATTTATCAGTGGCATGCAGTATATTCAAGCAATAAAGCACTAAATGCCAATTATATCAATTTTATTTATAATTTAACAACTGTAGCATTTTACTAATTTGTTTTTCGTACGAATGATATAATTACAAGGAAAACCAACAAGATATTATATACAGTGATGCCATTTTATTAAAAATAATATTACTAAGTATGTTTTTATTATTTTCTGTTTCTACATAATTTTAATAATTTAAAATATGTATGCCTATTCCTATTCGTTAACATAATTTAGAACTCGAAATATATTTTTCTAGGATGTTCTAGTAAACTTGCTGAAGTGAAAACAAGCTGAATTTTATTTTAAACAAATATATTTTTTTGTGATTTATAAAAAAATATCGATTAATAATAAATATCGATACCGAGTCAACACTACGCTATCGCCCATCACTACTGCGGGCCGCTTATCACTCCTCCACTCGGCGCGCCTCGTGGTGCCGATATTTGCACTTCGACTCCGGCGCTCGCCGCCATCGTCCAAAAACCCGGGCAGACCACCAGCGGCTGCTCCTCCGTTACACCACTGGGGACCACGTAGATTACGATATGCCAACACATCACGCTATCTTATCTCGGCCTTATCTTGATCAGAAGCCCCGTATCACTTGTAAGATTGCTTCCAGGATTACCGTACTCTGCTTGTCTCTATACTTAAGATAATGCACAGTTTAAAAGAATTGATGTTTAGTATTGATAGCGAATGGTAAATATATACTTAAATAGCTGGCCATCTTTAGAGATAATCCGTTTCCGTAAACATTTGGATATCTCGCCCAAATTTGACACCATAATGTTCGATTTGATAAAGGAGAGAGCGGCACAATTAAGATGTTTTGTATCCCATCTAAATTATATTTTATAACTAGAAAAAAGTTATCTTACGATAGTAAACGTTAATGTTGTTACTCAATTGCAACATCAATTAGTTTATTTTGCATCTTACCATGCACCACACCTAAGATATATCTGCATGTGATATAATTGTCAGTAGCTAGATATTTTAAATGATTAGTTTATATAACCCTGGTTCGTTGATTGCAGAAAATCTTACATTGTTTTAGTGCAATGGATCCAAGATATTATCAAATTATGTCATTATTTTTTTATGTAACAATACAAGCTAATTGTATATCCCTAAATTTAAATCCGAAAAATCACAATACTTGTATTTGTCGTGTGAGTTAACAATTATTAATCATGCGGAATACTTAAGAATGATCAAAAATGTACAAATGTTTTTTTTTAATAACCAGTTTGTGATTTTTTTATTACAGATTTAATACAGTATTGGTTCAACTATCAATATAAATATATATATGCTTTGATTAAAAATATTTTTAAAAAAAAAAAAATTGCTTTGAATTGTTTTATAGCTGTATTAAAAATGCATCTGCGTTAGCTTTAAAATTTATCAAAAATGTTAAACGTTACAGTTTTCGTAAATATTATTACTCATGACATGATAAAATACTAATTAGAGTCAAAGTTCTTTATTTTCTACTACCGTCAGTTCGATAGCACAAGGCTTCAGATATTACTAGATAGTCTTTTGTAAGGAGCTCCCGCTACCCTTACATAAATATCAATACACAAGTCATTCATGATTAACAGGTAGCACGCATTATTATTGAGTTTATGTCATCATTACTGCCCGTTTATAATAAAGAGTTTAAATACCTTTTGTGGGTGAGTGGAATTTCAATTTAATGAGCCTTTATAGTGTTAACCTACTAAGTGAGCATGCATTATACAGAGTAATAACCTGATAACAACTAAACTGCAGTGCATTGCAGACATGGTTAAACAGTGTTGCATTTGCAATGAATCATACAATATAGTGCAAGTAAGCCATGACTAAGCCAACAATATGATTTTGGGTTAACGTTTCATTCTTTTAAAATTTGCGAATTCGAATAAAGTATTTTAAACTCATCGATAATCAATGGTAATATATTCTAACAAGATAAAATTCTGCATTTTGTACTTTTAAGTTTTTATGTGAGATAATATTGATTTAAGTTCAAGTTCACCGGTCACATACGCATTAAACAATTATAACTACAGGTCAGTTACCGATACAATAAGGTTTCGTGGATTAAACGCAGATTTGTTAAGTATTCAATAACCACCCGCGGTCAAGTTAACCTTAGTAACAAGTGCGGAGACCAAGCAATATATTATTTGTGTTATTTTTTTTATCACAAATAGGTTAGCAAAAATTTGTCCAAATGTATTTAATATTTCAAATCAAATATTTTATACCATGAGTACAAACGCAATTCTATTTATACTCTCGGGATCGAATACTCGAAACACTAAAAACACAAGCACATTTCTAATGTGTTAAAATAACAAATTTGCTGAACAAAAATATTTTTGAATTACGCTTTTGCATTTCGAGGCTTAAGTCAGAGTTTTTTTTTTTTAGTACGGCTTGTACGCTGGCGATGTTACAAAGTCTGACCTCATTTGGGCAGAAAGATCGAGTACTACAAATTAAACCGGGCCGCCGCGGATAAGCGATTCGGCGAGTGCAGTGCGGCGCTCGCGGCAGAGCCCGGCGCGGCCGCGGAAGAGCCTCGGGGTCGCCTTGGCCGTGAGCGCGAGCGGGACGGCGCGAGACGAGCGCGAGTGTCTAATTGTCGAGTGGCACTCCGCAGGTATTATTACCTGTGCAAAAAATACGCGAGAAAAAATCCCACGAGTCACGTGGCCCGCGCCCGAGCCGGCGGCGCCGCGCAGATGCCCGCTGAAGTCGTATGCCAATTTTTTTGACAGCCGCGAGAGGAAATAATTGCGCACGTCGGATGTGAGGTGGTTTTTTTTTTTTTTTTTTTTTTTTGTTCACGTTGCGTAGGTCTGTTCTGCTGGAAGAAATCCACATTGGATGCGATAGACGTTTTTAAGCGATATAGTTAGTATTGTTGCAACAAATCGCTTGTGGTAACTCTGTATTTTGTAGCACTCAACTAATATTTTGAATAAAAATACTTGAGTGATTTTCCACATTTTTGTTTTTATTAGTGACCGGTTTCGCCAACCTTTCACGTTGGCATTATCAAACAGAGTGATAATGCCAACGTGAAAGGTTGGCGAAACCGGTCACTAATAAAAACAAAAATGTGGAAAATCACTCAAGTATTTTTATTCAAAATATTAAAATGGAATTCCACCAAGTACTCTCTGTCAAAAATATTGAATTTCTGCACTCAACTAACTCAACTCAATAACGAACATAGAGAAATCCATATACTACCGCCTAAGCCACATGTTATAAGTCTTACAAGCTGCGCCAGGATCGGGACACAGCCATAAACTGTATTGTAAGCATAACCCTAACAACTGTTGCAATTGTAAAATATCATATATTTCGGACAATTTTAAAAAAATGCTTCTCCTTGTTTCCAATTTTTAATAATTATTCCTTTCGGACGAATAATTTTTTATTTACGATGATTACGAAAAATGTTATTTTACAACTTCGCATCACCTAGTTTTTGAAATGTGTAAAAAATACATAACAATCTATCAAATACCCGGCAGTTACCAGACAACAGTTTTTCAGGAAACGGGCATCAGTCGGGAATATGTTGCACATGGAGGCAAGTTCCCCGATGGTTTGATAATTAACTTTACGGAGTATTTTCGACTCGCGCTTCTCGGATATAAACACGGAATTCCACGAAGTGTAGCTTTAAAAGCCCCTATTATGTCGGAGTTGTTTCATAATGCGAGCGTACTCTTGAAACTGGCGCCGGCGTTTATAAAAGTAGCAAAACCACTTGCTAATAGAACAATTACTCGTGTCGAGAATGCAACCGATTATGTATCTACATCGTCGCAGATAGCATCTAATCAAATGCGACGCCTACGCCTCCAAGAGCTGCGTTATTAGCAGACTGTCGGGGAAATGCAAGAATTGCATAGGACATATGCAGTTTATTAATGAGCATCAGTAGCTAAATACCTACGACCTATAATTATTACATATAATACTTTTTTTCTCAGGGTTTTTTTTAATGATTCCTTATAAAACGTTTTATAATCTGTACTAGTTTCCGACGCGATATAGAAAGGCCTTTTCGCAAGACAATCAATAAATATTTTGTAGTTTGAAATGTTGAAAAAAAATTACAATTTATTGTTAAATTAAATTTGAAAATAAATTCAAAAGCAATATTAAAATTTATAAGATTGATACACAGATAGTAAAGTTTGAAGAACTTCGATGTGTTTTATTTTAAGTCCAAAAACTAGAGTAAAATTGTATCTTCAAGTTATATATTTTCGTCAGAAAAATTGTAACGATTTACAAATAACAGAAGTCGAGATTTTCTCGATATTATTTTTTTTTGTCTTGTTACAAACATATATTATATAACAGTTATAACAAATAAATATTTGATAGATAATTAATCCATTGCCGTGACCCACTAGGCTGTCCAGGGTGGCCATCTTCCACTTGCTGTTCAACTTCTACAGGCCGAAGATGATATTTCAACAAATTATATTAAGATAATAATTTTAGTTAACCCTTAATTTTAAACAGCTGCAGAAGTTACCAATAACGACCATCAATGTTTCTAGTGAGAATTTACAATATATGAACTTTCGTGTATGACCCCAGGAGGTAAATTTTATCATGAGGTTATATGTTAATTATTACAAAGCATGTGTTTATCAGGAGTATGCAGTCAGTAAAATGCAGATATCCAGTGCATTCCTTATCGAATACAAGGCGGATTTTAAAACGATACGTTTGGAGTTGTTGCGTTTTTTTTCCTCTTATTGACTGGAAAGCAAGTGGAGATATTTCGGTCACACGGCTAGCACGGTCGGCCAACTCCCTGGACGTCTGGAGAGACTTCTAAATCTTGCTGCATGCCGTGCAGCACACGGTACAACTAACCTTCAAAATTTAAACTAATTTTGATGATTCAAACTGAACGAGCGCAGAGTTTAACTAATACAACTAAGAACTACGCGGAGAGAGCTGTGGGCAGAAAATCAAAAATATAATAATATAGTACATAAGAATGCGTTTTTTTTTTATATATGCAACATACTGACCCTGGAAAAAAGAAATGAACTATCTGCTACAACACTAAATTATCTACAGTATAATATTTATAGAATATATAATAAATAGTATAGCGAATAAGTGATATCTACAAGTTTATATCCAAAAATATAACACAATATAGATTCGCTCGGTTATAAAGAAAAAGTTTTACATATAAAATTATGATTGTGTAATTTATTAAAGTAGGGAGAGGTTTTTGATTTTTCAATATCGAATTCAACGGGATTGGTCAAAGTGCAATAGTTTACACAAAACGATTAAAACAATAAGTTAGGCATCCAAAGAAGCAAAGAATTTCACTCTCGCCGGCAAATGGCGGCTTGCCAGTTCGGAAAGTTAAAAACGAACACCAGTTTTGAATATTATATTTTTTATTAAAAGCAAAAGTTTGTACCGAAGCCAAGTGGTGAGTAAGCCTGCGATTAAACTACGGCATAGCGTCTCGTATCGGGAGTGCGTAAATAATGCCGCTTCTGGGACTCGCGAGGGGCTTACGGAATTTGTACGGAGTCTTCAGTTAACAACATTCAGGCTGGAAATCTTTTTAAGTACCAAAACATATCTGCCCGGCGAGATCCACTCCGCGGCCTGGGGATGCCTCACTTCTCAATAGAGAGAAAACTCGCTAAGTGGATGAAGCACCCGAGCGCGAGATAAAGGACTTTCTCAATCTTCGAGGAAATTGAGTAAATTATTGGCAAGCATGTCATCTCGGTGGAGACGGTTAGCGCAGCCCTCTCGCTTATCCTGAGATTAATTTGGGTCCGTTGTTCAAACTTGGAAATACTTTCACCGAAGAGCTTTTGAGGAACACAACATGAGTAAATAATGTCAAACTCGTGATAATATCCGATAAAGTTCACCATACATTGTGCGGCCGAGTTCATCAAACGCGATCACGTCATCCTCCGAGATTAAAATATTTAAAAAAAATCAAATCGGGGCTGAAAAGTATCAGATAACTAAGTGTGCAGTGCTAAGATTGGTAACACGTCTTTGCAAAAGCGTGGAAAAATATATAACATGTTTGATACTCGACAAGAATAATTCGATTCTAATGTGCGATAGGAAATACGATAGCGAGAAAAAGAATCTCATTAGGATTGCCTGAGACGGGTCATCTCGCATTACTGACGAGCTTATCTCTCCGAACACTTATCGGCTCGCAGGATAACCTGCGACGCAGAAAACAATAACATTGCCGCGGACGCTCCTCGCCGCCGCGTCACTCGCTGCCGGCTCGGGCGCCCCTCTCGACAACACTACTTGTGACAATACCCGGAATGTCACAAGCGCGAGACGTCAATCGGAGAAGAAGACTCAATACTTGACAGGTGTCATTTTTGAACGATTCGCGGATGGGTCGGGGCACCCGACGCGGATATATTTACAAACGTGATCCACAACCGGGGCACGCTAATTGAAATTATCGAGACAATCGGAGCACTGACATCGGCACGGTACTATCCAGCGATACTCCTCGAGCGTCGAGGGAAAAGGCGGGCAAAGCGAACGGGAAGGCGGGCACGGGGGAGAGGGCGACGGCTCGCGGCGAGGAGACTCCCGCCACTCTCGGCACTCCCGGCGCGGCGCCCACCCGTCGGGGGGACCGGGGCGGCCCGACGGAGGGGGAGGAGATCCGACGCTCGGGAGAGGGAACTCCGGAAGAGGAGCGCGCTTACCGACGGCGGAGAGCTGGTGAGCGGAGCACTTGTCGGAGCCCGCGTCCTCGGGAGGGTCCACGTAGTCGTCGGGGCGCGGCAGCGGCCAGGTGTTGGAGCGCGCGCGGGTCTGCGGCTCGAAGCCGGCCTCGCCCGCCTCGCCCAGCTCGCCGAGGCCGCCCAGCAGGCCCATCTCGGCCGGCTCCCCGGGCGGCGTGCGCCAGGGGCCGCCGTACGCGCCGCCCACGTCCATGGCTCGGCGCGACCCGTTCAGCGGGGCGACTCGAGGGCGAGGCGGCGCGGAGGTCCGCCCGCTCTCATAGTCTCCGGCGCGGCCCGAGAGACTCCGGCGCCGGACGCGGCCGCCGAATTATGCGAGCGGAAGATATTATGCGGTCCTCGGCTCCGGCCGTCCGGGCGAATTTGAATTTCAATTCGGACGATCCGCGCCGACGGGGAAGCGCGACCGCCCGAGGGGACGCGGCGGGCCCGCGGGCTCGGGGGCCTCTCGCCGCGGCGACCGGTCCGGCCCCGGCCTTCTCGCTAAATATACGCGCCGCCGGCGCTGCCCGATCGCATGTCGCCGCCGCCCGCGAGGACTCGCGGAAGCCGAACTCCGCGAGCGGTCGCCGCGCGGGCGAGACGGTCCGGAGGGCCCGTCGACCTCTGGCGGGCGCGATAGCGGGCTTATCTGCGAGCCCGAGTCCCAGTCCCGGTCCCGGTCCCGGTCCGCTCTCCGGGGGTCGCGGCGCGGGCGCTGCGCCTGCGGGGGGGCCGTCGGGCGCCGCCGGGGACTCGGGAAGCCCGCGGGAAACTGCGGCGAAACGTAAACAAAACACGCGGTCGCGGCGGTGCTGCGTAGTAGGCGCGCTCGGCGGGCGGCGTGCGGACAGGTTGGCGGGCGCGCGCGGACTGGCCGGCCAGCGCGGCGCGGGGCGGGGCGGGGCGGCGCGGGGCGGGGAGCGGGGCGCGGGGCGGGGGGCCGGCGCTGCGGCGCCCGCGCATGCGCCGCCCGGCCCGCCGTCTTCGAATCGCGTGAAAACTTTCGGGATCGCTCTCGACCGCTCGCCGATGTTGACGTTCGGCCCGACGCGCGTCGGTAATTATTCAGCGGCGTCAGATGACCCGAGTCGACGGCCGCGAGTCCGACGAATCGGACGAATCGGCCGAGAAGCGGTCCCGCGGGACGCGAGGAGAGAGGTCCGCGCGATCAGATATCCCGGGTCCTGTCACCGGAAACCTGTTCCGCTCCGGATCCCGCCCGGCCAGTATTTCTGGTTCTCCGGGCCGGCGCCACTTCCTCGAGTGTTTCGCAAAAAACCCTCAGCAGTCGGAGGGGAGGCGAGGGGGCGCTTCCTGGTGTAGCGGCTACCCCGGCACCGGGAATTACACCAAAAATGTGTCATTTGTAATGATCGCTCAGCGATAGTATCGCCATTTGTGAGTACGTTCATTTTGATGCAATCAAAATATCTCAAGAATATTTAAGTAGGAATTTTTTTTCTCTTTATTGCCGAGTGGAGGACGTCCGAACGACAGTAAACCGAGAACGGGAAGTCCTCGAGCCGCAAGCGAGAGACACGAAAATAAGCATTCAAATGAAACCGTATCCGTCTTCGGCATTTGCCGTGGCGCACTCGGGGGGCCTCCCCCAGAGGGAGTTTTTTCTCGATTGTTTTTTTTTTCCCTCTAGAACTTGGAGACCCTTTGTAATTTTAACAAAATAAAAAAAAACTTATAACTTCCCACGATTCGAAATCGGGACCCCGAGCATGCGCTGGGCGCGGAACTGCGAGGCGGTAAATATATTTATACAAGTCACAGTCCTTAAATACTATTTATGTTGTTTGAAAATCATACTTTCAATTTTATTTTTAAAAACCACGGATCCCATCAAAATACAAATTAAAATATTTCGATAGGCAAAATTCAAAAGGCACCAAAAATTTCAAAATAAATATTTGGCTGAATTATTTTTTTAGGTGAAGCCATGAGGTTGTTAAGCCTCGCATATTGCTTAAAAATTTTCTTAATCAAAAATAATTACTGTCTTTACTTAAATTAAGTCTATTTTAATAACGATTCAATGGTGTTACAATATTGCTGGGTAATTGGTAATTGTACAAATTTTTTTATCTCTAAAGCCAAAATAAAACGTAAGCTATGACGTCATTTTACCATACTTAGATTAACTTCGGTTAACGACTCCTGAGTTCGAAATAATTTATATTATTACAGCTAGAATTATTTATAAATTCTCGATGCGATCAGAGGCATTTGGCATAATACGACTTTGATTTTTCTGTATCAGAGAGAGTTTAAGTGGCGATAATTTATGAAGGATATAAACTCAGAACTCCGTGATCTGTAAGCAGACGTGTTAACAACTGGATCACGAGGCGTTTTTTTTTTGTTTTAGAAAGAAATTAATCTAAGATTCTGTCTTCACCTAGATCTTATTTATAGCAGAATAAATACCAAAAAGCAATTAAATCGTTAGCGAGGGGAGAAATAGGCTCGGATGATAATTGATTTGATTCTCGTAATTATCGAGAACAGGTGAATTCCCGTAAGATTTAGTGTTATCAAGTGATACTTTCCCACGGTGGGGTGGCGCAGAACTACCTCGCCCCCTTCCTCCGCGGGTACACACGAACCTGAAAACTACCCCGAGCCTGCAACAGTTTGTGAGAAATCAATTTTCCAAGAGCTATCGTAACGATTTGCCAAACATCTCTTAATATTTTTGGTACCGGTATGATTTTATATAAAAAAAATATAATTTCGCCCCTTTTCAAACAAAAATAGGCTTACTTAGAATTTCAAAGCCGTATAAGCAAGAATTCGTACTCAAGGATATTGAGTTTTGTAATTTTTTTCACTACATATAATATATCCGGGAGAGCAATAAATTTATATTTCTGTTTCACATTGACTATATTTGCTGTATTTAAATATCTAATACCAGGCTTGATTAACCATTTTGTACGTTTCGGTACAAGTTAGCATTTATTATTTTCAAACATTATCGTGCTATCATATTTTTAAATATTACAATCTGTTTGCCATGGCAAATCTTATTATTTAATACATAGTAAATAAAACTTAGTTTAAATCACATTCTTATATTTTTTTCCAAAAAGATATTCGTATCTGATTTAATCAAATATATATATTTTTTAATTTTTAGCCCGTCAACGAACTTCAAAAGTTCTGCTTTCTAAGAATTACACTTAATTGTGTAACTTATAAAGTTAAAACTTATAAAATAATTAAAATAATGCAAAAAGTGGCATAAAATCTATGAAAGTCAAAAATATAATGGATTAATCAAAAAACGTTCAAGCCTATGGATTTTATGGTTTTTAATTCAGATTATGTAAGTATTTTTTGGCTTGTTTTTAAAAAACACAGAGTCATTTAACATTAACCAAAATATATTTTTTTAATCCAGATTAAATTGAATAGTGATAACGAAAGGGTTAAGTTCGTCAAACGAATTTAAAACAACCCTGTTTTGTTGATATAAATTAAGAGCGATTTTGATCAAATCACTGAAAATGTATAACAGGTACAATTTGTTAATTAAATTACGAAACAACGATTTTTGCAAAATATATGTGAAGTATTAAACAGCTTGGTAATTGCTATTCAATAAAATCAGTCTTTCGGAACACGAGTGTTAGCACTTTTTGAGGAGGGGAACTGCAGAGAAAACCTGATTGTAATTTTCAATAGACCTTCCGGTGATTATTAGGCAATTCTCACCTGTAATAAACTAGTCAGTGATAGGTCTCCCCTCTCGGGCGATTTACGGAGGTGAAAAACGATCCTATAGGAAAAAGAATTCCGAAATAATGCCTGGCGAAAGGCTACACCGGCGCTCCCTTAAACTCAAAGCTGAGGGAAGGTCGAGTACGTTTTAGAAAAACCAATGATTAATTAATAAATATATACATATTTTTATTTTTATATATTTATCTATTAACAAGACCACGTTGCTCAAAAACATTGATACACAGCCAGAAAGAATGAGCTCAGATTTTTCTTGTACATATGCCTTAAATAACAATATCTAGAATTTATTTTATTTTATAATATGTCTACAGTTTATATTAAAAAATATATAAAATTTTAATACATTAATTAAATAATCTAGTATATAATGATTACAGATGCTACTTTGGACCCCTTCCTCCTCCCCCGCCGCGGGGGGTGAGAATGTATGTCGGTTCTTCTTGTGATTTATTTGCGTAGCGAACAAACGTATTTTAGGGCGGCTAAGTGTTCGAGTGGTAACTGAGATGAAATTTATGTTCAATGCCAGCAAGTCCAGAGCTGCACATCTCACTACTTCATCTTACATAAGCAGTTTCTGGAGATTTCTGCGAAGTGACCAACTAAGAACAAAGCGAAAACTTATGCGATATACCACGGGCTATTCGGGCTCACGACTGACTGCCTTTTCCATTTTATTTTCATGAAAAAATAAATATATAAGGTTTTACTGATTTGCGTGACGGACTTCGTTATCCGATCGGATTGAAATTAACCACAATTTTGTGGAATCAATTCAGGACAGGGGGTTATTCTAAAATGGGGTTGCATAAATTATAATATCATCGGGTTTTATTTACAACTTTGTACCTACTTATATATTTTAAAAATGATGTCAACCGTCTCGTGAACAAATGATTACCACGCTTGTTTGCAAATCACAGGGTTTCGGTATCAGAATGGGTGGTGCAATATTTTTTTCTAGTTTTGGATAAATATGGACTCTGTTAAAAACTCTTTAAGAAAAATCTTTTTTCGTATGGATTTAAATTTAACTTTTAACACTGATATTGAGGTGTTATGTGTGATTTCATTTTATAAAAGTAAAATTATTATCGAATGTATAAATATATTTTTTACACATAGCAGAGTTGGGAATATATTATTATTATTGTTGTGTCCATGTCCATCGGTATGAAAAGTCGCAAAATTATTTTTATTTTATAAAAATGGTAAATCTGATTTCCGCCTATGTTAATATGCTTCTAGCTTCACTGGGTACATACAACGTGAATTTACTGTGCATTTGTGTAGGTATCTTTCCATCTAATAAAAGCATATCTGCTGTACTAAATATATTGCACGGAAAGCAACTGGCGATATAACGATTTTTATATATTGTGTATAAACTTATATTACACCTTGGTTTCTACGAATATACTTCCAAAAGAAAAGTGTGAGAGTATGGAATCCAAAATATGACTGCAGCAAAACTTTGAAACATTTTCACATAAAAGTGAATAGGTACGAAGTTTTACAGGAAGAGATAGGTATCTCCCGTTCCTATATTATATGTAGGATTATAAAGTAAGGACATATCGCTAAAAAAAGACGACTGGGCAATAGATAAGATATATTTTCATCGTTAGGTTCTCTCTACGCTTCTAACAGCAATCGCCGAGATTCTTTTTATGACTTTCGCAAAGATCAAATTGATACTGATACAATCGTGAATGTCTGTCTACAGGGGAGCGAACGCGAGGGGAGCTAAACCCCGGGGTCAGGCGAGACCATAGGTGAAACACTGCAATATTTGAACTGTCTTGTATTTCATTAAATAAAAAAAAAACGTCTACATGCTACTCCGTACGTACAAGCGTTTGTATCAGTCCGATGATGAAGGATTCAATTTTCACCGTTACACCTCATTTTATATACACAGCAGTACATGTACGTGATGGCGCACATTGTAGACAATACCGCACATGACCTTACATAAAATTTCAAATGATATTGATATATGGTAAATCCGGTGCGTTTTCCCAGGACCTTTAAACACGCACGGTGTTATACCGCATTAGTTTTTTTCAGCCGATTACAGTGATACTTTTGATATCGACTAGATAATTACTTATATGTTAAAGTTAGTAGGGGAGGTATCGATCTTATACCAAAAGGGAGAGGCAGACATGATGCGTTTGAGATTCATAGAGAAATTTGTAAATCTTAGACAGAATTTCCATTCTGTGCTTTCAGCGAATCTTCAAATTCCATGCTGGTGCTGGCGGTGTGCCAAAAAGGAACCTAGAGGATGGGCGTCTTAGAGATACGACTCAAAGAAATGGCAGGTGCCAATTCAACCTTATCCATGGGAGCAATAAATTTATGCGCTTTTCAATGGCGTAAAGTCGTTCTCAAATCTAACACGCAGTTAGCTTCAAAATGTATTGAAAATATGAACAGACAAATGGCTAGAAGATTACAAGCACTTTTGTTTGTGAGTGCTTTCGTCATTTGACCTTTCACACACTTCGCTATCTTCTAATCATTTGATTGCACGCGAAGTATATAGGATATTCAAAAGTAACATGCGGTACTAGTAGCGCGAAAAAATTGATTTCCAATTTAAAATTTAAAAAATACGACATGAATAGTTTTATTTTTTGTTTGCATATCAATGTCTTAATATAAGGGTAAATATTTTTTTGTTAATTCCATTTATACACGTAGAATATCTACGTATAGAGTATGTTTGTTTGTAAATTTCAATATAAGCTATAAGCGTTGTAAAATCGTGGACAGGATATAATAAAGGGGAGGCTGCAGTTGGGAAGGCCTTCGATTTCCATCCCCTGTCGAGCGCGCGGCATCTCTATACATGGCCATAAAATCCTTTATTTTTGCTCCTCACGCAGAAGTCAGCTACGCTAATAAGACGACTGTTGAACAAAAAATGGAATCGTCCAATGAAATCTCATATGGCCGGTTCCATCTAATTTTCTACTTCGGATGAAAAGATACTTAACTTTATGTCTCTTCCTGGTGCCGTAAATATAAAATCTGGAAGTTGGAGAGTGCGTACCTTGGGGTGGATATAGGCTGTAAAATTCCGTAGCGGATTGAAGAATTTCGCATGAAAAAATCCCGGCGATAACGATCATAACTAGAACCCTATATGTTCTTATAATACCTTGTAGGAACATCCCTTGGCATTCTTAGTATATATATTATATATATATATATATATATATATATACATACACTTATATTTAATACTATAGGTATTTCAATACTTATTGTTATTTAATATTTCAAATTATGTGAGCACATCTCGTTTAATAAACTAAATATTTTTAATACAAAATAGCTTCAATTGATCGGTTTGTAACTGTAAAAAAGTTGGATAGACGTAAAGTAATAATTTGACATTATTGTCATTAAACCATGGCTTAGATAAATCTGAAATGAATTACATATATTTAAATCTTATTCAATAAGTTGCATTGTGTGTAGCTTTTAAATTTTATTTGAACTTAATTCTTTTCAGTGTAATCAATTTACCATGTAAAATGAATACTGTTAGTAAATAAAAAAGAAGAAAATATCATAAATTATATTTTAAACAAAAGTTCTGATTTTGGCCAAACGTAAAATATTAAAAAAAAATTATAAAACTGATCGAAAATTATCTTTATCTCTACTTTTTATTATAAATAATATGTTTGTAATTTATTATTAGGAAGTTGTTCCGCAAAACTCATAACTAAAGCTTTATTTACGGAATTCGGTTTCCCGTTTGCCTGCCATGCCGTAAACTTTCTTCGTATTGCTTACGCCTCTTTAGGAGTGTGAACTTTGGTACTTCGCTTATCAGTTATTTTGATTTTGTTCTCTTTTTGGAAACCACGTTGTTTCCAATAACCAATAACAGCTCACACAAATTCACCAGCGGATGCGTCTACCGCAAAATGCAACATATTTTTTGTGACGTCTGTTTTCGTAGACTGTTCCCATAAGAACTTTAAAAAATGCGCTTGCATACAATACAGCCTAAAGCAGTCTACACACGGGACATCACAACCGACAGGTAGCCATTAGAACAAAACCGTAAAAAAAAAATTTACTTGTATCTCAAGCAATGACCAAAACACATTCATTCATAATATTTATTTCTTACCGAACTAAGATCTTTGTTTACGTAAATCTGTATTAAATATATATATATATATATATATATTTTTTTTTTTTCTCTCTGATTAACTTTTATTTCAGCATATTGAATTAAGTATCTTGTGCCTACGTGACTGTCTGTCTGTAATTATTTTTTTTTTATAGCAATCAACACGGTGCTTTATGTTATTTGATACATATAACATGGCTTTTAGTCATTTTGATATTTACAATCATAATTTTCAAAATTGTTTGCTATCATGGATTTCAATAAAATCAATCATAATTTACACATAGTAAGTAAATTTTTAAACAAAATAATAATATTAGTAATAAAACGCTTATTTTCTGACCTTGCCACCATTAGAGGTGGCTATTATGAAGCTAAAAACTATACGTACTTGTTTAGTAGGTTCAAAATTAAATTTAAAAAATTACACTTGTAAAATTATTTTTGTCAAGTCATGCTTTAAATATAAAATCGATTAACGTATATATTTTGGGATTTACTTCTTTTTACAGAAAAAAATCTTGGTAATCGTATCTCGGTCGGCAAGCAACCGAGCAAATCTAAGGCGCAGTTAATATCATTTTTGGAGATGGCAGATTTATTTGATGTTATAAAACCACTTAGATTGAAACTTTACACAATATCATCCTTCACGTGAGCTGCTCTCGCTTCGCCAGGGCTCTCGGGCAAAGCATTAACCTGAGCGCCCCAGCTTAGCAGTTTTCCAACTAGTTTCTTAAGAAGTAAAACCGTCCACTATTTTACTCGATATCGGATAACTTGTTCAATCGCCAAATTGGCTCCCCCCGAGGGGGGGCTGTCACCCATCAACGGAATTTACTTTTATTGTTACTATCTTGTTCCACATTACCGGAATTATGTTGTAAAGATAGGTGTGTGCATATAAGCGTAGCTAACTCCGGGAATCGCGAGAACCACCCCTACGCGGGGCCCGAGCGAGCCGACAAAATGGCCGCTGGGTGAGGCGATTACTCGTGAATCCCTTTATAAATTATCAAAAATTATTACTACTGAAGAAGTCACGTCATACAATTAAATTAAACACTGTCAAGGTTAATTTAAAACGTTCAGCACATTATGAATGTACTTGAAATAATACAACAAAATTTTAATATTTTTATATTTGACACTGGAATAAATAATGACTTAATAAATATTTTCAATCAAATCGAAACTGATATTATATCACATAAGATCAGCTTGTGATTAATTCATATCATATATCTTAATTCACACTTCAACTCGGAGTGTGGATTCGAACTCAACGAGAGTTGTAAAATTATATTTCAAGACAACATTTTTGTCGTTCACTTTAATTATTGCATACTGTGTAAACATGTATGGGCGATAAATGCGAATTTATAAAAAAAAAATTGTAAGGATTGTAGCATGGATTTAATATAAATCGACTCGTATTTATATAAGTTTGGTGCCATCGAGTGAGAGGCTAATTTGTATGTATTCTAAGAATTCCTAGAGAGATAATATCAATCGCTATGGCTTCGTCGGGTTAAGATTTGCTGGGGTCGAGTTCCCATCTGGATTTTTGAGCATCTTCCGTATCTTCAGCTGTATCTGCGGGAGATTGGATTTTCTTTCGGAAATTTAGACAAAAAAGCTGTAAAACTATTGAACGGTAAAATTTTATGCAATAAACTCGGAGTCGCTTCTTTCTTAACTATGCGGGGAGCTAGGGAGTTTATATAAATAAAATATAAGAAACCCAATATTTCTATCAAATTACTACACTGCGCGTTGTGAAAATATAAAAAGAATTTATTCGACATTAAACACAAAAATATAAAATTTATTTAGAAATAATGATTATCTAGTCTTTTTATTTAATATTCGAAGCAGCCTGCCTGCTGCTTTGCTGTTTGCTAATTCAATGATTTGGACTATTTAAACGTTATGGACATTTTACTTTTAAAGTGACTTTATTATAGCCGAAAAAACCAATATTAATATTTACTTTGACTAGACTCGTTTAGAAAATTCATTTGATTAAATGGCATCGAAAGTGATAAAATTCACAAAGATAACAAAATGATATTGTATATTTTTAAAACAAGTAAAGACACACTACTTTCATAAAAATGATTTGCAATTATTCCAACAGTACTTTTTTTTATTTATACACATATAAACACACACACACGCACACTCACACGCACACAGTATAAGTATATATTTATTTATATATATTCAAATGAAGCGCCGCGTAATCGACTAATACTTTCAGTGACACCAACATAATAAACAAAGACATGAAGTTAGGAATTTGTGGCAAGGTTGTTGGCGCTTCATTCAATACATGTTGTAATATTAAGTATATAATATTATTTTATAAAAATTATTAAATAAATATTATTTTATTTAACAGTTATATATATTTTTTTCACTTTGTTAAAGTTTTAAAATGCACAAATGCCACTAATACGCACGAGCTTCAGAGTCGATCGAGGTTTTGTAATCCTCTGTTGACATACATTGACGTAAGTAAATCGTTGTACGACCCCATTATAACACCATTTCGGGCATATTTAAGGCATGTCTACTGGATCTACAGCGAATAATGTATTACCGAAGAAGGATGAAACTTTCAGCGAGTTCTATACCGAGGTAATTACAGAAATGTGCTATTCATTTGCGACAATCGACGATGTGAATCGCTCACAAATTGTTTATAAAAAGTGAGGTTAGCTTGAGTATCCAGCTTATTCCTTATTTCCAGGTGAAGCAGATCGAAAAGAGAGATTCTGTCCTTACTTCTAAACAACAAATAGACAGACTTTTAAGGCCTGGCTCAACTTATTTCAATCTTAACCCATACGAGGTCCTACAGATAGAGCCAGGCACACCAGTAGAGGATGTTATGAAAACATACAGAAAGTATTCAATATTAGTTCATCCAGATAAGAACCAGGTAAATATTACATTTAATTTAAATTTTTTATATATTATTGAAAAAAAAACTATATCGTCCCACATATATTATATAAATTGATGTATTATTTTTATTTTTCAATTTATAGGATGATGCAGAAAGAGCCCACCAAGCCTTCGAGATTGTTAATAAAGCTTGGAAAACACTGGAAAATGAGGAGACGAGAAAAAAATGTATGGATATCTTTGAAGAAGCTAAAGAAAGAACCGATCATATGGCAAGTGCTTTATTTTTCTTAAATATTTTGTGTATTTGTTGAAACTTATTTGGACTCGTGTGAATGGAACATAAATTGCAGGTTGACTGAGATAATATTGAGATAATATACTCGTATTTTTTAACTCAATAAAATTAATTGTTGGCGATTATACAATTATTTTGCTACCAATGTGCCATGGGAATTTTGTCTTTAGATTGAGGAAAAAAGAAAAAAAATGAAAAAAGAAGGACGACTCCCTGAAGGCATACCAGAAGATGATCCTGCTAAATATAAACATGCAGTATATGTCATGACAATGAAGGTAAATATTAATATTTTTCTCAATTTTTAATGTTTTAATGAAAGAAAACACGTTGAAATTGTGTACAAAGGTCGATTCTGCGTACTTTAAGACTCAAAATTAAATAGTGATGCATTTCCAAATATGTTTATGTTAACATTGTATAGATACTGGAAATACTAATTTTTGACAAAGCTTAATAAACATAATATTGCCTTAGAAAATTGTCAGTTCTTGCTTTTGTAATCTATCAATACACAGGCAACAATATATTAAAATATTAAAAATGTTGATTATCCTTATAACATCAAAAGTATTTATTTTTAATGAAGAAAATCACAATCTGGAAGTATTTTAATAATTCTCCTCAATTATGTTACTGTAACCTTAATGCTACTTTGCTCATATAGGTGTTTCTTTACATAAGCATTGTTTCTTTTACGTTTGACAGATCTATGTTTGATGGCAGAGCGTTGACGACCTTTTCAGGTAATTTTCGTCCATAGTTCAGATAAAGCGGCTAAACCCCCACGTCTTATGAACATTTTTAATGGTATTTCTTACTGATAACAAATTGTGTAAATTTTATCTTTATTTTAAATTATCTTTAAAAAATAACCTGAGCTAATTATACTAGTATTCACTGGTGTCCAGTAAGTTAAAAATTTGAGCATACAGTTTTTTTTATATAAGAGAGAGAGTGAGAAAGATTAAGATAAAGAACTTGGCTGCTATGGAAATCATTGATCGAAATTAGACTCATCCTTGGATTCACACACTTTGTGCTTTGAGATGGGTGGAGTGGTTTGTAACCCACAGGGTGTGATTGAAGGATCATTTTATACTCGACATCTATTCGTTTATCTTACACATTAAGAATTATAATATGCCGTAAGAGCAGCCTGTAATAGTTTCTAAAGAAATGAGGCCACCAGACTTCTTGATTCACCCAGAAAATAGGCCTTTATGAATCACAATAATAATTTATTTAATAAGAATATTCACTTAAAATAACACTGCTAGTGTTTTATGTATATTTCTTGTATAAATTCTCATTTTAAAAAAAGTATAAAACCAATAAATATGTATATTTAATCGCTTGCATGATATTTTAAGGCAAGCAATGCTTTATTGTTTGTATGGACCGCAAATCACCGCTAGTTTTATTTAAAAATGTTGCTAACTACAGCTATGGCCATATAAAAATTACACTACCAAAATGTTTCACATCATACAAAAAATTATTACTGTTCATGATATCTTTTGTAAAAATACTGAAAAATTATAAATAATTTTCTCAAATGTTATTAGGTGCAAATTATTCCTGTTGACATACTATTTAAAGCATGGGTGGCCAACCTTTTTCAGCAACTGGGCCAGATTAAGGAAATGAGACAAAAAAAAAAAACAAAATTTCATTTTATATACAAAGCAAGCAAGAAACATAGCGTTTTTGAAGAAGATGCAATAAAAATGTGAATCAAACATATTTATTAGATTAGAGTTAGGCAATACCAAAAATAATAATAAAAAATAAACAAAATACAATAAATTTTAGAGAGGCATCTGATTTTTTTTTGTTGGAAATAAGTGCACCAATGCTGGTAACAATTGATGTTGTTGCTATACGCAAACAGTTTTCCAAATGCTCATCAGTAATTTGTGTTCTTGTATGAGTTTTAATATGCTTCATTCGAGTAAAAAGCTGTTCACATGAGTAAGTGTTTCCAAATAGCGTAATCATCGATAGAGCATGTTTCTATAATTCAGGATATTTCTCCTTGTCTAAATATGTTTAGTAAAACAAATGCATATATATATTTTGCATACGCTCCGCGGGCCAAAAGTAAACACCCCGCGAGCCGCGGTTTGGCCACCCATGATTTAAAGTATTGTTAGTCTTCATGTCTATCAGGTTATATGTTTATATATTCATTTTGACTGTATTTGTCTTACTTATTGCACCTATAACTTTATGTTTTAGTTATTCGCTGATATGGAGCGTAAACGACAACATCTCGAGACGAGGGACATGGAAGAAAGAAAACGAAAACGTGAGGCGGAAATAGACGAGGAAGAACAACAGTCTATGCAGAAGGAATGGGCTAAGAATTTTGAAGCAAGTATCTTTTAATAAACTATCATGCTGGCGGATTTTTAATTTGCATAGATTGTCAAACTTTTCATTAGTATTGATAATTTTTACATAATTGAAGATATGAAGTAACTTAATACAGTGTTTTCATAAATATTTACCTGTTATCATTAGATTGATTTTTAAGCAGCGGAATGAATGTTAATGAAATGCAATAAAATATTAAACATTTTAAATCAGCGAAATGACTCTGACTACCCTTCTAGCCAGATTAATATGTTTTTTTGTTCTCTAGGAATCTCGACAGACAAGAGTTGAAAGTTGGAAAACGTTTCAAGCCGGTGGATCTAAATCCAAAGAAAAAAAAAAGAAAAAAGTGCAAGGCTTCAGGCCACCGAAACCAAAGCCAGAGTCTAGATAATCGAGTAACGTCAACAGTAGTATTTTAAGACTAGAAATAATAATTGTATTGTTTCAGACAAATAGTGAAGATTCAATCTGAATTGAGCAATAAGTTTCTATGATAATTTATTGAGGAAAAACATTGTAATATTCAAAATATCTTTAACTATATGTGTACCTACAGTAGTTGCGAATCAAGGTAAAACATCATTAGAACATAATCTGCCAAATAAATATGTATTGAACGGAGAAACTCAATTGTATTTATTATGGTGATTACAGTGATTCCTATTTGTGTTTTCTCAGTGATAAAATTTGTATGTATTATAAATGAAATTTATTTTTATCTGACTTGGGACAATTATGTATGTAACAATAAATTGTCTCCCATAAATACATCAATTCTCTTGACATTTTATGGTCACTTTTACTTATTATTTTTTTATTAAAATATGTATTTATACAAGTAAACGAATGTGGATTTTTCTTTATAGAAAAGAATATGTTGAAATTTATAGTAGCTCTCTTTGTCATTTATTAACAATTTAATCAGATATACATATAATACTGTAAGGGTAACCATTTCATTAATTCATTTGGCATTCATTTGTGCTCTTATCATTTTTTAAAGGGTAAATGAATGCTTTCTGCTAAGACATAAAGGGGATCAGTAACTAGTAATTTTAGTAATAATTTTTGAGTTATAAACATATAAACAGAATTTTATAATTTATTTGAAAGGAAACTTATTTTTTTCTGTATACATATATCGGTTATAAATCAGGCTAATTCGAATAGTAACGTTTTTTGTTGTTTTAATCATATCATTTGGGTTTTCAAATTAATCGTGTACATAATTCTTAAGAACCAATATTTTTAGTTTACTTGAATACACAAATGATGTTTTGAAACTGCTAATATTTGTACATGTAGAATCGTTTCATTTTTTTTTTGTTGATTCTATGCTCATGAGAGAAAAAGAGTTAGTACATAATGTGGCGCATTATGGTAGAACTCATGTTGTGAATAATATTAATCTACCATGAAAACAAAAAATACTATCGCTGTACTTGACATTCTTCAATAATTTCAATTTCTGTGGAAATATATGTATTATGCCAATGAAGCGGTAATATTGAAAGTAATAGAAAATAAAGTACAAATTATAAAAAGCAGTATGTTTACATTATATTGTTTAAATTTAATTATGCTATTGATAGAAAATGAACTACTACAATATATATTTATAAGAACATAATTTTTTTCTAGATTGTCGTCTTCTGAATTTGTATCAATTGATTCATAATTGTATTCTTTCTAAAATATGTCATAACTTATATAGTCGCAATTGATTTGAAAAATATTTATTTTCACATATTTGTAGTTTTTTTTCTAATAGAGTATCGTAATATATATTTCTATACGAATGCAGAACAAAGGAGGGTGTCATACAATGGAGTATTCTATTCAATTTATAAAATGAATTTATTTTATTATTGTCTTTATAAACATGCTGTATCATGCAAAATATCTGAAAAATATAAATCTAGAGTTTGATTCTTTCTATGATTGAATTGTCTTTTATTCAATAGGATAACTAAATGAATTATTAAAAATGTGTCGGAATCATCAATTCTTGTTGAATTAAATGTAATTCATTTGTTTAATAAAATAACAAAGTACTTACTGGCGTTACGATGTTAATAAGCAAAACTTCTTTTCAGAGAAAAAAAACTTCTGATGCATACTTTCAAACAAGGTAAATGTTGGAGACATCAAGTCGGACACAGCTGCAATGACCTCTGAATGTTTTCAACTGCATGTCTACATAGTTTTTTCAGTACACCTTCCTACTCTTATTGAGTAGTAATGTCATAAACACTCAATTATTACTCGACACTCGTCACTTGATACTCATGGCATAAAGATTTTAATAAAAGTGAAGTTATTATAGAAATCTAGTGCCTTATAAAAAATAACCACTGACTCACAGGAAATCCATAAAATTTTTATTGCCATAATTTAGTAGATGCATTTTTACATTTTATAAGGTCTGTCAATTGTTTCACAAAATTGTGAGGTCTAAGGCTGTGGGCCAGAGATCAGTCATTATTGCATAATTGCACACACTAGTGTAACCAAGTATTTTCACAGCTTTTCACTACAACATATCTGGCCTTTTTTAATCCTGATGCGATGTGTCATATAGTATTAACATAACAGTCATCTCGTGTCATTAGATTCAATGTCAGTGATGTGGACACTTTATTAACAATTTTGGAAAATTTAATGTCATTGAAAATGCTTGTGAGAACAGGTGCTCTAGCCAAAACACTATTGCAAGATTGAAATTTAAGGTACCCTTAATACTGAGCATAACTTTTTTTAAATATCTTTATATGGTAACCCCAAGTCATAATGCATAAATATTCATCATTTTTTCAAAAGTTTTCAACTATGGAAACACTTATTGTACTGTTCTGGAGTTGTCTAAGAGTGTTCTGTGTTTTTAATATTAAACTTAACAGTTAAAAATAATTCAATAATAAAATGTGACTCCACTAAGAATTGACATAAACTCAGTAAATTTTTTGTTTATTTATTTTAGTCAATAATT
Source organism: Atopsyche davidsoni (assembly GCA_022113835.1). Classification (NCBI taxonomy): domain Eukaryota; kingdom Metazoa; phylum Arthropoda; class Insecta; order Trichoptera; family Hydrobiosidae; genus Atopsyche; species Atopsyche davidsoni. Next base: position 7,760,305 of record JAILWY010000021.1, read on the forward strand.
TTCATGAATATTAAATATGTTGGAAAAATGAACAAATATAGACAGTTTTAATACAAAATACCAAAAGAATAAGATATTTAAAGGTGTGTATATCTGTTTCTGAATATTTGATTGGTACAATATGTAAATCATCAAGTTGTTTGGAATAAAATGAATTTTCCTTTTCCTAAATTAGGCGCCCATTGAAGTGTAGTATGAATTCTCTTATTATTTGAATCATTAGCTCCTAAAAACAATACAAGTATCGAACAATGAAAATCAGGTTTGCTAATCTCACTTTATTAGTTAGACTATGTTTATGACGTATTGTTCTACCTTTCTCAACAATGAAATCTTTCATAGCCCAGTCGTATTGTTTTCTTTTCGGCCGACCATAAATTAAATGGCTAGTGGAGGGAACAGCTTTGTTTTCCTCCTACAAACAACATAAAACAGTAATATCATCATTAAAACTAACACCATAAAGATTGAGAGTATACATTTTAATATGTCAATATTGTGAGGTTGCAGGAAGTATTGTTACAAGTCTGGTTAGGTTAGGTTTCGGTTTCCAAGTGGTTAAATCATTTATACTATCAAATGATTCAGTCGGCTTAAATGTTGCTTGGGACACACCGCTGGGTTTCAATGCATGATGCCGTTACCACATTTAAGGTGGACCGTTGAGTTTTATTTTTCTTGTTCAGCTTATATTTTTTATTAGAATTTAAATTCACAATAATCTTAATACATGTTTTCTTTTTTAATATAAACTGCAATAAGTTAAAGCTGATAGTGCCTTAAGTTACAGGCAGTTTTGTGCCTGTAACATAGAAGATAATAACGGCGAGAATGAGTTGTGCAATAAGCACAAAGGATTCCAACTTATTTGTGAGGTTTTTTAACTCCCATTTTATCTATCACACAATATATGAATCTATAAATGTGATAAAACATGTCATAAAATTATACCCAGACAACAGTTTTCTTCAATGTTTTTGACAACATACTGTATCAAACATTTTAACGCATAAACGGTGCACGCAGGAAAAAGATTGGGGATAAACTATATTTTATGTAATATTTTGCCAAACTTTTAGAGTAAATTTTTTGATTTACGTATTTCAAATGCACCCGTTACCTGTTAAAGTTGGATGCACTCATCATAAATAATTAAATCATAATTAAAAAATATGTTGTATCTAATGTTTGGTATATTATTACAATTCGAAATATTTGGTATATTGTTATACCTGTTCCCAAATATTTCTCAGTGCAATTTCTGGTTGCCTTCTATCATTTCTGTGGGCTTTTGGATTGAAGTTGGGCTGATGAAAGAGCATATCGTACTGAGAAAGCTGAGGTCCTCCAGTTAAGTGATTGTTGAAAAATGTTTCTTTTGTATATACACCTATTCCAGCTTTGAAGGGTTTTAGTGTATACATTATTCTTGTTGGTATTATAATATTAGAATAAGATGTTATATATTAAAGTGTAATATTTGGACAGTAATTTGACTTACGAAAAAAAATATTAATCTGATAAATTTTGATCTATGAATAAGCCAAGAGTTTTTTTAAAATTTTTTCTAGTTTTAAAATAAAAAGGAATGAAATTAAAACCATTTACTTTTTAATTTATTGTGTATGTGTTGTCGTTTTTCAAGATTATTTCTTATTGATATTCTAGAACATAAATAATTTTTATTTTATTAGTTGTAATTGTAATTTTATAAGCGATTATAAGTGACTGCACTGTACTAAGGGCCCCACTTTGAAAGAGAAAGAAAAAATAAAAATGGAGGGATTTTATTTTTAAAATTTTGGCCTTTTTAAATCTTGGCCTCGCATTTTTGTAGTATTTTAAAATGATTGATATAATTGCTTAGATTTTATTATTTCAATGTATAACGCCATCTATAAAATAGTAAGCAAACGTCTAGGACTTAAATCTTGTACTTTGTACAGAGTTTATAAGACTCTTCCATAGGTGCCGCACTAAATTAAATATATTAATAATTAATTAAATTAAAAAATGTACCTATAAATAGCTTATCTTGTAATATGAAACTTATTCAAAATAAAAAATATAACACAAATAATTATTTAAAAAACTTATTTTCAATGTGTTCGTAGGTTTGGGCAGCCCTTTTGGAATGGATTTTGTCCCCCGAAGATGGTCCCAGTAGCGGTGCCGAAACGTCGGAAGAAACAAGTTACAACGCAGCACAACACCCAAGTAAAAAGTTCATTTTATTTTCAATGGTTAATTTATGTGTGTGCAGATTTATTTTTTGATTAATTTTTTTTAGTATCTGAGTTTATCAAATTTGCGAACATAATGCAATATAAGAATTTGTGGTCGTATAGCATGAAATGTGCGGCTACATTGCCGACATTGTCACAAAAAGTAGGACGGTAGACATCACAGAGTTTTAAAAGAGAAAACCGTGCACGGATTTTAATTGGTTCATAGTAAATTTTAACCATGTTAAAATATGTAATTGAAAAACAAAACAAGGAAAAAATATAAAGATATGAGATTTGATATGCTCCTAGTGATGTGGAGGAAAGAACATAGACGATAATTTTTAGGAAATAAAATATAATATTTCCTCGGGTGATTGTTTTTGAATAGTAATTGTTGTGTAATGGTAAACTAAGCAATTGAAAATAAGTTAATGATACCGATGCTTCCATTTGTCTTCCGCCACTAGAGAATAGACGCAATCAGTTCAGCAAACATTTCAATGTTTTTACTTGAGCTAAAAATTGAATTTGTGAAAAATAAAGCTATTTAATATCTAAAATATGTATAAATCAGATATATGACGTATCGCGATATATTTTGTTTTTGTTGAAAATATTTGTACGCCAAGTCGATACAAGTTCTTCGGTTGAAGGGACGGTGATTTTTTTTTGTTGCAAATTTAGCGTCCTTAATATTGACGGAAATGAAATGTGTGCCTATAAAGTATACAGTCCTAGAAAGTAAAGTTTTTTTTTATTTGCCGAGCTGGCGGCGGGAATAAGAATGGCGCGGGGCTACGTGCTCTACATATGCTGAACAAAGTTTATTCATTGTTATGAGCGTCTCAGACGGCGTCTTATGGGATAAAGAAAGTAATTGAAAAGCGCGAACCCCCGCCAGCCTTCCCCACCCTCTGCCGCCCGCTTTCCCCATGAACCGCGGACAGTGGTCCGTACAACGCCATATTTACTCACTCGTTTTAAATATAAGCAAAACTAAATTTCTAATAAAAAAACATTCAAAATAAGTCGATTTTGGGGTTCCTTAGGTGTCATGCCGCACAGTGGTTTGTGCCTTTCGGTCCCGATACTAAGGCTATTTTCAAAAACGTACCTTCGTTAAAGGCAGTATAACACCAGAGAAATTCTAAAATAACATTCTATAAATTTAATCAAATCGTAAACACAATGCATAAAATATGCTTGACTTGCTCTAATCTTATTTCTTAGACCAATCAAATAATATGAATTCATGATTAGTTTTTGCGTGCAAAATTCATAGCAATAAAATTTTCAGAATTGGCCAAGTGCCGTTTTAATGATTTATTTTTTAGTAATTGTAATAGGGTTTTACTTATTTATATATAAATTAATACAACAAAATAATAAAGTCTACAATTAAACAATTATTCAATTTATTCATATTACAAACGGCACCTCAAAAATTATATCACCTAGAATGGGAATACTGCGTATAAATTATACTAGGTATACATATACTAGTCATTTATTTTTTATTTTTACCAACGTGAAGCTGTTTTAAATACGATTGGATATTAATAATTCAACATTTTTATCAAGGGTACTTTAATAGGTTTTATAAGCAAAAAAATAGCAAGAATTTACTTCGGCGAAATTTGTTCGCATAAATTCACGAAAGTTTTGTAGGTTTGAAAAATCTCGGAAATCTAAAGGTCACACTTTAAATATTTCCCTCATATCTTTGACTTTTCACGGGAAGCCAATTGTCCTTTTGGCCGCAAACGACCGGGAACTATATCATTCAAAATGGTTCCCTTCTCTCTTTTTTATTTTTAGGTAAGTACTTTGGCCCATTTTTATCGATATTACATTTTTGACATATTGGAATATCGGATATGAAATTTAGAAACTGTCGTATGGAAATGCCATTTTTATTTACAACCATTTTAAATCACAAAATGTGCCTAATAACGCACTCTTCTTCTGGGTGTGCCACTATATAAGGAATGCGTCACAAATCTGATTCATGTAATATATTTTCATAGATGTAAATCGTTAATAAATGCCAATAATCTCAGAAGTATAGACAAGGACATCACAGGTTTTTTTTATAAATAAATAATTTGCATTCATACGTGCAATGTCAATAGAAATCGTCTTCGACCAAAATGAATTGAGATTTACCTGTTAGGACTGGAATCGAACATGGGACCTCGATCAAGAGTTCACGGCTTAACTACTGAGCCAACAAACCAGCCATAATAAATACTATAAAAAAACAACTATTGATATGCTTAAAATATATTTATTTCTGCATATTGCTAAACTTAAAAAAAATACTAAAATAACGTATACAATGTTAATTGTGTCTACCTTAAGTTGTTCTTAAAATAAATACAAATCATCGAAATCAAAGGTTTGATAGAATTGATTGACACATGCCACGAATGTCATTACAAATCGGATATGCCAAACTGAAACTGGCGTAGGTGTAATAAGATTTGTTTAGGATTTACCTGTCAAGACGGGGATCGAATCTGAGAACTCTCAATCACGAAGTCTTACCACACTTAAAAATATGTCGAATACAAGAAGCAAATTTCAGGATCGCTTTATGATCGTATATTTATCCTCCTGAAAAATATGGAAGTTTCACGGAAAAAATAACCAGTTAAAATACTTTTTCAGGCAAAGGTTGACCGTTTCTGGTGACAGATCTCAGTCGCGACTCCGGCTTAGCTCCTCCTGAGTCCTTTTTTAAACTTTCGCCTGGTATGGATTATAGGCTCGCTTATTGCCGGGAACAATATGCCCCCAGATTGACGAGGATTCCCCGCGACGAACGGATTGTTCCTCCGATCCTCCATCTTACTTTGGCGGATTGGCCTGAGCCGGCTAGATCACTTTAGTTGAAATGAGGAACTGCCGCCTTATTACCACTTCAGACGTCCAGACACTAGTGGTGGGTCAAACAAACGAGACCAGTAAAAGCATCTGTTAAACCCTTAGCAATAAAACGAAGCCACTTCTCTTTAGCGAACGAAGTACCTTTATTTTACTACACGTTGAATTATACTTTATTTTATTGAAGGTAAAAATATGTTTCGGATAACTAAATTTGGAAAATAAACCGTAAGATTTTTTTTCTACATAAAGTAGCAGTTAAAAGTAGCTGCTACTTTGTCTGTGAATAGGAAAAATAAAACTGTTTCGGAACATTTTTGAAATGCCCATCACTACTAGAGACGGAGTTAAGTAGAGATTACTTCTATTACACTTTGAAAGAAAAATATATAACTAGATATGTGAAACGTTTATTTTGAACCAAAGCTGATGAAATCGGAGATAAACTTCGAAGAAAGCCATTAGGGAATTCGATAAAATGTGAATTTATCACTGAGCTATATTTTTTGGAAATATAGACAGTATTTAATAATGACAGTCACAAATATATTATACACTAAATTGCTAAAACTTTAAAAACTAATAATGACATAAAAGGCAACAAACCGCTTGAGGAAAATAAAATCATTTTCAATACATTTTTTTTATTTGTTCCTTGCTCAAATCCAAAGGAAGTTATCGACAAAAAAGTTTTTTAAGTGCTTTAAATTTTATAAATTCCCTGGAGACTCAAAGAAAATGAAACCCTTTCAATACAAACCCCATGTCAAGGTTGATCGGTTTTTTATATTTATTTGCTTGCAGGGCTGGGGGAGCCATCACCCAGCAGTAGATAGACCACAACTCGTTCTATGCTAAGTTTTAAGGACGCACTCGTGGCACAGTCCCTGAAGCGTCGAATTCGGCAGTGCATTTATTTCCGCCCTCTGAAATAATTTCATACATTCCGAAATTTCCCACATAAATCACGGCGTAAGTCCCCGGAACTGCGACAAAACCCACACATGCAGCTAGGTTATCTCGGTGTTGTACAGTTTGTGAATAATAAGTCAATACGTTATATACTTTTCTTCATAAATTGTCTTATCTGTGACATGCGGAAAAAGAGAAGAAAGAAGACCATCCAACTACGCTTCGGCGCCCTCGAACTTCCCAGTAAGATGTTTTGAGTAATGTGGTTATGTCGTGAAATCTGCGTAGACTGACACGATCCAAATATAATCTGGTCGTAAAATAAATTCAGAATTTATTGCCTCCGTTCGTTTTAAGTAGAATTTATTTATTTTTTAGTACTCGTATTGTGCCAAAAAAAAACTTAATCATCACAGAAAATAACTTATTCATTTCCAATACACGTTATAAAATACACTTAAGAAGAGGCATGCTTGTATAAGATTTTGTGGGAAAACTGGCAGCAACTTGTATTGTCTAGACACAGCTTATGATGAAAACGTTTAAATTAAAGCTTTTGCTTAAGATTAAGCAAAAAAACACAGTGTTTAATATAAAAGTGATGTATTGATTTTCTACTGAAGTTTTGAATAAGCAACTATTTAATTTAAATTTTATTTCAAAGAAAATATCTTATCAAAGCAATTTCCCATCCTAAGTAGTTTAAAAAGTACTTGATATTTATGATATTCTCTTTATTAATTCTGGCTGAGAAGTGGCGTTGGGCGGGCATGGGCGGTTGCTTTACGTAAATTCGGCAAGTCAGTAAAACACGAGAACTTGGAGAGTCCATTAGGAAGAGAAAATGTAAAAGTCTACGACACGAACTCTGTCCGGGGAGACGCTGTCTCACCAGGTGTTCTCTCCGTAGACCCGGGGAACTTTTACAACGCGACTCGATATGTACTCGCTTGCCTATTGTGTGATATAACTTGATCCTAGAGACACACTATAATACATGTATTGAATGGAAGATCGCCCCAACGAGTCCTCGCTATGCACAAATTAAAAAAAAAACATTTTGAAAATATATGCGAGTTAACTTTTCTACGTCGAAAAAGCTTTCAAAGATATATGATCCCTTAAAAGATAGGGACTTAATTAAGATCAGATCAAATGCTAAATTTAAATAGCTTTGTAGTGCTTCAAACTTGTATTAAATCAAGACTAGCTCCCACCAGCAGTTACTATATTTTATACAATTTATAAAACCAAAATGCTATTGTGCCGCAATCATTAATCAGTTATTTTATCACAAATCAAAACCAACATTTTACATAGTTTTATTAAATGAAACTGTTTTTTGAAATCAGGTTTACTTGAATTGAGTTATTTTTGTTGTTGTAATAAATAATTTATTTATGAGTCCCGAGCAGCCATTTGCATTTTTGTGATGATATTAGCATAAAAATAACAACTTATCTAAACTTAATTAGGAATCGTGAAATATTGTGTGAATTAATAGTGAATATTTCATCTTCGTTCACAAATCTATGCTCCCACAGAGATTTCTCGAGTCTCTAAATCCCTAATAATAATAATATCGTAAAATATTATTTTTTCAAGAAGTTTTTTTATTGACCAATAGTAAAGAAGACAATTAAAATCTTTTTCGATTAATTGCTATGATATATACTCATTCATTCATAAAAGATTTTATTTTAATATGTACATTGTCAAAGCGTGATTTTCTTTAGAATGTAAAAGAAATTGTTTGAGGTTCGTATTAATTTTTTGAGAAATTATTTAATCTTTAATCATCATTTTAAGTATGGAGAGTTTTTAAACATGTATCATAAAAATAGTAACAGCATTTTTCATAAATGAAAAGTCAAAAAATACTTCCCTGGCCTTCCTACTTTAAGAAAACCTTCAAATGGAAAAAAATCTGGTGTTTCAGGTTCAAAAAACCAAAGAAAGTAAAATAGACGGCCTCTTGATAGTTTTAATATGTATGTATGCAAATAAATTCTTTAAGTTTCAGTTAAGTAAGTACATAAATTTGAAGATGGCGTGTTTCAATCCAGAGATGTGCGTAAGACTTTCTCTTCCCCGAGAATTATTTTCACGAATCAAAGACCAACTTACAAACATATGCGCACCTGTCATGCCTCCCTCTCAGTCCTCAACCCTTCGAGATTAATCCCGCGCCAGTCGCTAATGTATTATAAAAGCCCCCTAAAAATGTCCCTCACTCCCCTGCCATTCACATCCGTGTTTATGCTAGCAATTGAGGGTTCCGAAGAGTCATATTATAATAACTGAAAAATTACGCTTATAAATTTTCAGAATATCAGCAATAATCGTACAATATTATTGATTTTTGTGAAGACCGTCTCACAGGAAATACGATTTTGCCTATACAGGTTTGATTGATTGATAATGATTAAGTACATGTTTTCAAATATTGAAAATTGATTAAAGAAACTCTTAGAATTTGTGATTTGTGTGGGATTTGAACCCACATCATTACCAATAATGCCAACAAAAACTAGTACTAGGCAAGAATTTTTAACAATCATATCCTATAAATGAAAAAACGTACTTATTATGCCAATTAAATGTCGTGTGACTTGCAATACTAGAATTTATACACAAAGTACTGAGTGAAGCATTTTAAATCCGATCTGGATATTATTATTTTTTTTTAGTCTATTTTATTAAGCCAAGACACGCACTTGTTAAATATATTATTGATTTTTGTGAAGACCGTCTCACAGGAAGTACGATTTTGCCTATACAATATTTTAAGTACGTTGTTTCATTTATAGGATATGATTGTTAAAAATTCTTGCCTAGTACTAGTGATTCGTTGGCATAATTGGTAAGCTTGAGGATGTGGGTTTCAAATCCCACACAAATCACGATGATATTTTTCTAAGAGTTTCTTTAATCATTATCAATAATCGTACTATTAATTCTTCGTAAAATTAAAATATATATTCTTGAGAATATGTTTAAATTTTCTGTATAAAATATCATCCCTAATATCGGTACTAAGCCTCTGCGATCTCGACTCGGGAGAACACTCTCGGTCTCATTGTTCCGGATGAGCCAGGCTTAGGTATGCTGCCTCCTTACAGCACATACCTCCGTACACTAATTGGTGCGATCCGCGCCCCTTACAAAGTTGACCGTTCATTTCATTTCACTCCGGGAATCCCCGTAAGAAGACTTCCGTTGCCATGATCGCTAAGCGGTTTAGCGCAGTCGGCATCGACTCGGGACCTTGGAATTCTAACCTCTGGGAAAATTTCAGAGCAAAGCCTTCGATCTGGATAATTACATGTTTCAGGCGCGCTCTCTATCCGGCTAATTCATTCGCGCTATTTCCAGTTTGGATAATTCAATTAGCCCCAAAACTTAATATTACAGTGCCGAGTGGAGCCGGAAATTTCCATATCTTTAGGTATGGCGTGGTCGCGGGGGGTTTATATCGGAAATCTGAAATACTCTTGATTTTTAATTAATTTAATATGTTTTTTGTCTCGATCTTCTTGCCAACTGAAAGACCTTTAAATCTTAATATTTATATTTTATTTCAAAATATATAATAAATGATATACTTTACGTTCTGTAATTTCAATGATTAAATAAGTATGAGTTACAGCGTAAAGTAAAAACTATTTGATATTCTTGAGTGCTCTTCATATATATAAAATCCTAAAGCGTAAATCTTCGAGCACGTATTTTAAACTATGGTCTCTCCACTCTCGCCGAAAGCTTTTGGTAAATCAAACACTTGGTAATATTTACGAGGGGAGGCTAGGTAAAACTAAGCCATCAAAAAGTTATAATAAAAGTCCTACCTTCCCACATGGCGCCCACGCTTGCGCAGAATCTTCACCATCACCCAAAGTTCACGCGAAGTTTTTAATACAGGCACGGAGATTATATACCGAACTGTGTTTATTTTGCAAGTTTGTTGCTAAGACTAATATCTCGCTGCACGGATGCAAAGGACACTCCGGTTTCGTGCATCAAGCTCACTTCTTACAGCTCTGTTGGATATTTGATTATTGACAAGGTTTATAAAAATCAATCATTATATGCTTTTGTATCTGCGTGTGTGTGTAAATTTTTAATCTTTACTTCCCTCGCACATTAAGTTTGTTATGACACTTGCATAGTTGTTTTTTCAAGTGTTTCTCCTCAGCGAAGGTTGGTGACTATTAGTTATTCGGACTCCCGATTTCCAGCCGCTGGCGTAAACTCTCCTTCCAATGCATAATTTTTCCCCGAAAAACAAGCTATAGTGAAATTTATTTATTATTTCAATATTCATGGTTCGTATACCTATTTATACATACTTTAGATCCCTGCTACCAGCTCCCAGCAAAAATATGATTAAAATAGAATATCTTACTTGTTCTTTTTCTTTGCATGACTTTCTCGTTTGTGACGTTGTCAACCCACGGTATTTTAAGGATTTTCCTATAAAGCCACATTTCACATTTAATGTATATACTCGTATATACTGGAAATAAAAAAAAACACATATTACCCAACAGATGGTATTGGGTTGTTATTTCAGGCGTAATATAAAAATAGGGTGTGTTATATAAATAATAACAAATGTATACTTTCTTCAATAATACTTAGATAGCACACATGTGCTGCTCTTATTTGCGAATACGACCATCCGAGTTGGCTCCTCGGGGACTCTGTTCACGAAATAACCTAATTTAAGTTTCACATAAGATCTGGTGTTTGAATATTGAGATACTGTACAAGTTACAGTGTGTCTTAAAAGTGCATTCCTTGTTTTAATAAAATATTATAAAACTCAAAGCAGGTTGTTTTGTGGCATTTTTAGTCGTTTTCAATGTCTTTCTAAAAGTTTTTGTTTGTATAGTTTCCGATTCATTGAATATATTTTTTTGGTTGTAAAGAGCCTTTAAATAGTACGCAAAAAACCTATATGAACTGATTTTTTTAATTATTTTATAATTATAAAGTAGTTAAGTAGAAATAGATCTGTTGAATTGTAGTAACAATATCGTATTTGTGATAAATCTGTGACGTTTCCATTCGCAAAAGTATGGCCCAATTTGATTTCCAGCCGATAGCAATGATTATGTCAATGTATTAAATTAAAATCCATGTTCGCAGCTATCGAGTTAATCTAATCCCAAAAAAACACTTTATGGTTTGGGGGCATCCTCTGTCTAACGAAACAATGTTTCCTTCACAACAAGATCTCCATATAAATCAATTGCAGGGCTGTTATTTACTTTTCAAATAACGATATTTGACGATTTAAAATCCAATGCCACAATTTTCCCTAAAGCCATATTAATTATACTTAGAAACTTAAGTTTTAGGACGAATTCGGCAAGTACAATATTTGAGTTTACAAAATGTATGGTGTGTAGTGGCAAGTTCTAAGATCCTGATACTTTCGTGCTATCTTTAGAGCACACTCACCCCGACGGAGAGCTTTCTGGCGGTCGGACTTGCACAACTACTGCAAACAACTATCATAACTAAATAAGCTCACGGGGAAATTCAATAAACACAACCGAGCAAATAACCACGTATTATTTAAAAAAATAATTCATTGCTCTTTTTTGATTAAAGATTGGACATTTTAAAAATTAAATTGATAAATATGTCTTTAACTCAAAATATAAAAAAAGTCACATCGAACATTACAAACACTACTTAAACTTGAAATAAACATTCATTTAATTAAATTTATGATATTTTACAAGTAATTTTTAAAATATATATTTACTATTCAAATTCTTCATTCATTAAACCTACATGGCTTTTTCCCAATAATTTATCTTTGTATTACTTAGCTTTTGTGATGTATAAAAAAAATTAGCTTTTGTTGTTGATTTACGTGAATTATATTTATAATTTTTTTGTTCACAACGATAGACACTTGCTAAGATGTACGTCGCACGATATTAAAAGATTCAATATTTTTGACAGAGAGTACTTGGTGGAATTCCATTTTAATATTTTTGAGTAAAATACTTGAGTGATTTTCCAAATGTTCGTTTTTATTTGTGACCGGTTTCGCCAACCTTTCTCGTTGGCATTATCAAACAGAGATATTGTTAACAGAGATATATATCAACGAGATATATCAACAGAGATATTGTACTCTGTTTGATAATGCCAACGTGAAAGGTTGGCGTAACAGGTCACAAATAAAAACGAACATGTGGAAAATCACTCAAGTATTTTACTCAAAAATATATGAAGAGAGTGAAATTGGCGTGGTCTTAAGTTTTGGCAGGCATTGTTATAAGTTGATCCGGTTGCTTAGGTATTATGTGTATTATGATGTATGATGCTTGGGTTATGTGCTCGTGCTAAAATAATTTCCAAGGATTTTGTTCGTGTGTCCTTTTTGTTGCCCACCTGTATTTGATAAATATGATCCCAGTACGAGAAGCGAAATGTTGGAGTAATATAATAAATACCCCAAGCAGTCCAAGTAACCATGAGGGTGAAATGTTGCTGGAGTTCGTTACGCGTGAAAAGCGCATCTCACGTCTGAGTAAATGACTGCATACGGTACGTTAAAACCACCCAAGGGTCTCGAGAGGGTCTGAAAGAATTACCAAAACATTTATTTGATGCCACCGAGAGTTTTTGTTTGTTTTCCACAGGACAGAGATTAATGATTTTTCTTTGACCCAAATGTGGCGGCCCGAAGCCTTTTAACGAATAAAGCAACGCCGGAACACAACTTTCGGATAACCCACATCAAATAACTATCGTAATCGCATTGTGCGGAGGTGGTCCTGCCGCAGCGCCTCCTCCAGCTTGCAGATTCAAAGTAAAAGTTTACTTTAAAAATTATATATTTAAAATATTTATATTTCGTTTTCAATCTTGACACCAATTGTTATCACTCGGTTAAGTTTCATTAACAATAATTTAATAGATTTAGACTGAAATTACATGTTTGAAATACTGGTAATAATGTTCTTATGTCCTATATTTGGTAGAAATCTACCACTACCTATATTTCGGAGCTGAATTAAGAACCAAAATTTTTGGTATCTACTATAATAATAGCCATTGTGTGTTTGTATGTTTGTATGTGTGTATGTTTCATTTTTCCGTTCTGTATAGAATATCTTAAAAGATACAACGCTGATTTTTTGCACATAAGTTAAGTAAATTTTTCCGCAGCTATGTGGCGAATTTCAAGACGATAGGATAATATTTTCATTCATAAACTTTAAAATATGCTTTAGCGAATTTCAAAACACTATCGCATCGTTCATCAAATACGTCATTTTATGACGGGCTACATTGCTAGTTGTATATAATGAAAATGTGTACAAAACGGAGTACCTTCCTATTTATTTGTATCCCAATCAGCGATAAGTTATGCTGAATATTGTGATTTTATAATCCATACACATTACTAAATCAAAATATGAAAAATATATTTTAATATTCAAATGAAATTATAATAAAATTCATGCCTGAATTTTAAACAACATTTGCAAATATGTTTTACATTTTTAACGAATGCTCCATGTTTGTTATTAATTGAAAAAAACACCTCATATATATTAAAGATCACATATTAAATTTATTTTTTAGTTTTGTAATGTAAATACGGCAGTGTCCTGAATAGGGCGGGGCGTGCGGTATTCAGCGAAGCAGGCCCTGAAATATGCACTGCAAGTTCGCTGAAATAACGCATACGTACACTATGAAGAGTCTCCGACCTAATTACTCATTCCCAGAAGTACTCATCATTCTGCATTTCTTTCAAAGGCTGCAACGTTCTCGTATTATTTAACCCCAGTTTTTTTGGCGCTTCACTCTGATAAGCATAATTTACCGGTTTAACTTAATTAGCTTGCTTGTATTTTTTTTTGAACATCGTGTGGTTTTTTTTACCTGTTTCACCCAAAGCACACATAAAATATAAACGCCTCTTAAATCTCTGTTATTAATTTTTAGTGGCCCAGTGATGACATTAATGAATATGGATGGGCTCAGTGAGAGCTGAAATTTTGTCTCAAACAACAAGTGGTAGTTATAATTCTATTTGTGTGCTTATATTTTTATTTAACACATAAATCAAAGCTGAAAACTTTCGGTCAAGTCATCTTACGAGTAACAAACGCTTAGTCTAATTGTGTCAATATTCGCATTAAATAATTATTTATATCGAATGCCTTATAAGTAGTTTTTAAATACAAGATTTATGATACGCAGAAAATGTGCACGTAATTATTTTAATATTAATTAAATCAAATAATTTATTATTTTTTTTCTAAGACACGATAAAAAGAAAGTCTAACTCTGTGTACAAAATAACGAGTTGTCAGCTTCTTCTAAATCATTACCGTCGCGAGGCAGTTGACATCTTTGTGTTTGTCAGGTTCGAGCGCTCATTAAACTGCCCCCTCGTCCCTCAGCAGGGTGCTTATTAGGGAGAGTCTTATTCTCGAATAGGGGTGGGGGGTGGCGACCGGATAAACGGGGGCTCCCCGGGTCCTAATGAAATAACGCCGCCGCCGCCGGGGCTGGCAACCTGGCAAATTGCATCATTTTTGAAACATTGATTTGACGACGTGATTTCGATTAGATAAACGAAAACAACGATTCAAACGCAAAGCAATTAATTTTATATCACATCAAAAAAAAAAGTTCATAATATTGATTCATGGAGCCAAGGTAATGCTGCGTATTTGGTAGGATCAGAAGGGTGTCATCCACTATGAGCTGCTGAAACCAAGCCAAACTATCACGAGCGAGTTCTACAAACAACAATTGATGCGTTTGAAGCGAGAATTGGCAGAAAAACGGCCAGAATATGCGACCTGTAATTTTCCATCATGGCAATGCTCGACCACATGTTGCTAAACCGGTTAAAACATATTTGGAAAACAGTGGATGGGAAGTTCTGCCTCGCCCGCCTTATAGCCCAGACCTTGCCCCTTACGTCTACTGCTTGTTTCGATCGATGCAGAATGCCCTTTCTGGAATACGCTTCACTTTTGAATAGGGTATCGAAAATTAGCTTGATTCTTTTGGGATGGACTACATAATTTGCCCGAAAGATGGGAATACTTTGAATAGAATATATTGTATCGATTTTCGAAAAAAATTCATAAAATTAATGCATACTGCCAATACAATATAATATAATTTAACAAAATAAATAAAAAATTACTCTGTTCGTTTGATACTTTTTTCCGCATTACGAAGTAATTAAAATATAATTTTAAATATTCTGCATATTTTTTTAAACGTATTTGGATGTTATTGAAATAGTGGCATAGTTATTGTGATTTATTGACAGCCCTTAAGAACTAGTGTGTCTGTTGAGGGTGGATGGCGGGGGACTGCGAGGGTTGGGGGTAAAGCAAGTGCACTGAAGCCGCTGAGACGCTAAAAGCACATTATATATGAACTTAATAGGATCTCGCTCTGCCAGAGTGGTTATTTCAACATTGAGAAATGTTTGGACAACTTTGAGAATTTTTTTGGCCTCGATTAGCTTAAGTAAAACTGGCTCATCTTAGAAAACAATGCAAACATCATAATCATAAATACAGAATATTCTCAATTAAAGAAAAAATATTTGATTAAGTTAAGTAAAAATTTAACTTATATTTATTGCTATAGCACCTTACTGTTCAAGCTATCGCGGCAGAAATGATATCTTCTCCATAAAAACACAAAAAAAATCTCTGAAAATAGTTTTAAATATATGTGCTTGGCATTTAATTTATACGAAAGTCTCTTACTGAACGTTACATTTGATAATACGTAAAAAAAATGTGTATAAAAATACATATCAGAGCATAAGAAATTCTGTCATTTCGTTTTTTGTCTTTACTTAATCGGTTTATAATGACATGACAAAAAAACTATAAATCTGAGCTGGGAGCATCACTTCTATTTATATATATATATATATATATATATATATATTTTTTAGAATCAGTCAAATAAAAAATACCCTAGCACATTTTTAGAAAAAGAGGTCAATTCCTACCGGGAGTCGTATCGCGAATCGATCGCATAAGTTATCATAAATTTATTTTTTCATGTGTGCGATGGCGGGGCTGGGTAAGTAGACATAGATAGGCATTCATCGGAAGGCTTTCACTCGGGCGGGGGTAAGGACCGGGGAGACAAGCCGTCTGGAGCTGCCGTCCCCTCTAAGGGTGGTTATTAAATCTGAAACGATGCCGTAGAAGCCTTCCATGGCGTTCGATGGCTACCCCTGATGTTGAATGACGCATTAATTTTATTGTTGTGGTGTGCGCGAGAGTTGTGGGCTGAGTGGAATTTGACTTTGTTCCGTTTCCAAGGGTACAGATAAGGAAATAATGATTTCTCCCTAACTATTCTAATTACATGCAGTAAGATCTGAACATATTTAGAAATAAAACATATATTCTTTAGAATACGTGAAAATAATATAATATGTTTCAGTTCTCCGCAAGATAAAAAATATTCAACTCCGGTCCCATTTCTTGAGAGTACCGTTCCACCAATGCATTATTTTTTTTCTCTCTAAAATGACTTAGGAGGGGACAACTTTTGACGACACGTATCACATAGCTGAAATACTCCATCTTGTGACGAATTGTTTTCAGTGATTCTTTGTTTTTATGTAACATCTGCAAGATCGAAAGGTTCTAAGCATATTCTCCTTATAGAACTTTTAAGATTCTGAAAAACAAATCTAGTGTTTTAAATCGTGTGCCCAAAAAGAAACCTTTCAAAATATTTATATAATTTTAATTGAGATACACTAGACAAATAGAATGTCCAACATGTCATCACAATGCTAGTAAGATATTGAATTGAATGTTTCAGTTCAATATATAAAACATAATATAATTTTATAGTAATATAGAAGTATTGAAATCTCTTGTATTGATTTTGTCTTCACTTAATTATTATTCAATCATTTTGAAGTTATGAAGATCTTGTTATAATGTATGCGTATTGAATTATGATAGGATGTGAGCAAACAAAGGGAGTGCATTTTATCGTATTAATATAAAGCAGTATTCACATTGTCATCAGCGGGTAGGCCGCCATCTATAATAATATTTACTTTCAGCCGATCACAAGGATATCGTCCTTTACGTGGACAGAATGGGGATGGAATGTCCTGAAATACTTTGCGAGGGTGACTTAGAAAATATCACTACCCGTGGTTTACTGACTTCTATAGGAAAAGTTTTTATAAACTAAATTTAAGAAAGCGATAATTTGAATATATTTTATGAATTAGTTGTAAATTAGGTCTGTTTATCTATTTGTTAATTATTTTTTTACAAGAAAGACATGGTTGTTTATTTTGGTTTTCAGAATAAAGTGTGATATATTTAGAATTCATTAAGTTTATTTATTTCATGGTAATACACACAAATGCGTATATTCACGTTCTTAGTTATAACCAAAATTATTGTAGTTGATGTTCAATGGGGATCGATATTTTTAGAACTTATTCAGTATTTTGCTTTCAAGAAATTTGACTTTACAGTGTTTTAATAGTATATCGCGTAAGATTCCCTGCTATCTATTATGAGCAGCAAAAAAACCCAGCTTTATTATTTGCGGTCGGTAGATTTAGAATTGTCAAAGCGATCTCGACTCCTTGATGTCACCAGAGGGTAGTGCGAGTATTCGGAAGTACTGACAAATATTAGAGGGGTGCACCAGAAATTCTCGACTATGGACCATCGAAACATAAACTTGAGTGCATGACTCGAGCTCGACCGGGAATCGGGCTTTGCCAAAATTATCTGCCGTCTCAATGATGTCCTCCAGTAGGACCGAGTGGTGAACTCAGTCGGATCATTCTGTATTGAATTAAACGCAGGTATGTACCTGCTTGTCGAGAGATCAAAGAATACCCAGTAAATGTTTGACATTACAACCTGGTTTGATGTTGGTACTAGATATAATATAATTTTAATATCACTCTTTGAGATATGCATCTATTAGCTAATTGCAAAGTTTTGAAGTTGTATCGTGTTTGCAGTATCATTTATGGAATATTAACATTTATATAGTTTTATTTTATTAGAACCAAAGTGCGGTTTTATTATCAAATATAAACATTACGGAGATATCATAGAATTCAGAATAAACACAAATGTTTTATTTTAACTATTATATTAGTATTAAAAAAATATACTGAATTATTTAAAAATATTTTTTTCTTGGCACAATTTTTATATTTTCTTCAATCATTATTACGTTACGAGTAAAAAAATTTATGGTATCCGGTTTTTATAAGGCATTTTTGTAAAAAAAAAGCATGTATCAATCATATAGATAAATCTACATTGAAAATAAATATTCAACTAAATGAATTGTTTAATCTGCGAAATGTGCAACTCTGATAATTTATTAAACAGCTTGTTAATCTATATTTGAAAAGTAAATATATATTAACGGGTTTTAACATTCCCGTATAGATTGGAAACTTTTTTCGAATTTTTATGTTTAATAATAAAAACCAATAAATAGACACTATTTTCACAACTTTTTTTTTGGTCAAAGAAATTGTATACTCGACTAAAAAAAGTTAGAAAACATTTTTGTCATACCACTTGTATTAAAAATTTAAGCACTACTAATGGTTTTGTCGATTATTTATATACCTACTACATGTTTATTTCTATACACGTGCGTTAGTCAACAACCAGATGTTTCTTTATAAGGGGTTTTTAAAAGACTTTCTAAGTAACTTTAGAGTAAAAAAAATTATGATTTACAACCAAGTTTAAATAATTAATACGAAAAAAGAAATTCAACGTCTAAAAAGTATTTGGTTTTTATGAACACGAACAAAAACCGAATATTTATGTAAGCGGCGGCAGCAAAACCTGCGGACACATCCAGTGGGAATTTTGGTTATTTTCAGAGAATAAGAAAAGTATCAAACGTAAACAAACATATTACTTGTAATACTGCCTGGCCCCCCCTGAATGCAGCCTCCAGGAGTTTTCCGCTCCCGAAGCACGGAGCCTAATTCAGTTTCTCGGTAACGAAGCCGAACTGCTCGCCGGGCAACTATTTTTCCATTTTCCGCCTCTCCTTTACGATTTCCTTTCCGGAGGGCGCCGATAATGTGTTTGCCGCAAGCAATTAACATCCTGAAAAAGTAATTGACATGAAAAAGCAAGTGGTTGGATACATGTCAAGTGGGACCGCGTAACGTAATATTGCCCTGGAGTGGCCGCTTGTGTAACTTTTATTGCACCTCTGGTTTTCACATGGCATTGATAGTTACTGAAAAACTAGTGCTAGATTCACAGACAAAAGTGTGTTTTAACATTATTATTTAAGTACAAAATAGTGTTTTGTGCTTAAATCTGCAATATTTGACAGGTTTACTGTTCGTTTTTTTGTGTGAATATAACTGCTTGTTATCGATCAACTGTAAACACGGTTATATTTGAACTTGAAATCCTGACCTTGTTACTCAATTATTTTATACACGCCCAAAAATCATGAACGTATAAGAGCATATTTTATTTATTTATTAAAAGTAATTTATTATATATGAAAGTATATCAAAGAGTAATAAAACAGGAGAGTAAAATAAACCATAAAAATAATAGAACTGGTTTTATAGCAGGTAATTTTCCTATGTAAATTTAAAAATTCCCTTCGTTTTACAGATTGAATATTTTGATATGAAATTCAATAGCTTATGATTGTTTGCACGTTTTATAGTTGACTAGTCATGAAAGTGGAATAAACGCGTAACTCAAATATTCCAGCCATAAAAAAGGGATGTTTCGAAGGAACAGTCTCCCGGCAAAAACACAGATTTATACACAAGTTCTACAGTGAACTGTTTATGTCAATGATAAAAAAAACTTTACTGGTTTGTTTCCACTGTTTGAATTGCATTAACACATGAAACGTGTTCCGGGAAGTCATAAACTTCTGCAATAAAAACTGCGTAAACCTTTCACGAATTTATTTGACGTCCCTGGTAACAATATCAAATGAGTAAAAAAGATCCAAGCGTATTCTAGACGGCCTCACACATAAAGAAACAATATACTTACGTCACAATTATTTTCTTTAAAATACAAGTAACATGCTTTATGCAAAACGTTTGAAACTGTGCCTGAAATTTATATTTTTAATAAAAAACTTTTTATTACAAAAACACGCTATTAAAAACAAACAAAAATCAACTCACGCCAAAAAACATAATTTTCAGGTCTATGAAAACCTTTGTCTGAATATATAAAAGATAAACATTTTCGAATGATTTTGCAGCTAACTAATATAGAAAAATGTTTAAAATAATTTTCTTTGGCTTATTAATATTTTATTATTTCCTTAAAAAATGTATTGGTTTATTGATTATCCTTGCTTTGCCTTATAGTAAAATAATTCACGTAGCTATAGCCTCAAAAAATAAAAAACCACTGACTTCATCTATATACCGAAACTACTCGCCACGGAATTAGGTCTATTGTCTTTTCACTTCAATACCAAATAATTGAGTCTTAAACAAATATTTTATACAATAATTTATCTATATATATAATTTGAACAAAATTGTACATAAGTACTTAGTGTAAAATTCTAATTTCATTTTGTCAAATTATCTGTGACGAACGTCACAGCTAGGATTAGTCGCGCGGTTCCTTTGTAATGACTTGTGTTATTATTCGCCATTATGGAGAAAACCCTTGGAAATTAAACCCGCCTATTCAATTACAGATAATATTGTTTAGGGAAAGTTTCTGCCCCATCGTAATTTACAGAACAGCTCAGTTATGTGGCCAGAGATTAATATTTTGAGGATTTAGTTAAATATTCTAAAACTAAGTTACTGTGTAAATGGTTGAGTTATATCAAATAAACTCCATTGCTGGATCATCCCGGAGCTTATATCAGCTCTTAAGGATTAATTTGATCGAAGTTATTAAAATAAACGACTGCGCTGATATAACGATAGAAAACGATTTAGCAGAAGAATAGTGAGTGTTATTTAACCGGTCACTTTTGTATATGTGTTTTACTTAATAAAAAATTGAAACGATTTTAGAAGTTTCTCAGCTATCAGCAAAATTTACAAATAAATATTTTTTCCGATATTATGTATAACAAAAGGTTTCAAATGTAATTTTATCAGAATTTAAAAATATTTTACGTAGTACCTTGTAGGCGGGCCCGGAGTTTCCAAGTTTTTTTATCTTACGACGCTGTTACTGAAAAAATTTGAAAGAAATTATAATGTTTTGAAATATATGGTCCAAATATCACGATACAACAATAAAGTAAACTAAATATTGGATAATACAAATATTGCATTTATATACATACTGCTTATTTAGTAAATAATATCTGTGTTATAATATTTTATACCTTAAATTTAAATTCAAAATAAAAGCACATAGAGTTTAATTACCAATTAAAATTTTGTTTACATTATTTTGTGTTTATGTTGGTTTTTTTGTTTTGTGTGCTTAACATCTTCTTTGTATACTTATCAGAACATTTTAAAAATTACGACCGCATACTTGCTTATCAATTTATAATATATTCTCGTGCTGTACGAGTACTTACTCTTTTTATTCCTAGACACATTCAATGTGTAACATTTTTTTAACCTTCGGCCATTAATTATTATCTCTTATGTTTTAAAGAAATGGATGCTTCTCATTTATATAAAATACTCGTATATTTTAGATATTATCTCAACGTATCTTTTGTTTTCTCAATATGAAATTATTTTATATGTGATGAAATAATCATAAAAAAGTTAAATTTACTTTATAACTCGTTGTAGAAATTTAGTTTTTATTGTATATTCAGAACAGTATTTTTAATTTTAATTGTATTGATATAATTGACTAGATGAGTAATTCTTCGGCTGCTGTATTTGTCATTGTAGTTCGTCTTGAATCTGCTCCAACTAAATCTTTCACCTTTTCACTTTCACCAACCCCTGTAATAGAAAAAAAGACGGATTTTGGATTTTTACATGTGACAACAATGGCAGCGGCTGTTTCGGTTGTACTCAGTGAATATATAATTTAGTATATTAAAAAAATGTCATACTCAACCTTTGCGAATCACCATAATGTATTGATGTATATCTTTGTTGAGCCCCATTCTCTTATGCGTTGTTGATTTTGTGGAAAAAAGCGTTTGTAGGTCAGTTGAAACATGTTTCAAAGCTGGATTTATGAGAGAAACATGTTTGTATTTTATTATCACGTTTTCAAATTACTTTTATTTCTAGAAAGATCCTTTAGATCAGTGGCTCTCAAACTCTTTTGGCCTACGGACCCCTTTTCATAGTCAAAACTTGCCTACGGACCCCCTTTCATAGTCAAAACTTGCCAACGGACCCCCTTTCATATTCAAAACTTGCCTACGGACCCCCTTTCATAGTCAAAACTTGCCTACGGACCCCCTTTCATAGTCAAAACTTGCCTACGGACCCCCTTTCATAGTCAAAACTTGCCTACGGACCCCCTTTCATAGTCAAAACTTGCCCACGGATCCCCTTTCATAGTTAAAACTTGCCCATGGACCCCCTTTCATAGTCAAAACTTACCTACGGACTCCCTTTCATAGTCAAAACTTGCCTACGGACCCTTGATGAAAAACTACATAAAGGTGCAAATATCGACTCTATTGCGTTCCTGTATAAACCTGTCTGACTCACCGCGATGCCTGTTATTACTTGTATTTTATGCACCTGTCTATATTTATATTTTACTTAGGATGTAAAAATCACTAATAATGTATTCATTGTTATTTATTTTAACTTTCGTATTAATAAAAATGTGTCACAATTTTTTTATTTTATATTAAACCTTGCGTGGACCCCCTGACGTTCAGGGACCCCCAAATCGATTTTAATTTTATAAGGACCCTTTGAATGATCCCAGGCACCCCCTGGGGTCCGTAGGGACCACTTTGAGAAGCACTGCTTTAGATGCTTGAAATGGGAAAAATAAATGATTTCCATAAAAAGATATGTTAAAAAAATTATATATATATACTACATGTGACCAATGACGCAATGCCAATCTGAAGTCATGTATTATAAAATTAATCTTATGTATTTAAACTATTAAATTTTTTCAACAGCACTGTAAAATATTTAAATAAAATAATTGACATTCAATCAATATATTCATTCAAGTTTCAAAGCTCAACGTTAAAAGCTATTTTTCGTTTCACACGAGCTAATTAGACTTACCTTTATAATCAAAAGAATATTTTAGTTTCATTAGGCTTTGGATTACAAGGGTTGTTACCTCCCCCAGCCCCCAGTGCCAGTGGTCCGGTATGATTCGATGATATCTAGTACGCTCGGGGTCCTTTGAAACGGAATATCTAGGCTCAGAGGGTCGGAGCCAATATACCGGCAAGGTTTTTAGAGGTTCCAGAGTATTGGTTTATTAATAGTTGAATTGAAAGGTTAATTTGAATTGATTTTGATCAATTTTAACGCTGGAATTGGCACGCGTGATTCGGATTAATTAAAATACAAATGAACTGGAATTAACCGACTAAACTGATTTTTTCTTTAAATATTAGGTAAAATATATTTTTTAAATTATACGTACATTTTATCATTTACGTTACATTAAAAAAAAATTGTTTGCGATTTCATCATATTTTTTTGTTTCTGATTATATTATTGATATGCCTTATAAATTAAATACATCATCAATATTAATTGAAAAAATTAGTAAAGACTTCTTTAATATTTGTACAAATTAAAATATAATAGTTTTAATAGTTATGTTGACTTTCAATTTTGCATGATTAATATGTTGTTGAAAAGCGTATTTCAGTTTAGTTTTAGATAGTAAACAAAAGTACAAATAATATTTAAAGTAAACTTTCACCTCGTTGGTTCTTTAGTTATAAAACCATAAGCTTGATTTCGTAGACATTTTTCAAGATACATTCAAGTTTCAGTAGATATCGATAATTACAATGAAAAACAAAGAAGTAAGCGCGTCAGGAGCCGCCAACCGTTTAATGTAATTTCCCTGGGGCTGCACCTGTCACCTAACGACCCCTGGCGGCCTGCCTGACCCCTGCCACCCTCTCCGAGGACTTTGTCCGTGTTTTGAATACGTCATACTATATTTTTTGACAGGGGGTGTTTTATTGCAAGATTAGATACCAACTCGATTTGACACCTACTCGATTTGAAATCTATGTTTTATTGCTTAAGCTGCCATATATGCTAGCAACCGACCATTTGATAATTAAAAAAATATATAACAACAAAATTTAAATAAAGACATTCAATTATGTTATGAAAGTAACTAAGCCAAGTTAAATCAGGCGCATCGTAAATAAAGCACACGTGGAGTAAACCAAATAATGACGCGTCCTAGAATCGTTTCAGGTAACTTAATAGCTTTGTGCATTTACAGAATAAATTAATTACGAATGAAATTCAACGAATCAGTGATGTAACAGCGCTTATTTTGCAGTAATAGCTCTGGCTTAACGGGCAAAGACTTCAAGTAGTTAGTCGTTGAAGGTGATGGTTTTGTGGGAACCATCCGCAACGTGTGAATTTATCTCAAGTTTACTACGCCAGATAATTTAAGCTAGGCGGAAGATTTTGATAGTCAAATTTAGGAGTCAATAAACTTTATACTTAGAAAATTTAATACCTATGTGCGAGTCTGTAGACCGGCAAGTTAGGATTTCAGCTAAGTTCATACTTCTCTAGAATAGTATGATAGCCGCTTGGAAGTGGGTTTATATATATTAAATGCACATAAATTTAATTGGACACAAAGGATACAAGTTTAAACATAGATCATTTACCCCTTAAATAGAACCAAGGTTCTAAGACACAGACGGAAATGCCTCGAATATAAAGTATTTTTAATGTACTTTCCATAATTCTCAATTAAATTATCCCTTGATCCTTTGTGAACACAATTTCATGATTTTAAGATGATTTCATGAAATTGTAAAACATTAATCGTTTATAAGTTAATGTTGAAGTGAAAACTCTTGAGGAGATAAAGAGCTTATGATAGTTATTTATAGATGATATTTATAATTTATAAAAATGACGATTGATCGATACGAATCTGCTTTCCAATGCATTGCTCTGTATAATACTGTAAATCTATGGGTGTATTTCAATCCAGTCCGAGAATATAAATACAGACACTTGGTAAATATAACGAGTACATAAAAGCATTAAACGTTTGAGTTATTGAGTACTTTGAGAGATTTTGCAAATATTGTCTGAGATGATTAAACACTTTCACAGGTAAGTACTATCACACAAATTAACAGAGTGTGATAAATTAGTGAGAGACCATTAAATTGTACTTCAAATGATAAATTGTTTCTTCACAATTAATGAAATTGAATTTTTTAACTGTAATTTATGGAATACAAATATCTTTTAGACGATAAACACGAATATTGAAAACAAAATATCACTGTAGACCTTACAAAACAATAATGGTATTATTGTCAATTATTCAAAATATATGATAACGTATATGATCCTATCACAGTATTTAGATATATAAAAAAATGTTGCATCATATATCTCATAAAATATCTATAATTTCTCACAGAAAAATATTGAGTCGAAACAGTTTATAAACTATCTAAATATTTCACGCAATATATAAATTTGAAAACACATTGTTCAAGTTTGTATTTGAAAGCTTATGCGTCGATTTTAATTTCAAATACTGGATATGATGCCGTGTTTATGTATCGAGAAATAATTAAATGGCATTTAGCACACGAGAGACAGAAATGTCGGCGGCCGTGATGAGTATTTAAAGGGGCGGCCGCAGTAAGGCTGGAGTGTGGAATAATATAACACCCAAAGGACAATCTCCGATGGAAAATGGAGTTCCGTGAGGCTCCAGTGCAGGCTGTTTAAATTATCTGGCCATGTCATGAATATTCCAATTTATACTTTAAAATTGCGTCTTGTTCATATTTTGCTAGTTGTCAATACTTTTTTTTTTTATGAAATATGAATTTCAATTATAAGTTGGCGGATGTAAAAAACGAATGCGTGTAAAAATACAAACCCCCTTAGAATTGCGAATCCTGTATAAAAATAAAAAGGTTTAACTTTGATTTCTAAGGTTCTTTGAGGTGTGTTATCCCGATTGAAATGATATATTTTAAATTGGGATACAAGATATCTTTATTTTGTGTTTTATTATTTGACGAAAGCTACTTGAAATGGTTTTTTTATTTATTTAAAATAGTTATAAAAATTAACAAATAATATTAAAGCAGCTTTTTAAAAAATAATTTCTAGTTAATTTTGCTACTTTAGAATCACTATTAAATAAAGTAATATATTTTAATAGTGTATTCTATAAATTATGTGAATTTAAGAAATTGTAATTACATATCTTTCGTGATGAAATAAATTAAAATTAAAGGTGCTCGTAAGTTCACCCTCTCACGAGCATAAATTTTGAAGTTTATTTTTTTTTCAAATCATAAAAGGTGTGAAAATGAAAATAACGAGCACATTGTTTTATATTTTTACTGGGGCGTTCTTCCCTTATTAATTTTAATTGTTATTTACAGCTACTTGTAACTCGCCCTTACTCTGTGGCTTCAAAGCAATCCCAAAATCAAAATTAACTTCACAAATAAACACAACATAAAACATTTAAATAATTATTTTTTGCTAACAATAATAAATTTAAATAAAAAAAATATTATTACATATTGATTAGTCACAAAAAAAAAAAAATACATAAAGGCTTATTTTGTTTAATAATTTCATTTCAACTGGAACATGGAATATATAATTCACGATAGATAGTTTTAATATATTTAATATGGTTAGCTCAAAAGCTTGGAGATTATGGTATAGACATTGATTAAATTTAAATGAAACAAATATTGATTTATTTTATTTATACTTTTGAGTAAACTTACATTAAGCTTTAAGCAGCAAGGAACATCGAAGGGATGAATTCTGAAATCGCTGCCGTCCGGCCTCGCAAAAGCGGGTAGTTTTAATATCCCCCCATTTCCGCCGGGCACCTACCCCAGCTAGGTTTTTTTAAACGCTCGCAGTTTAGTACTACATTCAACAACGGGGGTCATATTTTTCAATTTATTATGTTGGCTGCTGCGCAGAGGGTAACGTAATTAAAACAAGCCGGCCTCCGACAAACGGACGCTCTCAGTACAACAGCGGTCGACGCGGTTTATTGTTTTTTGCCAAACGAGGTTATTTTATTTTTACTTTTTATTAAAAAAAAAAAAAGGAATGAAATACTCTATCCAATTAAAAAAACATCGCATAAAATAAATATTTGTTTTTGTGCATTTTGCTTAGAACTTCAACTTCGAAATCAAAGGATCGTGTCTGAATAATGCCGATCGGTGCTCATATATATATATATATTTATGTATATGTTTTATCTAAAACTTTTGACTTACTGCACTCTTACGCAGGTAAGTTCCCCACGAGTCGCCGCTGAGTCTATAATAATGATAAATATGAGCTTCCTTTGTGCGCCCTTTCTTTTTATGGATACTTAAGCGCTATAAAAATTTCATGGATACATACCAGTATACAGGATGATTAAGACTTTGTTATTTTCTAATAAATTAAAGAATGCATATTCTAATAGAAGAATAAAAAAGAGTCTTAATTATAAGAGGAATCTATTATAAATATATATTTCAATATTTCCTCTTTGAATATCGTTTATTGCATCAACCATTTGACCACAAGAAAGCCCATTTTTCAACTGTAATATATATATATATATATATATATATATATATATATATATATATATATATATATATATATATATATATACGTATTTATTTAAAATCTCCGTAGGCATCTTGTATTCATCCTGTATTTGCAAAGTCAACGTTTTTGCACAGGTTTAAAGTAATCTACGTCAGAAGTTTCCCATAAAATTGCCCTAGGAGGCATTTTCTTCGATGTTATAGGAATTTAAATGCACACTTGGTTGCAATAAGGCTCTTCCGATGTTATTTATGATGATTCGAGGCTTGCGAGACGCATGGATGGGAATTTGAATGCTCCTGACTCACTCTCGGATGACGTGATTGGCTATCGAACCAATTTTACGTTTTATGAGCACTTCAGTGTGATGATGCATTAGATAAGGAAACTTGATGTATAAATTTGCTCCATTGATTTTATCTTGTAACTTTTACTGCAGTAACAGCATTATCCATAATTGTTCGCTAGAGTCGGTCTAAGCAAAGTAGAGTTCAATAATATCATAGCTTTCTTTTAATTTTTTATATTTATAGTTTTTGTGTTTTAAATTTCACAAAGTCATATAATAAAATATAGTTTAGCTCGTCACTAATAAAAACATAGTTTTTTTCAATAAGACTATTTTATTGCCAAAGATGTTGATTTTTGTGGATATTAATAAATAAAACTCTGTATCAAAAATGTATATTAACGGAATTCTGTTATTGTTGATTTAGAAGAATAAATTGTTATAAATGAATAAATAATTTTATGTATATACATACCGAATCGAATCACTATCAGTTATAAGATACAGATAAAAAAAAGTGATTCAATGTACTTAAAACAGATCATTAATTGTTTCAAGAGGTTAAATGAATATTTATATTCAAAAGCACACCATTTTCTTTAACATTTAGTTAAAATAAAACTAGCAGACTTCCTTATGAAAATGTTTTTTCAGACATTCTCCGAATCGTGGAGACGTTCTTCTCTAAAGGCTACATGGTTCTTCACTGGTATTTAAGTAATGGAAACTTACAGAATAAATTCTACTTTATTTAATTTTATTCAGCCAAACTTTTGATAGTTATTCTTAAATTTAGTAAGACAGCTGCTTGCTTTCGTGGTCTGCTTTACATGCTTGATTTGCATATTATAGAGATCAATATCTGAAAAGTAACTGTATTACTCGTATTGGCAAAATTCATTGCGACAGTGAGCTCTTATGTATTGAAAATCCAATCTATTACTTGGTGGAGAAAACTTAAAACGATATTCGTGTAATATAATTGTATCTACGATGATAAAAAAACCACATTGTTTGAAAAATGAGATGTGTAAATTGTTTTTTGGTACCAAACTCAAAAAGATAAGAATTTTTGTGAATAAACTTTTTTATTAAAAACATACCTTATAAGATTTTGCGAGTTTTAAAATATATATTAAAATGAGAAAGGATTTCATAAATTAAAAATAATTAATTTAATTCAGAACCGTCTGAAGACATCAGCCGACCGAAGAGGTACAAATAATCATCTATTAACAGTTGTTCCCGCTCGGGAGAAGTTCTTCGATAATTACGGGAGTTTTAAGTACAGTTAGTTAGTTCGGCGCCGCAGGTGAGAGCCTTCGTGAAAGGTAGGCGAAGAATTGGGTGAATTTCGAGGAGTTCCGGAGAGTTCTCACGCTCACCTTTCACGCAGGCGCCGCTCGCGGACACTGCGGACGCCGAGGAATGCGCGGAACACAGTTTGGGAAACTTTAATCGCTTTAAGATGGAACGCTGACCTTTACGGAACCTTGAAACTTTAAAATAGTTTAATATATTTTCTTGGGGTCTACACGTTAGTTTATCAAATCACTTGTCAATATTATATAATATAAATACCCAAGCATTTCTTTTTTTTTTTTGTAAATATTAGTCTGGCAGTTTTTAATTTTGGTGAATAATTTTTTTGAAAAAAAAAAAAAACAACATTTCCCTAAAAGCCTAATAGCATATGTGTATAAAAAATATAACAAAAAATATGCTTAGTATAGATTTAAAGTTTTATTATTTCCTATTTCCATTGGTTTAAATTTAAGTCATCGTTTTGAAAAGTCTTCAGTCTCTCATTTTATGTTAAAATTAAAATGTAAAATCTTTTTAGGCATTTTTTCACAAAAATTTACGAAATATTAATTAAAAAAAGTGTGCATTATCAATAAATGTAACTGATATTTACCAAGAGTGTCTTCACTTTTTTATCATTTGTAAAGGGGTAAAACACCGAGGCCGATATAGTGAACGAAAATTCTGGAGAATATTTTGTTAATTTTGGAAATCAATAAATCATCCTTTTGTTAAATATCTGTGGTATCTTAATGAATTTATAGAAGAGAACTTCACAATTTATGGTTACCTGCTTGAATT
Source organism: Atopsyche davidsoni (assembly GCA_022113835.1). NCBI lineage: Eukaryota > Metazoa > Arthropoda > Insecta > Trichoptera > Hydrobiosidae > Atopsyche > Atopsyche davidsoni. Next base: position 7,790,516 of record JAILWY010000021.1, read on the forward strand.
AAACTTTTATATCTCAATTACGGCAGCCATACATGAGATCTTATTCATCGCTCTCGACATTTGATAAATTAATCTTGCAAACATTGCTTTATTAAAGGCAATTCCAAAGGATTTCTTAAATAAACTAGCACACAAAGAAATTTAATATAAATTTTGTATCAATTTTCTCGTAAATATATATTTACTAAGAATCTTTATACATATATCGAACAATAAAGATGTTTAATAATGCTTTATTACGAAAGTTACCAAGGTAATTTTGGTTTTATTAAAACTATGAATATATTAAACGCGTCTTTGCTTATACATATTTTGTAAGTCAAGCTTTTATTCATTAAAATTTTCCATTGAAATTAGTTAACGGACTTAGTTTATTTGTTAAATTTTGCACATGAGGTCTGCGGTTAGCTCGGAGTGAGTTCGGTTTGTATATGTTGTTCTTTTAGACCGAGAGAAATAAGTGATCTGTATTTAGAAAAGCAATAACTCTATTAAAATCAGCATAACTTATATCAATTCATATAACAAAAGCAAAAAAAGTATTTACAATATGCATATTTTTATATAATGTGCACTTTTTCATTAAAAGCAGTTTTTTTCTTTAATTTTTATGAAGGAATTTATTGAATTAAAATTAAATTTGACATCAATGATTTATCTTCGAACATGTGTTTGTACCAAAGTAAATTTAAACCAATCCATTTCAATATTCTGGATGTACGCAGACGCTTTTCATATTACGGCCTAATATTCAGCCCTCACAGCTTCTGTCCAACAAATTCAAAATGCTCATATTTCATCACGTCGGGCTAATCGTGAAAGCCTCGTGTCGAGCTGAAGCCTGAACTATTCTCCGTGTCTCGTCCTATATCGCCGCGGTACCCAGACGCGTCATCGATAAGGGACGAGGGAGGCTTCAGACTCACCCCCGACTGAGGCGGCACGTGATGAGAACCTAAATCATCCCCGAAGGGATCTCCTCACCTTAAAATGACGTGGACTACCTACTGAGGATCGGGGGTGCGAAAACCAAATCCTTCCGAGGGTGAGAATCTAAATTTGAAATAAATGGGGCTTTGAAAGTCTGAAAACTCCTCTAGTGTTGCAGAAACTATTCTGTGACATTTAAATATTAATATTCAGCTTTGAAATAACTGGATTTTGATTTTCATTTGAGTTACAATAGGTGTAATAAAAAATAATGCTATTTTTTATAGGAAAACTTGTATTATTCGATTATAAAAATTCAATTAAATATCAATGCACTTGAAATATTTTATGTCAAAATGAAATAGTAACATTTGATTAACAAGATTCAGAATGCAAAGATTATCAAATGTTACATCTTTATAAATTTTTCTTAAAACGTTTCAATCATAATAATATTGCATACAAAAATACATATAATACACAATATATATTTATTAAATATTAAAATTAAAAATGAATCATCAAAAATATGTACTATAACAATGCGAAGAAAATAGTTTGTTTTGTTTAAACTTAACGAGAAATTTGTATGTCGTAACTTTAATAAGGTTTTATTTTTATGTTTTATTAAAATAAAGTATCTACCACTGCTTTTAATGGACCAACACAGGCGTGAAGCTACAGCCCGCGCCAGCCAATCTGTTAATTTTCACAGGTTGTTAATGACTATCATCTGTTCTCTTGCGAAAGCTTTAAATCCTAGACTAACTACATAATTTTAAATATGAAACTTAATAAATACAAACGCAAAAATAATAAAAATTCTTTTAAAGATAATCCCTCAGTTGGACTTTTTAAAAATATCTTTTATACAATAACCATGAATTTTAATATCACTAATGAATATAAATGAATGAAAATGATACTTGAACTAAAAAAATATAAAAATTAAAGTCTTAATACTCTGGCTTTTAGTAAGTTTAATTTTAGGTTTAATGTCACCATATTTTAATAATGCAGACAGAAGACCCTGTCTTAGAATATCGCGAATAATATTACAAAGACACTCAATATCTTATTTTAAGTTAAGCATACACCTTTTCAAAGAGCTTCTAATATATTAAATTAATTTCGTTCATTTTTGCAACTCCTAAATATAAAATGCCTCTACTGTGTTTCAGACGTGGCTCTGTCTGAAAAGTTTTGACATTTGAATCTCCTTTCTTTCTTGCCATATTTACACATCACCGCAACTTAACTTTTGGTAAATAATGAAAATAAATTCAATATTATTAAAGTTTTCATTAATTACGATGAAAATTGACAGTCTGTTAGCTCCGACTATATAATACTCAATAGATTTGCACCAAGTCCTCATTATTTTAGGTTTCGAAAAATATTCAATAATTCCAAGACACTTAGTTTTTCGCGACTAATTAAAATCAACTTTTTAATTAACAGAAATATCCAAAGTATTACTCTATCATTTATAAAAAAACTCAAAATTTTTTGGTACACTGAAAACAACAAAATGAAATATTAAAAATAAAAAGTTAATTATAAAAATATTTATACTGAATTAAAGGTATTTTTATATTAAATAAATGAAATTAAAGTCTTATTCGTATTTTTTTTTATTTGATGTGTTATTTCACCATAAAGTCTTTAAAAAAAAAAGATGACATCGTGCTGAAACTACATTTTGTCTTTGTCTCCGCCTGTCAAAGACCCGAGAGAGTGTCGTTTTGAAAACGCAGCCTCGATGTTGGAAGTGCAAGCATAAATGTAGTGTTTTTAATGAATACTGTGAAGTGAATATAAATTAGTGGATATAAACGTTCAAATAAATACATACAAGTTGAAATAAATTGAATCCTATCGATGAATACAAGTCGGACGCAAAACATTATGACCAAGGTAAAAACGTGACAATAAATTGAACGTTACTGAAATGGATATTTTTATGTGAAGTGAATATGAATTAGTGGATATAATTGAAATGAATTTAAACCAATAAATGAATACAAGTTGGACGCAAAATATTATAACCAAGGTAAAAACGTGACAATAAATTGCATGGTAATGAAATGGATATGTTTCTAAAGTATTATTTGGGTGTTTTGTTGAGTTTTATGTCATCATTTATTGGTAGTAAACACATCATATTTGAAATAAAAAATGTCTAATAATGATTTGAATCCGAATTCAGTTTTTTTTTGTGTACAGATAAAAAATCGTCACAATATAGTTCCTGGTTTATTTTGGTGTTATAGATATTGTAAGAATTATGTCGCCATGTTGCGATACCCGGAGCGTGGGAGCTCTTATTTTTTTTTTTTCATACATATTCCATTTTTATTAATATCAAATATTTATTATCTTTTTGCTTGTCTGTTTTGACAGATATGAGCGATGGATTTCAAATGGATTATGAAATCTCAGTGTAAATATTAATCACTTGTTAATTACAAATATAATTCGTCTGTTGTCATTACCAAGTGTTTGAGTATGTAGATCGGAATTGATTCTCCATCCAGGAGAGGCTGCGATGGGTGCCGAGCACTTAGCCCTCCCCCGATGCGGGCCTGACAGGAGAAACCTACATAGGGATTGTACCAAATTGCGCAATATTATACACAGATGCTCCCTATGTGATTTTTGAGTGTCACAGTTGCCATTTCTATTTTATTGAATGAAATGATGATTTATTTTATTTTATTTAACCTTTGGTTGTAGATGATTTTTTTACAAGTGATTGGTTGGTCTAAATCACGTCACGGCTGGCAATTAAAGATTGCTGTATATTTTAAATAGGTGATATGGATGATAATGGATGGATTTTTTTTTATGTGTTTATTTTGAAAAGAAAATATAGTAGCTTGGTGAAAAATAATAATCTAGTTTAATAAACAAAGTAATGAAGTACAATCTACGATTTTCACATGTATGCTTCTGGGGTTGCCGAGGGGCGGGTGTCAACTGGTGAGGCTGTATGGAAAGTTAGAGTAAACACCCTGAGAGGGTCACATTGACCGAGTAAATGCTGGGGTACAGCCCCGTGTGCGCTGCGTGTGTACAAGTCCTACTCGGAAATGGATGTATATGTGTGATTCAGAATAGTTTTGTATTCGCAAACTTTGCGTTTTTTCCTTATCAAATAAATTGCTGTTGTCGGAAGAAAAAATTTCACGATTAGAACTAAAAAGTAAAGTCAAATAAATTTATCAACGTCTGAAGTGGAATCTATGTAAATTTAATTAAAGGTCGTATATATACACTGCAAATAGAAATAGTAGAAAATTTTCGGTATCTAAAAACATTTTACAACGACTTATTTAAATTTAATGAATACAAACCAACCCGTGATTGTGACCACGAAGTGGCTAAATGCGTCATACGAAGTACTAAGTGCTATTCGTATGATCTATGGAACAAGCTAGATTGCTTTTTAGAACATATATACGAGGGCGGTCTGATAAGTACTTAGCCTACAAAAGAAAAACTAAAATTTTGGATTATTTCTCAAAATAGTCTCATTTAACTCGACACACTTGACCCAGCGATGCTCCAACTTCTTTAACCCATCTGAAAAATACGTTTTCTCGAGGTCTGCAAAGTAGGCCTTCGTGGCGGCGATGACTTTAAATTTCTGCCCGGCGAGTGACTTTTTCAAGAATGGAAACAAAAAAAAAATCGCACGGAGCCAAATCTGGAGAATACGAGTAAATAGCAGTTGCAGCGTACTCCAAGCAAAAAAAATTGTGTCATTATTTCAAAACGAATATTCACTTCTAGAACAAACATTTTTATAGTGTAGCCGCTGCATATAACAAAGTATAAAAATCCCGAATAAAAATATTACGTTACTCGAAAGCAAAGAAAAAATATCCTGAAATAAAGGGACAGAGTCACGTCGCTCGAATTATGAATGAAAGAAACGTGCCGCGAGAAGTAATGGCCGGCCAGTGGCAGCAAGCGGCCTGCACGTCCTCGCCCGGCTGCTCCGATGTATCACTTCATGGCAAGGCATCTGCCCTCTAAACTTGACTGATGTAAGCTGTTGATTTCAGGAACCTCCGTGCGTGAAGGCAGCTCATAAATACAGCAAATCTAATTAAAAAAAAAAATTAAATTACAAAATTCTCTATTTTCATCTAGTGATGTTTACACGGGTTCTTATGACTAGGCTGACAATACGTCATGTTTTATGCGCAGGTTGTGGGCTTTACAGAATGTGGCTCATGTGGTTGCGTACATGTTCGTTAATGAGTTTTGGTAGGGAAAAATATGTGCAAATAACCTTTTATTGAATGAGTTGGAGCATAGGTTAAATACATAAGCGAATGCATTTTTATTGTTACCCTATTTATGCATATTTGAAGTATGTAAAACTTAGTAAGACTTTGTTTGACAAAAATAATAAATGTGTTTTTACCACAGCAAATGTACATTTACAATTTCTTCTTACCCTGTTTATTTATGTTTAAAGTAGGTTTTTTTGTTGTAAATATATTTTGTCATTGTGTTGTAACACTTAACTGAAAAAATGTCGGCTAGTGCATGGTGTTTTCAGGAAGCAGCAGGCGTGAGCTGCCATGAGCGTATATTGTCGTGTTCACACAATACTGCCGTGTTTCATAGCAAGCTGCTTTTTTAATTTGATTCTGTGTGATGTTAATTAATTTTTATGGCTATAACCGTTATGCTACACTGTTTATTTGTATGTAAATTGAGTTTTGTTGTTTATAATATATTTTGTTAAAAAAATGTGATCATATGATTGAAATGGGTTCAGAATAAATCGAAAAATATTTTAAGCTAAAAAACTGTATTATAATTTATTATAATAATAATTTTATTTTCAGGACATTCAGGACTTCAGGGCTTATGCTGTGAGTGATGACATCACGCCTCGCGGCTTGTGTTGGAAGTTGAAGGTCAGTCAGTGCCTTATTATTTTGATGTGTTGTTTAAAAATGGTGTTGAGTGTTTTACAATTACGATAAATATTTGGTCGTGAATCTTTAAAATACGACAATTTACGGTTTTTATTTTATAAAGTCAACTTTACTATAATATGAATAATGTATCAGGGTTAATAATTTATTAATAAGCAGATATATTTATTAAGTTTGACATTGAGTAAAAATGAGAGACGAGCTTTAATTTCATTTTAAAGAAAAATATATTATTTTTCATTTTAAAACGGATATTTTTCAGTTTACTTTTTCTTATAAACACTCTTTATGTGTACTTTATTGTTATTGGTAGGGTTGTTTTAAAAATATTTGTTCTAAATTAATATTACATTGAGTTTTTAAGTTTTTTTACGGAACTTAAAAAGGCGGTGAATTTATTCGTATGAATATAAAACGAGGTTGGAACAAAATAATTGTGCTCTAATAGGACATGAATTATTCCAAACATTTCAGTTTAATATACTTCTTAGCATACAATATATTTTGAGTTAATCGGTTTACACTTACAACGAGAAAAAATGATCGATTATCATTTTAACAAAATATATTATACTATAAACATAATAATCATCTATGGGTGAAAAATACCGATTTAAAAATATAAAATAATTCTCGTTGTATTCAGCATTGAGTAAACGTACAATGAAACAAAAATAAATATAATCTTAATAAAATAACTTTTTTTCTTCGATTATTGGAAATATTACAGATTCCACCGCCTATTCAGTATTTTTCCAATTGTTTTTCTTGCTTCTTCAGCCTTTAATTAAAAATATCTCCCCAATTTCTTGACTGATAGTTTTTTTTGGGCTCATAACGATATAATTTATACTTGTTTTGGACGTAATATTATAACCGTGGTTGATTAATACGAGCAGTAATTATATATTTGTAAAATACTACGTATTTTTTAGTTTAATTTTTCGAAAATGAATGTCGTTTCAGCTTATCCATCATAAATTGAATGGACGTTGAATTTGTCGCAATATTGACAGTCTGCGATACCCACACAAGTTTTGTATTACTTAGCGGCCGAGGTAAGATTACACATTTGCGAAGACAACGATAGAGATATTCTTTATTAAACAGCTGACTTAGTCTACTTCTCAATATTTACTGACGGCGCGTCGTGACTTCAGAGTCGGAGTAAGCTATTTCATACATTTAATATTAACTATTCAATACGTTTTAGCTTCTGAAAGATAATTACGAAATGCATGTCATTCTATTTGTAATAATAATACGTGAATATGAAATCAATATTAGAACTAGAACATCTACTCTAAAACGTTAAAAATACTTAATGAATAATTAGTTAATTCGATGCTTGGAAGTACATAGCTCTAGAGTAGACGATAAATCACTGCAATTTTTCTCTATCAAAAAAAAAAAATCGTATTGGGAGACATATATGTTACTTGTGCATAAATGATGTATTTATAAAACCTTTATTCTTGTTTTAACAAGTTTTTTTTTAATTTTCGCAAATGAAGAATGTTAATGATTATTTCAGCAAAAATGTGTAATTCATGAAGGTTAATGTTTTTTGCATGATATTATTTGGTATTCTAGGTAACACTTGTAAAATATTCAAATTAAAAAAAAATTAGTAATGGTTTTCTTAGTAAATTACCATGTCTTTTATTAATTAAAAGCGAAATATTTAATCCAAAAGTGCACGTTGTTCTTTCGCGCATATTAAAATTAAAAAAAAAAAAACCTAGCAAATTAATGCAAAAACTGCGAACCGATTGAAGGCTTCGGAAAATAAATGTTTTCTCTCATTTTAACTCCGAAATGAAATCTTTTAAATTAAATAACTTTTTGTGGAGGCGATGTAAATTCGCTTCAAGCGGGGGGATGTTTCTATAATTTTTCATTAAATCAATCAGTGTGAAGACCTTATCTGATTTTCTTGTTGAATGTCTTGCAGGAAAAAGACGTTTTAAAATGAGAAACGCAATAAAAAAATCCATTCATCTCAGTCAAAGCCGAGGGAAAGCCCCAAAGGATGTGGTGAATTCATCCCTAGCAGCGATAGGCCTTAAGTTTGAAGTAATTAAATTTATCCATAAAGTTTTTTTGTTACTTTAGATTACCAAAGCTACCCTCGGATACATGTAAAATGGTTCTTTCCACGATTTTTTTAACATCTGCCGTAATTTATCTTCAAAGAAGAGAGTTTCAGAGACCGTTTTATGCGAGAATAAGGAAATTTCTAATATAATGTATGTCCGGAATTAGAATTACAGATCACGTCAGCCACGTAAAGGGCGTTAATTAAATAGTGAAGTTCTGGTGCGGGAGTGGGCCCACCCCCAAAACCAGACGGAACCAACTTTCAGATTTTTATTTCAGCCATAAAGTTTTTAAAGCTATAATTTAAAATATATTTGTACACATAAAATGCGAAATATTTTTTAATTTTTTTAGAAATAACAATTTTGAACTAATATTTTTGTAAAATTCATCTTAACTGTGAATTTTTCGGTTTTATTAAATCTAGACTTTTATTTATTTATAAAGAATATTAGTTGTTTTCAATTTTTTTCATGTAGTTGATTTTTTAAAATTATTTTTAAAAAAATCGTTTATTTCGCGAAAATTTCTGAATACTTAAAGATTTTTTTTAATAACAGTATAATGATATCATTGATTGAATCAAAAATTCATAAATAATTTCAATAATTAACCTACAATTTTATTTTATTAGAAATACGTAGTAGAGATGTTTCTATAGCGAAAAGGGGTGACGTCTTTAACCAGAGCTTCTCTTTCAACCATATTCTAATTATTTTTTAAATTATCATACTACACACCTTCCGTATGAAAAAAAGACAGAAATAGAAATACACATATAAAAATCGATGTCACGTCAAAAATTAAATATATTATATGAATATATATTTTTTTATTGTCTATTCGGAGTTATCCCTTACAGTTATTTGATTACATTCAAAATATATATGAATGTTTATATTGGTGACACTGAACTATAGTCATTTCCTGCTCTCATTCGTGACTTCCCAGACAACTTGTCTAGGGGTGCATTTCTGGGGTCGGGGGTGGGGGCGGCGGGCAGAAGCTGGACTTATCTCATTCGCGGACTCATTTTATCAGAGAAAAGGCGATTTGTTCTGTCAATATGGTGGAAAGTTAAGACTCTTCCGCCAGCAAAGAGCGCGGCCGAGTCCGATGCCCAGGGTCGAACTCAGTACAAGTATTTACCATTTCACTTTATTTTACTTTAAAATCTATTCACATCATCTACTTTGATACCACAATAAATATAAATAGCCAATGGTTTGGATTATACGATCGATTTTGTTTGAGAGCTGTTTCGCCACCAGTAAGTGAGAGGACTTTCAATGATAATTTATCCCTATACTCTATTATGTCACGCGTAGTCATTACATCAACTTTATGGCACAAAAAATCTTTTTTGTACGTTTTATAAGCCTTTTAACGATGGTTTTTTTAAATTTTATTTGTTTTCTTTAGTTTCTTCAAAACTATCATAAGTTTTCTCGTAACTAGTCCAAAGAGCCTCAAAGAAACGAATAAGTTTGCAAAAAATTATCGCTATGTTATTTTAATATTCTTATTTATTATCTTCATTGCTTTAAATCAATTAAAATACTCTCTATTGCAAGTAAAATGGCTGGATTCTTTATTCAATGAGTGAATTGTTGAATCTCCATTTTTTTTTTATTATTACATTTTACAATTGATTTGTGGGTTTTTTGGAACATTTGAAATTTTCCTGATCTCGTGGTATTCTGCTCCATGTACTATAACTTCTCTAAAGTAGATTTATTCTTCAATAAAGTAAGATTCTAAGAACTAATAAAAAGTTTTTTTTATTTTCGACATTTGATTTGTTGAATGCATAAAAAATGTTTAAATCTAATAGTTTTTATTATTGCTAGCGCATGTGATCTATTAAAATAGTTCAAGTTTGTTTTATTCGAGGTTGCATTAATTATTCGGTTTTTTGCCTTTTCTCCAGTAGAATAGCTTATATCTACGTTAGCCATTATGTCATTGATTTGTTTAGTCATTTTTTCTTTTCATATAAGTTTTTTTATGTAAAAAAAATATGGATAGCACTTCAATAAAATAAAATAAATACAAATCATTATTAAGGCTATAAATTCGTAAGTGATATTGGCTAGTCGCATTTGGTTTAATTTTAAAACCAATTTGTATGGTGTGGTATCCGGTATTACATAGTGAAAAATACTACATCGTGTTCTGAAAAATCTTTACTGTGATAAAATCTATACAATACTCTGGAGAGAAACTATGAAAAAATAGGTCATTCTACTAGACGGAGGTCTCTAAGGCGATAGTTTTTCTGCTGAATCATGTATTGTCATGCTGAAAATCGTTAAAATGATTAATTTTTACTGAAAATTTTCTAACCAATTTCAGTCACCACAAAAATATATAAAATAATCAATGCTTCGAAAGAAGCTATTCTTCAATATAACAACAATAATTAGTATTCAATACTCAATTTCGTTGCAAAGAATATTTTTTTAATTAGAAACAATAAGTGACCATTAAGGAATAATTTACATCAAAACTACATATTTTTATTGTTAGGTGTATTTATTTAATAACATTTCTAGGCAAGATTATGATATAAACATTAAAAAACGGTATTTTAACTATCGTTTGTTTATTTTAACTAATTCCACTCTGCCTAAAGAACTGGAAGATTATTTTCTCACCCGAGCTGACTGATATTTTAAAGATTAAATTAAATCTTAGTGATATGACATTACGAACTTTGCAATATTTTTACTTTGGGATTTTACTTATTAGTTTTTTGTATAATTTATAGAAAATAAAATTAGTACTCAACTGATTTCATAACTACCAAGCTTTAGATAGCTTTCAAGCTACCAAGTTTTTTTTAATACTAAAATTTAAATAATTTTCTTTGTTTAAGAACAAATAAATAAAAATATTACGTATTTTTACGAAAACTATTCTAAAATACCCATTAAATATCACCAAAGTACATATCAAAATAATAAAAAATGATCCTTAAGTAAATTTTATAGATGCTGTTAAACATTTGTTACTTAAATGGTGATTAATGAATATTTATAAGTCCTCATTTTAACTTGTAGGTTTAGTATTTATACCGATTGAGTATAAATTATTTACATAAAACTGTACTCAAGGATACATTTATGCTTTAATTAATATGCATTGAAAATATTTTCTTTTTTCTTAGTTTTAAGGCATGTATCACACCTGATGATTTATTTAATTAAATTTAAAATTCATGGTTGCTTTTGTACTGAAGTTTGCAAGGGTCTAATTAAAGTGTTAAAAGACCTACAAGAACACTTTTTTGTCGTAAAAATTATAAGCACCAAACAAAGCAAGTGCGCTTCTCATTTCAGCTTAAAATTAATGAGACTCCAGTTTGGTGGCACTTTGTTTTGTGTTTATACTGACGTTTGTGTTCTTATATGTATGTTAGTAAAATACACTATACAGTTAGCGTTCTTATAATAATGCAGTATAAGTTAAAAGTCTGAATCAATAATTCACCTGTTCAAATTTTAAATAATTATGAATATTCTCAGTTACTTTTATTTTTGCCAATATTCATATAATCTAATATTTTTTATGATCAGTTTATTTACATCATATTTTTTATTCTAGCACTTTAATTATTTCTTCGCTTAATTACTTGTCGGGTTTTATATAGGATAGCATTACTGCAAGCTTGTGGAAAATAGTTTTTATAATAATTATGAAAACAATACAATATAAAGTTTTTGAAAATTTCTAGTTAATGTTCTAACAATTCGGCTTCAGTAGTGGAATTATTTTCTATAAGCTCATAAAAATCAGTACAGTTATCTTATTAAAGTGTGTTAATATGATAAGGCACATTTTTTCACACATTGAAAATGATTAAAGAAACGCTCAGAAAAATATCATCGAGACTTGTGTGACATTAGAATTCACATCCTCAAGCTTACATGGCCGGTGCAGTTATCCGATTTTGCTAACGAGCCACTGCAACTTAGCGAGAATTTTTAACAATCAAAATCTACATATGAACTAGTATAGTATATTACTAATATGATTAGACACATTAGTTCATATATAAAAGATGACTTAAAGAAACTCTCAGAAAAATATCATCGTGATTTGTGTGGGATATGAACCCACATCTCCTGGTTTATATGGCCGGTGTACGAACCCTTGTACTAACGAATCACTTCCGTTTATCGAGAATTTTTAACAGTCATACTCTACATATGAATCAATGTGCCCAGGCCAATCAATATTTGGTGATTTGCACGATGATATTTTTCTGAGAGTTTCTTTAAGTCATCTTCTATATATGAACTAATGTGCCTAATCATATTAGTAATAATATAATAAACCAGTAATGGGTAATAAATACGCATCTGATTGACCAATCCGTAAATAGACATAGTATAATATAGGTAAATAAATACGCACTTGATTGACGTTCAATCCACAAAATAGACATTAAAGTGTGTTAAACATTTTTTAGTTATATATAGTTCTTAGTTTAATGTACTGTACCCAATATTCTTTTCAATAATAAACAAACAGTTGATAGAGAATTCAGTAATCAGACAAACAGCTCGGTATTTTCCGCATGAAAACATATTATCACAAAATCGAAAAAATAACGACCAGCGAGAGAGCCCGCTGACCCCGAAGTGGAAGAAGATAAACACCATTTATTGCAGCATCAATAAAATAATCGGCCAGTTATCTGGAGCGTTTCATTTTCATATGATGAGGAGTGGCCGCGGCGGTTGACGCACCGGCGGGGGCTCGAGACCTCGGCGAGGGAAAAACAAAGACGCCGAGTGGACGGAAAACAAAGACCCGTGAGTTACTCCTATAGCACCTCGGAGATAATTTTTGTTTGTTTCTCTTTCTCTATGTATCTCCCCAAAGTATTTTTCCCACTTCGTGCTTTCAAGGGTGTTTCTGTTCCGGCGGAATAAATTATTTACAGGAATAATTGAACCTGTAAACACTAGAGTTGTTTTAAATTTAACAATAGCTTCAGCAGCTGAGATAATATTCTGATTTAATAAATTAAATATTTATATCTATCAATTTTTTTTCATTGTATTTCACAGAATATTTTTTCCCTCCTCGTGCTTTCAATGGTGTTTCTGTTCCGGCGGAATAAATTATTTACAGGAATAATTGAACCTGAAAACACTAAAGTTATTTTAAATTTAACAATAGCTTCAGCAGCTCAGATAATATCCTGATTTAATAAATTAAATATTTATATCTATCAAAATTTTTATATACGTATTTTACAAAGTTTTTTTTTTCCTTTTTGTGCTATCATGGGTGTTTTTTTTTCAGATAACTATATCCAATATCCAAACTTTTTGATGGGAGATTCTGTGATTTCCTAGTGAATTGTACCTGTAATAGATGTTTTTAATAAGCTAAATTAATTTCAAAAAATATTATTCATGTCGGTAACCTCACGCGGTTTCTTTGTTGAGTTACACAAATGAATGTACAATCATTAAACTTGTTTTCAAGCAAATTTACGTGAACATTTAGGAAGCTATAGAAATCTTCCACGTTCGTCTATAGCAGTAATGACTCGTTAAAAGTTATGAAATATTACAAATGTTTTTACTTTGAAGAAAGGCATAAGTAAATTACAAAAAGGTCGGCTTTCCCTGTGATATTTTGACGTTTTCCCGTTTTGCTGAGAGGAATACTTGAAACAATTACATAAGCCTTCGGAAAGTTTTGTGCAAGTTTAAAGCCTCCTTTCCAGACTTCGGGAATCGGCTGGCTTAACTCCCTGAACTCTGCTGCTATCTCAACGGCAAATAAATAAAAAAAAACAAACTAAAAATCACTCCCCTTTTAACCAAAAATTTCCTGAAAACTACATAAAATAATATTTTCTATCAAAACTGTAATAACTTAATATTACAAAAAAATATTTAACTCGTCAATTTTTTATTATATAAAATAAAAACACTAGATTTTTGTGAGGCGTTACTGAAGGTGTTTGTTCCATAAACTTTATTTCACAATAGTTCTTTGGGTAGTCATTTTCTTTCGTTCGATACTGCGTACTCCACATACAAGAGCACTTCCAAGCCTTTTCAGCTTCAGATACTTTAGGATAGGCTTTACTGTGTCCATTGACCGAGAGGTGCTTGAAGCAGGCACCGGTCACTGATCACAGCAATACATTGCTAATCAATATGTGACCATGCAACCGCATAAAGAATTATAATATATACCAATTATTTAACAAAACATATTATTAAATAGTTCTCTATGAACCAAAAGAACCGAAGAGATCCAAGAGTAAAGTTAATGTTTTTTTTTTTTGTTGATTAAATATTATTAAGCGGTTTATGTCTTATATTTTGTCAAACTTATTATAACACTCGACAGGAATAAAATAAATGATCCTTAATTGATACATTTAATAAAATAAATAAAAAAATTATACGAGTATGGAACAGAACGTAAGCATTTAACAGATGAAATATTATCATTTTTAATAAGGAGATCTTTAAGTATACTCTTATTTTAGGGATAAGGATTTTTGTAATTGTAAAAATTGCTAGAATATTAAGAATTATAATAAACCTTCACAACTTTTTTTATATCTCAATGTTTTTAACACACAATGATCCGTAATCTCTAATTTAAAAAAAAAAATTTTTTTTAGCTATAGTGAACATTAAAACATTACGACCCATGATTGATTACGCACGAATTTAATTATTGATAATTTTTTAAACGAGGTTAGATATATCAGATTTCTGAGTTTGCTTTGCTGGTAGGTGATACATTTCCCAGGTTCTTTAACGACGTGGGAGGGTTAGCCCTAGCAAGACGGATCTCCCGGCGCGGGGTTTTTGTTTAGCAGGAACAAACTTAATTAGTTGTAGCGGTTTTCTATCCTGAGCAGGGTTAATTCAACATTAGGCTTCACCTTCATTGTATATACCAAATATAGACGAGGGTATATCAATTTATTAAGGGTTGAGGATAACCTCAGATCTCACTTGGAAATGCGAAAACTTTATGAATAGTTTAATGAGGTTTTAGACATTATTTATATACCATACTATGAATAAGTTGAAAAGTAGAATAAATGCACAAACTTAAGAATTTGCAAAAAATTGACGATTTTAGCGACTATTGCTTGGTATTTTTTTTTCGTTTTTGTCGACAGCTTCCCTTTAAAAACCCGGTGGTAATCGTAAAAACTTAGAGATCCATTAAACGTATTTTTACCTTAAGATAACGTGACACACACACACATACACAAATATATATATATATATATATATGTAAAATACGCTTAGATTTAAAATTAAATACTTTTTTGATAAAAATATGTAAAATACAAGCCAGTATATATTTTATTAATGTTTCAACCCTTGTGTCTTGAATGACAAAATGTGGGTTAGTGTATATAAAATATTTTTATAAATATAAAAGGACTTTTTTATGCATTCTATCAGTGTAAAAGATTCTACAGCATCCAGTCAAATTCATCAATAAATTTACGCCTGATTGCTTTTAAAAAGGATCAAAGAAACATTCGCTCCCGAACAAACGCAGCGTCAAAAATCCGCGCAAAAATTAAAAGCCTGTTACTTCGCCGGAGAGGCGGCCCGTGTTTTTTTTATTTTCCCTAAGCCGACACTCCCCGCGAAAAACCAACAAAGAATGCATTTCCACTAGACGCATACAAAATGCAATCACGCCTGCATGTATGACGTCATTAGCTTGCAAATTACAATGCATTGATTGTGTTATACTCCGCAGCGTTGGGGAAAAAATAACAACTCGCAGTTCGTACGGGCGGACGCCAAAATAACGAGCTGCAAACGTACGCGAACGGAAATAACGATCTGGGTTTGTACATTTTTTCGAAGGCTAGAGCAGTCGAGTGGTTTCGGGAAAGAGTTTTTCGCCGTCACGGTTTTCGGGAAATTTTTCGCAGCCAGTCGGATACTTGGTACTTCAATTCGCGAGTTGAATGGAGTGCCTTTTTTGATAAATTTCGATTCATGGAAGTATACTTGAATATTTGTGTCTGTGAATATTTATTATGAATATAGGTCAAGTGGTCTTTAATCCTGGCTCTTGTGGATAAAAAAATATTGCTCGAAATGGAAATTTAAATACGAATAGTGAAGTATTAAATAAACTTTAAAATTCGAAAAATCGTTGATATTGATTTTATTATACGTTCTCTTTAATGAATACACGAACAACATTCACAACAAAGTCGACATTTGTAGTTTTGATTAAATAAAACATAATATTTTTAAAAGTTGTAAAATAAACACTTATTATATTATTTTCCGAACATATGGTTAAATTTTAATTTAAAGTGCAACAATCAACAATACAAGTTTTATAGAAAAAAAATGCAAACACGAGTAGACGAAAAAATAGATTTTTTTAAATACTATAAAAATAGATCATACAAAAGGTAACAACATTTATTATATGAAAACGATCCAATAAAATTTCCTCTATATATAAATAACGCACCATAAATAGACATCGATAAGAAACAATATCCCCCACGGTGAGTCCCTCCACGGCCATTCCCAACACGTCCAAGATTTGGGTTTACAGAAGAAAAAAAATACTTCAAGTAGAAAAGGAGACGTAATTCTTTGGTATGAGAAGGTAATATAATACGCAATCATAGAATATACCTGTTCAAAAAATATTTTCTGGCATAGCTTTTTTAGCTTTGTAAAGCAAATACTCGGGAGTGTCCACAGCAGATGTCCGGTAATCAGTATCTTTACACTGGCATTATTGTGCAAATAAAAATATATTTAGTTACGGTTGAAAAATGTTTTATATTTATTAAGTTATAACACATTTAATTGTTGTCAAATATGTATGCATAGTTGTTGAAATGAGCGACTGAATTTTCAGTTTTTAAATGTTATTTGTATAAAACATCCCTGAAACAGTAATCATATTTTTATAGTAATTTTATTTCACTATCTACATATATATAAATGAAATCAGTCTTCCTATATTTCTTTTGTCTTTAATAAAGTACGATAAGGCAGCATATCGTCGCCGCAGGTTTTGCATACATTTATCTAAGAGATAATTATATATAATACAATCAACAAAAATATTTGCATCTCCCAATGCATATTACTGTAATCTTACTTTATATTTAACAAAAATATATATATAAAATTGCACTCCTGACGCTTTCTTTATATTTATAATAATATGATAAAAAAAGCACATTTTCACATAATACACATTTCTGCAACTATAATTTTTCTTTAAATATAAATCTAATATGGGACTTCCGATGCTTACAGTATACCTTTAATAAATACAAAATGTACGCTGGCAGCATACTGTGACCGCGGGTTTTCACCGGGCAGGAAGGTAAAGAATTACTGTCATCGGAAATCTTGGCAGCTCCCGATATTACATATTCCGGCAGCGAGCAGCGTCTGTCAACAGGGCTTCTCGGCGCCACCGGCTGCCGCGCCCGCCCGCGCCGCGCTGCACGGCCGTGGCACCAGTGGAATCCGCTCATTTAGAACAGGCTTATTGATTTTAATTGCGTTTCTCACGTCTTCTGTATTCTATTGAATAATGTAACAGTTTATTTACTATGCAGAGAGAAACATATGGCAAGTATTTAGAGTATATCTATCTATCTAAATATACATAGATAATTTTTACTTCGTTTTATGTTGGACACATCACTGTTCAATTTTACTAACTTGAATTCTTTGTAGTTTTTAGAATTGTATGAGCATAATACGTTGCAACAAATGTTAAAATGAAATATGTCGTTTTCAGAGTAGGATAATCACAAACAAGAAAATATAAATATTTGTAGCATATTATGTGAAAAATAAATAGAACAAACACTACAAAGAAGTTAAATGAAATATGATTTATTTTTGTAAAGATATGAAAATGATAAGCTATTAGCAAATAGTAAAAGCATTATAGTGATTTAAATGATGGTATGCATGTCACAGTTTTAATAACTGAAAACCGATATATTTGTTATAACATTTGTTCAAGTTGTTAGCTAAATTAACTATTTAGGAGAACGTTATTTTTTATAGAGGATATTTTGATACTAACATCAAAAATTTGTTTACAAAAACGAAAGTAGAAAATCGACCATACGTAAATTATACTAACGTGTGTTTTATTTTTCTAGTCTCTTTAACATGGTCTGATACTTTTTAAATCATAATTCCATGTCGCGGTTGGTACATATCCAATATTGTTGCATTAATATAAAAGCAAGCAAAAGGGGAAAGCATTATGTTTGTTTATTTTGTAATCCACGCCTGCGAGCTGTGATACGGGGGGCCTGCATCCATCAGAGGGGCGATTCAGAGTCATTATTGATGGATGTTGCAGTCCTGGGCGAGAGTGCACCGCGTGCATTGCTGCAAGGGATCTCAACATTTGGCTTCCTGGACATTATAGATAATCTTTTAAATATAATTTTATCCATAGTGTATTAATTACCCGCATGATGTGTTATTATTTATTTAATAAAAAATAACCATAATAACTTGCTTTCTAAAATATAATCGTGAAAAATTCTCACATACACATATATATTGTTAAAATGTTATCATGTAGTTGGTTATGCTTTAATTAAGCTTAGTTAGTAGAAATTTGAATCATGCTTATTAAATACTTTATTTAGTATTTATTTATATCCATAAATTAATTGTACAAACTTTCTGAACGCCACTGCTATATATATATATATATATATATATATATATATATATATATATATATATATATATATATATATATATTTATATATTGATTGATTTAAGTACATTTTTTCAAATATTGAAAAACGATTAAATAAACTCTCAGATAAATATCATTGTGACTTGTGCGGGATTCGAACCCACATCCCCAAGCTTACATGGCTGGTGCACTGACCCTTGTGCTAACTAGCCACTGCAATTGATCGAGAATTTTTAAATTCTATAAATATATATATAGCATTAATCTGTTTCAACGGTAAAAAATGGTTTTATAAAAGTAGGAAACCGCAGACAACATTTTGAACTCCGAGAGACTCGGCGCGGCGCACTTCGCTATCAGATCAATTAATAAAAGGATTTCCGTCGGACAGCTTGCCAATGTTGCCAGCTGCATTTGCAACGTACGGTTGTTGACATTTGGATCGAAACAGAAACACACAGAGCTGTGCATGCATTGTATAAGTTTTGATTAAAATAATATAAAAATATGTAATTTGACCATGGTAAATATAGTAAACTTTTATTAGATGTTTCTAACATCTTATTTTTCTTCTAATGCCTCTCCTTACAGGAGGTCGGTGACCATTTTATCGAATATATTCTTATCCTGAACCAGTCTTACTGATTCGGCTGTATTTCCGACTTCCAGCCGTTGGCGTAAATTTTGCGTGCACGCAAGTTTTCTCTTTACAATGCCAATCAAATAATTTGAAAAAATATTTGTCACCGCCATCTGTTGTTTTAATCTTAAAACATTCAATGTGTAAAAGCGTCTCTAGCGGTTGTTTTGTAATCAATTATATCTCGCACGTGAATACAGTCATCTCCCCCTCAAATTTTTTTTTCATGTCACTTGACTTCGGACCCAAGCTGATAGGTCGGGCATTCGCTCCACAGACTGTGGCACTAACCTAACCCAAAACCGATTTTCAGCCTCTTTCCCGGGGCGGTGGGCTTGCTTGTTAAAGCTAAATACTAAACCCCCGTACATACCTTACAGCGATATATAATTGCTGGTAGAGTAGAAACTGAAGTGGTTAATAAAAGTAAAAAAATATATAATAATTAATTCACGCAAAAAAGGGTTGTTTTGACATATTTTAACCTACACAAAATATTTAAAAAAAAAGGGAAATCCATGTACGCTACCACCTAAGTCACATGCTGTAAGCCCCACAACCTACGAGAGAATCAGGGATTAGCCACATACTGTATTGTAAGTAACTAGTGTAAATTAACAAAAATAAAAAATCCTGAAATTAAATAAATAAAAAATTCAATGATGAATATAAAATGTTTGGATTATTTTAAATTAAAATACATTATATTTAGATACCAGTTAAAATAAAAATATATTTTCTTGTAGATTCTAACCACGTTTATAGGTTTTAACTATTTCATGTGAATAGGAATAATATAAGTTGATAATATTGATTATTTTATTATCATTATACGTTTGAAATGATTGAGGTGATACATCATTATTTTTTTCTAAATTCAACACTTTCATGATATAATTAAAAGGTAATATTTAACGCTTCCTTATGAATATTTTTCCACTCCTATTATCACACCAAAAAAATATTCAAGCATTTAAATTGGTCTCCATTGATTCTGAAATATCAGATTCACAACTTTAAATACTCATAACTAGATTATACGATAAAATAAACATTTGAAAGCCTCACGGTGTGCCCCGGGCTTTGACAATCCATACAATCCGAGACTATTAGATTCACCCTCTGGAGGTATAAGTCGCGAAGTAAGCGCAAGATAACGAACTCGTAAAACTAGGGGTGTGTACTACCCCTAATGGGGGCAATAGAGAACGGGAAGAACATGTTGATTTAAAACCAGGGTTTTTAAGAGTAAAATGCTGGTAATTATTAAAAATGATATTGGTTTTTTTCGGATTGTAGAAATTGATATATCCCATGAAATGCTCAATATAAATCAGTAAACGACGGAGTCAATAGGTTTGTTTTATCTTATATGTACTAGTTATCAAAAGTTCATATTAAATAACTCTACAAGATGAGAGCAATACATTTTTCTTATAATTTAAAGAAGCTACAATTTACTGGTGTAAAAAAAAACTTCCGTCGTTAATTCTGTAATTCATTTTTTTGTGGAAATCTCCTCATTTGTTGATGTATAAAAATGATTCTTAACATTTATCAAAATTGATTTTTAAAAATCACAAAACTCAATCAGGTTGTTTTAAAATAGCTGCAGACGAAAACTAGCAATCGTGGGATTGTCTAAGCCTAGAAAATTCAGAAAAGTGTCTCCGGGGAGAGGGGAGTGTCTTGTAACTTTATAATTCTACCTTCGGCGCATTCGAATATTTACCCTCACAAGTGGGGGTGGAGAAGACAGCGTTCGTGAAGGCTCGCGACTCTGCTGACATTTTTAATTAACCCCACCCCCTCTTGATAAGAAAGTGTTGAGATAATATTATTGCGCCTATTGCGCTGGGGTTTTGGTTGAAAAGGATTGAAAGGCTGTTGCAGTGCTGACTAGAAATGCAATCAGTTATATAATCATAAATTATTATTGGTAAATGAGCATTGCTCTAAGTGTACTCTCATAAATCAATTTATCTTTCGACTGAAAATTATGTTTATTTTTAGAATACGCCCCGTTACAGTTAGGCCTTTGATCAAATAAATATAAATTACGCAAATGTTTATCTATAAAAGCTATTTTCCGATATGAACCGAAGATATAAGATTACATGTTAATAACAATATTTAATGAGTAAAAGGATATTTAATAAAGCAAACATATAATAATTAGATATGATGTGGTGGTTATGTTTTGAAATACTATTGATAATTATGATAAACACAGAGAAGAAAATGAATGAATTTAAATACCTTTGAGTTTAAAATTACGTTTTCAAAATAATAAATGATAAATATACTCTATCTGCTACACTTTTTGATTTTAATAATTTTAAAGATATTATTAAAATTTTCAATGAACAATAATGCACATTAAACTTAAATGTAAATGCTATTATAATACTTGTTGAATTTAAAATTTCATTATCGGATATCGTAACAACGTTAAAATATTTAGTAAAATTACTTTTCAGGAATATTCTAAAATACTTGTAAAATAAATTTAAGCCTAGAAGCGTAATAAAGCCGTCTGAAATTTTCTCGATTTTATCAATACAATTTCACTATCGTTGAATTTTATATGAAGCCATAAACCGAAACTGGGACATTCAGTTAGCATTTGAAGGCTA
The DNA here is from genome assembly GCA_022113835.1 of Atopsyche davidsoni. NCBI lineage: Eukaryota > Metazoa > Arthropoda > Insecta > Trichoptera > Hydrobiosidae > Atopsyche > Atopsyche davidsoni. The sequence continues at coordinate 7,812,514 of JAILWY010000021.1, forward strand.
CATATCCAAAGGCATAAAAATACTTATGGGCTTACTAAAAAGTGGAAATTGAAACTGCGACTACCAGCGGCCAACGTGAACTGGCCGCGGCCATTATATTCGCATTCAGGCTCTAGTGTTGTGGAATGATGCTTTCCATTAACGAAATTTAAAGTACTCTAAAAATAGCTTATTATCAACTAGTACAACACGAGACAATTAATACAAAATACTATAAAAGAATTTTAAATTAAATTCATTATTACATGTTGGTTTATCCGTACACAATTCGTGTAAAAAACATTTTAACATCATCAGATAATAGTAAAAAAAAATAAAACTCAACGCACAGCTTTATTACTTTACTCAATTTATACTTAGGTAAAATAACGCTATCCTTTCAAATAAATAATTTTAAAAGAAAAAAATATTAGTAAGTCGACTGATTAAAAATGAGAATTTGTTTTCATTTAAAAGTATTGGTATAAAAGGTTGTTAACAAGTTTACATGCAGCTGCTCGTATTTGCTTTCGATAGCCTCGTCAGAGTTTCGGGAAAAATACATGTACCAATCTCTCTGTTTCATCTAAGTTTACGTAAAACAATAACTGAGTTTTAAAATACTATCGAAGTTTTTCGATTGCTTTGAATTTGATTACGGTAACAAAATGTCGGGTGTGAGAAGTTCCCGGAAAGAAGCCCGATTTTGTAGAAATTTAAAAAAAATAGCGGAATATATAACAAATGCGGGGAGCCGCTGCTCGTATAACTCTCCGCGACAGAAAAAAAAGTTGCGTTAAAATAACATTATGTAAATTTTTAAAAATATGTGATATTATGACTGAATACAGACGGGCACTCGGGGGAAGGAGGCCTTTTCTTCGTTCTGTGCTTGACGTTTGATTGAAAACAAAAAAAAATAAAAACTTGAGGAGAAAACCGCGAAGACGGATGACGTTTTTAAATCACTCCAAATGACATACAATCTCACTACGTGACGCGGCCGTCTGAATTTTCTTATTTCCATAAAAATGATGGAAATGCGCTAACTTTCCTAGAGAGGCTGTTTTTCACTGCTCATTTTAGAAATCCACCGTGAAAAATTGGCCGATCGTTTCCCTTGCAGCGAAAGTTCGACTCCGGCGCCGGAGTTTAATGTGATTATTTTTTTTTCCTCGTGTGCAGGGGACTCGCTGGGAAACTGAGCTGTTTTGAATTCTGAAAGTTCAATTTCTCGAGCACATTCAATAAAACTAGAAGGTTATGGACGAATCTAGAATCGCGCCATGCAATTTGTATACGTTCGCAATATTTCGTAGCGAGCCAACTGAATATTTACATTTGCAATTTGAATAAATGGGAATTTTATAACCAGCGGAAAATTCAATTCTGCAAAGAAATTGTTAATTTTAAAAAATATTTCGTATATTTGAAGCTTTACTACCACACATAACAATAAAACAATGAATCGTCTCGTCAATACAAAACAAACTTAATTAAGTTTTTAATTGTAAAAAAGTACATAAAATTTCATGGTTTCATTTGATTTAATAATAATTTGATTTCTGATGGCATTGTCTCCTCGACAAATATATATTATAATTTTCCATAATTTCATTGTACTTGTTTTATTTAAAAATTCATGCAATATATTTTTGTCTACAATTTCACAAATACTGACTTCTATAAATTCAACATTATCTACTTACACTTTTATGGTATTATCTTACTTGTCTCGCTATAATTGGCCCAGCTCGCAAAATCAGAATGACTCGTTGAGTAACCCATAATGCTTTGCTGTCCTATTTTTAGTCAAGGTTGAGGTTCCAGAACGATCTTTACGAACCATTGCCACAATTCTATAAAAGCATTTAATTGTGTCCGCAATGCTAACCGCCGAATAATATTCCAAATTATTCTGTTTAATTCATTGAATATCTGACGCCCACCCAAGTATGTTAACAATATCCAGCCTAAATTCATAATAATTTTACAAGTCTAAATTTCGGCAAACGCCTTTAATTTTAAATGTGAAATTGCTGTCTTTTGATTTAAAGTATTCCGACTGAGCATTCCTCCGCCGAGTCGCGAAATAATAATACACGCGGGTCTCTTAATTATTCGATTTGATTTAATCGCCAATTTAATTAGAGATAACCACATCAAGCCGGATTTAATCTTCACATAATAATTGGAAGCACATTCCGAGTAAAGTTTATCCCCGAAATATAAGCCGGCTGGCGTGATCCGTCTCAGTCCGGAGCCATCGCCCGCCAGGATTCTCGGAAGGAATTAGGCGATCCTTGAAGGACTAATGTTGATTGAACTAGAATAGAGAAAGCCAGGACCCCGTCTCGTAGATTGATAATATATTAATATCGAGATATTGGTGTAAAGTGAACGCCGAGCGTAAAGTAATTTTCATTTAATTAATTTAAATAATTATTTCACGTAGTTTAACCATTAACGCTGTTACGGCATATTGAATTAGGGTGTATTAAATTGCGACATGTAAAGGCTCCTACTTGTTCTATTATTGTAAGGATTTTACTATGAAATTAAATTAGGAGTATATACATATTATTTTAAATGATCGAATCAATTTCACGTTTCAAATATTTATCACGTAGACAAAAGAAAATACAATATACAATATGTTTGAAATTTAAACGAAATTTTAAAACACCTGTCCGTTAATACGTGAAAGGTTAGATTTATAAATATCGATCGATGCGTAAATTCACATCTTTTTTATTATATAATAATAATAATTTATCCAAAACTTTATTTCCTTTGGTGTAGATTTCAGAGCTACTAAAGGTTTCTTACATTTACAAGATCAGACTTGTAATAATGTTGATATCTATATATAACTACGCGTGAATACGTTTTGCAGTAATACTGTACTACATAGAAACAAGAATACAGTAGTCTCTTAGATTATTTATAATGTAACGAAGTTACTTAATTATGGGCAACCAAAGCATAAGGCCTAATGCAAAGTAACTCTTGTATGAATAATGTTCCCTTATTTTGCATGTACTTAGAATTCAAAATATTAAGTAGGATGTAGGCATGTTTTACTACAGAGAAGTACAAGCAATCCACTTGAAATAACACGCTCCATTACATTTATGGAGGCAAATAGAAAAGTAAACTATAGGAGGTATTTCAGAGGCTGAGAGCCTTCAGTGGCACTCACGTAAGTTTTTCTGCGATTGGAAAGGACCGCTTATAAATTCTACCGTTCCTGTATTGATTTTTCTACAGCCAAAGTTTGTACTAAAATTGGATTGGTACAAAAATTTATGAACGTGAAAGGAGAGAAATAATCATACTTTTACATTTATGCTAAAAATAATCATTCAGTTGTTTTTTTTCTATAATGGTATATCTTATTTATTTAAGTAATATTTAAAATGTTTAAACAAGTTTGCTGGTTTCAAGTAGCTTTATACATAGTATTGTTCGTGTTATGTTCTTCTTTTTTCGACGTTTCAGCTACAGATTCTTTTGCTGAAGAAGGTTCCGGAATTTGAAGTAGAAAGAAAAAAATACAATGCGAACAACTTCAGCACACGATAAAAGTACGTTTAAATAAACTTTTTTAGTTTTTGCTAATGTCGTCGATGCATCTAGAAAGTTTTTATTAAGGTTTTGAAAAATCAATTTAAAAACATTTAAAGCTCTAATTGTACTTGATGATTTTAAAGCTATCTGTTTGATAGTTTGTATTTTTTCAAAAAACTAAGAAAAAAATATTTAAAAAAAACTTAGTATTAGAATAATCTTTATACTAACGTATTGTAAATGTCAGACTTGCATACTTTGTTACCGTTACTTAGTTGAGGGCCCTCAGCATGAATATTCAGGATACAAGTTTCGGTGACCAGGAGCAGTTATTTAATAAATCAACGTCATCCAGATCGTGGGGACGAAAATGATAACATGCGCCACTTTAAATCGCTTTGGTTGAAGGGCTCTTCTGCCCCTCTCTGCTCCTCTCTGCCCCTTCTGCTCCGGTCTCGAGTGCAGGTCGGATTAATGTGATGATGTTGATAAATGGCCAACCACCCCCGCCACCCTCCGATAAGCTACCCTCTCCGGCCGCAGGCTATCAACTAATTATTTCAGCCATATGTCTGGCATCCATCTTGGAGACGCGGTTAGGCTTTTAAATAATGCGAGGCGTGTGAGGTTATCGCCGGTTTTAATCATAGAGCTTCAGTCCCTGTTATTAATTTTAGCAATGTCAGTACCTATTTTTGAAATTTATAGTTGATAAGTTTAAAAAAATATTTACAGTAATCGAAATCATGATTGAGTTTTATTGGTGTGCCTTCTTTTTTTAAACATTTATATTAATTTTAATTTTAAAATTTATTCTACACACAGTGTGACAAGGTTTTATATACGGATAAAAAGATTTATACTTTTTTTAGTTTGCTTGCTTACAAAATTCACAGTGGATAATGAAATTCCCACGTAAGCGCTTAAAGTTGCCAACTTGCTTGACGGCTACAAGAGGGGCATACAAAAATAGTCTGGCTGCTGTGAAGTCACAAAAAGCAAACTGGAAATTGCTTTGTGGAGAATCACCTTTAGGATGTGGAAGAAGGTGTCCTTTTGATTATACACGGCGGGGAAGGCGCTTGGACTGCGCCCGGGAAGGGGCAGGGCTCCTCAAAACGTCTCGTCCAGCCTACACGTGCTGCAACACAACCGACAAAAAACGTAATAAGTCAAAAGCGCCCTCTTATTATGGATATTTTTTATAGTTTTTCAGAAAAAAAATGAGCAAAAAATCTGCTGCAGCGTGTAAGGAGGTTAACTCACTGTTTTGTTCGTTGCGTCGATATTAACAGCAATGGTTAGGTTACTCTTTATTTGATGTATTATTTTAAAATAGTAAAATTATAGAATTTAATTGAGTGTTGCATGTAAAAATTACTTAATATTTTAAGTTAACATGTTTCATTTTCAACTTCCAGTTTCATTTAACACTGAAAAAAACAGAAGTACACGAAACAAACAGTAGCTTTAGAAGAGCAAAAAAATATTTTGCTTTGTATTGTATAACGCTTTTAAAAGTAAAATTGATGTTATGGTATATAAAAACGCAGAGAAATACGAACTTTATTGAATTTTATTTTATTGAATAATTGTGTGTTAATAAGCTTTGAAGTCTTCAAAATAACATATTTTATGAATTAAAATTATTTTTAACGATACTATCTAAGAGAATCCTGAATCCATGTTGGTTACAAGTTTGGCGTCCACTGGTTGTAGGCCACGGAGTGCACGGAGGCGGTACAAGGCAGAGTTTGACCGCGCCGTTCAATTTCGACGGCGGTCGTTAGCTTTATAAGATCTCCAGAGAAGGCGCCTCCGTAATGGCGTTTGCTTCGTGCAGGACGGGGATGTGCAGGCTTCTGAATATTTCCGTCAGCCTTTAAGGGTGTTTTTAACCTCTTCTTATCAGTAAAGCCAGTTTGTCTTGCTACGAAGTGACAGCAAACCTTTTTTTCGGCAAAATGTATAAAATGTAAAATGAAACATAAAATATTTCATTGAAATTAAAATTACAAACATAACGACAGCTAGAAACGCGTTGTTTTGCAAGGCCATTTGGTTGACCGGGTGTACGTAAATTATGCTTATATGGTTCATTTTTTATAACTTAAAACAGTTTTAGTAATAAGCGCAGTATATTGATATATAGTGTCAATAAAATGCATAGCACCACATGATTTTAACAATGAGTATTTGATATCTTAAAATTTAGACAAATACATATTTCATCTGCTATAGAAACAACGTTAGTAAATAACCGAAAACTTTATTTTAAAAGTTTGTCAAAAATAATTGTTTTTAGAATTTATCATCGACAATTTAATTTTTTGTTTTTAAAAAACATAGTGTAGTGTTCAGTGGACATGACTTCGTTGTCGCTCATCAGTCGAATCGGAATTACATTTTTCCCCATAACCGTGTCACGATTTTTTACACCCCTATAGCAGTGTCAGCGCAGCTCCTGCGGGGATGCTTTGCCAGTATTGTCTCCCTAATGGCATGAAGTCCTAGGGCTGCACAAGTGTCTCACGGTGTTTATTTACGAGCGGAGAGGCGATCGGCGTAATGAAGGCGCCTGCAAAAATGGCGTGAGCCCCCCGGGTCATTAGCGGAGCGAGGCAATTAACTACTTTTTGATATATCGCGATAATAAACTGCAAGCTTTGTCGATACTTGTATCGCAAATGTTCAAGAAAGTGCCATTCTGCTCATTGCAGTCTTAATTTATCACAGTGACCCTAGTTCTAAATAGCTGATACAAAATAAATACTCTTGGAGAGGATTTCTACAATTGTGTATACGTTTTCATGCAGTACTTACATATTGTGCGTCCTGTACCTATAAAAATGTCATTCTGCCCATTGCGGCCTTAATTTATCGAAATAACCGAAGTTCTTACCCTCAACTGCATATAATGACAGATCGGTAACAAACCATAAAACCTTTTTTTTAAACCCCATAAAAACGTATAGGATCAACCGTTTCATTTTGTGACCGTTATGTTGGACCTGTCTAACTAATTTAAATCAACTTATTACCACTAACAGCTCTAGAATAGACACAAACTGTACTAGAATATGACATTTGCCAACTTTTGGCAAATGAGCGAAAACGTAATTTAAGTATAAACTATTGGAACACATTATTGGAGATCTTATTTTTACTTCAAAAATATATTTTAAATTTCAAAGTAAGTTATTTTCATAATCAATTAAATTTATTTAGTCAGTTTTTTCCTATAAAACATATGAAAATTATACAAAATATTTTTTCATTATTTTTCCTTAAATTAACTCATAATTCTCTAACTTTTAACAATAAAAAATATGCGATTAAGGGTTAATATTTTATTTGAAAATAATATTTTTAGGGAGAAAATATCTCTTGATTGTATTTGGATTACATGTAGTATCACATATTGAGTATTTTGTGTTGCTATTCTTAAATAAAACGCTATTCTAGCTATCGCAGTCTTACTTTATAACAGTGACCCTACTTATAAATATTCTCACAAAATACCAAACAAATATTATTATAGAACGTCTTGAAAATTCCAGTATGTCAGTTTTAACAATATAGTTTTTTGTATCGCTATATTAAAAAAAAGTTGCAGTATGTAAACAGTCGAGTTACTTATATATTTTTAATGTTGTTTTCGTGTTTACTGAGTTAAAAATATCTATAAACAAAATATTCGCATAAACAAGACTGCTTGTATTGATGGCCCCCGATTTAAATATAAAGCGTTCTTTCTTATAAAGACTAGTCCAACTTTGTGAGGGTGTAAGGCATAATGCCAAGTTCAATAACCACCCCAAACGGGGGCATCTCTCATTCCGTGCCAACCCCAAGCGAAAAAAAACAATTCCACACACCTCCGCGCCAGGTTGTCGGCCTTATTTCACTGTTGCTCTGGAAATATACTTTCTTCATATCGAACTTAATGTCGGGTTCATATTTTCAAATATGCGGGAAAAAAAGGCGCCGGATGTACGGATGTCTCCCTCCCTCCCGCGGGGGAGTTAACCCCGGAAAAGGGATGTTTTTCACGCTGGCAATACGAGTGAGATGTTCCCTACATTGGATTGGCCAGTTTACGGCCTTAAACCACGTGTGCTTTATGCGTTTTACTTTCGTTCGTTTTTCGATCTTATTGTCGTAAAATGTGCTTTTAGGTACCTTTCCCTCTGCCGGTTTATACGATTGCATCAAACCTTTTATGTCAATGTGGTAGAAGCATTAAATTTAAAGTATTTTTTTATATTTATATGCAATACCAAAAAAATATATGCATAACGTAATATATTATCAACTAAAAGATTATCTACAATATTTTAAGTCTACTGTGTTTACTGTATTAACCACTCACAAAATATAATTTAAAAAAATTGTTTGTCATAAAACTGAAACAATACATTGTTTATTATCTGGAAAGATAAATAATAATCGCTAAAGTTTTTTTATTCCACAAATCTTTAGCGGATTAATGACTCTGTGTAAAATAAGAATCGTTGTACTATTAAATTTTTTTTTTCAGTAGTAACACGAATAATACGATGGATTAACGTACACCATCGATTGTACCAATCGCGCTCGAAATCTCCCAAAAGCCTTCGGAGGGGTTATCAATATTTTCACCTCAATCCATCGAAGGCCATAAATCTAAGCCCCTTTCGAGTTCCAGCACCTCCCCCGGTCGTTCGCGAGTCGCCGGGAATCCCCGGTAATGCATTCATCGGCGCCGATAGTATCACTGTTTGGCCCGGCTGACCCGCGGGGATTGCCCGCAGGAGCCGCGGCGGCTCAGGATTATGCGATTCTCGCTGGTAACTTTTACGCTCCGTGGATTTATGACAAACCAGGAATTGAAAGTGTTATGGGAAGCTAGAGTAAGTTTGCTACTTTGGAATCCGGCAGCGCTCACCGCGTGCCTCTGGAGATGCGGTGTTACTCGAAAATACATTATTGAATATAATGATAAAAGTACCGTTGTATTTTGTCTTCACTTTGAGTCTATTAAAATTATTTGATTTCGACCCAATACACTGGGTCATCATCAGATGCTTAACTAAACTGTTCATTCAAGCATCTTTCAATAAGTTTAGTTAAGCATCTGATGATGACTCAGTGTATTGGGTCGAAACTAATAATGCAAATAATTTTAATAAACTCAAAGTGAAGACAAAATACAAAGGTACTTATATCATTATAATAATGGATCTTCACGAATCAAATGCCTTGTCTCTCAACAAGATTACATTATAGAATATTTTGTATTTGTCCATCAGGTACTCTAGTACAAAACGCGTCTCATACAAAATTGAATAGCAGAGAGATTGAGTATCATTACTGTGTTCAAAAAAAAAACGTTGCTGTGTACATATAAACAAATTAATACATTATTGATTTTTCGTGAAGACCGTCTTACAGGAAGTACGATTTTGCCTATACAGGTTTTATTGATTGATAATGATTAAGTACATTTTTTCAAATATTGAAAATTGATTAAAGAAACTCTTAGAAAAATATCATCGTGATTTGTGTGGGATTTGAACCCACATCCCCAAGCCAAGTTTCTTTAATCAATTTTCAATAAATGAAAAAATGTACTTAATCATTATCAAATTTATACAAATAAAGTTTAGTAAGAAGATTTAAACATGAAATTATTATATTATTTGAACAATAAATTATTTATTAAGAACAACTCAAAATACATGTTTTAAAGTGATTCAAATGGCTAGGAAATATAGATTGAATACGTTTCAAGACCAAAACTCAACTTATTTTACTTAAAAGTATATTCAATTTAATATATAATACAAATATTAGATACAACAAAAAACGTATTTCAAATCATAGTATCAATTTCTTTTTTAAAATTTTAAAATATTATATAAACTCATTATGCTCTCTTTGCTAAAAACGTGCGTAGTCACTGACCATGTTAATTTTAATTGGATACTAGTTTTTTTTCTTATTTCCAGAAAAGTCGATCTTTGGAGTCACGGATTTGGCGTACGGCAGAAAATCAATGAATTTAAAAAATTGACCTATAAAAAAAACGGAAAAAAAGAACGAAAACATAAAATAACACGTTATTAAAATAAAAGCAAAATTATAAACAGCCTAATTATTCCAAGAATAAGTTTATATCCGACTAGCCACGAGAGTACTTAAGTTAAAATTAACGTCACTCAATTTAAGCACCGACAGATAAATTATGATTAAGCACGAATCTGAAATATTTTTACATTGATCATCAGTATTTTTAAGGATGATGTTTTTTGGATTTGCGAAAAATATGGCGCCAGACATTATGATAGTGGATCTGCCAATCACTGCGACCTTCGACCTTGCACCCCGCCTCCCGAGTCACGCCTGATTCGAAAATAATTAATCTCAATATTGAAATATTCAATGGAGATGTTTTCCATCCTGAGCAGAAATTAATTATGCCGGGAATCTGAATTATAAGCTGGACTAGCAAAATTGGATAGTAGTATCGGTTCGACGAAGAGATTTTAAATATTAAATTGGTGCTTTTATTTTTTTATAAAGACAACTAAAAATCGATTCATTAATTAAGGTTTTGCTTTTTTGATATTCAAATGGATTTTATTCATTACACAATTTCATCATAAAATTAATTATTCAAAACTAAAATACTCGTTTAATAAATTTTTCACACAATCAGGATTTGCGATCCCAAATCTATGGTTATCGCGGATAATTGCCGTAATCCGTTTGACCACCGTGATTCAATAATTAAGCGTGAATTTTAATCGTTACATGTATGTAAAATCTATGTATCTAGTCAGTAGATAAATATATCTTCTGTATTCACATAAAACATGTGTAGGTAATAAATATTTATATTTTTAATAGCTATCATAGGTACGTCTGTAAATTGAACCTGTTATAATTGCGTTGTTTTATGTATCACTATTCTTCTGAAATCACTTATGATTTAGCTACCTTTCTGAAAAAAATTATTTTGGTGGTTCTGTGATTTATACCAAACGACAAATTTAATATTTTGCTAATATTGATTTGACTGATTGATGAAACCAAGCTATATTAAATCATCTATATATATAAATAAATAAAAAATTCACTTATAAATTAAAATTGTAAAAAAAGTCGACAAGAATATTGTATAATATCGCTGTTCTATAAAATGCGTTAAATCAAACAAAAAAATTCTTAGCTTCTTGCTTTCAGGATACTTCTATTTATAACAAAATATTTTACATAGATAAAGATATGTTATTCTCTCAAATCTTAAATACTTTGCAGACTAATTTTAATTAGTGTTATAAATTCAAGCCTATTACGGTTTGATCAAATTATGAGGTGATATTTGATTTATATTAAAGTGGAAAAATAAAAATGTGTGTGGTATAGTTTGGTTATTGCTATAATCTGTTATTTATAAAGTCAAGAATAGATTTCGTTTAGCATCGCTATCGGGGTTTTTTAATACAAAAACGAAGGTAAATCATTTACGTATTCTCGAATTCATTACTTTTAAAAGGTTGAATAATTTATAAGATAGATTTATTTCAACCGCATTTATTTTTAGTTTGAAATATACAGTAATTTAATGCCATAATTATGTGAGTGATTGTAGATAAAAAAGACAAGTAAATCCTCTCTAAATTTTTACTTTATACTTAAAAAACAAATAAATATATTTATATAAATATATATATTTATATTTATTTTAAATTTACTTGTGAGAGATACTTAAACTGAAATCAATCGAAAAGTACAATTAATTATAAGCTTAATGAGGCCAGTAAACACGCAAATAGTGGAGTGAATGCTTATTTTTACGTCTTCAAATTAATCATGTGTAAAAACAAGTTTTTCTACTAAACATAAAATGACTGAATAAACACGACAAGTACTGTGTAAAATTTACAAAAAATATTATTAATACGTACTTTAGATAAAAATTATTTTTATTTAGACATTTCGAAATTTTTACAATTTGGCATCTGAACTTACTCAGTAATAATAATGATTTTCATATTATTCTGAATGCGTTTTCTAAACCACCCTCTTGTAACCGATGATTCATTTTCATAACGAAGTTATCTATTTTCAAATTAAACATGTTCCGGCGCTCTTTTACGGGGCCATAAAATATTTTTAAAACTCGCAGAGGCTATAAAGTGATTTGAAATATCGATCTCCCCCAAACGATGCCACAGGGTGTCTCCCGATGCATGAAATTGATAATCAAAGCATAAAGCTCGCTTCGTGCTGCTCCGTACAATCCATCAAAACTTCACACAGACAAGAAGATGGTTATAAAAAAAACATATTTTTTCATCCCAGGTCTACCGGATTTGTTTTAGATAAGGCTTGTGTAAATTTGGGTATCTATCCATACATCAATCAATTTTAATAATTTTTCTTGAATATTTATAAAAATTTCTAATAAAAAGATAAATCTCAAAATGTCAATATATTTTTAAGCTCTACAGATATTTTACAAAAAATGAAACTTGAATGATATTCCTGATGTGTTTGCTTAAAGTTATTACCACATTTAATCTAAAAAAAGTTCCCATTTATATTTCAAAGTGTATTGCAAAATATGAGATAAAAGCTAAAAAATTCGTATTATCCAAAGAGCATATAACAAGTTTTTTTATTATTGTAAATACACAATTGTCATGTTAAAATTTAGGGTGAATATACTATATGTGCTTACCTACCCAAAATAAAATATTGAATTTAAAAAAATGTAATTAGTTATAAGTGTACTTGTTTATGATAAGTACAATTTTATGAGATGAATTTCCTTGGGGGGTATTATATATTTTATACAAAATTTGTAAAAAAAAAAAATCAAACTCAATCGCTCACCGCTAGCGAATCAGACAAAAGAATACTTCCCTCAAGTTGTTCTGAAGAAACGTAATCGCCCCCTCCCCACCACTGGCCCACCCCTACCTCCCTGGATTCGATAATAATCTGCCTTTGTTGGCCGTCTCCTTTGTTCGTCAAAGTCCGAGAAATGCACAAGTCAGGTGGCCGCCGGAACAGACAGGACCTTACGCCGCAGTGCCTTAGTACGGGAAATCCTTACATGGGATCAGCTTCGGAATATATTACTCTTAAGCTTATAGGTTCTCCAACGTAGTGCAAACCTCCAGGTTTACTCAACACATACTAATTTTTTAAATTGATAATTAAAAGGTACTTATAATGTAGTTCACACAAAGACGAAAAACGTTTAAGAATTGTTCAGATGTTGGACGTTCTATGAAGACCAAAGAAGAATAAAATAAGGGTGGTTTTTGGATTCAATTATAATGATAATATTTATAATATAAAATGGTAATAAAAATATTTTTAATGTATTGATAAAAAATTGGTGGAATTTGATTAAAATCTAGAAATGTGATTTCTGAAGAAATTGTTGCCAAATCATAATTCATCAATATCATGAAATGAATAAATAAAAAAATATATTTTGAATCAGTATTTAACTAACTACTTTTTATAGTAATAGAAACGAAATAATTCCAATTTTATACTGTACTCTAATATTTATATAAATATCCCTTAGTTATAATTTTTTAGCTAGTTTTTTTATTTGAGCTGGCACATGGTGGCTTTATGAAAGTCAAAAGTTTACGTGAATATAATGATTTAAAGTAATATTGGTACAAATAGTAGTGCAATGTTATTTATTTATATTATTGATCTTAAAACAGATACTTTTTTAAATAAAATATATTTTTGTTATATTTTTGACATTAAACCTAAGGCTAGCGTAAAGAAATGTTGGCGAAACCGGACACAAATAAAAACAAATATTTGGAATTTCTATAAATACCAAAAAAGGATTTATACTTAGTAGTTTCTGTCAAATATATTGAATATCTTAAAAAATAGGTTGATTTATCTGCATATCATTTAAAAGAAAAATATTACCGCTTAAACAGAAAATATCGATTTCAAACCTATTCAATTTTAAAGAGTTTTCTATTGAGTAGTTTTTTATTATTTATTTTAATCGGGAACAATGTATAGATAATCATTTTCTAGTATAAACCAGACCTTCCAAAAGCTTTGGTTATTCTCCAGCTTGAACGTCTTTGAAGTCGGTGTATTGAAAGAATTGTAAGCGATTGCTTTCTATTTATATTTCTGAAAATATATATTTTTAGAAATGTCTGATATTCGTTACATTTTATTTGATAACAAATTGTTAAGCATCACTTTTTTTGCTAGAATATCATATAATAACATTGGCCTGTGTTCACGTGATTTTATAAAAATAAAACATTAAATATAGACGCTTATAAATATAATCATGGAAAATAAAAAAAAAAACTTATAAATAATATTACATTTTCTATGATATAAAAAAATGTTAATTAAGCATCATGAACATCAACATTTTGGTAACAAAATATAACAATGTACCGTGTCATTCTTTGCAACTTTATAACCATAAGAAAACAGTCTTTTTCATATTAAATTACTGAAGCATTAATTATTTGTGAAAATATATATTTTATAATAAATATTAAATAAAACCATATAAACGCCAAGTTTATCATATATATGGACTTAATTTTTAAATTTAAAAAACATATGCGAATAGTTTTATAGATATTTTGATTTATTTATTTTATACATGTAAAACTCGCGCTGATATCCGTATCCACAAAATCAATCAAATTTGTGATTTATTTCACCAACGACGTATAAATTCAAAAAAATATCGATAAATATTATATTTAGGCTAAGCGATGACTTTAACATAAATATTAATCCTCATCTTTATTGAAAGCTTCCTCCCCTTGGGGGGGAGACGTGTGGGGGTGCGAGTCGTGGGGGGAGCATCGGAGGCTTGTCAATCGAGAGGAGGGGGATGGACAACATCAAACGGGAGGGTGGACGCGTCAGGTCCTGCGGGCAGGATGCGCTCACCTGCATAAAGGGGGATTTATAAATAATATTATTTTAGACATTGACCATTTTTGTACATCGAAAACAAAGGGCTGCTAAAGTTAATGGATTGTGTTTGAAGGGATGGACATAGCATGTATTGCTTTGAAGACGTACTTTACATGCCAGTTTTATGTTTAGGTTTTTAAATGCTCGTTGAAATGTTATCAAAGTAAAAAAAAAGTCATTGGTTTACTCTGGAATAAGTAATATTTCCTAATTTAATCTAAAATTGAATTATTTTACATAATCTATACGACATTGAAAAATGTCTTTATTTTTAAAAATAGGTAATATAAATAAGAATCTAATATATTTTGCATCAATTATAAGGAGTTTTGAATGTGATGTTAGATAACATAGAAACGAAATGCCTTCTTAGTGCCATCAATGCCTGAAAAAAATATGTATAGGGTAATAAACAATATTTAAACGCTCTTTTTTAACTGAAAAAAAAAATTATGCAAAAAAGGTCACCTTTTATCTCATCCTTACGTGCTTCTAAATTAAAACCAAGACATGAAAGAATAAACACACTTATCAATGATTTTAACTGAAATGAATCTTAATATGTTTCATATGAATTCAATGTCATTCCAGGTTTTAAGCTATTTTATTAATTCGAATGTCTGAGCTTCAAATGAAGTATTTGTAGAATATGAACATGTTGCGTTTCCATTTCGATGAAAACAAGTTTCCCATAGACCTCGGGCATGGAAGAAGGTTTTCCTTATTTCCATGGGGCCTAAGTAATTTGATTTGAGAGACAATGTTTTTCCACGACCCCAGGGGGGGAAGGCGCGGTGAGGGGAAGGGGAGGGGTTGTTCTTTTGATTGATAAACAACGTTATGAATGCTGAAATGTGATTTTGTTTCGTATTTTTTTATACAAAAACCAACTGTCGTAAAAATTGGTGCTTTTGTATGATAAATGAAATTTATATTCCGTAATCGATTTAAATGTAGAAATACTCTGATTAAGGTGCGTTTTCATTTTGAAAATATTTTTGTTGAGTAAAATCAAAACATTATATATTCTTACTTATACATTCAAGGGTCTGATAAAATTATACAGTACTGTAACTGAGCGAAATTTTAAATCGTTATTGCAAGAGTGGAATAATGAATGCAGAAATAAAATGATTATTCGAGAATTTTTCTCGTTGTTTCGTTTAAGAGTTTTGGATAAAAAACCTTTTTTTTAAAATCAATATAAATTTTGAGTTATTTTATTTCTAAATTAAATTTCAGTTTATATTTTGGTAAAAATGGACTGTATTTTCGCTGCACATCAGCCTAGAAGACCTTGGTACTGAGTAAACTCCTGGATGTTGCATAACTCAAAGAGAGTTTCTTTGCTTGGGCAGCGTGTCTCTTTTTTGTTCTTTCTTCCAAAAGTTTCATAGAGTTCAATAAATTACTTGAATTTACGAATCCTATTCAAGACTTCAATTACAATCAGGAGTATAATTTTTAAGAACGACGACTAAGATGAAATAAAAACAACTCTTTTTATTTAAGATTATAGATCTGGGTACTCAATTTTTTTAATATGTGTTTTATTCTTCATTCTAAAGTACTGGAACGAAAAGAAAAATAAATTGTTTTATTTTGTTTTTAATCAATGAATGCTTAAACCATTTGAATATAATTGAAAACAAATTTTGAATTTAAAATAAATGTTTAAATTTAAGCTTAATATTGAACCATGCCTGGTTTAACCTTATATAATGTCATGATATTGGTTTTCCAAATAAGATTTATAGCATTGAAATTTTCTAAGAAAATGTTTAGAGATAAGTAAACTATCAAGTGTCACACAATTTCTCAAGCCGAAATTTAAAAGCATAATAATGCGAAAAGCGAGCGCTCCTTGAAACTTCTTTACGTTTCACTCCGAAAGAAAATACGTTGTTCACATCTCACTGATTCTCCCCTTGTTCAATTAAGTCAGGCCCTGACTCCCGACTTGCGTCAACTCAACTACAAAAGAACGTTATAAATCACCAATAGATAAGCGCAAATCGAGGCACTGCGAGCTTGCAAGTCATCCCCGTCTAGACGAGACATAAACTAAATTATCAAGCCAAGAACTTACCCCCAGTAACGCATAAAGAGCGTTGTCAACTAGAAACTTTAGCACTTGCTAGCATTTCCACGACAGTCATTATATCGAGAGAAAGTATCGCAATCATATATATAATACTGTGTACATTAATAGTACACATGCAAACTTCAAAAATAATAAACTAAACTTAAAAATATTGAGAACTTGTAAACTTTAAAAAAATAATTGAAAGACAAATGGTGTTTTTTTAAATGTATAAATTCTTATAAAAAACCAAAATTTACTATACTAAGCTACGACAGAAAAATCATTGAAAAGTTGAAACAAAACTACCAACAAGTGATTTCTGACATACGATGGTTTTTTTTTAAATTTATTTAAATACATGCATATAATATAGGTGTCCCAAAATTTGAATTTGTCGCCATTTTTCCAGTAAAATTTTAAAGGGCTGCCAAGCTTTCATTATTTTTGAAATATTGTTCAATAATGAAGACACGTTGTTTTATCGTGTAACGCTCTATTTTTACTAACCTTAAATTTTTCTAAGTGCAAAAATGGAAACAAATTCAAATCTTGTGTTAATTTTGAGACAGCCTTTATAAAGTATTAATTTTTATTTTTTTAATTTAATATTATACCTAATCCGATTTATTTCGACCACCATGGCTTTACAAATGAACAAGAACATGAATAGCTGTATATAGGCGATGAATTTCTGGGAAATAAACATTTCATATCGCTGTTTAGTTAATATCGCGAGTATGTTGAACATCGTTCAATTATTTGTGAAACGAATATTTTAATTTGGCTCTACACGGTAGAGTTGCACTATTGTCGCGACAATCGAAGTTCAGTGAGCAGAAAGTTTGCATTATGTCCAGCCGAACCTAAACAATCTGCGGAAGGTGGCTATAAAAAAGACAAATCTCCTTGTTCCTCCCGAGATATCGCCTGGGGGTGGTTCCCGCCCCTGGGGCCCTTAACAGCCATTCCGCCTTCGAATAAGGACACTATATTTCCCGGTAATTGTCTTGTTTTCATGTTTCTCTCAACTTTTTGCCGGAGCTCCCGAGATTATCAGAGCCGGGTCGCCGACGGAGCGTATTTGGCAAAGAGTTGACTCCGAATTTTCTCCGTCTTCGAGTCTAGCCTTTTATGTTAACGCTTTATCGTTTTCGCAGAATGAAAAAAAAAAAACACCTCGGCTGAAGAAATTTTCTGGCGAGTTTTAAAAACTGTTCGCCAATCCGGATGGTTGTAGATGAAAAATAAACATCAATATTAGAAGTGTTATTTGTTGAATGTATTTTTTTTACCCCCGTTTGAATCGATTATTACCGTTGAGGCTTATTGCACATTCAAACGTATTTGCCAAACTTGTTATCTTAAGAAAATATTTAAAAAGTTGCTTTTACAATTGGTATGTTCGTAGGTTCTGGCAGGCGTTGTTATAAATTTATTTTGGATTGTTGGATGTTGAGGTGCTTCAAGTTTTAGATACACTGAAGTTTTGGTCCACTTTCAAAGATTTCCAAAATCTCTGAATATGGTTCCAGCACTGATTTTGAAAAGTCACACTCAAGAAATCCAATAACCTAATATTTTCATAGGCATCGGGTTACTTGTAAAGGCGAATTAGAACGCCACTTTAGAGCTCGAAAATGTTCTGGTGCACATACAAGTATGTCGATACATAGACTGTCTATTGTATATGGCCGGTCACGAATTACCTGGCATCCCGTTGCAGTCCCCAATCGATACTTATGCCCGGCGGGTTGAATACATACAGGCACGAGCTGTATAATGTTTCCAGGGCGCACGAGTCGTGATACGCATCCTTGTAATATCGTTAGTACTGCAATTCAATTGCTTTCATAGTAATTCGCTCCCAGTGTTTGCAATCAATTTTATTCCACAGAGACCTCACCCCTACCATACCCGAACAATGTTCCTTGACTTTCACATCTTGAAAAAATAAAACCCACATTATATATATGTTGAATTGTTGATGCCTACCTTGATACAGAGTAAAATAAAATGTTTTTGTTTATTAAAAAAAAAAAAATCCATTTATTGTGTACTAACAAATTTTCAAAAACATTTAAAAAATGCGAATATTTAATAATTCGGCTATCATACAATTAATTCGCATGTGTGATGGCTACAAGTGTTAAAAACTTAAATATTTTTTACACTGAACAATATTTATGTACGCAACAGAATTTTTCTCATGTGTATTTGTAATACTCGCATGTAAAAAAATCAAATGAATACGTACCAAAATGAGCCGCCAACAAATCGAAAATGAAAAGAAAACATTGTAATCCAAGTTTGATATCACAAATTAAAAAAAAAGATTTATTATTCTTGTATTTTTATCATAGATGAAACGTAAAGCCTTGGCCTTCGGGGGTTCAAGTGCTTCATACTCCTTACGCCCTTATGTTTAGTGTCTCGCCCCGCGGCTACATTTTTCAATCTTTTTCCTCGCTAACTCTTGGATGTAATCTGAAGGATATCACTTTCCCCCAAACATTTGTTTTTCCGGCTTCTGTCTTATTTAAAGATCAGAAAACAGATGCTTTGAATAATATAAAATTATTTTTATTTTTAATCTCACTGTAAGAATGTACTTAACCCTCTTATTTCGTAATATAATATTTATAAACTACATAAATACGATACGTTATAGGTTTATTTAATTATAACCTATTATTTTGATGTAATGATTGTAAGACGACTGCATTTAAATACTGCTGAATTATTTTTTTTTTTATATTAATTAAAATAAATTTTGGTATAAATATTTTTTCCTAAAAGTCTAAGTGTTTGTGGATTGGTAAATTTTTTCTTATTGAAAACTCTTGTAAAATGAAATAACATTTATAATATTTTATAAATAAGTATGAGGCACGTAAGAAATACAGTCATCCTTTCCAGCTGCGCCCAACGAGTCTATCCATCGGCAATATAGAAGTAACAAGTCCTGTTTGCCTCCATATCTTACCGAGCCATACACAGCAGCAAATTTCCCTAGCCCGGATCGAATATGAGTTATTTGGCAGCCGAGCCGAGCGTTTTTCCACATGAGCGCTTATTTATTCTCCCGGTATGTCTGAAAAATACAGCCGGGGGCAGATATACGTCCAGAATAATAAGTCTCCGGGCCTCCATTGTCCGCAGTGTCCGGCCTCGCGTGCCGCGCCTCCGCCCCTCCAGCCACAAGTAAACGAAATTAAGAGGAAATGGAATCAAGAGACCCCGGAGTAAAGAAGCCCCGGAGGAGGGCGTGCGGATTTTGTTAATAGGCAGGGGAACTTAATGGAGGCATTGACGAATGCAGAGGGGAATGTTATCTCGACTCTTATTGCGCGCTGGCAGTGGAAGGCTGCACTTGGAATTACTTTTCAATCGTAACGATTTTTTCCGATGGCTTAAATACACACCCCTCAAGTGACAAATTGCTGTATGTTTATTTTTTAAAATGATATGGTACATTTCATGTTTTGAATTAAACATTACCGTTTAATTAACGTCAACATTAGGTTATTTGATACAGTTAGATTTTCATCATATAATAGTTAATTAATTGTGAACATTGTTTGAAATTCAGGCAAATAAGTGCGCGCTGTTGCTACGTATTATTCATGCGCTTGTGTTCGAATTGTGGAAATTTACGCAAACTTTGTGGTATTAATTCGATGCTTCAAAGGTTTACAAGCACATGCGTATGTAAATAACTTTGAATGAATTATTTCATTATAAATTATGTGTTTGAAATACGTTACTTCAGTACATTTCCTTATTTTCGTGCCTTATATATTATTTTTCAGGAATTTTCGTCACTTCAAGTGTTTACATATAGATAAAAAAAAACGAAACATTTGCAAATTGCTTTATGTACAATTATTTTTAAAGCTTGCGTTTAAATGATATTGCAAATTTTCTACACTATTTATCATTTGAAAAATAATCATTCAACGTTCACGGCGTATCGGTTTCACCCAAACAATTAATTTTCTTTCCAACTTGTACGTGGCACGACGAGAGAATGTTTACGAAACAAGATACTGTTGTTAAAATTTATGGTTTAGTTGTCACTCTGAAATTTTTCATTCAAACTATACCACATAGTAAAAAAAAAATGTTATTTTTTAGATTATTTTTATGATTTTGAGACTTTTACAATAAACTTTTTTTGAAATGAAAAACGTACTTTTTGATTTGCGATTCGCGTACTATCCAACACTTCGAGTCCAATACTTAGAATCCCGTGAATAGGAAACAGACACAGAATCGCCACGTTTTGCGATTCATAATGTTTGCGTTTGCTGGTAGTTGCCGAATTTTTATATAACAACCCTTTGTGTGCCGTGGAGCTCTTGACTCACAACAAATGACCGCAGGCCGGAGCGCCGCCATGATGCCCGGCCGATATATTGAGATACTTTGTATTGCGGCTTCGGCGTCGTTATATCGGAATGTTGCAATTTGCCGGGCCTTTCTTGTAACGATTAGGGTTTTTATTCCCCTTTTTCCTCATTCAAATACCAACAATGGACCGGATAATAGATAACGTACTCTTGGAAAAAATTGTTTGATTAAAAAACGTATTGGATTCCTCGCCAAAATAAATGTTTAGTTTGTGCAAAAATCTATTAATATGAATTCGACCCTCTTAGTTGTTCTGTTTTTGAGTTTTGCTCTATCCATATATGTTTTTAAATTTATGCTACTGAGATATATAATCACAAGCGTTCATAAAAAATCGCTTTGCAATACGTTGTTTACTGTTTTGCTATTGAAATAATAAAATGGAATTAATCGAACGGTCATACTACCAATGAATAAGTTAATAATATTTTATTGGTTGATAATGATAAAGTACATTTTTTCAAATATTGAAAATTGATTAAAGAAACTCTTAGAAAAATATCATTGTGATTTGTGTGGGATTTGAACCCACACCCCCAAGCTAACATGGCTGGTGCATTACCAATTATACCAACGAATCACTAGTACTAAGCAATAATTTTTAACAATCATATCCTATAGGTGCAACAACGTACTTATTATGCCAATTAAATATTGTGTGACTTGAAATACTAGACTTTTAACTCAAAGAACAGAGTGAAGCATTTAAATCCGATATGTATATTATTTTTATTAAGCCAATACACGTACTTGTTAAATATATTATTGATTTTTTGTGAAGACCGTCTCACAGGAAGTACGATTTTGCCTATACAGGTTTCATTGATTGATAATGATTAAGTCACATTAAGAATCACGATGATATTTTTCTAAGAGTTTCTTTAAAAAATCAAGAATAAAATATTTTATCTTTATAATTCATAGAAAATATCCTAAGAGTTTTTTTTTAAATTGATTTTATTTGAGTATTGTCATGTTATTATATAAATTAAAATCGATAAAATAAAAGATTGCATTCTTTGCTCACCATTCTACGGTTGATAAATTTTTTATAATTTTTCCTTTTTATTCTACCCGAAATGCCTACAATAAGTGTTTTCAGCATTGCTCTAAGCAGCTGACGGGGTACTTTTAGGCTAACGTGACATTGTTGTCCTAAATAGGTGCACGATTGCGGGTAAACGGTCACAAATTACCTGCGGGCGGGCGCGGCGGAGCGGGACCTCATTAGTTGGGAGCTGGGAGCCAAATCAGATGGACCAGGTGTGTTGATCACGCTAATTTATATTTGAAATTATCTTGATTTATTACCGGGTCAAATTGCATCTTTTGATGCAGCGGTTGACGCATTTGCTGAACGGCTGTCGCGAGCTTGAGTTACGATAAAGTTTTTACAGCATTTGAAATATTGCTAAGGTACTTTAGTTTGATTTTGAAATCGAGTTCATATTAAATGAAATTCTGTATGGTTTTATTTTATTTAAACATTATTATGAAACATTTCCATAAGTATTCATAGTGTTGGACAAATTTGCCTCGAATTTAATTTAATTTTTTTAATTGGTTTTATTAATCGTTTGCCTTTGGTTGCTTTATCATGTGGGCCTAGATGATGTTTGTTTTAGGAAAATTATGAAATAAAATTTGTATTGTAGATACAATCACGACATGTAACAGTAAATATATCTGCTGACGTCACTGCGGGTGCAAATGCACGGGATAGAGAAGCAGAGACATTTAGGGATAAAATGAAATTCACAATTTCAATACAACGGCAACAAAATTATGCTCATTGTGTTTTGCTAGTTCGGTTAAGTTATAAATTCCAATGAATCGAATTGAACGTTTTGTGCAGGAAATGAATTCGAAAACTTATGCTCCGCCCGGACGCCATTTTGTATTTTATTGAATTTCGGAAACGTTATTGTACTTCTTGTTTAGATTCGCGGCGATATTATTTTATTGGTTTTGCATAACATCAAATTGAACTTTATTCTCACTGCAAGCATAAATAAATACACCAAGGGAGGGGGTAATACTTTTTATTATTAATTCGTTACCAATAATTAAAAATACACGTTTTTATTGATCAGTAATATTGATGTTTAATTCTTTAGTAAAAATATACATAAAACATAAAAAGAATCTACAATCAGAGCAAGATATATATTTTTATTTTGAAAATATAAGGTTTTTTTATGATCGGTGTTTAATAATTGCATTATATGACGTCAAGTACTAAAATAGAGTATTTATACAAAAGTCTATTATTTTATGTATACGACTGCTTATAATGTATTCAATTAAATATTTTTACAAAATTATACACCAGAATTTATTCAATTCTACCAAATGTTCAATTGAAAATTTTTGGATCATATAATTAAGGCTAAAGTCTATGGATATTGGTTTAATTCTTACATTCGTATAGTTAACAAATAAATTTAAAAAGGCTCAATTGAAGTTGTGGATAAATTTTTCGCTGTAGGCTTACTGGTTCTTATGTATTTTTTCTTCTATTTGACTTGCCGTAATGAAGAGAGTTGCGATAAGCTTATTCTTCAGTGTGTTGTAGAAGCGACCAAGTCAAGAACGTGACAAAACTCGATTTAACCACATCCGTGAGAGCCGCAGACGACGAGGTTAGTTAGGGGTCCCTGATATTATTAATCAGGCCACAATACTCCAGAATGAGATCATATTAAAAAATGAAAAAATAAGCTTCATAAAAAAAATATGAATAACACAACTTATTTTAAGCGTGTTGAAAACAAATTACAAATTACTTATTTAAACAGCTTTTCTTTTCAGCAATACTGTAAAAGCTAGCGGTAATGGAACTTCCTATTCCTTTTACAAAGGTTTTCATGTTTCACTTTGCACAAACGTAAGTCATTTGTAGATAAAAAAAAAACTCTTTTACTAGCGTATAGTCGGGTCTCTATTGGTAGGCAATCACACTAAGTAAAAAAAGGGAGATGGGAGTATTGGTCCTTTGCACCACCAATCCAGTCTCTAAGGACACGTTTTTCTCTATTTAAGTTCAAATTACTTTGATTCGAAGCGTTACATGAATACGTAATGCAAAATAAATATTAAATTTAATTTAATTGAAAGATTTTTTAGGTAACGTCTTTAAAGTAAGATTTTGAAATTATTATTATTAACCAATATTTCATTTTATCTCTTCATGTGAATACTGAACAACTATTATACGATTGATTAATTATATTTATTTTAAATACTTACGACACTATATAAGATTTTCTGTGTCAAAAACAATGTAGTACAATATATATATATATATATATATATATATATATATATTAAACAGTAATTTGAAAGTATGGGATTTTTATCGCAATGTTAGCTCTTAGTAAGCTTATTAAAATTATCTAAAATTACAAGCCAGGCACGTGGCTAAGAAGCTGGGGCCGGAAGTGGAGAAGCTGGCGTTTGCTTTCCGGTCCGGATAGACGCAATGTTGCCACAGCGAATATGGTGACTCAAGCTTATGAAATAAGATGTAACAGATGCTCCTGATTTACTTAAGAAAACATAATTACTAAAAAATAAAATGAATTTAAAAATTTAACTAAAAAGCTAAATATTCAGACGGATTTAACATTAATACAATTTAGTTGTTTGAATAGTGTTTTCAGTTCATAATTTAGAAGTGTTTATTGGTCTCGTTAAATGCTGGTATAAATATATATTTATTTTATAAAAAAATATATATTATACAATTAATCATATTTGATGGATACTTAACAGAAAAATATATTAGTAATTTTCTTTTTAGTATTTCTTGCAATATTGATTCTAAGGTAAATGATTTAAAGGCTCAATAATTATCAAACAGGTTTATTATTTAAATCGGAACGTTAATCGTTTCCCAGGTCCATAATCTATTTCCATTTGAACATAATAGATTATTAGCTGACTATTATGCTCATTGTATGGCTTGACGTAATTTCCGTATTGTTAACTATACTGCTTGTGTGATATGTTTGCATCATTATATTATAAGTGTGGTCATATGCCTGATGCTTTGTATTTAGAGTCAGAATGGAGGATCAAATCACCATGCTGTTGCATTTTAATTTCAGTGTCTAAAAATATATTCAATCAAAAGGCACCAAACCTTTTATTATTTTTAATTTATTCCATCAAATAAATTTACGTAATATTTTATGTATTAAATAAGTTTATGCACATAAAATTATTTTATATACAAATTAAGTACACGTTCCTTTATTTCTGTACAGCAAATAATATTTTTTTTTAATAATTTTTAAGCAAATGTTCTATCATGATTGTAGATAATTAATTCTAACTATTTTCATTTCATAATACTTGCAGTCATTATAGTTGCTATTTACAGAAAAAAGTTGATATATCGAAGAATTCTAAAATGCATTTCATCGTCTTGAGCAATTTCTCTTCCCAGTTTTCCTGACATAAATCTGAACACCAATAAAGACTAATAAATAAAATTAATCGTTTATTTATTAATTAAATATTCATTGGAAAAGGTTGGGTACTTGAAATATATACAGAGAAATGATGGCTTACTTAAAATTAATTTCATCGAAATCCAGTCAACGCTCATTGTTAAATATTTACCGAATTTGCCTTTAACTTTGTTCGTTGTTGAAATATCTCTATTGACAAAAGTCATTAAAAGCCCAGAATGCCTCAGATAAAAATATCCCTTTACAAAATGCAATTTAAATTGATGAAGAAAACTTTCCGCATCAATTTTTGATAATCTACAATTTTACAACAAAACCGGAGAGGAATAATAACGGTTCTCGTAAAATCCCCCGTAAAATCAACAACCAAACAACCCATCACAGCTTTTATAAACTTTTTGACGGCCGAACTCAATTTCTGATTAAACGGGCCAAATACCGAGGAACGAGCTTTATACAGAAATCGGGCTTTCACAAGACCTGCATTCATCTAACAGCATGTTCCTCAAATCTCACTGAAAGGGTTAAACAAAAAAAATCATAAAAATATAGATCAGAAAGCCTGTGTCATTAAAAAAGCTATGCAATACAACATCTACTCTTTCAAATGTAATTTCATACGAGAATAAATAAATATTAATTGTATTTAAAAACATTTTATTTCAACTCGCGAAATACGGCGCTCTTAATATGTACAACTAAATAGAAAAAAAAAATACATTCAAATCTATATATTTAGACTATCCCCTGATCTTGCGCGCAGTTTGTGGGGCTTACAAGGTGTGGCTTAGGTCGTAGCGTACGTATATTTCTCTACTTTCGTTAGTGAGTTTACGTATTATGTTAGTACGAACAATAAAAAATGAATTCAGTAATTACTAAATTAATTTTTTTATACAATTTAATATAAAATAGACAAGTAATCATCTGTTTTTTAGGTATAAATTGGTATCCATTGGACAGACATTAGCATAGAACAAAACAAAACAAGAGGGTAAATTGAGTTTATAAGTATAACATAAATATCCTATTTTTATAAAGGAAAAGTAGCTGCTGCTTTAGGTATATTTTACAACACATATTGTACTTTGGTGTTTATGTGTTTTATTTAAGCTTTCAAAATAGTATATATTTATCATTGCCAGCATCAATATCGGAGTCACTGCAACCGATGCCGGAACAATTCAAACTAACAATAAAAAATGATTTCATTAATTACTAAATTAATTTTTTTATACAACCTTATATAAAATAGACAAGTAATCATCTGTTTTTTAAGGTATAAATTGGTATATGTCGATTTTTTTATTAAACGTCAATCAGATGCGTATTTATTACCCATTACGGGTTTATTATATTATTACTTATATGATTAGGCACATTAGTTCATATATAGAAGATGATTTAAAGAAACTCTCAGAAAAATATCATCGTGATTTGTGTGGGATTTGAACCCACATCCCCTGGTTTACATGACCGGTGTACTAACGAATCACTTCCGTTTATCGAGAATTTTTAACAATCATACTCTACATATGAATCAATGTGCCCAGGCCAACCAATATTTAGTGATTTGCAAGCACTGGACTTTTTTGAACAAAGTAACAAGTGAAGCGATTTTAGTACCATCTGGACATTATTTTAAAAATCTATTATCTATCGTTAGTACACCGGTCTTGTAAACCAGGGGATGTGGGTTTATATCCCACACAAATCACGATGATATTTTTCTGAGAGTTTTTTTAAATCATCTTATATATATGAACTAATGTGCCTAATCATATTAGTAATAGTATAAATTGGTATCCATTGGGTAGACATTAGCATAGAACAAAACAAAACAAGAGGGTAAATTGTGTTTATATGTACGAGCAAAACATCCTATTTTTATAAAGGAAAAGTAGCTGCTGCCTTAGGTATATTTTACAACACATATTGTGCTTTGGTGTTTATGTGTTTTATAAAAGCTTTCAAAATAGTATATATGTATCATTGCCAGCATCAATATCGGTGGCACTGCAACCGATGCCGGAACAATTCACTCCCAGGTCAGAGGTCGCTCGGCTTGTCGGCGAGGGCAGAGCCTTGCGAGTGCTTCTGCCGAGAGACCTCGCTGGCCCGCATTCTCGGCTCATTTGTTCACTTTTTGAGCGGGTTAACCGAGCCATTAGGATGCGCAGGTGGACGCCGCTCTAAACGCTCTCCACCGCCCGGCCCGGGGGCGGAATTGACTTTAAATGTGAAATACGCCTGCGCCAGTCGAACGGAGGCTAAATGGCGATTCTATTGTGTTTTAAGCGATACGTGT
This sequence comes from Atopsyche davidsoni, assembly GCA_022113835.1. Classification (NCBI taxonomy): domain Eukaryota; kingdom Metazoa; phylum Arthropoda; class Insecta; order Trichoptera; family Hydrobiosidae; genus Atopsyche; species Atopsyche davidsoni. Next base: position 7,840,331 of record JAILWY010000021.1, read on the forward strand.
AAAAAAAAATATCTCCGCAGAGTTTATTTTAGAGCACTCTATTTAATAACTTAATTTTGTTAAAACAGATCACGAAGCTTCAAAGGTTCAAGATCACACAGGTTTAGTGTATCTTAAGTTGTATTTTTTTTATAACAAGTTAAGGGTTATGCATTTTATTTTTAAATACGAAAAAAAATATTACTTCACTGCGTACGATATATGTGGTGAATTTGGTATTTCTAAAACTACGACTGATTTTATTATTGTTTGAAAATGTTTTCATAATGTATCAGTTTGATAATGCCAACGTGAAAGGTTGTCGAAACCTATAAAAATTAACACGTGGAAAAATCAAAATGGAATTCTACTAAGTACTCTCTGTCAAAAATATTGATTAATTATATTTTTCCTTACACATCTCAGTAATGAAAATAAAGAAATACACTTACGCTACCACCTAAGCCCCAGAACCTGCGCGCGTGATCAGGTGATAGTCATATGCTGTATTGTAAGCATAAACCTCAGAACTATTGTTTATAAACAAAAAGGAAATAAAGAATCATGATTTTTTTATCAGAAGTATGCACAAAATAAATTCATTGAGGTCAGTGGTTGATTTAAAAAATAAATAAATTGGGAGATTTTCAAAAAAACTGTTTTTGAAGTAGTTATCTGGGCGGTAAGTAATAATGAGTGATGATTTTGAAACCGTTTAACAAATCGTGACACAGAAAGAGGTCTGCGCTCTCCTCTCGCTGCAGAACCAATCAGTGCAGTTACGGGCGCAGCGGCGGAGAACAGTCCCCTTAATGAAGGAACCGCTCGGCGCACACAACAACAATAAAGCAGCTCGACAGGAAGGGCGCTCCGTCCATTGTTCCGGTCCCCAATTAGATAGCGTTTACGGGCTTTAAACAGGAAAAGAAAATAATCTAACGATTCGCTGCTAAATACTTAGATCTTTACAGTTTCATTTACTTATTTAATTATTATTGAGTTTCATTGAAACATTTATAAGTTTACTTGTAATGTAACAAAAAATATTCATAATGCTTAATTACTACTCATAACATTCGATAAAGTCTATTTGATTTATAAAATTGTTTTTTTTGAAAATGTATTTTGGACTTTATCCATTTTCAAGCAGCAGTGAGTCGAGTTGTTTGTTTTAGTTTTTTAGGCTGTAAGTTGTTTATAGTTATCTTTTTCATTCTGAGAAGTGCTTCTTTATTGGTCAATATGTTCGTCCAGGGAATTCGGAGGGAGCGCTCGTCTCAATCTTGTGCAATAATCATTTGTGTGGCAAATGTACAGGGTGATTGAGAACAGGCAGTGCTGCATCGATCTATCCTATAAATATTAACTTATTCACAGGTCAGACAGTACTGTTTTTTAGTACTTTTATATTTTAACATTGAAAATAAAAGCGGGCTGGTAAAAAGCACTATTTCCTTTTATATGAATAAGGTTTTTCAGTTGTTTTTGGTTACTCATTATACAAACTCAAAGTTTCTCAATTCAAGGCGTGATTTTCTGTTTTGAACTAGATCTGAGCGCGCAAGATCGGCAGGAGGGAAAACGGTTTGAAAAATTATGAAAATGGGCATTAATAGGTCTAGGCAAAAAAAAATATTTTGTTTACTTCCATTTTTATGTACGTTCACTGCCATCTGTCGCTCGCCGACTGAGTCCGCCGCCGCTGCAGTTTGTTCCGCCCTCCGCCTCTTCCCAGCCCGGCCCTGCTCGCCCCCGCCCTCCCCTGCCCGCCCCTGCCCGGCCCTGCCCGGCCCTGCCCGGTCCTGATCGCCCCCGCCCTCCCTTGCCCGCCCCTGCCCGCCCCTGCCCGCCCCTGCCCGCCCCTGCCCGCCCCTGCCCGGTCCTGATCGCCCCCGCCCTCCCTTGGCCGCCCCTGCCCGGCCCTGCCCGCGGTCAGGAAGCCATTCGTATTCGTTAGGACGGCCTGCATCCGTCACCAGTTCGAGTGTTAAATTATTCATATTTAAATTGCAAACGCGACGCTACGAGCCACCTTAGATTTATAATCAAAATAAAATTCAATAAAACGAAAACAACACCCATGATGTTCATATTCAAATTATATCTTATGTCTGCATAGCAACAGCATAAAGTCTTTTTTTTTCTTCTTATTTGTTAGGATGCCTTGCATCTATTACCAGATTGGCGGTCAATTATTCACGGAAATGAACCACTTGACGGTTGGACTTGTCATCAATTAGAATGATGATAATTACGAAGTATTTATATAAAAGCGATTTCTTAAATCTGCATACTAGGACGGCCTGCATCCGTCACCAGTTCGAGCGGTCAATTATTCATATATTAAATTGTAAACGCGATGCTCGCTGAGCACCTGTCGTACGGATTTGTCATCAAAATAAATTGCAAGGAATATGTAAATTTTTTGTTTAAAAAATCTCTAATTTCTTCTGTTCTTGCTTGCTTGTGATGTTTTAGTCGTACATAGTCATTTAAGACTGTGCTGTTATTGATAACACGGGCTTCAATGTACCATGGATTTAAAATAAAAATAATAAATTATCTACAATATTGATTCGCCTTAAACTTTAATTATTAATATTTTTATATTATTTTATTCTTATTAACAAACAGAAATTTAAAATAAAATTCTATTTATAAGGTAGTCGTTGACCTATATGTGTTTTTAAATGCTCTTAATGGGAGACATCTGGAACACGATCCACAGAATGTACCTTAAATCTGAACGGAGGATACATTTGGATATAATTAATCCTGGTAGGACGTTCTCCCGTGGCAGGTGAGCTAAGCCCAGGTGTGATTCGGGTTGACATTGGAAGTAAAATAGCATCAAACCTTTTTCCGTTTCGGGAGCGCCGGCAGCCGCTGACCTGTAGTTCGCGGCCTATATCCTCGCGAGGTCGGCAATAACCGGGACATTTTATCTTTTACATCATCCTTTCTTTTTAATACGACGATAAAAACCTCATGTTAATAAAATTCACTTCATTTTAATAAATATTAACAAAAATACACCGAAGGGTTAATTGAGTTACATTGAAAAAATAATTTTAAACTGACCATAAATTTAATGATTTTTAAAACTGCGGCGAATATCAATTATTGATTTGATGTTTTTGATTTGGTACTGCCTCATTTTTTTTATCTAAAAAATACTAAAAATAGCTTTATTTTTAGTATGCGCATTAATAGTCAATGCTTTAAAAGTATGAGTTGCAGTCTTAATTATTTTGAATATTTTTGCATGGACTCCTTGATTAGGAGGCAAATTTATATTCATACTCCCAAACCTAAAACACAGCTTAATCTCAGTACTTAAGGAAAGATACGTTATCTAATACAAAAACTTTACAAAGTCGTAGAATCCAGAATGCCACAAGTTAATGTACCGTAGTGTAGAAGAGGAAGAAGCTCCAACACCTCGGGCAGCTTTAAGAGTCGACAGGTTCCCAGTACCATCCCTTACCGACCCTCGCCCGGCACACTTCCCTTATTACAGCAGAACCTAGATTGCCAATATTTTACCAGTAATTGGCTAACTTGTATTTTTCCCACCACTAACAGGTTTCCCTTCACTTCACTTCTGCAGCCTTGCGACTAAATTCATTGCATTTATTATTTAAAAGAAAAAAAACGATTGTTTTATTGTCATTCTACTAAAAACTCTACTAGAAACTATGTAGAGATTGCGTTTGTTTAGTTTAAATTATAAAACATTTGATATTCTACCGTATTTCGTATTGACTTAAGATGTATTATTGTGAAGTTCGTAATGATAGGCCGTGTTTCTTTGTATCGATTTCAAATACTTTTAAGGACTTAGTTAGAAGTAAAAATATAATACTTGTGTCTTTAATCCCGAAAAATATGTATTTTCAATTGATGTAAATTAAAAACCCCCAAATGATTCACTCAACGACAGACAAGTACATTTAATATTTTAATATTGAAATAAAAAAAATCATTTCATATTTACGGTAGGGAATTTTCTTCCGTGAAAAGAATGGAAAGCGAAACGCTGAAGGGGACAAAGCAAGGGGTTTAAAACTAGCATTGAAAGCAGTCCCAGGGGCTGGAAAAATACAAGCTAAATTGAAATTTCAACGGGAATTTTAAATATAAATTTTTCAATATAGGCGTTCGCCGTGTAATTTTTCCAAGACTAGACTGACTGAAGGGAGTAAATAGTCTTAGGGGTGGATGCTACGAACTTTTTTTTTTATCAACAGAAAATTTAGAGAATGATTTTTATGCCAATAAACTTAGACCTTAAAAGGTTCTCTGTTTTATTTTAAGTGAAATGTTGCTTCAAATAATTCAAATGATTGGTTGATAAAATATATATAAATATTAACTTATAGAGGATTGAAAATAAAAAAAATAATTCTGATTAGAATATATTTAACTAAAGAACACAATGAATATTATTGAGTGTTTTTTAATTTTTTTTTTTATTTTAATATTTATTGACTAGTATTTTATAATGAGTGCATATAAATTTAATAAACATCATGTCACATTTATTTTAAAATTAACTGTTTGTCTTATAAAAAAATATCTGCTATCAAAGCAATAGAATTTTAAGTTAAAATACACGATTAAATAAACGAAATTCCTTAAGCATGATCCCACTTATTTTCTAGATTCTACAGAGCTCAGTGGGAACTAAGCCTTCCCGCAGGCGTCGCCAAGTGCGGCCCGCGACTGACAGCTAGCGGTAGTAATTAAAAGAATCACCCAGCCAAAAGCTCTTGCGCGACTAATAAATGTTTTGGGAGCTTATTAAAGCATATTTACGAGTGGGGACGTCTGTACACTTTTTGGACTGTTGTCGTGAGATAGTGACTCAGGAGGCGAGGGAGAATTAACTGGGGAGAAGGGGGTGGCGGGAGCATCCCTGCTCGCTGACCCACCCTTCCATTTTATTTCAGCTTTTTAAGCTCCATAATTTATTTGGGGAGAGAATTTTTCGGTACGCTACCCATTGAAATTCATATGAATATTCCTTTGTGAGAGCTCGCCGAGATTTTTTTATTTTGCTGACATAACATATGGGAATGCGAATAGAGATGAAACATTAGAAGCGACGCGTTTTATTTACAATTTATCATCTGAATTCGCCTGAAATTACAAACAGAAAAGTTATCTCGTATAATTTATGTATGTTCGATGATTTTTTTGTGAATAAAATACTTAAATGTTTGTTTGACTGAATTTCCCTGCTCCGTTTTTTTGTAATGCTTTGAAACTGGAGTGGCGTGGAATTCTTCGTACAAAGAAAAATACTGATATATTATTGATGACTTAAAAAATTGTTTTTCCCGGAAAACAGAAATATACAAATATACGTATACTCATTCATAAAATATCTTCTTGTCATTTAAAACAATTAATCTTTGATATCATACAACGTCTTTCAAACATATTATAAATTTTTGAATGAATATTAATTATTCTTTAAAACAAAGTTTTAAATATTCTGTACATAAATTAATATTGAATTTCTTATAAGTTTCCCCCTTCAGCGGAATATTAAACATTGGGTTTTTATTCGCTTGCAAATTTAATAAATGAATCGTTTATAGAAATTTCTTCCTTAAAAAAATTCGTAATAATTTTTGCGCAAATGAATTTCTATTGAAATTCCTTTTGTCAAAAATTCTTAGACAGATTGATGTAGCTGATTAGTCTTTTTATAAAAAAAAAACAATGTCAAAATACATTTGATCGAAAATTTTCCTCCATTGAAAGTGAAATGAAGACTTATTACTTCGTCTACATAAATCTTATCCAAAGAAATTGATTTTTATTCTCATTAATATTTCAATGTCTCAAAAATAAAAATTCTGGCCCTAAAAATAAACTTTTTGAGAAAGATTATATTAAATATGCATCTTTGGAGGCACTTGTATAAATATATTTTTTATTTTAGGTATCATTTATCGCTTAGTAATATAATTTAATATTATGTACGACTGCACGCTTATTATCGTCAAACCTTTAAATAATCTCTGACGTCCATCTATTTGTATTTCTGAATAAACAGACGTAAAATTTGTTTTCTTATTCAAAATATTTTTCATTCATGAAGTTCACATACAATAAAATAGTAATATAAAGAAAAAAACACCCGGGAAGTAACAAATCGACAACTATTCCACAAAGCACCCGTAAGCAGGGCACATCCTTCATTAGACCCGCAAATGAGATGTGAGAGAGAAGATGAAGAACGTCACGAGAAGCTGAGCAAACGTGTTCAATTTCCTGTTATATAAAGATAATAGAAAACTGGGGCATGAAATACGCGAGGAACGTATTAAAATGTCACCGTCGAAAATGGAAAAATATCAAAGTCGTATCATCAACAATTTCCGGGGAGAAATTGAAAAATAGTGAGAAATAATACTCTTTATCAAGTACGCAGTCTGCATCTGATCGTCTGGAATGTGGTACAATGTTTTACATGTGATGCGAGACGATCCTGGAAGCGAAATGTGTTTTGACAGCATGGAAGCACGGCGGCTTACCTGCAGAGCACTGCGCCGATAGTTCTTTAAATATATTTATTTTTATATTTAATGATTACTTGTATATATTTTTAAAAAGTACTTAAAACAAACAAAAGTTGTTTCAATATAATGTTAAATTAAAACCGATCGCATATTTTACTATAAATATTTTTAAAAAAGGTTCAAAGCGTCGATCTATATCATGGTGGATAGTGAAGTATTTCATTGATGAAAATAATCATTGCTTGTATCGAACAAACATGGATGTTCTTGGAATACAACTTCCGATAAAAAATAATTACTATCTCCGAAGATATGTTTTATGTCTTTATTTCGAATAATAATAGTTATTTACGGGTATTTATTTCGTTTAATTACTTCTCTACGTTTTATCGTGTCGTTTCTTAAATAAACTTCAATTGTAGGTCGTATAATAAGATATATATAATAAAAATTACCTTTCTAAGCTTCCTTGATACTATAAATGTACACAAGACATGTGACGTGTGAATATTACAAGATTTACTTTTTTTATAAGCATTGTTGAGATATTAAAAATAAAACAAGAATTTTAAATTTATCTGCTGTAAATATTTAAAGGAAAAGACTTTGGAATGAAAGGCAACAGAGGCGTGGGGCGTTTTGTCTGTTTTGTTCGCTTACTTTGTTCTCAAACAAAAAATAAATAAAACCAAATGACTGAGGTATTGCGGTCATGATTATTATATTCTACTATAGCTATTTGGCTAATTATACTTTTTGTTAAAATATAAAATGTAAAACCAGTCTGTTGTGGATATATATCGACATTGTAGCGTTGCTCCGACGTGTACGTTACATGACCCAGAACTGGCAGGGGTGTGTGGGGAGAATTCAATTAAATTTTTACACCCAAACACGGACACACCCTACAGGATCCTCTAAGTGGTTGCATGGGTGAAGGAAATGCGTGGACAAGGATCCAATGAAACACTTAAATTTAATTTTTTTGTTACGTGTGCGAGTCCTGACACAATCTAAATGGACTCTTTGTAATATTATTTGTTCAAACCCTAAGCTATTTAATTTGATGAATTAAACTCTTAATTTTTTAATTATGAAATGATTTTGAAATACTCGAAAATTTAATACAGAGTATATGTATTTTTGAAGTTTTAATATCAATATAATATCATACTTGTTAAATTTAAAAAAAAATCATTTCTAATCGCTTGTAAATTAGTGCAATAATTTTTTTTTATTAAATTATTTTGATAGTTCTAAGGAAAATAATATTGATAATCAAATCAAAAAATATGTAATGATACTTTAAATCAATCATTTAATTTTACGGTTAATTTTGAGTCCTTAAAAATAATAATGAAAAATTACAAAAATATTTACGATTATAGCATTGCGAGAATATTATTTATTTAATACTCAAATGTGCTGCGCGTAACTAAGTATAAAATAGTTAGTATATAATAAAATAGTTCGACTCAAAAACAAAAGTTTAGTAACCTGATTACCTGTAGTATAACATGTTAGTACACTTCTGCGCAGCACTAGGGTAACCATGCTTATTCACTACTAAAGATATATTTTCCCCATATAAATAAATAAGATTCCTTCCAACGAAAAAAAAAACATTTGTAAATATTTCATACAGTGCCTTTTGGAAAATTAACAATTTCTACTCATTTATGTTTCCATTATATTACTTTTCATTTTCATCAAATGCCTCTCCTCAGAGAAGGTTAGCGACCATTTCACCTAGCATATACTTATGTTGAGCCAGTGTTCATGGTTTACTAAGAGGAAAATAGTGTAGTCGTAGTGGGTCCCCGGGTCCTTCTACACCACAGTTTTATATTGGAATAAAAAGTTTGCATATTGCTGCTATAGCATTATTATATAATCATTTCCTTACAAAGCTCTGGCGTTAAGATCTGATACTCCTTCTGCAGCAAGCTACAGAAACAATAGTAAAAGCCCTCCTTCCTCGGCAAGGTACTTCCAGAGCACACCCCTTCACAATTATTCCAAGTCCACTACTCCATTACCAATCCTTTACACACGCTCAGGGTACAGAATGGCAGCCATGCACAAGCAACAGAACGGGGAGGAATATTAGTTTTAGTCGCATGTTTTTTTGTGTTTCTTTACTGAGTGATTTGTGTAAAATGTATTTAATTTTACGTGTGTATGCGTTCGTTTATACTTAATTCACTCAATTTTGAAACACATGGCATAAATTTACTCGGTATTTGTCTTCAATCGAATTCTTGTTCCAGAACTGTGGGATACCACAGCTCGGTAATAACTCGGGGTCGCCTCCAGCCGCCGGCGGTGCATTTGGTAGTATAAAGTTACACCAACTGTGCAAACGGGAGCAAAGTACGCCAGGAATGCACCTTGTAGATGAATTATTTTACATCCCGTCTCATGTCGTTTGTCTTCATAATACAACAAACTATGGCTTCACGCTAATGCAAAGTGCATGCCTCGGTATCTTTGTGATGCTCAGATTGTTTTTTAATTGTTTTATAAAAATTTAAAAAAATGTTTACTTGAAAGCAGTCGGGATTCTTACTACCGTAAACTATAAATATACAAATCAATATTTTCATGAATCAGAAAATATTTAGAACGTAAATTGCACATATAGAGATGTCAGCAAAAAAATGACACGTTGGATTGCTTATGAACTTTTTTACATAAGTAATAGAAGTTGATTATGATACATTATAGGTACTAACAAATTTGCATGTATTTGTGTTCTTATATAGAAAATGAGATAGGAACTTAAGTTAGACAAAAATCAAACAAAACGCCGGTAGTTGTAACACAAACACCTCGTCGGAGAAAAGCGAAAAACTAAAACACCTCAAAGGAAACTGTCAAACACCGCCTTGACTCCGGCAATATTTCTACGGCTTTCAAAATATTTTCTGACATATATTCGCAACTGCCATTCTGAGTAACACGAAAATACTACGAAACTTTACTTAAAAAATATTAAAAGCAAGAAATACCACTGCTTGTTTTCATCTAAAAAAAAAAACCTTGAAAAATATAATGAGCATTTTACAAAATTTGAATTTACGTGGTTAAAAATTTATAAAAATGTTAAAAGTTATTTATGATAGATTATTTCATTTAAAAAAAACCCGTATTAATGAAATATCCATATTAATATTTTTAATCCATAATTGGTAGAATTATGGAATATTGATTTTTTTGAGTTGAAACCCGGAAGCCCAAGTTCGTTAAAAATTATGTTAAGCCTCAAGCCAAAAGGTGGTTAGCCATAAACAGTTTCTTATGTGCTTTAGCTTAGTGCAGTAAAAGGACTATGTATAAATAATGGTTCATTACGAAATATTGACGCTTATAAACAGCAAGTCAAAAAACGTCTGTAGTTTATAGACACATATGTTATAATATCTTCTTACAAAAGCTGAAACTTTTACTTTGTATTTACTCTTATCTTAGAGGTAGTTTATAAGTATTAAGTGCTGAATATGTTGCTTATTTGATCGAGAGAGTGTGCGTTGTTGACCTGTGTATTTCAGAGGTATTCCACGTTATGAGAGACGGTTTATAATGTATGAATAACTTGGCTATTGAAAATTGTAGTGAATACATAGTATAACACTATCCCTTTCAAAGGTAACATTGTAAATAGTCACGCATAAGCCGGGCTCTGTAAGCGAGTCTAAAGCGATTTATTAAAAAAATCCATTTAGTTTCTTCTGTACAAGAGAACAATCTTTAGAAAAACCTGAAGGCGAGTTGGCTGGCTTATGAAAGAGATTTTAGATATTAAAAATATGAAAGCTTTCCTTTTATAAGATTCTCGCAAGCGCGCTGTACGTAAGCCGAAGTTTTCTTTCTCCAAAAGATATAGAAGCATGAAAAATTCACGAAAAGCTACATAGGAAAATTAAATTTAAAGCCTTAAGCACACGTTTAATTAATACTGCTATGACATAAATTATCATGGCGTTGTCAGTGAATACAGGTTAAAACTGACTGGCTGTCAATGTTTTTTTGGTTTCATAAAAAAAGTGGTTTAATTTGGTTGATGTTTTGGACTTTTCGCCATTATATATATATACATATATATATATATATATATATATATATATATATATATATATATATATATATATATATATATATATATATATCATCGTTTCACTTCAATTATTAATTACATTAAATATTAGTCTCTAAATACTTATAAGGTTTTTTTTGGATTTTAATTCATATTGAGCTTAGAAAACTATGTAAGATTTTTTCACTTTTTTTTATTGTGACAAGTTTTGCCAACTTATCTCATTGGATTCGTTCAATTTCACCTTCGTTTGACAATTTCAATGAAATAAGTTTTCAAAATTAGTTACAATAAAAACATAAACGTGTAAAAATCCACTCAATATTTAAACAATATCAAAATGAAATTTTACCATTATATTTCAGTCTAAAATATTATAAGTACATATGTGAATACAATTAATTTTTATTTAAACTTCAAGGTTTAATTTTTAATGCAATGTTTTTTGATCGAATAATTTTATATCGGTATACTATTAATATTAAACATTATGAACAAATGCGTTATATAGTTACTATGAACGCAAATGGAAAGACAAAAGCGGTTTATAGTGAAAGGAATAAAATTTATATAATCGGTTGATTGTACAATATAATGAAGGGTTATTTAGTGTTTTTGTCTGCTAAAATCAACGAAAATTTCCGTTTATATAGTAACATATAATTAAACAAACTGTTTTATAAAATTAATCACGAATTCGTTGCTACAATAACAAGTAAAATTACTAATCACCCAATGCAGTCGGTATGATTGCACGACCGTTGCCTAATTTTTTCAACACGTCTTTCAACAGGTGCTACAAAAATATCTCCACAGTAATATTTTTATGCGAGGCAGTATTTTAAAATGGCCGCCGTTTATCAGGAGCTGGAGTTTAATTCATATAATAAAACCTCCCGAGCGTCCGGCGCATGCATCGCTTAACGAATGAAATTATTAAAGCGCCTAATTTTCAGTTACGAGGAACTTGTGCTGAAAACTGCAGATATCAAATATTCAGCTGAATAATAGAAAGCATTAAAGTCACTCTAGTTTTTTTATAGTCTGCATATTTTTTTGTTTGGAGGTCTCATTTTATGTCGATTAGCGATTCACTAAATCATTGCAGTTGGAATTAACGCGTTTGTAAGGAAAGTAATGGGGAAAAAATACAGGTTAAAATTAAAAATAATTTGGTTAATAGAAATAAACCCTATATATTATAATTGAGAATAACACTAAATATTGAAGTAAAAAAAAAAACAACTTTGTTTGTTTAAACCAAGGAATGTTTTGAAGAGAAATGAGGCTGAAGCACAAAAGCAATATCTGAAATATGTTAATTTATAAATAAAATAAACAAAGTATTGGAATTTATACACTCAAGGAATTAAAATCAATGTTTGAAGATAAAGGCTATGTATAGTTGATGACTATAAAAGCATATTGTGATTTTTCTACTAGTTTTAATATTGAGATAATGGGTAATCTGAAATATCGTTTTTAACTGCATTCAGTATCAAAGTATAAAAGTTTTGACGCATTGTATTTTGTGACCGAGGAACAACTGACTCAGATTGTATCATCACATGTGGCCATCACTTGAGACCCATCATTTACGATGCTGGACCATTCCCATTTTACACTGCCTTGTTAAATTGTAATACAAATAAAATCAATATTCATAAAATAAATCACTCCATCCATAATCACATAACAATTCATAATATATTTGAGAAAATATTTCACAAAAATATTCCGCCTTCGATTCACGTTAGTATAAACTTTTTTTTTCTAAAAGCACTTGTGTTTAATAAATAATTGGCCACTTCCCTCTCGATACTGAAATGAGAAACATCGGACAAACAAAAGCTCGGGCAAAAACGTCCCTGCTTTTGAGTTGGGTCGTCAAATTGTGTTGGGGTTTCGTCTTTTTCTGTTATTTCAGTAATTACTTTCCCCTTTATTCGGATTCGTAAGGTCGCCGGTCGTGAGGGCCGACTTGCATTTCTCTCCTCGTATGGTTTTTGTACTGGACGAAGGGTCATTATGACCTTCCATATGGGGCAACCATTTAGCATCTAATTTTATAAACACAAACATATGAATAAATAAATATATATATATATATATATATATATATATTTGAATAGTTTAAAATATTAAAATGGAATTTCACCAAGTACTCTCTGTCAAAAACATTGAATATCTAAAAAAAATAACAATTAATAAATAAACTTTATGTAATAAACTCACAGTTTTAAAATTTCGTCGTTAATTGATTTTTTCACTGCTTATGTATATAAGGTTTCCTGAGTTAATTAATACTGACCCGCTTAGGGTGGTTCAGAATAACCTCTGACATTTTAATCAAGTACTCCGATAACTTGACATTTGATATAATTGATGTGGCTATTTGACCTAGACGTCATTTGACAATGTCAAATATAATTATACATTTAAATTGCACAAATGATCAAGTATTTTTTATTATTACTTTTTAATTCATTCATTCAACATTTTTGATATAAAATATATCTGCCGTGAATAAATGACTACGATATAAATTTTTCAAAAGTATTTATTATAAAAATCATTTGAAATATATAGTCTACGTTACAGTGTGTTAAGTATTGGTAAAAATATAATATCTGTCTTTATTAGATACAAATCGTTTCGTGTAATCTGTATTTACTTGAAATAATATAAAATGTAATATGTTGAATATCACACACTCCAATGTTTTTCACAAAAAAATACCTAAATTTTTTATAGTCATTTGACAAATATTCAAAGAGAGACATTTTATTTGTAGAATTAAAATAAAAATTGTCATTTAATTTTAAAAGCTGGTCACACGAGTGTATATATACCGGGTGTGTATTGACTACACTTGCCGCTATGATGAATATTAATTGAGTATGGTGACCATGACAGCAACACGGATATGGACACAGGGGGTTGAATAGGCCACTACAAGGATTGTTATGTCGCGCACCCTCTCAGCGGGGTGCACGTAATTTACGAAATATTATTTCATATTTAGTTATGAAGTTTCAGTTGCTAAAACATTGTTATTTTATCATGAGTAAGCGAGTAAGTTAAATGCAAAAAAATATTTCTACTTTTTAGTTGTTACTTATAATCACAACAAATAAAAATACCACGAGCTGACAGCGCCATAAAGAATGTCTAAAGCAAGATAACTCCTGACGATCGTATAAAAGCGTAGGGTCTCCTATTTTGGCTATATTTTTCTAAACAGTAAAGATAGCCTTCTACAACTAATTTGCATTGAAAGGAGGAAACATACGTGGATGCATAATTTACGCCAGTGGCTGAAAGTCGAAAATACTGCCAAATCAGTGAGACTGGATCAAGATAGGAATATATTCAATGAAAAGGTCACCAACCTCATATGAAAAGTGGCACAAGAATAAGAAGATAATAACATTAAATAGTAAAATTAAAAATGTCAAAGGTTACGTTTTGCGTAATTGATTATTTTTGTTTTCAAACATATATACTAGCCTAGCGTTGATTGATAGTTTCCGAGGATCGGGCGCCGTTAGTTTGCGCTCCACAAAGCTCGGACTGCATCCCTGCATTGTGTGCACGTCACTAGACACGCTGTATTGTGCACTCTCCCTCCGCCTGCGACGGGTGTGACGTCACACGCCAGGTGCCCCGACACGCGGGCCGCGCACCGCAGCCAGGGGTAGTTTGCGATGGCCCGCAACAGGGCTGCACTTCTTCTTATATCGCCTGTTTCCATAAGAGGTTGGGTGACAATTTCATCGAATATATTCCTATTTTTAATATTTTTGAGTAAAATACTTAGTACATAGTAGCTTCGATAACTGCGGTCCGCGGCAGAGCCGATGCGACTTGAATGCTTTGGTAATTTTTTACACACTTCAAAATATCATAAAATAAAGATTTGAACTCAAATACTGCTGTATATTTCATACAAAGAAAATTAAATAATAACGACTTATCACGAAAAAAAGACACGATATTACGACGATGCATTAAATATTCAACGGACTTTTCTAAAGATTGGTTTAAAACACATACAAATTATGTATAAAATAGTGTAACTATACAAAAACTGCAGCTTTTTATACATATATTTTTAATTATTAATCTTTTTTCACCGAATATATATTAAGAAATTCAATATTTTTGACAGAGAGTACTTGGTGGAATTCCATTTTAATATTTTTGAATAAAATACTTGAGTGATTTTCCACATTTTTGTTTTTATTAGTGACCGGTTTCGCCAACCTTTCACGTTGGCATTATCAAACAGAGTGAGATTTTATATATACATATATATTGTTTCGAAAAATCTGGCCAAAATAACTTTGGTCACATTTAAAGGGTTGGCTTTTGAAAGGTTAGCGAAACCGGTCACTAATAAAAACAAAAATGTGGAAAATCACTCAAGTATTTTATTCAAAAATATTTAAATACTTGAGTGATTTTCCACATGTTCGTTTTTATTTGTGACCGGTTTCGCCAACCTTTCACGTAGGCATTATCAAGCTGAGTGAGATTATATATATATATATTGTAACGAATTGCATTAGTTTCACCCAGAAAAAAATTTTTTTTTTCGTATAGAAAGTATAATACGTAAATATTATTTTGTCGATTTGACCTTGGATTCTGTAGAACCGAGTGCGAGAGCCGAGTCGCGTGGGCAGGTTGCCTAGCCTGGGTGACGTCACGCGTCCCGCGCGGTCCCGGAGATATCGATTCTTTCTGACGTCACAGATTGACAATTTTAGGAGATCCGAGCGATATGGCAACATCGACGCGTGGAAACGTGAGATTTCAAAAATTAGAATTCGATGACCGGACGTCCGGGTTAAGAAGAAGTAGGCCACGGGGCCACACAGAGGAATTTTGCGTTAATTACGAGCAAGCCGGGAGGCGAGAGAGAGAGGGGGGGACGCGGAAGGATTAGAAGGGAGATTATCGATTGCTAGTGTTTTGAGTTGTAAAAATTACTTTTGATTGAATTTTAACTAAATAATAGAGTCTGTGTTGTGTTACACCAAGGAGGAGACATTGGATCATCGAGATTTCGCCGGAGGGATAAAGCTTTGTCATATTTCTTTAATTAAATTACGTTAACGGGATTGATCAGTCCCATCTTCCGGCGGCCATTGCTGTGTAAATGCATAGCATTTTGCTAAATTAGTATTAATGAGGTTAGGTGTAAATTGTCATGTATTATCATATTGTATTATCAAAAGGTTCGATCCCTAAATAATGCAGAGATAATTATTCTATTGTTTTATCGTAACCGCGTGAGTAAAATATATGTAGTAATATTATTAGCGAAGCTAATTAGATTCTGGAATGAATTAATATTTTTCTGTACGTTTGCGTTTCGGTAATTTTAATTCTTGGTTAAACATCGTATATGATATGTCGTGAATTTAGGGAATATTAAAACGGATTAATTTACGGTTTTTATGTAATTAAGACAGAAGTCAGAGATATTTGTTTGAGATTTATTCGGGTTCGATCCCCGATATTTTTCGGATGAATTGTTTTCCGATTTTGGTTGTTTTAAGGTGGTGTTTGGTACTGTATGGATGTTTTATAGAGCGTTTTCAAATTGTGTTGAGTTAAACGGAATTTAATTGAAATTGGTTAAAATTAATATAATTATTTTATTGTCTTTACGGTGATTCGGAAGGTGGCCATTTTTGAGTTCGTAAGCGCGCGCTGTTCGGAAAGTTCTGTATTGCGAGTTAAAAAGAGTAGCATTTGGGGATGGGCTTTACGCCAACGTCAGCTTGCTTAGGTTGCGGGGCGCTGTCAGATACGGCGAGGGACCAGCTGGGAATGTGCGGCCATGTTGGATATTTTATTGTTTATAAACAAATGTCAGAAAGCTGTCAGTTAGTTTGGTTATGTGTACAAATCGATTATCGATTTTGAATTTACGAGTGGTTGTTTTAAAGCGTGAATATTTTGTGTATCATATTTTTCTATAGGACGTAATATATTGACGGACGCGACGATAAGCGGTATTAATGAAACGGTTTATTAGGATAACGGTGGGTGAGGAGAATATTTGTTGGTTTTACAGGGAATATAAGTCGAACTTATATTATTTATGGTTGGGTTTTAATTATTTAGAACGTGTTTAGAGAGTCATTGGAGATATATTATATATTTTGGTGGATATTTTAAATTCTAGATAGATAAATTATAGGGTTTACTTGGTCGAGCGTTAGTATATCAGATAGCTTAAATAAGAGTCATAGTGATTTAGTAGGGAATAGTATCGAGTTGTTTGGACCTTTTATTGCAGAGCCAGCAGTTCCAGCGGGAGTGTATTTAGTAAATAACTTAGTTATAAGGTATTAGAGTGTGTAGCTTGTCCGCCCTCTCGTAGATAGTGTAGTTTAGTACCCGGTATTACTAGGGAGTTTGTATTTTGCTCCAAATAAGCCCTGCTTTAGGCTCTCATTGATTTTGCGGCGTACCTGTATTTCCGGAGATCGTGTTATTATCCTATTGGTCAGCAAGGTCTTCTATCGAGACAGCGTTTGTTTCATTGGCTTCGACCCTGGTCGGCGGGGTGTGTTTGGCTGATATTCACAAAGGGGATCGTGGCCCATTTGAGGCCAGTGGGATAGGTTTGACAAGAACTCTGTGGGTGTGATAAACCAACTGCTTTAACCCGATCGCGGAAATCTTGAACGTTTCAGTGTCACCATACCAAATTATAGTTACTAACTGTAGGATTGACACCGTAGAAATAGAAACGGAGAGTTGAAGAGCGATTCTAAATACGGGAAGATTTAAATGCAGCATCAAGACATACTTCATATATCTGAAGGGCTAATTCCCTTTGTTCCTGCAATATTATAATTTCATCAGCGACCTCTGGTCGTCCAACGGATCCAGAAAGCGATAACTGCTCTAAAGGCAATTCGCTCAGCATTTCATCGGAACGAGGCAACAATCGGGACACTGCATTAGCAGCTCGCATCTTTAACTCTAATTTTCTTCGGAACGAGGCAACAATCGGGACACTGCATTAGCAGCTCGCAACTGTAACCTAAATTTCTTCGGAACGAGAATATACTGGATCCTGTTTGACGGTTAGAGGAAGTTGTCAAATGCGACTAAAATTCTTTACATTCTCGTATCAACGGATCGCACTTCTAATTCTTCGATCGGATTTGTTTGGTTTTTATTCAAGATAAAATCCTGTTCGTCTTCAGTTAAATATTAGGACAAAAGGGTTCACCTTTCAGTCGGAGTTTGTACGCGAAAAATAGCTTCCTCGATTTAGTTTGGTGCAGAAGGGTTCGCTGGGGCTCTCTGGACAATCCAACCTTAAGTTGTTCTGTTTGGAGAGATTCCCATAGGGGTAGGAGACAGTCAAATCCATTGACCGTCACGGAGGCGATCATCGTAGGTAGGGGAGTGGCGGTCTGTTACCGAACCTTCCCATCTACTTTAACCTCACGGGATTGTAAAATAAATTTCAAAACAAACAAGTCCGAAAAACTAAAATTAAGATTTATATTTTAAGGGTAGTAATCGTTAACATTGGGTTAGGTCAGTTTAGACGTGACACCTTCAAGGGAGTCAGTAGTATTATTATTTTACGTTTAGGGGTTTAGTTGTTCAAGTACGTGTGGGTCCGAGTTATCCTTTTAGCTTAACTTAAAGGTTGACAAAGATTCAGTCGGTCCTCTTTCCTTTAGATTTAAGGTCTAAAAGGTCGGGAACGTCACAATATATATATATATATATATATATATATATATATATATATATATATATATATATATATACATATATATATTGTTTCGAAATAAATATGGCCAAAATAACTTTGGTCACATTTAAAATAAACTTGATGTCAGCCCGTGGTATTTTAATGATTCTCCTATAAAGCCACATTTCAAAAGCCTCAATTTTTCTCAATCTAGATTGTTAGATATTTTATTTTAACTTAACCGTTTAAGTGACTAAGTGATCAGCAAGCCATAACTCCATAAAAAAACCTTAAGCCTGTTATGGTGAAAATTGCTGAGTAAATTTATTATAGCGTTAGTGATATTTTCCAGACTTTTATTTATTTAAATACTGGTATTAGATTTATTGCTTATGAACAGATTTATTGGAATATAATTTTTAATAATTGAAGCTATTCGTAGTACCATTAAAATAATTTATATATTGCTATATAAGATTCATATCATAAAAACATCATTATAATTTACGGTATTAAATTATAGTTCTCTGAATTTTGACGACGTAATTTCACAATCGCAAACTAAAGTTGTGAAAACTTTTTTGTTTCTAAGTTTAAGTGTAAATATGATTTTTCGTGTTCTTCATGCAGATAAATATTATTCAAGTAAATATTGAAATGAGAATTATTTTCTCAGAGACAGTCATAAATTATTTCTTTGTCTTGAAGAATAAAGGATATATTGTTCCAGATTAATATAAACACAAGAAACATATTTCTTTGATGTTTTTCTGTGTCGTAAAAATGTCTAAAATCTTTATTTATTAAACTTTATCCAGAGTTAGAGTTGAGAGATATAGTTTTATCACATTAACGTTGATTATTCGTGGAATTATCAATAATTCATATTTGTACATTAAATATAAATAAAATACGAACAAAGGGTTACAAAAAATAAAACCACGATAACTCATTAACTTCACTATGATTTTAAAAAAGTAGAGATCGAAAAGAAAAACAAACATAATCAAGCAAAATAAAGAAAGCATTCAGAGTCGATTGCGACTGTATCTCGCTTGTTACGTCTTTTGCGATATGAGTTACTGTATACACAAAAACGCAGCTGCGATAGAGAGAGGTTCCTTTCTAAGTGTTTTCTTTACCTTTAAAGCTGGAGATAATTTATCATTTTGCAACAGAATGGTGAAAACAGATCGCTCTGTTCGGATTTGAACCCAAAACTTCATGTACAGCAAGCACGCGGGGCAACCACTCAACCACTAAAACAACTTTTTATCCTATTTGGAGATCGCAAATATATTATTTTGTATTCAAAATACAACATCTAGAATATTAAGTAGATTTATGAAACTTCGTAATATTCTCTTTTTGCACAAAATATCCTCAATTTGATATTTTTCTTTGCATTAATGACTGTGAGATTTTGTTATTTTTTTAAAGATACTTTAGGGAATTTAAGGCAAAATTAGGTTTTGTCTATAAAGTTTTTCATTTATAACAAAGTAGAAAACATTATTTTGTCGTTTATGTTAAATTTATAAAAAAAAATTGTATACAACTTCTGATAATATGTATATATCTTCTAATAAATATGATAAGTTGCATGCACTATTTTATTGTGAATCAATCTAAGTATTAAGCTGAAGTCACAGAGTATCACACGCCACGTGACTAGTGCTGGCAGACATAAGTCAGCATCGTATTTAAAATCCAGTTGGATAATACAACAATATTAATATTTGTAAATCCTCGTGTTCGTAATAAATTTAAAAAAAACTTACCTCCATGTGATGTAATTAAAAATCAGCAACTGCAATATAACAAACGAAGTATTTTATTAAAAATGAAACTAGACGTTAAAATGATTAATAGTAGTGAGCTTATTACATAAATACGTTTGATAAAGTCTCGGCATCACGTTCAGCGCAGAAGATAAATGTCTTGCACAATCTTTTATAATTACAGCGCGATTCAGAAACAGAGTTTATTCCGAGGTGGTCCGGAGCATGTGCAGGGAATAACGCAAATTGCGTCGGTAATCCGGTCACGTACTCACAAGTATTTAGCATTTAGCCTTTCGCAGCTTAACTCGTTGCGTGGATTTCGTATTGTGAATACGCTTATATAACTCAGCATTAAAACGCAACTGCGCTAACCACTTCTGGTAAGGTGGTTAGCGGGAACAGACCCCTTTGAGTTTAAGTAAAGATATTACAACAACGAATACATAATTAATCAATTAACATGTTAGCTGTGATTATTTATTATCAAATTAAGTAAATGCTCTCAAGTTTATTTAGTTAAAATAAATATGATTTTCTCCCTTCGTTCAATGGAAGTTGGCATTAATTGATGTTAATCAATGTTTTATATTAATATTAAATGTCATTTGTAAAAATCTGTTTTAAATGTTTAAAGACATCTTGATTGTCAACAGGCAAAAATAACATAAAAAATAACTTTTCTCCTCAAATTACTCGGTCAGTTATGTGTTGTATTGTCAGACGATACGTTCAACTTTAAATCAAATAAGATTATATTTCTAAAATATTTAATGGTGTATTTTAAAAATAGCCGCACTTATTATAAATTATGAATCAGATTATATAAAAGTCTTTTTCAAACAAGTGTATTTATTAGAATGAGTTTGTAACTGACTAACAACTAACAGGCGTGTTAAGGTATACAATATATCTCAAAGTTGCTAACATCAAAACAAACTAAACGATGTTGTTGTAAAAACAAACGCTTAAAAGTATTTTTTTAAATTTAATTACATAGAAATCCTTTCAGGAGAGATAAAAGGGGATGAGATGACCTTGCACATTATTCCGGCGAGGCAGTCAGCTCAGGTATTCTTGTGCCCGGGAGCTCCGACCCTTCCGTAACATTCTGCTTATAATGACTTCCTTCTATAAATTTATTTTTAATGTTGCCATGTAGTCCTTTCTTAAAAATGTCATGAATGTTGCCACTTTATGAAACATAATAAATCTCCGCACCGGGCATAAAGCACTAATGTTTTTTTTTATTACTTCGCGAGATTTAGGTTTTTAATTGCAAGTCTGTGAATTTATAAGTACAGCAGACCTGGATTATTGCAGTACTTTGTTATGGCAACAATAGACTTCGGCAATATAAAATACTGCAGAAATATTAAACCAACAGATGTAATTACAAGCAAAGGTGAATTTAAAAAATTCGCTCATATTCTATCACTACTTTCAAGAGCTATGTTGTACCATTAGACTCATATATATATTAGATATCTTGTTATAAACATAAAACTATGGCTCGTATTTATTTTGATTAATGCTTTAATGCAATGTTTTACAGTTATACTTATAATAAATGTTGCATTGGTTTTTTTAAAATATGATTATAGTACTAAGATTTCATTGAAAATAAAAGAAAAATAATAGACACTTCGGGTTTTGACGATATCGATAAAATACTTACGTACAATATGAAATGAAAACCAGAGGGTCGACTTCGAATTCAAACACAAGCTTAAGTGATATTGCAATAAAAACTTGCCTGCACTTTGTACAATTGCTATTGGTTTCAGTTTCCCCCATGCCTCGTAGAACACCTGCCCGAGTCAATTCTGAATTTACAATCGGTCCGAGTTCAGTGTATCAAATCTCCAGTCGCATATTGCGAATCGTGCGTGAAGACCTCTCAGAGGGATGCAAGTGAACCGAACAGAGAGGGTAGGGGTGACTTCGTGTAGAAGTCTCGCTGTAAGGGTAGCTGTCTGAGTTACCCTGAGATGCATTATAGAATTTGATACCCTCCGCATTGTGGAACGTCAGTCATTGGTAAACATGGGTCGGGAGTAGATGAAAGGTTTTTCGAGGGAAAATGATTACTTGTAAAACAGAGACTAGTGTTAAAATAGGAAAAAATAAGATAACTCAAATATGTTTTATTGTGGTAGTGTAAAAGAGCTAAGGAAAGGGTTTATTTGTTAATTATGAGAGATACTGTTACAAAATTATAGATTGCCTAAAATACATTACTTGCGTGATTTTAAAGAGTGTGCATTTGAAATTCGGTTAAAGTCTTTATTAATGCTATGTTATTTCTGGCCATTTGGTTAGTGAACGATATATTACATAGTCCATTTTGATTATGTTTATTGAGTTATTTTTATAATTCACGCTACCAATATTTAAAAAAATCACACTTGATATTTTAACGAAGTAAAATTTAATAATTAAAAAAATATTTTTGCAACAATGCAGTTATAAATATGAGGTTTTTTATCATCGCTGCACAAGCGATAAAACTGGATTATAAAATCAAATAATAAATTTAAAAAATAAGGGTATAATAAAGTAAAATAGTAAAAGGCTTAGATTTTAGTGTAATTTTGACCGAGTACTTACATATGAGACATCGAAAATATTTATTTCATATTTGGTATATTTATTACATGAAATTTTCCTACAAAACTAATTTACGAGACAACTGATGACAAATGTGGAAAGAATGTATATTTCAAACCTTTAAGAATTACACGTACCCCAAGACATCTCAAGTAAATATTCGCTGGCAATCATCCAATATACGAGATATTTGCTTATTTATTTTTTACATCAGATAATGTATAGATTTACGAGTCGCTGCTTTTACAGACGATTTTGTTTTAAGTATCAACTTGTCTGGAAAGTATCTTGTACAAGCAATAATGAAATTGCAGATCTAATCTTAGACCAAGGTAAATTATTGCATTTGTACGGATAATATTCTCTGCGCTATTTATGTCAAGTCATAACAACTCACGAGTGTTTTTTTTAATAATAATAATAATGCAAATATAGCAAATATTCTGATCATGAAAAGTGAGTCTAAATAACTAGCTAAAAAGAAAGGGAGTTGAAAAATAATATAGAGAATCTTACCCGAACGATGTCTATTCTAGACTGTAGTTAAAATAAAAAGAGAGATTTGAAGTTGAGTTGCCATGTGAATCTCTGACCTTAGTCAGGCCCGTTATAAGATTTAGAGATCTGTTCTTTAAGACAGGTAGAATTCAGACCCCTAGGTGAAACTTGAATATAAATAAATTATTCCCACACTACTGCCACTATTCTGATCTACGCAACCAGATCTAATACAAAAACAGTAGCGCTGTATTTGATACTCTCTTGAGAAATAATACCACCTGCCTTTTGCGTAAAGCATGATACATTCATGTAAATCTGACGTATAAAAAAACATTGGAATTATACCGCATTTCTGGATATCATTAAATACGAAACAAATACTTTGAATAACCTTTTTATTTTCAATGGTTTCAATGCTGGCCGTGCCTTCAAGTAACTCATCTAGTCAAATTTATTTAAGAAAAATAACTATAATCTAGTTGGTAATATAATTTAATAAGACAATAATCTAGCCCAAGGTGGCTCTAAGATTTTAAGGTTCAGCGAGACACTAAAACCTAAAATCCCAATTTGTAACTTTTTATAAATACAGTATTGAAGATATTTTTTTGGTGAGTAAATATTGATGTCAAATAATTTAATAAATGTTTACATTCGTAATTAAATAAAGAATTGTATATTTACTCAATTTCAGATAAAACTATTGGCCCATAATTCAATTACAAATAATTATTTGGTTTAAAACTAATTGAGTTTTACCTTTCAAATAATAAACAAATAAATATGAGGGATTGGATGAAATCAAATACAAAATATATTTATATTAAAATTACCTGAATTCTCATACAAAACTAACAAAAAATAAACATTGCTGTAATTCAATTAATCATAGTCTCGTAGTTTTTCTATTTCTATAAAATATTTTATATTGAAACAGATTTTATTTTTCATCGTTTAATGGAGGCCTTACTGAAGTTACAGTGATACAACAGACAGTTGGAATAAAAAAATCTGACTCACGAAACGTATTTAAAAATAACAAGAAAAACAATTTCATGGAGTTGAGGGGGTTGCTTTACACATACACACTCGAAGGCAGCTGAGCTAGCCAACTCCCACCCTCTTGAAAAGACCGGAACACATGTGTGCTTTACCAAAGTAAAATTAAGTTACTTGTGAAAGTGACTTTTTTGTTGGTAAAATAGATTAAGATAATGAACTTTTCTCTCTACTTGGGATATTATATGCATACAACGACGAGCTTTTTATGTACTTTCTCAAGACATCTTCTTTGTGGGAAGCCTTAATATGCATAAATATTTATCTGAAAATTTCTTACATTTTGGAATAATATACTTTATCAAATATTTTAAGTCAATCTTAGAAAACATAATATATATTTATTTTTAATATACATATTTTACAATATATATTTTTAGATATAAGCCGTATCATACTTTGATTAATAATCCAACGTTTCAATTCCATATAAATTTTATTTCATAAAATATTTTTTTACAACGAGGCCAGTTAAAATAAATATCAATCAACGTGTTTCTAGATATAAGAAACATAATTGCATTTTCTACGACAACTAAAGCTTGCAATCATCTGTATCAAAACCTGTATCGAAATGTAATGAAAAATTAGCCGATAAGTACACAAAATGGATATAAAAAATCTAGATTTACAACCCATTTAAAAGGGTTTTCTAAAAGAATTATTTAATCTAAAAAATCTTGCCGTAATAAAGAGAGAAACATGTGAAAAGTACGCGACAAAAATAAACACCGCAAAATAAGCAAAGGGAACACATTTCAACATACGTAATGGGTGACGATAAACAGAGAAAAATGAACTTCTTCACAGCTCACGGCTTCCGGGGCTAGCGGGGCGGGAATAGCCTCTTTTCACTGAAAAAATTGCATCACTTCCGCCATACTGTCTAATGGAGCGAATCGAAAATCTGCCACGAATGTAAACGGTACCCCCACCTCAGCCAACTGAGTGCTTCTGTAACTGCGGTCCGCGGCAGAGCCAGACTTGAATGCTTTAGTAATTTTTTACACACTTCAAAATATCATAAAATAAAGATTTTAACTCAAATACTGCTGTATATTTCATACAAAGAAAATTAAATAATAACGACTTATCTCGAAAAAAAGACACGACATTACGACGATGCTTTAAATATTCAACGGACTTTTCTAAAGATTGGTTTAAAACACATACAAATTATGTATAAAATAGTGTAACTATACAAAAACTGCAGTTTTTCATACATATATTTTTAATTATTAATCTCTTTTTCTCTGAATATATATTAACTGTCATATTTGGAAGTAAGATTAAAATATTTTTCTGCTCACAAAATACGCCTGTTATCAAGTAAACACCGATCCGGCGAACGTTCAAAAAGCATCTGCCAATTTTAAAGTACTAAACCTTTGTAATTTTTATAAATATTTATTTTAATCACGTTTATTCAATGAACTCGCTAGTTATAAGTTTAGGAAGCTTGCGTGAAGTCACCCACGATGGCAGACGATGCTATCGACGATGCCGGATGCACATACGCTGGGCTGCCGGGCCCTGCGTAGGAAGTGAGATGTTTCAGGTCGTTAGCGGGGAGCACTGCAGAAATACGGCGACCAAGCGGCGTCTAAACAAGAAGCAAGCGAACGTAAACCCGATTGGACGTGTATACTTACTGTATAATGTTGCATGTGTATTTATTTGACGCTATCCAAAAATCTCATGATTCAGCGTAAGTGTTCTACTCACCAGATGTAAAATAACACCACGCTTTTATTTTGAATCTCTTTGCGTCAAATATAGCAAATTTAAAAATATACTATCTACTGTGATAAAAAAGGGCTGATTTGTTATTTATAACACGGAAAATATATGAAGAAAAATAGTGAGAAATAGACAAGGTTAAATACTGCACTGTTAAATATTGTGTGTCGTCTTAATTCCTCGTCTGCTTTGTACTTTGAATCTCGGCCATCTGTTATTGGCGTCAACGATTACTTCCAGCGACTGAAAATGCTCAGCGGGAGACTTTTTTTCTTTATTTGGTTGTAAGCTTATTTTATTTTTCATGCCAGTGGCGTTAAATGACTTTTTATTAAATTTATAACTACAATAATATATAAATAGATAAATATAAGTCTATGCGTGACGTAGAGTGAAAGCTATGCGAATATCTACGTGATATTTTTTATGATTTAAGAAAGGTGAAAGCTACGTGAAAGTCCATTTGATATTTTTGGGTTCGTATTGTGAAGTGAAAAATCATTCAAAAGTTTACCTGAAATTATTGAGTTGATATTGGGAGGTTGAAAGCAATGTGAAAGTCATGTGAAATGACAAATTTGGGTGTGGAGAGTGAACTATGCGAAAGTCTAATAGTTTTCGCGTTGCTTAAAGCAAAGTGAAAGTTATGTGAAAGTATATCTGTTATTTTTTTGGTAAATATTCATGAAGTGAAAGTGTGTGAAAGTCTACCTGACAATATGGCGTTGCTTAAAGTGAAGTGAAAGCTATGTGAAAGTCTATCTGATATTATTGCGTTGCTTAAAGTAAAGTGAAAGCTATGAGAAAGTCCACTTGACATTATTGTGTTGCTTAAAGTAAGGTGAAAGCTGTGTGAAAGTCAATCTGATATTTTTGCGTTGCTTAAAAAGTGAAAGCTATGTGAAAGTCTATCTGATATTTTTTGGAAAATATCCATGAAGTAAATGGTGTGTGAAAGTTTACCTGACATTATTGCATTGCTTAAAGTGAGGTGAAAGTTGCGTGAAAGTCTGGTCTGGATTTTTTGGTGGTGTAAAATGTAAGTAAATGTCTACCTGATATAATTGCATTGCTTAAAGTGAGGTGAGCTATTTTATATCTTTTGGTTGATTCCGCTAAGTAAAGAGATGTGAAAGTATATTTGACATTACTTCTCATAGTTTCTCTGAATTTTTTTTATTGAGATACGTACGTATGAATATATAATATATCATATATATACGATTATAAAAATAAATTAATTTCATGCATGAGATTTTCTTCGCCACTGCAGGAGTCTCACCCCTACCCCGGCACGTTACATAGCTGCCGGGGGATATATGGAGTGTCCACTGCAGCCCTCGGTCTGACCCGGACTGCAAATGAAAATACTGACAAGTTTTGTGTCGTTTTTGCATCCCTTATCATACAAAATTACCTTATAGATGCATGTACCATAAAATCTTACTAACGTATGCATTGAAATATTCATGACGGAGCATACAATTAATAATGATATAAATCTGCAAACATAAAATAATGCTATGAAAATTGCAGAATACCGTTATTTTATAAATTACTTAATCGCTTTAATAACTTTATAATCACAATGCAATTCCATTAATCAAACAGCATTTCGGTATAAACACGCTGCAGCTTCGAGCGCGGAGGGGGGGTCGTGCATTATTATCGTGCCATTTACTCGGCCGGCTGTTGCATAATATATTGCACTTTTATAAACGACGACGTTTCGAAACAAAGAAAAGGGCAAAAAGATGGAAATTCCATTTCGCCTTGAAATTACGGGGCCGCTTTATCACACGTCACGTCTGAGGGGACAGCGGGAGGACGGATGGCAGTTAGGCCCGTGGGCTTAATTCCGGGGATCCCCGATAGACAGTTCTGGACATCTGTCGCCGGGGGGGGTGGGAAGTACCCCTCAAATTTTACGATTGAGAAAGATATCTGAATGCCTTCAGTAATCTGGAAAATTCACGGAAGCGCTTTTAATAATCGCAGTTGAAATAAAGGATCCATTGTTACTTATGGAGGGTGTTATTCTAGTCCACCATACATCGTATTTTGGTTTCATTTTACACTTTTAATCATTCTTATTCATACAAAAAAATATATTTACTAGCGTCTGTAATTTTTTTAAATTGTATTTTAGCATTTTAAAACACAGTATTTTTATTCTCAATGTGAAATAAAATTATCTCTTTCGGATTTTTTTTTTGTTAAAACCAACTGAAATTGGAGTCGCCTAATGTAATATACATTACATTTACGTGAACGGTAAAGTTTTTTTTTTTTTGAAAAATGTAAAACGCTTTGCGTATTACTTAACTATAATTGAAATAAATACTAAAGCATTTGTTTATATTCAAGTGAACAAAAACTTGATTAATTCAAACATTTCAAGCACTACGTTATAAGTTTTGATTCTGAGATACATTTTATATTAAAGAACACAAAATCAATGAGTAGCCGTACCAATACTAGGACGAGTTATTTTTTATTATTATAAAACAAAGACTGTTTTCAATTAGGTGCAACTAAAACGTTTCTTATGTTGATAGTTAAAAGCTCACCAAACAATTTGCAGTGAAGTTTCGATTGGGAGCTTATCAAAGCTCCGTCGCGGTGTCTCCAGACAGACCGAGGAACTCGCAGCGCGCTTGACCGACCGAGTCAAAGTTGGCAACGGTCGGAAGAAGTTTGGACGTGTAAGCTTAATTATCGAGCACTATCGGCCAAGGGCGAGGCGCGGGCTCCCCGAGATTGCAGCAATTCCAGTTTGCTCTATTAATTCCGGAGAAAACTTCCACAGGAAGTTGGACATCTCCGAAGAGATGGATCGCCCCGTAGATTCGATTATTTTTTATTCCCGTATTGATGATATCCTCGCGGTTTTCTTTTTATTAGATTTGAAATTATCCAAGGAGAAAAGTTAAGATTGGTTTCATGTAGCTTTTTATTATTTATTGTGCAGAATCATGTGATCCGTTTTTAAGCAGTATTTTTTGTTACAAAACAAAATGTTATTTATTCCTTGATCAATGCATTATTATTTACATCAAACACGTCTTTGACTTAGTTGTTTTTAAAACAATACATACACAATCTCGTTGATGAATATTTATTTAAATAATTGCAGTGTTATCATTGAGTAAGAGTCTGTAAAAAATGTGAAAGTTTTTGCACTTTTTGGTTTGTTTAGAAGATTGTTGCGTTTGCTTGTAATATCTTCTTCTTCTGATGTCTCTCCTCATATGAGGTTGGTGACCATTTCCTCGAATATATCCCTATCCTAAGTCCGTTTTGCCATTTCGATTGCACTTCTGATCTCCAGCCATTGGCGCAAATTTCGCATCCATGTGAACTTCTAGAGCTGGAGGATGCCATACTTATTGTTACGAAAAATGTAGTCAAAATAGGAGACCTTCCGCTTCTTTACCAACGCCAAGAGTTCCCTTTCTTTGCGCATTATGTGCAAGAGTCTTTCATTTTTGACACGGTCAACCCATTGTATCTTAAGGATTCTCCTACACAGCCACATTTCACATGTTTGAGGCGTATAAAATGAAATATATTTTATAACAGAAGAAAGTATTTTTTAAAATATGCTATATCTTGTAGTTGAAACAGAGTCGTACTAAGCTTCTTAATGAACCGAATGATGGAACGCCACGATTTGCATGTCGAGTCGTAGATTTCATTGAAATTCTTACAAAAAATATGCAGGCCGTAGATTTATTCCGAGTCACGTAGAGCTTGTAAAATGAGCGAAGCGCAGCAGGACTCGGTGAGCTATTTCTCCATTCATACCAATTACACTGAAGCTTTCGCTTTTTATTAAAATCATAAATTCCACGTCAGAAACACTTGTACTTAATTCCGCTCCCGCAGTGAGAAATAGCCCGAGCCGCGAGCAGCCTCGCTGATACATTCATATAAACGGCACAAGTTCCGCGCGTGACTTCTGCGAACGCGTGATTTTTTCTACATTAATGCGAAGAATCCGGCTGCCCCGTCAAATAAATAGCTCAGTGAAGGCTATATTCAGTATTTTTTTTTTATCGGAAATTAAATAAACCCGGTTTTTGTCTTACTTGTTTTTTTATTTGGCCCGAGGGTAAATATTTAATACGTCTATTTTTTTAGGCTGTTATTTTTCGAAATAGAGAGATCTATGCTACGCATGAAGGTACAAAACTGTAAACAACTTCATATACAATACTCGTAACTTAATTTTTTTTATCCAGTCAGTGAGTTTTAATTATTTAATTTATTGAATTTCCCAAAAAATGTTATTCTTGCAATAACACATAACTATTATAATGATAAAAGTAACTTTGTATTCTGTCTTCACTTTGAGTTTATTATATTTTTTGCATGACTAGTTTCGACCAAATAGACTAGTTCATCATCAGATGCATAACTAACAATATCAAAATATACAAATAACATATACAACTAATAGGATACTGGTAACAATAAAAAAATTGACAAAATTAGATGATGATTTTTTTTTTCAATTCAAAAAGATGATTTGCGAATTCCAAATCATCTCATTGAATCAGACCATACATATAGTGGTGGTTTTGAAATTTTACAAAGATGCACACGGAGATGTGTAACACTTTATAAATCTAATTTAAGCAAATGTAATGTAAGCAATCTAATTTAAATGAAAACACATTAATTAATAATATTGTTTTCCCGTCCTCATCACCTTTACTAAACATGTTCCCACTGTAATTTATTTACTTTTATTATTAATACTATTATTATTATTATAACTATCATTATTATTATTATCAGTATTGTTGCTATTTTATATTTTTGATTATTAATCTTTATTATTATTCTTATTTAAACGATGAACACAAAAAAAAAAAGAAAGAAAGTACATAAACTAATTGTATAACCCTTATCTAATTTTGTCAAATTTTATATTGTTACCAGTATCCTGTTAGTTTTATTTAAGCATATGTTATTTGTATATTTTGCTAGTTAGTTTAGTTATGCATCTGATGATGACCTAGTCTATTTGGTCGAAACTAGTCATGCAAAAAATATAATAAACTCAAAGTGAAGACAGAATACAAAGTTACTTTTATCATTATAATAATGGATCTTCACCAATCAAATGCCTTGTCCCTCAAAAAGAACACATAACAAGATTACTATAGTATTACAGTCATGATAATTTATAATATGTTACATGTTTTAAATGCGTTCAAATAATTTATTTACTCCGCGGAGTTAGAAACTTTACTCTGCACCGGCGGAGGGAACTCTCAGTCGAAAACTGGTTCTTCGATCGGAAGAGTCGATATAAATTACATTCGTTAGGTAAAAAGCCGCTCGAGTCCCGGAGTTATTTGGCACCTGGGCTGGAGAATTGGGTTTGGGGAATGCAATTAAAATTTTGTACCACGGACAGTTGCCTCCCCGGCGGTCTGGTTAGAGGCGCCCAAGCACGTCACTCCCGACCCCCTTTTTATTTCCCTTTTCTTTAGCCCTTTCCGCTGACGAATCACAGCCTGTAGGCTCGTGTAGACTTTACATCGCGGAAAATTGAAAGATAAAATGAAAGTAAATATGTTGTAAGTGGTTCGCTTTGCTTTATTGAAACCAAATAACCATAAAATTAAAAACGAATAATATATTATATTGAATGTACTTTATTTTAGAAAAGAACTTTCAGCTGAAATAATGCTTGATAATGATTAAGTACATTTTTTCAAATATTGAAAATTGATTAAAGAAACTCTTAGAAAAATATCATCGTGATTTAATCAATTTTCATTATTTGAAAAAATGTACATAATCATTATCAATCAATAAAACCTGTATAGGTAAAATCGTACTTCCTTAACAAGTGCGTGTATTGGCTTAATTAAATAGACTTTAAAAATAACAATATTCAGATCGGATTTAAATGCTTCACTCAGTACTTTGGGTTAAAAGTCTAGTATTGCTAGTCACACCATATTTAATTGGTATAATAAGTACGTTGTTTCACTTATAGGATATGAGTGTTAAAAATTCTTGCTAAGTACCAGTGATTCGTTGGTATAATTGGTAATGCACCGGCCATGTAAGCTTGGGGATGTGGGTTCTCAAATCCCACACAAATCACGATGATATTTTTCTAAGAGTTTCTTTAATCAATCTTCAATATTTGAAAAAATGAAGTTAATCTACCAATAAAACCTGTATAGGCAAAATCGTACTTCCTGTGAGACGGTCTTCACAAAAATCAATAATATAAATAGTGCTTGTTTATTTGTGTATTTAACCAAAGTTTATGTACATTATATTATTTATATTTATTATATCATATTATTCAGTAACTCTTGAAAAGAATATTTGGTTTAAAAATAAGTTTTTATCTTACATCTAATGTTTTTAAAGTCCACACAAAACCTGAATTAAAACTCAAAAGGTATGTTTTCTTAAAATGTATCATTCGGATTTATTATAAATCTATTTAATTGACATTAAAGAACGGTTATTTTTTTTTTTTTAATTTGTACAATTGTGAAAAATTTTATTAAAAGAATGGCAATTAAAAAAATATTATCGTTTCAATTCATTTATTTATTTTTTTGCTTGATTTCAATGTTACTTTCATTGACTGGGTATTAGATGTTGAAAAAATAAATGCACATTTTGAATTTTATTTATAAATTTGAAATTAAATATGTCAAGTCGATGCTGAAATAACATAGAACAAAAATTTATTGCGTACTTAAATATCCATTCTACAATTTCAATACTTAATTTATTTACTACATGGAAAAAACTTGTAATAGGATAACCGAATGTAAAGCCATAAAATCAAACATAAAAAAAAAAGTTATGAGTCGTCAAAACGTTTTTCAGAATTTAATATCAGCATACTGAAGAAGAAAATTTTTATTTAAGTGAATAGAAAATATTTGGATTAAACGTGAAAAAATAGATTTTTAAATAAATATTCATTACATGAAATACTATTTAGACTTTTTTATTAAGTCTAATTTTCAATTTATGTGTACATTTTTATATTTTCTTCTTTATATTTTCTCGTAATGCTTATTTTTAAACCTAATATTCTTCTTTTTTTTAAATCATTTAAATAAATTCGTGTAGTGATTTTATCAAAAAATTCTCTTTGTGATAAAAATAAATAAAGTGTCTGAGAATAATAAAGTGTTACATTTAAGTCTCTCTCAACATGTTCAGCGAAATATTTCTTAGACCTAATTCCTGAAAATGCTACAGTAATATTTCGGGCTCTCATTTTCACCAAGCGAAGTAAAGTATAACATAGTTGACCGCAAAATTAATGAATATGGCAATCGGCAAGTATTCCGAGTGCCAAGCTAGCGAGAACCTCCTTCACAGCATTCCCGGCACGTATATTGGGTTACACATAACACAATTTTCTTTGTATATAACTATACTCGCAACTGAAAATAAATATTGTGCCCTAAATGAATTACATTACTTTTTATGCTAGTTTTTTTTAAACCACTAGAAAAATCTGGATCAACACTTATTTTCATCTACGGTCATTTTTATCTAGAAACGCATATGTCTAATAACGGAAAATAGTTTCACAGTCAGTAGCTATAGGGTTTATGTTTTTATTTAATTTTAATGAATATTTCTCATAACTTGTAAATTATTATACTTATTGAAAGAAATCCGTTTTGTAATCTGAGATGAGATCTTAAATAAATCATACCATCATTGATTTTTCGTTAATTTCATTACACTATTGTTTTATTGTTTACCTTGAAGTTAGTTCAAGTTTAAAAAAAAAATTACTGAATTTATCTTTAAAGTCTCTACTGACGTAATGACAATAATATTAAAAGTCAAATTTGACTGGAATAAAATATAAAAGACTACTGACTACATTTTAACAAAAAGTATGGCAGTCGGTGTTTCCTTCCTGCGGAATGAGTATCTCTTTGTAGATAGTTGTTACCCGAATCACCCAGTACACGTTGGCTGTGCAGCCTCTAAGTTCACATAGAGGTAAGTAAAAGTTAGTGGAGGCACTGCGGGAGGCTGCTCTTATAAATCAAATTTGCGGAAAAGGGCGCGCGTAAGAACCCTCATTTGAGGAGATTAAATTAAATTCAAAAGTATAGAAAAATAACATGCCCTCTTTTGGTTTGTTTATTCGCAAGTATGGAAGTAAATAATGTTACCGTAGCGAGTTGTTGGTACCCCGGCTTAGAAAATTGACGACCGTCCTAAAAAAGACATTTGCCACAACAAAGTTAGGGCAGAAAAAATAACTCTCAAACTGAATTATTTATACAGCTGGGCAGAAAAATGTATATCTTTGATGTTTTGAGCAAACATTGCATCATTTAAAAGATTCAGAAAAGTAAAGCTATGTATAAAATTTCAATTATTGAATAACCTCTACGCACCGTGTAAATATACTTGTGATTAATAATATTAAGAATCATCAAAAATAATAATTTAATATAAGTCAATGCTATACCCCCGTTCTTTTTATTCATTAGTGTTAATGTTGATTTATAATATCATTTAATCAGTGCATCCGGTTTGTAGTCATGATACAGAATGAAAATTTAATATTCTACCTTCAAAGATATTTATTATTATTTTTAACTATTTATTTTTTAATGTGAGTAATTGTCGATTGGGAAACACAAGTTATTTATAAAATAAAAGAAAGATGTCAGTAAAAGTATTAATTTGTCTCAAAAAATTGTACAGATGAATTTGATATTTTTAGCCCATAGACTGGGAGTATTTTATTTACTACGAACTGAGAACTTTAAACATATAAAAGAAAACGTATATATATCAAATACTTAAAAGAAAAACGGATATAACTTTTCTATAAAAATAACTGTAGTTAATATTACAAAGGAAAACCGTTTTCGCGATAGCTGCTATGTCTGTGTACATAGGATGCTCGATAGATGTGTTGGTTCTGGAGTATCCGATATAATACTTTACTTGATTTCTAACCAAAACTTTGGTTCAGAATTCGTATCGCGGTTGGCTCGCGCCCGCCTAACCGCACTTTCTCGCATTCGTATGAGTTGGGAGGAATTATTAATTTGCAATCTCAGGCAAGGCTCGTTTGCATAATTTGAATTTAGTGTTTTTGCTTCATAGCACTTGTTGCTAAAGATACCGCTGCGCCAGATACAGCGGCAAGAAGCAAGGCAAACTCGTAGGAGATAATAACAACTGTGTTTGCTGTTTTGCAAGTAAACTGTTATAAGCTATTTAACCATAACTATTCTTACATTCAGCGTGTGAATTTAGAAGTACTGATGAAAACGCATGTGTGATTTAGTCATAATAACAAGTGAATTAATATTACTCCTACTTAAATTTGTTATGTATCTAGAATACATGATATTCAAACAATCATAGTAACGGAGGCAAAACTATTACTAATATGATTAGGCACATTAGTTCACACATAGATGATGATTAAAGAAATTCTCAAAAAAATATCATCGTGATTTGTATGGGATTTGATCCCAAATCTCCAGGATTACATGACCGGTGTACTGACCCTTGTACTAACGAATCACATCCATTAATCGAGAATTTTTAACAATCATACTCTACTTATGAACCAATGTGCCCAGGCTAACCAATATGTATGTTAATAAATGTGATTCGTTAGTACACCGGCCATGTAAGCCAGGTGATGTGGGTTCAAATCCCACACAAATCACGATGATATTTTTCTGAGAATTTCTTTAATCATCTTCTATGTGTAAACTAATGTGCCTAATCATATTAGTAATGATATAATAAGCCCGTAATGGGTAATAAATACGCATCTGATTGAAGTTCAATCCAAAAAATAGACATACGGAGACAAAACTCTCAATATATTGTTTTAATGTAGACAACTAAAGCTACTTCTAAATAATTAAATATTAATCAATTTAAATTTTTGATTAAAAAAATTTGAACTGATGTGCATTTCTAATGATTTTGATTATATATATATATATATATTTAACCGTTATGAATTATATTTAATCTTGGAATAAATACTAAGTGTACGGAATAACAACAAATGCATTACTTTGCGAAAATCTTACGTGTTTTAAATAAAAATATATAAGTACAAGTAGATGCTTTATATTTCAGGTGAAATATGAATTGCTGAAAATGGAACATGCGAGCTTCTTCTTAAAATAAAGTACATTAGAAACAGAATAAAATGCAGTACACCCTGCAAGTGCAGACTGCACACATATTCAGCAGAATTCATTTGAAATAAAATTTGAAAATCCGCAGGCGTAACATGTAAAGCCCCGGCACGACTTCTTGATACCGGATCCTCTATTCCACATTTGCCGACTCCATTCGGAATATCTGAAATATAGACAACCCGCTGTGAAATATCAAATGTAGAATGTGGAGCGCTGGGAATGGTGGCTGGTGTACCGACGTTCCCGGAATCACACGCGTCGCTGCCCCAGACTCTGAGGTGGAACCATCGTCTCCCAATTTGGGACATTTCTATGACTCGTGTAGTAAAATGCTATACTTTGACTATATTTAAATAAATATATATATTTGTTAATACTCAATTAAAATATTTAATCATCTCAATAGTTAAATATACTTTAATCAGATAGAATGACAATTATTTCGAACAACGGAACCATCGAATCCGATCCCTTTGATGTTCGAAACCCGTTCATTACCGCAAGCCACGCATTACCAATAGAATTTTCCACTCGGCGGGCTCAAACCTACGCCCGAGAAAACATTTACCCGAGCCAGGGTCAAGCGTGATGTTCTCTGAAGTCCAGTTCACTTAATTTAAAGGATGGTCGCAAAGGGTTGAAAGAAGGTAGAGCCTCCAGACAGAACCTTCACTTCACACATTCTTGGCATTTTGAGGTGTCTCTGATCCCCCAGATGCCTCCCGAGCGGCATGCTGAAATTTCGGCCCGATGGACCTGGGCTTTATTAGGAAATATCTTAATTATGTCATTAATAATATATTTCATTAAATAGGAATTTAGGGCAAAAACCTCCAACGATGGAGTCGTAGTTATTTTAATTTTATGACCCTTGTGTTTATTCATGAAATAAACCGCATTGCGTACACGGCTTTTTTATTAAAATAATTAAATTCTTTTCATAATGACAAATTAAGGTGTGAAAATAAATACCTGAGAAAAAAGGTTTTTTCAATCGATAGACATCAATACGAGCCCAAGTTTTGAAAAAAAATAATTACTGGAAAATAAACGAATTGATTTCTTTAACGGTTCAATAACTGACTTTTTTTAAATTCCAATTATCTGAGCTATTGGGAATTGGATATTGATTGATAGACAGATAAATCAACAAAATAAGACAGACGGAAAAACAAAAGATGTATTGTAATAAATGAAAATTGATTTCTCAAATAACCTGTACTCGAAGATTACGGGACGATAGTAATAAAGCTTCAAATAGCGACTTCGACGAATCAGAGCCACAAAAATAAACACACAGACATTTAAAAAAAGTAAGACTATTGTAAGCTACTAAGATACAAAAACAATGTGTTACTCAATCAAATTTTAATTAACTATTTAACGCAAGATAAATAAATTTAGTCCCCTTCCAAATTATATGTTTTGTTTATTAGTCTTCTATTATAGGAATATAACGTTTTTTGATACGACTGTCTAAATTATAAACAATAACAATTTTAAATCTTATAAATGCGATTTGTACGTCAAAATTAATTTTTGTCTCTATATATTAATATATATCGACATGATGATTGAAAAGTTTAAATTATTCACAAATATTACATTAACCAGGAGTTTTAAAAAGTTAAAATAATTTACTTTTATTACTATTCCAACTTGTATGTTTATCGTTTATCACTTATTTTGTGCGATATGGATTCATTTTAAAATCTTGTACGTAATCAACGTTATTAAATTGAAAAATTAACACAAACGTTGAAAATATTTATAAACACCTAGAAATGTTGTGTTTATCTCTAAGAAAGAAAACAGATGTATTATGTACTCCTTTTATGTTATTTTCTTAATCAAATCTTACAGCATTTGAAATGATGTATTTTTTTGCATGTTTTTGTGCCAACGACAGGTTGACAGTCACTGATGATTTTATATTTAATCAAGACAAATCAAAAGATATCGATTTCAACGAAGCGTTCCAGGCAGACGACATTGACTTATGTGCTCATCACACTAAACTCCGCAGCCCGCATTCGTCCTGAAATAAATCAATTCCTCTACGCATTCCCATAACAGAGACACGACGCAGTCCAAACAGCGCAATTTCACGCGTCCCTCAACCTCATTGTTCATATCTTTTTTGCCCGGTGGAATTTATCGGTCGCTCCATCACTGTCCTCGGAAGAGACCCGCCATATCGGTCAAGCGGGTCCCCGTATATTTTGACTTTGCGGTCAGCCTGCGGTGAGGGCGGGGGTTGATCGGTTGGCTGCTGGCGCAATTATTGCAAGATATATTTAGGGGTGCGATTTGTCAGCCTATTCTCTAGCGCCCCTCCGCGTCGCCGATGTCTGGGTAAGGGATGCGTCGCAATGTCTCTTTGCTACTGTGCCCTTTTATCGAGGGAGCTGCAATTATATTTGAATAGAAACTCGATGATTGATTGCACCCGCATTTTAAACATATTCATATCACAAATGAAAGGCATGAAAGTCAAATATAATTCTCAGGAAATATCATAGTGATTTGTGTGGGATTTGAACCCACATCCCCAAGCTTACATGGCCGGTGCATTAATAAGTACGTTGTTTCACCTATAGAATATGATTGTTAAAAATTCTTGCTAAGTACCAGTGATTCGTTGGTATGAGAGTTTATTTAATCAATTTCCAATATTTGAAAAAATGTACTTAATCATTATCCATCAATAAAACCTGTATAGGCAAAATCGTACTTCCTGTGAGACGGTCTTCACAAAAATCAATAATATAAATATAATTCATTTATATAAATTTTTTCGTATCACATATTTGTTTTCAAAATTTTAGGATGAATCTGAAGACAATGTTTGTTTTAGAACATTGTGTTTGTTTAATGCTTAAAAGCGCTTACGCAGACAGTGTGCTTTGTATCAATCAAAAATGCAATCACTTCAGAAAGTTAATACACTCGGTATCACGAACGGTACTGCAACAGAGCATGAAACAATGCGCCTGTGCGGAAACCGAAGGATAAACACACAACCCTTCTGTCCGCAATAACTGCGATCGCTGCACTGCATCCCTCAAAGCACTTTGCTTAAATTAAAACTTCCCACAATACAAGCGGCAAATGTATTGGGAAAAAACAGCAGACGCGAGAGCAGAAGAATCCGGGCACTCTGACTGGTCAATGTGAAAATGAAGCGAGCTCGCGCTCAGAGAAACTGAACCAGATTTGTTTTTTACATCATTCAATCATACGAAAAATAAGTATTTTGTGATGGTGATACATTTGTTTAATTCTTTATATTTACGCTCTTTAGAAATTAATCTCAATCGTGTGTTCCGATTCTTTTAATGTGTAATTATCCAAATGTAGGTACCAAATCCGATTGTTTACCTGCACCCAGCAATTGTAGCCTTTGACTAAAGGCATCGACATTAAAGTATTGAAAATTTTAACTTGTTAACTTTTTATTAAAAAATTTGCGGGATTTAAACAATACTTGAATAATAATTTGAGTAACTATATTTCAATTAATTAAAAATAAAATTAAGCTGCATTTTTTCATTTGATAAATTCCATTATATACCTATTTTTTTCTCAGTAAATTCTTTCTCCCGTTTTATTTGTGTTTAATTTAACACTTATATATAATTTTAAAAAGGTGTAAATAAATTTATCATGATTCACCACATAATAACCGCATTTGCTAGTAATTTTTAAATAAAAAAAAAAACACCGAAATATAATACATCTATACAGTGTTATAATAATAAGTTATTTTCCTTTATCCTTGTAATTTTAATTTCAAAATTCAAATCTACATTTTTTAAGTAAATTCTTAACTATATAATTTTTTTAATCTTTCAACAATGTGTATTTAAACATTTTTTTTAAAATTATGATTAACGTTTGATTCATGCAAAACACAGCATTATCGCAAAAAACACTTTCAAAATATTGAACCGGATGCGAAATCAATACGTAACAGGTTGAGCGCGACCTGCGCCGACTTTGATGATAATGCTGTATGTGTTTATTTAATTTAATTATTGCATATAAAATAACTAAAACCGATTTTAAAAAAAAAATCATGAACTATGATCTAAATAAAATGTATTAATTACATACTTTTTTATTAAGGCGTTACAGAGTTATGACACCATGAAACATTATGACATCAACAATGAAAACGTTTACTGATATGAGAAATCAATCAAATCAATGTAATCTGTGGCATCGCGTCTCTTGAGTTTTACATGATCCAGAATTGTAGACAGTTATCTGAGAATAGAAGAGTGCAGACGAGCCAAGGAAAGTCTTCATCCGAGCGAGCAGCTGAAATTGATGGCGGCGAAATTGATTGATATTATTAATATTTAAATTTCTTTTGATGTTTCAGAATGTACATCTTGATCTGTACTCCAATGTTTATTGGATAATATTGTTTATGCCAGCCCGTCAGCAAGTTCGTCTCGCGCGAGCATGTCGTGTTTATGTTTTGTTGTCTCCGCGAGTCGTAAACAGTTTTATCAGCGGACGTCATGCCGATCTCTCAATAAGGGTGTAATTCCGATGTTTTATTATTTTCGATTTATACTTATTGTCTGCAATTTCATTTTGGGCACCCTTTCACAAAAAAATATTGGTCAACGTTCAGTTTTTTCCAATCATATTTTTTTTTTACAAAATGAGTGTATATTTCCTTGTTGTTTTGGCTTATACTATTGAAAAATTTTCTTTTGAACATGCTTTCTCATATTATTCTTTCGAAAGAATATTTCAGTGTAATGAAAAATTTGTATCGTTGTGAGATAGTGATTAAACCGTTGAATACATATACCAAGTTTTTGGATTCGTATTGTATTATATATACATAAATAAATAATTACCCCATCTAAAATTATTTAGAATTTTTTGAATATTTTATAAATTTTTAATACTCTACAAATAAATATTATAATTTATCTTTTAGAATGAAAATACTCAAAAGCAAAGTTAAATTTATCCAGTTTCAGAGAATAAAGTACAGGTATATAATCATATTTAAGTGCTCTTAAAATTGTATAATTCTGTTTTTAAGAGAAGAATATATATTTTTTCTTACTTAAAATAATTTGACGAAAAAACTTCCAAACGTAAAAGCACAAGAAAAAACATAAACTGGATTACATAAAGCAAAAAAATGTATAATAATAATTTTTTTTCTTTGGAATTTAAAATACGGATTTATTTGTTTTTTTAGCTCCGATTGAATATATATGAGAGATTTTTCTTATGAGAAATCGTATATATATATATATATATATATATATATATATATATATATATATATATATATATATATATATATATATATATATATATACCTCCCCGTTCTCCCCATTCTGTTACTTGTATATGACTGCCATTATGTGCCCTAAGCGTGTGTAACGGATCGGTAATGGAGTAGTGGACTTGAAATGATTGTGGAGGGATGTGCTCAAGAAGTATCTTGTCGAGGTGGGGGGGTTTCTGCTATTGTTTATGTAGCTTGCTGCAGAAGGAATATCAGATCTAAACGCCAGAGTTTTGAAAGAAAAGGATTATATAATAATGCTATTGGGCAGCAGCAATACGCAGACTTTTCTTTCCAATTTGAAACTGGAACTACACTATTTTCCATGATCACTGGCTCAGCATACATTTATGCTCAGTAAGATGGTAGCCAACCTCCTCTGAGGAGAGAAGAAGAATATTTTATGAAA
Organism: Atopsyche davidsoni; assembly: GCA_022113835.1. Classification (NCBI taxonomy): domain Eukaryota; kingdom Metazoa; phylum Arthropoda; class Insecta; order Trichoptera; family Hydrobiosidae; genus Atopsyche; species Atopsyche davidsoni. The sequence continues at coordinate 7,882,302 of JAILWY010000021.1, forward strand.
TAAAGTATACATGTCATGTGTATATATTTTGAACATAAAAATTTGCATTTGTCACCAAGTAGCGTTTTGCACGAGATAGTAATGACCGTCAGCAGATCTGCCGTGGCCCACTGACGGCTAGATTCTATTATTCCGTTCGGCTGCGACTCCTGCTTTGTTATCCTCTTGAATATTGAATGTGCGACTGGAATCCGCGAGCAGGCGCCGCCGCTCCGTACCGACCGTGCAATTCCACGTATGCTGATTTGCATAACATAATTTAAAATCTGTCTCGCCCGGGCGTCTTGCCGGGTGAAACTATTGTTTTGTGATTTTTTCCCGCAGTCGGCATCCGAGCCTCTCCGAGCACGTACCGCTCGGAAACACACACAAGCAGACGGACTGCCATTAAATTTTTCAGGATTTTACGTTTTCATGCAGAGTGTTTACAGCAATGATTTTCTCGTTTTACTTAGCGTCATTTTTCAGGTCTTTTTGACTGATAAACTGTTTTATTATGTACTATTCGATAACATATATAATAGACGAATGATTAGACTTTTAATGAGACCAAGCACTTACTAATAATGTGATCTTCTGATTTTTTTTCATATTTGATTTTTATTGACAACTTTGATTAATATTTTTTCCGAAAAAAGTAAGATTTTCATTCGTTACATTCATTTCACGTACATATAAGCAACACTTCATAACATAAAAATCCTAAATTTAAAAAGTCTTGAGTATCTTAAAGTTTGTTTTATAAATTATGCTCTAGTTTATATTTGAAAAACTTGTATAAGATTTCCATTATAAATTTTATCTCTTTTAAATCTTGCAAGTGGAAAACTTATCAATTGATGAGTAAATGATTCGTTTATCAGAGTAGACATAACACATATTAACACGTTTACCGATAGCATAGTAAGCAATTTCAAACATTTTGTATTGTTTTACCTTAAATTTAAAACAAAAATTGATAAAAAAGGTTGATTTATTAGTTGCATTTCAATAATCTAGCATTAATAATAAGGTTTTATATTATTGTTGATAATTTATTTGAAATAAATCACGCTTTGAGTTGCATATTTATTAGCATTCAAACAAAGTACTTCATTACTGCACTGATGTTACGCGTTTTATTTTGAAAGACACAGACAGCCATGCAAAGTTTAGAGAATTTTACTCAAAATATTTATTCTTCTCGAAATATAAACACAATTAAAAGGCTGTGCGAGTAACACTCTGCGGGACAAAGAAACTTTGAAATATTTAAAAAATGTTTTCAGCAAAAAACATCTGTTTTTGGCCACGGTCCTATTGACACATATAATTTGTCAAAATTATTCAAGGTGTCAAAATTCGGCGTGTAATATTATCGCAAGAATTCAGTTTTAAAAAAAAATTTAGAAAAATATTTTTCACCATGCCATCGATGAAATTTGAGGAATTTTTCTAGAAATTTTCAATAAAATTCTATTGCAATCTGTTAAAAAATTCAAGGTAAAAAAAATAATAATTGAAGATTGTGTTATTAAGAATTCGTTTACATATAATAAATTAAAGTTACTAATGTGAACTAATAAACGGTTGAAACAAAGACAAGGAGAGAGAATATATTGAAATTGCTTCAAAGTTGAAATTTACAAAACAGAACTTCCCAAGCCAGCTCCAAGGCTCTCAGAAAGTTTTTCCTGCTTTAACAGCAGAACTTAAATTGTGATAGCAGTAGTAGACACTTGCTAGAGATGGAATCCATTCCGAGATCGCAGCTTGTGTTGAATTTTCTTTTATGTCAAAAGATGTATTGAAAATTCGCCCCCACATCGTCAACCTCATTGTGCCCAATTTAGCATACGCCCAAATGTACCTACATTTTTGTCAAAGGTTCTGATAATACGATATTTGTATAAAGTATTTTAAAAGGAAATTGGAAAAGCAAAATCAATTTTACGTGTAGCGTATTTTTAATGATTATGTCCCGAATCTTGCTGTGCTTTGGTTTCAAAGCTTTTACAATTTATTTGAAGATAAAAATTTATACCGACGCATAAGAAGCGTATCAACGTTTGTTGTGAAAGAGACCGGATTTATTTAGCAAGTATGTCAGGAATGAATATCTGCTGACGATAGAGTATTCCAATATCTTATAATTTTTTTATATTTATTTGCTTTAAAATACGATGCACAATACTATTATTTTTCTTAAATGTAACACATTATTCATGAATGCATTAAATTTCAATTTTTATACAAAGCTTTGCAGAACATATCACATACGCACAAATCAAGAAATGAAAAATGGAATAATTTTATATATTTTTTGACTCTAATAACATTTTTTTAAATGTAAGTATATTATTAATATTTTCTAAGGTTTATTTATTTTAAAATATTCCCAACAATAGCCCATATTTTTTCATTATGTAAAGCTGCCAAAGTCGATATAGTTCTTCAATTAGAAATATATATTTTTAGTTTTATGGCAAACAGACGCAATAATTCGTTTGAACGCCTTTTGTGGCAGCATTTCTCGGTAGCGCCATTTGCTTTATGCAAACGATAAGATATCAAATAGATTTGAAACAATGATTTAGAAATGAAATATGCAAATCAGACAATTCAATTTCTGGATTATTATCCAGGACGCAATTATTGTCAATTTCAGTCTCCTTGCTCAGTTGATTCTACGAGGTCATCAAAGAAAATAAATGAGAGCTAACAGCTGACTGGCTTCTGCGAGGCTGGCAAGAGGTAATTGGAATCAACGTCAGCTTCAATAAATGATCCTGAAACAGAGCGTCGACTCAAAAGGATAAGGGCGAGCAGCAGCTATCCCATAGCTGAAGATTCCCTACCAATGCATCTCTCAAGGAGACTTCTTGTGGAGATGTCATCAATCACGCTGCTTTCTTTCTTCCCATTTTTTAAATTAAATCATTCAATGGATCTGCAGTGGTGATGCGTCGACAGCTCCCCCAATGGTGGTAATTGATTCAGGTGATCGATGAGGGGCTCCCCGAAGCAAAGTGACAAACTTGTGGATTTTGTGTACTGCTTATCTATAGAAATTTCTCCTAACTAAAGCAGTAAATCGTAAAGGAACTGTCAAATGTTTATTGTAATGTAAATGCTCAGGTGTCATTACGTATTTTTTTGTTACGTTATCAAATAATTATTGATATATCTTACGACCTGATGGTGATAATTTATCGATTTCAATTTTTGATGCATGAATATTTGTTAGTTTTTGAAAATTAACAAATTTTTACAAGACTTACTATTTTTTCTTTAATATTGACATACTTGAATTTTCGTTCTCAATAAAACATATAGTAGAACAAAAAATAGTTATTTTTTTAAAGAATGATACTTGAATTCCTTACATTATTTAAATTTTTTTGTGAAATGAATCATAATAAGTCCAAAATTATGTGTGAAGTTACTAAATACTACGTACGTATACTAAACTGTAATTTTAAATTATTAACTATGAGTCTGAGTGTCTTATCATTGCTTCATATGATAGCTTATCGTTATAATTAAGTTGTATGATTTAAATTTTCAAAATTAGGAGTAAAACTTTACAATAGTATAACTATTATAATGTTTCTTCAAAGACAACTGTGTTTCTTAGTATATTATGTTTTAAATAAAACAAGAATTTGCGTGCAGGGACTCCGTACAAGGGAAAATTTTAATTACTGGCAATGAAAATACTCTTAGTTATTCAATATTGCAACAAGAAAAGTTTCAAGTACAGTCTTCCCATAGTGAAACTTAATTTCCTTTCCGCTCTCTGCTAGATAAATCTCCAAGCCAACTAGGAGAGCCTCATGGCGGACGGCTGTATAAATTGCGGCCTTATTTCGATAGTGGGCAGGGGATGGAAAATTATTTAATGTGGAAATAAATGAGAGATAAAATTTCCATTGCAAAGTTTGTAATTGCCTTTTTGTCTTCTTCAAAAATCAACCACTGCAAAGACAAACTTTGATGTTTCTGCGATTTGCATCTCGGAGTAGAGCTACTCTCTGAGGCGAATCTGTTGTGGCGAAGAGAACTTACTTGCAATATTTTGCAAGTTCTTCTAAAATAAATAGTTATTTTTTGAGAATTTTTATAGTCACTGTTGATGGTAACAGTCGAATAGGCATTAGTAACCACTTATATTGCAATTATACGTGCATACTATATTTCAGCTCCATAAATAAATTTAGACGTATAATTTTTCAGAAGTTTTGAAAAATAAGTAGTTGTAATAAAAAAATCACTGTAAATAATAGAAAATATATTTAAAAAATTAAGCATCGATTATATTTGGCGTTTGGTTCTTCTTCGAGAGGAAATGTTTTATTTTTGAAATATCAACTGAGATACTTCTTAATTTTGGTATACATCTGTACATTTGGTAATAAATACTTTTTCTCGCAGAATTAAAACTTGTAAGTTTTTGAATTATAAAAACATAAAAAATCATTCGGGAATAACTGAAATATTAAAGTATTCAAGAATTTGGTCCGCTTGAAACGATAGTTAATACTTGTGTGCATCATTTTGTGCAATTCGTTATGTACAAATAATCGATGCCCGAAATAATAATTACAAAGTTGACCAAAACTTAAACGTTATAAAATATAATTTTAATTTTGATAAATCATTATTTCTTCAAAGTAGGATGAATTACTATTGAAATTAAAATTATATTCAGTAATTGGATCTGTTTTGAATTTTCAACGATTCTACAAGCAATTTATCAAATTACTGCTAATAAGATTAAGAGTAAAACAATTACGCTTTCATGGTGTAGAGCACAACACTGCAAACTTCGGCTGCATCTTCGGGAGTTCCCCGTGTAAAAATAAAGCACGACTATAGCGCGTCATGAAAAATTACATTTCTTTCAGACAATTTATCTCTCACAAAACATCTCGCAAGCGGCGCGCACGTACTATACCATAACAAATTTCCTCGGTGCAGGCTAAAGTACATTTTCAGCAATTTGGCCGGGTCGAGTCTTGGCTAGAAGTCGACTGGTGCAGCGCCAGATTAATAGACCTGGAGCAGCCCTCCATTGCCGACACTGATACCATCTCCTTAAGGCCGACTCCCTTATCCGCGCCTGAAATATTCCTGACGGGTTTTAGAGAGGCTAGAATAAGGCATTGGCACTGGATTTCACATTCAGTTTGGAATGTTATCTCTTTTAAAATTAAACGTCGGCGTTGTTGTGTATTTGAATATTTATGACCTCTTTCCAACAACCTCTCCCTTTAACAATTGTTTACCTAATTGCTTATTATTATATAAAATCTCACTCTGTTTGATAATGCCAACGTGAAAGGTTGGCGAAACCGGTCACAGATAATAATGAACATGTGGAAAATCACTCAAGATTTTACTCAAAAATATTAAAATGGAATTCCACGAAGTACTCTCTGTCAAAAATATTGAATTTCTTGAATATTTATGACACAAATTCACCAGCAGCGGGTTTATATTTGTAATCTGTAATAAAGAAATGTAAATGTAAACAAGAATATAAATTTTATCTTTGAGCTTTAATTTATTGAAATAAATTTGAATTATCAAATATAACTAAGCAGTTGCTTAAACAATTGCATGTTTTTATAAAATGATATAAATAATAAATTAGTTTTACTGTAGATAAGCAAAAAACAATTTTAATCTTGTTGAGGGACAAGGCATTTGGTTGGTGAAGATTCATTTTTTATATAATGATAAAGGTAACTTTGTATTCTTTCTTCACTTTCAGTTTATTATATTTTTTGTATGACTAGTTTGGACCAACAGACTTGTTCATCATCATCATCATTAGTTATGTATCTGATGATGATCAAATTTGTTGGTCGAAACTAGTCATGCAAAAAATATAATAAACTCAAAGTGAAGAAAGAATACAAAGTTACCTTTATCCTTATATAACAATGTTAAGTTAGTATGTTTTTTCTAAGAACAGAAATGTCTTAAAACTGATGATATATTAGCAGATGTGTTATTGAAAATGGTTAAATGATGATGTTTCGACAACATATTAATAAAATTTACGCTATTACTGCTCAATATCTAGGTTTTTAAGTCAGTGCTTATTAGGTTTGATAAGGTTTAAAGGAAATGATGAGTTTTCATTTATATTTGTCAATTTAAACGTAATTAAAAGTCAACGTATTAAAAGCATGTTTTAGCAAAAAAGTTATCGAAGTGGTATCTTCATTGTTGATCAAAAACCTTCTAAGAGTTATCGAAGTTCTACGAGGGTTTTTCAAACTTTCAACTTGTAAAACTATGCTATGGAAAGTGATCATTTCTTTTCCGAAGATGCGATTTACTAACAGGAGAAGAGTAATATTGAAAAAGTTGTTAAAAAATTGTGTTTTTCGCGTTGGCAACTCAGCAAGGGGTCCTTACTCGGCACGCCCTTCTCTGTTACCTGGGAGGAACATAATTGGCTGCCTGATATACGCCCTTCCATACATATATAACGAACTTTGTAAATATCACGGGCTCGAGGCGAGCTCTCGAGATCTAGGGTAGAGAAATCAATTTAAAACGCTGCGTGGGGTAAAGGTTTTCGCTTGCTGAAAATAATAACCATGATTGAATTTATGTAATTTTATGATTTATTTCTGATAAGCCACCTCCCGATAAAGGTATCGGCGTGAGTTAACCGATATATTACGTATTTAAGATAATATGATTATTATGTAAATTACTATAAATAAAATTGATGTAATCATTTTATTTATATCCATGACAAATCGCAAATTGATAGATGTTTAAAGTTAAATCTTTGAAATGCTACTAAGTCTACGTTAGTAACTAATTCATTTGAGTGTTATATTTAACTCTTAGCTGAAATCCTAGATTCGTAGAATGCAAATATTGCACGAAATAGCTTTATCGTATATATTTATAATTACTATTTCTCATAATTGAATATATATAAGTACTGCTCTCAATGGTTTCCTATTCAATCCCTCTATTAACTAAAACTGCAGCCAATATTGTGCAGATAAGTCCTTAGCTCCACACATCGTTATCGCCATTGTTTAATACTGATCGAGGGTTACCCCTTTTCTGTTCCTAGATTACCGCCGATGAATCACTACCCTAATCTCACAAAAGCTTTATCTATTGGACGCTCTGGTCAGTGAGCTCTTAGGGGAAAGTGCAAGGCACACAGTTCATCTCTAACTACGAGATAGAAGAAATTAACATTTTAAAAATTACAGAGTGTCTGTAAAATGTCACTATGTAGAATGTAAATGTGTTGGAATCTTTTCGTCAATATTCATGTGCAGGAATGAGCAGATTTAAAAATATAAACTTCTATTTTCTTTTTACGTATTTTTTTATTTAAAAATATTAAATTGGTCTTCATCCAAACATAAAAAGGCTTTGACTTTTATGGGCAGTTTTGAACTGGAATCGGAAAACTCGCCGTCAAGTCTACATTTTTTAATCTCTAATAAGTAAAAAAAAAATTGTTTCTTTAAATACTACTCGTACACTTTTCACAGTATTATTTGTATCCTTATAATGAGATTCCTTAAGATGAAATTTGTGTTATACTTCAACAACTCTCATTATCTCTTGCACGATTTTTTTCTGTTTAAAAATAGGCTGACTGATGTTAACTCAGAAATATTAAAATCATAAACCTGGTCTTGTCTTTCATATTCATGAAAAATTTTAATGATATTTCGGTTGGTGTTTATGTAATAGCACTTTAAAGTGATTCCCAACATATTTTTCTAAAAATTTTCACAAAGAAGAATAGTCTTTTCAAACACCTGTAATATTTCGCAGAAGTTATTTTCAACTCAGCTTCTCCGCTGTGGAATTCGACCTAAAATAAATGAACCGTGAAATCTCTTCCAAATTTTATCACATTTTATTTTTCGTTTCGTATAAATTTTTTACACATATGGCCTTTCATGTGACAGTTTAAACGTCCACATTGTAAAATACCAAATCTTTAAAATTTATTATAATGTTTTAAACTATCATAACAGTTTCAACCCTCAAAAGGACATACGAAATTTTGAATGATATTTTTGAAATAGATTGAATGTTATATAACACTGCAAATATTTACTTAGTCTAATTCAATGCAAAATTTTTGTATAAAAAATAAGTTGTTATGTATAGAGTGCTACTTAATTCTGACTCTAAGGACTTTACCAATATCGATTTGTTTTTTAGCGGCTATGTATACTATTATGATGGTTTTAACATTATAAATTTATATTTTTTAGTAAAAATTTATTACATAAATTAAAAAAGATTTTTTATTAATGTGAACTTAACATTTATTTCTAATAGATTAATAAAAATACTGCATTAAGGCACTCTTTACATTAACCGTTAATTTTTGTTTCTCGTCGATGTGAATCAAAAATGTTTTTTTTTATTAAATGAATTTGATGTGCTTAATTGAAAGTAAACAAATACGGATGACTTTTAGCCATAGGTTTACATAATCGTTATATTTATTGGTCAATGAAAATAAAACACTAAGGAAATTTATTATTAAGGTATGAAAATATTTATTACTGGGTTTCATAACTGAAAAAAGTGTAGGTATCGAATGGCAGAGACTGTTTTGTCGAGTAGGGAAAAATTCACCTTTACATAATAAAAACGTCGCTTAAGCACGTAGCTGAAGTTAAAGGTAATTTCGCCTTTCAGTGGGTCCGTTTTTTCACATGAAGCAACGCCCAACAATTCACACGTCCCTGTTAGTCGTGTAATTATCGCTACTCTATTTTCTTTTCTCATTTCCTCAGGTGTTTATATGAGAGCATAACTCACTCCCGCCGCTGCAGCCTCGGGGCTCGGGACTTTTATTCTCGCTTTGAATCATGGGATGGTTAAATGAGGTCTTAGGGCCACTTGAAGAAAGGTTTTTTTAGTTTCTGCCGTGAGGGTCCGCTAATGAGGGTAAACACCTTCTGTTGTACTCGTCAAATAAACTTTGACGCGAATTTAAAGGGAAAGTCTTTGTGCAAAATCCCGAACGGAATATCTTTCTTTTACGATTGTCGTGAACTAGAGGTACTGATCCGCCAGGTTTTCACAGGTGATTGCGCTTGACAGTTTGTCTTTCTAGTTTCTCAGAGTTGATTTTACTCAGCTCGCCCGGATCGCTAAGAACTAGTTCCTTGTGAATTTATTACTAAAAAGCAAAGTTAACACAAAACTGAGTCGTAGTTTAATGAATTTGATATGAGATTTTTTAAATAAAAAACGGCTATTAATAGTATATTAAGGGATGGATATGGATACGGATTCACAATGTTTATTTTATTATTATCTTTGATTGAATCAATTGCATTCTTTTTTACTAGATTTTAAGTCAAAAATACTAAGTAATATCTTTTATTTTTACATATTTGTGAGAGGTAGAATAACTTGTGGGTTTTGAAGAGATACCAGCCTTGATTGCTGACAATATTAGTTTCATCTAAGAAAAAAAATCTATATTCAATTAAATAAACAGAGTTTTTTTACTATTAAATTATGTTTAATTAAAATAGATAAAATGATTATGTGTTAAATAAGCTTCACTTCTTATCAAAGCTCTTTTTATCACGCTCATAATAAGTTTATTTTTGGCATAAGTTTTTACTTTTAATTTCCAACCGTTTATTACGAAACGTGATAGTGTTACTAATTACACTTTTATCTCAATTTTATGAGTCCTAAGTCACTGGCTGCTTTACTTAGAGTTGAAGTTTCTGTAATAGAGTATACTATTATAAGATGACGGTGTGATAGTTGGGAAATGTATATATATTACGAATAAAATAGAACTCAAACACGTTCTTTGATATCATAAAAACAGCGATTTAACATTGCATCTTTTAACATATAATATTTTTATATTATTCATTTGTCATCTAAATGTTATCAAAATTCATTTTAAGTGATTTTTAATGATATCCTAAGTTACATAAAGTAATAAAATGTATTTTTTATTTAAGTATTTTATTTTATATATTTTATAAAACAACAACGTTACATTAAACTTCTTTTTAAAGTGAGCATGATGAACAAATCTATCATTATGTATTATAAAATGATTGAACCATTTGAGAATTAAAAACAAATTTGAAATATCATAAAACGCAAGCTTTCATTCTCTAAAAATATTGAACTACCTGGTTTTGTTGGTTCTCTATTTATTTAAACTGAAGATATAATTTAACAATGATCTTTCTAATTGAAAGAATAATATATATCCTTAGTGATTGAATTTGTTTATTTAATTACCGGTTATGATTTATGTTTGAATAATAAGCAAACAAAGAATTTTTAGCATGTTTGTACATCTAATTATAAGTATATTTGGGTTATGTAAAATATATATTGCTGGGGTTGTTGACAACTCACAATAATAATTTTTATATTAATCTAAATAATTTTTTTGGAATCTTATAATAATTATTAAAATTATTCCTAAACTACTGATTGATATTGACAACAAAATCTTTTAATATGAATTTTGAAGCTGTCGCGTTTATCTACTTTCAAAGTATTTTTTATTTAATTTAATATAAATTAAGAGTTCAGTTATGAATTACAAATATTATTCCAGTAAAATAAATCTCAATTTTTTTTCTGAAACGACCAAATATAGATTGTTGCTTGCTTTTAGTACGAATGCCTAAAATCGCAGCGGATTTGTATATTTCTAAAATTAAAATTATAGAAACTTTTAGTAATCAAACCCAAAAATATAAAAAAATAAAATGTAATACCAGAAAGCAAAGGCAACAAGATAACGTTTATTTTTACGTGTTGGTTCCGTAAAATAAGAACGTTTCCCTCATAAACATTGTCCAATTTACACAAATTGCTGTGTGTGAGCTATAACCTCTTGAAAACACGTAAACGCTTAACTAACAACCTGAAGATCTTTCCTTTGAGGCTTAGCTCAGCTGCGGTACTAAAAAACAAATCATTCTTTATTTTTATCGTTATTTTGTCGAGGTACACGCAATGCCGTATCTTCTGTTGGCATTGGGACTGCCTTAGCTTGAAAACCTTGCAAATCTAATTCTCTTGTAAGACTTTGAAATGTGTAAAGATCAAAATATTCCTTATAATATTGTACACACCACGATTTTAAGTACGTTGGTATCATATCAGAGTAATTTAAAAATAAAAACCCAAGAAAATATTCCAATACAAATTAAGTCGGTTAATGGTTAAAGAAAAGGTGAATTTATAGACGCCGAGGATTCTTTGATATGAATAACAAAAACAAGTAGCAAAATAAAATATACAAAAACAAACAGTGAAAAATGAGTTAATTAAATGACATTTATTATTATACTATTTATTTTAAACACTAGCAACATTTTTTAATAGATTCTTAGAGCAATGATAGTTTACTTTATTAAACTTAATTGAAACTCCTTCAAAACTATAAAGTCATTAGAAACTTTAACCACTAACGCACGACCCGTCAATGCAGATGTTTTGCTGACGTCACAATGTTTAGGCAGTTATATATATATATATATATATACGTATGAAAAAAGTACCTTTGTATTTTGTCTTCACTTTGAGTTTATTAAAATAATTTGCATTGATGATGACCCAGTGTATTGGGTCGAAACTAGTAATGCAAATAATTTTAATAAACTCAAAGTGAAGACAAAATACAAAGGTACTTTTATCATTATAATCATGGATCTTCACGAATCAAATGCCTTGTCCCTCAACAAGATAGGCAGTTATAGGTTTTCCTCGATTTTTCTAAAGAACGATTTTTCAACGGATTGTTTGTTTTTACTGGGGAACTATAAAAATCATAACATATGTTGAAGATACACAAAGGCGTTGATTTTTACCATTCGAAAGCAAATAAATTTGCGTTCATTAAGCCCATGTTATAAGACTCAGCAGTGAATGCAAGGAGTGCTGGAGCCACGCCCGGAGCTGCCTCATTAAAGCTTTTATGCCGACTCAGTCAGCCTCCTCTGAACATCATGCAGGCCTTGAGCTCTGCAAGCACGCTGGGGTGATGAGGCACAGATCAGATTATATATATTTTAATCCATATATCATTATCTTCTTGAATATATAAAGACAAAAAGTGTGAAGTAAACTAAATTGAAGTGTGCAGCTTGTAAAATAGTTTTATTTTTGCAAAAACACAATGTCGATCCACAAAGCCGTAATTATTCTAATTGCTTTGAATCTTGGTGCGACTACTAGAGCTAATTTTAGAATAATGTTACAATTTAAATTGAATAACATAAATTAGTTTAATCCAGCTTGAAAAACGTAAAAAACAAACCCTTCACGACCACCTGCAAAAAAAAATTAAAATTCTAAGTCATTGAAATCCAATCAAATATAATATTAATTCGTATAACTCTCAAGCAAACACGAAATTATTTTCAAATGATATCGAAATCACGGCATCGGCACAAAAAGGAAATTTAAGCAGTTGTACACAAGTTGGGGGTGATCCACTCCGCGCGCACCCAGAACGGTGAGGTGAAGGCAACTATATTTGTTCAGTATTAATAATTTTAAACTTCGCAAAGAGCAGGTAGTACCGAAAAGGGGTCTAGTTTATTTTAATATGATGAGAACTGGCGGGGATGTTGACAGTTCGTTACGAAGCGTAAACAGAGTACTCGATACGAAGCGCTGCGATCCTCTAGCGCTCTAAATGGAAATATTAATATTTACTTAGAAGCGAAATTCCGAGCATGGTTTAAAGCGCTGAAACTATTGCGTTTCATTTAACCATTTCATTTTATATGAAAATACTGAAACTAAGTAATCAAATACCGAAAAGTTATTTTTGCATTGATAAAAGCGTAATATTTACATAAATCACAGTAATGCTTTGTTGACATGTCTATTAATAGTTTCAACTATTGCTTGCCAGCAATAAAAACTTGCTAAAATTTTTCATACTTTCTGCAGGATTTCTGTCATTTCCTAGCTAATTAAAAATGGCTAATGCAAGAGACGTATCAAGCCGAACACAACCGTAATAATTTCTGAATGCTTTCCTATAATTGCTTTTTACTTGTGTATTCAAAGATTATTAATACAGATAACATTTGACTAGATATCTCCTTTTTGTGAAAAAAGGATGATAAAAATAAGAGATAATAAAATAGATTAGTCTTAATACCAATAAGTTGAAAGTATTGAATAGAATGAAAATTAATTATATTATTTAAATATAAGAGGACTTTTGCTAATAATATAATTATTTTATATTTGAAATGTAAGTAGTCTTACTTTTTTTTTCATGGTTCTTGCGATAAACCCATTTTTTCCGTTTAATTGATTTGTTCCTTCTTATCTTTTTTAGTACATTAAACAATAAAAACATATTTTTTGATAATACAATAAAAATTTAAACTTTGAAATATTACTCAGCACACGACTTTAAGTCTTATTTTCTTTTTATTAATTTTCAATAAAATAGCCACCGCAAAGCTGCATCCGTACATTGTATTCGTATAAAAATCTCCATGAAAAGAAAATCTAACTCAAGAAAGGTCAAAGTTTATTCTTATATCGGCTTAATGCCAGAATAGTGAGAGGAAAGTTTTTCTATAAAGCCAGAAGTTGACAACGAACGATTATGGCTTCCACGGGAGAAGGGAAGTTCTCGTTGCATTTTTCACATAAAAAACAATGAGTGTCTCCCGTTTTATGTCTTATTTTTCTCAGATACCCATCGTTATATAAAAATCATGTGACTATAAAAATTTGATATACGCAAGCTCTTTCTTTTTTTACAATGCAGTATTTATTTATTATGCAACCATAATTGAATTCTCATAGAGTAGACGCTTTTAAATACCTTATGTACTTTTGGTGTAATTTTAGGCTTAATACTACAGATATGAAGTTGTCAGATTTTTACTAAACAGTTTTATGTTCTTATAGTTAGTACTGTTGCTCTGTAGGTCTCTATGCCGGATATGTTACAAATTCGTCACTATCACTGCAATTATTTAAAATGACTACGAAATCAGCATTTAATACATGCTATTATAAATAGTTGCGAAAATTTTAAATTTCATTAATTAAGAAGATAAGTTTTTAGTGTATCGCATATCATAATACTAAATACTTGTATCAACTCAGAATACTAGACACACGAGGTTGTCTCTGTCAGCAGCGTCGCCGGCTCGCTGCCGCGGCTTGACACAAATTTTAAAGTTTTCCCTTTTCCTCGTTTAAAGTTTAATTTGCTAACGTGGGAAGTTGTGCAAGTTTTGCAGGCGCTCGTAAAGGGCACCTGCACTGTCTTGTCGCGGGACTTATAAGCGCGACGCGTTCATTACGCTGCACTGGTTAGCGGGATATTGCGATGGCTGCTCGACTCGGGGGGCGGGGATTTGCCTTTCAGTCGACACTTTCAACAAGAACCGCGAGAAAGTCGCTTCAGCCGAGAATGCCTGTGATTCGTAAAAAAAAGTTGTACAAAACCAATACAGTTAGCGACTCATTTAATTTTATTTGTTATGTATTAAAGCACTTTTCTATCAGCAACATACAAAATGTAAAAAAAATATTTCACGATTCTGATTTTTATGTAAAATTTACTAATACAGTTATCTAAGCATTTGAACAATTCTTAAATCACAGTACTTGTTTTGTATGTATTATTATAAGAAGACGTCAAATTGATCTCACAAGTAATATTGCTTATGGGTCTACCTTGCAGGGTGTTATGCATTATAACCCATTTACCCGTGTTCCCCTTCTCGTGTACACACTCTTATAGCTTCCTTCATCATGGCATAATCCTTGCGTAATCACATGACCCAAAGGCAGTGGCGGCGATGGAAGTACGCAACAAGTCCGACTTAAGGACGATGCACCCGACCCTTCAGCCGCGCCAGGAGTCTCTGCCTCGGAGTTGGGTAAAAAGTTGGCGCATGTTTTGGAGGACGATCGCTTAAAACTTCCTAACCGAGTTACCCTCCCGGGGGCTTCTTCTGTTTGGGGCTGCGATGCGCGCAGGATGTGACGGGAACATCCAAATCGAAAAAGCGTGAACTGAGGCTCCGTGTGCTGGATTGTAATTTGTATACTGTACTGCTGATATATATATTTGTCATATGTATAATTATCACACTGTATTACTGTAAAAAAACCAACATTTAAAGTCACAAATAGGTGATTGATTTATTCGCGATAAGAAGCGAAAAATCCTCGAAAATATAATTCTTCAACCTGAATATTACATTTAAAATGAACACGTATAGGTGAAAAATGCATTATTTATTTAATAAAAATATTTAATAAGTATATTAATAATATGGGGTAAATTTTTATTAAAATTATTTATTTAAAAAATATATTAATAAAATAATCTTTGTTTTAAGACGCCAACCTAGTATGTTGGAGAAATTTGTAGCGTCAAAAATAATAAGTTAAATCTATACTTAAACCGTTTTTAAAAAAATATATCTGATTTTTGTCATTCCTTCGGTATCACTGCTGCGATAAAATAAAAACGGAATCTCCTTGAAATTCACGAAAAAATCAAACGTCTCCGAAGGAGTTGAGAAAATGGCAGTTTCTCCCGCCATAGGCGGGATATCTCTTCCGACCCACATAGAGCCTCGGAAGGTGGGCCATAAATTAGGGTCCGAACGATCCCCGAGCTCCGCGGCTCGGACGTTAAGGCCTGAGCCGGCCGGAGCCCGTGATTTTATTTGTCGTGGATTCATATAGCCGAATTGGCCGACGCTTTACTACGGCTGTCTAATGAATCGAATAATTCGGTCCCGCTCTTTGCAATAAGCGGCCATTTACATTCGGCAGTATTGAATATTGGATGTGAATTCTCGGAATGGAAGTTGCAATTCTCCTTTTATGCGTTTCTCCTATTCTGTGGGGTGAGATACGGGGGTTGAAATTTTATTGTAAATTTTAATAAGGTTTCTAGGGTTTCGCGTATTGTTAGAAATGATGGGAAAATTTTTCCTTATAGTAGAACTGTCAAAGATGCTTTTACTTATATCGTAAAAATTCTTTAATACATATACCATTTGGGTTCTATCATTTATGGCATTACTTTTTTCAGATATCAATTTTGATGTAAAAGTGAGTTTATTGGTATATATTAGTTTTTGTGTTTGTTGATTTTTTCCCAATCAAGGTACATTTGAATAATCTTTTGTGTGTTTTTTTTAAATAAGAACACGGGGGTGAATAACGACAGTTGGATCTACAAAATGCGTAATTACTATTAGAATTTATGGAATGAAATGTAAATGTTTTTAGCAACGGATTAAAATAGATTATTTTTCGAAATAACAATTTAAATCAAATTATAGTAACCATCATTCGTATGTCAAAGTTTTTCAGTTGAGAATTCCTTAATCCAGCCTCCCCCAGTGTAATAAGAAATCAGGTAAAATCACTTCTACTTCTTCACGTGTCTTTCAGTGGGGGGCAAATATATGAGAATCACAGAATATCACAGAATCTGAAGGACCATGCGGGTGTATTAATTTGGCTGACTCGGTGATGCTGCAGCAGTCATTCCCAAAGTGGATGATGTCGCCCCTTTGGGGGCGCAGAAAAAATCCTGGGAGAGTGTAACCTATAGAGGGAGGGGCAATGGCAGGATTGGAGGGTTAAAGATAGGCGATGAGGCCTTAAAAATATCTTTTTATATTGATATGATTTTATGCTTTATTATTTCTTCTATTTATGATGTATTTAATTTCTATTAAAAATATTAGGTTTCATTTTTAGATTTAAATTGCCTTAAACTTTTGGAGTCGCATTCCACTTTATTTTACAAAATTAGTTTTACAAAGCATTAACGAACGTTTTTATCAAAATAATAATCATATGGGTAGCAAGAAAATTAAAGGCCAAAACTTAGACGGTGGGGATTGACTAGAATAAGTTGTAGAACTGCTGTACAGCAGTTTTGAAAAATAAGCTAAAGATTTGAATGCTTTGACATATGGGGACCCGCAGTTATGTCTGTACGTACTTAGTCATCAAGGACGTCAAATCCAGGAGCTAAGGGAAGATTTGTAGTTGAGCTGAAAACAATACGCGCCAGCCAGTGGGCCAGCAGCTCTCAAGCCTAACTAGCCCCGAAAACAATGATCCTGCGGACTAAGTTAGTTGCGTAGAGTCCCCCTATTCTCCAAACTTGGAATACAACTGCTCAAGTCTTTATCGAGACTTGGTAAGTGGGCGCCAAGCTTCATATTACTAGTTTAGTTTGCGGCTAATATCATTCAAAAGAGACAAAGAAAATGCTTATATAATTCAATAGTTTACGCAATGTAAATTTATCAAAATTTAATTAACAAAATAATTATTTTTCAAAGGTTAAATTTATGAGTGCTTGTGTTAAATCGAAATAACACAATGTTTTTGTCGTGTACTTTAAGAGTGTTTTTTGTACGTTTTAAATATTTATATATGCTACAAAAAATGTGAAATAATCTGGTACACACATTGAGTTTTCACTGCAATTTCGGGATATAATTAATTAAATAAGATCATAATTTTGAAAACTACAATATATTTTCAAAACATTTCGTTTTTCATGAATTTCTGATGAATGGATGATTAATTTTTAAAAATATTTTCAACAATTTGGCGGACATTCAAAATATAATGCAACTACTAAAAAACCAGTAGTTTTTTTATTTATATAAAATAAGTATTTATTAACGGTTAAGAATATAAGCAATATTGATATTCAACTTTTATAAAATTGAATGTAAAAATTTGCATGTAAAAATAAAACTCAGCATATTTTAGTCTTTGTCTGTTGAACAAAAACCAGTGTTTGTAAACTAAAATATAAATTATTTAGAAGGATCTCAATTTGCATATTTTGGATTATAATTTTGTATAGAATCTAACTTTTACAAGAATATATTTTATTCAAATTGTAATACTCCCTGTGCTTGCTTTGGTCCAGGCACTAGACAGCCTATCCCAATACATGGAATGATAAAGTATTAATATCGCCTTAATTTCAAATTCTAGTTTGTAAATTTCAAATACATTAATAATTCCTTTTGAAGAGAATTTAATTTTGATCATTTGGCAACACACAAACAACAGTAAAATGACGAGCATATAAACGTATCTGTCCCCTCATAAGAAATATTGGCATACGAATTAATAAGATTATTCAAATAACGCAAAATTTGTACATGCCTTGCTCTCTCGTAACTTTTGTCTGCTCAAAATTGGCAAACTTTGGAGGTAATTTTATATAGAAATGTAAACTAACAACCCTTTGAGCTCCTTCAAAATATGTACGCAACAATTTTAATCAAAATTTAATAGACGTATTCATTAGTGCAAGGCTCGAACCCTCTATGCAAACATTCAAATTATAAGTTAACTCAGAGGGTTTCGTATACGCTGAGATATAGATATATTTTATTCACGTTTTAGGGAATATGCAGATATGGCTTGCATTGTGCTTGACAAGTTTATTAATGGTTTTAATAAGATAATGGAAAAAAGTTTTACTTGATGACTTACTTACATGAATGTATATTATACAAAACCTCTCATTATATAAAAGAATACCTCACACTTTCCTCTTTAGACAAAACTTTTTAATATTGGGAAAAAAACAGTTTTTATTAGATTGGATATTCTAGTGAATATTTGTAAAATTATTGTGTTTTAACAATTTCGTTATAACAATAAATCCATCCAACGGATACGAGAAAAATAAGTACTATCTCTGGATAAGTAATGATTTGGAATATTGATAAAACGTTTGGTGACATTCCAGATCACAATAAAATTAATATATAGGTTTTTTAATATTTTATATCAATAAAATTTCTATCAAATACATTTTTTTCATTTAGGAAAATATGGGAAGTTATTACACAATATTAAATGAAAATGAAAAATTCGCTCAAAGAATTGATATGTACAAATTAGACATTATAAAGAAAAGCTCACAAAGAAATATCCAGTACTTTGGGTCCGGTCAGACACCGTAAACAAACAAAAACAAGAAATATTAATTTAATAAAAGACGTGCTTTTTTTTTTTTTCATAAAAAAGTAATGGTACATTATAAATAAACCTAATGCCTTTAAGCAACAATTACTTCTCTAAAGAGCATTAAAAAGTTGTTTCGCAAGCTTAATGAATCGCTTATTTCAATTAGCACTTGCGTTTCTTTATGTGTATTTGATTGCTAGTAAACAGAAGCAATTCTGAATACACTGCGGCTTTAAGAGAAACATTTAGTGAGACAATAAATGACGCAATTAAGACTAGAATGTTCGATGCCATTTCCACTGCGGCCATCCACTATATATCGTAATATTTTATGGCAAACAGAAGCGGCGGAAGAAACCTACATTTCCTTGTGTATCGTTAGCGAGGCTTTGTTTGCTTTATGAGCTTTTCGAAAATAAGTATAAATCAAATGGAAGCTATTATATTGCAGTAAATACTCGATAGGATAAAAGCATCTTCTTACCATTTATACAAGTATTATTGAAAAATATTTTATTACAATTCTTTATTCACCGTATTTCTTATTATAAATCTTGCCTTGTGTGGGAAATAAACATATTTATAATATTTTTTTCAAATATATCTTTCTTCGCAATAGTGATAGGAACTATAGTAAAATAATTATATTAAACACAAAAACTTTTCCATCACACATCACATCACAAATATAATTTCCCAAAGTACACGTTGTATTTTTTATTTGTGGCACTATCTTAGGAAGAATTTACTTATTATAATATCTAGTAAAATTAACACAGAGGTAAAAAAAATCTACTCAATTCACGAATTTATTTTTTGTAACTTCTCTTGAAAACGAACACCAAGAAAATATTTTTATTTGTATCGTGTTCTTTTTTGTATTTAAGTGTTGCATACGAATTCCATTTTCTGTAATTGGATTTGTTTCAAATACATTTATCTTCAAGTATCAGTCATGTTATATCCGCTCTGAATTATACATTGTAAAATTTAAATCCATTAATGGTTACATTTGCAGTATATCACAAGCGAAGTGCCCTGATAACACAGCTTGGAGAGTTATTACAGTTTATAAAATAAGTAAAAGGAAACGATACATTATCTGCGGACAAATTATTAAAAACATGTAACGGCTTTGGCGGATATAATATAAAAATAAAATATTAATATATACGAAATGTGCATGCTAGCTGAGACTTCGGTGAAAACATTCCGGGTATTATTTTATATTTTGTTACAAAACGAGCATGGATTCAAATATAAATATTGTCATGTTTATATATATATATATTGATCATTTGAGGTATTTTTTTTAACCAAGGTGAGTGGGGAAAATATTAGAAAACAAAGGGTTGAAGATGTCTCTGTGATAATTAATTTAGGGTTGTATTATAAATCGTCGCTGTTAAAACAACCGTGCACTAAGATGGCCACTCCGTTTTCCGTCGTCAGACCTCGACAGTCTCGAGTCACCATCAAAAATTATAAAATTAAACAATAGTCAGTCGCCGTGGTTCATTGTACCGCGGCGGAGGAAGCTCTTTTTGTTTTCAATTTGAGCGGTCGGCGAGCATAAACATTTATTTTAATTCCGAGTTAAGTCCGCCGCCATCTTGCGCGGGCGCCTTCAATTGTTTTTTGCGGCGGCCATTAGTTCATAATGCCGCTCTCCTTGCGGCGCGAGTTGCATAATGACGCTGCTCGGGCGCTATTGTCTCACAGAGGCTTCGTCTACTTGTCCACGGTGTCCGGGAAAAATGTGACACGTCACATTACATTTTGTTGTTTTTAGAATTTTTTATTTATTTTCATAAATTTCAAGAATATATCCTCTGCTCTTGCGCGCAGGTTGTGAGATTTGCAAGGTGGTTGCATGCATAGTTCTCTCATAATTGCGTGCATAGTATCATAGTTCATAATTCTCTATTTTCGTTATTGAGTTTTTTGAGAAAAAAAATTTCGCGTGAGTCGAAGAATAAGTTAAATATATAAGGACTTGATAACGAGGATAGATATTTAAGGAAAAAAAATTATACTTTAATCTGTCAACAATGATGTTAATTAGTACGAAGAATAAAAAAATAATTCTCAGTATTATTATTGAAACTAGGTTATTTTAAACTATTTATCATTGATTAAAAATTATTAAAGTAGAATTTTAACAAAAATAATAAGTCTTCCAAGTCACGCCAAAAGTCAAAATGTATCATGAGTTTAATCAGTAGATGCTTTAAATAGCAAAAATGCTGTATTTTAGCTAATTTAGTGTAGTTTTGTATATATCGATTTTGTATTAGCATTGAAGATAATTCTCGTCACATTGCCAGTAAACTAATTTTCTTATATATTGTATCCATTTTGGTGTATTTGCATGTTGAGTTATCTGTTATCAAAATTAATAAAATGATCTTTGGTGTTCTGACACGTAACCTTTTTTTGAAGTTGTTTCAACATTGCTGAAGCCATCTTCAGAGAATCTTCTGTATATACTAGACCTGAACGTTCAGGAACCTTATATTTATTACGTACGTTTTTTTAAATATTCGGCTTACAGCGTTTTTGTCCGCTACCCTTGTGTACTCGTGCGCGCCTTCCCCGCGAGGGGCGCAGCTCTAGGCGCCGTTATTAATTGAAAGTTTTTTTCCTGACGGGGGAAGCGATGCATTAAGGGAAAAACGCATCGCAGTCGGCAATAAAACGTGCTTTATGACCCAAACTTTTAATGTGCCATAATGACTTGTTTGGGAATATATTACACGATAACAACGAGTGTCACACGCTAAAGCACGCATTGAATATAAACTCAAAAGCGATCATGAAAATTATCTGCCGGGTTGTTTTCAGCAATATAAATAATAAAATACGCAATCAGAGATAAGTTAAACTAAAATTTATTACCTGTTTAGTCGTATTTCTTATAATTAAAAGTTATTATTATCAGTTATTTTTTTATAAACTACTGTTTATAACCCATATGGATGGCCAATAATATGTCATTATAAATTTGTTACTTCACATTCATATTTGTTTGTGTAAGGTGAGCTTTGAGCTTTGATTTCAAAAGCTTGCGCGTCATCGTATAGAAATTACCCCATTGAATTTTGTATTCAAAAGATCGCATTGCACCGTGATGGAGTTATCCCGTAGCCATGTGTGGTGAGCATTGATTTCAAAAGCTCTCAATTTTCAAATTAAAAACTATCCCACTGTCATGATTTTGAGCTTTGCTTTCAAAAGCTCGCATGTCACCGTTTTAATTTAACCTCATTGTCATGGTTTTGAGTTTTGATTTAAAAACTCGCATGTCACCGTGCTTGCAATACCTTGATATCGGTTTATTTTGTTATTGTTAGGATATATCTAAATAGACGTATCATTAAGTGCCATAATTCTGTTATCGTAATTCGTGATTCGATTATCAAACACCAATAATAATATCCCCCTGCATACAAGTAAAATACGCATTAATACTGCATTATTTAAGCATGTGATATATGAATAGACTTTAAGAACGTGGTTAGAATATAGAGCATGTAATAAATACCCAAAAATAAAATAAGCTTAAGCCCAAAATAAATAATTTGATGTTGACATTGAAGACCATTTACATATTGATATAGAATACTGTTCAACCATGACGCATACGATATTTCTATATATTTATTAGGCTTAGTTTTTAAAAACTGTGTCTTTAACATATAATACATAATTATCTCTGACTCACCAGGATACTTTTTCATGTTGTTAAGTCAAGAAATCTCATGTTTACTCACGAATCACCTAGATAAACAACTAGGCACTTTGATTTAAAGAAAACAGCAATAATCATAGGATATAAAGATTTGAATTAAAATATTTCTAGTTTGAACGGTACACAGTTTTTAGAAACGTGTCATTTCAGAGACGAATAGCATTATTCGGTCGTCTTGGCTTTGATCATGATGAAGAGTCTCGCGACAGTCTTTGACGCTTTTATTCCGTTTTTCTTCCCAGCGGATATTCACAAGAGTGTGAAGGACGTACTAAAACGACATGGTGCCGAATCCAGATACTCTATTTCTCAGTGTATACTCCACAAAGAATTCCAGAAACTTCCTTGGGCTCTCGCGGGCCTCGTATCAAAGACATGCATTCTTCAAGAGAGTTACAGCTCGGCCGATACAACTTGTCCCATCCAGACAAGCGGCTGTAAAATTTAATGTTACTATTGCCAGGCTCACTACCCGAGCCACCCTAGACGAGATTGTACGCTATGCGTAGATATCTCGTTGTTTATATTTGAATTTGAATTTTCATATCTATATATCGATATATATATTATAATGATATATATATATATATATATATATATATATATATATATATATATATATATATCATTATAATATAACAGACACTAATGTTAACAAATAAAATTAGGACTATTGACCAGGACAATGAAAGCCTTTTTTTCTCTATAAAGGAATTGTTAAACTAATAAAAACTATACTGATACATGTTTTCAATTATTCTGGAAACCAAGTCTCTGAAGGTAAACCAATAGCACTTATAAAGAGCTTAAGAACTCCTTATATTCCAGTGATTAATAAATAAATTCAAAATAAATGTTACTTGTCAATGAAATCGAATGAATGAATAAAAATTGATTTTTCTTTTTGTTTTCTATTTTTCTATATTAATCTCATATTATCATTTATTTTAAATAAAAAAAAACAAAATTTAGTCTTAATAGTCAAAAAAAAGTACATGTAAGTACTTCTATTTATTTTTATTGTCAAAAATTCGTTTGGATTATATTTTTACATTTCCCATATGGTTATGTGTTAAAATTCAACATACTTATCAAATATCCATATTAAATAATAAAAATATCACAAAATCATATTTTCATAGAAAAATATATTTTTTAAATTTAATGAATATTTGAAAGACTTCTTCAAAATTGTTTCTTTGAGGCAGTTAAAATAACCTGCTATTTTGACCTAGTAGGAAAAAAAAACTATTATTAAATTTAAAATGTCCATCATCATAGGACAGGTCCTCAGCTCAGACGTCGTGGTAACCCTATTTGTGGACGTGTAAGCTCCATGCTTAGCTTTGTGTCAAGTCACGTCGGCCAACTTGCAAACTCGAGCGTACAAAATGTCTACTGTCAGACTTTTGCTTCACAAGAAAAATTGCGGTTAGTTATTTAAATAAGAGAAAATCCCACAAAGAGTAAGAAGATGAGATGGGAGCTCTTCGCTAAGATATTTAAAGTGTAAAGGAATCTAAATTTATGCCAGGCTCTGATGCAAATGGGATTGGTAATTATTTATGGAAGGCTGGAATTGAATTCGTATCTTTAACAGCAAAAAATGGTTTTATCCAATATATATTTTACTGTACGTCTGCGTGCGTTATCTTCTATTTTAGACGAAAAAATATTTGTTATCGTTTACCATCATCTCTCTAATTGATTCATGGTCTCTGCAATTCAAAACATCTGTAATTTAAAGCTAAACCAGTTTCCAATTTCTGTTAAATTGATTTTTTTATCCACACATTGCTTGCTCTCCAATATCACAGTATTTGTATCCCAATGTTTGATTTACAATTTGTTAAAATATATTAAGGAAGCACTTAAAAAGTACAATATATTAATTTGTGTTGATATTGCATGTGATTTGGCCAAGTGAACCTTATAACATCACTCTGAGATTTATCTATCAGGGCGAAGATCGAACCAAATCTCTTGATCACGATCCCACGTTCTTATCACTTAGCTAACAAACAACACACTTTTATAATATAGAGTTTCAATTTTAAATATATTTTAAATATGTCATACATCTGTATAACTTTGGTTACAGCGTTCCTATATATATATATATATATATATATATATATATATATATATATATATATATCTATCTATCTTGCCTTGTTTAAAGACACGTCATACTTTAAAATGCCATCCCAAGTCAAAGGAATTCTTTAAATTGGCCTGAGGCAGTATGTAGTACAAAACTTTACTTAATTTATACATTTGTCGTGATTATTTTGCTTTGTGAGTAAAGTTATTGTTTAAACAATTCGATGTAGAGTAACCAAAGCCTTTTCTGTATACAAATATTCAGGCAAAATATATTATATATTACAAAGGATAGTGGTAAATTGGTACAGCAAGAAGGGTCGGGTGTACATGGAATTTTTAATTTCAAAATATTTATAACGGTCGAATATAATAGGCGTTCATTTTAAACAGAATCATTAAAAATTAATGTAATTAAGACGACGTAATTTATTAAGTAGACTCCTACTAAAATACCTGGTTTAATTATATCCCAAATAAATAAACGAAATATTCCTCAACCTGCCTTTCTAGGGATTTGCAAAACTTTTTTAAAATCAATTAAGTAATCAAATGATACTAGTTTGATAAAAAAATATCATCATTATATTACTGTAATAGAACCTAGACCATTATTTTGTTTATTTATAATCTGAAATTATTACGAACAATTCATTACAATACATTCCCTTTATATTTATAATTCCTAGAACGTTGCTTCACTCCCTTAACAAAAATAAAAATAAACATTATTATCATTCCTAATCATGGTTTCTCAACGCATCAAAAATTATAACAATAATATGAATATTAAATTAGAATTCTTATAAAATGTAAATAATCATTTCACTTCACAAAAATCTTAATAAATCTATTTATTTTAAAAATGAAAATGAACCTATACTTTATTTGGGTTCATCTCTGTTGTTTTCATTGCAAAGGGTCGTCGCCCCAAGAATCCCCTGCATACTTCTTGGTCTCTCAACTGGCAACGAGCTTCGCACAAAGTTCGTCTTGTCGTTGTCCGCTCCAGGAGACCAGCCCCGGTCTGAGTGAAATCTTCCGCGAAGGTTATTTCCTGTTCTCCAACACTTCTTGTACAGTTCATGACAAATGAATATAAACCATTACAAACAGTAACCATCATAATACTTTTCAATAAAACAAATATAAAATCACTCACTCGTATTTTTAAACGCTTCGCAACTTTGTGTATTCTTCGTTAATCGTTTACGTTAAAAACATCTCCGAGAAAATATCTTGAGCGTTAAAATCTGATATCTAGACATGACTTGTACATTGTACAGAGGGTGGGTATTTGTAAACAGCTCGGTAGTTTAAAAGGAAGTTATCTTTGAAGACGTGCAGCGCAATAATACACCCGGGGATGTTTCTGTCAGTGATCGTTTGATTGATGATGGACTCCAAGAATTTAGGGAAAAGCGTTTTGGGTAAATATTTTGAAGCATGGACCTTTTTATCTGTGAAAAAATTCTGCTATAAAGTGCTATGTGAAAGTAGCATTGTTTACAGTAATTATACTCTAGTTTATCAGTATTATTTTAAACAAAAACAATATTAGTTTGTTTATTCAATTCTTTCATTTTAAATTGCAAAGTTATTTATATTCGAAACAATAATTAGACCTAAAAATGTAATAAAAAATTATAAATTTATGTAAAACTTGAATAAATGATGCTTGAAAGTAAAAGCATACCTGAATATATATATTTTTTATTATTATTGTAGCTCTGTACTACTGTTAAAAAAACTCCACTGAAAAATAGTTTTCTACTTCAGTATTTCTCCTAAGTAAGCTCGATGATTAGTGGGGATGATTTTCACTTTTCCGATTGAGGAAAAAATATCAATACGTATTGGGCACGGGAGCGGAAGTAAGTCCATCAGACTATAAATAGCTGACATCAAAGCCGGGCCCGCGGGTGCAGCGCGGCTCTATTACGGCACGGCACGGCACGGCGCACTACTCCTGTTCACGCGCGTTCACGCGTGAGCGGCCCGCTCCGCTGGGTGGAACGGAGCGGCTTTAGCCGGGGCTCAAGTAGCCATGGCAGGGCTGCCAGAAAGTCAAGCTCATTCAATTTTCAATCATCACAATGTCAATTCACCACATACCGGTTCAATTGACAACACCCCGTATTTCAACAAAAAAAAAAAAAATTCAATCAAGCTGCTTTTTATTATATATTTCAAGTGAAAGTGCGGTATATTCTTACATATTATATTATAGGTTTATTTTTACAATATTAAACAGAATATGTAATATCTACAGAAAATGTATACTTCTCATTTTTATTGTTATAAAATAGGCTTTGGCACCCCTGGGTTGGGCACGAGGCTTCCCCTGCGACTGATCGGATCTCGGAGCTTCGGTAATAAATGGAAGCGCTTTGGGAAAAATCGACTTCCGTTATCTTCAAGTAAATATTATCTTAGTTAAACGCCGCTTGATCCTGTTCCCTATTAAGTTTTGATTTCTACGCATTTTATGTTCAATAAAAACTTTCAAATCACCCCATATGTTAAGCTAAAAGAATTCTATAAATTTGAAGACTGCAAAACGTCTTATAACGTAAGTCATCAAAATATTTTTTTATTGTGGATAACTTAAATCAACATTAGTATGATGTAGCATGAATAAATTTTCCGTTTAAAAACGCAAACTTATAACTACAACTCTGGCCACGAAGCGTGTATAATATGGTGACGTCAGCATGACACGTGCACGAATAGATCTCCCATGAGTTGCTTGTACTATTCACAGGTTACAATCATAGTGTACCTGAAAAAAATACCACACTTTATAATATAACATTTCTAAGCGGTTTGTAAACAGAATGCAAATGTATACAAGTTGGACGCAAACATTGGTTATAAGTACTTATTTCAGTAAAAATGTTACGTTATACATTAAAAATATAAATAAATAAGTTTTTACTACGCTGTAAGTACCATGTAAAGTTAAATTCTTCTTTTGTTACAACTGATTGAATAAGTTTTTATTTTCAGTATCTATTCAGAATAATCTGCAAGAATTTAATATCGAAGGCTGCGACTTCAAGTAGGGCTCACAATCCAAATAATGGAAAAAGCTTAAGTGGCATGTTCATTCTTAAGAGATTGAAACTTTTTTACAATTTGGTTAAAACTAGAAAACAGCATCCCTTACGTAATGTTGAATATCAATATGTCACATCATAAAAGTTTTTTCTATTTTAGCTAAAACTTATATGATTGAAATACTTTGTGAAAGTTAAAATCAGATAGATAAATAACAGCATAAATATCAACTAAAAATAAACTCAATCGTCTTATATAAGTTATGTGACACTTTTGGGTTTTGTCAGAAAAATCACAATTTAAGTGCTTGTCCCTTGATTTTTTATATTCTTTGTGTTAATCAAAGTCATCTTCGAGTGTTATAATTTAAAGCCGGACTAAAACTGTTACAGTATAATGAGGGAAACATTGTACCGGAAACGGCAAATCCCTTTCCAACTTCTTATATTTACCTCCTACGTGCCCCGGAACCTGCAAATATTTCAAAGAGATTCTGTCACCCAACGTAGAGCTGTACTGCAGCGGCTTACAGAGTTAGTTTTACGAGGAATCGTGGGGAGCTCTGCGTGACTGAGTAAAAGAAGCCCTACACGGAATCAGCCATTATGAAATATAACTTTAGTTATCTTTATATGAGTGACCCTTGGTTTTTTTTCACAGAATATATATATATATATATATATATATATATATATATATATATAAATATACACATTACATATTTCGAGAGTCTAGTAGGCCGGGTGGTTTGCGATCTCTTCAGCGTTCATTGAGCGCCCCCCAGCCCAGCCAGCTCCCCCCGCTGCAATGGGGATTCAATAAGCCCAGCGCCTAAGAATATTGCATTCTTGCAAGAATTATTATTTATTGAATTCCTGCAGAGAAAATATACGAGGCATTCCTCAGCTTTAGAGTCTTTGTGATGACTTATGGGAGTGGTGAAGTACCCGTGGAATTATTTCATCTGCCATTTATTGGGTGTGTACGGCATTCTGTAAGAATCCACGCGACTATGACTCGATTATTAATCGTCTTTGAATGACTACGCGAGTAATAATAGATGAGGTTTAAAATAACATTTTAACTATTTTTTCTTTCTTCATAAATTGTTTGGAATGTAAACGTTTATTTTTTTAGTGAATCCCGTGAATCATTTATTAATGCGTATACAGGAAGCTACTTATAAAAATAATAAAAAATATATAGATTTTTCTCTTTATTTCATGCGTGAATTGATGGCTTAAAATGTATTAACTGTCTAGTTGCGAGACCTACTTTGGTCATCTAGAAATATTTATTCATTCATTTTACCAAAAAATGTCGAATATTTAAAAACCTTTGTTTAATTGAAAGAAGGGTATTTAGAAAAAAAAGTAATATTGTTGACAGTTTATTTACATCACGAATAAAAAATAGTACATTTTTTTCATGAGTTGTGCTAAATGTATTTTCTAGTGTATAATCAATATAAATCTTTAAAAATGATGTTTTTTAAAATCCAAATAATTGAACTTATTTATTTCCAACATTTAAAGTTGTTAGGATAATTAACTCCTAGATTAATCAAACAAGTAGCGTTCAAAGGTACATTTTATCTGGTAAAAATCAGGTGATCCTATGGCAATCACATTACACACCTGTATTTAGTTATCAGAGGTAACGATTCAAAGAGATTCCCCATTACGTGATTAAACCAGGACCAATGACTGCAAACTGATAGTAATACCGGCTGGTGGAGATAGACCCAACACTTTGTCAAAAATTATCTAGGACAATAAATCGAATTTCTTTTTTAAAATTCTTATTCTAACCCAATCATCATAAGATAAAACATAAATACTGTATTGAAAATTATAAGTATTATTAAAAAAGTAAAAATAATGTTTATCATTAAGATAATAAAATATTCTTATACTTTAGAATAAAACTAGTTTTGTGTTTATACAAACTTCATAAAAAAAACAAATTTTCCTGTATTTTTGACCTTTCTTTATATAACGGATTAGAAACGAGGTTTTATGGTTTGTACTTCTTATCTATTTTTTTATGTCAATCTTACTCTTAAGAGCGTCTTGTTCAATTTTGTCATGTTTTATTTTGTCATAGTTTTAACAGTTTCAAGATTAATTTCGCAAGTCTAGTTAGTTGATGTAATAAATTGGCCATATTTAGAAAAACGCCTGCTTTACGGTAACCCATACTAACAGAGATAAGCATGTCATTATTTAGCACACGATACAAACGGCCATTTCATTTCAAAACTGTCAAAGTGTTATATCGTAATTAAGTGGCTTTATTTTGTTTTTAAAATTATTCTCACAAAACTTAATGCTCTCAAAATATTTTCCCAAGGAAAGTTTCAAGCTAAAGCGAGTAGGTTTATTTAACTTTACGGCGTTGCTTCATGCTTTTTGAGCACATTCTTAAATTGTTCTACTTACCAGTGAAAATAAACAGCAAAATTCAACACTCCACCACGGCATAAATACCGAAAAACCCTTTAAATGTGGGCATCAAAATCCCCAAACACGGCATAGATGTCACGACTATGAACATTAGGCTCAGTGTTTATGGTTTTAATCAATTCTTCGCACTAGAAGCTTTTAGGCTTCTCATTAGGGGGTGTTTTGAATAAAGCAAAAATTACACAGTAGGTACTCGGAACACGTGTCTTCAGAGAGTTTGCCGGAACAGTTGAAGGTTCTGGAATGAATATTTTATTTCTGTTTTAGGAAATAACCACTTTTTACATAGCCTTGGTAAGATGTTTATACTCTTTTATGGACGCCGGATATCCCTTGATAATGTTTTTTAAGACTTTGTATTTTGTATTCAAGTTCTCTTAAGAATTGGAGCTCATTTCAAAACAATCGCCTAATTCTCACGTCTAAAAAATAATTTGTGTTTTACCCTAATAATAGGATCACTTTAAATTTACATCTGAAGAAACAATTGTAACAGGAGAAGTACTCTTGAGTATATATTATAAATTATATTAAATAAAAAAAATTATAGGCCTCCTGTATTATGAAAATATTATTTTTCATATTTTATAAATAGTTTGGTGGAAAAGTATAAAACAAACACCTCTATTTCTAGAATTAAATATGCTTTATCAGGATTTTTCTTTGTTCTGGTTTAGCAAAGAAACTTCCTTTTTTTATTTAAACATAATACAAAAATCCTTAACTCCGCAGAATGTAAACGAGTCTACAATGAGTATTTTTTCCACCCTTAAATATTTTAAATCCTTGGAATCGCATGCTCTCCACTCGAAAGCCTCGCATTAGGGTTGGGAGGGATCCAGAAAGTATTATGACCGGCTTACTGCAAGTTTGCTATCGAAGGGTCAAACGGTGACGTACGTTCAGGATAAGTCACGGGAGAAGGAGAGGCTCGGAGGGCGTCCCTCTCATTTAGATCAAAGAACTTTCAAACTTTTCTTTTATCCTTCTGCGTGCTTCTTTGTGACGAAGTCTTTATCTGAAATCGAAAAAATAGTTCGTTATCTATACTGATGGGCCTTATAGACCTACTGCGAATGTTCCCAACAAAAATTGTAGCTTATCTTATATAAAAGAGGGAAAAAAGAGAAGAAAAAAGAGGAATGAGATTTGCGTTAGTTAATCTCTATCAAACAAATATATTTTATTTAAATTTAATCTAAAGCAAAAATATGAAAATTCTAGAATCTCAAAATACACGCCAGATTATCAAGAAAATTGCTTATTCATATTGTTTTATTATTAGTATCAAATACACACATCCACTTAGTAGGGTTGTTTTGGCTATGTGAAGCAGGAGTATTGATTTTCTTATTCGGGACATGTGAGTATGAGGTCCACGGGGCCATGTCAATATTTTGTCCTTACTTGGGTTTATCGGCATTACTATAAAAATAATAAACACAAAAAATGAATGATCCATTACTTTGGTAAATACACAAGGAATTTCCTAACATTATCTAACATACTTATCAGTATTTATTTATTGCATGTTTTTGATTAAATCTCATCAATATGAAACCTTTGCGATAGTTTGTGATAACATTCAATACTGACACCGCATTTCTTGAAATCATATTGATAATAACATTTATTAAGACAATACAAAAATTAAGCTAAACGACCGAAAATTCACTAAAACAATACGAGCTCTTTCATTCCACAAATTTATCATCTAACTTATTTTATTTTCCAAATTTCACTTAGCACTCGAAAATTTCGGCAGTCGTGTACGATTACCTCGTAATTAAATGCTGCGGACTGAGCGGCACTCACGGCGTCCCGTTCCTCGTCGACCTGAACTAAACAATTCAGGCTTAACGACACCAGCCCTATGAATAATCTCCCCCCGAAACCGTAGTCTGTTTTTAGTTCTGTAATATTGTCCAGGCGAAATTTGCGTGCTTGAGTTTTTGCCCTGATGACGTCACTTAGGCGCAACACAATGGCCGCCCGCCGGGGCACCGTCCTGTGATGGCCACTCATTCAGGATTTCATAATGGAGAAGCAAACAGACTATTTTTGGAAGTATTTGTCAAGCGAATGAGGAAATCTTATTCTTGCATTATGTATGGTTTTCCTTTCTGTAAACGAGAAGATTTTGCTCAGCCGCTTTGTACTTTGCTGGGGGTTCGCATCCTATGCGACGCAAAAAGAATACTTTATGAGTATTTGGTTAATAAATCAAAAAGTACACAAGTTATGAATGAACGCATCAGTGTTTTTATTTTCTTTTAGAATACTTTTGATATTATCGTGCTGTAAATACCAACTTTGTGAGAAGTCTAATACAGTTCGTAATTTTAAAGACGTAACTGAAATTTATTGGTTGAAAAAATAATAATTTACTGTTTCCGGTAACTTGAACTCACGTAGCTAGTAAAAGCTTGTCAATATTTTAGCTTACTATAAAAAAAAACTTTATTCAATACAAAATATAACAAACAAAACAAAACCTCTACAGTACACAAAATAAACTTGTTAACAATTTATTTAATTAAGTTTAGAGTTTTTACAGTATATTTATTAAAAATTAAAGCTTTTTTAATATAAATTATATTTTAAAGTAAAAACTTTTTATGCAATATAATATAAAAATCGGTTTATGTCAAAATCCAAATGATTCGTGTTTATTCGTGGTCAAGTTATATTTTTTCTGTGCGATACAAGACTTTGGGACTTTACCGTGGGCCAGGTGGGGTCTTTAAGGTCGCTATCGTTTTCATTGATGTTATGACTCAGGGGCTTGTCTTACTGTGTAACATGCGAGTATATATTAATTTCAAAGCAATCAATGTGAACAATTCATAACTTTACCATTAAAAAAAATATTCTGTAATTTAAAAAAGTCTCAAGTTGCAAATAATTATGATCTGTACAATTTTTCGCCATTGATCTTTGTAGCTTTCTCTTGAAATTAATAAATGGTACGGCAGACGTGTAACATTACATAAAACATATTTTATATCTATCCCGAAAAAATATTTAAATGTATATTATTTTACAAAAATTTAATAAGCATTCTGAATTTACACAGGCAGATCTCTCGCAACTGTGCAAGTGACACAAGTCTAAGACAGTCACATTTCTCCACCCAGAGATTACTTTATATTTAATATAAGACCCAGACAGATCACGGAAGCTGGCTCGCTAATTACCGCCTATAAATGCGGTCGCCGAGTGCAGATTATATGGGGGAGTGGGGGTGGAGATGAATGGTACAAGGGAGGTCTCGACTTCAACCCTCTGCCGAGGCTGTGCCATCCGTATTGTCGAAGTCGTAACGGAAACACTCCGTGAAAAGCTACCCCCAAAATTATAATCATTTCCCAACCCGAAGTTACATTAATATCATTCCCGGCAGGCTCTGTAATTATTTTGTTCAAGTTATAATTTTGTAACATTATCTACATACAGAGCATACGTACTCGTGTATACCTTTGTTTCAATTGATTGATGTGAATTATGTAGTAAATATAAATTATATTTTGATAACACGATTACGCTTTAAATAAATTTAAACCTTACTTTTCTGGGTCGTTATAATTAGACGTAGTTACTAAGTTTCAGTTATGTTAAATTTAGTAGTTGGTATTAGGAACATAAATCAAGGTTTAAATAGTTTAATTTAACAAAAAAAGGTTTTTTTTTTTAGTGTTTTGAAAAATAAATATTAATATTGAACATTGGGTTTTCTAAACAATTCTTTAGCAATAAATTTATTTTAAAGTATAATTATCATTTTATAGTAAATATTACGTAAATGATTTGCTTAAGTATTATTTGGTTTAATATATTAAAAACAAAAATTTCTTGATATTATATGTATCATTCGTTTAAAACATAAAAGTTGGTATTTTGCAGGCTTAGAGAAATATATATATATTTTTAAAAAGTAACAAATTGCAGAACATTCTTCTAAGTTGACAGGCACCTCGTTTATCTTTAGATAAGCTAGTGTTGATCCACCTGTGCCTAAAATAAAATAATGGCAGTTATAATGGAATAGTTGAACAATAAACGTACTATAAAATTAAGTTGGCTATCTGTCTTCTCCGAACAATTTGCCCCGCTCCCAAATAAAATCTGTCTATTGTTCCAGACAATAAACTTTATAAGATGTACCGAGCCCCTGTTTTATCACGGGCCCGGTGCCTACCTGTGGGCCGCGCCGCCTACCTGCCCACCCGAGCCTCTGTCTGATACCTCGCGGAATTGTCTAGCCTCCTTGGCAGTGACGAAGAGTGAAATCGTCTACCTTTCGGAATGAAAAAATAGGATTTATTGATGTTTCTTCTCATCCATTTTTCTTTTACACGATTTCGTTTTCTAAGATCGTAAAAACTACAAATAAGCCTTGTACATGTAATGTGTGCATATATGCTTTAATGTAATGCGTATTAACCATGCATTATTTAATAGCAATGCTTAAAGATGCAATAAAAAATAAATATCATAATAGATGATTTAGAGATAAATTGTTATTCACTGAGAAAAAGACAACAAAAACTGGCAACTTAAAAGGTTCATTGGTAATTTTTAATTTTTTTTTTAATAATTGCACTTTTTATTTTTTGTCAATGTACCATTTTTTAGGTTGATTTATAAAATTAACAGTTACTTTGATGAAGCAGAAACAAACTAAATTAAAATCTCCGTAACTATGTAGTTACGTCCGTTAAAATAAGTAGTTTATTCTATCGCTTTACTCTCCTTTTATTTCGTTACATGTCCACTGTCGAACGTCTACCGTTTTACTATAAATAAATAAAAGTTCATAAGGTATAATGTATCATTTATATGATCATTATGTATCATTTATTATGACAGTTATGTCATAATAAACATTAAATTGTATCATTTGTAATCATTCAAAAAGTAGTCATAAATGTATAAAACAAAACATTTTTTGATCACTATTGAATTTTATACACTTTACTAAACTTCTTGAAATTAAGCTTTTTATATGTTTTATAAAAAATACCTTATTTTAAAATAAATCATACAAATTATAAAGAGCAATTAAACCATCAATGCAGAGTATTCAAATTGATTTCTATGGAATGAATATTGCATTTTATATAAAAAAAAGAAAAGATTTTCTCCCACGAAGCAGCTTTGCATAGAGCCTTTCGATGCGTTACGAGTACTTCACTCGAAAGAATATATTCCTTTTACCAAAAATAGGGGAAACTTTCCAGCATACAATGTTCGAGATTTCTCATCACGCATTCACGGGATTATTCTAAACTGATCTGGAGCGGTGTTTGAAAGTAAAATATTTTTACTGGTTAAAAAAGGTTTCATTAATAAGAATAGTGCACAAAACTCAGGCACAATAATAATATATTTATTTCATTAGAGTTTACTATATCTTCAAGTGCCGTATTTTTTTGTATGAATAAGTAAGTTATAATCGTGTAATAACCCTTTCTAAAATATCAGGAAAAATTTTGAAAACATTTTTTTATCTTCTTAGAAGTGGGTATTAACCATATGTGATAAAATTGATTTACACCGGTGGTTTCTATATTATATCAATGGAATTATCTGAAATGCGTTTTATAGCTTGTATTAATTGAGTAAAGCCCAAATACCCTTGTATCTGTACAAACGACGAGCCGCATTCTTGTAATACTCGCCATTATCCTAACTAAGAGATGGTATTTCATACTTTTGCCCAAATGCCATTGTTTAATTGCCTTGTACAGTTGAAAATGATCCCCATTAGTTCTGATACTCGTGCATCGAGGGATGGAAGCTAGGGGCGATTAACCGCGTTAAGGGTTGTCCAAGCACTTACATCTACTATTAAATAAGGATAATTAAAAACGGTATTCCTCTGCTTTTTTATCAAAACAACTTTATAAACTTTCTTTTTAAAAGTACTGATAAATATAACAATATGATATGAACATCGTAATCAATAGTAATTTCGCCAGTGAGTGGTTTTTACGAATATGTTTACTATCTATATAAGTGTTATAATTTATTTTTATAAAATCAATCAGTTTTAAGGTATTATATATTTATCAATTTAATAAGATTATATTATGACTGAAAGAGAATAATTAAATTTGTAAAACTTTTTACAGTTAGAGAGTTAAAAGTTGTAGTAATAAACAACGTTCATTAATTATTTTTACGTTAATATTTAAAAAAATATTATTAAATACTTTCTTTAACTTCAAATTGATTTAAAGTCACAAAGTTTTATAAACTTTTTTTTAACAAAAGTTGAAGTGATTTGCTTCTTGTACAAGAGAGCCAAATTACTATTATTTTTTAAAGATTATTAATTAGGTGTTTATTCATTCTAAACATTCAAAAGTTCCGACAGTTAAATATACGCATCTAACTCAAAAAGTTTCACGTGTTTTCTTGTCTGGTTTGTTTTTGGTAGTTCATCTGTAAGTGGTGTCATAGTCGTACAACAAATATGCCTGAACCTGAACTCATTTTTTATTAATAAAAGCATTTAATTCTTTTATTAAAAAATACATCAGAATTTGTTTCCGTTGCTCTTATTGTACAATAAACATGCGAGTTATTTTATGAAACAATTTTAGAAGAAATGGACCATTTTTTTGGGAAGCTGTGAGCTCGGGCATCCCAGAGCATTCGGCGTAACCGGTGCCTCGGAGCTGCGACTTCAATATAAACTCCTGCATACATTGGCTATTGGCTATTGGCTCCTCTGGCACACTTTAGATGGCAAAGCTGTACCAAATGGACACGGAAATGGGAATCTATCGCAAGAAGCATTTGATTACTTCCTTTAGACACTCGTATATAAACTAGAAACGTGGAGTCCATTTAACCAAGAAAGCATTGCATTCTCTAAAATATCTCTTCGAGAATTTAAACGTGTTCTGCGTAGTATTAGTTATGGGCAATATTTAAAATCATTTTCGCAATAGAAATAGTTATAAAAATGTTATAACGGAGACTTATGATAAAAAAAACTATTAGAAATTAACTACATAATAATAAAATAAACAATTACTTTTTAGCGAAATATTTACTTTAACGCTTCATTCCACGATGAATTTATAATATTAATCTGT
Source organism: Atopsyche davidsoni (assembly GCA_022113835.1). Lineage (NCBI taxonomy): Eukaryota > Metazoa > Arthropoda > Insecta > Trichoptera > Hydrobiosidae > Atopsyche > Atopsyche davidsoni. The sequence continues at coordinate 7,919,798 of JAILWY010000021.1, forward strand.
TATTTGATATTATTGTAGATGTTTTACTTGAAATTTACTTTTTTTAAAATTTGCTCTATAAATAATTATTTAATACTATAAAAAAGCTCATTACTCATTCTTACGCCCGTAGCAATATTATTGTTTATTTTATTTCGTATGAAATATTTGGTTACAACTACTTTATTCAGTTATTTTAGAATGTATTATTGAATAGTTGTGTATGTTTTTCCCAGCCCTGTCAGTGGAGATGCTCCATAATGAACGTTTTCCCTGGATGTAATTAGTGGCACGTCATCTGCTGCCTACGGAGCCCGGCCGGTGCACGCGCACCCCTCCCACAGGTACACTTGCATCCCCGCAAAACCCCTGGAGTTTCTGAGCCCCTAATAACTTTTACTTTTAAAACAGCTTCATGGAAAATACATGATATTAATCACCAAACCATAAGTAGATCTAAAGCATAATTAAAAAAAATATCTGAATTAGCACACATTTTTTTCCAGGTCGCATTTTTAGCATAATTATGTGTAGGTGTAAGTGTTGAGTATAAACACAGATATTTCATAACAATACATAGAAGGTATATTCATAAATATTGACAGTCGTTTTGGATATCTGAAAAGTTCATTCCCTGTTGAAAGCTCCAGCACGGTATTTGATATGTCAGATAATGAAGCACAGGCCACGCGGCGTTGTGCTTAAAGATCCAGCTTTAGTATGTGTTCACTAGGAAGTTAAAATGTTAGCATGTACGGCTTTGGGCATGATGGTAGACACTAACGTTTTAAAAACGGTTCCTGGCGGTGAAAAACAAGGTAAATTGTTAAAAAAAACGATAATCTTTGATAGAATATTGCAATGAAAATTTGTCTGGTGTGTAGATAAAGATCGATGTTTTTTCAGCAAACCATAAATAGATCTAAAGCAGATCAAAAAAACAAAAACTATAAGCACCCATTGTTTTCCAGGTTTTATTTTTAGCATAATAATCATATAAATAATATTACTTAACATAAAACCGTACAGCGAATACTGCTTATGTGTAGGTACACGAGTAGAGTATAAACACAGATATTTCCAAATCTGCTGTTTACTTCGAGTGGAAATGAAATAATAGTAAAGAAGAAAATAAATCTTTCAGCTGCGTAGTCCTACTTTGATAGATATATTTATGTAATTATATTATACCCAGTGATCCATATAAGTCTGCTGTGGACTGTCGCACAATCTTCTAAATCCTTCTATACTTTTTCAATTTCTACTTCGTCCGGTTCCATTTCAAATTCTTGCTACAAGAATCTCACATTTATCTTCCGAGGCACAACAGGGTTCCCGTATGTTTTATCGACCGCAATAAATTCGGAGAAAGAAATACAACCCGTTCGTATTTATCTACTTATGTCTCTCCATAAAGCCAGCAGCAACCCTGGCAGGCCGCCCGTGGGAGGGTTAGTCAACTTACGTGCTCTTGTAACTCAAGGTGGAATTGTTGATGAAAGCAATTAACCTCGTGGAACAAAGGAAAGAGCCATTTTTATACGAGGCTCTGGGACTGCCATTTTCACTCAGACATTTTTTTACGTGAAGCTTATCGACATTAAATCAATCATAAATCTAAAGACACTTGAGATTTATATAAATCGGCATAATGTAGCCTTCTGTTACCATAGACGAGATACGTTGGTTGTGTCAATTTCAATTTATAGTTCAGAACTTGTTAGCAAGTATAAGATAATTAGTCCTACAGAGTAACTATTTACATAATAAAAATAATTTTAAATAGTAATATATTATTTGGCAATCAATAATTTGTTATAAATTTTCGCAGTTATTTTTTTTGTATATTAATTATGTCATATTCTGTTTTGCGACTTTAAACTTAACTAACCAATCAAAATGTCACAGTCATATCATAATATTTACGTATGACTTCGTTCCTGTATTTCGGAGGTTGACATGAAATAAATGTTTCCATCTACTTCCCTGTCCAAATCTTAGCAACGATGTTGTTGACAGCTACTCGTGTACTAATTACAGCTAATTTATATTAAGGCTTTTGAATTATTAAGGGCTCCAACCCTTCCTCTATGATAACACGGCATTTTAAGCTTACTTCAGTTCAAACCCCGGAATAAGACAATACTCTCTAAAAAAAACAACACATCTGTTTGAATGCATCAGGAAAAATAATTTATCTTTTAGCTGTAGAAATAAATTACTAAAAATGTTAGATCTATTTACTTAACGCCAGTCAGAAAGTGCCGAGTAGATTTTCTATTTATGTAGAGTATAAAACACTTTTCCTAAAAAAAATAAAGGTAAAATCTCATAAAAGCAACAAATCGTTTTCTTTTGACATAAAACATTCCCATTGTAGCCCACAGCCCAAAAATTAAAAAAAAACACCAATGGTAACTTATAGAATTTGTTTTTGCGTTGGAATCTAAAATGATGCGGTATGATGGATGAAGTCATAAATAATAACAAAAATGCATACTGTATTAATTTTACTCCCAACTTCATTTCAAACTTAAAGTTTAATGGACTTTTGTTTTGATCAACATGAAGGTAGGAGCTATTTTTAGCAGAGCTAAAAGCTATTTTTGACGTGATATGATATCCAAAACATTCAGAAATTTTATGAATTAAGGTGATTTTGATATTTCAAATATTCGGCCTTTTTAAAATATTTATTTTACTGAACTTATAATTCAATAGTATAAGTCAAGGTCTAGACACAGATTTGTAATAAAAATAATATTTCTTATCGCCTTTTCCTTCGGAAAGTAATTATGTATTTAAACACACTATTCTCAGTAAATAATCTATTACAATTAATTAATAGGCGTAAAATAAGCTCACGCTTGTTAGATAAATTTACTTATAAACACAAAAAAAAATTTGGGCGATCTTTTATAAGGTCTTCGTAAAATCTTAACGAGTTTTTCTTTATACAAAATCTCTGCGATTAATCTCATTAGGGATGAATTAAGGACCCGTGCGGGAGACATGTAGCACGAATGAATAAAAGAAACATCTGTCCGCCGCACGCGGGGAGGCTTTACCGGCCCGTGAAAGCCTCGCGACATCGCCTCTTGGCACGTGTGTACACGTCTTTACCGCTCAAAGTAATAAAAAATAATCATATTTTCCGATAAACTTTCCGCTTACGATGCCATTAAATATCTATTTAATCATTCAAAAAATAATAAAATATTTTTAATTGAAATAGAACATCAGTTTGCTTTTATTTTGTGTTTAACGCAATAAATATGAAAACCTGCAAAAATGCAGTTCATAATTGATAGTTAAAAATTGATAGTTTTTGTAATAAATAAAAAAAAAAATATTATTTCATAAATTGATTTATTATTTAAGGAATACCTCATTTAAATATTGCTGATAGTTTATGCTTCAATTGAGTTGATTAAAATAATGTAATATTCGTAAAACTCATATTTTTAATGTAAAGCAGAAATTTTATTAACATGAAATCTACGCAGAATAAAGCAGAATTAACCCATTTTTTCAACGTGAATGTAAAAAGATTATCAAGCGAGATATTCAACGTATATACAACTTTAGATTATGAAAACATATATGTACAAGCTTAGTAAAAGATGTTTAATATATCTAATTAACAGTTATTTTGTTAGAGTAATAATGCGTATAACGTTTATTTCTTTCTACGTATTATTCCCAATGTGAGTCTACCTTGCATTTAATCAACCACAATCTCTTAAAAATGAAATAAACTGTGTAATTTATACGATCCAATCATTTTTATTCGTCTGTACACCTCCAAGAATGCCGGCGCCGTGGAAGACGGGGGGAACCCGCCAGCCCTCGAGTGAATAAAAAACAAAGAGAATTAAAATAAAACAAATAAAAAATGAAGAGCATTAACATGGCAGATTAGGAGAGGAGTGAACCTTTCAGGATTAGGGCCATCCGTATTATGAATAAGTCCTATTTATGTTTTAAATAAGAAGGATTGAATTTAATCCAATTAATCCCCGCTTTGTTGAGTGATTGATAAAGTCCCGGGCTCTAATGATACCTTCTCAGTCACTTGCTTTTTTTTACTCGACAAAATTTTGTGAAGATTCGAAGAAATAATTAATCAAACTTTATTATTTATTCGCCTGTCTTTGTAGTTTAGTTTTTAAACGACGGAATAATTTTTTTAATTGAAAAAAAGTATCGAAGATTATTTATCATTTGAGTATTACATTTTTTCAATAGTAATTTATTTTTGATTGTTTTTTTTTGATGATGCAGCGGATTTCAACGGATGCGAACAATAATCTGTTTTACTACCTATATAAGTTTCAAGTGGGTTTTATATAAAAATGTACCTACTTATAAATATTATCTAGAACAATTTTTTTGAAGAGTTTTATTATTTTTTATATTAAAAAACAGCGGAGGCATATTAAAAATTATTGAATCATCATTTTTTTGTATGCAGCGACTATCTAATAAAAAAAAACTATCGATTACTCTTCATTCCTCAATATATTTTGTATTTCCCCAGTAACATGATATATTCTCTTACGTATATACTGAAATGCGTGTTCAGCTCTTAATGACGGTGTGACGTCCAAGCATCTCTTCAATGTCTCGATTCATAATAGAAGTCCTTTATCATTACCAATTCTTCCGTTTTTCTCTCTTATCGTCTTCCTGTCTTATTCGGCCGTTAAAAGTGTAAGGGTACCTTTTCCGAGTCCTTGTTGACACGGACATCACTGCATTGTGTGTAATCTTACTCTTAAGCGATGACCAAAAAAGGGAGGCCCAACTCGAGTTACAATCAAGACATTTTTCTTTATCAATCGATTTTGTTCGACCGAAGTGTGTGGGACATCTAGAATAGAATTTATTGGTTCTGTCGACTATTCCCTTTATTCGTGAAAGTGTGAACAGGATAACGTTACAGTTTCATGGTGGATCATAAATTATTAAGGCCAGCGCTCTCTTTGTGAGATAGCATGAATAAAATGTCACCTTATGAATCGTTAGGTTTTCTTTTGTTGGATGACGTTCTCCTGGATTTGCAGAGTTTTCGCGTATGACTGTCGCTTGATTTCAAGATTCTAAATAATATATAAACCACTCCTCTCAAATTGGATTCTGCGCGGAACTCACTTTTGTGATTTAATAGTATTATCACATCTAATTAAAATCAAATTTATTTTAGCGTAAATTTATAAATTATGGGAATTAAAATAATAATCATATATTTTATTAAATTATTGCATTTTGAAATAGATGGAGTTCGCTACAGCCACCTACTCTGTGTATTATCAGAGTAGCCTTTAATTTGTCAGCTATTGCAATATGTAAAAAAAAAAAAAAAATTTAAATATTTTTTTATTTGTTGAGATACATGTTTTTATTTAACAATTATAAAAAGTGAACTCGTGGAACTTTTTTAAAGTTTTACGTTTAGGTGAAATGTTGTTTTAAATTGTTCTATAATGATTAGCTTCATAAACTTAATACGATAAATATGCGATCTAGACAAATTATATTTTTCAGTCTTCGTGTGAATGCATTGGTTCTTCCCTTGGGAATGTACGTCTCTATTTTCTCCATAAGAATTTGATAAAGAAATTTCAATGAAAAGTTGCAGTTTCTCGTCGAGTCAAGTCGAGAATGTAGAACAAAGTGACTTACCCACCTGTAATTGAATCTCAAAAGAGGCCTCTTTTCATGTATCTTGTCTTTCTCTTGCTATCTGTATCAGCTTACTGCTTGACATTCCAAAAACTACCACTTGTTATACATTGCGGTAAATGCATATTTACTTAATATTCCCTTTTTTAACTTTGAATAATAAAAATGTTTGATTTTTTTTTTAAATATTATCAGAATTTGGTAATTTTTGCAGGCACCAATATTGAATTTCCATATATTTTAAACTTCCTAATATTAAACTGAAATCTGTCGAAACAAAGTTCCGCAGACAACTGCAATGTTTACGCTCGCCAGCAACACAAGGGAAATTTCGGAGATCGCATTTAATTAGCATTAATTAATGTAAGTAAAAACCCCCGCGTCTCTTCCTAGGCTGGAATAATTGGAAGAGTTCATAAATTGCGCTCTCCATCATTCCCCGCTGGAGATTCACCGCTCCCTGACTGGAAACTTTGGTCTCTTTATAATAACTTCAGAGATGAAATCTGCCCCTAGCAAATTGCAGGAAAATTTCGAGGAAACGTCTTTCCACGTCATAATCTTGAGGGGCGATTATCATTTCACTATTGATAACAATTTATAAAGGTTGTCTTTGGAAGACATGTACTTGTTATTAATCTTGATATTGCTTCGAAGAAATTGCTCGATTTTTACATTTCTGTTTTATTCTGAATAGTTTTATTTTATCAGATGTGAGAATTAGCTTAGCTTTATCTTAGCGATATATTTATGTGTTTGGAGGATTGAATTTATAATCTTGGGGTAAATTATTTTAGAATACTGCATTGTTTGAAAGCAATTCTATTAATTGGATATAAAAAAACACATATAATACATAAGAAACATGGCAACAAATGCCTATCAAATAAAATCGGGAATTTATAAATAAAAAAAATTATAATTTCAAAAAAATCATATTCTGTCAGGTGTGTTTGTTTGGAGACAAAATACAAAATAATCAATATGTGTAAGAATATTGTACTGTGTAAGAACTTGAAATTCTATTACTACCCATTTTTTGTTCGCTAAGCTTTAAAAATCTAACTTTCATACAAAAATGAAAAGAAGAAAAGCCGATTTCAGTATAGAACGTATTAAAAATAGAAAAAATATTATCATGCAAGAATTTGATAAGACTCTTGTTAATCAGATTCTCTGATCATGATTTTCCATTTGGTCTATGAAGTTTTCGAAATTCGCAACTAAGTTATTTCCACCGTCTTGTTAGTTTGCCTTTCGACTTGGAGTTTCGTAGTAAACACAACTACTTCATTCAGATTAATGTTACATTGACCGAAAACGAACCGATTTATTATATTAAATTTGCCTAACACCGAAGTTTGATGAATACCAGAGGAACGATTAAAGCTAATTAATTAAATAGAGTAATCGTTGAAATAGTGGTGAAGATAACTGGATAATTAATATAATTTTATGTACAATAACCTTAACATAAAATATGTTTTAGACTGATTAACGTAGATAAAGACTTTCATAACATTTATAATTTTTAACATAAGTATTAAAAACTCTTGATGTTTAAAGGAAAATATTCGTATAAAATAATTGAAATTACTCATTAACTGTTTATGAGTATGATTCTCTATAGTATTTAGTTAAAAAATAAAAAAATATATATAAAGGATTGTCTTTGAAGTTTTGTCAATTTTACGAATAAATCTCAGACGCTAATAGCTTAAGAGTATTTCCATTCTTCACAGTATATAACCCTTTCAGCAAGGTCCAAAGGATTCTAAAAGCCGCCATTACATTTTACCATCTCGGGAAGCTTTTGTGAACAGAGTTTAATGTCACAAAATTCTATAAAATGAATGCGTTTGACACTGTATCCCATCACATATTTTACGTGAATCCCACCAAAAAACAAATTAGATCCCGAACGCAATTTGGCTTGACTGCCTACTTTGGAAGTGCACGGATAAACGGGGTAAGGTTCAATATACGGTTATATCCTTGCAGGAAGTGATTTAGGGTTAGAGAGAAGATGAGTTCACTAAGCGAATCACCATTTCAAAGCAAGTAACCCCTTTTTATACAACTATTTTGCAGATACAGGCGAGTGGGGCGCCAAGCGCGATCTGCAAACTTTGACTTGGTTCAGTTTATTGAATTATTTGAGTGTTGTTGCTATACCAACAACACTCAAAGTTTGTTTATTGTGAAAGATTGTCTAGGAGAGATTTATTATTTCATTCCGGTTAATATTAATAAGACAAAAATCCGAATTTTTTAATGGTGGCTTTTACTTGCAAACAAATAAATGTATTTTCACTGAAGAGATTTATAATTATGCATTATTCATCAAAACCTGATAGGTTCATACTCAATGCTTTTTTTAAATTTTTAATTAGACGACATAAATTGCTTTTTTCTTGTGATTCAATCTTAATTTACTTAAAATTTTAAAATCTCTTCGGATGTTGTAAGTTTTATTATATTAATAAAATAATCACAATATTCATAAAAGTATATTGTGTGTAAAGATCGACCAACAGTATATAAGACGATTGGATCTGTATCTCGCAAAAATGATAGAATATCCCTTGAGAGTGAGCTCAGCGAGATATAATTCTCAATTCTTAGAATACCCACCAGGAAATAAAAAGAATACCATAGGTTAACTTTTAAATCTGTCGATTTGATACAATACATGATAATTCAAAATGTTCATAACATTTTAAATAATTTTTTTAATTAAATAATACCGAAGGTTATAATATCATGGCAAGGTTATGTGTTTTATATGTGAAATTTAAGACTTAACCTTTCAAGGTGTGGGAGTATCGTCGCGTGATCAAAGCCCTCGGCTTAGGCCCGAGCAGTCTGGAGATTGGCTATATTTAGAACATCTTAGGAGGGTAAAATAATCACCTCAGTGTACCTTTAGCTTTATGCAGTGACGCTAGTATGCTACTGAATAATGCTTGCTACTTAATATATACCATGACGAGAGTTCTTTGATTATTTATATCCGGTGATTGATAAAAGTTTAAATATTTTTATGCTAAAATCGCCAACTTTTTAAAAAGATAGTTATGAATTTTAAGCACGCAGCGTTGGGCATCAAATTATTCAGAAACTAATAAAAAAAATCAAAACATGTCTTTCAGTTGAATGCCTATTACAACACGTGTGACTTTCATACTGTTATGTGATAAGGTCGATGCGGGTAGCCAAAAGATTACAGCCTCAGAAGAGGAGAGGCCCTCATGATTCGGCATAACAATGAATGCTTCCACCGAGCCATAAATTATTGATGTGCATCGAGAACAAAGAGCGCGGCACTGACTTTCAGAAATGGCTGAATTAACTAATTGACAGGAGGGAGGGTGATCGCCCCCTATCCTGATTTTTTTTTAAATTACTTTTTTTTCTTTTTAAAAATATTGCAGTTAGAAAATCAATGATACCAGCTAGATGGTTTGTCTTGTCGTTCCTTTGTATACCGCGTACCTGATAAAATATTTTCATAAAATACTTAGAAGGTATATTCATAAATTTTGAAGGTCGATTTGGATATCTGAAAAGTTCATTCTCTGTTAAAAGCTCCAGCACGGTATTTAATATGTCAGACAACGAATCACGGGCCACGCGGTTTTGTGTCTAAAGATCCAACGTCAGTATGTGGGTATATTCATGTTCACTACAAAATTGAAATGTTAGCATGTACTACTTTGGGCATGATGGTAGACAATAGCGTTCCTAAAACGGTTCCTGACGGTGAGAAACAAGGGAAATTGTTAAAAACAATAATCTTTGAGAGAATATTGCAATAAGGATTTATCTGGTGTCGTAGATAACGAAAAGCATTGTAAGCAACAACAGAAAGACAGAACTGTGAAACAAATGTGTCTTGTGACATTTAAATGTATAAACGAAATCATAAACTCACACCTCTTTAAGCACGAACGTTTTCTTTGAAAATACGAGTTTTATAAATATCCCGAATTTTAATATTCGTATATACATCATATAAATTTACAAAAAAATATGCACCAAACTACATATTTTTTTATTTGAATTTTTTTTGTTTTTGTTTTATATAATGATTTGATCAAATCAGACAGCTTTAGTATATCTGTTAATTATTTTACTTATAATATTATCACCAAACACCATAAATATAACAATTTATATTGCTTTCTACAGAGAATACAAACAGATCGGGTAATTTACATTTTATTACTTAAATTATTGTAGCTTAGCGGATTTGCGAAGACTTTAAACAATGGATAACTTTCCTTTAACGTTTCTCCGTATTTCTCAAAGTTGTATCTTAATTATTAATAACATTGATTCCTTTGTGTTGATTCCAAGAAAACGCAATTCATTTTACTACAGACAAATTATTTTTTTAAAAAACCTTCCTAATGGATTATGTACATTGGTACAATCATTTTTTGTTGTTGTTGAAATACATCATATTTATTTAAAATTCAATTAAAATTTATAAGGTATTATAAAAATAAAATTATGGAAACCGAATCTGTGTACTGTTCATATAGCATAACGTATTCAAACAATTTTATTGAGTAGACAATTAATTCAAATGTTTATTCAGTAAAAATGTAAGCAAATATATATTTATCGTTTTTCTGATAAAAACAGCAATAATAACTCTATGTAAATATAATTGGAAATATCGGTAAACAATTTAAAGACGATTATTAAATATTTCGAATTTATTTTTATCTTGAAATAAAACATTCAATCATATAAGATAATATTTACACGCGGTGCTTATATCTCGATAGTGTCTCATTAATGTTTAGAGAATATTTTTATTGTGGATTTGTACCACTTCACTATTATTACATTTCAATGTAATTTAATCAAAAGTGTTTTGATTTGGAGCCCACATTCTCAAAAGTAATTAAAGCGGATTATTCTGAAATTCATTTTAAGTATAAATTATATATTTTCCCACATTTTTTTCAAACCTCAAAATAGTAATTTTCAGTATGGACAGCAGTAAAAATGAATTGATAATTATATTTTATAATAGAAACATGACACAAATTCTATTTGTCGATTAATAAAATATACAGATAATTTGCTAATAAAATAAATATTTTTGACAACTATCGATCATATTTTTAATTAATAAAGTTTAAAATACTTTTATATCCAAAATAATAATTAAAAAATTCACGATAACACAACCTTAAAAATACCTTAATAATTAGATAAAATCTCCCAAATGTCAAGCCTCGTTAGACTCCAGACTAATTTCAGTAGAAAATCAAGTGCTTCCATTTACATCCCTCGTTTGGGGGTGCAGTCCGAGCCCACCCCGGGCTGGCTGGTGACTTGCTCTATAGCGGAGGTAGGCCGCCCTCCGACTAGAACGAATTATGGATAAACATCCTCTGAATACAAAGAAGGGGTGGACGCCGCACCACCTGAAGGCTTATGCGCCGCCGATGTTAATACGGAAAACCGTGTACCAATATATGGGGGCTCAACGATACTTTGCAGTTTTCGGGATGATACGAGAAACCGAAAGTATGTGCCAAAGTTACGTGGAAGTTGTATCTAAAGTTGTGGTCTGTTTGTATTTTTATTTTTGGATGAAAGTTTCTTGAGAACGCATATAAAACGAATATTGCAGAATTATTTATAATATTTTAAATAAAATGCTAAGTCTTGTCTTTGCGACTCGGATAACGCTTGCATTTTTTACTATTTGGAAAATACAATATGCCACAATTGCAGCAGACATATTAATTTTAATAAATTAGACAACGATTTTACTTTTCTCTGCCAAAAATTAATAACAACTAGTGGTAGGAAGCGAAAATATATACTACAACTGCTGCAATTAAATTTAAGGTATCGAGCAAATAATTTAATGTAATTAAAAAATATTTTTCTCATGATTGAACTATATCCGTTCATTATAATTTTGTCTGGTGCAAGCAAAAATTACAGATAAATATATTATAGTATTTAAAATACATAAAAGTAGCAAAATAAGAAATCCAGTTTTTTTTATAAAATAACTTCAAAAATTCAGAAGGAAATTCAGACTAAATAAGCTTGAATTCATTTGGAAAATAGTTTTATGTTTTTTTAGGCATTAAAAAAATGAAGTGTTCCGGTTGCAATTATTATCTATCCACGCCATTATCTTAAGATACCCTAAATTGTACATAATGTCCGCTATTCGCAATAAGAATGCGTCGCGAGTCTCGAGTAAGTCATCCAAGTAAACAGGGGCTCGACGTCCCCTATCGCACCCCTGGCAGAGGGCGGGGCTGTGACAAAAATACAAACTGCGTATGATTGCCTCTAATGGTGTCAATAAAAACTCCACCATTGTATGCCGAGTGCTTGAGGAATGCTCCAGCCTGGATCTTCCGGGAGAGATAAAAGATTGCTGGATAGATGGCACTTCGCCCCGAAGTGGGTTCCAGTCGGCCAGGACTGTGCAATCGGTTAGAAGTCAAGACGAAGATTCGCAAGTGCACTTCGAAATACCTGGTGTTATTAAACTTTGTGAATTTATCATATCTGAAAGCAGTTTATCGTAAACGTTGACCTAGTTAAGAATAACGGTCTTGATTTAAAGTCTCAAGTTTCTTTTGACGCAGAAAACATTTTCTGCAATTTTCACTAGAATAGATTTATCTTATATGCCTTTCGTTACCTTGTGTTAAACGTCTAAGTATTGCGTCGAACGAATATATTTATACTTATAAACACTTTCTTTTTTTTAAATATATTAAATAGCACTCATAATAAATTCTTACTCAAATAGAAAAAAATTTCAAGTGATATTAATTGAAAAGAGCACCCGTAGAAGTTTGAAATCGTTTATTTTAAGCCATGGAACTTGCGTGGAATGGCTTGAATAGATTGAATTTCGTTTTAAACGTTTCAGCTCTGATACAAGTCAGAAACAGACAACATGGGGAGAGGAAGGGAGTGCAACTTTCATTAATTGTGGCTGATCACGGCTCATTTATTATTAGGTCCTTGCAATCATGTGCCAAATTACATTAAAGCAGATGCAGGTAGTTTGTAACAATATTAAATTCAGGTGTAAACTGCAATAATCAGATGTCATGATACATGACAAAACGCTTAAATATACTTTAAATATTAAGAAACTGCGGTACAAACTTCACTTTAAATAAATTAATTTATAAATGATAAAAAGATCAGATTATTACACTGAAAACGCCATTATGAAGTCGTGTTGTATTTGTGTTTACATAATTTTACGAAACCTTAATTATTTAAGAGGTGAATCCTTTAAGGACCCCAACGGTAGAGGTCCTGCGGTTGGGGGAGACCGATGTACCGAAGGCACTGCAATTTACTCTGTCTGAAAACGAATTAGACAAATTCAGTTCCGCGAAGCAATTACGTGGCTCTTAGTAAATGAAATGGACGGTCAGAATGCGAAGTCACGATTATAAATTACATTTTTTTATTTTGATTTGGAAATTTCCAGGAGATCCCAGAGGTGTCGTCCTGGACGTGTTGCAATTTCAGATGAGGGGAACATAATGTCTTTTTTTTTAATTGGGCGGTGGCCTGATGGAGCAATAAAATGTTTTATTTATACCTTGTTTAGACTGATTTTATTCAAGCCGCTTTAATTATCTAATATGAAATAAAATTACCTACATAACTCGTTCACAACACAATTACATCGCACTCGGTAATAACTCTCATTTAATTGTGATGTGATTAAATTAAACTCCACATGCTCCTTAAAAGATTGGTATTCAAAATATAGACAGCTGAATAAAAAAATTACTTCAGTAACGTACTATTAACTGTTCGTACAATAAGTATGTATGTACTCCGCACGTGTACAAAATTGTTTTAATACCGCTTATTTTGATATACATCAATCACCATCTTAAAATGTAGTAAATACCTTTTTGATCACATACAAAAGTAAATTATACATCAATGTTTCATAATATGTAGTGAAAAAGGTCGAGTTGTACAACAACTAAAACGATTAATAACTTTTCTAAAATTGTTGCATTTTTTATATACAGTTACTTTTGAGGATATCAATATTAAATTATTAAAGCACGAGTAAAAATGTTGATTCAGAAATATTAAATGACATTTTATATTTTAACACTGTATGTCCTTATATCTATAGCACCTAACCAGATTAAAATTTATTTAAATGCGTGAACTAATTCTTTTAATCTTCAACTAGTACTACGACAGTGATTGACTTAAAACTCGACAGATTTTGATATTTGCTTCTCATCCTCTCGGCAGGTCATCATTATAAATAATATCCCCCAATTATTCACCATTATCTACTGGAGGTAATGGCAAGAGTGATAAATAATCTTAAATATAACGAATGGCCGAAAATTATTCACAAAATTATTAAGTTGAGCCTCTTCAATTCACTCAGAGTAAAAGTAATTCGCTATCTTTTATTTTAACACATTTGAAATAACCGATATCATTCTAAGAAAATATTTTTTTTTATATCGTTACTTAAGTATTAATAATCTATTCTTTTTTTATATCTTATAACATATCATTTTACTTTAGATTTAGATTAGTAAAAAATCCGCCACAAAAATTGAATTTGTAATTTTCATACTTGAAATTTAATACTAAATATAAATAATCGCCCAATGACTGAGGATTATATTATTTATATTTTGGATAAACAACTCAATAGTAAAAATAGCATTATTATCAACTACCAGAATGTTTGCACGGATAAATTCCAGAGAAATACGCCAGCAATATTTATATTTCGCTTCCATAGGAATAATTCCAAACGTCCATTCTGCAATAAACCCTTGTCCGTCATATCAAAGATATCCCCTAGAAAGGCAGGACAAAGGACTCGCATATTTATATTCTACTCGCGAAGGCAGGAGTTTGAACCTTCCTTAATTCTAATAATTTTCCTTGGCATTCAAGTATCGTCCTGGCGACTTTCTGCGGCGAAACACCTGATAAACACTACACCGCACCCCGTGACCGGGCAAAAGGGAGGGTCCAATAACATAGGGTAGTTTTGTACTTGCTCCAGCACGTGATTTATTTACAATGATATTCAATATTTTTGACATAAAGTACACGGTTTCGACCGACATTGCCTACTACACTTGAAAAATAAATATGAAGCACTTTGGATTATTAAATGAAATTGAAATTTATATTTATATATAATTTTATAAATTTATATAGGTATTTGTTAAAAAGATATGTAGGTTAAAGCAACCATAATTGAAATGACTACTGAATTATTTTATTCAATGTGTTTTTCATTCTGAGATACGAGGATCGATCAAACTTGCTATATGGCAAACGCAATAAAGATACCTATAAATATATATATTAATGAATTTTAACAGAGTAAATATTTCACCCCATCCCCATGCCTAAAGTACAAAGGAGCAGAGCACGAGGGTAGGAGATAGGCTGCGAAGAAGGTTGTACTGGGGACAGAGATAAGGAACACGGGAGGATGGCTCCAGGGAAGGGGCGGGAGAATCGACGATTCAAAACTTTTGCTTTTAATTGAGTTGTCAGTGTGGGCTTTTTTATTTAAGCTGGAGATTGAATTAAACTTATCCTGCTTAAATTTAAATATTTTATCATTATATCAGATTTTTGGAAATAATTAAAAGTTGTTTTCAAAGCTTTGCCAAATTTTATAGCTGATTATGTTTGCAGCGCTAAATATAAAAGTTTCTCAAATAATATAAAATATGCGTTAACACAAATTCTAACTACGTACAATACATTTAAAAATATCATCTCTCTTTTTTAACACTTTGTCTTCATTGCTAAAGATCATCGTAATAAAAATCATCGTACAAATTTCTCTTTGGCACCCTACAACAAAAGAATAACCACCTTCTTTACAAAATGCTTAGTGAGCGGAAGAGTTGTGTAGAGCCTTCCATGCAGCGAGATTCTTAAGAGACGAAATTAAATTCAGTTTTGCTTCAGCTTTATCATGTCTGCTAGATTTTGTCGACGAGTTATAGATTGAATTTGATTTATTTTAAAAAAAGCACTATTTATGGTTTGACTGCCATCAGAAGGTTCCTAAAATAAAATAATATATATACTGTAGTATTTCTTAATATTTAACCTTCAACAGATTTAAGATCAATTAAGATTTTTGTATTTTTTTCAAAAGCAAATCTACTTGAAGCCCATAATGAAATTAGGCCGTAACCTGAAAGACCAAAAAGCACGTGAACGGTCAACATTTTAGATGTGCTTAGAGGCGTTTAGTAAAAATTCATTGCATTTATTAAACAACTAAATCTCAACACAAGTTTCAGAAATTAAAATCAATTAAATGACTTTTGATGCATAGAACAAACAATAAGAAGTATCGAATTGTTCTAGTTCCGCTGGTAGCCCTGTTGGCCGAAGAATCCGGGTCATGTCTCAGAGTGCGCCTTTAGTCCAGTGGTTCGGTCCTTGTCGTAGTTGCTTATGATTTCAGGCTCTGAAGGGCCGGCGGTTTGGCCCGAAATTCGAACACGGTACCTTTGGAATATTTGTAGATGGAAGGAGGATAATGATCACACCTTTGTAGGACCCTCCGAGAGGATTTGCCGGCATTTTCAAGTGAAATTAATGTCTGAATTTCAGGTGAAGTTTTTGATCGATGTAGGTCACTTGATAAATCCTCTTTGCAAGAATAAATATCATATCTGTCATCTACTAGAGCCTGACATCCAGAATATATGAACGTGGGCTTTTTATGAAACCTCAAGTTTTTATGGCTATTGTCAATAGTGATATCATGTTTTCAGGAATATTTTAATGTATATATGGATTCAAGTTACAAAAATGTTCTTCTGAGTGTGTGTCATACAATATTGTGATAGGGATAAAAATATTTTGCATAGAATTTTTGTTCTGTAATACAAAACTTATGATAGATTTGTTATTCTCTAAAAAGGAAATTCCCAAATTGCAGCAGCTGAACAAGCCATCATTCATAAAGCATGAAGGTATAATCCATTTGCAAAAGTAGGCCAGACTTCTCGAGTAGGAATGAAACATTTCTTCTACATAATTAATTATTCATTAGCTACGTAATTTCATACTAATTCAATAACTACAACATAAATCAAATCAGCTTTCGCTGTTTTTTTCAATCCCACGTCTAATTTGGTAGAGCCGTTGTACTAGCCGCCGTTTTTCATTTCCCGTGATGTGTATCCAATGCTCGTGGATAATTGAGATAAATCCGAAGTGCCACATCTCCGGCCCATATTATGCAGCATCCATCACTCACGAGAGCCCATCAAATATACATCAGCACATGACCGAGGCGCCTTGCGGAATACGGAGCCGCTCAGCCACGGCCGGGGAACTGTAAACCTGTCCATGAAATTGGGTCCGGCCTGATTTGTTATGTACTCCATGTTTGTATATATATATAGTTTTGTTATTTTCAACGCTTACGCCTATCTGTGGCTGGGCTGTAATTCTAATACACCACCCACAAATGCCTTATATTTAGTTGCTTTATAGCACAAACAATGTGCAATGGCGAAAGAATCAAAACAAACTCAAATATTTTATAAGTTATTAAAATATTATATTTTTAATTAATTTGGTCTCAGTGATAAATTTTTACATTTATTTGTTATTTTTGTACAAAAGAGTAATGTTTGAACAACAAACAAATCGCACCAAGTCGTCAAAATACCAAGGCACAAATATTTTTAGCATTACTGTACTGTTTATATACACAGTGTGTAAAAAGCTAATCACAAAACAATTGTTTACGAAATTTATCAATTTTAAAAATACCACTGTACAGAATCCAATTTGCGATAGACTGTTTATTTTAAATTTTCAGCAATCTAAGTTAAATATATTATCTTTTCTTCGTCCTGATACTTAAGTGTGTAAGAAAGATTAAAGTTTCTTAGTAATATAATGTTTGAAAAGTAAATATATAATGAATCAGTTAGCCATAGTGCATATTTGGGAGTATATAAACATTCAATTACAACATTTAAAGAAATTAATTTTATAACTTTTCCAATAAATTATGCTTTAAATATATTAGACAATATTCTTGTAATTATAATTATCATTTTAAACCAAGATTTTTTATTACCTTTTTAAATAACCATATTTTTTATCGAAGTACTTTTAATTTCGTGCTAGCTTCAGCTTAATTGCTCTCTAAAAAAGCATTTCTTTGAAAATAAATTATTCGATTAAAAAAAAGTAATTGGTGTTTTTGCGTGTCTGAAATTTTATTAAAATTATTTACGATTAATTTCTCCATCACAAACCAATACCAATCCCATCGAGATTAATTTATCTCGCCGATATAAAAATAGGGGTCATATCGATTTTGCCAATTATTTTCGGTACTATTTTTCATTTGCTCGCACAATCGCTCTCTATCAACTTCCATTCTCCGAATGAATTCGAGTAATTTATCTAGAACCCAATAACACAATCCCACCGGCACCCCTGCGCGGCCAGGGGAGGTTCCACCCTTACTAAATGACTTCTGAAAATGTGCACAGAATTTGTAAGTGACGGCGCTGCGGTCAACGAGCTGACAGGGTGACAGCGAAATCTGACAAAGCCTTCTGCAAAATCTCACTTGTTATTAAAGCCTAATATTCACAAAGCTGCGGTCGCACACTGAGAAGTCTTCATCTGAGGCTTGATTGTGGATGTGACCTGTGCCAGTTAGATAGCATCGCGCTCAATGTGGCACGCTCCAAGAATAAGAAAGTTCACTATGAACCGTGGTTGTAGCTGGAAATATTTTGAGGATTTTGACATTTCATTTAACATTTATACCGTATTATGAAAAAATAGTTTGAATTCAACAACTTTTATGAAAACAATAAGTGCACAATAACTTATCCAGATTTCAGTTTTTAGATTACACAACGAGTTTTAAAAACACCCTATTATTTATGAAATTGTAAAGAAACTCTCAAATATAAAGCAAATAAATGAAAATTTACATTTCAGAGTGATTATCTATCGATAGCACAACAGGTGATGGAATAATCTTATCATTGAAAAAAAAATAATTTGACAAGTAATTGATGTGTTCAGACGAATTTCACGAAAAATAATTTAATAATATTTTTATACATAAAAATATTCAATTATTTTTTAAAAAAGTTTTTTTTCTATTAGTTCTTTGAGTAGATCTCCAAAATCGTGGAAAATTTAAAGTCGAGATCGCCGAACCAAAGATTCGACCCAATTTTCGACCGACCCTCCCGCGGGAGTAATCGCCGGGCGCGCCGCTCACACATCAAACAAAGGCCCCGAGCCGCGCGGCCCGCCCGTTCCAGAAACTTCTGCCAAGAAAAACAAAACCGAGGCGAACGCACTTTGCGCCGGGCCCGCCTGCAAAAAGAGTTAAAAGATAAACCTCGCGGCTTAAATACACAACTCCGCTTACGTGACCGGCCTGGCAAGGCACGCGGCGAGGTGCGGCGGAAGATCTCCCATTGTGAATGCCGCGCACTCCCGCCCGGGCTCGCCTCCGAGACGCCGCGCCTTCTGCCGCGTTGACATTGCCGCTTGTTCCCTGATTCTTGTTTCTTTTCATAAACGTGAGGATTGTTCGAAATCCTGCCTTAAGAAAACCTGTCTTGTGCTTAAAAAATTATCATATGATAAAAAAAAAAAATCAAGGCTTTCTAAAATCTAGCTTGAGGATAAAAACTGAAAACTCAATTTTTTTTTATAAAAAAAAACACATATATGCATATTGATAAAGATTAAGTCCTTTTTTTTCAAATTGGCATAATAAGTACGAGTAAGTTGTTTCACTTATAGGATATGATTGATAAAAAAATTTGCTTCGTACAAGTGATTCGTTGGTATAATTGGTAATGCACAAATCACGATAAGAGTTTTTTTAATCAATTTTTAATATTTGTAAAAATGTACTTAATCATTATCAATCAATAAAACCTGTATAGGCAAAATCGTACTTCCTGTGAGACGGTCTTCACAAAAATCAACAATATACATGCATATTAATGCGAAACGATTTAAAATAAGTAAGATTGATCAGTTTCAGGTCAGAGATCGAGTCAATTGACCCTTCAGTCAAGGGTCAATTGTCTAATTGCTGAGCCACTGAGGTAATTTATTGTATTTTTAATCAAAACTAAATTATTAACAGTGCTAATATAAGGGTTATACATTTTGTATAAACAAAAAAAAAACTACATATTAATTGACTTTATCATGTTTTTTTTTGCTTAAAAAAAGTGAGCATCTCTTTGTTTCCTTTTACAGCAATATCTTCACTTCAAAAATAAATCATGCGAACGTATAATATAAGCATATTAACGACGAAAGCAAATGAAATATATATATATATATATATATATATATATATATATATATATATATATGAATAATCTTATATGAGAATCTCAGCATTTCAAAGCTTTTCTTGTTTGTAGTACTACCGACGCTGTCTGAACCATCTAAGGAGTTGTATTAGACACCTAATAATAGTCTTCTCTCGCTTCAAATAAACAGGAACTAGTATTGAGCTTAGCATGTGACTGTTTCACAAACCGACATCAATGTACAGTAAAACAATTTCATGATGCTGTACGTATTAAACATCATCCGCATGATCCGCTGAAGTAAAGTTCAAAATAAACTAATTAAAGGTAATTGTTTTATAATTAACATTACGTCATGAATACTCACTTAAAATATACAACTTCACTTTGTATAAAATAAAATAATACAATACAAAATTATCACAATGAAAGCATAAACCATACTCTGTACATATGTCCTGATAACAATGGATTACCCGTGCTATTATTCGTGGCATTCAAATTCTATATACACATTTTAACCAACAATGCTGACATTTTTCCAGACTTAAGCACAATAATATTTTTATAAAAGCAAAGGTGGGGATTATATAAAAGTAATTATACATTAATTCAATCAACAAACAATAGGATGTTAAATGAATACATAATTTATTCAATGGAAATACACAGTAGAACGTACACATATCTATATGTACAATTTATAAAACACTATTTTTTAACTGTACGTGGTATTGTAAAAAGTTAAAAGTGCTTCTCATCCATTGAAATTATTGGCAGTTTTGCGTGAGTTGTGTGTGAGTTCCCTCTTTTACGACCAGACAAACAATACATGGTTGTGATTTTAAACGTCTTTGTATTTAAAGGTATAAGTTTTTGTAATTAGAAAATATGTGTAAAAATATTTCAAAATTAAAATAATAGAAACTATCAGCCAAATAGGAACAATCACATTTTTTTATTCTTAGCAAACAATCATTTCATTCTGTCGGAAATATAAGAAACACCGTTGTTTTTAATATTTTTTTTTTGTTTGCTAATAATTCATGTTTTTCACGTTCAAATTTCAAAATCCATGCATGTTTGGCTGGCAGGACTTATACAGTCCCTAATGCTCCTTCGCTCCTCTCGGGGGTTAATGTGCCATCCTGTGACTGAAACATCCGGGCTCGGGACATCCACTTTGGACCGACATGTCTTTCTTGTTAGTCGTGGTGAATAATTTAGCGCACCTCTACGAGTAATGGCAGGCGGCTTGTTGAACCAAAACACGCGGCTGAATAATGAATGTCCGCCATCAGTTGAATTGACACGTGGCCATTTAAAATTTTCTTCATTCTGTCATTTTGATGAAAACAATGCGAAGTTCAAACAATGAAAACGGAAGTAGATAATTTTTGAAACGTTTATGAATTAAACGTTTTGAAATTAATTTACCCGTATCAAGTGTTCGCAAGTTGGATAAGTCAATAAATTATATTTAAATTTTACTAAAATATAAATGTTAAACTTATTTATTTTATAAGCATAACACGAAGATCCTATTTAGTATAATCCGAAAATTGGCAGTTCCAATATTAATTTAGAATTTAGACGAAGTAATTGTGGTGGTTTAATTCAGCTGATTATACACTTTTTCCAGGTGTCAATGAAAATTTTTTAAATTATTTTTTAAAAGATACATGCAAGTGTAGCCTAACAATTTTAAAGCACTTTTAATCCTTAAAACGCCGAAGGGATGTTTTGTTAGTGGGGTGCACGGGTGACCAGGTGAGCAGGAGACTGTACCGGGCTGGGCAGGCCCATATCACAGCAGGTGTTTGCTTTGGCCGTTATCTGCTTGTTCCGAGGCCAGAGGCAAGTGGCTGCGACCTCCTGCCGGCACTGCATCCATCATGCCTGCGCTCTGTTTGTGTTCTCAGGGAACTGAGGGTGGCGCAAGGAAATTTATATCAACACTATTAATTTGACAGTCTGCTTCAGTGTTGCTTCCATTTGAATCGTGAAGCTTTTAATAAACAAAATTATTTTTAAAAATACCACAGCCTTAAGGCAAGAAGAGTCTATTGCAGCATTAGATGCGTATATTAATTTTACTGCGTATACATTTTTTATGCGTATTAATAATTTTATTGATGATATGCAAAACTTTTTGACAAAAAAATAACACTTCTCTGAGTAAGCCGTTTGAATTTAAAATAAACCTGTTGAAAATTATTAAATATCTTTATGAGTATATAATGTTTACTTTTGGCGTAAAATTAGATATAAATAATGTTTCAGCATGCTTCAAAGATATTTTTAAAAATATGAATGTACGCAATTGGTTAACACTTTCTGACGCTCATAGATTACAAGTATGATATCTTTATCAGTTTACACAGAAGTTTAAGCTTAAAATATTTTTTTGAATTTTTTTAAGTAATTTAATTTAAAAATTAACAAATTTGAAAAAGCGTTTTATGTTTATATTAAATACAAAATAAACGAAGCC
This sequence comes from Atopsyche davidsoni, assembly GCA_022113835.1. NCBI lineage: Eukaryota > Metazoa > Arthropoda > Insecta > Trichoptera > Hydrobiosidae > Atopsyche > Atopsyche davidsoni. The sequence continues at coordinate 7,942,328 of JAILWY010000021.1, forward strand.
ATTACCCGAGGAGATACTTTCTTCCCGGCGACCCAGGCAAGACGTTCCGGTGTTGACTCTAGTCCGGGCCCGATCATGCCTATTGTTTATCCTCCGGCTTAGGCCTCCCTCTCCACACACCGCCCCCGCAGGAGTTTATGGTGATATTACATGGGGAAACACATAACTCGCAGCATTAGCCGAGTCCTTCCCATACACTACACTTGAGATGGCTCTTTTCGCCACTAATACCCTACAGAGTGGACTTTTTTATTCCTTCTCAAGTTTATAGTATGAGTATAAGATTAAACATTTAGTTTTTGCTTGTACGAAATTTGGTCATTCTATTTAAAGGCTAAAACCGTTTTTCACGGAACCAAGTAAGAATTTTCTGGTGTCATAATATATTGTATATTTTACACAGCTATTCACATGCAAAGATTGTTTGTGCAAAAAATTAAACTTAGCTCACGACTTGCAAAAGTAAATAGTTCAAATATTGATTGCTAGATTAAAGATTCGTTAATTAAACAAAAATTTATGCTAGGTTCTTCTATCGAAATCTAATGAAGTTAATAAAATCATTATTTTATTTTGTTTTCAAAATTAAAATTCTCCCAAAATTTAAGAATGATCTTTTGTTGCTACTTTTTAATAAAATAATTTCAATCATCGAAAACTAGTAGCGTTATTACTCTATTGAAGTAATTTTATTATTATTGGCATTTTCTTTTGACATCCAAGTTCTGGAAGACTGATTCAATAGAACAGTGATTACAAAGCTGTTAAATACGCCACGCAGATTTAGTAAAAGTTGTAAAAAAATTCAAATTTGTTTTAGATAAAAAATAAAAGCAATATTGACAGCGCTTTTTTTTAACGGGCTTAATAACGCTTTATGAAAAAACGTGTGTCGCATTTTATAGCCTGGGTGATCCATATTTAACTTTGTTAGATTTTTTGAACTTATTTTTTTTATTTTTGATTGTCACTTCAAAAACTTTATTATTGATTAAGTAACCCCTGTGAGATAATAAATATTATTTATTTAGATTCAATTGCAGTAAGAGAAATAAAATATTTAAAAAACATGTTTTAACGGTTGATAAAATGGATTATTCTTGATCCACTGCTACTACGTACCATCCTTTCTACCCCACTGTTTCCTGACTAAACCCTCAGCCCTGTTGGACCACAGAAGCCCCGGATTTCATCGACCCACCTTACATCCGGGCATTTTCTAAGCATTATGCTATTAGATTACATACTATGCGCCGAACAATCAACGTCACAAATCTTTTGTTAATGCAGCCAGCATATTATACACACACACAAATAAACTTTATATTGCTTTATTTAACTAAATATTTTAAACTCGGTAATATTTGTTCATAAAATCAAAACAATAACTAAAAGGTTTCTAGTTTTTTTGACAAACAATCTAGTTTATTTCAAAAGACTAAACCATGTTTTAAAAAACAAGGAAATTATGAAGTTGATGTTTCCGTTGTAACAGAAATTTAAGAAACTGGCTCATTAGAGTGATTGTTTAATTCAAATTAACCACAATTTTTTTAAAATTATATACTAATAGGATGTGTTTTATACCCGGGGGTTGTTATGTATCAAAATCAGTCTATAAAGTACAGTGTGCCAGTTGCATCATGTAACTCCCCCGGTACATGCGAGGGTCCATACAGCCAGAGCAAACTCGTAAATTATGTGGATTTATATTGTTAAACCGCTAAAGTAGTTGGGTTTATACTGGAAACCAAAAGCCATACAAAGTTTTGCGTACGCGCTCGGTAAAGTTTTTTGCTTAAAGTAGGAGCATTTAGTTTTTCGCCGTCGAAGTTTCTCGGCTGACGTCCGATGAATTTGAAATTTGCTTGGCGTGAGGTCATTCTGAAACTAGTGCTAAAGAATGCAACAGTTTGATGAATTTTAACTTAATAGCAGAGAACCTACTTTCAACGAATCATGCATTATATATGATTATCTTACTAATTCGTACACAATGCATCTTAGACGACAACAATCACTCACAGTTGATAAATATTATTATAAAATCATTTGTACATTTTAAAATAATATATATTTCATGAAATGGTCTTTGCAATGTTATGGTAAGTATTATTGAGGTTTTTATGTTTCTTAAGTGAAATCAAATAATACATTTTGAAAAAATAGGTTCTTATCATAAAATACAATTCAAAGTAGCTTTTATGGTTTACTTGCTTACATTTGATAAGATTTTGTAATTTGTGAAAATAATACCATGCTTATTATCTTATAGCGAATTAAACAATGAAAGCTCTTTAAACGCTTCCTGCTCAGTAACAATGGTGCTTGCGCCTATTGATTTTATATTCCAACGACCACAAACAGAAGCTCCACGCAGAGGTATTTAACTTTTACGTTAATCTCAAAATATAATATTCATTTCGGAGGAATTGAAAGTACTTATCGATCTGAGGCGGAGCGGAAGATCTAAACGGTAAGCCGAAGGTGTAATTGAAATTTAATCATTGTCTTTGAAATCCTCTCGAGTATTTATGAAAAATAAACGGACAGAGCGCCCGAATGATAATCGCGTGTACGCGTCCCCGCCGCGCCTGAATGATCCAACTTTCGGGTATTTTGGCTCGGGCAGGCGAGGATTAAGCTCTTTGTCTAGTGGATTAAGTAAAAGGTTTTAATTGAAATTCACCGTGAGGTAATCCCGGGCGGCCCGCAAGGGGGGCCGGCCAATGACGACCGCTTTATAATTCCAAACTACGAAAAACTTAGTCCTTCAATGAGAAAGCGGGATTTAGTATTAGGTGTGTGGGAGATTTCAAACTCTGCTTTTGTAGCGCCGGAAAATATTATCATTAAAATGTATTATGCCAAGTCATGATAATCTTAACAATTCATTAGTAGAACCGAAATTCATTTCAAACAAACACAACATTTGTATTCAAAATACCTTAATTTGAATACAAATTATACAAAATTTCTAGTTACTACAAACAGCCCAAATTATTTGAATACCTAATAGGTAAGAACTAATGACATGAACCATAGTAAATTGTAGTTATATTAAAAATACAAATAATTTATTTAACTAATTTAAAAATGTTTTTATACAGGGAGTAAAAAAAAACTTCTTACAATAAAGAGCATAAAAACCACGAAGCTATTGAACTATACAAATGAACATCAACGGATTTCAATTGAGTAATTTAATTCAAAAATATTTTCAATAATTATAATCAATATTCTTTACTACAATTGAATCAAACTTGTGATTGTTTTTATTTAGAAATTGAAGGTGACCTTGCTAACCAATGTTATAAAATTTTCTTTTGTCTCTTGGAATATATTAATATATCGTTTCTTTATTGAATTTTCTAAATATTATAAAACCGAATACTTCGGTAGTATTATATATTTATTGATAATTAAATAAACTGAGCTATTTATTTATTTATAAATGAAATTATTTTTTGCTACAGAAAAACTAAATTGTAAATAGTTTATATAAATACTTTAATCACTACATCTATAGAACACAATCAATCTTATTTCACAATAACAATGTTAACTAACTTTACTTGTAATGGTTAACAATTTAAATCTAAGCATCTTACAGACTCATTAATTGCCAATATTGAAAATATAACGTGGGTTATTTTTACACGTAAACACTTTTGATTTACAGAGTATCTTTAAACATGCTTTATCATTTTTAATTATATAATTAAATGTAGTTTATCATATATTCGCAACAATTTCATGGCATATGCCGCTATGATTGATATGAAAACGTATAAAACTAAAAAAAAAACCTTAAAAACCTTACTATATCGCGGAGCATTTTGTTTTCAAGTGATAGATAGTGTTAATTTTGACTAATGCAAATTAACTAATGTTTTGTTGTTTTAATTAAGTCAATTCAATAATAAACGTATGAGCTTGGCCATAAAGAGTTACGTGAATATAAGGATTTATACCAAAACAAATAATTATCATTCAATCCAAGGTATTTATTTAAAGCTTTGGAAGTTATAAGGAGTTATGAATCAATCTATGTAAAAATAGGTTTTTGGTATTCCTCTTGATCTTTCTACAATACATCAGTTTCTGTGCTAATAGATAATGTAAAAAAAACAATTTCCGCTTCAACTATAAACCAAATTTATGATATACTGTGGGGTTCAAGTCCCATAATAACTGCTAACTCGTAAATCTGTCAGATTTTATGAGTTATGATACTTAATATAAACATAAACATGCATAACTCCAAAATACTATAAAAATATATCTAAGAAAGGATTACCTTTATAATCATAAATCAAAGGCAGTCGAAACTCACAGCGAAAAGTAATATTTATTGAACCCTTTCAAATACTTTCCTGTTGTTACGCATCGTCTCGTGAAAATAATACACCAACCAAAAAACTAATTGAAATTTTAACAAACTCGGGAAAAATAATAAATAAATTATATATGTACGAGTATTATATTATTATAAAGTTTATACACAAACAAGAAAAAAAATTAGAAAATTCTCATAAAATTATTTCACGTCATAGATGGGATATGTTACGTAATTTTTACATATTTTATTTATTTTTAAGGCAACTGATTTGGCCGACATACATGGCTAGCAGCAATTTAATTTTTTTGTAGAAAATATTTTTAAAATACTTCAATGAAGTTATTTTAACATCTAATTATAAATTAGTTCATCAAAGATACGAAAATTCTTCCACTTTTATTTCTAGGCTTACGAACTTTTGATGAAGCTTATTTTTAAATCTTCATCTCACCCGTAAGATTACTTACATCATATCTATTGCATCTATTTTTCCAACGGTTTAAAGATTATGAGTTAATACGCCTCTCTAGGCTTCTTCATACTGAAACGCGAAAGTGTTCACATACAAGAATCATCATAATTTCCATGTAATTTGGCTATTCGTATTCGCTGTACAACCGTTGAAATTACTTGAAACAGAAACATTTTTCGACATCAATAAAAGCTGTTATCTTATAAGACATTCATAGGCAGGAGCCGGTGGTAACTCATTGGGCTCGTAGGTTCTTTTAATATTTGATGCGAGCGGCTCCCCCGAATCAATCTCTTGGCCTGCAATCACTCACGCACTCGATACAAATCACACTGCATACTCGCCGACCAGCCCGCACTGCACGCAGGGCTGCCAGGCCGAAAACTACTGACGGGGCACAATTAGACCCCTCGGCTAACAACCACAGCATCAATTTACACCCCTTTGTATTATTTGTAAACAGGTTTAATATGTGTCCGTAGGTTTTGGCAGCGGTGTACTTTAAGTTATCCGAAACGGCCTCGGTACCGAGACCGAATTTTTTGAAGATTCAACAGGCTACAGCATCGGCTAACGACGCCTGATGATATGATATTGTAACGGATTCTGTAAATATTTAAATGCAAGCAGTATCTCATCGCAACGGCGATTATAGCCAATCAAATTTCAACTACAAGAGCCGGAAAAATTGGTGGAACGATAGACTATGTAATTTTCCGCGAGATATGGAAAACGCAAGTATCATGCAAATTGTTAGTCTCAGCTTAGAGGTGACCGTCAAAATAAAAAAATGAGTAATTAAACATGAAGACGGATTTATTTAAAAGCGCAGGGGATATTTCTATTGGTAACCCTATCCGTACTGCATCGTTGATTTACGACCCGAACATGACGTATATACTGAAGATACGTTCTCTTGTAGATTTATTCGATATGAAATGCTCTCCGGTCAACGGTCTCTGGGTGGGTGGCCCCGCCAGCGTCTTGGTGATACATCAATGCCAAGGGTCGCTGATAACCATCACACATCTGCGAGGAAAGGGATGAGGGAACGCCCTGAAACTTTACATGGCTTCTTATTTAATCCAGTTTCAATTTAGAAAAGGCTTAGTGCCCATATGCGATTTTAAATATTTATTGGTGGGGTTGTATATATATACTGCTGATTCTATTTATTTTATTACAAAAAGTCATTGAATAATAGTAACTTACTATAAATTCAAATGACAATAAAATTAGCTTGAAGGTTGTAGGGTTTTGTTATAAAATTTATGTTTTTCAAAATATCATTTTTCATGCTTTACTGAGCCGCTAAGCCAAAGTAAGCATTTATATGTTCAAGTATGTACTTTATATGCTATCATCCGGGATTCAATACTCCGAACTTTACAATTCTATGCAATGCTACATGTTCGCAAAGGTCCTGCTTTTGTGAAGAAATAAACCATATTTCAACAGCAAGGGCGCTTTCACAATAAAAGCATTAGAAAACATTTCCGTTGTCTATTAGTTTAGCATTGAATAAACATGCGCACTTTGCCGGGGCGAAGGCCGAGTTGGCTAGACGGCGATATTAAAAATTAAACAATACTCCAAATCATAAATATTCCACATCAAAGCCACTGCAAACATAAATAGGCCGCTGCCGTAGCCCTCTCGAAGCGAAAATCGTATACAAAAATACCCCGGCAAGGCTGTGCAAAGGAGCGGGCATGTCATTTAAACAAAGATAAATACACAGAATGTGAGTTTAATCCGATGCAAACGACGACAGTATAAAAAGGTAAATAGGCATGGAGTGTAAGCAGTAATATGGAAGCTGCGTATTTACATTAGGCCGGCGGTTTTTTAATATCAGGGGATTGTGTATGGACGAAATGGTTTTGCGACGTTTGACATTTTATTCAGGCGTGGATCTTTTTTATTTTCGAACGAGCTCCTCTCCTTTCCATGTGCACTGGCGAGTTTTACAGTTTGTTTTTATGAAAGGTTCTTTTATGATTTTTTCTCACGACAAATTCATTTGGTTTTTTTAAACATATTTTTTTATAATACCAATAAATACGAATGATGCAATCAATAGGAAGATTATTTAATAAATAAATTATTTTTTTTATTGCTGAAAAAGATTATGAAATGATTTTTATACCTAATTCGTACGAGACAAAACTTTCATCAATATGTATCATAATTATTTTCTTACATTAATTACGAGTAAGAGTGATTTAATTATACAGTGAGAATTTTCGTATTTCAAGTTCTCATTTGTAATTGCCAAAGTACTCATTTGACTTAAAAATATTGAATTTATAAATAATAAAAAAATACTAACACTCAAATGATAATGGTATCATAACTTATTTAATCAAATACTGAAAAAAAATTAATCCCGTAAAACATTATTTTAACAGATAGTTCTTTTCCTGAGAACTGTTTATTTGCATATTTGACTATGCTTCTGCTTACCTATTATGTTTAAATGAATGGTAAGATATGAATGGCAAGAAAAAATCGGATATCACGTATATAAATGTAAATTTAAAAAATGTTTTATTGCTTTTGTTTCTCCATAAAAAAAAATTTAAGGTTTAAATTTTTTTAAAAGTGAGTATATTCAAACATATACAAAATTTTAAGGCTTACGAAAAAGTATCGCCACTGTTCCAATAACTATATCTAAGGTATTTCAGTAAGTAAATTTGAAAGTTCAATTTCACAAAAAGGCTAGCAGTTTCACCTGATAAATATTTCAGTTTACTTGGAGGGTGTTTGCTTTATTCCAAAGCCGAATTAAGCTTTATGGAAATATAAGGCGTGGAAAAATCCAATGGATTGGCACTTGTTCATCTCTGAAACTTTGTCTCCAGCGACAGCCTCAAAGGCCTTTGTTCCCGGCGGATCCCTGCCCACCTGCATTCGGTAGCGATTTACGGTTATACCCATGTAAATAAAATGCTAAATTATTCAAAAGGCGCGGGATTTGAAAGTATAATAACATTTCTCTTTCTTTTCCTCGTCTCGCGTCAGAACACTTCCACTTTTATATGAGCACTCTTCCGCGGCCAGCCTTTTTATTGCTAACGGCCCAATCTGGATTATTCGCCGCGTTTTACTTTTATGAAGATGTTATTTTTAATGTTTTGAGCGCCCATTTTAACGGTTGTTATCCAATATTTATGTCACGCATCTACACCGGTAAGCGGTCGCTCAGGAGCATGTGCTTTTTTTTACCTCCAGGGAGTCAGGAAATATTACTGACCTTTCTGTCTGCAAACAACTCATTAATTCTCACCTCCAAACTGCTAACTTTCAGCGCCACGTTGATTTATGGTATAAATTTCGGGGTTCAACGTGAAAATTAATTATGTTTATGGTTCATTTTAAGAAGTTGGGGCTTATTTTGCACCTTACATCATAATTTCCATTGTTAGTTTTTTTGTCAAAAAAATATCTCAATAATGATACACGATAATTAATTAAAAGGCGTCCTTGTATTTTTAACGCTTAGAAATTATATTTTGTATTATAATAATATACAATTTTTCAAAACGATGAAATTTATTATATATAAATAAAGAAAAAGTTAATTGGAAGAAAATGAGATAGAGTCTAAAGTCTTTTATGATTATCGATGATATATTACATTAATTAGTTTTATAAGGGTATAGAACCAAAAAAGTATAGTTCTGAAAAAAAAAAGTATTCTAAGGCTTTGGAAATTTAAGCAGACCATCCACTAAGTTCCAGGCTAGTTGACTCATCAAGTTTATAAAATTAAAATTCCCACCCCGGGGTTGGCAAGGTTGACTCCTCGTGCCGTGGGCGAGTCATTTCTTGGGGAGAGAGGGGCGGAGGCTGCATGCGGGGGAGGCTGCATGCGGGGGAGGCTGCATGCGGGGGAGGCTGTATGCGGGGGAGGCTGCATGCGCCTTCTTGCGGGGCGGCCCTCCTGATGGATTAGTGCGGCGCCTCACTGCCACGGCACGCCACTGAAATCGTGACGTCAGAATTTTAAATTTGCTTAGGATCGATCGATGAATAACTCCACTGTATTTATGAGTAAAAAAGAGTGAATTTTGAACTTTTGTTTATTTGAGTTACATTTATTAAAATGTACGCATCCCCGATATTTTTCCAGTTTATTAAAATTTATTTAAGCTTTTCGTTTTAAATGCATTCAAAGTTGATGATTTCTAAACAAAAAAATCTGTCTCATATGTTTTCTCCGCCATGGTTTAAATTACTTATTATGAATATTCAAATATGTTTTTAACATTTTTTAAATTAATCAGTTCTTAAAAAGAAAATTATTTATTTATTACATATAATAAACTAACATTAATTAAATTAACAAAGTTTATATATATATATATATATTATATCAATACATTAGAATAATTGCCTATCATATTTTATGCTCCCTTTGACGAAGAATTTCAAAGGAGAAGATATAGGTTTCTCAGAAAACTTGCAAGTAGTATATTGATAGTAATTTATTTAAGCAAACTGTGATTATTATTTCATGCGAATAGATCTTACAATTTTACATTTCCAACTAATTTAATACAACTCAATAGTACTCAATGTAGTCTTTCTCCTTACAAATCAAAGACATAATATTGATTTACCACCCACGGGGTAACTAGAATGTTAATCTTATTCCCCTCGTACGTAGAATCCCTTTCATGTATTTTACTAATGCTAATATTATGCCTTCATATACTCATTAAATTTACATATAAGAACCTATTCCCTATCCAGTGTCAATAAACACATCCATAAATATTTCCATCACGAAAAACGCTAATGCGACTGAATACTTTGTAACTGAAGTTGCGTACTATTTCACGAATTAAATAATCATGTCTACCTTCATACCATTCATGCTATATACCAATGCAGAAATGTACTTTTAGCTTGAATAAAAGAGAATTGTTGTAAATATAATTCATTAATTTCACAGCCAGACTTGCTCACAAATTTCTTGTAAATATTTTTTTTGGTGAAGGAGACTAGGTTACAAGTGTGTGGCCTGCGTGCTACTGTTTTTTTTTTTTATTAAGGAGTACGTTTCTCAAATATATCAACAGAAGCAATTCTTATTAGATATATTATAATGCATTTGTTACTTAATTATTATTTAATATATGTCTAGAATATATATCATAAAATGTGGTAGTTTTCCTAGTAGTTTTATTTGATAGGTGGGTTTGATTTTCAACTGTTAGAATTTTTTCATCGTTGCATATTCGAATCGATTACCTTAAAACATATTATTTACGCTTCTTGTCATCTTATCGTCAACTTTTTAAACCTAAAACTTTTCCTAAACCTTTATTGGAAGCAAAACTATCTTACTTCCCATTGTTTTTGCAATAATTTAATTCAACACGATAAATAATACTGATACATCGCCCACTTGTACGAAAATCGCTTGAATAATATGAGATTTGTAATGCTACTTTCGGTTTCTTTAACGACTTTTAAAGATGACGCCCGGTAGATGATTACGATATATTAAAAACCGAGAATCTAAATAATAGAAAGTGGATCCAGCATCCACCCATCACTAAAGCTTGAATCGTGCACTAATGAATGTCAAGAGGCCCAGTTTGACTATGTTTGTTCTGCATAGGTGAAAAATGCGTATTTACTAAATATATAAAAATAATCATTTATTGTCCTACTATTTAAGCTCGGAGCCCCGCGAGACACGTAGGCCCTGCACGGTGGTGTATCTTCATTTTTGCCGTTTCAGTTTTTCCCAAGGACTCGTTTCGTTCGCTCGCCTCTCTTGTTGTCTCTTTGTATTCGTCCTATCTCAACGCGTGTTATTTAATGCGAGTTTCCCTCGCCCGCGCGTACTACAAGGGTCCTTTAAATTTTCCCCTAGAAGTGGGGATCCTAAAAATATCATTAAATAAAAACAAGAAAGAATATTTTAAAACATAACCAGAATAAACTACCATACTCTGGTGAAGTAATTTAAATAAAAATTCACAAGTAAATTTCCAAATAGAAAGTGTCAAGATGTGCTTTAGAACAAATATTTCTCAATTAAATAAATAAATTAATACACCTGCATGGAGATAAAAACAAAAATTAAACTAGGCATTTCTTGTACTTGACTTATAAGTATATCAATTGAATAAATTATATATCGAAAAATTCAATATTTTTAAAAACGCAAAACGGCGAATCCGCAACAGCCTCCGGGCTTCTAAGTATAACTCGTTTTATAGAATGAAAATTCATGCAATATACAAAATCATCAAAATATATATGAATATTCAAATAGAATCTATTAATTTCCCAAGGTGGGGACTGTATTTAAAATTGCGGAATACAAAGTCGAGCGCGGACAGTCTAATCAAAAATGATATCCACAGCTTCCTTTTACGGCTCTTTTATTACTTCACCGTTAAAACTAAAAATTTGCATGCGCCAGGGTGAATTATCCGGGCCGGAGAGCCAACTGTTTCGATTATTTACGTTCCCTGCGCCACTTTTTACGATACTTGAGACTTTGAGTAATTTTATCTCGTGCGCCATATTGCCAAATTATATAAGGACGGAATGAAAAGTTTCCCTGGCCGAGCTAATAAGAATGTACCACAAAGCTTCCTCGAACTTTTATTCGCGAAATCATACCGAGGCAAGCAACACCGCCCAAGCAAGGAGCTTCTAGCCAGGGTAACTAAAAGCTTTCCAAGAACTTCATTTTCAGCGCATCTGGATATATTCTCGAACGTTAAATTATTTCACTTATTGTATATTAGCCATTAATCATTTGAGATGAAGCTAGGGAGGCAAATAGTTTTATATTTATTATGATAATCATAAGGCTTAATAAATGCCGTTGAAAAATATGCAATGATTGGCACAAGATTCTTATCATCAACAAAACATAATAATCTTCGTCGCGACAAACAATAATGTTCATTTGAATGATTATTTTGTATGTATATCAGCTTGACGTGTTTATTTAAAATAATAAAAAGAAAATAAGGAGAAAAAGCTAAGCTGCCATGAAAATTTCTGACTAAAGCTTGGCTCATTTTAGGATTTTGAGACCGATGATTTGGACACAAGACTTTAAGGGCTTTCAAATGCTCGGGGCGTGTTTGAAAAATCATTTTAACGCTCGTGTCTCTTTTACTCGTTTTTTTGACCCAACCTGATAGGAGATCACAAGAAGGACAATTGATTATTTTTTGAGGAATGAAGCAATCAGGTTTTTTATAAACCCAGGTTATTTAATGCTAGAAGTCGGGAAAGTGATGGTGTTTTAGACATCTCTAATGATTGGATAAGATAATTTATTTGTTTAATACCACATGTTTAAGTTATGACCGTAAAATAAAAATGTACAGCTCTTTTAGTTGATTACCTACTACTGAATAATTTTATAACTGATATAAACGAAATCTTTTTTTTCAACTTCTCTAAAATATGAAAAAAAATAGTATTAAATTTGAAGTGCAGTATTATGGGTAATAATAATTGAACAAATAGAGTAGACAATTTAGTTACCTACTAAAGCGTTGTAGTTTGGAAGGTATTGGAAAAGTCTCTCCAAGACGCGGCAATCCTCTTAAGAGCTTTTATGTTGTCGGATTGTGTGGATTTTATATCAGACTTTTGCTTTATCTCGCTATGATGTGGGAAAAAACGGCGGCCATTATCTGGACCCGCCTCGGATTATTTTTAAAATCATGTTTACACAACAGCTGTCTCGAAACTCACAATGATAATACGAAACTCTTGCTTTTGGTGAATTTCGGATGATTATTTCTTATATTATTTTACTACCACGCTTATTTTTAATAACATTAAAAAATATTTATGAATTAGTTGAAGCTGGAAGGCCTTTTTATTGTAATCAAACTTGAAATGTGAATCATTCAATCACAATTGAATTATTTTTTATTTGATTTCACACCAGTGTACTTTAGTTTTTGAGCTTTAAATTCAAAAGCTTGAATTGCACCGTGTTGGAGGTACCCCATTGTCATTTTTTTGAGCTTTGATTTCAAAAGCTTGCATTTTACCAATTTAAAACTAAGCCATTGTCATGTGTGGGTTTCAACATTTTAGTTAGCAAAATATTATCTTTCTTCACTATTATAATTCAATTTTTGATATCATTCCGTGTATATAATTACTGTATTGTAAGGATATATCTAAATAGAAGTATCCGTTATTCGTGATTCGATTATCAAATACCAATAATAATATCCCCCCTGCATTCACGTAAAATACACATTAATACTGCATTATTGGAATATAAATAACAAGATAATATTTATGCATGTGATATATGAATAGACTCTGAAAGCGTGGTTAGAATTAAGGGCATGTAATAAATACTCAAAACATATATTAAAAACTAAATTTCTTTCTGTATTTCAAATTAAAATAAACTTAAGTCCAAAATAAATAATTGTATATTGATATTGTAAACCATGGACATATTGATATAATACCTAATAGACCGTTCAAAAATAATCATTCATTAATCAAAAAAACCTAAAAACTTGGTTGCGCACCCAATATATATAAATAATACACACTTTGTTTAAAAACTTTTGGTTTTGTCATGTTTATTAAATCATGATAAAAATCCTCTAAAATTGCCTAATGTTGCCTTGAAAGTTTGTTAATTATAATAATTTCATTCATTTTAAAATTGAAATCATTTTTTTGTTATTCTAGAATTTAACAATCATCCTTTCTACCCTTTGATTAGACTCAATATTTATCAGTCGACGAAATCAAAAGTTTTAACTGTTCTACTAGAGTAATAATTGACTAGGAATTAATAAAAAAATATACTCGTAAAGTAGTTGATGCTGACGATGATAATAATATGCATTTCATTTTAGTATAGATTTTGATAAATTCGACTTAAGCTCAATGGGTTATTTTCTCATTTTGAACGTATTCACGTATGCGTAGCCATCTCTAAAGCCAAATAATTAATTATGCGATTAGTGGATTGAGAAGGTATTTGCAGAATTGAATAATTTATTACTCCGCTAATCGACAAATCTATCTTAGTGAGGTAGATTACAAGTAATACTGTGATTATTGTAAATTTTTATTGAGGTAATTTATTTATGAACGTAATATTATAATCTCGGTTTTTCAACTTAATAAAATTTCTCTGATTTTTCTTTCTATTTTGATACGTATTGGCTACTTCAATTAGTTTAGATTAATTTAAATCAGATAAAGAATAAAAAAATAAAAAAATAATTTAACTATTGGGCGACTGGTTTTATCCGCGAATGCCAAAATGCACACATAACCGATTACTTCATAATTAATATTTAGTAGTACTAATCACATTATTTTTCTATATTTTTATGGAGTTCTTATAAAAAATATCGTAACAATAACATTTTTTTAAGCATATAATATTTATTTATTCACAGTAACAAAAAAATGCGATTTTATGACTAGAATGGCATTACATGCACTATCATTAATTTGATAAATATATTTTTTTAGTCAAATCTTAATTTCAGGGTTATTCCGAAATTATTAATCAGTGGAGAAAATTCCGTCTTAACTAAAAATAAACTTTGAAAAAAAATCCACTATCTGATTATGACTTTTTAAAACAATATGTTTTCATAGCAACCTACACCGTGTACATTACATTTCAATGTCTCCATTTTCTATCAGTGTATTTCTAAACTTTAACAAAAAGTATCTACAGATAAATATTTATTTTATAATTTATAATATTTATCTAGCGATACGATACGTTCGGATTATTATTTTATTTGAACTTCAGAATAATGTTTTGTTAATAACATCCGGCTGGATTCTTGTTTACTTTATGTGAAATTGTTATTTGTTATTTGTTATTTGATTATTTTCCTATAACATCTTTAGCAGACCCTCAAAGCCCGAGGGTGTAAATTAAGAAATGTTTACTTTTATATAAATATGCGACTAAATTTCGCGCCGCTAAATTTAATATATGTTTGGAGAAAATCGCAGAATCCCTTTAGGGTGTGTAGACGAATACATGGTTGCAGGTGAAAATACATATTTAATGAAGTATGTAAAACAAATTTGTTCTTCTCGCGAGAGCGCAAAATATAGCCGCGGGCAAAATGGCTGCCTTCTCGTTAGTGGGAGGTTTCGCACACAATTTATTACTTGTACTTCAAATATTTATTTTTACACAACCGGTTAACGTATGATGGGGTACGATAATGAAGAATGCGTATATTCTTTTGCATGAAATAATAAATTAACAGTGTTTAATTTACGTTTAATGAAATTAATGCAGCTGCGAAGAAGAAACGTAAGTTAGATGTTTCAAAAAGGTTAATGATTTCAAATGAAAATCTATAATCTATCTCTACATCTGAACGCACCTATCATACTGTTATTATCCTGAATTTAGTTAGTTGTGTACTCTTGTTCATGACAAGAAGGCTGCTGAGTCGCAAAACCCAATGTTGTGTTTAACTTGTGATGCGAATCACGCCTAAGTGTAATGTACCATAATTGTGAGCTGTGTAAAGCAACAACCTTTCTATACTACTTTAGGTTTTTGTCTAATAAATGAAATGTAAAAAAAAAAAACCGAGATTGCGGTTTGCTTGGAGTAGTCGAACCTTGAAAGTTTGAACCATTTTTTGTCGCATTTGAAAAAAAATTCTACAGGATAAAATGTCTATCTATTCAAGCGTCCGATTGACGATGCGTGATAATCATTTTTTTTAACAGGTGTCCAAAGCCCCTTTAATGGAAGAGATTGCTTTTAAAACCGAAAAGCTTTAATTTTGAAAGAATTAAAAAATAAGCTGTGATAGCGTCGAAGGCCTAAATGAAATAGGTATACAGAGAGAGAGGAAAAATAATTATATTTAGCTTCAGGGTCTTTCTCAATGAAATCAATTATTTCGGTCTTGTAACTTTGTTAACAAGTATTTGGATCCTTCGCAGATATAATAAATGTGCCTATTAGGTATTTAGGAGATATATAAAATATATTAAAGATTATTTTATCTTTGCTCTGCAAGCAAAGAGCACTAGAGAACGAGAGCGGTGAGAACGAGATTTTTCTACACACTACTAGTACAAGGGAAGAAGGGTAGTAAGACATGGAGTCGAAAGTATTCAGAGGCAAGGGCGGTTATATTCTGTTTAATACGTCCCCAGCATTTGGTTATTTTTCTCCTTTTATTTGAGCCTGGGGACAATTTATATTTTAAATTAAAACTTATTATATATCGCTCTACTTATATTAGAATCCGGGTCGGTCAACAAGTGTACCTTCAATCAGAAACAAGACCGTTTTTATTAAAATGACATGACAAATTACGATACTATCCCATTAATTCACAGTGATACTAAAAACTACCTAGTATTACATCACTAATTATTCATAATATATAATAGCGTAATAACATATCTACAAATAGATTCTTATTTATATCTCTGATCCTTTTTATTTCGAAAATACTACAAAAGCAGCGATCTTATGAAGCCATTCGGGATACCAGGGCTTACTCTTCTGTAGTTGCCTCTCCTCCTTTCATGTGCTTTATGGTATTAGTAATACTTTTTTTCTTTTCTTTGGTGCATAATTTTCGTTTCAAATCTTTTTTTATGTGAAATGCCAGTAAGCTCAAAAGATTTTGAACTCTTTGCTAGTTCCTTTGACATCTAAAAGGGATAAATATTGACTCATACCCACTTATATAATATATATTTGTTTACAAACGAAATTGAAAATTGCGTAATTGGTTATAATTATTAAAAACTACCTATAAATAAAAGAGTTTTCAATATAAATACCCACCATAATGAAAGGTTTTAAAAGCAAAAGCATCGCTATCATTGCTTCGCTGAGAAATGTTTCTACAGCTAAAGACAATTTATCTCCTTATAGTATCGTATAGTTCCTGACAGATGTTTAACTGCAAGAGATGGAAGTTTTAATAATGTCAACGTTTTTTCCTGAAAGTCGTGCTTCAGTTTTTTAATGCTCTGAGGCGTAACAGATGGCAGAGTGCAGGGAGCAGGGAGCAGGGAGCAGGGAGCAGAGAGCAGGGAGCAGGGAGCAGGGAACAGAGAGCAGGGAGCGGGAACAGGGTGCAGGGTGAGTATGCGACAGGCCGCTGCTGAAAAACGATCCGACCGGCGACCTGGCGGGGCGGAGGATGTCTCGGGAAGTCTTTACTGTTCTCTGAGCTGGGAAATGAGTTCAATCTACTTAGCCTTTTAAACGTTACCGGGTATTTTGCTATTATAACATTCATCCCTGCTTTGAAAGCGTTATTTCTGTTAGCTTAGTACTTTGCAAAAATTTTAAAAATATATTTAATTTACAATATACTATCTATCGATCACAGTAGGTAGTAGTATAAGCTAGTACATGTATGTTTCTGGTGACTAGATGTTGGGTTTTTTTAAGACAATGATACATCTTCAGGAACATGCTTTTGTGCATGAAAAAATAACGAAACATGCAACATGTACAACACACCAGGATTAAAATAATATTTTTTCAGATTGGTCATATTTCTAGAAGTTTTAAATTTGATATGCATGTGGGTCTAAAGGGAAGAATATGAAAGAAATGGTATTTATATATATATATATATATATATATCTATATATATATATATATATATATATATATATATATATATATATATATATATATATATTATCAAATTTATATTAACACTGAGAGTTATGGCATTATATTCTAAAGAAAGTATCATTTAGGATCTAGAATCACGTAGAGAATGCGACTCGGCGTATATTAGATGATACTCCATTTATACTTCTTTTGTGAGCCAGTGGGATAGATTTATAAAACAGGTCATAGTGCGCTGTCACCTGCACAAGCTGCACAATGCAATTGTAGAATGTCCTCAATGATAAAGCTGAAGTAGTCTAACGCACCTGCACCTCCGTGCTTTTTAATAAAAGATCTCTTCGTTGCAATTTTTTTTAGTAAATTTTATTTTAGTTTATAAAAGATTGAAGAGGTGGTGTTAGACGTTTATAATATGTTTTCACAGGTGGGATGCTAACTACAGAATAATACATATATAATAAATTTTACATTTGCATGTTATTACACGGTTGTGATTTTGACAGGTGGTTTCGTGGATTCAATGAATCAATTATAAGATGCATTTTTCATTTTAATATTTAAAGTAAGCTTTTTTCTTGGTATATTTAAAAATAATTAATTATTTTTTTTACATGTATGTATAATACAAAAAAATATTTCAATAACTCGATTTTGTGTGTGTGTTATAAAAAAAACATTTAACGACAAGGTTTTAAATAAATATCAAAAGAATAACCCCAAATCAATAATGCTTGAATACATATAAATATTTTCTTTATTTCAGTTTATATGTTTACTTTTACAGTTACTTTTAGCCCGTATCAAATAGCCGGTACAATTTCAATGTTTATGTACGCATTATCGCGCAGAAATCAATTGTACGACTGGATGATTGTAGATATATGTTTGTATATATATATAATCCAAAAATAAATACAGAATAAAATATGTCCTTAGAGCATCCAGATATAATCCGGATTGGCAAAAGATCGATCAAGCGATTGTAGTCATACCAGCTCTGTTGTTTTGTCTAGCTACCTAGATGAATATAGTGACAACGCATTGTGTATAATACAGTCTATAAACGATCATTACAATGGGTATAGTGTACGTCATTGATATTGTAAATTAAATAATTAATTTTATGATTACTTCACTGCTTAAAATTTGATAGTATCCTTATGTTATTTATAATTTTTCTTTCTAACCAGAACACGGTGGCATTGAATTGTTTATATTTGAAGTTAAAAGTAAGTTTGTATGTATCTGTGATATAATTTTTAGATACATTTTGCAGTACACAACGTCTGAGCAAGAATAATGCGAAAAGTTTCGCCGGAATCTAATACCACGAATGCATTATCCCCGTGGACAGTGCTTGTACGTGCGGCCCACTTGTAACTTGTGCAGGCAAACTTCGGTAAATATTTCACATACAAAACGGATGGAAGAGATTTTGGCAAGAAGTCCCATTTGAGATAAGCCTGGGGTTACAAGTCCTGTCCGCAGGGAGCGCACAGACAACACATAACGGATTAATAAAATTGTTTTATGTTTTCTTTACTACAAATAGGAGAAAAAAAATAATGCTGAGTTAACAAATATTTTATGACTACATATTTATTTTGATGATCAGATACCTACAACATATTATTTTTTTTATATTCCTCTTCATCGAGTGCTTCTCCTCAGAGGAGGTTGGCGACCATTTCACTGAGCATATAATATACTCATGCTGAGCCAGTGTTCATGGTTTTCTAAGGGGAAAATTGTGTAGTGGGTCCTCGGGTCTTTCTACACAGCAGTTTTATATTATATAATCTTTTCTTAACAAAGTTCTGGCGTTTAGATCTGATACTCCTTCAAAATACAGAAGCAATAGTAGGAGCCCCCCACGTACGTCCAGAGCACATCCCTCCACAACCATTCCAAGTCGACTACTCCATTACCGATCCATTACACACGCTCAAGGTAAAGAATAACAGCCATGCACAAGCAACAGAATAAGAAGAGCGGGGAGATTTTTTTAACTTACCTAGTAAAAGTTTAAACACTATAATAATCTTTCGTTCTGTGAAAATTTTAATGAAAACTTCAAGACCCACACTGAAATGACGGTGTTATTTCAATTAATTTAAATTGTTACTACAGAATGACCAGTTAAATTAAAATTCTCCCCGTGGGATATTTTTTGTTGAGAATAATTCCAATGCATCGCCATTAATCCACGATGAATTACATCGCCGCTAATAGATCACAGCGGCGCCGCTCCGCTCGCAGCCGTCTCCAGGTCTGATAAATCACCTGCAGGCGCAGTGCACGCTGAAACAAATCGATTGAATCCAAATTGAATCGAAATATATTTTAACTGACATATTACACTGTGCACCCGCGGCACGCTTGAACCGGAGAGGTTTCGGGTTCAATTTATGGCGTGTTTTCCTAGCTAAATAACAGGCGGGGGCCTATTCATTTGCAGAAGTGCGGTGGAGCTCCTGCTGTGGCTGCTCCGTTGTTTTGCTTAATAAGCTTGTTTACGTATTATATGAATCTCTTTATCAAAGTGATAGATACCGCGGAGCACAGTCCAAGATTTACGCCCTTAGATATTTGTTACATAAATAATTATAATTACTATGTGTGTATTTAACTTTTATTTTAAATAATTACCCAAAAAAAATCATAAAATAAAATACTGGATAATTCAAAATGATCTGATATTTTTTTTCGCTTTTCAGATATGTATGAAAGACGTATTTGGCGATTTAATATTAAAGAAACAAAGTTTTTTTAAAAGGATTTGTAAACTTTTCATTCAAATACCACTATTTTTTTTAAAATCAAAAACATCTTTGACAGGTTTTGTACCTCGACGATTCAATATAATGTATAAAATGTTCGTAGTTTTTGCAAGTCTACTGACAGCAAACTCTGCGACAACAAATACCAATATGACTTTTTTTGTAACTCGTCATGGTAGAAATAATTGTTAAATCGAGCGTTCGTGTTTCATAGCTTGATAAAAGTGAACACGAATCAAAATATAAATCATTTAAAAGGAAAAAGAGACAACAGACTTCAAGATGACCGCGATAATGGGAATAGGGAGGAAATGATCTGATGTAATTTATAAATTAGTAGATTTGTAATTATGTATTCGCTTGAAGTTTTGATATTATAATAATGTGAGTAAATAAATCGTATTGGTAAGATTATAATTATTAATTAAAAATATATGTTAATATGTGTGGTTTTTTGGTAAAACTCAAATTATAGGCTGTAAAGATGTGCGGTCGTGTGTTAGGTACATTGTAAATCAACACGTTCATACAAAAATGCTTAATTTAATTATTTTGATTAAACGAAAATCGATGATTGAAAGAGGCATTGCGAACTAAACAAAATAGTATTAACTAAGAGTAAAATGCGGGAAATTTTTAAAAAAGAAACTATGAAACATCAATGTACTTTTATATTGGGGTGACCTCGCATTTCAGTAGAGGTAGAAAGGACGGAGAACTTTTATTTTGCCGACATAAAACACGGCCCCGAACGATAGACTTGGACTAAAAAACTATTTGAATGCTTCACGCAAAATGGCATCAGCAAATTCTTGGACCGTACAAAATGCTGCATTTTATAGTTTGTTTCCGCATATATGTCCAAATCCAGAGGGTCTCGCCGCGCAAAGATAAAACTCAAGATGGTCCAAGATAAACCAGGAAAGCGTTCGTTTGTAGTGATAGATGTAGCCATCGAGCAAAATGTATCTACACAAAGCTCTTGCACAATGCCCCATAAACTTTTATTGCATTTTTTCCCTTCCTTGATGCGTACCGACCCCAGACAAACTATTTTTATTTATATTATATTTACACAACATAACATATCGTAACAGAGGGTACCGCCCTTGCAACCTGCTGGCAGAATATTCGTATGCGCGAAACAAAGGATGGCCACGAGAGTGGGCAGATAGTGGTTTATGGAGATACAAATACCGCTACTTTACGAACAGACATTAATACCATTAATGGACAACTTGTATTATTAGCAGAAGAATAATATATGGAAACTTATTTGTACTAAGACAGTCATGTCAAAGATACGGCCCGCGGGCCGCACCCGGGCCTCGGGCCGTATCAATACGGCCCGCGATCGCAATGTGTCACAGAAAGAAGAATCATGTTTTTTAGAGCTTTTAGACTTATTTTATTTGAATCTGGCCCGCCTACACATACTGAATTTAGTATATGGCCCTCTGCAAATTTGAGTTTGACACCTCTGTACTAAGAGATAAATTCAGTAAGCAATTGTGGTAATTTCTTCTGTATCAAAAAATAATTATTAACTTATTTTTCAATATTACAAAATGTTTACAACTTTAACTAACGAAGTTTTTATTGCAATAAATATCAACAAATTTACTTATGATATTTCAAACACATGGCTTGCATTATATATATATTTTCAAAAAATACTTATCTTACATTAGATGATTATATAATAAATTATTTAAATCACTGCTAAACATCAAATCCTTACAGCATCGCTACACAATGTAAAAAACATTATTACCTTGCTATGATCTGATTGGTCACATTTTTACATTTGAAAAATAAGGATTAACGGATAACAGAATTTTATATGAACTTTTATAGAAAACGTATTTTATTCATTCTTATATTTGTTTATTGAAAAAAAAAATTATTACAACAATATTTGAAAAATAAAAATATATAATAATTTTATAATGTTTAATGTACCATAAACTAAATAAAAATATATATTAATATACACTTTGCTTATGGTCAGATTTTGTGTTTCTTCAGTTGTCAACACCGGACACTTCCCGCGCTCATTGAGTGTTTTGACAGTTCGCAATTTGTAAAAACTTTTTTCTCATGAACTTTTGTGATGATATAAAAAAATAAACCCTAATAGTGCTTGGTTAAAGAGTATTTTTTATCGAACAGTTATTCAGTTAAGTACCAATTCAAGTCTGTTTGAGGTGATTGCACCTCATTATGTCAGTTCATCCATAACCTAAAGTTGTTGAAAAGTTATAAACAAATATTCTAGTGCTTGTCACGATGTCAACACTTTTAACTGCAGAATTAGCTGCAGCATGTAATGCTCTGGGTACATTGGACAAAAGAAATGGAAAATACTTGATTGATGATTATACATTAGACACCGTTAAAGACCTTATTCGTTACTTGCGGCGCGACGATGAAGATCACGAAATCAGGCGACATTTGGGGCAAACTCAAGTTCTTCAGACGGATCTGGTGCATATTTTGATTAACCATTGGGAGAAACCAGAGCTGTTTGATGTAACTCTCAGGTAATCTCTCTCTTAAAAAATAAGTATGCATTTATGCATCAACAATGGAATAGTTTTATTTATCAATTATTATTTTTCACAAAATGTGACAACGTTTTAGATTGGTGGTAAATTTGACGAACCCTCCATTGTTGCTGTATCGTGAGGAAATACCAACAGAGAAGACCGGTAGGCGTTGCTACCTGCAGATGACTGCACATCTTGCTGCTTACAAAGCTGTCTTTGCAGGGCCTGATATTTGGACAGTTCTTGCCAAGCGACTGACTCAGATTTTAGAAATTGTGTGAACATTTATATTTTTATTGATTTATTAACCTACTTGTATATTATATATTTGTATTTTAGTTCTTCAAACTAAACTCTTACAAAAACATCCAACATAAGCTTCCAAGGGGAAACGTGCTTTAATTTGAATTTACACTGAATCTTAACTGAGTCAATAAACTTTGCAAAAGTTTATAGTGGAGCATGCGAAGCCACAAACACTTCTTCTATTTGAGTAATTTTATTAGCTTTATATTGTGCTTCTGGGTGCATTGTTTGCAATAAACTCTGCGTTCACTGATTGGATGAAATTAGCAGAATAGTATATTAAGATTTATTTGCTGTTGTTTTATGTTATTAAGTTATTTAACGAAAATATAGATAAATATTTTTATGGTCCAATCGATATTTCAAAGGTAAATCTATCTTTAGTCACTATCATTCTAAATGAAGTATGAATTTAAAGTGATGTCTTGTCAATTATTATAACTTAACTAGGTAATTATTATTGAAGTTTTTAAAATAGTTTTTTTAAATTATTTTATTTCTCTTTAGTAATACTGTTTTTTGTCACAATTTTGTAATGCAGTAACTTGAACTTAAGTCTTTTAGTAAACAATGTTATATTATATAGGTAACAATACTTTTATATTTTTCTCTCATTAGGATGTCAGCGAGCGTGGTGAGGACAATGGACTGATAATTGAAAGAATTTTAATTTTAGTGAGAAACATCTTACATGTACCTGCTGATGATCATGAAAAAAGAAGACCTGATAATGATGCAAGTGTCCACGATCAGGTTAGCAAATTTTATATTATTATATATATGTTGCAATTTCTGTGCATATCATATTTTTTACACATAGTTAAAGGTATAATGTTTTTATGTGGATTGGTGATGGATTCTAGATATTTTAAGGTTATTAACAATAATTTTCTTCTGGATACTGGATTCAGTATCATCAACCCAAAATACTAAATCTACACATATGTTAAAAGTCCATATAAATGCCTGATACACTGCACATCTTGCACATGACTTGCATTATTTTGCCTATCTTGTAATAATCACATAATTTTCTATAAAATATAATTGAAGTATTATACCAACTTTTATAGGTATTGTGGGCTTTAAATCAATCCGGACTGATGGATATACTGCTTTACATGGCGTCTGAAAGCGAGAAGGTGTATTTCATGCATATTCTGGAAATCATTTCCTTGGCATTGAGGGAACAGAATCCCACCACACTCAGTGATGCTGCACTGCAGCGGAGTATGGACGAGAAGATACGAGATGAACAGGAGCTTCTGACAATAAGAGCAAGTGAAATGAAAGAAAAAATGGCCAAAATCAGAAACTATACTGCTAATAGGTTAGTATATATTTTTAAACCTGTTTAATATTCAAACAGTTTTTAATTGTATTTTTATACATTATTATTTATTGTTGTAATTCTAGGCATTCACGTTTTGGAGGAACATTTGTTGTTCAGAATATGAAGTCCATATCTGATAATGATATAATTTGTCACAAACCACTTAACAGTATCACTAAACTAGACTTTGGCTTACACAAGGGCAGAGTAAAAAAACCCAAAAACCGCCGTCCTAATGAAGATATTACATCTAGTGAAAGAAGATCAGCCTTTGCTGTCAGGTAATTTAAAATGATTAATTATGGGAGAGAATAATATTATTGTTAAAATTAATGTTAAATATGATATTAAAAATAAATTGCTTAAGATAAGAAGAAAAATTTTACATCACTTTGCTAAAGTTTTTTGGACTAAAGAGTAAGGGATTTACAGCTTAGTTTTTAATTGCAACTGCTACTTTAACAAGCATTGTTGCTTTTGATTTGGCTCAAGCTACCCACCACTAGTTGAGATAAGGATTATGTAAATTAGAGTAAATTTCCCGAGGGGAGCACACAATAACTTATCTTTGTAAGAGAACAATGAGTAAAGAACGTTTGAGAACCACTGATGCAAAGCTTTCTAATTTAATTCTTTCAGACTCTTTTTAAAGGAATTCTGTATTGAATTTCTCAATGCTTCATACAATACTATGATGTATCACGTGAGAGAGGTACTTGTGAGATCCAAAGGTCAAAAAAATGATGAGTCATACTATATGTGGGCACTGAGGTTCTTCATGGAGTTCAATAGGAATTATAATTTCCAAGTCAAACTTGTAAGGTAAGAAGAAAAAAAAATTGCATCATTTTTAAGTGTTACGATTGATGCATCCACATGATGGAGTTTGCCATCTGGATGATGACAACAATATTTTTCATTATAATCTAATGTTTAAAAACATACTTCACAATTGAAGTCCTATGGCCTATGCATATTAAAAAAAAAAAACTTACAAAAAATTATATATTTTTAATATTTTAAACAAATTCATCAGCAACTTTATTTGATTACGTATATATATATATATATATATATATATATATATATATATATATATATATATATATATATATGTGGGTAGGTAAACCTAAGTTTCGAGCATTTTTCAGTCACCATTGTATTTATATAAAAAAAATATTTTTAATGAATGAATTACTAACAGTTTTAAATACTTGTGAGAAGACTTGAGTCATCCTGTATGTACATAAGCTTGTTGTGGCGTGCAGTCTAGAGTTATCACTCGTGTATAACATAGTTTTAATTTATCCACTTACTTGTACCTTATATCAGGTTGTTAGTACATCACTGTATGCATCTAAATTTTCTAAACAAACTTTTATGGGGAAAGTTTTCCAAAGTTTTGTAAATAATTTAGAACTTTTATTTACTTCACTATTTATGCCGGCCCTAGATTTCCTGCTAATTAGTTTTACATTTATTAGCTGTGTTGATATCTCCTGCAATTTCTAAAATGTTGAAATAAATAAATGTTTTTTTATATTGTACACCACCACTATTTTTTGTATTTTGGATTGTAACTGCTACTTTGATGAAACAATAACAAAACTAGTCGTTTCTGATTTATTTCATATTGCCCATCACTAGTTGATGCTTTTAGGGAGGGAGAGAGCAAAATATACTTGAAAATGGTTCAATAAACTCACTGCATAATTATTTTTTTTATTTAATAAATTGATGGACTACGTATTTTTTACCAAGATTTAAATTGATTTTGTAAAATTTTAATATAGAGAAAAAAACAATGAATTTTGTTTCGCATATCAAATTATTATAGTATATCAAACTGATTAACTTTCAATTAAACCTAACATAATCAACTAATGAAGCTTGTTTATTAATTCATATTTTTTTATTGACTTCCATTTTAAACTAATTTTAATAATAATTTTTTTTTTTTTCATAGATAAAAGTTCAATTTGTGAATTCAATTCAATTCAATTTGTGTTCAGTTTTTTAAATTAAACTATCATTATGATTTTGTATACTTCACTAGTTCTCTGAATAATGCCGTAGTGGTGATTTTCATAGTTTTTTTTAGTAGCGAAGTTACTAGGAGTTAACTGTTTTGTGGGGGAGGTTTTCCTGCACTTAATATAATTTAGTTGGCTAATAGTTCCCCCGTGGCCGCTGCAACTTGCACAACTAGTTTCTTATGGGAACAGAGGGGAAATATCTTCTCACTTATTTTATCAGAGGTGGCATGAATTAATGGACCTTTATTGTATACTTTTCATGGTTTTGATACAATATTTTAAAATATGATATTATTGCTCTTCATTCTTCAAAGTTATTTTTTTTCAATTTATGATTTATTTTAATAAAACTAGGTACATATTCCGTTTATCATAAAATTGATTTAAAGATAAAACTTATAAACTTTGATCTATTAATTTACCAAGTTAAAAATTCAAACAATTTAGTTTAAAAAAAAGTTATTTTTTAACAATCCGACTGTCACTGCTCTTAGTTTTTGATTTTGGCACCTTATGTTTTAAAGTTTTTTTTTATTTTCAGTGAGACAATGTCAATTCAAGCTTTTTACTTTGTCCAACGTCAGATGGAAAATTGCTTTGATATGATTACCATGGAGAAGAATAATTGCTCTCCTTGGGTTAGAAGACTTCACTTATCACTAAAGGCCTATCATGAGCTTCTGCAGACGATGTTGTGTATGGACAAATGTGAAGATCAGAGTGTCAAAGACTCTTCCATAGTTATCAAGAGTAACATTTTCTATATCCTTGAATATCGGGAATTTATTCTGCATCTCTTCCTTTCATATGATGAAAACAAAATGCCCAAGTAAGTCTTTTTTATTTTATCATATCTGGTTTAGGTAACTATAATATAGTAGTTCTGTTGATAATTGATTAAGGATTTACATTGTAAAAACAGAAGTTGAATAACATATAAAACAAATTTTTAAACATTTCAAAAGTACCATTTATGTTTTTCAAAAACGCTATAAGAATGTTTGGTTCAATAGTATAGAAAATTATTCAATAATTTTTGGTAGTTTTTAACATATTTTTTAAACTCCCCATAGCCTCTAAACTCTCCCCCTCTCTCCCTTCTCCCCCCTCTCTCTCTCCACCTATTCATTCCTTCTTTGCCACCTTTTTTAATTTATTTCGCATTTGTGACTTATATTTTTTTGTTATTTATTTGTTATTATTTATTTATTGTTATTTATTGATTATTATTCATTTTTAGGACATACTTGAAAGATGTTATAGAGACTTCCCACATCTTTCTTAAGATGCTCGAACAGTATTGCAAAAGACACGGGCTTATTGTACAGAAGAAAATCAGGTCGAAGGCCAAAAAGTCAAGTAAATAGCAACAAAACTCTTGATCAAATTACTTTAAATTTTTGCAATAATTTTTTCATATCTGTTTCATTACTTGTTCTAGAAAATAAAAAACCTAAAGCTGCTAACCCTGCTGTCATAGACAAAGAAGCACATTGGGAAGATGTGGCTTCTCAACTGTCTGCTGTCCTTCAAAGTGATGCTGAAATTTCTACTGATATTATTCCATTCGATGCCACACTAGACACTCCGATAGAAGAACAAAAGTGAGTGTATGTTAGAATAAATATAACATTTATTATGCTACCCATCCAAGCAAAAAATCAATAAATGCTCTAAAATAGTAAAAAATTCCAATTTAATGTAATTATAGTGTATTTAAAATTTTAAAAGCATTCACAAAAATCAAATGTATTAAATTTTTATTCTTTTATATACTGAAACCGAAAAACCGAAACTAAAAACAACTTTGTGTACTGAAATTCGTTCAATTTATTTCTTTTACTTAATTAATATGAATATTTTTATCATAAAAAGTTTGGTGGGATTTTATTAAAAAGGTGAAGGAATATATTGATTCCTTTTATGACTTATTTTTTTCAGAAATATATTTTTAGAAAAAGAATAGGGATGACGACAGTATCAAAGAATCAAAGAAATAATTATTTTAAGAGAAAATACATATTAAAAGGATTTAAAAAAGTGATTTAGTTTTATTTAAAAATCTAAGATTAATACGATTTTCAATAAATTAAAAGATTAAAATACTGCAATCGGCCATTTTGACTGAAACACCAATCACAGCGCATGACGTCATACTGACGTCAACAACTCTATGGTATTCAAATTGGTCTATGGTCTTCAATGCAAACACAATGGCACGCCCGTTACAAATATAGTTAATGACGTCAGAGCGTCTAAAAAATGCTGCGATGACGTCACGCCTCGCGATGTCGCGTTTTCGCGCACTTTTGAAAAAATATTATAAAAATGGCTTTAAACATCGTTAAACTCTAGTTTTTTACCGAAATAAAGTTTTTTTCGTAAATAGTAAATGGGTACCCCCATTATGGAAGTGGATTTGAAAATCTTTCGTCATGCCTATTTCTTTGTGTTTAAGTGCTCATATTTTTTTTTCCAGGGGAGACTGCATGCGGAAGATTCAAAAACTACTCAGTGAGCACCGCTACGAAGATGCCATCGGCCTCATACGAGCAGGGCGGTGAGTTTTTAAATTGTTTTTTTTTTATCTAGTGTATTCAATCTATAGATTGATAAAGATTAAGACTTATGAGTACCTGTTGCCTTATATTTCTTTCTGATCCATCCTGCTTGCCATGTCAATTTGTTACAGAACAGTCAGGTCTTCATTCTCAATTATGGATAGCAAGGATTCTTTTCTCAAACGAGAGAGAATTATAAATATATAATTCAATAATTTAAATATGATAAATTTTATTTTCATATAACATATTTCATGTGTTAACAAAAATCACAAAATATTTTATACTTCAAAAGTCACTGAATATTTTTTTTTTTATTAATACTATGTTTATTCATAGACTTTTGTAAGTTTGTTATTGTAAAAAAAAACTGAAAAAAATTATCAAAAACTCTCTATAAGTGATTGGTAAACAAGTCAATAATTTGTAATTTAGAATAGTTTATTAATTTATAACGTATAAATATAAAATCCCCATTCTCTGTATCGACTTTTATTGTTGAAGATACATACGTAATAATATATTATCATGTAGTACATCTGTATTGACTAGTTTTATGACAGTAATATAATTAGCAGGGGTGACTTTATTATGCAGTCAGAAGCCCTCCCTTTGTCCTGTTTGCGAGTGCACACCCTCCTTATACCGACACTAACTTTTCTAGGGGTTGTTTCGCGGAAGGAAACCCTAGGAAAGAGGGCGAAAAGTCTTCAGTCGCAATCTTGAGATTGAAAAGCATTCAATTAACTGAATACCATTCCTTCAACCTATTCAGATCGATAGTTCTGCTGGAATTTATGTCATACATTTTCGTCGGCCTGCGAAAAATTGCGAGAGAAAAGTTTTCGGTGATAGCTCTTGAATAAGATTACCAGCAATATCGGCGCTGCTTTTCACACCTACGTGTTTATTCCACGCTCGCGAGCCGAGAGATCGTTTCTCTGGAAACGCTTTCTAGGAATATATTTTTTTCCGAAAGTAATCTAGAAAAAGTAATTCTATTCTAGCTGCTTTAATGAAAGAGTGTCTTGACGGCTTATTTCACGTTTATCTTTTCACTTGCCACCATTATGGAAGCATTCGAACGCACAGGCTGAGAAGTGAGTCACCTCCAAGGCTCAGCCGTAAAACTAAAATAGAAACAAATGTTGAAATATATTATTTTTTACCTGAACTCAAAATTTGAAGTATTAATCGTGTTTTAAGACTCAATTCCACCATGCGAAATAATTACTGTCGGGGTTTTTTTTAATCGATTTCATTTGTCATTTATTATGTACAGCAAAAAAACGATCTCCGCACAACTGTTTACAACAATTTAATGTTCTGGTGAGTGAGGAATGATTAAAATTTTATTAAAAATCGTATTCTCTGAAATTTTCGGTACTGAAATCGAAACGTTGAAATCAAAATTATAATAAATTGACGGCATCAAAACAATTCTACCAACATTAAGCGTCAATACCTACGAAAGTTTATCTAGCTGATTCCTAGATATGACAGTGTCTATATTTGGTCATCGCACGTTTGATACTAAGCTTTTGAGAAGTGTGCCTTGATATTTCAGGAGAGTGGTGTGAGGTTCGCGCAGAATTTTTAGCACAGCGCAGCATGTTTTTAAGCCAGAGGTTGCCAACGTAATTTTATCAAGTCGCACTAATAAAGTGTAGAAATTGGAGGTTTATTTTTTTTAACAAATTAGAAAAGTTATTATTTTAATTAAAACAATGACGAGTGATCCGCCGCAGGGCCGCGGCAGCCATCAGCGCGGCGTGCGACAAAAATAGAATTTCTACTCGAAAATACACAATTTCTCCATTAGGGAAACCAAAGTGAAAATGATTGACATCTCGCCGAGGCGTTGGAGATATTCACGATATAAAAAAAAACAAAGGCGCTTTTCAGACATTAAACACGCTTTTTTGTTTATTGCCACTTCTTCAGGAGTAATGGGAAACTTCCAACTGTCATGGATCCTTGACGGCAAATAAATTATTTTTCATATTATTTATCGAGTTATGTGCGTGAAAAACTTCCATCATAAAACACATCCTAACAACTGAACTGTGATATTATCGGAAAACCCTTCAAATGACCAATCATTTAAATTAATTACTGATACATATTATGGTTAACAATAAAACATGTTGATATTTTATCAAACATTTTTTTTTGTGGCAGTTTCTATCAAAAAATACACGTCAATAATGCAAAATAGTTTGAAATTGAAGTTACTTTCAAATCACTGATACACATTATAAGTGGTTGACATAAAAAACATGTTGATATTTTATCAAACATTTTTTTTGTGGCAGCTTCTGTCAAACAATACACGTTAATAATGAGTACATAAGATGTGAATAAAAATGTAAAACAGCTTGAAATGAAGTTACTTTCAAATCACTGATACACATTATAAGTGGTTGACAAAAAAAACATGTTGATATTTTATCAAACAATTTTTTTTTGTGGCAGCTTCCGTCTAACAATACACGTTAATAATGAGTACATAAGATGTGAATAAAAATGCAAAACAGCTTGAAATTGAAGTTACTTGCAAATCCCGGGAATAAGGCTCGCACGTACAATGGCAGAGAGCCGGCGCGCCCCGAGCGGGTCGCCGGGCCGCGACAGGCGAGATCCGCCCTAACGACATTTGCATCGCAATTGGTCGCGGAGGGGACGGGCTATCTGCCAGAATATACGCGTCTTCTCTGTATGACAATTCCACAGCTCTTAATACCAGATTTAAATATATATTTTTTTATTTTATCTATTGTTTATGAGACCGCGCAAATCTAAGCCTGCTTCAAGTACTTGCTGACTGTGTGCGTGGACTTCATTCGGCTCACACCGATCTCATAGTATAGTGGCTGTCTTCTGCCGCAGTTGGAGATAAGTTTGATCTCGGTGTTTCTGTAAAGTAATCACGTCGTAGCTCTTAGTTCGGATAATAACACAAAGTAAAATCGAAGAGGAAAGTCATCATTTCATCGTTTTATCAAATAACAATAATACCAAGTATTATTTTCTGTATATGAGCGTTTAGTTATAAAAACATCAAATCGCGATATTTTTTATGTTTAAAACATTTTTTTTTTTAGGTAATCTTTATTCACGCAAGCGTCGCGCTGTTCGAAACCTTTTTTTGGTGTTTATTTGAGCACACGTGCAGGTCCATAAGTACGCGTCAATCCGGCGTCGCCGCGTGTCCCAGCCCACCTGATACAATAAATCCGGCCCGTGCCAGCGCAGGGCCGCACGAGGTCCCCGGGGACAACTTCGCCCCGGGCCACCGCCGCCCTGCTGCGCCCCCTCATACAGGGCAACCATACGATAAACTCGTTATTTTGTTTAAGGGTCTCAACCTGTTTAGTGCTTATAATATATTTTTTTTTCAAAATAAAGCATTAAATATATTTTATGTTGATTTTCAAAATTAGATATTCCTTGATAATGATTAAGTACATTTTTTTCATATATTGAAAAATGATTAAAGAAGCTCTAATTTTAATAAGTTAATTGGCATAATAAGTACGTTGTTTCACATATAGGATATGATTGTCAAAAATTCTTGCCAAGTACCTAGTGATTCGTTGGTATAATTGGTAATACACCGGCCATGTAAGCTTGGGGATGTGGGTTCGAATCCCACACAAATCACGATGATATTTTTTGAGAGTTTCTTTAATCATTTTTCAATATTTGAAAAAATTTACTTAATCATTATCAAGAAATTCAATATTTTTGACAGAGAGTACTTGGTGGAATTCCATTTTAATATTTTTGAATAAAATACTTGAGTGATTTTCCACATTTTTGTTTTTATTAGTGACCGGTTTCGCCAACCTTTCACTTATCAGGCACATTAAAATCACATTAGCCCTTACCACCTGACAATCATTCTCTCTCTTCCCAACAACCTCTCCCTCTAACAATTGTTTACCTAATTGCTTATTATAATATAAAATCTCACTCTGTTTGATAATGCCAACTTGAAAGGTTGGCGAAACCGGTCACTAATAAAAACAAAAATGTGGAAAATCACTTCAGTATTTTATTCAAAAATATTAATCATTATCAATCAATAAAAAACCTGTATAGGCAAAATCGTACTTCCTGTAAGACGGTCTTCACAAAAATCAATAATATAGATATTCCTATATGTTTAATACTTATTTCAGTTAATTATATCAGAGTAACTTTTTTTAAAAACATAGGAATGCAAAGCACAAATTTTTGATTGGTACTTTATATTTACTTCGATTCGAGCATTACACAAATACCTGCCCTGCAACAATATCAATGGAATAGTCATTCTATTTTAGATACGATATTTTTTATTTTTCTATTTTTATAGGAAATGTATATTTGTGGAAATCATATATATTAAAGTCACAACACTTTTATGGGCCATTTGCAGCTTTACTGTTGTGTAAACCGCGAGGTGCTGGTTTTGTGGTTACCCTAGACGCGAAGAAATCCTTCACTATTATGTGAATGTTGAATATCAGCTTTATTACTTGCTACTTTTTGCGTTATGTCGCCTTTCTTTATAGATTTGAGTTCTCTTTTGGCGTCCCCGAGGAGTTGAACGTGTATGGTTACCTTTGAATATCTACTACACCTTTGAGTATTTTTTGATCTGCCGAAGAATATCACCGAAAACTAACTCAAAATCTTGAATATGTTTATATAAATATATATATTATATAAGCATCTTTTTTTATTTTATATTATCAAATTAAACTAGGAGCAGTATCTGAAAGTTTTAATTCAACAAATTTTATTTTATTGTAAATATGAAAATAGTTTTTCTAATGGATATTATTTAAAATCTTATATAAAATGAAAAAAAATAAAAAGCGAGAAATAATGTAAATTTGAAGGGTAAGACAAGCTGTAGAAATTCATAAATGTTTGAATTTTTAAAGCTTTGAAGGTCGAAATCTCCCTTACCTCCATCCCTTCCACGATATAGTCAGTTTTTTGGAATAAATCTGGTTTTGGTTGAAAAGAAGGATTTGTTAGAGTTTTAATTGGGCTAAAACCCTTCCCCACCCTGTGTCGTCGTCGTTCTTGTCCCATTACTGCTTCATTGTATGTAGCTATGAAAATCAGCTGCTTAGTTGGAAATTTTGAAAACTTACTTGGATTACACGATAAAAGTAAAAAAAAAATTAATGTGTTATGACCTCACTAAATTTTGATTATCCGTTTGACAGTCCAATTGATTATTATTCGTGATATTTCGTGTGACCTGCCTTAGGCTAAAGTCTAATTTCAACTGCAAAGTACCTCAAATGCATTTATCAGTGAAAAGGATGCAAGTTTGTAAATTCTATTATTATTTAAAGCATAGTAGAAAACGAATTTCACAAATAGTGGCGGCATAGATCTAACGAGTGAAGCATTTGAAGACTTTCGTGACCGATGATGTATTTCTTTAAATTGCACGACCGATAAATGTATGTTAGTATAAGTAAAAGGCTCAATATCTAATAAAAAATAGGGAGTGTGTTTTACATCTCTTATTTCATTATGTTTTTAATGGTTAATAAGAAAATCGTAATAAGCACTATATAAGAGATCATTTTCAAAAATCTACAAGTATTTGTAAATAAATAAAGTTGTAATGTAAATCGTATTTCATTTATATTTCGTTAAAATCAGTTGTTTTTTATATTTGTAGGTATTCTCAACGTGGTCCAGTTTTAAATTTTATTTTTTATGTAGGATTTCGTAATATTTATATACCCAGTGCAATTAAACGTTCACAAACAGGCTTCAATCAGAAATGTAAAAATATTCAATTCACAATGAAATCATGCAAATGTCAGGGGATTAGTAAATATTCCAGTCGCTTCTCCCGCCTCACAACAAAGTTCACAAATGAACAAAAACAACCTGAACTGCTCGCAAGAAAGTTTACGAATTTATAAACAAACAGTAAACTATATACAGTGACTGTTTTAATTTTTGACAAATAACGACCAAGGCACGTGCTTAAGGCAAAGTCTCGGCGTGTCACTGGCAACACTAGGTGATAGACATTGATCGCGAACTGTTGACCTCATACTACTCCTACACTGATCGCTTCCTTGTTCTGTTGATAGCACATGTCATATCTTGCCTTTTGACATGATCTACTGGCAAAGCCATCGATGACGTCTACTGATTATAAGCTAGTGACAACACACTACGTCTTCTTCTGATAATGCCAATCTTAACAGAATATTCTCTTTGATGTATTAATAGCACATCCAATATATTTTGCTGTAATATAGTAATGGTTCGCCAATCTATACTATCTCGTTGGTTTTTTTGATAGAAAATTGACTTTGTTTGAAAATTCCAAAATAGGTTGGCGAAACCAGTTACAAATAAAAACAAAATCACTAAAACAATTTTAATTTAAATAAAAATATATGTATATACTAAGGATCCAATAATTTCAAATTTAAAACAATTTCTAAAAGCTGTTCATTCGTGGCAAATTAAAACCACCTTTAGAATATTTTTTATCATTGTATTCTCGTTGAAATTTGCATTAAGAAGAATTATGTATATTTTTAATGCCATTAGGTATTTCAGCCGGTCTTTGCCCATTAAAAGAATCATTATGGTTAATTCCCTCGCTGAATAATTTATCAAAAAAATCTCTCATAAAGGCATGTGCCTCTTTATATGTGTTTTGATATAAAAAAGAAACAGCTCGAAATAAGCCATTTACCTTCAAGGAATTGTATTGAGGTTCGCAACCTTTTCGGATAAACAACTTATGTTCCTCACCATCCGTCATTCTCACTGGAGCCTATCTTTCTCGCTGTGACCTATTTTCCCATTCTTTCACTCCTTTTTTATTTTGAAGGGCTTTTATATTTTCGGGTCACCGACATTATTTGCATACTAAAAACAATACTGCGTGAATCCAACCTAAAATGTTATTTGAATATGTTACATTCAAGAATAATATATGTTGCATTCGTACATATAAAACTGCCTTCTTTGGTAGTAATATTTTTTTCAACGGCGTTGTGGGATATTCAACATTTCTGACTAACCTTTATTTTAAAATACTTTGCAATTTGGAAAGAATCCAAAACTTTTGTCTTATCCAGCTCAAAATTTCAAAATGCTATCATATTTTTATTCGCGTTTATCGCATTTATTTACCATATCTACTTCAAGGCATAATTTATAGATTTAAACTTTTTTTACTCAGCAATTAATTATTTTTTTAAATTGAATAATTAAAAAATATAAATATTAATTGGACTCAAACTGCCTGGGCTCTGTTTTTTATATCAAAACCACCTGCTTTTTCGTCGAGTGTAGATAATAACTGTTAATTTTAAACGAATATTTTGATCTTTTTTTTTATTATTTAAAAGGTTTTCATTTATTAAATTGGACTTTTAAACATTTTGCTCTCAGTAGGCCTTTCTCCCTCACCTTAGCCCTGATTTTTTTTTTTTTTTTTTATATTTTGTATTTAACTGGTTTGCTACTATGAACGTATAATATTTTTCTTATCTGATGCAGTGAACTTTTATTGTTGCACAAAGTTGCATTTCCCCGCGCCCTGCCCCGCCAGCTAGACGATATCCGCCTCTAATGCCCCGCCCTAATTCAGTTTTATGCATCTTAATCTCGTTATCTGCGAATTCCTCGAGCCAGCATGTAAGATGCTTGTTTTTTGAAATTGCTTTTTTCCCGAATGAGCCCAAAGTGTTGTCATTACGCAGCCAATCCTAACTTCTGCGGGCGCTTTTCCTTCCGTGATCCCGAGAGGATATCTCAAGGTCGATGTTTATAATGTCATTCCTCCATCTTATCTTTATGTACGCATACTTCCCGAGAGCCGGGCGATTAATGCCGAATACATTGCCCACCGCGATTTCCTCTGTCCTGACGGGGGACTATTCGTTACCTCGGCGTGATAAATCTGGCTCCACATAATAAACATGTCGGGCCGATTCCGCCGGCCCTAATTTGATGAGTCAATCTAAACTTTTTGATTCAACCGAGCTCGGAGGCTCTCATAAATAATGATGTTTGCCTTTTTAAATGAATTACTTCAGCTCCGGGTGGAATCTCACGGTTCGGAATCTAATTTTAAGGGAAAGCTCGAAGTGGAGCTCCAGCTGTGACAGAACTGTTTACCTGACTTCTTCGGGAAGTTTTCTCAGGCAACAGCTTGACATAAATTATTTGCGCTTAGGCCGTGACTTATGCGAGTCTTATGACTTTATATAAAAATACTACCTCCGCGAAAACAAAAAAATACTCCCGAAAAGTCGCGACATTAATTTCAATGCTCGTCAGAGTGACTGTTTAACTTTTTCTGTTTAAAATGAGAAATTGTGTTAATGAAAAGTTTCCGGCCTTGGACACTCGGCTCCTTGGGCTGTAATTCATATTTTAATTTCCCATTTATTTCTCTCGACTGCCCACTCTTATTTGTGGCTTTAAATTGTCTCCTCGGGTATACCTCTTCGTCTGTCTCTCCTCATTTGAATTCTTCGCACCTTAAAAATTCTCACTTAGTGTTTTGAGGCAGGGCCGCGCGAGTCGAGGACCCGAATACTCGCGACTCACGCGCCTTTCCGTAGAGCTTCCAGTTCGAAGCAAAGCTAGTCACAGTATTTGCTGAAGAACACATCACCCTTAACTCAAAATGTCACACGTTTTGTGGAACGCTTAACACGCGAGACGCAATAGTACTGTTTTGATAATTCAATAAAAGAGCCTGCGTTTAAATTTAATAATGACATTAATTTTGTAAAGGTCAAATAATCCCACAATTGTACAGAAGCTAGTCAGAAAGACGAAGTTTTCTCTGCGGCGACCTTGAAAATTTGCGACATTTTGTAATTAACTCAATTTGTCAACTGACTGAAAGGTTGAAATATTTGTTCTGTGAAATTGTCAGAATATTTTGAATTTGACATATTTTTGTAGCCTTTGAAATCCAAACAACATATTTTGTACTATAAATTAAATTGGTTTAATAAATTGAAAATGTGTCACGTTTCTACAACTTTTGTTTAAATGTCTTAAATATTTTTTTTTGACATACACACATATATATACACGTGACATCTTAACTTACATAAAATTAAAAGACTTCATAAAAACATTGAAGATGGCTGTGCTATTTTTTTAAAAATTCCTGTCAAATAAAGTGTTCTCATTAGCATTTATTAAATATTTTTCCTTATTTCTTTTCCAGGATTAATAATAGTGAATTTTTAGTAAAAATTCTTGTATCTATAGCCAGTATATTAGTTGGTACCACATAAACAAAAATAATAAATATCCTTCGGGTATTTTTGTAAAAGCATTCTTTGTATCTAATATGCTGAGAAATTATATCTGATTGAATACCTTTATAAGTAAACTCGACGTAAGACTTTTGTCGCAAAGCCTTTCGATTTCTTAAATGTGGAATATATTAAATTTTGGAAAATTACGTTTGTATAAGTACGTTTGAGCCTATCTCTGTTATTTCAATGTAATAAAAAATAAAAAGGCCGTATCTTTTATTCCAATAAATAGATTTATTGTCTACAAATACTTGGCTTTATTTTATATATTTGTACCTTATTCTTTATGACAATAGGAATGGTTTTATTGTGAAAAATAAATAATTAAAATATTTACTACAAAAAATAGTATAAGTATGATAAAAATATTTTTTTAATAAATTATTTGGTTTATAGCGAATAAGTAATTAAAAAGAAATGCAATTCGTAGTCCACGACTGATAATTACAGAAAAAATTATTGAAAATTACAATTATCTTCAAAAGTTTATCGTGGCCTTCTTTCTAGTTTCATTAAATAGGTATATAT
This sequence comes from Atopsyche davidsoni, assembly GCA_022113835.1. Taxonomy (NCBI): domain Eukaryota; kingdom Metazoa; phylum Arthropoda; class Insecta; order Trichoptera; family Hydrobiosidae; genus Atopsyche; species Atopsyche davidsoni. The sequence continues at coordinate 7,981,198 of JAILWY010000021.1, forward strand.
ATGTAACGTAGGTAGCATTATGTTGCGAGGACCTATGTTACATTCCCATACTTCGGCAGTCTTATAATAAACACAGTACAAGATAGACGTGTATTTCATTACGTTACAATGGCGACGAGGATACTGGTGGCGTGCAAGTGCTAATTGCGTTGAATCACGCTCGCCGACGGCCGCGGCGAGCAACGAGCAATCCTGGTGAGATGTAAACACCTAAGGAACGGGATAGCAATTGTGGGTTCCTTGGGGCCAGGAAAATCGGTGCGTGAATCGGCGGCATGGCCGGTGCAGGAGCGAGTTTGGGCGCCGGGTGGATCGGCGCGGGAATCGGCGGCGTGGCCGCTATGGAAACAACATCGGGCGCCGGAAGGAACGGCGCGAGGACCCGCAGCGTGGCCGCGCTGGGAGCGATATCGGGCGCAGGAAGGATCAGCGCGGAAACCGTCGGCGTGGCCGTGGGAGGAGCGATGTCGGGCGCAAGAAGGATCAGCGCGAGGATGTGTGAAAAGGAGACAAGTGAACCATCGTCGCGGAGCATGGGGCTTCGCGAGCGAGTGGCGCTGGGAAGAGCGCGAGCGAGTGGCGCTGGGCAGAGCGCGAGCGAGTGGCGCTGGGCAGAGCGCGAGCGAGTGGCGCTGGGCAGAGCGCGAGCGAGTGGCGCTGGGCAGAGCGCGAGCGAGTGGCGCTGGGAAGAGCGCGAGCGAGTGGCGCTGGGAAGAGCGCGAGCGAGAGGCGCTGGGCAGAGCGCGAGCGAGTGGCGCTGGGCAGAGCGCGAGCGAGTGGCGCTGGGAAGAGCGCGAGCGAGTGGCGCTGGGAAGAGCGCGAGCGAGTGGCGCTGGGAAGAGCGCGAGCGAGTGGCGCTGGGCAGAGCGCGAGCGAGTGGCGCTGGGAAGAGCGCGAGCGAGTGGCGCTGGGAAGAGCGCGAGCGAGTGGCGCTGGGCAGAGCGCGAGCGAGTGGCGCTGGGCAGAGCGCGAGCGAGTGGCGCTGGGCAGAGCGCGAGCGAGTGGCGCTGGGCAGAGCGCGAGCGAGTGGCGCTGGGCAGAGCGCGAGCGAGTGGCGCTGGGAAGAGCGCGAGCGAGTGGCGCTGGGAAGAGCGCGAGCGAGTGGCGCTGGGCAGAGCGCGAGCGAGTGGCGCTGGGCAGAGCGCGAGCGAGTGGCGCTGGGAAGAGCGCGAGCGAGTGGCGCTGGGAAGAGCGCGAGCGAGTGGCGCTGGGAAGAGCGCGAGCGAGTGGCGCTGGGCAGAGCGCGAGCGAGTGGCGCTGGGAAGAGCGCGAGCGAGTGGCGCTGGGCAGAGCGCGAGCGAGTGGCGCTGGGCAGAGCGCGAGGGAGGTGCATCAGGATCGTCACCGCGGAGCATGGTGCTTCGGGGGCGAGTGGCGTCAGACAAGGCGCGAGAGAGGTGCGAAGCATGGTGCTTCGCGAGCGAGAGGCGCTGGACAAAGCGCCAAAGAGGGGTCAACAGGACTGTCGTCGCGGGCACTCCGCGAGCGAGAAATGTGTGAGGAGGAGACAGGACTGTAAAACTTTGTAGATTGGACAAAAAAAAAAAAAAAAAAAAATGAGGTGTAGCGAGCGATGTGTGGAGAGAAGACAGGACCGTTTGATAATAATTATATAACACTGTTTAATGTTGTGATTTTGTAAATTACTTGCAATGTAAAATAATATTTGTAGAACACTGTATAATGTTGTAATTTTGTAAATGACTTGCAATGTAAAAATTATTTTGAAATAAGTATGAGGGTGTAACGTAGGTAGCATTATGTTGCGAGGACCTATGTTACATTCCCATACTTCGGCAGTCTTATAATAAACACAGTACAAGATAGACGTGTATTTCATTACGTTACAATATATTTTTTAAATTTTATGTTTTATGCGTTCTTTATAAATTGTTTATTTTTCTGGGCCAAGGAAACAATTAAGGTGAGCAAACCCGCTTCCCGTCCACTCGTGGCGTATCAAGTGCTAAGTTTATATTGTGTGCACTAAATCTCTCTCGTCGGGAGACTTAAAAAAATGAAATCCCCCCCGAAAGCAAAGCTTATGAAGTTGCCTCAATTTGCCTGATCATCGCACTCCGGGGAGAGTCGGCCCGTGGAAAAGTTTGTCAAAAAAACCTTTTTCATTTTCAGCTGTCAGGGACGTGTCCTAAAATGGACGGATTCTCCCCGGCAAAAACCACCCACAAAAGACGCTTCCTGCTCACATTGTGGTGATCAAAAGTAACATCGATACAAAATCAAATAATTGGTTCGACCATGTACCCACTATTGGGAAAAATACGCATTTATTTATTGCGATCATATAATGGGTTTTCTTTTTCAGTGCTTTTCATTATACCATTTCTGTATAATATTAATCATATTAAGCTCATAAAAAAAATAGATACGAATTGTTTTAGGCTAGAAGATAATGACTGATAATGATTAAGTACATTTTTTCAAATATTGAAAATTGATTAAAGAAACTCATAGAAAAATATCATCGTGATTTGTGTGGGATATGAACCCACATCCCCAAGCTTACATGGCCGGTGCATCCCACACAAATCACGATGATATTTTTCTATGAGTTTCTTTAATCAATTTTCAATATTTGAAAAAATGTACTTAATCATTATCAATCAATTAAACCTGTATAAGCAAAATCGTACTTCCTGTGAGACGGTCTTCACAAAAATCAATAATATAAGATTATGACATTTTTGATTGTTAGAACTTTCACCCTTTTTATATTCAAGAAATTGGATTTCAGGCGTACCTTTATTTTTTTAATTCTTCCAGTTTTTTTTGTTTTTGTTCAGCACACAGCTACATGAGATTCAACGGCCGTTGCGTTCGTTGCTCCGGCTTTGATAGTGAGTCGTTACAAGTCACAATAACCAACGCTCTCGGTGTTGCCAGGCCACCTGCCCGGGACTGCGCTTTCCCTACAATTACCCGCAGATACAAATTAAAATTCCCCTTTCTCTGGTGCAGCGGTCCCCGGCGCGGATTCCCTACCCTACCCTTTGCCATCTTTGAACTCCGGGGAGGGAAATAAAATGGGGAAAGTCGGCGGCAACTTTTGAAGTCTTTTTAGTTAGGGAAGAGTGCAATAAATATTGTTTGCACATTGTTGATTGGATATTCATGCTTGAAATAATGTTTGCTTTTAATTTTGTAACAAGAATACTTTTGTGTTGCGACCCTTTGAAATAAACTGCCAAGTAATTTAAAATATCGCTTTAATATTACAAATTATATTTATTCTTAGTTTTGTATATTTTGTAACAGGTTTTGTGACGCAAAGCTAAGTTATTTTTAAATTTATAGAAAGTATTTGTTAGAGCTTCATTATTGCTATTTTTTTTATTTTATATAAATATTTAAAATTTATTTTGTTTTATGTTTCGTGAGCTATTTACAAAAGATCAAATGACAAATTATTTGAGAGAGAAGCAATTTGATTGAATTCTAATAAACAACTTAAATTATTCGTGACAACCAATACCTTTCTCTTGTCGTGTCGTTTGATCATTTGCGAATTGCTCATGACATTTCACTCTGCTTAAAAATATCAAAATAGAAAGTTGGTGAAACTAGTCACATAAAACAAAAGTAGATTTTGAAAATATATTTTAATATTTCTTTATTAATTTAAAAAAATAAAATAAGTGATACTGGCGTGTTCACGTATATGCAGCAATACGGTCCAGGCCGGCGGGGCGCGGCGCCCTTGGCCCGCCCGGGCTGCCCAGAACGCAAAACTTTTATGAACTAATCCAATTAGCGGCCGCCATTGTGGGGTATTCTCATTGCCGCCCGCAACGCAAGATTCTAAATAATCACAGTGTTGCAAGTTTCCCCGCTTTATAACGGCTTAGTTTTTTAATTGAATCGCCTCGAAGCGTTTCCCACTGGACGCGGGCGCATTTTACAACTGAGTGTTTTTGTCGATTATTTAATTTCGATTGGAATATATTACTTTTGATTTTTGTAACCGTTTTAAAAGGATACTGGCCATTTGCGGTTTTGCGAGTCTCGCTTTATAACGACTTAGTTTTTTTTGTATTTTATTGAATGGCCTTAAAACATTTACTTTTTGTTACATGTGAAATCAGTCTTCTGTTCGGGGCTTCTTCAGAATTAAGGAGCCCTTGAAAGCGAAAGCTCTCAAAAATAGAAATAACAGCAATCTGCCTTTTAGACCGACTGACACATTTAAAACATAAATGACAAAAATGTCACTAATAGGCACGTGGTCCTTGGTGATATTTGTATAAATGCGAGTATATTTAATAAAAATAACGTCAAATGATTTTCCTTCCGCCGCGTGTTGTTTCGGTATTCGGGGGCATTCTTTGTATTTAATTCCAGTAACAGATAAAGTTACGCCGAATAATTCTCTGACCTAAGACTCGCGATAAAGTCTTATTTTTTTCTTTATTATTCTCTCTTTATCTTTCCTAATTTATATGTTACATACCCACAAGATTATTCTTTTCTGTTTCTGTGCTGTTTTTATAAATAATATTAAATGAGATACGACGTGAAATATTTTTTCTAGGAAATCATTTAGGGAATAATTACTCGTGTGTTTCAGATAAATATTATATCAAGTTCTTACTTTTAAATAATAAGCGAAGGCTTTTATATAAACGTTATATACCTTTGATGAAAATTACAACATTTTCGCACATAAATATTTACACAATTTCCTTTTTTATAATGCGCGAAACAATCATTAAATTTAATCACCGAACAAAGTTTAAAAAAAAAACCTGAAAACAAAGGGATTGAAAATGTTTTTATCTCCTGCCTCCAATTTATTTTTCTTTTATATATTCGCGAAAAATAATCTTTGCGAATACGGGGCTTATATTCCGGAAACCCGAAAAGGTACCATTGAACTAATCACCTGCGAGTATTCATTTTCTTTCAATCATTATTGAAATCTTTAAAACGCACATAAAAGTTTGTCGAGCATAACAAAGTTTCAAAAAGGGGGTTCCATTATTTCGCTTGGCTTTCGCCGTTCGAGGCGAGCACTTCTTACAGTTTAATTCCGACTCTGAAAAATAATTGCTTCCTTGAAAAGTAAACAATCAAATGGTCTTTGTTGGGAATTCTCGAAGATGCCTACCTAGTTAAAGTTCCCAGATTTGTGTTCTGAATATTTAAATTCGCCTGTATTGCCTACACCCTCACGCGTTTCCAACTTCCCTGCTACTTCCCAACTACTAGCCGACTATCTGAGCTTCCCGACTACAATGAGTTTCGATAGTGGAAAATAAATTTCCAAAAACAAATAAACATTTAAACAATTCTAAGTTTACTTATAACTACGGTAAATATACCTAAAATTCACAAAAGACTACGGAAATAAGTTTAATATAAAACAATAAATAATTATTTTACACATCGAGGTAACTCGCGGGGTGCTCTATGTTAATATGTTTATTTACTTACTTACCTTTTTTTTATTGTTCTTATTATTTTTAATATTGTTTTTTTATGTCACTAGTTTTTTTTAACAGTTATATATTGCGAGAGTTGTATATTGCGTGTAAAGACCACACTCACGATTTGATTATTTTTTGTAGAGGACTTTTCGTATGCGTCTATTTGTTTTCTTTCGTTAAATTGTTTAAATATTTAGGCCATGTTTACTCGTTTTTCTAAACCGCACAGCAAAATTCAACCGTACGTTTCTAAGCCCAGGCACGCACCCTTTATTCTCACCCTTAACCGAATTCCTCCCTTTAATTTGTGTAATTTGTATGCATAAATAACCGCCAGCAAAAACACATACTATTTTAATAAAATGTACCTCTTTTCGCAAATTTCTGGCAAAAATAAGTTGTAAACTTTTGGATGTAACTTCAATTCAAATAATTTATATTTTTGCTTTTGCAAACATAAACGAGCTTCTTACTGTTTGTGTTAACAAGAACTGATACTGGAACAGTACTGCCAGCCGACTGTTTGAAAGGCCACTGTGGGGAACGGCCGTACCTCGCTAGTATAATAGTAAATAATAAATTTCTTTGTTCTATGAAAATAAGGGCTGTAAAATCTCCTCCTTGTACGTAAATAAATTCAGATTGAATTTAAATTGCAACTAAATTCTTTGGAGAGAAAACTGAAACATTTGTCGAGCCTTTGTGAATTTTGCTCTTGAAACTATGAAAATTTGTCCTTTAGTATTAAATAAATCTGACTTAGTGTTTGCAGTTAAACTTTCAATTTCATTAATTATTAATGATAATTTTTAAATATTAATATTTTCTTGCAGAGAAGTGTGGCCAGAGAACGATATCTTCGGCAGCAACTCCATGCCAGTTGACGAAGAGTTTTCCGTCATGAAGATGATTTTCATGGCGAATATTGGAGCTGAAGCTATCGGTAAGTTTTCAAAACCACATATCTAGTATATTTTTGTATCGTATTGAATTATAAACGAGAGTCTCCCGTCTAATAACGTAATCCACAGTACCGGCAAATTGGTTTTGCAAATTCGTTCTATCTCACTAAATTTGTTAACTCCCATTCCCACGGTATATACGGAAGTATACATAAACACTCTCGCCGAGATAATGTGTAGAAAAATGAATTATATGTAACGCAATCGGAAGAGAGGAATCGCTTTCAGGCCGCCGGGATGAAAACCTCTCATTTCTCGCCGATTATCACCTCCTTCAAATTGAAAGCTCAAATCTAAATGCAATTTTTCGCTCGCGCCTCCCGGGGCCCGTTTCAGGCTAGACAATTTAGCGCGAAGGTGCCGCATAATAAAATTACGTAGGGGAATAAATTTGAATGTGAAAATGATCCCGAACATTCCCGACCCATCACTTCGGCTGACGCCGGAGTATTCCTTGATTGTTTTCGGACCGGCGTTTTTATACCTCGTATCTCCCCTCGGCCTATTTAATTTTTCAATGATCAAGAATTAGACGTGCCCCGTCCCGCTACAATATCTGAATATTTAAAATTGGGATGCTTTTGTCCAAATTGAACGCCGAGGCGTTCCGCGCGCCGCCAAGTTTTGACTTGTCGAGGGTGGATGGGTATTTATTTAGGCGTCGGTCTGAACTCTCCCCGCTCTAAAAAGATTTCTATATACATTTCTCCAATTACTCCGCTCTAAGAGAGAATGCTCACTTCATTTCCATTGTAGCAGAGGCAGAGATGATTCAAATGCTGCTTTGATGTCTTTTCATAACTCGGGGAACCGTTAGAAAAGGTTTTTTCTCATTCATCATAAAAAACCTTTTGGTGTATCAATATATCGCCTTTTGAGTATTGAAGTGTATAATAGGTTTACTCTACATTTTAATGTTTTTAAGCTCATTAAATAAAAAGTCCCACAAAATAAGTCATAGGATAGACGGGTTTCTATATTATATTCTATGACATAAATGTCTCTTTACTTGCTATTTATAATTTTTGCTGTTTTTCAACGAAAACGGTAATTCTATTTTTTTTTCGGATCATTTGATCTTTTATGTTTTTCAAAAGTACATTTTTTAATATAAATAATTTTTTCTGTATCAAAATGCCGACGACTCAATGAGTCAGACACAGTTGAAATTGCATCTGTTCGCTTTGATACGCTGGTTTTGCTACCGTCTACTCTTACAAAGAACCGTGGTTTATATACTTCTTTGATTATTTTAGCTTGAATGTCTCCCGACCGCGTAGTAAAACATAAATAAAGCAATCCGCACCCCTAAATCCCAATCGTATTAAAATTACAGACAAAATTGTGAATAGTTGGACCGATAAGCGCTGCCGCCTTCAGATTCCACCCTGGCGGAAAAATAATTTAATTAAAAGTCCGACCTAAATTCTGGCGGGCGAGCCATTCAGCATCCTGTAATTTAAAGCCGGTCAACTGTGGCTATTTCAGGCCGGGATTCTCTCCCTGCTCGGTTTTTTAATAACTTCCCATTAACGATTGCGCTAGTTATCGAGGGTGTATTGTTTTAAATTCGAATGAAAGTCTGGGGCAGTACAGTTCGATGTGATATCGGTGCGGGCTTGTTATTCGAGTTTCGCTGTGTCGGAGAAAAAATTACTGCTGTAAAGTTTACCTCTGGTAGCTTTATTTTACGAGAAAATAAATACGATTTCGATATTTGTTTACAAAACTCTCGATTTTTATTGCCTGATATTTAAAAGTCAAATTAAATGATTTATTATTCACGTATTTTAAACGAAATTCAGGCTACGTCTAAAATAAATTTCAGCAGATGAAAATCTTTCAGTTATATCGATTTCTTGGCTGCATGCACGTTTTGACGGTGGTAGGAAATCTGAATATGTACTTGTAGTCTCATCCACTAAAAACATCGCACGATCATTTTTTTATTAGATGAATGTCAATCTGGTGTAATAATATTAATAATACCAGGATAGCTGACAACGACATGTTTTTATTAAAATATATAAATACAAACTTTTAAAAGTAAAAATGCTTATAAGTTTATGAAATTACAATGAGGTTTTTTTTATTTCGGTACAAAAACATTTGAGCAAAAATATACTTTTCAACGTCAGTGCAAAAATACTGCAGGCTTGGGAAACGCAACAAGGAATTTTCGTTTCAATATAGAGTTTTTGAAATTCAATATTTATATCGCTTGCCAGGATTGGTGGACTTACAGCTGTCACAGGATCATCCTCTACTCTGTCTGACGTCACTGTACCTTCACCTGTAGGTTCTATTACTGGTGTGCGCGCAGTACTCCTGCACCCACGTAGATATATTTATTATAAAATTCATTCAATTTATTTTATTTATACGTAATATTAAAAAAATGTTAGATGTATGACTCTTCATCAAGTCAAAATGCTTAAAATATATGATGTTCTGTCCGACAAAAAATATTTGATACTATAAATATTTTTTAAAAAAAGACCTACCATATCATACAATTAAAAATACGTATCTCCTCAATTTATCAATTATACATTTAACTAACGCTTTATTATAAACAGATATCTTATCTCAATTCTCAGTTTCTCATAAAATATGTCAATCAAAGCTCATTGTTTTATTTTTTTGCGCTTACTGAAAATCATACGTGTATGTGGCGCAGTCAATATTAATGGAAATAACGTATCCTAACGCCGGCTGTATTTATTATACTGCTGTCGATAGCCTGTTGGATTCTGTAAAAAAGACGTAACGTATTCAAATACATTTTTTTCAGGATACTAAAATTCCTGCTTCGCTGCTTTCCAAAAAGCCTCCACTACACTACACTCCATATTGCCTAGTATCTGATTCGATACACGAGATTGGCGCGCCGTTCAATATAAGCCTTTTTGTTATTGACACCTTTGTCTGGAGCGGTATGGCAGAATTATGTGGGTTTCGTTCTAAAATTTATTTCGGATCAGATTTCTGTACGGAAGATTCGAATATCCGGACCTATAAGACCCGTATTGCTTACACGCTTCAAAACACAAATTCCAAACCCAAACCTGACCTTCGGGCTATTTATTCTATTGTTATTTTATATTATCAGAATCTCTATGTCAAGTTATTATGTATTCGTGTAAAATTTTGCGAAGTTACCATGTATTTGGAGCTGAAAAAATATATTTCGTGTTTTAGATTCAAAAGTAAACAAGAAATCATTAGTTTCAACTTATACATTTAACTTTGAAATAAACGAGGAGCTTCTGCGATAAAAACACCAAAATAAAAGAGTACGAATATATACGCACATAAGCCCACACAAAGCCGTATCTAGTTTCTCGGCTGTTTCTTTAGTGTCTTTGTAGCTCTCAAGGATAGATCTGTAATAGGAGATATCAAGCCGATGCTCAACCATTACATAACGTAATAATCCTTAAGTATTTTACTTTTATTCTTTTTTGAAGTGAAGCAATCTAACGTAATACAGATTTGTTAGGTTATCAGATAAAAACACGCTAATAATTAAACCTATCAATTATCGAAGCTGACGTAAACAAACTTCTTTCGATGTTTTCACTGACGTTTTTCTGTTGTGTGAAATTCCGGTAATTTTTCGTTAGTTTATTTTTTAGATTGTCAGGTTATTCAGTGGTTATTGATTATAAATAATACTTCGGGTCATGTTTATTATGAACGCGAGGGTCGCAATGACCACTGGTACAGAGAATACTGACCCTTCGCCACGAGGGTGGACGTGTTACATAACCGCCGCCATGCACAGGATATGCCGTGCCCCATGAAAGGCTTGATTAGGCTGTTGCTCCTGTGAGTGCATGTATCAGGTGGCGGGTCGGCGGCATTGTGACGTCACATGCCCAATCATCCCTCCTGGGGCGACGTTTGTTATTGGAGGCCGTATAATCGAGTTGCGCAATATAATTCAGCTGGATATCCCTCCTCATTAGTCGCGCCGCACTGCCGCTACTGATTGTCACCGTGTTAAATTTGCATATGTAAGAAACTAAATGCTTTGTTTATTCCTATTGCTGAAATTCTATTTTAATCGAAAACTATAAATATATATACTCATTAATGACTGGTGGGTTTTTGGCTTGATGTATAATTTCTACGTCTCTTTTACAAGTGAATATCTTTAACATGTAATGAAAATATTTTTTTTAATAAAGTACACAAGTAAAGCGTTATCTTAAATACAATTGATTATAAAACATTGCCCGGACGGATATTGAACTATAAAATTCATGATGAATGGGTGTTTTAAAATTACTACCATTGTTGGCATTGCAACTACACCGTTAAAAGATTCCTACTGTTTTTGTCCATCAGGTATGAGTCGTTCGTATCTCGGAGGCCGACATCACTACACGTGACTGTCTTCTCGTCGTTCGTTTTGATTATACGCTACATTAATTATCCCATAAACGATATACCATTAATTATAATTAAGATATATTTGATGATGATATATACATGTAAGTTTTGTTCATCTCAAGTCTGCCTTTTCTCTCCACCTATGCCCATTAACGTAGGCCCATCGACATCATTAATTTTGATATACATATATTTTAATTTTTGCAGTATACCCACCTACGCAATTAGATATGATCCACGTTAGAGAGAATATAATAAGCATCGTTTCATTAGTGTTATATTACATCTGTGACAAAGTATTGTTAATATAGTCACCCCCATGTGTTAACTGTAAATATCTGACCAGGCTGCCTGTAATGGATGCCCGCGGACCCTTAATGCTCGATAGGGGTGTAAATCGTGCGTATCCTTTTGCGTTTAACGTACACTAATTAATGCCGGATATTGCTAAACGATTTATAACCATCTAGTTTATGTTCGCTTTTACATAAACATATGGAGTGTATTTTGGATTTTTTTTAAATGATAAATTTTATTTTGCAACATTTTATTCGTTTGATTTATTTTTTCAATAATTTAGTTTGACTTTTGAAAACATTGTCATTAATCCGAACTCTGGACTAATGTATTTTATGTAAAATTTATTATACATATTTTTAAAATTAAATTTATCACTGAAAAATAAACATTAACAAACGATACTTATGCTTGCTCAAGATTTTCCAAACACTGCACTTCAGCATGACAGAGTATATGTGGGTCATACTATCTCTAAAATTTAACATGGAGCGATGTAGCAATTAATTAATGAAATCAAATATAAAATTCGTAAATCATAAGAATAACAAGCAACAGCCAAGTAAATGTTTTGGCCTTAAATAATTTCTAGAAGTCATACCCAATCTCCTTTTTTTTAATGCTACTTGATGTTTTGAGCCACCATGTTTACGGTAAATAAATAAATAAGTATGCTCAAAAATCTGATGAATACGCAAGGCCATTTGAGGGGCGCCCCCATTCGCGGGTGCGTTTATCTCGAGAGCGATAAAAAACAAATGTAAACAAGCAATACGCAGAAAGTTCTCTTTTAATGCCTCGCGAGGTCCGTTTAATAAAAAAAGTCTCATAATGGCACTGACGGCGCTTTTTTCAGATCGAAGTTCTGTCCCCGATCTCTTCCGCCGGCATTTCTCAGGGGATACTTTAAAACCGGGATTGCCCCGAATGCATTTGAATAATATAGAAGTTCATATAGTAGAGTTTGTTGAGTTACCCTAGCATTTTCATTTCAAAGAAATGTATACCGTATATATTTATAAATATATATATATATATATATATATATATATATATATATATATATATAAATATATATATATATATATGTAACATAGTACGGGTGCAAGTTAGTATGAACAGCCAAATGACTTGGAGATTATTATATTTGTAATTGTGATTAATTTTGCCTTTGCCACACTATTTTTTCAGAAACTAATTGTTCATATATGAAGTATTACAAAATTGATTAGTGTATCGTGAATAATATATAAATTGATTTGAAGTATTTATCTTTTAAGAACTTGAGAAATCGAAATATGTAAATAAATGTTAAATTAAAATTAGTTAATATAAAATGTTTATTGTAAAATTGTAACTATACGATGATCCTATTTTTAAAACTATTTGCAACTTCTTTTACGATATGAATTATCTAGGCTATTTGTATAAAATGTAATCGAACACATGTTTTTCTCCTTGCATTTTATATTATACTACATTTTTTTGTAATATGCTTTAAACCTGTATAATAACCATCCCCAAACATTCATGAAATAATAACCAAAATTATTACGTTCTAGCGAAATACAGCTAGGAAAGTTATTCCCATACTTATACTTCGAAATGGTGAAAAATAATACATTTCCCATTGACATTATTTAATGGTTATTTTTGTTGTGTTAAGCCTCCATATTTCCAGGTGTCGCCGCGCTTGCCTTCAGTCAAACACCCAACCTTAATAATCCTCCGACAATAACAACGTTTGAAGGTCTTGACACGATCTTCTCTAATGAAATACTTGTTAGGGAACAAGATTACTCAGCTCTAATTACGGTAATAAATCGAAATATGCTCAAAGGAACTTAACGAAAGTCTCGACTCAAGATTCTCAAGATTCCGATACCAGTTTCTAGAAAATGCACATGCAGTATAAAATAAGTTTTAAATAAACAACGTAAACTTGGTATTTCTACTCTATTTTTATTTGAATATGATAGCCAAGACCAGATTCTTTTTTATACCAATCGTTGTCATTTAATAAAAAAGGTTTTCTTTCGATATAAAAACTATAAATATCAGACAGTTTTGACGATTTTTTTTTTAAACTTTAAAATAAACCCTATTCCTTCCGAGTGCCGTGTTCCTATAACTTAGCAAGAATTTTATAATCTTACATATAAACAAAACCGTTCACATTTATTTGATTCATAATATAAATGCAGAGATGATACAAAGTTTATATTTTCTATTTGATCACGAACTTTCACAGGCTGGCAGAAATCTACTTTCAGGGTGTTATGGTTAGAGTCGAGAGCGTAAAATAAACTTTTATCTACAGAATTTAATATGCACTTAACTGGTATTTTTACTTGTCACCTTTGACAACCTGCAACACTGAAAGCACGTGATCAATAAATGTGACTAGAACTGAGAGTATGATCATTGTTTGCTTTACTTATTAAATTAGTAATGTAAACACAACTTGCTTAATTTACGCACAATAAATAGATTTATATACTTAATTAGAATTCATTCTGCTTACCAAGAAAAATATATATCAATTTACAAAAAAATACACTTTAAAGAGACACGGATGTCGCCTGTTAGAGATAAATTGTATTATAAAATTCAGAGAGAGATTACAACTGATTGCTTTTTTTTACATATTATTTTTGTACAAATTGTTTTTTGGTGTTCAAGTGATTTTTGGGACAATCACAAAATTTTATATAAATAAACCTTTTTATGGCTCAGAAAAAGATGTGTACATTTAAAATGTATTCGCTTTGCTTAAAAGTACAATAATCCTTTTTTGGAATTTGTTACTACTGAAACTTAAAAAGTATACTCCTTTGAACTTTACGACACTCATACGTAGCATACTTAAGTGCTACCTGGAATTTCATGCTGGTATTTTGTGGAAGCAAGCGTGAAAGGAGATGGTGTAATAATAAAATAGACAAATTTTATCGCTGTGTAACGTAGCCCTTCAGTCCAAGACAAGAACACCTCGAGAAAATTTCACCGAAAACAACAGAATAGAAGCAGTTGTAAAGGTTTCACTGAGAACCTGAGTGTTTTAGATATCAATTATTTATTGAGTTAAATTTAATATATTGCTGCACTTTTTTTCAACTGTGTAAAAATTTTAAATTGTCATAAAAATCCGACAAAAAAACCTCTATCCGATGCTGGTTTTGTTAGTAAATAACACAAATTTCAGAGACATATCAAGCCTGACACATTTACAGTATTTCCATCTGAATACTTCCTACTTATTGCGGTTATGGGTGACTCATTCTCAGGTTTACCGAGCCAAGATGTTTCTCGCTCATGGAACATAAATAAGACAGTGAAATTTTAATTTTAAAATATGATGTTTTCATTTTAAAAAGCGAAAAAATATATAGTGTTAGTATATAACAGTGAAATTGATAAAAAGGCACGACTCTCGATATTTTCATTACCAGGTCAATAGGCATATAAAAATTCTTCTTGCTCGTCTCTTCGGAGAAATTAACAATGACGCTAACGACATCTATGAATCTTTATTGAAAGTTCCTGCGCCACGACTTGACATTGATGTATTTAATTTGTGTGTAATGTTTGGGTAATACGTTAAGACATCGCGAGTTATGGGTGTAATCGAATGAAACAAATTGAGGACTATTGAGTTTGCTTCTCCGGTGAGCACAACGGAATTCTTGCGAATTTCTGGAGAAATACTCCCGGTGTCGTCTGCTCATTAAAATAAATTCTTGATTTATTTTTCTCATGCCTACTCAAACTCTTTACAGTGAAATACTTTATTTCCACCTCGGACTTTGTTTGTTTTGTGAGAAAAATATTTTCGCTTCCGCGGCGGTTTTAACGGATTGTTACATTTCACAGAAATGTACTAAATTTAGATAGATGGCCACGTCGGTGATTTAAATTCAAATATAAATTCGTTTTGTAACAATAGAAAAAATAATATTTAGATTTTTGATTTTTCAAATAAAAAATAACAAGTCTTTGAAATACTTCGAAGCTCAAGTCAAATATTTATCCTCGAACAATACCCAACAATTCTTTCAGTTGAAAAAACAGCCAGTAAGGTAGAGTCAGAGCAAAAATCGTTATTAATTTTCATTGATATTTGTTAGATATATTGTGTCGTTAAATGGTAAATTTATTTTTCAAATCCTCCAAAGAATGTATTTATTAATATATTTTATTAAAAAAATATTTCTAGTGTATTCACTGTCGTAATTCTTATATTTGGGAAGAAGATATAACCTCTCTGCCACATACATATTTTCACACAAAAGTATTATTTTTTTAAATCTATATACAGCAATATCTCAATATTTTTCTAACAAGCTGCTTTTCAATTAATCCCATCACAAAATAGAACCTGTGACGTTATACCTTATACTTTTTTCAGAATAAATATGTGATTTTTTAATATACATTTTTATATTAAAATTTATTTGATTTTTTATGGAAGCTTTCTGTCTATAGGCAGTATCTAAACATGCCTTATCAGTTTAAAGATTTCTACTGAAAATTTAATTCTTCAGAATTTACAGTCTGTGCCTGCTTCGTGATGGCTCACGCCCTGTCCTCACGGTGGCGCTCTCCAGAGCCTCCCCCTCCCCTCGCTTGTTACGACGTTAGTTTCATTTTATTTAACTTTCTATAACGGAATAGTCTGTAGAATTGCCAGGTACAACACACGCGAGGTGTTCCCCCTTAATACCCTGGGCCGGAGCTCTCCCGCCTGGCCCAGATCTCTGTGCATGTGCACCTTAAGTTTGTTTCTGCTCCCAGTCCGCGCAGGCTTCCTGTATGATTCAAATGCTATTGTGTATTATTTGTTTCTCCCATTACATTTTTACTTCGCTTTCTTTGTAAGTGAGCTCAACGATATACCTGTTATTATATTTTTCAAGTATAATTTTTCATCCTTTTAAAGTTTTAAACGATATAAATATTCCCAACACCGTCACGTATTATTAAATATTAATCAATTAACATCTCAAATATTTATATATTTAACTGCAGTACTGATTTATTGCTCCATCTTCATATTGGTTTTTATTATATTTTTGTATGCAGAGCTGTTTACATATTATATATTTATTATTGATTAGTTAAAATCAAGTAGTTTGCAGTTATATTTAATTTATAAATATTTTATAAAAAAATAAAACAGAAAGGTCTTCTCAACGAAGCATCAAAACGTAAATGAATTTTAGTCGAAGTCGCGACATGTCATTAATAATGACCAAATCTTCTGCGTGAGGACTTAAAGATTATAGCGAAGACGTGACTGATTGCAATTGATCGACACAATTAAATACGTTAATATATAGTAGATACTATTTTTCTACGCTAGCTAATTAGTTTCCCAAAAACGTTCAAATTAAGTGCATCCGTAGCTCTTCCCGCTCTTATGTATGATAATGTAATCAATTTAATTTTGAAGCACATCTCCGTTCAATATCTAATTACATTATTCCGAAACGCTCGCGGGCCGGAAACTACTCGCGAACTGCGTCGGAGTGCCTACCTCCGTGTAATATCGAGCTAAACCGTAAATTTCAAATTCATTACAAAGTTTCGGCGTATCTTTGCGCCGTACACACGCCGAGGAGCGCCGGGGAAGAGCGCCGGGGCAAAAGAACCGCGGGATCCGCAGTCCTTGGACCGGACCGATAAATCCCGCGAGGACCGATCCGGCTATCTCCGTACGCTTTCTTCTGGCCGGATTAAATTACGCGATCAAATAATATTTATGCGAGGACGTTCGATTAAAGGACCCCGCGGCCCCGGCCCGGGAAGTTGTTCCTCCAGATGAGCGGCCATAATTTTTCATATCGCCCATTAAAAAGTTACCGCCGCGAATAAATCACAACTTGTGGAGGGATTTTTTTTTCAGGTCCGTTGTTAACGGGAAGATATTGATGCGTTATTCTAGATAATGGCGCACTTTAGCGCGGATAAGTGTAAACATCAATATGTTATTGATAATGAATCGAATTGGGATAAATGTTCCGATTAGCAATAAAAGTCGGTTTTGATATTCACAAGTGCCTTTATTACAGTATTGGCAATTTATTTGATTTCACTTTTTATGTATATAAATAAAATGTACTTTTGGTTTTATTGTATTTATTTGAGGTCAAATTTTTTATTGCATATTCAAAAATAAATCTTCAAATATTGTATTGATCTTTACAGTGGTTTTTAAATTATCTGCATCCATGTGAAATTAATATCTGTTTGTGTGTGTTTTTTTTTTTTTTCTTAGAGGAGATTTTTTGTTTCTTTCGGTTAATTTTATACCTTTTAGTTTTGTGATTATCCGTAAATGTGGCTTCAGTGTAAGATTTTTATAAAATCTTTAAAAATAATAAATTCATTATTTATGACCACAAAACAAATTATAAGTGTAATGAACGAAATCTCGAGTTTTAAATTTATTTGTATTTTTATTTTCCTGCCGAGTTTTCTGGGAGTAGCAAAAAGATCACTGCTAATGAAAATCTAAAACAAAATTAATTTATATTTTGCTTTTATTTCCTTGCCGGAGTTTCCTTTCAGATGCAATAAGAACAACGGACTTGAACCTAATAGTGTAACTTAAATTGGGAAGTTCTCGGATCGGAACAGGTTTCCTTGTGAATTCTTGGAATAGATAATTGTATTTAATGGACGCAAATAAAAATTATGGACCTTATTTTATTTCTTTGAAACAGGGATTTTGATAAAATAAATGGCAGATTTTGATAAAATAAATAATAAATATTTCCCTAATTATTAAAAATCACCACCAAATATTGATTAAATAAATAGAAGTTTAGCAACACAGTGATTTATAAGAATTTGATCAATAGAAATTTGACAAAAATATATGTTCTTGATATTAATACAACAGACATATTTCTCATACAAGTTCCAACAACGATATCTGATATTAAAACAAGGCATTTTTTTTTTAATTTTAACCTTCTGTTTTCATTGAGCTTTGTCGCACAAACTGTTACTGTTACATAGAATTCAGCATATACGGTAAAAGCTCCTTGCTTCTCCCAGCTCCGTAGTTCAGGGTGCTTGGTATGCGCGAGGCTCCGGCGCGCACGACCCTCCGGCTCGTCAGGCCTCGCTTCCCTCTGCGAATATTCCGGCGTTATTTTTACGAATACAAGAATGACGGTGTCGTAAATAAACGTGGTTTTATGGCGACTGTATTCTGTTTCCATAGACGTTGGATAGTTCGCGGAACGGGAACGGAATTAATAAAATACTTGCCGTACTCTTTACTGCGGCGTCTATCGCGTCTGCGCTTTTATTCGCTTCTGTATATTTCAAAGGTTGTTCAGTCTACTGTCGACTCTCCTTGTCACGGGGAATGATTATTTTATACCGCAGCATATTCTTTACATAACAAGATACGTACGGAAACACGCGTAAAATACACAGGTGTAAAATTTTACTGTAATAAAATTTATTTATTTGTGTAACAGTAAAATTATTTGCTGTGCGAATTCAATTTCGCGTCAGATTTTCTCAATAAAACTTTAATCTTAACTTAAAATATTATTATGATTCTCGCTAGATTTGTTTGATCGAATAGCAGCAATATAACATACAATAATCAGTGGTTGGTTTTTTTAAATAAAATACTCGAATATTATCATTATTATTATTTTGTCTTGATTTAAATATACAGTCTCTTTGTTTATTGCTATATCTTATATTAAAATTTTACTTTAAAAGCAATACGCGCTCGTACCCGCCAAAAGTTGCTTTTTTGTTCTAATATTATAGTATTGAGACTTGATAAAAATATAAATGAAATATTGTAATTTGTTTAATTCACCGGTAATTTTCTACCACTTAGATTAAATCGTCTAATTTATACGTACCTTTGTTGTAACCTCTATTTTTTTTACGTCACATCTACGTTTCAGATTTTTAAAATTATTTAAGCTAAATATTGAAATCCCATAACCTTCTCGGGTTGAAGTTTAATGCGTTAACCACTTTTATATCATTGCATCTCAAGATAAGCCTGACTCTTTGTTTAGCCTATAATAAACCATGTCTATTACATTTTAGCTAGTTAGCACCGACTCTTTATCAAGATATCTGTCTGACGCCGGTCTACATCGGATAAGGTGTTCGCCATCCCGCTGAAAGCTTCTATTACAGGCATCTGAGTCCTATCGCCGAGTTCAATCGTATATTGACTACCCTGTTATAATACAGGTCATTATAATTATTTAAATATTTTAACTTGTAACATTTATCAAAAAAGGTTATTTTTTACGATATTAGAATTATTATTGAGTTTTACAATCTTACAAAATATTTTGTCATCTTAATTCTGGCTATAATTCTTGATTAACATAACTTGAAAAAGCAACACTATATCATATTTGTCAATATTTAAATAACCTGAGCATTTATGCAACAAAATCAGTAAATCATTAATATCGAAGGTATTTGTTTCAGTCGAAGATTTTTAACCTCGTGTAACTTAATTTCATACTGGGGTAAAAAGATAAGTTTTTATGATTATGAATGTAAAATTTGTAACTTTTTTATGTACCTAGATTTTCATGAATGTGAGTATCTGTATATATCGGTGGTTAAGGCAGGCTTGTGACGAAGACGAAGCACTTGGATCCATTCACAGTAATATTACAATTACCATCCTAATCGCTGTGTTTCAAAAGGTCGTTAATTTGCTTCAGCTCTATCGTTTATATTATTCAGTCTTATAACTCGCTCGAGAAGAGCCCGAAGATACGTCAAATAAATCCTCACGCCGAGGCGCCGTCGCCTGGGAAAATGTTTACAATTTCCCTGCCGGAGTGCTCTGCCTCCGTCGGCCCTCCGGCTGTCCTGGGCCCCGGCCAAGTCGGCATTAACTGACTGCGGAATATTCTATCTCCTTCGGTTATATTTCTTTATATCTTGTACGAAGATCTGGCGGTGTAATCGAAATATGTGCGATTTTTCAAGATTTGTCTCGTTTCCGTTTTGCTATCTGCTGATTTAAGTTTTATTATTTTGCTTAGGTTGAATTTCTGTCGTAAGCATATGCTTACGTTTTCTTGATCTTCTTTGTTATTGAAATTCTGTATCTTATCTGTGTGTAAATACAAGTGGAAAAATAATTTTATCAAATTATTTATCCTTTTTTTAATGATACACTAATATAATATAATATTTTATATATATATATATATATATATATATATATATATATATATATATATATATATATATATATATATATATTCAATTAAATTACCTTTAACATTGATAATGATTAAGTACATTTTTTCAAATATTGAAAATTGATTAAAGAAACTCATCGTGATTTGTGTGGGATTTGAACCCACACCCCCAAGCTTACATGGCCGGTGAATTACCAATTATACCAACGAATCACTGGTAAGTACCAGTGCTAAGTTGCTAAGTAGCAAGTATTTTTAACAATCATATCCCATAAGTGAAATAACGTACTTATTATGCCAATTAAATATTGTGTGACTTGCGATACTAGACCTAAAAATGTACTTAATCATTATCAATCAATAAAACCTGTATAGCCAAAATCGTGTGAGACGGTCCTCACAAAAATCAATAATATACTTTTAACATATTTGTAAAAATAAATTCCATATCAATTTTACTACAAATTTTTATTTGAATATTTATAATAATATTGTTTACGAGGGGTAGTCGACCTTGCTCGAATTTAGCGAATTATATTTTATGGATAATTTGGCTGTAAAGTAAAATTAATATCACTTGTTTTGCCAATTATCCACCGAGTCTTACATTTCACTTCGCGAATTATTTACAATTCCATTTCTCGTCACAGCGAGCGTTGTTTATTTGTAAATATTAATTATAAACAACTGCCAGGCGCGGGCTGCGATTAATATGTTCCCCGACACGGCTGACGTTTCCAAATATTACATCACAGGTGTGCCTGATCGCTTATTCATTGCAAAATAAATCTTCTCGGTTCATTAAGCCGAGGCTGTGATATTTTGTTTAGAAGCGATAGATTTGTCTTTTCAATTTTGCGGCAAGACCCTCGGGTGACGAGGAACAAACTTTTAAACCAAGAATAAACCAAAGCTTTCATTTAATGTCATTTTTTTGATATTGAGCAAATTGCGTAGTTTTTTTAATTATATGGAATTATGTTGAAGAGTGAATAGTGCCAAATTTAATCTCATGAGACCCAAATATTCATTCATAATTTAATTTAATTTAAAATAAATTCATATATTTATGTTAATTATGATATTAGTTTTAATACAAGTCATATATGTAACGAATATATTAAAATACAATTTTATATTAAAGTAAAGAAGTTATAATCTATATCAAAATTGGTAGTAATATTCGTACAACGTTTTTACGTAATATAGACTATTTTTTTTTTACAAATTATTAGTAAACCGTCATATATTGATTACCTTTAGGCTTCCTATCTCTATTTATGATATAAAGATACATTTTAGTAGATTTTGGGTGAAAAAAATATTTTTTTTCTTTGATTTGAAGTGAGCGTTTGTTACAACGTTGCACTCAGTTTTTCACATTCATAAAGCATACAGACTCAAAAGTTATTTATAATAGTGTATATTCATTCGTTTAAGTCCTTGTTTGAAAATTTTTATCCAAACATGCCTCTACGTTTATTAGAGCTTAAAATCGTTAAATTTTTATTTCAATCACATTTTACACTAGCAATGTCGTTTTTTTTAAGGGTTTTAAAAGTTTAATTCTTCTAGTTTGTTGATAATGAACTCGCTGTTTCAATTTCGCAAAATTCACGTGAGGTAGTCGCGCAGAAGGGCGGCGCGGCGCCTCACCTGTGCGGGGCTCGGCGGGCCTTCGTAAGCTGACCCTTTGTTCCGGAATTTCTATTGAAAACTTATTACAATGCGACGGTCCCCGGACCGCTTTCTTCGTTTAATAGTCTAAAATAATATTTCACCCCCGCATTGTTCCCGGCGCTATCGGTGTCTCGCTATTGTTCAGTTTTATTTATGGCATTACAAATTTCGTTTTGCACTCGAGCTTTTGTATTTGCTCCAGATTTATTGATTTGTTTAACTATTATTTATCCGACTTAATGACTTTTGAGGGTTTACTGCGATGCAATCAGCATGGGCCGCCTGCAATTCAATTAACCATTCCCATATCAAGTACATCGCGTAAACCAGTTTATTTTCAAATTGAAAAAATAAAATCCACGTTGCTTCAACGCTGAGTCAACTATTTCTCATCACAGGCATTCTTAAATTAGTGCACCCGACTATATTGGCTGTATTATCTTCTCGTGCAAGAAGTAGTTTTCTTAGAAACTTAAAATGAGTGGCGTTTTACAAATAATATTTCTAAGTCTAATTATAGAAAATTATTTAAACTAGCATCAATTTGTCTAGTTTGTGATACAAAATCTATTTAAAAGCGATAGCAAAATAATGGAAATTGCTGATTTAAATGTTTGAAATAATATTTTGTCTGCAGTGATTTATTTCATTTGTTAACACGCCATTGTTGACCGATATGTATTTGAAAGGTTTAAATAGCTTAAAACCTATTTTAAGCCTAGTCAATTCTGAGCCATCGAAATAATTTAAAAAATTGTAATGCTAGAAAACTCTTTATAACGTTTGCTGATAGCAACAAAAGATTTTACATATATATTACATACATATATTTGTAAACGTTACATATATATTTTTTATAGAAATTTTAATAAAAATTTATATGGAGACACCGCTCAAAAAATTATGTATTTTCAAATTTGAGTGTATTTTCAGGATTATGAGCAGCTTAGGTACGGCCGTAGAACGGGCAGGGGAGGATTTTTCTTATTTACTTAGGATCTTACTGAATTTAAATCTGGACGTGCCGGCTGCCTTTATTTACTTTTGCTGAATTTCGCGGTGGTCCTTGTTAATTGAAACTGGCATTATTGTCAAGGGTCCCGGGGTGGGGGAGGGTCGCCACCAAACTTACTGGGGTAATCTAATTCTCTAATAGATTACAGGGCCAGGACACCGAATTTGTATTCTCCGGGACTCTGGCTGTAATTTCCGATTCGGATTTCTGTATTGAGAGAATCCCAAAAACATTCTTGCGCTCAGTTTGTTACATTCCACCGCACCGTTAAATAACAATAAATTACAGCGCGTCACATAAATCATTCAGCCGAGCGTTATTTTCTTCTTTATTTGATATTTAGATATTATCAATTGTAATTTTTATTTCTCTCTTCTTGTTAGCCGAATCGCATTATTCACGGCTGAGACAAACTAAAATGGATACATTTTTACGAATAAACGGTAACTCTGCTGCTTCGCCATTGGGAGACTTTGAAATCGATATTTGCTGATACTTTTCGTTACTTTAATTTTACCCGTACGTTTATATTGATGGATGTATGAATCAACTAGAAAATATGACAATAAAAATTGATATGAAAATTGTTGACTCCAAATAATCAAATCATAAAGCATAAAGGTAAGGGAACAACACTTATTGAGAAAAATTTATTCAGTTTTTAAAAAAAATAACAAGATCAAGAAACTTTTAAATTATACTATGTATAAACGTGTGTTTTTGTGAACTAGAAGTATATGTAGACTTGCAATAGAAAGTAATTTAAGTTTCTTTATAAATTAATCGATATTTCCTTGTAGTGCAAAGTTACTTTCATAATGAAAGAGATTGGCCATTTTAACAAATTGATTTTATTCTTACCTGTTTATTTTTATTTTGCTAAGAAAGTTAAGCTAGAGATGTTTATACCTCTGTTTTTGTAGTAACGTTATCATCGAATAAAAAGCTCTATCAATATAGCTTGGTTGTCATTACGCAGCAGTCCAAAATGCGAAGAAGAATAAAAAATAGTAAATAACCCGAACCAGTTTCAGCTTTATTATCGGCAGTGAATACCTCCTCGAGCTAACATAACAAGCAGAAAGAAGAGCGAGAAGACCTGTTGATTCTCGCCCATAAAAAATTAACGTGAATTTGTGAATTTATCATGTCCTAATTTGAAATAAGTGTTTACTTCGCTTTGTGTGTTAGCTAGAGTGTTTTTCTTCAGTGGCGTTTTGTTTACGTATATCTATTATTTTGTTTCATCGGATACATAGAGCATATGTAGAATTTAATGGTTTTCTATTATCAGCTCATTCCAACTCGAAGCCAATCTTAAGAGTTTTTTTTGACGAAAGTTAAAGACATCCAATTTTTTTTTCTTTTATTATTCAAGAGGTATTCCTGAAACTGTTTTAGTTTTATTTGACTGTCTTGTTAATTCAACACTCGTACATTTATTCAAATGTATTTATACGTACAACACTAATGTGTAATTTAATATTGATAATATATTTGCGTTATTTTAGCATTTAACCTAAGAGACACTAATTAGCTTAAAAATTTTACTACGGATATACTAATGTATCGCTTGTCGACACCCTCGATGATTTGTTTCCATTTTTAACACAAATAAAGTGGCAACACCTAAATTTCCCATTAGACGTATAATCTCATTTGTATTATATTCTCATTCCGCAATCTAAGCTCACACATTAGTCACAAGTTACGGCTGAATCATTAAACAGACTTGAGGCCGTGTTCACGTAAGCGTTTTACACACAGCCGCGATACCTACTATACCATGCTTTATTAATATAACTACTTTCATTGAGCCTTAAAACGTCACTACACTTTGAAAGGTATAGAAAAAAACAGTATTTCTTAAATATTTTAGTGTAACAAACCATCCCAGTGTGTTATTAAAAGAGAATTCACATTTTGTTGATAAAATAAAAATACCAAAAATTTTAAATCATGCGAAAAAATATTTAATAAAATAAAAAAAGCTTATTTTATTCGTATATTCCGATCTACAATTTGAGATAGCAAGAATTTAAGAATCACCTGTATATTTTAGTAACATCTTAATAGTGACCCTTTTATATGTTTTTTTTTTTACCCCCCGTACCTAGGACCGCCATCGGGTACCTACCGGGTTACGGGGGCGTCTCTTTTAATCCTTCTGAACAGCCTTTAAATAAAAAAAAATACATATATTAAAAAAAACAAAGTGGCCGAAAGGAAGCATCGTTTTCCTGCGAGGAGGATCCCCGCAGGCATTTCTTTTTAATGTGGTGCATTCCTGTATAGAGGGAAGAGGCAGCATATTAGTGACCCTGCACGTGTTTTAAGGTACTTTTTATTTTGTGCATTGGTGATTTTAGTTCACCGCTGTATTGTAATGGAAGTAAACGGGCGCTGATGCCGTGCTATGTGGGGCGCCTTAAAATTAGCGGAATTAGTCCGGAGCCCCCGAGCGGGAGTATTATGCTCTCAACCCAATACATTATCTGCCGGAGCTGTCCGGCCGCGGAGCCTTGCACCACCTGCGAACTCCTCGCTAGGCCTGAGCGGCGCTACCTAGCCTCACCTGGTAGTGGCCACCTTTTTTGCCTTATCCAATTAATATGTTGACTAACTGATAGCCTGGGGATCTATTTTGTCATATTCCATGCGACTCAACTTCCTTACACCATCATACTTTATAAATCTTCAGTTGAGCATTCAATAGCTTTTGCTAGACTTTTTTATTAGGAGTGATTTTTATATCGTCTATTATTATTTTACGAACAATTTCGCGTAGGTCGATTCTTTTCTCGATTATGGGTCTACTGTGGCGGCCATTTTGTTTTATCGTGTCGGCTTTCGTACACACGTGGGTGACTTTAGTTACACTCGGCAAGAGTAAATATCATAGAGTGTCCCGGCATGTTGTGGGACGCAACATAAATATTTCGTAAACCCTTAATTTAAGTACACTTCTAATAAATACATAAATAGAGCCGACAGCCTCCTTTGTGCTGAGAACATAATGCTGTGTATACATAGCGCCGGGAAATAATAATGTTAAAATTAATATTGAAGTGGCTTTATGGTTCTACGGATAGAGCGACGCTTCCACCGAACCGCAGACCAAATCCTGACAGAGCCTATAAATTCTTGCGTTATAATGAAGACACTCAAATTTCAGCCCTGAAACTATGTATTAATGTAAAACTTTCAAATTTATACATGTATTTATTATGAAAATAAAAATTAAATTTTCCTAAATGTATGGCCATAAATGGGAATCAAATGCTAATAAAATCAAGCTCAAATAAAAAGCTGTTAATTTAATTTATGGTCAATTAAAATGTTATCTAGGTGTGATGCCCAGGTTTTACTTCTTAAAAAAGGTATATGATGGAAGAAACGCTTATTCAGAATACAATTTTAAAATAACGTTATCACACATACGAAATATCATTCAACACTGATTCATTCACTAGTATCGATAAAGCATGGATCCATCGGTCGCGATTCTAAAAGAATACACATTCTTAGATAGTATTGAATCCAAAGTTTGTATTAATAGATTAGGCTCTCGCGTGTTGGCTGCCTTTGTTGTACATTACGCAGACCCGAGGTGGAGTAATTGTTTCCCAGAGGGTAAAATGACACCTAATGCGGGGGCGCTTTCACGGTCCACGGGATTGATTGGATTCCCCGCCCTGCGCCGCTCGTGAGAGGACTTTCATGTGGAGTGTATGCGTGTTTGTTTGATTTAGCTGCAGGTGTTTTTATTCCCCGGCTTAACGTCCGTGCCAAATTTATTTGGGGCCCAGCATCGAGATTAATCATTTAATGCCCATTCGTGAATACTTATGTTATCTAGATTGCATGACTGAACTCAACGTTCTACCTTTGTGCATATGTATCAGACATTAACATGACCGTCTTGCTTACTATCTTAAGAACTCAGCAGAATAGACGAAACGATCACAAGAACAATATCCGTCAAAGTTTACTTAAAACTGAAAGTTTGAGATAAATAATTGTTATTTTTGTATTTGTCATTGTTATTAGTGTTGTGCCTAAATGAATTGTTACTATGTTTTTAAGTTTTTAATTTTGTTTAAAACCTAATTAAATTATTAAAAGTTATATTATAAAATGAAATCCCATTTATTTTGTTATATGCAGTTATTTTCGTTGAAAATATCTAAAACCAGCTTCATTAAGTTAAATATAATAATGCAGTTAGTCGTGCATTCAATTCGACAATATTGCACCCGTTTGAAGTCTTTATTATCTCATACGAGCCCAATTCCTAAGAACTACAATAAGGATTCATAAATTTTATCAAGTTATTAATCATTGAATCCACATTTTAGAATAATATATATTTTCATAGTTTGATTTATTCTACCATTATACGTATTTTAGAGATATTTAATCCAGCCGACCCAAAGAGCTCAGTACTCCCATACCAAAGTCTATTCACCAGTGACCAGTCCCAATTAATTCCATTTTCGGAAACTATTCAATAATTTCACTTTTCTATAATCCCCTCGGTCCCAACGGCCGAAAAGGATTCGCCCTCTGATTACTAAGTCATTACTCACCTTCAAATGATTCCCGTGATCAATACTGAAGCCACAATAATTTCAAGAGTAAACCTCCCCCGCCCACACACGCCGCCCCGCATTTAGGGCACGATCGGAATTATCACATACCAAATCCTTTGAAAGCTGTCGTAATGGAGGGTCGCGTCCATTCCGTCAATATTAATTAGAGTCCATCCCCGCTTTTAACGGCCTCAAATAATAAATTATTCATTATCAGCACACCTGTTCGGTGGACCCGACTGATCATTCGGCCTTCGGAATGTCCGCAGATCATCGGCATTCCTCGGCTGGACCCGCCCGAATGCCAATAATACTAAATTTCTCAAGTAATGGCATTCGGGTGCTTCCTCAGTGCCGTAATTTATATAGAACCCATTTCTTTGGTACTGTACTTCCTATAATGTCTCAGCCGATACATCGCTAATTTCACAACGGTCCACATATAAAACCTACTTAACTACGCAGGTCGGAATTTCTATTCTTTTGCTTTGACCCATTTCTACATTTTATACAATATTATTTTCAATGGATTGTTTTGGTACGTACGTGCTTAGTTTTTTTCATTTAATACCGTGTCGCTAAAGAAAGCTGCTCTATGAATTGTAATAATTTAGACCAGCAAACAAGATATTTTATTAAGCTGATAGGCCGGCCTACTTTACCCGACTTCTAGAGTATTAATTAGCTTGACATAGCACTTGTGATTTAAAGCGATGACTGCCTTCATTTTTCAACAAAGGATATAATACAATAAAGCAAGCAAAAACCATGTATCCGCCAAGAAAAAAATGATACCTCTGAAATATTGGCTGTCTTGTGGACACTTCGTTGTGAAAGCAAATATATTGATTGTTTTCTTTTAAGTTCAAGTGCACATTTTTTGTTTGTGCTATGCATTTCTTCACTTTTAAGTAAATGTAATTAAAAATCCTCGAAGAATTCCCGTTTTTTGGAATTGAGTAAAATATATAATTAATATATTTTATGTATGATTAATACTATAATTGGAAAAAAAAAACACGGTGCTGCAAAGAACTATGGCAATCGTAGCACTTATTCATTGGGATTACATTTTATTTTAATTATATTTTTTCATAAATTCTGCTACTTGTGTAATAATGTGGGTTAGTTTAAAATACTGAATTATCTATATCAGCTCGTTTTGAAAACGTAATGTTAAACGCTTTTGCTGTTGATAAAAATAGGTGATTTCAGCCATCAGTGATTTTAGTATTCATCTCAGAGATAAAGATGGCACCATCCGCATTGAGTTTCTATTTTCGCGGGACATATTTTATACTAGAGCAATCAATAAAATCTTATTTTTTATGAAGAAATAGATATATCTGTAATGCTAACAATTTCCAAACACGTTCTGTAGCACATTCACATGTGAAATTTTCAATTTTGCATATTTACAAAATTGTAATAAAACCTATGCAGCTAGGCTATCCTTTGGGACCCCCTTTAAAAAATCCTATTTCTCATATACATATATTTATTGGAGTGCGTCATGAACTGGTATAGTGACTGTAGTCCAATGTAAAATGGAAAGCCTTCACAAGTTGGTAAAATCACAAATCTTATGGTCTCTATGTTAAATTCGATCCTGGAAAATTAATTTCTACAAGGTTCTGCATCGGCTCTTTTTTTCACTGCTATCTGTGCTTTTAACTCTGTAGCCTATGAGTGTTCAATAACCACAACGTACAGAACACATAAATAACTCGCTTACATTTGGTCATAATTGTGTATTACTAATATGATTAGGCACATTAGTTAGTTAATATGATTAGGCACATAACTAATGTGCCTAATCATATTAGTAATATAATAAAAACCCGTAATGGGTAATAAATACGCATCTGATTGACGTCAAATCAAAAAATAGACATACTCATATTTGTGTCTTAAAAATTGTGTCAATAATTCTCAAAATTTTGGTTATATACAGCTACCAACAGTTTGGACCTAGACTTGGCAAGGAGTGGACTCATCAACAAGTTATTTGTGTTTAAATTAAAAAAAATAAGCCTTTCCCAATAATTGACGGCGCATCGCATTGTGTTAAAACGCGTCGTGCGTCTTTTACTACTTCCACGCGGCCGCTCAAGATGGCTCCGGATTACTTGTCGTGCGCCGGTTTTCTCCAGCAACCCTTGTATTTCATCTTAAAAGGTTTCCTGTGTACCACCGCGACGAATGCCCGCGGATGTGCTGGAAGGGCCGGGTCTACCGTCTTCGGGATTTATGCTTCTATTTCTCACATGTAATAATGTTCTTATATTGTGACATGTGAATATTTTGTAAGGGAGAAAAGTTGTCACGCTGGAATATGCGCGTCGTAATAAGCACTCAGAATTATGGAGACCGAGGCGTCTTATTGTTGGGGATGGAAATTTAATACTTTGCATGCACACCCCTATATACTTATTTACTATTACTTATTCAAAGTCTGAGTGAGAAGTTAATGTTTCAATTTCCCCCTTGCAAAAAGAAAAATGATGTAAGGAAAAACATTTACACAGCGCTGAATCTATAAATCTCTTCAGCCCCTCGTAAGTTTGATCGCCTTTGTGATGTCTTTAAAATTGGTTGAATATAATTTTGTGTAATTTTTGCTGCAGATACTGCTCTCGTTTTTCTATGCGGGCTTTCTTTCAAAAAATCCATTGGCAATCCAGGTTCAGGGTAGTCGTAATTAGTCAAACAAAAAACGTTTGTTACACTCAAATCAATAAATCATGTCTTTTTAAATAAATTAGAAACACACTGTACTTACATAAAAACAAACGACAATTGCATTAAAAAGTTTACTTCCGTTGTCATGTCCAATATAAAAAAGTATATCGAAATTTATATGTTAGAAATACCCAGAAGCATTTATTTATCTCATATATATTTCATTATCAGTAATGAAATTAAAAATAGTTTTAATAATTTCATTTTATGTACGTAAATTGTGTATGTAAAAATGAGATAATATATTTTATTATTATATATCAAGGGCCATTTTAGGTCTTCGTGTAATTGAAGTACTTTTTCACTTGATTTGCTCTCCCCTTTCGAAGCCCCATTCAGCTGTACTCTTTTTCCTGAAAAAAAATCTCTCGCACCCGCGCATAGTTCATTAAACCGAAGTGTGACCGTCCCCCCCCCCAACCCTCCACCCCCCACCCCCGCCCGACCCGGCGGGTGCAGCCGCCATTTTATTTTCGAATTACGTTAACGACGAATGACGGCAGGGGGTCGGCGGAAGCTACCCTCTGAACGGTTTGTGTTTAATTCTAGGCCTCCTTTTCTATTTAGGTTTGTCGGAAGGGTTAGAAAACCTCTCTCTCTCTCGGTGTGTCTTTTTTACAGTCCAAAATTAACCAATTATAAAGTACACCTTTTTTAATTCTCTAAGAAAAAAAATATATTTTAAAAATTAATGCGAATTTAAAATCTCTGGTATTTTCTTTGGTACAAAATACGGCTCCATTTTTGATTTTTTTTTTGCTTTTTGCGGTTGATTGTTATTTAACTCTGAATGATAATTATTTTATGAAATATATTTTCAGTTTATTTTATTTTCAATTATACGCATTTCCCGCAAACGTTTTTCGAAAGCCGTTCCAAGAAATGAGAAGAGGCATCATTATTCAAATTATGAAATCTAAAACAAAGGGGCGCAAAATAAAGCGAGCAATTATAAGAAATTATCATTTTTTAGAAATCTCGCCTGTGTAAATTAATACGTTTCCTTTCGTTATAATCTATGGTTTTCTTATTAGCATATTCCGAATCCTCAATACTGTGATAAAAAAAGACCGTTTTGCATTTCTCTGGCAGTATTAGCGGGTTCGTCCCGGGGGACGGAATTCCCGTAATCTGCACGCGTGTGTTCTGCGGTGGGCCTAGATCTACGTTGATATTGTATTCGCGGTCGATTCTTTGCCCAGAAGCATTTGTATAAATTATGGAAAGTTGCGATAACAGATGCGGAGCTTAAAAATATGAGCACTTGATAAATGAGGATAATTGTGAATTATTTCACATTGTAAAATAACTCGTGTTTTTGTTGTTGAAAATTAGTTTCATTTCACAAGTTTTCTCGTTAGTGATATGTTTAATCATGTTACCTATTAATTACCTTAAACCTTTCCCCACACTCAAAAACGAGTTATCTTCCACGGACCAGTCGGCAATATCATTAATAAAATGTAAGTTACTACAAATTGTCTAGCAACTTACCGGTAAACACCTTTTTTTCTGTCAATATAAAATATGTAACGAATGGAATATATTTCAGGTTGAAATGCTTGTGGATGGGTTCTCAGAATACATTATGATAAAAGTTACGAGAATATTTAACATAAAAAAAAATGTCGACCTTTCCCAGTAATCATGCATCCATATTCCAGTATTTGCTTTCATAATTATTATAAGACCAATATTAGCCATTTTAAATTATAAATAAAATCTATTCTTATCTTTTAATGTTAATAATCATTGATTTCATCTTTGACATGTAAAAAAAAGATAAGAAATATGAATATAAGACGTTTCAAATAAATACAAATAATTGAAATAATAAAATTTATGCTGTTAATAGTTAATACATATATGTATGTATTTTTGTAAACAGTTTTCAAATTTATATAAATAAATTTGCATTTTATGATATACACGTATGAATTTAATTACTATCCTTATAATATATTCCTTTTATATTTCATGTAATTTGTACGTGCATGCTTGCTAAAATGGTCCAATTTTTTATTTTTTAAAATAAGGTACGACTTTTTTTATGTAGATTTTTTTGGATTGGATAAAATATTTACATAAAAACAAACTTTAGAAGTACAGCTATAATATCATAATTTAATTTATATTCATTTTAATGGTTATCGCAATGGAAAAAAATTATTTAAAGAAGGTACCTGAAATTTTTTTAATAAGTTTTTTTTTTTTGTAACAATAATTTTTATTTGAATAAATGCGAGTACAACCTTTATTTATGTACAAGAAATTTGAGTGTGGTTTTTGTATAACCGGATTACCAACCTGTTTCCGTCGATTTTCTTCCGTGCAGTTTGTATCAGTGCCCACCATTAGCGTGTTTGCCAAGGAGACGGTAGCTGCCTACCAGACAATGCCGGCTTATCCTAACCAATGTTTAGTGTTACGGTTCTCTATATCTTCATACTGCACTTCCAGGGACGTGTGTTGCTTTTTGTATCTCCGTAATTGCTTGATGGCATGTTACGTTACAACTTGTTGACCTTGGTTATGATTTCAGGTTGAAGTTCTAAAGCTAAATAGCGTTAGTGCTCTATGCTCATATCGTTTGTTTCCATGTTCTTTTTAATAGTTTGATTTGTGAATAATTTATTATATTAATTTAAAAAATATGTACATTCGCTTGTGGTTGGTTAAATACTTGAGTTTATAAAAAAAAACAATAAAAACAGTAAATATATGTATAGTTAATAAATTCACTTTCATGAAAAGTAAAGAGTTGCTAAAATTAACAACGAAACATCAACGCAATTCACAATAATACCATCAATTTGGTGTTTTTAATGGCCTTAGATTTCCGCACATTTTTACAGGCAATAGTTGTAAATAACATAAAGACGACACGGTTGACATCGAAATGCGCTTTTCAGGTGTACAAGAATGCAAAAAAAACTGAAAAAAAACCTTACATTCTCCACCCCTTTTAAAGTCAATGAATAAACAAACCCTACTGTGTCGTCGCAGTAAATTCACCCCGAAAGGGAAGGAAAAAAAAACTTTGTCACCCTCGCTTCCCTCTCGAACTGTAACTCTGTCTTGGTCTATCGCCTCCGAAGGAAATATGCACCATTACCCGACTCGAAGCACGTACGGCTAGTGACACTTGAATATTTTATATCCAACTGTTGTTTACACCTGCCCGCGCCCCTGGAGAAAGCGAACCTTGCGGTTTTATTCGCCGCTCCTCGGAATTGAGCCGTGAATAAGTGATCTTCTGCGCGGCGGCCTGACCGCGCGGTCGCCGCATTAGCCTCTTCGCGCTTTACGCCCGCCCGTAAACTGTCGGCCGCCTCGCCGCGCGTAAAGCACTCAGCGGCCTGCTCGCGTGACGGAGACAGTTCAGGCGACGGTTCTGCATGAACTCCCACGCGACGTGCACTCGTAATGCAGCGCACCCTCCACTCGCCTATTTATTATATGATTATGTGTTGTCAAGTCAGAATATACTTTTATTTATATGCGTATACTGACCATAGTGAATTTATTTTCCTGAAACCCTACATTTTTTATTTGAGAGTCTTCTTCGAGTGACTTTTCTCAGAGGAGGTTGGCAACCATCTCACTGAGCACATACTTATGCTGAGTCAGTGTTCATGGTTTTTTTTATGGATCCTTCTGCCTAATAACATTATTATATAATCCTTTCCTTACAACGCTCTGGCGTTTCGATCTGATACTATTTCTGTATCAAACTGCAGAAACAATAGCAGGAACCCCCCCCCTCCTACCTTGACAAGGTAATGTCGAGGTGGGAGGGTTTATATGCAATTAATCAATATAAAATATAATTATTGTTCAATTAGCATTTACTATACAATATAAAAAAAAACTAAGTTTATTTTCGTTAAAAGTAACTTCACAACTTTTTTATTCGATTTCGTACAACGCTTATCCAATTGACTCTGCGAATTATTCTCGGCAAACCAATTTGCAGCCTGCGGCGTCAGTTCATCCCGCTCCGGCCGCGGCTGCGTTGTGCCAGATTCTAGTTCGGCCGAGCCGGTGCGACCGAAGCCCGCTGTGGGAGTCCTGTTGAGTCCAAATTTTATGAACAGTGGGCGACTGCTAGTTGAAAATTATCGACTATCGCCCGGGCCGTAATGTAATGAAAGCTGCAGTTCATTTGTACTCCATAAACTGCGCTGTTGGCGAACGTCCTATATGATTCGGTAACTCTTTAACCGCTCTGTTTGAACTTGCCCCGCTAACATATTCCGAATTTCTGATAAATGAGTAGCCTGCATTCATTTGCTATTTCGCCGTGAAAATGAAATGTACTTGTGGCTAACTAGATAGCGTTTACATTTAGGCATTTTAGTTTGTGATCATTATGTCCTTGGTTTATAAAAGTATTTTAGTTTAAATACTATCTTACTGTTAAAGAAACAACATACTGATATTTATGGTTTGTTCCTATATTAATTTATTTAAAATTTAAGCAATTATATATTTTATATTTAAAAAAAAAAAACTGAAAAAATTAATACAAAAATGTAATATTACTGTTCAAATCGTTTGCTTGAACCATCATTCATCATCCCTCGGCATTTAAGTGTACATTTATAGCATTACAGAATCAATTTTTATATTAGCAACAGTATTCATCTGCAAAGCTTCCGCTACCAGAAAATTTCCAATAATTGACGATTTTTAAGTCAATGACAAAAAGTAAAAATATTATTTACCCTTCCGAATTAATTGCGCTGGCTGCTTTTTGCACATTTTTTAAAAATCAAAATTGTATTAAATAATATTTTAAATAATTTATCTGGGCGTTTAAAAATGATCAATTTTCATATATTTTTTATAAGTCAATGATTGTCGGAAGTGGGGGTTGTAATAAATGTAGGTGCTATTCTTCGGATGCGATTGAGCTTATCGGAATTCGGCTTTCTTCCGAACCCTCAGTTGTTTCTTCTTAATTTATTCATTTAATCCAGAATGAACAAGTAACAATTACAAGAGTCCCCGGAGTGTCCATTTCGAATGCAATTTAAAGCCGCTGCTATCTTTTGATAGCCTCATTTTACCTTTACGGCCGGCGGATAATTTCGGTTGCCCAAAAGAAACAAGGGCGTCTCGTTAAAGTTTCACGGGGGGCTGCGGGAACACTTCCAGACTGTCCACCGTTTGCTTTATTTATTTGCCGAACTGACTCATCAATAAAATTTACGACTCCCCGCCCGCCGCCGCGCGCCGCCTTCGACTCCGGCAGAGTCCTGCCGACCTTTGCTCCTCTCCTCTCCTCTGGGCAACCATTTTACAGTGTTACAGCTTTGGAATATTTAGAATGCTCGGCCCTTTTTATCGCTGGATTTCAGGCTTACGTGCTCAAAAGTTCACTACGCATCTTTGAATGTCGCCCTTCTCTAGTTCTATTACGTAAATTTTATGTGTATTTTGATTCTCTGATCATTGAATCTTCTGTTTTAAACAACGACCAATTAATTAAAGCTTAACTAGTTTTGAAAAAAAATATTGAGCTTAGTAAAAATAAACAATTCAAAATTAAAAGAGATTATTCCGAATAAATGACCTAATCTATTTGACAAATCCATTTTAATTTGGTTCACTAAATCTTTGAAAAATATCCTCCGAGTGTATGTACCTACAGTGTGATCTCAAACGAACTTAAGGGTTAAAGGAAAGA
Organism: Atopsyche davidsoni; assembly: GCA_022113835.1. NCBI lineage: Eukaryota > Metazoa > Arthropoda > Insecta > Trichoptera > Hydrobiosidae > Atopsyche > Atopsyche davidsoni. The sequence goes on from JAILWY010000021.1 coordinate 8,017,235, forward strand.
ACCTTTCAAAAAAGTTTCAGAAAAACTATAAATTTACCCTTTTGTATAATTAGCCAACATTTTCCAATTTATCAGCGTACTTGCGATTGATTTCCGAAATAACGTTCGGTAATTTCGGAAACTTACTTATTCATAGAAAAAGTTTAAAAGTTAAAACTTTTATTCCACCACATTACGCTCCATTTTTTTACATTTTCTGCGGAGCCGAATTTTTCCTGATTAATGGATATAGGCAGTCGATTTTATTACCATTCTAATTTATGACAATTTCGCGTTATTCAAGAAGGAAGATAAGCTTGTTTTTTTGTAAAACGTACGAAGGGGAGGAAAAAACTGCAACGATCACATTTTATTACTTCGGGAAATGGGTATTTTTTCCGCTTTACCATTTGCATTATTACTTTCTACATATAAATTAAAATACATTCATTTTATTACCATCGATCAAAGAATAAAGTACTCAAGGTAATTAGAGAAACTTGTTCTTTTGTAACATGTCATTGAACTTCGACAATAATTTCCGACGTTCAATGCAAATGAACGCGTTATCTACTCGTATTTCTGAAAGTTAAAACCATTGTCCTATAAACCTGTACTCGCAGTAAGATGTTTGCTACTAGATGTTATATGTGGACTGTGAAAATATAAGCGTGTAGGTAGATGACAAAGACAAAATTGTACAGGTGCATGAAATGTTTCTACTACTGATAAACATCACAAAAAAAAATTATAAGAAATTTCATGGTATATATTGGTTTTTGTACTAGTGTCATTCAACTAGACAATATAATTTAAATATTACATTTTTTTAATAGTCTCATTACTTTTAATGTTTTTAAATTTTGAGTCACCTTGTTCAAATAATGGTTATCAATAAAAAATTTTGGAATACATATTCAGCTATTTTGCTGGTATTGCCAATTAAAGACCGAACAACAATAATTTAAATTTAATTTCAATAAAAAAAACATCCGTCTTACCGATAATTCCTTCTTAATTCTCCATCGGCCCTGCAAGCCGGTAACCTGGATTCCTGAGCGCATTACTCGCTCCCGGCAGCGTCCCTGTTGCTGCCTATCCTCTTTGCGGCGACCTCCTCCCCCTTCCCCCCCCCCACTCCATTTATCTCCCGAGCCTCTGACGTCACGCGGTCGCTTTCGCCTCCCAGTCGAGCTTGAGAAATCGATTTTTGATATTTTTTCCGCACGAGATTAAACATTTCCTTTTATTTTTATTCCCGCTCTTCGTTACAATATCATTGATGTGGTGTTTTCATGCCTCGCCCGCTTTATTATGTTGTATATCAGGCCATAAGACAACTTATTATATTTATGGCCGCTCTTCGTTATTTTCGTTTCTCATGTTATTCGATAATACCTATATTTGTCAAAAGAAACTTCTTTATTGTGTAATGCAATTTCATTAATCAACCCTTTATTTTTTTCTCTACAAATAATATTAGTTATATAAGTAACTCTTATAATCTACCTTATTAAAATTAATGTTTTCATACGTAAAATATAATTACAAATTTGATCCCTTTACAATCATGAAAAAATATGAATTTACTGTCACATTTCACATACTTAGTTCAGTCAGTTTTGATAACCGAAATCGTGTCATGACTTTAATGTTTGTCAAGCCTATTTTCATTTACTAGCTACAAAAAGCCTACAGCTGAAGACCGAACGACAAACCGTAAAGTGTAAAAGAGATTGAATCCACACCTTGCACACTCGAAAGCACTAAACGTGATTTGAAAAATCGCAGTGATTGATATTTCTACTTGAATTTATTTTCTAAGCTAAAATCTTCTACAAGTTACTGGTTTTATCTCCACATAAAATAAATGAAAAAAATTAAGATAAAGAATCATTACAGGTCTCAATAACCATCGGATTTTAGTTTGACATATTGGTCTGCCATAGTCGCCTCGGGAGCCGTAACTTAGATGAAGAATAGTAATCCAATTACTATGAAACTTTTAAAGCAAAATTGAATTAATAATTTAAATTTGTCCGATATGATTATTTGATTAATGAAGGTTCACAAAATCATTTATCTCTATTCTTTAAATATTATTCCATTTTGTATGCGATGCTGTTCGAAGATGCTTTTCTATTGTGTTGGCGAAACTGGCCGTATCAAAAATCATATATACGTGGTATGTTCTACTTTATTTCACGCAATACCCGCTCGGTACAAATATAATAGGAATATTTGACTCGATTACTTTGGTAGTTTATTATGTAAGTCAGTGGGACGTCTTGTATAATAATACGTCACAGATATTGTGATTTAAGACCGCTGGGGCTCACCCGGCCGCTTGATTTATCGCGTAATAATTCCCTATTCCTTCAATACATCACTGCTAGTGTATCTCTTGTACTGTCAAATACTATACACATATACTAGACTTGCAAATCGAACAGAGAACATCAAAGTATATCAATAAGTTATTATTGTTCACCGCAGCGCCCATTCATTATTATAAATGTCGTAAATTTGGACGCTCATATTTAATATAGGTATTTAAATCTATGAAATTTATAAATTAATGCGTAAATACGAATTCATTAATTTTAATACACTGGCATGATAAATCGAACATTAATATAATATTATCAACGTGTCTATTTTCACTGAATAATTAAAAAAATATAAGTAGCTTCAAACAATATTATAACATTTTATTCACTAGAATTGGAATAATCGTTCATCGCTCATCATGATAATTCACTTAATATAATATGTATAAGCCTATTTTCAGACATGGAGAGTGACCCCATTTTTTTAATATGAAAATTCTTCTATATTTTTTAATGTAACAGCATTATCGGGGATATTAATAAGAACTTTTAACTTTAAGGAAGTTGAATTATTAATATGTTCGCTTATAATTGGTATTTACCCATTCAATTTGAAATAATATCTTTAAGGCGAAAATAATTTTATCGTTATAATTTTCAAAATAATATATAAGCCGGTTGAAATAGCATCTTATGGATGTAGTTTGGTTTGTCTTCGTCTCTGTAATAGAATCAGCAAAAATTAAAATTAAATGTTGTTGGTGCATTAAACTAATAATAAACTTAATAAACTTAGTCCGGACCCTATCTGATACTTTTCGTATTCTAACCTGTTGTTTGCAATGTTTAGTTATAGATGTACATTTTAAAGTTGCATATTTGCCCCAACTCAACCCAATTACCAGAATCTATATTCTATTATTTACTACTTTTTATTTATTTGGCGTAAAAATGTAAACAATATTTTTCATATTTTTAAATTATATTTTTGGAATCAAATATTTTTGTGCATTACATATATGTATTATTGAAGATGTCCAACTATAAATATTCCTTAAAAAAATAAATGGTGCCCGCCGCCCGACCGACATTCTAAACAGTGGTCTTGGGTGCTAAAAGGTTGGGGGAATGCAATTCTGAAATGAACACTCGTCTATAAATACATATACTTTTTATAATATCCAACGACCTTAGTAAAGTGTCAAAGCTATGAACTTAAAAGCTTTAAAAAATGGCAATATATTCCATCCATTGCGTTATCATATAATTTATAATAAAAATATATAGTAATATATTTTGATTCTTAATAGTAATAAAATACAAAAGGTTTGAAAAGTTATCCATTATATATATTTTTTATATTTAACATTTATTTTTCTTATCATTCATGTTATAATTTGCAATCATTTAATATAAAATAGAACCCAAAGTTTATTAAATTACTAATTACTTTTAGGTGATTACCCAAAATAGCACTGGGCGCATATAAATAAACAGATTAATATCGCGTTTATCACAGATCTGCTGGTCGGGGTCGGCTTTCAATAACTTTCCCTAATCACCTCCAAATATCTTTTTCATTAACCCACTAGGCTTTCTATTTTACTTATTCTTCCTGCAATTAGTTACCTTTGAACCCCTGCCTGGCGTCCCTCCTCCGAGGGAGCATTAGACGTAATGAGGGAATGTGTTATTCAATACTGCTAAGTTTCCCAAGCACTAACGCAACTTCGCGGGGGATTTTTCTTTTCCTAATGACTTGCAGCGTTTTTACTGCATCTCCCCCGCTCCGTTTATAAACGCCTAATTAAATAACCAAATTCAATTCAATTTTTGCGTTTCTGCTAATTGTATTTTAATGTCGCATTAATGTCTTTTTATACTAACAATTGTTGCCGGCTTTATTTTATAATTTAAATTTAATTAAAATTTAATAACTTTTTAGCCAGGAAATTAAAAATAGTCACAAATGGCCATACTACTCTGGTATGCACCCCTTCATAAACCTACTAACCTAAGAGTACCTGATCATTAAGATTCAGTGAGAAAATGAGTTTAAAATATCACATTTAGCTGTGTCTATCGCTCAAATATTCACGTGCAGCTTATGGCGTCAAAATTTAACGAAAGTTACTTAATCGCAGAACTATACACAGGAACTGTACATATCAGAAAAAAACCAAAATCTTGACTTATTCAGCTTTTTCACTTTATTGCTAACAGCGCTCGTTTTTCAAGAATAATAAACGTCAATTAAAAATAATTTCTAGCCGGGCAATTTTCCGTTTGACTGCAGTCAACCGAGCCCGGCGACAGTGTTTTCATTTTTTCACAAGCGGGCATTGTCGGAGTTTCCGCCGAGCCGCGCCATAAAGGAGCTATTATCCCGGCCGGCTCCCGCGCGGAGCGTCATACAAAGACGCCGCTTTATGCGGCTACTAAAATACTAACTTTAATTAACCAACAAAGTTTCTACTTAAAATTTTACTACGCTGTGAAACCATTATCGAAAACCTTGCCCTTATGAAAATATATGGTGTCCCGTAATAACTGTCAAATTGCTTTGTAATATACCGTCGTAACAGCATTGAGTTATGTAACGGTTTTTGTCGTTTGCTAATTGTATGAGATATGATTTTTAGAATTGTTTCAGTATGCCAGATAGTTTTTTTTATTATACCTTTTTAATTGAGGGTCGTCGTCGAAAGATATTTTATAAGAATAGTAAGACTTAATAATGGTTTTGTGTTACAGCTAATTGCATAAGATATCACTTTCTGGAGAACTTTTTTTCGCGTACAAAACAAAACCCCATTTGAGACATTCTAAGCTGTTTAGCGGGGTTTGACCTGTAGTGATATTTTTTGTTTCACATGGTATTATTAAAAAAATATGATCGTCCTCTTATAAACTCTAGTACTGCATTTTTTTTTGTTCTCGAATTGACAGGTAAACCAATACATTCGTGGTATACAAAATCAAACTCAATCTTGTATTTTTTAAATCAAGAATTTTCTCAGTGTTTCAAATCTAAGATATTTAGAAGATATCCAAAGAACTCGATAATATACCAATCTAGACATTATAATATCATGAATTATTAATATATATTCACTGTTTGTTTGAAATCAATTTTACAATGCAAATTTCCCTTCCTAGAAGTCATTCATGGTTTTGATCTTAGTTTGTTTTAATTTTAGATTAAAAAATAGTTTGGGTTGATGTAATATTAAAACAAATTGTTGTTTGTTAAATAACCACAATTAAACAGTTGTTTAGCGATGTTTATTTTTACTGTCGTATTCATAACCGTTATCATCATATCTTCAGAATTATCATAGACTGCAGATGTATAGTAGATAGAGATGTCTCACATTATTTTTTTATCACATTTAATCTTATAAATAATAATTTATAATTATTAATTAGTTAATAATACTAAATTTTCAGTTAAGCGTTAGCGTAATACAATCGAGGCGCCAGTTATTTATAAATTACAAATAATTTTCACTGCTCGAACCAAACACAGTATTTCGATAAATATTTATATGCCGTTTGCCGAACAGCCCTTTATCAAATTACCCCCAACGTACCGATAATGGCACATTGTTCGAAATGTAATTCTGCTCTTGCGTTGCTTATGATTATACTTTTTGCCACCAAATTGTCAATTGAATATGCATAGATATTTGGCATTCACGGCCCATTTCATCGTGCATCGAATAGTGTTTTCACGTTACGAGTTAGTCAAAACGGTCGGGACTTCAAACATCAATCGCGCATTAGTGCTGACGCTATTCGTATGAGGATATACATTTACAACTACTGTTGAAGCGATTTCGACTTGCTCCAGTATTATGTATAAAAAACATTAAATCTTTGGTTTAAATATATTTTTTTCATACCACAGACGTTGAATCACTAACAAAGATCTTGGGAATCGGATTTAAGTTTTGAATATATTGTCACTGTAATGCACCCAAAATATTCAAAGTAAAATATACTCGTATTTCATACAAATCCAATTTTCAAGATTAACATAATGTTATAGTTTTAACTTTGTCAATACTACGTCTTATTCATTTATTAAGTCAGGAAATGCCTTATGGTCTTGAGTTTTCACATCATGCTTTTTTATCAACGAAATAACTTAACATAAAATAATATAGCACAATGATAGATATGTTTACTGTTAAAACAATATTTCGTATTTATATACATTTTTTTTAAATTGAAATATCCGACGAAGTTCACGAAATAAAATTATTTAATATAATTAAAACTTCTATTGAGTTGATACTTTTTACTAATAACTATTTATATTTTTAACATAAAAATAAAATAGTTCTATAAATATGTATAGTAGGGTGATTTTTTGTTATATATTTGTTTTTTGTTTTAAATACAATTGACATGTTTTTAAAACCAGTTTTATTACAGAGATCCATTAAAACATTTAATATAATACAAATTCAATTCCGCAAAGCTGATGCCTCCTCGGAAGTTGTTCATTACTAAATATACGCAGTCTATCTTATCCCAAATTAATTATCTAGCTGGCAACTCGAAATGGAGACATTGTTTTAAATATCTCTTTTGTATTTGCTTGAAAAGCAAAGTAACTACTTCTGGTGCGAATACAAACTTTATTGTTTCCCTTGGAGGCGAGCTTCGCCAAACTTTATTTAAATACACTCTCAGCATTCAGTGAACCTCTCCAATAAAAAACGCCACTTCCTTCCACCGCGAGTATCTGAAATATCTCACTGGGTTTTATTTGATTGTAGTATGGTTAATTCAAAAAGTATTTTTTGTCTCTTTGTAAATATTTTTTTCGGTTGATAAATGAGCTGCTTACTTCCAGAGCAACCCGAAAAATAAATTGAATTTCCTTAAATAAATTATGATTATTTATACGAGTACAAAAAAACTCAATCAAATTTTCCAAATAATTTTTTATATTATCAAATATCTTTCAAAACTCATATCACCCCGAAAGATTTTTTTCTATAAATATTTACTTTTGAATAATTCAGGACAAAAATCATAAATACTATTCGTATTTTATTATTGTTTAGAAATTAAAGTAAATATTTGCTACTAAGTCATATATGTCTATGGTAACTTACTTTAAAGGATATTTGTGATTTGGTAGTAATTCAAATGTTTTTTGAATATTATCAGATCGACATTTTTTTCTTTTACATCCTAATTGTGTAAACAACGTGACTCTAGTTAGAAGGCTCATACAAAAAATGAAAAGAATTGTCTACAAAAGACAAAAACCTACGTGTCCTGACTTGTCATTTCAACCTTCAGTCTCTGAACATCATTATAAACATCAAAAACGTTTAAATAACAATCTACATCTACTAAATAACTACAATTTTTTACTACGGACAAATTTAGTGTTTTTGGTTTCGTTTCACAAAGACTAGTCTCATAATGAAATTACTGAAATTATTTTTCTTTTTTACAAAAAAGCTCCAATGTTTACAAAAGTTTTTTTTTCACAAACGGAGACAAATTCATTCCAAGTGGGAGGGATCTGATTACTCTACGTTTTTCAATGGAGAGATTTCTGGAAATGATGTTTTAAGAATGTTTTCTCGGACTTCGTAAGTTCCTCGCCCTGAGTTTGCTTTATTTTTTATTTCAACTTGTCCTCGGTTTGTTTACTTTTGTCTGATGAAAAATTTGTGCTCAGACAAAATGAATTTTTAATTTTTTTTTATGGCTTAGTGGTGATTTAATTCCTTTCATATTTAGATTTGAAGCTTGTGTAGTTGCTTAGTTTAAGTAAATGGATGCTAATTGAATTCATGAGTAGTGTTTTTAAAATAATATTCAATCTAAAAATCTTTATTTGACAAAAGTGCTCGAAGCTGCCGGTTATTTCACATTTTATCGTTAGACCGAAATCAACTCAGCAATATGTGTATGCTTGAACTTCATTTGTATATATATTTTTTATTTTAATATTTATTTAAATATATATTTTATATTATCAACTTTATTCTGTAAATCTCATGAGTTGAGTATGAGCATGAGTCACATTAAACATAATGTTCAAAAAAATTCTGTTATGGTTAATCTTATGAATTAATCTACAGACATTGTAATAACTTAACTAATATTTTTTATTGACTAACAATTAAAGACTACTTACTTAGATTTATTTATTTCGATAAATAAACTTTTATTTATACTTGCCGAGGGAGAATTCAGTGTTTATTTGTGATAAATACATTGCTCAGTAGCCATACATTATATATAGTATCAGCTATATAAAATAAACACCTTCTCACATAGCTTAGTAGCAGGCGGACAGCTTGTCATTCTTACGGGTGTAATTTCCTAGACTGCCTTGCCCGAATGCGAATCTGTCCGAGTGGTTGAATGCTCAGGCTGTAGCTGCATTCAACCACTCATGACACTTTTATGTTCATTAAATCTGAAGGTGCTCAAAAATATTCATTTATCTACAGTTAGTAGAAAAACCTTTTATTTGATGACACATACCAAACCAGACATTGCTGTTGAGTGTCTTCAACTGTCAACTTGCTTCTTTCCTTGTGCCATAACTACCTGCTAACTATCTCATGCATAATACACAAGTATTATATACATTTAGATTTCATGCCGATCATCAAGCAGACAATAAAAAAAACACTATTTCTATTTATTTATAATTGCGCTTAATAATATTTTTCAAATATTTGATCGCAGAAACCCATCGTGTATAACAAATATGCATAGCATACTCGTGTCATTTCAAATTCATTCTCCGGACGTTTCTTGTGTATTTTAAAGCCAAATTAAAAATTCCACTAGCGTTAATCAAATCACACGTAAAAACAGAGCAGGCTCACTGAGCCGCAAGGGAGCAAGTGGGTACGTCGCGCTTCAAACCCCTGAAATATGCCCAAAAAATCTGCCCCTATCGTTAATTAGACCGGGAATTCGCATCCGGAAAATATGCACGGAATGTGGCTCATTTGAATTTAGTGCTGCGGCTAGTTGCTCGAATCAGGCGTAAATTTACTGACACGCCTCCAATAGAGTGGCCCGGCACTCGCATTGTTTTAACCGGCCGTAATTCTGCATCAGTTTTTGCTGACACGGGCGTGCATCCTTTTATTGGACTATCAATATGCCAGTACAATTTATTGTTACACTCTTTTTTTTATCAAAAAATATATTTTTAATATAATTTTTAATATATATAAGTAACTTTGTATTTTTGTCTTCACAAATTATTTGCATTACTAGTTTCGACCCGATACACTGGGTCATCATCAGATGCTTAACTAAACACTAACTAAAACTAAACTTTAACTAAGCATCCGATGATGACCCAGTGTATCGGGTCAAAACTAGTAATGCAAATAATTTAAATAAACTCAATGTGAAGACAAAAATACATAGCTACTTTTATCATTATAATAATGGATCTTCACGAATCAAATGCCTTGTCCCTCAATAAGATATATTTTTAAAACAAATTTGTAAAATTTCTCTACAATATTATTCTTCAAAAAAAATATATATATACATATTTTAAAATTTCTTATGTATAAATTTTACCACATGTATACTAGGCACCAGATTTTTTTCAGTCATAATAAATCATTTTTTTTTTTTATAGTTTAGTAACTCATTAATCTTTTATTTATATCAGTGTATTTTTTTTTTTTTTAAATACTGAATTCGAAATACGCATAATGTTGTGTTTAAATCAACACCTAGCAAAATGTAAATTTTATTTGCACAAAAACCTTTTTAAAAATTTATGGGTTTTATTTTATGCTCTTTTCATCAAGTTTAACGCCAGTTTTCACGGCTTACTGTGTATAAAATAAATATGCGTTTTCTTTTTTTTTTACTAAACAATAAATTATTTAAGCTTTCATAAAGCCGCGGAGTAAGCAAAAATAAAATGTTAATGAACGCAAATGAGGATTCAAATAGCAGGCAGGCTGCTCACTTACTCGGGGAGGCTTTCACCTCCTGCGCCGCCCCGAACTACTGTACAACTAAAAAAACTCGCGATATTGTTTAAAACGTCTTTCTTTCACAAAAGCACACCAGAAATTTAATGAAAACATTTTTAATTGTGACAGCTCGCTTTGTTTTTCCGTTATTTATTTATCTAAAACAATTTACATTCATCAGGCTTTTTTTAAAGTACCACAGTGAATGTTTTGAAACCATAAAATATAGTGAAAATGCCAACGTTTTGATATTAATATTCATGATATTTAATGTGTGCATGCGAATAGTTTTAAATTGTTACATATTTTTATATACTGAGAAAAATTAATAAAATACTTCAATAGTTCGATATTTTTTAACACTGTTAAAAAACAGTCACATTTGTAACTCTTGATTTATTTTTACCGCATTATTGCTAATATATATTATATATATGTACATATTTAGTATATGGTACAAATTATAATATCAAATATTGACGTTTTTAAATTTGAAGCGTTACTTTAAATTTAATGATGACAAACGTCCGCTTTTTAAACTATAAAATATATTTAACAATCAATTCAGGCATGTTTTTGTGTTCTTTTTTTTAATAATAACTTTATTAATGGTAAACTTCACCTGAATTATATTACTTCTGGGACGATCGTTGGGGACACCTTCTTAATTATTTCTAAGCTATCCTAACGACCAAACATAAAGCTACGGTGACATTAAAATGTTGGAAGAACCGCATTTGGAGCCACTGGTTTATTACTGTCGTGAACGTGGATCGCCTGCCGTTTTGTCTTATGCCGGAGAGCAATTATATGGGAAACTTCTGCCCTGACAGCGATTCCCAACATAAACAGCTCCAGGTAAATTACGAGAAACTGGGCACTTTACCACCGCCTTGTTAAATTAAGATTTTACATAATTAATTTAAGCATTTTACTGAACACAAAAATAAACTGTAAAAGGCGTGCAGGATTAAATATTTTTATGTCAAAAAATATATTTAATATGTTCCATGAATGTTAACTAAGGCTTGAATATATTCAATTGGCTTAATGACGGCGCTTTTAAATCTCGTAACATAATAGAGTTTTAACTATTTAATCTGTATAATCTTAAACAAGTTTATTACTACTTCAAAGATTTGTTATTGCTAATTACCTCTATTCAACTGTTTTACATAAGTACTTACTAAAACAACGGACTTGGCCCAATAAATTTCAGTAGGCCGCAACTGCCACGACCTCGCCATTCAAAAATCACCCTCTAGCGTAGAGCTCAGGGGTTAAATACTAAATAATTGACCCTTAAATTTGTAAGAGGTCCGAGTAGAAGGGGGCAAGGCCTCCTGAACCTGGCGCAGGCTTGAATCATTCAGACGTCAAGCAGGACGCCGCCTTTGTTGCGGTCCTCCCCAGACGCGGTGCAGCGCTATCTCAGACCTATTATACCACTCTTCTCCTGCACACGGTCTCCCTTCTTTAATAAAGCACCTAATAATTCATTATTCTTGAAAAATTAAAATGATTTAACGCATTATATATAGGTGTTTTTCAGTTTTTATTTGTTAAAAATTTTTTTATACATGTGCAGTTCATTTCTTGTTTTGGACACATCGCAGAATCCTTGGCTTATTTGTATGAATATTTTAGTTTTTGTACATAGCTTTCCCTGACCGGACGCCACTGGAACTTTCAATAATATTGTATCAACCAATTCAAAATAGACTGGGATTACAGTTTTAAGAGTAAAAAAAAATGTCTCGTCCTTTTTGTTATATTTAACTTATAATCTCGTCCTGCAAGTTTTATATTTAATTGATGTTCAACAATGTATTTGTAAATAAATATCTTTTTTATTTGTCCTTTGGCGTTTGCTTTCATAAATTAAAAATGATTATATCGGACTTCAGAAAACGTACAACAGGAATTCTTACGTTCGCAAATAGTATGGAATTCAATGTAGATGTAATTCCCGTATACAAAGCTCCAAATTGCTACAGCCACCCACTTCCTACGCAGCCTCCGTTGGAGGTTGATAGACGGGCGCTTTGATCATAGGTTAATATTTTTAAATACATTATATTATCTGCTTATACTTATTAGTGGCGACTTATGCCAAATTACTGTTTCACGGACGATACCCTATTTTTTACGACCGGTTGTAATTTTTATCGTAATCCTCCGAGGCCTTCGCTGTGACTCAGTGCAATATATTGTACGAAGACCTTTAAATAACCAAATTAGTATTCTTGCCTGCGGGCCGCCTGACCGCCATATGGAATGCGAACATTATATCCGAGCAAGGCGTTTTATTAACATACTAATAGGAGTGAGGACTGGCTGGGCGTGGCGCCTGGTGGTTAGGCAAATAATCATCCGTGTAAAATAGTGCGGAGCAACCGGAGGCACAATGAGGAATGTTTCACTAAGCACTAATCTACATGCAAACAGGCCTAAATAGTCGAGGGGCTTATTATTTTGAGATTTATTGGTTGTTAGGACTTCGTATAACACGGTGTTATTGCTCCATTGCATAGTATTAGATCAACCGAAAATATGCGCTCTGTTCATTTTGTGGATTCTGACTTATGTATTCATAGTGAATCTTAATAGTCCTACGTTAATTTCAGCGGATTTTTTTTTTTTGTATGGATCACTTTTTTTTTACAGTGTTTGGTGATGCACACCCATGAATTTAAGATGCATACTATAAAATCAGAAACAAATTTATTTCCAAAAATTGCTTATTCGCATTACATTACCTGACAATTAAAAATATAATTAGAACTATAAAAGCGCTCGAAGAATATATTAAAATATTTCCTTGCATTTCAAATATAACATTTTTTTTATTAAGATATTTTGTTATTACAACAACAATTAAAATTTTTAATGAAATTAGACGTCGTTTTTAAATGAAACCAAGTTGGATGGTCCGTTCAAAAAATTTTGAAATCTATTTTTATTTATTTAGCCCTCAGTAATTTTTAATATTTAATTTAAATTATACTTAATTCAACAGGTTTATTTTTTAATATATAAAAGCTAAAATCTCTTAATAGAATAAAGCGTTTCTTGGAAATATAATTAGATTTTTTTTCCAGGCGATAAATCAGTGAACCAAGATTTTTTATGAGCTTTCAATTAAATCCACTGCCATTGTGAATTTGCTGGTACCAAAATAATTTATTATATTTGAAGTAAGTTTTACTTGAAAGATTTTATCGTTTTAAAAGTTTTCGTAAGATTGTTACTTATAATTTATAATATTCCGAAAGAACTATCATTACTTCTTTTTGACCAAATGTCAGGTTTGACTATGGATGGTGACATATTACTACTCACCACACTTGTGGGCACCAGGACGGTGTGCTGTAATAAATCCCGTCTCACTATGAAACTACTTTCAGTGGTCGGAAGCGGGCGATTGTCTTACAGTGGAAATGTTTAATGGCGTGTCGTTTTAGACAATTATTCTCTTAATAATTGTACTGTGCTTCCTTTGCGAAAATGAGAAATAATTAATCCATTTGATAAAAAACAAATACTTATTTTTGTGACATTTGTTTAATTTTTTTTTAATTACAGATTGTTATAAAAAATACCGTTTCTATATTAATAGGTGATAAAATAGCGTTTAGTGTGAGATGCGAATCTGTTGATTATAAATTAAAAGTTTGGGTGCTGATAAAAGGTAAATAAATTTTAAAATTAGTCAATTTTATCTTCAAATTTACGACTTGCTCAAAAAACAAAATTTGATACCTTATTTAAGTTTATGTAAAAAAACATTAACATTGCAACTATTGTGCTTTTAGTTTCTCCCAAACATTATTTAAAATACATATTTATGTATTAAAAAACAAGCTAGCGTTTATATCAATACTATAGCTTGCTTAGGCTGTTGAAATACGACCTACGACTACTCCGTTCAAAATGTATCATAAATAATATAATATATCGATTTCATCACAAGCTTTTCAGACCAACTAGGACTACCTCAATCCCAAAATACATTGGGACTTAGGATTATTCTTCGTGCTCGTACTCCGTTGATAAAAGAAATCCATTTTCCCGAGATAAAAGTTCCACATTATAAATAAATACGTGGCTTTTTTGTCTATACTTAGCTGTTCGCGGAATTGTTCATGTTCCAGATAAAGAGACGTACAAAAGTTGTTTCCTAAACGATAAAGGTAACATTACTTGTGTAATGTGTGCGCCCGACGCTCCGCGCTCTGACATTTTTGTGTGTATTCTATATGAGAGATTTCTATTTCCTGTGTTTCGAAGGTCTAAGAAAAATACTCGTTTCAAAGAACAAACCATACGAAGGACATAACAATGAAGAAAAAAAACGCTTTGCTTTTAGTAATTGCTATTGTTTATAACGTGAGTGACGCAACGAAATAAGAGTGAAATTCAAGCAATTTTACCGCTATCGTGAACTAGTTGGAAAAAATGTGTTCTTCAAGGAGTGTTTTATTATTTTGCTTTATCAAATTTCCCTGCTTTCATCGCCCCTCATAGCTCACGACAGTAGACTTATCGGCGCCGTGACGACCTATGTTATGTCTGCCTATCCTACATAGGACCTCGAACCTACACAGGGAAATGGTTTTCCATATGAAATAACATGGCGTGGTCTAGATATTTGTCATCTCGCAATCAAGTAGTGAATTGCTTTCTGTTCATTAAATAGTTTTAAAAAATGTCACCAAGTTAACTTTTAATAAAATAAATCTATTGTACCAGCGTTAGTGCAAATCGAGATGTTGGAATAATGCCAAACCCAAATATCTATTGACATCACAAAATCGTCACGCTGTGGGCAAATGTTAAACCACTGCATCAAAAATGTTTCCGTACTATCCTAAATACAAATATTATTTCAAATATAATAGCCTCCACGTCATGACTACGACAGAGCATCTGCATTAAAGGGTGTCGGCGTCCCTTACTATTATTATCTCTGAAAAACGAATGTCTATAGCAACGAGTTTGTAATTATCACATGTATCCGCAATGACATCTTCTAGTAGTTTTATTGTCATACAAGTCTTATTTTATAAATACAAAAGTAAAATAAATGTATAAAAACAACTTAAGCAAAACGTGACATATATTTTTGTTTTCTTTTTTATTTTCCTTTCACGTTATGTAAATAGATGAGCAAAAAGATAGATAGTAGCAGACAAGCAAATAGGTTGATTACATCTTTCCCGTTTTTCAGAAAACCGTTATTGAATTATTATTTATTTATTTTTTCATTTTCAATTTATACTTACATCATCATAGTATCATCTTTAAAATATAGTTTTATTTGAATCATTATTAATTAATTCCTACATCCCTATATATTTTCTACTGTGAAAACAGTTTATTTGTCGAAGAATTTGCCGGTTTAGATGTTAATGGATAAGCATTAACCCATTGTAGGTTTTTCGTATGCATTGAATTCACCGGCTTTGATTAATATGCAGCTTCCGCCGATCGTTCATTTCCTCCGGCTCCCGCGGCTGATTTATCGAGTGCACCTGCCGGCAGGTCATGTGTCGTATTATTACTCAGCCAACTCATAAAACGCTACAATAATTTTAAACTAATAGAATTTTCCTTTGAAATAATAAAAGCATGATTTAATTTGCAATATATAATATGCGCAATTTAAAGTGCACGTGCTTTAGCGGTCCACGGGAGCGAACACAAATGTGTTTTGAATGCATTTATTTCCGGACCGCGCCGCACAAATACCCGACGGCTTTATCGTTGGATGCAGCAATACGAGCGCATACAGTTAAGCGGGCTTTTTATTTTTATTTCCGAGTGTACGTGAACGCGATCGAAATTTGTATTTTCGAGCTGTTTGAATGTTGTTTATATGAACAGTGCGGTTAATCGACAAGCGACTCCGACGTTATCGTCTTGTTAATTTCTATACTCGAATGTCGCAGAGAACTCGATTCGTTTATTTATTTTTCAGATTTCGTCGCGTAACTCAAGCGGATGTTTTTATTTTTAACATCACAGCCGGTTTTGACTGGGTATTATCAATATCATTAAAATGGCAAAGGTAGATTTATCTGTAAATGTACATAAAATAGATTTGTATTTAGATTCCCGACCTCTGGCAGTCGCGGTGGTTAACCTGGAAGTCTTGTAATTTGGCTCTCGTGTAGGGTCATACGTCTTTGCATCCGGTCGGATCGATGTCTCTGCTTGCCATAGGGCCTCTGCGAGTTGTCGCCCCCTCAGCTCAGTCTCGGTTCGAACCTCTCACCCCACCTGTTATAATATTTACTTCCCCGGCACATGTAAGTTGCATGTACTAACGTAAACATTATGCCAACCTTAAAGCCCTGTAGGTCTTGTGTAAAATGTAATTTTCATTAATAATAATGGATATTTTCTGGCGCATACTTGGTATTAAATTTGGAAGTGCTTCGAAAATGTTAAATCGTACGAAATTTAATCTTTTCGCGTAACGAACTGATTTTATCTCTTTATGGTGATTGCTTGTTCGGAAATATTGGGATTACTTTTGCGAGCGAACAAAATACAGAACAAGTCTTGTAATAACATGACCCAAGATGAACATTAAATCACAAATAAGTTTAATAATGAGTTTGACAGCGTATAATTGTATTAAGGGATTATTTATAAACCTATTTTTGAAAATCTATACTCTAATATCAATGCTATATGTATAAATATATAATATGTGTGTGTGTAATGTTGTTATGTAAAATAAATAAATAACTCCAGCCATATAACCTTCTTACTACATATTTGCACCCTAATTTTAAAAGTCTCATTAAATTAAACTATAATTACCAAGCTTTCAATGCGTTATTCAAATTGCACAAAACGTTATTTTGTTAATTAACTATGTGTAATATAATTGATAAAACGTAAGTGTCGCAGGTCGTATTATTAAATGCGGTTGTGTTCTATTGAATTCGTGTGGCGTATTCAACAGCTATGTAATCACTTCAATTTATGCAGTCTATCAGAACTTGGGCGTGGAGCGTCCACAATTTTGCGCTCTGTACCCTTTTTTCTCTTATTCCTTGAAAGTTGAAAAACTGCACACACGACATTGAAAGGAAGCACAATGCGAGTCCCCGCCCACCAAGTTTCCTTGAATTTTAATATGAATCTCGCTGAAGGGAGGGGGTGGCTGAAGTGAGATCCTATCTCAGCCCAATCCGTTTTGCCTCTCAGCCCCGTGCAGTGGCGCGAGTGCTCCTCGCCGCCCCTTGTTGGTCTTCGTGCTTACCCCGTGAGAGGACAGCTGCACCCTAAATCTCTTACCCCGCCGTTTTATCCTTGTTTACCTCCGATATCGGGGGATGCCCAAATCAATTCTTGAACTAGTTGTTATTAAAAAAGCATGGTCGCTGGTTTTGCGCAGTTATTATTGTTTATTGATGGGGTTTATGCGGTTTTTAACCCTATATTTTGTGTAGCGTGAATATATGCATTTTTACCTCAATTCCATGAATGATTTAAAAGCTCTCTGTTTGCTGCTTCCTTTTTTTTTGACATAAAATATTGAAAAACACTTTTATGTAATTTTAGTTTTCATATTTTTACAACACCATGATCATTCATTAAAATATATGTTTTATGCTATTCTTGATTTGTTTATTCATACCATTGATTGTTATTAAATATTTCATAAATCCACATTTTTCACCTTTACAGGTCTATTGTATTTGTGCATTATAATATAAATAAAAATATCAGTAAAATTCAAATGCAACAATTAATATATTATCTTATTGTTTTTTTTATTTTTATATATTACTATATAATCAATATGACACCATGTGATTCCTGTAAACCTTTTCTTATTGCTATTGAAACGACAGCTTGTTTGCTATAATCGAGAAAATTATTAAGCTTCTCTTTGAGTACTTAATGTTTTCTATAATAAGCTATCAAATGGCTGTATCAAATTATAAACGCCCAAACAACCAAATGAAACCACTTCTTAGTATGTTAGGCAGTATGTGAGGCAAAATTAACTAGTATTTATTAAGTGAATACACCTAAATCGAGAAATGTTCATAAAAGCTTTCGTAGTATTTTATTTATCTTATTCTGAAAATGCTCCATACCATTACGTAAATATAATTTTACTGGCTGACATGTTTCGTTATATTTCTTTGAATTTTTCATCTGGTTTCGAGAAATTTCATAATAAAAAATAACTTTCATAAATTTAATCACTTAACTCAGGCCACGTGTGGAGCATTCAATAGATCGCGCTGGCAATATTGTAGAAATGTTCATTTTACTTCTCTTTTTAATCCCCGGGGACGGTCCTGGACTAATGGTATCAGCACAGTTAATCTCGAGACGACTCGAGAAATGTCCACTTTAGTGCGATTAATGTTGGTGGCCAACAAAGTCTACTGTTCCAGACGTATCTTCGGCGAGTTGAGTTATAGCTGGTTGCATTTCAAAATATCCAATTTTTATTTTAAAACATTCTAATACATGCAAAGTCAATACTTTTTATCTTCGACTAAACTGAAACGCTTATAGTTTAAGTTCCATCTGGGAACTCTCGATACAATATCGATTATCTTTATTTCTTCAATTGATTTAAACATATTTTTTATCAAGCTTAAAAAAATATGTAATTGATTCAAACATTAAACATTAAAAGATTTGAGACGAGAGAAACTCGATCCCACGCCTCTTGGTTATAATGGCTTTGCGTCCTGTCCTTATCCTTTCGACCACAGTAGTCCATAACTATGCTAGATTTAAATATAAAACTGATGTACCAAGTTGCTAGACAAACAGACTACGATAGTCAAAGGATGTGGGTTCAAATCCCAAGTGAATCTCAAAAAAATGTTAAGTTATTTTTTAAGTTCCTTCATGTTTGAATCTCATTTAGCATTCAATAACAATATCTGCTTACGTAATCGTAACTTTTGATCATTGTGTTTGAAATCTGACAGGTGAATTCAAAACATGTGCAAAAACACAATTATTTTATTGTGGGTGAAAATATTTGTACTAAATTACATTTGTCTGTTGTAATTTTTTCATATACAAAAAGATATTTAAATTTTATATTCTAGAAAATAAATATTTAATACTAGGCGATGCATACATACTTACAACCTGTATGTTTTACTAATTATTTTTGGTCTATTTTAGAATCAAATGATATTTCGTTATTTTTTCGGTTTAAAATATTTTTTTCAATTGAAATTCGTCAAATCAGCATTTTATGTGTTTAAATCTCAATGTTTTATTTAAAATTATACTATTTATATTGAAAACAAAAAAGGTAAAATTTCTTTATTTTCCATTCACAAAACTCTTATCTTCAATTTTGTTACAGAAAATAATTGTATATTATGTTACGTTATTATCATAAAAATTTAGGCTCAAGGTAGATTTACCGATGAGATTTATCATTTTTTAAATCTTTTTTGACAACCTTAATCCAGGTAGTGTCCCCGGAGAGTAGGTATTAAAACCTAACTTATAAAGGGGATTTAATTACAAAAAAATAACTTTCTTGGTTGATAATTAAAACTTTTAATTTCGCTTTACATTTTATCACGGTACTTCCGGTTTTATTGGTGTTCTTGTTGCAATCACCATTTTCTGGGTTAATTAATATACACAGCGTTTCAAAACTCCCGGTATCACCAAATTATTCGTAAAGATTTTAAGCCACCCTCGGCCTACCTTTTGAATACAGCATATTTTAAACGCATTTTTTTTACGTATAAGTTGTAGACTTACCTTGATTATTGTGTGTATATACATTTTATTTTTTTCAACCCAGTTTCATGTTTCCTCTATGTGTCCTTCTCCAACCTGTTTTGGAGATACCATGAGTTATAAAGCACCAAGTATAGCCTGCGTCTGAGAAATCGTCACATTTATAACATATTCCACAGAATATGCTAATTATATAATTATAAGTACATTTCCTCAACTAATCTTAATTCCGCCAAATTTGCAAACAGGTTTGCTACCTCAAAAATTTACATAATCCTGTCACATCGCTATACTATGAATATCACAACCGGCTCTAACTTATGAGTTATGATGAATTCAATATCTTAATTGCGAAATCCATTATCTCTTAGTAATATTAGTTAAATATAGTAGAATGTACGTATTGTTCGTTATAAATCAGAAATTTTAACAGTAAAGGATATTGTGGAGAATTAATGATTTTCTTAGAGTTTAATGCGTAAAATCGTATTTATCAATATTTAAAGTGATTTGTGTTTTACTTTAGAGAATATTGTAAGCATATTATATTAGCTCTGTAGATAACATCATTTATTAATACAATTCATAATTTTTGGATTATTTTGAAATCAAAGTAATTAATATTTTATGCGCTATTTATAAATTTAACAGTTTAATAACTTTTATGCATAAACAAAAAAATTATTTAATTCAGTTTTGATTCTTGGTGTATTAGATCTGTATATCGTAGGAAGAGGTGTTTTTTTTTTAAAGTAAAAATAAATGTTTATTTTTTTTCCTAAAGTCAACGAGTCACATATTGTTGAAATAATCACTTTTTTTATTACAGTGTAAATTTTCTGGACAATCTGCAATTGGATCTACCACACATTCTGAACCTAATCCTATAAGTCCTAGAACGACAATTTCCCCATGGTTTAAAGTGCATCTATTTGCCTCGCGTTGGCAATATTCCAGAACTGATATAGATCCAGCGGATTTGCATCCTGACATTGCGGTTAAACCTATTTTCAAAGGCCTAAAATAAATTTTAAAGCAATCTACCTCTGGTTTTTTATGTTTGGCCTTTTTTTTACACTTCAAAGGTGATCGAAAATAAATGACTTCATCGTGAAAACTAATCGAAACATGATTTTTTTTTAAATAAATTCTGCTAGAATCACCGAATCGGTACAGCTTTATTTTTGTCTGCATTCATACTTATTTTGTTATTCATAAATATTAAAAGTCACTTAATCAAAATATTTTAATAACCAATTTTTAACAATTAAATTTCGAGTGTTAGTACAGCTATTCAATAACGTTTACAGCGATAAGACAAACAATTTATATATTTTACTGCTTGTTTAAATTCGCTAAAGCCTGCTGCTCCAATGGCCCTTGTGGCAGTCCCCAGGGCTGCCAATATCAATTCAGTTCAACCCTTGCCACATCCCGCTCTGATGGATTTGCATGATAGCCCTGCCTGGCTGGCCACATTTCGTACACGGCTAATGGTTTTATCGGGAATCCCCTTTGAGAATGCGGCCGGAATGACTGCAGCTGGCAACACCGGGGAGAGATAGAAGCTCATCTGTTGCAACCCCGGGGGACTTAGTTGCGGACGGGAATTGTTGCCCCGGCGTGCGGTAAATTGCGGAAAGTGATGCATCTTCAATTGTACGGGGGATCCCTCACAGTGATATAATTCGTTGTGGCTTGTTTAGTTCTAAACGAAAATTTCCCCAAATATAAATTAAAAATAGCAAAAGCTGTATTTATATGAAATGTTTTTAAACGATTTCATTCAGATCCAATTGATCGCTTTTTTAACGTCAATTTTTTTAAAAGTAAAAACAATGATTGTTAATAAATAACAACTGATGAAGACTTGACAACAATTCAATTATTGCCTACTTTAGGTGCTCCATTATAATATAATCTTCATATAGATACTGTTCCATAAAAAGTAATTTGTTTAATTGGATAAAATATATTTTTCTCATTTTTTATTCAAATGAATAACAACAATTATTATTAAAATTAGTGACCTTCTTCAATTCACAAATAACTATTTTTCTATATTCAGAAGAAATCATTCAAAGAAATTCCCTTAAATGAGAATAATTACACCAGTCTCTTGTATGGTATCGACTTATCTAAGAATCGAATATTCGTAACATAGAAGAGGTTTCACATTACTGACAACACAAAATAAAAGCCTGCGAACCTTGCGGCCGATCGTATTTTTATAACTCAAAACAATGAAACAGAATCAAAGGTTCATCTAACTCCGAGGTATTATTCATTTGAGAGATTCATTAGAGATTCAAATCAGCCCTTCTTTCTCTCTCCTTGCGTCCGGGGCCCTGAATAAAAGTGGAATGGCATTCTGACTATCGTTTGTTCTTATGTACATCCAACTTCCAAGCTGACTTTTTTTCATAAATATTTATATATGAAAATATAACCTTTTCAATGATCGAAGTTTTTATCGGAAATCGTTCGCAGAGTTACCTATTTGAATACTGTACCTCTTGTATGAAGCTCAGTTTGGCAAAATTTAATGAAAAACAGTGTAATCGGCTGGAAAATGTACTGCTGAAAGTTGAAAGCGCTAAGTATTATAGTTCATTATTTCGCATTTCTCCCTCCCTAGTGGAGAATACTGAAAACTTACTCCTGGGTTTATTTAACTGAAAACACATTAAAAAAACTTTTCGAGTTATTTCTTAATAATAAAGTCAGCGAGCATTTATTTCCCGGGTACATTCTTACCAAATATTTTTGTAGCGCAAGGATTTTTCTTTGGAAGTTGCGGTCTTTCTACGTGGTTTATGGATATCTCTCTTTAGAAACTACTGGAGCAAAAGATAACGTTATAAATTTATTCAATGTGTCGCTTCGTAATATTTTGGACTTGTTTTGTATTTGTATTTCATCGAGTTTACTTTCTTTTATATTACTCGAATAATTCGAATGCCTTTTCAATTTCCCAATAACAATCTTTTATCTTACGGTAGTCTTATAGACCGAAAATTCAGTTGAAAATAAAATATTCATACATCTCTTCACTTCTTCTTAAGAAAACATATAATATCTCATGCAGAATTACTGAGTATAACCTTTAAACTTTTTTGCGTCCTTTTCAACAGCACTTAATATTTTTAACTTGACGACTTTACATCAAACGATTAAGAATACAAAAAAAATGAAAAATCAAGCAATCCTAGCAATTTGGTTATTTATATTACAAACTAAACTAGTGTGCCGAAGGAACTAAAAATACACAATATAATGACACTAATTCATTTACCGGACATTATTTTTGTGCAAACATCATCGAACTATGTCGCGTCGGTGAATTCATGGTATTTACACGAGAATCAGGCCCGAATGTAATCATTGTTGATATTTCACGACATACGAAGAAGCATGAATATCGATGGAAAATAGGGATTTACGCGTGGGGTTTGAACTCACTTCATAATCCTTTCGTTCAAGAACGCATAATTTGTGTAACCACAAATATGTTTGTATCTCAAAGTCTTTCTTTGTGTTCATTACGTTTAATTAATGGAACTGGTATTTATTTTGTAGTACTCCATTTTATTATAATAAAATAAAACCAAATGGTTTTGGAGACCACGCTAATTTCACTATTAGCGAGAGCTCTTTTGCCGAACACGGCATCTTCAAGACTGAGTCTATACAGAAAAAAGCGAGATTATACATAACAAATTCAACAGAAATCGTTATGTATAATCTCGCTTTTTTCTATATAGACTCAGTCTTTAAGATGCCGTGTTCGGCGAAAGAGCTAACGCTAATAGTAAAATTAACGTAGTCTCCAAAACCATTTGGTTTTATTTTATTATAATTCATTACGTTTCTTTTGGGTGTACCTTAATCGCAAGATGAAACCGGTGATTGCTCTAGTTTAATTTGTCACGCAGTTACACGTGGACTGTCGATTTCAATGGGCACGGTTCAAACAGCCAAGGCGATGCTCACGTGGCAATGCGGCCATATTTAATTTAAATTTGCCATATTTGAACTCGATTGGCGGGCCTCGGCGGTGCAATAAGCCGGCGAGCCTCGCGGGCAGGGCTGGCGCAGACAATTAGCCGGGCCGGGGCGGCGAGGCGCTCTTCGCCCTGGGACCCCGACTCCGACCGCTGCATCGATTTCACGGATGAATATTTCATCGATCGGAATGGGCGGTCGCGGAGTAAATGCTCATTACCGAGTCTGCGGCGGAGTGCCGCCCTTTGAATGATGGCCTGCTGTATTATTGACAGAGGCGCCGTAATGAGCTGGCATTGTGGAATTTTTAATTGCGGATGCTTAATAAGCTGCGAAACCTCGGATCTCTCGTGCTTTTACAACAATCGATATGTCAAATCCACTCAATCTTTGTATTACACAAATATTCAAAACAGACGATTTTTATATTCTATATTTAAACAACTTCAAAATCTTGGTTTTACATCAGTCATTCCAATCTACATTTCTAATTTGCTTGCAAAAGAATTATTTCTTGTGCGATAATCTATGGGATCGACAAATCTATTTATACATAACTGTAAGACTACACACGGTGTTGCATTAAAAAATATTTTTAAATTATAATTTGTTAATCATTATAAATTAAACTAAGACGATATTCCTTTTGGTGACTATTTATTACCTTGTATATTTTTTTTATAATGCCTTAAAAATTATTTAGTCACAAAGAATCATAAATTTGTCTAAATTATTAACAGACGCTTTTTATTGTTGTTTTTTGTTTCATGTTTTATATTTATCTTGTTGAAAGTGCACTTCGTTTGTTCCAGTGACGTTTTTCTAATTGTGTGTAATGTATGTATTATTTTGAGGTATTTCATAAGGTTCTAAATAAAAGATAAATTTTCTATATTAGTTAAAATCTAACACTTTATTTGGCGAATTTGTAATTATACATTTATCTCCATATAAATATATATTTATAATAGTCACTACAATATTTACGGAACCAAAATTTGTTCCCGAAAGATTAGTTTCTGTACACACAAACATCCTGTTAATTACATGAAGGAGGCTTACAAGACCATCGTTTTCTACTCAAGAACAAAGGGAGAGTGAACCGAGAGAGCTGCTGCACCGCCAGCGCGGCGCTTCTATGCCGTCCGGAGCTCACTGCTGGTGGAGTCTTACAGACCGGGAAGACTAGGAAATGCTTGCTTACTCGATTGCTATTCACTGCACACTCGAGAGTTCTCATGTCGCTGGACTGCTGACCATTATTACTACGAATTCATTATTGCACACTCTCGTCCAGTACATCAAAAATATAACGCGACTCTTTCAATCGTTCAACGAAATGAGAAAACTGTCCGTGCAGCGAGTTCATTTAACACAAAGATTACTTTCAATAACTATTGTCGAATATTGATTACCATTTATATAACATGTCAATACAATCTTGAATCGTCTTTCCTGAATTCGAAATCAATATAAAGTATAAACTAAAATTTACAACCCTAGCATTCTCATATATCATCCTTACCGCAAAAGTCCTTCGTGTAAAAAATATAATAGCAAATCTTTCATTGGATAAGTCAGTTTATGTACATTATGTAATATTCACAACATTAACACGTATTCACAGAGCCTCGAGGGCCGTTCAGTCATCACTTGCTCTCAGAGTTTGTTTGTTCTCTGCCACTGTCGTTTGTCCCACAATCGCCTTATTTGTCCCGTTTCCTCGTCTCGCCTTGCCGGCACTCCTCAAGTGGCGCTCTCGGGAAGGGCGCCGTGCGGTGGGTCTGACACTGGAAAAAAACAATCAAGTTCTATTTTGTTTCCATCACAGACTAAACGTGCTCGTTTTCATTCAAATTGCTTTTTTAAATCAACAAATTTGCATGAAGTACACAATATTTCGTTTGTGGTTGTTCTGTGTGAGGTTCTTCAGCTTACAGTCGCTTTTAAATAAAATATTATAAATAAAGAAAGTAAATTCCGTTTTGTTAACCCGATGCTGTATTTATTAGAGTTCAAAAATATCGCTGCCATGATGGAAACAAAATGAATTTATGAAAAAACTCAGCGTGACGTCACAGTCTGGCAGGTTTTCAAAACAATCATCATCTTCAATATACTGCCAAACCCGTTATCGAGATCTCAGTACATTTCGCTTTTAACAAGAGATTGCAGGGTGGAACGTTTATGTCGAAGTGCTGCCTTATGCAGAGCGCTAAGTCGACGAATGCGAGAGAAGAGAAGAGAAGAGAGGACTTACGTTGCTATGTGAGGGAGTCGTACTCGATGTCGGCCACGTGCTCCCCCGTTCGCAGATGTCACCAGAGCCCGCCCACGGCCGCGATGGTGGGCACCTCCATGACGTCCCGCGCGCTCTTGCGCGGCCGCCGCCTCGCCAGACACGCGCCCGCCAGCACGAGGCACGCCGCGGCCGCCAGCACGAGCAGCGCGCCCCACGCGTCCGCGCCGCCGCCAGCAGCCTCCGCCCTGAAGCCGGACATCTCGTACAGAGACGCGTTCCGCTTGCCGTCCGACTCTTCTGCCTTCTTCGGTGCGCTCGCGTCAGTCGTGCTCGGTAAAGTTTCTGTCGTCGCGCTCGCATCGCCCGCGGGCTTGGATTCCATCCCCACCGGCGTCGCCTTTGTCGTGACGCCCGCGTCTGCGACTTTCGGGGAGTTGATTCTCTGCCCCGACGAGACGGCCTTGAAGATGGTGTTTCCGCTCTTCGTTTCCCCAAAGTTGTGAACGTACATGCCGTCGTTTCTCAGTATGGCCAGGTCTAGCGGCTGCGCTCTGTGGCTGAAGAGGCCCTTGGCGTCGTGCTGTGCCCTCGAGGCGTTCCTCTCGGCACTCGTGGCGTTGGACCTGTCCGGGGAAGAGACGCTCTTGGACTTTTTGGTTCGGGCGTTATCGTTTGACTTATTGTTTTCACTTTTCCGATAGATAAATCTCTCCGGTTCAGTGTTTTTGTTTTCCCCGGTCTGCGCCGGCCCTGGCGCTGAGACCGGATGTTGCGAGCATTTCGTTTTGTTTTCCGTGCCATTTGAATTTCCGGCTGCGCTGCAGAGGGAAACACTTTCTTGTGTCGTCGGGCTAACTTTTTTCTTAGCATTCGTTACGTTTGACTGATCGTCCTCGGCTTGTTGAGAAGCATCGGAAAATATTTCTAGCAATTTCTTTCTCGCGGAGGAGATTGCGGCGATATCTTTAGCCGGCGTTGTAATGTTCGCCTTACTCCTGTCTGTCATATCTTTATTGTAATATATTTTTCCCAATTTCTCCAAGTCGATAATTTGTTTTTTGGTCTTTATAGCCGCATTAATTCCTTTAATAGATTCATTTTTAACCTGATACAGTGACATTAATTTAGTATTATTTACTATTATCGATCTATTGTTTCCAATATCCGTAATATTTGCCTTTATGGTTTGATGTGTCATTCCATCCGTCAATTCATTATTTTTTCTAAAATTTGATTGATTTGAATGAATAATATCTTTTAAGATTCCTTTTGTAGTGTTTAAGTCTCGTCTTGTACTCGACCCACTACCTATAAAACTTGAATAAATTTTGTTTGTATGAATTTCGTGCGTTTCATTAGAATTGAGTATCGTCGCTACGGTCGAAGTTACGTTTTTGTGAATTTTAAAAGTAGTAGCATTTTTAACGACAGCAGTTGGCAAATTTATAACTAGCGTGTCCTTCAAAGATGGAGGATATGAGCACTTCACATCTTGATAATTATTACTTATATTTTCTCTCATCCAATCTGCCAGCCAATTCAAATCGGAGCAATTCAGTTTATTTCCTTCTAGTCTTAGAACTTTCAGCTGCGGTAAAAAGTGCAAGAGATCCGATCGGATGTTCGTAATGTTGGAGTGGCGCATGTCGAGTAACCGTAGCCTCGTCATGGCGGCCAGAGCCGCCGTGTCCGCCATCAGTTCTCTCGTCAGGCCAGGACTAAATTCCAAATGCAAAAACTCAATTCCTTCTGGGGAAGGCACCGGGAAAGATATGTCCTCGGCAGGAGGCGAGATATCGACAGATGCAATTCGCAGGTCCTTCAGGGAGGCCGGTCCGCCAAATGTGTTGGGCGTCAGAACCTTGATGGGATTGCTCGACAGATCTAACACTTCTAATGAGACCAATTGATAAAATACGTTCTCCTGTATGTAGGACACTAAATTATTCGCAAGAGTTAGGTGCTTCAGTCCCGCGAGGGTTGCGAAATCTGCCGTCGTCAAGTTCACTATCAAATTATCATCAATCGATAAATATGACAACTTATCTGGGAGCATTTTCGGTATCGTCCGCAGTCTGTTCTTATTTAAAAACAACTGCGCTAGCATCTCCAGTCTCCCGAGTGCGTCGTCTTCTATGAAGGCGATAACGTTATCGGTGAAGTCGAGCATGTGCAGGAGCGGATAGCTGTCCAAGTCTCCGCAACGGACGGTGGAGATCCTGTTCCCCGCCAGAGTGAGGTAGCGCACGGAGTGGGTGAGGGCCTCGGGCACCTGCGAGAGTCCCGTCCGCGAGGCGTCTACTTGTTGCAGGCGCCGGCCCGTGCCCACGAATATCTGAGCGTCAGGCCTCAGCTGCGGGTTGTCAGCCAACAGAAGACGTGCCAGGTTAGGGAGGAACTGCAGCGTCCCCGGGGCCACGCTGGTCAGGCGGTTGTACGATATGTCCAGCTGCTGCAGAAGGAGCAGACTGCTAAAGCACCTCTCCGAGAGCATTTGCAATCTATTGGAGCTCAGATTGAGCTGCTGCAACGACGACAGCGGCAAAAATACAGTATCGTCCAAACGAGTGAAGTTATTCACGGACAAGTCGAGGTGCAGCAGCTGACCTAGTCCCGCAAAACACCTGAGTGACACGTTCGAGATCACGTTTGCACTCAGATCCAAGTATAACAGCTTCGGCATGCTCTCGAACGTTCCGTTTTCCAACCGACTGATGTTATTCCACGACAGGTCGAGAAGCGTTAAATCCTCCGCCTTAGCGCCGAGCTCGATCCTGGATATCGAGTTGTTCTTGAGAATGAGCGTTTCGATCCTATAGCGGTTATCGAGGTAGTCGTCCGGTATTTTGGAGATAAAGCTGTCGACGATCTCGACGTTGCGGAGCGTGAGCCCCGGCCCGGGGCCGGTGGTGGGGCGGTCGGGGCGGTGCAAACGCAGCAGGTACTGGATGTCGGGGCAGCCGCGGACGTACAGCAGGTCGGTGGCGTTGGCGAGGGTGAGGTAGTTGTTGGGACAGCCGCGGCAGGCCACGGCGCCGGGCCGGCAGTCGCAGGGCGGCGGACATGGGGAACTCCCCGCGGCCGCGCTCAGCCCCAGCAGCGCCAGGCACAGGCGCCAGGACGCCATATCTGCGGGAGCCTTTTCACATCACCGCCCTCACTCCTTGAACCTCGCCGCGGTGGTCGCGAGGGGCGGCCGCTTCGACTTGCTCGCTTTTTCAAAATCACTCATTATACACGTCTCCAATCTTTAGAGATTCATCTCCACATTTGATCACAAAAACACGCGCTCCAATCGTCAATCTGGCACAAAGTTTCGAAACTATGTCATTGTACAGTTAAATAATTATAAGCACATGTCAGTCAGTGATTTTCTTTCATAGAAATATAAATAATTTGCACTTTTTGATAACCGCGTCAACTCAGTTTTGTGCTTATTTATATCGCGGCCGATTTAATTATTCTTCAGCATAAACGTCACTCCATTACTCAATTAGCACGCTAATGAGAGCTTTGATGTCGGCGACCCTATCTACCTCGGTCGGTAATATTTCATCACTCGACTTACACCTGACGGCGGGATTCACCCTCCCCGGGTATTCCTTAACTCCGTCCCGTCCTCGGCGAACCGCAGTTCCTCCCGCTAACGAGTCCGGAAACTCAGTACTCCGCGCCTCCGAGTATCGTATCTTTGCACCGCGGATGTCCTTAACTCTATTAACCTGTTAAAACGCACCACCGCAAGTAAACGGTCACACCGAGTCAGTTCTGCGTAGACTTTAATTCATAACTTGCCAATCGAGATCGGATCGGATCGCGGAATTTACGGAGAGCTTTCGTTTGATGAATGAAAACTCTAAATACGTGTAAACAAGATATATCTCGAGCGAAGGAGCGCAGATTCCGAAGGCGTGCGGCTGGCTCGACGGTCGAGCGACCACTGAAGGCCCGCCGGCGGATCGTTGCGGGGCGGCGGAGGGGGGTGGGGGCGCCGGCGCCCTGCTACCCCTCCACCCCCTCCACCCCCGCCACCCCCGCCACCACCGCCCCTCTCTGCCCCGCTCACAAAATTCGATAATGCAAGGAATTCCGAAGACTTTTTTGCGGATGACTCCCTCCCATCTCCCCTGCATCGATATTGAGTGAAGCCTCGCTCGATATGCGAAATGAGAATATCCTAATGAAAAATTGTACTGAAATTCCGGAAAATCAAATTTCATGTAATCACACTTTTTTTATGATTCTTTCGTATAAAAAATATTTTTAGTGTTTTGTCGAAATCTCTAGTCTTTGGATGGAATGGCAGACTAATACATACACTCGGTCTAAATTAAGATGTGTATATTTGACTATAAATGAACTAATTATTGAAAGTGTGACAGCTTGGTGATCGATTTGATTTATTTCTGAATCTACGAGGTTCGAAATCTCAAAAAAAAATCTAAAAGCTCTTCCGAGAAGCGGAAAGCGTTAATAACTTGCTTGCTTATCTATATCTCGGAAACAGTTTGTTCAGCCATATTCATACTTTTGTTCGTTCTTATATTTCAGAAATATCTACACAGCCTTTTGGATAACATTTATTAGAACATTTAGAAAATAAACCGTCTATTCTGCAGAGCCTATTGTATATGTACGTTGAAAAAAATAGATTTCTATTCGACTATTTATTGCTGCGTTCTTCTCACAGAACAGTCTCAAAGAAAGGGAGTTCCCTATCGGTTCATTACTTCGATGGGGTCGTCTTTTCTGCAGGAAAACTTTTTTGAGATGTTGTCAAAGGGTTGTGGCATCATTAAATTTAGGAATGTGTTCAACTCTACGACAAAATACCGAAATAATGATGTAGTACCATTCCCCGTCCGAGTTGAAACTTTTCGTGTCCTCTGAATAGCTCGACCGTTAATTAAAAATGTGTATGAGTCGCTGTGTAGTTTCTCTTTTTACGTATTTTTTCTAACTACGTTAAACTGAACGGTTGGACGTGATATAATAAACGTAACTATTTTTGAAAGTACCATAAAAGCACAGCCCTTTCAAATCCATCGAGTATTTTTTTTATTTAATATTTAAACTTATACGCATATACAAATATCAGTTTTTTTATTATTATTTGTAACATTTTTCTTAGCTGTTTTTTTATTTTTTATTTAGATTTTCTATAAGCATGAAGTAATAATATTAGGTGTTACATTGGTTACATTTATATGATATATTTTTGACAATATGTAATTCAATTTCAGGAAAATGTATAATTTGTACGGCATTTTCATAATCCTAATAAAACGTTCATGTATTTCAATATATTTTATTTTATCCATTTGTATGTACGAGTATATTATTATCAACATTTTTTTCATCGACTATTTTAACAAAATATTGTATAAAATAAGTAAAAACAATGTTTTAAAAGGTATAGGTTATATTAGGTTGTATTAAACCATTCGAATATTTTTTTATTGTATTTTTTATTTGTTTTCAATAGTTAGAATAATAATACGCATATAATTTTTTATTCTTTTCAATTCATATGCACCTCAACAATCCAAATTGAATTCGGCTCTGCGCGGCAGCCTGGCCGGGTTCACACTACTTCTGTCGGAAATAATATCGTCCATTACAATTAAAATTAAACACCGTCTGAGATTCTGAAAAGGCCGGCGCTTTATCTTGCCTTCGCCCAGGCGATGATTAAATCCCACCAAATCAGAAGGTGTCCAATCCGCGCAGTCGAAAGAGAAATTAATGGTGTCCAGGCCCGGCGCGGCGGGGGTTCCGCCCATAAATCATTTCCCGCCCAGTCCGCCTCTGCCGGCGACCAGCGCCGCATATATCACTACTCCGAGAAAGGCTCGGTGATTGCCTCCTTCTACTTACGTATTGTTTAAAATTTACTTTTGATTACTCACCTTGGCGAATAGTTATACAATATTTTAATAACAATTAGGTTTCCGTTACACAATAAACTGTTTCGTTCATGTATTATGAATTGTAATATAATATGTTCTGTGACTTTTTCAACTAACGGAACGCGTAGATTTAATATATTAGTAAACAAAATAAAAATAAAAAAAAAACAAATTATGACAACGATGCATAAAAATATTCCTCAAACTATTCATTTGTTATATACGCATTTTGGTATTGACGTGTATTTTATAATGCACGGTCTATTCAAGTTTAAAAATAATAAAGCGTAATGATGTGTTGTCGTCGAGTTAAAAACGTTTTAGCATTCACTAGTTACAAAAATATACCTAAAAGCATATATTCAAAACATATACAGTATTTGTTAAATTTTAACTAGCGATAAAATATACAGGGCATAATAGCAACCCGAATAAATAATTTACCTTTTTTGTACCTTTTACCTTACCTTTCCGTTCAATACTTTTGATTGAAAAAACACCTAAACCTAATTAATCATTTCAATTTTGTGTACCCTCCACTTAGGCAAAATTTCCTCTTTATATAATCGAAAGCTTCCTGTCAAACACAGTCACAAAAATTATTAAATTAAATATATTGTTTGTTCTTAGATCAGTTACCATAAAAAAGATTATTACATTAAACAGCGTTCTTGAAATACCATCACCAAATGTAAAATAACAATTAAAAGTATACAAGCTTTTCACGGTAAATTGGTTTAGTTTTTAACACTCCATTTAAGCAACAGTTAGTCAAAGAAATCAATACTTTTTATCCAATGCTGAATGACGACCTCCTCCCACCTACATGACATTTAAATAATAAAAACACCCTCCACTCGTATAAAATAATATTAAGGCGGGTCGAAAAAAAATCCGGCCGGGCTCGACTTGTTCCACTTCCGTTTCCGTCAATTCCGCAATAACCTGTAGTTTGGATCATTTTTAATATTTTATTATTCTTCAAAAGACATCGATTAATGTAATAAAAAAATAATTTGTGCTATTTTTATTCTACTAATTGTGTCATTTTTTCATATCGTATTTAAAAAGTTTTTTCTATAATTAAAGTGTGTGTTTTTAACATGCTTAAATGAAGAAAAAAAATTTGCGTTCGTAAAATATTTTCATTCTTTAATATATTCCCCCAATTCTATCGTAAATGGAATTCTTTGAAAATGTCTTTCTACCTTGTACGCAGTTTTTTTTTACTTTATGCTCTAATATAGTATGCCGGTGTACATTTATGATGTGGGTGCACAATCTTCAAGATATTCAAACTATGTTTCTTTGAAAAACTGTTCGTATTTTCATGTACGGGGGTCTATTTACGGTCCATGTACAGATTTTTCAAGAGAACCATTTTAATAAGAATTACAAATAAGTCTGTGTACGGTATTTTTATATTATTCTCGGAGAAATATAGTGCCTCGCCCAAAAATAAAGCATGATATAAAATACCTTTCAGTAAACGAGTAGCAGATTTCAATCCAACTCTGAATGAAAGTCTACACTGATAAATAAACGCCAGCGTTTGATAATTGAATCTTCGCTGTCTATTTCCATGAAAAAACATTTGCAGTTTTCGCTTGTTTTTTATGTCTCTCTGCATTTGCCATGTTTTTGAGAAAAAATACCAAAAAACACAGTCAAAGTGTATTTGGGTTTTTTTTTTACTTTTCAGTTTTCTTTCTCGTAATCATTAAAGCGATAAAAATCAAAAATTGTAAATGCATTTTTTCGTCTAGAATTTGAATCTAATCTACCACCGGATCCTAAACTACCATTCTAATTACTTAGCCACTAAGTACCATATTTCGATGTTTGAGAATACAAACATTCGATTACTTTGCTTGCATGTTTTATGTTGTATTTTATGCTTTCTCTAGTCAAGTTTTTCTTTTTATTTTTCAAAGACTCGATTTCATATCGAATTTATATCAAACTACATATTTCGTTTCTGGCGAAATCTGATCACTCCCATGCCATGGAATTTTATCAAAGAGTTATGTTGAATGGAAATATAATATATAGAATGTCCGTTAAGATAGTGCAAGACATGGCCTAAATCCCACAATTCCGTTTTATTTTTCTGGGATATTCACCAATGTTATACTATTCATACACCAAAACTAAATTGTGAAAAAAAAAATAATAAAACAAATCTATTGCTGAATGTTGACAGTCATAATTTATTTCGCAGATACTCGGGATTTAGAAAACCTAACTCAATTACTTTGCAACCACAATATAGTTTATTTTACTGTCACAAGTGTATGTGTTTTTGCTTTATTACAATGAAACCTTCAGGGTGATAACACACAGTCTTCAATACAGCAACATCCGCTGCTCTGTCAATCTGAAAATATATTTTGACATAGAAGAGAGACAGGTGTGATGTACACCGCGACCTATGATTGAATGATTTATTAAATATATTTTATAATGAAGACGTAGACGTATGCTAAGACGTGTGCTATAGTAGGCCAAACTAGGTTTGGGAGTTTGTTTGATAGTATCTTCCCTGAGACACCTTGTACCTAATATCATCTTCATCAAGTGTCTCTCCTTAGAGGAGGTTAGTGACCATTTTACCATATACTCATGCTGACCCAGTTTTCACGGTTTCTTAGGGAAAATAGTGTAGTCCCCGGGTCCTTCTACACCGCAGTTTTATATTGGAAGAAAAAGTCTGCGTATTGCTGCTGCTCAATTGCATTATTATATAATCCTTTCCTTACAAAGCTCTGGCGTTTAGATCTGATACTCCTTCTGCAGCGAGCTACAGAAACAACATCAGGAGCCCCCTCACATCGTCAAGGTACTTCCAGAGCACGTCCCTCCACCATCATTATCTAAGTCCACTACTCCATTACCGATCATTTACACACGCTCCAAGTGCTAAATGGCAGCCATGCACAAGCAACAGAATGAGGATATCGGGGAGGAATATATAAATAATACAAAAAAAATATTAGCATTACGGTCAGACAGTCAGACGTATTTAAATTCCCCCAACTTTTACATTAATTGTCTGTGCACCCTTTACATATCTACCCGCGTTTATTACTTTTAATTACATGAAATATGCATTGCGTACCTGCATTATATAATACACATAATAAAAATCCCATAACCCCTCAGGTCCCGGCCGTCCCCTCTGCCCCGGAATATTTTTATTTACGGTTGCATGTGCGCGGCGTCCCTCGCATAACTCACGCGCTGGTCCGGCGCTGCCCACCGCCGAATCATTTCTTGCCACGTCGTTTTCAGAACTCCTCTTATTTATTGTTGTTTGCACTGCGCGTCTGTTTGGGTTCTTCTGGCACTTGTTTCGTGATGACGTTGCGTTTTTTTTTTTTTTTTTTGTTTTCTTTTCTAGGACTTTTTTTTTTTAGTTGATTAAGCAACTAAAAGCAAAGGGCGAGTTGTGACAACTTATGATTTTTTAGAACTACACTATTGTTTATTTTTTGTATTGTTTAATTAAAACTTTACACACTGAAATAATAATTAACATGTTCTAGAAAGATCATTGATTTAGTTGTATAACTTATACTTGGATTTTAATGAAGAATTTGGGTTTTTAAAAATACCAAAATATCGCAATAGCCCTGATTTTCTATCTCTAATGTAAATTGGCTTATCGTTCGCGTTACGTCAGTTTATAGTAAATATAACTGATTATTGGTTTTCGTTGTATTACCCTTACGTATTTACAACGTTTTCAAAATTAATATTGAATAATGACATGTACATAAATTAACAGAATTAGGGAAATGGTTAGCAGAAAACCGTATGACATGTTCTTTACCAAATATACATATTTCAAAATTCATCGTGTAATATAATTATGATCCTTATTAAAATATACGTGCTCCAATTATTTTTAAATGTAACAATATGAGAATACGCAAATTAGCCGGTAGAATTATCATGAATTGGTTTTCCGTCGCTTCTGTTCCTCGCCTGTGTTCGGGGAGGCACAATTCAGCATGGATTTGTAATTGGTTGCCCTAGATGGGGTAACAAGATAGCAACCCTGTAAGTTTATATTTCGTACACAATACCTGAAGGTAGACACAAAACCCACACGAAGCCTTACAAATTATCTTTTATCTTACTTTCA
Organism: Atopsyche davidsoni; assembly: GCA_022113835.1. Lineage (NCBI taxonomy): Eukaryota > Metazoa > Arthropoda > Insecta > Trichoptera > Hydrobiosidae > Atopsyche > Atopsyche davidsoni. Next base: position 8,053,594 of record JAILWY010000021.1, read on the forward strand.
CCTATTTCACCCGGAAGCTCTACATTATCACGTCTACTTGTTTATAAATATTGTTTACATTTTATGATTGACATTTTTGAGAGATGTTTCTTAATTTTTGCGTCAATATTTTTACAATGCACCTACTATAGTATAATTATTTAATAATTAAACATTTTATTGTGAATCGCTTTTGGATTTATAACACTAGTTTAATAAGTCAGCGTAAGAACATGAATCTTAAATAAGAATCTAAACAAGAAATTTAGTATCTTCTTTTGAAATCACATCATATAAGTGATTTTGATAGTTTTCACGGAAAAATCCATAAATTTTTCTGATGACTTGTACACTGTGTCTGACGTGTATCAACCACCAGACCAGACAATAGAGGCAAATTGTAATATTTATTTTTTTATGTTAAAAAAACTATAACACTATATTTTTATATTGTGCCAGGGACATGTATTGAGCTTTAAATTAGATCTGTGCATTGAAATCAAAACCTTACAATTACACAAGTGTTTTTATACTATGGAAAAATCACAAATATCATATTATTTACTCATTTAAATTTAATTTTAAAGTATAAAACAATCTTTTTTTTATTTTTAAAGTTCTATAGGTTGTTGGAAATCATGAAACGATATCTACCGAAAATTAAAATAATTTGGACAGTTCATTACACTAAGCAAAATAACGTTTTAACATCGGAGTCATGGGGAAGCGACAGTAATTTTATCTCACATTATTTTATCAAAGAAATATATAAAACACTTTTGTGAAGAAACTGCCATCTCGTAACTAATTGTGTTGTTACAGCAAAACTGTGATCAATTTCTATTGATAAGAAAATAGGAAACGTATGCTCAATGCTGTCTATCTGATATAATCAAGCAATTCATCAATACTTTGTACTGATTAAATTTGATGGCAAAAACCAATTAGCTTTTTGTTCTGAAATAATTTATGTGTGTTGCTGTATTTTCATTCAGTTCAACTTCCAACAGACCATTGCGAATTATAATTTTTTTGTATTAGTAGAGAATTGTAGTAATTTGATTTTAACGAACTTACCATGCGTTCGTTATTTTTGCTAATGATTGTGAATGTATTGCCCTCGATGCAATGCGTTTCGCCAAATGTTGTTTCTGTTTTTACAATGTCGTCACTTGTCAGATGCAGTATTTATTGGAATTCAACTAAAATAAATACCTTTTATCTATTAAAAGCACCACAGTCTAGTGAGCAGTACTGCATATCGACTATTTGGATTGCACTAGAAAAGTATTATTTTTAGTTATTATACCGACATCGTATCTAAAGCTCCCCTCTTTTTAATTGTTTATATAAGTAACTGTTATTGCCCGCCGATTCCAGCTTTCGTATAAAATATTAAATCCATATCACGAGTACAATACGCATTCCGGCAGAGCGCATTCCGCCGGCATCACAATTCGAAAACAATTAATTAATTTCTATAATTATACGATATTTTTCCGCGTGGAATTCGCTCTGGGGATGGAAGGTAATTCCGTCGCATTGTCCGCCCGACACTGTCGACCGATACACACATTGGACATTAAGGCGCGCGTTGTTTCAGGAAGGGTCCTCTAGTCTTTCCGCCCCGAACAATAACACCACCGACCCTTCATCCCTTAGCAGCCTTTGGTCGAGCGCCCCGGCCGGAAGCGTTTTTGTGTGCATACCTATTATTTTTTGACACTATGAGTAATTTTCTCATGATACATGGCCAGGGGCTGGATTTTCTATGTTTAACTTCCGATTTCCCCATTTGTGGAACATTTTATAGCCGGGGGTTCAACCTTGTAGACAAGAGACTGTAAATTACGCGTAAACCGTGTTTATGGAAGAGGATTTTTTTCCTTTGCGGTCGGGATCTGCTTTTTTGTTCGCAGTTCTAAATAAGGCTGCTTAGATGTGAAAGGCGAACAATTTGCGAAGTAATCCCCGTAAAGAATAACTCGTCGTGAGATACCCCGTTGCCGATATATAGCTACCATTTTGCAAATAAGTACATCTTCAAGGGTTACTTGCGTAAACGAATCCTACATCTACCCGGTTTCATTAAAAAAATGATCAAATTCTGAAAACACCTTTTTTTATTGTATGCTTTGATGAAGCGCAACGCGTTCTTTGTGAAAAATAACAACATAATATATTTTTTTATTTATTGACCTAAAAATTTAACTCTAAATGAAATAATCGTAAGTTGTAAAATTGTAGCCAAAAAATGTAAAGGGAATTTATAACGATATTGTTGTGTACATAATTTAATATTTCTCAAAAATAGTACAATGCCATGCAATCAAACAATTTTCTGCCTCTTAACAATATATTTTGTATTATTGTTGTTATTGTAATGTATCTTCCAGAGATAGCCAGGCGAGTCGAACGTACCGGACAAGTCCCACATTAATTCCACTTGCTTATACCAGTCTCTGGACAGAATAACAGGCAACCGGGTTATCCATAATGCATGCGGCTGCGTTTGTAAAATTGATACTGAAATATTTATCGCGGCCATCTCTCCGCAGGCCGAATGTTCTCCTTCAGGTCATGATTTACTTATTTGGTTATATCGGGAAGTAAACTGTGAGGCTGCACGGCTACGAGATTTATTATTTGACTTTTTTATGTACTTTCACATAAATATTTTTATTCATCAAAGTATATATTCGATTATTTGGATCGAAAAGAAATGAAGATATCACGAATAACGAATAATCTTAGTAAAAAATTCAGAAGGTCTCTTACGTTTTTTTAATATTTTTTCAAAAAGTGTATATCTATTAACTGAGTTTGCTTTCAGCAGACAAAGCTACATAATAATAATATTTGGTCACTCTTATAACTAGTCACTAACAGTGCAGTATTTAACAGTTACCAAAAAATACTATCGCTATCTTCCTATATTTTTTTTATTGACTTTTGTCAATCGATGATATGTGATTGAAATTTTAGTGGCATCGTTAGCGGAACTATATTTGTTAAAATGTGATCAGTTCAATCACCAACAGGTAACAGCGCACGCTATGGGCATGAATTCAGAATAATTATTTATTTCTATCTCAATTTAAATAACTGAATAATACACAAAGCTCACAACTTTCCGATCTATAAAAGATAAGATCTGGACGTTGACAACACATTTTCAGCCTAAAAAAATTCTTAGTAAATAAAAATTATGGGATTAGTCTGCCTTACCAGTAAGAAAAATATAATTTATAAAGTTAGTCTTAATTCTTGAATACTGGAATATACGATAACAGTCATACAGATATTTCTTATTTTAAATATCATAAATTTTTGTAGACGGGTATAATAAATATCACATGAAACAAAAATGGAATTTTCTATTTCATTTGGAGCTAAAAACCTAAATTGCGTGTAAATATAGGTTTTATATAAAAAAATGTTTTCAGGGTGCTTTCTAATATAAATCGCTGAAAAACTCCATTTTTCCGTGGCGAGTTTTCTACAAATTAATCGCTTGAAGGGCGAAGGAAATCACAAGACATATCACCTTGTCGCAGGGCCGCAGCACACAGGGCGTCACGCTCCCGCATGATGGATGGACTGCCGAATAACTATAATAAATGATGAATAACGATCCGCGGCCGCTTTGTGTGGCACCGACCCCACGCATATTCGATCTGTCCCAAATACGAAAGAGACGAATGGCTGGAGTGCCCAAATCTTCGAAAAATCCCTTACATTTCTATGATTCTTGCGCATTCGAGGGCGAACAGTTAAGGGTGACTGCTTCCGACGGATTTAAATTAAAACTCAGCCTAAATGTAGTTTTTTCTGTTATTAGGTGAAAATATTTTTTCACTTTATACACTGTTTAAGGCGCTTTAAATCCAAAAGTAGTAATCGACCAGTGCAGTGCTAATTATTTACACAAACAAATTTTATATGTACTTGTTTTAACCTTCCTTCTATCAAAATAAGAACCTTCATATATATTTGCCTTTTTGTGTAATTTACTATGTATATTCCGGCATTTTTCGTTCAATTCGTATTTAGCATATTTTTTTGTGTTGAAACACAGTATTTCATATTTTTACCTCATTTCTCCAACATATCGCTCGTGATAACACAGCAACAACGTAAAATATAAACTTATCGCTATTTTCAATCGTAACTATTATATAATACTGTACATAATGACGTCATTTTTTTTTCTTTGTATAATTAACTTAAAGAACAAAGATATAATACACTATGAATACATATGGTACTTGTTTTTTATCCGACCACCAAATTTTTTTTAATGTACATGTACTCGCAGAGATTAGAATCTATCATATGACGATGAGTCCTGTTGTGGCGTTTATTTCGTTCCTTTGCAGATTTCCATGACCGCTCGATTCGTTGGGTTAGGTTAGGTTAGGTACAAGTTTTTGGTGGTCGGATAAAAAACAAGTACCATACATATATTTAACTGTCTATAAAAATAATATGTTTTTTTTTGTTGTTGTATTTGCTCAGATTTCTAGGTGCAATTTCTTATGAATATGATTGTAATATGCTATTATAAGAATTTAACATTTCAAATGAAAAATTTCCAACGATTGTTATGAAAATAAAATATTCGATTCGCCGCGGCTTGAAAATCGATTTTACCTAGTTCATTTCTACAAGAGGGCGAAATATTTAAGTCTAAAATATATAAATCTTGAATTAGTGGCAGTTCAGCCTCGCGAAGTTGCTCGGGCCTCCGCGCCCGGGATTCATGGGCCTAGTTCGGTCACAACTCACGCCGCCGTGGTCCTCGGAGCCCGCGCGGAGTCCTTCATAGACTGCGCGGGTCCTCGCTACATCTTTGTTGTTTTCCTTTTGAATTCCTGCGGGAGCAGACGTCCTTTTCAAATCAAGGAGCGACGTTCCCTTCTTGAAATGTTCTACTATTGATACATTGTCTGAAATATAAAGCGAGTTGCCATGTCCTTAACCCAATGACAACATGCATTCGTTTTACTTTTGCCAAGTATTTTTTTTTCATCGCTTCGAAGCATATCAAAAATAATAATAAATTAATCCAGAATTTTAAACTCATTATTTATCAATGATGAATTCACAGCTTCAAATATTTTATTTGTAATAACATAAGTATCTTACCTCAGCAATAATATTATATAATATAGACGTATCGTTTTAGTTAACTTAATATGTGGATACCTGGTGTCGATCTTAATTAATGAAGTCTACAAAGAAATACCATTTTTATCCAAAAATTATTACACCCGAATGATTTGTTCTCTGTCCAATTACATATCCGTGCGCCAGGATCTTGCAATTATTTTTACCTCCATCCTTCGAACAAAGCCTCCATTTTACTTGCCAGTATAAAAGAACGTTATGTATTTAAGGTCGCCGCAAAGGTCCGGGAATCAAAAATATAGTTTCTCATTCAACTCTCGCTAAATTCATTTAAAAGAAACGTGCTTTACTTACTAAGTCGTAGCAAGCTAACCTTTTATTCATTATTTAAAGCATTTTATTATTGCAAACAAGCTAAAATTAATTTATTTATATGTTTTTTTTTTTTTTCAAAAGACAGCTTCATTGCTACATAATTTTCAGACTTTTGATATTTTGTCCGTAAAGGTAGCATATAATAAATATTTAGTATCTCTATGTATCAACATTTTATTACATTCTTAGTTAAAAAAAATATTTTTAAAAAATACTTTTTTAAAAAAATATTTATATTGTCACTAGATTCAAATAGAACAACTCTATCCGACTAATATATTTTTATTCCATGTATACCAAAATCAGATATGATATGTTATAATCAACCCCAACAAATTTTATATTTTATGAAACATGCCACAACTTTAGCATTTTGTAAGGCCATGTCTACGCACAAGAAGGGTTTTCCCCACTTTTATCTGCAAAAGTTAGCCGCTTAGAATATAATAAAAGAACACGGAGTCGGGGCCCTGACCGATAGCTGCAGTCCAGCATCGGCCGGGCGGGGAGCCCCGGGGGAATCCCCTGATACCCTGTATTGTTCTTTATGGTCGGCCGGTATTGCCAGCGGAAAAAATACGCAGCGCCGACCGGGAATAAACCCGGGCGCCCCTACACCGGCGTTTTTTTTTTTTTTTTTTTACTTTTTTTTTGTTTACCCCCCACCGCCTCCGGTCAGTTTGTTTTCATTCCGCTAAATACTGAAAGAGAGATTTATTTTTTTATGAAATTGAGCTAACCTGATTTATGTAAGTGATGTCTTGCATTTTACAAATTGTTATTTTTATATCCGTAAGTTGAATTTTAATTTCCTTTTTTTTAATGTAAAATAATTATCTGATACAAAGATTATCATATGGTTAGTGATATTTGAATATCATTACAATTCATAATGTATATTCAATATGTCTATAAGCACGTTCACTCACTTGCATCCAGTAAACTGAATGTCGTAGCCGTGCGCTACAAACGGTTTATGTCAAAATACATCTACATTTTCTCGCAGTAGTTGAAACGACGGCAACAGAAGAAACAATGTATGTAGTGGCTTAAGTTGAATCATATTCCATTAAAATAGATGACCGCATACACAAAAAAATGATATTCCTATTTCCTTGATGCTAAATATTATTAATGTAGAAAAATTTCATTTGAATTTTATTATTAATAAAAAAAAACTGTTACTGTAGGAGAAGTTTTGAATCCCTGCGGTGTTTGCTGTTAAGATACTTCCCCGTTCTCTCCTAAGCCTCAACCTTTGTTATCCCTCGCAGATACAGTATTTAAAAGTAACTTTTTTCATTTCGCCGGGCCGGGTTCGCCGTGTGGATACTGGCGGCGGTTAGGAATTAAATAATCACGACATCTCAGCGGCCATCACATATTCAAACGACTCTTCCCGGATCCGCGCGGCTTCCATCTCTCCAGATTAAGAAGGGAGCTCCCTGAAACTTTAAAATTAAACCGTATTACGCGGCACTTTGTCCGTGTTTGGGTTCTTGCGCGCGGAGGGGAAGCGGCTTCAACTACCGAACAGATTATCTTACACTTACACGTTTTAATTTATCCTCTCGTGTTTGATTGAAATAAATTATTATATCTTTTCATTCGTTCAATACATACAATTAATTTCACAAAGCTTGTTAAGGTCCATCTAGTGAGTATGCTACTCCCTTGTCTTGTAACGGTTTATTTTTATTCTTAAATATTCGTTTGATATTGTGTATGTGAGCTTTATGTATACACAGAAGTAAGCAACACTGCGTGTATTTTTTAGCTGAAACTTGTAACATTTTTTTTTCTTCAGATGATCGTAGTTTGATATTTGAAACGTTTCATAAATTACCACGCTTGAAAATAAAATAACAAATGTCTTCTTACAGTGCATAAACAACAGGGCTTCCTCCGTTGCGTAAGATCTTGATCTGCTCCGCGGGCAGAATTAGTTCGCAGAATATTTCAGGCATTGTCTCGGGCTAGATTGAGAATTGGTGTAATTAAAAGTTGTCGGCGGCGATCCATCATGCCGTGCGCGCGTGATTGATATGCCGCCGCGGGGTCTCGCCTCAACTTTCTGCCTTCACAATATTGTTACACGATCTCGCGCCCGCCCCGCCCTCCCCCCCCCACCCTCTCACCCCCTCACCCACGCAAGCCTTCCCAAAAAACTGCGCGTACAACGTCAATGGGGTAGTTAGTGAAGGAACCCATTATTTTTGTCATTTTTTTAAAACAATATTCAGAACAATCGTACGAAAAATCTTCGAAGCGTTCAGATAATGGAATTGATCGGTTTATCTTAAAATTGTTATACTGTTATATAAATAAACTGTAATTGTGATTTTATTGTTGTATTTGTGTAATATGTATAAAAATTAGTGCATTTAATCATTTCTATGATTCAATTTTAGATTGCAGCTTTGACATATCGTCAACTTACGGAACGCATATGTTGTTCAAGTATAAGAAATAAATCATAAATGATATCGACAGTATAACAGTACATGCTTTCTCTAATCTAGCAGTCTTTATAACCGAAAGGCCGCTCCTACTCTGTTAAAACCGAATAAAAACAATGTATTATAACGTTTCGTTATAAATAGGATATGCTTGTTTCTTTAAGCAGTTGTTTTCGATTGTATCATGGTAAAAAGTTGAATTATCACTTCCCCTGAAATTTCAGTTTATTATTCAAAGATCTCGCAATAAATTCAGTTCTTTGCGCTAAGCGGCTTACTCTCGGCACTGTCCCCTCGTACATATCAGGTGGGTGGGGCGGGGAAGGGCTCGGGGGTGGGTTGACTCGGGAGGGTTGACGAAGCGGCGGTCGCCGGTGGCATTTGTTACCCCACCGCGGGTGCTCGGCTCCACACCCGCCCGATGTGCGCCCCCACCCTGAGACCTTGCTTATACATTACTCCCGTTTTAAGTTACACCTTGATATATGAGGGACAGTAAGATGGGCATATGCAATATTATCCGCCTTTCGGCTGTACGACCTGCTGATGTATTGTGTAATTTAGGTTTCTTTCGAAGGATGGATGGATGTTAATATATTTTTTCTTGGCATTTTTTTAATTTATATATTTTATTGTTTTAGTTTGTAATCTTCTTATTTACCCTAATTTGAGAATTTCTTTGTACCTTGCATATATTATTTTATAATAAAAATATTTTTTACGGGTTTTAGTATAAAGAAATTGATTAAATACGTATCTTTTTTTCTGTTTTATCAAATATTCACTTCCAGATCAATGACAATTTATTTTTTACCTGCTATAAATGTGAATAATTCATAACCGCATCGTATTAATTTTAGTCAAACAGCGATAAATACAATGACTATAAATCACACAGCTTATTTATCAATGAATAACTTACACAATCGTAATTTGTACGTATAACTAACATATATATTTTTTAATAAATCTCACTATATTTGTTTGTTTTTAGTAAAAAAAATTCAACTTCTATTCTTTCAAAAGAAAAAAGTAGAATTTCCCATTTTGAAGTTTATTTTTATTATTCCAGTCAGCTGCGAGAAATGCATGAAGAGGTTAAATAATATGTCAAGAATCTGTCACAAGAATGACTGATGTTCCCTTGAAAGAAATATTTCTGTAAAAGAAATTCGATCCAAAAAGTTTTATTGTTTCCAAGCTCATAAGGTTAACTGTCCGGACTGATAATAACTATTAATTTTTATACAAACATATATATATATATGCTAAAAGTTCCTTGTCGTACGTGCGTAGCATACCATTTTATTTCATCATATTCAAGTATAAATCTTATCTCCGGCCATTGTGTTTTGAAAACAATAATTATGTTTATAATGTTACGAGCTGCGAGAGTACTTAAAAAATTATGATGGACAATTGTATATTTTTTTAAGAAATGTCACAAGTTTCATTTAACTTCTGTACTCAATATTTATTTCCATCAACTTTGTTTTTTATGCTATTGCTAATTCTAAATAAAAATTTGAGCTGTCATAATATAGAAGTAGGATTTTCGGATTCAATACTTTCAACGGCTTTGGTTGGTAATCTCTTGTACAAACAATGGCTTCAACGGAGATTAGGATGTTATCTTCGTCATAATCCTCGATCCAGGGAGATATTGCAATTCATTCCTACGCCCTTCAGGTTGTGGATTCGAACCCCAACACGTAAATCCGAGAGCCAATTGGATAGCTAGTAATCGAAATAAATTGGTGGCTTACTTTTTGTTTTTTTCCCCTTATTTGTAACGAGTGAGCTGTTGCTTTATCTGGAATAGCTTGTTTTGGTACCCACTTGCGATAAAGACTCTGGTGCAATAATTGTAAATTTAATAATTATTTATTTGAAATTCTTTAAATAATACGCATAAGCAAGTTTGGTTTATCTTAATAGTTCAAATTAGGCGACAGTCAAAACAGTTACTACAATAAAATCAATTGTTGGGGACTTAAATGTAATTGATTTCCTAACTGATCGATCACAACGGTCATTAGTCAGGACACTGCCGACTACTAAAGCTGACATTGTTGGATTGTTATGCAAAATGGTGTACGTATGGTTGCAGAATAACATTAAGTGAGGTTTTTACGGTTTGAAACGTTTTCGCAAGGTTTTCAAGCACGTAATATTAACAGCGATTCAATACTTATTTATTTTTACGTATTGCATGTTATATGTAAAAAAAAACAATAAATAATTAAAGAAACTATTCTTCAAGATGTTTGTGTGTATTAAGTTGTGATAATTAGTAATAAAATAAGTTGATTCTTAGAACCATGTTGTTTTGCTTAATTTAAAAAAATAAAGTCAATTGTAATTATATGACTTGGAATATCATGAAATTATTAGAATAAATCCTTGAAAGTAGATCGATAACGACACGAGAATCCACACCTAGGGCTGTATCGTTCCACGGTCGCTGTCTCTTAACAGAACGTATCTCGCTTGATTGACGCGTCTTAGCTGCTGTGGGAGTTTCTTCCTTATTGGGGGGAGTGTAGGGGAGGTAGGAGGGAGGTTTCTTTGTTGCCGAGATTGAATGGCGAAAATGAATACGCCGTGTGTTGCCGCTTTGTGGCAATTATGTTAGTTGGGACACACGGGATATCATGTTTACTGCGGATTGATGTAGCAACCTAGTTTTAGTGTTGCCTTTGAATATAACATCTGCTTCGGATTAATCCTTCTTTTATTCATCATCGCATTATTACCATCCATCATTTTACCCCCATGAAACCTTCAGTACTCTTACTCTTGTTTTTCAACTGTATATATTGATTATATAATTATAAATGAATATGTATATTATTAATCCAAAAACTTTAAAAAATTGCAAAATGGCTGCAAGATAACGAATATTTTTGTTTGGGTGGTGCTTTAGCTTTTCGTGGTATTATTCAGACTCGAGCATTTTTTACGCTAAAACCGCAGATATCAAATTGTGAGCTTGAATATTCTCTTAATGTTTACAAAAAACGATAGCAATATATTATTATTGTAATCAATCATTCACAAGACTCATTACGATCATTAAAATATGTGCGGATTCATAGTCAAACATGTGCATATATGTGGTCATATATTTAAAGTAACTTTTTCACATTTGCTTAAAAAGTTTTTTTTTATGTGAACGCGGTAAGCGCAGTCTCGAACTTCGCAGTCAAAATTTTGCTTATTGAAAATAGAATATGAACTTTTATTACATATTTATGTAATATGTTTATATATATTTTTTAATATTATACAGCTGTTTTCTATGCTTCAGGGGTACTGTATCTTATTACACACGTTGGCTGAATAAATTGCCAGAATGTCCTTATTAGAATTCATTTTATTATGAATCGTAATAGCACATATCTCGCAATGTAATGACACCAAACGGTTCGGTTTCCAAATTTTCAATTTGAATTTTATCATCTGTAAAAATATAAGAAGCCTGCCAACTGTAAATATTAAGTTTTATAGTTGAAATTGGTTTCGTAAGACATTTGATAAAACTTGGGCGCATGCGACAAGCCAATTTCTGCACAAGTCAGCGCCGTAATAAAATTTTATGTATATAAGAAGTATTATTCACTAACGTTTATGTATTACGCGTATCGAGCTCCGGTCACTGAGGAAGCTGGCTATAAGTCAACTTAATAGAGCATGTCGCACTAACTACCGCTTGCTTCACGAAATCAACATGAGAGTTATCTGTTTACTGCGTAAGGAGGAATTGTATTCATATATTAAGAAACTCTGGATTTATTGAAATAGCTAGGCATGAAGTTATGCGACTATATATAAATAAATAAATGTAAAGGGTTTTAATTTACCTATCATTCTCGTCGTATGCTTGTTTTACACCTATGGAATTTAGTTAAGTTTAATTGGTTTTTTTTTTTCAATTGTTAAAATAATCAATCGTCTTGAACTTGAAAATAAAAAATAGAAACCCTCTCTTACGTGTCCTATAGGATTGCTTTGTATACAGCCAGCCAGACTCAGGTGCAGTTGCCTCTGATTGAATCAAATTGCTTGCCTATTTGCTCCTCCCCTAGAGGCTTATTATTCTTGTAGAGCATGTGTTCTGTATCTTGTTCAGATTATCTGAATTTGGAGGTCTCTCACTATTGCAATCTACATAAACAGGTACTGTTCACTTAACAAAACAACTGTACCGTTTTCTGTTTATTGTAATAGAAAGAGTTGTTCCTTGGTAACATTGAGCTTTATTTTGAATTTAATTGAAATGAGGCTTTCCCATTATTAATTTATTACTTTCATTACAAGTGAAGTTAAATAATCTTTTTAACTCAGTCAATTTAGTGATATTTGAATATGCATAATGTTTAACAGGCGTGCGGAGATTCTCGGGGATTACCTTTGTTTAATTCGGGCATTATGAAAACTCCTTAGACATCAATTTACATACTTACTTATCGTCAGGTGCGGAAGCGACGCTGTCCGCTTTAAAAATGAACAGTAATACAAATTGCCCTCTCCGAGAAAACTTCCTTTACCTTTGAGCCCGCGACTGAACGCAAAAGTGTAAACAAGACATCACAATCTGCACCGGTTAGTCCTCTGCCCCCGCGCGGGGACCACGCGACTCCTGACTTTCCTGAAACATTAAACAAAAAAATGTAGCATTCCATCGTTTGAGCTGGAGCTTGATTCATTAATACCACTACCATCAGGAGTGTGTAGCTTACTCATTTGAATAAGCAATCTAACGGAGAAAGTACCAAAACGTCATTGAATTAATTATTTCGTGTAAATATTGATGACTCGCGTATATTATCCATATTACATACGCCTAAAAACTACAATAACTACACAACAGCTTTATTTGTTGAAATATTACTGATAACGAACTTGTATACTACTTAAATTTTTATTGTGTAATTTTTTTTTGTTTTTTTATATCTTTATATTTTTGACCGCATGTGGAAGCCACAAATACATTCTGTTTAGGATTGGCGCCGGGGTCCCGTGTAAAAGGAGGCTCGTGGTGGCCCCGCTCATGCTATCTGCTATCGCACTGAGCCATCTAGCATCCTTTGTTACGGTTATTCTTGGCAGCATTTTAACCTACTTATGCATACACTCGTACTCTGTTTGCTTACGTTTTATATCTTCGTACCCGCTGCAATGGTGGGCGTTACCTCTCGAGATTTATGAGTAATTACTTACAAGGTTTCTACTTTCCGTTATTAAGTTCAGAGGAATTTTTGAATTCGTCCTATAAATAATGATAAAAGCTTTCGTGCGTGTAAAAAAGGACTAACAGCTCCTCTCTTAAGTTTATTTATAAGGTTTCCTTTATTAATTTTACGCAAAATTTATGCCGTGGTTAAATAACTCCCTGTAAAATGCTTTTAATACCAGTAATAAAGTAAATTTTACGTAAAAGTGTCTTAATTGCCCCTACTGTTAAAACCAAGGGCTTCTATCGAGCAGTCGGGTTCAAATATTCATCTCATGAGATTTAATTTATTTTTCCTTGATCAGAAACAATACCAAATACATTAATGTGTTTTTTATTAAATTTCACACGTAAAATTTAGTTAGAGCATTCTTTAAAAGGCGTTCAATACACATAAACACCGCACAAAAATCATTAAACATGAGAATACAGTGTTTTGGCGGTACAAGGTACATGCGCGAAATGACGAAAAAAATACATAGATTTTTGTAGCCCGCCACGGGCGTTCAACTCTCATTTTAATTTTTTATCCTAAAGCATATTGCTCGGACTGGAAGCCATATATGGTATTTTCTTGCAGAACATAATGAATATATTTAATATTGTTATTATTCCTGTTGTTTTTCTTTTTTCTTCTTGGTACAAGAAATGTAGTGAACGCAAACAATATTAAATTTAAATTTTCAAGTATTTTACTTTTACAGTTAAAAATATTGTTGTTCATAAAATATTTATTTTTGGGTGGGTGTAGTTGATAGCTGATTTAGTTTATTTATAAGTTTTAGCTTCAAGGATTTATGTTACTAAATATATTCATACATTTAATCAGCAAAAAATTTGTTTTGAAAATAACATTATCAAACTGCGATGATGGAATATGCCTATGTTCATATAATCCTAAAAAGCTGAAATTTATGCTGTAGGTAGGACGATCTTACTTAAAATCTCTCAACCGCTTAATAAAAACCATGGTAACAGTATCGAGTCCTGGTAAATATTATGAAAGTTTGCAAAACGGAACAGTCGCAATCTCTTATAATAAGGCGACATTCAGATAAAGAAGAATCCAATACGGAGAGCTTGTTTGTTTATCCTGCCAATGAATACATTACGAAAACATACATTCTTTGTTAGTCCCTCTACTTGTAGCTCATTCCGCGGAAGCACATCCCATCCGATTATACGTGTCCATCGGAAAATTCTTATAACCGTGGAAATTGCCATGTTTTTATGGATTCCCGTGTAAAAGTCCCCAGCCAGCGGGCAGGACGCGCCGTCTCTGCTTATTGTCACGTCGTCAGGAAAGATCCATAAAATGTTATTACCATATTATACTAGATCATCGTAAAAGTTTTTTCCTCCGCGCGGAGTATAGAATCGCAACCGCAAAATGTCGCCCGAGGCTCAGTCTCTTGCGGTGATAAATTTATTACGAGAAATCCAGTAGCCGGCATCATACGGGTTTAATAAAAGCGGGCTAAGTTGTAAGGTCTTTGTTTCATTATGGGTAATTTAATATATGTTGCCACATAGGGGCGAGGTGAACATTCTAGCTGGTTTTATTTTGCCTTTTGTTACAAAGTAATTTGTCTTGTAACACAAGATGAAAGGGTGGCTCTCTGTTGGCGCTGGCGAGCGTAAGTTACATTTTTTCATGGTTTTGTGAAAACGAGCTTTATGCAAATATAAAATGATCACTGTATTGAGAGACTACTTGTGGCGTGTCTCTACAAGGAAAATCAATGAGATTCTGAAAGCTCTCGAAGATCTTTCAGAAAATTCCATAGAAAGAAAACATTTATATTAATACGAAGTTTGATAATGATTAAAGTTTATTTGTTTGAAAAATATCATCGTGATTTGTGTGGGATTTAAACTCACACCCCCAAGCTTACATGGCCGGTGCATTACCAATTATACCAACGAATCACTAGTACTAAGCTAGAATTTTTAACAATCATATCCTATAAATGAAACAACGTACTTATTATGCCAATTAAATATTGATCAATCGATCGAACCTGTATAGGCAAAATCGTACTTCCTGTGAGACGGTCTTCACAAAAATCAATAATATAATACGAAGTTTGTTGAATTTTTATGTTTTATCTCATGTTAAAATTTTAAAAAATGCAAGGTAAACTTTTTCAGCACTGATGATGATGATAATCTTGATATAAAAATCGAGTGCATTAAATAATAATATCGCACAAAGATCTTCGGTCTCTTGTCCGTAAAACAATATTATTATATCATTTAATATTTTCCGACGTAAAGCTGGCGTTTTTCTCTGCAATTTCGATCTTGGGGAGTTGAAGATTGAAGGTCTGAAGAATATTGAAATAGAAGCGTTGACAGTCAAACTTTTTCAGCGGTGAAGAGAGTACTGGTATAAAAAGCGAATGTCTTAAATATTATCAAACAGATATCTTCAATCTGTAATGAATGTAACAATAAATTTTATATTTGATATTTGGTGTTTTTCCATGTAATTTGAAGCTCTGAATTTTACCAAGAATGTTGAAAAAGTCTCTGAAACATCTGAAATGCAGAACAAAGCGGCCACTTGCTCGCTCCCCTGCTCCAGGCCAACCGCGAAACAGGCGCTAAAGAAGGCACCCGACTCACACAACCTATTATTCAAGTGCTTTGATTTATTTTAAATAATTTTGCTTTCAATCCAAATAAAAATATCATTTTCTGTATTATACGCATACATGTTTTGTTATGAAATTTAGCGTTATTTAACAATTGTTTATTGGTTGCCGCCTGAAAGCACCCATTTTCTACAGCGGATATACATTTTTGTAAATTGTCTGCAGGTGAATTTTGTGCCGGTGTTTTCTTTTTTTTTTCTTTCGTGAAAGCAGAATTTAAACCTAGGTATTTGGCCAGCTGATTTTTTTTATTTTTTATTTGTTAAGCCAGCATTAGCTTTTTAACGGTATATTTAAAATAAAGATTTTTTATAGAATTATAAAAATCGATTCAGTTAGTTGGGAATTCTATAAAAAATCAAATAAATTGTCCAAATCGAAAAATGATGTTTTTCTTTATATGAAATAACTAAAAAATAACGCAATTTATCCATTTGGATTTTAATTTTTTGTTAAGATTTGAGTTTGTGTTTCTATTTCCATAATATTAGTTTGGCTTTATTGTTGCTATCCTTCAATTATACTCTATAATTTCCAATTCCTAATATATACCTTACCAATTTCCGTATTCGGATCTTAACTTAGATTATTCCAAAGTCGGGTAATTGCTATCAAAGATAATCTAAATATAGGTATTGAGAATAACCGTAGTGGTGTAAATTGTATAGTTTATACAAAATTATTACGTACTAAAACCACGTATTAAAATTTATGCCAGACATGTTTATTCAATATGAATAACGCAAGAATATTAATTGCTTAGAAAATGTGAGGTCTTGCATGCTAATTTAGTCGTAGTTTTCAATCTCCAAATCGCTTGACCCGAAACCTAGATCAACGCATAATTAAAAAATAATTCTTCAATTTGTCACACTTAACGTACGTTTTGAATTTAATTTGTAAAATAAATTAGTTATTATTTAAATATTTGTAAAAGTAGCTTTATAAGTTGCTCTTGAGAGAAAAACCTGTCACTATTCTCGTGTAGGGTTGGTATGTAGTTATTTTTTTGTTTTGCTGATTTACTTTTTAAATACCAGAGATATATTTCATAATTTTATTTCGCGGGTTGAGAGCAAAACTTTTAGAACGTGTGTATAGTTACTATAGTACATTTTGCTTAACCCGTTAAAATATACTATGTCGTATTTTTATTATAAAATTAACCATGACCATTCGATTTTTTGCTTGGACTTGGAGGTATGAATTAACTGAAACTATAAATCTATAATATCAAATTTTTAACAAGCCAAAGAATTTAACGTTTGATTGCCCTGTAAATTTTACAGTCATACGTACCCATTACAAAACGATTTAAAAATCAGATTCTTTGTAGTTATTCCCAGTATTTAACGTTTAGATTTTACTACCATTTCACCTGAATTACTTGTTTTCAACTCTAGGAATCTCATAAGACTTCTCTATCCGTCCTACTGCTATCCAGTTATATTCCTGAGATGGAATCCTTGTGATTCCATTTCACCCATTGCGATTTACTCACCTTATAAATAGGTTCACGTGATCTGATATTTTCGCCCCCTCTCCCTCCCCCTGGAGGTGGGATTAGTGCCTCGAGTGCGAGATAAGGCTTTTTTCCATTATCGCCGTGTAAAGTGCCCGCGGCACTCTTTCTTGACCTGCATTCTAAGTGCATGTGCACTTAAATCCTGCTGTGTGCTTCGAAAGTGCTAAGAATATCGTCACAAATGGACATTTAACAGGAAACTAGAAGTAATTCTGCAATTTTCAAATTTTTTCTTATTAGTTAGGTGAAATTTGATATCAATATGAACAAGATATAATTTTATTGACTACGCTGAAATGTTTTATCCCCTTTTAGATAGTTAAACTTAATTCATAAAAAAAATTATAAATTAAGCATTATTTACAATAATTTGAGATTGTTAATATTAATATAATACATAAAATATCAACATGTCTTTTTAGTATCATGTAAAATTAAACACATTGCTTATAATGCTACATTCTAAGTATTTTCTTTTATATAGACATGTATGGTTTATGTAAATAAATAATTTTTTTGGTCTAACAGAAAATATTAACACTTACCAAATAGTTCTTCACACATAACAAATACTATTTAAATATCAAAATAATTTATATTTTAACAGTCATTTGATTTGTACTCAAAGATGTTCCCAGTGTTCCCTTTTCCTCTGGTTCTAATAATTTACCGTATATAGGGTATTTAAAATTTAGATAACAACCCGACGGAAGTATGAAGTAAGAATTTATATCAAAAGTACGCGAAACAGCGATTTTACGACGACTGTTATGACTTCACTTTGATTTCAGAAACTTTCCTATATTACTCTGCCAAGTCTTATTCTCTATTTAAGAACTAATGTGACGATTATTTTATGAGTAGTATATATATATATACATATATATATATATATATATATATATATATATATATATATATATATATATATATTGTTACCAACTCGATGAGAGAATATATTATTTTAAGTTTGAATTTAATCTGGATGTTATTTACTATTGTTAAATGTAATGACGCTCGCCATACCGGCGCCACTTTTATGTTTAAACTAGTTTAACGAACCAACCAGGGTCTTATTCCTTTGTAATAATGAATTTTAGTACTAAGTTTTATATTTTTCAAAGATTTGTAGGCATACGGTTTCCTATACAAAGAAAGATTTATTTGACATTTTGTATTACGGTTACCTATTCATATAGAGAAATAATTCCTAAAATCTATCCTTCCCACGGATATTTTATATTTGATTTTTAAGTCTTGCACATGTTGAAATACTAGATGTCTTTGTGTAAGAACCGATCTAGTTAATGTTGAATAGCTAGGAAACCAAAGTTTATATTTTCTGGACACGGTCAATTGATATTTTCGTTGATTGTTAAATTTAATATGTTTTCAGCGTGAGAACTTGTAAACACATTCCTTTCTTTGTTCTGGAACCGTATAAAGACCAGTAAGAGCCCTATAGGGCTAGTGTTCAACATGTCTTCACGGGGTTACGATGCCCGTAAGATGACGCTCCGGTAAAAACGCGAATTCCGTTCCGCCGTTAGGTTCGGTCAGGTTACGAAATGTTCGTACCTGCCGTAATTAAAGTAGAGATCTTACAAATCTCAGTGAATATACCGCCGCGAGTTCGGAAGTATATTGTGACGTTCGTAGTCACGTAAAGAAGTTCGCGATCAAAGCGAAAGTGTTAAGTTACCGACCCCTGTTGTCGGTTCAAAGTGAAAGTCTTTTAAATAAGTGTCTTATAAAAGTGTTAAATGTAACATGTCTGGAAATCATATATTATAACAAAGTTTGTAATAAAGTTTAAATAAAAGTTAATATGAAAGAAGTCTTTAAATCACCTACAATACAGTCCACTAAGTATTCACGAGCTTTGGGGAATTCGTGAAGTCACATCGAAGAAATTGAATGTCTACCAGAAGTCTCGAAAGCGAGAACTATACCTGGTAGGCAATCCTCAACATGGTCATATCGAGCCGGATTTATATCGGCGACCCATGGATGCCGGAAGTAAATCGGAAACCAGGATCAGAAACAGTGATCCTCTGAAGCCAAAATGTCAGTGCAAATTGAATTAAACGCACTCGTAGAAATGGTATACAAAATGTTACCACCAGCGTCAGAACAAATACCTGTCGACTGGAATTTACCAACGTTCAGTGGGATAAGCTCAGAATGGTTGGCCTTTAAGGCAGCCTATCTAGAAACAACGGAGTTATATAAATTTTCTCCACGCGAGAATACTTCTCGACTACGGACGTGTCTAAAAGGAGCAGCCAGAGACTCAGTTATGGGCCTTTTGTCTGCTTGCTGTGATCCGTCAATAATACTGAAAACGCTTGAGCGTAGATTTGGAAATCCACACATGATAGTGGCAGACCAAATAGAAAAAATAAGAAGAATGCCTAGAATGATTACTGGCAACGCAGAAGAAGTAACGATATTTTCATGTGCCATTAGCAACTGCGTGGCTACATTACAACAGTTAAAATTGAAAGGACACATCTATAATCCAGATCTGATCTATTCGATATTAGAAAAACTGACCGCAGTGCAGCGGGGGAAGTGGCTGGACTTTGCCACTGATAACAATGCTGATGAACCTGACATGATATTATTATCAAAATTCCTTGAAGATGAAGCCGACAAAGCTTGTCGATTCGGCTTAAATGTAAGCCAAACAAACAGATCGCATCCCGCACCGTTACCAAATTATCGTAGGAATTTTACCCGCCCTATGCCACACATGGTACATACAGCTGACGCATCAGGTATAAAAGCAAATACTCAAGAGGGTCGTAAATTATCGGCCAATACCCGAGAAAAAATGGTACACTCGGCGCGTGCCACAGACCAACAAAAAATGACAACCGACATAACGGCTATCTGTGTATACTGCAAACTCACAGATCATAACATTATTAAGTGCGACAACTTTCTACAAAAGTCGACTTATGACCGTAATAGATGGGCCCGCAAGGAGCACGTTTGCCTTTGCTGCTTGAAAAAAGGCCACAGCTGTAATCAATGTGAAAAACCGCCCTGCGGGATAAACAGTTGTAAGCTACCGCACAACCGCTTACTTCATATGGAATATGCAAAAAAAATACGGCAACCCAAGTCAACATTTCTCGAAGCAGAGCTTGAAGAATTACAAACTGAAAGCGCTGTTCGAGAAAATGTAAACATAGACATCTCGACACCCGAGGAGCTGCACCCTCACGTAAACGGGTTGTCGAGTGAAATAGCGGAGAGCCAGTCTCCGCCCAAGCCGCTGCTAGATAAGCAAGCGGTCCGAAGCGACCCGGCGCCGTCCAAACCTGTGCGCCGCGACGTCGCCCCAAATGAAATCTCGACAGTCGAGGAGTTGCCGCTGATGCCGCATCCTCGAGAAGGTGGCTGGTCGAGTGAAATCGCGGAATGCATAAAGATTCCGCCCAAGCCTTTGCATGCTGTGCAAATGGCCCGAAGCGTCCCGGCGCAGCACAAACCAGTGCGCCGCGACGACATAATGAATAAAATCTCGACAGCCGAGGAGTTGCCGCTGATGCCGCATCCTCGAGAAGGTGGCTGGTCGAGTGAAATCGCGGAATGCATAAAGATTCCGCCCAAGCCTTTGCATGCTGTGCAAATGGCCCGAAGCGTCCCGGCGCAGCACAAACCAGTGCGCCGCGACGACATAATGAATAAAATCTCGACAGCCGAGGAGTTGCCGCTGATGCCGCATCCTCGAGAAGGTGGCTGGTCGAGTGAAATTGCGGAAAGCTTGAAGATTCCGCCCATGCCTTTGCATACCGTGCAAATGGCCCGCAGCGTCTCGGCGCCGTCCAAACCGGTGCGCCGCGACGCAGAAATCTCGATGACCGAAGAACCGCCCATCACGTCGGTGCCACGCGCGCCGCCGCCCTCGATGGCGCCCATGAAGGCGCCCCTCTTGATGCCGCCCACGGCGTCGCCCATGACAGCGCGACGCGAAATCACCATCGCAGAAATCTCGATGGCTGAAGAACCGCCCCCTGCGGTAATGCCATCGCTGTCACCCATGCCACACTTCGCTGAAGTTGGCTGGTCGAGTGACCCCGCGGAATTTGCGACCGCACCACTGTATGCTATACAGCCGATTAAATGCGCCACGATACCGTTTGAGACAACGCGTCGTGTAAATAATATGAAAGAAATCTTGCCCGTGAAGGAGCCATCGCTGATGTCTCACGATCAAGAAACTGACGGGTCGAACTACCCCATGAAAGGTGTAGATGTTTCGCCCACGTCAATGCAAGAATTGCAATCGCCCGTAAATATTACGAGGCCGCACGAGACCGCGTACGATAAAAACGCATTCAGTGAAGTCTCGTTTGGGAGAACGTTCAAAGAGTTAACAAAAAATAACTATCGAACAGCTGATGTCGGGTTCAATGCCCCCGACTACACTCATGTCGTGTCACAGCTGAAAGGGCTCGCGCCCGAGTACAATACAATGCCACAGCCACAAGACAAGCCGCCCCCAGAAGGCGCCTGCTACATTAAAATTGGCTCTGAAAATAAATTGCGGAAAATACGAAGACCCGGTACAGGATAATTGTACCACAACAAAGTGCACTGCACAGAAAAGGGAGATTAAAAAAAAATCTCGAGTTAAGATAAAATATAAACAGACCGCACAGCTGTGAGTTGAATAACCTTTCAAATATAGGCAATAAAACAAGCCGGTGCGAGTCGCAGATGACAAACCTACATCTGTCGTCGGTGACCCCCCGCGCACCCCACACCCTCGGGCCGAGCACTCGATACCAAGTATAAAAAATCGGTCAAAGCCACCTCACACATATGGTAAAATAACCATTTCGAAATAAAGAAGTTACCATTTTGAAATAAACAAATGAGTTGAAATAACTCCAGTCTCAAAAAGAACAAAAAGAACAAAAAAGAACATAAAAGAACGAAAAGAACTTAAATAACTCAATGAACTCAAGGAACAAATGAGTTCAGAGGCAGATTTTACCCGTGCCTCGCGCGACCGAGTTGAATAATAAAAAAAAGGGGGTCAGTCGTTAAATACGACAAAAAACCTATGCGCGTCGATAACACAGCTGATGCAGAATGCCGAGCTTGGGGGCTGCGCCAGCGTTGATCTTTGGGCAACCCCCCGCACCCCGCGCGCAAGGGAGCGCGGCTTAAAATCTGAAATGCGTCAGTACAGTTAGAACCGCCTGCGAGACCACCAGATGTTCTCTAAACTGTCAAAGTGATTGACGTTAGCACACATATTCAATTTGTGTTTCTGCTAAGCATCCCGCTGTTGCAAGCTACCTGCACTCTGCAGTGATGAGTGCACATCACGACCCCGGCGCCCGCTGAACGCGCCCGGGCCCTGCCGCCCTGGTGCTGCCGCCCTGATGCCGCCCTGAACGAGCCGCGCCCTGAATGCGCCGCTCTGAGATCCGCCGCCCAGGCCTTTCTGCCTGGTCGAGCCGCGCCTTGAATGCGCCGCCCTGTGTGCGCCGCCCTGACTGCCCGCCCTGAACGAGCCGCGCCCTGTGTGCGCCGCCCTGAGTGCGCCGCCTTGAAACCCGCAGCCCAGGCCTTACTGCCTGGTCGAGCGGCGCCCTGGATGTGCCGCCCCCGCCCTGGTGCCGCCGCCTTGCAGCCTGAACCCAGCCGCCCTGCCGCCTAGGCCCCGCCTAGGCCCTGCAGACCCAGGCCTTACCGCCTGGGCCTCACCACTCCAGACCCGCTCATGCCCTGCCGCCCTGAGCCGCCGCCGCCCTTGCGCCGCCACCGCCCTGCTGCCTCGGGCTGTACTGCCCGAACTTGCCGCCCTAACAAAGGGGACGCCACACCCGCCAGAACGAGACAACCGAGAGCGTTCGATTGAATCGAACGCCGCTCCACAACAACGCGCCGTCCGATCGAGCTTAGAACTTCCCAGTAGAAACTGAAGACATCTTGTGAAGTTCGGACAGTTAGATGGTCGTGTTAGAACGTGTGTTACATCGCACATCGTGTTGGCGATTATTATTTTGGTAAAAAAGCTATTTTTTTACGTGGTGGGGTATGTTACCAACTCGATGAGAGAATATATTATTTTAAGTTTGAATTTAATCTGGATGTTATTTACTATTGTTAAATGTAATGACGCTCGCCATACCGGCGCCACTTTTATGTTTAAACTAGTTTAACGAACCAACCAGGGTCTTATTCCTTTGTAATAATGAATTTTAGTACTAAGTTTTATATTTTTCAAAGATTTGTAGGCATACGGTTTCCTATACAAAGAAAGATTTATTTGACATTTTGTATTACGGTTACCTATTCATATAGAGAAATAATTCCTAAAATCTATCCTTCCCACGGATATTTTATATTTGATTTTTAAGTCTTGCACATGTTGAAATACTAGATGTCTTTGTGTAAGAACCGATCTAGTTAATGTTGAATAGCTAGGAAACCAAAGTTTATATTTTCTGGACACGGTCAATTGATATTTTCGTTGATTGTTAAATTTAATATGTTTTCAGCGTGAGAACTTGTAAACACATTCCTTTCTTTGTTCTGGAACCGTATAAAGACCAGTAAGAGCCCTATAGGGCTAGTGTTCAACATGTCTTCACGGGGTTACGATGCCCGTAAGATGACGCTCCGGTAAAAACGCGAATTCCGTTCCGCCGTTAGGTTCGGTCAGGTTACGAAATGTTCGTACCTGCCGTAATTAAAGTAGAGATCTTACAAATCTCAGTGAATATACCGCCGCGAGTTCGGAAGTATATTGTGACGTTCGTAGTCACGTAAAGAAGTTCGCGATCAAAGCGAAAGTGTTAAGTTACCGACCCCTGTTGTCGGTTCAAAGTGAAAGTCTTTTAAATAAGTGTCTTATAAAAGTGTTAAATGTAACATGTCTGGAAATCATATATTATAACAAAGTTTGTAATAAAGTTTAAATAAAAGTTAATATGAAAGAAGTCTTTAAATCACCTACAATACAGTCCACTAAGTATTCACGAGCTTTGGGGAATTCGTGAAGTCACATCGAAGAAATTGAATGTCTACCAGAAGTCTCGAAAGCGAGAACTATACCTGGTAGGCAATCCTCAACATATATATATATATATATATACTATATATATATATATACATATAATGTTCAACAAAGAGCACTTTTTCACAATTCACAGTTTTTTAGGTTTGCCAAGAGTACAATAAATTTTTATTGTGTTACATAAAAACAGAAAAATTGTATTCAGTCGAGTATAAAACCACTCACATTATATTTAACATTTATCACGACAGTTCTTTTATCAGAAACAATATTTTTCAACAAAGCTCTTGACAAACGAAACCTGACTCTGGATGACTTGTGAAATATTTGTTTTCACAAATTATTTTTCACTTTTTTTCTTCACGACATGTACGATGAAATTCTTTTGAATTTTATTAATTACGCATATAAAACTAAAACCGTGCAAATAAAACAACGTAAAATACGTAGTTAAGTAAGATCAGACCCGAAAAGGTTTTTGATTTTTTTTTGTCTTATAAATAAATGACAAAAACTAAAATTTGCTTTTATAACAATATTGCTGTCTTTATTATTTATTGAATGAATTTATTAGCATATATTTCTATGTTCTGCACTGAATACAGTGAATACTTGTTACGGTTTTCAAATTATATCTTTCATAGATAATATAATCATTTAATCTGTGGTTGTCTGCAAGAGCTTATCTCATTTCCGTAATTAAAAATCATATATGACATCGTTTTTCTAAGGATTTCCGTATTAACTTTGGAAAATGGGTCCGTTTTAATAATCAATTTTAATATTGTGAAGAAATATATATATTTAGAATCTTTCACTTTATTGGGCGCGACATTCTAAAGCGCTTGAAGGTGTTTTACCACTTTGGGGTTAATACGTTTGTACAACAGGAGCAAAATCTCAATCATGTGTACAACTGACAAAGCTTTTCAAAGTGAAAACATTTTGCTAGGAAATGTTTTAAACTAACTAACCGTGCATAGGTCATACTATTCCACACTTCGAACTTACCTCACTGAGGTAGTTTGCAAGGCAAAGTAAGTGCAACAACAACTCTCATAATCAACGTACCTGACCCTCAGCTACATAAATGCCTGCAGGTTCACACACCGGTTACCTCTGCTAACTACACTCTACACACATCACAAGTTACTTGGAAATATTGTAAATTTAACAGAAATTATACTGGAGAAACTCCATACATTCAATGCAGGTGAAGAGAGGAGGAGACGCGATCCTTGGCTTGTACTCTTACAATGTCATTGTGTCAGCTCATCAGTTTTCGCCTCTTGACTTTTCCGATGGGGCTATTTTAGCGTCAAATCTATCATTAAAAAATGCTTTTCTTCTAAGTTTTCCATGCATACACCGTCGATGTCACTATTTAAATAATCAAAGCGAGTTTGACTACGAGTATCTATATAGTATTTCCACGTACAGTCTTCTTCACCCGATAACTGCTATTGTCAGCTAGTAAAATTTTATGTTTATCAGTTAAGCGAGCTTAATATTCACCTTTAAGTAAGTAGGTAGGTGAGAAGTGTTTATTACGTCATATTATTTAGGTCCCACACTCCCTCAGTAGGTGGTAAGTGCGGGGCTCCATTCAATTTAGTATTGGGCCAAGGCGGCACGCTGCCGGAATAATGATGGCTCTTTCTAGAACATTTATAAGATGTCGCCCGTTGTGCGGGTCCAAAAGGAAAACTTTTAGGCTAGCTATATTGATTTTCGCCTGTGTCCATCAACTTTAGAATGTGTGATGAGAAATTTGATGCTATACGGCCTATCGCTCGGCTGGAATTAAAACTTTATTCGGTCAAACTTCGGTAATCCTGTTTTATTTAATTTCCGAGATCATTGAAAAAATTACTTGTACGACTTGGTTCAACATAGTGTAAATTTGTGTTTTTCATAGTAGAGAACTGATCGTTAGAGAAGCGTTTTGAATTAACTAATAAACTATGTTTCATGTAAAATAATATTTTTATATAATTTGTACAGAAATACTACGAAGATATGTCATCAAAGCTGTATGTATATGACATAGCTGCTTTCAAAATAGGATTTACTGGCCCACCAATACTATTAATTTTGATCTGGGTTGGATCTTCCTTGGGGATTAGAATAATATAGTATTGCTTCTAACAAGGATCAGCACTGGAAATCTAAACAGTCAGACATTTTGAGGTACTAATTGATTATATTTTTATTTGTTTAAAATTTACTTTTATCACTACTCCAGAAAGACTGATTTCCATACATATTAAAACCGATCAGTAATATTGCTTTTTACTTCAAAATGTGACTCCATTTTCCTCGATATCTTTTAAATATACAAGTTTTTTTTTTTACTCAGGTAAAAATATTTCCAGTACATTTCTGCATTTCTACCATACCTTTTATAATGTTCAAATAATTTTCATCTGTTTTCTAGAATCATTGCTCGAGAAAGCGTGTTTAGTGTATATTTATATGAGGTATTTTTTATGCTTACTTATTGTTGCATTAGAGACTAAATCAAATGTTCTGATTTAAATTACAAGTTAAATATACGCAATTTGAGACCGCAGAGAAGCACCTATGTATATTTTGCGCAGCTACTTGGAAATAAATTACTTTTTTCTGTTAATGTTCTTAATTCTTCTGAGCATAACACAGCCTGGCGAATATATGTTCTTTCCGAGAGCAGCGACCTACTCGGTAACTGCTGCATAATTTATGAAAAATCGCCTTTTTGCAAAGTGTAACCCGAGGAAATATGACTTCCCGGCGTCGCAAAGTGAATCCCCCCGTCCCCTCGCAAATAAAGGCACAGAAAACATCAGCATAAAGGTTATACGAATTCCGCCTTACACAAATGCGTTCCCGCTAACGGCTCATCGTAATTCAGAAATGACAAAAACATTGCATTACGCCAGTACTTAGGGGCTGAAAAGACGCCGCGCCTCTGTCGATGTGCGCACACTAATCCGAGCAATATTTCCCAGGGCTGCCACCTCGTGCACCTCCCCTTCACTGCGCTTGTTATCTTGCTCCCACATATACTACAATAAAGCTGTTTTCTATGTTAACAGTTGATTTTAACTTTTCTTCAGTGTTCGTTTTGATAAAAGCGATTCTCAAAACGATGCCATTACTTGCCACCATAAGCTTACTTGACAAATTGAAATAATAAGTGGCTAACAACATTGTCGAACTGATTCTGCACCTTAAGCTTCTACAGCATTATTCTGTCCATTGTTTATTATAACATGACATGCTGTTTGATAATATGCATATCAATGCTTTAAATAGCTTTATTTTATTCAATTCATAACTATACGCGCCAAGTTTTATACGATTACATTTTGCAATATTTATTAAATATTATTCAATATGGCAGCGTAATAAAATTCATATATATTTTTTCATAATACGTAAAATGATTTAATTTAATTTAACGTACTGATAAACTCGGTAACTCCGATAGTGTAACTCGTACAGACATTGTGATTCAAGTTAAGGTTAATTCAGAGCTCTTTATCCCGGTCAGAGGTCAGCCCTGGTTATCACAAAACGACGTGGCGGGCGCCAGAGTGAGAGGCATGATAAATGAAACTAAATGTATATGATAAATGAAACGGTTCGCAAAGTATCCGGAGAGAGCTGTAACCAACCGACCGAGCAGGGGCGAGTCGGGAGGGCGTCTCGCTCTCGCACCGAGGACTCAAGGATCAACCGGAAAAAAGCTTTTGCAACGTGAGATTTGAGGATCTAAGATACCGAAAGAAAAGCTCGACTTACACGCAGAGTGTGTCTTACTGACCTAAACCGCAGCTTTTCTTAGAATAATAAAAAAAACTGTTTGAAAACATGTCAGTATTATTATATGTTTTATTGGTTCATACATTCATCTACTCGTTATATATTTTTTTGCATTACAATCAACGTAAAATATATAATTATATAATATAAATTTCATTTAAATATCATTGTCCGTGATGGGAAAACCTAAAGAAACGTTTCATGAGTTGAAAACTAAATATAGCATCTGTAGATAAATAATGCAATCCCAACAATACAAGTTACTTTAACATACCTTATTTTTTCTAAAGGTAAAAATCTTAGAACCTCCCTCACAATTCCTACCTATCGTAAAATTTAATGCGCTTACAATAGTGTAATCAAAAGCTATTTTTTAGTTTTAATTTTGAAATGAAAAAAAGTCAAGATCAGAGTAGAAAGTCACAAAGGAAGTGGCGCATAATCATTTGAATAAAAGCATTGTAAGACAATTAAAGCTATTTTCGTTATGATAAGACTCTGAATTTACCTTATATACAAGAAAACTACAAGACTCCTTGGTTAATAAGCGAGCGTGCTTGCTAATTAACAATTCAACAGAAGTAACAGTCCTATTTAATTTATTATATACAATTATTAATAACAAAATTTTCATATTTATATTTTTTTTTAAAAACCTATCAAACTCTTTTTTCTTCAGTCCAAAACAGAATTCGCGTACAGATATCCGCTCCAAGACTGGCTTTTCCAAGAGGACGTTTTCCATTAGTGGCACGCGGCGCTCACGTGAACTTGATGCATGTAAAGGTATTAACACGGTCTTACATATCCCCTAAGCTACGTTTTCCATTACCCCATTAGTTTTTCCGTTACGCAGCGCTCGAACTTTTTCATGAAAATTCCCCGTTTTTCTCGTAATGCTGAATGCTGGCTTTCACCAGAGTAAATATTTTCCTACGTGGGAAATGAATCATTGAAGCTTACTCTCGATGAGAGATTACCAATATTTAACGGTATATTTATCACCATTAATCTTTAAGTTTTCATTGGAAGTACTTATGTTATATAAACCTGATAAAAAAACTTTTAAAATCGATCAAACGTCATTGTCTAAGAATCGTTATTTTTTAGAATCTGGAAACATTTTTATGTTACAGATAACTGTTAGTAGTAACTTAATATACTTTTTTTATCCATTGGAAGCGTTTTAATCTGTTCAAATTTTTTTTTATTACAATAACACAGCGAAATTGAAATCATAGCCTAGACATGTTGGACCATGTTGTCGAAAAGGCTGCAGCATCATGTTGCAATAGTCAGAAATTATAAGTTCAAATCCCACCTACGCTACGAAAATAATAATTCCACGCGTGAATTATCGACCTGAAAACATTTTTTTAATATTATTAATTCCTTGACTTGTCATGTGTAAATTATTGTTTTTCAATACACTAAAATTAAAAATATTTTGATCATATAAAAATCAAGTTTTAAAAATTAACTAACCTAACCCAAAACTAAGTGCCAATTTATTTATAAAAATCAGGTATGAAGAAAACTTTCACATAAATATATTTCATGGGTTGTAATTTGTTAAATAAGGGGAATTTTACGTCAAACATAATTAATGCATTATTTCGTTTGATTTCTTTGAATTCGCAAAAGGTCATTTTACTTCCAGTGCTATTTTTGAACCAGAAACAATGTTATTTTAATCAAGGAGTATTCTAAATCAATTTAGCTTCCTCCACATACAAAATTCTAATTTACATCCAACACGCCCAAATAACTTTGTCCTTTTTATTTAAAGCCTCCAAAGCCACGCGCGCGCACCGCCAGCCAGCACGAGCGCCGAGCCGGCTTCTCAAATAAACAATTACATGCAAATTTCCCTTAGATCTTTCCTCCCGAGCGTCACCGTCTTTTAATATAAACTTCCCGGTCTCGGGAGGCGCAATTATTAGTCACGTTGCATCAACATGGCCGCGAGGAAGCCGTTTGCGTGTTTCGATGTACAATTATAACCGAACGGGAGCTCTGATGGGCTGCCGGGATTGCCAGGCGATGGGCGCGGAGGGCGAGATCCGCTGTCTCGCGGTTAGCCCAGGGTCGCACTTCCCAGAACCACTCGGGGGTGTTCGTGGCATCTGGGTTGTTTTGAGCTTATTATAGATAAGATGTGGAATCATTTTGGAGGGTAACTTATCAGTAATTGTTTTTATTAGATTTCTGGCTCTGTGTTACAATTTATACTTCAGTACAATGTGATTTTTAGCATACGAAGGCGGTCCGATAATTACTTAGCCTACAAAAGAAGAACGAAAATTTTAGAAAAGTGGCGATTTATTTCTCAAAATAGTCTCCTTTTAGCTCGATACACTTGACCCAGCGATGCTCCAACTTCTTTAACCCATCTGAAAAATACGTTTTCTCGAGGTCTGCAAAGTAGGCCTCCGTGGCGGCGAGGACCTCCTCATTCGACTTTTTCAAGTATGGAAACATAAAAAATCGCACGAGGCCAAATTTGGAGAATACGGTGGATGGGGGCAGTTCGTAGTGCAATTCAACCAATTTGGCCGTGGCGACGGCGGAGGTGTGAGCCGGTGCGTTGTCATGGTGGAAGAGCACTATTTTCTTCGCCAAATGGGGCCGTTTTTTCTGCAATTCGGCGTCGAGTCGGCCCAATAATTCGGCATAGTAGAGCCCTGTGACCGTTTTGCCATTCTCCAGGTAGTCAATGTAGATCACACCTTGTTAATCCCAGAAAACGGTGGCCATCACCTTTCCGGCCGATAGGACAGTCTTCGCCTTTTTCGGAGCACGTTCTTCTTCACAAATTTTGACAGTAGCCGTCTACGAGCGATACAAGCACCATCGGGCGGTGAGGCTAAGTACTTATCGGACCGCCCTCGTATTTGAAGCAATTAACTTTGAAGTCGTACCGCGGCTAGTGAGTTAAGCACAATTACAAATAATGTGTTGTTGTAATTTAACATCTGAACTTTTATTACTTTCTATAATTGATAAGCAAAGTTTACATGCTTCCGCTTAAAATACAAAAAAAAAATCTTCAGTTTTTTTTTTTACTATTATCCCTTTATACGATCAATTATTGATTTCTGTGTTCGCCGGTGACACAATGCACCTGACTTGCACCATAAATAATCCGGCCAATAAAGAATAAAGAATTGTCCGTCGGTAATTCAGCGACTTCCGTCATGCATGGCCGTGTGGCGAGGGGTTGAGGGGGCGAGGGGGCCTCACGTCCGCGCCACTCACTGGGGGAGCAGGCTGAAGTTCCGGGCGCCCCTACGCGAGCCGATTCACGAAGCGCCTGCACAAGTCAAATCGCTTACTCCATGCGGAGACTGCTTAAGTTTATTGCTGGCGTTTCATACCGCGTGATTTTAAACCGAACCGATTATTACTTTATCGGTTACATCTTCAAAAAAAATTGGGTTTTTTGAAAGGTCTGAAGAACGCTAGTCTGGAAAAGCATGGAATAATACTTGCAATCCCATGCGATCCTGTGCAGCATCTTGATGATGCAGTGGTTGGTGTACGTGGAGTTCTTGTCGAAGGTCTGCAGCAGCAGGCAGCAGGATTTGATAACCTTCGGATTTGCGAATCTGTGACAAGAAAATATATTGTAATAGAACAATAGCGACTATCAATAGCGGGTATCCTCAAAAAAAATTATTGAAACATGTGGTTTGTACGTATTGATAACGAAGTTCGTAGAAAGTCTCGTAGTGATAATTTTATGTAATTATCATTATTAAATATTTCACGACCAGGAGATATGAGTTCAAATAATTATGATTTTGTCCTAGGAGTATGTTTAAAGTATTAAGTTATTACTAATATGATTAGGCACATTAGTTTATACATAGAAGATGATTGTATGAACTAATGTGCCTAATCATAATAGTAATAATATAATAAACCCATAATGGGTTATAAATACGCATCTGATTGAGGTCCAATCCAAAAAATAAGACATGAAGTATTAAGCTTATTGTACCGATTGGATTCGAATTAGTGATCCCAAAGTATAAAAACAAGCGTCATAACCGCTGGTCTACGGAGCGTTTAAAACTTCTGAGAAATAGGATATATTATACAGTATCGGGTGAATGTGAATAGTGACCGTTATTGCGATATGCTGCGAAAAGATTTGGGCACAGAGTTGCAGGAGTTACAAGGTTTCAACTCAAGAACGTGGTTCCAAGACGTTCCACTTGCCATACATCCAATCAATCAATTGAAGCTGTTAACGAATTATTCCCTAATAAGGTCATTTTACGTAGATGTAACATCAACTGGCCTCCCAGAAGTCCAGACCTTAGTCCTCTTGACTATTTCGTATGGGGATACCTTAAAAGTAGGGTTTATGAGAATAATCCGACGAACTTAACTGAATTGAAACTAAACATCAGGTCAGAAATTGCAGCAATATCGAGGGTTATGTGTCAGCGTGTTATCAGCAATCTTCGTTCCAGATTAGAAGAGTGCCAGCAGCGTAACGGTCACCGTTTGGATAACATCATCTTTTCGAAATAATTTTCCATTTTGTATTCTTATAATCAACAACAACAAAAAATACTTGATTACTAGTAGTTTTTGTTTTACTGAACTAACGAAAAACCCGATACTCTCATAGGACACCCTGATCTTCTAATTTCTTTCCGGCGCATTGTGATTATTTAATTTTTTAAATAGCATAAAACGATTTACCAAAAATATTTACTTCAATTGGCACTCAAGATTCTTAGTGTTCTTTTTATGGCGAAATTATAGGCATTAAATTATATCAATAGCATGAGTTATAATGATCCTCCAATTCCTTGAATGCACCTTATTTTTATCGCGTCTCTGTACATTACGCTTTAGGTATCCTATTGTAAGTAAATATACAGTATGAACATGTGTATGATAAATAAACAAATAAATTGCTTTTGCAACACCAGAAACCCTTGCTTTTTGCGTAAACGAGTTTTTAATATCTAATTGCTTAGTACATTTTTCCCGCTGTTCCGGTTGGTACATAAAGAATTTTATAATAACATTGTTGAAAAATGGGTTATTTTTATGCTTTTAGTATTTCATATGAGAAATCTGTATTAACTAGCGTTTAGCGAAACTTCTCTGTAGTAATAATTTTGTCACATAGTTTCTTATAAAATGTTAGTGGAAAGTTATAAATTTAGGTAAATATTTCAATTAAATATTATATTTGTGTAGTTGAATTATCATCTGCGTTAACTGTCTTATACGCTTAAGTTGGATGAAGAGATCTCTTTGTTTTATGTGTTATGTTAGATACAATGTAATGGCCTAGCTATTTGTACTTTTTTTTTTTCTTTAAACTTATGTATATTCTGTATGTTAAAGATAAATTTTTTCTATTTCTATGAAAAAATGAAATGTATTTTTCCTAGAAAGAAATTTAAGAGGACCAAAGTAGTATATCACACATACTCTAAAGCACATCTTACTTGTCGCATTCATTCACTTTAAAATTTAAATTTCAAATTTACAGACCATTCATAAATATAAATGTGGTCTTCCGTGCAGTATTACATTTTCTTCACACAAGTGTCTTGTGCTGCGTCCAATATGGCCAGATCATAAAAACCAAATCTTCTACGAGAGTCGCACATTGTAAATACCCAATACTCCCTCGATATTGAAATAATATGTTTGATTTGTTGTTATATATCAAAATGCATATCGTATTGTTCCGGTTCTAGAACAATTTTCAGAATCCCTGATGATGGGCCCAGTACTCTAGCACAACACTCACGAATGAATACACTTATGTAATGTGTAACAAATATTATTAAGAATTGAAGAATGAATTTTTCTCATCGATATAACTGAAGCTCATATCTCACCGCCGCAATCGTCTGAATTCCATTTCATTGTCACTCGGGTAGACCACACATAAACACATACATCAAGAAATGATTGTTTTTCTATATTATTACTTTTGGATACAAACGCTAGTCTGCCATCGTGAGAATTTGATCAATTAAATATAAAGTTTTAACTAGATCGTTTAGAGTACAAGTAAACACACAGAAATAATACTGGCGAATGTATATTTTAAACTTTTTTGACTCGAGTCG
Source organism: Atopsyche davidsoni (assembly GCA_022113835.1). Taxonomy (NCBI): domain Eukaryota; kingdom Metazoa; phylum Arthropoda; class Insecta; order Trichoptera; family Hydrobiosidae; genus Atopsyche; species Atopsyche davidsoni. The sequence goes on from JAILWY010000021.1 coordinate 8,087,917, forward strand.
TAATTGTTACATCAAATAAAGGGTCGGCGGTGAGAACAAGCAATGCCTCACACAGAGAGCCGCTCGGCTGTCGTGCTCCAATATCTCTACTTTCATTACAACCCCGTCCGCGGCTGTGAGTGACTCGCGGCACATCGCGAGCGACTCGGCGCCGCCCCCGCTGCCTCCACCCTTGTGCCCCGCCGCCCCTGTGCCCCGCCGCCCCTGTGCCCCGCCGCCTCCGCCCCTGTGCCCCGCCGCCTCCGCCCTTGTGCCCCGCCGCCTCCGCCCCTGTGCCCCGCCGCCTCCGCCCTTGTGCCCCGCCGCCTCCGCCCCTGTGCCCCACCGCCCCTGCGCCCCGCCACCCCCGGAGATTACGTTTTTCGCCTTAAATTTGAAAACGCGTATTTCTTATACATGTACGTAAGCAATGCTCTGCGAACACATCTCATTTATCAAATTTTTATGTTAAATATGCGGAGAATGAATATTTTCTCTAATATATATCTTACTCGTATTTCGGCTTCAGCAACATTCAGCGGCGTTACTGAAATGTCGACCGCTATTTTTATCAAATTACACTTACTTAATATGCGTATTACACACGTACACACACATACACATATAAAGGTGTCCCAAAATTAACGCAAGATTTGAATTGGTCGCCATTTTTGCAGTAAAGTTTTGGGAACACTTAAAAAATAACAATTTGACAGCTGACAGTTTAGGGTTAGTAAAAATGGAGCGTCACACGATAGAACAACGTGTCTTCATTATTGAACAATATTTCAAAAATAATGAAAGCTTGGCAGCCGCAGTTCGAAAATTTCATACAAAATATGGTCGGAATAGTGTTTTAACTTCGTCAACTGTGAAGAGATCAATTGAAAAATTCAGGGAGACTGGATTCGTTGGAGACGCTAAACACACTGGTCGTCCAAAAACAAGGCGTTCAAATGTCAATATCGAAGCAGTGCGTTAGAGTGTCGGTGACAATTCAGGAACCTCAATTCGGCGTCGTGGACATGAATTGCAAATTTCAAGAAGCTCTACAGCGTATACTAACTAACGATCTGTGTCTCCATACTTGCAGAATTCAATTAACACAAGAACTGAAGCTTGATGACCATGCACAGCAAAAAGAGACGAAGAGACGACCATTTTTACTAACCCTAAACTGTCAGCTGTCAAATTGTTTTTTTTTAAGTATTCCCAAAACTTAGCCTTATTATAACAACAAATTAATTTATTCTTGATATTATTTTTCAAGCCTTAAAATTGTAAGATTTTTTTTTCCTCTGAAGAAGAAAGGTTCGTGTAAAGGCTAATGGTATGTTTAATATTACGTAATAAAATCCTAAAACTAACCCATTATCTCGAATAGTCCTTTTTATCAGGCCATCAGCCACCCAACTGCCTTGTAAATCCCCGTCCCGCCTCCGCGCCCGGGCTAAATACCATCATCAGCGTCTCCGGGCCGCCGCGGCTCCTGCCGCCTCATTGCGCCCCGATCATCATCCCCGCGCCCTGCCGGCCCGGCTCCTCGGTAACGAGGTCGCCGCGTAACGCCTGAAATATCATAGTTTACTCTCACAAATTACTTACGGCAAGCCCTGACGGGATGAAGCTAAAGAATGATAGTGGAAGCAATCTTCCCGAGATATTTTGTTTTTACGTCTAAATACTTGTTTACCAATATTTATAAGAAAAGACGAAAGCTCAAGTCCCTGCTTTGCAAACTGCATTTGACCGTGTTTCATTTGTAACCGGCCAAATATTTTTTTTTAACGAATATTACGTAATCCATAAAACATTTTTTTTAAATGCAAAACCAACGTCTTAAAAATCGTATTTACTTGCAGAGTTAAGTAATATATGCACATTTATTAAAAGAATGCACAAAAAAATTGTTCAGGTTACGGGCGCAAATCATAATTTGTAACCAGGTGTGCTTTTATAATTTATTGGGGTATTACAAATATGAAATTTCATTAAGTTTTAAAAATGTGACAGGGAAAGAAAGAAATAAACTTTTTTCGTTATCAAGTGTCTCGGCAATCTTTTACTTCTGTTCGAATTCCTACTCACGTCTTCAACTTGGTATTTGTAATGTTCCATATCGAAATACAGAAGTCGTAGTTATTTTTTTCAGTGAACAATTGTGCACTTGCCGTTAAAAATGGAAAATAGTCTAACAGTGTGACGTCATTAAATTTTTTCGTTATTCTGACCGTAATTTCGATCGTGCGCTTTACCTGGATGTACATTCAAAGCGACTAATTGTCGGCTGTTCTTGTTTATCTTCGTGCTTTTGAATCAGTAATCGAGGCTGCCTTTTCCGATAACAAGCCGTTTATTCGTTAAATATAATAACCTAAACTTGTACACAGATTGTAGCTATCTGGCAATGCAATTGAATGAATGTTTCTATTTTACAGTGTACCTTCTTTCTAATCCCATTTCAATCATGATAAAAAGAGATGTAATATCATGGCTGAGAAAATATTGTCAGCAGACCATGTTGATACGTCTGGTTCCAGTAATTTCCAGTAGTTACACAATTTCTTATCTGTATGGTGTATTATTAAGTCTCTCCGTGTTACTGAATTGAATGTTGCTGCAAGCCTCTACCTGATATGTCGCTGCAATAAAACCAATTTCAGCGGCTGCGACTGAAAGGCAGACAAAACAGTACTAAGGTTTCCTAAGAAATATGATCAGATATGCGAGATCTAGTGTTCAATAAATATTTCTTTCTGCATATTAAATTGCTTTATGTACTAACATTTTTACTATATACGGTTTTTTTTGCATATTAAACCTGTGCATATTTTCTTCTAAGAATTTACTTTTAATCATATTGAAATCTCAATTAATCAAGTCTTAAACAAATACTCACAAAATATTTTACTATAGTTAATATTTTTAATCAACAAACTACTGCTGTGTATTACCAGTATCCGGCACTCATCAGAAGTTAACGATGTCGTCGGTATTTCACAAATAAAAATTCGAAATCTATGATATTATAAAATTTACATATATTATAGTAACACACCGAGGATGCTTGAGGTACCTTTTGGGGTGTAAATAATTAAATATTGCGTGCAATTACTTTAAATACAATACCCAGCACAACCTTTTCCCTGAAATTAAATCGTGACCGCTTTGTATGGCAACACAATCGACATTTTCTCGGATACCTCCAAGTATGACTAACATATTGTCCACATTTTATTCTCTACGGTCGAATTTTCCATACCGCAACATATGAGGCCAGAGTAAATAGCTCTGTCCCTTTTTTGGGTTACCAAATTCGTATGTATTCTCTTGTCCTTTGTAATGTACATAACGGCCCAAAACGTTATAAATTTTGATGGTAAAAGGTTGAAGGTCAATAGATGCTCATACTGATTTTCTTTTTTTTATTTATTAAATATACATTGACTGTTCTAGTAAAAGGGGGTAACCCGATTTTATAAATATTTATTCATGCCGTAAGTAATAGTAAATTCAACGAAGAAAGTAACACGTGAACTTGCTTTCTCCCTTAAAGGGTTCAAGTGGTTTTTGATTACTAGTTTTACCAAAACTTTTCAGTCTTCATTTTGCAAAACCTTCTTATATAAGTCGGTATTTAATCTTTCAATAGAAAGCTGGGCCATTCCTTATAGCCAGTTAAAAATATGATTAAACTGTTATGAAAATATATTATATTTTTATAAAAACATTGTAATATTGTTACAAAATGTTACACTGGGATAAATCATTTTATCAATACAAAAAACACTAGTGGTTCCTGTTTCTCATGAATACAAATATGTCTTCTCATAAGCATTTAGTAACCTTCGTTCGTTTGTTTAATATTTGTATTATTCAAAATGCAACTTTAAATTTTATATTACGAAAAAGTAGCAAACATTAAAAATAATAAAAACATAAGGGAATCGTCGTTTTATGATTTGAAATTCAATTTATTTTCTTTTCTAATGCATGGAAGTCACGTTCTGCGAAATTCACATCCAACTATCGACTTCCGAGTTGAAAAAATCGCATTTTCAATTTACTCCTTTCCAAGAAGTTTAACAAAACCACAAAAAATCAGAGAACAGCCGAGAGCTCCCCGCCGGCAGCGCGGAAGGACTACAAACCAAAATGAAATGTTATATTAACCCTTTACGGGGTGCAAACATTTTTCAGTAAAAAATTTGACCGACAACTTCACTTGTAGCCAAAAAATAATGTTTCACAAACCCACTGTGCTAATTTTACTTCCTTATATGACATTTTATTTTTTAATTATTACATGTTTGTAACTTATTTAAAGTTCAAACAGTTTGTACCATATTTCATGCATTTTAGAAGAATACTGTGTAATTTTGTATACCTGAAAAAAATATTTGAATAATCATTATGCTTTATTCGATAAAAAGTGTTTTGTTAAATTTGTTTACACATCACAGCCACATTTTTTCATGCTGAACGTTCAACTCGTTTCAATCAACCAGCGCCATCACATGTGCAAACTTTTTAATATGGATTTATTGGCTGCGATTGATACTAATCAGAATTGCATTTCGAGAAGCAGTGATGTCCTGAAAGTGTTAAGGTTTCTAGGAAGTGCTGAAAAAAATCAATAGTTGAAATGGCAGCAAAGCGATGTTAGATACAGATGTCAGAGGAGCGCGGCGACGCGTCGGGCGGATCCAGCACGGAGCAGGGTAGATTACTTTCCTCGGATAAACTGCGTTCCTTCGTCTCTCGCATTTGTGCCGGGAAAGTTTTCGAACAAAACACGGATTTCTATTGGTATTCATTCTTGCCAGCGCGCTTATATTATTTCTCATTTTTAAATCATAAAGCTCTCTCGCTTTGAACTTTCTTCCGATCCATGGATCAAAAAATCAAACCCTTTGAACGCAGATCTCAGATAAAGCCCCCACACTGTCTGTAGCTCATTGAATTTTTATAATGCTCAATGAAAGCGTTTGCGTTGAGGAAGAAAGCTTTTTACAACTTCGAAAATGTATCCCCTGACCTTGGAGCAGTTATTTTTAAAGCATCCCTCGTTGTCTTTCTTCTTATTTTTAATTCTGAATATAATAATAAAACCAAAACATTGCTATATTTTTACTTATAATATAAAATATTGCAGGAAGAATATTTAACAAAGCTTTGCGTATTTTTTAGTTTAAAATGAATTCTGTAAAATTATTTAATATTAGACAAAGGGTAAATCTTAACGTAAAACTTTGTTTTTTTTTTTTTTTACACCGGTAAAATTTTCGTTTAGTTTTAATTTATTTTTTAATATAAAACCTTCACTCCACGCTTATAAAAATATAAAAAGGGTATTCATAAGTTTGCTCGAGGGCTTAAATTAAAAGCTTGTGAAAGGTCGGGGAGCTGTTCTGATCGTGCATTAACGCCGGATTGTAATGTATAACATTCCGCACCTGCAGTTTTCTCCAGAGTTTTATCTCTCGTGAAAATATATTAAAAGCTTTTTGTATAAAAAATATCATTCGCGAAAAAAGTTGTATTTATTTTAATTTAAAAATGAAATATTACTTTATATTTAAATCAAGTTCTTTGTTCAATTACTTTTTCTTAGTATTGAAGTTTGTGCTTCAACTTTAACTAAGTTTCAATCAAGTTTTTATGCAAACACCGTGAAATTTAATAAATATATTAATAAAGCATTCGATTCGATAGCGAAAAGTCTTTTTTTGACCTACACAGAAGTTTATTTCTAAGAAATAGCGTCAGGCTTTGGCGGCTGCTTTTGAGAGACAAATTTTCTTGGTTAGTCAGTCGCATCAAGTTTTAGCCCAACGACTAGAGCCTAATATATCTTATTTGTTGAAAATGGCTCCTATACCTGATTATGAAATGATTCTAATAAGCAAGGTTTTAAGAAGATTCTTAAAAGGTAGAGTGAAATTTTAAAAGAAACTCTTTTTGTTAATAATATCAATTGATCAGTTAAAATAAATATATTCAAATGAATTAAAATAGTCTTTGTAAATAGTGTTGGCAAATGCTTGCTTAAATAAACAATAAAAATAAATGTATGTCCAATACATTGCGCTGACTGTACTCAATTTTTTATTCAATCCTTCTTACTTAACTTGCATAAAACTCTAATAAATCCTGCTTTCAAATACATAATACATTATGATCTCGTGTCCACGGTGGCTGTGTGCGCCGGGAGGGAACATCACAGGCCGTCAGATCTGCCGGAGTTCACATATCGATTAGTCCGCGGCCCTTAAAAAGGTTGGCCGGCTCTCGGAACACTCTCATTTGCAAATACTCTTCTGCTCTGTACGTAATGGGAAAATATACTCGATTGCGTAATAATACGACTTAAAAGAACATTTACCTAGAACGGTTTATGCGTTGTTTATTATAGATTTTATTATTTGTGAACCGCATTTACACAATACCAGTAGATAGTATATGTATGTAATACTTCGGAATTAGGGTTGATACATTTTATTATATATTTATTCTTGGATGCTAATTCAATAGTTTTTTTTATTTATCAATATGCCGTCATTTCGGTTTCAGTACTCGGGCCGTTTTCAAAGGATATAATAAATTTTGAGTTTATATGAAGTTGAGTATACCATTCAGTTTCTTGCATCTCGTTGTAATATTGATCCAAACATGAAAATTACGTTATATTATATATTTGACTGTAAATTTTCTTGTACACCATCCCGTGACACAAAACAGTCTCTTTTTTAAACCTGCAATTCCAATTACTTACTTTTTCAAAAAATCCTGTGACGACTCGATGGAATTGTGGCGAATTTTAACGGGCTATTCGCCTTTGTGAGATGCGGGTTGTTAAAGAAATTTCCCGTTGTTACGCGTATTTAAATAGTGCACTTTAGAAATATTTAACAAATCATCATTATTAAATGCATACATAATTTGTGAACTCCTGCTTTTTATATCTCCACAGTATTTGCCTTTATACATTAAATATTGTTTTTGTAGCTTGCAAATATATTTATAATTTTATTTCACAACACGTGTGATTATCAGAAACAGTAATATATAATATATTTGGTAGAGCTCTTCGAAATTTAATATGTAACGATAAAAGATAATCCCTCGCCTCCCGAGTGTCACAAGAAACTCGAAATCCAATAAAAACGTGTACCGAACAATATCTGCCTTAACGCCCGGCATTAAACCCGTGCACAATGTACTAAAATAACAAATAATACGCGGCACAGGCCACAGGCTCACGTGTTTTGCAGAATATTAGCCGCCGAGTCAGCATTGACCGCGACACAATAATCTCAGTTTGATAGTTGTTCCTAAGACACGACCGCTACAGACCGCACAGTTAAACGTGAAGCGATTACCGCGTCAAGAATAATGGACGCCGTGCACAATACGCGCCTCCTGAAAACCTCCCTCCCCGACTCGCTCCGACTCGCCCCGACTCGCCCCAACTCGCCCCGACCCGCCCCGCGTCGGCTAGCTTATGAAAAGCTATCGTGGCGTAATTTTTCATTGTGCATTATGTATCTTTATTGTTAATTTATCTTTAAATAAATTTATAAAAAAATACTTATATATATTTTTTGCTTAATATCTTTATCTTTGAACGGCAGACACCGAAGCTCAAATTACGATAATTATATATGAATGTTCCAAGGCCGTTGTTTGAAGTCGGTTTAGTTTTTTATGAGTTGGGGTTTTCACTCTTTTTCGGTCCCCGTGCTGGGACCGTTTCCAGTGGCTTATCAATATATAAAAAGGTCAAAAGCAAAATTTACCTATTGTATGTTTATTTAACGCTTTGTAAGAATATTAAGCTCAAGGCAAGGAAAACGCAATTACCAAACCATTTAAGAAACTACAAGTGATTTTTATTGGATTAGTACAACTCCGATATTTGCGTTGTTAAATACAATGAAATTACAGAAAACTTCTATCAGAGATTTTTATTTCAAGGAGAGTTCAGCTTCTCTGAATCTAAAACCAAATATTTTTATATAATAATAAAGTTTTGTTCTACCCGTTCAAGCTGTCGTGGTTTTTTTTTTATTGAATATATAAATATCAGAGGTTTTTAAAAAACGTTTTATTTAAAATAACTCAAAATTCATTAAGAGTTTATGATTTTTAAAACATTTCTTTTGCGTTTTTGTGTTTTCATTAAAACTAACTTTAGTCTGTAAATAAGCAAAAAACACTTTTTCATCACAATTACCATAAATTGTTGAAATATATAATTCAATAAAAAAGTATAATTTCCAAGTGTTCAATAAAATCTTGATACCTTAAGATTTTTCGTATAAAATTTAGTTCTTGAATATTTTACATAATAGACGAGTGTATCCACGGCTTCCATCATTTAAAAAAAATCAAGTCCCACTTTTCGGGTAAATATTCAAAAACTTGTAGTCAAGGAGTCTATTTATTCTGTGTAAACAACCCATACATACTTCGAGCATAAATAAAATTTGTTACGAGACTTTTCAAAGGTTAAGAAAGTTCTGAAATACTTAATATGAGTTTTATACCTTTTTATGCTGGCATATAAAATATTTTGATAGTAAACATGCTTTCTTCGGTGCGGACTTATATTTTTCAATATAGTTCTGCTTTGAATTTCCTTTATTCGATAGTCCATATTTCCCGTAGAAGACACTACATAAGGCCCTCTTCACAATACCCTTTTTTGTTAATCTTATTTTGTCGGGGCCCAGTTACTTACAAAGATCTTGTCACATTTTGTATTTCCTCAGCTGTCACTTATCAAAAGGAAAATTTCTCTTGCCTGATATATTGAAAACGGAGTAGAAATGTCTTGAATGCGCGCATTTTTCCTTTCATCGGTGGCACTTATTGGATTTAAATGTACTTCTTGTATCTTCATTATTATTTTCGCGCATATCTTTTTCGTTTTTTCAATTGCACTACAATATATTGGAGCGGTGTTGCATTTAATTTAAATTATACAGTTCGAAAATTAATTTAAAAAATATTTGTTATATTGTTATCTGCGAGCCCTTCAACTTGTAATAACCTTGCTGTTACTGAAAGAGCATGTGAACCTGCCGCAATTTTATCAAAAAAGGTTCATATTTCTGGACTCTACATTTCGTTCCTTTCAAGCCTAATCTCTCACCCCCCCCCCCCTTCCCCCTCCACCCGAATGACTTTTTATAATAATTGAAAAGTCTATATATACAAAATAATGTAACAACGCGTTTATTATTTGACAGTTTCTTTGTCAAATGAATCCCATGGGTTGGGTTAGGTTAGGTTTTTTCTTTTAAAGAATCTCACCTGCACTAGATTATTTACTCTTCGAAAAGATCCAGAAACGACACGAGTTGTCGAAGGATTTTTTCTATAAAAAATATAATTTGTTATCTAAAAAAATTTATGCATGAGATTTAATAAATAACAACACAAATTCAGATTTTTCGTTAACACATTCTAAATACGGCGCGAATATTCGCTAACTTTGCATACGTGATTCGATTATGATAAAAAGTTTATTTGTTTTCACCGAAGCCTTATCTCGACCTCCTATTTTTCCATATCCAGATAATCGCTGCGTATTACGCGAAAATTGTTATGAAAATCTCGAGCCCGTCGTCGCTTCAGTCATTCAAATGAGAGCTTTTTTTCCGACAATGCAAAGAAAGCGCCTCCCTTCTGTTGCCCAATTCACAATTCAATCTCCCGCGCCTCGGGCCGCTATTATAAGGCCCTCCGGCGAGGCGCGCTAAGTAGGCCACTGCCTCTGCTTGTACAGCCGATAGGCAAATTATTTTGTTAAATTTATCATTCTTTGTGCTTTTGGAGCGCCTGACGATATAATTGAAAGCGGGCATTTTCTAGTAAATTGTTATTTCTAATCTTCGGTCGATGAGGAGCATTACTTTTATTGTGTTTATTGTTTTGTATTTCGTCTTATTGATTTAATTAAAGCTAGCTTTTGGTGAATTGCGTTGGTTCTATTTTCTTGCTTTATATTACTGTTAATATTGTTACTAAAGTACTCTATCCGTGGTATGCGTTAAGAGCGACAATTTCCATTCTTTTCTATAAAAATAAGGTTTTTCTTGTTAAATAATAATACAATTAGATTTATTATTACACAACCAATGCTCATAGTTTTTTCTACGCTGAATCATCGTTATAGAATTTATCGAATACACATTTTTAGAATAAAACATTTAAATTCACAGTAAACTTTATAAATTTTGGTTCTTTTTACTTTTGAATCTAGTTTTCAGATTACGTGACGCAGCTTACTATTCACATGGTTAAAATAAAATTGATTCCCTTGAACTCTTTCACCTCTGAAATCCCTCTGCTCCACCAACTTATTCGAGTTACGTAACTTTCAACTATTACGTGTCACAAAAACACCAGTGTCCCTTAGAACCTCAATACATCATCACTTTCCATCCATAATTTCTTCTTTGATGTAAATAAAACACACTCATCTGTCTTGGGAACTCGCCGAGCGATTTGGGACAACATTTTAAAAGCATTTTTATTTAACACTATTTTATATTTCTTATGGATTAAGCGATAACTTTTTGAAAGTTGATTTATAAATACAAATAGATCATAAACTAAAGTTGACTTCGTATTTAATTATTATAACAATCTCTTAGTTTTCGTCATATCCAAGGCCATCTACATCAAGGTAACTATTTGAATTATAACGATACACAAATCAGAAGTAGTTTTTAAATCGTTTCATAGTATTAACCTCTTATATAATAATGCTATTGGCCACCAGAAATACGCAGACTTTTCCTTCCAATATAAAGCTGCCCAACCTTTTCTGAGGAGAGGAATTTGATGAAGATATATGAAATACAGGGTGTCCAAACAGAGTATCGGGTATTTGTTAGTTCAGTAAAACAAAAACTACTAGTAATCAAGTTTTTTTTTAATTGTTGATTATAAGAATACAAAATGGAAAATTATTTCGAAAAGATGATGTTATCCAAATGGTGACCGTTACGCGCTGCTGGCACTCTTCTAATCTGGAACGAAGATTGCTGATAACACGCTAACAGGGTGTCCAAAAAGTGTATCGGGTATTTGTTTTAGCGTTGAAGTTGATTCGGCGCGGCTTAATGGCGCGGGGAGGACATCGTGGAGTCCGCCATTTTGTGGAGTTTTAGTCGCTATGGAGCAATACCCGGGGCGCATCGCGCTTTTTGCGTACTAGTAGTTTTTGTTTTACTTAACCCTGTGACCGTTTTGCCCTTCTCCAGGAAGTCAATGTAGATCACACCTTGTCAATCCCAGAAAACGGTGGCCATCACCTTTCCGGCCGATAGGACAGTCTTCGCCTTCTTCGGAGCACGTTCTTTTTCACAAATTTTGCCGTCTACGTACTACACGATAGTAAATCTCTCTTGCGATACCAGCTCCATCGGGCTAAGTACTTATCGGACCGCCCTCGTAGAGTGTGTGAACATCGTTTATATTACAATGATAGTTTTAAATTCAGCATCTGCGAAAAATTGCGCATCCGGATGGCGCATGGATCTGGTGACGTTGCTTGGAATATTCTCGATCAAAAAAAAAAAAAAAAATACTTATGATTAATAACTATTGTTTATTTTTTCTTCATCATTCCTTCACCCTCGCTTGGGCGCATACAAAAAAAAATTACCAAAGTAATATTGGCGTGTCGAACATTTTTTTGATTGTCGTCAAATAAGTTGGTGTCTTCGCACCGCATCGCATCCAATTGGCGTGTTGTCCACGCACGTTCCACCGGTCGAGTTGCTAAAGTAATTTCTCCCGGCTGTTGGGCATTGATCTGCGAGCTGACCGCGCCACACCTGACGCCGCGCCGCTCCGCCCGCAGCCCGCCCGGCGATAATTTGATTCCGGCGCCCCTGCATGCAGATGTCCCCGGACTGTGCGGTCGTGACGTCATGAACGCCCCGCACCGGTCTCGGGGGACAAGCCCGATCGCCCCACCGTAATATACTGTACACGTATTCATTTTCAGTTATTTTAAACTTTAAATAAATGACACCATCGTTACTTCGCACGAACGCAACAGCTTTATTATGTTTAAATACATACGAAATTATCAGGTAATCGCTAGTGTAATTTTGGACCGCGCGTAGCGTCCGCATTTTAATCGAAGTTGCCTACTTTTTGGGGGGCTTTCTTTTTGTGGTTTTACTAAACCGTACAGTTTTTGTTATTTGTAGCATTTTTTATGGGAGTTCGGTACTATTTTGAATAGCGCATGTTGATTTTCTGTTTTCTTTTGTTGCAGGTAAGTTTAAATATCAAGGAGATATTGTGAAGTTTGCACCTAATATGTAAGTAGATATGTAATATTTTTTTCGTGTATTAATTGCTCCTTATTTATTTTAAAAGCACTAAATGCATCACCTAGTTCGGTGTTTGCTCTTTGTGTTTCAATAGTAAATGAGTTTTAAATAAAATAGTAAAAATACAATTTTCTTCAGAAATACTGATGAGATTTTTCTCTCATTTTTTTCAAATGACGATTTCAAATTGAATGTCACCATTGATGTCTTTTCTCTCGCTCGGCAGCTTCCGGCTCAAAGTATTTTTACATCAGAAGTTCCTGAAGCCGGAACGGGAAATTCCGTCTTACATCTGTGCTCACCATCGCTTGTAATGACCCGTGGATAAATAGTCCCGGATTTCAAAACGTCTCCCTTGCCGTTGCTTGTTTAATTATTTTAATTAAAAAATCAGCTCGTGCTAATTTCTGCGGCTAGAAAGTCCTCTGAATTAATTTAATTAGCAAATCTTTACGGATCTCATAAAAATTACAAAAATTATTGTTAAATATCTTTGTAGACGACCTCTATTACTGTCCGTAAGTTTTGAGAGAAAACATTTGGTTTAATTAGTTTGAATATCTCCTGCTACTATAACAAAGAAAGTTCATGAAAATTAAGACATTTATTAGAAATTTTAATCTTGACCATACGATCATAGCGTATTAATGCGTTTTTTCAATATTCAATAGCCATTGATACCTCGGGGTTACATACGTCACTTGATATTATTTTCATTTTGTTCAACTCTCAAAATTACCAAACCCACAGATTCCAACAATTGTTCTTTATGGATTATAAATAGAAGCATGCCTCATTTCAGATCTCAACTTCTGAACAATACTTTTATAAGAAAATAAATTTTTCCACACAAATCATTCGATATCTGATTAGTAGGGTTCAATTTAATTTATTTTATGTTGATATTATAAAATTCATCGAAAGGTTTTTCAGACTATTACAATAACCATTTTCAGGAATAAACGATGTGTACGATACAAATACAATTCATTGAGTACAAATCCCAATATTCTGTAGACCTTTCAGCCAATAAAATTCTGAACAAAAAATACTCACAATAACATCGGGCGAAATTCTCGCATAACTCGATCTCTATATACACATCATAAAGGCTTTCTCGGCTCGGGCAGAGGCTCTCGCTGAGTGATGTCCGATATGCCGCCAAGGAAAACATTTGGGGGATGATAAAATTACCATAGTCGGACCCTCCCGCCTTCGCCGCCCCCCGTCACCGCAGTTATCTCCATCCCTTATTAGCACTATTTCATGTTATTCTCGCCCCCTAAGTCTTACTGGCTTACTGGAGTGTAGCTCTTCAAATCGACAATTTTCAAGGATACTAAATCAAAAAATAGGTTTATTTTATATTATTTGATTTCTGTAATTATCCATTGATTGAAAAATATTATTGTCATTGAACATTTTTTTTATTGCTGTTATATGTACATTAGATGGTATTTACATAATTAGGCAGTACAATAGTTTACAGGGAATCGAGACGAAATCTAACAAATGACCAAACCAGAGATGACACAGGCTTCTAATAATTCCACACAACCAATTGTAATATCTATATATAGAAAAACAAAATATTCTTGAAGAGTAATTTATGAATCGAATGCATGGACTACTTCAACTCATATTGAAAAGTAGAAAAGAGATGTAACGGTGGAAACAGGAAACCCATGCCTATACGCAATGATGATTTGTCTCATGATACGAAAGCAGGATCCTGTTTTAATTCTTTAAATTAAAATACCAAATAGATGTTTTGCAGTGTTAATAAGGGCTGTTTTTTTCTGATTCTATTCACAATATGTTTTAAAACCTTTATTTAACGAACGAGACTCGCGCAGACTAAATATATATATACACGTAGTTTCTTATATTTGGCTTTTTATGTTTTTTAGTTTAATTCTGGTTATTTTCAACATGTCTGCGCGTTCCTCAGTGCTATCGACATCCCGGTAAAAAAAAATATTTTTTTTAATTTACAAAACAAGATGTTTTTTGATGCTATGTTCCCTTGTGGATATTGTTACGATAAAATTTGTTTTTACGTCGGTATTGTTATTTTTGAGATTTATTTTCGAATTTTTTAATTTGTTTATTTTAAAAAACCTTTTTCTGTTTATCGTCTCAACATTGTCTTAATGACAAAAGTTCACCTCAGATGTCCTCATTCGAACATTTCAGTGTTATTTTCAGGACGCTTTTCTTATCTTTCAACATCGTGTGTCTTTTGGGAGCTTTCAGCATGTCGGCTTAATTAACTTGTACCACGATATCTATGCAATCAAATTAATATATATTTTTGTTTTTATTTTAAATGTGATGAAGGTCTATTTATTCGTACCTCGATGAATATCTAAATTATTACTGTCTCTTATTACAAATTTAATATAATATGAGCCAGGTATTTTTTTTACAAAAATGTTTAAAACGGAAGTCTATCGGCTGCTTCTATCTTGTGAAACATCTCAATCGCTTTTATTGCGTCCCGCGATCCTCCGGCCCTTCTTTGTTTTGATGACTTGGCTCGAGCCGTCTTTTGTTTGTTTTTGTATCACAATCTAGCATGTAGTCAATCAGGCCAATCGAGAGGAAACTTATATGCGAAGTTACTCGCTCCCCGCCCCCACCCCGTCTTATCGTTCTTTTCAATTTCGGTTATTTCCTGTTGTGGATTAAGATGTCCTCAAAAAATATGTCGCTCTGTTGTCTGCTGAATTATAGATGGCATAAATGTATTCAAGTTTTTGGCGGTTTTTCTAGTTTCAAATAATTTAATTAATTATATGATAATACGCAATGTATCACACAGATGCCTTTGGGTATGACTTTTTTTTTGTAAATATAAATATAATTTTGTTTCACTTCAAAATTCATTTTTTTATATTTAAATCCTAAAATAATAAATTTGGCTATAATTCAGGAAACAAACTTTTTAGGGTTTTATGGCTTTCACAACAATATTATACCGGAAACAAAAATGTTAGATGAACTTTGTGTATAAGTTTTTTAACAATTATTCTAGTTGCGATTATCGCAGATAATATTTTTTAATAATATGACCCCTTATCTCAAAATAATTACTAAACAAGTACTCTTAAATAACTCTAATTATGCAAATATTTGTCAACGACGACAGTTTTGAGCAGTTAACAGCCTGTTTAATTTTCAAGTCAAAATATGTATACATACACAGTAATACCCCGCTTTACGCGACCCCGTTATGCGTGGTTTCACTATAACACGAATTTCGTTAAAATGCCTCGGATTACTGTATACTGCATAAAGTGTTCTTAGAATTAAAGTGATAGATTCAAATGATTCGTATTTTTTTGTATTTAGTTTTGACTATGTATGTACGTTTAATCGTAAGCCCCGATATACGCGAATTTCACTTAACGCGATTTTTTCCGGAACGTATCCCTCGCGTAAAGCGGGGTATTACTGTAGACTTTTTCACCCTCGAAAACTTTAGAAAACCAAAAGTACGTCATTGATAGGCATTTTTTTTTTTTAAATCCTTCAATCATTTGCATGCCTTTACGCATGACTTATTATACTTCACCATCAGTTGCTGGGCCAAGTTGGCTTGTTCAACAAATACCCTTGGACGTTGGCGATGGACCACGCCCGCGTCTCCGGCCCACTCGTGCGGCGCGCTCCTGGCCGAGTGCCCCCAGCCCTGGACGGGCCGAGACAATGCCTGGGATTAAATTACATGCAGCAAATTACGTTATTGTCTGTTGACTTATGAATACAACAACATTTGATCGAAATTAATATATATTCCAAGAGATAGATTACCGCGTGTTTCTCCGTGTATAAATAGTTTTAATAGCGATACATATTAAATTTATTCATGTTTTTTTAATTCTTCGAAAAAAATCTCGATTCCTAGCGTGTTTTGTGTTGTATCAATACATATTTTATATAATCGGCCCTGAAGAAACATACTTTTGAAATCCGTTAGTAAACAGATGTATATTTATAAATTGTCAAAAAAATATGTTACAATAACATCTGTTGTATTTCTACTCTATAAGAATGAATTGTATTACGTCATAAGTATCAATGGATTTTCTTTTTTTCGTTAACAATATACGTAATAATCCGGAAAGAAATGTTTTGGACGGGTATTAGATGTATAATTTCTTTATAAATTTTAATTATTTAGTGCGAATGCTCAAACTAACTCAATTTTATAATTAACTTGACTACGATTCATTCAAAAACACTGTTAGAAATACGACTTTTAAAGATACTAATAATAATTTAAGCCTCATTTAGGCTTTGTGAATTTATCACATACTTAATATTTAAAAAGTTAATAGATTTATAATATAATTTTTTAAGCTATTATTTTGTTTAGTTTCATTGAACACGCCAAGGTTCCTATAATAATGTAATAACCATCCAGAATGTTTACGTCTTTGTAAATAATATAAAAAATCGATGTCTATATTGTATTACAAGATGAAATGATGCCCAAACAACAATTGATTTACTCCTCTGTTATGGCCGTTTCTAGCTAACATTAATTTCCTAACTACCTTGAGATAAGAAGTGAGGCAAAATATCGTGATTTTTTTCCATTAACGTTATTGGAAAGGCATTAGTGCTGACTTGACGATGGTTCTCGGACAATTGTCAGAAATAAATTACCTTTTTACTGCATATTATTCGCCTAGTAGCCATGCCGTTTCAGTGAACTGTATGACAATGTCCTCTGTGATTTCATTGGACGTCTATCTCTTAAAATACCTCAGACGTCCTAAGCTATTTGTCTCAAGTCTGGGCCGCTGTTGACGCCCTGTAGAGCGGAATGATATTACCTTTCGTTATTTCCAAAAAACCTCACATGTATATACATACATATATACATAGCGTTGTCTTTATCGAAAGTATATGTACCTGGACGAGTAAACACTGTGCTAACATTCAATATTTAAGCAATATTCCATACATTATTCCGTCTGAAAACGGCACTCTCGCAAAACTACTAAAACTCACTTAGTAAGTTTTACTTCTAAAACGACGACATATTTGCAATATCTCTTAGAAACCCTTGCAAAAATGGTTGTATTAAGCTTCTGCGTTGATAGTATAGTTACATTTCACTTCGAAAAATGTATCTGACAGGTATGTCATTCAACGATCAATTTTACTTTTTTGTAAAATAGTTCTGCCAATATATCTTTTTTTTTTTTTTACATATGAGCATACTAAAAAAGGTTGATCAAAAGTAGTATTTGTACCTACTCATCATAGTAATTGCATTCTGATGACTTATTTCGCACGCTCACGATACCCTTGAAACTGTTAACCGTTATTTATTTACGTCAAAACGTACCTAACGATTGTAACTTATACGTTAATTTATTTTAAATTTTACAAACTTGTATGAGCATTTCATTAAGATTTATTTGATTTTTTCGTATCTTTCAGTTATTTTTTATTGTGTATTTCTTATGTACTGTAAGATTTAGCTTCAATGATTCTATTTCTTGTTTGTGTTACTTAGACAAGTGTATTTTGTAAATGTGTCAAGTTGTGCGGTTGCTGTTTACATTGTAGGTGATACTTCTCAGGAATTCGTATTTCAAACAATCCTCGAGACTGCCTTAGGCGCTCCGCGGAGCTCGTAGCTCTCCAGGGCATTGTTTCGCGTGCACACACTGTAGCAGGTGGGAGGCTTCGGCGCCGCCTTGGGCCTGCAATAACCACTGAATAAAGGCTCCGCGTGCCTACACCTCGCCTAAGTAGAATTAGGCTTTTGTATTACTTTAATGAGATTTTGTGTCGGATAAATAGAAATGGTTTCTCTGAAAGTGATATACGAGTATAAGTGATCACTTCCAAATCCATTAATAATATCATTTATTTTTAACTGTTCAATTTGTTATCCTTCTTAGCAAGCAAAATCATATCAATGTTACTAGTTTTCATGGGTGATGATTAAATATATATAATAATAAATATTCAGGCAAACAGCTAACACATTGAACGACAAACGACAAAATAATTAATTTGTTAACACCATTAAGTTTCACGTTTTGTTGTAAATGATGCATACTTGTAATCTATGTAATGATGTATTTTCCACAACAGAAAATTGTTGGTTCCAGACTTTTTCCAGAATTTTTGCCATTTCTGCATATTTTTTTTTCTGTTTATCCAAACCAAAAGTACTAGTTGTTTCTTATGCGGTCTACTTTCCTCCGATCAATTTTAAAGAACGTCTGAAGGTTGAATATTTGTACAAAAACAAAAATCACTTTAAAGCTAATTAGTTTATTTATGCTGGAAAGTTGGTATTTTAGTTTGTGTTTGTACGAATAAAGTGAACTCTTACCGCGAGTCTTGATGATATTGCAAGCGACACCTTAATAATCTTCGCTCCAGTGTTAAGATTTCATTATTTTCTTGGCAGTGCCGCCCGAACAGCGATAAACAGGCTGTCGGCGAGCCTAACAGCTACTTTGGTTTCTGAAATTAATGTGAAGCAGCCACTTTTATCGCCCGTGTTTTATTCGAGGCTAACAGCACACAACAGACATCGCGTAGATAAAACGAAATTGAATCTGCCAAAACATCTGTCTTATAATAATATTTTATCCGATAGAGCTACTTTACTTAATCCGATTCGGAGTTAATAATGCTCTTCCCTTGAATGGCGGACGCCTTTCCGGAGTTACATATTTTTCTTCTGAATTATTCTCTAGAAGAAGTAATTCGACGCGATGGTCGTCTTCATAAATTCCAGTGGCCCTTTTAACCTGTCAGGTGTTATTAGGAAGTCAAAACTAACGCAGGTCTTCTTAGTCTTGTTTTTAGCGTCTTCTTTTTCTAGTTTCTATTACCTCCTTTCTTCTTATAAAAAAACTTTGAAGACTTCAAGGTATATACTATATATATTCCCTGGGGCTTTTCTTTTAAGACTCTTTCGATAAACTCTGTAAGAATAAATATTCACGGTGATAAGTCGCCTTTTTTGTGATTTCAATGTACAAGTAATTTATTTCGTACTCTTCTCAAATTATTTGTGTGCCGTTTTTCTCGCTCTTCTGTACTAATAGGCGGGGATCTTCTGGGGAAGAATTCGCTGAGTAATCTAAAGTAAAAGCAATATATGCCAAAACTGACACATTTTAAAGTAGGTTATTTGAAATAACTCAAGCCCGCGTTTAATTTACAATTCCAACGGAATTATCTTCCAAATTAAAATACATTTAATATTCCAGAAGAAGACACTAAAACAGACAATTTTATATTTACATTCCGGGCTATTTTCCGCGATAAAGTCTTTCAAATAAAGCAGACCTTGAATTTCCACCCGACGTTATTCGAAGCCACCCGAGCGCTCCGTGCAAAAATGTTAATTCAAAAAGTGGCGACGGTGGACAGAGACTGTAAAATAAGCCAATTCAAAAATCAGTATCCCTCCGTCGTCCTGTCGGTCTGGAGCGCCGCGAATAAATTACACTTGCGATTGAATCCTTGACCCGAGCCCCGGGAGCCGTCCACCGTGAAGGAGCGCATCGACCGGGGTGTATTTTCGTAATTAACTCTATTATTACATGAAATTTCTTCCTCGCGTTATGACTTGTTTATGTAAAGCGATCCTGCGCTTAATAAACACTGCCTGCTGCCCTCGCCAGCCTCACTCGCCCCGATAAATCACGTTGCCGGCAAAATTAAATATGTCGGAATAATTCAGCGCTTAGAAAAGTGGCAACCTCTCCAGGTGCTCTCTTGTCGTAAATTAACGTCGAGCACTCCTTCCTCCGCGCCGCCCGGTAACCGGCTGCCGTGTTATTTCATCAAGACGTCACTCCGGGAACGCTCGCAGTTATTATTTGGATAGCTAAGTATGTCTGCCGCGCTCGTCTCTCCGCCCACTGTGTGCTTTTAACAGCGCAAACAATGTTAATTGAATTAATTGCATCCCCTCAGACGTTCGGCGGCGATGATGCTCCGCGCCGCGGCGCCGAGACTAGTTCTAATCGCGAACTGTTTACTCGCACAAACTCAGATTAGGACAGGATTGGGTGAAATGCCTTTGTTTTGTGTTATTGTTACTCTCTGATGGTGGGGAGCTCGAGCCTCAGTTTACACATAATCTATCTTAATTTTTATTGCTGTCTCGCCTGGAAATTCCCCAGTAGGCTAGCGTCACTGCAATTTCAGAAAACGTGATATTTGCATGCCATACGTCTTGTAGAGGTTTACCCGCAGTTTGTCAAACCTCTGCGTAATATTTTGCTACGGTTGTATTGCAGTCATAAATCATCAAGTTTATTACCATTTTAGAAACGCTGCTATGGCAAATCTCTCTTGTATATATATAATTATCATTTCGCAAATAAAACGTGTTTAAAAATAGATTGTAAGGTTGCTGAACTATTTGATGGGTGATTAAATATTTACATAAGCAGTTTATATCCTTTATAATTTCCAGAAAATTAGTTTATATTTTTCAACTTCAATAACTTTGAAGGCATCTAAATTGAACGTTCTGTACCTCCATTACACGAAAACTTTGTGTATTGCTGTATATAATAATATGTTTTGAAATATTTTACCAAAAAATTACTATTCTAGCTTTATTCGAAAGATCAGTATTTTAAATGCGATATAACATATTTTTTCTGACTCTTATTATCTTTCTTCTAACTCGAGACTTACTCAATGCTGAGTATAAACTGTCATAACATATGAAAAACTCTGAACGTTTCTAAATCTACTCTATCGGCTCTAGCGTTCTGCTAAATTTTAATGCGATTCTTATACTGTTTGCATTTTCATTGAAGAGACAGAGTACCTCACGTATTTTTATCAAATAACGATATTCCTAACCATTGGCGACTATGAGTAACATTGCTTTAAGGTTTTAATCACATAATTTAATCGCTTTTTTATATGAAATTTACTATATACATATTTAGTAGC
The DNA here is from genome assembly GCA_022113835.1 of Atopsyche davidsoni. NCBI lineage: Eukaryota > Metazoa > Arthropoda > Insecta > Trichoptera > Hydrobiosidae > Atopsyche > Atopsyche davidsoni. The sequence continues at coordinate 8,109,216 of JAILWY010000021.1, forward strand.
GTGTGGCTTTTAAAACCACCGTAGCATTATTTGTCACTAAATATACTAAATATTATACAATTTTTTAATATATATTTTTTTAGCTGATATATTAAGCTTACTTTATGCTCAGTTAATAAAACTGCATATTCAGATCGTAAACACACTACATGCGACAAATTTGAATATACTTAAAAATGACTATATAAGAGTTATCGAATATCGATTCGTTCCAATACTAGGCAAGGCTCTCCTATAACCGAAGGCTGGCACCTCCGCTTTCGAACAGAGCGAGTAATATATTCCCCGTACATCCAAACACTGCCAATTATAAGTTATTGCCGACGTAAGGTAAACTCCCCAGTCATCTTTCTGGGGCCGGGCCGCCTCGCGCGCCTCCAGCCAGGCGGAAGCTCCGACAAAAATGATGACTCAGGGAGCTTATCGGAAGCTCGTAGTTCGCGCTACCTCTACACTTTAAAAATCACTTTCCGATCTCCATTGTTTCATTTTTTAATATTTCGAAAAATGTGAAATTTGAGGAAAATTTCATTTTCACTGATTTAACTCACTGTATTTTATATATTGTAATATTAACTAAATATGCTTTAATTCCATTATTCTTACGTAATTTTCTTCAGTCAATCGGATAGTTCAATTCAATTGTAAACTACAATCCGTGTACTCAACCTTTTTGCACCCGAGAGCATATTCTAGAATGCCGGTCGGGCGGCGGGCACCATTTATTTTTTCACGGTTTATTTATAGTTGGACATAGTCAATAATACGTATAATGCACAAAAAATATTTAATTCCAAAAATATAAAAATTATTGTTTATATTTTTATGTAAAATAAATAATAGCATAAAAAATCTGGTAATTGGGTCGAATTGGGGCAAATATGCAACGAATAATTATTTTATTACAGCTAAAAATTGCAAACAACAGGATAGAATTCGAGAAAATATCAGGTAGGGTCCGGACTATGTTTATTAAGATTTTAATGCATTACAGAGACGGAGACAAACTAAACTACATCCATAAGATGCTATTTCAACCGGATTATATGTATATGATTTTTTGGAAATAATTATTATTTTGAAAATTATAACTATATAATTATTTTTGCTTATATTTCTCTGTTTAATTACTTAGTATTATTTTTTTCATAGCATTTTATTTATAAAATTAAATATTTTTTATCGTAGTCGCACAGCGGCGCGCCCACGTAAAACTGTGTAAACTGATTCAAATAATAATAATAACCAAACAGCAGTGAATTAAATAATTAACTATAAATACTTTACTCACATAAACAAACAAGCCTCAATTGTTATTAATTATATTTTTTATTTGAGGTGATGAAAACAAGAGAGTAAAATCTATCAAAAGGTTTTAAAGTTAGCCGAGAATTTTTTTCGCCTGAGTATTTTAGTTTTCAACTGCGATTCTGAAAAACTATATTTGGTTCACCCAGAATACTTCCCCGTTCACTGATAAATCGAAATTGACGCTTGACTCACCACTTTTAAAAACAATTTTTTTATTTTTTTCATATTTCAACATTCGCTCAGCGCATCACTATATTCGGTCAATCATCTGGAACATCTCTTCGTTGTGTCTCTCATGATTCCAGGGAATCAATCATTAATTTTACTCGTTTAACAAGCATAATTGTTTTCTTTTTACTGTTCAAAACTTTTTTTGGTAACAAATTTATGTATGCTAACAATGATTTTTTTTAATAAATATTATTTAAAATGTACGAACGTAAATAAAACATCTTATTAACGTTCGAAATGAATACATTATAAAGACCATTAAAGCACTATCCGCCTTATAGTATATGTCATTTATTAGGTAGAGTTGGAATTCAGTGCATTAAATTGCATGACCAGATTAGTCACCCATCACTCATACAAATAACATTAGTGTCGTAATCACAAAAGTGCATAGCTGTGCTGCCTTCTATTAAAACATTTTAAATAAACTTAATTAAACGAATCACCTTAAATCTAAATAACACGGTACACATGCATGCATTGCAGGGGGCGATTAATATGCAAAGGTGGAGATTGCAAAAACCCTGACGCTGTGTGGAGCCTGAAAGTGCGACGTCCCGCTGCGTCGCGTCGGGACGCCCGCGCCGGGAATATAATGAAAAGGCGGCCTGAGCAACACTGCATCATGGTTAGCCTTACTTGGATCTATAAATGATCTAGATCCATGACAGACTTGTTTGATTTGAGGATCTCCGTAATTATAGCAGATTTCAGTAAAACTACCCACCGACTAGCTCATAGGTTCCTTACGGGGGCGGTACCACCTCCCAGTGGGCGCTGGAGTTTTCCAAGGGGGCGGTGGCGGGTCCAAGGGAAAATGAATGAACTTTTTGCATTTAATTTTTTTTTATTTTTGCAGTAGGTTTTTCGCAAAAACACGAGAAAATCATCAAAAAAACTCGAACATGCTAACAATGCTGTTTTTTTGGCACAAAGCTCGACATCTTCATTGTTACAAAAAATATATATTGCTATGCGAAATGCGTTGGTATTATGACAGCTTATTGATGACAGTTAAAAAACAACACAAGTTTAGGCATGTTGTCGACTAAATATGTTGTTAGCGCCATCTATGTGTAAAAGCCAAAAACTTAGTAGCGCACCTAGAAATTTTTTTTTCCCGGGCAGCAATAAATAATATACAGAAATCAAATTGGTATAATTATAAATGTTATGTCAAAAGGGGCGTTAAAATTTTTGTCTTGTCAAGGGGGGCGTTGGAATTTTTTTTCTTGTTAAGGGGGCGGCGGTCAATAAAAGGTTGGGAGCCTATGGACTAGCTTATTCAACGGATATGTTGAAATATTCATTGGTATGACTGATTATGAATATATGCAATTGTTGCAGATGACGTATTCATAATCAATTTAATTTACTAAATTTATTCGTCTTTGTACTTCGTAGGGAAATTAATTATTATTAATAAATATATATCAACCGAAACTGGATCCGAAATGTTCGACTAAAAGCTAAAACTAATCGACATGTTTTATCAGTGATCATAAAAATATTATCCTTTGTAAAGTATTTTTAAAAATATTCTTCGAAAGCCGGTTACTCGGGTTTTTAATTGCTATGGTTTTCAAATCAAAATTTCTGAAAGCACATAGTACCTACTTTGTAAGCTTATCGCTGCCTTTTTGTACATAAAAAAAACCTCAATTAGATTTAGCATGGCCACTGAAGCCACAGAAACTCATTTCATCTAAAGCAGAGGTTCTCAACCTTTTATTGACCACCGCCCCCTTGGCAAGAAAAAAAATTCAAAACGCCCCCTTTGACATAATAGATATAATTATACCAATTTTGTATAATGTTGCATGTTAAGTCGTCTTTGGTCGACTAGTACTAGAGCGCGGGTCGCATATAAATATGTTTGCTCGAAATGTCGCGAAAAACGCCCCCCCCCCCCCCACGCACAGTTCCGCGCCCGCATATAATGTGTTCAATTATAACTATTTCTGAGGACGCCGATCTGTAAGCGTTGTTGGATGAAGATGATACGCAAACACAACATCAATTTGCGGAGGCATTAAACGTGTCTCGCCAAGGTATTTTCAAACGTTCACATACCACGGGAAAAAATCAAACGGAAGGAAAATGTGTGCCGCATGAGTTGACTGAGAGACAGTTGGAAAATCAAAGAACCACTTCCGAAATTTTGGTTTTGCGGCACGAAAGAAAGAGTTTCCTGCATCGAATTGTCACTAGCGATGAGAAGTAGATTTATTTCGAGAATCCTAAACGCAAAAATCGTTAATTAATGGAACTGGTATTTATTTTGTAATACTCCATTTTATTACTATAAAATAAAACCAAATGGTTTTGGAGACTACGTTAATTTCACTATTAGCGAGAGCTCTTTCGCCGAACACGGCATCTTCAAGACTTCAAGTCTTGAAGATGTTTGTGTTCGGCGAAAGAGCTCTCGCTAATAGTGAAATTAACGTAGTCTCCAAAACCATTTGGTTTTATTTTATTGCAAAAATCGTTCACCTGGCAAAGCAACCTAATCGATGGCACAGCCAAATCGTTTCGGAAAGAAGGCTATGCTATGCGGTAGGACCAGAAAGGAATCGTGTACTATGAGCTTCTGAGACCAGGCGAAACTGTCAATCAGCAGCGCTACCGACAACTGATCAATCTGACCTACAAACGAATGATATTGCAGCACGACAAAGCTTCGTACCATAGGCCTTTCATCGTAAAGGACACCATCAAAACGTTGAAATGGGATCTGCTACCGCACTCGACGTATTCACCAGACCTAGCCCCTTTCGATTTTTATTTGTTTCGGTCGACGGCGCATGGATTGGCTGGGCAACACTTGGCCAATTTCGAAAAAGTGTAAAATTGGTTGGATGAATGGTTTTGGTCCGACGCGTCGTTTTATTGTCACAGTATTCGTGTACTGACAGAGACATGGCAAAAATGTGTAGCTAGCGAGGGACGATAGTTTGAATAAACCAATTTTTTGTATTTCTTTTGAAATATTCCACTTTTCATTGATAAAAAAAAACCAGAAACTTGTGGCACACCTAGTTGGACATATTCAATAATACATGTAATGCACAAAAAATACCTACGTTTATATTTTTATGTTAAATAAATAATAAGTAGTAGTAAATAATAAGTAGTAGTAAATAATAGTATAAAAACTCTAGTAATTTCGTCAAATTGGGGAAAACATGCAACGAATAATTATTTTTAATAGCAATTTTAAAATGTACATTTATAGCTAACAATTTCAAACAACAGGTTAGAATACGAAGAATATACTGCACCAATAGAAAAAATTAAATCCCACAAGTTAAATGCATTCCTAATTGTAAAGGTATTTTTTTTTCTAATAAATTTACTTTTAATATGATAAATATGTGTTTTTCCGATTGATTTGAGATTATTATGACCGATTGATTTAAGCATTTCGGTATCCTTTTTTAAATTGGAAATAAAAGATTACACATAAACCTACGGTAAAAGATTAGTTTAAAAATTAAATCAATTAATTTTTTTAACAAACTTTGGTTTTGAAAAATCATAATTTTATCAAATTTTTCAACATGTTTAAGACTTTATTTGACCTTGTAAAAGGCCGGATATTAATAAAAAATAGGTAAATATAAATTTTAATTTTTATAATATTCTGTAAATAAACCAGCTTTCAGCCCAGTTAAGTGATAATTAAATAAATGAAATAATGAAACGATTTCGATTTCCGAGTGAGATCCGTACTGACAAAAAAGGGTGTATTTTTTTTCCCTGAAAGCTTTTGTCACTTTTTTGCGAAACGTGTCATCATATATTTTTAGCTGTCGATTTATTTTTCTTTGTTGAAAGTTGTTTTTTTTTTACAGAATATTAAAAAAGCTTTAAATTATATTTAAATAGTTTTTTTTATTAAATTACCGATCGTCTTTAAGGTAAAATAAAGTCTTAAAAATGTTGAAAAATTAGATAAAATTACGACTTTTCAAATCCATAGTTTGTTAAAAAAAAAATTGTTATAATTTTCTAGATATTTTTTTACAAAAGGTTAATTTGTAATCTTTTATTTCAAATTTTAAAAAAAAAGACCTAAATGCTTAGGGTTCTAGATCCATCGGTTATAATAATCTCCAAATTCCTAAACTTTAATCGGGAAAATACATATAATTCATATTAAAAGTAAATTTACAAGAGATAAAAAAATCACGTCTTTAGAAGAAAGAACGTATCTAACTTTTAGCATTAAAAAATATTCTATTGATGCAGTAAATTTTTCGCAAAAAATTATCAAAAAACACAAAAATTGACCCATCAAAGGGATCAGCCACCATAAGATACTATTACAACAGGCTTTTTTATGATTTTCTGGAAAGAATTATTATTTTGAAAGTTATAACGATTAACTAATTTTTGTTTACATTTCACTTTTTAATTAGTAAAAAATATATATTTTTTTTTTTTTCTTAAATATTTTTTTTATTGTGGTCGGACAGGAAAATTGTCGGCGGGCGCACGGAAAATGATCGGCGGGCGCCATGACGCCCGCGGGCACAGGGTTGGGGACCACCGCTCTACAATATGGCGGACTCCACGATTCTCTCTCCGCTTCCTTCAGCCGCTTCGAATCAACTTCAACCCAAAAACAAATACCCGATGCATTTTTTGGACACCCTGTTAGCGTGTTGTCAGCAATTTTCGTTCCAGATTAGAAGAGTATCAGCAGCGTAACGGTCACCATTTGGATAACATCATCTTTTTGAAATAATTTTCCATTTTGTATACTTAAAATCAACAATAAAAAAAAATACTTGATTACAAGTAGTTTTTGTTTTGCTGAACTAACAAATACCCGATGCCCTTTTTGGACACACTGTGCTTGTTTATTTGCGGTATCTAAAGCGATATCTATGCAGGCTTTAATCAAAGCTAATAAATATGATTGAAAAACATTCTAGATCCCTATTCTGTTAATTATAAAACTAGGTTGAGATTTTAACAGTTGAAATTTAGGCCATAATAATACTATAAACACATTTTTGACGGCTACATAAAATATCATTTTCGCCCCCCGTGGAACTCAAAACGCCCCCAATTTTTTCTTGGACCCGCCACCGCCCCCTTGGAAAGCTCCAGCGCCCACAGGGGGGCGGTACCGCCCCCGTTGAGAACCTATGATCTAAAGTGAGCTATTTAATTTTTAATTTCTCTTTTAAAAAGCGCAACCAATGGCGGGAATTGCTGAAAAGTGCGCAGTTCTTCCGTGTGCGTTCAGTTAGCAAACACTCTTGTATCGTTTGTTTTTATTTCCGCCGCTCTCCCTTTCACCCGTGCCCTCTCTTTTCATTTTAATGCCCATTTAGGGTAGAAACTTGGTTTTATTCTGCGACCCCACCCCTTACCGACGTACGGCCGCTGGCTGCAATGAATACTCATTAAAAATAACCGTTTATTGCGAGACTCTTGTATGGCAGTTATGTCGCTTCGATGGAACCGCGCCAAGTATTGCATTACTGGCGATCCAAAAAATCTCGACTGGTCGTTTACATTTAAGTCCGTTGAAGTTAAAAATGATATTTTGGTCGTAAGTACACTTTATGGTCATTAAATAAACTCAAAAAACATTTAGTACGAGGTTTATTAGTGAACTGCACAAGTATACGTACCACCGCGAGATATTTCATTTTTGCATCTAAAAGCTTTGAAGTTTTTGCTCGTCTTATATTATTGTACCAATTGAAATTTATTTTTATATTTTATATAAATCGATCGCTTCTTAAATATAATATATAGTTTTAAAAATTTATCTTTATGTAACTTTTTACTTATTTAAAATTATTTTTGGGTGTATTTTTCTCTAAAATGTTTGTACCGAAACATATCGGTTTCGGCTCCATTCTTTGTGGGTTATTTAAGACTGCTTAGAAGCATGTTATTTTCGTTTTGAACCAATGTGGAAATTTAAAGTTCACAAAACAGTTCAAACTTACATAACAAAGAATATATAAAAAGTTCACAACCACTTTTTGTTTATTTTATTGGTTTGATTTTTCCTGGGATAGTATTGTTTAATTTAGTAAGCTTATATTTTTAATTTTCACATTAAATTTATATCTAGGGTTTTCGACAGTTAAATGATATCAAAAACCACCATTTATTTATGTTCACTGCTGAACTGATCGAATCGGTATGAAAAGTTATTAATAGTTCCATAACAAGGCCCGAGCAACTCAACGTGTGCACGTGTTAAGCCACACAAAGAGAGTACACCGACGCCTTCTGGCATCAAAGTTGAACAGCAGGCCGAAGTGGCCGGTTGACTGATTTCCACTTCAATTCAATGTCGCCATACCGGGAACTCAAACGATGAACTCGGAACACAGGGCTCAGAGGTCACACATAGAATGTCAATTTTAGTTCTTAAACACATATTTCACTGCCAATGTATATAACGCGACAAATGGACACTACTCTCAAAAACTGCATGTTGATGTGCGTTTCAATAGACAAATATTCATTTTTAATCTGTGCGTCTTGTTGTGTGATGCATTGAGTACCGTTTTTTATTGTTAACATACATTGTCTTTTACATTACATACATGTTTTCTTCATATATATAATAGGCGGCAGCGCCTTTTAAATAACACGTATATGTAAACGTAGGAGGCCGCAAGTGGAATAGCTAGGTAAGTAAAGGATTTGGGGGTGTATCCGGATTAGTGTCTCTGGAATTTAAATATACTAACCACAAAATCTGCTTTGAAGAGAATTTTTTTAATTAATATTTAATGAGGTTTTTATTACTTGTTTTCATATTAAACTCTGTTATATCACGTAACGACTGTTTACCCTTCAGTCGGATAAAGTTGCTGGTAATAGAAGCAAACATATGCTTTCCTCGTACGTCGTTTTCAGGCATATTTGGCCGGCAGTCCAACGAACCGCCAGTTGTGTGTGCATACCTTCGTTAAACTTAGTACAACTATCTTAGTAATTCTATAAGATCGTTTTAGTTTTAAATGTTAACTGCTTTACAAAAGAAATAAGACGTGTTTGCAAAATCCGGCAGTCGTTTTTAATTAAATCGGTATTCTGTTTGCTAAGCCACGTCTTTTTTCTTTTTGATTCCAACGTTTTGTACTCAGTATTCAACCTTATCAGAATTAATTAGCTCCAGTACCAGTACCAAAACGTTTAACTAATAAGTGGACCGGTTTAACCACTTAAGGCACCTAAGAAAATATATATTATAAAAATAACTGCACTGCATTGTTTTCCTAATAAATAGTAGCTTCATTTGGATAGGTCGATAAGGCTGCCAACTAACAAAATGCTACAACTTATATTTTTTTAAATTTAAACTGTGTTCATTGCAAATATAATAAAATCACTAAATATAAAAACGTACGTCTATTAAATGTGTTTGATTTTTGCCAGTGCTCTATTCGTTAATATCCAACTACGCTACCAAAAGGGAAAAATCATACGGCAGTGCACTTCACAATATTGGCCGCTCGCCCCGTACTGCCTTTGACCGCCCATCCACCCCTCCGCCTGTGACATGCAACCCCCTCCCACCACCGCACCGGCTGCAGCGGTCCAGGCCTGGTGATGCATCCAGGATAGGATTAAAAAATAACAAAAAAAAAACCTGGTATTTATATTTTTACACGAAATATCATTACTAATAAATCATTAGTGTTTTTTTATTTGTTCATCAGTAAGCGCATTTTCGAGGAACTTAATTATCAGAAGTGTGAAAACATGTAGCGGTGTTGTGAAAATGAGAATAATGCGTTAGTGCATCAGAGGAACGCGACAGGTTACATTTAGGTATCGATTTGTTCGTACTACCTGCTTGCTTTTAATTGTGACCATTACCCGAAAATTTTAGTATTGAAGTTTTGTATGCAAGTTAAAACAGTCCTTAAGACATACTGTGCGATAAATATTACAGTAATCCATAATCAACAAAAAACAATCCATCAGATTTTTTACATCATGACGACATATAATAAATATACATGAATATATTAACGAGTTGATACCAAAGCGTTATTAGAAGTCATCATAAGTCTATTAAAATATATCCTTACGAAAACATAATTTCAAACGGGAATTATTTAAATGGGCACCAAAGTAATTTTTGAACACCAACTTCCTCTGAAGTTTTAATTATTCATCTCCGAAATTGTAATTAGGCACTAAAATTCGTAAATCAACCCCAAAATTCCGTCACCAAAATTACATACTTTAAACGTTAAAAATAATTTTTAGCTTCATTTTTTAATGGTTGCTATCTGATAAATAATAAATGAACTCTGTTTTTAGATTTTATTTTTTTATTATATTTTGTAAGGATTTTTATTATATTTTATCGAGCACATATGTGTTGTATTACGGAGAATCTCGTACGAAAATATAAAGAAAAGTTGTTTTGATTTCGATACTTCACTGAATTCAGTGATATTCAAGCGAGAGTTTGATGGTCAAACTTTCGGAGGTACCAGAGGAAATACGGCTGTGTCTGACTTATTACATCTCTTGTATTGAAATAAAATTATCATAGAGATATATGATACCTATCCGGATTCAAAACCGGATTTCCGTGAATTACCTTAAATTTGACGATATCTGATATGGAGTTTAGTGGTGCTTCAATAAATCATTTCAGTAGTCTCTTTCATCGCTTTATTTTATTTATGCAACACTAGAAATCAAATCTCGCCTATAAATAAAATAAGATTGTATACTAGAAACTATTAATAATGTTTTCTTCTATAAAATCTTTACTTAATACCATTTACGTTATCACTCGCGTTTAAATCTCATATAATTATTTTTTTTACATACAAAATATGTGTGTATTAGAATAGAATAAATCGTAATGATTTTGGTAATTTCGTACGATAGGTTTTTAAATAAGTCCCACCAGTGCTATTGTTATCTAATCCTAGGTCGAAAAAATGATAAATGGGATTGTAAATTTGCATAGCATCCTTTAATAACTTACTTCGAAAATTCGCAACCCCGAAAGAGATAAGCCAGTCTCCCGGGATGGTATTTAACCCTTATTAAAGTTCATACACCTCGAGTGCTTCGTCCGGCGGGTGGTGGCGTGCATTTTTGGCCGCAGATTTCTCACCCCCAGGGCGCCTGCCCGCCCCATCCGATTAGCCAGTCCTGGCTTCCAAAATAAATATGTCGTTTTATTATGACGCGGCGGCGAAATATTTTTCTCGTGAATCTGCATGTGTAAATTTGCTTGGTAATTACGGGCGCGTTCGGATGTTTTTTGGTTTACGTCTCGATGGAATTCAAAGGCCGGACTTTTAATTTCTGGCTTGATTTTTTGTTTGTATTGATACACCAACACAGGGCTTTGTTTATTTTACTACACTTACCTAGCTTAATTAAATGAATATTTTTTTTAGATGTGAGACTTAAATTTTGGTGAATTTTTTTGAATAATCGCATTATCGTATGATACGTGGAAATCAAACTTAGCAGGTATATTTCAAAGGAATTCTTTAATTTTCGTTGTGGGAAATTACACATCGATAACTCAGTAATAAACTATACCGTGATCTTTTTATGTCATTTAATATTTATCATGTATGCATTGTATAAATAGAATATTTTTGTAAAATACGTAGTATTCTATTTATTTTAATCCATGATATGTTCATATACCTATAAAGATTATCTAAAACCAACTGGTTCTCTGCATTTTTATTTTTATTTGTAATATTTGTTTTTTTCCCTTTTTGCAATAAAACATATGTCGTAGTATTCGTGTACGTACACAAGCATAAAACACTTAACCGCAGTCCGTGTAAACCGATTGGCCTAGATTATTATGTATATACATTTTTTTCTCATTTTTTGTAGATAGTAATAGAATTATCTGCGTTAATATACATGCCAAGATTTCTTGCCCATTTGCGTGAAAACATAGTAAGAACTGTGTACGGCAACTTATGACATTTTCAAGGTTTCCATGTTTACATCCCCCACTGAATGCTCGCCATCAATCACACATCCACCTCATTCGCATTCACCTCGCGGCGCCGGCGAGGATATACTGGCCGGAGTCGCATGGTTGTTTCATGGGGGTTGGTTGCAGCATGGTTGCAGCCATTGCAGTGCCTCGGGCCTGGCCGCCTTATTAAGCGCCGGTTTTTCCTGTCACGCGTCTGATTGTGAGTCGGGCCGCGCGCCGCCCGGACGGTGTCAAATCGCATTACCGTGACGGGCGCGCCGCATACGCGATCGTGACTCACCGTGACCCGCCGTGACCCGCCGTGACCAGACAGACCCGGACATGACTTCCGAACTCTCGGGCAAATTTTGATGTCATATTTATTGCGACTAATGCAGCACCAGTGCACTTCCATGTCAAAACGTTTATGTGAAAACTGTGGTTTGTCTGAAACACACGCATAACGATATTCTTATTTGGGACTCATCTTTTAAATAGCTGAATACCTAAATATACGAATAGACATATTTTTTTGGAACAACCTTTATTATAGTGATGGCTTTATTTGTTTAGAATTTATATTATTTTTATATTTTCACGATGCAAAGCTGAAAAAGACAGATCGTATGATATGTACATTCAGTTAATCTAGGCAACGACTTTATCCAATATTATTGATCTTTAACTGAATCTTTACATTTAATTTCTCTATAATTTCTTTTTTTTTTATTTTAATGATTACACACTAAGTGATTTGTTAGCAAATAGATGTACACTTACCATCACAGAATTTTTTTTCTTCAGTTAAGTGTTTGTTAGCAAAAATTTTTATTACAATTTATATCAAGTTATTCAATTTATAATTTGTTAACTTTATCAATAATATTAAAATAAATTACCTTGAATTTTGTTTTTGTTTTAGCACACTGAATCATTTTTTTTATAAAACTTTCTAAACTTACGCGTGCTTAAAATTCATTCAACGCAGAAATCTAATGATCGTAGACCACACAAAATCGCAATTAAAAGTGACGTAAAATTTGATTTGCTGGATTCACCCCTGTTTTACATACAACCCTTAGCCCCTGTGGCGGGCCTGACAAAGGCTCCACCGGACGCCGCAGGCAATATTACGGACCTCATAGGCAGTATCGCGGGCCTCACAATAGCGCCAGATTTTCAAAGGGATGAAATCGGGAAATACTTTCACCCTCTATATCGCCCGTGTTTACTAATATCCTTACTTTCGTTTTTCGCATCTATGTAGATTTTTTCCTCGGGTCGTGCAATGGGGAATAGAAATTGCTGATAAAACGGACCCAATGAACTTTCATCTTTTAATATTCGAGTATGCTTTGATTGCTTTTCATATTTAATATTTGACTCAGTAATGTAAAAGCTTTTAACTCCATAAAATTCCAGATCAATCTGAAGCCCTTAACACACGTTGTGCGCTCGCGGTTCAATAAATCCTGACATTAATATTGAGAGCAACTTAAATACTGAATTTCGGTCATTTTAAACTATATTTGCTTTGTTAACTCGGTGGTTAGAAGCGTGGACACTTTACTGAGAGTTTATAGGAAACATCCAACTAATTTCGTTTGTTGGGGTGAGTTCTGTACTGTATGGGTAAATGAAATGTGCTTTTTATTTTATTAGTATTATAATCACCGTCTATAGTCTATATTACTTTATATATAATAAATAAAATAGTAACTTTATTTTGTTTTTAAAGATATTATTGGTGTATGTAATAATATATATTTATTTTGTTCCTTTCTGCTATATTAATATATTAAATTCGTGAAATTGTAGCATTAATAATTGTTTAAATTATATAATTTCTCGGAAAATGAAATTTCTTTCCATACAAAACAAGGTTTCTGCTTTCCGATGGTAAAGAGTTTTACAAAATTTTGTAATCAAATCATACCAGAAATCACATTCACAGAGCACTCACCCGGCGCGGCCCAAATACAACCTCAAGCATTTTAATCCAGATAATCCTCGCGTCAAAGGCTTAATCACGATGACAGCGAGGGCTCTCTATATAATATTATTGGGGTTTCGCACCTGCGCTGACCACCTTTCTGCTCCAGATAGCAGATAGCGTCCCCGCGCCAGGATAATGGACCGCCTCATCAGCGTGACGTGGATTAGCCTTGGACCTGCCGCCCCGGGCGCGCAGTGGACCCGTCCGGCAATCCATTAATCAATCACTCCGCATCGATCTAAATAATTACACCCGCACATTATTCCATCTTACTCTGGACGTGTTAATTACTGTTTGCTTTGCGCTCGGGATACAATTTAGTCGAAAACTAACTGATCATGCGGATATAGAGAAGATAGTAGATTAAAAATAATAGTAACACGATTCCGTGACTTATTTTTCAGTTATTTAAAAAAACGTGCAATTTTTTGACATAGCTTAAATAATACATTTTATAGTTTGTAATTTGAAATTTGAATTGAGTAGTTAATTTCAGGTGATTTGGATGATATGATTTTTTTAAAAATATATATTAATATTATTTCAAATGGATAGTTGGAATTTTTTTTTTAGGATCTTAGCTCCGTTTAAAATCATCTAAATTGATTTATGTATTTATTCTTCTTGGATAGAGCACTTAACACTAGAAATGTCTCTAATTATTTCACAACACATTTTTTGGACAGAAGACGGATAACGCTGACATAGTGAAAGGCACAAGGTGGCTCAGTGGTACCTTGAGGGTGTTAAAAGACAGAAGGCGCTATTAGCTAAATATTTGAAGACGTATAACGACTAAGCTTATGAATCTATCTTGATGTATCCATATGTAAAATTTTATTATTTTATTAAAAACTTGTCATTACGACAACCTTACAATATAACAAATTTACAATTATTTCTTTAATATGTCAATGTTTCCATATTCACAGGCATAAGCTCGTGTATTGTTGTATTAATTACTAAAGATATCAAATTAAATATATATATTTCACGGTTATGTGTTCTGTTGCTCGAGTCGCCGTCCTCGAAGTCGGTATCTACTAATGTCACTTCTGCCCATTCGGACTAGCGACGGCTGTCCAGAGACGCCCATTCCAGCCTGGACAGAGCTGCATGACACATTCGATTCAAACGGATATATATCATTCATGTTGCAAGTGGCATAACAGATTGCATTCAAAACGATTTCAAAAATTTTATTTTGCTAATAGTCTCAACAAAATATTTTTTATGAAGTTTGATAATTTTCATTCATTTAATAAGTCAAAATTATATTTTTGCCAACAGGAGTGCAAAAAGTATTTTTTTTATCGTATTATGCATAAGCTAATTATGAAATATTTTTGCTTATCCTAATAAAAATAATTACTTATTATTTTACTAAGGAAAGCTTTATTATTGTTATTTTCAATCACTTTTTCAAAAAACCATTTGAGTAAAAGTTTTTTTGGTTGTTGGTATAAAAATTTATTTTTTTCTGTGATGAATTAAGCATCGTTATTATTCTACACGGAAATAATTTTATCGAAATAAGTAAGCTTGGACGTTCTTGATAGCAATATGATGTATTACGGTTTTAAGTAACAACGAAAAACAGTCCGTGTAGAATTGACCACATGAATCCTGTAGCTGATTCACTTGGAGCGAGCTGCGCCAGCTGACTTCCTGCAGGGAGGAGCCAGCCCCACCGCAGGCCGTCACTCTCAGCTCTGCGGCCGGAAAGTCATACTACCCTCGATGCAGACACTCACGTATATATGCCACGTCTTCTCGACGTAGTCGTGACCTCTCGAGTGGACTTGCTGTAGATGCGATTGTAATTCACCCAATAAATATACTTGTGCATCCTCCGCAGACTGGTTTTGAACGGGTTGAAGATTACGATCAAGTGGTGATTTTTTTTGTTGTGATAAACATTGTGCACTTTTAAAGAATCGGTCGAAATGAATTTTTCAGTTGTTGAATTTATATTCCGACACTTTTGTTTCGCATTAATACACATTTTGAACCTCTCGTGATCTAGTGGTATGCATGTCCGTCCCATGGTCAGATTTGAGTGGAGAATTTTTTTTTTTAAATATAATCTGTGTCCTGTTTAGGAATTTCTTCTTTTTTCATAAACGTCGATAGATAATATTTATTATACGTATTACGATATATTTTACTATCGATGTTTTAAAATCAATTGTTCATAATATATAATTCATGAGGTGAACTGCATTTGCGTGTCATGTATGAGATCAGCATTTAATTTTTACGTTTTTCACAAAATGTTCTTCATAGCTTCAATATAACATTTCAAATGATAAGTTACAATAGTAATTTATTGTTACCGTAATTCAATAACTGATCGACTCAAGAGGCCATCTTGGAATTTGTATACTGATTTTAGTAACTATCTATAGTTTCAGTATATAATTAATTATAAACAGAAATTCTTTCAGCACTTTGATTCAAACGCATAAATCCAGTAGTTGAAGTTTTTTTTTATTGAATGGGATGTTCTTAAAAAGACTTATTCGCCTATTATATTTCATTTCAAGTCGTAACTTTTAAATATAAAATATTTAAATGCAAAAACAGCTACGCAAATTTACTAATGAATATGAAGTATTAAAATTTACGACCTATTTCTCAAAGAGCTTTTCAAGTATGCGTGGTAGAGAACAGACCCAATGCTCACTATAATATTTATAATGTTTATACTTGCTCTGTATGCGAGTGCTTCAACATACTTACTTCGGGAGATTACTGCTCGCTTTTCTTTTTTAGTGAGCCCTCCGGCTGGATCTGCGAAGGAGCCATTGCCGCGTTATTACGGCTTCGTTTATGTTTCCATTTCTAAGAGCTCGCGGTCTGTAATTTTGAATTACGTATCCAACTTCAACTTTCAGCGGTCGCTCTGTTTTTAAATTAAATTTATGAATCCAGAGCTGTCTTGAAATTGTATTAAATTTTAGAATCAAAGTTTTGGAATCATTCATTTGCTTGCACACAGTATAAAGCGTATCTCTTTACATTAAAACCTAACAAAGTTATCTAGATTTGATTCATTGTACCGCATTATTATTTTTAGCCACTTTCAAACATAATATATCAAAAAGTTACCATATATATTAATGATTGCTGTAGCAGGAACAGATGTATTAAACATATCCTGTAATATAGAGTGAACCATGTTTACTCAATTTATCATCATTGTTTTTCCAAATTTTCGTGCGATAAATTTGGATATCACTGTTGAATAGTCCAAGATCATTGAATTTTCTAGGTATATGATTATAATCTAAATCATAGGTTCCCAAACTATTTTGTCCCGTCGACCCCTTGTCGAGTTTTCCTATTTTTCGTAGACCCCTGCCTTGCTAATATTGAATTTTTACAAATTCATCATCTTCAAACATATTTTTGACATATAATATACAGGGTGCGCCATATTTTATGTCGGTATGTAAACATTGAATAACTATTACTATTTTTGTAAGAAGGTTGACAACTGCACTAAAACCCATTCCCATGTGGTATGAAGATGGAAAAGCTATCAAAAACCTTTTTGCGATAGTCCATAATGCAGGATTAACAGCATTATTATGTAAGTACATAGGTTCAATCTGTGTTCAATTTTGACATTTACGGAATGCCTAAATTTTGGTGATGACCACTTAAATGGGATCCACTCTCATAGACCCCCATTTACAGTTCGTGTACCCCCAATTTAATTTTTCGCTGTCATCGACCCCCTGCAGGCCAAAATCGACCCCTGGGGGTCGATATTGACCACTTTGGGAACCAGTGATCTAAATCGTATAATTTAATCCCTGCCTTCTCTTTTGAGTTACTAGTAACGCTGACGCCATGTATTCAACATTTTTCATTCCCGTTTCCACGTATACCCGCTTAGGCATTACACGTTGTAAAAAGCAAATAACCGCGCTGCAAGTGAACGTTTTAATTATTTAAATTTTCTAAATAAACCCGGAATTCTCCCGTAAATATCAGAATTCCCCTCACGTCCTGCGAGCCTGCAGCGGTGTCCAGCTCCAGCAGGTACCGGCAGGGCGACCGCAGAGGCAGCCCCGCCAATCACTCTGCGGGGCCCGACTCGTCCTAATTGTGTGCTTGGCCATGGCGGGCCCCGTCGTGTAATGCTGAGTTTTATGCGAAATAATTACGTGCAATTAAAAATTCCTTTGAACCATGTAAGTAGGCAGTACACCCGTCGCGCGGTTATAATGAGCGGGATACAATGGAATGCCGAGTAAAGCGAAGATATTTAATTATATTAATTTGAGGCTTAATGGATTTACGTTAATCGTGTTTAATATATTACTTACGAAGACAATTATTTTTGTATATATACTATATATAGTTTTTTTTTAGATCGATGTTTCAAAATTGAATATTGTGATCTGTCTATACAACGTAAAAGTAACCCTATACATTTGTATTTAAGTATTAATGTTCGCATATTTTTCTAACCAAGTCAATTTCTTATCGTGCCTATGAACTTAGTTTTTTTTATTATCATAGAACCGTGCATTAAAAACTATATACGCTGATTTTTTTCCCTTCAGATATAACAAGATATAAATAAGAAATAACAAGTACGCTGACACCAAAAAATCTCATAATTCATAACGACCGCCAGAGCCTGCAAATATCTTGACGTTAATAACTATTTTATTTGTGTCTGTTTGATGACGTCAGAAAAACTTTTTATAGTTGATTACGATATGATGGGTGTTACAAATGACCTTACTGTACTCGCGTGTAGAGTCCGTCAGCAGGGCGTGGGGCGTGGGGCGCAGGGCGTAGGGCGCGGGGCTCAGGGCGTGAGCGCTCGCCCCCGCGTCTTGCTCGTGCTTGATTAATGCAGACATCGGCCCATTGAGCGGATCCGGAGCGTGTGATGCGGGATTATTGATGGCGCCCGTGTGTGGGCGCCTCCCTCCGCCGGGTATTTAGTAACGGTGATCTGTGATAAGACGATCAGTTATACTCAAACTGCTGATAAGATAATCCGCACACTGTGACTCAACAGTCGTGGTTTCATCCGTGAGACAATTTGAAAATTCACCATAGCTTATGCTTACTACAATAATAATAATATTTGACTTATTAAAAATTGTAATTTGATTTGTGCTTTTTCTTAAAGCAAAAATAAAAGTGTGTTAGTGTGATTTTAGAATCAATTCTATAAACGGCTTTTTAGAATTGACACGAAACTACCAGGGCACATGAAATACTCTTGTCTTCACCATCACGGCACGACATTGTCTGCGGGGAATACAATATAAAGATTCCGTACAAATTTATACTGCATCGCGCACTGATAATAAAAACTCCACTCAGACTTGGTAAACACAGAAGCCAGGCTCCGCACAATCCCTTGCAAATGTTTGGACTGCTTAAAATGGATTAGTGTGCTTGTACATTTCTTCGTGGCTCTCAGAAATGAGTTGATTTTTTAAAGCTTTATTATGCTTTTTATTTACTGTTAATAACTGAAAACGGTGTGTATATCCTTTTTAATGCTCGAGGCGCTTTGTCTGTGTCCGCAGTGCAATGCTTACGTTTCGACGTATCGCTACAGTCCATAAGTGTTTTACCAATACTTTTGACTTATCTTTTAATAAAAAGCTGTATATATTTATTTTCTTGTGTTTCGATTATTGAAAACGTGAAATATTCAAAGTGACCCTTGTTGATAGATATTGGCTATTTTTTTATAACTCAACATCAGGTATTTTCTTAATGTAATAAAAGTTAGTATCTGTGTGATTAATAAAGGTCAGATTCAAATGCGTTAAATTGTTCTGGAAAAGATTCTGTATGACAAATATATAAAGTTACAATTTAATCATAATTATTTCAAAGTCCGAAGCGGATCTTACGATTTCAACGTCGGCTTAATTTTGCTGGATCGCTAAATGGAAATTAACGCCAGCGTTTTTCTTCCGCTTACGCGAAGTTTAGCCCCGCTGCCCGCGGTTCCAGCTCCGCTATAACAAATCGTACATAATGAAGTAGGGCGCGACCGCCCCGCATCTGATTATGCCGGGAAATCCCCGGCCGGCTAAACCGGCGCGCATTAGCGGCCGGCATGATTACACTGCACAGGTAATTATCCTTCAAAGTGCCCGCAATGAATGAAAGCAGCCCCCCTCCTCCGGCTGTGTGTGTAATTGATGTTTTGGATTCGAATAATCCAGCCATCCGTGCGCCTACACCATCTACGTGCACGTACTATATCATCTACCAAAACCAATGCTACCTCTTTACCAAGATGTTCAAAAATATAATTACTTGTGATGAAATCGATATTTTAAGATGTGGAAAGGTTTTTTGCTGTTTTAGGCTGTTCAATCGCGGAAATATGTTCAATTGTTGGTATGATTGAAAACCTTTTAATTTAATTAATTGGTTTACTCTTCGTGTGATATCTTGCTTTTTGTCAAACAGAATATACTGGTCTGCCCAGGACAGTCAGTGTGCGGGATTTATAGAGAATGGCCACCTCACTCACTATGAGATGTTTTCTCTGAAAATTTCTTTGTTACAGGAATTTAATATAAATACTGTTCTAAATTTTGCCAAAGCAGAGAATAAATATTTATTTATATTTATGGTTTTCTTCCGAATTTATTAATGTAGATTAAAAAATATATGGCCTATTATTTTTCTACGCTAAAATTAAATACGTTTCTTTCCCCTTGTAATATTTTAATAAGCGCAATATTTACCTCGTAAAATACACGTCCCTTGTATTAAAATAAAATACAAAACACCGAGATACTGAGAAGCTTATTTTAAGGGGATACATTTCAGGGGTGCATTTTGCACCCCCTGTCGATGTATCTCAATTATTTTATTCACTCTCAAGGCGCTACAATGGCTACCTCAACCCCGAGGCTACTGGAACAAACTTCCCCCTCAATAATAAGCATAATTGCCGGGAGGCTCTGTCTCGCAACATTATTTGCATATCATTTTAAATGCAGCCGTGTTTATTTTGAAACAATGTAGAATATACGAAAGTTTCCGGTGACTACTTTTCTCATGCATTATCATGCCTGTGTGAAATTTCCACGAATATATTAATTTAACATTTTTGAAAACAACGGCTGTCAAAAACAAAAAAAATTAATATTATAAATACGATTGTAATTTATTAATATTAATAAATTTTATCCTTGTGATATAAAAATACATGGTAATTTAATTATACCTTTGTCGTTTATTTCCATTGTGACTATATTAGTTATTTCATTAGATAAACAGTACTTCTAGTAATGTACAGGCTTTGCGTACACAAGGCCGGCTCTTGTGTTTATATTTCGAAATTCACGGGATGGTGAGTGAAGCTCATTGAAGTGAAAGCCAAAGCCCACATCCGGCGGTGCCTGCACCTGCTGGCTGGCCGGAAGTCGCTCGGTCGGGCCTCACTTCCTGCGACGCCGGCCGACAACTGTTTGCTCCCGCGCCTGCTGCGACATCTCGAGCAACCTGCTTTCTTATGCGCCTAATCCTGTAAATATTGAAGCGAGCTTCTGATAAACAATGGTTGTATCTCACTTTTTGTTTGCCCTTATTTCCTCCTTCTCTTCGGAATAAATTTCAAACGGCTTATTACGTCGTATTTATGCGCCTTGGATATTATTTTTTTAACAGCTCGGTAGTAAAGTGTATTTACGAGTTTGTTCGCAGTCAAAATTAATTAAATCCTTCCCTTCGTGATAAGTATTTATAAAAACGCGATAAAAGTGCTTTGAATACATTATGCATTATAATTTGCCGTAAATTTTATTACTTTTCGTATTTATCTTGTCAAGCCTTTGGTCTTTAACTATGTCTTTAAAATGCAATGTTATTTCAATATGCCAAACTGTACCGCCTACCTCAAACGCAAAATCCTGCTTCCATACTTCTTCAATTGTATTTGTGCATTTATTATGGAGAAAAACATATTATCCCAATATTAAATTTAATCTTTATTTTAAGTACAAATAATAAATTTTCAATATTATTTTGAACTCATGTACGAATCAATTTTCTATTATATACTGCTTATGATACAATACTTGAGATGATCACTTCTTAGTATAGGAATGAGGTTTGCTTATTGAAAAAATCTTTTAAAACTATAATTAATTTACAAATATTTTTAAATAAATAAAAAAAGAACAATTTTAAGGTATTTTTTTAAGATATTTTATTTAAGACTTTTTTAAAAATATATTTTTAAAATTGTGTTAAATTTTTTTAAAAATGTATCATTTTATTATTATTTTTTTAATGGTGTAGTGATATTAAAGTTTCCATTTAACGTGATATCAGAATTTCGAATGTCACAGTCTCCATTGTATATATTTATTTATATCAGAAAAGCTGCTCAAAGATGATTAATTCTTACGAAATAGTAAAGAGTTGTAGTAACGATGTTCATCTGCGAGCACTACCCCAAGAAGTAGCATTTGCAAGATAGGGAGAAGAATTACATAAAAGGCTCGTTACCCCTGCAGCCCCGCCGAGTGCCGCCCCTGCGCGCCCACTCGGGCGGGGGCGGATACAAATGACGGACATCTTCATAACCGCTGACTACCCGGCGCTCTCATCTCGCAAGTCTTCATCACAGCTGATCGTTAGCGCTGAGCTGCACAGGCGCCAGCTCCACAGATAGCGACCTCTTTTCGTTCCATTACATGATCTCCGTGTAAACGTAATTTACTCAACTCATTGTATATTTTTTGTCGGATACATCCGATATACGTTTTTTTCATGATCATTATATTTTTAAAGTTCATGTTCAAATTCGAGTAAAGCATAGTTTTTTTTCCTCACAAATATGAAGTTTTACATTATGAACGTAAACACAGCAAATCTATATCATTACAACAGTACTAATATCAGCCACTACCACACAACCACATAAAGGTTGGTTCTCATTACTTGAGTATTCATATTGAAATTAGAAGCGTCCCGCTTACTGCTTCGCCAGTGCCGTCCTTCACATATTAAACAAGTACATTATTACCTCCGTTATTTAAATTTTTCAATTATTTATAAGCATGTGAGCTCATTAATTCAATCTCAAAAAACCATTTCCATTTTTCCGTATCCCTCAGCCACACACCGCTTCAAATCTGGGTAAATTTATATTTAAATTGGCACTTACCCCAGTAGGTCAGGTCGCGCCCCGGCCTGAGTGATGCCTTTCCCTGCCGCTCCCCGCGAGCCGTGTAAATTATTCATTACCGCGCATAATAGCGAATTATTTTTAAAGTTTGCAGCCGCCGAGTGGCACTACTCGCTACTATCGAGAGGCCCCCTCCCCGGGGCCTTGGCCGACGATTTCGCTATCTCGCTATCTCGCTGGCTGGCTTGTTTTTATTCAGCACGGGAGGACTGCTTCAGAAACGTTATTTGTGTGTTTATTGCCGTATCGTCGAGGGAATATTTTCGTATTTAATATCTTATTGCTGTTTTGTTTTGTTTCTTAGAATCAAGATAACGATCCTCGAAACAAATTGGCCTCTTAGAACACTTTATCTTGTTGATATACAAATACATAACCTGATGATTCTGGGGTTAATATTACAGAATAGTCCGGAGTATAATATGTTATCTTCAAATTATATTCATATATTATCTTGAAGCGACGTTTCTTTCAGCGCCACGTTGTGTAACCTGATATAGCTACAAACTTTCATCATTTTATAGCAACTGTATTAGTTAACTTTTATCGCCAAATATTTCCATATGAATATTTTGATTTAATTAATAAGTTATTTTATATAACGAACCAAAAACTAATATTAACTCTGTGTTTCTATGAATAAGTATATATATCTTGATGCCATTATATTCTACCCCTACAAGGCCAATAGTTGAAAAAGAACGTATGAGGGTTAAATATCGAAAAAACCTTTCAAGAACTAATTTCGAGATTCAACCAAGCACGCTACAACGCTGGAGCTCCATGACAGACGCCTTCTTCCGGGCCAGGGCTCCGGGCCAGGGCCGCGGCCCCTCAGGAGCTATCTGTCATTTGTTTTCATATTAAACCAGTGCTCTGCGGAGGGCTCGCCGGCTGGCCTGTCGGTATGGTAATCCGGGCGGATCTGGCCACCTCAGGGCCTGCGGGCATAAATCATCTTCACGCGCCGAGGCTCAGGCGGAATATTAAAACCTACTCGCTCTTCTCAAGCCTAATTATGTCATTCATAACTTTCAAATTTATTTAAGCATGAAAGGATTCTTTTTTGTAGGTATATTTTATATATTTTTTTCGCTGCTATTGAAATATATATTTATATATATATATATATATACATACAACACTAACATACTTGATGATTTGTTTATTTGAAAGTGTTTATTAATAAGTGTACGTTCGTTGCTACGCAGCAAATCACATTTTTTTTGATAATGATTAAGAACATTTTTTTAAATATTGAGAATTGATTAAAGAAACTCTTAGAAAAATATATCAACGTGATTTGTGCGGGATTCGAACCCACATCCCCTCGCTTACATGGCAGGTGCATTACCAACTATGCTAACCAATCACTAGTACTAGACAAGAATTTTTAATAATCATATCCTATAAATGAAACAATGTTCTTATTATGCCTAATTAAATATTGTGTGACTTGCAATACTAGACTTTTAACACAAAGTACTGAGTGAAGCATTTTAAATCCAATCTGGATATTAGTCTATTTAATTATGTCAATACACGTACTTGTTAAATAATTAAATTTAACAAGTACGTGTATTGACATAATTAAATAGACTAATATCCAGATTGGATTTAAAATGCTTCACTCAGTACTTTGTGTTAAAAGTCTAGTATTGCAAGTCACACAATATTTAATTAGGCATAATAAGAACATTGTTTCATTTATAGGATATGATTATTAAAAATTCTTGTCTAGTACTAGTGATTGGTTAGCATAGTTGGTAATGCACCTGCCATGTAAGCGAGGGGATGTGGGTTCGAATCCCGCACAAATCACGTTGATATATTTTTCTAAGAGTTTCTTTAATCAATTCTCAATATTTAAAAAAATGTTCTTAATCATTATCAATCAATTAAACCTGTATAGGTAAAATCGTACTTCCTGTGAGATGGTCTTCACAAAAACCAATAATCACATTTTTTTTATTATTTAGTAGAAATTTAACGATATGCCGCTGTATCACTGTCATCTCGAGGGAAAGCCGACGATATAACACAAAGAACGTCTTTTTCTCTGGACCCTTTCTGTTTTGTGTTATATTTTGAACATTTTTTTAACAAACTGTTATTTTTTCATGAAAGGAGCGCACTTTTTCTGTTTCTAAGATTGATTAATAAATCGTATTTCTCTCACAATACTGTGATTTTATTTGTTTTTCTCTTTGTGTTTGTTTTACTCCTTTGAAGAACGTTTCTTTCAGCCGCTTTCTTATTTGGGTTTAAACGCCGCCCCGTGGACAGACAGAATAACCGAGTTTTTTCTTCAGACCACGAGATTTAATAGTCGGGTATAAAACAAACCGTTGTAATTACATTAAAGTTTTGCGACTTGTGTGCTCCGGACAATCATCGAGTATTCCAACCTTCTTAGAGAGTAATATATCCCTAGCATTTTCAAAATAATTTTTTTTTAAATTGCATCTCATCTTAGCAAAAAAAATTAATCATACAATAGATATTAAATGGCTGGGTAGAAGAGGTCGTACGGTGCAAAGCAAATATTGACATCATATATATGCTATATGTATACACCTTTTCAGCATGATTATGTATATCATTAAATCATTTCTACTTTTTTTCTATATGACTGCCTAAGTAGATCTTGAGAAATAAACTTTTATTTTATTCTCTGCATTTAAAACCAAGCTTTTTTCTACAAGCTAACTAGATTTAGACCTAAAGCCGAATTTTATAGAATCAAAGACTTTGCTGTAGGTGTTATTTTTATTTACTTTTTGTTGACGTAATCGTATTTAAAGTGAGTTTTTTTGATGGAAACGTAATGAAATTTATTTAATGCAAATGTGTAAAAACAATACCATATTACTGTAAGAGACATTTTGAATATTCATCGATCCAAAATAAACGAAAAGTACGCATTGTTCGCCACCTTAGTTACTTGTGTGTAACGTTATTTTTGTTCTTTTCGCTGTGCGAAATCCAGGCAATATTTTAAGTATTCAGTTTAAATGAAAATCTGGTAAAATTTTATATTTTTTCTGTTTACGCGAGAATGGCTGAACTTATTGAATTCAATGAAAACCCGATGGCTGTGAGGCAGTTACGCCAGCCCCCCGGCAGAGACGCACGCCTGCCTTATCGCTGTCGTACTAAACGGCCATATTTACTAGCGTGTGTTTTATTCCCCGGCAAGTAATTCGCCGCCCCCCGCGGTGACAAATCATCGAGTTTTCGACAAACAATTTCTTACCCCATTCGGTAGATGTTTGATTTACATACCCCCGGCCGGGACGATGTCAAGCGGCCGGGATATAAATGGAGGCTCGAGGAATCCGGGGTCGGAAAAATGACGGTGAATATTGTTTTGGTCGTGAGATGTATGGGGGCGCTTTAGAAGTCATTCGGGGGACGCGGGGCGAGGCGGCTACCGAGGTTCTTATTTAAAGTGATATTATTTATACACGCTGTGACGCTGAATGTCTTCAGGGGGTAGTTTGGGGAGGAACTGCTTATTAAGTTGAGAAGACTCTTTGATGTATGTGCACAAGAATACAAAATACTGCTGCTCCAGATTCCTTATTAACTACTTCGCTTTGCCTCATGTTCTATCGGCTTTCATATAACATAATGGTATTCTTTGTTTTGTCTTACAAAATATGTATTTGATTATTATTTTATGTTGCTTAGAATATATCTTGCAAGTGGCTATTTTCTATTATTGAAATAGAATTCATAAAAACAAATAATATAAGGGCACATCCACAGTCACAATGTCAAATAAAAAACTTTGGGTACTTTTTATCGAATCAAAATAAATTGAACTTGTATCAATCAAACGCAAAACAATTCTTTAGAATTATCCCCGGCCAGCAGGTGCGAACAGATTTTTTATGAAAGTATGTGCAAAGTTTCTTTTTTTTCTTTTTCGATTCGATTATTATCCACAAAATTCAATTATTAGATTAACTTTTCAATTTCTCCATTGCCGCCATAATATTTTTTTCTGTCTACTGAATAGCGCTATTTTTTTTTCATATCTAGCCAAAGCACCTTTCAGTTTATTTTTTTGTGCTTTCTCATTCTCATTGATTTTAGTATATTTTAGAACTATCCAGAATGTGCTGCGTCATATACGGAGATAATGTATATTTTATGATTGTATTTATGTTAAGCTCCGCCTTATCTACTCGCGAAATTTTCTGCTGCGACGGAACAATATGAAATATCGATAATAAAGTGCCGCTCGACTTTTTGCCCGCTCGGCGGCGCGCTTCTCACTTGCAGAATTACAGTTTTATGCAAACGAAGCGACTCCGGCTCACTCGCCCTGTACTCCATCTGCGGAGTTTATCGCCACCGGAATTAATGTTTCACTTTGCCGGGACGACGAACAAAGTCTGTCTTCCTAAATATTCCAGCAGCCAATCCGCAAGCGCCCGTCCCAGTTTGTTTGCCTGCGAGGAGACGCCGCTCGTCTTAATATGACGTAATCAAATTCTGAATATCGTGCATCTTCCTTGACGCTGCGTCGCGCACCGCTCGGAGAATGCGTCGCGTTCAATTTGATCCTGTAAAAACGGATTTACAGGAGGCCCGGTGCCGTACGTCTACTGCGGTGACATTTTTTTCAGAGAGCTGTGTAAGATTTATTATCGAGGAGATTTGCTTGGCTTTAAAAAAATCGTGGGCATCATAAAGAAATTTAAACTAATACACAACCGGCGTCCTCATAAAACGTGATTTATGTCCTAATAAACTCCGTACTATCGGGTAATATAATACAGGCGTACTTTATTACTCCGTGGCTTGAAACAGCGCCACTCGAAATGTCTCAATCGAAGCTCTGAGGCGTCCCCGCTCAGAAGCGCCCCTCGGATCCAATGGAGATTCTTTCGCCAATAATCTGACCTACATCGCGGCGAGCGCCTCCAACAGAGCCGCCCCTTCCCGAGCGACCCTCTCGGGCCTGAATGGCGGTGGCTTCAGACACCTTCCCGCTCTCCTTTCACACTCCAATTAAAATAGTAGCCAAGCTCTGTGTGCAGCCTGAATGTGCCTCGGAGACTGGCTTTTTTGGCTCGCCCTAACAAGTCGGCAGATAACGACTGCTCGGCGAGCGTGCTGTTGCATGTTTACAGCCAACTCCAGTGCCCACTTTTTGTACAGATTATTCAAACAAGATAGTCCCTCTCGAGCGGCGCAGCGGGGAATCTTATTTGTGGCTTCTCATTATTTTTTGCCTGTGGATGCTTCTATGTTCTGTCTTCTTTTGCGAGGCGATTTTGAATAATTTAGTCCGCCGATGTTGTGTTGTGTCGTCCTGCTTGAAATTGAAATAAGTGTTTTATATTTAATTTGCTTTATCGCGAGTACGTTTTCCAATCGTTATTTCGTGTGTTTTTCGAAGACAACATTGAGAAGAATGTTTTAACATTCACATCTCTTTTATCTCTGATAACCATCTAAATTGAATAATTCACTTTGTTGATACCTTTGTATAGAAATGTTTATTAAGAGCTTTAGAGCGTGTATTTATTTATAATTATTATTTTCAATAATTATAATTTATTAAAGTTTGTGTGTTGCATATTTTCGTATTCAGTTATTTCCGTGTTTAAATTTGTTTAATCTTTTCAGCGCTAGCTATCAAAATATACAGTTCAAGCACGCCTAACATCTGAATTACACAGAACCTACCCTTATTATACAAGCATTTGACGTCTTCATCATCACTCCCGGTTCTGATGTTCCCCTCTAACAACCCTTAATAGTCCTAATGTGAAAGTTCAGCACCATTGAGAAGGAAGGCGGTGAACGTAAAACCATAATGGAGACAAAACACCAAAGGAACGCAGAAATTTCTAGAAGTCACTAATAAAAGGAATAAAACGTAAGTCGCTATTATACTCTCGTGCGAGTGCCTATCTCCATCTACATTATTATTACTTTTATTTAAAACTCAAACTTCTGAACTTCAAACGCGAGCAGCCCAGCTGTACCGAGTAACATTATTGTTATTCATAGTTTTGATTTCCCCATATTTCGCGTCCTAGTTCTCTTTGCGTGGCGCGACATTAAATTCGTATTTAACACATCCGCTGAGTTGCCAGTTTATGCATAATTTGGTTTCAACCGCTCGTAAGGCTGCGATTTCGGCCGTGGCTGTACGCGAAGATTGCTAATTCGGAAGCAGCTCAGCTCCACTGCAGCAAACGCGCTCTTACAACTTATCCGTACATTAATAGTTATCCGCCTCGTGCTCCAGAGGCTAGTGCGCTCGCTTGCCGACTACGTGGTCCCAGGTTCGAACCCGGATTAGGCGATTGCTATTTTTTTAGTAACGACCCAAAACACCTATATTTATTTTCTTTTCAATTGTATCAAACATGCAAACAAACATAAAAAGAATATATATTTTTTACTATGTATACATAGTATATTTTTTTTTAAATGCTAGAAGCTTTTGAAAATATATTTTTTAACCTTAAAACTAGCTTAAGGTATCGCTGAAAGTTTCTAAAAACAAGTCTTTATATTTAAAGTTATTTTCTCTGAGTTACTTTAAAAATGAACATTTTTTTAGCTGGCTTAATGTCAAAAACACAAATCATCTTTTTCTACTGGAATAAAATTTTCATAACATTCATTACATTTTTTTCACGTAACTTTAAAAAAATTCAACTTTATGTGTTATTACTTTAAAATATACCAGAAACTATTTTAAAACTTAAAACAAAAACACATTGATCTTGCCTGTTGTATCCATTAAAACGTGTTAAAGAGTATTTTGTACTCAAACGTGAAATATGTCATAAAAGCAAGGACATATCGATTGCCAAGCACATTTCTCTCCCCAGTATGTCAGTATGGACGAGTAATATTTTGATATTTATGTTGGAATATTTACTCGTCTATCATGTTTCCCCTTTTTTATTTGCCTTATATTAAAGTATTCTCGTTATTTATTCATATTATGATGATTTTCAAATATGTCGCCTGGAAGTAAATTTAAAATCTCCTGAGATTCTCTTCTTGATCATAAATCTCCCCGCACCCTACAGTAGACAACCCTATGTTGTTTTTCTAAAAATATTCAGGGGTGTTTTTTTAACTGTATTTGAAAATACAGAGGGCTGGTCCTAAATGCAATACATAATGCAAGTATACATTTTATTTATCTAGGCAGAGATTTCTGCAACCCTGGATTTATTTTAGATTTATTATCGCCCATTGCATAATGCAGTAATGCGTTTCCTATTTTCTTATTTTTTCATTGATAATATTTTTATTTTACTTTGGCAAGTCCGATGTTTTCCGTTTAGCTTCACATTGAAAACACGATCCAATCAAAATACAAATCTAACCAAACATCAAACGTAAATGAATTGCGTTGTGAGATCAAAGATAAGTACCCCATGTTATGTTTAAAAAAAATCAATTAGTACCCAAATACCTAACCGTGTTTATACCGACTTCGGGATGATGACCTTTTTTTCTCTCTTTAGGCGTTTCAGATGCCAGAGCTTAAGCCATTTTCTTTTCAAAATATAATTTGTGGCTGAATTAAAAAAATATAACAAGCAGGGATACTATAAAAAAGGCGTTTTATTGCGGATAAGAAAAATTCCTCCTTTTTTATTTTTTATAGTGTATTGCAATATTTATATGTTTAAAATAAACGAATTACATTTAAAGTAAAACTATTTTTTTTATATAGATCAACATTTGTACATTTAAAACCCATACCTCCTGGTTATTGCTGCATGACTCATGAGTCTTTTTAACCACCGTGACTTTATTACTGAGTTTTTCTCATGTATATACATTTAGTTTGTAAAATTAAATAATGCAGATTCATCAAATATATAACTATCGGAAACCATTATCTTTCGTTGTTGGATTAATAATAAAGCTGTATTTAAATTTTCACAATACCCTACTGCACTGTAACATTGTTATTGTCCCCAAACAAAGTTGTCCTTTGACAGCGTCCCAGTTGCTCCAGAGATGAGCTACTCCTAATATCCAATGCAAAT
This sequence comes from Atopsyche davidsoni, assembly GCA_022113835.1. Classification (NCBI taxonomy): domain Eukaryota; kingdom Metazoa; phylum Arthropoda; class Insecta; order Trichoptera; family Hydrobiosidae; genus Atopsyche; species Atopsyche davidsoni. The sequence goes on from JAILWY010000021.1 coordinate 8,139,962, forward strand.
ATAAGGAACTCCGAGCAATGGAGGTCAAGGGATGGTGGGGTGGTCGGTTTTCCTCCGAGCGACCGTGCGGGGTTCATTTGTGAGATTTCCTCTGTATTGAATTGATTTTCTTATATTATACATCTGCAATACATTGTAGATTTATTAGCCTATCAACATTAAATGAAACAAATATATAAGTAAATAGTAAAAATATATAAACCACTCAAAAAATCATAATTGTGTTTAGATGAATATTGTGATGTTCCTACTCACTTAAACGTTAATATAATTGTATCGATTAATCGTCAATATAATTGTATCGATGAAATCGATTTAAATTCGTGAATATATGTTGATGAAATCGTGATTTGTGTTAATAATATAATATTTAATCGTATACACACGAAAAACTGAAAATATTTATAAAATGCAGCTCGTGGATTTTTATTGCTATTAACATTGAAATATTTTCAATTTATTTATTTAATATATTTGTAATTACGTTGAAGATAAATATTTAATGCCAGCCATGTGCGACCACCTGCTTCGTTAGTTGGCTCACGTATACCCTTGAATAAAATTTATAATTTTTTTCTCCGATGTAAATTGAAAGCCTCCCTTTACTTGTGATTTGTTATTCGTATTGCGCGCTTAAGAATAAAAAATCTTTACAAACAAAACTTTCGGCATTTTGATAAAAATTTATGGCTACATCAATAGAACAGACTTGCAAATTGATGCCTAATAACGGCAATACATCTCCGCGCACAGAAGTAATTCCAGCCATTGAAATGTAAAAGTATCGATCGACTTTTCTTCGCAAACAAAACTTTTGCTGATTTAAACAAGTAACTTCCAACCATTTCGATTCAGATAATTTTTTTGCAATAAATGTCAATTAATAACTTTTTGTATTTTAAAGTTAACTTTATTCTCGTTTTATTTTTTATTAATCATTATTCAATATTTTACGTAATAATTCATTTTTATTGTTTTAAAATCTTGCCTTTTTTTTGTAACTCCTATAAAAATTACGAGTTTATTTGGAATGATTCAAGTTAACCTACCAAAAAGCAATCCTAGTTCAATAAAGGTTTTGAACTTCGTTATGATAGTTTTTTCGGAAGAAAATCTTTCTTTAAATCCTTCAGCAGTAAGTGTTTTTTTTGTAAGCTTTTGTATTGGAACGTTTATGTAACTACAATAGAAGAGTAGAAGTGATCTTCTAAAAAGCTTTCATAGCAGGCCTAAGGCTTTTATCGTGAGACTACTGAGAGAGTACCGGCTGGGTTTCTTTGAGGGCGCTGCAGAGTGATCGACCTTTGTTTGCCTTTTTGTCGAAAGCCTCAATTTTTACAGCTCCGAGCAAACTTAGCCTATCTACTAGAAATATGATCTTGTCTTAGGGATGATTCGCTTCGCCGAAAATATACTGCGCCTTTCATCAAATAAATAAACGACGGGTAATTTGATTCTAATGATTTAATATTTGTTGTTAGAGCACTTTTTTTATTAAGTTGCTACAGCACTTTGAGGGCATCGTAAATTTCTAATAAAAACAACTTTTAAAGGAGTCATTCTTCGAGTCTTCGAGATGAGTCAATATGTATGACAATATGTCACTAAAGCTTTACCCCGGTCCGTCATTGGCTCTTCTGCTTCCTGCCGTGTGCGGTTTTACTCGTCGTAAAGGTTAAAAAACTAGTCATTGAATTTTCCCGCTCTAGAAGATATCAGTAAAAGAATAGTTATTCTGTTTTGCTGCTTTTACGATAAATGAATAGAATCTTGGAACAGATAACATCCCCGCCGTACTTCAATTAGTTCCGCGGTTTTGTTTTCTTACAAATAACTGTCGTTAATGAACAAACCTGAAACGTCGTCTTTGTCATGAACTGTGATTACAAACTCTTAAGTGAAGTATTTTCCAATGTGTGTATCCTTCAGTCGCAATTAAAACTCATTGTTTTCAAATATATATATATATATATATATATATTGTACATAAATCTCATATAAAAATCATTTCATATATTTTTTTACAAAACTGAATAAAAAATTTATTTATCCAAATTCGGTTTCGAAACTCTATAATTGAGGAATATGCGGTGAAATCGCCAAAAGGTTATTTATATTTTCTAAATATACTAACGAAACTAGACACAGGTTTTTAAGTAAATATTTTATAGGACGGTTAATATTTTGGCTTTCGCATATACTTTGAAATATTTTTGAAACTTACTAGTCTAACATGACACCATAGCTGTTAAAATCAATCCTAAATAAGATGGTTTATCTTGTTGAGAGACAAGGCATTTGATTGGTGAAGATCCGTTATTATAATGATAAAAGTAACTTTGTATTCTGTCTTCACTTTGAGTTTATTATATTTTTTGCACGACTACTTAAACGATAAACACAAAAAAAAATTAGTCCATAAACTTAACTAATTGTATAACCCTTATCTAATTTTTTCAAAAAAAATTATTGTTACAAGTATCCTGTTAGTTGTATTTAAGCATATGTTATTTGTATATTTTGCTAGTATAGTTGTGCATCTGATGATGACCTAGTCTATTTGGTCGAAACTAGTCATGCAAAAAATATAATAAACTCAAAGTGAAGACAGAATACAAAGTTACTTTTGTCTATTTTTTGGATTGGGCGTCAATCATATGCGTATTTATTATATTATTACTAATATGATGAGGCACATTAGTTCATACATAGAAGATTTTGGTTGGCCTGGGCACATTGGTTCATATGTGGAGTATGATTGTTAAAAATTCTCGATTAACGGAAGTGATTCGTTAGTACACCGGCCATGTAAGCCAGTGGATGTGGGTTCAAATCACGATGATACTTTTCTGAGATTTTTTTAAATCATCTTTTATGTATGAACTAATGTGCCTAATCATATTAGTAATGAAGTTACTTTTATCATTATAAAGATGGTTTATATTTGGGCTGGCGTGTATTTTTTGAAGTGTTCTCGCTGTAGTCCCTTGGCGCCTGCGTCCACGTGTTGCGTCTCTTTTCGCCCGACGCCGTCGTCCCGATCTACTTTCCTTAAAATTGAAACTCCAAATTTCATTAGTGTTCTCGGGGGTGCGCAGCGAGTCCTGTAAACACCCGAAACCTGGGCGTTCTCGCGCGCGCAAAATACATATCCCTTTTGAGTCCCGCCAGATTCTCTGCAGGCAATACGCCGGCCATTCATTAAATGTTTACCTTGACTTCTCTTTGAATAATTTAGATATCGCGAGGATTCCCGTTTTTCCCTCCGAGGATATGTGCCGTTTTTTAGTCTGGACTTTTTCGGCGGTTTTTTTCGACAAGTAACATGTTCTATTGTTGGCTTTACACGTGGGGAAAAATAAAATACGCCTTTTTTCAATTACATTTTTGCTGGCCGTGAAATTGTGTTTGCGTATTTACACCTCTTTGGCTATTTAGCACATTTTTATGAGATCAAATACATTGTGTATCAGATATTTATGAACTTTAAAATAATGCTCTATAGTAAAATGAAAAATCAGCTCATAGAATATTAAATTAAAATTGAAAAATTGACTTTGTTATATTAACTTAATTTAACATAGGCTTCATTTGATATAAAGTACTTTCGGAAAAGAATAGCAATACACTAAACACTTTACAAACTATAAGGCAGAATTGGTAAAGCTATAGTTCCAGGTTGTAAAATATCGTACTTAAATCAAAATATTTGTAATTTTTAATTTTCTGATGATTTTTATTTTTTGATGATTTGGTCTTACACTGAAATCATTTTTTTTTTAATAATAAAATCGTCTAGATTCTGATAAAAAAGACATTCTGAATTGATGTGTCGTAGACTCATTGGCACTACCACACATTGTATGTGTATGTACAAAAATCCATCACAAAAATTAAATACATTAAATAGGACCATAAACGTCAAACAACATTTTTTACTTTGGACCAAATACTAAATATTTAATATAAAAATCATTTTATCATTGTGCTGAATAGTAAAGTTATTTTATAATTTATTTTTCGATGAATAATTCAAAATAAAATTACCACAGATGAAATTATAAGAACCTACACACTAAATAAAAGTCAATTGTTAGAAAAATAGACTTTTATTTACTGAAAACATTAGTATTCTCTATATATATCATATAAATGTTTTCATTGTATTTCGGTATTTTTTTTATAAAAATACAGATGTCTGTGTACCTAGCCGTATTTATTTTCTCTTTGAAAAATAACGCTCTACGAAAATTGACTTCAGTGATATAATTTCCTGCCTGGGTGTGCTGGAACAAGGAAGAAGGGGGATGGTAAGGTTTCTTCATATTTCGTCTCTCGTATTTTAGCTAACGTTTTATGAAACATTACATACTACACCAAGTTCGTGCATCTATTACGTGCATTTAATATGTTGTACATATTATACATATTTAATATCAAATGTATTTTCGTCTCAACTGAAATTTTGATCACCTGTCGAACCAGCGAAATCTCTGCCAAGCGTCGACGTCTTAATCACTTAACCGGTATGTCCATAAAATTAATTAATAAAACGTAATGCTATAATATTATCATCATTTAATACGTGTATATGTATAAATCTATATCTATTGTTATTGATTTAATGTTACGTAAAATTGGTTGTTATTTTATTTTATTGATTTGAATTGTATAGACACGTTTCCATAGAATTTGGCTTGCTCAAGGCAGCTTCGCTTTCAGCAGTGTGTGGCTCACCCTAAGAGTCGTCATCCCCTCGCCCTCGCGGCGCCCCCGGTTACAGGCGCTTCCTCTGCAGTGATCTGTGCATAAGCACTCAAGTTATCAGGCTAATTTTCCAATTCTCTTTTCCGAAACTGTTCCCCTCTCGCGCGGATGTCGTGGAAATTTACTTTGAATGAGATTTGAATTTCCCTTATCAGCCCCCCGCGCGCATAACCGAGCTAATTTACATTCGACTGCAATGACTTCATGCCGGGATGATCAATAAGGTTCCGGAACAGTAAGTCAATAAAAAAATCGACGTCAGTATAAACGCTTTTTGAAACGCGAATAACGCGAGGGGCGACGGCGGCAGAGCTCCAATGGAGTCTTTCAAATCCTGTGATTGGTTATTATTTTATATTTTTCTCATAAGCTCTCAGTTGCCGTAAATTTTTAAACTTCAACATTTTAAAGCTTCACAGGCATAACCTTTTATAAAATATTTTAATTTTAAATAGAAGATTATCAAATATTTATTAGTTAATTATTTTGTTTTTGTTTAGTGACTTGAATATAAAAAAATGTTTTGTTATATATTAATCGAACTAGTTGAGTGAATCGATTTTTTTTAAATCTATTCCTAGTCAAACTGTTAAAACTCCGCTGCTCGACTCATCCGGCAATCAATCTCGATACACCGGTTTTTTTTCAGTTTGATTGTTACAGCTCGATCTCTATTTGTTTTTATTTTCCGCGGAAATTAAAACTGCGCGCGTATTATTTTCAAAAAATATCAAATACCGTATCTGACTCCGTGTTATGATTGAATTAAAATGGCTGCGTGTAAAGTTGATTACTTGGTAAAAGCATTTTTTGCTGATATTAAGTTAATATTTATTATAGATTACATTTTCCGGAGAAATTCACGGAGTTGTAGAAGCAAAAGTTAATAAAATATTTTATTGTGTGTATTTACTCCGTAAATATTACTTTATTTTAAAATATGTTTTTATTGTGTTTATTGTGCGTTAAAAACTAATAGCTTAAACTCTTTCCGAGAACCCATGAATTTTTCTATAGCTTACACATCATTGTACATTACATACAAGCAAAGTTTCCTGTCAACCCAAATAAAAAAACATTACAGTCAGATGTTTTGTAAGTGCTTGGTATAATTTTAATGCATCTATTTTGACATTTTTTCTAATTTATTTTTAAAAATTCAGGTTCTTTTTAAGGATATAAACACTGGAATCATTTAATAAAGATAATAAGGAAGCCAATAGTCACTCAAATCAAGATGTGACTAATATTATTATTTAATAATTTAATAAATTATTTTATAAACTAAAATTAGTATAATGCACAGCTCTCACTTTTCCATTAATTTATATTCTGTCTTAATATGTTGCTTAACATTAAGTCAAATCTAAAATATTGAGAAAACTCATTATTCGAAATTCTCCCGTAAAATAATTGAAATCGCAAGTAGATCAAAACCGGAGACAACCTCCCCAAACCGAGTCATTTCCTCGTAAAATTGAATTAAATTCATTGCCGTGAGCTCACTTCCTAATCTATTCTATCTCATTTTAAATCATATTTAATATTTATAGTCCGAAATATTATGCGAACATGCCAACTGCTATAATGCCCTACCTCTTGCAAAACCATAAATTAAACATTACAGGTAAAGTCTGCGAACTCTGTCTGCCATAAACTCTTCAAGAGCGGCTCATAGCAGCGAATATTAAGTACATTTGGGCCAAAGAGAACTCTGAACTATTCCTTCCATCGCATAATTATGATTCGCTAATTGAAAATGCATGTTTTTTATTGCCTTGCCTTCAGATAGAGTGTTTTTTACTTTTATTCACAGATTCCTAAAGTTCTTCACAGATTTTGCTTTATTTTTAAAAAATAATAATAATTCATTTCGTCTTTATCATGATTTAAAAACCAAAATGACCGCCTCGACCGATGTGGTGGCGATATACTGTGTTACAGAATAAGACGAAATGTATTATTGTACTTTCGCGCACAAATGATTATCATATAAATAAAAGCGAGGCAGCTGGTAAGATGATTATAAGTAAAATATATTTGGGATTTTTTTTATTTAACGTTACAATTTATGTATAAATAATTGATGTGAAAAGTTTAAGCCTAATACGAAAATAAAGATGCTGTCGTCGGTCTTGTCTTGAAGCTAGGTGTTGCCACGGAAGAGAGTGGCGGTGAGTGCATTTGTCTGGTGTTTTTATAGAGGAATTCGGAAAATACTTAAGTGTCTTCTCAACATTGATTATTCAGTAGACCAGGCAGCCTACCTGGTCTGACAGTGTGGCCGTTCTGCAAATAACATCAGCATAGGACGTGGTAATCGTTAGCAGGTTACGTAGTAGGATGTTACGCGCATAGCCAACCAACTTAAAAAAAGACTTATAATATATAATACATTCCACAGCTGAATACTATGATTTCATAACCTACAAAATAACATTATATGACCGGTTTTATCAAATTGTTTATTTTTATCGGAAATTTCGAAACCAATAAGTTTAAATACAAACTTTCACTTTAACAAATGTTTCATTTATAAAATTATAAATTTGCTGACAATTGTCTGATATGTACGCGTTTTAGTTTCCGAAATGATTTTGTTCTATTTAAATAACAGTTATAAACGTTTCACAAATACTATTTTTGCAATCTGTGTGATGTGTTCGTAAGCATGCCAACTGGTGTTTTCGCTGGACAACTTTTCAGAGAACGGATGTAAGATTACTTTAACTTTGACAAGTGATTTTGTGGCACGCTTTTCCGATAGTTAAATGACAAGCTTTATCATTAATCCGTAATAAGTTTGTTAACAGCCACTCAATTTCGAAACTTCAATACAATATTGATTGACACAACTTGCCCTAGGGCCGAAGTTCGACACTGGACATACAAGCGACTGCTTGGATACAAACTAATGAACTGAATCGCCTACACTAACATTGACATTATATGACTCATCATCATTATTATTCCAACAAACACGGTCACTCTGATTATCTTAGTATTAATTATCTTGAGAGATATCAGGGTCATGCTGAGTGATGTTTGTTTTCAAGTAAATACGTAAATTTAATTAAGAAAAGGAGCACCATCACCATGGATTTTATCATAATCTAAAAGAAATTAAATAATAGTGTAATATTATATACCTACAGTTCTAGAGTGTATCCAAACGAGACACAAACTTTTGAAGGCTTTGTTTTCACAACCACATAAGTTGCTTCTCTTTCATTTTCTGTTATGTCTAAAATCTTGGATGTTCTCAATGAGTAGGTTGTTTATTACATAATAAACGCATTTACTTTTTTGTTAGACCTTATTACAGGAAGATTATTTTATAATATAATAAAATCATTTAAGTAGTCTTTTGGCAAATCAAGTATTACAATTAATACCAGTTAATCGTGGCTTTAAAAATATTAAACATCCAAAAATATTCTACTATTTTTCGTAAATATTATTCTTGTTTTACGCTTTATAAAAAAATATTAATAGATGTACTCTAATAAAGCATGTCGGACGCCGGGTCCGGGTGCGCCGGCCACTAAGCGAAGGGGTCAGGATTCTTCCTTTATTTTCTCTGCCTTCGCTCGCTGCGAGTCGATAATCGTTGAGAGAAGTATTTCCTATTAATAGTTTATGGTTTTTCATCTCCTTTCTTTGGTCCAACATTATTAATTGAAAAAAACTGCAGCCAGAGGTTTTATTAAGCTCTAAGTTATTTCAAAAATGCTAAACATTCATGTTTTCAATTTAAATTCAAATCTTCATCGTAAAATTGTGAAATTTAGACAAATTAAGCTTGTCGCTTTTTTAAATGTATTTATTCCTTTAATTTAATGTCTAACTTTCACGTGAATTCGTGTGATTACGTGTGAAAATTAGATACAATTAAAATTGAAATGAATGCATGAAAATTCATTTACCTTTTACGACTGAACCTCAATTTCACTGCTTAAATATATTTTTTAATAAATATTCCCAAATCTATGGCACCAGACCTAATAGGACTATTAGGTTTTATATGCTTAGTTCCGTATCTCAGTTTTACAATATGGTACACATAATGACTTTAAAAAGCCACGCTTTTAGCTCTCGTTGCAACACCTTTCATACAGAATAATTTATCGTGGTTAACTCATGCAAGAAATGCTAACAGTGCCGGTTCTGTTACTTAGCCGCTCTTATAAAAAGTCGACTGTAAAATTGCCGTAGAAAGCTTTGTGCACTTATCATATTTTTACCTTTTTTATTGAAAAAAAAACCTTACTAAACTCATTTTTTAACTTTTTCTCACGTTTATATTATCCCTGTACAAGATATAATATTCATTGATCCCACTCAGGCCCTCGCCGTCAGTGCTCGTATACATGTATAACGTCCTCACTATTAAACACAACAAAGGCCCAATAATGGCGTCAGATTGTGCTGACGCCCGTCCTGTGAAGTGCTCAAGTGTCCATCCTTGCCCACTCGAGGACTCCTGAGGGACTTTCTCTGTTGAGCTTTGGGAGTGAAGACACGAGGATAATCTACGGAGCCTCCTGACGAGGGCGGGACTAGGCCGGTAATATTATGCGCGTTCTAATTAGATATAAAATATTAATTTATTCGCCGTATAATGTAGGAACACACTCATATAAATATTATATTTATTTATTGGTTTTCTCGTGTGAAGAAATATACTTCAGTTTTCATTTTATTGTTTATTTATTTTTAAATTACAAGAGAAAAAAAGTGAAAAAATATATATAATGCATTATAGTAAAGGGTAAACGCATAAAAGTCGCTAATCTTTTGAAAAAACATCTTCGTTTTGTAGACTGACTGAGCAACAGGGCTTCAGTGTAAGAGATTCGGCGCTAATTTCGAACAACTCTCTCAACTGCGACGCTTAAATGGGATTAATAGTGAGCATTGTCTATTTAGGCAGCACACACTCGTAGTTAGTATTTTCAAGCAAAGAAAACTTTTAAAATTACTGATACATTTTCCTTCTTATCCTGTGTAAAGTAAATTATGAATAAATAAATAAGCTCTTCGCACAAAATTAATTGTCATTAAAATAAGTCAATTAATTTCAATCATAGTTCAAAAATAAAAAAAGCTGACGACAGCGCTAAATTAAGCGCAAAACACGCTAAACGCTTTTAATTCGTTTTTTGGTGCGAGAGAATAACGCAGATATAAATCAAATTTAACTGTTTGAAGAGAGCCCAGTTGAATTCATTAAAACAATCCTCCGCTGCGGTCCGAGAGGCCGGGCCTGGTCCCGCGCCAGCCAGCCCGGTGCGTGCTGGAGGGCCTGTGAAACTTTAAAGCCCCCCCGGCCCATTAACGATCTGCTGTGACGTCACACCGCACAATTACTATTTCATCTCGACAATGAATAATGGAAATATTTTTTGCCGAGTGCGTTGCCGCTGCGAAAGTTTCGGCTCGGGAACGGTTGTCGTCTCCGCCCTGTGAGGGATGTGGGACGCGTTACGCAAGCGAGCGAATTCTGAGAGGATTAAAACACGTATTCATTACGTCCTTATTTTCTGCATGATAAAAAATATACAGATTTTTTGTCGCGAATCACGAATAGTCGTCGGGACTTTTCGGTGAGATCGTTTAATAATAGAATCACACATACATATACAACAATAATTTTTCAATTTCGCATCTTCAAAATAATAATGTAAGTAGTGTCATTTTAACATATTTTTTTTTGTAACATTTTTACTCGTTTCGAATAAAATAATAAAGCATACAGCACAGGTGTACTTGTTGTGACAAGTTTTATTTTCCAAAGTTTTTTTATGTACTTTCATGAACCCCAGAGCTCTCTTGCTTAAATCACGTCTTTCGCTTAGATAATCTAAATGAGAAGGCCTTTTTTTTCATATTAAGGCACAGACCTGCCCCCAATCACAAACAACTCAATCCATATCTCACCCCTGGCGAGCCACGGTGCAGCGCCTCGCCCTGCTTATCTCCGGGTTACGCGCTCGGCGCACTGTTCCAACTGCAGCGGTTCTTTTCTTTTTTTGCTCTAAATCCTCTTTCAGGGATCTTCTCGGATTTACTATGAGAAAACTTTTTTTTTTAAAAGATCAGAATCACACGCGCTGCATTTGATAAGCCACAGTAAACGTGCACCTCTAGTTAGTTTATAATTTTTATTTTTTATTAACGACGCAATGTATAAATTTTTTTTTTTTATATAAAAAGTTACTTTTTTAGTGAAGAAAAAAAACATTAAAATTTTCATGCTGACAAAAACTAAGTTTGCAATATTTTTTAAATAGTTCAACCCATTCTTGTTTTAGTGTTAACAGTATCTATAAGTAACATTAAATATTTTTAGTGATTATCAAATTTAATCAGATTTCGCCCAAAATTTTTTTTTTAAAAATTGAAACTGGAGATGTCTATTTTTTTTATTTGATAACTTTTGTTTATTTTTTACAAGTATTGAATAATCTTTATTTTCGTGATTTTACATTAAAGTTGAAAAATATATTTATTTACTTAAATCTAGAGGTAAGTTTATGTTTTCTATCCGCCGCCCAAAATAGCACAATGGCCAAGTGTACTAAACCCCCGAAATCCAGGCTTCGCAATTAACATTTTTTATCAAAATTAAATTATCCAGTCGGCGAGCCGCGCACGGTTCCGGGCTTACTGGGCGCCCTGCAGCGCTTACAAAGCCAGCCTTGGCGTCGGCGCCGCTTTATTTTATTTGTCTTTAAACTTTTAATTTACGCCTGCGCCTAATATAATATTTTATACATCAGGCCGGAGTTATTTGGGCCCGCCGTTATTGTTTAATTGCTCGTTAAATTAGTTCCCTGATCCGTTCAGAGGCTGCGACAGTGCCGCGGTTGAGCCCCCGCCCCTTCCCCGCCCCGCCTTTTGAATCTTATTCTCCGGCAGGCTTTTGTGTATTAAAATGTTAAGCGATACTCGGCTGTAATTTAATTTATGACGAGACGTTTATTTTACACTGTCACTATTAAGTTACTTTACACTAGATTACTGATGCTCGCGTATAAAATGATACTTAAGTACACCCTTTAGCAACAAAGCCTTAATCCAATCGAGACAAACTTTTAAACATATAATACCGAAATATGCGGTGTCTAATTTTGTACATATTTTTGTGTCTTCTTGATAAGCTTCAACTGATTCGCTGTTGTATTTCGTTGAAAATTATTTTTTATAACCCTTATGAATGTACAAACAATACACAGTCTATAATGATCAATCAATCCTAGCACACTGCATACAGTTAAATAAAAAAACAAATTATTTAAATTGAATTTGTTCAAAACAACGCTTTCAAAATTATTACAACTCGTACATAACATGTAGTACTCTAAGATTAATTTATAAATCTTGTTGTGGTACAAGGCATTTGATTCGTGAAGATCCATTATTATAATGATAAAAAAACCGTTGTATTTTGTCTTCACTTTGAGTTTAAATGATAACACGTTAATTAATAATATTGTTTTCTCGTCCTCATCACCTTTATTAAACATGTTTCCACTATATTTTATTTACTTCTATTATTATTACTATTATTATTATTATTTATTTTTTTTATTTTTTTATTTTTTTATTTAAGCGATAAACACAAAACATTTTTTGGTCCATAAACTTAACTAATTGTATAACACTCATCTAATTTTGTCCAATTTTTTATTGTTACCAGTATCCTATTAGTTGTATTTAAGCATATGTTATTTTTATATTTTGCTAGTTTAGTTATGCATCTTATGATGACCTTGAATGAATTGGGTCGAAACTAGTAATGCAAATAATTTTAATAAACTCAAAGTGAAGACAAAATACAAAGGTACTTTTATCATTATAATACATATTAATTTATAAAATAAAAATTGTGAATACATTTGAAAGTTTGGTATCTCTGCATATCAAATTATTGTAAAATTGGCCCAAGTGGATACATTTATTTATTTTATCAACATGTACATGTCTTATTCAAACCATATTTTGGTACACAAACGTTTTCTCAAACAGCAACATTAGAATACGTAAACATCGCGTTCAGAATTTGGGGCACAGCCCAGGCTCGGAGCACCTCGCGCTCCCTGCACAGCTTCCCTCTGCTCGGAGCTAAGCCCTGTAAGCTCCCGCGGTGCCCCCGTGAGCCCCCTTGAGCGCACCTTCTTGTAGAATCGATTATTAGCTAACCGGGCTAAATCTAGCCAACCACTTCAGTTGCCATTCTCAGATATTGCCTACGTTATTACTAAATTCGTATTAGTTTTACGTGCCCAACCTAAGAACTGCCAATATATTTATCTAAGATAAATCACACGCGAAACGACGGAGAAAATCTTCAAATACTTTACTATTATCCTTATCGAATTTCATAAGGCAACTAAAAGTACTTTGTTTTACTCAATTTTCGTTTAAAAAAAAAACGCATTAAAGTTTGTTTCAAAATTCTAAAAACTTTGCATTCTAGTTTTCGCTATTCGGAAGTTTGGCCAGCAAATTTAAAAACATTAACATTTTTTTAATAATAGTGTTTTTTTTTAAAATTACTATCCGGCTAAAAGCATGTATTTTGATAGCGGTGTTGTCTTGTAAAATACTTAGATAATATTGTTATTTAATTATGTTAAAAAACTAAACAAGAACTAGTAAATAAATCTTTGTAACTGCTTAAAATAAGTAAAACAAAGTCATTTATTTTCTCAAAAACGATATTTTTTTTATATCTTTAAATCCGAAGGCCTATCCATTTCGTCTATATCGATGGTTCTGCCATAAATACGCCATTTTATTTTGCTTTCTACATCCGCTGTATATCCTAGATTGGCCCTTTTTTTGTTATTTTCTTTGTTGCTGTAAGTGGATTTGAAGTGGCACCTAGTGAAGAGGATTTTTAATATTCCTTTCGGAAAAACGTGTATATTTTTTTGCAGCAAATAAATATTTTTTAAATCACCGAAATGGTTTCTCGGATAAAAGGGCAGACCTGTGTGTGCGAACTACTTCAAATTCGTAATATCAATTTTATTAAAATGTTCAAGCGTATATTTCTTTACAATAAAGCATTTCATATTATAATTTTCAATTCATACCTAATAAATCACAATTTACCTGCCTTTTTGTATAGAACTGTGTTACCAAAATGTTAAACTTGAACGCGAATTATTAAGAAATCAAAAATTTTAAATCATATGATTTGTATAATATATTCTTCATTAATTTAGTCAATGCCTTGTTCAAACAAAATTATTATTAAGACTTGTCATAGCAACAAAAAAATAGAAATATGCACAATCATAATGACAAATTGGTTTTTTTTTAGTGATCATCCTTTCAAAAGCTTAAATTCATTTTTTTTTGTTATACGTTTGAACTGTGTTTTTTTATGTCTTTATAACTTTGAAAAAATCATATTTGATTATATATATATATTTTTTTTTTTTTTCATTTATGACATTATTAGTTAATAGTTTTTTTTTAATATCATAATAACTATCTCCAAATTCTACAAGCATCCCTGTGCACATAAATTGTGAGCTTAATTGATGGACATGCTAGATTAGAGCGATTTATTTTCTATGTGCGTTTTGATTTAATGCCTCACGACCCCAAAATGATCTGCTGATGCTGGCTGTGCGGCAAAATCTCTTCGTAAACGCGATTTTCTTTCAAAATAACCCCGCCGGAGACGCTTTATATTGTTTAAAGTAGTTGTTATTTGAAATATGAAGGTCTTTATGGAACAGCGTGTAATAAGTCTCCGAGATTCTTTGTGATATGATTTTTTAACGTGTTTTACGTCTACATAATGTAGTCGTTATGAAAAAAACGTGCTCTCGCTGAATTTAAGGTATCGCATGTTATGACTTTTTCTTCACGAGAACGTGATGCGCCTGACAACACTGGCTGTGACGTCACTGGCAACACTGCGGCGCCACTACACCCAAACTAGCGAACTTTTATTGGTAGGTCTTTCGGAGCTTTCATGTTTTATTATTCAATTGACACAGGCAGCTTCTTTAAAACTCTTTGGATAAGTCTACTTACCTTTACACTTAAAAATGTATGCCGGAGTACAAGGTGACTCTTACTTTCTTATTGCGTGTGTATTTAAGTAAATAAGAACTCAATGCATTGTTAAGATTTTGAGATGTACTTAATTTTAGATTTAATCCTTTTGAATTAGCGCGATTACAATAATCCATCACGAAAGCATTACAGCTAAAATGAATTATCCAAAACATTTTATATTCGTCATTCTCTTTACAATCGTCTTCTGGCATTAATTCCATCGTGGCGTACAATCCGTCCGTGAGCCACGACAGAGTCGGATGATTAATTCGGGGAGCATTAAATCTTTCAGTCCCACCCCCGCCCCGCCGCCCCCTTTGTCCGCGCCGGGCTTTAATCACAGGACCTGCGCTCTTGCATTCCGAACCACCCTTCAGACACCCGACGGAATATCTTCCATATTACACAACATGGAATGATGATCACACCCAAGGCTTTATTTTTTTTATATGTAACTTAGTCGAAAAACTATCGATTTAATTATAAAAAATTAACTGGGGCTACCTCATCCAATATATTCAAACAATATACATTTATATTTTAGCTGGTCATTTATAAATCTTAACACCGAAATCCGTTTTAATTTTCTTGGCAGAATACGTATTTTGCAAAATGGCAGAAATAATATTGTTATCCAAAAAAAAAAGTATTTCAGTGCTTATGTAACTTTTATCTATAATGCCAATACCTTTTAAAAAAAAATAAAGTGTTACAAATATCGACGTCGTTAAATCGTTTATCGTAGTCGCTGATGAAATCCAACAAAAATACTTGTTTCGCTTTTGTCACGAAGCGAGCATTTTATTTGATACAATATTCCATACAGAATCTCCCCATGTTCTCGAATTCATACACACTCCGGCTTTGACTGAAGCGTTTGAATTGTTTTAGCGCCGCCGGAGTGTGCTCAAGTAGTACTCCAGAGAATTTGAATTGTAATGGCGTACACTCTACTTTTGAATCCCTGATTCTCGTATACCTATTTCATAAAATGTTTTATTTTACATTATTTTTTACTTCCGTATTCTCTTCCTAAACATTCCTTCGTAAAACCGATTCTTTCTCAATGGTATTCAATATACTATTGATCAATAAATTATTATGAAAATATATTCAAAATCTCAATTAAATACATAACTTGGACAAATCTTAATTTTGTTTTTAAATGATATGTCTTAGCTGCACGATATTGACTGTTATGAATATGATTTGCACAGTGGTATTGTTGAACATATCGTCACTGGCCAGCGACACTGCAGGATGTATACCCGGCGAGGACCGGAAGCGGATGACGACATCCGCCGACGTCCATGTCACACAAGTAAACTATTCACGTCACGGACACAAACCGATATACACATATTGGGCACCAAGCGATCAACATTCTTGTAAAAATTATTAATATGCGAAATTTACAACTAATATATGAGGCTAATTTTAAGGTTTGAAGTAGCTTCGGATGGCCCACTTAAATTGAATAGAACACACTAATACCTTCCATAGAATTTCATGGTTATTAAGCATATTCATGCATTTGAATAGATGAACTGAACTATATCTCGTTTGTATGCAAATCTAGGAATAACATCTCCTATTAACATATCCGCGCCTCCATTGTCGTGTGCTGACTAAATGTGCCAATCGATACCCGCGACCGCCGCGTGCTTCTGACTCGGTTCAATTCTTGGCATTACTAATATTCAGTTGACCCAACGTAACGCAATTATATCGCACACATATATAGTAAACGTTTGGTTTCTTGGTTTTGAATATAGATAAATGAACTCGTAAAAAAATATTTACAATTATTATTTGTTTATGAAGCGATGACATCGACTGACTTGTAATTTAAGAAACAAGGAGGGTATCTGTTATAGCAGCAACTCGACAGATAAAACTATTTATACCACTTTTATTTCTGTCGCACTATGCGGGACTCGTGCTATTTACCAAAAACTGCCTTAAAAATGCTAAAACTCGCTGAAAGAAATTCTTCTTTTCTCGTGTTTGGCGCTTCTTCGCTATCTTCTTTTTCAGGTTTAATAGAAGGTGAATCCATGTGTGTGCTTTATCCATAATCACGTTCATGTCTGAGAGGATTGCAAATTGTTGTGTGAGACTTTTCCAAATGTGTTTTTTGTAATCTATTTCTTCGTTTTCTTTCGCCGAATTTTATTTATTTAATCAAAGTCACCTTTATAAAATCAAGAAAAAACCGCAGCGTAAATAATCTTTATTTTTATGATTTGCGAAATCTACACTATTCACAAAATTAAAGACATGAACATATCCATCATCCCGTGTGTCATATCCGCGATTATTTATCTTTTCATAAATCAATGTGAATTGCGCTTCGGAATTGTATTCGCTTTCCTATATATTTTAAATTGAAAAAAAAACTAGTTATTATTTGTGCTTTAAAAGTGATATTTCACTCTGCATTCTGAATGCATCGCTGAATACGAGTCAGGTTTTAATGAACGAATATCAACCGACATCGATCAAAACATTGCAGCAAAAATCGCTTAGAGCTACAAAGCGAGCCCAAAATCAATTAACGAGAGCAGTCATCGTATCCAACGCACTTGCCGGTCCCCGACGCGAATTGCGTGTTCTGTCCTGATTGACGCTCGTGGAACTCTACATGGCCGGGCCTAATTACATCCTACAGAACTATCTTATAAAGTCATTCATATACTGAAAAAAAAAAAAAATCCTTATATTATTGTTTTTTTTTTTTTTTTGTGAAGGCCGTCTCACAGGAAGTACGATGTTGCCTAAACAGATTTGATTGATTGATAATGATTAAGTATATTTTTTTAAATATTGAAAATTGATTAAAGAAACTCTTAGAAAAATATCATCGTGATTTGTGTGGGTAATGCACCGGCCATGTAAGCTTGGGGATGTGGGTTCATATTCCACACAAATCATTATCAAGAATTCCTTACACAAATATCTAAAATAGAGAAATCATTCCATGCTTCCGCCAAGCCACACCTTGTAATTCCCACAACCTGCGCGCAGGATCAGGGTATAGCACATACCGTATTATAATATAATAGGTTATAACCTCAACCCTAAGAACTATTGTAAATGAAGTAAAATAAAATGAAAATCTTCTATTTAAATTTAATTTTGTGATATACTGAAATGTGTGTTGGAATTTTAATAAATGTCATTTTGTTCCTATTTGATAAAATATTATTTTATTTCGTGCGGTATCATTAATAATCTAAATAACAATTGTGTTGATTTAATCTAATTTAATTAGCAAATGATTTTCAAATAAAATTTTGATTAATAAGCGTATGTTTGCACTAATTTAAAACTAATTTATACCTATATCTATTTTACATCAAATGTCAATGTTAGTCTAAAAAATGGCAGCTATATTCATATATTTTATTCAATATTGAACTTTGTAGATTTAAATATTTTAAATAAAACAGTGTTGTGATTTTTCCACATGTGTAGTTTTATTAGTGACCACCATTATCAATCTAAGTGAAATCGGTCACTAATAAGATTAAACATGTGGAAAAATCACATTACTTTTTTATTTAAAATGTTCTAGCCAAAGAGTGCATAATTTTTGTTAATTTTCTTAAACTCTTATAAATGCCATTCGGTGAATTAACCTCCGTCCAGGAGCAGCACCCCCAACATCGACTATAATTGGTCGTATTTATATATTTATTTACTATTACACAACCTTAAAACAAACTATTGCTATTTATTTTGTATTATCTGATCTTTTGTATTACATAACTGGTCAATAAAGTGCCATATTCGTCAAAAGTTAAATTTAGTTTCTCAATTGTTTCTTTAATATTTTTAATGTTGCTTAGTTGCCTCAAAATTATCTAATAAAAACATTGTCCAATAAAACAACCCTAAACAATTTTCATCAGTAATATAATCTGATAATTAACAGAGAAAGAACCAACAAATACTGTCGCTAGGTATCTGTCAGGTAGAAACAAGCCTCATGAATGCTCATCTCCGGCATAATGAACGAACGAATGATCGCCTGCGCGGAGGGACGCGGACAATGCGCCTCGTCGATTGTTCCACCCGCCCTTATCAGCTGCCCCCAGCCGCCCCCAGCCGCCCCCAGCCGCCCCCAGCCGCCCCCAGCCGCGCCGGCCCGCCATAATGCCACTGTGCGCGCTAATGCCTATTTTCATACCGGCGATAGTGACACTAAGACGCAGCTGAGGTGTCAGAGCATTGTCACTTTATTGAATTGATTAATACTTAGAAATATTTTTTTTTGCTCCGTGCTGAATGACAATGGATGAATTCATTGGAAATTATATGAACCAATATTCCTTATGTGTTCATCTAGTTTTTTTACTATTACAATTTCAGCTCATTTCATTTATTATTAACACAAAATATTTTTTGCTAGACAAACGTTAAATGTATATTTTTATGCCAAAAGAAAATGGTGAGATATCAGCGAATCTCTTAAGAACATATTATATCCATGAACATGCCAAAACGCATCGATCTTCAAGCGGTTCAAGACAGGAATATTAGATCCACACTTACCGTTGTAATTGGGCGTCTTTGGATCCTGTCCAACGTTTCTGGGTCATCGGAGATAACTATTATATTTCACGACATAGCGTAGTTGCGATTATATAGAGCCTGAGCCGTCATACAAAAGCATACAATTTTAGATAACTCGAACACTTACATATTTTAATGTTATTTGCAATGAATCTTAATTCACAAAACTGATCCCATTACTCAACTTTATTAAACGTATACAAAAATTTGTTGAATAAAAATATCATAATATAACCAGTCACTCTGTCAAGGACTCGACACACATTCAACAAACTACTTTTTTCTAACGGAAAAAACCAACCTCTACCCAGGGATAGTTTCCTAAGACAATTTCTCATTATTTTTTTCATCCGTTCGCTTAAATAAAAGATTGTTGCTCTCACTACAAGAAGTATATTTCTTTCGGGTACAAATACAATGGTCGGGATTTCTTTTGTCAAACTGCGAGGGACATATATTCGTTCATCTACGACTCCTCCTTTTTTATGTATCGGACAAATGATTGATGTTGCCGAAACAAGAGGGCCTCTCGGAAAGTACTCGGGCTTATCAGTCACCATCTCCTACCAGATTTATTTCTTTGGTTTTATTTTTTTCAATCGCAGAAGTTTTTTTCCGAATCAGCCGCAATTATTTTTCACTTACACTCATACAAATGTGTTTATATTTTTATACATGTAATACTCTTTGCTGGCTAATTTTTTTAGATATCTATTTAAATTACAATATTAAGTATGGAAGTAAAAATTGGTTGGTTTGTTGGGTCAGTGATTGACTTCTTGACTTAGTGGTTAGCTTCTTGTCTCGGTAGTAGACCGTTCACTCTTGATTAAGAGTCGCCGGTTTTATCGCCGTCCTGGCATGTAAATCTTGTGTTATTAGGCTCACACATGTTTTATATCGACAATTCATGATTATAAATCGATAAATTGTTATACATTATAATTTATTCATTCTTTAATAATAACGGAGTCTTTCCCAAAATATTTATTATCGTTGGTGAAATTAAAGGTGCTTTTAATTACAGATACATACATTATTTGATGGTTTATCTTATCGGACTATTAGCAAGTAACTTTTATTTAATATTGTAGCTATCTTGTTTGAAACTTTTATATAAATATTGTTAACACAATAAACCTGTTATAGTTTAATTAATACTTAGTATGACTAGTACTGACTAATTGACATTTTATGAAAAATAAATTATTTATAATTAATAATATTATCCAATGACAGTTAACGCATCTTTCCACATATAAGTGTATTGTATGTGCAATATGTTTTAAAACAGTTTTAAAAATAATTTTTCGAAATACATATCCCAGCCATTTTTTTCAAATAAATACTTGAGTATTTTACTTGTCGTTTTATGTATGAATCGATTATTATATTTATATTTATTATAGTT
Organism: Atopsyche davidsoni; assembly: GCA_022113835.1. Taxonomy (NCBI): domain Eukaryota; kingdom Metazoa; phylum Arthropoda; class Insecta; order Trichoptera; family Hydrobiosidae; genus Atopsyche; species Atopsyche davidsoni. The sequence continues at coordinate 8,160,801 of JAILWY010000021.1, forward strand.
ACAATATTGCCCCTGTTTAATTTCATCGTAAAAGTAAACTTTTTGCTAATTTTATTATTGTATAATCCCGAAACTCTAGGGCTCTCACCCCGTCCTAGAAAGTAATTTTTCCATAGAGGCTGTTTTATGGTTGAGAGTTGTATTTTCATGTTGTTCAGTGAATACTCGTATTATACATTTGTTTAGAAAACGTTTCTTTCAATTTGAGGTACGCCTGCGTAAATGAATATTTCGATCATAATTATTTCTTGCTAGTAATCAACCTTGTTAGTTAAACACTATTAAGTACCTGACCTTTCCCCAGCTATAAGATCTCTTATCTTTCCGTCTCTCTTCCCACTTCCCACCTCTCTTCCTTGATCTTTACATCAAACAAATCGATGAAGCTCTCAATGTCGTTTCCTTCCGATTAAAAAGATCAATCCAATCACGAAAGGCTTTTATCTGAGGCAGTGCTCTTAAGGTGATTATTTTTCACTAAAGGAGCATTGATAAATAATTATTTGCAGTTCATTGTTATTTGTGAGCAGTTTTTGAAATAAGACGTCTTTTTTTAATTGGCATAGTAAAATTGAAATATTTTTTATAAAACTGCTATAATTTTTTAATTGGTCGTTTTAAACAATTAAAAATCGCATTTCTTTTATATGAGTGGAAACGAAATTTATACTTTAATAGCGCTATAACCATATTTTTTGCAAAATATTAAACTATTTATTATACCATTAAAACGATAACGAAGCTGCTGATTTTAGCGAAACTTCGCTGAGACCCCATTATACAGGAGACCCTTAATTATAAACCATTATTTCCGTAGCATTAATCTCATCAAATACCCTCAGTGGCTATTTATTCATTCGGTTCTCACCTGGCAGTAAGTCTTGACGCTCAAAAAACGATGCAAAAATAAAAGCGACTCTCAGCAAGCCCGGGGAGTAATTCTCTTTAACGGCGCGCGGCGGTCTCCCCGCGGCGGCTGTAGGCGAATAGTCGTTTAATCAACTCGTTTTTAATGTTCCGCATTACTTGACTCAATGAAAATTAAACGAGATTTTTTAATGACTTTCCTTTTTTGTTGTTTTTATTTTTTGCCGGTTTTTTTGCTCGAAGTTTGCCCGCTGCAGGACGAGAAGTGCTCCCCCCTTCTCGCAAGCCGCTCGTCGAGCAGAACATCAGACTATGTTTATTTATGGTCTACGAATACACTGCCAGGGTTGTCACAATATTCTATTGATATGTTTTTATTGAAGGAAAATAAATAAAAGATGATGCAATTTCAGGGGACGCTTGATTCGCTTCTGGAAATCTATACTAAACTAAATATGGTTTATTCTACTTTATTTGTAAAAAGACCCACAAAAAAAAAACTGAAATGTATAAGCTTTAATAGCTCGATCGAAGCATAATTTATTTGCTTTTAATCCTTTCAACAAATTATATATATTTTAATTCAGAACGTCATAAGAAATAAACGTATATTTTTAACTTCACATATTAATTAACAAAAATTGACATAAAATAGAAATACGAATAACATTTTCTATTTTTTTCTTAATTGTGAGATTTATTATATTCAATAAATTTCATTTTATATTATTTCATATTCATTGCATTTTTTTAAATGAATGTATGCCACAATAGTTCAGTAGCAAGAGCAATGGGTCTTTAGCCCAAAAAAATAGATTGGTGCCTTGCTCGTGGCATGCGCAAGATGAACTCTAACATCTTACTTAATATCAGTTAAATAATGAGATATAAATCAGAAATAAAATCATTATATCGCAGCCATTGTAAAGTTGTATGAGTCGCTCATAAATACGATTCTACTTTGTATTCAAATACTGATCTTGATCACGTAAAAAGGAATATTTCTGAAATCCATAAACCCGAAAATACATTGAAATATGCGGAAAGATCAACTCGCACGGACTTCGATATTTTTTTGAAAAGCCTATCAGCATTACACATAAAACTTCTCTCGGCGTATGAATTCGTGATCAGCCGAGTACTCGAGCAGCAGGCAAGGCTAACTTTATAGAGGAATTTCGCCGGTATATATTTACTGAATGGTTTATTTTTCGGAGAGGAAATATTTTCTGCAATTATTGGAATATTTCCGAACTTCGCTCTTCTAGGAATATTATGTACTCGTAATGCATCATCATAAAAACTAACTGCCTGTTAAGAGATAGCGTGTTTTTTTAACGTAAATATACTTTCATATTTGATCTTTCAATAAATTTCTTTTGTAATGTTTGCAATAAATTCTCAACTACCTAGATTTTAACACATATCTATAGCAACTATCTCAACTATTATGTCGCGAGGCATTTAAGTATATTTTTTTTAATGTCAAACGTTTTTTAATATATTGCTTGAGTCAATAATTATTGTTTTATAATCATTTTTCTTAATTATGATTGCTTATCATATTGCTGTTAAATCCCTGTTATTTTTTTAATTCAGAAAAATTGAATATTCAATGCTGTTATAACCATTTATATTTTTGATTGATACGCATTTCAATTCATTGTATTTTTCGTATTTAAAGCTTTCGTTTGTATCCAATGCTAATAAACCGTCTGTACGGAGCAAAGAAAACATCGAGTCAGTCAGTCGAGTCATATTCCACGATGATTTATCACAATTACCGCTGTCAAAACATCAGTATCTGCTTATATTTTATAATTCACATTACCTACCTTCACTGCCTCGTTAGTTACATTCAAGCCGGGAAGCTATTTGCGTAATGCGTTAAACACAAACCCCACAGACTCGCGAAAACATTTCAAAATCAGTGACGGGCACAGAGTGATTTAATCAATCAAATTTACTATCCATTTTTATAACAACCTATTCATAATATTAATTGAATAATTATGAATTTAAATAAATAGTACTGACAGTTGTCTTTGACTACTCAAACTTCGGCATATTTTACATTCATCGGGCTCAATTTTGATTAAATTATTTAATTTCAGTTACACGATTCGTGACTGCACAACTTATTGTTTCCTATACTGATTACTTAAAAAAATAAATATTGAAATTATCAATTCGTTTTGAAAGTGTGGATTTTTTGTTTATTGACATCAACCTTTCATTTAATGGAATTTTTTACTAGTACATCACGACATCGCTTTTCTGTAAAACGCCGAGTCAATTGTTTCAAATAATAGTCTATTTTATGCATATTCGATTTCCCGGCGTGAAACACAATTTCCATTTAAATAGCCTGCTACAGTACGACTTATAGTGGAGCTGAAATCCGGAGCTATAACGCTATCATTCTGGTAACTGGAGGCTGGAAACGTGCAATTATGACAATCAGTGACGCTGGGCCCTCCCTTATATGCTATCTCGCCCCGTATGCATTTTATACGGGCCATTAAATTAGACATTATCGTGGTCGACTATGGCCTATACGGCCTCATTAAGTTACCCTTCTCTTTCGCTTGCACTTTTCTCGCATGCTGCGTCCCCTGCGCACCCCGTGCAATCTGTCGCAGAAAAGCCGTTCAAACGCAGGCCTTTTCAAACGAGAATATTTGTTATTCAGTTCATGTTTTTTTTTGTATGAGTCTAGGAAGAGTTGGGACCTTCATCGACTCATGTTGAAATGTTCAAAGGAGCTTAGCTGGAGAACTATTATTTTTAGTTTTATTTCAGTTATTGTTTTCCTGTATGTATTTATTTGTTATATTTTATACGGAGGGTTTTCAATCAATTCCGATCGTAATTCATTACCTCACAGTTTCTCAAGCTGCCGAAAACTCGGACATAATTCAGAACATCACTGCGATTCGAAGATCGAAAATATTCTTGGCGTGTTACGTCTCCAGTATTTTCATTTTTAATACGGATAAAAATAACCTAAATGTTTCAATCGCAGAATTAGTCTTAATTCTACATCCTTCGACTCCATGTGTGTTGAGAAACTTTTTTTCTTACTGCAAAGCTCAATTCAAAATATTTTTGTTTAATTATGCCACTCAAAGCTTTCACTATTAAAGATGTATCATCTGTCCTCAGCTAAAACAAAAAGCACCCAGAATTCCAGCTGAGTGTCCAACTTGCGGCCGACTCTCGAGTAAGTAACTCGGTGGGTAATACCCTGTTCTAAGAAGCGCTTGTCGACTTCTTGTTTAGACTTCCGAGCTCTATTTGCCCCTGAACTAACTGCTAATGGCTTGGTGAATATGCCAGTTTTTTTTATCCGTTTTTTGTACCAGCGTCCATGAATGTATTATTCCGCTCGATGACAGTAATTTATCGTTGGAATTTAAAGTAGATATTACTGATGACACGAATAGCCATTTGAACTGTAAATAACGCTTGGTAAAAAATTTGTTCAAAGTAAATTTGATCATGTAATTAGTGTCAGCTGAATATAAATCATATTAATTTATAACATCTCATTGTTTGCTTGTTGTTTGAATAAATCCAGGTTTATTTTATAATTTTAGTAACCTACTATGTTAAATAAATGTGCTTTTTTTATATTTTGATAACCTTCAGATTTGTTTTTATTCGGTTGATTATCTCTAGTACGTACATATGATAATTTAATTTCAACTAACTAATTGTTTATGTAAAATCTATGTTTACTATTATTAGTTCCAATTATGGTGGAACCGAATATTTAAGACTTTGTAATGTTACATTAATAAAGAATTCTATGTTTTAAACACTATTATTGTTTGAGTAACCGTTACTTCATATACAACAAGATCATCATACAACAAGAATTACAATAATATTCATTAGTTTGATTTTCAATGTTGAAAAAATTACTTGTACGGGTATGTAGAATTATATGATTCAAATATGTATATTTTGCACCGAAAACTACGCATTTATTTAGAATAGCTTATTATTGATTTAATATCTGACGTATAGTAATTATAAATAAAACCTTATCGTATTTATTGTGCTTTTTTGAGTTTAAAGTCCATCTATAATATTTTCAACTCAATTTGTTTTATTTCAAAACAGACATTTTACTGCTTTACCCATAAATTAGACACGTAGAAGTTTTGTGATTTCAATTCGATTAATCTAAAAGTTAGAACTCATGTTTTACTAACTTTGGCACAATCGTTACTATAATTAGTACGTAGAAAAGGCGAAAGCACCTAGTATCAAAACTGTTAACATCGACTTGTCATTTTTTTTTTAATTTTTGTTACATCGCTTTCAAATTATTAAAAATGCATGTTTATATTTGTATGTCTACTTTGAAAAAAAACTATGTATTCCATGTTGATACACGTCATAATTTTTTCAGTTAGATTATTCGATCTGAATCTGCGGCTTTAGACTACATTTTGATGTTATCAATCTCGTATGAAAAGCAGATTGCTATCCGGGCGTCCTCTCACTTTCCTCCCGATAGTGAATCGAAAGTGCTTCCACCTTGGCCGTCCTCTCCCCTGCACAACTTTCTTCCCCCGGCCGGCACATGCTTGGTATGCAAGCGGGGAGGAGCCGGCGACGCCTCGGAGTCTACCCCGAGCAGTGAGGGGCTCAAGCATCTCGTTTCAAGCGGAGACTTCTTATGGGGGAATAACTAGCCACATTTTTTTTTTTTTTACTTTAGTAACTGAACAGTAGGAATACAGTAGTAAATATACCTTTAAAAAAATATATTTCATTATATAAATATTCATTCAAAAATATATATTAAACATGTATTTCTTGTGTTTGCTTATCTTGCTAATGTTTAAGATGTGCAAACAGTCTTGAAAATATTTTTTTTTAAAAAACCGCGTGTCATCAATCATTATAGCTATGAAAGTCTTTCTCGCCTTGTTAATTTAGAGTACATTATTTCAAAGTGGCACTTGAACATATTTTTCTAGCAGCTTACTTCACCCCCTGTCGCTTCCCCCAACTCCGTCCCCTTCCATCTCCGGAAGAGAGTCACTCCTCGCCGCCCCCGCGAGTTTGATGCTAACCAGCCTGCCCCTCCGCGGTATGCGTTTTCTACAATTTATTCGACATCTCGCCGAGTCGATTATATACTTGAAGTTAAGCATTCTGTACCGAGCTGAGTAAAATGTACTTCTACAGTATATACAGACTACACTGCTGGCTTTTGAATCAATATTGGTTACAAATAATATTTACGAAATAGATATCCATTACTATCCTAGTTTAACTCACACATATTTATATTATCAAGTACAATGCATTTATTCTTGATTATTTTCAGTTAAAATAACTGTCAATAAATATTTATATATATATAATTCTCTGCCAATAAAAAAATTAACCTTATTATATTTATAAATGTTAGTCTTGAGAAAAATTATTTCAAACATAGTAACGCATTAAAATATTAATAAAACATTAAATATTTTAACTAAGTTAAGTGTGTATTGGTCATATTGATGTAAATAGTACCAAAATTCTCATTTAGTTATATAGGAGATGCATTCAGTGACCACGCAAAAGGAAGTGTAAATAGAAAACTCACATTTGTTTTATAGAATTAATTTTATTTTTATAGAGTTTTTATTGAATTTTTTTGAGTGCACAATGTGTAATCATATAACTTTTTTTAAGTATTTACGTACCGTTTTTTTAAATTTTATTTTACTTGGATTTTAAAATTACGTACTACGGTAACAGTTAATTTTATGGCATCTAAATAAGGCCTGCTCTCTTTTTATCTTCATTAAACGTATTTTTAAGTACACAATCGTGAATTTCTTTCTCTGAAGTAAAAAACTTTAAAATCATCATAAATTTGGAAAAGACATACGGTCAAAGCGCCTCTGAGTACGCCCTAATTCTTAAACTTCTCTTCAAATTTCTTTAAAGTCATAATAAACAAGCATAATCCCGAAAAAAATATAATTTCCTTTTTAAATTAAAATGCTGTAATTTTCTTTCAGTCGTGTCTGGCCGTTTAAATCGTTTGTTGTTTTACCTGACTTTACAAGTTTAATGTTAAACAACGCGGCTCTCGCGGAACAAATCAACGGAGCAAACAATTTCCGAGGCCTTTTATTGAGATGTCTTTATTAAAAAACTATGCCGAATTTATGAACTCACGTCCTGCAGATTTGGGGAGAAAAATCCTCAAAGTTAAAATATAAATAGGTTTAACTCTTTTGCGAGTCTTAACGAAGGGATGGTAATCGCGTTTTGTGAAATTTGCTGAAAATGCCCCGGTCAGAGATCATGGCGTAGAATTTCAATGAACACGAATTTGAATCTCATAAAAATTCTTAACCTAATTTAGATTTTCCAGCTCAAATTATTTACAAAATAAATTCTGAAGTAATTGAATTTTGTATAATATTTTATTATTATTAAATAACAGCGTTTTATTTACATACTAATATAATATTCCAATATTTTATTTTTATTACCTTTCTATGCAAATTTTTGTAAACAATTTTTTTTTATTTCAATTGGAATAATGGTCTTGTCTAAAATAGTGTATGCAAATATTTTATCTTGATTTAAAACGTGTCCATTGAATTTACCGTCAATTCGTACGTTCAGTTTGCTTTATTGGGGCGTTTTGGCTTGGGCACAGGCTGCACCGTTCAATAGTTAAATCATGTAAAAACACTTCTCTCCTGCGGACTGTGCCGGACGTGTTCGTTATATATATTTATGTATTGGCATGTCCCCATTCTGGTTTATTCTATTTTTGCTAAACCCGTCTATATGTTAAAAGTGTTTCACTTGTGACAGCACTATTTGTACATTTTACTTGCAAAATGCATTTGCTCATGCAGGAACGAAGCCTTGTTATTATATTTATATTTTATACTCAACACTATTCCAAATTCTTATTTTATGTTACTAATTGGAAACACTGAAACACAGACATTGTAAACCTCTAATTATATACCCGTTAAGAGTATAGCAATAACACTTTATGTTATAAAACAATATATTTTTTTAAAGAGTCCTCCATTAAATAAACACTTTACCTGCTGGTGTTATCGAAACATGAAAAAATTCAAAAATATCAATATTTATTTTAATTATTGTGTTCCCGGCCTGTTTTGCTTTTGTATGTTACTCATGTAATTAGAAAGGCAAAAAAATTTATTTTAATATTGAAATTACGTAGGGACAAACTATGAAGATATTCGTATACACATCTGGCTATCTTTGTTTGTAAACAAATAAAAAGCAGTTAAAAATTAGCACATTTCCGTATTGCCTTATATATACCTAAAATTTCAAACCAAAATCACCATTAGATATTTATGAACGTTAAACAATCTTCAGCTTTTGTGGTCATCTTCGTAGGCTTACGTAAAACACAACATGAATCAATATAACAGCCTTAAAGTCTAACGGTTGAAAATTACCTTTTAGAAGTATTTTATATTACTTTAAAATAAAATTTTACATTGAACTTCATGACACAAAGGGGCTTGGAAATACAATGTTAATTTTTATTTTATTTTCATCTTCGAGGAGTTTTTATTTTTTTATACAGTAATATTGAATCTGAAACGATCTCCAATACATTTTTAAATTCTTAAGTTTAAATTCCAAAGGTTGTGGACTACAAATTGAAGCCTTATCGTTTAATATAAATCTCAAATATTGACGTGTTTATGTCAGAAATGTCTACTCTGAATTAATGTGGCTTCATTGTCCTTCGCGGCGTGCCATTGCCAGAGCTTTGAACGCAGTCATGTAAAGATCCTCGATCCTTACTGTACATTTTTTGCATCCGCCTCCCGCCGCTAATCGTCTATAGTTAATGCCTCTCGCGAGGAGGGCTGGAGCACCTACCCCTACGTGTGCTTGTAATTCAATTAAGGGAGAAACTAATTAAAACGGCTCCTGTAAATGATTGATGTTAGAATACTAATGATTATTAAATAGCACTGTGATGAAAGGGTAGGGAAGGCTTAATTTATGATTAAGGGGCTGCATTGTACTGCCTATTTACCGTGCAACATAATCCCTGTGTACTTTTCGTTATAAATGAGGGTACGTTGTCAGTTGCATGATTTTTGTTTGAGACTTTGAGATATTTATGCAATTTCTCATTAAAAATCGGAATTTTTGAGGGGTTGGATAATTTTCACTCGAAAATTAATTGCGTCTAATGATTCGTGTATTTTTCTAAAATGTCTTTAATTAAAAAGCTGTTGACATGTTCCTTGTTTATCTTAAATAGCATTTTATGTCCAAAGCTTTGCCTCTATATAAAAAAAAACATGAAGTTTTCTGATTTTGGAGTCTAAAATGCACTCTTTATTTTTATCATAACACAATTTTTTCTTGTCAGAATTTTTTTAGATTATCATTATTTAAATAATCCAGATGCAAATTAAAAATGCATACCGCGATCCATCAGCATCCCTTGCATTCCCAGCACTACAACCCCATTAGCCGCATTGTTCCGCCGCCTGCACGCACCACTCGCGGCGCCCATTCAACCTGCCTTCAGTCCCCGCCCCTCCCCGCCCCGCCCCGCCCCGCCCACCTTCGCCGTCACCTGCTAATTGTGAGGCGGCTGCAGACAGTACGGTGATCACAAGTCCCGTGAAATATGTATGCTTGCGCTGTCTGGCGGCTACTTACTTTTTTCTGTTCGTACTCCTCCGTGTAAATGACCGCTCAACGAGTTTTTCAATTATCTAATGATTTATTAAGAAATTCAATATTTTTGACAGAGAGTACTTGGTGGAATTCCATTTTAATATTTTTGAATAAAATACTTGAGTGATTTTCCACATTTTTATTTTTATTAGTGACCGGTTTCGCACACCACCATAAAGATAACACACCGGAGCACCTGCTTAATGACCAGGTTATTTTCAATAAGTCTCCACTATTATTCCCTATTGCTAAATCACATCTTTAAAAAATCATTTACTGTGCAAAAACCTATTATTTACAGATAAACACACTACAGGACAAACCCCAACTCAGGATAACTGCTGCTACACCCCAAAGCCACTACTTTAGATAATTACCCCATTAATATAAAAACATTTGTTCACAAAAATTTGCAATTATATAGAATCCTCCACTTGTCAGGTACATTAAAATCACATTAGCCCTTACCACCTGACAATCATTCTCTCTCTTTCCAACAACCTCTCCCTCTAACAATTGTTTACCTGATTGCTTATTATTATATAAAATCTCACTCTGTTTGATAATGCCAACGTGAAAGGTTGGCGAAACCGGTCACTAATAAAATTAAAAATGTGGAAAATCACTCAAGTATTTTATTCAAAAATATTATTATGATTTATTCATTAATGGAAAAATTTGACAGTGTTGTTACTTTGTATTCCGTTTTACGAGTATATAGGGCTGAAGTTTTTAATATGCCTGCGAATAATGATTGTAAAGAGAAAACATCGGTTAGATTTTCGTGATCAATCGATACAATAATATTTAAAAGTTAGCTTAATATAATCTTGAGTGTATGATTGTATCACAGCCCCTCGGAGTGCCGGCGCCGCCGCTCTGCCGCGGATATCCGGCGCTCTGTACGCAATTGCCGACTGGCGGCGGCTCCAGCCACCTCGTAGCAGGATCTACGCCTCTACGGCTGTGCAACGCCATTGTTCGATACGTCGTAAATTATTTTAATGTAAATACGGGGGCTCTTCGGTCGCACTGGGGTGCATATTGCGATGATGTATAGGCTGGGGTGGACTCTGGACGGTGCTGCATTTTTCAGCTCGCCCTTTCTGTGGCTTTATTTGATTGGGGTAATTTATTTCGAGGTATTATCGTTTCCAACGCACGTGAAAGCTATTCAAAGGATTTCATTATTTCACAAAAGAATTTAAATTTATACGTTTTTTATATTAAGAAATACTGTAGTGTTTTTTTATCTTCGGTTTATTTTATTTTCACTATTAATAGTAATCTTTCTCATTAAAATAATGCTTTACAGTTTTATAAACTCATTTATACGTAAAAGCAAACAGAGATCTCGAGAAAATGTTATTTGGTTTACTAATTTGATACACGATGGTGTGTCTGCCGATGGTAGTTGGCAGCGGGTACCGACTTACTCCCGCTCACGTCTACTCAATCATTTACGACTACCTACTCAAGTATTACATAAACTATTCAAAAATGAACGTTATTGGAATCGTGAGATATTTTATATGCTTACTGTCACTCCGAACGTATCAAATCGTTCCGTAATACCACCTGTCATATATTCATTTTGACAGCCTGTCATATTTCTTCCATTTTCATCAATTGAGGATTTTATTTCGAAATGAAAATAATGCTAAAAGTAGACGTCGCGGATCTACATAACGCCAGACGATGTGCGCGGCCGTTTGCCGGGCGATGTTTGTTCGTTATTTTACTGTTTTCTTGTAAAAGCTTTCTTTATCGACTCGGAAGGATAATATTACCATAGCGGAGGAGCCGGCCTATCTGTGCACTCACACGCCATTTAATCCTGATGCCGCTGCTTCGCGGGACGTATTATTTTATCTCGTCCATTTCACATTCTACACAGCATATTTCAATTACACGCCCAATATGAAGCACACTTTATTCATTTTTTCGCAGTCAAAATGAGAGATGGCTGTCGTTCACTTTCGATAAATCATCCGTTAGCGCCTCGGGATTGTTCGGAATCACGCCGCGGGCCTATTTATATTCTTAATACATTACCCGCGCGCGATATGCTCGGCTGTGGTGACTTCATCCTTCGGCCGCGATTTTCCGCCCTCGAACGACGCGAGCTATTAAATGTACAGTCGGAGGTGTGATGAATCGAGCACACTCAAATTAGAGCCCCGCTTCCGCAGCACTCGTATTTTCATTTCCCGGTTAACCCCAGCGCTGGAAAAACCTCCGTTGTGTCTCGATTAATAAAATATTCAAAGCCCTGCGCCGTTCCCGTCTCTTTTAAGTCAGCCATTAACACATCACCGAGGGGCGCTCCCCGCTCTCCCGGAAGGGCTGCGTTGTTTATATGTTGTTTGCGTTTATCAGACAATTAGAGATGCTATCCGATCCGGCTCGCCGGGCGCCTTGCTGTGTTGGTTGGTCATCGCTTTGTCGGACCGGTTCATTAAAGCCAGTGCAAAGCAGCCCCGGGACTACCCGCGCCGCGTGCAAATAATTTACACCGCGCTTCTTACAGCCCGCCTGTTGTTATCTTATTGAAAACTTAATTAATTTGTCCGCCGCTGTATTCGTGGTCATTTTGAGTTGAATTTAAAACAATTAACTTTGTTTTGTATATTGTTTGCAATCTGGAGATTTGCATAATAGTGCATCACTTAAATAAACTAGTACGTATTGTTTCTACTGCGACTCTACACATTAGTGCAAATGAATCACAGTAACGCAATATTTTCTTTATACGTTTGTACTCAAACTACCTCCATTTCTTGTTGTTTACATCGGCCATTTTAATATTTAAATCGTTTTCTGAGCAAACCCCTTGCCGATATATAAATAAGTGATTTAGCACACTTCACAATCCAATTACCGCTCTAAGCGTAATTCTCTCGGCTCGATGAATACATTTAATGTTGTTCCTGTAATCAGTTCCCATTAGGGACCTCCGACTGAGCATTCTTACTCTGTCATTTATGCGGCGAATGTTTTATTTTCGCTGCGTAATTATTGGAATATATATAATCAATTGATTCTGTAATACTCGATGCGTCATATACTAAGACTCAAAATGTATTTACTGAAATCACCAATGGATTTAAAAAAAAAACCGCTTATACTGAAAAAAACTTTGTGCGGTATAAATATTACATATCATACTTTTATCCAGTTTTTTCGCAACTCATGTTCACAGTTTATAAAAAGAATATAGAAAAACTCCTTGTAGAATATTGATCCTTTCGTTACAAAGGTTTCTCGGGCCGGCGCGGCTTTAATCCTTGCGGGCCCGCGGCTCCACACGCACTAATGTGCGCCGATAAGCCCCGAGAGCCGCGGCGGCCGCAGCCCACAGCCCCTCGGCGAAAAACCCAGCACTCCACAGGTTTTTTTTAGACTAAATCATTTCGTGTATAAATCATATCAACACTTTTACTTCGGTAATGACTGGGGAATCTAGGAAAACAACTTCACTTTAAAAACCGCGCCTCCATACCTGGGAAATTTTTCTTTTGAAGATTTTTCAATTTGTTCTATTGGCTTTCAATATCAGTATTTTAAAGAAATAATTGTGCATCAGTCTTTTGTGGACCAAAAAAAATTCATTTGTCGTTTCCTTGAAAAATATATTGGTATTTTGTTATATTCCTTCTCATATCGGGCAATATCATATTTACATTCTCAATATTATTTATGGAGAACAAATAACTGAACAACACTTTCATCTTTTATTTTATGAAGTTATCAATCCAATCCAGTATTTTTATTATAATGATGGAGTTCTAAAATAAATATATCTTTCAGCTTACACTATAAGTAAATATACTTGATATTTTCAAAGGAATTTTTCGGTATATAAGGTTAATACAAAAGTTTGTAACGTTTTTGGTATTCATTACCAAAAGTGCTCTTGAAAGAAATTTATTTGGTGTATGTCAATGTCATTTTAACTTTTAATGTATTTTTGTTTAAGCATTTGAATTTTTTCAACTTATATAAAGTACATGCTGATTGCTGGCTTATAAAATGGAGCGCTGTGTACAAAATAATTACATCTCATACATCCACTTTTGTTTTAATGTGACCAAGAAATTAACCAGCTTTTACGTTTATACACTTTTATGCGATATTCTGAAATTTTAAATAAATAAATCCATTTTAATTTATTGTTTAGCGTTTACGTCTGGCAGGGGGTTTTAACGAGGGGAAACATTCACTGGCCGTATAGTTTTATATCAGGTATTGAAAAACCGATGAGTCACTTGGGATTCACTTCCATACACCGCCCAGAGCGAGCATCTATTCAATAATAGTGACTTATTGATATGGTTTGATATTCATTACAATGTTGGGAGCTCCGCGTGTGGGGCGCAGGGGACGAAGAAGGCCCTGCCCCGGGCAGTCGTTACTGATACCGGCTGCGAATATTGCCTTTCGGAATGGCCCATGTTATTATGGACTCGCCCGGAACGCAGAAACCACTTTAAATATATATTTTGGTCTATGAAACGCAGCGTAGCGAAAGTTATTATCTAAAATATGTCACGGAGTCTGTCTGTACTCGGCCGCTTTATCTTAACGTTGTGGGTTTTATGTTCGCTTTCACTATTTTTCTCGACGGGGAATGCTGCCTTATAGACGGAGCGTCTGTTTTATGTTTTGTTTCGTGATGCTAAAGCGCTTCGGCTTTACACATTAAAATGATATTATGGAATGGCAAGCGGGGGCGGAAGCTGACGCTAATACTCGCAAATGCATTTAATTCTTCCCGTGAGCTTTCATTCTATACGAGTAGGTATGATAATAAATGTTTTTCAGTTTTCTTAACCGTATTATTTGCATATATACTTAAATATTTTTGCTGTCTTATAACATTGAAATAATTTAATTTGTATATACCAATACCTTGCCTAGCTACATTTACGCGCTAAGATTTTTGAGGTGAATTTTAATTTTAATTATTACGGTATCGATTCTACTCCATCGTCGTGTTTATCGGAATCGCACCATAAATTTGTTTTGTCATTTCTGTTCTGAAGTCCTTTTATATTTTATTCCGTCCCCTCTCCTGCTATAGATTTCACCTTCTACATTGTCAAGTACTTACATTTTAACTTTTAGTACTTTTTTTTTATAAAATACTTTCTAATAAGTAAATGTATCATCAAATATCAAAAGTAGTTTCTGACGTATGGAAATAATCGTTAATAAAATAGTTTTTTTTTTTAGTTTATTTGAAAACTCAGATCTTTTTTAGAACCCAGTCACAGATTTTTGTACATGATATGATGATGGCTGCTTTTTACTTCAATTTTCAGAAAGTAGCTTTCAAATTAAAAAAAAAAAAAAACATTATAGCACGTTCAATTTTCTCTTGTACAAAGTTTAAGTTTGCATTTAAGCGAAAATATATGTTTATATTTTACAACGGACCAAGGTCAACGCCGTGAATAACTTTTAGAAAAGGCACTCTTAGTGATTGACGCGACCAAGTTTTTTTTTATTTCCGGTAATACGACGCACGTCCAGGTCCGTTCCATCAATCTCGAATTCATGTGATGGAAAATCCACTGCGGAGCAAACGCGATTGAACAAAATATCATTTTCACTCGTTTTGTCGAATACCCAATTTTTCAGTGCGGGAACATATTCCGTCCAACTCTTTACGCGCTGTGATCGAGCTGTGATCCATCAATCAAGTCTTGATGTATGGCGAGCTGATTTCATAATACACTTTTTTTCGCGATGTTCCTACTGGTTTTTTTTTTTGCTTTGTTTTGAGTCATTAGTAGTTCGCTGCGCATATATCCTCTCAGGCTAATCAATAAAAAATATTCAGAAAACAATTTGACTTTTATGCTAGTCGATCATCGTATAGTTTTTTGTCATTGGATGAAAGCTTAATCAAACTTTCGCTTTTCTTCTTGATCCCATTTGTTCAACCGGTGATCAAGGATGCTTGGTTATCGATCTACTGTTGATAAAAATAACAAATTTCCTTTTGTAATATAATGTACTAATTCAACTTATCTATTTTTATTGTGTGTAGATTCGTTCAGTATTATTTGCTCTTTATAATAAACAACTCGCATACCAAATTACTGAATAACAAATTAACTCTTTATTCGTTCAAGAGAAATAAGTCCGCTTATTTTATGGTCATGCGTTTCTCTTGTTCAACTTCGCCATGTGGAAAAAGTCTTGAAGTATTCTCTCACGAGATCGGACAGGCCAGTCGCCCTCGGGCGATCCGCGAGACCTCGGCGTGTAGTTATTGCCGCGGATTAGGCGTGAGTTAATCCTCATAGTCGGGATTTATCGGATCGAGGAGGTGTCTAGCCGGGCTGCTGGCTGGAGCTATAGATTATTATAATCCGCGGTAATCCAGACTTTGGCAAACTCAATTTGCCCACTCGCGAAAGATGTATTTGTACAGCGATTATGAAGTAATGAAACTGGAAGGAAAACAAAGTAGCATTATGCTATTTGACTTACAGTAATTGTTTGAGTTGTTTTGTTCATATATTTAAACCTAATAAAACATTATACAACACAAAACATTCTGCTTTATATTTAAGGCGCGGTATTTAAACATTTGATACTGCTTAGCTCGTCTAAATTACAATTACATATCTTTCTGTACAATGATGAATAGACGCTAATTTCAGGGATTTTAAACAAGATTTAAATTCTGTAGTTGTGTTTTATTGTAAAATTATTTTATTATAACATAAACATGTTTGGTATGTTAAAGGATTTAAATTACTTGTACGATCTCGTTTTAACTAAAGTGTAGTTTTATGCATTTTCGGTTAAATATGTGTATTATTTGTAAGGTAAACTAATGTATTGCAGTCCATGTTTCAAAAGTTTGGAAAGTAGTTTTGTCCGTGTTTTCATTTTTATATATATATATACACATATAGTTTTTCTTTTTAACTTACGTAAATTATACTTATTTGTGTTTCTCATGATCATGTCTCCCGTGTCTCGAGCCGCAACCCAAACATGCAAACAACGGAATCATATTATCAAACAAGGCCACGACACGAAATTACGAACAATATCCATTCCAGGCTGCATCGCTTAACTTTGCACTTAGGCGTCTAATGAGTGCGGCGCTCCGGGCTGATACAGACCCGGCCTTAAGCCGGCGCGGAAGGGAGGCTGGAATCGATGGCTTCTAATACCACTACTTACGAGCAACCCCCGCCTCAGCTCTCAGCTGGCCAAACACGGTCTCGGCTCTCCCGCCCCGAGGTTTCTGATTAATTGTTCGAGACGCGGAGTATGATTACTTCTGCGGGAATAAAACACTGCGGAGCGAATGCCGTCGTTCGGAACGCTCGGGTTGTTTTAGGCCGTCGTAAAAAAGAAATAAAAGATAATACGGCGAGTTCATTGCTTGAAGACTTTGATGAACGCAGTTTTTTTTTAACTGCTTGAGGTTTTTGTTTTATGCGTTAAACAATAATCTGTACGTTTCCTCGTTTTATGTTCGCCGCTTAGTGCGTTATTGACACCCGACTGCTCGATTATACTGTCGTTTATTGCCTAATCGATATTTTCTCCCTAAAAGTTTTGAGTTGGTGAAAAACGTAATCGCGTTAGTGGAGGCCGTCGCCTCGCCTTACTGAATGTCGAACCCTCTCGGTTGTGGAAGTCCGGCTACCTGCTCCCCGACCCCGGGGCCGCTGATAATAGATAGGGGACTAATCAACGCTCTAGTCGAGAGTTATTAGAGACCTGACCCGGGAGGGCGAGGTAGTGCTTGCAAATACTTCCTGAAAAAATAAACGTTTAGTAAACATGTATTCAATTAAATTATTCTGAAAACATTGTACGTACATGTTGATATGTTTTCCGGTTGTTGTTTGAACATAAAATTTTATTTGTTTTCTGGTGGAAGCTCGTGTTAATCAATTTATTATAAATGTCATAATACCAGCGTAAGTCCGATTCATTACCGTGAAATGAAAATATAATAATTATGTTTGTTACCAATCCAACACGGAATAAGCCGTTGTATACTCGGCCACTGTTCAAACACTATCGCTACAAATTATGTTTGCTCTCTATTGATTTGAGCTATGATTGACTTTTTCGTTTATTTTTAGATGATTGATTTGGATTTTTATCGTAATAACATTTATTTTCTACTGCTTATTTCGCAAATCAACATTGATGAATAATTGATAACCTCTTACCCATTACGTTTTATTAAACAAGTAAGTTTTCAATGACGATTAAAATACCTGTATTGTATTGGTTACGGTATTGGTTTTATTTTACTATTTTTTTGTTATAAAATCATCCAATGAAGACACGGAGATCGTAGTTGATTTTAATTTGCAACAAGACCCAGCACTCAACTGATCTTGGAACATGATGTCGCTTCCGTTTCTGCCGAGCACGCAATGTCCTAACAGACTAGGGGTACATCTGTAGCACCGCGGCCTGCATTACACGCGCAAGCCCGTAGCGACACGAGCTGCAAGGCTATATACTCAAATAGCAGAGCAGTCACTGGAAATCTCTGCAAACACACGAGGGAAATTAACTAAATTAAATTACAAACTATTTACTTACTACTATCAATTTACTGACGTTGTTTTTTTTTTTTTACGTGTTAACTTATTTTATGCTTTTATAAGAAATGAGTCTAAACAAAGTTCACCCATGCATGCGAGTGCTAGTTATAAGATAATCTATCACCAACTAACTCGAGCGATTATATCATGTGAGCGAGATTGAACTGCAAACTACTTAGTTAGTTTGCTTGTACGTATCCAGTATCCACCTTGCTACGGTAAATTGATACTCCAAAGCGATTGGTTCATCGCTAACTTTGCTTCGTTCACGAACCGGCGCCTCCGTCTATCGACACATAATGTATAACATTTTAAATAGTAATTTTGTGCCATTATTCGTGGAGAATGAGATTAAGGGCTGTCGTCGCCGGTACGTCAGCTCCCCTGCCGGCCCGCGGGGGTGTCCACCTCGCGCTCGCCCCTCGGCGCGAGTATCAAGATCTTACAGAATAAGGGAGGAGAAGCTCGATTCTCCCGAACGGCTTCGCTTGCGGAGTAATATTTTAAAGGCGATGATGATGCTTACAAATAACACTACACAGCGGCCGTAACGAAGGGGCGTTATCGCGTTTCTTATCTATGGAAGGGGTCGCGCGAGGGGGCGGTAGGCGGGTGTGTTTGCAGATTCACACGATATAAATTTATACCCTCTGTACATCTGTAGGGAGCATCTATAGTGGCCGTCAGACTCGGGCCCAACTTAATTCGGTGCCGTTGTTTGCCGTAGTCTCGGTTAATGGGACCGACGGCGGCGGCCTCCACGCCCGCTCCTCCGACCCGAAGTTCTAGGCTTATCTTGTTTGCATGTTCCTGTAATCTTTCATAAATGTGGATTTATGTAAGAAATTATGAAGGGATACGTTTTAAATCCGGTTTCGGGTCTGTTTGCATTAGCTCTTATTAAAGAAATGCTTTATCCTCGGACTGGAACTTCTTCATTTCTGCTGGAATATATTGCGGGATATTTACCTCTGCGGACAGGAACGGCGCCAGAGATTCTCCAGCCAGTGAAGAGCTAAATAGACTTCATACGTTTTATCATTAATTATCATGTTTCGCTGTCAAACTTGAATCGCTATCTCAAATACGTTCTTATTTTATTAACAACCGCTAAATTAAATCCGTTTTCAGGCAAAGCAAAAACGTTAGACTTTCTGTGAAACTAATTTGTTTTCTTAGATCATATACATTTATTTACTCATTATCAATTTCACTTTCCGACCGTATGAGCCCTTCGGCGTTAGCCGTTCGCCAATAAGCTCTAAAACTTCCACATAATTTGCTTTGATATCTCAATCATCACAGGCCAACTTTCTCTTCCATACACGGTTCGCTTGCTCGGCTTATATTCAACTTTAATTTGGTTCTAAAAACAATCAAGTACGGTGGTTCCAATTACCCTGGCGTGTCCTGAGCAGATCGAACATCCCTTACCAATTAAACCGCAGACGTGTATTTCCCATAAAGGCTGTGTTTTCAGAACACTTGCTATTTTGTTTTTAGTCCCCACAATAAAGGGCTGACGAAGTAATTGGCCGGTACTCGATGCTGCGGTCAAGCTTTTTAAGTAGAATATTTTTATGTTTTCTGTCCAGTTTTTTTATGAATTATTTGGTTTTTTTTATATTTTCGCTGCTTTTATTAAGAGCGGTGATAGCAAATTCGAGTTTTTTGACAATTTACTTGTACCTATTGCGAAAAATCGACTGTACCAATCAAAAAAATTTAAATGCAGAAAGTTAGATGCATCCTTTTTTCCAATAATTTTTTTTTTTATTTCTTATAATTTACTTTTAATATGATAAATATGTGTTTTTCCGATTGAAGTTTCGGGATTGGAGTTTCGCGATGTTACTGTTCCAAGAATCCTAAACATTTATGACTCTTTTTTTCAATTGAAATTAAAAGATTAATTATAAACCCTCCTGTTGGGATAAGTTTAAAAATTAAAAAAAAAAAAATCTTTAACAAACTTTGGTTTTGAAAGTCGTCATTTTATCCAATTTTTTAACATCTTCAAGATTTTATTTTATCCTGAAAATGGACGTTAATTAAATAATAAAAAATAAATAAATATAATTTATAGTTTTCTCAATACTCTAAAAAAAATCAACTTTCGACATAGAAAAATAAAGTGACAATTAAATGACACGATTTCGCCGGGTAATGGACTGCCTCTAGTGTCTGGTTGGCACACCATGGCCTTGACCTGTTCAATGAAATGGTCACCAACTTCCTATGAGGAAAGGCATCAGAAGAAGACGAAAACTTAATTTAAATATTGTATATACAATTGAAATATTGTAATGATCTTCAATTATCACAATGTATGATAAGCGTTAGATAACTCTAATAAATTAATAATGCACGCTGTGTGATTAATTAATTTTTGAACATTGAAGGGCAGGCCTTTAGGTGTCGTACTGCCATGTTATCCAGGCCGTGACGATGATATGACAGTTCCATGTTGTTATTTGCCATTTAGCTGCGCCAGTTCCCAACAAGGAAGCAAACAGGGCTGAGTCCACACGTGCGGCTATTTAGATCCCGGGGCGAACTGGGGGCGTTTGTTTGCACGATAAGATATCGTGTGACTTGCAAATCATTCACAAGTGTTGCGAAAGTGCTCTGCTTATTCCATCATTGCTTTGTCCCGTGATGTTTCTATCAATTTTGGATAAGCGAAAATATTTTTACAAAGAAAATCTCAAGACACGGAGTTTCTTTGAGAATTTCTAAGATCTTTTTCTTTGTTGAAGTTTGGCCAAATTTTTAATTATTCATGCTTAAACAACTATGAATTAATCTATCTACTCTGACATTGTATCATTTACAATGCTGTCTGAGAGGTTTTTAATATTTTCTCAAAGATTTGCAAGCTACAATGCTTTATTGTCACGTTAATTTGTATTTTTTTTAGTAAAAATAAAAATAAATAACCACGTGGACGTAAATTATTCTTATTATTGAATGTTTGACTTTTCATACTATAATAGTTTAATTTATCTCAATACTTTCTTAATTGCTAAATTCTAAGGTATTTTGCTGCGTTTTCAGTTAAGGTCGTCATCGATTTTCCCGGCAGTTTTCGGGGATATTTTATCCAAAGCTGGATAGCAAATTTTCAATAGTAATTATGTGAAAAGCTGCAACATTTTTAATAACAGACTTTATATAATTGATATTTTTACTTTTAACTCAAAATTTATTAATTGACAATTCTTATTTACCATCGGCAACCCAAGCCACCAGCTTTTTCAGTTTGAATCCATGGTTATTTATGCGTGCTGTTATTGCGCTTAATCCACGATTAGAGACTTTATGGCGGCCGTCGCGATTTATTCGTCCCTTGCAGCTCCGACGGCAAGTTTGTTTACTCCATAACCGATACGCAAACGTTCAGTTAATGACCTTTACGGGCCCCGGGCCGCCCCCTCGGTGCCGGTAATTACCCGCGGCGCGTGTCCTGCGAGCTCGGCAATCGCAGCCCTGCACCCCTGCACCGGCTATCGGAGCCTCCCCTTAACAATTCCCAATTATTGTAATTCTGCGTCGCGCACTAATCGCGTGCTCTCTCGAACACCTCTCCAGATTAATAGAATTATTTCAGCGAGATTGAAAAATAATCGCAGTCTTTCCTGCGCGGAGCCTGCGCCTTGGCGTCACCGTAAGGCCTTATATTCTATCTAAGGTACTATAATATTTTTGAATAAAATACTTGAGTGATTTTCACATTAGTGACCGGTTTCGCCAACCTTTCACGTTGGCATTATCAAACAGAGAATCACTTGAAGATCACTCAAGTATTTTATTCAAAAATATTAAAATGGAATTCCACCAAGTACTCTCTGTCAAAAATATTGAATTTCTTAAGGTACTATAGTCATCTATGAGGATTAATTTTTTTAAATTATAATTGCTCATTGTTTTTTTCGTTAGGCGCGTTACTTTTTTTTTTTTCGAAAGTTATTGTATTAAAAATTTCGACGTTTCTAAATTTTCAGGATATCCTTGAAGGTGAGCACAATACTAGAACCTCAAGCCAACACCCAAGAACCTAGCAATTATCATGACAACGACTGCCAAATTTGTTTTATTCATTTATAACCATTCTTGGGTAAATATTTTTTTTGTTTTTAAATACAGCGGAAATTATAAATTATAAATATCGTTTAGTTTCAGTAGCATAGTAGTTGAATGGTTTAGAGTCCCAGGTCAAAATTTTCATGGCGGTGTAGATTCAAATCTATGTTGCAAAAAAAATCGACAGTTTTTGTCATTTTATGTCTTAAAACATATTCTATGTTTTATATTTAAAATACTATGTAAGTAATCAATATTTTTGGCAGAGAGTAAAATAAAATTGAATACATACTTGAGTGATTTTCTCTCAGTTTGAGTTCCTCAGAGACTCAGTTTGATGTTGGGAAAGGTTGACGAAACCTAATAAAAATAAAAATTAACATGTGGGAAAATCGCTCAAGTATTTTATTTTATTTAAAATATTAAAATACTATGATTAAAATGCTTCAGTAATTTTTTATATCATCTGATTAATGATAACAATAATTTTAAAAGACAATCTGGACTTCGTCATAATTTTGAATCGAAAATATGGTTAAAACTTCGTGAATAGCGTTAACTTAAAAAAAATTGGCTTACCAACCCTCAATTTCTATTATTTTCGCTCTGTCATCGTAGATGATTGTGCTCTTTTATCCGCTGGAGCTATTTTTAGCCCAAGGGTACAAATTTTAATTGAGCAACTTTGTGACTTTCCTGATTAAAATTAATTACAGTTTAAACTTAATTGTCAAAATTTAAAAAAAGTTTCGTATACTTTTCGGCTTTTCAAAAGAGAGTTGGTATTAATTTTTTTTTGTAACAGATTAGATTTATATTTATGTATTCGTTTGGCAGCGTGTGGTCGCTTGGGGAGGCCAAATTGTGGTAATTTCACCATTGAAGTACGAACATGCGTGCGTCAAAGGGTTAAATTACATTGTTTTCCTGGCGCATTCCCGGAACTGCAAAGCCCTCGATATTCCCTTTCGTGCTGTTTTAGAATTAAATGTTTGCTGCGTGGTTTTATTCTCGCTGGAGGTAAATGCATTCTAGTTATTATTTTTTCTGTTTGTGGTTAGGTAAAGAGTTAAATTTCTCTTTATCTTTAAGATCTTCACAATTTCATTAATACTATATATTCTTATGCATAAATTTTTCATTAATAATATTTTTTTATAAAACCCTGTTTCGGGCCTTTCATTACAATGACAACACTTCACTTATTTTTACTTTTGTTGGTATTCAGTATATTTTTATTTAGAGGTTACCGTTGACCATTGGCATTAAAACCTGGCCGTGTTCGACTTGTTACATTTTCACCTTTTTCAAGGAAGATATGTTAAGCGTAGAATTATATAAATTCGATTCATTAGAAAATATACCAAATACTAAACCACTGGACTATTTTTAAGTTTATCCCAATGAAGTTTAAGAATTTAAAAAAAAATTGACGTAAAACTTTTCAAGGCGTCAGTTTGATTGATATAAAAGTACGACTAGCGCACATCTACTGATCGAAAAAAATTCTTAAATGAATAGAAGGAATATTTGTTACGCCATTATTTATTATTACAAAGCTCGCAAAAATCGGAAGGCAGCGCTTATTTTTATTATTTCATCCCTCTAAGTTTAGATACTAAGTACATCGACCCCCGTAGGTTTTTGTACCGATAATTAAAAAAGTAAAAGGTGGGTAATTAGGATACGATGAGCAAGGCGAGGGAGAAAAGTGAACAAGAATTTGCTTATTATTAATTACGTTTTGATGAGATTCGATGGCTTTAGAAAATATTAATATTTATGAAGTTGATAAAACCTTATTTTTTTTATAATAAAAGTGAATTCTACATCATTAATCACAATCACGTAAGATTTTACAAACATATGTATATATTACAACAAAAAATGTTTTGTACGATTTTACGAAAGCATAAGATATTTTATTTGTTTTTTGAAGTGTAGCATCAATTTATTTATATTACAATGCTTATATAAACTAATCACATGATATATCAAAAAAATTACATAAAATACAATATTTTTGTTGGAATAGATAAAAAATGAACACTCAATCTGTTTTATATATAAACAGAACGATATGCATTTCAGATTTTAATAACTCATCACACATGTAAATAAATACACCAAACTCAATTTCAATAGCGGAACGTTCCATCACTAATCGGTAGCCGACAAGTAACGATTACCAAACAATATAAATCACAACACTATATAGCAGAGTAATAACTCCCTATGTAGTATATAATTATTATGAAATCCGCCCAAATGAGGCTCTCTGCGTTGGCCACGAGCGCTGATAGTCCGGGGCCATAAATCTCGCGCCAGAACCGGAGATTTCGCGCCAAATCGGCCATCACCGGAGCTCTGCTTTGTCAGCCGCCATGCGCTGCTCTGCGCTAAGTGACGTGTTATCATCTCCCTCCACACTTGTTTGGCTCCATATCGGCTTCATACACAATTAACCTTCTTACAGTGATGAATGCTCACTGTTCACTACCGTATCTATAGAGATTTTCGCGAGTGGTAATTAGAAAATGCGTAAAACTGCCCTCCAAATAAATATAGTAGCAGATAGCGTGCAATACAAAAAAATTAAGCTTTTTTGTGTTTATCTTTTTATTTTATTCATAAAATTTAAATTTAAAAACTGCGTTGTGTTAAAGCTTTTGAAAAGAACGTGTTTGGTTATTAATTATTTTAATTTGAAACACTTCTAATCCACACGTGAAATCCATTCATAGCAACGGTTTAATTGCAGTTTCTGTGTTATATCATAAATGTAATTCATTTTTTACTATTTATATGAAATTGATGAAACGATCAACTTATTTTCAACATCCCAAGCGCATTGGTCTTATTCTATTTTACCATAAACATTTAAATCATCACAATTTTCTACAGAAATATATCTGAATTTATTATATTTTTCTAGCAAAGAATCTGACAGTGAAAATCAAAGAAAATTGTCATTATTTATACACCGCTTAAGCGTCGTTATAACAATTTGAGTTTTAGTAGAAGGGTTATGTTTATAATTGTATTTTGACAAAAAAATTGGTATAATTAAACTAATAAATAACGTTTCGGTCCCTTAATAATCGTCCAGCATATCAAGCATAAATAAAAGGGTTGCATTGAGCACTCTCGCCCGGCCGGCGTTTCAGGATAAATTAGGCACGTAACCGTTTTCATGATATATAAACTACAATCCTCGAGGGGCAGATCTCCACCCGAGCCTATTATCGAAATGGCTTCCCTAATAAAACGCACATTCAGTTGTCTGTAAATATGCAGTGGTTTAAACCTCGGACTTGCACACTCGAAAAGGGCCGCTGGTATTTATTCAAATTGAATCTCAAAACTTAATTAGTATTTATTACCTGACTTTGATTTATTTCGGCCGTCCCGGATTGGGATTTTTCCTTTGTTGTTGATCGGTGTCGAAGGGTCGGAATTTGATGAATGTGTCAGTAGAATTCAGCTTCTGCGATGAGCTTTATCATAAATCTGACTAAATGATGATAAATTAATACAAAGTATAATTATTTACAAATATCCGTTCGTACGAAAAAAACAAATATACGTATAAATAAATATCGGTTGCAAAACGATGTGTTAACATTTAATTATGACCCTTGTCTCTGGTGCCATACTTACGATTTTTGTACCTAATGAAATTCTATCTACTGTCCACGCAATTAATTAGCATGGCAGACAAAATATTTAAAAACCTTGGTCATTCTATATTTTAAAGTTTTTTTTATGTACTACGTATACCCGAAATTCATAATCAAATCAATCAAATTGGGCTTTTTGATCACTTACACGTACTAGGAGTCACAGTGGAATAGACAATGTCTAGATATATCAATACAGAAGAATCTCACCAGAGAGAAGATTGTTTATTTAAAAAAAAAAAATTTAAAGTTTTTTATCAATAAAATGTTTATAAAGGGTGTATTTTTTATAATTATTATACAAAATTATACTAATGCTGTGTTGTGATTAAGATTATTCTAATTAGCTGACCATTGCAAACAAATGTATAATTTACTCTAATTTCACATAAAACGCAGAAACCACGTTCAAAATAATCTCGAAACTTCCATGTAAATCTGTTTTACAAATTGATTTAACTGCACAATCACGTTACTCCCCCCGTAATATACAACATCATCATAATCGGCACGGCTTAGTACAGCGGGGCATAAGTAGGATTAAACCAGACGTGGATTGCCGGATACATACATATTAGTGTCTTGTAAACATTAGGCGGACCCGCAACGTAATCGTGCAGGCAAATGAAACACGCACTCAGGGCGTATCTCCCATCTCGTTCAAAACAAAACCTCCACTTAACATACTAAGCACTGCAAATAAGGGCGAGTTTAGTTCCCCGTCCCTGGTGCGGCTGGCAAAAAGGGCGCCCCCCTAGCATTGTAATGGCGCCTGCTTCAACCCATTACGCTTGAGGTGACCACAGCACCTCTTTTCAATGGATCTTAGCTTTTGTGGATATTATGTCCCACTTACTACCCAGAAATTCGACCTACTGTATCCATAATACGATGGACTTCTAAAATAATAATAATTGACAAATAAGAAATTAATTATGGCCAAAATTATCATTTTTAGTACCGTATCGTAAATATCAATCAATTTAATATCATGGTCAAGTAAGTAGTAAACACCAAATAATCCTACTATTAAAAAATTATCTTCAATATATATTTTTTTGAATTTTTATATCCAAAACTAATTACATTATTTTTAAATCCAAAACTTAACTATCGCTTAATTACAATGCCACATCCTGATACCAAGGGACCATAGTTTTGAACCTTAATTACAACTTTATCCTGATAAAATATGTGTCCACGTGTGATCCATTTTCCTCAATGGTACTACAAATTTCACTGCTAAATATTCTTTCCATAATATAATGCTCAATTTCCACAAAAGTCGATAATTAATATGAAATGCCTTGCGAATGTATCAGGAGCGTCCCGTTTAATTACCCCGTGTTAATATGCACCCTCATTACGGCCCTCCCCAGCAGGGCGGCCGTGAATTTGTCCGGCTGGATCACTGGGCCCATTGTTTAAAATGTCTTGCGCGAGATAACCGGACGTATAAATTTTGAGAGCGGACATGTCCGGACCTTGTCGGGGTTTATTCCTCTGCCCGGTGTATTTGTGTGGAGACCATTTTGACATTGATTTAAGTGCCCGCTGGAATTTTTGCCGGAATTTGCTGTGCTTCGAATTTATTTGGCAGATGTCAATTTTTTGAGACACTTCTTGCAACAACACTGTATTTTATTTTAACGATAAACAAGCGAGTGTTTCTAGTTTTATAGATCAATTAGATTTTACAAACATATAATTTCTACTTTACATTTTTAAATATTATTTATTTGTGTATAAACACGTTTAAAATTTTTCTTTTAAAAACACCGGCCATGTTAGCTTGGGGATGTGGGTTCAAATCCCACAAAAATCACGATTATATTTTTCTGAGAGTTTCTTTAATCATTTTTCAATATTTGAAAAAATGTACTTAATCATTATCACAAAAATACTAATAACCACCTTAACAAACCAAACCTATGTATACAAGTGTTAGATAGGAATAAATGTTACAGTAGATGATTGACATAATTCACGCGATCAAAGAGCACCGGAAGATAATATATGCATGCTACATCACTTCGAGTCTTGTTTATTTTTAGAATACAGCCAAAATTTTCATCGCTGAAATATTCAAAGCCTACCAAATCTCGCAAAATCAATTTGGCCGTACAACGCCGCTCCCTCCGGCGGGGCGGGCTGCTCGCCGACTCAATGGGCTCGGCGCGGAGGACCCGCGTTATTCCTATTTTGCTCAAATCTGGGGCGACATGCCGCCCTGGACTACAACTTACGCAGCTGGCCTGCTAGGGTGACCGCCACGTCCCCGGAGCCAGACCAACCCCCGCCCAAACAACCCGCCCTGTCAACTGTCGAGATGTCATATTCGAAATTAAAATACCAGCAAGTATTGATATAAACTGTCTTACATTTACAAATACTCGCTCAACTTTCTCTCTGGAATAAAAATATTTAACTACTATATATTTTAACTTTTTTCGGTTCTTTGATTATAATGGACAATAGGTCAAATACTTAGTCGAATACGTGTTATTAGTTGATGTGTTATTTAAACACCGCACTGCAAGGTGTTTGAAGTGGATAAACTACATTTTAGCCGTTTTTAGTACACTGCGATATGCTTGTTTTGGTTAGTTTCCACTCCAGTGCCTCATACCACTGCAGCAGGACAGCTAATGCCCTGGAATAGGATTGGCCGTTCCGTCGGGCCGCGGGGACGTCTGGTCACTCCGCCGACACCCTGCCGAGGCGCCGGATTTCAAATCTCGCGATTTTTCGACAATTCGCCCAGATAATAAAACGTTGGGTAATTTTCAATATAGAGACGCAATCCTCCGCCGCGCTCTTTTATGTCCTCGCTGCTAGATTCAACTTTCATGAATATATTTTGTAGATTTCTTTTTTTTTTTTTTTGTTTTTTTTTATACAAATTTTCTCTGTCGCTGGCGAGTAATGCCATTATACAAATAAGTACAAAAAACTTAGTATTATTTTAAAGTCATTGCCACAAATGGCTAGACGTGATAATATGAAACTGCTTTCTTATTGTGTACTTTGCCTTTTCTAGCATTTTTTAAAACACATTATCGTATTTGTGGAACAATATATACTTTTAGTGTGATTCTTATTTTTTTAAATATTTTTTGGCAGTAAAAGAGAACGTTGGGTAATATTTCATTTCTTGGTTCATAGAATCTGATCAAAAGCGGCATCTTTGCAGCTTAACTTTGACATTATTCGGCTGAAGTTTGCTGAGTCGATGCCGCCGGTGAAGAATAAAGATGTTTTCCAACATATTAAATTCATAAGTCACCGGTTTGAATCCCGGAGAAGAGAATAAACCTGAAAAATGCCCGTTTTATTAAATCATTACGTAAAGAAAACTGAAATGCTCATTGAGGCTATTAATCTTTGATCTTGGTTATTTTTTTCTTTTCGATTGCAAAAACCATTCAATGAGCACTAAAATTACCAATTAAATTTTTTTATGCAAACACTGCAGGAAAATTTCAAAATATATTTTCCATCTTTTGAGTTATTACAGTGTCTATTTTTTATATGTGGTTATATAAGAGATCGTTTTTTTTTTTTTTTTTCAAACATTATTTCATGAGGTTCAGTAACCGGAAATTTTTACGTAGTGGTTTTTTAAAATTTTATTAGTACGGCCGGCTTTTTTTTACAGTGATCTCTTAACCGCATTTTGATTACACTGTACAACTTATCCTTCCCTCAAATGAAAACTAATTTTACTGTCATTTATAAAATTAATTGATTATTATCTTCAAATGAAACATCATACTTTTTGCTACAATATATTTAATAATTTCAAAGTTTAATCAATACACCAAGAGTTTTATAAACACTCTTAAGCCAGAGCTGCATCGTCTCCATTAAGCTGGCACACAGGGCTGGCTCAAGGGGCAATAAAGCCGGTCGCGTCCTGTGTAATGCAATAACATCTCGACTGCATCAACTGCGCCGAGCACAAAGAGATTGTATTCCGGTTGCCTCGGATCAAAAGTCGAATGTAAACTTGGCGAGTCCTGGCTGATACCACTTGGATACGAAATCACTACGTCTTTTTATTTATTATATTAATTGCCAATTCGATTTTGCAATATTAAAACACTCAGTTCAATTGTGCAATATTCCTTTTTATAAAATTAGACAGGAATTATGAATTACCTTACGATCGGTTATAAATATGTTTTTTATATCATTAATATCTATCGCCAACTGTACTTTAATTAAAAATAATAATATGTTAAACTTACTTTCCGTTGTTCGGTCTTAATGAATATATGCAGTAATAATAAAGCTTAATGCGTTTCGGTTTACTCTTATTCGCGTGTATTTCCTTTTGTTTTCAGTACCACTTATGTAGAATGGTGTTTCAGTTGGATCGACCCGGTAGATCTCGACTGCAACGGCAATTTCGTCGTTCTAGTCACTATTGCTGCACTACGGTTTAGGTGGAGACTCTCTTCTGCAGGATACAGGGCTATCTCTTATTTGTATGTTATGAATATTGTAAGTGGAACTAGGAATTCACTGTAAGCGCAACAACACTTTTATTTCCAAATAAACGCTTGCGCTTTACACAAATGTTTTCTTTTACTTAAAAACAAAACTTTAAATCTACCCTTATGCTAAATTCCTTTTGCTTGAGGAATTTTCGTTTCTAATTTTTTTGCTTCCAGAATATTGATTTACTGTAAGTATTTTTTAACAATATAAACAGTAACAACTATTGTACGTAAAGCGCTGTTTTTAAACATTTCAGCTAAATTTAATACAGATATCTGCCAGTACAAAACAAACTCAATCAATAAAAACTTAATGAAAACTTAAATTGAAAATAATTAATTTATGTATTTTTCACGTAATTCATATTAATTTAATAATGTCTTTAAATATAGTAAGTTTATCTTTTAAAAAAACAATGACTTTATAATAATTTTTTTTTTTTAATAATGCAAAACTGCATAAAACACATTAAAAAAAGTCAATTAAGACAACTAATATTTGTATATCTACTAAAACAGTATTTTTTAATTTTGTAATCGAGATGAAAGTAAATTGACTATAAATATCGTTATATTCTTTACAATGTAATAATATTATTTGCTTACTTGCTCTTATTCAACTTACAACAAGCCTAATCCTCACAATAATAATAAAACTCGAATATTTTTTTCCAGAAAAAATACTCTACATAAAACCTGAAATAAAATATTATAGATTTGGAAATAGTGTTTTGTATAAAAAAAAATGCCATAAACCCAACGAGAACTAATACAGTTATCACTAAAACTCAGCCTAAAACACAAAATACCCTTATAGTCAGTATTGTCCTCGATAATAAAAAAAAACACAATAAGAAAAGCTACAATCTCAACATACGACAACAGCGAATTTTCCCCTCGTGAAAAATAAATGTACCTTCCCCGTACAAAAATAAAGCCAGTGATGCGTTGTTGGCCCGAGGCTCGCGCTCGTCAACAGCCAGCGGCTCCGGCGGCCCCGGCCTACTCGCGCCCCGCCGCGCCGCCTGGCCGGCTGGCGACCCGCGACCCCTCTACCCGGGACGCAATCTTAAGCCTTACTTTATTCAATAAAAACTGAAATAATTCAATTCATTAGCTTTCTGTATAAAAAAAAATCATTTTTGGGCGTTATTTTATATTCAGAATGTCAATTTTTAAAATGGTCGAATTTTCGATAGCTACTCTCAAATGATTGCTTTAGATTCTAAATAGGATTTTTCTTCTAATGGCTTTTTTGTAACAACGCTTGTGTATATTTTTGATGGCTTGTGTATAACATATAATAAATTCATCATAAAAAAGATGTCTATCATATCTTCGTCGTATTCAATCTTTGGCAATTTTTAAACAATTATTTCAATTTTTAAACAAAATTTCAAGTACATCTAGCTCAGATTCTGATGATATCGAAGAATGGTCATCGGCAGACAATCCATCGGTCTTGGAAGAGTTTTTGGGACGACCAGGAATAAATACCGAAAATATTCCAGATAGTGTAGCGGATGCCGTCAATTTATTTATACAAAATGTGTGTAATTTTGTGTACAAATCATGTATGTATAATAAATAAATAAAGCAATTATTTTAGATTAAGACACTATAAGTTTTTTTTAAAATACCCAATAGTTCGAAAGATATGGCTATTTTACAGAAACTGTAATTTGAGACGTATATATTAAAAAAAAAACCCGATCTCAGCCCGTAGGTGACAAAAAAATCACCCGATCACAAAGTGTTAATACTGATTTCAAATTACCAAATGCCTCATCATCATCAAGTGCCTCTCCTTAGAGGAGGTTGGCGGCCATTTCACTGAGCATATAGTCATGCTAAACCAGTGTTCGTGGTTTTCTAAAGAGAAAATAGTGCAGTGGGTCCCCGGGTCCTGCAACACCGCAGTTTTATATTATATGTCCAATAGCATTATTATATAATCCTTTCTTTATAAAGCTCTGGCGTTTACATCTCATACTCATTCTGCAGCTACAGAAACAATATCAGGAGCCCCCCCCTCCTTGACAAGGTACTTCCAGAGTACATTCCTCTACAATCATTCCAAGTCTACTACTCCATTACCGATCCTTTGCACACGCTCAGGGTTCAAAATGAGGAGAGCGGGAACAAATAACGAATCAACACTTATTTCGAAGTAAAAATATGATTACTCGACTCCCATATATTTTTAAAATATCGTCACAAAAGGCATAAAGTTGACGTCTATAAGTACAATGTTGATATTTCGTCGAAGGTACGTAAATTTTCTTGCTGTATTTCGACATGAAATATATTTTTGTGTCTTTCGAAACGTCCAACCCGCGCGCGCCCCGGAGAGTAGCCCGGCGAGTCAGGATCGATGTTAAATAGTGCACAGTTTATTCAGCTAGCATTGGTTGGCTGGTCCGCTGAGGAAATTTTTCATATAACGCTTCATTTGCTCTTGATTGGATATATTCTTTCGCGGAAGAACGGCAACTCGGGCTTTGTAGACCGAAATGCTTTATTCCCCTAACAATAGGTTATGAATTGATTTTACTTTGTATATACTCGCCTTCGCTCCCTGGGAATATTTTTTACTGAAACTT
The DNA here is from genome assembly GCA_022113835.1 of Atopsyche davidsoni. NCBI lineage: Eukaryota > Metazoa > Arthropoda > Insecta > Trichoptera > Hydrobiosidae > Atopsyche > Atopsyche davidsoni. The sequence goes on from JAILWY010000021.1 coordinate 8,193,854, forward strand.
TGTATGTTTTCGGGAGTTTTATTATTATTAGATACAAATTCATGTATTCGATAAATCTTGCTTGTTTTCTTTTTGTGTGAGAGTTTTGAGGTGTAAATGTCTGTTTTTTTTTCCATGTTATAAATTCTTATTTACAAATCTTATGCAGTTTACTTGGTGTTTTCTCTTCTATTTTCAACAACAAAACTAGAACTACGAGTAACTGCCTTTGGCAACACAAAGAAACGCTGATAATAAAATACTATAGTACACAAACAGAAACGAAATGGCAACTTAAAAAAACATAATATTGTATTTAATTGCTTGACTTGATTTTTTTGCTATTTTGTTGAGAATTTAGTAAAAATCGCATTAATAATTATCAAATGTTTAAAAAATCTTTTTATTCTTTTTCCATATAATTTTAATTTTTTTTTTCTTCAAAATTCGATTTCAATTAAATTTTATATTCCTTTCTTCGTTAACTTCAACCGCAACCTTCTAGAATTATCTCAAACTGATCCAATAGGATTCTTGCCGTTATTGGTCTACTTACAGTGCTGAAGCTTGATTCTTGCCTCAATCTCCGAGTCTCGGGGGTAATTGAACAGTTTTCAGTCCTGTGTTGTCTCAGCCAATGGCCGCCCCTTCCTCCGGGGGATAATGCGATAATGAGCTCTGCATTTGGCGTGGCGTAAGCAACTATTCTTTCCCTTAATGTTTTCAGGCGGAAACGACTACCGAAATAAGCAACTGCTTAAAATGTTGTTGTCTTAATATTGCATCAAGGTTTTTGCCAGGAACTTTTACCTAAATATTTTATTTTAATTTTATTATAAATGCAATTACATCACTATTTTTTCGGAAAATACCTATTGTTAATTCATATCTTCTGTTACAGTAGATTACAAGCAATTACTTTTTTTAAGTCTTTTGATTTTAGATAATAATTGAATTCAAGCCATTAGTGTGTTTATTGCATATCGATTAAATGGTGAAAAATATTAACCAAAGGAAATAAACGATGCTCTATTCAATAAATAAATATTTTATATCCTGTACAGATAATCTATCATATTAATGAAAAATTTTAAATAATAAAATAAGTAATGATTTTTTCGTGATAGATAATTATGACAAGCTGCTATTTTTTTTCGTCAAATATATACATATATTTAGTTATATTAATTATTATTTTAATCAAGATTTTACTATTTACAAATAATTCCTGTACTTTCGTAAGAACTCCTTGCGGTTCTCTACATTTAAACAAACTTATAATCCATGGAGATCTTGCTGTGCCAGGGCTTTCCCCGAACAAAATCAGAAACACTCGAGTTCCTTATTTATCATCCGTTAAAACTTTAAATAAATTATAAATTTCCCGCTCGTCATGTTCGTTCTGAACTCGTATTCGTATTTTCTAATCCTTGGTAGCTTCATATGAACATTTGTAAGCTCATGGATTTCAAAATTTAAAAATATAACCCTCAGCGGGAGGAAGGTCAAAGGTCACCGGTCAGGAGTCACTCTGCACTTACAGAACATTATTCCTCCATCAGGGACGAATCGACACGTCCGTATTATTATAAATTAATCAAACATATTTTATTTTTTAATAAAATATATCAAGTAAATTTGTATTGTTTTAAAACTAATGTTGTTTATAGTTAAGTATAGATAGATAATTTTATCTGACTATCAAAAAAATTACATTTATCTTTTCTATATTAGTTTATGATTTGTGTAAAAATATTTCTTTGAGAATATATTAATTTCACCCCTTCATCTTGAGCTAGTGTATAATGCTTTAGTATGAGGAACACGTGTCAACGTGTCGCTTAGCAGCAAGGCGTGTATTTTGGAGCCCCTATCTGGAATGCAGGCCTGGCAGCGTCAGCCTTTAATAATTATACCTGCAGCTCTCCAGAGCCGGCTTAGGAGGGGGCGGATAAGCGAGACTTATTAGCAACTTACCTTATCGTGCCTGCTCCGCCTCCGCTGCTGGTCCGCCCCCGCGCCAACTCTTTTCGCCGTTTGTTTTGCAACCCACCGGTCTAGTATCAGTGTTTCCCAATTTTCTTTTATCCGAGGACCCGTAAATTCTTTGAAAATATTTGCTGGTTTCAACTGTTATAACCAATTCACAGGCCTTAAGTAAAACCATTAATATTTTTTACAAAAAGTACTCGAGTAATAAATGTCAAAAAAAAAGTGGGAGCAACATTAAAATAATTACTTTTTAAAAAATACAATATATTTACATAATCTGTGAATTAGTTTTATGACTTTTTATTTACTAATAAAAAAATATTCAACTCCTTTTCTTCATAATTTTGACGATAAATATGAATATATACCTATTATATAATAGACTTCATAATTATTTGAAATAGTTTAGTTTGAGAAATTATATATTAATATCTCCAATTTGATTATTAGTTTGGTTTCTATCTTAACAAAGGTAGTCTGAATTCGGGAATGATTGACTATGACCCGACGTACAATCGCATGATAATTATTATTTATATAAATTAATGTGTTCTACATTTTTACGCATGTTTACGTTGTGAAAATATTATCTGTTTTTTTTTTTTTTTTTTTAATAACATACAATACGCCATCTCTCGGTATAAAGCAACACCATTATTTAAATCTAATCTCACATACACTTTTTTTTATTTATTATTCGTATATATCTGCCAGCTGTGATGACCGCACGCTGTAGGATCCCGGAGTCTATTATGAAAGTCCGGCGTTACGACACCTGGTCCTCAAGAAGTCCATTGATCTTGATTCTTGAGGCTGTCTTTATTGCTCTTGGCATTTGAGTAATGACGGTTTTTTTTTGTTTGTTACAGAACTACCCCCCCAACAGGGAGACGAGAAAAGCGACAACGAGGTGGAAGGTTTGTTCAATTTTATTTTACATAATGGAGCCTTTGAAATTCCTTTTGTGGGCTTTGTAATTAAAGAATACAAAATACAATTAAGTCCAAAGTCATATCCACAAAAGAAATTAAACCATTATCAAATGTACTTAAAACATTTTTTTTTTCATTTACAATGAGCGGATAATCAAAGGTCTCAACTCCGTGTAAGAGTTCATTAAAGTATATTCATAAATTCTAATATTCTTTTTCATAATTCTTAGATAATGAAGATGATGAAGACAGAGGACCCGTTATATGCGAAGCTGATTTTAGTTTTGATGATTTTTTCAACAGGTATGTTACTGATAATACTTTTGATTCTTGGTAGTACCCATACTAGATAAAGGCATTTTTTAGATTTTTGGTTGCATACATACTAAATAAACTATAAAAGTATTTTTTGTAATAAAACATTTGGTGTTATAAAATTTAATGGCGGTGTATCCCAATTCGACACAGCCATACAGAGACAGCTTTTAAACGATTTCTGATTAATTACTATGTTAGTTAATACGTTGCATAAATTTAATGGTATGCTTTTTATTAACCTGATATATATTAAATTTATTCAAAGTGTAAAATTGGTCAAAATAACATTCAATAAATTAATTAAAAAATCGTTTTACATAGTCTTTGTGACGTATTTAACAACTGGATTACTTAAGGATTAAATTTTTAGTATTTTTTCTAACGACCCAATGATATCACATTTATTATTTACTAATTAATCATACTGTCTCCTTCAGTTTTTACAGACATAGATTTTCTCTGACAATTTATTATTTATACTAACATTTATTCGTACACTTTGCTGAAGTCCCTCTTCCAAAGCTAGCAAATACCAATATTGCGTACTGGACTAGCACGGCTGAAGACACAATATTTACTTTAGCCGACAAACTCTTGGATTTGCATTTAACCGTTCTAGAAAGTACTTGTCTTCTAGAGTTAATAGCTTTTGATAAATACTAATAACCCAAAACTTTCACATGTACGCAACTCTTATTTATATAGAATTGCGCAGAATGGTTTATGGGGTAAATAGAAATCACACTGAAAACCTTCGTATAATGCGCTACTTATACAACCCGGGCTCTAAATAACGTGCTTTTTTTACTATACGATTTTTCGACCGACCGGCGAGTCTATTCTATTCTAGTCTAGACACACAATTTTGAAAATTATGCAAGACAAGCGTCAAAGGTACCCAATTAACATTTAGACCGCATTATCTCTTGTTTTTATTATGTGATACTCGTATATGCATACACATTGTTTTGCTTAGACTCGAATTCCTACGAATTTACATTTAATTTGGCACATATACTTTTTGTGAACTGTAATTCTTTATTGTTGAAAATTGTCTAAATTGTTGAGCATCAAAAGTATTGTGGTAATTTCACGATGTGCACTTTATTTTCAGATAAGCTATTTTTGGTGCAAAGTTTTTTTTAAAACGTTTCCTTTTGCAAAAGTTTACCTCGTACCTTGTTAAGAAAACTCATTAAAATACCGTTTCAATTTCTACAAGTCACATATCTTATCAACTGTAATATATTTAACTTGTATTTAATTTTTAAATTTTGTTATTCATGTTGATAATTATTGTAGAGTACATTGCGATTACGCTGTAATTCAGGTATCATTAGGAAACTCGGTGGGTTGTTATAATTTAGTGGAGATCATCGCAAGGCTTGATAAGGGTCTCTGAATAAGTTGGCACATTTCACCCAACAAGGACTCAACGAAAAGCCGATGTTTATCTTTTTGTATCGGCCTAAAATCATCAGCTGTCAAAATCCCCGGATGATAGTGCTGGGATTATCGCCCTTTCTGAAATGTTAGCTTTCAAAGGGATTTCACCCTTCCCAGGCTTTATCCGCGCTTAATCTTCAAAAATACAACAACTTACCTCATCTCGTTTAGATGCTTTTTACTGTCGTGGCTTACTGGTGTGCTTTGGTGTACTTTGTATAGTTGCTTTAAAATGTTCAACTTTGGGTGGAAATATTTGCACTTGCACCAATGACTTAAAAGTCTATCGAATTAAGGTAACTTTTTTACCATGAAGTATGTAAACAAATTTATTTCTAGTCGATCAACCAAAAACCAATAATATTTAATAAATGTATATTTTTAAATTATTAGCGTTTTACAAACTTAATTATCTCTTTCAGATGTCATCACTTTTGCGGCTTCAATTTTTTTTATGGCCGTTTATTTTTAAACAATTAAATTTCAAAGGCTATAAAAGCTAGCGGCCCAAGCGATTTTAATTTTTCCAATTTTTTTCAGCCCTTCCGGACTTTTTGTTTATCATTAATCAAATAACGATCTTTTCGGTAAATTTTTGAAAAGTTTCACATTTCATTAGTTACAGTCCATCGGACATTAATCCCATCCAAGCCCGCTCTCGAGTATGACACGGCCTGTTATAACTTCGGCAATAATTCTCCGTTTACGCGTCCGAGATAATTAGGGCAAGTTTCTGGTTAATATCGGAAGTTGGCACTTAGAGGTCCCCGCACACCGGCGCGGCCGCTGCGGCTGGATCAAGCCGAGAACGGTTGCCCCGATCGCTGCTGGCTTACATCACCTACGAGGGTTGAACCAACAACCCACCCCTGAAAACTGTATTGATTTTCGCGTGTATGCTTTTTTGTAGTTTACGATCAATTTAAAATGTAAATTAAAGATGCTTTCCTACTAAAAAAAATCTTCGATGGTAAATCATACAGTGTGTCCAAAAAGCGGGTATTTTTTAGTTCAGTACAACAAAAACTACTAGTAGTAAAGTATTTTTTTTATTGTTGATTTTAAGAATACAAAATTATTTCGAAAAGATGATGTTATCCAAATGGTGAACGTTACGCGCTGCTGGCACTCTTCTAATCTGGAACGAAGATTGCTGATAACACGCTGACACATAGCCCTCGATGTTTTGTTTCAATTCCGTTAGGTTCATCGGATTATTCTCATAAACTCTACTTTTAAGGTATCCCCATACAAAATAGTCAAGAGGGCTAGGGTCGGGGCTTCTGGGAGGCCAGTTGATGTTACCTCTACGTGAAATGACCTCATTAGGAAATAATTCGTTAACAGCTTCAATTGATTGATTGGATGTATGGCAAGTGGAACGTCTTGTTGGAACCACGTTCTTGAGTTGAAACCTTGAAACTCTTGCAACTCTGGGCCCAAAAATTTTCGCAGCATATTGCAATAACGGTCACTAAAACAAATATCCGATACTCTTTTTGGACACCCTGTATAATATATCCTATTTCTCAGAAGCTTTAAACGCTCCGGTGACCAGCGGTTACGACGCTTACTTTTATACTTTGGTATCACTGATTCGAATCCAATCGGTACAATAAGCTTAATACTTTAAACATACTCCTAGGACAAAATCATAATTATTTGATCTCATATCTCCTGCTCGTGAAATATTTAATAATGATAATTACATAAAATTATCACTACGAGACTTCCTACGTACTTCGTTATCAATACGTACAAACCACGTGTCTCAATTTTTTTTGAGGACCCCCAACTGCGACGGGTCGCTATTGTTCTATTACAATATTTTTTCTCGTCACAGATTCGCAAATCCGAAGGTCATCAAATCCTGCTGCCTGCTGCTGCAGACCTTCGACAAGAACTCCACGTACACCAACCACTGCATCATCAAGATGCTGCACAGGATCGCATGGGATTGCAAGTATTATTCCATGCTTTTCCAGGCTAGCGTTTTCCAGACCTTTCAGAAAATTTTGGCATCCGACATACCACATTTTAAGGTACTTGATTTTATGAATGCTTTATTACTTCTTGGATCTTAAATCAATATCAAGCAAATTTGTTCAGTTTCTTTTGAAATTGTTTAAGGTAATTATATTCTCCCATAATTGTTTAATTTAATAATGTTAGACATCACTAAATTTTGCGTTTGTTCAAATTTTATTATTTTAAAATATATTTGTAATTAAATTAGACCATGTTCAAAATTTAATTAAAATCGCAAAGGGTGTTACAATGATGTTAAATCGACTATTTAGACATTTAATAGTACTTGAGTAAATTTGTTTAATTTATCTTTTTAATCCGCAAATGAATACTTTTTGTTTCAAATAAAACTCTTATATGGGCATTTTCTTCGGGCGCACTTTTTCAATTTGAATATATATTTTTAAACATATATAAAGTTTTATTGAATAAAGATATCAATGAAATGCTCACCAATCACTTATAAAACCTGCCTCAATATGTCGACTAGTATAAAGGCAGATAGACAGTCCTAAAATTATATAACATATTTATTTAATATAACGACGATTAGAGTCTTTAGCAAATTTTAAATCAGTTTTATTTTTACTGGAGGTTCTAGCCATTCTTATAATTTATTCATTAATTAATTTTCAATGGTGTAATATTCAAGTCATTTTCTTTTCTAGAATGCCGTGCGTTGGTCGATAAATTTATAATAAACATCACGTCAATCTTTCGAACGAATTTAATTAAATTTTATCAATCAAAAAATCACTGTACAGCTAAAGAAACTTTACCTAGTCACTTTCTCGCAAGCATTAGAAAATATTAATTTAAATGTTTCTAATTGCAGGCCAATGCGCAAACTAAATATAATAAACTCTAACTAGTCTTTGCTTAATAAGTTTTAGAGAGGATACAATCGTCTCCGGAATGTGTTTAGTTCATGTCGTGTTGACTTAAATAATATTGATTCACTTAGTTATTTCCATTTAATTAAATTAGTACGAGCACCTACACTCCTCCAGTTCCATCCATCTCTCTGAAGATTTATTATATTCATTACGGCAGCGCTCCTTAAAGCCGTGGTTCTTGTCTGTCGGCTCTTCTCCGAAAGAAGTATGACGTTAAAAAATTTAATCTTCAAAAACATTACTCTTACTATTGAAAACCAAATTATATAACGCATAACATACAAAATTCACTTCAACTGATTTGATATCACCCTAAAATATTTTGATACCATGAAAAATACCAATTCGTCCAGTAGTAAGCACGCCTGTCTGCTGATCATAGTGCTTCATGTTTGATGACCTTATAATATCTTCGGAGACTATAATGTAAATTTTTTGTCTCCGCGTCTAATAATACGATAAAACCTTGAAGAAAAGACCTTATTTCTCTGTATACAACAAGATGTTTAAAAACGATAGCAGCTTACTTATTGACCTCTACCAATAAGCGTCTACATCATGACTGCATATATTCAGATTTATTTTACACTGGATGTCACCGACTTGTGGACCAAAAATTTAAAATATTTTTAAAAAATTGACGTGACTATATTAATTTGGAAAATATGCAAGTTCAGCTGTCATTAATTGAATCATTCAATTATTGATTCATTAAATGTGCTAAATTTTATTTCTAAGTATTTGTATAGTTTTTATCCCATTTTCGGATGCATATTTTGCTGACTGACTAATAACTTTTTGGAAGCGCTGCTGCAGAATCCATACAGTTTAATAGTATTTCTCTAATTATCGCCAGAATGCCTCGAAGTTTCAGCTCAGTGTTTAACTGTCCGGGTACTTTCGCAGGAACTACAGAAATTCGCAATTTTTATCACGAGGAAGTTCACCGAAATTGCGCAGAAGAATCCGAAGGTCTTTATGGAGATACTTTTCTGGAAGAACACTCAAGAAGCCTATGAACTTGAAAATGACTACGCTTCTTTAGACAATGATCAGTGAGTACTTTACTATTTCTGTTCGGAGAGTATTAGTTTTTTTATTGCTTTAAAATTATGAAATGCCTCTATATTCAAAGTTAAAGTTAATTTTTTTCATGAAGCCCCCTTGTAACTCGGACATATTCACAGTTGCCATTGATCGTTTTAAAAACCTGATTTCCATTCCACCTTCCGTCCGCTTTCATCTATAATCGATAAACATTTTATTAAAATTATCTGGTAATTTATATCTCAATTCAATAACTTACATTCAGAACCCGTCACTAACATCATTTTATTTAAACTAAGTATATAATTATCATTACAGTTTACACTGGACCAATTATTATTTAACTGAAAAGCATATAAAAATTTAATTTTAAGTAAAATTTTTGCTTACTTAAATACATCGTAAGTAAAAAAATGTGTCAGTGATAAAATCATTTTTTAACTTATTGAAAATCAAATTCTTTTTCGTCTTCCAAAAGTAATCACATCTCTGCTCTCATTCTCAAAATAAATAAAATATACCATTTTGTACCAATAAATAATAAATAGGCATTATGTAGGCTTTATAAACTTACGCTTTCATACTGTGTGACGCAAATTTCTATTTATCCATTTTCAAATAAGCCACTTTGAATTTTCTATTTATGGGCACTTAAAGTTTATCGCTCATTAAAAACTCTTTTAGTCTCAAGCAATATAAGCCGACTCGGATTAGTGTAAAATTGATTCGATCGTAATTAGTCATTAAAAATTTAAGTCTTCACACTTTTCTACTGCGACCCTTTTTCGCGCGACATTAGCAAAAGTCGGTATATCTTTATTACGGAGTTAATTTATTGCTGACATTTAATTTTTATTTCACTTTGTAATGGTTTTGAATTTATTATTTTTCTGCATTTTAGTAAAACAAAAGCTGCGTGGACTGAAGAACAAGAGGATGAACTCCGTAAACTTTATTTGGAAAACCAAACGAATCCAACAAATGATATGGGTAAGTGCGTGAAATAGTTGTTAATTTATTTTACTCTTATTATTTTTTTACATATTTTTAAAATTGAATGCTTATAAACTACAATCAATATTTCATATGTATACTATATACTCTTAACACGTAACAGGTCGTTAACACACATTGCAGAATTTAATATTTTTTTATGAATTTGTATCCCTTGTGTGCAAGCTATCCCTCGCAGGTTTATTCGACTTCAGTCCCGTATCATCATTAATAAAAAAGGCTTTCATATCTCCTAGCAACCACATTTAACAACGTCATTCAAGTGCACCTCTGTAGATAGCTTTACAAAACTAGTGCACGGTGTTGATTATGATTAAAAATGAGTTTTCATTATAATAACTTGATTGTATACCAAAGATTATTATAAAATGTTACTGAATATACAGTTTTTATCTTAACAGTATTTTTACGTATTCAATTTGTTTTTTAATCATCATTGGTTGCAAAAAAAGATTTTAAAAACAACGTAGGCTAATGGTAGGCTATGGTGGTCGAATTAAATACGGCAACATCCTAGAGATAAATTTCAGAAAAATTTCTCACCGTTTCATTTATATTCAGACCTTATAAAGCACATTGTATTATTTAATTTCAAATGAATATTTGAAGTCCAGCACTGGAGGTGTCTCGCCCTCAGGAGGTGTGCAGTCAGCCTGCACGTCATAAAGCACTTTTATTTACTTTCAATTAAGTTAAGCCGTCGTTAACTTTGCTTCATACTCGCTTTTTTTACGATATTGTTATCGCTTGCTAACAGGCTCTGTGCGGAGACACGCCATTTCGCGAGGCATGTTATGCTTCTCTTGTGTAATCTCTTTTTCAGTGTGCCCATTAGAATTTTATAAATCCTAAACCGTGTGAATCTACTCTTTATGAGCACACTGTAGTTTAAACCCAATTATTATAATATTTTGCGTCCAAATTTTGTTCCGTCATTTTACGTATTCTATTGCAATCAATGTTTACTTCGATCAACTGCAAAGCTACTATTACAATTAATATTATACCAACAAAACGTGTCAACACAATATTACTAATGTTTTGATGTTACGAATATAAATGTAAAATCTTCCAATTTTACATAACTTGTTTCTTTTGCTTCAATAACTGTATCATTCCTTTCAATTGCTGCATTATGTTTTTGTGTGTTAATCATATTTATTATATATTTAAATTTTACTTTAAGTTTTTAGTAGCTAAAAAGTCAACGTGGCTACTATTGTAGTCTTGGCATAAAAATGAATGACGTAATCTTGAAATGGTTTGAGGTAGTATTATTTGTCTTAGGTTTATAACAGTGGAATTATGTCAGTCCAGTGTGCGCAAAAAAGAATCATGCAATATTATCTCCATCCTATTGAAAACAAATAGAAACGCTCGAGCACACGAAGAATCAGTAATGTTATTTGGATGTGTTCCATTATTCACTAGGCCGATCGCTAATCGCCAACAATAATAGTTATCCCATAACTCCTTCTCTCTGAGTCCCAACCGTTGATATATATTTTGCATAAGGTCAGGAGGGTCCAACCTTTCCCTCGGAGCCTCCTTACAATGCACGCTTCCCTCATGAATAGCTTCCCGGAAAGTTCCTTGAATTGGACTTTTTCGGATTGCCCGCGCCTACACTCTCTAGAAGCCGCCGCTGTAATGTACTAAGATTTTCATGAAAGAATATTCACCCTCTTAACCTAGTTTTCCCGAAATATTTTTTTTCGATAACTTCAATTGTACTTTTATTCATACTGAGTTTGGAAATAAAGTTAAAAGCGTAGAAATATTTTACTTAGCGAGCGGTGAGAGTGCGGCCCGGTTATTCTGTTCGGATAGTATACGAGGACAATACGGGATCCTGCCTCTAAATAATACAAGCAAAACTTTCCAAACAAAGCTGGTCGCAAACCTACTGGAAATTTCCCACCAGGTTACCTTAAGTTACAATAGTGGTTTTCAAACTTATTTGACTCACCTCCATAACAATGTTTGAAATATTCTACCACTTGCCCCAAAAATATCACATTTATATTATAATCTATACCTATTCCTATTATTATAATCTATTCCTATCCCCGTATTCGAGCCCGAAACCCAACGATCCCAAAGCAACCGTACTACCCACTGAACAACGATGCGATTTTGAATTTGTTAGTATATATTTTTTCTAGTGTATTTTTCTTTTCTCCTAGACGTAATAGACTGGTTAGTGGAGAACCTCGTTGACAAAACTCGGACTAGACGCAATGTGGTGAAGAAGTTGAAGGAGCTGGGTCTGATTTTCAAGCTTCCGACCAGGAAGAACACTGCCATGAGACCGCTAAAGAACTTCTCGGAGGAGGACGACGAACAGCTGAGAACTCTATGGAAGAAACACTGCAAAGACAAAGGTAAGCAGACCAATTATTATGAATACTATACACTACTATTTTTGGGTGAAAAATTAGCATAAACACATAAACGTTATTTAAACGTAAACACTATCTTCCTAAATAATTTTAAATGAAGCCTTAAATGTAATCTTTATTAATAATAACGATATTGATGACAGGTTTTTAGGTAAACAATTCACACGTGAAATGACTAGAAAAGTCATTGTTTTATATGTTAACCTAAAAAGATATTCTCAACAAAATTAGTCTTTATTGGTTACAATATTTGCAGGTATTCAACACTATCAAGTAATAAAGAAAACAGGATATATGCAAACAAGGATACTCATGATTAAAGATTTTACTCGGATTATATAATAAACATATAAAATTAATCATTGAACGTATAGAATATAAAACAAATTGGGATGTATATTTAAAATATTTATATTTTAGACTTATTTTTCTGATCTTTGCTTGCGTATTTTTTTTTCTTTATAAATACATTACATCATTTTGTTGATTATTTAAACATACAATTGTTGTACTGAAACTATTGTAAATAATATATAATACTAAAAAGATCTTTGAATTGCCGATATTTTATATTATATATATATTTAGTTATATACGAAAATTTTATTTCTTTACCAGGAGCGATATTGTAAGTAATACAAGGTTATTGCTTGTACTTGAGGGTTATTTGTTTGCAAAAGTCTCAAATATCACCCCATTTATTATCATAATAATACAGTCACCGTTTTTAGGGGTATTTTTTATACATACATGTTGGTAATGGACACCCCGATGATTTATCATCTCCGTGACAATTCCTCCGCTGCAAACTACATCACTCCCCGTTTCCAATTTAAATCCCCCAACTGCACATTTGTTTCGACGAACAACATTCCGCCATTGGAGCAGAAAATACTCCCGCGGTCGTAAATCAAGAACAAGCATGCTATTCCCTTGCTGTGACCACACGTCCTGGCCTGCACGGGACGCCTCTGTTCTCATTGGTTTCCCTGACACCTTGTTATCTGCAGATATTCACAAGTCGAGGTATCCATCGAATAATATTTTTAATTCAAGCCAAACTTATTTGGAACAAGCAAAACAACTATTGAATTGCTGTGCTATAATTTATTACTAATACAGTAATGATCTTTTATAATCTATCACCTTATTTGGTTTATGTTTTAGTTGCACTAGATCAGGCAGTTAAAGTATACGCATGAAAAACCATACATTTATGATTAGTCCAATACTTATTTTTTTAATGTATGTGTACTTTAGTTTTTAATGAGTATTTTCTATTGCAAGATTAGGTCATTCCTTCACGTGTGAGGTTTCTTAGCATAAGCTAAATATAATAGTACATGCTCTTACCCGGATGATATGAGGGAAAACGGTCCTGTAGCGTTATGTTTAAATTATTTAGATGCATGGTCACCGCACTTTCCAGGGCTCGCTGCGTCTCCAGTCGATCACAGCGACAAGTCTGGCGGGGCTGCGTTCTATCTCAATTCCACATTTTTTATCTTGTAATAAACCGGGGTCCCTCTTAATCTGCTCTGTCGTCCCCCGCAGATCCGATGGGGGAGGTCCTGGAGCGCCTCGCGCCGAAGAGGCCCAAGCAGCGCGTCATCGACAGGCTGCTGGAGCTCGGACTGGTCGCCGACCGCAAGGAGTGCTTCAAGAAGAGACACAAGTCGGGTATGTCATTTTATTTTTTAATATGTGTCATTTTATTTTCAATTAAACTAGGTTTCTAAACCCGCACTGGGGATTCTTAATAAATTTCGTTTTGAAGAGAAATCATTCATAATTTGTTTGATACTTTATTTTTTCGAAAATTCCTCAAAATGACCTAACTAGTGTGTATTTTTAACAATTTGTTGTTGAAGGGTGCTTTTATATAATTTTTCCATGTTATCATTTACCCAGCCTACCCAGCGTGTAATTTTTACAATCAATTACATGAAGGGTGCCATAGTATAAATTTTCCGTGTTATCATTTTCAGTCGCGCGGGCTCGAGCCCTCTCGGAGCCTCCGCGAGGTTCGCTCACTCTCGTGATTGCGTCTAATACGCCATTTCCTCGCCACCTGTTGAAAGGCGCAAATATTTCTCCTCCATTGTCGGCTCTCCGGCGTCCTTTGTTGTATACAAATCCATCAAAAAAGGAATGCTCTGGAGGATCCACTCAATACTTCCTCTCGTTCCTTTTCGACGCTTGCCAATTCATCGCCCCGCCCGCGTTGTGCGTGGGACGACAGCCTGAGCATTCTGCCTAGAATTTTTCATACTTAATTTGATTTATAAAAAGCACCTACTTACGCACACATAAAAGACACTCGGATAAAGTGAAGGATATTTTTAAGATAATATATTTTTTTTATTATATCTTTTCGATAATAATAGTTGTGGACTGTCCAAATAATGTAAAGTAGAGCGACGATGAAAATTGTTTAGAAAAGCTTATGACCTCTCCTGTTGTATTTAACATTCACAATTTTTTCATCGCATAACACGGATTTGTGTTATACGTGAATTCGCTGTATTATATATTTCGTTAATCCCAAATATGGTTATAGGCAGTGTTTGTATAAATAAAGTTCTTTTGTCGCATGTTTGTAGGAAAGAGACTTTGGCACTCTACTGAGTAAATATCGACAATCCCTTGTGTAAACAATTTTTATGTACATCCAAACAAAGCTTACCCGTCAAGTCTGGCAGATTTTCAGTGATTTAGATTGTTCGTGTGTTTTCAAATAAATTATCGTGTAAAAACTATCATTCACGGTGCTAACAATACCACGAACACTATATATCATTTTTATTTTATTCTGTAGAAAACAAAAAATAAATACGTTTGTTCTATCTTTTATGAAATTGCATTTCAATAAACTTTTAAAATCGTTGTAAAAAAATATACTCGTTTTTTTATGTTTCTATAATATAAAAAAATAATGTGAAAAATATAAATATATTTTCATTTTTTTTTAGCTTACACAACTAGTAATTAAAGTTAATTTTAAATAATAATTAAATTCAGTATCTTTATAAATTGACAGCTGGTGAAAATTACGAATTTCGTATTTAAATTTCAATTAATATTTCTTGTAATTTTAAAATTTACCTCTAATTTATAATTTCGTGTATTTAATTTATTTCTCCCCCGGTCAGGGAGGGCCATTGATTTCGAATATCCGATCTTTATTTAGGCCAGATGGAGCGCTCCATTTGTCGGAAGGTAGCCGATATTTTTATTGTCATTATTCCCCGGCTTGTTTGAAAATATTTCTGCGACTGTCACAAAGTTTCGGCATTTCTCCCTTGCGATTGATTTAGGGACAAAAGTTCAAATGTTTATGTTCAATGCGAGCTTGTAACGACTAAAACTAATTCCTTCTAGTGTTTTCTACGCAGTTTTTTTTATTTTTTATTCAAATAATAAGTTTACTAAACATAGCATTTATAAATTAAATATATTAGTATCAGGCATAGATGGAAATTCCCTGATCGACAGGGTCAGGTAGATTCAGATAATATGGACAAAAAAAACATCTAGTCGAGAATTTTGTTACCAAAGCTTATTTATGAAAACATAAAGGGTATCATATTTTGAGGGCCTTTAGGTTTATAATCTTTTTAAACGTGATATTGATCAATGTTTGAGTTTCAGCAAACAATAAATAAACATATTTCAGACAAAAAATACTCTCGCTTATTTAACATATGTGTAAAATTTTTGTCACGTCTCAAAAAATATTAATAAAAAAATTAAGAAACCACGTATTTCTATAAACGCTCACGACGCAAGTAAAATACACATACTTCGAACCAATTACCATCATTTGATATTTCTTTGAACAGATCGTTGTTCTCTCCGTGAAAACCTCCCCTCTCGTTGCACTTCTAGCTTCTGAAAAATCCATAGTATTAATACTGTGTGTCATTTTTCTTCGAAAGGGAGTATCGTGACATATTTATATTCCTCGGCGCTCGGAGGGAGGGGCTCGGCGGCATTAAAAATAAAGTAGACGGGGGTTCTCCTTGACGCACGGCTGGGGTTATGAATTTTCGGGCATGATATGTGACTGCAATTTGTTTGATCTTGATAGATTTGCTTACCTGTCCCGACGGTGGTGCTGTATATAAATCTGCGCCGCCTTATCCGGCGTCTCCCTCTGCCTCGCCGGGATCCATCACCCTAATGCGTCCTATGAATATGTCTGTAGTGTATTTAGCAACCCCTAGAAGCTTTGTTTTGATAACTTGGCAGGGGCTATTTACGGGTGCTTTCTTTTCGTTGAACCAAATTTGTATTATTCGCTGAAAAATCTAGAGTAACTTTTATGAAATCATTTTTTTTTATTATACAGGTTTCATATAAATAAATGTCTGAAAAATTTTACTATTTCAAAAGTCACTAAATCGAGGAAAAATTATACGGGTCGCGTTTATTTAATATTGTGGAAACTTTGGTTGTGCTGTATTAGCAAACGTAACATTAATTATATTCATGGCCTGAAGATAATGAAGAAAATCATCAATTTCACCAATCGATATTACTTGTAGTCAGCATATATGGCACATTAATTTCACGCGTACCCTTGGCACAAAATGGTGTTTTTTTGTATCAGCATCAGCTCTTACTTTTACATCTCCAAAAAACCTGGAGAAATGTAGGAATACTCGGATATACTGTAAGTCCGAGGGCTGCGTTGAATAGCAATATAACAACGTTGCCGTGATTCTAAGTTGGGTCCTGGTTGTTATTATTTTCTTTTGAGTTGTATTTATTTTTTTCAGTGGATGCTGAATACGTTTAAATCAGAAACGGTACTTGTAAAACATTTTGTATACAAAAGTATGTAATCTATGACGAAGCAAATACTTGCTCCGCTGTTTTCGTTCTTAAGATTATGTAAACATTTTCCCCTTTGTCTGCACTTTTTCTTTTCTCCCCGAAAACTTATTGTCTAGTCAATAGCCCGGAAGTGTATTTATTTTCCAACAAAGAATCGAAAAAATAGTTACAATACAGCCTCCGAGCGTACCTATTAAATAGGAAACGTATTGTTGAAAGGAGAGAGCTAAAATGTCGTAGGTTTTTTTCAGTCCTTGTGTTATATTTCTATAAATATTCTCATTTAGTCGTATGGAGGTTTTCTTTTGCTTTCGGAAAGTTTCAGTCGTGCCTGAAATCGGAAACTAATCAGACCTTCGAAACCGTAAAAATTTAAAAATAATAATTTAATCTCGAAATCGATAATTGAAACCGAATTCGTAACTGAAAATAAGAAGAATATCTCCTAACCTGAAATATATCGTATCCCTGACTTGACCCTGATCTAGAGTTGGTTACCCATAATGTCATTTTCAAGCTGACCTTTGACCGTGTCGCAGATGGTTAATTTATGGAATATGTCAAAACTTATAAATAATCTTTAATGATTAGACTTTTGTTAACCTAACACAGTTTACAGATTTAAATTAAATTAGTATTGAATTTCATACAATTGCACACATTAGTAACCTGACCGGCCATTTACCCGATATGCTATTTCATACATAACCTTATTCTTTATAGTTTATGAATTAATAAAAAATTACACTTTTTTATTCAATAAATCTTTTTTCCGTCAAAATTACGTCTTGCATGAATTTTGGGACACACTGTATAAATATATATATATTTTTTTTTTTTTTAATCTCACCCTAAACTACCTTTAACTACCAAACAGCATAGAGCTTGCTTATATTTCATATTTATTTTTATGACAATTTATACTCTTATATATTTCAGACTATCAATCAAACAATTCAGGCAGTGATGACTCAGTTTCTTCCGACTCACATAAAACAAGTATGAAAAAGAAGGCAAACCCGCAGAAAAAACGAAGACAATCTAATCATAAAAATAATAAATCTAAAGTACCAGAGAAAAGTAATGTAAGCATCACTAAAGCTTTAATTACAGCCGTGGATGCAGGTGTGTTTTTTTATATTTACTTAATCCTATTTAAAATCATAAGATTACTATAACATGCTTTGTTTGTACCTCTGCAGGGCTGACGGATGCCTTGAAATGGATTATGGAATCCTTAGAAGAAGTAGCACTAGACCAAGAAGCTGAAGGACAGGATGCCGGAACCGATGCAGTGCCGATTGTTCCCGTTGTACAGGAATGTGTAGAAGCCATGGAAAACCCTATCTTCAAAGAATGTTTACAGTGTCTCGGTATTGAGCCTCCAGCTAATGAACAGGTGACTTGCCTTATTAAAAACATACTACTGCTTTATACTTTAATAATAAAAAAAACAGTTCTAGTTTAATACCTGATCATCATCTGCTAAATCTCCCAACTTTTGATGAGTAGGGTGGTTAATAGATTTTTGAGTTCGGATGTCTACTTTTGAATAACATTTAAAAATAAAAAGTTACTTCAAGTAGAATTATTAATGTAAGGTGAAATTTTGTAATTTTCAAATCATTGTTTACTAACAATATTTTTTTATTATGGCAGCAGAAAGTAATTTAGTATAGGTTTAATATTTTGTATCTATTTTAGGAAACATACTGGAGAATCCCCAGTCATATACATTTCGATTCTCTTAGAAAACGATGCGAAACAATTACAAGGGCAATAGAAAAAACCCTAATTTTACCTGAAGAAACATCAACTCAAGCTTCTATAGCTTCTCAACCAGCTGAAGATGTAGGTGACGTACATTATAGTTCTTCTTCAGAGGAAGAAGTTGATGATTTCTTTTCGAGAATAAAATCAATGGGACAAATAGCTGAAGATGAGTCAAATAGTAAAAACATTTCAACCCAAGGTACTTCAAATAAGAAATCTAATGGCGATTTGAAAAAACCTAAAATTGTTAAAAGAAAACGATCAGTCAGTGATGGCGAAGATGTTTCCCAGACCGGCTCCCATAAAGTAGCTAAAAAACATCAAGTCCTCTCATCTTCTGATTCGGAGCCTGAAAACATTAATGAAAATCAAATGCCAAAACCGAAAGGAGACTCTTCAGTAAGTAATGAACTATCCAACAATGATTCTAATGATAGTGATGTGATGACAAGAAAAGGTGTGAAAAATACCAGTAATAAAAAAACTAAAAAACGACAAGTAAAAGTGTTTTCAGACTCAGAATCAGATTTAGAACCAGATGAAAATCAATTAAATACCACTGATCTTCCGAATGAAAACAATTTTAATAACCTCAATGAATTTTCGAAACATATCAATGAAGATGATAAAATGTCTGATCATGACCATGATGAACCAGCTGCATCTTCTCAGCAAAGGAAAAAAAGATACACCGTCTCGAGACTCGACTCCAGTGACACTGACGAAGAAGCAAAAGAAAATTCTCTCAGTATTGCAAATGAATCATCTCCATCACCAAGTAATGCGAGTCATAATCTCGCATCGAACACAAAGAAAGGAAGGAAGTCGCTTGCTATATCTGATGATAGTAATGATTCAGTCGACATCCAAACTAGCACCCAAATGAAAAACAAATCCCGTGGAAAGTTGACTTCACGCTACTTTGAAGATTCAGATAATGAAGCAGAAGTATTGTCACCAATTGTTTCAACAGTGAACAATACAGATGTTGACCCCTTTGATGTGCTTCTTGAGGAACAATAGATTTCTCTTTGTATTTAAGTACATTTTTTCAAGTAATAAGATTTATAGTTTCTGTGTTTGATATTAAATTTGCATTTCAATTTTAAAAATCTGTTTTTTTATTATATTGGTTACTACTTTCTATGTTTGTTCATTAATTCAAATAAATCATTTGAAAAAGTGCTTTATTATGTCTATTGTTACTATAATTTACCCATATATGTTATGCCCTAGGATAGTTGTTTATTGTAACCATTATTATATATATATATATATATTTAAAAAGGGCCACTCATGGCCCGCGGGCGTTTATTTTTGGCCCGCGGAGCATTTGCAATCATTTTTTTATTATTGTACATTAAACCACCATTCCATTGAGCGTAGTTCGTATCATATCATATATCTCAGTACATTGATTCAACTATCGTGACAATTTCTATGTGTTAATAAACAATCACAAATTTAAGCTGTTTTTAAAAAGCAAGCACGTCGATTTTGCGTGGATTCTCGTGAGCGTGAATGCGTAATGCGGGGCGGAATAAGACCGCCAGTCCGCGGCAAGCTTGAAGAGCGTGTGGTTGGTTAGTTAGACTTAGTTAGACAGAAATGGCGTCAAATAGTAAAAATGTTGGACCAAATAAGAGAAGATTCACCGAAGAACAGAGAAGTTTTCAAGACAGATGGGGTATAAACAATTTTTTCGTGGAATTTAAAACAAACTCAATATGCTTGATATGCATTGATTCTGTTTCAGCATTAATAGAGTATAATATTAAACATCATTACGAGGCTAAGCATGCAAATAGGTTTGATAAATACGAAGGGCAATTTCGACAACACCAAGTTAATTTATTAAAAAGAAAACTTTTTGCACATCAGATATTTACTAGAGTGACTGAAAAGTTAAAATGCTATGTAAAAGCTAGTTATGCAGTAGCCATGATACTAGCAAAAAAATCGAAGCCATATTCAGATGGTGAAATTGTTAAGGAATGTTTGGAGAGTGCCGTTGATTTTATGTGCCCAGAAAAGAATACAGACTTCTCAAAAATAAGCCTGTCTCGTCAAACTATTACTAGGCGTGTGGACGACATTGGAAAACATATTGAAGATCATTTGAAAAATCGAGCATCCAAGTTCATATTTTATTCTCTAGCATTGGATGAAAGCACAGATCTAACAGATACCGCCCAAGTGGCTATATTTATTAGGGGTGTTGATGTCCATTTTAACAAAACAGAAGAATTAGTGGCACTGTATCCAAAGAATGAATAGAGACAATTTTTGGTGCCCTGGACTGAAGTGAAGCGTATTCCGAAGAGTGCATTCTGCATCGACTGAATCAAAAGGTAGTCAGAAGGCGCCAAGTCTGGACTATATGGCGGGTGGGGCAGAATATCCCATCCGCTATTTTACAAATAGTTATTAACGGGTTGAGCAACATGTAGCCGAGCATTGCCGTGTTGGAAAATCGATGTCTCGTGTCTGGTCTCCCATTCTGGCCGTTTTTCTTCAATGTTTTCTTTTAACGAATCAGTTGTTTTCGGTACACCTCTCCAGTAATGGTTTCACCCGGTTTTAAAAGCTCATAATACACAACTCCCTTCTGATCACACCAAATGCAGAGCATTATCTTGGCAGCGTGAATATTCTTTTTCGGTGTCGATTTGGCTGGTTGGACGGGCTTCAAATACGATTTTTTGCTCTAAGAGTTGTCTTAATGAATCCATTATTCGTCGCCAGTAATAATTCATTGCAAAAACAACTTCTTTTTATGACGCTCAAGCAGCATATCTGACATGCAAAATCACCTTTCCACGTCTCTCGGGATCAACTCTCAAGGCACCCAATTTCCTTGCTTCAGAATGGATCCCGATGCTTTTAGGCGCTTGAAAATGGCTGCTTGAGTCAGGCCCAATGATTCCGCAAGCTCTAGTCTAGCTAGAGTCTTGATCAAGTAATGCTTCCAATTTTCCATCTTTAAACCTTTTTGGATGTCCAGGCCGTTTTAAAGCGTTGAAACCTCTCAAAACACTGTGTTTTCGCAAGAACATGTTTGCCATACAATCCCATGAGCAAACGATGACTTTCAGCTGTAGTTTTCTTAGCAAAAAAGTGACTCAGCAAAACTTCTCGCAAATGCTGCTTTTTTCGCCATATTTCAAAATTTTCCAAAAAAAATGATGCGCACAAACAAATCAAACACTGTTGGCTGATTTTGACAGCTTATGAATAGAGCTTCAAAATGATATGTATATCAATGATTTGCTATAGCATACACAAGAGTTGGTATCTAGTGTAAAATTCCGGTCATTAAGTTATATACCTATTATACATATTTAATGAATTTTTGTTCTATGGCCCAGTAGGAAATCTCATTTCCTTAATTTGGCCCGGCAGCTGAAAAGGTTGGCCACCCATGGTCTATAGTCTATCAATTCGATACTTGTGTGAAGTAAGTGCTTTAAAAAATATATATCATTGATTGATTTAGAGAATAATGATTTCGTTTCATTCAGAGAGTTAGTTGAAATAAAGTTGGAAAATTTTATACCTAGTACTCTTAGGTTTCAATATACCTTAAATATCTTTTCCATCTAGAGAGAATTCAGATCTCATTTCATATATTTTACATCGTTTTGAATATTTTTGGGTTAAATGCCAATCCCTGAATTTGATGGCAACCGATAAATATTAAAACCTTTCGATATAAATATTAAAAAATTTTTTAGAAGAATTTGAAATCAACAGATAGTTGCATAATTGTTGTTTACTCTCTCAAAAATATATTAAATATGTTCAGAAACAGTAATCTTAGATGATTTTCCCAATTTAAATAAAAATTGACGAAAATTCATTTTTCAATTAACTTTTCCTCAATGTAAAGCTGCCTAAATCAACAGGGCCTATTTAAAAAGAAAGTTTGATCTACAATGTAAATCTCTGAATCAAGTCTGTAATAAAATTCAGAGGTCGGTACTTTGAAACGAGTGCATCCATGAGTGCAAAACTTACAATTTTGGACTACTAGACTGGCGTATTTGAAGATGTGTATAAGCAGTGTAAAGATCCGGCTATTTCAGATTTGAATGAGTGAATGGTCATTCTTTGGTTAATTGCAAAAAAAAAAATTTCACCAACAACAAATGTATTTTTAGACATATGTGCTTACATTTACATAATATGTTTTAGTAAGCCCACCCAAGAGACCATTTTATTTTTGACCAATGTGACCTTGTGAAGAAGTGACCTTGATATCAATAAATATTTGAGATTCGACTACAACAATCAAACGTAATAATATAAAGTATTCATTAAAATATTATTCTTATTTTCCTATCCATCCAAGTTGCATTCTCGTTTTCATAAGATAATATATTTTATATGTGAGTAAACGTCAAATTTGTTTTGTATTGTAACAGGTGTAAAATATGTCAAAATTATGGATTGTTAGTGTTGCTACTGTTGTATCTTTTTTATCCAAAAATCTTATACTACTCGTAATTTAAGAAAAAAATTACACATCTCGTTCATTCAATGATTTTGCATCTTACGTAAATTAATGTTAAAAAATGCTCCGGGACCAGTTGCTATTATTTTTAAATGTCATATTTGTGCGCGCACAAATCTCAAAACTACCAGGCAACCGCGTTTTTATCATTTCCTCAGTGATTGTATTATCTTGTATGTTTTTTTTTATATTGCGGTTTATGTAATGACGTCTTACTCCTATGTACTCTTCATAGTATGTATGTACTTACGGGAATTCCCCGAACTGAGCAACAAAATCCAAAAAAAATGTTAGGGAATTTTTGTTTCGTTTAGTACTTATTTGACTGTTAGCTAGCAATCATCATGATTACTAAAAGGAAACTACTTTAACTCTGCGTGAAAAATTTTACTTTATCAACGCGGTAAATAGTTAAAAAGTTAAAAAAAAAATGTGATGATAATGACGATTATGTATTCGCTTCATTGTTTCAACTAGAAAAAACAATTGATAAAAAATCTTCAAATTCCTTGAACCAAAAGACGATAACAATTTTTTTGTAATTGTTTGTATAGTTAACTTCACTAATATGTAATTTGTTTCAATAAATATGTACCATAGATCTTAAGTCGAATTTCTATTTAACAATGACTATTCGAACAATATACTTAGAATTTGTGTTTTCCTAAATCTTAGCAATTTAATCTCTTGTTAAGTCGAAAACTTATTAACTCGGAATTTTTAGCATTTCCCTTGAAATTCGAGTTATTGAGATTTTACTGTATAACAAAACTAAACAAAAGGGTAATCTTAGTAATTTTTCTAAGTTTGTAAAATGTAAACATCTTTTTATCACAAAGGAACAGTATTATTTGAAACAAAATTACTCTAAGTGTACTTTATAATATGTGTTGTATTTTGATATTTGTGTTTCAGTTCTTGAGATGGAGTAGAATAATAGATAGATGACAAGGTGTCAATGGGACTTTATATTCTAATCAAAGGAAATTATCTTGATGGCAGATGGCAACATTTGCCCGTACCAACCGAGCGGAGTGAGCTTGCACCGTTTGTATCAGGTGTTTGAACGCGTCATCCGTTTGATAATTTCGTGTGGTGCCAAGTAAATCTGCGCGTTTTACTCATTCGTATTTTTCTTTAAAAAAAAACTTCACAAAATGAGTAACAATAACTCGACCGCCCTTTTCGCTTGCTCGGCTTGTTTCTCGCGCCACCCTTTCGAAGAACTTTCTACCGGTCAACAATTGTGCAAGGTGAAACATTTGGGCTTTGACATTTTATGTGTCATTGTTTCGTCGCCGTTTTCTGAAATCAATTTAGTGTTTTCAAACAAAATTTGGCGTTTTTTAATATTCTCTACAATTTTTACAATAAAAATGTGTGTTTTAGGAGTGCCGCGGGGCATTTCCAGTAGTGAAATGTACTTATTGCCGATCAGAATTTCAACAAACAAGGTAACTAAAAATCAATCTGCAATAGAGATTCTATATTTGGCCTAGACCTGTGTTTATTCATTAATGGCTTCCGATTATTTTTTTTTCATTGTTTATCTCATTTTATTAAATTCAATGAACATATTTGTACTACTTTATTTATTTCAACAATTACCTTCCTACCTGCATCCAAGATTATTTATAAACTTTCATATATTTCTTATCTGTCAAATATGCAAACTAGCAATAAGAAGCATAAAATCTGATGTAGGTATCTAGATAACACACAAAACAATTATGACAAGTTGCTTATGCGTTTTGTTGTTTATATTTGTAAATTCCTCATTGTGAACGAATGGAACCTGCAAAGTTAATTATGTTATAACACTCTTAAATAATTAAATTGATCATTTTCAGCAAAGCGAATACGTCAACTATCTGCAAAAAATGTGAACAAAATGTGAAAGCTTATGGCAAGCCAACAGCCTGCGAGTACTGCAATATTATTGCTGCATTTATAGGTTAGTTTAGCAATTGTATACTATGTCGACAGAGATTCACGTAAGGTTCATTAATATGAAAGATTGTCAGACAACGGTGCAGCTGGAAACTGGTGTAAATAAATATTACTACCACTGAAAAAATGTAAAAAGTCATCAATAATTTATATTTCTTTTAAAACCTTTGTGATACTTTAATAATCTGCAGTAGTCTGATTTGCATACCTGTGCAAAATATATTTGTAAACACCAAGAATCTTTGACTTGAATGAGATTTTAAAAAACTAAACACACCTCTAAAATTAAATCACATGTAAGTTTTAACATAATTTGATGATTGCAAATTATACATACATATTAAGATACTTGAATATACTTTTTTTATTTGGAAACAAGAGCCACAATCTCAAAATATTATTAACAGTCAATTACTTTATTATTCAAATTTTCAGTAAACTGTTTCATCAATTCATGGGTGATCTACTTGTAGTGATTACTATTTCTAAAACAGTTTTAATAGGTTCAATCTAACTAACTGTTAAGAGATGTGTCTTAACATTTTGGTTAGAAGCCTTTTGTGCAGTAGATTACTGTTACCGACTTTGTAGCATGTTAATAAAAATTATTCAGTTTATCTGTAAATATATTTTTTTAAATTCTCGTAGATTTAATTTAAATGATAAATTGAAAATACTCAAATAGTAAGCTCTAATAGTAGCCGCTAGTAACCTGACCGATTGAAGGCATTCCTTGTTCTTTAAAGAGATGCATGTTCAGATAATTAGTGAGCATTTGAATTTAATTTATAAAGAAGTGCCTCATTTTTCAAGTGACTAATGGCCAGTCTAACATGTGTAAACTAAATTCACCTCAAAACACCTCACTCAACTCATACACTGACAGAGGCAACTTAGTATATTTGACTGTTAATTTTTGTAAAGGAAATAAATGCCAGCGGTGCACTAACTCCGAGCGCAAATATGGGTCAGCCGTGACCTGCGAGCAGTGCAAGCAGCGCTGCGCATTCGACAGACAAGATGACGACAAGAAGGTAGTTTATCACTTTATTTATTTTACTTGATCATGGTATGTCATTATTAAAGAATTTTATTTTAAATGCAAAATTTATATTGGATATATTATGTTATCAATTTCCTTAGTATTTGTTTCTTCTTAGTAAATTGCAACTTTCTAAATTACGAAATCTAATATCATGAAAAATATCTATATTATACCCAAAAGATGTAAATGACACACATACAGTTGGTTCTAATAACTGCTTATTGCACTCGTCACATGTTATTAGCTATTATTTGTCATTTATATTTAAATGACAAATGCTATATACCTTATCATGCCTATTTAAATAAATTGCCTCTTTTAACATTTATAAATAACCAAAAGCGACGAAATCTCCAGTACTTAAAGAAAAAACCTCATTTTATAATGGGATCAAAGATCGATGCCTTTATAAATTCTTGTTGATTTTCCAATGATGAACATTTATCAATAATAAAAATGAACTTGCTATTTTATTTCAAAGCCAATAATGAAGATAATTATGCTAGGTTTATTTGAATAACTTTATTAGTATGAATTCATTTGATATAAATGTGTATTGGTAACTGTTTCAGATCGATGGCAAGCTACTGTGTTGGCTGTGCACTTTGTCCCTCAAACGAGCGCTGGCCCGAACCAAGCAAGTGGAGTCGGAGCGCCGCTCACATCTCAAATCCCGCTCTCACCAGAAGTATGGCCCTTCCCAATTTCCATTTAACTCATTCACCTTTTTTATTAAAAAAATTCTTCACCTCGGGAAATTTAAATTAATGATTGTTTTTAAACATTTATTTTTTATTTATGGTTCACTGTCTCAATAAAGAGAAGAAAAAAATCTGTTCAGTACAATTTTTTTCTGTAGATCAACTCTTGGTGAAAATAAATTATCAGTTTTGTTGAATTGTTTTGACCAGCTAACCTAATAGATAATTTCAATCACCTTCCACTTAATAGCAAAAAGTATTGTCGTCATTAATAATCGACGAAATACTATTCCCTTATTTCAACTTGGCACAGTTGAAAAATTCATTATTGTGTACACAAATAAAGCAATATAATTTTTATTAATGTGTGAAAACCCAGCTGTATAACTCTCCTCGGATAAAGGGTTTTATTATGATTGTTATAAGTCATCAATGTTCTGTCTTGTTTCAATAAATAATGTGTTTTGATACAAAATATTTTTGCATAAAAAAGATGAAAATGTTAACTCATGAAAATAAATAAAATTCACAAGTGATTTGTTAATTTTATTGAATTTGGAATCTTATGTGAAATTTTATTTATGATTTTTCTTTCCAATTTTCAGGTTAAAACCTCACAACAAACGCCCCAGTCGGGGTGATGCTCCCAAGGGGGGCATGAATGCTGTGGACTTGTCCAGTGAAAATATGCCCACAGAAAAGAAAGCCAAACCTAATCCAATGCAAGGTCATTTAAACTTTCTTCAAACTAAAATGAATGATTAATTATTTTAATATCACCATTTTAGTGTCTGATATATACAGATGCTAAATGTTTTTAGTTCTTTATTTAATTTTCTTCTTTCATTAGGTGAAGTAGATCCCAACAGTTCTGATCACGTTGTTGCTATGACGCATCTCAAAGAGACCATAGCCAGCCTTCAGAAACGACTCAATCAAAAAGACTCGCAACTGCTCACTAAGGACAAACAGGTGAGTAGTACTTCTAACTTATAATTGATTGTTTCTTATATGCATGGAGTTCTTCTGTAAAATTAAAATAAGGCTTATTTTGAAGAAGATTTGGTGGAACTTTAAATCGTTCATATTGGATAGGTTGCATTGCACATCTTAAGGATTTTTTAAAATTATTTTTTAGATTACGGAGCTGAAGGCACAACATTTCACATTAGAGAATGAACTCCGCAACCAAATGAAAACCACCGAAAAGTTATACGAAATGAAATGCACAAACCTGCAGAATAAGATACAGTCTCTTCTCAGGGAGGTGGCCGGCCTCAGCAAAGCTACCAATAAAAATAAACTGAAGAAGACTGCGGAGAACAGCGGCAGCGGCACGGACAGTCCCAGCGCTAATTAACTGTTCTCCGTCTCCTAGGCAATTTCAATACGGACTCTTGACTCAGTGTCCGCGTCTGTCAGATGATGAAGACATCAGCGTATGAGTGATTGTATGGTTGAATGTTTCCGTTACTGATTCAAACCATAGTCAATAATCAATTTTACTAGGCTTAATTTATTAACTAATAAAGGCAATACAAGTATTGTGAAGCAAATAGCTCGATATGAGTATGTAAACCTTAATGTGAATAATTGTAGTTTACAATCAATATTTAATACATTGTTTATATTTATAATTGAACTTAAATAAACTGTTACAGTGAAACCCTGCAGAGTGTCTCTTGTGTTTGATTTTTTTTTTACTTGTCGAAGAATATTGCTTTTCGATTGTATATTCATAAACTAAATGAGTGATGAAATTTAACAAATCAGATGATAAATCCTCTTGATTTTAATTTAGTATTAACCTGATGGACTAAGTACAAAACGCATTGTATGGGTAAATTGATAATTGTGGTCGGTGAATATTGTCATTTGTGAAGTTTGCTGACAGATTGGAAAATATCCAAAGAATCGTTATATTTTCCTTTGATTTAAAATTATTTGAATTGTGAAATATTCATATTGTAGAAGAAAAAAAATTAAGCGGGTTACATTGCAACAGTTGTCATTTAAAACATACTTTTAAGTTTATTTTTTATATCAGTGTTTTTTTTAATCTGTATATGTGTGTACCAAATAAAATTATTCTGACCCACGCATACAAGGTATGTCTACTTTAGTTTTAAGGTTCAACATAGTTTATGCTATATTAATGCATAGTTAGGTTCAAGACAGTGTATTTGAACATCAAGTTAATCAAAATTTTTTATCAACTTGCCACTGCAACGGTCACATGTAAAAACTATCTACCTAGAGATGCAACCATTTTTAAGTTGGTAACTACAATTTTTTTAATAATATTAAGACAATTATATGAAAACATTTGTAATCTTTAAACCGGCTTCATCTCAAAATAGTTTGTGACTTAGTGCGGGAAATATTACCTTGTGGGTTGGGACAATGAGATTTTACATATTATTGCATTACTGGAAGTTACCCAACTGGTTCCATTTTATTAATAGTAATGTATTCTTTTTCTCATGTATTAAATTCTCCTCGGGTGAGGGTGTACTGTTAATAAAAATATTATTTTTCTTACCATTGCTGTGATTTGTATAATCATTTACCTTAGTAAAGTAATCAAGACACGATGGAATCTCAATAATATTATGTATTTGATTTAAATTATGTAGCAAGTGGCTACTTGTGGTAAAAATAGTAAATGTTTCCCATTTGACTTATATTTTTATTTGGCAGTAAGTCATTAATTATTTACTATAATAAACAATGAAACTAGAGATCTTGTGAGATTTAAAGTGTATTCTGTATAATAAATATATACATACTTAGATCATATTGGAAATCAATATGGTATATTTAATGAGATATAAATGTAAACGCTTTCATTCAGATTAAGAAAAAATATTCATATCGTTAAAATATTATTTTGATATATACCTTCATCCACCTGTATTTTCATGTGAAATTGTAATTATTTCAACGTGTAAAACAAAAAACGGTGATCACGATCAAGTGTGTAATTATATTTTTATTATTTTATCTAGGAGTATCAATAATCTTAAATTGTGAATTTAAACCATTATATCAAAATTTACTCATTTCTCATTGATGCTATTTTTTTATTTTATTCTACAATTATTGTGATTTAATCTGTAATATAGGAAATAATTTTCAGGTTTTTATGTATTCTTGAATTTGTTTTTTTTAAATTCATTTATTTTAATACAACAATAAAGTTATATTTTATTACACATTGTCTCATTTCTGCCGCTTTATTGAATCCCCGTAGAAAATTGTCACGATGTGTGTAGAGGGCTTAACGCAACTTTTATTAACTTTTTTCAATAATAACCTTATTCATTGCTGCTCGTAATTAGCTGCAGGTTGAAAAAGCACAAATAGGCTGTTAGCTAATTAAGGATTTATAATTTCAACCTTTTCTATAGATATTTATGATGATATTTGTGAAATTATGATGAGAATATATTCTCATCATATTTTTCACATTCTTGAAAAATACATGTCAGTAAATTGCACTGAAGAAGGATTGAATACATTTTTTGTAAATAAAACAAATGGGTTTATTCTTGGCACGAACATAATACTTTATTATATCAAGTAAAAATATAATTTATAGATTACGTAATAATATAAAATGCATTTAAATATAAAAGGCATTGCCTATAAATAAAATACCATATATCAAAAAACCAAAATTAAGGCACATTATATTAGAGTCACATTTACAGCGAGGATTATGTACGAAACGGATAAACAAAAAATCTGAATACTCAATCGAGCTGTCCGTTTTGCCCAACTTAATTTGTCCATTTTTTAGTAACATCTTTAGTACAAGCAGGCTTTTCATTTGCCTACATCAATAGCTTTGTCTACCTGAAGCCCCTTCAACCGACAATAAAAAAGTAGAGTTTCTGAATAATTTAAAATATACATAATTTTATATATGTACAATGTTTTCTTAAAAAAATATTGCCTACGTTTTGAAGAGAAACTTTCACGTTGTGTAAAAACAACAGATTAAATACTAATAAGAAAATTGGTAACAAAATTGATGCCATGTTATTGTCGTCAGGAAATGGATGTATTGTCCATTTAAAAAATTTATTTTCAGTTCACACTTTAACAAATTAAAATATTTTAAATTTGATTATATTTTTAACGTTATACATTGGAGTTCATACTGAAAGATTCAAGGAATATGTTTCAAGTTTGGTAATTTATGAATTATTTATTTTGTACTTTAAAATACAAATATGAATCAGAAAATAGTATTTTACTGTTGTGAAAAATTCTCTTTTAAAACGTATGCATCTGTAGGTAGTAAAGATTATTTTTATTATCCGCTTTTATACAACAATCGCAAAGAAAATACTATTAGATAGCAATTTTAACTAATCTATAGTAACAGTCCGTTTTATAATATTGATAAGCGTAATAATATGATGAAACACGTATTGCATAGCAAATATGAATTTTATGAATGAAAAAAGCATAATTTTATGTATTAATAAATGGCATACATTAAGTACTAAATTAAGGTCTAAATATTCACATTTTTACTAAAACCATTACATAAATAATTTTAGCAAAAATATTTATTTATAGTGCATGTAAGTAATACTTTTTTAAATTAAATTGACTGTTAAATACTTGTTAGTGGAATTCCAATGCCAATTTACCAGATAAATTAAATATTTCTTAGAGGCTTAGTATTTAAATACAGGGCGACAAAATTTTATACAAATGAAATTTTTAAATGCGACACCAACGCATTTCTTCATAAAGCTTTACACACAATATGAAACCAGCAAAGAATATGCAATGTCTTCATAGAGATCGCTCGGTGGTTGTATCTCATTTAAGAAAACGTTATGAAAGACAAATAAATTTTTAAAAAATTTAATTTCACTATAATAAACCTTTTTGCTAAAATGACCTTCTTACACAGCTTTATAATACAGATTATTTATAAGAGCAGTTTTTAAATATCAAAGTAGAGCAGAAAAATAATTTATTATTTACAAATGTACCTAGTGATAGACATTAATACTTTTATAAATGCACAGTTTAGTCGGTAAATATTGAAATTAACTAAATGAAATAAAAACATTAGGATTTATATTTTTTAGAAGCTAAAAAATTGTTAATCAAATCAACGGAAATTAAAATTGCTCAGCAGGATATTTACATTTTTACTTTTCATTTGCAAATACGAACAAAAACCTAAAAGAGATCTAAAAATGTTGTGCGCGCAATAAAGCCTCATCAACAAAGATTATCCGTTGTTATCAAAACCCGTTGATAAATAGGAAAGCGATAAAGTTACTCATTATCATGACATTGAACATCTTTCATTTTGTATTTCTATTCATGTGTATTTGCAAAAAACCTCTTCAAAAGTAAACACTGAAATGAAGATGACTCAAGCGTACGCTTAAGAAAATATAAATGTATTCGAATGTTTGATAAAACATTTTTGGCAATCATTTCAGTTTACAAGCGGTCAGGATATAAAATCTAAAAGAACGCTCGATACAGTTTGATATATGAAATACACAATTCGGATGCAAAGAGAGTACCGCACGCTCAGTATCGTCGAACTTAAAACTACAAAAATAATTTAGATTGTTTATATTAATATTGTCACTTTGCATAAAACAACAATTTAATCAATTTTAAAGCGCGCCCCGTCCACTAGGAATTATATTATCAATATCTATAACAAGTTGGAAGTGTTTACTGAGTTCACTGATCGAAATCACTCTCGGCAGCCGCGTTCGCCGGAACGCCGTTTCTCGGAATCCGCCCGCGGAGGAGGCTCCAGCTCCTCGGCTCAATTTCTAAATGAGTACCTACTTACGCTATCAGACATCGCGACGTCGCGTCCTAGACCTACGGAACTGAACCGAACCGAACCGTACACTGCGGGCATCGGAGGATTGCAAAACTACACGATTACAAATTCAGACGATCGACCCGCTTCCCCGCTCGGAGAGACGGGGGACGATCGAGGAGGAGAGGAGAGCTTCGGGGGAAGAGGGAGGGACTTCCGAGTCGCGATGGATATCGTGCACTTCTCCCTCCGTCGGGAGACGGAAGGGTCGCGAGGGGGAGGACCGCTCCCTCGCTCGATCGGGACGAGATCGAAGATCGATTCGATTCGATCGGGCCGAACCTCATCACAGACAATGAATCACATCCAAAAATCAACGGTACCGTAAAATTTTCAGAAAATACTGAAAAACTCCCGAGAACCCGAGACGGAAGCTCCGTCGCTCGTCGCTCGTCGCTCGTCACTCGTACAGCATGCTCCGGGGCAGCACGTAGCGGGCCACGGCGTGCAGCGCGCCCACGTAGGGGTGCACGCCCTCCGAGGGGGCGCGGCGCGGCGCCAGCCACAGCCACGCGCGCAGCGGCGCCAGGGCCCAGTGCGCCAGGCGCGGGCTGTCCACGGCGGCGTAGCAGCTCGCCACCGCGCCGTCCACCACCAGCGTGCCCGCGCGCGTCAGGGGCGCGTACACGCCGCGCTGCACGGAGCTCTCCACGCGCACCACGCGCGCCCAGCCCACGCAGCCCGCGCGCTCGTCCGGCACCTGCAGCGCGTCGCCGGCACGCACGCGCGCCGCGAAGGCCGCCCGCCCGTCCGCGCGCAGCAGCAGGTGCGCCTCCGTGGCCGTGATGCTGGAGTTGTCGTGCAGCGTCAGCCGCACGAAGCGCCGCGCCGCCGCGGGCTGGCGGTCCAGGAAGGCCAGCACCTCGCTGTACAGCAGCCTCCCCGTGGCCGGGTCCGCCGCCAGCACGCGCTCCCCGCCGCGCAGCCGCGCCAGCTCCAGCCGCGCGCCTCCCGCCAGCCGCACCACCCCCGCCGCCGGGAAGCAGCCGCCCGAGCGCGCCGCCTGCGACGACTCTGCAACACGACATCACCCATCAATCAACATCATCATCATCATCATCAGCCGCTTGCCAACCCTGAAGGGTGAGGAAGCCTCGCCTCGCCCCGCCGGAGCCTCGATCGGGAAGCTCCCCTTGTCGAATTGCAGCCCAAATTGAAACAAACGCGATAATCTCCCCGAGCCGTTGGCTCTTCCCCGGAACGAAGCCGGCCCTCGATGGGCAGTGAGGGCGCTCAATGCGGATGGCGGTTG
This sequence comes from Atopsyche davidsoni, assembly GCA_022113835.1. NCBI lineage: Eukaryota > Metazoa > Arthropoda > Insecta > Trichoptera > Hydrobiosidae > Atopsyche > Atopsyche davidsoni. Next base: position 8,227,859 of record JAILWY010000021.1, read on the forward strand.
TCCGCCTCTAATCCGCGTGGGTGACGATTGTCAACAGATAAGCTCCCACTAATCGTATTTGCCGACTTCCCGGCGAGCAGGTTGTTTTTGTGGAGTCACCGCGGTGCGGAGCCTCCGCCTCTCGCCTCGACATCCTCGACAGATCCCAAATAATGGCCTCTCGCATTTGAATATCGAGTGCATGTCTTCAAACAGCTTTGAAAGCGTCTCCGGGTATTGTGCCGGGTCTTGTTAGCGAATACATCAACACCCCTCGAGAATGAAACGATGGACGCAATTAATGCCGTCTGGCTGTCCAATTTGTTAGCAATATTCCTAAATAGTTTTCTTTACAAAAATCGTACAGAGAAGCTTTACCGAATCTTACACGAGGGTGAGTACAATAATATCATCAGTGAGCAAATCGAGTAACCGAAAGACCCCTAACCTCTAAAAAGATGTCACGAGAATTACAAATCCTCACGATAAAACTAATAACTAATTCATTATGTACTGCAATAATAATAAAGTTTTTTTAGAATTTCTACTTTTGTGTATTTTTCAAGTTCCAATTTAATGTGTCCTCGTTGACAGGATATTTTCCGGCCTCTTGCGTGCCGCGAGCCCGGCAAATGGGATTAGGGAGCGATATTCTCGCATAGATTGAGAAGAAAGGAGACAAAGACGAAGCATTACCAGGCCCTTCCAGCTTACGGGAAGACAATGCCCGGGGCGGGGCCCCAAGCGGTCGGCGGCGTTTGCGATGCCAGAAATGAATAGACGGGTATTTTACGAGGAAATAGTGAAAACCTGCAATAATAATATTGCAGACTCCCTTTCACCGTGCAGCATTGGATACCGAATCGGCTATGAGATAAGCCAAAACTTTTAACGAGCCATGGAGAGATTATACAAAGCCAAGAAAGGTCTTTTTAAAGTCAATTACGGTTAAACTTCTTTGCTTTTACCTAGAACAAATGAATTAACGGACTTCAAGCTATTATTTTAGAATTGTCGACGCGTTGGCTTTCACTGCTCCTATCGCTAAATGATGTTAAAAATGGTATTTCTTGCTTGTATTACATATTAATAATAGTATAATTGAACGCGGTTTGTTTATTGTTAGTAAATCCCCGCCTCGAGGCTGCGCTTCTGTTCCCTGACTGATCGCCCCCAGTTTTTTGGCCTCAGGGAAATGAAACGTCGCGACAGTCCAGACATTTACATCATTCTAAGATTCCTGCCTCTGCATTTGTATAAATCAAACGGGCGGACTATCAATAAAAGTGATTCTGCCGTGCCGCTACACCATCGAAACGTAACATAATCGCATTCCAGTTACGCCAATAAATCCTCGTTCATTTAGAAAAGCTGGTTTGTGGAGTCTGTTAACTCGTTACTTAATGAAAAAACGATGATCCGGAGAGACGAGTCGGCGATGGTATCGCGCCCGCGCGGCTCATTCCGTGGGGCAGGATCGTCCATCGTAAAAATAACATTTAGTATTATGCAACTGCGAGATCGCTCCGGGGTTTCCGACTGTGCTGCGGGAGATTATAGAGTTGATGAATCTCGCCCGATCGTTTCCGACGCCCTTTTATGCAAAACATGAGAAAACCGCAGCAAAGTGCGCAATAACGCAGCGTAGCATTGAACCCGAGCCGCGGGGCCCCGGACCGCGTCTCGCCGCGCCGCCAACTCGCGGCACGACACGGGATAGACACGACACCGGCCAGGGACGGCGGATCGTCCCACAGCACTTCCGAACTGACGCCGAGCATCGCAAAAATATTATCCAATTGATAGGCAATTTCCCCTGCGAAGAGTGACCCCGGAGATCGAGACCCGCGATTCACAATACCTGACTGGGAATAAATTATCTACCAAAACGGCAACACCGATGGAGGCTCTGCGGCCGATCTGATCTGACTCTCAAAGAAGTTATTCAACATTTTGACCGTGGAACCGACAAAATCCAATCCGGGGGGAGGTGCGTTACCTCTGACCCGGCCGGGAGGACCTCTCGGAGGTATTTCTGAGAAACGGAGGATAGCTCTGCCGACTACCGAAGCGCTCTGGCAGCATGCTCCACCGCGTGGCACTTCGCCGATCGCCTCATTAGCCTTTCCCTTGCACTGACGCAAATAAACTGAACAAATCACAATTCGAATAATCCAATACGTAATATTTTTAAAATCCGTGATAAGTAATTGATATGTATGCTTAATTTCCAGATAGGTTTGATCCGAATCCTCGTGTAATCGCAGGTCCGTACGATGGTTGATATTTAGTTATGGTCGTCCTATAAAGCTCTCGGCGTGTAAAATCATCTATAAACGATGCAAGATGTTAGAGGCGACCGGCCGAGGGAAGGCTCTCGTCGATCACGCTTACCTTTATGTATTTTTGTAAGTCCGACGCACACCTCCAGACAGATCTGACTCAGGTAGGTACACTCACATATTGTACAACATCGATGAAAGTTGCGGTCACGCCGAGGGCCATATATTTTGTGCTTTAACCTACTTTTCAAAAAAAAACGTATCCCAATGAAACGTTGCCGATCGCGCCGAAATAATCCAAAACAAGTGTTTTAATACTATATTTTTTCAGCGTTGATTTATCAAATCGGATAATATTTAAAACCGCAGGGCAGTGACATCACTAGTGGGTAGGCGCAGCATCGATCTCACGATTGTGAGCGGCTCTGAAATGCTTATAATTTTATATTCGTCTACCGAATTAATATCCTCTCGTTTCGATCGCGGACGAGTCGAGTATAGGTCTGAATGAGCATTCCGTGTTTGAAGAAGTTGATAAAAATAACTCGGTGCACGCGAGACGAGGAGCTTATAAAGTCTCCAGATATCAAACATCAACTAAAAAACTGGTGGCGTGAATTGTATGTAAGCTCTCGAGCCATAATATATCCCTGTCCATTTCTGAGTGGAGAATAAATAATACCGAGGTGTGTCGTTTACGGTAGGTCTTGTAATAAAGAGAAGCCTTTTATCTTAATGTATTTATGGCATTTCCTCTCCGAAAGACGTTTTATATTTGTCGCTCATTTATTTATTTCGAGATAGCGAGCGGCCCGTGGGACCGCCGAGGCGAGCGGCCGGCCGGAGAGAATTCATATATTCTTCATTTGCAGGGGCTCCCCCGCCGCGGCCCGCGGCCCGATCCGCCTTGAAGGCTCTTGTCTCTACTTCGAAATATTATATGCGTTTTGTCTACAAACTTACAGTTTGAGAGTTTTGTAAGAAAACGATCGGCCATTCTACCAGCGCGGACGTAGGGTTCGAAGGGTTCGGACTAAGCCTACTACCTGGATATCAATAATTATTAGAACACGGAGCTCGATTGATCGATAGAACAGTGTAAATGAAGGAGCTACCTAGACTTATATTTAGAACGCTCATTGAAGCTGACATTGCTGGGGACCATCGACAAGTCTGACTCTGATCCCGTGCCGAAGGAATGCCCTCCTGAATCTCAAGTGAGATTTGCTTGAAAAAAAAATCTTCCGTTCTTTAAATAGCAATATATGAACTATTGAATAGAAATTCTCTTGGTCAAAAAAAATAGTTACATATTTAATTTCAACTTCATCCATCGACATTGCTGGGGACCATCGACAGGTCTGCCTGTGATCCCGTGTCGATAAGCAATGCTCTCCCGAATCTCAAGTGAGATTTGCTTGAAAAAAAAATCTTCCGTTCTTTAAATAGCAATATATGAACTATTGACTAGAAATTCTATTGGTCAAAAAAAATAGTTACGTATTTAATTTCAACTTCATCCATCAGTGCTTCCGCGCGGCCCCCGAGCCGGCCGCGGCCCCGAGTGGGGCGGCCCCGCGCCGAGGCCCGAGCGAGGCCCCTTTCGTTACGAAGAATGCCGACGGCGCGGCGGGGGCCGGGGAGGGGAGGGAGGGGAGGGAGGGGAGGGGGGAGGGGAGGGCGGCCCATCCAGGCCCGGCCCCCCCCCTCCCCGGCTCCCCCCCTCCCCCGGGGCCCCCCCCTCCCCCGCGCGGAGACGGCTCGTGGACCCGCCCTCGCCTCTCGCCTGGCGCCGCCGGTGTGAGAACATATCGGATCCCCTCATGGACAAGTGACCTACCTAACCGGGAACGCGGAGGACTTTGCATTGCTCTATCTCTTATAAAAAAACACCATTTTGAGTGTACACATCTTATCTTATAAAACAACTTATATTTGCAACAAGACGTTATGCTAGATATATTTTAAGCAATATAAAAAAGCACTTGTTTATTTGTTATTTATTTCAATTTCTACATTAAACATTTAGCAAATTATTTTTATAAAACATGTGTATTATTGATTTTCGTACGGCCATAATAACCATTCGAATAATTTGTAACTAATGCATATATATCAAGTCGAATCTAAACTAATTATGATGTTTTTTGTTGTTGTTGTAGAAACACCGAAAAGGCCAAATGCGCATATTCAATTACATACCTATTATTTTTTATAGACAAAGCTCCAACGGTAATAAGGTTTTTTTTATAAAATATTTGGATAGATAAAAAACAATTTAAAAGGTTGGATGAATATATCTATGAATTAAATCTTTTACTCGTGTATTTTAGCAACATGGAGGAAAATATGTAATCTCTGTATCGGTAATTTATAATACAATAAATATAAATTCCAACTCTGGTCGTACCTTCGCTGACCTTTCCACTTGCAATGTGGAAAATAGGGAAGTTAATAAATTTTGACAAGTTATACTAAAACTTAAATTACTGATATTAAATCTTTGTGTTTAAAAAATATAGTGATCAAGGATTTTATAAGAAAATATGAGTTCCTGCCACGTTTAAAGCATCAAGCAGGCACCGAAATGAGAAAAGACTTTGAGGCATTTTTTATTGAACGAAATCATAAAAGTAGTGTAGAAATTTCAACCACCAGGCCGAGTTACCATATTTAAATTGGATGTTTTACTTTCACTGCCCAAACGAGTTTCTACTGTAAAATATTGGCGGCAAGGAAGCCGATCTGCCCAAACGTAGATTACTCCACAGGGGCGCTCAGTGAAATACATCACATTTCCGTAAATCACAGTAAATCTTTAAAACACATCACACGATATAATTTATAACAACATAACGCTTTTCAATAAATTTCAAAATATATGCCACGTATCCACTTTTTACTCGCACACTTGCTTGTATTGATATTATGAGAGAAAAGGAAATAGAGAAAACACATAAGCCATAAGTCAATTAGCTTATCTGGGGTGCTTTGCAGTACCTTCCGTAGCACGTAAACCTCAATCAGCACACTACACGCCCAGTCAAGGAGTTTTATTTACATATTTATTACAATGAATGACACTTAACTTCAAGAGAACCTTGTGGCTCGGATTGCATCTTAGCAATCAATGAAACGTTGTTTTATTCATGAGGTTTAGATTTTGCTGTAATTATATTAATAAATATATAATAATATATTATTAAAAAGATGTAGAAGGACCCGAGAACCCACTACACTATTTTCCCCTTAAAAAACCATGAACACTAATTTAGCATAAATTTATGCTCAGGGGGAAGGTCGAAAAAATAATTTTAAAGAGTCTCGAGTATTTTTAATAAGTTTTCTAATATCAGAGGAGCAAGGAAACGGCGCGTTAAAAGCCTTTTTCTGGAGTGGATCAAAAACGCCGAATATAGCGATGGGGAAAAAAAACTCCTGTAAATAATGAAGAGGCTCCGGCGCGCCACTGGTAGATTGCAGTATTTGGCCAAAACAGAATTGATGGCATTGCGGCGCCGTTGACAAGCCGCCCACTCGCTCGTTCCTTCCTAAACTGTCAATTTGTCTCGAGCTCCTATTCCGCCGGCGTTTAATGGCGATTAAAAAACAATACTCGGGATTTACATTCACGAGACACGCGGCGCGGCCCACGCGACAATTTGCGGAAAATAAAGCGAATTTACGGCAACTCGGGCCGGCGCTCGGATCGAGCCTCGCTTTAATTTTAAACGTGAAATATATTTACTACCCGCAAATCTCTACCGGTAAATACAGGCAATTTAGTAGAAATATTTGGCAATAAAAATAAATATCAAATATATCTACACCGTGTTGCCGTCTGTTAAAACAAATGTTAATAAAAAGTTGTTTAACGTCATTGTATCCTGCTTTAAATTTCATGATTTTACAAGTAAGTATAATTTTTTTTTTTTGTGTGTCTGTGTTTGTATGTAGATTTTGTATTTATATATTTAAATTGAAATAAAGCAGACGACGCTATTGGCCACTTATCGGTCGGCTGTCGGCCGTGCTGCCCCGCGTGTAGGCCGCTAAGTGGCCGAAGCGCAGACATTACCCAGACGAATGCCGTACGCCGGAGACACAAGTAGGAGGATCCTTCATAGTAAAAACTCGACTCATTAAAAAACCGGACTCCAATCGTATTAAACTATTCAAAATATCGTTACAATTTGTCAATAGGCGCGGAGCCCGGGCGAGAGCAGGACGGCGAGCAGCGGCGCTCCTCTCGCGAGCCGGACAAATATTAAAAATTAAAAACTATTAAATTTAATAACGTGATAAAAAAAAACCTCTTAGTAATCATTTTGAGGTAAACGTTTCTCGTGTATTATATCAAATTTATTTTAATATGTTCAATAGTACTTTGTAATACACTGTCAATAATGATTGTTGTGTGATATCCACTTTCGTAATATTCAATTAAAATAAATTTTAAAAAAAATTCAAAACGAAGAGTTAAAATACTATACTATGTAAGATTAATCACCAAATAGTTTTTATAGTACAACGATTTTTAATTATCTAAAATTATATATTTTATGTGATTTAAACTGACGTATATCCAAATCTAAAATTTATAATAAATTAATTTACAAATAAAATATTTCATTACAATAAATCTGGGCGCGCCACTGGCACTGCCATCCTGAAACATAAAGAGGCATTCTTTTGGGTCGCTTTATAAATTAACCGACACTCCCGAGAAGCCTTGCGGTGGGAAGAAACATAGGAAGTGCAGCCAATAAGCCTATCGATGGAATATAAGAGACTGTGTATTTTTTATTGAATATAATTTATAAGACTGATTTTAAATTAAGTAATGTACATATATATTATTATAATTTTTAAAGAAATCAAAGCAGTTACAGTGCGCTCGGATACGAAAAAGAATCGGACTTTTTCAGTGTTGCGTGTCGAATAGTCCGCGGCGCGCCACTGTCGGAGAGCTAATTCGAGGCGAGGAGCGAAGAGCATTCCTCTCGGCCGCCATATAAATTAGCCGAAACTTGAAAGCGGCGTGCGGCGGGACCATTGACAGGCATTACAGAGATCGATCTGTCCGTCTGTCGGGCGCTAAATCAAACGGGACCGACGCTCGGGCATGGCGGCCATTGGCGGGGCCGGGCGGCCGAGGGAGGCGCCGCGCCTGGCGGGAGGCACAGCCGCGCCCCGCGCCCCACGCCCAGCGCCCCACGCCCCACGCCCCACCCCCACGCCTCCCCAACCCATCACACTAAATACACTTCTCACACAATTTTACCAAATCCCCATAGATAAAAAAATAATCACATTCAAACACATTTTTTTTTTTGTGTTCAAACATACTACAGAATAATACAAGCAATGACTTTTCTGAGTGTTCGCACAAATTCTCAAACAATAACGGACCATTAACGGCGTCGCGGCTGAGTATTAAATTTACACTTGCGCGGCCGCCGCACGCACCGGCGCCATTAAAGGGAGAATAAAAATCACTCGCGACAAGCCGTCCATGATGTTACACTTTACGTTGCCTTCCATAATAAAAGGCGAATTGCGCTCCTGTAAGATATAAAGTTCACTCGACGACAGAACGACACTAAAACTTTAGTATGCGAATTAAAAACAGGATTAGCGATAGCCCTATAAAAAAGCAATGATATTTGATTCCTTTTTTTATCTCCACCGTCTTTGGATTACGATGCTTTAGGAAGAAATACGAATATATATTTTTTAACATTCTCGTTTCAATTGAATTTTTACGGTTTAAGGCCCGTGTGGCGTGTTTCCGGAGGCTTTGTTTTGGGTAGGTTTGGTAGGGTATCAATATGCGCGCAGGTTTTTGTCTTGCTCGTGAGATGACTTGACCGAGAGTGAACTCTCCCCGGAGCGAGGCTCCTCCCTGAGCACGACCAGGCCCGACATGACACGTGCGCGCCAGGCTACCACCTAACTACCCTGTCATATATTTTATATCCAAATAAAATACTGCAGTATAGTTTTAACTAAATTTTAATGTTGAAAATTTCAAGCTTCCATAGTCCATTATAAATTGCGTGTTTGATCTCAAATATATAAATTGTGTATGACGTTCTTAATCACAATAATATCACTGAGTTATTACAATTCTTTTACGCTCAAATAATATAGCAATATATGTTTTAATATACAGCCTGAAAAAGATATCCTTCCCCGTTTTTTTTTCCTTTCTAATCACAGTGAATATTTCAAGTTAATACTGCCAATGAATAAAACATTTAAACGCTTTAATTTTATCTTAACTACGCTGTTTAATCATCTCACTGCGTGTTATTAATAAGAAAGGAATAATTTTACTTTAGCATGAAGGAATATTTAATACGGGCGTCTTATGATATATCATAGTATTTAACGACGGCAGATAACCACCGCTAGCCACTTAGCAACCAGATGTAATGATGTTATCTCAGTAAATGTGAGAACGACAAAACCCAAGCATACGGTTATCATAATTATTTTAATAGTGAGTAATACTCGTCTATTTTATGAGAAGCATTAAAAGCAATTATGACACTTGCAGTGTAAGTTATTTATAAATTATTACGGACGGCTTCCAGTGCAGATATTAAAGTTTGTATAGACAATAAATACGAGTATTTACATTTTGTATTCTCTGGGTGAGGGTGTCCCATTGGAAATATTTGTTTTCATACGAAACTGCACATACGCAGCTCAGCGCAGCACTGGATATAAAATAAAATGTTTTAACTTCTTAATAACTTTTAAAATTTAAAATAAAAATTTAACTGTTGCAAAGACATCATTTAAAAATATCAAATATGACATGTTGTATTTGAGCATATTTTATTATGTTTTCACCTTAAGATTACTTCAACTTTTGTCGTGGCCGAGTACGTGTAAGTTTTCCGATTACTTTATGAAATTAAATCAGGTTGCTTTCATCAAGTTACTTGGGTTTTGAATGAACCCAGAGAGTGCTCGAATGAATAAGTGGGCCGGGGCAGGTTTGGTTTGATGCAACAGGTTTTTTCACACAATTAGTCTGTTTCGGTAGTGGTGTAAAGTAATACTGGAGACGCACAATGCGAGGGGTGGGGCGAGGTGCCCCTTCCGGGATGCGGTCTGCCGCCTCAGCGAGCGCTTCCGCGAGCTTCCGTCCCTGTTTTCAGGGGTTGATTCCACTGATAATAATTTAATTAAAAGACAATTTGAATAAAAAAAAACACTAAGTATTTTGGTAATTAGCTTATCACGTGCTAATATTATTTATGAAATGACAACGTTGAATTGTGATTAAATATATTTTTCTATGAAATGTATAATTATTATTGAACCAATACAGCTTTATTTCACGTGAATCGATGAGAAAAATTTCACACAGTTTGAATTCAAACTCACACCTCCATTTGCAACCCGGTACTCTCTCCAATTGAGCTACAATTCAATTAAACTTAAAAAGATCGAATCCTGCGTTTATTTGTTTCGGCGATAAATAATTGATCATAGTCTGTTAGCCCCTGGTCCAGAACCCGGTGTCACACGATCCTCCTCCTCCGGCGCGCGCAGTGAGGCGTGTGAGGCGCTCCTCACCCTCGCGTGACCCGGCCGTGAGCCGTGAGCCGTGAGCCGCGAGCCGTGAGCGTGAGCGTGAGTGCGAGCAGTGCCGGCCGTAAGACGCCACCATCCGGTCTCCGTTACACATTACACCAGCCGCTACACTTTCTACGGGATCTGCTCGTAAGAGATAGTTTGTTGACTCTCGTGGGAAGCTACCGTGAAAAAGATCGATGACACGGCGAACATGAACTGGAGGTATTTTGAAAGGTTGTCTTGAAACCTGACCTACCTATCTCATTTTTTATTCACTCCTACAGTGACACTAACATTTTGTCTGGCATCAGACTGAAAAAAAAATCTATCACGGAATATTATACGTATTAAAAATACAATATTTTTGATTTTCGGCGGATGCACATTTTTTTTTTAAAAGAAAATAAATTAACTTATCAATTAAAATTACAATAAATCATTCACATTTAACCAAACACAACAGTAGATATATTCATAAAAAATAATAAAATATTAGATGGGATCTTTTGGTTACATCACTCGACTAATTTTACATTAACATTTTCTGTGGCTTTGACTCACTCACTATATATGAAAAAAACTTATTATTTTTAATATTTTTAATTTTTTTACAATTTGGTATTATTACTACATACGCAGAAGTATGAAATTGTGTAATGTGAAGGAACCGCTTACCTGATTTAACACTGCAGTGGATGTGCGCGCGGGCCTCGTAGTAGACCCAGTCGAAGCCCGCCTCCACGGCCAGCCGCGCCAGCATGCCGTACTTGGAGCGGTCCCTGTCCGAGGTGGTGACGTCCACGGCCCTCCCCTCGTAGTGCAGGGAGTCCGGAGCCAAGTGTCCCTCTTCGTCCCATCCCTCCGTCACCCTCAGCCGGACTCCCGGCCACTGGTTCATCACTGATATCGCAAGGGTGTTCAACTTCTCTTTGCATCTCTGAAATCAGCGGGGTGTTCAATTATACACAACTATATATAATGTTTGCTTTAAATCAACATATCGTTTTATCAATCAAAAATCAATATCATTATTACAAAGAAGAGATAGTTGATTACTGGGCTACAATGATTTGTAAGTTTAAAAGCAATGCATTTGTAAATATAAAACAAAATACTTCTTTTTGATTGATTAAAATCAATCAATTCATATAATGTAATATCATTAATAAATAATGTTTTATAATAACTAAATTTTATTTTTAGCAAGACATTTTCATAAAATAGACTTTTTCTACTTGATAATGTACCTGTGCAATTTAATTTAAATACAATCCAACTTTTCAACCATTGATTTAAATCAGTCAATAGTTTCAGACTCAATACTACACAATTCCTCTTGTCATTTATTTAACACTAGATTGCCCAAGGTTTAGCAGTCAAAATGAATGCTTTTGTGCAATATAGGTATAACACACACACATATATATATATATATATATATATATATATATATATATATATATATATATATACCGTAAATGAAGGATGGGGAGGTAACTACAATTATTAGTAAACGCATTTATATGTTGTACAAAAAGTCACAGAATTCTATGAAATTGTGTCATTATACACATAATTGTTTTTCTAATAGAAATTAAAAAGCAATCAAAATGACTTTCTTGGGCAATCTAGTGTTAAATAATTATTTTAATCTTTGGTAAAATCACATTCTAAAAGTATAAATTTTTTCATGATGAGGATTGAATATGTATAAAAAAAATAAGTATTAATTTTTTAGTTAAATAAACGATAAATGGGGTAGTGGAAAAATTTACTGAAGTGCATTATACGTAATGCATGACTTGCACCTCTGAGACTTCAGCTAAACTTGTAAAATGAACAATAGACGCATTGCAGGTAAGCGATTTAGCACAGAAGGGAAGGTCTTGTAAATGGGGGGGTTGGGATCTGTAACGACTAACGGAAACGCGCTTGACAATACCTCCATAACGAATCTAGCTTTTACAATGCGAGATGTTTTCATAAATAAACTGATTGTTTAGAAAAGCTGTGTCAATATTGATTGCAAAACGTCTCCGTGTGATATATTTCCTGACATTCGTTTTGTTAGTAGCGACTTGATGAGGGTTTGTAAAATATACATTTTGTTCGTAATGAATTTTTACTATACACACACACACACACACACACACATATATAAATATATATATATATATATATATATACATACTTATATATATTTATATATGTACTATACTATATATATTTATAATTTTCTTTAATGAATAAATCCAAAATATATTTCCCCAAGCATGCAAACCAGTAGAATTTAAGAATAGCAGATATAAAAAAAAACTTTTTAATGCTAATAAAATAAGTTAATATAAGTACTTTTTGAGCCAAATCGACAGAAATATTCGAATCATTATAAGGCATTCATCTCAATATCCCATGTTTCAAGCCGCAACGAATCGCAAAGCTTCAAACGCTGTTCAACACGTGTAAACAAATAGCTAAGCCATTATAAAATAGTACTTGTTTGGACTTTGAAAAGAAAGTGTGAATACAATATCCAATACGAGTCAATTGTCATTTCGTACCTTTGCGATAGCGAAAGGCGCTTTTTTCTCTCGGAGCTTTTGTGCGCTGAGGTAACTCGACCACAAGCTCACAACTAAACAACGAAAACCAATAGCTTTATACACAACCCCGGCATAACTGAATTCCTGAGGTGTATGCATATTTTATCAAAGTGAATTGTTATTGTTGCCTGGTTGATGTGACGAATCGAAACGACACACCTTCGGCCGACGCGCACTGCACTGGCTGATCCTCAGAGGTATTCCCAGAAGAGTAAAAAGTAACAATGAATTCGGGATTACTTTATAAGAAACATGTGAATGAATTTTACTTTAAATTTTTCTAAACACAAAAAAATATATATACAAATTGAAATGACTTCGTGATCATAAAGAAGATATTAAATCTATTAAACAAATACGCTGTTGAGCTGATTGGTATTCTGGATTCCCGTTAGTGTGAGTTTTAAGGTAAAGAAGGAATGTATTATCCTAAAGCCCACCGTCGAGCGAAACGATAAATTATCGAACAACAAATTAGAAACACCAAAACAAAGCGTTGCACTCCAAAAGCTCCAGAATAATTACCCCCGTGAAAGAATACATACTTCATGTTGTCCACCTTTGTGTTCACCTGACACTCCTCTAGGAAAGAGAATCTCATTAGGACGCGGTCCGGCCGGTGACAGACGAGGCGTGTGAACTTTAGGCACGGCCATATCACACAATAATCCCCGGTCGCCATTGTTTCATCTCAGCAACGCAATAAAAGAACAATCCGTGTTTTCCCTCGCAGCCATTGGAGTGGTCCTGCATTGACTTTTTGTTTCAAAGTGCCTCAAGCTGTGCTTCTTTCTTCGCCATTCGTCTCCCACGACAAACAAAAACCAAACAACGGACTGGACTCGTCATGACTGCCATATTTTACAGCCTACAAACAATTAAACCTAAAAAAATGAATTTTGAACGGCAAGAGCTTTGTCTCGATGTGAACTTTAAGCGCTGATTCGTTACACCTGCATACAAATATCACCAATGCGTACTTCCTACATACACCCTAACACCAGCTTTACGCTATATAAACAATTATTCAAATCTATAACTTTAAATAAAAATTTACATCACCTAAAGCTTACATATATGACAGCTATATAACCGACCATATCTAATTATCGAATTAAGCTTCGAATACAATAATCGTTAATAACTAAACCGATTACTCAACTAAAGAGGCTCGATTCCCATTTTTTCAGCCGTCTGAGAAAGCATGAATCATCGCACTCGGGCGTTATTCGCCGGCTGCTGGCTCCATCGCAAATAGTAACAAATCTGTATATAATTAGTGGGCTCTTCCCCGGAGCGCGGGCCCTTCCATTGGCCGAATTCAATTCCAAAAGGGTCAGCGCTGTGCCGGGGATTCTATAAAAAAGGCAATTTCAAAGACCCGCCCCTCGTGGGTGACCGGCCCGGGCTTAATCGTTAACACTCTGAGCGACCGATAGCTTTTTTATGACACGATATTTAAGTTTTTTTTATTATTATAGCAGCACCAATTTGACTTTTACTGATTCATAAACTTTTATATATTTTTTTTACTAAAATTTACAGTGTTGGATCAAATTCGGATGTTAATGATGTTCTTAAATTTTATCGTATTAAAAAAAATAATTATCAAGCATCACTGTTATATGTTAATGTTGTAAAAAATATGCATAATTGAGTTTGTTACGTTGTGCCAATGTCGAGTCCCGTAATGGATCGTGTTTCTCGCTTCAAATTACTCAACACATTCAAAAACACTCTCTTTGAGTGTAGATTTTATTTATATATTTTTTTATTTTAATTAAAAATACATCATGCCCAGAGAGTAAATACATTTATTTTTTAAACTACGGAATTTTTCAAAAACACGAGATACTTTACGTTTAGGAAATCTATGTATCCTGTGGCTTTTTATATATATTTGTTTTCAATAAAAAAAATAATCCTCATTATTTTAAATTTATTTAGCCGGTATGAGCTCGCGGTCGCGGAGGTGTTGGCGCCCGGGGGTGCGGGGGGGGGTGAGGGGGTGAGGGGGGATGGTGAGGGGGTGAGGTGGTGAGGAGGGGGGTGAGGGGGGGGGGGGGGTGCGCGGGGAGGGGACAGGAATGCAGGCCCGCCACCTTACGGTACCGAGTCACACCAATCTAGTGGAAGATTATTATTATTCACGTCCGAGGCTTTAATGCGCCCAAGATGGGCGCCGACGAATCAGGAGCACTCAAGGACCATGAGAAAGTTCAACATCTAATTTTAAGCCGGGAAGATTTGTTTTAAAAATGTGAATATTCAAAAATAATTTTATAAAAAACATATATCATCTAGATAGAAATACTTTATATAATACAATTTTTAATAAAAACTCATGAATTATCATATTATCATCCTATGGTAAAAGCAAGAACAGAATAAAAATTTTACTAAAAATATGAATTTAGTTATTTATTTTATTTTTCATTTACACTGTGATCAGTATAATTTATTAATAACTATAAAATATTATCAATTATTAATAAATTGAACGTGTCAGATTTTTATAATTAACTCCATACCATTTTACTAAACAAACTTAGTGACACAAGTAATTGAATCATTTTTATTATGGCTTACACATATTATGAAGTAAGGTTAATATATAATGATGATTAAATTATTTTTACCTAGAGTGTATTATTATAACATACACATATTATGAAGATTTATAATTTATAATCAACATAAACAATTCACTTTAAAGTAGATTCAAATCTTTATTCTTGTACATTGCTATGCAGAGCTCAATGTATACCTACAAAAATTAGGATGCCTAAAAAACCTGTAACTACAAGTTAACTCCTGTGTAGTCGTTCAATTACACAGCTGTATTGTTATGACAGTCTTCCCTGGAAAGCAATATCCCCCGAGCCCGTGCACGCGGCTCTGCGCACCAGGCCGTGAAAATTCTATTAGTCGATTTGAACTTTGAAATTGCTTTCCTTGGAGACTTAACGAGGCGGACGTAAGCCGGAGCGGGCGGGAGGTTCCCCTACTTAACCGAAAGCAAATCAGTCGATTGTTTACATCGCGCGTCTCTCGTTACCCTGACAACTCCGGCCTCATTGAAGGAGACCAATCGCCCGGAAAATTTCGAATACATCAAAGCCATTTACGTTTCGTTCTATGTGGCATTAGTTCTAGGAATTTCGTACGGCTCCTTCAGGGGTTAAACTGCGGAAAATTAGATT
The DNA here is from genome assembly GCA_022113835.1 of Atopsyche davidsoni. Lineage (NCBI taxonomy): Eukaryota > Metazoa > Arthropoda > Insecta > Trichoptera > Hydrobiosidae > Atopsyche > Atopsyche davidsoni. The sequence continues at coordinate 8,243,519 of JAILWY010000021.1, forward strand.
ATTTTTTTGCATGTTTTTGTATTCTTTGCAATTTCTTTGAATGCGTACTTCTATTTGTGTATGCCTAATATTTTCACAGTCTTGCTGAGTAGCACTGTTTTGTTAGTTTTAAATAACAATGCAAACAAAATTATTATTCAATAAAGCTTAGAAAGCTTGATGCGGGTTTCGCGCGTGACCGCTCGGCTGAGTCTTTGAGCTTTTAGGTACTTTTGAATAACAGCTTTATTTCATAATACCTTTTTGTGATTATTAATAACTTGTTTCGTATTATGTGTAAATTTAATGTTTAAAAAATATACAATCTTAAGAACTATGAGATATCTTTATTTATTAAAGCAGGGTTTAAAAAACTAAGTAGACATAAGACAAATCGGTTTGTATTCTTTACGCGATATCGATAATATATAACAAGCGACATCAATCTTATTAAATAGGCTATTTAACATTTGTTTTTATCTACCACAAATCAGGGACATTCGCTTTTATTTCCCCCACAAAGAGGGTCCCGCAGTGACAAACGCCCCGCTTATGAGGCGCCGAGCACCGCTCCACTCCACAAAGGCAAATAGAGGCGCATTATTAATGGAATATTTGACTTTTCGGCTCTCTTTCACCTTTTCAACAGGCTAACAGTCGCCGGCCGTACAATGAGAACCTACAGCCATGTTCAAATAAATATTGACGTCCATTCTGGGGCGGCGGGGAGCAGCTGTCCGTACATTCACAATCAGAGCCTTTATACGGCGTGGGCTATTTTACTTGTTGCGCTGAGTTCAATAGACGACTGACGCCAGTGGCACGCGGTGTGACAGATGCCACTTTTTATTTCGCCTCAAGGTAAATCACACCTTCATCGTGCGTAGATTCATTCACGAGCAACTTCGGGGACTGGTCTAACTTACGTAACGTCAATTCTCGAGTAACAACTGGCATCGGTCAAATCTCCATCTGTATAAAAATGCTCTACTATTAGAAGTAAAAAAATCTTCTATTTCATAATTTGTCTCAAATAAAAATAATGTAAGAAAAACATTATTCAGCAGTTAGTTTCATCAATGTTATTGCATATTTTTACGTATTGTGTTCTCTGGTTATGTATTTGTTAAATTTATATTTTGTTATGCTAAATAATTTGTGCAATTTTTAAATTTTAATAAGTTTAATTGTTACGTCGATTTGGTAAATATGAATAAATCAAAACAAATCCTTTTTCATTCATACAATTTGGTTTCAGACTCCGTTAGTCTATATTTTATAATGTTTTTTTTTTAATTGTAAAATTTCTAATTATTTAAAATCTCTAAATTCACGTGCCTACCCTGAGGCCTGGCAGATTTCCCACCGGAGTGGTCGGTCCCGTATGTGTTGACTCTGCGGGCGGCTGGCAGTGGCGGCGCGTAGCACTGGTCTCAGAATACCACAGATATCGCCTTACCCACCTGCGTAGTCTGTAGTGTTTAATGTGTATCACATCCCAGCCCTACCTGTCCCCTGAACAATACGACCTGGCTAATGGAAATCAGCGGCTATCGTTTGCCGATAAAAAATAAAATATGGTAATTGAAAAAACTTATATTATAAGCATAAAAATACAATATTACCAAAACGTAACTTTAAGTACATGACAGTAAAACTTATTTCTACATCCGATCAAAACACAAATCTCATAACATTGCCGGCCCGCATCGGAGTTGAGCCTCTCCGCGTAAGCTCATTCCCAGCATGCTAACCTCCCTATCCAATTCACGTTCTGTAGTTTACTCACGAAAAATAGCACCTTTTGTCGGAGCCGGTCGCCCATTGGCCGAGCGCTGAGCTTTCATCTCCCGCCTCGTAAACTCGAGCCACAAAGAACCGACAATTGACCCAACCGAGGCGAGAAAATAAGTAAAGTTCAGCAAACGTCCTTTCCTCTCCCCCCGAGGCTGCGCAAGTGTGAGCGTCTCGGCGAGCGTGAATGTTTGCCGAGGCGTGTTTTTGTTTAATGGAATTTATATTTGTTCCACGGTTTATGTACTGGACTTTATGTACAGAGCTTTTGTGTATTGAGTTCGGAGAGAGTGGATTAGTTAAACCTCAAACCCCATTCGTTGAAAACTAAGCTATATGGATATTCAATGCGTGTACGTATAGAAAAAAAATACTAATACTTTTATATGTAAATATAAATGTTGTAATAGCAATTTCATTTATCATATGCAATTTTATAATATTACAAACTTATCAATTAAATTTATTATACAATTGAAATTGCTTTAAAAAAACTGATAATTTTTTTTTAATTTATTTGTTTATCACAAAGTAATTTCTGTCGCCCATATGTAATATTATTAAAAACTGTCACTCCTTGTGCAGTCCCTGCTTGTTTATTCTCGGGAAATTTTAACACCCTCCTAGTTTCTACCATTTTTTTTATGATATCAAACTAAATCTACTAAATTAGAGCCCATAGACAGTATAAACCCATTCGCCGGGATCCGCCTGCGGTTTCAACAAAGACACGCCGTGCTTTATCAATTATTCACAAAAAAAAAAACAATTTGTGGTCGCAAAAAAGGTCGGATATAGAAAGAGATAGATAAAACTACCCAATCCCGACTGATACACATCAGATAATAATTTGTACCCAACTGAGGAGAGCCCATAAGGAAATACCGCCTTAACACGTGATTAACCGCACATTATCAATTTCAAGAACGTTTTTTACACACATTGAATCACCATTACATGACACCATGACTATTCTGTACAAGTTTGCTTAAACGCGCCGTAAAGCCATTTTAAATGAAAATCGTAGGTATATTAACAATTAAACTATAACATTAAGATACTGTACCCTTATTTACTTTCAAACTTCAGTAAAACTAACATAAATATTTATTAAACAAACTACATACAAAATCTAATCAAAATTACGGATGAGTATTAAACAATTTTTTCATGTGATTTTGTAATATTTCATTTTTTTTTAAATGTCTTAGATTTAAGACTTATCTATTTTATCAAAATAATAAAATATTTTATTAACAAAACTATTATTATTTTGAAACAAACAGACGGGGTAAATTGATTACATTAAATAAGGTGTATAAAAAAATTGTGTTGTAGAACCTGCCGTGATTTTGCTAACTTCTAAGAGCCTAGATTATTCACAGTATAAATATGCATAATAAAACATCGATTATCTGTAGCCAATATGTTTTCCTGACCCAAAGGAAGTCTATCATTACAAATAATATTCTAAATTAAGGTACGAGATACAATACAATTAAAAATATAAATTGGTTTATTAAAATCGTTCAGACTTATTCCTAATAAGACGCCGTGTTTGAATTGTTGCGGTAAAAACTTGAATTCGCGGACGTGATTTAGTTCCACAAGAGGCTTTCGCGCTGTTTGGTCGTTCATCCGGGGCGGGGGGAGTGGAGGGGGGAGGAAGGGAGGGGGCAAGGCGCCGCCCTCCTCGCGCTTCACCACTTATTTCAACAATGGCTCTTTTTGTCTTTCCGACGAGTAATCGAATCACATTTATCCAACGCTGATCATGATTTAATTATGATTTTCAGCTCGTTTAGGCCTTTAATTAATTAACAATGACCACCACTCACATGAATGATGCATAAACAAAAAAATATTGAAGATATAGTAAAGTTTTTAACCGAAGAATAATTATGAAAAAAAACGAATCTTCAGAGCTGGGTTTACACTTATATTTTAATTAAAAAATTTAAAAAAAAAATTTGCTGTGCTCAAACCTGCTTATTTGCTTTTATAAAAGTAAAAATGTTATGTGTGACTATTCGCCGGGTTTTATTGAATATTATTACTTGGGTGGCCAACTTTAGCAACACAAATATAGATTTAGTATCTTTAGGCATGTAAAATTGTAAATTAAATGTTTAATTAAAAAAAATATTTATAAATATACTTAATAAATAAATAACAACTTATACTGCATTGAATAAATAAAAAAACATACAAATAAATCTGATTTGATTGATAAAAACTATTTTTATAAAATACCTACTTATATGTTAAGTGAGAAGATTAAAAGAATTGGTATTTTATTTAAATTTAAAAACTTGATTACTATCTAGTATGAATTAAAATATTTTGTTTAATGTAAAACACGCATCATTATAATAATTAAAAAAAATCAATTTTGCTCGGCGACATGTTGAATGTTAGAACCTGCGGGAATTTTTTGGAAATCAGCAAGTAAGTAATGCTCTAACAGTGCCACCCTCCCACCATGGACTAACGCGCCATACAAATGACATATTATTTTTCTACAAGACGGGGGCCCATTTGTGCATGTCGGAGGCTCTCCAGATGAGACAGCCGCGTGGGCCGCGAGGGTCGGCTCCATCAATATCTGCTGCGCGCAGCTGAGGCAGCTCCTCCAAAACTGTGGGGCGCGCGAGCTACTACACGTTACTTATCTATAAAGTAGCACATATAAAGCTTCAGAAATTTGATTTATTTTATAAACGTATTTATTCATCTAAACCTCTATATATATGTATATATATATATATATATATAATATAATATATATAATATAATATATATAAATAATATCATAAAGCATGCATAATGCATGAATTACGTATTCGAGAAACAAATAACATTTATCATATTACATATACCCTAGTAATTGTTATATTCTGCTATTAAGCGTACATATTAATTATAATATAAAACTGCGTTATAGAAAGACCATGGGATACACTACACTATTTTCCCCTTAAAAACCATGAACACGAGTATATGCTCAGTGAAATGGTCGTCAACCTTCTCTGAGAAGAGACACTTGATAAAGAAGAATAATGCTAAGATTCTTGTTATTTTTTTTAAAGTTCACAGCAAACCTATTATTATCAGGGCATATTAATTTCATTACAAAGGTTTTATTCGAAATGTTTGAAACAGTGTTTAATACAACTGGAGTCCGCCACAACTTGCAATATTTATTGTTGGAGATTGCAGAAGTCTGTTGCTAAAAAAGCCGATTGGTCAAACTGTCGCGTAGACGCTGTAAATTAACGAGATTTTCTCATGACTATCGTCTTACGGCTATGTTTGTTCCTGAGCATGGAAACGTTATTAATTACAAAATAGAAAGGAATAAGTTAGATTAATTTTGCCTGAATTACTGTAAGTTTACATGCATAATCAATGTTTTGATTCAAGATACCGATTATAAAACAATATAAAAAATACAACTTCTCAAATTTTACTATTCTTTATTTATGAGGTTCATAAATATACCTTTTTGTCGTCAAAGCCTACTTAATAAAAATAAAACTGGTGTATAAACTAGAATACCATAAAAAGATTATGACGTGTGAATTAACATATTGTATCCGAATATCTCCCACTGCAAACGATAAGTATGTATATAATAGGCATAATCAATTATCTTCCCGTAACAAGACACGCATTCCGAGGCATCGCTAATGGAACCGTAATCCGCGCCGAAGCCTCCGCCAAAGCCTTCCACTCGGCTGGCGCTAAGGTCCACGATCCTTCAGGGACTACAGGGTTACCATTTTAGTTTTGAATTTAAAAGGCACAGTGTGTCCTTCAATTAATTTGTTAATTGAAAAGACTATAATATCAACGATAGTAAAAATTGGCTGATAAGAACGAATTTTTCTTATAATATAAAATTATATATATATTTAAAGAATGACGCCCTAAATCATGATGATAGATTCTATTCCCGTTTATTTCATTTATTATCCAACATAAAATTATTTTACTTTACACAGTAACCGTAACTTTTAAAAGCCAATTAATTATGTTTTGTTATGATAGAATTAAATTCGTATTTCTCATCAATCCTTTACATTCATATTAAAATAAATTCTACCAAGGTACTCTTAGATAAAAACACCAAAAATAATTTAAACAACCCCTCGTATTATATAATTACTTTAAATAACTAATAATTAATTTGCAGTTACGATTATGGTAACCCTATTCCAGGACGGAATGCCAAAGTTAACCCGAGTTGAGTTAAGTTGAGTTGAGTTGAGTTAGTCATACCCGATTCAGAGCGCCATGTCAAACACGGTTTTTATCTTAAGGGCACCCACGGGAGACAAAAAACAAATGGCAGGGAGGCTGTTGGCTGCCGATGGCTCCGATAATCTGTCAAGAGGTGTTAACACGACCGCGTCACGAGCAGCGACTTAAGACGCGTGGTTTTATTTTTGTAGATAGAAATATTTTTTCTCAGAAAAGTCAATCAGCTGTAAACCAAAACACCAAAATATTAATATTTTTATCAAAAAATCACAACATTGGCTATCTTTGTTAGTCATAGGATTTTTTTAAATAATTTAATTTGATCTTCAGCATGATGCGTGATTGGTTTAATTTTAACTAATCAAGTTTTGGTATTGCTAATAAACTAATTTATATATGTGATAAAAAACTTTATGAGATTGTATAAATAAAATGATTAATGTATAATACAAAAGTTTATGTTTATACTTTTTATAAATTCCGAATAAATAATCAATAATCTACGTATATTTATTTTCTTATGATAAAAATCACCAAATATTAATTTATATAAAAGTATATATTTGCTTATCAATAACGCAACCTTTCTGCATTATTAAAAACCTTTAGCATAAAACAATGATTATTACTTCGTAGACAGGTCCCTGGACGGGGGCTTTGCGACCAACTATAATGATTGCATTGTATCGGTGTCCGATATTATTTACGTATTGATTTTTTCGTTCAAAGCGCCCAAATATCAAGTTTCCGTCGGTTCGCATTCCTGCGGACGGCAGACCAGCGGCTCGGGTATTTCTCTCACGACCTTGCCGCCGCAGCAGCTGGAGGACTGCGGAGAACTGCAGAGGACTGCAGATGACTACATCATACGAGCTACGCTTCTCCTCAGCATCGAAAATTTAAAAAAAATCGTTCACGACTCGTAAAAAGTTAACTACGGGCATACCGGCTTATTTGCATAAACAGTGACTATTATAACTAGATCATCATTCAACGTTTAAAGCAAGGTGATTTCTTGTCGCTATGCTTTATTGATATTTATTTTAACATATAAAACAATTGAATTTGCAAACATTGCCAAAAGCTCCGTAAAAATACTTTTGATGGAAGTATCAATCAATAAGCAATATTAAACTTACAAATAAAATCAATGTATATATGTTTTATATTAATTCCAGTATCACTAACCAATTTTTTTACTTCATTCTTTACATATTTATTAAATAAATGTAAAGTCATGCATTAGAGCCTCATTTACTACTTAGAACAGAGCTTTGAGAATAGTTTTATATGAATGTATGTGTAGTTTACTGGAAGGTTTTCACTATCTTAATATAGGCGTGAGGTTTCATAATTTATTAAAGACGATGTATCAGCCACGTTGTTTTTGTTTTTGGATATTTGTTAGTTTTTTTCAGAAGTAAGAAATAACAATAGGTATCAGATTCAGTCCAGCCCACTCGAGTGCCGATTCAATCTTATTCGTTTTTTTATAATGATGAAGCAACATTTTATAGTAAATTTATAAGTAGGTAGGATATCATGATGACATTAAAGCCTAACAATGGAGAGTCGTGACAGGTTGTAATATTAATGACATATTTGTCATGTCTAAATGATGTAATGCCATCTAATCTCACATTAAATAAATATAATTATTCTATCCTTGTTTATAACTCAAATTTATTGTCTATGCGTAGATTAAAAAATATTGATATTTATTTAAATTTAAACAAGCCAAAAATTGAAGAGCTTTAGTTTTTATAATTCTAAGATCTACATGTCACGTTCAAGATTTTCTAGGCTGTTGCGTATAATAAAATTGCCTGTCATCAATTATTAATAGTAAATTATTAATAATTACTACTGAAAGAAGTGCTTTTTGCTGAAACATTTGCTTTAAAATACTTTCGGTTTGAGTTCATCGTGATTCCTAGACATGATGAAAAGCAGGTTTCGTTTGTGACTCAGCGTCGATGTCTCTTCGGCCAAAACAACTTTGAAAAAGAAATAGATCAGTATTGCGTCTTTCTCTTTCTCCTAGATGGAAACAAGTGCTCAGCTTTTAAATAAGGTAGAAAGAGATGAAGATAACGACGGAAGTTTTTTTTATTACAAACGTGATAATAATAAAATGTCAATATATACAACGATATTCTAAAGAGAATAATATTAGAATATTAATTATTGTTTCATCGAATTAATTCCGTTTTTTGTGTGCACTGATCAACATTCAATCTAGTTCATTGAATTTAAAATGAAATTAAGATTTTTTTCAACGTAACACTCAAGAATGGTCATTTAAAATTATCTCATTCAAAGAGACTTGATTACTTAAAATACTAGAGTTCAATAACACTAAATGCAAACACATATTTCCTTAAATTTTGATTTGCTTTGAAAGCTATCTGAAACTTATCCAATATCTATGAATACCTTTAGTTTATATATTATTTACATTTCACTTAATATAAAAATTAACATTTATTTGTAATAGCATACCTGCAATAAACAATTAAAGTATTACATTGTTAGTATTTAAGGTTATTTAGATATTTGCTTAGATTTGGAATGGATACAGTGATTACAGAAAATGATTTAAAGTTCATGTTTTAAATTAAAAATCAATATTTCTAAAGGTTTGAAGCCGCTGTAGCTATTGAAGTGGTGGCGCCGCGGGTCCCACCTGTCTAAGCTCCCACAAATGCATGCAGATGAAGGACCTAAAAAACGGCCAGTCAAAATATTTTGAAATCGGACTAAAGCGAGGGGCGACCGCAGAAGTTATTGACGCTCTCATCTCCCATACATTCTCGCCCAGCCCATCAGTAGGTGGTGCCGCCTGCCTCGACGTGAATCAATTTGTATGCTGCCTACTTGTGGCGACCATGATATTCATTCCACCCAAATTATGGGTATTTTAATCTTAAAAGAGAAATCTTTTAACTTTGTAATTAAATATAATTTGTTTTTGAAACATGACACAATATGACAATGTGATTCAGTTTAACCATTCAATGCAGTATCTAACCTTTTATTAACTATATGAGCATCTAACATTTTTTTAACGGGTGGTTTAATTTCTACTGGTTTATTTATGAATAAATTCCATTGCATATTTTAATATTTAGAACATTTAAAAACACCTTCAAATTGTAAATTTCTTACAATTATAGTATAACAACAATTATAAATATGCATTTCTTTTAATATTGTTAAATTACTTTAAGTTAAACCCTCTGTACTTCCATATAAAAAAACAACATTTTATAAACTTGCATCTAAATAAATAAGTGCAAATAGTATCAAGTTAATCAAACGAACTTTTTATTTACAACATAATGTAATCTGTACATCAGATAAGGTTATTAATTATGTCAAGATAATTATTCATTTTGTTGTGCATCATCAATCGGGCTTAAGTTTATATTTCATAACATTGTGTTTAACAGTCATCGGTATTAATGTCACTATATACTTTGATTTGATTTTTATGTTCGGCGGTCTGATTCAATTCATCTCCAATTACCACGATTCGTATTTATATCAAGTTACGTAATTAATACATTGAAAAACATAACGCTACATATAATAAAAGTAACATAATCATTTTTTTAGTTAAATGTGTCTGTATCATTTTTATACACTAGCAATTTAATTTTTAGTATTTTAAAAAATACTTTTATTCAAATGCTCACTTCTATGAAACGCGTTTAATTTTTTTTCTATATCTGTTATGATTATTAAACTAATAAATTCAATTATACTTCTGGCAAAAAGACAAAAACTCATGAGGTCATTTAATATAAAATGTAAAAATCGTACTTAATTTCGTTAACTGCTATCAGTTAATTGTATTAAAAATTATTAATTATACAAATCAAATAAATCCATATTATCATATTTTATCATTTTGACCTTTAAAATTTTTTATTACTCCTAGAAACCGCTCTAATGCCAATTCATGTCAACAACCTCACGTTACGTCTGTGTTTCCAAATTATATTTCGTAAAATACAAATACTCCAGGCTGTGACGTGGTAGAAGTGAGTCAGTAGAAGTGAGGCTGCGCGGAGCAGACAAGAGCAAGAGCCCCCCGAGTGTCGGGTGTCAGAGGACAAACAGACAACAAACTGAAGCCTTTGTTCTATAAGCCTTCGAATAGCCTCAAGAAATGATTCACTGCTGACGTTATTCCAAAAACGGCTCTCTACACAAACCTTTGATTCTCAAATTAATTTACTAATAATAGTTATTATTACCACAGTTAGTCAATCGCTCATTAAAAAAAACCATAGAACTTCAGCCGTTGGCAAATATTTTATGGATTATAAATTCACGTTTTTCTTAAGTGATGACACGATACATGAACACTATAAAATTTATAGCCTGAAGTAATGAAATTATTACTAGAACTTTGCTTTGATTTCTGAGAATGATTTATGAATACAATGATTGATTTTGAATGCCCAAATATTTTGTTAAATTTTTAATTTATCACTCAAATTATTGTAAGATGATAAATGTCATAATTATAAACTTTAAATTATTGTATGCCATATATTCTTTGCATTGCCTCATACGTTCAAAAAATTATTTGATGTACAAAATCGTTTTTCATTTATCAAGTCAATGAACTAATCCTTGATAACAGTCAATAAAGATAACATGTTCGCCATATCAGATGCATACACCTCTTAGCCGCATATTTAACTCGTAGTAGCGGAATGGTTGATAGGATTAATAACCTCATAAAAACTCAATAAAGATTATTTTATCGAGAAGATAATACTAATATTAAAATAACACTTCCTTCTCCAAGTGCAACGCCAGACGGTTAAATGGTTACTGTTATCAACATGTGAGACAAAGTAAAATACAAAGCCTTAGTACAATGTAACGTTAATGAATGGAGTCATCTTATTGATGATAAAAATTCATTTATCATGCAATGTTAAGAATATAAAAATTGAATGGATCTTCACTATTTTTTTAAACATAACATAACTAAATTATTTTAACAATATGTTTAGTTTTTTTCTAGATTTTTGAGTCATAAATTCAAATGATTATTCAATTAAATTCAGCAATTCGGTTGGTGTTTTGTGCTGTATCGAAATATTAATGTTCCGTTAAAAATGAGTTCGCTTTAGTATTATTTTAGGTTGTTCTTCAGACTTGTACAAGTTGCCTCCGAGGCGGGGTCAGAGCTTAATAAATCACCGGTGACAGCTACGAAAATGAAAGTTCCATAAGTCTTGAACTCGTATTTCACTTCCAAATTCAGATCCACAAAGCATCGTCAATAAACATTTTGATTTACGGCCGCACCGTTGGGATATTGCAAAGAAATCACTTAAGAAACCAATTCCTAACACACAAATTCATGTTGTAAGTTATTCTGTTGATGCAAGAATCTGGTCAAGATAAAAGGACTCATGTCAGAGATCACAAAGGCATTTTGGCCAAAGGCATAAAATTGTTATGCTATATCCATTCCTAATAAATACAACAATGTGGAATCTGTACAAGCATTTCAATATTTGAATATATATATACGCCAGATACCCATTTAATATTTAAATGATACTTACGTTTTGCGATAACTCTTTACAAAAGTTTGTACGACCGTTTATAAATACAGTAAGTGATTGACTGTAAAAGTAGTTAAATATTTCAGTTATAACTTTTAAACACTCACCTATACATTATAAAATATATTAAAATCTAAGCAATAATTTGTAAAATGTTCAATCCATTTACGTTCCCCAGTAAAAAATATTATCTTGGCAACAATTAAACCTCAGATATGAAAACAATTAAAGTAACTAATAACCTTGAAAACTACTGCACAGGTGATTAGAATCACAGATAAATAATTATTATAAGAAACCGATAAATTAATACGACTACTGGAAGTCATTTAATTTTTGAATGCATGATAAACGATACACGTGCTTATTTCTTTGGGAGATATTTACGCAAATTGAAGTGCAACTGCAAGCACAAAGAGCCGTTTAAGTGAAGATGGTTTCCTCGTTGCTAAGAGCCGCCTCGTAAATCCGGCACTTTACGCGGAACAATTACACGCGCGGCTCTCCTCCGCGCCTCCACTCCATCTCCATAAGTTACCGATTGTGTGCGGCTGATCCTGTCACTGGCACTTCGTAATCCACGAGCCGGCGGCTAATGCTCACGACAAATATTTACGTGGATCTTACTTTATCGATCCCGGCGGATATAGATTTAATCATCGATTTGGTCCACTAGGCGTTAAGGCAATATTGTTCAGTTGCGTTTCAAATGACGTTTAATTGTACTCACTTAAAAAAATTAACTGTCTAGTGATGACACGAATGTTTTGTACCTGTTTGTTATTCATTTTAAAAATACTGGTTCAATATGTATAAATTATACTCATTTAATTAATTTTACAACTTATACTTTTATACCTGAATATCATCTTCAATATTGTCCAACGATGCATCGTAATGGTAAGCGTTATTTTATATTTAATCAACGTCTGTTCGGACACCGCCAATAAATCGAAAACTTTTTACAGCTTTTGATGAAGTTAATTGAATAGTTACACAAACGTTGCGGTGAATAAAGACAAACCACACGCAAATAAAATACAGTGTTTACATTTCGTTTGCTGGTAACTTTTAAAGATAGATATTGTTCATCCGAAGTCAAAAGCTTGCGCCAGAGTTCAACTCGACCACCGGTGCTAATAAATGATAATCGAATGCCGCGAGACAATGCACCTATAAAACGTTTTAATGTCACTCTCTGCAGTAAATATGCTAAAATAATTTCATTATGCAACCACTTGTTTGCGGTCCAACGGTCAACGAAGATGTATCACCGTACTAGTCTTCTCTTAACGATGAATTTAATCTCTTATTTATCTATAAAAATAGTATGTTATTGTATGTCGTCTGTGAGCGGAAAATATGCGCTACATCGTCGTATTTACTCGCCACGTTTTGTTTGGTCTAAAGATACTGAATAAGCTTATAAGGTAATATAATTATCTTTATTTTTAAATGTCAGATCAGAGGCTTATAAATACCTCGTGTTCATTCGTTTGATTGAATTAGTCGGTTGTGATATTTGAATCATTTCGTGAATGCTTTATTGGCCGGACACGGCGGCTGCTCTCCCGTGGACGGGGATTGTCGCTCACGCGGTCGTGTCATAACTTACTGTGTTCGGGCGTTGTCGTTATTTAAGAATAATTTATAGCAACGGATTATTAACGACTCGTTGCTTAGTATTGAAATATTGCACCCGAATTTAAAATTTAAAAATGAATTTATTTTTAGGATTGATATGATTTAGAGAGCCCCGTGAATATTTGCATAATCTCCGAGATTTACTGTGATAAGATTGAGTGTGACACTCTCGTGATCCAACAATAAACTCAATCCGTAATGTTTAGTATCGCTGCGTTTGTGAATATTTTCTTCGGGCCTAATTGTCACTTTAATCAGTTAACCTTGGCATAAATCAAAATATTACAATCGCACATTTTGATAAAAATCAATCGTTATTTATGGTATGTCAAATCTAACGGTCATTTACAAATGAGATTACAAAGTCATTGGCAATAAATTCCAACTACAGGCCTATCCTAAAATGCACTGTTCAAAAAAATAAAAACCAAATTAACTACTCTCAACGAGGCCTAGAAAACGATGCATAATTATTTAATACAATAAAATCTTCTCGATATTAGTGAGTACATTTCAGCTAAAGTAAATGGTTGGTTTTATAGTTATATCCATTGTGGTAAAGACCTGAGTAGGACGGAGTTCGTGGCCACCCTGTGGCGGCGATGAGGCGCTGGACAGTAAATCCGAAATCACTCACAGGCGAGGCTCTCCCACGCTTCTTTGTCGAACAAGACTTTTTTCCTTCCACCTTTTAATTTTTTATTATTGGTTTTGTATTCTTTTTATGGACAATACATTACGCCGTCCTGAGAATGAACTGCTCGTTTTATTCAGTGTGACTGGAAGGCCAATTCTTTTGTTGACTTCGAAATAACAGTACCTATTTTTGTAATGAATATAAAATATGCACAAGGTTTTATGTTTTTTTTTTAGTGAAGTATTTTTGATTTTAAACCTTTTTATTGTTGGCTTTTTTTATTCGAGATACTTTCCAAAAATATTAATTGTTTTAGAATTTTTGGATTTCTCACATAAACGATAGTTTTATCAAAGTAAGGTTATTTGACTATTTTTTAACAATCTGGCACAAAAAATCACCTGCAACTGCTGCGAGCCCGCGTGGCGGACTCTGCGCCTTTAAAACTGGCAAACGAAAATGTTGACAAGAGGAGTTAGCGCCCTACAACCCGCAGACAATCCAATGCAAATTGAGCAACTTTAGCGCTTATTTGTACGACAAACAGCCGGGCCACGTTTGTACAGAAAGCCATGCACTCCGGCCGCCGGGAAATGTCCTAAAATAACAGAAGTGGAATATCGCACTTGTAAGCACGCTCGATGGACTCAATCGTCATGCTCGATATATTGTACAATCAATTTAATAAAAATATATTGTTTAATACGTTCAATATTTCAACATTTAAATCCTAGATAAAGTTTATAAGATTTCCACAAGCAGGGAATACTTCGAGAGTATGAATTTTTTTTCAGTTTGTTCTGGTTTGTTTTTTTGTGTTTTTTTTTTAAATGAAATAAAATTATTCACAGATCTTGGGTTGGTACTTAATATAAAAGTACTCGTTACGTTATGGTTGTATTGCCGGGATAGCATCCATTGCAGGAATTCAATACGGTGCTGATGGTCTTCCCGGCCTCTGAGCCGCCGCGGCCCGAGCAGACGCACTCAGAGGCAGGCCCGAGAGACTCGGCTACCTCCGCTGTTTGTAAACAGATCCCGTCCATTAGCCGGCGCACAGTGTACGGCTGCCATTACTGTGGGTCGTTGTATTGTTGAAAAAAATTATTTGTTGATTTGTAGTACTATTTTCGGTATATTTCCCATAGACAAGTGAAAGAAAAATGTAATAAAGTGAAACGCTAAAATAACATCTATATTTTATTAAAAGCACCTTATTATTTTTCGGTTACCTCTCTCTATCCGGTCATGTCTCTATCCTGGGAAATATCCAAAAAATGTAGCCAAAATAGGAAACCTTTCGCTTCTTCACCGGCGTAAAGAGTCTCTTTCTTTGCGCATTCTGTGCAAGACTCTTTCATTTGTGACGCGGTCAACCCACGGTATCTTAAGGATTCTCTTATACAGCCACATTTCTGCCGCCTCAATTAGCTATTTAGCCATCCTCGACTCCATATAGGATAACTGAGACGACATAACATTTGGTGAATCTCCAGTGAGATTTCAGAGCTATATTTCTTGAGTAATTTCTTCAATATTTATTATGTAAATTGAAATTATGGGCCTCAATTCACTGGATTATTTTTCACGTAAATTATAAAAAAATCTAAAGTAGTTATTAATCATTTTTCAAATATATATATTTTTTGAGTTTTGGCGCATTTCAGCGACAATATGAGTTGGCAACATTGGAAGCTGGTCTCCGGGACACTGTGCGGCGGAGCGCGGAGGACGGAGGGCGGGAGGAGCGGCGGCCGCACAGCCTCCGACTCGAGCGAGAGGTTCCGGCCCGGCCAGATACACATCGTCTCGAATGTCTGCGATAAAAGTATTTAAGAGGCGGTTCACGTGAGGCGCTGCTCAGGTAGAGAGCCAGGGCCGGCGCAGTGCCCGGCCGCGAGGCCGCGAACACCATCACGATAAAATGCATGCATTCGCAATAACTTAAAACCCTTTATTTAAAAAAAAAAAAAACAATATATATTTTTCTCAATGCACCTCATAGTTGCGCACAGAGTAACAAATATATTGAATCAATTGAACGCGCCAGTATTTTGATCTTAACACTAATGTTCAGTTGAGTGCATAAAATCTTCGCACACCACTTTTTTTTATTGAAACAAAATATACAAGTAAAATAACTAAGTACTGATGTATGACTTATTTTTTGTTTTATTATTAAAAATCAAAGGGTCGAGTTCTGCCCACGAGATAATTTACAGCATTGGTAGATCATTTGCCCCAATAAAAGTAAAGAAGGTGATGATTCCGAGCGGCGTTACGGCGAGGCCGGGAATCACAAGTGATTCCCGAACTACCCCTGCCAGTTGGACTGCCTACCGTGATTCCAAAAAACTATACTATTTGCAGCGAGCGAGTCATTAAAGCAGCCTTGCTCGACGCTTGTGGTTCGTCGTACTTAAGAACAGTGAATAGAGAGAAACGTCTTGAAGGGCGTCAAAGCTCGATGCAGTTGCTGATCATTACATACCATCAAAGGTAGTCTCCTCAACGTAACGAGGTACTTACAGCCACATTAAACGCTACGCTAACTTGTTTTTCTTTATGGGTATCATAATAATATTTAGTACGAGAGTGTGAAAACGTTGCTATTTTACATATATTGTTTCCTAAGCTCACAGATGATGAATTTAATTATTATCTGTGTTCGTTAGCGCCCTGATACTGCTCAGCAAAATTTTTATATAAAAGCATATCCCATCTGTGATTCGCTAGCACAACAAATTAATTTTGAAGAATTATGAATTTATTCTTGAAAATTTCTGTATTCATATAATTTATGATCGACACAATTAAAACAAATGTTATAATTATAATAAATCCACAGTCAACACATTGTTTATACACTGTAATAAAGCGTTACAGTGTATAAACAATTTTATGAAATTACAAAAATAAAGCTTGTTTGAATTTATTGAATATTCAAAACACACAAAATTCAATTCTCGTTCAAGCACGGAAAAAATAAATAAAATCAATTGAGTATAGTAGGTCACGCAATGCATGTACTCGGGCATGAAGCACTCGAGGCGCTAACGTTTAGCAGCAAAAAGTGATCGAACCAGCACCGGCGAGTTGTGGGGCGAGCCTCCTCCGCCGCCCGGCCATGATAACGAGGCGCATTTTGTTACCAAAACGCTTTACGTGTGCTCCTTGACAAGCTTTCGATACTCTAAAGTAAAAATGTACAATGAAACGTTATTTTAATTATTAAAAAAAATAAAAATCAAATGGGCGGTAACCCAAAGGTCAAAATCTCAAATTTCATCCTGGACAGTTATATTCCTCTATTAAAGTTGTTTTTCCCTTTCCGGAATTTCAGAATTCAAAGCTTGCACAGTAAAACATGTATTCTTTAAGTATCACAGTGTATAATAAAATTTGTCAAAATTTTCTAATAGTAGTATATACTTATGCGGTTTTTTAAAATTAATGTTCTATGTATATTTTATATTATACTATTTACCAGCGTTGATTATAGACACACAGTCTGATAAAATACTTTAAGCCTTGAATATCAGTATAGTAACATTTTAAACCTCAATCAATCATACAAAAGATATCAATCATGCTAATTTACGTACTTATACTAGTATTTAGTTAAATAAAGTAACGATAATTCGTGTAATGAATACATAATTATTTTCATAAAAAAAAATTATATAGTTTACAGAAAATAAGAACCAGATTCAACTCCATTTTTATTTAAATGAAAAAAACAACGAAACTAACATAATATTACCAAAAAATGTTGTTGATTAATATATTTATTTATGTCGTTTGGGATAAAAATAAATGTAGGGTGATTAATATGTAATTTATATAGTTTTAGAGTGAAGGCTTTGCTGCGCGTGGACAGCCCTGCTGCAGGGCCCCGAGCTGGCTCCGTCCGGGAAGCTGCGCGAGCCCTTGACAATGGAGTTTTGTCTCTTCTATTGGATTACGACCAGAAAAAACTCACAATACACGTCTCGGAGTTTTATGATAAATTAGCATCGGGGATATCAGATTAGATTTGTGTTTATGAGTAGGCTTTCGGTTTTTTGTGCCTTGTATTCTGTTACGTGAGCGCTTAGAGGTGTTTGGCTGCCACATTTGTGTGTAAAGCTGTTTTTAAAAGGTCGGGTTATTGAATTAATGATTTGTTCAAAAATATTGAACGGAAATATTTTAAACGGGTTACTAAATACGTGAAATTACCTCCGTATTTTAATTAAAAGCATAAGAATTATATTTATATATATATTGTTATTTTTGCAAGAGTTGAGTATTTTTATCTTGCAGATTTTTAGTGTTAAAAAAAATGTTTATGTATTTTTTTGTCGAATTCAAGGCTGTTTCCAGTGGTAGTTATATGACGAAATTTATCGAAGGTTATTTGCTTTCTGACAATGAAAAAGCACCCTTTTATAACAATACGTCGTATCTAGAACTTCGCATTTGAATGCTCGACATTTTTATGTTTAGATAAAACGTTATCTGAATGCTTCCCGTGACTTTTTGCCACAAAAAGCTAACACAGAATCTCGAAGCTCGCCAGGAACCCAATAAAAACAGCGACAAACATCCCTTTCGCACAATTATAGCCGTCTGAGGACAAGACAACCGTAGAAACAGAGCGGAAAAAATAAAAAAGGCAGCGATACGATCGGGCCACCCGTTTAGGTGACACACGAGCCGATCTGCTAATAGTCCGCCCGGCCGTAAATCTCCCTTAGCACGACTCCCCGCGGCGGCGGCTCGCGGACCACTGATGGACGCCGCTTTAATTTGCCGGCCGGACACCCCGCCTTTGCCAGCCCTGCTCTCAGTCCAGGCACTCTCACAGTAGGTACGATCTCTAAAATTCATCCGTTTTTAAATCCTTGCAATCATGCCACAACTAAATGCAAATTGAGATTATAGTTCATGACGACATGCAATGCTAATACTAAGTGCATCCCATTTGAATTAAAGTAATACTGCGGGTATTGAGGCGGCCGGCTTAGTGGAAAAGCAGAATGCAACTTGAGGCACAATAGACTGACAGCAAAAATACGGAAAGCAAAAGAATGGCGGTCCTTTCAATGTCGGTGACTTTAGTGAACGCCTCGCGAAAAGGGACGGACAGGACTTGTGTCAGATGTCGGAAACCGGCGGTCGTCATAAAGGACTAGTGCCCTGGTGGTCTACCGGTAAGGTCCATTCGTTGCTTTACAAAAATAAAACCTACATAATAATCACATTTAAATACTCAACCTTCAATACGGTGCCCCGGGGCTATGATCAATACGTTAAAAAATATTAAAATAAAGAGTTTTTCACCTGCCGTGATAAACCCTATATTTTTAGCAAACGTGAAAAATATCAAGTTGTTGAGTTGCAAAACCCGCTCTGAAAGCACCTCCTCATATTGAGTAAGAGAGCCATGTTTTTTCCTAATTTTATTTAGAATATTCTACAACTTACATCTCACCAAAACTTATAAAACTTATACTTATAAAAAGACTTTTCTTAATTGCGAAATAGAATTCAATAACTCATTTTTCAATTAACAAGAACGGGTTTTGCGGGCCTTACTACTTAAATCTGTTACATATTTTCTTCCCAGTTATTAAGAAATGCAAAATTGAGCACTCATAAGATCAATAGTTAAATAATACTTTTAATTTTTAAGGCTTTATCGGTTGAAATAATCCAATAGGCGACGGAGCGCCCTGCCCGAGTCCCGGCGGGCGGCCCCACAAATATTTACGTCGCACCTTCTCGTTTGTCATGTTTTTTTTGTCCTCCGTTTCCTTTCTTTCCTTCACAAGCCGCGCCGCCCTTATTCCACTATCCATTACAAATATTATGAAATGTAAGTCAAAATGATCTTCTATTTAATAAACCGCCTTTTTGTGCGGTTTCGGTTGGCCTTTTCTGTGGTTTAGTTTTTTTTTTTTTTTGTTCAGATGAAACAATGCTTGGAGATATTGAAAGTCTCCATAAATGAAGCCCACGATAACAATTGGATGAACAGAGATAGATTCTACCGAGTATAATAATGTATGTCTTTCTTTGCCGATGTTTTTCGAAGAAAACCTAATGTACACTATAAATGAATGCATTTATTTATTAAAATATTTTTTCATTAAAAATATGCGCAGTTACAATACAATGTGGCGAAATAACTCGCAATCTGCACTTTCTTCGTTGCTGACATGATAATAATGTCTCGCCAAGGTGTGTCAAACGTCGTGGAAAATAACCGGTGACAATATTTGATTTATAAATTTATCTCGGAACCAATACTTGTCACAGATAAGTTAATCGGAATCATGATTTAACACACGTCAAACATGAAATAAATCATCGCGTCGCATAAGATACGAACGTTTGTTGCATTCTGGGAAGTAATGTAATTCATTTCCCGTGAGTAATTTTTAGGTATTCGTTATCTTTAGATATTCCCATAAAACACCCTGATTCACTAAATAAGTAATGATAAATAATGACAAAGTCTTTTCAAGTACATAACACTAATAATAATTCAAAGATATATGGACATTTCTACAACAAACACGTCATTCAGAAAGATATAGTATGCACTATTTTCCTGTTTATTGATACGTATTAAATAGATAATTATGAAAATAGATTAAAATGTCTCAAATGCGTATAAGTATATCCTTCTTTGTTGTTCGAGTGAATACACTTCTATGTTTTCCTTCGGAGGCATAGAAGACCGAACCCTCGAGTTTATCATTAACTAATGATGTTAAATATAGCGGCATATTTGCCGTGGCTGGTTAATTGGTTTATAGTCTTCCTATTACGAGGCCGATATGCGGTGATCTGATATTTATATGATATTTTACAACTTCGGCGTATGAAAGGGACCGCTCGCCTCACCGCATAGTCGCTGCGCCAGGTTTCCTCTCGTCACTTTATATGGCCCTCTATATTTATTTAAGGCCGCAATTCCGACCCACATTAGAGATAAAGAATTCGAGAATTATTCCAACGAGAGCTAATATCATACCACTGATTTTTTGTAACATTTTTTTACGGTCTTTAAGCTCATTTAGGGAATCGGATGACAGCACACTCGCACCGTGGCTTCGTGTGTGCCGGGAAATGATCAAGATTTATCATTTTATTGGCCCAATAAAATTAATAGCTTTTATGAAAACACTCTTAGATTTATTAATTTATTATCTTTTGCGTGCGGATATCGCATTAGAGGCGAATCGATTCGATGAGTGCTTCCACGAAAATTTATAACTCGTGGATTTGTTCTCACCGATTTCCAAATCAAAAGCTCATTCGGACTACTGAATCGACGCAATGAATATAAATCATGCCAAATCATCACACTGCGATAATACTAAAAAAATCAACGGAAAACCATATCTATACAGATTTATTTCAAATAATAAATAACATGAGAGTTGACGATAGTCATACATTTCTACGGTCTAAATACAACGGCATTTCCCCGAGTAAATTTCAGTCGCTCGTCCACGCACTACTAACATTCTTACGTGTATTATTCAAACAAATGTGAATAAAATGTTTTTTTTTTTTTATGTAAAATAAAGTAAATTTTAAAACATTTAACAATTTTTTAGGTAGCTGTGTAAATGCGTCCCATTATGGTGTTGGTCGCCTGTGCGCGCCGGCGTGGTCTACAAGACAATGTAAACACGCGCAGGACAAGCGCAGGTCCGGCGAGGCGGCACCGCGGGCTATTTGTTTATATTTTTATAATCCAATCAGGGTTTATAACATTTCACTCTAATTTTACAGCCCGGCTCGTTTGCCTTTTATAATTAAAAAAAAAAAATCAAAAATATACTTAATCGCCATAAAATCATTTTTGAGAGCCCCGCATATTCCTGACGAAAACAGAAATACATTATACATACAATCTACGTTTAAAGCGCACATTTTTATAATAATTTTTAATATGAATAATATAAGCTATTTTTGTATTCAGAAATATTTTGTAATAATAAAATTTATTCTCATTGTGTAAAGGGTATACTGCGCCCCTGAAAAAATACCAATCAGCCTGTTTTTTTATTTACTGCACAAATGCAGTTTATACTCGCGTGCAAAGCTTCTTGCTTTTTCAATTGATCACAATGTTATTCCCTCCGTTAATATTTCGCTAAAGCTTTAATACAACGTAAATAAGCGCCTGTCGTCCAATGAGACCTCGCGGCTTGGCGCATTATCCCGCGACCCCAGCAGCCTTAGAAACAAAACCGCGACGGGACCATCGCAGACCTCCACCAGCCAGTCTTACACCGGCGTACATGTCTGATTTAAAATATTTTTCATAGCAAGCTTTTTTTTTTTAATGGGTCGTCTTGTGTCCACTGCTGGATGTGTCCTCCCCACGTCCGTAGTCATAGGGAAGTTAGCAATGACCTACCACGCTTTTTATGCAAATCATAAGGTGGGTGCTTGAATAAATAAAAAAATTAATGAAAATATTTGTTGCCAGCTGTTTGGGCTGTATATTCCATTGTATATATACTTTTTCTTATTAAAATTGTACATTGCAAATATATTCGATGATTGTATTAATCAGAAAAAAATTGAAATCAATTGAGAAGTACTGTTTTTAATAAATGTACTTCAGAAAGCATAGTATATAAATACGTGGTATGGTATGCAAAGTTCTTGCCTACCTGTTATTCCGAGCACTTGTGAACTATCAACGAGGCTTGCATGCTTACAGGTGTATAACCTGGTAAAAGTAGGTATAAACGTTTTATTTAAATTTTTAAAAAAAAATTCGCTTCTTACAAAATCTATGAAACCTATGATATATTGTTTTTGATAATGTACTTCAATATTTACAATTAATTAGCACTCCGTGTCTTAGATAAAGGAGTAATTTATGGGCGTATCAAAATTTGTTACTTGCGTAATGCGCGAATGAAGGTTTCATCTGTCCCACGCGAAACACATCGCCTATTTCAAATAATAACATTTGATTTTCATATTTTGATTAAAATAATAAAGTTAAATTTACATATTTTTTGTGAATATTATTCAGGAGTTGCTCTGTACAATTGTTACAAGTTAAAAAAAAAAATATTAAATTTACAGAAATTTAAATTAAATATCGACTTGAATGTTGCAGGTTTAAATATCAACATAAAACAGGTTGTGACCTATAAACACTGAAAGTACGCACCAATTACGTGGGAACATGCGTTATACATTAATTATGTATGCTGTGAGTAATGCAATTGGCGATTATCTGAATGCCTTATGTAAACGAGCAGTTAAGATTACGCCTGGTTTATCTCTTACGTACGAATCGGCGAAGCCTTGGGTGAGATCCTTGCGAGCAGCAAGACGGACTGATACATAAATAAACGACTCGATTGTTATTTTCACCGAGACAGGCGGTATTGAATACAATCAAAGAAAGATCAACGCGATTTAATGAGTTTATGAGTTTCACAATATCGCCTTACAGTCTGAAAGACAGCCGGCGATACAAAGTTGCCGAGCGTTCTCTGAAATATGCGACACATAAAACGAGTCTCGGGATTTTTAAAATTCCAATGTTTATTAGAATATAATCATGAGTATATTAGCATCGAAATAAAACGAATTTAAAATTAACACCACAGGCATCATCTGCAATACACTGTAACATTTTACGATTCTTGTTTTTATATTTATTATAATAAACTTAAAGTCGCTGTGTTCAAGATTAGTTAAAATTACATTGTAAACTTTAATTGTGGTTTATAATTTTTTATCAGTTTTCCATTTTCTTGATATTATATCACATTCTTTACCCAAAAAATATTTTTATTGTTAAAAGAATATACGGCATGTACAGTGTATCTAAATTATAATCCATCAAAGGAATACGTTTTAAGATACTGCATGCACCCAGAAGCTTTGGTGGAGATTACAGAGATTCGATCAAATAAATCTGAACAATACTTTAAGAGTCTTAAAGAATGTAAATTGCCACCGAGCAACTCTCACATGTTCAGTTTTTGTAAGCCGCGTGGTTCTCATATTAATATTAATACCAAAAAGTCAAGTATCTGCGTGGATCTAAGAAGCTAGACACAGCTCGACAAAAAACACGAAATTACAGTCACGACTCCGTACACCGCAAAACATATCCTAAATCAAATATTGGCCAAACACCCAACACAATAAACACCGGAGCATGAGTACAAAGGGGAATGGTTGAAATACATAATACTCGCATAATGAACTATGTGACCCGCGCGGCTCTACATTCCTCGAGGCTTTGTAGGTTTTTTTTCTTCGTCGACATCGACAGTCACATTATTTGTGAATCATCGCTTTTTGCCCGTTTATGGCGAGCGGTCCACGATTTCGTATTTACATAATTTATGTAAGTAGTTGAATTAATTATTTGAACGGATACATATATGTAAGTATTATGATAATCTCTAGGAGAGCTCGTGAGAGCTGCTGCGCGCCAACTAGCGTGAGAGAGTGCGGCCATCGCGGCCCGGGAAATCCGGAAAAAGGCAAACTTGCATTTCATCTATATCATCTCCCTGTATCTATGAATGAACTGTTCTAGCCCCCCATACGCAAAACCGTATAAAAGATCATATAATATAAGATAGCCGATATATATATAAATATAATCAAATAGCACTGTCGGCTACAGATTTCAATAAAAATAACAATTACGAAATTCTTTCATAGATTCTTTTTACAGGTCAAAATCAAATATTTTAAAATAAACTTAAAAAGTCGATCAATCACCCGTGTTTTGTTCCTGTACCGTAACATAAAAAATTAACATCAAACTGTAATACAGTCTATAAAACCAAGTTCTAGGGTGCTAGTAACAAGTTATTTCTAGAAACCGACGAATTAAATATAAGCAATGTGTTTCAAGTATTACTGTATACTTTTGAATACAATGTGTGTACAATTTGATTGAATTTCATATCAGAATAGCACCTATCAAAACCTGACGCAGTAATAAAATTTTATTGTATTTTATGAGAACCCGTATTTCCGCAATATTATTATCGTAATACATATTTTAAATGATATAGAATTCAGATAATACCCGGGAATAATAAATCAATGATAAAAAAAAAAGCTTTTTCTCAGAGGTAAAACACGCAACTGAGGTACCATTGAATCCGAATATGACTTGTCCTGCCAATAAAATACTATCGGAGCAGTTTTTTCAGTGCAACTGTTGGAACACTCCTAATAAAATAAAACGGAACATTCGACGACTTGAGCATGGAGCGACTCCCACAGCCGTCCCTTGGAGAAAATAAAAAGCGGAGAGGAGCCGACATGAATCAAAAATGCCATTGCGGATTTGAGCAATGTTTTATGGGCGGGCGCTCGGCTGCTACCTGCCGGGCCGGCCATCGCGTCCACACGAGCCACATCAAAATGGCGGCACCGCGGCCCGCCGACTTACCAACACAACTATGCTCTTACGAAAAAATAAAGGAGAGCCAAGCAACACGAAATACTCTCCGAGGGGCAGAGGCTCGGAAACGAAGAGGACCGCATCGGCTCTGCCCGCTGTGGATTTTCTCTACGGCGAATGATTACATATTCTGGTATGCACCTTTCTGTTACCTTTCGGTATCTACGGCTTAGCATTCAACAAAAAATAAATATATATTTGGAACAGTCTCATCAAAAAACTGTGTTCGTGATAATACACGAATCAATCAAACACTTGCTGCCTAATTACTAAGTATACACCTATCAACAAAATTCAATATTCAAAAATCTTTTTATTTTATAATATGTAAAAATTATCGAATATTTTTGCTTCTTTTCGAATACTCAATACTCGAATAATCTTTCAAAATTCAACGTCCAAAAATCCTAAAGGTCTGATACAGTAGAAGACAAAAAAAATTACGGATCCCCGAAAAGGCGAGGTAAAATATTTTTGAATAAAATACTTGAGTGATTTTCCACATTTTTATTTTTATTAGTGACCGGTTTCGCCAACCTTTCACGTTGGCATTATCAAACAGAGTGAGACAGAACCGGTCACTAATAAAAATAAAAATGTGGAAAATAATAAAATGGAATTCCACCAAGTACTCTCTTGTCAAAAATATTGAATTTCGTAAAATATTTAATAAAATGGGAAAGAATGATAAATACTATTCCTGAAAAAATTTTTTTTGAAATAAAAATCAATTTAGTATATATTTAATTTTTTAAATATTAAAATCTATGAAATATTTAGACTTTTATCTGCAAATTGATAAAACACTAATATATTTAGTATTTATTATAAAACCATCACGGCTCCCCCGGGTTTTTCTCCCCTTCAAAACTTACCAACCTTGACACACATTATCATTTTTACTGTGGTAAAGTAAATGAAAATTAAGCTTAGGTTTAAATTTGATTGCATGAATTCCCGACCAACCCCTCTTTATAATTATATTTTTTAAGAATGCATACAATTTTCGTATACATACAGTCATTGTACTGAATTCATAGAAATTAATAGGCGTGTTTTCTTATAAAACCTATATTTATAATAACTCATTTCACCTTTCTAGAATTTTTTTCCCAAGTCTTCCATTAATGATAAATCCGGCTATCACTGTATAAACATTATTTTTAAGATAACATTCCCGCTTTGAGTCTTATCGATCTAAATAAACATGAGTGTTATTTTTCCCGTGTAATTTGCCTTATGCTTCATATCATTTAACAATTATGATCTCGATAATTCAATGAGCTTTAAATATCCGCCCGTTTTCCGTTTATTTTCAGAGCTTACTCATTCATATGTTCGAGAATTTTCATCGCTGATGAGATAAGTTTTGTACAATTATATGTAAGACACCGATTCGTATCTTATCGTAGTATTATATTAACATAAATTAGTCAACGCACAGTAAGTAGGTGATGAGACATTCGTAACATTTCATTGAAGCGTATGAGCATAAGAATGCAACAGACATTGTGTCTACGTGGAATCATGAAGAAAAATGATAAATATAGCCTTATTTTCGGTGGCAGGTTTATCATGAAATAATATTACTCCATGAATACCTTCATTGTTAAGATTATTCATAGGTAATAAAATTATTATTATTACCAGAATGAGTTTACGGGAATAAGATTATTTAATATATTCGAAATAACAGTACTAATTTTTTTTTAAGAAATGAAAAAAAAAAAACAGCAATGAAAATAATTTTAGAAAATACGATTTGAAGGTTTCTAAATAATTTTATCAAAACTCCGCCTTTGTTGTTATATTCATTGAAAAATAACAATTTATACATTTAGTGGATTACATTGAATGTTCATACGATCGATTGTATAAAAATGATTTTTTTTTATTGGCACGCAACGCATTGAGTGGGTTACTTTGAATGCTGGGAGGCGACCAGCCCCGACCCGCGCGGCGAGGAAGCAGCCTCCGCGAGCTCCATACCTACGTATCGGATTGTTTTTATATTATAAGAAAAAAACCTTTGAAAATGGCCGCCGGAGATGAAGCCCGGCCGCTTCGGGCATGGCGAGCGAATATCGCCGACTCGCTTCTTCGCGTGTCTCGCAAATGATTTAAGCTGTGACCGTCTGGGGATAATTTGCATCTTTAAATATCTGTTGCAGCTCATTTGAAACTTATTTATATTATTAAATTTTAACACAATAAAAAATATATATTTATATATATATATATATGTGTGTATAAATACAATCATCCTGACTTATGCCGACATAAGCATCGAGAATCATAACTCGCAAATGAGTTGCAATACCTACTCGTGGCGCGTAATTAGATTTAGTCGTAAAGGAGACTTTTATTGTTCACAGCAAATGACAAACTACACTTGGAATAATGAATATTACGCATTCAACGCTCTGCCGTGTAAATGAAGCGAGATGTCTTGCAAGTATTATTGTGATATAAAAGCAAACAGACGGACGCCTGCAACCTCAGTTCTGTACTGAGAGTATTATCTAGAAGCGACGGTATTCAAATGAAAAAATATGTGATTCTTTGTCAAAGATAAGTAGTGTAATCTTTATATTTATTTAATTACTACAAAGTACAGAATGCAAGTCCAACGACACTTATCTTTTTAATGCTTAAATATAGCATTATTCATACCTAAACATAATCATAGACGGCCAATAAAATAATAATTCAAATGCTATATTAAGCTACCGAATCTACAATATTTTTAATTTTTTATAATACGCATTTATGCGACACTCAACGGGCAATAACGACAAAATAACTAACAGTAAATCATCGCTCTCGAATCACCTGAAAAATGTACCTTCCAATTGTTAGAATGCGTCCACCTACGACGGGTCATATATTTCAAGATTTTTTTCTCATTTCGAGTCTCGGTTAGTACGGGAATGAGACTCCTTATAAAGGTACAATGCGTCCTCCATTATGCGAGGCAATTAGTCTCACAGTTACACAGGGCGCATGAGGAGTAATTTACAATATTCCCCTGCGCTGAATAGACGCGATCGGCCGCCGTAAATCACACTCGACGCGCTACCGGAGTGTCCATAACGCTCGGGTATTGTTGCCGGCGGACGCAGCAGAATGTGTTTTGACAGTTCATGGCGTTTTGTTATAAACATTAAGCCGGGCTTGACAGAAACGGCTCGTATTAACCAATCAACGCGGCTATATTTCAACATTTCACTGCCCGGGCGATCGATGCATCCGCGTTTACTTTAAAAACTGCAGAAAGTGCGTGTACGAAATTATAAGTACTTGACTAGAATATTTAAAAAAATTGTTATACTCCAAGGTAATCACACTCATTGTATCCTGAATACTTCAAGTAAAAATATAGATATTCGTATAGGTATTTGAACAGATGCACGAAAATGAAATCTGACAAAAATTTTATGGTGCCAACCATCTCATTGGATGTAATCGAATTTATATAGTCTGTTTTTGTTTGAAATGTTTACTGATGTATTCCAATAAAGCATATAAGAAAATAAGTATATATATCATTTGTAGGTATTTGGAAAGTAGGTACTAAAAATCCAAATCAATGTCGAGATTACACATAATTCGAAAAATTAAGAAAATCATTTAAAGGGAGATTATCGTGGTAAAAAATATACTACTAAAGGGTGATGATTCTATAAATAAATGAGCGAGAATGATTAAATATTGAAGTAACTATTATACAGTGTAGTTATTTTAAAAAAATGGAGATTTTCGATAATAAATATGTTGCACAAACTATATCGCAACCCTGCATTCACACAATAATCAAACGCAGGAGATGAAGGGAAATGACTAGGGGGCGAAATTTGTAACCTGCGGGGGACTCGGAAACCCGCCCCTCGGTTTAAATACAGAAAATTTTACACAAATAAAGAATTTCGCTGAGGAAAATCTGTAAGCGGAATCGATCGAAAGTATCCCGGGGACATACCTGCGTCATGAGCCTGTCGACTCCGGTGCCTTCCTCGTCCTTGAACACGATGTCGGGGTTGTAGTTGGGCACCAGGTCCCGGAAGCGGGGGTCGGCGCGCGCCACGCGGCCCTCGGGGGCGCCGGCGGCCGCGGCGGAGTTCTCGGAGACGTTGGGCACGTGCTGCGAGTACACCAGCGGCGTCAGCTTGCGCGGCCCTCTCCGCCGCCCTGCTCCTCGCCCGGGCCCGCAGCCCCGCGCGCCCCCCAGCGTCCCCAGCGCCCACACCAGCGCCGCCAGCGCCAGCGCTGCGCCCGCCCTCATGCCGACTCGCCCAGCATGTCCTCACTCCTCACTCCGGCACTCACTCTCGTCTCTCGTCTCTCTCCGGGTCCGCACTCCGCGCCGGCCGTGTGCCGTTTGCGTATGCCCTGCCCCGCGTGCCGTTACCGTGCGCCGTGCGTGCCGTGCCGTGCCGTGCCGTGCCGTGCCGTGCCGTGCCGTGCCGTGCCGTGCCGTGCCGTGCCGTGCCGTGCCGTGCCGTGCCGTGCCGTGCGGCGTGCCGTGTGCTCTCCTCTCTCCGCGACTCCTCCGACGTGACTGGCCGCCTCGCCGCCTGCGCCCCGCGCCCCACGCCCTCGCCCCACGCCCGCCCCCACCCTCGCGCCCCACGCCCGACCCCACGCTCCCCTCCCCGCCCCCCACTCCCCACTCCCCCCGCCCCCCTCCCCGCCCCGATTCCCACGCCTGCCGCCCGGCGCTCGACGAACCTATAATATAAAATAAAAAAATCAATTCTAATTTTAGATATTTCATAAAATATACCGTACAATGTGTGACATGTAAAACTACAAAAAAATCCAATACACAACAACACCATCCCCTGCGTGAACGCAAGAGTGCCACTAACGAAATAAAAAGTATCCTTTCTAAAGCACTACCTATACGATAAATTTTACTAATATAATTGGGCACATGAGCTCACACATAGAAGATGACAATAAAATAAAACCAAATGGTTTTGGAGACTACGTTAATTCCACTATTAGCGAGAGCTCTTTCGCCGAACACGGCATCTTCAAGTCGAAAGAGCTCTCGCTAATAGTGAAATTAACGTAGTCTCCAAAACCATTTGGTTTTATTTTATTGTAATAAAATGGAGTATTACAAAATAAATACCAGTTCCGTTAATCATAGAAGATGACTTAAAGAAATTTTCAGAAAAATATCATCGTGATTTGTATGGGATTTGAACCCACATCCCCAGGCTTACATGGCCGGTGTACTAACCCTTGCACTAACGAACCACATCGTGATGATATATTTCTGAGAATTTCTTCAATCATCTTCTATGTGTGAACTGATGTGCCTAATTATATTAGTAAATAATATAAACCTGTAATAGGTAATAAATACGCATTTTATTAACGTTCAATCCAAAAATAGACACACATATACTATAAATATTAAAACATAGTCCTAACTGCTAAAAAAAAATGTATTTTGACTCCTTAATAACAAACTCTCAAACAAGACTCTGTTTGATAATTCCAACGTGAAAGGTAGGCGAAACGGTTCACAAATAAAAACGAACATGTGGAAAATCAATCAAGTATTTTATTCAAAAATATTAAAATGGAATTTCACTAAGTACTCTCTGTCAAAAATATTGAATTTTCCACTCAATAACACTGAATTTTTTTTAAAATGAAGGAAAATACAAAATTATAAATATTTTTATCGTTTCAGTAGAACGATTGGCGCTCTCGTCTGAAAAAGATGTCTGGAAATGAACTTCCTTGAAGTTATTTTAATAAAAGCAAATGTTTATATTATGTTTCTGGTTACTCTCAGTTTAGCAGAATTCTAGGTGAGGCAAACTGTATTTCCGAAAATAAAACAAACTTTTTATCAAATAGTTCTGAAAAAATGAACTATTTTGAACAAAACCATTATTGTAACCCGCAGGGAGGCATTAAATATATATCTTTATATTTATGTGAATAGTTTTTCATTCTACAGATAACTATTTACATATGCAGTTTTATAGATGCCTGTATTTTCTACATCCCGATGATTAAATTATATTGATTTTATCGATAGCGCTATCATTCCAATCCATCACTAGTTTCACTGACGTTTTTATAATACCAAAATGAATATATTTTTACATCATAGACATACTCAACAATGTACAAATAGAATAATAATTCTTTATTTACAATAGGATACATTTATGTTTATAGATTAAGCGAAAAAACAATATGAACACTTACAAATTATAAGTCAGCAAAATGTCAAAATATCTGACACTCACAATAAATTAATATTTTTATTGGAAACCGCGTCTTTCGAATATGTAAAATATCACTTGAAACTACGCGGCACTTAATTTATTAAAATAACTATCGTTTCTTTATTTATTTCCCACAGTTTTAAAAATAAAGTATAGTTGTGACAGCTAACTGATTCCGCGCTCTTAACTAATACGAAATGATGTAAAATAATTTACCTACCTACATACTATATACAAGGTATTATGTTAGAAATTAACTCACATGGCCGTAAAAATCTGGTATTGCCATTGTTAAAAATATATACAATTATTTAAAAATAAAATTGAGAAAAATAAAAAAATATTTTGAATAAATATTTACCTAAAAATAAATTTGACAAGTAGAACTAAACCATTACATTTCTCGTCATACTTTGATAAAGTTTCCCACGCCATCACTCTTTTGCTTAGCAACCAAATAAATATAAATAATGGCGAATAAAAATTTGAAGTACGTAGGAGAAATATATATAAAAATATTATTTAATGTGGCATGCGTTCTGTTTCATCAACAATAAGGTATAACGGGGGTACTTAGAGAATAATGGTCTCCTAACAGGTGTTTGTACTCCTCAGTAAGGCTGGCGACATTATGACGAATGCCAGAGTTTATATATTTTTTCACATATCATTAAATGAATCGATAATCATAAAAACGCGACACGAAAAGCATTACGTTGAGAGCCATAAATATTTATGCAAGTGTAGCAATCGCTGGAGCTTAATGTGATTTAAAAGGGGCGGAACAAAGCCTCAGCGCTACTACAGGCTTCAAAATAATCAGGGCTGTAAACAGTTTTACTATCGAGCAAATATTATAAATCCATTAATATCCGTCATTTATTAGATATTTTATTTTTTATTGTAATACCATTTATCAGTCGTTTTCAATATCGAAAACAATGTTATTATTATTTAAAAAAGAAAAAAAAACTCCTACCCTTATTCCCTTCACATTTTATGCAATAAATTTATCCGATTACATGTTTGTACATACAATTTCACTGTGTTTCTTATATGTGTTATTTTAATAGTTTTAGATCTTTTTATCGTTTTTTATAAATTTTATACATTAATATAATATGTTATTGTTATTTTTATTTTTGAAAGTCAAAGTATTTTTGAATTAATATGATTATACAATATTGAATAGAAGCATTATAGTCCAACCCTTTGTTGAGTTCTATTGTAATTTTTCAACACATCAACACTATAAATTTAATTTACAGGTCATTGTTAAATTAAAGCAGTTGCACCTATATAAAGCTAATATAAACCTAAATATTTTTTTTAGGAAGTACTATTCTTAGTTTTATCAATTACCTCCCAAAGTTTAATATAAATCTTAAGCATGTTTGATTTTTTTTACTGATGTACCTTGGTTAGTGTGTTCAAACAACAAAACCTTTATGAAACACACTTTTATAATTTAATTAATTGCTTAAATTACATACCTCTCACGCTCGGGTGACTTATTTTGCGACGTCTATATGAGGCGACCATTTGTCAAAGGCGCCTCACAAATAAAAACTATTTTTAAAAATTACACATTTCTTCTTTCTCAAAATATATGCAGATCAGATAGATAGGACATTTTAAAAATTACAACAAAAAAACTCAACTTAAACATTTGATTGAGTAACTGTGTTATGATTTATTCCAGTGGTTAAAACTGCATGCCTATACCATGGCGCATAGATTTCACATTGAAACATTTCATGCTCTCACAAAATGTGATTTTAAGAATTAACTTTTAAAAGTCTGTTAGGAAATATTGACTGTGCATCGATACGATAATTTCCTGTGTTTGCTGGCCTGATTTGAAGGCTTCCACTCATTCTCCGTGTCAAGAACACTTCACACGGCCTGGTAGGTTTTATCATTATACTCATTAACCTTTAAAAACCCAATGCCAATGACTTGTGAAATTAAAGCCGCGGTCTTATATAATACTTTCACGTTAACACCTGTTATTTATGAGTATCGTGTTCACTTTTTTTCCGGTTAGGACTTTATAAGGCATTTGAGCAAATAAAACTCAAATTCCACTCCATTAAAATGGCACTTTTCGTTTGTCAAAGAAATATAATGTGTTGCATGTTTATTGCTGTAATCCAGATATATTAATTTCATGTAATCTAAGTATGATACTGTTCATTTTTATTAATCTTACCAACTACGCTTTTTTATGTGTTTTTAAATTAATCTAATAATTAAATTTAACGCCAAATGCTGCTTTTTACTTAATGATTTTGCTTTTTTCGGAATATATACTCTAAAAGGACTGATAAATAGTTACGACCGATTTAAATTTTACATTATCAAAACCAAAATCCGATACTCGGCACTGGTGCATTAAATGCCATGCAATACACAAAATTGCATGGGATTTATTTAATTTCAAAATTCCAAGCCACAATAGCAAAGATGTTTCATGAGTGAATTAATTACCAGAAAAAAAATTATAAACTTAAAACCTTGTTCTATATAAAAATAATTTTTTTTTTAAATTATTTTTCAAAACAATTAAGTGCGTTGATTTTAAGTAAATTAGTGGTGTTTATTTTTTAGAGCTATTATCCCTTAGTACATCTCCAAATCACTTCCAACAATACATTACAGCGATGAATGTGGGTTTCATTTGAGTCATACTTCATTACGATACAGTCGATACTGTTCAAGGCGTTATTGATTCGAGTAGGTTAATATCGCATTGTCATTTGATTTTGCACTTCAGGACAAAAGATGTTTAAATCCAACAAGTTGAAACAACACTGGAGATTCGATAACATCGAGCCGTAATGTTTGCTCGGCGCCGATACGGCCGTATCCCTATTGCCAGAGTTCAATTGTATAAATGTTTAGCAAACCTAATCACCGAATAAAATTAACAATGGAAAATTAAAACAATTATTATAAAATAAAATTACTCAACGCGTGAAGTTTACAATCATTTAATAAATTTCCTTTGTGATTTGTGGTGACTCACTGGTGTATGGAAGTTTAATCGAATCCAGCTGCTGTAGATATGCATTTATAAAATACCTTTTCTTTTAAGTACATCTAAGTATAGTGATACCCACACATAATCTTGACGTAGTTCGCATTTCATTTAGATTTTATGGTGAAAGGCTGGAAATATGAAAGATGCAGGATTTACCATTTAACAAGACTATAGAAAATGTTTTTTTACCGTAGTTGACGGATAACACGTTGAATCCTTAAAGATATAAATTAAAAAAAATATATATTCCAATCTCTTCATCAAACTTCAAATTTAAATAAAACATACTCTACTACGACCAAAAAAAAGTTTTACATATAATCAAAAATCAAATCTAACGGTCACTAACTATTTCTACAGGTATTCCATTTACAGGTAGTATGAGAAAGTGTGTCCACAAGTAATACTTTATTATCTTTGACGAAAATTAGTCGAAAGATATTGAAGATAAAGGCTCTAGGCTTCTCCCAATAAACCGGATTTGTGAGCAGGTCCTTCTGTGAATGGATGTGCCGGAACCACCTCTGCGGCTGCTGCGACAATGACTAAAGACAAATAATAAGTGATAAGAGCGACTCCATTCATTGACCGTAGAAAACCAGAGAACACCAATAAAATTAACACATTCAAAGAAATAATATGTAACAATTTTTTTTTCATTTTGCGATATACGATACTGTCATTGATTGGTTATAAGCAGTGCTGACTGGTTTTTGTTGAGTAAATATTTTTCAATAGTTTTTCAATGCATTCGTGTAATGCATCTATTCTAGAATGCTTTCAATGTTTATATTGAAGTTGAATACAATACTTGATTTATCAAAAACCTTAAATCCAATTAGTAAAACAGTCATAATGGTATTCGCCTGAATTAATTTTAGTAATTAACGTAATCATTGAATGTAAGTACAACACAAAATATCAGAATATATATTTAAAAGCGCAAAAAATATAATGATATAAACTATATTCTATGCATAAAACTGGATTTTTATTATAAATTTCAAATCAATTAACACGTTGTCGATAAATATATTTTTCTAGAAATATATTTATCATAAGTTAAAAGCCGAGCAGTTTAAAACCTGTTAAAGGTTGTCAATGAATCCACCTGACAGGGGACGGGTTGCAAAAACACCCCTGCACTATGAAAACATGGCGCTAAACCCTCGACCACTCTGGGTTTTTTGGGAGAGGCTTATCAACAAATCCCAGCACCGGGGTTGTAAAATAATAAGGCCATAGCCTAACACCACCCAAATAAAAGGTGAGAATCTTCAAAAGAGTGCAAGCCCAAACAGACTGTTTATTTTGCCCGTCATAAAAGTTGACGCCG
The DNA here is from genome assembly GCA_022113835.1 of Atopsyche davidsoni. Lineage (NCBI taxonomy): Eukaryota > Metazoa > Arthropoda > Insecta > Trichoptera > Hydrobiosidae > Atopsyche > Atopsyche davidsoni. Next base: position 8,279,527 of record JAILWY010000021.1, read on the forward strand.
TCTGGCCTGGATGGCCGTCCTCCACCCCAATACAACCTGCCCTGGGTAATACAACTTCATTCATATTTAGGTGAGGGTTGTTATCTACAGGGAGTTTGGACCAATAATCATAAAGATATCGTTTCTAGTATTACCGGTTTGTACGTTATACGCAATGAATGATTGATAAATCACGTATGAGTATTAAGATTAAATATTTCATTTCTGATTTAACATTAAATATTATACATTTACAAATAAAAATATTTTTAAATATCAACATACTTGTTTTACTTGTAAACCACACTGACGTAAGTAGGACATTCCCAGAATGTTTGACACTAATTTTAAGCAAATATAATAAGCTTTGGTATCGTACAATCAGTTGCAAGCATCGTATTTACAAGAAATCCGGAAAAACCAATATGTTTTTTTTTTTAATGATTTGCCAGTTTTTGGTTCTGCTATCTGTTACTGGTGTGAAATATTTCACAGCATTTTTGTTTCCTCGCTTGGGTTGTGTAGCAGTTTCTGAGAGACGAGAATAAGTGAAGGCGAGTGAAAAAAATATTACGAATATCACCACCGACGTGGATGGGCACCGAGTCATAAAAAACGTCCGAAGTCGCAGGAAATAAATATTACAGCCATTGTGTCAACATCCGGCGCAATAACATCGGTTTACAATCTTTGGCGCTAAGCAAATACTCGAAGGCGCTAGGAAAATGCAGCCTTTTGTGTTACTATGTGTCCAAATCTTGTTTCTTTGTGAAATAACTACTTTAACCAAATACTATAGACTCAGGTAAAATCATACAACACTTCAAGATAGTTCTATTATCTCGGAGGCACGAAAGTTAATGCGCTTTGTGATGGCTTATAATTACATTTAGGGATGTTTTATTTATATACATATTAAATTAATAATATACACTTCATTCACAAAATTGTCATGTATAAAATATCTTCTTCTTCAGGGGCCTCTCAAATAAATTTGATGACCATCACACTGAGTATATGTTTATACTGGGCTAGCTAGCCTTACTAATTTTGCTGTATAAATTATACAATGCCCCCTTTTCCTTCGATTCTTCCTTGCTAGAATATCTATCAAAAACAAATCGTTAACTCTATCAATAAATACGTCAATCACTATCAACGTTAACTCTTCAATAACTTGTACTCATTGTTGCAGTAACTAAGATATAAAAAAATCAAAAGTTTCGGCAATAAAAAGGGTGCATCGATGTTTGGAAGTATAGAGTAAATTAAAGATACGTGATCTGAATGAACGTGTGATGAATACATATCTCTTATTATTCTATAAACTTGTTACGTAATTTGCTTATTTATTGTATTAAATTACCGTTTTTTTACAAATAACTACTCATGTCTTAATCATGTATTAATAACAATAAAAAAAATGCTTATTTATTGTATTAAATTCTCGATTTTTACAAATAACTACTCATGTATAATCATGTATTAATAACAATAAAAAAAAGCAGTGACTAAAGTATCAATACTAAACTACAACATATATTATTATTCTCTTTTTACTATTGTAAACATAGGATAGTAAAAATGAAGGCAACGGTACATTTTATAATATGAGTTCCTAATCCCTTGTTATTTATGTCCAAGAGACTAACGAGCGGCAAGATGCGACCAGAAAGCAACGCACACCTCAGTAGGTATGTACCTCGTGAAGGTACACACAGGTGAGTTTTGTCCCGCACTTGGGAATCAAATCGTTTCAAAGGTATTATTAAGCACTGTACATACTCAACGAACGTATTCGACAAAAAATTAAGGGATTGACACTTTATAAAGACTTCACGTCGCTTAATCATAGTAAAAATATATATTATATGTATTACTTTTTAATACTCTAATGTGAATATATTTTTTTATTTATTTAATAAATACTTTTTTTATAAATTGATTTTGAAATAAATAAACAAAATATTATTCAGAATTCTCGGTAAAGGCGGGTGCCAGATCTTTATTTATTGAGATTAATTAATTATTACCAGTCGTGTATATCCACGTTAAGCTCGTAAGCCACAGCTTGTAAGCCCCACAGCCTGAGTGCAAGACCAGGAGATAGCCACACGCCACATTGTAAGCCCATAGTAATTTTTTTTTTTTAATGTTGAAAATTTTTTTTATAGTAAGCTCGCGTGCAGCGTTCGTCCGGTGTGGACAGAACGCAGGCGAATGTTTGGGAATTTCACGTTATTTATTTATTTGTCCGTGTCATTGTTTGGACAGTGCGCCCCGGGGCCGTGGGCCGAGAACACTCATTCAGAGCTGTATGGAAAGCAAATAGTTTAAAACACTATCGGTGAAGGTGTTGAGTTAGCACTCGTCGAGCGGTACGTCCATTAGGGCCCCGAGCCCGCCGCCGCGAGGGCCTGACGCCCGAGCTCCGAAATCCTGATTAAACGCCGATTATCGACCTGCTAAATACGTCATTAAAAATCACTCTTCAAATCCCACGCAAATAATTCAAGAAATACCAGAAAAAAACCTACATCATCTTTGCATAGAGTTCTAGCCCTCACCACACGCCACTGCGAATTCCACATGAATTTCTAAGACTGCAAGTAGCAATGCTTGAATAGTCACTAGCCCAAAAACCATAGTTGAAATCACTGAAAAATCTAAATACGTGGTTGAATTTTTAAGAAACTGTCAAATATCACCGAAAAGTACGCGTGAATAGCATAACGGTATGAATAACAGGTTGCTGAATTGACTATTCCTTGCTGAAACACCCCACGCCAGGTTTCCGATATATACGGATGTCTGGACATATGGCAGCCCTGGGCTATCGATCAGTGATCATAATAAATCGAAACGCCAAAAGAAAACCGATGTCTTTCTTCGCAGATCTAAAAAAATGTAAATAATTATTGAGTGCGGCCATAAGTCAGGAAAATTAAATTTATAAACTACGAAAGTATGAATATAAACACGACATGCTCGCAAAATTAAAATTTTCCCACTACAAGATCACAGACACCGAAATTCTCGGAAACCCGATGTAAGTTCTAAAAACACAAGACTCATAGGCGTATTTTTAAGAATTATTGTTTACACTTTTCATCAACTGTGAAAGGATATGAACAATGGATATGTTTGTGATATATCCACTTTATCTCACTACACTTGTGCGCCGAGGCGCTGCCAGGACCGCACCCAGGCTGTTGGTTGGAAATTCATTTTTATTTTTTTAATTAACACACGAACTGCTTTATTTAACGATAAATATTTTCATTGATATTATCTTATTAAAATAAATTCAACCGTTGATTTTAAAGGTCACATTTTGATACAGAAGACATTTGCACCTACATGCCTAAAAACTATCAAAACACATCTTTTTAATTCAACCAAAATACGAACCACTTCAAGGGACCTGCATAAAATAATATTAAAAAATCAATCGAATGAGAAAAAAAAGCTGTTTTTTTTTTATACTTGTAACAAGAGTATTTCGGCACTTTGGTGATTTATAGAATGCAAGTGACTGCCGCGGATCTGCACACAACAACACTCCATCGTACACTAGAACCAACAAAGCGATTGATGTAAACCACAATGAAACAACCCAAAATACTAGATTGACTAACTATAGACATTCATAACACACTGGAGTAAAGTTATTATTGATAGGCTCTATTTTCTACATATCCGACCTCAACCGGCCCTGGGCACTGTTATAAAGCTGTGTTTACAAATTCTTATACCGTATTCTACAAACAACTTCAATGCTGAAATATCATTAAAGCGTTTCATTTAAACTCGAAGATACATCAACGTATCATATCTCTTAGAGAATAAAATTAATTTCTATACTACCATTATAAATTATTAAAACGCCGCGTGGTATTCTACTGTATGTTTTATTTGTTTCAAGTTCGCCAGCCGTCTGCGAGAGGTTGTCAAGAATGCTAACCACAGACGCATCGGCAGAAGAACTCCCCGGCGCGGAATGCGAGACCCTTGTGTCGGGATGGAAATTAAAATATCGTCTATTTCCTTCTACTCCTTCCGAGGATTGCGACCGGAGCCCACCGATACCTGCTTGCTCATTACCATTTCAGTTTACCGTATGGATAACTGCCCGATTAGCGCTCGGCACAACACAAGTAATCACCTCCGCAACACAACCTATCAATAATAATAAAATATATTGTAAATTAATGTTTCAGTGTTAACTTTCAGTAGTGAAAATACCAGAGAAAACGTTTTTTTATCAGAGATATTTGAATGTATTAATTATAATGGTGGTTCTAAAATTGTTCCCAGCTGCGCGGACAAAGATTAAAGGCATCATAACGCGGAATGCAAGCGCTGCGCCGAAAAACTCAGGAATTCAGCGAGGGGCGGTCTAGTTAAAGGGATAAACCTTTACCAAACAGGGAACAATAATCTATTTGGTAATTTTATTTTATTGTAAAAAATTAACATTGTGCATTTTTCGTAATAATTTTTTTTTTATAAAAGAAAACAGGTAAATAAATATGCTAAAATATTTTATACTTTGTTGATATGCAGTTATTAAAAACATTCATGTTTATTTTACATGCAAGTGAGATCAATTCAAAAATAACATAATCGTTTTTTTTTTTTTTTAATTATAATGAAAGTAACAATTTATTTTCTAGTTAAAGCTATGCTTACAATACGGTTTGGCTGTCCTTTTCTCCTGGTTTACAAGACGTGGCTTAAGTGGTAGCGTATATAGATTTCTTTATTTTCATTATTGGGTTTGTGTAGGGAAAAATATGCGTAAAATAAAAACCCTGACAATATAATAATGAATACTAAATAATATTATAAAAATGAAGCGATGATGATAAACCTTCTTGTGTCAAAGATATACAGCAGCGCCCCTAGCGACGCGCGGCCGAAGCTCGCGAGTCAAGCGGGTGGTCCGGTGTTGCCCTCTAATTGACAAATTGGAATCTTATTAGGAGGAGATAAACGTCAGCTCCTAGCAGGCGGCGCGCGTGCTCGGCCTGGGTGGCCCGAGCGCGCCCGGAGCCCGCCGGAGCCGCCCGAAGCCCGCCGGAACTGCCCGAAGCCCGCCGGAGCCGCCCGAAGCCTGCCGGAACCCGCCGGAGCCGGCGAGGGTCGCACAGAAGTGCCAGCGCGTGCCGCCTCTGTGTGGTCCGCCGAGGTGGTCTCGGATACGAAAAAATAAATCTGTCAAATATTTTGCACGATTTTATCTAGGACAAACATTAATATTTTTTTAATAAAATCACAAAATAGCTTTGTTTGAATTTTTAATAGCTATCCATCATTTAAATAAATATTTAGAACGATGGATCGCATCAGTTTATAAAATATCATAAAACCAAAAAAAACGGATAATGCAAAAAAATCTTGTTTTTTTTAAGTATAAAAAATTTGACCTATCAAATGAGTGCGAGTAGATCAAAGTTATTGATAGAATTAACAATGGAAATGAACGAAAATAAAAGAACAAGGAGGAAATTAGCGTGAATGCGTAATTCACGCCAGCGGCTGGAAGTCATGGCCAAGATAAATATGTGATCAGTGAGATGGTTACCAACCTCTTTTAAATGGAGGCACTCAAAGTAGTAGAACCAAAAAACATTGCAAATATTGAAGCAATTTTTTTCCTGTAGAAGTGTTTCGATAATTCTTGATTGATTATTTTTTTGCGAAATCTTAACGGTTTCTTTTCGTTGAATTAAATTAAAAATTTGAAAAATAAGCAGATTATATTTATAATAAAAATATATTTTGAAATTTTTACCCTGGCAATTTTAAAAATATATATTTGGTTGGCTAAACTGACTGTCATTGTGCGCTTCCCGCCGTTCCTGCGTTTTCGCGTTCGTTCATTTATTTACAAATTCTAAAAAAGTGATTTTACAATTATAATTTCTCCTTTTTAACAATTTCAAATAAGATTGCATAATGCCCGGATTATTAGATTCCTGTGAAAAGTATTACAAAACAAGGAACCTCTATGAGGTCTTGGAAATTGAAAAAGATGCATCCGACAAAGAGAGTTCGTATTTCTGGGAAAATATGTGTTGCTATAAGTTGAGTTACAGCAATATTTTGTCAATTATATTTGATTTATTTCTTAAATTGTGTGATTTTAGTTAAAAAAGCTTATCACCGGCAGTCGTTGAAAGTACATCCAGATCGAGTGGACGAAAATGACAAATTAGAAGCGACTGAAAAATTCAAAGTACTTGGGAAAGTGCATGCTATTTTAAGTGATAAAAGCAAAAAAGATATCTATGATGAAACTGGTTCATTTGATGAAGATGATGAAGTCTCTGAACGGAACTGGGAAGATTATTGGAGAATGCTATTCAAGCCCATAACTGATGAAGATATTGTCAATTACGAAAAAAGCTACAAAGGTCAAATCATTTAAGTTTTAAGCTATGTAGTTTAAATGCTGTGCCATATAAACTTTTTTTTAAACTTAAATTAGAGATTCTGAAATTACTGCTACTAGTCAGATCTTTGAATTAACAATATGAAAATAATAAAATGCTATCTTACTAGTGGATGTTATGATTCAATAAATGAGTCAATTAAAATAATCGGACAGAAAAGTTTTTGTTTATAAACTAAGATTATATTTTCCATCACTCAAGCCGAATAAGTCAAAGAGATGCTAAATAATTAATATGATTTATCATGTATTAACTTGTTCTATCATACGTTTTTCCAATTATAGGTTCCGAAACTGAAATCAAAGATCTCAAGAAAGCATACATAGAAGGCAAAGGAGATATGGATTTGATTATGGATTGCACTCCATTTGCTAAAACTACAGATGAACCAAGATTGAAAGGAATAATTCAGGTGAATACTAAATATATATTTAGATTATATATATTTGTCACCTCAAAACATATTAAACAACTGTTTTTGTATCAATGTTTGTTACATCCGGTAATATATAGGACAAGTAAACTACTTAAATATACTAGTGAAGATTAGACCAATCATCACACTTTGGAAGTCTTTTGAATTGAGTCCTACACGATACCATTAGTATAGTCAGCATAAGAAAATGCCAACTGTATGGCTGCCATAATAGATTTCTGATGATTATCACAAAGCTAACGAGTAAAATTTAAATCTAATGCAAGTTTTGATTATTTCTGAATCTGTTTATACAATATGTGAAAACGTGTTTTCATTTACAGGTCATGATTGATAGTGAAGAGGTTCCTTCATACAAACTGTTCACTAACGAGCCGGCCCGGAAGACTTCTCGCCGCCACAAACGGGCTGAAAGAGAAGCTAAAGAGGTGGAAAATCTTAACAAAATGCTAGAAATAGAAAAGGAAGATAAAGAGAAAGGTATTTTACATAAATTTTGGGACAGTATAAATCCCTCTACACATGTCACAACACATCTTGCAATTAACCAATGAGCTCTCTTCACATGTCGCGACACAACATGCAGTTCCTGCATTGCGTTGTTTACTTAGGTAAAGCCATAAATTAACACCCAAAATAAAGGGACGCTATTGGCTGATTGTAAATCGGTTGCATGTTACGTGTACAGCGTTCTATTTTGCATTTTTTTACTTAGATATAACCATAAAAAAAAAACACAAAATAAAAGGTCACCACTGGCTGATTGCAAGTTGTGTCGCTACGTGTAAATGGATTTATGCTAGTTAATATTTTTTCAACTTTCTAAGATAAACATAACACTGTCAGAAAAATTATAGAACATGTGCTCTTATAAAAGAAAATTTCCTGCATTATTTCGTCAGATTAATGGAAGAGTGATAAAATTTTATTTAAAGTGATTTCTCTTCACAATAGTGCTAAATTTAAATATCGCCTCTATTTAATTACAATGTAGATATGACCCAACCCTGAAGACTGTTGAATGTCTGGCTTACGACTATTGTGTTACTTGAAATAAAGTATGGTATATATATATCACTCGACATTTTATACATAGCTTAATCTGAAAATGACGCATATAAGCGCTGAATGTACTATTATATATGTTTTTAAAAGTGCTGGAAATAAAAATATATGAAACAGGATAAATTTCAACATCCTGTTACTTCATAACCTTATTATCATACTCGCCCCTGTTGCCTGAACCCACCCACTATATAAAAAATGGGTTTTATCCTGATTGAATTTTTTTATTTCATGGGACTATATTCTTTCCTGTTACAAGCCCCACCTGCTTATTTTCTTCATGTTTGAATAATACTATCTTTTTTTCTTCTTCTTTAGAGAATGATTTAGCTTTAATGATAAGAAAGAAACAAGAAGAAAGAGGCGTCCAGATGGAAAGTTTCTTTGATAAATTGGCTGCTAAATATGGTGGGAAAGATTCTAAGGAACCGAAGACGAAGACAAATAAAAGAAAAGCTGCTGCCCCTGCCGCTTCTAAAACAAATCTGCGATCATCGACTGCTAAGAAACGAAAAACATAATATCAAAATTTGTAATCCTCTTTTTCTGAACTGTCCTTTTATACATTTTAACATAAAAAATTTCAATAATACTTAGTCTCTAATGGTGTATTTATATTTTCAATAAATATATTTTATTTTATTTTATCAATATGATTAAGAGTATTTTTTAAAATAATATATTAAAAGTGATAATAATTAACTCTTGCTAGTTTGAACAAATTGATAATGGCAATGCTAAATTAATTTAAGTAAGATTTTATTTTTCTTTATAGAACAAAAACAATTCCCAATAACAAGTCGGTTATATCACTTAACAGCATTAATCACCAAACAACTCATCATTCTCCCATCTGCCTACCGATGTAGTTGGTATTTTTTATCTCAGAGTTTACAATTAAAAGACCAACTATCCGGCACAAACTAGACATGTATGAATTAAAAGAAATACAAAATAAAACTGTTTTCTAATCTATATCCCTAATAGAAAAAGGTCCTTATTTCTGCTGTTTATTTTAAATACATTCACATACTATTGAAATGCATGTCCTGTGGTATGCATTTCAATACCACAATGATGCTTGACAAGTTTTTTTTTGTTGTCTTCACTATAAATAAATATAAGTATGAATACTTAAAACTACAGAACTGAGACTTTGCTGATGCATAGCTTTTGATACATTTTGCATGCTGTGGGTATTTGAGAAGAGCATACAATATACTAAAAGTAAGCTTAGAATAAGAAATCAAATAGACAAGTCTAAAAGAGGGTAATCATTTTTAAGCAAACTTTTAGAACAAGATGCTTCCTCACCCTGCATAGCTGCAAATTATCCATGAAGCTATAAGTTCAGCGTCTAGTCCATTGGATAACAATTATCACTAGAATAAAGAAAATATTATTTGTTCTTAAATTATATTTAGCTTATCATACAAATTTTGTTTAAAAAAATTATCCCACATACTGTCACAACAAAAAACAGATTTATAACATTGGCTTTGAAAAGTATTTGCCGAGATGTGTTTGATAGAACTTCTGAAAACTTCGATTATTTAATATTATCACTCCCGGTGGACTAGAACATAGAGACCTAAGCAGGCAAGCACGAAATACTGAAACAAAAAAATATATCATATAGATATATATTCTGACAAAAACTTAGCAATGAAAAATTATTTTCTAGTACTATATTAATTTGTATTCATATTAATGTCACCTATGACATTAACAAAGAAATACAATAGCCCTTTTAAAACTATCAATTTATATATAATAATGATTGCTTAGCTTTAACATAACCAATTCATACTAAAGTATACTTAAAATGTTAAAGCTCTTTTTCAAATTAACAAATATTTTTGTAACATAACTTGTATGATTGAATATATGTAAACACAGAAACACTAATCGGGCTAACTTAAAAAAGTTAAGCAGTTAGCACACAAGTCACGCTCATTTTGAAAAGATACGGGTCAGTAATGGCCCAAAAACATATTTGAATATACTACAAGTTTACACATTTTTGTATTCACCTTCAACATCCTCAGAACCATAATTTAACAGTAAAGTTAGATTAAAATGATTTATAAATAACATGAGTTATAAGAAGAATTCATTACCTTTAGTTTTGGATATTCATTCATGTAGATAGTGACCATACCCACGTAAGGTAAAAAGCCCCGGGCCCTTCCGACCACATCCTTCGCCCGTAGCCATAACTGCCCCTGTGCATATAATCCTCGGTCATCCACACTGTTATTGTCTCCTTTTGTTAGAAATTTCACGGTTCCGTTGCTAGAAAAACGTATTAATTAATATTACAAGATGACAATTTAAACGTTAAACCATTTTTTCGTATGAAAAAACAAAAACTTACTTTTCATGTAGCTTCAGCACTCTGTGAACAATAGGTATGTCTCTACCTTCCACTTTGAACACGACAATTTCTCCAACCCTAACAGGTTCTTCAGGGTAATTTGTTAGAAAAAGTAAGTCACCCCTGTGAAACGCTGGTTCCATACTGCCAGACAGTACCACAACTATAGGGCTTTCGCTCCCAGTGACAACCATCAGACCTTTCCATATCATAAGAGCCGAGGACACTATCATGCCAAAACTAAGAACCTGGTAAATAAACTGGAAAAAAAATATTTTTATTGAAGATGTCATTCATCATTCATGGGAATTATTTCCATTGACTTGTTATTTTTGAAGACCACATACTAACCTGTCTTTTATTCATCCGTTTGACATCATCAAATAAGGAGTCCAACATTGTGATTCGATTTAATTACTTCTATTCAATTGCGGGAAAATAAAAACCGGCTTGGGTGCTAAAATTTAGTTTTGTTCACCACGTCAGTTGGGCGGCGTGGAACGAGACATGATACGACAGTGTTACCAACCTCATAAAATATGCCATCAATACATTTTATTTATGGCTAATAAACTACACAGTCTCACCGAGTGGCGATTGACTTGCGACTGGCAAGAAATCTTATACGACCTTTAGTAAATTTCTAAATTAGATTAGAGTATCCAATATTTTTGACAGAGAGTATTTACTGGATATATTTTACATAAAAACACAAAAGTATTTCATTTAAATAGCATGAAGAGCGCCATATAAGCCCAATCTGCGTTTTATTTAAGTACATAATTTGTTACGATTATTTTTGTTGTTAAGTCGAAAATAAAGCACACATCGATCGTCAAAATCGATTCGTTAAAGTTAAATTCGTTATCATTAATAAAATAAAAAGTAGTGTTGTATTAGTTTTTGTGAGGTAAATTTAGGGTCCGCAGACAAAAATGACTTACTTTAACACGTTTGAAGTTCAACATTAGCCTACATGAATTGCTATAACATGCTCAAATAATTATATACTAAAGGATCAGTTATGTCCAATGTAAAACTAAAATCATTAATGCACCAAACATCTAAAAGTCAATTAGTTATTAAATGCATACTTATTTCTCCTCCCATAAATATTATGCCCAAAACATTCTGCTACTTTTTTTATTGTTACCAGAAACTTTATTTGACAAACTCACGTAGCTGAATTTAAAATAATATATAATTTTGTATATTAAATAGCAAGTAGTTAGTCTCCGAATATGCTTATTCAAAATCTTCAAGATATTATTGATTATTTGCAGGAACTTGTGTATTATATTTGCAATGTTTGAATTCGACAGTTTCATTATTATTGATATTTTCCGCGTAAATTATCTGAAGACACAATAACCTACTAGATATATCAAAGCTAACATGTTACAAACAACTAAACTACCCATTACATTTAATAAATGTTTTATCTGGTATTTCAAAATGTCTAGCGGCCTAATCAACATTATTTAAATTGTAACAAAACTTTGACTATGAAAGTATTTCTAAAATTCTGGTTTCTGATTGATATTCCTTTTTACGCAAAGGTTCAATGAAATCAAAGCAAACTGAAGTTTTTCTTTAACGTCATTTTAACAGTTAGTATGTATATATAGGTGTGGTCAGAAATATCACTTAAAAAGCCTTAAATAATATGACCTTGGCAAAACTCACCTCTTTGATCTTATGCTTTGAATTTCAATGAATGTAGCCTTATTTTGCAGACAAAAACACCATGGTAAATAATTATATATATATATTGTTTTCCTTGTGTATATTGCAATTTAATACATATTATTTGAATCCACACTTCAATTATAATCTGTAATCTAAACACTCACTAAAAGATTACAATCTTAATAATAAAATATAATAATATGCTCAAAGTATTCAAGATCTTAAAAATTCTGTTATTTATACTCAGGGAATAAGTCTGAGGAGATGTAGATTATAATACTAATTCCTAGAAATGGATTTTAGTCTACTTTTATCTAAAAAAATTAATGAAATATACTCATTCACGATGAGTCATTGGCAAATAATGATACAGAACTACCCAAGCCAAAGAAAAATGTATCGCCAATTCTATATTATTAGCTCAAGGGTAATAGACGAATACCTATCTATATAGGAGAATTTCAAAAATTACAATACAGATCTTCTTAAAAAAAATACTAAGACTATATACAATATAGAATTGGTTTTTTTGTGTATTGTGCTGCACATGTAGTAGGAGTTTTTTGAAGTTTCAGTCCCGGTACTGGGGTCATGTTCAAAGCTTTGACTCCTTGGAGACGGCCTTAGTACCAGGATTAAAACGTCAGAAACCACAAATCCTAAAAACAAAGGTAATCTAACAACAGCTGCCAAAACCTATGAGCACTACGATTATGTAGTAATAGTTTATTAACAGTAAGCATGTCTTCTGTTTGCAAAAACTAAACATACGATATCGAAACTATCATCCTCATTTGCCAATGTCTCATTAGTGTGTTGAAATATTATAACTTCTATAAAACGCATTTCTTGAAAATTCGCTTACATTACCTAATTTATTAGAACTTAATGCATTTTCTGAGAAATTCACACATCCACCAAGTATGTATACTAGCTGTAACATTTATGCTCCAATACGCGAAAGTAGTAAAGTAATGATTTGAAAAATAGATATTATTACTCTGTTTTTCCATTCAGAATAAAAAAAGTTAGGTATGTCTTGTTCATTGTTCGTACAACAAGGATATTATTTTATAAGAAATTCAATGTTAACCAATAGAAACTTCTATTGGTAAGTATTTATTTACATACAAGATTAGAGGTCACAAAATGGCACAGTTTTTAGCTTAACATCTGGCAAACAATTATTTTTATTACCAATTGCAACAAAGAAACTATTTTTAAGTTTTTCTTGATAAATTTACTTCGAAATAAAAACATATAAATTCAAATAATAGTTAATAATATATTATCAACAATTACTGCTGTAAAAAATTCAATCTTCACTTAGAAAAAAACTATTTGGTTGCCTTTCATTCAAGCTATTTCTTCACATTTATTTCTAATTTATACAATTATATTTATATATATATATATATATATATATATATACATATATATATATATAAAGAAAATTATTATTGTCATGTGATTATGATAATGTGAATAAAAAGATGTGTTTAATCTAGATGAAGAAGCTTCAAAGTGAATATGAAATATTTCTTTGAAAAAATATTGATTGATTTTTTTGTTTATTGTGTTTCTTACCAAAGTTAAAACACACCTTAAAAATACAATAAAAAAAATTAGTTTGGCATCCACATTTACAATGAATAAATAATAGAAATGATTGTACTGTTGCACCAGAACCCACTTCACTCTCAAACCCCGTGCGATCGATTAAAATGACTAACATGGTTTATCAAAATTGTTTTCATTTTTGTTAACAATATAAAACCCCCCCCCCAAGAAGCTAAAATAGGCTTTCAACAAATATTAAAATGAAAACAAAATGCATTATCACTAAAAATGCAAGTGTCTCGGAAGGTCGTGTAACATCTACGTGGCACTGTGCCACTGATCAGGCCCTCTAAATAAATAGTGGAAGTGTTTTTATATTTCATGTGATGAGGTTGTTCCATTTCTTTAAAACAAAATAATGTTGAAAAAGCAAACAATTACAACTTTTGTGTATTATTAGTGATTTATTTCATGCACACTTATAATTTTAATATTTACAGTCAAGATACGGTGCTCTTTCCTTCTAGGTTAAATGATCTCAAAACTAACATTATATACCAACAATAAATTTAGTTTAAAAATCAACAAAAAAAACTACTCCCTCATTACATTACAATATACAGTGTTTTTTTTTTGATGAATAAGACTACAAAGAAAAGAAATAAATAAAAAATAATTACAATCATATAAAATGAATTCTTTGTAATATTACTCAAGATGACAGAATGCACAAATGAAGTTTTTTTTTAATCCCTAAATATTCATTAATTTCAAATTACAGGATACATACATTCCTTGTTAAACGTAAAATTACATATCTAATAATATATAAAATCTCCAGGGGACGATTGCCTATATAACTTTATTAATAACTTGTCATTTTTACAGGAAAACATACTAACACGGTACATATCAAAATAAATCTTGCGGTAGTATTTAAGATAAGCAAATGGGTCAGATACTATTTTCACATTAAGGAGTATAAAATCATATCAGCATATTTATTTTACCAGTTATTGTACATTGTATACAAAATAAAAATTCTATCAATTGGGCTCTAAAAGCTGTGTGGGGATTCAAATTAAAATAAAAAAACAAACATTAGTCAAATACTGAGTGGTTAATATTGCAACAATTAACATTTTACAAGAAGAAACAGAGCCAAAATGATTTATCCACTCAACTGTAATAATACAATTAAGTACTGTAAGATAAATTTTTCTAAACACTGACAACTCAATACTCATCTAAGCAAAATGTTAATTTCAATTTGCGTATGAAATTTTAGTCACAAAAGTTTTATATATTAATAGATATTCAAATATTTTCAGTATAACTGTAGTCAAGAGAGTCTGAAATAATGATATTATAAATACATATCACATTCTAATGTTAACATTATCAGAGACTACACATCAATGTTCCAGTAGAATGTCCCAGTTTATATTGGCATTGTAAACTTCTTGTTCTAACCAAAGTTCGTAGTGGTTTTTAAAATCATCACCTAAAATCACCGGCACTGCTAGAGCAGACGCAAGGCACGGGATAGTGGGAACATCTGGAGTAGGCTCGGCATACCGCCTCTTGTTGAAGCGATCTACTTGATTGCGCAGAGCACATTCTTCAGCTTGGAAATCCCAAGGCCTGGCTTCTACATCGTTACCGTATGCCCAGTCATCGTTTAATCGATGTCGTACTTTTGCATATATGGCACTGATTGTTTTCATGTTTGATTTTCTCCACTGTCGACCTAAGTATTTTGTTTGCATTTTTAATAATTTTAAAACATACACCTGCATCATAGCGTGTCTCACTTTCAATGTGCGTTTTAAAATGGGAGCACTTTTGAAAACGACGAGTAGCATGATTCGGGAATGTTTCCATTTAGTCAACTTATTCAACAAACGTAAGAGATTTATGCAAGAGAAAAGATTTCTCCAAGAGTACAGAAACACGGAATCTCCAATATCCAAGCATCGGGATGTCAATTCCGGTTGTTCGCCGATAACACAAGCGGGAAACTCAATTATGGGAATAACATTTTTTGCTCCGACATACGACGTGATGTTCTGATTGAAGAACTTTAATACCAACGGTATGCAATTGGCAAACACTAAATGCTGAGACATAAACTCAAACTGGTAAACATGGTTTAATTTGAAATGTTTCAATAACAGTAAGAGTATAGCCGATACGGCTTTAATTATAATTTCTTTGTGACGGTTAACATCGATTCCGAGTTTCATTGATTGCAAAACTGTCATAGGCATGACTTCAGGCAGCACGTCAGCCATAATATTGATAGAATCAGTTTTTCCATTGGAAGTCGGAGCAGCCGCCAGTAAAATCTTCAGAAGAGCAATCATGTGTTGAGGTAATCCCGGCAAAATAGCTCGATACAAAATCTCAGCTTCCGTCTCCTCCACCTCCCCCTCTCCTCTGGTCAGTGGGCTACGGGCTATTTCTCCTTCCCTTCTGACTTGTAATTCAGCAAGACTCACATACATGTGCCTTTGTAGAATGTGGATCCCCTCATTGATTGGTTGGGGGAGACCTGCCAGAGTGACGCTGTCACCAGGCAATGAATATCCCACAAACTTAACCCGGGCATTGTTCAAGAATGTATCAATGTCTTTTTGACGAACTTTGGGAATCCAGGGAAGTCCTCTAGGGACTGGAGATGGCTCCGGGGTGAGCAGTCTCTCGTCAAAAGGGGCCTTATTTATGGCATTGGCATTAGTTGAAATTTCGAAAGCATTACTGTCTTCAAATGCTTCATCCTCATCCGCAGTGATGCCGTCTCTTTCGTCCCTTTCCATATACATCTGCTCTCTATCTGACTCATCAAGAGACGTCTGTTTGATGATGGGTTGCCGCTTAAAAGGTCTTCTCTTTTGGTTTTGAGCATCAATGAGGTCATTAGCACTGGGTGGTGGTGAACTCGGTCTCATGTTTCGGGTTATTTCCAGAGTATCCTCAGTCATGGGCGGGAGGTTGCATTTGGCCCTATACTTGGCTTTGAGATCTTTCAAAGTACTAGATCCACCCAAATAGACTAAAAGCACCTTCCACAACAACAATAGAACTTTCTTCATGGGAAAATGTGGATAACCTCCAGCACAGAAAATCATCACCATTCCAAGCAGCTTCACAACTAACAATTCGTCCCCATAAGGCGTTCCAAGTTCTTCTCTAAAGGATATGACTAGTTGAGAATATTCAGAATTAACTTCATCTTTTTCAGCACGCATCACTTCAGTAATGATGTACAAAACTGATAATATAACACGTAAATCGATCGAATCAGCCAAGGATAGAGATATTTTCTTCACGGCTTCAGTTGCAGCAATATTATTTTCGATTTCATAGTTGAGTAGATCAATAAAAGAGGAAAATGCTCCCATTTGGTACAGAAGCATGACATTTACTCTCGTCCAGTGCTGCTGTTCAGCGTCTGATTGCATTTCAGCCCAGCAACCCTGTGCTATATATAAAATACAGCGGGCAGCTTTCATTCGATGGATTTTACTTGCACATTCCAGCCTGTCCAGCAACTTCATTATTGCACATCGCTGTTGTACCTTTGAAAGCTTTTGCCAACTTTGTGAGAGTTCAAACTCCTTCATAAGTTCCTCGAATGCTTGTTCATTCAATTGAAACTCAGGATATTCTGTATAACTATATAATTCAGATATTTCATTTACATGAGTATCGCAGTCGTCATACACAAAATTCAAAGCAGGACTATCGACTTCCTCCTCGCCGTCAGAGTCATCTTTTTGTCGTCGCAACATGTTTATTGTTTTTATTCCCGATATTTAATCACCGAAGCGTTCATCAGATTATATTAAGAGATATGAAAGATGGAAAAACGTCACATACAAATCACGAAACAAACCAATCCATTTTGGATTATAAATAATATTGCCATATAACAAAAATTATTCCTGACATTACCATAAATGAATACATTTTTTCCCAACAAAAAATTATTAATTTCCCGGTAAAACATTTTTTACATCAAGCAATAACGTCCATTTGTTGACATTTCAATCGTGCTTGACAACCGATATTGTTGTATCGATAGTGTAAGAGTTTAGTTAAAAATTTGCTGATTTTCAGTAAGTCTGTCTGCAATTAGGTATTTACCAAAATGTTTCTCAGTAACATATGGTTAATGTTATATTGGTATATGAGACCAGTGCTTAAATGGTTTTTAAGAACAACTACAAGGTTATGTGAATTACAAAGAATTTGTTACGGCGAAAAACCCGGAGCTCCAAGAATATCAGGAGTAGAAAAATCTCTCCAACTATCTCGCAGCCAAAGTATAAAAGATCTCATCAAGTACTTAGATTTGCTTTCTAACAATTGTCAGATCACTCAATCTAACCAAATGGAAGTTATATCCAGAGCTGCATGTGTCATTCTACAAGTGAAAAGAATTAACCCCCAAATACACGTTCGGTTTGTAAAAGGATTCGAAAAATGTGTTCAGCAAATATGGGGATACCGGCAATTATACCACCAAGTGGAAAAAATGAGAACCACCCAATTCGACTGTGATATTTATGAACATGAAAAAAAACTTTTGGAACTTTGGAAATTATTAATGCCACATGAAAATCTTGAAGGTAGAATTACCAAACAGTGGCAGTATATCGGCTTTCAGGTAAAATATTACAATATTTTCTTTCCTATTTATATTATATCTTATTATATTTGTTCTTCATTAGTCAATGATCTTTCTTTTACAATCAAAGTATTGTAGATAATATACATTGTGACTAAATTAAGGGTTATTCCATATTTTTAGGGAGACGATCCGAAGACTGATTTTAGAGGAATGGGACTACTAGGATTGGAAAATTTAATATACTTTGCAAGAGAGTATCCTGGTCCATCGAGCCATGTTCTGAGTCATTCCCACCATCCAAAATATGGTTACACATTTGCCATTGTTGGTATAAATTTAACATCAATGGCGTACAGTTTATTAAAAGATGGTTCAGCAAAGACATATGTGTATAACATGTCAAGAAATCTTCCATCGATGAAGGTCTTTCACCAACTTTATTGTTACTTATTTTATGAATTTGATCGATTTTGGATAGAGTCGAAGCCTCAAAATATGATGGAATTTTCTTATATACAAGAAAGGTTTGAGAAGAGCATAAGGTCTGCATTGGCGGACAAATCAACTGTTTTTAAAATAAATATAGAAGTGGACAATGTTTGATTGTTTTGAGTATTTCTACATCAAGTATTAGTTTAAGTGATGTGCAAATTATCTATTGATAATATAACTTTTTTTACATCCTGCCTGGTATTTTTTACGTACATCACAACTTTAAAGTTCATATATTAATTTTTCCATTTGATGTTTCAAACAAAAATTGCAAATGTTTTAAAACAATCTTGATCTTCAGGAGATCACTATGTCATTTTATTTACTATGTTTTTATTATTTTATAGAAAATATTTCTCACATTAATCTCACATTACTTGGGCTGCAAACAGTGAATCCACAGTGTGCAGCCTAAGTAAATTATTCAACTTCTACTCCTTATTTAACATAATTTAGGCTTTGTTAGTTTTAAAAATGTTTTTTTGAGATCTTCTTTCATAATATAATGCATATTTGTCAGGCTTATACTTATTTTCTGGGATATTTTTTTTTGTATAGTTCAATACTTTTTCCTTTTATTTTCTGAATAATTCTAAATAACCGAGCTCCCATGTGGCTTTATAAGACTAAAATATCTCTCAATGATCTTTCCCAACTTCAAAAATTGCAAATTGTCATTTACGAAACCAACACCATTTAAAAATTAACCATAAATTAGATACTAAAATAACCAAATATGTACTAAATTTACTCTGACAGTTTTGAGGTTTGAATTATGTAGGAATATTGTTATGGTAACGGTAATTATTGTTTGTCATCTTTAAATTAGATTTTCTTACATAATAAACACTTTATACTAACAATATAGTTATTGCCTGGAAAAGGGAATTCAATGCAATATTCTTTTACTTATACTGGTTACTTTGATTGAGTGACCATTTCTAGAGATTTTTTATTTACCTTTTCTCTGATATTTATAATCTTAAGTTTAATTAGATTTTATTTTATTAATATTATTTTTATTTTCTTTTCAAAATACTGAAACAAAAATCTTTTAAGGTGCAATTTTCCGTGTATATTTTTTAACACCTTCACCTTTTGTTGCATGAATAATTTTATGGGGGTATTTAGTTTTTATTAGAGATTTTCACTTAAAATTATTATTTCTAAGTCTTACCATTCCGTACAAGATCTGCCAATTGATAGTCATTGTATGAATATTATAGTGATAATATTTTTTTATTCAAGATTTGCACATAACACTACTTTTAAATAACAGAATTTATTTTCATTATTAGACCTATTGGGTTTAATATTCATATATTCTACAGTTCACCATAAGTTGAAAATAGTAACAAATTGCAATGGAATATCTTTTGTTTCTGTCCATATTGCACAAACTAAATCAACAATAGAAAAGGGAAATCTGCACGTGGGCAATTTATATAATTTAGCATGATATTATGATTAAATACATACCCACATATATATATATATATATATATATGTGACAGTAAATACAATAGAAAATCCAAATACCTTTATATGGAAATAAGTTAATATTTGCATTTATAAAATGGACATGTTATATTGAAATTTTCCCTTAGTGTCAATAAACGCAGACTAATATTGTCTCTATACTGCCAATACTAATAAAATTATCTGTTATAAGTTTGAGAAAGTACATTCCAATGGCTCGCGTTAACAAAAGTGTTTTTCTATTTGAATTTGTGTTTAAAACCACATTTACAGATACATTTTTTGCTAAAACAGGTGTGCAACCACCACTGTTCGGTCATATTTTAACCATTGAATTATTTATACTTTAATGTTTAATTAATCATAAAACAAAAATCAAGCTGGAAACACAGTTTTTTTAACCCTTATTTTATAGCAAATAACCTAATAAGATGATTAGCTATTAGCGGGATGATATTCACTCACAACTAAATAGTTAGTTAGTTTTTGTGGTATAGAGATAGGATATAACATTCAGTTAGTAGTATCAACTTTTTAGTGTGTACTTTTTATACCAAAAAACATTAATCTTTTAAAATAATTAAATTATATTAGTTCATAAGCCTATTATTAGTAAATAATAATGCTTGTCGTATTTTTTCATGTGGATTTCTCAGGGTCAAATTGTGAATGGTTCAATTGATAATAGTGACTGTTTGAGAAGGGTTTTTGATGAATCCGTATTTGATGTGTAATATAGATTTAAATATTGTGTAAGAAACAAATGGCATTATTTATACTAAGCGTGATTTATTTATTGTATGTTTTCAACTTGTAACATGTAAGCTTGATTCACGGGATAATAGTTAGCTTGCTAGTTTGCGGTTGGAATTTTGAATTCCAGCTATGAAAGCCGACTTCTAGCTGATATTACCGATTTTTTAAGCTGTGTTTTGTATTGCCGTGTGACGTCATTGAGCTACAAGCATTAACTTTAAGCATTGTGTCTAAATTTTACAGAAATACATACCTATTGTCACAAATCAAATAGAATACATTTTACTGTTCATGCTGCGGTAATTTGGCCAGTATGTGGCTCTTTTCACATGGGTTTCATTATCACAGTATAGATCTTTTAATTGTGTTATTTAAAAATCATATT
Source organism: Atopsyche davidsoni (assembly GCA_022113835.1). Classification (NCBI taxonomy): domain Eukaryota; kingdom Metazoa; phylum Arthropoda; class Insecta; order Trichoptera; family Hydrobiosidae; genus Atopsyche; species Atopsyche davidsoni. Next base: position 8,300,839 of record JAILWY010000021.1, read on the forward strand.
TTTATTTTCATTTTATTGGAATGTATAAAAAAGATTTTGGATTTACAACATAAATATTATGTGCCTTTATCTTGCAAGACAAAAAATAAATAAGATAAAATTATTAATACACTTAACATTAATATCATCTTTCAGTAAGTTTACATAAATAGTTATTTATTTCAGTGAATTTATGGCTGCAATTAATTAGTATTATTGAAAGGGTAATACATCAATTGAATGCATAGCGGATATGTGTTAAGATGAAATGTATTTGAAGTTCCTTTCTAACAGTAGATAAAGACACTAGATATTTCTTTTATTTGTTTTTTTTTGCTGTGGGCTTTTTGTCTGGCTTGGTTGATTTCCCCGCTTTGATAACGGCAATAGCAGCAGTTATTGCTACCAGTCCAAATCCAGCCACACCGATTTGCCAAATCCACGGTCTCTCCGCCAAGATCCCTAGCACTAATTCGACAACATCACGGATCATGTACACACACCAGGCAACCAAGTCATCGCTGAAAATATAAAAACATTCATACAATTCATAGTCGTTTCATTTCATAATGAGTGGAATTAAAAAAAAGTATAAAATTATACATACAAAGGTGATTTAGGAAGAGGTACTTTCTCACTCTTGGCATTCTTATACCATTCTTGAGAAAATGTTGTGAATGATTTGATGTCGTATTTGGGTAGATCATACCAATACACCTTTCCTCTTCGAAACCTAAAAAAATTGCAAAATTATCAATAAAAAGCAAGAAGAATTAAAAATAATTGAAATTAATACTTTTATCATATTGTACACCGAGAAAGTTAAAAATATTCTATTAACTGATAATCCATCATATTTTAATTTTATATAAGGTTGCTGAGTGAAAATCTAAACTGTGTCTATCAATAGACAGCTGTATGATCTGTGGCAGCTTGAAAATAATTATTTTAAATAATAGAAAGTTCACTCACAAGAGGAATGTTGGATCTTTAGTGACACCAAAACGCCGTGCTGTAACTGAAGCGGCTCCAGAGCGGTCTGCTCGAGCTACCACAACACCCCGTCCATGAGACGCAGCTGCTACGGCCTCCCACCGTGCTCCCATGCGTTGACATTCCAAACATGACGAACTATAGCTAAAGTGCAAACAAGAAACTTAATTATTTGTAATAGAATTACATTTCTTTTTCAGTGGTCAGATTCCAAAAAGATTACAGTAAAATTAATTGTCACTATAGCAATCTTGACGACTGAGAAATGGCCGTGGCCATGATTCTTCACCCTTGTCCCAGACTCGTCACTTTAACTTGATTAAAAAAAAACATATTTTTACAAATCAAGAAACTCAAAAGCATCTGATGAATAACCGAAGCAGAGGAAACATAATCAACAATAAAAAAAATTATAATCCAGTTGATCTAACATGTCGATTGAATAAATAACAGACAAGCTGAAACAATAAACCGTTCAATCATATTACATATCCAGAGGATGGAGCTCTGAGCGGCCCTGCTGCACAAATGCCTTGACAACTCAAAAATCAAGCATTAATAAGAGAAAACAAATGTAATATACCATATTTATAAAGACCCAATCACATTCACAGGAAATGATTATATTTTTTTATATTACAGCCTATCTCTCGATGAATACATTTTGAAAAAATACTCACAAAATAGTGTAAATGTAATTATTATTTTTTAAATCAATATGAACTTGGTATTAATATGAAAATAAATGTATACTTTTTGATCAACTTACAACATCACAAACCAATCACCAGTTGTTGCTCCAGTTGCAGCCTGGGTTAAATGCTCAAAGTTATCATCAGCTAACTCTCTAACTTTTGGTTCCTTGTTTTCATTAAATGTTTGAACAATATGTTCTTCATCAATTGGTCCTGAAACGAAAATATTGTCATTATATTAAAAAAATAATAAATGCAGTGAACATAAAGATCAAGAAAATGGACCTTTTGTAACAGCTTCTTGTTTGAATACATTCCAAAAAGATTCTAAGGGCTAACTGCTAGATAACCAAGAGCCTAATTTATTTTGGATGCAAGTTGAGAAACACCTTTATAGAATAAAATATTGACGCACCATCATAAAGTAATGGACTTCCATGCCTGAAGAAGACGAGTGAAGGTTCACCAGTTGGACTATACAAACGGACCAAAGGTGATCGTGATGCCCTTACCACCCATGCTCCGAGAGAATCTACCAACTCATCACGAGCATCCAATAATACAGTCTCTAATTTTGTGCATGTAGGGCATTCAGGACGAGCTAAAAAACAAACAAAAAAGTATAATTACTTAAACAACTCGTACCGAAACACTAATGAACGTGAAATATGTAATAAATATCAATATAATTTTTTTAATATTAATTCATCGTCGCAAAAACCAACTCAATAAATAGCAATATTATCATACCGTCATATAGAAAACAAATCAATAGATTACTCACTAAATAAAACCACAACATATTTTTCATTCTTGAATAAATTTAACAAATCATCATCATTAACAGTTTCCAATTCAGCACCATCCAAATTTCTTAATATTGCTAGAAGTATAGAAAATATTACTAAGAACTTCATTTTCAATATTAAATAAAAATTTGGTAAACTACAGTTGTAGATTTTTATACGTGGCGTTTCTAGGCTGATCTTTATTCGATGGTAGAATAATTGATTTCTACATGTGTTTTAACTAAAAACATGCAATAGCGCCCGGCGAAATGCACCGACAACCAAAAACCGAAAATATAATAGACAATCTTGACAGCGCGACAGCTCAGTGATATTATCTCTGGCTAGGTGGTATGCTCAGCACAAAGTGTTGCTAGTGCAATTGACCAATAAAAAAATAAAATTGTATATATATATTTTTTTAAATTAAATGAAATTACAAAATTCTTAAATTAAAATAATATTATCGATTACAATATCTCTTCGAGCTATGTTTTACAATACGGTATGTTTTGCTCCAGCTCCTGCGCGCAGTTTCTTAAGCTTACAAAATGTTGTTCGAAGTGGTAGCGTACATATGTTTCTTCTCTGAGTAACTTTGTTGTGTGTGTAAGGGAAAATATGTGTTAAAAACCCTTTTGAACATGAATTGAGATAAAATATATAAATATTAAAACTAGATAACATAACATTTGTTTATGATAGTAATCTCGAAATGCTGCTATCTTAAAAAAATTACACGTGAAAATTCGCTAAATAAAACAAAAAAATATATTTTTGGTAACAATGAAAAAAAAATACAAAAGAGTTTAATTTAAATTTGGCATTAGTTTTTATAATACAGTTTAAAATATTTGATTAAATTAAAGACCGATGCAGTAAACTCACTATCATACATGATATAGGAAAAAAAATCATAAGTAATCCTGAAAGAAACAACCTGAAACAAGTTTAATATGCCAAAAAAGTAATATTGAAAATTCTTTGGAGATTCGAATTGTTATGTTGCCTCAAATCTTCTTGTTGTTTCGACATTTAAAGCAGCTACAATGCGATAAATCAAGGCGGTAGAAATGTGGCTTCATAAGAGAATTTTTAAAATACCATGAGTTGACCGCGTCACAAATAAGTCTTGCACAGAATGCGTAAAAAGCGTAAGGTATCCTATTTTGTTAATATATTTTATAGCCTACTACAGCTAATTGTCCAGGGAAAAATTGAAGGAAAAAGGGGCATTACAGCCGAATTAGTAGGACTGGCCCAGGATAAATATGTGTATAGTGAAATAGTCATTAACCTACTCTGGGTAGAGGCACTCGAAGAACAAAAGTAGATTGTCTATAGTGTCACGTCACTATTGCCAGTCATTGACAATCTTGCCTTTGGTAATGAAATTGTACTTGCGTTGCAATCCATAGATAGTAGTAACCCTTGCCATCAGTTCCATGTGGTCCAATGTAAACATTGTGCTTTGTTTTATTGATATTTTTTTACATCTCATTGCTTCCATGTGTCAATTCTTTTTTGTCAGTAGAAATGTCACATTCAGAGAAAATATATAAATATCACCTCGAAGTACCAGAATCTGTGTATCAACAGATGTGACTCATACTTCTCTATCTCTCTGTGTGTGTGCTTGTAATTGCCAATAATAACTGATCACAAGTATGTGACCACTGAGTTATGGATAAGAGTATGTTATCAAGTGTTTAGTAGGATTATTCATCAGTCATTGTTTGGATTTCGGTCTATTTACACACGTTCATTTAAATTAAATATATTTTATTAAAGAAAAGTAGTTTACTTTTAAAATGTCACTTAAATAAAAGTTAATTAAAATTTCAATTTAATAAAGTTTAACAAGTTTCATTGGAAAATGGAGAATGTGAGACCCAGATCACTCTGGAATAAAATCGCGATGTGTACTGTTGGAGGCTTAGAAACAAGTTTTTATAAATTAGGAGTTCTAGTAGCCACACACCCTTGGCGAACGATTGGTATTTGTTGGCTTATTGTTGGACTGAGTTCATTAGGATTACTTAATTTTTACCAGGAAAAGCACCCACTAAAATTATGGGTTCCACCAGATTCTGACTTCACAAAGGACACTGAGTGGCTATTGGAAAAATTCAATGTCGCTTATAGACCTCAATATCTTTTAGCGACTGCTCCAAATGTTCTCACACCTGATGTGCTAACAGAATTAGCTAAGATACATGAGAAAATTATCAACATCAATGCTGAGGTTGGTGGAAAAAATTACTCTTGGTCAGATATTTGCTTTAAAGTTCCAATAATCCCAAGTATTTTTAAAAGTGTCAAAAAAAGGAGGTCTTCATTTGACGATGACTTCTTTGGTGATGTCACTACTCAAAAGACTGTGAAAACAAAATTTGATCCTAGTATCGATCTCAATCCGAACTGGTATTGTGGACTCTTATCCAGGTTGCGTAAGGGCTGCTTACAGAAAAGCATTCTTGATTTATGGAGCTACAATGTATCTCAGATTTCTTCTGCAACTACTGATGATATAATAGATAAAATTAACACTACTAATGTGAGTCCAGTGCTGGGCCATTCATTAGACTTCATCAGCACTTTAGGAGGTGTGCACAAAGATGAGAATGGCAAGATCATTTCGGCCAAATCGGTTCTTTTAACTTGGCTGGTTCGTGTGAACTTTACTACTGTCGATATGAGAACTGTGGGAAATTATGCAGGAACAGAAGAATGGGCATCTGAAGAATCTCTGGCTTGGGAACAGAAATTTTTGAAAATTATGGAAAATGTGTCCCACAATGTAACTGACATGAATCTATTTTATGGAGCGAGTAGAAGCTTTGGCGATTTGAGTGGCGAATCAATGTTTCAAGATTGGGATAAATTATTGTGCGGTATGGTACTTTGTTTTATTTATATACAATTGATTCTATCAAAGTTTAACTGGATAGAAGCAAAGCTCACTCTTGGTAGTGTTGGTCTCCTGTGTGTAGGGATGTCACTGGTGGCTTGTTATGGGGTGTGTTCACTGATGGGAATTCCTTTTGGCGTTATACATTCATCTCTGCCATTCCTCCTCATGGGGCTTGGAATAGATGACATGTTTGTTATGAAAGCTTGCTGGGATCACCTCCCTGTTGAAGAAAAAAAGCTTCCCTTGCCTAATAAGATCGGACATATGCTTCAACATGCTGGAACGTCTATCGTAATTACCTCCTTCACTGATATTATGGCTTTTCTCGTCGGTTCCATAACAGTATTGCCATCACTGCAGTCATTCTGCTGGTATGCTGCCGTTGGTGTGTTTTTCTTGTTTGTATTTTCTGTTACTTTTTATGTTGCAGTTTTTGTGCTAGATACCAAAAGAATGAATGCCAACCGTAATGGATTGTTATTTTGTATCAAACATTCAAGAAGTATGACTGTAAAAGAAAATAAAAAGTCAATATCTGAATTTGTTTTAACTTACCTGTATTCTAAGGTTTTACTTACTACTCCTGCCAAAGTCATTATTATAATATTTAATATTGTTATGTCAGGCTTTAGTTTACAAGCCCTCCTACATCTGGAGCAAAGGTTTGAACCCAGTTGGTTCATATCAGAATCTTCATACTACAGTCAATTCTTAAAAATGACCAAGGAATACTATCCTGGAATGGAACATGATGCACACATTTATATAGGTGCTATTAATTATACCGAAGAATTGCCAAAGATATACTCGCTGATAGATAATTTGCGAAACGAGACTGATATTTTGCACGATTTAGATAGCTGGACAGATCCCTTTGAAACTTATATTTCAGACTATTTCCATAAAAATGTTCGCATTGATAATTTAACAGATTTAGAATGGAAGATGTATCTTTCTAAATTCTTATTCAGTCCTTCCGGAGCTAGACATCTTGGAAAGTTTCGCTTTTCTAGTGATTTAAAATGTGGTCAACCTTCACCCCCAGTGACTGTTTCTAGTGCTGAATTTAAATTAAATATATTTTCCGGACCTAATGTGTATTTACCAGCTATGCACAGATTAAAAGACATTGTTAGAAATGCAAGTTTCACAACTGGTGAAAAATTTGCTACAGTTTGGTCAAAGGTATTCGCTTATTGGACAACCGACGAAGTAATCAAAATTGAAGTGGAGCGTAATTTAGAACTGGCATTGGGCTGCGTCATGGCTTGCACAATTTTACTGATAGCTAATCTACAAGTCTGCTTTTGGATCTTTGTTTGTGTGTTGTTGACCATACTAAACGTGTGTGGCTGGATGCAGCGTTGGGGACTCACCATAGACGTGGCTTCGTGTGTGGGTCTGGAGTTAGCTATCGGTCTGTGTGTAGACTATGCAGCTCATGTAGGTCACACTTTTCTCACAGTGCAAGGGAATCGCCAAGAGCGAGCATTGCAAACAATGACTTCGATTGGCTCGGCTATAATTTATGGTGGAGGCTCAACATTAATTTCTCTTTCCTTGTTAAGTTCTACTGATTCTTACATATTCAAATCATTCTTTAAGATAATACTATTGGTTATAATTTTTGGATTATTCAATGGCGTTATCTTTTTACCAATTGTTTTAAGTTTAATTGGACCTCAATCTTATAAATGTAATAATGATAACAGCCTCAACAAGAAAGAACAAATAAATGGTGAAGAATTAGAAGTAATAAATCTAAATGTGCCTAATCCTAATTGAATAGGGTGTATTGAAATTATATTTATTTTGTGTTCCTATTAAGTTTTTTTATACTCTTATATTTAGGTTTTGTGAAAAAGTTCAAAATTTATTATATTTAATACCTTTATACCTACTGACACAACAAATGTTATGTGTTTTATGATTTAGCGTACTATGATTATTATTAAATATTTTGAATAAATCTGCATTTTTCGCCCATACAGGTTTATTGTGCATACAATATTTATCAGGAAAAAACTAGGTACATTGGTTCCGCACTTTCAAATAAAAAGTCAAATTCTCGTTCAGTTACAGCGACAATTGGCAAAAATCATCTGGCCGCAATAGCTGTACAGGGTAGGTTCGAATCCTACTTATGTTGTGAATTCTTTTTCAAGGATTTTTCTTGTTCCACGTGTAACCTTCACGATTACCTAAATAATATATTTAGTATTTGTAACTTTACTGTTTTTGTTTCCAGAAAGATTTTGTCATCTTTCCTAAATGTGTATGTTATTTATATACTATATGTAAGTTCAGAAGGTTCTTTTAGTAAACCTGTTTTCTATGTACGAGTAATTCCTCAAAATGACTCAATTTGAAAAAAATTTAAACAGGTTTTTGTACAAATATTGTAAAAAAAAATTTAATACATTCAAATGTTTATAGTAACTTTGTAATTACAATATAAATTATGTTCCCAAGTGTAAAATGTTGTTTAATGTGTGATTCATAAACCAAAGCAGCATGAATCATTCAAGATATCATGTAATCCGATATTATTATTTTATTGAAAATTAAGTAAATAAAATATTTTTGTACAAAAACATACTAATTTGAGATTAATAATTGTTGATTACATGTGTTCGTAGGTTTTAGTGGCCATTGTTCAAAATGCTACATTCTTGGATGTTATGCTGTATTATTTCTTGAAATTTTAATCTTCATTGATAAATCCCTGAAGATGGCCACAGTATTGAGTCCTAAATCTCAGAAATTTAAAAAAGGCCACATAGCACCCAATAACGCAGTATTTCTGTTAATTACCTATATAAATATGCCATTGACTTCCATCGCAACACTGTGATAAAGTTATTTTTGTGACCCAATTAAAATTAGATATAGTTGAGAAACATGATTTGAAATTGAAGAGATTATAAGATTGAATATTTATATGACATCTTTATTAAAATTTGAATATTTGTATGACTCTGTGAAAATTCTTCTCGTTATTTATCTATCGTCTTACCAAACGGGGTAACCCATAAGGGGAATATTCCTCTGCTTAATGTGAATTTTTTTTCTTAAACATTTTGTGTGTGTATATATATTTAAATTTATTGATTGCCATATTTTATTTATAAATAAATAAATTATTAGTCAAGCCGCTTAGATTTCATAAACATGGAATATTACATATTTTTGAACAATATTTTACAAGATTTTTATTACCACGTAATAAAATATGTAACCCTAATTAATATTTATCCAGCCTGTCTAAAATGTAATTTGTTTGTTGATATATTTTTTGAAACATTTTTGTAAATATTTGATTTTAAATTTGAAGGGAGGTTATTAAAGTTTACCGTATATAGTTTTTTTAATGATGGGCATAATCAACTTAAAATCCATTTATTTGAGTATTTCAAATTAAATTACTCACAGCTCGTTTTTTTGTATTTCTTTCAATTTCAAACCCAATTATCTGAACTCCACTTTTAGCGTTTGGTTTTCTTGGGTAATATTTCTGTAATAAATATCCCATTTTTAACAGGTCTTTTTTTTTACAAACATAGCTTTAAAATAGTATTGTTCAATAATATCTTTCTATATTACTTTATAGAGTTCTTACCGAATGTTGAACTTTATTAAATACTCGGGAAAAACTAACATACAGGCTGGGACAACACGACTCGGCCTAAAATAAGACGCACAGTAAGCCTAGTGATTAATATATATTTTTAATAGAACAAATATTAAAAAGCCTCTATTCTAGTTCGTAAATATATATATATAAATAAATAAAAACATTTAGCACATGTGTTCGTTAGTTCTTGGATGTTATACAGTAAAAATGTCTTCTTAAAGTATCATGACTGAAACGTCAGAATTTTATAGAATAAATGCATCAACACCCAAAAACGCATTATCTTTATAATTATTTGCATGTACTTTAAAAATGTAATGTATAAATTAAAATAATTTATTAAATATGCACAACAATTATTTAAATAAAATTTTGACAGAGTTTACTTATTTGATCTTTATCTTAGCTGCACCATTTTAAGAGAAAAATTGTACTAATATTGAATGTGACCTGAAATTATATTTTTAAATTTTGTATTATTATTATCTACATCTGAGAATGGTAACAATTATATAACTGGTTAGTCTTAGATGAATCAGCTTTGTGGTGGTAAATGCGGATTAAAATAAATATTTTTTTTATGTAATATGTCTTATTTTATTTTATCATGTTAATTGTGTAAACATAATTAATCTTTTTTTAATGAATAGGTTTCAAAAATCATCAGCTTATAAAACAATTCCTTGGGGATTTATATTCAAGTGTGAAATTATTTTTATCTATATTTAATCTTGACTGAAGTAACATCGCTATTAGCTCATTTACTTCATAATTGAAATATTAATCAGATTTCAAATAATTTTTGATCAATTGACAATGATTTAGCTTCTGATTGTATAGAGCTCTTTTTTATTTATCAGTAATTGCTACTGACATTGCTTTTTTGCAGCCTTAATGGATTAGTGTAGTACAGGAAAACCTCAATATAATTGACCTCTATTTAACGAACATTGGATATAACGAACAAAAAATCCGGTCAAATGTGAAAAAATTAAAAACGTTTTAAATGCGAAAATGTAAAAAATTACACATTTTTTCATAGTTTTCGAGAGTTGATTATATAAAAAAAACTTCTAAAGTACAAACAAAACTTGATTCCTTTTTAGTAGGATTACCGAAAGCAAGCGTGTCGATATCAAATAGCAACGTCACTACATGAAGAGTCTCCAAAGACAATTAAATAGATTTTATATGTGTTCTGTATTTTTTATTTATACCTAAATACAAAGTGTATTTACAAAAAAACTTGATCGATTTACTTTAAACCTATTTTTATATAACGGACTTTCGGCTCTAATGGACACCCCATCCCCCTCAATTAGTCCGTTATATTGAGGTTTTACCGTAATATGATAAATTCAAGGATAGAAGGAAGAATTCAGAACAATAAAGTACACGAAGGTGGAAATAATCTGAACTCTTATTTTTTTCTTTATGATGACATTTGAACCCACCTTCATGACTATCGCAGACAGGTGCTCTAATCAGTTGAGTGTCACTGTAACTAAGCATGTCAAGTGATAACTGTGGAGGTGTGAGTATTAAATCCATAAGTCTTGTGAAAAAACTTGGACTCGATAACAGGTATGGGTTCGAATCCCACTGGTATGGATAAAATACTTTTTGAATGAGATTTTTTGTTATATGAAAAATAATAAGCCCATGAAAACGAAGCATTTTTTAATATTTCATTCGGTGTACAAATCTGTAATTATCGAATTTTGTTAAAAAAATAAAAGACAATACATTAATGGATTAACTAATTCGGTTTTGATATCAATCAAAATAAGTAGTATGACCATTTTATCAATAATTTTTTTGGGAAGACCAAAATCAAATCAAACTTTTATATAACTGCGATAATCTAGCTTGATGAATAATTAAAAAATATATACAAGCTTTAAAATCAATACCTTGAATTTTTTTATCTCATTAGTCGTAATTTAAATGTAAAATTATTTTTTATCGATGTTCAATTCTGACTGGACATCGCTATTACCTCATTGACTTCATAATTGAAACATTAATCAGATTACAAATAATTTTCGATTAATTGATTATGCTTCAATTCCCAATTCTGTAGAGATTTTTTTTTATATTCATTAGTAATTATTGGTGATCTTGTATAGGGTGTTTTTTATAGAGGTATAGAACTTTGAAATGGAATAAAACAAAGATAATTTTTTTAAATTGACATGAAATTAACTTTATTCGAAAGATAATTTTTTGGCATTATAATTTAAATATGATTTCTGGCATATGACCGCTACGGTTGGCTCGGACGTAGTCTAGTCTGGAGGTCCAATTCTCGATGACTTTTTCCAACATTTGTGGCCATATATCGGCAATAACGCGGCAAATGTTGTCCTCCAAGTGGTCAATCGTTTCGGGCTTATCGGCGTAGACTAGCGACTTCACATATCCCCACAGAAAATAGTCTAGCGGCGTTAAATCGCACGATCTTGGAGGCCAATTAACGGGTCCGAAACGTGAAACTATGCGGTTACCAAACGTTTCCTTCAATAAAGCAATTGTGGCACGAGCTGTGTGACATGTTGCGCCGTCTTGTTGAAACCACAGCTCCTGCACATCATGGTTGTTCAATTGATGAACGAAAAAGTCAGTAATCATGGCTCTATAGCGGTCACCATTGACTGTAACGGCCTGACCAGCATCGTCTTTAAAGAAATACGGACCAATGATTCCACCAGCCCATAAAGCACACCAAACAGTTAGTTTTTCTGGATGTAACGGTGTCTCAACATACACTTGAAGATTGTCATCACTCCAAATACGGCAGTTTTGTTTATTGACGTATCCATTCAACCAAAAGTGAGCTTCATCGCTAAACAAAATTCGCTTATGAAAATCGGGATCAACGGCAATCTTGTTTTGGGCCCATTCACTAAATCTGCGCCCTGCTAGGTGATCGTGTGGCTTCAATTCTTGCACGAGTTAGATTTTGTAAGCACGCAAACCAGGATGCGTATTATCATTTAGAAGAGTAAACGTGGTGCGAAAACGTTCCATAGTTAATCGAATTAATTGCTCTGATGGACGATTATGTTGACCGTAAAATGGACGTAGTGCGCGATACGTTTTTCAAACAGAACCATGATTTCCAAAATAAATTTGCACAATTTGAAAGCGTTGTTCAAGCGTCAGTCTATTCATGTTGAAATGCCAAACCAAACTAAACATAAATCCCTTGACAGCTGACAAAATGGCCGCCAGTTAAAGCAGTGCTGCCAACTTAAAGTTCTATACCTCTATAAAAAACACCCTGTATTATATTACACGATTTGGCGTAATATAATAATAACGATAAATTCAAAGCAACAAAAAATTATCTCATTGCTTATAAAGTTAGCGAGTAAAATTATAAACAATCAGTCAGCATTGCCACAGACAACACTTTGTTAAAGTATTGAAACGTTTTAAATAATTCTGATTAGTTTTAATTCATTATAATATTATTTTCATAGTAAAGAAAGCTTTATTTTATCCCGCGTGAGAAATTGAAAGTTTTATTATTTTTTTAATAATGCTTCTGCTTCAAATGTAGCTTCTAAACGTTAGAATGAGAAAGTGTCAATTTGTGTCAATTTCATTAAAATAATTTTGACTAAAATTTTAGATATACTTCCATAGACAATGTTTTATTAAAATATTTGCGAAATTTTGAAAATTGATATCGAAATTGATCCAAATTATTATTTTTGCAAAGTAATTTTTTTTGGTCTAAGGAATTATACCAATTGAATCAAAGGCAATGGACATTTTTTAGTTTTTGGTTACAGTAATTGACGCCTACTATTAAGGGAGAAGTAGGTAGTGGGAGTCACTTTTTTGTAAATTGAAATAAAAGAAAATCTATTGTTTAATTATTTGTTGATTTAAACTTATTATAAACTTAACTTAACCATCAATTAAGATCACCTTAAATCATTTTGGCATATTAATTTAAGAGCTATATTATTTTTTTAAAAAAAGATCACCATTGCCCATATCGGTAGGCAATAGTGATCAATGTGTGTGCAATGGTAGTCAGTACATGTCGCACACATAATTGCGTGCTGAGTTCCACCCAATGCAATCTGCATGAGCCCAAAGCCCACAAGAAGTGCACTGGAACCACATTTCATTAATTCACCTAAATTTGCCGCATCTTACATTTATCACTCGTTAACGCTTAACACGGACTGAGTGAGCCGTCGTCAGAGTGCCGTACTTGTGGACAAGTAGCGATTGGGTTCAAAAATATTGCCCTCTCTCGTTTGGTTCCTGTTAAAACGGGTTGACTACCATTGCCTACTGACTTCAATTGCCTACACCCCTCCTAAGCATTTAAAACGTAGCAAAAATAGTTAAAAAAAACCAGTGTTTTTTCTAGAATTATGCTCAAAATTCTATTTTTTTCACTACATCAAAGCAAAGTTACTTATTCTGCTACTGTTATCAAAATTGTTAAAACGACACTAATGCAGAAAAAATTATATCTTTATTAATAATGATCTGTCTAAAAAAAAAAAAGCTTTGCTTAAATATTTGTAAATTTATTCAGTGTTTTTTGGCTAACCAAATTTTCCACAACTGAATTTTAACGAACGGTTGATAATATTAAATACACAGGAAATAAATATTAAGGCGTGTGGCTGGCTAAAAATTTGAACACAAACGGCTCAGGCATGTATGAGATTTGAAATAACTATTTTTAATCTAAAATATACTTCATTAAAAGTAATTCAAGCTTAAGGAAAATCTTTTATTCGCTTTAATATTTTTTTAAATCAAAACAATGCCGGTAATAAAATTAAAATAATATAGTTTTTTTTGAGTATGGCAACGCACCCATTCAAGCATCATCAGATAGTGTTGGCTGCCGATTTTTTAGTTTTTTTGATGTGATATTTTCTGTTTTCCGATTCGCCGTTATGATGGATTTTGATTATTATGATTTTGAAACCATATATTTTTGCTATTATGATTAGTAATTTTTACGGTAAATATAATTAATGGGGTGAGTAAAGATATTGCTAAACAAGTTAGGTTGTCGCAACTTGACATTCATAATGGCGGTCAGTCATTAATTTTATTTCTACTAGTTCAAACGGACTTTATATCGCTTTGATAAGTCTCGTCACATCCTTCTTTCCAGTGCTACTTTATAAATAGGTTTTGAAATTATACTGTTCGTTTTAGTTGGGTTCAGACGTATCTGATAAAGGTGGGGTTTACTCTTCTAGATGGATTTAGGCGATGAAGCCCTTTTGGACATGGATCTTCTGGCGGAAGAAGGGTCGGATGATGAGGGAGACGCCCCGGTATCGTCAGGTATGTTACATGTGTCAAAATTTCTAGCATGAAGTCACGTTGTACAATGATAAGGTTATATGTAAGACATGTCAACGCCGCCGAATATGATGTTGTAGGTCCCGCGTCTACTCCCACTTCCTCGACATCGTCTCCTCCTCAAGGAGTGGAAGAGCCTCCTTCCCCTCATGGCATGTGGCCTGGGATGTTCAGTGGCAGTGGAGGACCATTTTTTGGGGGTGGGTTTGGAAGACTCTCTTACTCTGGTAGGAGAGGACCAGGTAGACCTAGGAAGGAAGGCATCAAATCAGCTCGAGAAGGAAAAGTCGTCAGAAGGTCGAATTCACTTTCATTAAATAAAAAAAAATCTTCTAATAATAATGTAACATTGATTATTTATCTATTATTTTGTTGTAGATATCGCACAAATCTCAATACCATGCGAGGTTTCAAGAAACACAGAGGCAGTCGGGACGATAGCTTTGAAGATTTATTTGATGATGGGGATATGATGATTAATTGCACACCAGAAGAACCACCTTATTTTCCTGAAAAATGGTATGTACTGCAAATATTTTAACTACCAATTTAGTTATTGTGTGTGTAAATGTAGTATTGTTCGACACTTCTCCACTTTTCAAAGTTGTCACTTACCATAATCATTGAGTCAGTAGTTTATTTCCAAATAAGTCGTCTATTTCCAAATAAAGCAAGCATGTATATTGACACTGCTGTAATGTTATCAATAAACTATGACTGTAGTTCATTCCTGGTAGTTTATTGTGTTTTTAAGGCAAGGTTTTTAAGGTGTTTTTTTGCGCTAATTTATTAATTTACTCTCAAAAATAGATTGCAGTTTGATTTAGAGAATAATATGATAAAATGTATGTTATGTAATATCTGTAATTTATTGCTAAATTATTTTTAGATATACAAATGATATTTGACTGCGGTAATCTAACCAATCTCACCTTTAAACACAATATTATGTAATAACAGGCTTATTATATACTCGTATGCCTATATTTACTTTTGCATAATTAATATTTTACTATTGTATTTAACTGACTGTCAATCAGTTGTGTGTAATTCAATATGTCTTTAAAAAGCACTTGAATAATTTATATGTAAAACTTTCTCACACAATGTATTGCAGAACATCTTAGGTCAAATATATTATAATTTAACAGAGTAGATAGATAAATCAATAAACAACAAATGTTAAGAATATGTAATCACAAAAGGCATAAGTTGTCTGACAAAAAGACTGTGTTTAATATTCATATTTTAAATATTGGTCACTTTGGTTCCAGGCCAGGGAAAGTGTGTGCAGTGTGCAATCTAACTGAGAGGAGTCAACTGGGTCAGGGTGAAATGTGCCGCGTGAGATGTGACGTGTCTGGCGGGGCGAGTCCCGTCACTCCTAGGACTTGTCCTTCTCCTACTACTCCTACCACTCCTGCTCTCACTCCTACAACGCCGCCCGCTCTATCCATGCTCACCTCCGCCTCTACTTCCACTGCCAACCTAGCGGCTCTCAGTGGACGTCGTCAGAAGAATATTAACAAGTGCAAGTATGTATTGTATTTATGTTGTTCATGTGCATACTATTATAATGTTTAAAATTACTTTCATGCAGTGTTCTTACATTAAAAATTTCTGAAGATTGTTGCAAAAATAAAATAACTTCATTTTGCTTTAAGGACACCATCATGCAATCCTGAGCATACGGATGAACTTTCAATAATTGGTTACTCTGAGAGTGTAGAGCTGCCAGTTGTGGTGGAGGGAGGGTTTATTTATTTGCACAAGAATTGCTTGGAGTGGAGCTCTTCTGTAGACATGAAATCGCCGCCCCCCTCTGCCCCCTCCGCTGGCCTCAGAGAAGATGACAAAATAAGCGAGTCAGACGAGACAGTGAAACTGGTTGTGTCTGTTGCCTTGCAGAGAAAGTGCAGTTTTTGCATGAGGTTTGGTGCCAGCATTTCGTGCAAAGTGAGCGATGCTAATTGTGATTCAACAAGGTTTGTGTTTATATTGCCACATCAATGGGTGTTAAAAATGTAAATTATATTTTCAGATGAGCTGTACTAAATATTTTCACCATCCTTGTGTTTTGGCATCTGGCGGCTTCCAAGAGAGTACTTGTAGAGCATCTTTCTGTAAAGAACATGTATACCAAGTGCAATTAGTATGTGAGTATTAGAATGGAAATTAAAAAAAATATCTTGAATATCATTGTTATTCTTTCAATTGAATTGTATTTATTTTGATTGTTATATTGTGTATTACAGGTTCAGTTGACATAGAGTGTCACACTTGTGGAGTTTCGGGAGACATGTCCAACCTGATGACTTGTTGTACATGCTTTTCCCACTACCATGGGACTTGTGTAGGGCTTCCCCAACTGCCAGGTTAGCTTAATATTCATTATTATTTGAAAATTTAAATGTGAAATTGAAGTCATTATAGATTGATAATGCAAAATTTGTTTTTCAGGCGTAAGGTCTGGCTGGAACTGCAAGCAGTGTCGTGTTTGTCAAGTGTGTCACGGTATTGGTACCGACACTGGAGAATCAAGGTCTATCGCCTGCGAGCAGTGTGATAAGTTATACCATGCTTCATGTATAAGACCAATCATGACTACCATCCCGAAATACGGATGGAAATGCAAAGTTAGTATTTTTCATAGATTATCTTCATGATATTTAAGTATTGAAAATTTGACTAAAATAAACATTTACTTAATTTTTTGTTTTCAGTGTTGTCGCGTGTGTTCTGACTGCGGGTCGCGGAGTCCTGGAGCAGGAGCCAGTTCTCGGTGGCATGCTCACTACACCGTATGTGATTCGTGCTACCAACAACGCAATAAAGGCTTATCATGTCCGCTCTGTAGGCGGGCCTACCGGGCTGCTGCTCAGCGAGAGATGGTTCAGTGTTCTCACTGTAAAAGGTAAATCTATAATGATATTTTTTTCTTATAATTAGTTGGCATGTTTAATATTTCTAAAACAACTTTTTTAACTCTAGGTATGTTCACGGCTCTTGTGATGCTGATGCTGAGCTAACGACTTACCAAAAAAAGAAAGAAGCAATCCCTGACTATGATTATATATGCCCTGTCTGCAAAACAACAGGAAGAACCCCCTTACAGAGAAGAAAAGACAGTGAGTAGCTCTATGTTTATTATTGATATATTTTTATTTTAACTCAATTATTATGACATTTTTATAATGTGAATGTACGTTTTATTATTTTTTCTTTCAATAATATTGTTACACTTTTTCCAGGTATCGATGATGAGAGTTTGTCAGCATCACAGGAATCACTCTATGATGATAATATCTCCTTAGATCAAGATCCTCTGGCAATAGAAACAAAGGTATTTTGTACTTACAATTTTTCGTGTAAATTAAATAGATTCATATGGAAATACCTCTTTTAATTTATTTAAAATATATATTTTTTAAGATGGATATTGGACTTGGAAAAGGAAAACCCTACAGTGCATCATCAAAGATAGCTAAGAAAAAGCTGGGTATGTTTAGATTCAAGAGTGGTTATGGAGGCACAATGGCTGGAAAGTTAGCCTTCCATAAAAGACAAAGGTCAGGGTTTATGGACTTTGGGCGGAAGAGAGGAACTAAACCAAAGATGCGAGGTGTGTTCGGTGTACCGGGCCTGGGGCTGCAGAGGCCTCAAGCTCATGATAGCAAAAGTGGAGATGATGAACCAGGTAATTTTATATTTCAATTATGTAAATAATTTAACAATACAGTTAAATAGTCCAATAGACCAATTCAGGTCTATAGGTTGATTATTTGTATCTATTCATTTATTGCAAATATTTCATTTCAGGTGTGGAGAACCGTCTTGTACTTTGCTCGAGTAAAGACAAATTTGTTTTGTCCCAGGACATTTGTGTGATGTGTGGTGCTCTTGGGACAGACTCTGAAGGGTGCCTTATTTCCTGCGCCCAGTGTGGCCAAACTTATCATCCTTATTGTGTCAGCATTAAGGTAAATAATATTTATTGTGTTAATAGTTGTATTGGCTGTACATTCGAATTGAAGTTACAGTTTAATTTGTTTATAGATTGTAGAAACGGAATGATTCATAAGAAAGTTTAATTCATTTATCATTGAAAATGTTGAATCGGGTAATCCGAAAATCATATGTAGCCCTTTATTATTACAGGTAACAAGTGTGATTGTCCAGAAAGGTTGGCGTTGCTTAGATTGTACAGCATGCGAGGGCTGTGGCCGACGTGATGACGAGGCACGTTTGGTGCTATGCGATGATTGCGATGTATCTTATCACACATACTGTGCACGCCCTCCTCTACTCGGTGTACCGCGCGGCTGTTGGCGCTGTGCACGCTGTCGCCGCTGTACCACCTGTGGTACCACTGAGCCTGGTGCCGACAATTGGATGAACGAGTACCGAGAATGTGGGCCATGTGCTTCTCTGGTGATGTGTGCAGCATGCGGCTCTCCTTACAGCGATGGTGAGCTCATCCTCCAGTGCACTCAGTGTAGACGTTGGCTACACGGGGCCTGCGATGCAATTCACACTGAACAGGAGGCTGATACTTGCTGTCAAAAGGGGTGAGTACCTATATAATTTATTAATATGAGTTAAGGAACTAGTACACACTTGTATATAGTGTATCCTCTAAAAGCATGAACTATTTTTACAAGAATATGGATTTCTGGTAAATATCTTGGTTATTTGATGTCAATTGTGGGGATTACAGGTACTGTTGTCTGTTGTGCCGGCCACGTGACACGCCGCCTGCGCACCTCGCTCCAGTGTCACCGCCTGCGCCTACACCGACACCGCGGCCACCTTCACCTGGAGAGTTTTATCTGGATGGTGTATGCCTAAGTGCGGGTGGTCTGCGAGCCATGCGCCGCCTGCAGGGGGACACACCCGGTCCGCCTGGTCTGTTACCCGGTCGTAAGAAACGCCGCCCCAAAGGTGGCGAGCTTCCTGACCGCAGCGCTGGTAGGATTTGATTTTGCCCCTTGATCTTGTTGAGAAAGAATAATCAGATTGTTTCAAATGTAAGTAAATTAATGGTTGTTTTTAGGTATATTGGCTGCTATTGAATCAGTAGTGCAGGGGGGAGATTGCGATGTTTCCAATGAAGATGGCAAATTGGATCCTAATGTCGACATCAAAGAGGAGCCAGGTGATAATCAATATAAATCTTAAATTTGAACTTCTGTTTTAGTTTTGATTTTCATACTTTATGGCAAAATGTACACTTTTCAGGGACATGTCCTTACAAAGAAGGTATCATATGGACTGTGAGTCGTGATGGCCCTCCTCCAGATGGCTTTACCACATACACTACGGAGTCTGGAGTGACTGTGCTGCGTAGGAAGCGGCAGCGGAATTTAAACCGTGTGGGCATTGGTGGTTTTAGTGTGCGTCCACGCTCCCAAGGAGCCCGCGGCGCCAGACCTACTGACGGGGATAGTCAAGAACCTGGAGCTACCACTCCGACCACTCCTACTGGTGATTAACTCATGATTGATTATCGATTAACTTTGGGTGTGGTAATTTGGTTTTGGTAATTTTAACTATTGAAATATTTTACAAATTTTATTTTGGGCATAGGACCTTCAGAAAGTCCAGGTGCTAGCAGTGCGGTCGACAAAAGAAAAAAGCCGCGAAGAAAACCACGATCTCGACTGATGGAGGCTTTCCCCTCTTATATGCAAGAGGCATTCTTCGGACGAGATCTATTGGAGACTCAGCAGAGTGCCCGTGAAACCGGTGAGCAGTCCTCTCCGCGCTCCGACAGTAACAGCGAGGGAGAAGAAGGAGAACCCAGCCTTTCCAGTACTCACACCACTATCTGCTTAAGTCAGGTATGTGCATTGTCTGCATTGAAGTCAGCAACGGAAAATGAAATAGAATATTTATCAATTGAAATATCTTTACTGATGCACTGTTATTACTTTTATTGTATAGGAAGAATTAGAAGCTATTGAAGCCATACGTACCAAAGAAGAAAAGGAAAAAGAAGAAAAAGAAAAGTCTGAGGCAAGTACTGATAAAATCCTGAGAAAGATCAAACTGGAAATTGATCCTTCAGGCCAAGGAGACTCTCAGCAAACTGACGATGCCAAGGCTCTCAAGGAGGTTATGATGTTACCTCAACCCAATGAAATTAGACCCGGAGAGAGTAATGCAGTAGCATCCAAAGCTATTATTCCAGAACCTGTCAAAAATTTACCTCAAAAAGGTGATATGATCATTTTATATTCTATAGTTTTTTTTTTTAAATACTGTTAAGGGGACTCAAAAATATTTAATGAATTATTTTGTTATTCTAGATTCTCTTAGTCAATCTTCAAACACAGAGACGACTATTTCATCTAAAGAGGATTTGTCTTTATTGACAGTCAATTTGGAATCTATGGTTAGAGACTCTCTTCCGAACATGGATAGTCGGGATGTTGAAGAAATATTCAAAGGTGTGCTTACAGATGACTCGCAGGTATGATAATTAAATATAATTTTTAATCTAATATTGAACAATGAATGGACAATCGCTGAAATATATAATTATTGTTGTTTAACAGGAATCTCAAGAATCTTCAGTGTCATTTGTAAATTCTATCAGTGGATCTAGCGGCTACAATCAACAGCGTCAGCAAATCTCAAGTCCTATGGAGTTTCCATCACCATACCATACAGAGTATAGCGGGTAAGCTTGCATCATTAACATATTATTCTTTTAATGACCATTAGTCTCTATTATTTAACATACTCTATTTATTTGTACTTAATCATATCATACTTATTACAGAAGTTCTCAGCTTAGTCCTGCCTACTCCGAGAGCAGTGGGCAGTGGAGTGCTGGAGGGCTGGCGGGAGCAGGCGCAGCTACCGGTCCTGAAGCCTTGGGCACAGACTCCAGTGCCTCACAGACCTCCGCCATGCAGTCAGCACAACCCACCACTTACAACCAAAGATCTACTGAAAAGATGAAGGCTGATGAAAGTAATTGTGCATCTTAACCATTTTTGTTTTTGAATTGCATTTCAACTCTTCACTTATGCTGTCATCCCAATTTGTAGGTCTAGGTACGGCTGCAACTATTTCTGCCGTACTTTATGCAAATATAAATCACCCTGAGTGGAAAACTGAGTTTCCCAACTGGCCTGACCGTTGCAAACAGATTTTGAAGAAATGGCGAGCCCTTGCTAGTGATAAGAAGACTCCATACTTGCAGCAGGCCAGAGACAACCGAGGCGCTATACGTATGAAGAAAGCGCAGCAGGTTCGTTTTTCAAATCCACTTTATGTGAATATACTTGAGTCAAGGAAGCCTGCCGTCCCCGCTGGAGAACCCAATATCATTAGAGTCCCGATTTCATCCCATTGTTCACACTTTAGGCAGGTCATCCATTCATCCATCATCTGTATCTATATATATATGTTTTATGGTGATTAACAGCAATCAAAGTTGACTAACACCATATTATACTATAGCTTAGATATAATTTGTGTTGTAAAATAAGATCCCGCTGCAGTGTGTTAATACGTGGGCGATCGCGAAGAGAACGTGATGATGAGTCTAGATGAATATTTTCTTTTTTCTGTGTTCCCTCGAATACCCATTTCGAGTCCATCATCGTCTATGTAAAGCTTTCGCTTTTTGTGCTACAAAGATTTATACGATCCACACTGCTACACGTCCCCCGCGTATGGGTGACGTCCGCATAGGTAGGGATGACTGACAACAGAGCGTGAAGTGGATAGTGACAGATTTTGGGGCGCATCAACAGATATCCAAGGAGGGCACCGCACCAACCGGGCCCGCAGGCCCCGAAGGCCCCGTCGTGCCTGCCCCTGCTGCTGAGCCGCCCGCCGAGCCTGCTGAGGTGCCTCTACACAAGGATGGACTCACTCTAACCCACGCATCCGCCACTAACACGCCCTCCCCCGCCCCTCGCCCCGCGACCCCTGAGCCCCCTGAGCCCACTGAGCCCGCTGGTAGCCCTGCAGGGTTCACTTCTGGCCATTTTACTCTTCATCATCAGTTCACACCGTTTTATCACGGTTCTAATGTCCCTGCGCCCAATGTCACGGTCAACCCCTTTGGCAAGTTCACTCGCGCCGTGCCTCGGGGCCCGCCCGGGGCTGTGCGCCACAGCATCACGGGCGCGCTGTTCTCTCAGGCACTGAGCTTTCTGGGCAAGTCACAGGCCCTGCCGCACAGTATCAGAGCCATAATGGGGTCGCCGCCTTCACCCCCTGCGCCCCATGCGCCCCCTGCGCCCGCGCCGCCCAGTCCTCCGGGAGATCTGCACATCCGTGTGCTGACGCCCTCGGAGATCATGCGAACCCTTCCCTCCATGCCGCAGGAGTTGGCTTACGAACCGACGCTCCACACCACGGTACCTCTCTCTTCTATCCGCAACGCAACTCTGTTCTGCCTGACGTTTTGTTTGCCGGTTGTATTCTTAAAAGTCTTATTTTGCTGATTGTTTTTTAAGTTCTCGTGAAATGGATTCGATGTATCAGTATGCACCCAGTGCGCATATGCCGTCTTGAGTTGCGTTACTTTCGATGTTAATTTTGTATCCCGTTTTGAAGACGGTAATGAGAGACATGTGATATTTGTTGATAGAGCATGGTAGACCCCTCCCGTCTATTCCTCCTCCTGTTCCTTTTGTATATTTAGAAAAGCTTGCTTCGGTGGTTGTAGTTTGTGCTTACATTCAAATGGATTTTTCCATTTTTTGCCACGTGTAATTGTATGCCAAAATGTCAACTTTCCTTACTCTTTATTGCTTCATTTAAAAAAAAATGTGTATATACATATATATATATTTATACATATATATATATTTATACATAAATATATATATACATAAATATATATATATATATATATTTATTTATATATATATTTATTTATATATATATAAATATATATATATATATAAATATATATATATATACATATATATATATATATATATATATATATATATATATATATATATATATATATATATATATAAATATATATAAATATTTATATAAATATATATATATATATATATATATTTATATATATAAATATATATATATATTTATGTATAAATATATATATATATATAAATATAGTTTTTATTTTTGCCTATTTGATATTGTTTACAATATTTTTAAACTTGACACTTTGGTATAAAATACAGAAGGCTAAGTTACTAATATGACTATTATGAAATTTATTAAAATCAGACATTAATAAAACTAAGTATAAAATTTATATGAATTAACATTTATAATCTTTCAAACATTAACTTTTTGTCATATCTACATGGAAAAGAATTTAGTGTGTCTGCATAAAAGCCATGCCATTTTATTCTCAATGTGTTATTTGTATGGTTATATGACCAAGCTTTGTTATTTTTTACTATTTTTATATATTGAGTATAATGTTAAGCTTCTATGCAATAACAGTAGTTTGTTACTTAATTCTTTTCTCATGTTATTTTATTTTTAATTTTAATTTCTTATAGGTAGTTATGACTACTACTGTAGCATTGCATAGTGAACGATGATTGAACAGCAGAAATCCAACAACTAGTACTTAACTGACTTTCTTTTGAATATGCAATCAAGTTGTCAATCTTTCTTTTAGCAATGCTAGGGTATTAAGGTTTAATTATATTTTATTATTGTTATCGAGTAATTTAATTAAGATTATGAATTTTCTTCAAATTGATGCTTGTCTGATCGGTATCTTATTGTATTAAATGTAGTGGTTTTTTTCATTTATTTATTGAAATTTTATCCTTATTAAAATTTCATTTAAAAATTTATACTAACTGAGCAGGATGTCATTAAATAAATGTCTAGCTATTTAATGCTAAGTTGCACTGAGTAGGCAGCGATGACAGCACTCGCCAATAAAGAGGCTCGAGGAAGTTGGCTTTGCTTTGAATTCCTCTGAAATACACCTGACCCGTGTCCAATAAGCAATCAATGATCACAAGCTGTGTCGTGAACGAGCGTTTTCCAGTGTGATCAAATATAAGAATAGCATAGTTTTAAATTAAATTACATCCAAATAAAAGGATGGTCAAATCTTAATGTACGTAGGTTTATGTTTCATTACAAAACAATGTGCAAGTTCTTACTAAGGCTTTCTTTATTTGTGTGTTTGCTGTGGTGATTTCCACCTTCAGTGTAACTTTGCATTTCAATGGTATATAATCCAACAGCGAAACTTTAATAACTTTCCCATACAAATTAGGCGTACTTCATAATATTCCTTGAATAAAAATAACTGAGAACAAAAATATATAATCCAATGTATTTATGTATCTAAAGTTTGTGTAGTAAAATTTTTTTGTAGATTTTTAAATGAAAGGTATTATATTAAATTAAAAAAACTGCCTCATGGTCCAGAATGAGCAATCCTGCATACCGACTGTTCTAATCCAGGCAAGAATATAGATTTATTTTTTGACCCACAAGTGTTATCTAAGGCTGAAATTATAAATTGCTCCTAAGAAAATATATTTTTTCCTCTAAATTATAAGAATATAATGTGAAAATTTTAAAAATGCAACAAATTTCCCATTCTTATCTATCCAACTAAACTTGTAAGCGTGGTAAGAGCAATGAACGGAAAAAATATGCAATGTCTATATTTGTCATTGATTTTGTAGATTTCATGTTCATATAACTTAAAAAAGAAAGATGTTAGTATTAAGTAATTTTTATACAAAGAATATTAATATTATTATTAAATTCGCTAAATTTGTATGGAAATCAATATACTATTTACCATTAGACACCAAAGTCATTACGGAATTAATTGTTTTCACTACTTAGATTTTAATTGTTTGTTAGGAATAATCATTGCAAGATATAAAAAAAACAAGAGTATTTTTATAAAATTTTAACAAAATAACACATGTCACATGACACAGTAGATTAGTTACTAAATTTTAGTAGATCGATTAAGAAAAATATGTCAATAGACATTCTTATCGAGTACATAGTCCAAGGTGAGGCAAAATTGTGAGCCAAACTAATACAGTGCGGGTTGGGTCGGCTAGGAACAAGAAAAGCTGACGGGCCAACAGAGGGGAGCTCGCGAGGCCGAGCAGGAGCGCCAGTGGAAGCAACTCCAGCAGATGCGGCAACAGCAGGCCCAGCACCAGCAGCAGGTCATACATGACCAGCGCTTACAAGGTACACACAACGTCTGGATACCTGAGCAAAGTTCGTTAAATACATTTTATTATTCAATTACATCAATTTACATATCTTAGATAATATCCATTTCGAATAAAATATTGCTTTTTTATTTTTTTGTAATTTTCTTATGAGTATTTTTATTTTAGCAATGGCAAGAGTGCAAAGACAAATGACATCTGATGGAACATTCCCTTCGGAACAATTACAAGTGTCAGTAAACGAGCAGAGTCCACTGCACGCTGGTGGGACGGTCTCTCCTGCACCTCCGCGGAGTCCCTATGCCGGTCAGGCATCGCGCTTCCCGCATCCCTCTTTGTTGCAGGCTCGGCCCTCACCTAGTGGACGGCCCGGGCATAGTCCTTTTTCTCCGCCTTCTCCTATGGAACAGTTCCCAGGCTCTGCGTCACCTGCACGTGGACAGGGTGAGCCCTTCCAGCGACCCCCCTCAGAAGGCAGCGGTGATTACGCTCACTCGCCTTTCGGACGCCAGTCACCTAATCCAGCGCGCAGCCCTGCCTATGCGCCGCCTCGCCCTGATTATGGGCCGGCTCCGGGTACCCCACGGCCTGGTGCACAATACTCCTTGAATGCGCAACGTCAGATATATGCTCCTCGTCCCCAAGACCCATTCATGCCCCTTCAAGCGCTGACTTCGCCCCGTGGCGAGGGTCCTGGCCATCAACCCGAGGTTAATCGACAGCTGAGGGATCTTCTGCAAAGACAGCATGCTCCCAGTAAACTGTGGCCACAAGGTAAGATGAACTACAATAATAGACTTAATAGATCAGCAACACATCAATGTGTTTTATCTCGACTATTGGTAGTTTTTGTCATCACAAATTCTCTAACTTTCTTCACATTCTTCAAAAATTTTGATAAATACACAGGGAAAGTACAGCTTCCAAATTTTGCCAGCCATATCTTAAATTGGTTTTGAAAGTGCTGGCCTGTTATGTGTTAAATCTGTCCACATAGAATAACATACAAAGCCAATTATTGACTAATTCACTCATTCCAAAAAATATATAAATAAGTTCATTGCCATTTACTTAAGCATATTTGTAAGAATTGCATTTGATTATTATATTCTAGGAGAAGAACAGTCTGTAGGAGGGCAAGTGCTGGAGCAGCATCAGCTGATAGTGGATGGTCAGTTCCGTCAGCCTTTGCCTGTGAGTCCTATAATTAGGCCGAGGGTGCCCGTAGCTTCCATGGACCCTCGAACAAGACTTATTCTGCAGAACCCTCCAGGTAATTTTTGAGCTCTAATATGCATTTCATATTTTAATTTATCATATTATATAATATGTTACAGTCGCTGATATGTCACATCACACATGTTTGTAGGAGTACCACAACTGCATCAACAGCAACAACAGCAACCGCAGCAACATCTGCAACAGCAAGTTCAACAACAGGTGCAGCAACACCAACAACAGCAGTTGCAGCAGCAAGTGCAGCAACAGGTCCAACAGCAGGTCCAGCAGCAGGTTCAGCAGCAGGTTCAACAGCAGGTTCAGCAGCAAGTTCAGCAACAAGTCCAGCAGCAGTTACAACACCAACAACAGCAACAGAGGATGGTGTCCCCGATGTTGCAACAAGTAGTGGGTCATCCCATGGGAGTGAGAGCTCGCCCTCCTATACAACTGGACCACAGCATTCTGCAACAAGCGCAGCATCCGGCCACTCTGTCCCATCAACACCCCATGCAAGGTTCGTCCAACTAATCATATAATTGTAGCTCTCCTTCAGTTCTGCAAGTCGGTTCAAAGTTTGACCTTTTTGTTTTTAACGGAGAGTAGAAAGATTTGCATATTTTATTTCTGTTTTTTTAACCTTACCATGTCATGGCATAGTAATGTTTAAATAAGATACTGAAATATATATTTGCAAACAAACAAGCTGCAATTGTGTACCCGAAAATGTTACAACAATAAACAAAGCATTTTGTACAAAAATCTGAATAACTCAATATTTTAGGACAGTGTGTTATTAATGCATTAATAATGTATTTAATTTATTTTTCTCTTTTTTGTTGTGTAAAAATAATGCAAGTTTTTTATATTATTTGTTATTTTACAGAGAAAATGCTTCACACAGTGAGCCAGCATATAATCCCGGGTCAGGGGGCGGCACCGCCTCACCCCCCTCACACCTCGCAAAATGTGCATTCTGCACATCCCACGCATCCCATGCACTCCGCGCATCCGACACATCCTGTGCACGCTGCACCTTTACCGGCCCCATCCGCTCCTGCCCCTGCTGCTGAGGAGATGCCTGATATGGATATGGACAAGCTAGAGCAAGATAGTGCCAACATGGCAGAGGTAAGGAAAAAAAAAACCATGAAAAATAAAGTGTAACACCTGTATCTTATCTTCCGAATTTTCCTTCATTATCCGAATAAGATATTCGGATTATGGATTCAGTCCTAGGATAATCCCATGTCGTGGCAGCTGAAAGACAGGTGTTGTGTGAATTTGGTATCAAAAACATATGAGAACTCCATATTTATTACCTCTCATTTATTGTTTTTTTTTTTATTTCTTCTAAATAAATGATGAATTAATGAATAAGCTTCATTATCACATGTTTGAATATAATTCACTATTTATTTAATGTATTAAACATTGTTCATTAAATAGGTAGGGGATATTCTTGGGGGCCTTGGTGATGATGACGAAGAGTTACTAGTATCATTAACAGCCGAGATTGGTGACGATTTCAATATACTTGAATATGCTGATCCTGAGTTAGCCGACTTCGGTGACACCCACATCTTGGATGGTCTCGAACTAGCAGAAGAAACTGAAAGTGCACTTGGACAACACGTGAAGCGGGATCCGTAAGTTTTATTATCAATTCATCTGTGGAATACATTTAAACAGGTGCGTTTTGCAGTTCAAATGATTTGTAACGTAATTTTCAGAAGTGATGATCCCGACGAAAAGCCATTCAATATTAAAATAGAGCCAAACATCATCAAAGCTGAAAAGAAAGAAGATGACATACCCGATGACCACATGATGAAAACTGTAAAATTGGAGCCATACGAGGGAGAAAATAATGATCAACAACACCCCGTGCCACAGAACTTACAGCAAAAGCGAGCAGCAATGGACTCAGAGCTGCCGCAGATGTTACCACGCCTGGATCTTATACAATCTCAGCAGCAGCATCATGGTGGTTCTATCGTACCTCACAATCAACAAGTTAGGTTCCAGCAGACTTTCCGACCTAATGTCACTCAGCCTCATCCGCAACTGCAGCAAAGTCAAATGCAACTTCAGCAATCTCAGTTCAGTCTCAACCAAAAGATGACTCACCGGCATACAGGGCAGATGATAAACGTAAATCAGCAGAGCCAGTTTAGTCAGATGACCCTCAGCAAGCAGGGGGTCCTTCCCCAGCAAACAGGCATCCCGCTCAGTCCTAATCGTCAGCTTGTGCCACAGTCGCACCACGCCATTGGCTCCAAACAGATGCTTGTCAGACCGGATGAACAGATGGGACATCCTCAGCCTCAGCAGGTGCAGTTTGCTCCTGGCCAGCAGCCAGTTAGGCAATTCAATCCGCAACACCAACTCACCCAGGTTAGTTACTTTTGTTTATCTCTTAACAATAACTGCAAATTTTTCCCTACAGATTAATAGACTGAATCGAGAACATTATAAATTATTTCTTAACAAAAAGAGGTTTATCAGAGATGTCACGAGATGTTGATTTTTTTAGCAACAGGCAATACAGCAACAGCAGCAGCAGCAAGCTGTACAACAACAAATGCAGTCGCAGGTGGCAGCTGCTCTGGCCATCGGGCGTCCAATGGCTCCCGGCACCCGCCTCATGTCTCCTGATGGTGCTGTGGGTGTGGTCACCCTAAACAATAGTGTAACTGTCACTTATCCATCTGTGTTCCAGCATCACCGCCCTCAGCATGGTAAAAATTACTACCCTTTTTTAAAAAACTTTATCTAAATTTATCTATTTTATTAGTTTTGCTTTTGTCTTTTGATAATTTTTTTTATTTTTACATTTGATATGAATTTGATGTGTAGGTCGCGTAGGAGTGAGTATGAGCCCAGGTGCTGGAACAGGTGCAAATCTGGGGGTGCGCAATGTGCGTCCTGCTGCAGCTGCACCCCCACCCCCCTATCCCGGCACCGTTCGACTGCCAGCTCCACCACCTCCACCGCCTCCCTACCCCTCGCAGGTACGAGTTCAGTGTTTTCACATCATGAACTAATATATGTGACTAGGGATTAAAAAAAAAAAAAAAAAAGATATATATATATATATATATATATACACACATACAATTAAGATAGTACACAGATGAGAAAGTAACATTGTAGATAAAGTAAATTTCTAACTTGTTCCGGTGGTAGAGGTGTGTTGATACTGTATATTTTCAAGATCAGAGTGATAAGAAAAGCAGCAAAGAAAGGTCAATGCATGGATAGGATTTTATCAAGTGCTGATTTGAAAATTCTTTGGAATTGTCATACTAGCTGTGATGAGAGTCGAGTGTTTGTAATTTAACTAGCCTGCTATAAACATGCTTTCCTCCTGGGAAGTTGAGGGAAAATTTCACAACTGAAAATGCAAAATGGTTACATTGCAAATATTCACTGAATTTGATTTTCCTGTCATCAATGGTTTTGGTTTTGCCGCTCATTAATGTTCACTGTAATCACACAGCTGGAGTTGCATTATTTTTGTTGCTTTTCTATTAAATGTTCAGAATTGTGTGTATTTTCCATTCCTCACGCTTTTTCTGTAATCGTTTTATTTTTTAATTTGGATAATTAAAATTTTTGTGTTAAAAAATAATCCCTGTTTTGTTACATATTAAATTATTTTGAATCCTGTTTTTTTAGATTTTTTCGTAGCAATTTAATTTTTTTTTTTATTTCCATAATATTTTTATTTTTATAATTTAAAATGTGAACTTGAATCGTGAAAAAAATCAGGACCTACTAATTCCTAAAATGTGTATTTGTTTTGTTTTTTTTTTTTCAAATGTAAAAATCTTTTTATTTGTTATTTTATATATTTATGGAGATCTGCACTTGAGTTTGTGATTACAGTGTTGGCTGATGCAAGTAGACTATAAAAATTATTATTTAATACAGCATGTGATATTATTACTGTATATGTTTTTAGTGATCAAATACTAATTTTAATATTTCTCAAAATTTTTAAGACATTTATTTTTAAATTAATTACTTTTATTGACAAAATAATAATCTATAATTAAACAAATGCACTTGGTGAAAATCTATGAGTTCATACAATCAATCAGATAATGCTAACACTAAGTGTACAATAATAATATTTTGTTGTATTCATTGTATTTTTAGTAAGATTTATAATTTTAGTTATTTGAGTAATATCTTTATATCAATGAATACTGGGATAATGTGATGAATACGGGGTAGAGGTAGTGAATGTGCAGTATGCCATGACGGGTCGGTTTGTTTAATGTGGGTTGGTGTGTGTGGCGTGCAGATGTCTCTCGAGGGCCCACCACCCGAGCCCTGGGGCGCGTGGCTTCCCGCGCGCCGCCCGCTGCTCCTGCAGGTCAGTGCCCGCACCCACCCTGGCTCTTTTCCCCCTACCCCACCTGCACCCCGCAGAGACCGCACTAGAGGAGCATGACCGATGCTCCCGATGAGCTGCCAGGATATCAGCTTCATCTCTGTCCATAACCCCACTACTTGGTTTTTAATGGAACACTTAGTTGACTACTTCCTTTCTCGAATAGATTACAGCACCCCCAATAAGAAGGATTGTACCAGCACCAGATAAAGTAGAATATTCCACTGCCTTTTGAAATCCTGAGTAGGAACTTTCTCCCTCTAGGCTTTGTAAAAATATTTCTATTCCACTCGTTGAAATATTAGCTGTCGTACAATCTCACTTAGGATGTACGAGGAGGAAACGTTCCCGTGAAATTTCTATCTCCGTCACTTAATGGAAGTTTTACTTTGTATAATATAACTATACAAATCTAGCTAGTGGATACTTTTATAAAAGATTAAGTAACAATTTCGCATACCCACACTTTCAAAGAACCAGTTGCATCACATTAGGAACTCCACCGAATTCTTCACTAACACTTAGTTTTTAGTAACATTTAATTTGATTTACATAGTGCTTGCTACTGTTCATGTCATGATTCAGATTGCTTTCTTTTTACTTATTATTTAATTTGGGAATGAAGCTTTGCATGCTGTAAATAGGAAAATTATGCTTATTTAAAATATGAATTAATAAATGAAGCTACATTTTGTAATAATTACATTATTGCTCAGTGTTGAAACATACCTGAAGATTACGTTAATTTCAAGAGAATAGATTTGAATGGATGAAATGTGAAATGTGTACCTTCATTACTTACCCGGCTGTGTGGTTAGGAGCAGCCTCTCTTACTGGAAGAGCTGCTGGAGCAAGAAAAACGTGAGCAGGGCCGTGGGGGAGATGGCTCTCCACTGCCTTCTTCTCTTCCTGGCCCCCCTGCCCCGGATGCCCCTCATGTTCCCAGTGCACCTCCCACCCCGCATTGGCAGCCCCCAGCATCGCCTGCACCAACCCCACCGCAGCCACAGGTCAGACCGACACTGCTGTACATATTAAGACATGCAACAGGCTTATGTAAATAAGACATTTTAATAATCTAATGAAAATCTGATTCAGGTGGGAACAGTTCCTCTATATAATGTTCCGCACTTGCCAGCGCCCCCTGTGCCCCCAGAGCGAGTGACTTCAGACGCAGATAGGCAGGCTCAATTGGCTTACGAGCAGTGGTTGCAACAACAAAACACATACCTCACGCACCAACTCAAATACTATGAAACTGAGGTGCAGAAACTCAGGAAAATCAGAAAGGTATTTTTTATTGCTGCATTCTCTCATAACATACAACCCATAAGTGTTATTAATTATATTTTTTCCTCCTTTTTTTAAGTCTCTTAACAGTAAACAGAGACAACAACGAAAGTCTGGTAATGAGTTGGCAGCTGCGGATGCAGCAGAGCTAGGTCGCGTGTCTGGAGAACAATCTGTATTGCAGAAGCATTTAGAGGCAGCTCGCAAACAGTCACGACAGCACAGCATGCTAATACAGGTTTGTTCCACACCTTATTAGGAAAGATTGTTATGTAAACGTCAGTTTAAGGTTTAAATTTGGATTTATAATTTAATAAAAATTCAAACTTTTATTCTCACCAAGGAATACCGAAACAAGCAGCAACAACTGCAACAAGCTTCCGGACAGCAGCCGGGAACAACAGGACAGCAGGCAAGTGGAACCCCTCAGCAAGGGCTTCTCAGCCAACAGTCTCCAGGTCAAATGGGCTCTCATAACCTAATAAATCAGCAGCAAAGGGCCAATCCTATGATGAACCAGGTTAATCAAATGCTACAATCTCAGGGTAAACAGCAACTGCAGAATCAATCTCAGCAATTGCAGAATCAATCTCAGCAACTACAGAATCAATCCCAACAACTGCAGAATCAATCCCAGCAACTGCAGAATCAACCACAACAAATGCAAAGTCAGCAGCAGTTGCAAACTCAACAACAGTTGCAAAATCAGCAGCAGTTACAAAATCAA
The DNA here is from genome assembly GCA_022113835.1 of Atopsyche davidsoni. Lineage (NCBI taxonomy): Eukaryota > Metazoa > Arthropoda > Insecta > Trichoptera > Hydrobiosidae > Atopsyche > Atopsyche davidsoni. The sequence continues at coordinate 8,334,008 of JAILWY010000021.1, forward strand.
CAGCAATTACAAAATCAGCAACAGTTACAGAATCAACAGCAGTTGCAAAATCAACAGTTACAAAATCAACAGTTGCAAAGTCAACAACAGCTACAAAATCAACAGCAGCTGCTACAGACCCAACAGCAGCTGCAGACTCAACAGCAGCTGCAAAATCAGCAACATCAATTACAAAATCAACAGCAGTTGCAAAATCAGCAGCAGTTACAAAATCAGCAGCAGTTGCAAAATCAGCAGCAGCTACAAAATCAGCAACAGTTGCAAAATCAACAGCAACAACTTCAAAATCAACAACAGTTGCAAAATCAACAGCAACTTCAAAATCAACAACAGCTGCAAAATCAGCAGCAGCAAATCCAAAATCAACAGCAGCTGCAAATACAAAATCATCAATTGCAAAATCAACAGCAGATACAGAATCAGCAACAAATGCAAACCACCCAAATTCAACAGATTCAACAGCAACTTATTTCAAGTCAGGGAGGTCCAGTCCAAATGCAGCACCACCATCAGTTGCAGAGTAGCTCTCAACAATCCCACCAGCAAGTCATGACTGTACAGCACCAGAGTGGTGGGAAGCAAATACCATCCATGCAGAGTCAGCATGAACGTATCATGGTCAGCCAACATCACATTGTTCAGCAGCACCAAATCATCACCCAGGGCCAGCAGATGCAAGTCGGCCAGAGGCCCATGTCCACACCCAGCCCGCAGATGTCAATGCAAATGCAAAATATACACAGTCCTGTCACTTCTCATTCGCCACAGCTTCAATCTATGCAGGTATAGTGATATTTATTATATATTTTAAAATCCTTATTTATTGTTGAGTGTCAATTTCTACATGGCCTGATTTTTTTTCATAGTGGCTTTTCATAAATTTTGTTATGAAATCCTTCACTCTGCGGTGCTTATTTAAAAAAATTAAATCTTTATTTGATGTTATGTGAGTACTTGTATTGATCACATACAATATACACTTTAAGTGGTTAGAATTGTGTTAGATTTTATTGGATTACTCTCATCTGTTTTTATGAAAATAATTTTTCAGCTTGATTTATCTATCTTGTCAAAAAAGTAAATTTGTACTGTAAATTTGAATTTACTCTTGCAGAGTGGTTCTCTGCCTCCATCCCCTCGCGGAGGCACTCCTCCCCCCTTCAGTCCACAGGGTGCTGGGGGCCGCTCCCCTCAGGTTGTGTTTCCACGGCCTCAAGGTAGCCCTCTGCAGACTCGCTTCGTCAAACCTCCTACCCACCACACCGTGCACCAGCAAGGTTTGCTATCCAATTCAACAATATTATCAATTATAATTAGCTTACTAATTGGAGTAAAGATTTAATTTGAAGTGATTTGCTCCAGGAATGAGAGTGGGCGTGACATTCAATAACAGGCAGTCTTCACCGCTGGGAAGTCCACAACCTCTCATGTCTCCTGGTGCTCCGCCGAATGACATGGCTGTAAGGAAAATTGACTAATTATATTTATATATTCAATATTGACAAATAGATTTCAGAACAAAACTATAAAATAACTCATTTACTTAAGTAATTCATTTTTTTGTCTGCAATCATTCTTAATGCAATTGTGTATAAATAATGGAGTTCTTTTATTGTTAGAAATATTCTAAAAATCACTATATTCTCATTTAGCAGCGGCAGCAAATGATGCAGAGACAACAGTACAGTCCCATGGGCCAACCACCTTCCTCGCCTCTTTCGCGCAGTCCTCTGGTGGGTGTGCAGCCTCCGTCACCCCTCCCAGCACGCTCCCCGCAGGCTGAGGGGGGTGGTGGCGGAGGGGGATTGCACCGCGCTGCTCCACTGCCACCTGACTTTGAGTATCGCCGGCTTGGCCTGCGTGGCGGCTCACCCATGTGGGCTCTCAACAAGCCTGCCAAGCGCCCCGATCCCCAGCAGCCCTCGGGCAGTCAAGACCGAGGTTAGTTGTGTTTGCTCCTGCTTTAGAATCCAATAAATCATTTCTTAACGAAATGAAAATGTTCATTGAGCAATGAACAAGTGAAAACTGCATTTTAACTATGTGATTTATGTTAGTATAATAGTATGATATTTTATTTTCAGCGCAAGCTATCAAACCGAAAAAAGAATCGCACATAAGTAAAGTGTCCATATTGAAAAAGAAACCCCAGATTAAAATGATGCAGCAGAGAACGACTAGCCCTTCTACAGCAGACTCCAAAATCGCTTCTCTGGTCAATGTTGAGTACAATGATTTGGATGACAGTTCTTGCACACCACCTGTCAGTCCTGGAAAAATAGCGCAGACGGTGATCGAGGGATCAAAAGAAATGAAACCTATCATTATTGAGTCTGTTGAAATTGAGAGTGTGGGCAAAAGGATTTCACCGGAGAAGAAGACACGAATTCCAGAATGCAATAGACGATCTGAAGAAGAAATTGTTCTCATTGATAGCAGCCCCGATGAAGACAAGCGCCAAATATTGGACTATGATGATGAAAATGACAAAAACTTTGTGGGAGCTGAAGTGTCTCTGTGTGCTGCAGCAGGAGATTCTGATCAGGGAGAGCTATCTGTATTGGAACCCTATCCTGCAGTTGAAATCTCTGAAATAGCAGCTAGTCCACTAGACCCTCAAGAATATGTTTTATTTTCATCTGATGGTGTTGACTATACTGTTGATAGCGACGACTCTATTAAGCAGATCAGCTTCATTCGAAAGGATGATTCAGTTGTTATTAGCTACAGCCGGCAAACTTCTGATTCAAATGGAGAAAGTAATGTTCAAAGTCCCGCAGAGGGCAGCGATGACGATGAAAACTGCATTCATCTTGAAGATGATCATATTGATAAGCCACCAAACTCTCCAGTCCAAAGAGAAAAGACCGTTGTAAGGTTGGGGATAGGAAGTGGATCTGAAACCACCACTGCTTCTGGAATAGTCATCATAAATGCTAACTCCACCTCTAATGATGGCCAGATTGCAACTGAGCAAGATTTTGAAGAATTAATTGATAATGGAAAGCCAGAAGATGGAGCTGAAGATGATCTATCTAAGAAGATCATTGTTGGGAAGGTGTCTCCTCCGGTTCCTACAGAAGCTCAACCTACCACATTAACTCGAACAGAAACTACTAAGAAGACAGTGGCTGTCATTAACCTTGCCACCAAACCTCCGCAGGCTACTTCTGCAGTACATCAGTTTAAAATTGTCAATACTGGAAAAGCTGGTTCTGGAATTTCTAGATTACCTTTGATAAGTGCTACAGTACTATCACCACACTCTAACACTAAAATCTTAAATGAAGTTTCGCAAGCCACTGTCGCTTCTGTCTCTATTGCCAATCAAACGATTTCAGTTCCTGTTTTAAAAAGTCTAAACGTTCCAGTTGGCTCTCTAAATTCAAGTGTTCAAGGAGGTATGTCCCCTGTTTCTCATATTAAGAAAGTTCCCATAACAATAGGCGCTCCGTCTCTCGGCTTGCCAATATCAAAGCCCATGCCATCAGTTATAAGTGTGATTTCATCAAATATTCCAAGGATGGCTACACTGAGTCCTGTGATATCTCTTGCTACTACAAATGCTGGAAACGCTCCGAGAATGTCGATTCCAATTCTCACTCAGCAGCATATTAAACAAAAAATGATGAAGACTTTAGAAAAACCTGCATTGACAGTTTCAAGTTCCGCATTGTCGGTCACACAGGACGTTACTTTGCCTGCTAAAATATTTCAAGATGAATCAGCATCTCCGGACAGCTCTCTCAGCCAAGACGAATCAATCGACAATGAGACTGTAAAGCTAAAGCCAATTGTAGCCATTGTGAGAGGAAATGTGAACAAAGACAGCATAACTCTGCAGTCAAGTGTAAACCCTTCCATTTCTCAAATAGCTACAATCCAGTGCTCCCCTATAAATCAAAATGCACAATACAAACCCAAAGCTGATGTTGACATAGAGAATGAAATTTCTAAACACACTGAGTTGCCTTCAAAAACTATTTCTTCTATAGTAATAGGAAAACCAGAAATTTCTAAATCTCCGGATAGAGTTAGTGAAAAAATTCCTGATAATATTATGGAAGGTGATGATGAAGAAAAATTAATTAAAGTAGAGGAAAATCTTGAAACCCCGAAACTTTTCATACAAAACATAAACAAAAATCCTTCACCAGATGAAGAACCTGAGCAAAATGTACCCAAAACTGTAGAAATGGTGAATATCAAAACAATGAAGGCAATAGCGAATCAATCCAATGAAATGGTTCTCGATTCCAACATGAGAATAACTTCTGATGTCTCTCAAGAATCAATACAGATCTCAATTCCATCTCCCACTCCATCTCAAGAACAGTATTTAGATAATATCACACTTCAAGCTAACGAGACTGATGTAAACGTCAACACTGCATCTACCCAGAAACAGGTGGAATCATTCGAAGAGATGCTAGATATATTGAATAATATTGGCGGAGAATCTAAACTCTTCAAATTGCGAGACCGAACATCCGATTCTTCGCAAGATAATTCTTCTCTATTAGAACGGGAGCAAGACTCCATGGAAGATCTAGACGATATAATAAGGCAAGATTTAAACAGTAGTGCGAACTCTAAAATGGAGCATGGTCAGGAACCTATTAAAACTACTATTCCCAAACACGTCATCATGAGATCGAGAGAATCTTCTCAAAGCCCGATTACTGTTGCAACCTCCAGGGTTACAACTATTATGCCGCAGCTATCTCCTTTGTCAAAACCTACCGAACTAACAACAAATATAGCTAATGCTTCACAGCAGTTGAGAACCATAATGTCCTCTTTGAATACTTCAAAAGAATCATCAACAAATTCTACTGTGACGTCTATAAAGAAATCACTTTCTGCTGATTTAGGAGCTTCAACGCAAGTTAATTTTGAAAATCTTCTTCCTTCTACTAAAGTGGAAGTGACAAGTAAAAGTTCTAACAGAGCTCTGGTAGAAAAAGCAGTCATGAATAGTATGTCTTCTGCTAACCACCCTGATACTACCCAAGGAAATATAATCACTCATCCAGGATCACAATCAGGATCCCGGCTAAATAGTACAACTCCATTGACTAGTAGTGCAATCCGCACTCAACAATCCCCAGTTGGATCTCCCAATGGTTCTCCTAGGCACAGCCCGCTACTGACATCCAAGTCTCCCGTACAATCTCCGCTCATCTTATCTCAAGTGTCAGGCGAGGAGCAGTCCAGTCTTATCATACAATCTCCTCTCATCAGCCAGCAAGTTATTCAAATGCCTGCATTATCTAAAATACAGTCTAATAATCCACAAATAATACCATCAGTTATTCAAACAAATATACAGACAGTGACATCAACAGCACTGCACAAAAGTCAACTTGTATCAACTAACATCTTAAGTTCGACATTATTACAATCAACGAGACATGTTTCCAGCAGTAGTATCCAGCTACCATTGCAAAGCATCAGTTCCAGTCAGCCTCCTGCTCTAATAATGAGCTCTAGACCTGCTACTGCTGTACCCGCTAATCAAACTCCTTCTCTGCTGAATGTCCAGGCCACCAGTGCAGCGCACAGCATTCTCAGTGCTAGTCTGACACAACCGACTGCTAGTAAATCACATACAGGAAATAGTATAATTTGTGCTTCTAAGCTTTTGCACACTCAATTGACCTCACCACTGAAGCGCTCAAAATCAACTGATGATCCAAAAAGTGAAGTGGTCATTGGATCGATTCAGCCCACTAAAAGACACAGTTTGGAATCTGTCATCGTAAAGAGTGAACCCATGGAAGTCGATGATAGCGGCTCATCGAGTTTAGAATCCACAGGTTGTAAATTTTCTACTCTCAATGTTCCTCAAAAAACAGATGAATCCCAGAATGTTTTATTAAAGCAACTGCTCCAAAACTCTGGTGGAAATTCACCAAATGTTGCACCAACCCGGCAGTCTGTATCATCATTACTGGGTACTCAAAGAACGGCTCCGAGCTTGGGATTAGTTCAATCACTTGAAGCGCAATTAGCAAGACCTTCGATCCCTCCCCCTCATTTGCCGTTGACACCGCCTGTGGAGCAACCAAAGACTTCACCGAGACAAGTCGTGTCTAGAGAAACATCATTTGTATCCAGACCGCCACAAACACCGCCTGTATCTACACTCGCCACATCCAGCCCTGTCACCACGCACACTTCTACTCAGTCTTTAATGGACGTTCGCAAGCCGTTGAGTAAATTGATCATAAGAGATGAACCTCCCCTCACTCCCACTACTCCGGGTTCTTCCACCACTCCTGCATTTTCTTTGTCTTCAAGTGAAATATCTCCACAAAGTATCAAAAAAGAGGTTATAGCCCCATTACCCAGCCCCAGCAGTCAACCTTTCACCCCGCAAGAAGTAAAAAAAGAACTCTTAGATGAAAGCTCCCAACAATCTGCGGTATCCGGCATGTCGGCAGTTTCTGATCAAGGAAAATTAGACATTACACTAAAAGAGGAGCTGTCAGATACGCCTATCAGTATGGATGCTACGAATGAAGGTGGAACTGTTCAAGAAACCGCATTGGAAGCGAAAAAACGGAAAAGGAGAGAATATCAACAGAAGCGTCGTCAAATGCAAAATACACAAAAAACAGAAGCAACTAATAACAAAAAGAGACCTCGTAAAGGTTCTAAAGTGGAAGAAGACTATGACACATTCATTGATAATTTGATGGCACAATTGCGGCAGTTACCTCCGATGCAAGTTCAGGAACCTTTATTAGGTAAAAATTATGGGGTTTGTCCTGTTTTTGGATCTGGAGATTTAACAAAAATTGGTTCAACTAAAGATTATAATATTAGGTTTGGAGATCTTATCGGTGAATTTGGCAGTGCTTGTATTCCAAATACTGCTGACTTTTACAATACAAAACCATTTGGTGATGAACAACCTATTCCTGAAAAGCCTCCAGCTTCAACTCAAAGAGGATTTTACGATCAAGAATTCTCCCCTATTCGCTTGGATAATGATTCAGAGGATAAGAAACTCGATTTTATGTGCAAAGAACGTGACGTGGAGACACCTGATACTATAATTAGCAGTTCGAGTCCAGAATGTTGCTTATGGGAGGACCCATATCCATTCCCAGGCCTGAGGCTTATCGATGAAGAATCTGGTAGTGAAGAAGATATCGGCAGATCCAACTCTCCTATTATTCCAATTGTAACTCCTGTGCCTATTAGATTAAAGCCTTTGACCGTTCACATACCTGACAAGGAAACAGATAAAGAAAATATCACCAACAATGTAGGAGCTAAAGAAAATCTATCCATAAAATCAAAAGTGGTCGGCCCTGGAGCCAGTCCTGAAAATGGGGAAAATGTGACAGTGACCTTGACTCTCACATCTGGAGCAGCAGAAGACATACTCGGAGTGCTTCGAAAATTAGCAGGCATTCTGCATATTCCTCCTCCCACTGCCTATCACATCGTAGAGAGGACCGCTACTCCTCCTTCACACAGACTGGGGCTGTATCGTTCTAAAGGTAAAGATGGAAAAGAAGGTACCCCCATTGATATTCAAAGCATTTTGAATGGAGCTGCAAAATTCTGTCGTCATTGTGATGTTGTCATCCTAGATTCTGTGGTTAGAGCGAAAGCCTCCGAGTTTCCTTTGCTGTCATCTTTAAAGTCATCTAGCAACGACCTACTTTGTGACAATACAGAACTGTACTTCTGCAGTAATGCCTGCTACAAGCGATTCGCATGGCGACCAACGAACATCCTTCTTGAAAATAAATCTGGGGTGAAGCAAATAGGTGATGATAATTCACTTCAAAACTTGGATGTTAAAGAGAAACATGAGAGTGAAATGACCTCTGCTGAGAGTATGGAAACAGATGACATCGATGTCAAACCTGTAATCAAAAGTGAAAAAATGGATGTATCATACCCTGAATCTTTGGAAAATGAAAATATTATGAAAGAAGAATATGAAGAGAGTTCTTCTCCAAATAGAGAGACCAAATCGGAAGATAAGAATACAAAACTAGGTCTCAAAGATAAGGAGACCATTTCAGGTCCTCCACAAAAACAGTTCCGTGGCAACCAGTACAAATTTTGGTCTCCCGGTTGCATTAATCCCCCTACTAGATACAAGCGACCAACTGATCGGGAAATTACTGAACTAGTCTTTCGTACCGGAATCACGGTTGCCCCTGCCAAGCTACCTGAAGATATAAGACGATGCTGCCTATGCCACGCCCAAGGGGATGGAGTCGCCGATGGTCCAGCTAGATTGCTCAATTACGATGTTGACAAGTGGGTTCACCTCAATTGTGCTCTCTGGTCTGATGGCGTTTATGAGACTGTAAATGGAGCTCTTATGAACTTCGAGAATGCTCTGCAAGCGGGGATGACGACAGCGTGTATACTTTGTGAGAGACCTGGAGCCACAGTACGGTGTTTTAAAACGCGTTGTAGTAACGTCTACCATTTGAGCTGTGCTGTAAAGGACGACTGTGTCTTCCACAAGAACAAGACGGCACATTGCTCATCACACGTACCTAAGGGGGAGAAAGAAAATGAACTTACCACCCTGAGTGTCCAAAGAAGGGTGTATGTGCAGAGGGACGAGAGCCGACAAGTGGCTGCCGTAATGCATCACTGCGACCTCGCTCACCTGTTGCGAGTGGGGGGCCTCATCTTTCTATCTGTGGGACAGTTATTGCCACACCAGCTTCCTACCTTTCACACACCGCATTACATCTACCCCATCGGCTACAAGATAGTAAGTAATTATATTTTCTTTAAATCATTTTTTAAATATTCTTTATATATGATACTCAATATTGCGTTTTTTCCCAGATACGATTCTACTGGTCCACAAGGCGCCTTAACTCCCGATGTCGCTACATCTGCTCCATAGCTGACAAGGGGGGGCGTCCAGAGTTTGTGGTGCTACCTCAAGAAGATCCCCCGAGACCTGGAGTTCCTCCCGGACCTCCGCCTGTGGAATCCCGCGGTGCATCCCCTCGTGCCGCCTGGGCTCCCTTGCTAGCTGCGCTGGTTGCCTTGCGAGATAAAAGAGACACGCTCCGTCTCTGGCCCGATTATATCACCGGAGAGGATCTGTTTGGCCTCACAGAGCCTGCCATTGTGAGAGTTCTAGAGAGTCTACCGGGTAAGTAGAGAATTTATATTTTCTAGATAAAATATTATTTGTTTTAAAGTATACACTGCAACTAAAAACTAATATCTGGGTTGGATCACAGGTGTAGATAGCCTATCAGATTATCGCTTCAAGTACGGACGTAATCCTCTGCTAGAGCTGCCATTGGCGGTGAACCCATCTGGCGCGGCGCGCACAGAGGCGCGCTCTGCAGCACGGGGAGCGCAGTGGCGACGCGCGCTGGCCGTACGTGCACCCGCTCCTGCACCTCGTGCTCCTCCCCCACCACTGGCACCGCCACCTCCACCAGGCGAACATGCATGTCCTTACTCTAAACAGTTTGTGCATAGCAAGAGCAGCCAGTACAAGAAGATGAAGCAGGAGTGGCGGAATAATGTCTACCTCGCCAGGTTTGTCTCATTAAAAACTTGGTTTCTTTTTGGAAATAATTGCTTGTCCACGACTCAATGTGTAATATTAACATACGTTTCAGATCCAAAATCCAAGGTTTAGGACTCTATGCAGCAAGAGATTTGGAAAAGCACACCATGGTCATCGAGTACATAGGAGAAGTTATTAGACATGAACTATCTGAAATCAGAGAGAAGAAATATGAAGCTAAAGTGAGTTGAAACATTTTATATTGACCTGATGTAATCCCCGGATGGCTGTTGACTAATGATGAGTTTCCTTCCAGAACCGCGGCATTTACATGTTTCGCTTAGACGAGGAGCGGGTGGTGGATGCGACTCTCTCGGGAGGGCTGGCACGGTACATCAATCACTCCTGTAATCCCAACTGTGTAGCAGAGGCCGTGGAAGTGGAAAGAGATGTCCGGATAATAATTTTTGCCAAAAGAAGAATTATGCGCGGTGAAGAGGTGATTGTTATAGGCTTTGCATTTTATACAATGATGATTATTCTCCGATAATTTTGACTTACAGTTGAAATGTATTATCTTTTCAGTTGGCTTACGACTACAAGTTTGACATTGAAGACGATGCTCACAAGATTTCATGCATGTGTGGGGCTCCAAATTGCCGTAAGTGGATGAACTAAAGTCCATGGAGTGGACTCGGCCAGCAGGAAAATGCCTCCCGAGAAGGAGAAGAGGCTAATGCATCTGGCCTCTGTCTAGTCAGTTATCAGCTGGGTTCCATTGAGATGTGAACAGATTCTTTATCATATGAATATAACACTATACATTCCTGTCAGATTATAGTCCCCGGATAGCAGTGAAAGTTTCTTAAATGCATTTAATTTGTTAGTAGAAGTGGATTTAGAATATTCACTGCGGAGAAGGTTGTAGATTTGTAAAAATTAAAAAAGCTGTTCTGTTAAATTTGAATGGAATTGATATTGGATATATTTAGGAAATGTCATTATGAAAAATCTTGTAATATAATTATCACGATAAATTGATTTGGTTGAAATTGCGTGCATCAGCTTTGTAAAAAGGCAGTAAAGAAGTTGATTGTTTTACTGGTGAAATAATAATTGACAATAGCCACAACTAGAGGACTGAACTTGTCCCGTGTATAAACCCCCCTCCCCTCCCTATGAAATGATTGTACAGTAATATTATGATTTAAAGATTATTTATACATTTTTATAAACTGCATACTGTGATTTGTTACTATTGCTTGAGTTTAAGCATGTGCGGATATATTCTGTAAAGTTTTCTTTGAAACTGTAAATGTTCATATAAAGCCATCAAGCTCGTATTGTACTATAGAGTAGTGTTAGACGTATGTATCATGTAGGTAATGACTAATGAATAATGTACAATGTAGATATAATGTGTGTATATGCAGCTGTATATGATTATTATACGGAATAACCTGCCTTCATGAAACAGCCTTTTGTACGGTCTGCCATTAATCTAATCTTAGCGTAAAACCAAATGTTAGGCTTGTGCAATACTGTTGTTATATTATGTATAGTGAATTTATATAATTTTGTAGATTACTTATTTCTGAGATTGGAGACGTTGACTAGAGCTTGAAACGTGAAGTGTGCTGGTCCATATTGTAAATAGCTACTCTTTAGTGTGGACAGTTGTAAATTAGTTTACAATTAACGAGGAAAGTGAATTTCAGAGTATTTATAAAGAGGTTAATTTAGAAGAATGTCAACGTCTAGATTGTCATTAAGTATTTAAGTACTCTCGGATTGCATTATTCAATCTTTTGTAATTATTCTTATATTTGTGTTTTATTTTTTATTAATCAACTTAAAAGAAATTTTTTAGATTAAGTATTATTATATTATATTATTGTTTATACAATTTATATAAAGCATAGTCATTTCATAATTTATCAAATCAGACTATGAACTTTAGCAGCACTTCCCACCTGTATTTGTAAAAAATGTCAAAGATTTAATGACAATCATAGTTTTTATATACACTTACAAAATTTATACCACTTGTGATCTGGTTTATTTTTTATTTTTATGTATTCCATAATCATGAACAAATAAATTTTTAATGTCTTTTTTTACAAATAGGATTCAATAAATATTGTTTCAAAATGTTTTGGCTTTTTATCATCACATTCTAAATAAACTATTATTAAAAAATGCAGTATTGGATTAGTACGATCTCCATATTTACAGGGCTGTTAAGATTCCATTGAAAATTATTTTTTATGAAGGTGAAAATCAAAAACCTTGGATCATAGTTTGAGTAGTAGTATTTTAACCAGCCATCTTCATTTTCCAACTCCACTAAAAAAATAATTGGAGGCATATGCCATTTTTACTGTAGATGTCCGGAACTTTTCCATCTAATATAAGTTGTAATGAATTTGACAAAAAAGCAGTGATACACTGTGTAATGTAGGTAGATTGAGATTGTGCTGTGTTGCACCGAGCGACTGCTTGGGCAGTCTTATAATAAAAGTGAATACGAAGAAACGTCCGTAGTTTTACTACATTGGCAACAAAGATTTGATGGGAAGCGACAGTGGGAGTCAGTAGGAGCGTAGGCGAATAAGAAGTAACGAATTTCAATTAAGATTCCAAAAATGATTCTCGAGCTGAGAAGACAGCGGTTTCCATGAAAATGTTTTCCTCGCCATTTAATATAGATGTGAATACAGTTCACGAAGACTTTCAAATGGAAGTGATTGACATGCAGAATAATACCGATTTAAAATTTTATTTTTTTTCAGTTAACATCGAAAATTTTATGTGAGCCCTGAGAAATTTCCGCTTTGGTCTCTGTTCGGAAGTACGTATGTTTGCGAACAATTGTTTTCAACCATGAAATTTATCAAAAATGACCACCGATCAAGACTGAGTGATGCACGACTAGAAAGCTACATACATGTAGCTACCTCATCAATTCCGGTTGATATTGATCAGCTTGTATCGAAAAAACAGTGCCAAATTTCTCATTAAAAATTTCAAGTATATTCGTTTTTCTGTTCTTTTCTTGTTTGTTTTTATTTTGCATTAAAATTTGTATATAAAATCTTTACTTTTTTTTAAATTTTATATTTTTTTATTCCAATGTTTATTAAAAATAAAGTTTTGTAAGTTATTAATAAGTGTTACTTTATGTGCAGCCCGCCAAAAAAAAATTAAATTGGCCCTTTGATCAAAATGGTTGCTCACCCTTGGTTAGGCAATATCTCAAAAATGTAGTAAAACTACGTACGTCTGTAAGTATTCACTTTTATTATGAGACTGCCCAAGCAATCGCTCGGCGCAACACACATTATAAGCGAACATACTTCGTACTCAATCTGGTTACAAATTGCAGAGGACACAGGGTAATGACATATGCAGTAATGAGACACAGCTTGCCTGTTTAAATCTTATATTTCCTGTTTCTTAACAAAATAATAATGGGCAGGCTGAAGGTAGTTGTTGAAATATAAAATAGGGGAATGGTCCGGGAGCTTAGAGCCTGCGACCGCGGCGACCTCCCTTCCTGCGGGTGGTATCGGACGGGATGGGCGTGACATCCTCAATGCGTCCGATCTTGATGGAGGAGCGGGCTAGGGCGCGCAGGGCTGACTGTGCTCCAGGCCCAGGCGTCTTGGTCTTGTTGCCTCCGGTGGCGCGCAGCTTGATGTGCAGGGCAGTGATTCCCAAAGTCTTGCACTTCTCAGCAACGTCCTAAAATAGGCAAAATATTTGTAAGAATAATTACAAGTAATACACATGACAACTTTCAACCTTTGTTGCTCAAATTGATTTCTATTAAGATATATTTTTTGTTTGTTTTTCATATATTTCAAATGATGAAATTTGAGTTCTATTTATTGAATGCTTAAAATGATTAAACTCTGAAGAGTAAAAAATATTCGCCATTAAAAACCATTACAGTATACAAGCTAAGCTACCATATTCTAGCAGCATTAAGTACAATAAAAATAAACTGCCTTAAAATTGCATTTGAATTACTTAACAAGGAAAAGTGCAATACACAGAGTAGGAGGTGTTAAATTTTCACTACCGTAATTATGAAATCAAGGCTCTTCTCAGGTTTTTATCTTACATCTTTGCTTGAAGTGCTGAACAATCATAGAGAAGCCACTTTATTATTCAAGATGTTTTGAGCATGCTTTTTCTTAAACTAGAGAAAAGTTTTGATGTAGAATGGATCTATATTTATGTTTGTAAATTAATAAAAAAAAAATAAGTTTTAAGAGGCCAATTAGCTTATCTAGATGCATTAAAATGGGTATCACTGAAAATCTTTCAATTTTGAATATTTAACATATTAACATAAGAATTTGTTTGGCCTTCCACCTTTATTGTCGCCTAGTTTCCAAATGATGCTTTGCGTAAAACAAAAACTGGTATTCTTCTAAATATGATCCGTTTGAAATTTTTTGACTGAAATTATTTTTATATTGTACACACAGTTGGTGCAGTTATCATGAACAGTAACAAATCAGTACATTGGAATTTTAATAAATGTCATCGAAGTGACATTTAATAATACATTGAAGTTACAGATTCATCCGGAATTTAGTGAGGCAATTTGGTTTGCATCAGGTGACAGGATACTCAAGTGAAATGATTTTTCAAAAACATATTTTGTAAATTGGAAAAGTTAGAAATTAGTAATTTATTAGAGTATTTAATGTATGCACATACGAAGACACGAACAATTTATTTAGATCATATTTCAGAACACCACAAACTGAAATTGACTATGTTATTGTCATAAAGTAAATATGTAATCTTTTTAGACAATAATGATTAAGTTTAAAATAACTCGTTTGAAAGAAGCTGTTGCTATTTGATTTTAAGATATAAACTGTTGCAAATCAAGTAAACCGTGTTATCAATTGCAAGAAAATTACTACCTTATAACAGCTTACTAACAATCACTTCACTTGATCAATATTGATCAGCAAATTCACTTAATTCACGCACGTATAAACTAACCTGAGCGGCTAACATAGCAGCGTAGGGAGAAGCTTCATCACGATCGGCTTTGACTTTCATGCCACCGGTAACTCTGGCAATAGTTTCACGTCCTGACAAGTCCGTGACATGGACGAACGTGTCATTAAAAGACGCGAAAATGTGAGCAACAGCAAACACTGTTTGTCCTTCGCGCACTTGCGGTCCAAGTGAAACTTGAACCTCTTCCTTAGCAACTTTATTCCTTTTTGGAGCCATTCTCTGAAAATATATTTTTGTGATTAGTATAAACACATACCGACAAGATGACCATGTAACTAGGTTATCTTAGTTAATTTGATATTATCACTGGGATCTCGACACATAACTCATAGAAAAACTATTATTAAACAAGTATATTTAACAATAGTAAATTATTTTGGAGTATTTTTACTTTTCAAGAAAGAATATATCTAATTTCGTATAGAAATACTCACGCAAATTCACAGCAAGTCCGCTGTCAGAAACCGGAAGTTTCAAAAGAAGTTGGTGAGGACAGTCATAGACAAAATGGTAACTGGAAAAATATAAAACTCAAAATACATTTTACAAAAGTATAATAATACGGTTATCGAAAAAACACTTTTAATAATATTAAAAAACAATTATTGCCTTATTTATTTAAACAATTAAAAGAAAAGAAGAAAGAAAAATTAAAATAATACAAATCAACCGTATTTACAAAAATAAAAAGTTTAAAAAATATATAGATATTGTAAAAACGAACAATACGCTTATGGTACTATTATACGATAGATCAAAAATCTAAGCAATCAAGTTAATATAAATCAACTTTTTATTGTTTAAATATTTTGTTTTTAAATAGCAGTAATTGTAATGAATTGCATATTTTTAATAGTTGGATCTAGATTGAAAATTGTTTATCAGAGAAATAGTATTTTATAAAATTCAACTGAAATATTGAACAACTTAGTAATTTCTATTTATTTTTGTTAAAAATTTCGTTTAACCGATTATTGGAAAATGTTTTAAAAAATATTTAATACGGTGTCGATTTTATTATATTTCCAATAAAAATTGAATAAGGAGTTTTTTTTTCAATTGTAAATTTTTAATTCTAATATTTTTTTTTAATATTTAAATACATTTATAAAAAGACCGAGACCATAACCAAACATTTGTATACCATAAAGTTCCAATACAAAACAATAATCCTTAAGACAACCGTCAAAACCTGAAAATATGCTTCAATATTCCTAATTTATAAAGTATTATCTTATAATATATATTATATCTTTATTCAGAATTTGAAATACTGTTTTAGACAGTTTTATTTGTTCAATATGTTCAAAAACAATGAACAATTGGGCAATTGTTATTGGTAATTTTTGCACAAAATTTATTATTAGGCCACATACTAAGTTTTCATAAGAAAAAGTTGGCTATTTATTTGATAAAAAATATATGTTTTTTGATATTTTACAGCGGCAAAGATCGTAATCTTAATATTGTGGAACTTTTGTGTGCTTCTTGCACAAGATGGTTTCACGAGTCATGTATCGGCTACCAGCTTGGAAAACTAGTCCCATTTATGACAAATTACATGTTTGTTTGCAAGAACTGTACTCCCACTGGCTTAGAGAGTTTTAAGAAAAACCAAGCTCGTGAGTAATATATTCATTCTATTATTTTAAATATTAAAGTTTATATTTTAGGTGCTTCTGTGGTCAAAACTTAGATTAATTACTTATTAAGTAATAAAAATATAACTTTCAATAATTTTATTTATTGAATTATTATCTAATAGCCTTTCTAGGAATACTTATTATCTTATAAAGCCGACTCTTCATGAGGCAGCCTTGGTGTGTAAAGCTTCAACGCGTAGCTGACACTGATGCTGCGCATGTAAAGCGATAATTAAATTCAAATAAGAAAATCAAGTACTCAAAACCAACCTTATGGTCTGTGCACACGTTCTTACTTGTAATTTAGTTCTATAACAAAATTTATGCCAATAATGACAAGATTATAAGTAAATAATATCAAAAGAAAATAATGTTAGTTTTTTAAGACCATATTCTGTCAATTTAAGCATTTAATTTTAATTAACAATGCCTTCCTCAAGAAATATGAATTAAGTCATGCAAATGAAACTTTACATAATATTTTTATAGCTTTTCCACAAATGTGCATAACTGCTATTGCTAATTTACAACAAGAAAGCATTAAAGATGGGAAGCAAAGGAAATTGTTCAGCAAAGATCGAGAGATAATTCCTTATATAGAACAGTATTGGGAGGCCATGACTACAATGCCTAGAAGGTAAGAAGTTTTATTATTTCTATATTTCACATGATAATTGTAATGAAAATAGATTTAAAATACATAATATGAATATTCTTTCATAATTTTAGAGTAACATTGTCATGGTATGCTACAGTCCAAAGAGCCCTTGTGAAAGATATTCATGTCGTTTTTACCTATGAGGAGACCGTAACTGAGGGACAATTGTTTGGACTTGTCAATAACGATGTCACAAACATTAGGCCTAATTATGAAGCTATGATCAAAGGAGGCCAGCTCAAGGTTACTGACATGGGAATAGCTCACGGTAAGATACTTAAGAATATGTACCTTACATGAGTGGTGTACCTAGAGCTTACTTGGGGCAGTCCCCAATGTGCCGCCTCTTTTGAAGTCAATCAAAATCAGCAAATTATTTAACATTTTTGTTAAATTGCTACCTATATTGTAATAATTGATTCTGTTGACCATAATATTATCAAATAATATTTTTTACAAAAATTTAAAATCCACCTCAAAATATGTGTCGCCCGGGGCAGATTACTCCCATTATCCCCCTTCTGGCTTACATTATGAATCCTTGGTACAAGTTCTTTTTCATCATTTTATTATGTCGACTTTATTTGTTAGAGCCATCCTCTGCGTCTCCAAGATGGGAAAATAAAATAAGAAAACCAAAATGAGAAAATAAAGGATATTGGGCTAGGTCGATTTATTGTTCTTTCATGATAAAGTTTTTGATTTTATACAATCATTTCAATTCTTCGAACGATTTTAGTAGATGGAAATTTAAAATCTTTAAAATAGGACATGTTCAAGAATAGAGGTATGTAAACCCTACCTTAAATTAATTTTAAAGAAATTTGTTATTAACTCAATAAAATGTCAACACAGTGCTTACATTTACAATGATCTTTTTATAAATTAATAGCTTAAAAATACTTCTTACTTCTTACTTAAAAATGGCCATTTGTATTTACTTACTAAATAATATTAAAAATACCAAACAAATTACTAAAAAATATTCAATATATTAACCCTAATTTTTTTATTATCTTTGATTTGTAAATACAACCAATGATGTAAATAATTAAATTTTAATTTATATTCTTTAAAAAGCTACTAATTATTTGAATTCAATGACATATAATGTTTTTCTTGTACTTACTGTGATATCATTATTTATGCAACAATACTGCATTTGTTATTCTTTGGAAAATGCATTGTTCTTCACATTATGTTTTGAGTGCTTACCACTGTAATAATCTTCTTTAGATATTTTTAGTTTGTAAAATAAGTTTGCAAATGGCTCAAGTCGGAATAGGAATATTTATGAAACAGAACTGCTTAATAAGCAATTTTGTGAATAATTTAGTTGAAAGTGGGAATTCAATGAGTCCACTGCAATAAAGGGTAAAGTGTTGATACGACACATATAATATGTACATTCATAGAAGCAGATACATTTATTTGACTCATGGCAAATAGTGATAACAGCTACAAAGATAAGAAAAATCAGTTAAGAGTTCATAAATAGTGATTTTACACACAACCTTCATTGAATACATGCAGTGAATTGTGTTACTCAACTGACCTTGCATAAATGGAAGGTATGTTTGCAATGTGAAAATAGTTTTTCAATTGAAGTATTTGTTGTACACATTTATTTCATAATTTTGGTGAAATATTATTATAAAATATATTTCACCACAGTAATAGTATACAATAATGAAATGTTTCATCTATACCATTTAACTTGATTCAGTAAGATTTATTATTACAGTCATAGTGCTCTAGTATTTTTTGTATGCCCTTTTTTCCTAAAAACAATCACTATAACCTCTCTTGTCACCAATGCATACAAATTGTTAGCCTCTAAGTATTGATTTCTTAATAACTCACAGTGTAAGGTTAAAGCAACACACATACAATCTCAATAATTGGATAATTCAATATCATAATATTTTTGACATTACCTTATTTCTTCCATACAATTTGATTATTAGTAAAAAAATCTTCAGAGTAATATATTATATTGAGTCTTACTATGTTTATGATAAAAAATTGTGATAATTAACAATAAATATTTATTATTGTAAATTTTTGGGCAGCAAGTTGCCATGGAATATGATTTTGATAAAGAAATCACTTTCTAGTTCCACTACAAGGCAACCTTAAGGGTCGAGCGGCGAAGCGACGTCCAGAAGGTGGGGTAGGAGCAGGAGGCGGAGGAGGCAAAAAGGGGCGTGGAGGCTCAGGCGCGGGCGCAGGGGATGCGGTGCCTGCCACACGCTTGCCCTCGCACGGTTATCCTGCCGACCATCCCTTCAACAAGGACGGATATAGATACATTTTGGCTGAGCCTGATCCACACGCTCCCTTCAGACAGGTAAACGAGCTACAGCAGCTTATCTTGCAAAATTTCTACCCTTTAATTTCTTATTCACGAAAAGGTAATAATCATATTTTGTGTATAGCACCATAGTTTTGTGTATAAACCTTAAAACAAATAATAGAGTATCATAGTTTAGGCTCACATAGTTTTACTACACCTATACATATTTCATTTTCAATAATCCGGATTGAAATTTCAAGTTAAATACTGTATTTGGTAAATAAAAAAATCTGTGTGCTTACATAGTGGTGTATCAATATATTCCCAGGAGTTTGATGAGAGCAACGAGTGGTCAGGAAAGCCTATCCCCGGTTGGCTGTATCGAGCAGTAGCAGGAGGGGGTGGGGTGCTGTTAGCCCTGCACGATCGAGCCCCACAACTGCGAGTGGGTGAAGACCGCCTAGCTGCTACGGGCGACAAAGGCTATTGCATGGTTCGGGCCACACACGGTAAGATAATGCCATTAATTCAAACCAAAAAGTTTTTTTGTTTTGTTTTAACATTCTTTTTATGTTTTCATATTAAAAAATATATTATATATACTAGCCTTGGAGGTGTTTAATAATGTTGTGATATTATTTGATTTTTGGCTGATCATACAATTGATACACATTTGCCAGAAGGGGCAATGTTTTATTTCTAATGGGGAAGTTCAAGACATTAATTTATTTTCTCTAATGGTAATGTGATTTTTTAACAACTTATGTTTTTTTTGTATGTGATCATTTGATTCCTTGGGTTTATTTGCTGTTTCATAGTTTTTTAATTAATAATTTTCTGATTTTTTATTGTATAATTGGTTATTATTTTACAGGGGTGACTCGAGGAAGTTGGTATTGGGAAGCGACAGTTGAGGAGATGCCGGAGGGTTCTGCAAGCAGACTGGGGTGGGGTCAAGCGTATGCTAACCTTCAAGCACCTCTCGGGTATGACAAGTTTGGTTATTCCTGGCGCTCAAGGAAAGGCACTAGGTAAGTTAAGTATCGTATATTTTTGATACTGAGAATGTGTTTTATGTTTTGTATATTATTTAAATATATTTTTTATAGGTTTCATGAATCTCATGGAAAGCATTATAGTACCGGATATGGTGAAGGAGACACCCTCGGTTTTATGATATGCTTACCGGATTCTGGCGGAGTAGATCATATTCCTAATACTTACAAAGATAGAGTAAGTAACTACGTATATTTGGTATGTTTAAATCAATTTGACATTAAATATTGTAAAAAGAATTAATCAACGCATTTTTTAGCCTCTCGTAAAGTTTAAGAGCCATCTGTATTATGAAGATAAGGATAATGTACAAGAAGCTTTATCCAACCTTAAACCTTTGAAAGGAAGTAAAATAATTTATTTTAAGAACGGTGAACCGCAAGGAGAGGCATTTATAGATGTCTACGGAGGCTGCTATTACCCATCAATATCTTTACATAAAAATGTTACCGTCAGCATTAATTTTGGACCCAATTTTAAATATCCACCGAATGAATCAACCTATAAGTATAGAGGGGTAAGAATATTTAATATATTCTTAAATGTTAAAGTGTTTCAAAATTAAGTTATTTCAACACTATATACATTTTTTATAGATGTTTGAAAAAGCTGAGGAAGCAATAAGCGAGCAGACCATGGCAGACATGTTGTACCTGAATGAAAATGAGGGGAAACTTAGACTCGATAATTTCAATATGTGATGGTTGGAGTAACCTAGTTTATAATTATTATAGTAATTGGTTGTAATCTCAGCATGGTGAATCATGCAGAATATATTTTCTAAAAACTGTATAATAAATGTTTTGTAAAATAAATCAATTTTACAGCTGTAAGATCAATTCTGTATAATACATTAAATTGTGTATTTTCTATATCAGCTTCGAATGTTCAAGTTTATACATATTTTTAAATACTAAGCGATTGTAAAATATAATGCAATACTTATTAAAATGAGACATAGTATTTTTACTTCCCATAAAATATTTTTCTATAGATTCATTGTAGTACTTAAATGTATAAAAAGGAATCAAAATTGTTTATAATTATAAAACTAAAAACTAAGGCAGGGAGGGGTTAATTTTGGTTTAAGAGTACAATAAAATTTTGTCTACAGAAATAAAACTAAACTCTGTGTGTGTGTATATGTATGTTCTTTAATAAAATCTCATTGCAAAAGCCAATACGGTGTGTGAACTTCTATCAGTGAAGGGGTACAATTTCATAAACATTTTATAAAGGGATTCATTTACATAACAAAATAAAAGACTAGATAGACTTATTAAATAAAATGAAAATAAAAGTACAATTATTTTATTTTAATAAATTACTATAAATAAAAAAGAAATGAAAAAAAAAAAAAAAAACAGGTATTCACGTATTAATAGATTTTGTTTGGAAAATCCCTGTTATCGCACAACACTCTTAATAAATTTCGCAGTTATCAAACATAAAATAAAAGCATGGCCTTCTGCCAAGTGCCCATACCGCTGTGAAACAAATTTTTGGATAAGATATTTGTGAACAACCGTGGTTCAAAGATTGCTGAAAAAATGTGCTAAATTTGAGTTTGAACTTGACAGCAAATCAGGTCATTGCATGAGCATACCGAGTGAAACGTCTATAATATTGCAGTACAAAGTGCTATAAAATATATATTGCTTATTTTGAATGTTTTGAAAAATTAAATATAATTCTCTTCTATTATTTTCCAAAACCTCCTCTACACTTAGGACTCGGTTCCATTGCTTGTTTATTGTCAGTCCATTGGTCTGGTGTTTTTGTTATGATAGAGAGTGCGTGCACACCATTTTTTAGTTCATATCCTAAAATTTCATTTACTAAGCGATGTCTCTGTAACAAAAGATACAAACGTTGTTAGTATATTTTAGTATTGAATTGTATTTTTCAATATCATTAAAATATTTACATATTCTAGTGCACTATTTTTCTAACAACTATATATTTCGAGTGTATTAAAAGCAGAGTTGAGTTTAGTAATGGTGGCCTATTAAAAGATATAAATAATTCATAGTATTTGGAGCCCCGCCAACATACCGATAATGAATATCTATTAATTGATTCTGATTTTGATATAAAGACAAGTTTGAATTAATTTTTGAATGTTTATTTTTTTAAGATAAGTTATCTTTGAATGAGGTACTATTTTTACAAAATATGACAGCAGTAAGCCGGGAGGTGATTCTCAGCGGGCTATTTAAAGTTAGCGCCACACGTCTTTGCAGTCTCAGGGTCAAATTAATATTATAAAAACAAACACATTAAATCTCTATCACATCCAAAATTAAGAGCTAAATCTCTAATATGTTGAGCAAAACATACTTATGAAAATAAACAATTAAATTTAAGTTGATCAGACAAAGCTCAATTTTATAATAAAAATATACAATTAAGTAATGAATACTTTCATGAAAAAGTAAAATTTTAAAAGATGAAAAAAATTATGTTTTCGTTCAGTGCCAGACATTATTGAAGAATGTGCGTAGACACACGAAAAAAAACTAATTAATTATTCTGACTAAATATGTTTCAAGT
Organism: Atopsyche davidsoni; assembly: GCA_022113835.1. Lineage (NCBI taxonomy): Eukaryota > Metazoa > Arthropoda > Insecta > Trichoptera > Hydrobiosidae > Atopsyche > Atopsyche davidsoni. Next base: position 8,356,780 of record JAILWY010000021.1, read on the forward strand.
GGAGAGAAAATGCTGAAGTGTCTGGAAATAAACATAGGACTGGTGCGTAGTAAAAAATGATGAACTAAAATAACACGACAGGGTTATACTATATTTTAAATCTGGTTAAGAGACACTAAAATATCAGGGACCTTGAGAAGGACAGGGCTACAGCTCAAGATATTATAGATCCACGATGTGTATGTTGTAACACAAAAACAAAAATATTTTCAAAAGCAAATAAATAAAAAGCTGCAAATAAAACTGTAAACAATAATAAATAAAATAACACGTACTTAAAAAAAAAAAACTAAAAATATAAATTAATGTAAAAGGTAAAATCAATATTGTAAATATACTGCAGGCTTTAAAAATTATCACTTTGCCAATAAGCAGTAATATAACGTTGATATTACATATGTGATTTATTTAACCTAAAGTTAATACTTGAATATTTTGTAAAACATGTAAATTTACTGAAAAATATGATTTTTTTTAGTAACAATTAAAACTCATAATATATATATTTGTTTTGCAAAATAATCATTCAAAATCTAATTTTTATAAATAGTCTCAATCAATAATATTACGAGCAAAAGAACAAAATTGTTTATTTTATTATTAGGTATACAAATTCAAGTTCACAAAAATCACTATTTTAATTTAAGTATGGCAAGAGAAGTGGGCACAAGCTAATTTTAATCCCTACATATATATATACTCTTCACTTGTCATACCTACAAATAGTTCGCTACTTATGTGATTATGTAATTTTGACGCTATTGAAAAAAGATTTGCATAAAAGCTTTCTGAAAGTAGGCTACGTAAAATCAATTAAATTAACAATGACGTACGTACCGATAGCAATGGAACTCCGTAGAATTCTTCAGAGACAATCATAACCTTGAAATGAGTCTCGGCATTTTCAGGTACATTGTGCATGTGAGATTCGTTGACCACTTCTACGTGAAGGGGGGTCAAACGTGTAGTCAACTTTTGTTTGATAGCTTCTTCTACCCGATGTGAAGACATCCTTCTAATAAATAGGTTAGCATAACCTACAAAATAAACACTTTAAAACTGACAAAGCTACCGCCTATCACATTTATTTTAACACTTAAAGTCGCACAATAAATACCAGTTTTGTTGATGATATTCATGTGCATATATTCCGCGTGATAGACGTCAAGTAATGAAAATAACAAGCAAATTCGCCTCGGCTGTCAAGCTCTTCAGTGCTGCCATTCTAAAAAATACTACTGCGGTAAAAGGTACTGCCAGGCGTAAAGCAAAAACTAAAGAGCCGCTTACACATTTGTGGGTAGTAAATGTTTGATGTGTCTGACAAAGTATAGAGTCAGAATATATTCTTGAAACTATTATTTTAGATTTCATTATTAATATGGTGTGGTATATAATGTTATAAACATTATAATTAAAATATTTTAAATAGCTTCAAATTTTATTTAATTTTTTTTAACCGTTTTTTTATTTTTTTAATTCCAAGTAAAAATAATTAATTTTGATTATAATGGTTTTGTGTGCACAGTAAATGTATTTGGATAATAAATGTTAATAATATGCGTTAACAGTAAAGTGTCATCTAGCGATTGTAGCGTTCATCATTATAAAGCAGTAGTATTTAAAAGCTTCGCGGTAGGAAAGCTTTTTCCAAATACGTGGTTACCTAATCAAAAAACAAAGAGATTCAATGTGAAAATGTCTTGCGCTCGATTTAAATATATAAAATAATATTTTCATAGAATTGCTTCTAGAAGTGCATATTCTTGTTTATGTAATATTAAATATTTATTGACTGCATATAAATGTAACTGTTACAGACTTCATTGTATGTGGAATACAGAATACTCTTGTACTATGAGTAATACTAATAATATGCGTAACTATTAATAATAAATATAGTAGGGAAAAACCTGTAAAATAATATTTTTATAGCATTACTTCTAGAAGTACATATTTTAGTTAAAGTAATATTCTAAATATTTAATGACTACTTGTACTGTACATATATGCAATACTCTTTTACTTAGACTCCAAAATGATGTTTTGGTTAGATTTTTTATCGATCAGTTAACCGGTTGCTTGATAACTTATCGAATAGATTATCGATAATTGATAAGTATAAATAGTGCTCTATGCAGTGTAGAGCGTCAGTTAATACGTGAATAGTCATTGATCAGTAACTATGAATTTAAGAGTGTGATATATGACGAAGCGGTTGTTTGAAAATACTAGTGATAAAGTTTGTTGACTTTTACTTTGTTTTCTCTGAACATATTAGTTTCACTAGGAAATGGCCATTGGCGCTGCACAAACGCAGGAGCTCAACAACAAGGTATTTAATTGGCGTTTAAAATATAAAGTCATATTTTTACATTGTCTATTTTATGTAGCAACTGATTTCGCCAACAGTTTTGTTGATTTCGACGAGGCGAGTTTCTGTTGGTCGATGTCAACAATGTTGTTGGCGCACCCGATCGCTTTATAACATAATAATTGCAGTGCATAATAAGTGGCACTTTATCTTTAATTATAAATATAATTTATATTTGTAGAATTATAGTACTTCTAGGGTGAAAATTGCAGGGGAACTTTCTCTGCTTACCTTAAAAAAAATTCGTAATTAAATAGAGAAAAAATATGTTCAAAAGTATTATTAGCATAAAAGTTAAACAAAAACATTATTTTATTAAAAAAAAACAAGAAATGGCCTTCGAAAAAAGTAATTAAAACCATTCTTTGTAAATTGAGCGTATAAATTGTAAATAAAAATTAAACACACAACTTAATATAACTATAAAAAAATAAGCAAGTGATGAGTAAGAAAAATTTAACATGAAAAAAATTTAATAAAATATATAAATTTAAAAATAATAGTAGCATCAACTTTGCATAGTAAAGAATTAAAATATGTTAAGTGTTATTCCGACTTGTTTATATTTTGATGCTGATGGTTTTGCTAACGTACTTAGTGTTTGATAAATCTTTATCACCAAAATAAAAACAAGTTTGAATTATATTAAACATTTTTTAAAAGTGAAATATTGTAATGAAATTCCATCAAGTACTTTCTGTAAAAAATATTAAATAAGTGAACGAATTTCAATACATAAAAAATACCACAACTCTATCAACGCAAAAAAAGATTGAAAAATATATAACTTTGAGTTTCTGAGTCCTATTCTTGAGTATCCATTAGGTTCATTGATAAATTGGTTTTTGTGGATCAACATAAAGTTTTTATTTTAAATAAAAAAGATGGTTTGGTAATATATGGTGCATCATCTCTTTAAAAGAGGTTTAACAAGCGTAATTGCTTTGTAAAACTTTCAATATGTGATATTAAACCCCAAAGAAAAAAGTCTAACGGCATTAAGTTACAGTTTTATGAAAGGATTTTGTTTTCAAATTACATCTTAATAAAAATATGATTCATATTCATGAAAATCAATGAAGCAAAAAAAAAATACCACAGAAAATATTTACACGCTCAATAGTTATAAAAGTGCTTATAATAGTTATTATACTATATATAATTATAAAAGTGTAAAAGCTTTCGTCTTTCCTATTGATATTTGATAAAAGTTAAACCAAAATAGGTTTGTAAAAATGACCTTGGTAGTAATTTTAATGATATTTTGAACATTTTAATGATTTTAATAACCATTTTATCATCTTACGTTTTAAAGGCTTTATTTTAAGATTATTTAAGTTCAAATTAGATATTTTATCCTCCAGGGCACGAGAATGAACTCACAATAAGAATGTATTCAAAAGCAAACGTATAAATCAGAATAATAATTCGTGAAAACCTACAAGTATATAATAACCAACAAGGTTCCCGTGTATTAAGAAGTCATACAAAGATAAAGTAGTGGAAATATGATTAATTTGTTTTAGGTTATATTCAAACACTAAGAAATATATTAAAAAATTCAAATAAACGAAAGACTAAGCATATCAGAAAAATAATAAAGTAATCCCCATGGCTCATTAAAAAGATTAAAAAAAAACGATAGCAATTGCCAGGTGAGTTTGAGAGGCTCCTGTAGTTGTTATTAAATATTTTAAAAGCCTGTTATTTTTAAACTATTTAGATGCATTGTGGTGTGCTTTTATTTAATCGATTCACTCACGAAACGATGAAGAAAATCTTCGAAAATAATTTTGCAACACACGTACTATACAACCGATTCCATATAAATAATACTTTCTTAATCAAAAATTTTAATATACATAAAAACAAATAAGTTAACGGTGTTAATCATTTTTAAGCAATATTTAATTTTAATTTATAATGTTTACAGAATCTTATCAAAGTATCCGCTCGTATCTACGATTATTTCTTATAATTTCAACTTAACTAATTCGCTAAGTGATTGACATACTCATACGTATTTTTTTTTTTTACCTAGAACGGTATAAAGGAAATAAATTACGATATCAAATATTAAGTATCTTTGGGTGATTATTGCGATTGTGTATTACATGAAACATATATTAGAAAAGATAAAATATAGTAAATGAATAAATAACACGATAACTTAAGTACAACACTTGTGATTACTTTTATGTAGTTTAAGGTCAAAATTAATGGATGCTAGAAGATAACACTTACTAACTTATCCAATGAAGTTTAAATACATTTAACGTGAATGCAATAATACTAAAAAAATATAAAATTTGATATAATTTTCACTTAAGTATTAATCAAACCACAAAGCGATTAAACTTTCTAAAGTATTCTTGATAAACAATGCGCAAGATAATGATTCTGTTTTGCGAAGTGCGGTCTTTTTGACAATTTTTTTTTAAAGATAATTTTTAGTTCATTTCTGACGATGGAAAAACATTTTTAAAAATTTACATTATATCCCCTCAGATGAGTTAGTTTGCGTTAAATTTTAATACGTTTAAAGGATCGATTATCTACCATATGTAAAGAGTTTTTATTTTGAATATTTAAATATTTTTTATTAAGGCCGAAAGGCTCCTCGCTCTCTCTATTTTTTTGCTTCTCCTATTCTTTTGCCGAGGCTGCCATTCTGTACCCTGAGCATGTGGAAAGGATCGGTAATGGAGTAATGGACTTGGAATGATTGTGGAGGGATATGGTTTGGAGGTACCTTGTCGAGTAGGGAGGGGTCATGGTATTGTTTCTGTAGCTTGCTGCAGAAGGAGTATCAGATCTAAACGCCAGAGCTTTGTAAGGAAACGATTATATAATAATGCTATTGGGTAGCAGCCAAAACAAAGCTGCGGTGTAGAAGGACCCGAGAACCCACTCCACTATTTTTATCTTAAAAAACCATGAACATTAAAATTTATGTTTAGTGAGATGGTCGCCAACCTCTTTTGAAGAGAGGTACTCGAAAAAGAAGAATACTTAGCGCAACGCACCTTATTTACCGCCAGAGCTGGGAAATATTCAAGTAACCTTCCAGCTGTGACGGCATCGTCTTCTTTATTTATTTACAGCCTTCATAATAATAAAAAAATATATTTAAAAAAGCTAAAAAAAGAATCACGGTCAATTGTAAAGGAGTTTAGACATGAAGACGTAGTCGCGATGGAAAAGAGGGGCTCGTTTGCTTCTTTCCTCTTCTGGATCTTCTCGCAGAAGTCCGCGACTGCGTCTCAGGCTGTTCTGCTTGCCAATATGGACGGAATCAGATCCTACGTCGTCCATGAGACGCCAGCCCTATCGCAACACACCTTCTTTTCCTTAGAAAACCATGAACACTGGCTCAGAATGAGTATATCAGTGAAATGGTCGCCAACCTTCTCTGAGAAGAAGCACTTGACGAAGAAGATGAAAGACCTAACCTAACCGCTCGATTACGAATCATTGTTCAAAATATTACTTTGACATTGTGTATTGACGTAATAATATTCACGATTAGGTGCGGTCTATCTGCAAAAAGCTGTCACTTATATGCAAGTAAAAACAATCTTCATCGCGATAATTTTGGATCCCGACGATAAACGCGGGACTTCATCAGCGATTAAAGCATTTCGTTCCGCGTGTTTGGATTTCATTACAAGCATCAAACTTGAGCGTTTCGATTGCGGCCTTATTGCAACCCCTGAAGTGTGCTCACCCACCCTCAGCTCACCTCACCCACCCCCGACCCCCGCGGCTGACGTTTGCCGGCCGCGGCGAAAGATTTCCCACTTGGGCGGGGAGGGAGTCGCGGGGGCTGGGGTGGGAGGGCTAGGAGGGGGAGGCTTTCTGAATTGGCTCGCGAAACAATGGAGGCAGTGTGACAACCTATTACGCTTTACATTGGTTTCCACCGGGGAAATTATTCTTTTATGTAGCAAGGGCGAGCAGCACCGAGATGGAGAGCCTCGCCGCGCGCCGGCCAGGGGCGCCGCCAATGGCTCGGGATTTATTTGATTATTTTACGGATAGCGTTTTTCGTGTTTAGTCTTGTTTTTCGAGAGCGCGTTTTTTTATTTTTAAGCAAACGATCTCATTATTTTTTATCTACCCGCTCAATACCTACTTGAATTGTGTTTGTTAAATCGAAATAAAAGTGATGACATAAAAATTTCTCGAAAAAATACAGTATCAAAAGATTATATATTTTTTTGCGATCGAATAAACATTTTATAGATAAAAAACAATTATTTACTCTCGCGATAGTCTTAGTGAATTCTCGGTAAAGATATATTAAAATATTTCCATTTTTATTGAGGCGATTATTCTCAGAATTTCCTGAATATAATATATACCACACACAAGTTTTACAGTTAGAAAATAATTAATATCTAAATAAATATTGATTTGATTGATGTATAATTCAACAACCAAGTGATTGATTGGATAGTGATCATTCGAGGATTAGTAAAGTTGATCTTGGTCGCTTGTAGATTGCAAAGTGGCCGCTACGAGCACCAGTAAAGGGTTTCATGCTTAACAAATAGGAACGGTGAATTTCACCCGGAGGCAGTGGTCGCAAATCGGGGGTCGAAGAGCTGCGAGGGAGGCGAGGCAGCAGAACAGAGGGCGAACGGATGGCTTCTCAGTTAAGGGACCTGGAATCCGAGCAATCCTCGCTAAAAAGGGTGATATTTTATTTCAGATTGCACCATGTTTTACAAAAGCGGACTATATACTTGTACACCGTTATGGTATGTCAAATAAATAATTTGGATATAATAAATTGGTATAAATAAATTAATAAATTAATTAGTTTGATTTTTTTTAATAATGCATAGATTAACACACTTCATTGATACAAATTACTTGAATTGATAGTTGTTTGTAGTAATAATATTGTAGAATAATTATTTTAATAACCAAGTACCAGTATCTTTACTTCTCCTATAGGAGATATGTCCTAAGATAGTTGTATATAGCAAGACTTTGATGAATATTTTTGCTATCTTGCCTCTGGATCATCGCGTCAACACAATTATAATCCAATGAAAAAAATCAATGAGGCAATCAAACTCATTGCCTTTAATCTGCGTTTTACTAAAATACTTTTATTCAGGTGTAATTACAGTAGTAACTTTGTACCTTGACAGTCATTTTTAAAGTTGTTAACGTGGTTGTATTATAGTGCAGTAAAATAGACAGCCTATCGATCAGCTGTGTATTTGGCAAGATGGCAAGGTAGTCCAGAGCACCAGCTTGTTGCTCACTCGGAAATAATTGCGGTGAAAACAATTTTTCCAGTATAAATATCGGTGCTGAAAACGCTAAATTTACCATAGCATGCAAATTCATTTTTTCTAGGTTCATATATAAAAAAAGTGCCAAAGAAATGCGCGCGTATTTATGAACATATTTTTCTTAATTTTTTATGAATATTTGACAGAAGGTAACAGAGAGAACCCAAGAGTAAATATTACAAAAAAATCATACAAAATAAACGGCGGCGTGAATTTTCATCCCAATACAAAGCTCGCGCCGCGTCTGTCCCTGGGGTTGGTTATTGAAAAATGATTCCGTACAAAGTTTCGTATTAGAGAGCAAGAAAAAGTTCCACTCGGCAACTTTCCGCCGGGGCGGCCGTAATATCTCAGGTGTAATAACGTGCGAATGGGCTGCGCAGCCAGGCGACTGAGTTAGCGGCTTAATGGACTGGCAGGGCATACACCAAGAATCGGGGTGCTTGCTTTGAATATATTGTCTGCGGTGGGGGTGCTTGCTCGCTCGCTATAAATTTTGAGGTTATTGTCACTGGTTTTTCTTCGTCTCCTCCATTGAGGACCGGCAACCATCCGTATTTACCCGATTCCGTGTGACGAGCGCAAGGACGCAGAGTGAGGAATGTCAAAACGACGCTTATGCATTCGTGGCCACCTATTCTTGAATAGACCCCTTTAAAGGTTTTACACTGACACCTGAAGTTTTTATATTTATATAGAAATATAAATATGCATATTCGATAGTTGCTTGTGAAACCTTTGAAACAATTTTTAGCGTCAAAGTTGATGGATGATTATTTCATACTCATGTCAAAGTACACATTATTTTGTATTAAAATGCGGTAGGAAAAGTTTGTCGTGAAGTATAAATATTATTTGTTGTGTTGTTTAAATTATATTTAAAAATCTTATCTTTTATACGCGTTTTCAAAGAAATTTACACCTAGAATGCTTATTATCAAATTGAAAACATATATTATATAATTCACGAGAAATTTGATAATTGTTCATGTAATATTGATAGCCTTGTCCATTGTATTATTCAAACCAATGATTGATGAGTACTTGTGCTTATATTTATAATAAAACTGCTGAATCGAGTGGGAGTTTTATGTTAACTTAGAGAAATGCAGTGTCTACCTTATACCGAGACTGTTAGTCGATATCATGAATCACGTTTGCCATTTTTCTCAAGACAGGAATTCTCCTTCCAGTGCAGTTGGCTGTACATCTCCTCAGCGCGAGCAGCTAACAAATACTCTCAACAAGTTATATAAGGAAATATTGCTATCTTAGATTTCTCAATAATATTGAAACCAATACGATTTACTTTAATATGTCCAAATCAATAATTGACAACTGTTGTATCATATCTTACCCAATATTCAATAAAACTTGTGAAATGTCTGATTGTTTTGTCGTGAAATAAAATAAAAAAAAACTGTCTGCAAAGATATGTGAATAAGACGAAAATGTAATCACAAGCTTATCATTTTATTAATCATCGAGGTGCTTAATTTTCTTTGGAAATATTTTTGGTAAATACAATAAATAATACGAATAAGTAAATCGAGTCTTTTGCGACTTACTTTAGTTTTAAATTTCAACTCTAAAATAAAGTTTCAAACTTGTGCAACTCAATGGGTTATATAAAGTAACATATAGTATCGCTGATGAATTTTATAACAGGTATATAAGATCTACACTAACTGCATAGTGGAATGCACAGTGCATATTTTTAGAGTGAGTTTTATTAAAATACAAGTTACATTGTATTAAAATAAAACTTTTACTTCTTTGATATATTATATAATAAACATAAGTTTTGGATGATGAATTAATTACATTCAAAATGATAGCAAAAATTAAACATGGATTAATTTTTTATTATCTCAATAATAACATTATTAACAATATTAACGTCGTCAAAATTATATCTGATATCTAAGAATTTAAGCATAGGTATTTTTTGTAAATATATCTTTTAAGTAATTAGAGGTTTTTTTTATAACGGTTATCCAAAATAATGATTGAGAAGTTCAAGAGAAATAGTATTTTATCTAACCCTGGTGTATCGAGTGACGTCTCTGATAATCTCTGAGTAAAAATCTTTGCGTTGCTTATAAAATGCCAGTACAACAGCTCGATCGACTTTCATATTTTAATGAAATCACAAGTTAGATTAGAGCGATAGGAGTACTTTTTTTGATAGTAAAGATAAATCATTTAATCGAGCAGATCGATAAAGTTACCTAGAGGTCAAATTCCACAAGAAATCGAGCTATCTCACACTTGATTATTATTACCAACGCCAACTTTCTTTTCGATGATATTTGAGACGTGAGAAAAGTAATTCTATTTTTATTAACGAGCTTGAACAAACTTGTTTCAAGTTTTCATTGATTTCAAGTGAATTTCGATAGTTAATAATTAGATAAAATTTTATTTAAAAAGTCCTGAGGTAAATTTTCTAAAGACAAGAGGAAACTTACGTGGATGCGGAATTTACGCAAGTAGTTGGAAGTCAGAAGCACAGCTGAATTGATAAGATTGGCCAAAGATGAATCCAGTATGTAACAAAAGAGCGTCACCGGCATAAATTATAAAAAAAATAAGTCTAGCATTGGAAAATAATGAAATACGTAGTTAAGCATGCATACTTAAATGCTTTATTATCAATAAGGTGTCCAGTCTCCTCCGTTGTTCATAATAGCCAGGCATCTTCGAGGCATAATTTCAACTAATTTTTCTGCATATTCACGGGATAATGACTTCTATATGGCCTTTAAATAGCGAGTAAGCTCAGAGTTGAAGATATATTTAGACTTTTTTGCTTCAGTTTTTCTTGTGCAGATCGCAAAGATAGACGTGGGTTTTTCAAAAATAGGTCAGTTATCCGTTTATCCTCGGCGGACGACGTCTTTTTTGTTTTACCACTTTCTGGCAGGTCATCGACGTATTTTGTTTCTAAATATCGGTTCACCCACTTGGTCACAAACGCCTTTGACTTATTCATATACTTTGCAGCCTGAACGCGTGACATTTTTGGTCCTTTAGGATGCGAACAAAAGAACACTGCATACGCGCCACCCATCTCTTAAAATGTGCAAAATGAACACGAAAACTGCATAATTTTTACGATGCATTAAGGGAAAAACGTTGGGCTACCTGCTCGTTTCTTTTTTTTTGCAAAAAAACCCTGAAAACATTTTTTAACAGTGACTACGTTCTTGTGAAACACACTGTATGTATTCTATGAAATAGTCACTCGAAACAGATGAAGTGATTATACACGTGATGATGCAGTAATTGCATTGTTTTCAATTATAAGTTTCTTCGCTATTAATAATTAAAGTGTGCATTTGATCACGGAGAACATTGTCGCAAGTACTTCTGTGCAGACGTGACAAATAGTGGCGGGGGTTGGGCGCGGGGGTTGGGCGCGGGGCGGGTTGGGCGCGAGGTGGGTCCGGCGCTCCGCGGGTCCGGGAGCGCGACACGTCTCGGCCGTGTTTGCCGGCTCTATTTACATTCAGGGCTCGCCTAATCTGGCCGGCTTCGTGATTACTCCCGGGAATGCTTTATTTAATAATATCGGCCGTGCGGGGGGCGCCGTGGCCCCCATGATGCCCCCCATGATGCCCCCGGGGCGGCGCCGCTGATTGGTCGCACCTCAGCTCACCGAGAAGTGAATAGAAAACAATGCATCACCCGGCGTTATAATCGAAGATGCTTTAGCATAATTCACTTTAAGCCGAGACAAATATTGAATAATGCCATGTTACCAAGATAATGGGATTCAATCCTTGGTATCAATATGAAATTCAATTAAGACACAGAATTATATACTCGTAGATCCCATGAGTAAGCATAGCAAAAAATCCTTCAATCTTTGTGTTCTTAGTTAGATTAATTTATACAAAAGCATTACGTGGAATTGATAGGAAATTTTCTATGTAATATAAATTATAAAAAAATATATCTTTTTTTATCAGATCAGTACTCGTACACGATTCTGAAACATGCTTCTAAAAACCGAGAACAAACGACAAAAGAAGTAACTTTTAGGGTAAATATTTTTATCATACATGGTTTGTTAAAAAATAGGCTGTTTTTCTAAAGAAATTTGTTATCTGTACCAGAATATCAATATTCTTCAATTTTTAAAAAAATAAAGATTGTAAAGTCGTCTTGTGATAAAAAAAAAGATCTTGATTCGGTCTAAGAAGGGTCTAAAAAAACACGAACATCCATGATGATATATCATGGTAATATAAGATTAAAAATGTTGGATCGATGTAATTATGAGAACCTCTGACATATGCCTTGGATTTTGACTAAAAACGATGGCATAACTATACTCCACTAAGTTATGTATGTTCATTACGACTAGAATTTTAGAAGCTGTAAATTAACTAAGTAATTTATTCTGCGCAGTAACTTAAAAAAAATCGATAAAATATTTTAACTAAGAAAAACACTGTGTAGTCTTTTGAGTGCTTCTCTCAAATAGCTTAGGATACGTAATAGGAAATAAAATAAATAAAAAAAAAATCTCGTGAAAGCTTCTCCTTGGTCAAAATAATAAACATGCTATGTACACGATACATAAGTAACCTATTTTTATGTTATTACAAATATACGCACTTTGAAGATTAGAAAATTGTGTTTCTTGTATTTTCACTCTAAACTATTGTTGACAGCTTTTTGGATTGGCATTAAACATTATTTGTGTCTGCCTGTTTTGAGGTTAGTATCGGAAGGTGCTTAATTATAAAAAAAGTAGTTTATCATAGTAAATACATTATTATTATTTTTATAACTACTGTTTCCACTGTATTAAGCTATACGATAATCTATTTTACTTAGTATGTGTTTTTGGGTTTTTGTGTGTTTGGTTTTATGTCATGTAATATTTTTAAATATCTCGATCCACGCTTATTCATCTGCACACGATTTATTTGTTTGTCGGCGTTATACCGACAAACTTTACACCTCTGGTGTGGAAATACTTTTGTATTACTGAAGAATAAAAGTTGAGTTGGGCATATACCTTTGTGTATTAACAAACATAACATAAATAATCAGATAAAAGTTGGGAATATTACATATTTTATTCAAAAGAAATGTGTGTTTGTATTGAGCGTAACTTCGAGACGTTAATGCTTCTACAATAAGTGAAAAGTTAATACAGTTTCCTCGAAGGGAATTCAATTTCCATGGCTTGGTATTGTTTGGAGAGGAGCGGTCAGGACAATGTTTTCATACCAGAAGAGCGCTCATGTATTTTTCATATTCCTTCATAAACACGTACTGTTTGCACAGTGGATTCCATAAGTGAGTTCATGTGCGTACGTTCACATTTTTTCGAAGGCTTTTACTATCTCTCAGATAATTTAGTACTCTCATGTTGGCTAGTTTTGTATTGTAACTATAGCTGATAACATTGATTATAGCTGTAAATGGGATGTCAACATATTTTATATTCAGTTTATTGTTAGCCAAACTAGATAAAATAATTTATTACAAGGTATATTTTTGTTCGTGGGTTATTATTGTGTTGTTTTCAGATGCTATTATCTACAATATTTTCAATACACAGCTTCAAGGTTGAGTATTGTATCAAGGATTTAGATTTTTTGCGGAGGGATTTTCGTCGCGCTATTTTTCGTAATATTCGACGATTTATTGAATTTCGACACAAAGAAAAAGTTGGACAGATGAAATGTGTATGTGGAGAGCAAGTTTTCCTGGTGTGATACATAGGAGAGAGAATACATAGCAGTTTTGACCGTTTTCGTAAATCTTAGAATATCAAATATTAGAAAACGGCGTACAATTTCACATGAAGACAGATCGAGAAAAAAGTCTCTGAAGCGAAAAAAACATCCAAGAAGGATTCAAGCAAATGGAAAATCTTTTTACATTCTGGGCTGTCCTGAAATTCGACTTGATGGTAAATATTTATGAAATGCCAGACTTACATTTCCTTTATCAAAACGGATTAAAATGTGAAATAAAAATGAATTTCTTTTGAAATTATAAGCAAGCCAACGTCATAATCAAATTAGAGAGATAGTTTTTGAAAATATCTCCACTAAAGTGGAATAAAACTGTCACACAATCAGTTTTTTTTAATAAATCAAAAATACAAAAGTTTTTTTTTTATTTAAAAGATTTAGCAATAAAATGTATAAACACATTGGAAAGACAAAATCAATATTGTAGAAATATTCAGTTTCCAAATAATTATGTAAAGTTTGTAATACTTTTCCACAAGTTTTTTCTAATTCATTAAATTAGCAATGTGTTGTAAAATTGAAAATAATAATTTATGTTCAGCGAAGGTAAACATTTTTTTATTTACTGCTTCCACGGGTGTCGTTAAGATAAACTGATTGTAATCAATTCCTTTATGGGAAATGAGCCAGGTTTATTTATGTGGGTCAGGGGTACATAACCATTAAACTGAGATTAGCTATTTAATATGCCTGAATATCTACATCACCAGCAATTAAATACTGTTTTGAATTGTAGATCGTTAATTTTCTACTATAATTCGGGTTTAGGGATGAATATGGCCACCGCTTGATGCCCGAGGCGACTTAGTGACGATATTAAATTAATTGCCTCTAAGATAATGCTATTTTAGATGTAATATAGCTCAGATCTGAAGTCCATAAGTATGTAGAAATGATAAACGAGCCACTTGGAAAAAGGTTTGTGTTTTAGTTTCTTGCGTTAATTATTTTGTTTTGTTTCAAAAGTGTTGTCTCACATCAAATATATTTAGTAGATGGCATTACCTTGGTCACAAAAATATTCTTTGGAAAAGAAAAGTAACCAAACAAAATATTAACACGATGAAAATACTTGATTGATACTTTCACTTAACACTTTCACTAACACGGAAAGTTCACTCTTTGCTTACAAATAGATATAAATATTATTTTATTGAATTTTGGCGTTCGCCTCTCAAATAGTCGATAGGCAATTATTGATTTAAAGGTAGCATTTACCTTGAATATATTTTTCCATAAATGTGTCTAAAAATAATATCTAGAGATAGAGCATCCGCCATGGCGTTAAAGAAACCGAAATGTTATGACGTCCGACCCGCGCTGATAATTCTGCCGGCAAAAAAGGAATTGGAAGAAGAAATGATGATATCATGGATTCCACTTACGCGTCTGTTTGGCGGAAAGTGTTTTATTATACAAGACGATATCGGGCAAGGGGAGAGTACTTATCTCCACGCACATTTATTATTGCTTTATTAATGATTTTTTTATTACAATTGGGCGTTGCTGATTGTAACTGAAAGAATAATGCGGATGCGTGGGAGAAATGTTACACTTTTGTCTAGGGTGGCATGCGAACTGATATCCACATTTTCTTTTAAAAAATGTTGTATTAAAAAGGCCTATATTTGACTGAAATATTTTAAATGCAAATTTTAAAAATGTTTTCTTACAAAGATTTAATTATAAATAATTATAATTGCGTGTTATTTGTTATGGTGATCGAAGTCTATAATTACTTGATAATGATTAAGTGAGATGGTCTTCACAAAAACCAATAATAAATATTCTATAATTACTTTTGTTTTGTACTGATAACTAATGCTTCTACATGTATAACAGGGATATAGTTGATTTCATTTTAATTAGAGTTATTTTTTTGCAGTTGACGAAGAATGCTGGAGATATGAATAGCAGCAGGTCCGATGATGGATCTGTAGAGCCTTTAAACAGGGGTGGCTGGGGAAGTCCCATAGAGTTTGTCCTGGCCTGCCTGGGGTACGCTGTGGGGTTGGGAAATGTATGGCGCTTCCCCTATCTCTGCTACAGAAACGGTGGAGGTGAGAGCAACCTTATCAATATCATGATGCTTATTATACTTAAACATAATACCAATTATATAAAATTAAGACTTAAAATTACTAGAGAAGTATTTGCGAATTATTATTGTCTTTAGTAATTCTGTTGTTCGATAGATCAGACATATGGAATTATGTAAAGTAACCATGTCAAAAGTAATAAAATTACATTTAACATACATGAATACAATGAATTATTTATAAGACACAACTTTTACGACAAAACTAAATATATAAAAAAAATATGCATAAATTTATTATAAACATTTCAAAATATTTTTTTTAATTCTTTAAAAATAAAGTTTTCAACATTTAAGAGTGAATGTTAAAAATAAACGTAAAATTGATTATAATTTGTATATTTTCTGTATAGTACGTTTTCTTTTATAATCAAATGATTTTTTTTCGGTCATTTAGTTATTTTATTTATTTTATAAAAACGAGTTACTCACTTTGTATTTTAATTACATATATAATTTACTATTCACTATTTACAATAGAAAAGTCATGTTTGATTTACAACGTCAAAGAAAATATATAGAATTATTCTTATGATAAATATTAAAGGCATATCAGCGATTAGATGAATTTTTTGAACTTCTTTGTATTTAAATCATCCGCTGTATATTCAGTATGGTAATTTAATTTGAGTTATATGATAATTCCGGATGGTGTATCGACATTAATCAGCCAAAGTGAGAAAAAGAAAATCCAACACTCAGTGCGAAGCAAAATTCAGAAAACGGAAACTTTTTAACGAGCAAAATAAAGAGAGAGAGAAATCCCAATTAAAAGTATAAAAATAAACGTTATATTGATTGAAATAAAATGGGTCTTTTCTTTTAAATTGAGAGCCGTTTAAACGAGAATAGTATGTAGCATATCTGGAAATAATTAATGAACTAGTTTAAACAATTGTGATATTTGATAAAATTATGAAAGATATGCCTATAAGAGTATTGTTAGTAAATAAAAAAATAAAAAAATATTTTTATCTTTGCTTTAAAATTTATAAACAGTAATGAGAAAAATACTTTCGTTCGTGAATATTATAAATAAACACGCTTATCTTATAGTTTGATTAATTAATTGATATAAAAATAAAAAAAAGTTTATAATCTTGTATATCTAAGATCAAACAAGCGATTGCGTATATTTAGTGTCGATGTGTTTGTTATTTTACATGAGATAATAATTACTTCAGTATTGGTTAATAAATCAATTTGATAGCATATAATATCGTATTAAATTACTTTACTTTTGCGATTAAAATAATTCTCAGGCCATCATACGCTACATCAATTAAAGTACTTAACACTTATAATTTTTTATAATTTAGTAATTAAATGAACAGCAAAACCATTTATAAAAGATCACACAATGATTCTTGTTAAAACTTCTGTTTTCTTAATAAGAAATTAGTTTTTAGCACGTGGAGTAATTCGCCAATATCCTGAATACACACGGGAATATTCTAGAAAGTGGAAATTACATTACTTTTTGCATTATCTTAACTGCACATTTGAGTTTAAGATTGCTGTTTTATCATTAAACAAGGAGCACGTGCAAAAGTAATTAAGAGAACGAATCTTGAATCTTATACATTTCATCTTGTTCAGAATTCATGTTAATATCGTAGGTGTGCTACGATCCGTAGCTCGTAGCACATGTGGGTTGCCCTATCGAATACTACTATCTTTAATAATAATAACGAAGATGGTTTAACGAGCGGTAATAGATTAATAAATTCATTAATTAATACGATGCTTATCATTATATTTTATTATTTTACATCTTAAACTATTGCCTTAAATAATTAAAAAATATATTATTCATCGAGTTTATATGAAAGAGCTTTAGGGTAATAACACTCAGTTTAAGCTTATAACCCTTTCCGGAGAATAAGCTTTCTACGTCTGCTTAAGTTTTTCCACGTACGTACTTTTTAAAGATTTTAACATAACATTTAAGAAAATAGTGAATCTTATGTTGATAAATCTTACAAGTTTCTTTGATCTTTGTGAAGAAAATGACCTATTATTTAGCTTTTTTGCGATACTTGTTTCTAAAGCTAATATCATATTCGTTCGTGGAATCAGTTTTTTTTTAATTATTGGCCCAAAAACATAAAAGTTTTATTAAATTTGGGAACTATTTTAATATAATTCTTTGAAAAAATTCAAATAATAGTAAATTGTTAACATATATTAAAAAAGTTTTTTCGGTGAAAATTTTAATATATAATAAGCTATCCAATATTTGCTTTAAAGTTTATAATTGTACTAAGAAACCACAATATAATCTTGTGAAGAATTTTATCCATGTGTTCTCTTGTATGAAAAACATTCTTAATATATTATAATTAAATAAATATTAAAATACGACTTTTATAATAAAAACGTTGGCATACTTATATACTTTAAAATAAAGATAAATACTAATATATTTATGTGTATAGTGGTAATTTTGATCTTAATACACCATGGTTGCTAGACAAAATATTAAAATGTATTAGATTAAAAAGATAAGATCCAATTGTATAACTTGTGAATATTTAAATGTTCAAATTTGATTTAAGGAGCCTTCATAATTCCCTACTTCATAATGATGATGCTGATCGGCCTGCCCATCTTCTACATGGAACTGTACCTCGGCCAGTATACGGCAAAGGGCCCCATTGAGGTGTTCAGTAACATAGCGCCTGCCTTCACGGGGGTGGGGTACTGCACCCTCATCATCATCACACTGATCATCATCTACTATATGGTCATTGTCGCATGGACGATCTTTTATATATTTATGAGTTTCAATCCTGACCTGGGATGGGGCAGCTGTGAAAATGACTTCAACAGTATCGGTGAGTCAAAATATTTATACTATCTAAACTGCTGGGGTGTGGTAGTGTTTTATAATTTTAAACGGTTTAAAAGAAGCAATTAACTGTCATTAAATTAATTTCGTTATAAATAATAAACTGTTGAAAAGGTAAAGAAGGCCAATTGCTATAAATTTATAAACTAAGGTAGCACATAAAGTAGGCATAAATATTATTAGCTAGCGGTACTTAGTTGAGGCAAATTTTCGGGAAGATGGAATGAAAGATACTCGGGAAGTGAGTTACAGGGGAAATTGTATAAAATATTGGAGTGGAGTAGAATCAAGTTTGCTGGTTCATGGAGTGAAAATGCCGAGGGGTTTTATCGGGCGGATTTGCTACAATCAAATGTTTAACGACTCAGAAGTGAAATATTTTCGTTTGTAAATATACAAAAGAGTTATTCGTTTTATATATGTGCTCCGAACACAGTGGCGTAAATGGATGCTTGCCGCACTCGAACCGTGAAATTATTATATGTAACTACACATATCTATAAACACACCTTAATTATTATTTTTTCTCTAAATAAGCTTCAGTCTACTAAATAATGCTGTTTTTTACTGTCTTAAAAATCTTGTGGTCGTTTTGGAATGAAGATTTAATTCAATATTTTCATTTTACAAAGATCACGAGAATCTGGCCTTAACCGGAAGCTTTTTTGTTTTATCTAGATAAATTTAATTTTAAATACTTTTTTCGTAGTAGCAGGTTTAATTGAAAATTATTATTTATGAGTTGTTGAATTTCTTTTGTACTTATCCGACACGCAAAAATATTTAAATAATTGCGAGTTTTAAAGGCAAGCTTATGTTTATTTTTGTATTCGTTACGTAAATTTTTACGAAATCAATGAAGGAAGACTTTACATTACTTCAAGTAAATTCAATTATCGATAAATAATTTTTATCTCAACAATAATTAACACTTAACAAGAAAACTGTTTTGATATCGTAATATTTCAGTTTTCAGTCGCAATTTGCCTATTCATTTGCTGGCTGCTCATCTTTTAGTGTTTTGTAGATTGTTTTTAGCATACATATTTTTGGCGGAGTGTTTTCGTGCGGCTGAGAGATTTTTGACATAAAAAAATATCCAAGTCTGGTCTTTTCGGAAGATACGATGACTTTTGAGGCAGCGCGTACATCGATGGATTACAGAGACAGTAGTTCTATTGTAGCAGAAGAAATCCGTTTGGATCAACGAGAAAAGTCCCATTTAATGAACACTCTTTCAGGAGCGGCGATTAATTTACCATCCTCGTGGTGACAGAGGCACTGCATTGTCCTGCCGGGGGAGGGAATTAATAGCGAGGATTCGCGCCATTATTGTCATAGAAATGTCAAACCTTGACAACAGGCAAGAGTGATTCCGGCAATAAATAACCGTTAAGACGCGCCAGCGTGTGGGGCGGGGTGGCCCCGCTTCGTATATCAGGACGTGACAGAACATTAAGGAAGGAGCGAGCCGGGAAAGAACTTCAGATGGGCCATTTGAAAGGCTGCAAGAAAATGTGAACGTACATTTATATCCTAATGATTAGGGAAATGCTCCGAGAACGGGAAACGAATGAGATATTAAATATTTATGCTTACTTATAAGTGTATTACAAAAATACTTATAAGTGCATACACAAAAAAAAAAAAATATTTTTGGGTCATTTGATATTTAAAAATAATATTAGCATACACGATTTATTAAGCAGATTGCTTTTTTAATGATGATGAAAAAAATACGGTTCGTAAAATCGCATAATTATATCAATGAACGATTTGACGTTCATTTTGAAAAGTATCTCAAGTAAAGAGAGGCTTTTCTTATTTTGTATTTTCCTCATTAAAATGATCCCGTGTTTATTCCATCGTTGATGCTATTTATCCAGTTTAATGGATGAGAATATTCCGAGATGGAGTCGCAGGGCTTCCCATGCGTACTTCATGTTGCGGGAATCATTTACAGTGTTTGCACAGGAAGTTTGAATATTTTACGAGAAAATTATCTATATTAATATTTAATTTGGTGCTTAGTGTAATATAATGCGCGGGTAAACATATGTTGGCTTGTTTGGATTCATAATTAAGATAATATTGGATACATCCAACACGAATATAAACAAGTAATTGATTAACATAATCGAAGCTTGAACATTATATATTCATCTACAAGTATTTGAAATTTACATTCATTTTATTAATACTTTATTTAATAATAACAACAAAAAATTATTTTAATCGAGAAATTTATAAAATATTTAGTACCTTTAAAACTAAATTTATACTCTTGGGATTTTGATGTTTTTTCAAGTTTAGGTTAATCAAGTATTAAACCGCGTTCATTGATTTATATCACGATCTTCGAGTCGATGAAGAAATATTTAAATATAGTGCTTCATTTGATATTTTGAATTAGTAATTTGCTCCAAACTTACGATTTAAACGATTTTTAATGTAAATATTGAATAATCATCACACCCGTAATAAACCCACGAACGTTCAACTAACTGTTTTAAATAATGGATAATTATTAAAAAAAATATTCTACGTAACGACAAAATATTTTAATTTCACTTTTTATTCAAGTAAAAAATGTAATTTAAACGTTTCAATGTTTCAAGAGTATTAATGTGAATAGATCAAATCACCATGGCAAGATGTGTGTTCTGATGTGCGAATTTTTACCTGTTGTTTTATACAAGTATCTAAAATACATTTAGGATAATTTATGTGAAAAAAAAAAAGATTTTTATAAACTGAAATTAATTTCCAAAACAAATGTTCTTCAAATTGTGTCGTTTGATGTAACGCGCTACGAAGCTGTCGCTTGTTCAATAAAGCACCGGGCTGAATGGAATTAGCTAAAAGCTCACAGTGTCATACGTCGTAAGAGTGATACTGATGAGTTTCATTTCATGAATATCAAATAACGTGTCAGTCGAGACCGCCGACATGAGACTCGCTTATTGTTCTAAAACACAATTTTAGTAATGAAAATCAAACCGAGTGCAGCGGAAGCTTGGGAGCACGAGCATCTTCCCGTTTCTCAAAAGGAAGCTCAAATACACCTTCATAATATTACCCGACTTCATGATGTCTTCAATGAAAACGGAAGGCATTTTGTGAGCAAAAGGTTGCATAGAATATAATTGCATCACTTCACTTTCAAAAGAAAATATAGCAAACGTACAATAATTATAAAATAGAACTATTAAAAGGCATTTTAAGATAATGGATATTTTTGTTATATAAACGATGATTAAACCATGAAACGACAAAAAGTGATTTTTGAAAATATTCAACACTTTAGTTTATAATATATATTTTTTTAAATATAAAAATTATTATGAAAAAACGTATGTGTGCGTATCTTAACTAATTTATTTTGTTAAATATATATTTTTGATAATAAGCTTCGAAAAAGTCTGCTGGAAATGTTAAGCGTGTTCATTTAATTTATTTGTACTTTTTTCTAACAATTATTTCCAGCTGGGCGGAGCTAAGTCCCGGGACCTCAAGCACAGAGAACTATGCCGAAATTGCATCTGAAAGTTAAAAGCTCAACAAGCCGAATAGAAATGATTAGAAAGTTCACTTTACACGCGATATTAAATATAAAGTTTTTTCAAACGCAAGCCGTCCGCTGAACAATTTGAGAGAGTCTCGCCCAAACGAAAGGAAGTTTCTAATGGCACTTGACAGCGAATTTATTAAAAATACTTAATCAATTTTAATTAACACTAAGTTACGATGAAGTTTGAAATTAAACTTCTAGCGTCATATTTTCAATGGAAGTTATTTATTAAAGAACGGCAGAATACCGGCCCGTCAGGACTCCGATAAAACATCTGTAAAATAATAAAGAGAGGATTCAAATCCTTTACACAGGGTTGTTTTGAATTGTTGACTAAAAATAATGTATTTTTAATAAGCGTGTTTTTGTCAATGACAGTAAAATACTCTTGTATGAGCAATATATTTTTTTCTAATGAATATAAAATAAAAAAGAAAATGTATGATTCACAAAAAAATATACAGTATTTGAGATTGATTGTACATTAAAGTGAAAAAGCACATCTATTTGAAATCAAAATAAAATAAAATCTGATTGACTCTACTATAATTATCTCAAATTTCTAGCAAATTCAATAATTGTTGGTTTGGATTATTGGTTGGATGCACAGAATTTTAAGATGTAAAATGTTTGTATGTGGCTTAAATTTATTCAAACTATTGCGATAACGTTTGTTTTCATATGGTCTTTTCGTATTCAGTATAAATACAAGAGTGCTTTTCCCGGTTTTAAGGAATAGATTGCCACTGCTTTGCTCCACCTGGCGATATCGCATCCAATAAACTAAATACATTCGCTCACTATAACTATATTTACATTTGATAAAAATATCAACCCCTTAAAATTTTTATATATCATGGCTACTTTTTATAAACATATATATTTCCACTGTGCTCACTTTAGAGCTGTATTTTGTCTATCTGAATTACTAAATATATCTTATTGTCGAGTGATTTAGTTTTATCGAGTACTCATCAGAAGTTGATACTTTGAGAATAATCTGAAAGATATTTTATTTTAAGACTGTTACAGCGGACAGCACGAGGAAAAGTGCAACAATGGAAATAACGGGACACATTTCGATTTGACGTATTACAAAAAAAACTGTACAGCCGTTCACGTCATATGCGAGGACCTCGGTCTATTGAGTCGCGATAACGACGGCCTGAACTGCTGGAACGGGACAGACTTACTGCCCTGGAGTACTTTGATCAACAGGACTCTGGCATCTGAGGAATACTATAAGTAAGTAATAAAATATTCATAAGACACAGAAGTAAATAAGCGACGTGAAAGTTATTCAATGCTGTTCTTTTGTATTATAATAATTAAGACGTGGAAAGCAATACAGTGATGCAACTGTAAATTAGCAATTAAGCTATCAGCTGTTGTTATACGAAATCTCAATACTTTTATTATTGTACATGAATGTATTCTAAGCTGTACTTATACTTTTCTTATAAATTTTAAAGTTTTGTTTCTATGTTTTTATACGATTCAATTTTTTTAATTTTATAATAAAATTCTGCTAAAATTTATGCCAAGAATTACTGAAGATTCTTTTGTGACCGGTTGGACGGGTGCTGTTAAGAAAATAATTTAGCATTTATCTTAACCGGTGGACATTTTAATGTCTATTCAAAAACAGAATTTTTCCTATATAAACGTAAGTATTTTTTTAAATTTGCTCGAAATATTCCAGTCTCAAATTTTATTCAAAAATAATTTCAGAGAGCAAGCATTTTCGTGATGAAATCATATTGATACGTTATCTATTAAAAGGTTGCAACGTAAGCTCCATAAAAGCATTTGCAAAGCCCAGACATTACTGATAAAAAACCTTATTTACGCTTCTGCTGCCGCCATTAAAATTCACGCCATTAACCGGGATGCGCTTTTCTGAGCGCATTTTTTTGGTCGTGCCGGCAAATTGGTGCATGACTTTTGTTTCCTAGTTGAGTTAGCGAACAAAGGCGGCCGCTGCGCCCTCGTCGCTCCTTCAAACACCGGAAGACTCGATAATACCGGAAGTCGCCGCCATTTACCTCGCCGGGATCATACATATTTTGACAATAGTACTGCACAGGCGTTCACGTCATTTCATTTTATATAAAGATAAGATTTTCAGCTTAACATAGATCGTCATATAAAATTAAATGATTACATAACATAGATAGATTATTTGCATTCATTTTGCGTTGTCAATGTTGTGAGGTTTTGAATTCTTTAAGGCCCAAAAAAAAAAACAGACAAAAGCTGGAAATCGTAGCTACCTTTTAATATTGGTGTCTTTTTTTATTTTCACTAATGTTAAAATGTTATAAAAAATATTTTATATATCACTATGATCATCAGTTTTTCTATATTGTTAAAGTTGCTTATAAACTTGTTACGTTTGAGGTGTTGACTTTGACCTACACCACAAATATTAATGTGTATCAGTGCTATTTCGTTTGTTTGATAATCAAGTAATTATAGACCACCAAATTAAAAAAAATATCCAAAACAAAAATGTAAAAAAGCGTTGCAACAAAAAAGGCACGCCAGAACTTTTCAGCGCTCGGAAAAGAGAGAGAGAGCAAAAAATAAAAGTAAAACGACCCGAGAAAGTCGGATTCGGTTATAAAAATGTAAATTAGCATCGACGCGCTCGCCTTCCTTCGCGAGTTAACCGTTCGATGGTTCATATTTTACGCTCCGTGTAGAGGAAACGTATGCCTGCTCCTTCCCATTGCTTAATTAATGAAAGAAATCTCAAAGGAGCAGTTTATTGTTCAAACAGGCGGTGTTATTTATGCACTTCGCTAATAGAGCCTTGCCCGTGCGGAGTGATGTCTCTCGTCCGAGCCTTCGTCACGTACTTCATGCAGTAAACTGTATATTTTTGATTGCTTTGCAATGCATGGACCCTGAAGAAGTAATGTATTTGAAAAGCTTATTTCAGGTCTTTGATATTGGTAAACGATCTTAGTAGCCTCAACGACGATCTATTTAATTCTAAACCGGCATCTGTGTCGTATCAAACATTTTTGATTATATTATGTAACATTTTAGAAAATATGTTATGAATGATATAATAAATTAATATATGTATACGTGTATGCGTTCGTATTCATCTTATCGAATTATCGAAGTCACCAGGTGCTGGGAAGGACCGCAGACATCACCTGGGAGAACTGGGGAGGCATCCAGTGGCACCTCGTGGGCTGCCTGGCTCTTGCTTGGGTCATTGCGTTCTTCTGTGTTATTAAGGTACTATTTGTTTTTATAATATAAAATAAGTTTCAGTGGTCATGCTTAAAATAATACATACGTTCAATAAATCAAACAAACAAAATTATATAATTAAAAATAAAGAAATAAATATTGTTACATTATTCATAGAAAAACAGAAACACATTGTTTTTATAACTTGAAATTCATTATATATCAATTTGTATTGTTTTTATCTTATGAAACATGTTTTTTTTATGAAAAAGGCCACGTTCGAGTGTATATTATAAATAATCGAATTTAATATAGATTGATACATGTTGAGAACAATACTTTCGACAGATTGATAAGAACGTAATAACGCGTACATAATTTACTACAAAAATATAAAGTTACAAGTAATGCACCACGATAGCGCATGAAGGATATACGACCTGCCAATAAAACAGATAAAAATATTGGAATTTTGGGTTGATACGATCATATCTACATATCTGTCAATATATTTTATATAATTTCAGTATTCATACATATAGCTTATAAGATATTATTAAATATACTATAATCTTAATTTTATGATTGATTGATTGATTAAATAAAGTAGACGCACAGTGTTTTCATTAAATTTAAAAAAAAATCGAGATGTAAATAAAAGTCTTTAATATCATCGATTGTTCCCCACGGGTATGTTTTTAAAAGTTTATTTTTTTACTATTTGAAATACTATAATGTTAAAGTCCCGATAAAATTTAATTTATTGAAAACCTATTTAATGTCCTGAGATGCGAATTAAAATATCAAGACGCTGAGTCTTATCGATGGCTCCCGCGGACGAGGTGGGAATGAAAATAAAAGGAAATGTAATTAAAGCGGAAGAATCAGGAGTTACTGTCTTTTGTGGCGAAGCTCAGATAAGTGCAAGCCGGAAGTAGATCACTCTCAATATGGCGCCGGGAGCTCGGCGGACTGCGGTGGCGAAGATAAAGACAAAACTTTTAAATAAATCTTCGAGTGGCTCCTCAAAAGTCCCAGACTATCTGAGACCAGTTATTTTTGAAAATATATATAAACTAAGCTCTTCTTTTGTATATTGGCCACGGTTAAAGCTCCACGGTATTTAATATAATCCTCACAATAAATAATCTGTCCTTACAGCTTAAAAGACTCATTCGATTTAATTTAATTGTACTTGTTTCATTGTAGTTCATTGACTTGTTTTTTTTTCTGTGAAATTGGACAACTTTTTCAACTTAAAGGTGACTTTTGAACTTTTGGTTCTTTTATCAATGGATAAGTAAATTTGTTTCAGGCACTTAGCAAAATTGGTCTTTAAAATTTATTTTTTATTTCTCCTTCCATCATCGTTCCGAATTTTATATTTGATTATTCCCTTTAACTAAATGAAGTTTTGAAATTTATATGAATAATTGTTAATTAATCTACGTATTAAAAGTTATTCTTTATTCATAACTGAATACTGTATCACTATATTCCTAATTTAATAAAACCATTTACAAAAGCTTTCAAAATTTTGCTGATACGGGCTTAAAAACGCCACTAATTCCCTATTTGGAGGTTGTATTAGTGTAACCTCATGTGATATAGTAAATTACTCTATGATTTAAATAAAGTTTAAGGCGAAATCGTCCTGAAACAAGGTTGTGAGGTTGTTACATTTTTATTACGTAAAGCATTACTTTGAATATTGTTATGCCTTTTCTTAGACATATTTTGTTTTTCCTTAATAATGAAAACATGAAATTTTGTAGGGAGTCCAAAGCGCTGGAAAGGTTGTGTATTTCACTGCACTATTCCCTTATGTGATGCTCACAGCCCTTCTGATCCGAGGAGCGACCCTGGATGGAGCCAGGGAAGGGATCTTGTACTACATTACCCCCGACTGGGATCTGCTGTTTACGGCCAACGTCTGGGGAGACGCAGCTTCTCAGGTCAGAATACCGACAACTATTTGCTTTAAATTTTTCCTAACGAGACTTTATATGTGTATGAACCAATTAGAGTGTAGTATGATTTTTGTAAATACTAATTTTATGCAATATTTTACAGATATTTTATTCATTTGGCGTGGCTTGCGGTTCTCTCATCACCCTCGCTTCCTACAATAGCTTTAATAATAACTGCCACTTTGATGCTTGGGTTGTCTCTTTAGCCAATTTTCTGACTTCAATTTATGCTGGTTTTGCTATTTTCGCTGTGTTGGGATTCCAAGCCAAATCAATGCGAGTACCAATTAGCGGTAAATATTATTTTATATATCATTTATATTATCATATATTTATGTATCGTATTCTTATATATATAACAATTTTATGCATTCGAAAATTAAAGATTAAAAATATAAAAGGGCAATATAATTCTCTAATGGAACAATAATATCATTCTGTTATATGCTTGAATGCATTAAATAACGCCTTTAAAATAGCTAATGGTGTCCGTCAATCAAACTCACTGCCACTAGTCTGACACTTGCAATAAAATTTTAATGAAGGTATTAGATGGAATGAAAGACCGAGAGACTAATAAATACATTACTCAGCTCGACCAAAAGAGTGAAAAAGTCGTTGACATAAACTCTCAAAGGGGTAACATCTGAACTTTTTACCAATAAAATACTTCTGTAAGCTGTTAATGTCTAGACAGTGGAGAATTTAAGTTATTTATGCTTCCAAATATTCAAACCCTTAAAAATGACCGCCCAATTAACGAAGGTTGTGTGAAAGGTTGTCTAAGATATTAAAACGACTTGAAAAGTGTAAAAGTGTCGAGGTTTACTTATCATTTGATTTAAAAGCAACTTTTGTAAGGCCCCGCAGATAAATTATTTAGTATTAAGCTCGTGAATTTATGAAATTTCGATACGAATTCTGAGAACTTTAAAGTAATGAAGCCGCATTATTTCTAATTGATTAAACAACAAAATTTCGTCCTCGCGCAAGTTGTCTTTATAACTCATAGATATTCTTTTGCATGACGTATTCCTTATTGATAGTGCTTTAAGAAATAATTATTTATAAAAAAGCTTTTTATAATAAAAATATTTAGTATGTTAAATCGAAATACAATCGTAACTTTGCATGCGAAAAATTCTTGAAAGCTTCAATGTTGCAGATATAATTATGGTATACATAATTTGATGTACATACTATTAATTAAAATTACTTTATTATTCATAAATGATTAGTCTTATAAAAGATTGTAAAACCTGAAACCGTTTTATCATCCGGTACATAATCGTGATTAAGCCTCATATGGTTTAAGCAACAGGAGCTTCTGGTAAGCGAGTGTAATTATTAAAATTGAATGTTTAATCTGAGCTAGTTTATCATGTGAATATTAAATTTAATTAATTTTAATATTACACACCTGAGGAACCATCATTGAGAGTTACCGCTTCAGGAGAATACACGCCAGTGAAGATTCACTTGAAAATTAAATATATAATTAGCAATCAATATGTTTTTAGATGAATAATTTAAAAAATAAAAATCCTGGTTACGTGAAAATTGCTGATTAATCTAATGTCTGAAAATAATTATTGACACTCTAAAAGCAATTGAAATATTCAGACTTTTATGTATACTGTAATGTATTTACGTACTTTTTATATATTTTAAAAATTAATATTATATACTTAAAATACTTTTTGAAAAAATGTGTTTCGGAGTTTCCTTTGAGATGTTATAATTTTAGTAATCTAATCTCACTATCAATATGTAGCAGAGATTTTTTTAAGCGTATATATTTTTTTGCACAATAAACATCATACGAACTATTTATAAATAATTTGATTTTAATTTTCTGCTAAAAGTAAATAAAACACAAAATTCGGAAAATTTGGCATTTTCGGTTTTACTTCAAGATATTTTTATATCCTTAGGGTGTCAACGACCTTCCTCATTGATTCCAAAAAATGTAAAAATATTCGCAGGCCTACGAAGACATTCCTTCGTTATTTCTTTATTTTTGGAATTTTCTATGAACAGCCGACCTAAACCCCCGTTTCAGATGTGGCACAGGGTGGGCCGGGACTGGCGTTCGTGGCGTACCCTGAAGCCATACTGACGATGCCCATTCCGCAACTTTGGGCCATACTGTTCTTCTTTATGCTCTTCATCCTGGGACTTGGGAGTCAATTTGCCGGAATCGAGGCAGTCAATACTGCCGTCATCGACCAGTGGCCGGAGCTCCGGGCGCACAAGTGGAAGGTACGGTCTTCTCCGTTTACTATCAATTTCGACATTATAGCTTATTTATTATTAAAGACTATGATTTTCTGGATTTTTATCATATTTTTCATAATAAAAAACTTACAGTTTTAAATAAACCTCACTGTTTTCGCGATAAACACCGTGTTTCGATACTTTTATGAATATCATTATTATGCGTTTAAGCTTTGCATATTTGTTCGATTAACCTGGCTTTGAATGGAATACAGTCGTGTACGTATTTAAATAAATGTAAAATTTTTATGTAATGGATAGTATTATTATTAATGGTGTGCTGATGATCTTTAATACGATACTAATCTGACTTTTTAATTTAACTGAATGATGCTGGTGTAATGTGAATATATGATGGATTAAAATATGTATCTACTGCCTTCGGGACTTTTGGGACTTTAATAAAAAGTTCAGTTTTTATTAATTAGAATCCGAGCCTCCGCCTAGCTGCCAATTACGCAGCGAAAGCTTTCCAAGTAATATCTTAACAGAGTAAAACTTCACGGAGGTTTTTCAGCTGAAAAAGTGTTCGCCACCCAAACTTCAATATTGGACACATGCTGTCGGGCCGGCTCACGAATATAGAGGAGGCAATTGAATGACGGGCGGCCTATTCGGAATATTGTCTCGTTCAAACATATTACTTTTCTTGCCTCGCCGAGGGTGACACAACAATATGCCAGCCGAGCGATGATCGACGATAAAAAGTTTCGTGTAATCGTGAATTTTCGTCGTTTAAATTGACAGATATTTCGTGAATCTCTGCAAGTTTAGCATAATTCATATTTAATAGTTTTACTTTGGACATCCGCGCGTTCAGATCTGAGGTTACGTGATTAACGATGTTGCGTCGATTTCAATAATAATCACTTGACAAGCCAATTGCTTTGGTATTGTAGTATTTTTTTTTTTATATTTCAAATAAATCGTAAAATTAATTGCGCCAAAATAAGCGCAAAAAAATATGTTTACAGAAAGTTGGAGATGCTTCGTGTATTTAGTCTAAGCGAGTTCAATGAACTTTTGATTTACACGTATTTGTTATATCTGCGAGTGTAAATAGTTTGCAGCTACACGGATTAATAATAGATAATAATCTACGGTTACAATAACTGTCAAAATAAATTTGAATAATATGTTTTGTAAATAACAGAATCCACGTATCAGGTAAATATCAAAAATATTTTATTATTTGTTCTAAATACACGCACTAATAAATTGAATAACAGTTTCGTATAAATTTCACACGTAAATCAGAAAGTTAATTGTAATTAATTTCGCAGCCAAGTCTCGGCCCCGGCGGGTGACGGTATCGATTTTTAATTACGCACGAAATAAAAGGCAGCCGAAGGGGGGGGGGAAAAAAAACTCCCGACAAACAGCGGGGAACGGGACAACGAGGGTCGGTTTAACGGTCGCAAGCGGTAATAAAATCTTAGTGGCAGAGATAACGAGCCATCGTATCCATTATTAAATATCCATGTTTTCAATCGGAGTGTTTACGCACAGCTCGGGCGTGTTCGCCGGGGCTTACGCGCCGCCAATAATCCTAAACATCGGGCGGCACTCACAACTGCTGCAATAAAGCCCGGCCAATACATCAGATAGCCCGTCGTTATTAAAGGGATCGCGAGATAAGCCCCGAAACGGAAGGCCGCCGGAAAATTCGCCAAGTACTTAACACGATCGGTGCGTAAACAACTTAAACATGCTTGATTTTGCACACCCCGTGCCTCTGTCAGGCTCGCTTCGTTAATATAATAAAGGAAACGGAGCCTCCGCTGTTATAACAGTAGGAGTGTTCAATATTTATAAAATGATACATACTGATGTGTTTTTCTTATGGTTTTAATATGGAGATGTTGTTTTTGTTAACGACTTTGAAAACGTTTTCTAACGCTTAGTCTCATATATCATATACCATATTATTACTAATATGATTAGGCACACTAGTTCATACATAGAAGATGATTAAGAAACTCTCAGAAAAAATATCATCGTGATTCCGTTTATCGAGAATTTTTAACAATCATTAAAAATTCTCGATAAACTGAAGTGATTCGTTAGTACAAGGGTTAGTACACCGGCCATGTGAGCCAGGGGATGTGGGTTCAAATCCCACACAAATCACGATGATATTTTTCTGAGAGTTTCTTTAATCATCTTCTATGTATGAACTAATGTGCCTAATCATATTAGTAATAATATAATAAACCCGTAATGGGTAATGAATACGCATCTGATTGACGTCCAATCCAAAAAATAGACATACATATACTATATCACAACAATGCAAAAGCTATCGGTAATTAATAATAGCGTTAGTAGAGCTACTGCTAAAAAACAATTATTCTGAAATACTCTGTTAAATTCTAGTTATAAAATATAAACAAATATTTATTAATTCATCTGAAGAATAAATATTTTCATTCTTAAATACGATCCAGTGATACGAGGATTATTTTTTTTACATTTAAAATACATTTTTTTAAGTCCTACAAAATCTTGTTTATTTATTGCGTGTTGATACTCGAGCTCCGCATTTCTGGTGATATTTCGAGAGCTTATAATTGAAATAAATACACTTGAGAAGTCAGGGAAATAAGACATCAAGAAAAAATATATTTACCTGCGCAATTCACGAATGATTACATGAAATTAACATTCGGAGCAAAAAAAAAAAAGAATTTGTCTCAAAAAAAGGTTTTAAAAAAAAAAAATATATATATATATAAATATCTGTTACTGTTCAAACATAATTTTTTTTATAAATGTACTAGTATGTACTTTATATAATATATAATAATAAAATAGCCTTTTACTCCCAACAGAGCTACTCTTCATTTTGAATAAACGAATACGTCAGCAGAACTTAACACAGCATGCATTTGAGAAAAAAATGCCATGAGTTTAAGTTGTGATACTGTTTTTTTTATTTTGTAGGTAACAATGGGTACTTGTACAGGGTGCTTCATCCTTGGCCTGCCCATGTGCTTTAGCGGAGGGGTGTATCTTTTTACGCTGTTGGAGTGGAACACTGCGTCCTGGGCTATTCTGCTCGTGGGCCTGGCGGAGGTTTGACATTTTTTTAAAATGTTTTGTCATAAGATTTTGGTATAATGAGATTTGAATTGATTTTTAATTTACTTTCAGCTTTTCAAACTGAAAATGAGACATTTTAAATATTTTTCGTAATATCTGAAATGCAAAAATTTAAACCAATATTTTCTTCATAAACACACTTTAAAAAAAATTGGCTTTAAATTAACAGAGATGATAATGTGTAAGATCATATATGCTGTAAAAAACTTTTAAATATTTTTTTTTTTCATGAAATTATTTCCATTAAACATAGATATGTAAATACTGTACCATTTGAAACATATTTTATATTTAATCATTTAACTTTTACTAATAATTTTGTATAAATTTTTAAGTATTTTAAATAATCTATATGAAAATTGATAATTTTTTAAGTAATTTAATAATTTACTATGTATAGTGTATTTTTGTTACAGCTAAATTAGAGCTCCAATCTGTTAACTCAATGTTCTTAGGCTCCTTTAATATTTTAAGATTGTTAAAAGATACATTAAATGCTTACTAATGTATAAGATATCTTTGAAAATAATTTAAACATGACTGAGATTTTCGTATAAAAATTAGATAAATAATATTTCCATCCCTATATAAAATATATTTCTATAAATTTTAATGAATGTAGTTGGGAATCCGATGCAGAGGTAACCAATGAAGTGTATGGCTTTAGTTATTGAACGAATATATATTTAATATAAATGTCAAAGATTGACTCGATTTAAAATTCAAATAAATCTCTCCTCGATGGCCTTGTATATTATTCAGAAATTATTCTGTCATGCTTCGCAAGCAAAGCAATTTCAATGGAGTTGATTATTCTGTTTCCAGTGTATCTATTTTAAGCATGCGACAGAAGCCGCGATGAAGAAGTCGTTTATCATATTTTTCTGTCTTCACAGAAAAGTTTCCTTCTATTGAAAAAAATGCTTTTAGTTATGAGAATGAAATTTAAGTATGATAAATTGATTTGGTGTTTCCATGGTGGGGTGACAAATTGTGCTCAAGGGTGGATTTGTGCGGTTTCAGTGCGCGTCCATGGCTTGGTGCTATGGCGCCAAGAGGGTGCTGTCTGACCTGGCTAACATGGGGATGAAGTTAAATCCAGTGCTGTACTGGTACTGGTGGAGTATGTGGACTGTCGTGGCTCCACTGGCATCCTTCGTAAGAAATTTTTTTGAGTTTTCAACTTGTAAGATTTTCGAAACTAATTGCTGTTAACTAATGTGTAATACTTTCAGGCCATCTTCGTATTCATCATCATAAACTGGACTGCGGCCAAGGTTGATGATTATAACTTTCCACCCTGGGCAGATGCACTGGGCTGGTTGATTGGAACTTCTACAATATTTCCCATTATTGTTGGGTTTTTTTGGGTCTTTTTCAAATCAAAAATCGTAAGCATAATTAATAATTATGAAAGCACAGTTCAGTAAATTTTTCTCATAGTCATAATTGATGTCATAATAAAAATATACTAATATATGTTAAGCTGTCTTATAACGTAAAAAAGTAAAAGAAAAATTTGATACAAACCAAAAGAAAATGTTTTCTTAAAGCTGCTTTGATTTAAACCCACAGCTTTTAGTTTGATGAGCAATATTTGTAAACAATAAACTGAGAGGCGAAAAGTTAAAATCTCATAAATAAAATATTTTTTTAATCAATGAAGCAGAGAATTATACTTGTTATGTAATAAATTGAAGTTGTCATATTGATTTTCTTTTAGACTGGGATAAATCTCATTACCGAAACTAAAGAATGGGGGCCAGCGGAAGCTTGCCTGAAAGACGACGAAGAGATGCCGAAATCAAATAAAAAAAATCAAGGCATATTGAACGAAGGGTTCATTTAAAATCGCTAAATTGAACTGTAAAATAATTTACAGGATTGTCTTAGGAAATTTTATTTTTGAAATATAAAATAAGGTTTCGTTGAATTCTTAACAAAAAGGCAAATTCTCACCTACATTAATAATTGTTCTCCTCATCATTCGTTTAATATCATTGTATTACATTTTTTTCAATTTGCAAGGAAGATCAAAGTTATGATGAAATATTAAGCAGGAATGAAATCGCTATTTAATGAGATGTATTTATTAAGGGTTATTTTTAAGTTCTTCCGATTTGATTTTGATGTCATTAGAAAAATACCATACTTTATACTTTATTTATTTATTTATTTGGATATTTTATTTATTTATTTTTTATCATTTAATTCTGAGAGCTTTGATTAGTCAACACTTATTTCAGAAGCAATTGAATTTTAGACAAAAGCCATCGTAATGGTGATTTTTATAATGAACTTAACCGTGAAATTTTATACATTATCTGGTATTTTGAGTTAAATTTAACAATAAATGTCTATTTTTTACATACTTAATTATCAAACAAGTATAAATTTATTTCAGTAAATTCTTTTCACAATTAAAACTTAGGTAAATATCAGAGCTCTCAATAATATTATCTATTAGAACGTCATAGTCATTACTCCAATATTTAATATTTTTAAGGTAAAAGATATGTTTAAAGGTAATTTTTGTATAAGGTACTCGCATGTTAAATGATATATCGATGGTATTCTTTAAACATGTGTTATAATTATAATCTGTCAATGTATCAACAATCGACAAAATTTCTAATAATATTTTTTTATATAATCAATTTTGTTGTTTAGCTTTGATAATTTTATATTATATATCCATTTTAAATGTAAGATATTTTGTAATTTCTATGGAAGTTAGATTTTGTCTTTGGGCTTTAGTAAAATTATAATTTGAAGACTGTATGAATTATTTTTTAACTTATATAATTTAAAAAATATTGAGTGAATATTGCAATCTATGAAATACTGGTAATATTTTGTTTTTCATGTGGATTTGAGAATTTAATTTGGTTTTTCATGTTTATAGATTTTCAAAGCTTTCAAGAATTGTCGATAATATGTTATGTAATATAAGCATTAGTTTACTATAAATATTAAATTAATAACACAGCTTTACTAATGTTAAATATAATTTTTATAATATATATATTTTAATAATATTATTAATATTTATTTAATCCTAATATTTATTAAAAAAGTAAGTAAGTATTATTAAACGTAATCGTAAGCACGTAAGCATAACAGTTTATTGATGTGTCTTGATATCAGTATCAAGTGCCAAATAATCAAACCCTTAATTTTAAGCGTGTTTAAAACCAAAATATCAAATTAGCGTCTTATTTTAACATTCATTTCATTTTTAAACATTTTTTTATTGCTATAATTTTACACCCAAAATATTGACTTATAAAAATACACGAGAATGTTATAAAATTGTTTTATTTTTTATGATCTAAATGTGTTTGTAAAAGAAGCAAGAGAACACGATTTCCACATTAGCAAAGCAAAGAAACGATAATTAGAATCCCTGAAAACGTTCAAGGCGCATTATAAAAGCTGTATTACACCGAAGTTTTATCTGGCAGCTTAATCCGACTCAGTGCCACTTGTGCGCTACATCAGGCAAGAATTTAATACATCAAAATCTTAAAAAAAATTAGAAATGATGGTCAACGCTCTCAAAATGACAAATGATGACAATTTATATATTTATAGTGAGTGATAGTCGTTAAGTGCGCAGTTAGTGGATTGGTTAAACTCAAAGGTTAACTAAACTGAAGCCTAACGGGCGATTTCTCATATTTTACTTGCGAGAATGACAAATGTGGTTGTTTGCGCTTAACTCCTTCGCACCGAATCTTCTAGGAACTTCGACTTGCTCTCTAGTAGAATGAAGAAGGACCTCGTAAACTGCGTTGAAGTATTTTTTAATTCGTGTTTGTGAACAATTCTTTTCAATTAAATAAATTTCGTGTCAACAGAGATTTCATAATATATAAAAATGAAATTTTTAATTTTTTACATTTTCAGAATTAATGTAATAAATTTAATATTTTTGATTTATATTGGTGGATATCCACTTAATATTTTTTACTTCAATATTAGAATAAATGTAAGTATTAAATTAGATTGTGTAACAAAGTAATAGCCCGAAATAGTTACTTTAAGAGTACACTAAATTTGGTTTATAGCAAGTGGTGAGCTTACCTTATAGCTGAAATTAAATGAATAATGAACATAGTTATTATTGAATTATTATAATTGTTATATAGTACAAAGAGCAGATGGTTTAAAGTTACGATAATTATTTTCAAAATAATTTTATTAATGTGTTATGTACTTTTGGCTTACTTTAATACGCCCAAAATTACCATAGCTCAAGAGACTTTGGAGGTTTATTAACCTTTTATTTAATATCAAACCAACTTATTATATTTATAAGAGTCAACTCTCCCTTCAATTTTATTAGCTTTATGTCTCGTGGCGTTGGCATTGTCTAATATCACTGAAACGTTTAAAAAAGGTGGTATCTTTTGTTAAATTAATTAAATAAGTTGCTTCGGTGATCAATACAATATTAAAACTTATTTGATTTTTATTATAAACTGACATGCCACAAAAATATTCTATGTAGCATGAAATTTTTGATAGAAAAAATTATACTTATCGATTAAAGTTTATTAACTTCGTCTTATGTTTTTTAAATGTATTTTTAGATTGAGCTTTATATGGCACTGCTTATGATTTAAAAGAGGCTTAAATTTAAGGATTGCTATGTGGAAACCGTGAATTCAAAGAACCAACGACGGGCGTAAAACCCAAAAACGTTGATATATACGATATATTGCAGGTTAATATGCGGTTTTATTTTTTGTTTTAAGTTGTTTTGCGTCCAGCAACATCTAGCAACGCTACTTATTATTTTAATTTGACGATTGTTATGTTTAAACCGTGAATTCAAAGGTCTAACGACGGGCATTGATATAAATAATACACTGCAGGTTAGGTTTGCAAAAAACACTGCTTTTCACTTTGTTATGTAGGATCGACGACGGGCGTTAAACGCAGAAGCGTTGATAGAAATGGTATATTACAAGTTGATGTATGTTTTTATTTATGTGTAAGGTTATTTTAATTTCTGGATCTGGTAAATGGCGCCTGTGGTGCAGGTGGGGTTCGTGTCGGCGGCGCGTGCTCCTCGCCGGGGCTTTGCTCACTTTGTTCACTTTGCTCGGCACGCATCGCTTTGTTTGCTCGGCGATTACCTCGGGACGCGAAATCGGCTGCAAGAGAGTGATTTATGGGCGTGCCGAGAGCGGAGAGAGTGAGCCGTCGTTACTCGCATCCGCGCCCTGGCAGTCGATTAAAACTACTTTGTGTCGTGGAAATGATCTATAAATATTCCGGTTTCAATCGTGGAAAATTGAACTCGACTGTAGGGCGGATTTATTAAATGGCCGCTAAAACACGATTGATTACAAAATTTCTCCCTCGAAATTAGATTTATTAAAATAATAGGATACTAATATAATTTTGATATAACTGCGGTCAATTTTATAGTATCACAGATGTATCAAAGCTTTGATATGCATTTATTATTAATTCAGAATGTTTTTCACTTTGCGTTATTTTTTGAACTTGAGTTAATTTGTTCATGCTATTAAAGAAATATTTGAGTCAATTTTATAATTTTTATTACCACACTAGTTGAAATTAAAACTATTTTTTGTGTCCAAATAAATGAAATAAATAATAACTTAGTATTATAACAAGACGTAATATAATTTTGTGACATCCTATCTTCGCTAAATCCTAAAGTGCTAGTCTTGTGTCGTGCACCTCTTTAAATATTCAAGCTAAAATATTACTGTTTTTTTTTTTTAAGTCGATTAACTAATTCTAGTAAATCATTATAAAATATTTTGCATGCTGTAGTTTGTAAATATTTGCAACCGTGTAGTGTTTTCGCATCTAATAGACTACCTCTATTACGTGAAGTACAGCATGTATCTAAAAATAAAATTTATATGTCTTTTAAATAAAACTAGGACTTTCACTATATTTTAATTGAATAACACTTTGAAAAATATGATATGAAATATTACCATCTAAAGCGTCTTCCCCTTATTGGAGAACATGGCTTCAACCACCACCCCCCTGAATCCATCCATTGTCTCATTAGTTATTCAATGATAATTTAAATGATAGCAATTAGTCGCCATCGATGCTAAAGCAGGGTAAATTGTATGATTTCAAATCACATAAGGACCTTCAATTAACGGTGCTTCGATTTATAGCGCTCCGATTTTACGACATTTGATAATTTAAACTAACAGGATTGATAGGACGTCCACGTGAGGTAATCGCTAAGCGATAATATAGTTTTTCATTATTTCAAAAATATAATAACGTTATTGAAAAGTGCTTAAGTTTTTATTATACTATGGGCGTGTAACACGACGCTCATAAAAGTAATACGTATTTTATATTCTGTAAGTGTTATATGCAGCACTGTCAATTGAATAATTTCAAAGCTTCTCGCTTTTATTGCATATAATCCCTTTGAATGTCTTGTTCTTTGCTAGACAAAGGCCCCTTCCATCTCCGTTCTCCCCTGCACTTCTCGTAGTCAGATCCATTAATCGTTATCTCAATACGGAGTGCGTACCTTCCATAAAAGAAAGTCATATTATCTGAGAATACAAAAGCAATCATCCTCCACTCATAACTTGTAACCTCCCGTCCTGGCTCTCAGGCTGAGCACAGAGTGGAAAACTATGTTTTTCTTGCGTTGAAACGGAATAATAAAAGGACGAAAAAAGATCAGTGTTTATTTTATAATGTTTTCCTTCAGCGCGATACATGTTCTTGCCATTTCGGAAAAGAAATTCCCATTTGCAAACAAAAGAGGCCCATGAAACCGGGAAGCGTTTTTGCTGAATGGGTATTTTGAATTTTCTCCGTTTTTGTATTTAAATAAGAATAAACTTTGTACCTCGCATTTTGGCATTGTTAATGCACGCACTATAATCCGGAATGTTAAGGATTTCGTGTCTTTTTTGTGAGCAGCAAAAAGTGAGGTTTTCAAGCGGAAATGAATTACATTCAAATGTTATTGCTGCGAGGACATAAAAGATCGCCGTGTCGTGCAAACGCAGTGAAAACATTTTTATTGTATTTAATATCGTGTATGCGTGTGATTTTCATCTGGAGTAGTGTATTGTTTTTTTTTTTTTTTTAATTAATAACAGCACAATGACAAAACACGAAACTATATAAATGCATAAATTTTTCATTGTGATATTCTACATATCAGTTGTGCAATAAAGGAGTATTTTTATGGTAACTATTGTTAAATATTTTCAGTTTTGCAGTCGAATCGCCGCAAGCTCTCAAAGTATGATTAAATATGTGAAATTAATATGAAAAGTGGTCGTTTTCAATACAAAACCAGTCGAAAAATATGTATTGAATAAAAAAGGTTTGAATTTTAAATATATTTATAAAGGGATGGAGCCAAGACTATAAGAATAATCGCTGTCTTTCTACAGCCGCGGCAGCTATTTGGCTACTCATTCCAGGAATGTTATATTTATTGCTGCGATGCTTGGTAGACTTTTGTACGATTCTGCATTGGTAATTTTATCGAATCCAAAATCCGTTCCTAATTTTCCAATGAGAATTCATTGAACTTTCCAAAATCGGGAATGGCAGGGCTTAGTAGCACGCGGCGCAGTGGTGGGTCGCAGGAGCTCTTCAGTCGGTGCGAGTAGTAATAATATGCAATAATTGGTAATTTGTTGAAACGACCGCTCGAGTGAGATAGTACGCCGTCTGTTAATCAGAATAGGGAACATCTGTCGGGCGTCCATTTTGTATTTTTGAGCTGCCCCCTCCCCCCCTCCCCCTTCCACGAACCTGAAATAGTACTTAAGTTATCTGAATTATTTTATTTCATTTCAGGAATCCTCTCCTCGCTTATCCCGCCCGTGGCTCCACGGTAGAGCTTAATGGTTTCAATTGATCGCTGGGTTTTTAGTAGAGCTGGGAATGGAAGGGGAGAGGAGGTGCCTAACAGAAACCACGACGTTCTCAAACTTGAAAATACAAAAGGAATAAGTTTTAATATCAAAAATGTAAAACCATGAGACATTATTTATATTTTCATTAAGCACAATTCGATATTACTTCTTTTAGGGAATCTGCAAAAGATCAGATGAAAATCGAATAAAAAACTAGTTTTATTATAAACGACACCTTCATAACGTAATATATAATAACTCTTACCAGTTTTATCTGGATACCACAGTATTTTACTCAGTTACAAAAAAATAATAATTCAGCAAAAAAACTCGGGCGCTTAGATGAAGTAAATATGGGGATAAGAGGAAGAGACAATATTAATGAAGAGCACGAGACACGATGAACATAAAGCTAACTTTGTTTATTATAAATCATGTTTTGGATTTGCGTATGTTTATATTTCCATGTTAAGTTACGTTAATACCACTTTAATCAAATTTATTAAAGTTAACGAGCAAAAACAAAACTTTTAATTAAAATAGACATGAAACCTTTTTTGACATATACTTTTAGGAATAACGATGAATCAGTTATACTTGATTACTGTGTGTATTTTATCTTATTTGAGAAGTCAAAAGCTTATTGTTAATGGAAAGACGATAGAAGAATTTCCCATAAAAATTCTGCGGATGACCGATAATTTCAGGGTGAAAAAAATACTTAAAATTAATACGGCGAATAAAAGTTCGATAGACGCTCCTTGCAATGAGAGACAGAGGCTTGAAAGAGTCGGCTCGCGTTGATATGTATGGAGGGTCGCACCATTTAATGGCGGCGGGCCCTAATTAGGCGGCCCTGCTAATGTCGGATTGTACTGATGCGGCGCCGGCGAGGAATATATATTAAAGGTTCCGCGAGGGGAGAGATACTGAGAGGTTTTATTGCCACCTGGAGGCTGCGTTTCATATCACACTGGATATTTGATTGTGCCGAACATAAAGTTATTTTAATAATATGTTAAATATTCATCAAATTTTATTTCATTTGAAAAATATGTTTTCTGTGATATAATATGAATAGACAGTTTGAATTAATATGAATATTTGATATATATTTTTTTAAAAATATATTATAACTTAAAGTTGTGACCGAAATAGGTTTAATATATTAAAAATGATGAATAGTTTTACGACCATACGAAATACCATGACATAAAAAATAGCCGGATACTCCGCACGATAATTGGAATTCTTAAATGAGCTAAACACTTATTACACATGAAGAAATAATAATGTTTATTTATAATTTTTTATATATTTTTAAATTTTTTACAAAAGCCTTGAAATGTTTTTAAAAACCAGAATGTTAAGAGTTGGAAAATGAATACAAAAGTATATTATGATAAATTGTATTTATTGTAACAGATATGCAATAATGAGACTTAATATAAACACGTTGAATGAAATACTTCTGATAAGTACTTTTTTTTAATTTAAGTCATTTCCTCCGGAGGAACAGGTGCTCCCGCGGACAAAGGCTTGAAATGAGTTTTCAGCTGTGAGGGCCTGAAAGTTGCCGTCAAAGAAATCTCGCAGGGCCCGATAGAAATCTGCCACTTAGAGTGCCCTATGAATATATTGGGCGTTTTTCTCATTTCCCTCTTCATTATGGATTTCTCCCCCAGGGACTTCCCGGTATCTTGATAGGCAAAATAAAAGGAATTGCGGCCGGGAATGATTTTTTATTGAGTGTGTAAATTTAAGAAGCTCCGACTTTAGTTGTCCAAACTTTTGTTTTTTCTGATATCATTTAATTTATTGGCTGCGCGATACTATCTGCGAGTTAAATAGGCACAGCTTGATTAATGGCCGCGAAAGCGGGCTAGAGACCTGACGTGTGAACTGTTTCAAAACACAGATCAATAGTACGATCGTATCGTAAATATATGAAGTGATTAATACTGCTTGACGATAATAACATTTAACAATTGATTTATTTGCGTGATAATATTATGCTACGTTAGTTTTTAATTTTTTGATAAATGGTAATTCTTTGTAATGATTTTTTGCTGAGCTAAAGTTATTAACTGCTTTATTTCTGAATGCAAAGTTAATGTTACCACTGC
Organism: Atopsyche davidsoni; assembly: GCA_022113835.1. NCBI lineage: Eukaryota > Metazoa > Arthropoda > Insecta > Trichoptera > Hydrobiosidae > Atopsyche > Atopsyche davidsoni. The sequence continues at coordinate 8,399,346 of JAILWY010000021.1, forward strand.
TGATCTTCTCGGATAAAAATGAAAGCTTTAATGCATTTAGCCTTGTCCAGATAATTGCGATTTAATTACCTAATGGCCAGCACTAGTAGGGTGTATGGAACCAATAAAGGGTAGTTCATAAGCAGTCATAGTTATCTGTTTGCAGTTTGCAGGTTTACGGGCTGTAATCGTCGCTAATAGTAGTTAGCTTCTCTGCGAGTGTTTTAGCCAAACAGAAGAGTTACACAACATCAGAGTATCAGCAGGTTCATCGTGTTTATTTGTACTAGTAGCTATCATCGAAGTACTGCTTTTTAATTAACCGCACTTATTAGCTACAATCATGATAGTGGTTTTTAACTAATTTGTAATTATAAAGTTGCTCGTATAATTTTGAATTGTTTGTTTGTTTTACGAAAAGTTAATGCATTTGTAATAAACATATTTATTATGAAAAAAATGAGCATTGAGTTAGTAACGCTTTTGTTTATTTAAGCTTTGGCACAGTTTGCATATCATTAATAAACACTGTTTGAACTATTATTTCGTACACTCAAAAGGATGAGAATTTTATTTTTACCTTTGAAAATATTTGTGATACTGTATAAGTGATCTATTAAAAAATATCAGTGAATTAAAGCTTATTTATTAGTTCGGATTGTAATCCATTTTTATGCAACTGTAGTGATAGATTTAAATTCATAGCTACTGGCTTTAAAGAGTTTTGTTGACCTCTAGAATAAACTATAAGAACACAGGAAAATACACCCGACAATGCCCACACACTGTGATAGTCGTCTACCCTGTTTGCCTCGTGCAAACAGCCTCTAACAGCACGACGTAAATTGAACCATCATGTAGCCACTGTGAGCCGTTATTTTATAGTTTTACAGTTTACTTGATCTGTTTTAAAAACAAAGCAAACATAAACCGGTAGCGAGGACGACCGTTTGATTTTGCACGTACTGATGGACTTCGGTTTTTATTGCGCGAGCCCAGCCGGGCAGAGAGCCTAGTGGTCCATTTCTGTTTCATATTGTAAATTTCGGGCTTCTGTTTGCTTGCAAATATTTTGATTGGTTGAAATTCAAGTAATTTTGAAAACGGACCGTTGAAATTGATTGAAAGTTGTGTGTTTGAAATTACAATTCAAATTTATGTTCAATCCTGAATTCGAGTCACGATACCAGCTACGGAGGAGTGAACTTATTTTTACATAAAATGTTATAACGCCAGTGTATTTAAATTATTATTTTTTCCATGATTTCTTGTTTTCGTATATAAATCAATATTAAGGAAATTTTCACGTATTCCACGCGTATCTTTGAAGAAGGCGGTAGCGTAGTTGTATTTTTTTGAAAAATACAAACTAAATAATTTCCCGTTTTTTCAACTCGTATATTTTAAGTATATTAAACAAATCATACAATCTAGAAACTATAATAACCAACGCGTAAATTGAATCTCTGGTATCTCCGATACAATGCCCTCAGAGAAAAGATCGTAATCCAATAAAAGACTACCGTTCTCCCCGCCTGTAAGAATGTCTCAACCTTTGGGATGTGAATACAATATATATAATGTTACATTTTCATTTTTATTCAGAAATTTTGACACCAACGGAAAGAAAATACCATATTTGTACAGTAGGTAGTATTCTGATATTGTTGATGTTGTTTTGAAAAAAAAAAAAGGCTTTACAACTTCACATTAAGTTGAGTTTAGTGTTAAGAAATATTATTTTTATATTAAAAAAGAGTTTACTGTAACTTTATATGTAAAAAAGTTAAATGAGTTAAGTTTAATGTTTCATCATAATTTTAGTATTTTTGAAATATCATCGATTGAATCTCGTCAACTTGACTACAAGACCATGCATTGAATTCGCATAATATATTTAAATTATTCATGAGTATCACATAACAATGCATCATTTCCCGAATTCCGAGTACTGAGTGCTGCAAAGATCGAAAATGTAAACATAGCACGCATCTTGCAGATTTCACAGCTCATTTGCAATTTAGATATGGGCGATGGCTTCAGCGGAAGATGCCTTGGAATTATAATGCGCTCCGAACCTGGCTTTCCATCCGATAGGCTTTTCCTTGAGTGAAGTCCTCTTCCCAGTCGCATCCTGGCTCTGGCAAGAGAACACCACCACCTCGGTTGTGGTATAGGCTTATTGGATTACATGTACTGTCACCCAGTCAGGGTACTCCTCATCTTCAGACCTCTTCGAAGACTTCGAAAGTCTAGTGGGTATATTTAAAAATGAAAACAACTGCAAAACAATACAAAACCTACTTTACTGCAGATTGATATTGAAGCATTTGTGTGTGCTTAATAATATAAAATATAAAAAGCAATAATATAAAATATACGCAAAAGTAAATTGTAATAAAAAGTAATAAGAACCGAGGGAGTTACTGAAAAATAATAGGTAACAAACTGTTAAATGTTAATTGATTTGCAAAATGATTGATTACAAAACACTGTACCATTTAGAAACAAAATGTATTTGCATGTATACAAATGTATATTATTAAAAAGAAAAAAAACACGCTGTGGTATTGATCCATAAATAAATTTAAATGCTTTAACTAAATTACTTTTTTCAAGTAGCAAAATAACAATTTCACATTGTATTTTTTATCCGAAGTTATGACCCGTGTCTCTTCAATAATGGCAAACAAAAAAAATTAAAAATATAATTGATAATAATATAGTAAATATAATGATTCAGATGCAACGGCAAGTGGATCGGTGTCAGAATTCGCAATTGATACGTGGAGCATGTCTCAGCTGGCCGCGCTGTCTCGGCACTCAGACGACTATTGGACGATTAGTTCAATAGGTCATAATGGCGGAAGCACTGAATCCTGTATTCAGCTGATTGGGCTTTGCAGCTGCGGTTATGATAATATTGATATCAGGCATGCGTTATGCTAAGGGATCATGCATTTAAAGCGGCCGGTTCGTGGTAATTGCGCTACCATTACACGACTTACTACTATGTATACCCACTCAGAAGTTTTGTAAGATTAATGTCAAATAAATTTATATTAAAAAACCAGGATTTAAGAAGTTTTTCATTAAAAAAATTGTATAAAAATAACACGTAAGTTAATCCTTATTTAATTTATTTTGCAACACAAATTCAAAACACATTGCATTTTTTGGTAAAAATATCAATGTCGTCAAGTTTAATTATCAAATAAATAGCTATTTTGCCAATAAACGAGAGATTTAAAACATTTGTTAAAACATAATTATTAGCAAGGAAAAACGTAAATTTCAATATTAAAGTGGTTTATATCAGTCTTTGACTACTGAAGACAAGTCATCTCAGCTTTTCATTATTCCACAACGAGTCTTTAAGTGAATTAAATTTATATAATATAAGTAAAATAAATATAGTCACTATTTGTACAGTGAAAGGTGCGTAGTAAATTTTTTATCAACATTTTTATTCAGAAAGTAATATATCCGAAAATTGATAAATTTACTGCAAACTGACTTTTATATAAAAAGTAGACCCGAAACGTATAATATGAGAACATTAAATAATAAATATTTTTAGGGGTTAAAGATTTAAATTATTAAAAATACAAAACAAGAAGAGCTAACTTTTCCAATAAACGATTTAATTTTTGTTATAAAACTTGTAATATAGTTTGATAAAACGCACAAAAGACAAAGCCGTTATTACTAAGTGACCAATAAATCACTAGAAAAAAAGACATTAAATCTAAGGCAGTTATTCGAACATTGAACTGTTTACACGTAAATTACACCATAATATATTAGACAATACCTTTGATTGCCATTAAAAAGATTGCGTGCTTTGAAAACATTTTCCAAGCTGTGGAAACAATAAATTTGTTGTGACTGACGGCCGAGTATAGAATATAGTGCCTAATAATAAAATTAAATAATCTTGATGCCATTACTAGTATTATGATAAGTACTATAAATTATTATAATGCTCCACGATATGATCTGCAAAGCGGTTATTCACGGATTTCTATAAAACTTCTGTATATATTCCTGGTTAAATAATATTTTTCTTAATATTTATTAGAATCATTTCCCGAATTTTGATATTGACAGTTTGTTGAGTTCGATAAAGTGATGGCCTCGTTTTTTACCATTATGATTTTTATGATATTATTATGGGGATGCTGGTTTTTATAATGACGCTATATTTCCATTTGAATCCCCTTTATTGGTGATCTACGATATTTATTTACAGCTTACCGAGAATTTTCATAAGATTCAGTAGACCGACGAGTCGGGACTCCGTGGGTTGACCGCGGCCGGTAAACAAGTCGAGCTCTATAAAAAACGGAATGTCCCTGCCACAGTGGTTTCTGGAAATTATAATCATTTAATGCCGTCCAGAGAGGAGTTTTATTACAAGGCTGTCGGTCGGCTCGTCCGAGTAAATGAGGCATCAAATCAGCGTCCAAAACATGTTTTGAAAGCCGATCATAAAGAAACAACAAAATACGAGGAAACTAATATAGTTTATTCGCCATCGCGGCGCGTCCGACGGCGTGAGCTATAGTCGAGTCGTATACATTTTTATATTTTCACTTGAAGTAGTAAAAAAAAGCAGATTTATCCTTTAATGTACGACGTGCGGAGCTTTATGGTACGATACGTAAGCACGTTTTATGTTTATAACCTTCCACCTAACAATAGTCTATAAATTTGAACCGGGATGACAAAGTTTCGGTGGTTAAGACTTGACCAATAAATTCGCCAAACATTAAGTTGGTTCCCGGTCGGATAGTTACCCAAATTTGTATTGAAAGCTATTAACATAAAACTGGAGGAAGGCGCTGTGCGGCTGGCGAGGACTTTTCAGGTTTGATGCATTGCAGTTGAGAGCTCCGAGCCGCATTACCAGTGACCTATCATAACTGCATTACTCGTTAACTATCTTTCAATAATACATATAATTTTTTTTAAAATGTGATCAAAAAATGTTTAAAAATATCACAAAAAAATACGTGTTGACATTATCTAATATTCACAAAGCAATTACAGTAAAAGTTGATTTTCAATGTACTTATTCTATGTTTTCTAAATTCAGAATTTTATTCAATATTTTCTTTGACATATGAGCTCTTTCTTGTAAATAAAGTCCTTAATTGAATTTTTTCAGCCTTCTGGTTTCGGCGCTAATCCTGAAAATATAACTTTTCTCAGAACAATCAGTAATACTGAAAAAAACACAACAAGACTTCAGCAAAAACAACTGTTCAAATACTCAATACGAATTGATTCGATATTTACTTAAAATAAAAAAAAAGGTAACAAGACTTCAGTTTTATTGATTTCCTTTGTTATTTATATATTATTGTGTTTGTGTATCTGGCAATGTAAACACTTCATCAATCAAGCACTTTTTTTCGAACATTAGTTATCTGTAAAAATATGTAGTAAGTATCTAAGCAACTCTATGAAAATTGGGTCATTTATTGAAATATACCCAGAATAAATAGCTTTATTAAAATATAACGAAGACAAATTTGACTGAAAGTTCAGTGTGCAAAAAAATATCAGGCTTTTCCACGACACGAGCCAAGCTGGTTATATTATAAAAACGGTATTCGTTTCTTTTATTAAAATTGACCGAATCGAATCAGGGCTGATTCTACTCTGAAACCAAATTAGAAATCTGGCAGTATTTTAATAAAGTCTGAACTGAACGAAGAGTGGAGTTTTTTTTTGATTTTATAAATTATTATATTACATTCGGGTCCCAGTTGCCGGCGGGCATCACGCACACAGTCTGACTGCAATGAACATATCTCTTGTAGCACAATGACACATCATTCTGGCCCTTAAAAGCCGGTCCTGCAATTACCCCCGGCTCTGCGATCTCAGGCGGGGTTGTAAACTTGCATTAGTGGCTATTTTCGCTTCCACTTTTTCCAAATTTATCATAGCACCGAAGATGGTGCAAAAAGTTACCCGAATATCTTTTTTTTTTTTTTATGAAATATGAAATATTTTAAATTAAAATGAGAAAATTCCCGTAAGAACGCACGAGCGGTTATATTTACCTGCCCTAAAAAATAAGCATGAATATTGAGAACGCTCATTATCAGCCGCGTAAATCGTGAACCGCGAGACTAACCAACCGTGTAAAGTCGGTGCATTTTCTATAATTTAATGCAACTTTTCGGATAGATGAAAAGTATTCAAACAAAGGCTGAATGCAAAATAATAAATATTTAAAAGCTTGATGGCCTTATCAAAAACTGTTTACATACATATAATTTTATTGATACATTACGTAGTCGATCTGTGTTATTTAGGATTTAATTAATAGTAACATATGTCTAGTAAGAATGTTCTTTAGAGCAGGGGTCCCCAAACTTTTTGCACCCAAGGGTACATTCTAGAATGCCGGTCGAGCGGCGAGCATCATTTATTTGTTTAAGGTATATTTATAGTTGGACATAGTCAATAATACATATATGTAATGCACAAAAATATTTGATTCCAAAAATAAAATTAAAAAATATAAAATAATTGTTTATATTTTTGTGTAAAATAAATAATAAGTAGTAAATAATAGCATAAAAATTCTGGTAATTGGGTTGAGTTGGGGCAAATATGCAACTAATTATTATTTTTAATAGCAACTTTAAAATGTACATCTATAACTAAACATTGCAAACAACAGGTTAGAATACGAAAATTATCAGTTAAGGTCCGGACTAAGTTTATTAAGATTTTAATGCACCAACAATATTTAATTTAAATTGCAATGTTTTCATTGGGTGATCTTTAAAAAAGTTGACCAATCAGAATGGCCCAAATTCGACCCAATCACTAAAATTCATTATAAAAAAAAGAAATATCAAAGTAAATGTGATTGTTGGCATTGCATTTCATTGACCATTGCTACGTAATTAGGAAGGTATGATGATTTTCCTGCTCGTCTATCATCAATATCTGTAAGTCGAGATCTGTATTTTGATTTTATGATATTCACTGTTGAAAACAATGGTTCACACAAGTATGTAGAACTGAAAAACGATTTAATTTTGTATGCTTCTCATTTCAAGAACGGACATTTGTTTATTTGTACTATTATATATTCCAGAAAACCTCATCTGATACATTGGCTTTAAGAATAATTATTTTGAAAATTATAGCGATATAATTATTTTCGCATATATTTTGCTGTTTAGTTATCGTCATTTCCCAAAAATATCAAGTAGACTTTAACATAGCTTTCACCTCACTTTTACCAATGCAAAAATATCATAGACACTTTCACCTCACCTTTAACCACCCAAAAATATCAGAGGCACTTTCACATAACTTTCACCTCACTTTTACCAATGCAAAAATATCATAGACATTTTCACCTCACCTTTAACCACCCAAAAATATCAGAGGCACTTTCACATAACTTTCACCTCACTTTTATCCACCCAAAAATATCAGAGGCACTTTCACATCGCTTTCTCCTCACTTTTATCCACGAAAAAATACCAGAGGCACTTTCACATCGCTTTCTCCTCACTTTTATCCACGCAAAAATATCAGAGGCACTTTCACATCGCTTTCTCCTCACTTTTATCCACACAAAAAATATCAGAGGCACTTTCACATCGCTTTCACCTCACTTTTATCCACACAAAAATATCAGAGGCACTTTCACATCGCTTTCTCCTCACTTTTATCCACACAAAAAATATCAGAGGCACTTTCACATCGCTTTCACCTCACTTTTATCCACACAAAAATATCAGAGGCACTTTCACATCGCTTTCTCCTCACTTTTATCCACACAAAAAATATCAGAGGCACTTTCACATCGCTTTCACCTCACTTTTATCCACACAAAAATATCAGAGGCACTTTCACATCGCTATCTCCTCACTTTTATCCACGCAAAAAATATCAGAGGCACTTTCACATCGCTTTCTCTTCACTTTTATCTACGCAAAAATACCAGAGGCACTTTCACATCGCTTTCTTCTCACTTTTATCCACGCAAAAAATATCAGAGGCACTTTCACATCGCTTTCTCCTCACTTTTATCCACACAAAAATATCAGAGGCACTTTCACATCGCTTTCACCTCACTTTTATCCACACAAAAATATCAGAGGCACTTTCACATCGCTTTCTCCTCACTTTTATCCACCCAAAAATATCAGAGGCACTTTCACATCGCTTTCTCCTCACTTTTATCCACACAAAAATATCAGAGGCACTTTCACATCGCTTTCTCCTCACTTTTATCCACGCAAAAAATATCAGAGGCACTTTCACATCGCTTTCTCCTCACTTTTATCCACACAAAAATATCAGAGGCACTTTCACATCGCTTTCACCTCACTTTTATCCACACAAAAATATCAGAGGCACTTTCACATCGCTTTCTCCTCACTTTTATCCACCCAAAAATATCAGAGGCACTTTCACATCGCTTTCACCGTACTACCGCAAAAATATCAGATTTATATTAATTCAGCAACTTTTTCACCAAGTATCTGAACAATATCGTAAACGCATTTTTAGAGGGCGTTATTAAAGAGACGAAGACAAACCAAACTACACCCATTAAATGTTATTTCAACAGGCTTATGTATTATTTGCTGGAAAGAATTATTATTTTGAAAATTATACCGATAAAATTATTTTCGCTTATATTTCTCTGTTTAATTATTAAATATTATTTTTTTCATAACATTTTATTGCTAACTTAAATAATTATTTTATCGTGGTCGCACAGCGGCGGGCACATGAAACGGTTGGCAAGCGCCATGGTGCCCACGGGCATAGGGTTGGGGACCACTGCTTTAGAGGATATTTTATTTGTTATTACGTTGCATAATTAATGATTAAACAAAAAAAAATATTGACGGGATCAAAGTCGTTATAAGTGATAAATAATTCATAAGCCAATTATTTAAAAAGTAGCGTGCCTTCAAATTTAATAAAAAATATTTAAAAAGCAGAACATGTTCATCTCCTATTGATGTTTCTCTGGGTTTTCTTTCTCAAAGAGAATTAAAATCAATGAACATTGTCAAACATAAATCACTTCCAAAAGAAGTCCAACAGAAGACACTTGGGGGACAAAAAAGACATACTCCGTGATTATACTTTTGCCTTACAATCCTCATTTTCTTGGTCACATGATCCTTCTCGTTAATGCGAGGCTCTTTATAATACATACAGGGTGTTCGAAAAATCATATTTTTAACATAAAATATATTATATTAAAAGTCCAACTAGTATAAAAATGTTGTAAATATCAAACCGATCCCCTCAAATTGATATACATTTTTAAATAATTTTCAAATATTTATAGTATATTTGAAAATATTTGATATTTATTGGTGCTAAGCTGCTTGGTCTTTCGATATTTTGGTTTTTGAAATTTCTAAGTACCAAAAATATTAAGCAGCTTAACATCCAATAAATTCCAAAATCATTAAAAACTTGCGCATACGTTTGTAATTTAAATTTTTTAGTACTGTGCGGCTTGTAATGTTTTTCATATTAAATTGTGTATATCCTGAAAAGCACAATGACACAGTCCGTCTGACGCCCCCGATGTATAAAAAGAAGGCTCGTGTGTTTCAGGAGCGTCCTTAAGATATTCAGCCGGGAGATTATTTTCTTCTCCGTCCTCCCCGAAGTCATTATTATAAACAAAGTCATTCGGAATGGCGGCGATGACAGCGGCGGCCATGACAAACGTCCCATTGGAATTCCCTCGGCAAAATAAAAATCTTATCAAATAATGCCTAGTCACTTATGAATAATTCATGCGGGAATATATATATCTGAGAGGCGTTATTATTTTCTTTGTAATTTCTGCCAGAACTTGCGTTTTCGGTCGACAGTTTCCCGGCTTTGGTTGGCTCGGCTCGGCAGACGGTGCTATTGATTTTAACGTCATTTTAAGTTTTTGAGTGGAAGATATGAAAAATTGTTTTTGTCTGGAGCAAGTAAGTCGATTACTGAATCGAACAGTACACTAGTACTGTTACAATGGAATATCCATACATAAATTTATTGTTAGAATTTGTTCCCATTGTTTCTCATACATAATAGAAAAAGCTGAAGAAAAATACTTTAATATTAACATATTCCTTAGTTTGAATACTTTAACAGTATACATAATCTTTTTTTGGTATCAGCGTGAAGAAATTAATAAAATATTTTTAAATTGTTTTTTGTTTTTAGATCTGTTTCTCACACACATTAATATTTTTGTTTTTAATTATTTTTGAAAAAAAACAAACGTAAAACATCAAAATCAGTTCGTCAAATATTTATTTATACATAAACACTTGATTTCATCTCAAAGCTTCGCAGTATCGGATAAACTTTTTAACTTGCTGATAATTTTGCGTATTTTAGAGTTGTATATTTGCTATAAATGCATATTTCGGTATATTAAAATTATGTTAAGTTTTTAAGATAATTTTTTCACAAATTGTAGTTTTGTTAAAACGCATTTTCAGTATATTTTTCACGCTTCAGAATAATATTCAATCGGTTTTAAAGCATGACAAAATGAATTTCGCCAGAAACACAAATCAAGGGCGCGCAGATCATTCGCATTGAAAACGTAGTTGCAATGCGGCGACTATCTTGTAGTTTTAAATTATGTTAAAAATACATCAAAAAAGAAACAAAGAGCGAAATACATATTCACACAAGTAATCATGTAATTCTTTACTTTGTTCCCGGACATAAAGACGTTCTATTAGCTGAAGATCTGGCGGTGGAGGGCCTCGTGTCTGAGCAGACAACCCCTCGTGGCGGCTAATCCCCGCTTTTGTCCGCGTCGGTTTCGAGTGTTTATGCTCCTCCGGCATAATTACAAGAAGAGAGAAAAATACTTGAGAAAAAAACGACAGAATTCAGCAACACTTTGTGTAAATCATTTGCGGGCCGAGAGCCCTCGCGGGCGAAGTGGGCCGGGCTTTATGAAGTCGTTTGGGGGAGTATCAGTTTTCGCGACAAGAGAAATTAGGATGATATACTCTGATACTCTGTTTGCCTCTCCCGCTGACCAATAAATGTTCGAGAATAACGCTTATTTTCCTAGACGATTTATTATATTCTAGTGGAGTCCTGAGTGGATTCCAGTCTCTAATGAGAAAATAATAATATAGAAGTAAAGCCGAAATATTATTCAGTAGAGTTTATTACGTAAGATTGAAATATTTTGAGTTTCATTTATTATATTGTTAAAAAAATCTATATGTATCATAAATCAACTACAATCTAAAAAGAACAAGTAAAAGGTCAGTAAAATTCGAATCAATAATAATACTTGAACATTTTGAAACTGGTCAAGCAGTTGGTTTTTTTAATGATTTCGCTACATCTTCAATTATTTGTGTGTTTATATATTTTTTGAATATTTTTTTGTCGATATCGAGATTTTGCTGAAAATAAACATAAAAATCGAATACTCATGATTTTTTATTGATATGAATAAGTGACAGGTGTAAAGTAGTGTTATTATATGAAATAATACTTCTTTACATCTGTCACTCTGATTTTCGTTTATTATAACTATTATATAAAATTTATGGTTTTCTGTGGTTTATTACAAATTTCAGCATGACCTGTAATGGGAATTTCTCCCATAAACGTAAATACACGTGTACAAGACGATTTCGATCTTGCCAGATGTCTCCAGGCCGACCACAAGCTGTAGTTTGTCTGGCGCTGTCGCCGAACACTTTACTTTTATCTCCTCGCCGGAAGCATTTCCTCCTGAAACTATCTAAGGTACAAGCCACAAGTTATTGGTTCTTTCCTTCGTTGGCGCTGAATTTAAATACCGCTTAGGATCGATTAATGGCCGCCTGGAGTCGTTTGCGGTTTGATTGTTTCTCTATCAGTTACAATCCAGAAGGTTTCTATCTTTTAGCCTAACTAACTTTAAGCCCCCGAGGGCTAATAATACATTTTTTTAAACTATCAAAGTTTCGTTAAGTAATGTACTTAGGATCTTAATGTATTAAATATATATTATATTTATTTAAATAATTTTTTTTTAAGATTTAACAATTCAATATATTATGACATAGATAACTACTGATTTTTAATGCTAATATATTGTTTAAAATGGAAATAGATATTCTTAAGTAATAGAAGAATTTTGAAAATATGTAAACCAAATAGGAAAAAGTTAATTTTTTTTTGAAATCATATTTTTGGATAAAATACATAACTAAAACACATATTAATAAATTTTGAATTATACATATTTTTTAATAAAAATAAAGGGCTACGGTGGTCGAAGAATCAAGACGCCAAGTCATGATACTGATATGTGAATTCGTATCCAACATGAATTCCCAATTTTTCTCGTCGTTTGATGCGTGAAACATTTAGCTTAAAACACATTGTTAACATTGTAATAACCTTATAAGCTCATTAGAGTTTAGACAGTTATCCATTGTATATTTTCTCATGGCAGGCACGGACAGCTGCTCATAGCGGTATGGCGATTGTTGTTTTCCTTTGTGATGTCATAGTGATACGCTTACTCTAGTTTCTAAAACCACTTTATGGAACAATGATATGATATCACTTTCATAGAGGAGCAAAGTGAACAAAGTTCCCCGTTAAGTGACATCAGAATAATGCACGACTATAACATGACACGGAACACCGTGTGATTGCCTCCCCTTAGACACCCGGTAGACAGGGACAGAAGAAAAGCACGTGCCTTAAGGATATTTTATTTAGTTGCAATCGTATTATTTCTTTGTTTTAAAAAGGAATACTACACATTTCCAATGAAACTTATATAAGCGGTTTATCTCTACAATGTAATAGATTTTCAGAAGTGTTCAGAACTTAGTGTTATTTATTTATTTAATTTATTTTGTAGCTCTTGATACTTTTATTTCTCAACGGATATTTTAAAATAAGTGGTATTTTGGCATTTTGGGCATTCACCAGTAGTTATTTCTAATTTTTAAGTTCACTGTGAGTCAGAAATATCCAATTATATATTTATCAGAAATGTTTTTGGATCAAGTAAAAAATGGCACACATGGAATATTTAAATAAGCATTGAATGTTAACATTCACCTCGATAATATCATTGCAAAAATATCATATAAGCTTTCACTCATATATTCTCATATGTATTAACTCAACATCAGTCGACTTTCACCGTACTTCTATTTACTCAATTTTATCAGAGAGACTTTCACATAGCTTTCACCGTACATCTATTGACCCAATTGTATCAGAGAGACTTTCACATAGCTTTCACCGTACTTATATTAAACCAATTTTACCAAAGAGACTTTCACATAGTTTTAACCGTACTTCTATTGATCCAATTGTACCAGAAAGACTTTCACATAGCTTTCACTGTACTTATATTGACCCAATTGTATCAGAGAGACTTTCACATAGCTTTTACCACACTTATAATAACCCAATTTTAACAGAGAAACTTTTACATAGCTTTCGCATCTATACTCTAGAATATTATACTAAGTAATATCACCTTTACTTGGTAAAAATAGCAACATGTTTCCATACAAACAGGTTTGAATTGTTAATCTGAAAATCTACTTGTTAAATTTCTGTAATATATTTCGCTTAAATATAACAAAATAATCAATAAAAAAACAAGCATTCACATTTGAAAACCATGATTGAAGACTTCAAATTTCTACTTGTCGAGCACATATACAGAGTTAATTATTTTTTAAGATTAACGAATTAGGATCACCATGTTAAGTCTTAAGGTAAGGTAATTTTTTATGATATGGATGTAATATTTTAAGAAATATCAAATATATTATTTTGTAATTTTTTTTTAAATACATGCGGTTTTAAATTTGATATGATACATACTGACGATAGATAGGTTGAATATCATATGAGACGTCTTTCACAAAAAATCTTTCCCGAGGTTTTTCTGTCGCAGGAGCATGGCGGGGCTGGCTGTGTCGGCCGAAAATGAAAACTAATGCAACACGTATCATTCGTGGGGACATTTGCATAATAATGTGAGAATTTTTGTATGAAATGCGGGGAACAGGTTAAATGCGGCCGGAATGTCAAGGGTCTACTTAAAATTCCTTGAAAATATATGTAAACTGTAGGACGAGTACGTGGCTCAAAAGGCAACGGTTTTTAATATTTAAATAAACCTATTCGAAAAAAATAATTATAAATATACATAACAGATGCAATATACTTGTGAAAATCTTATAATAAATGAATATATGTTTATATACATACTGAGAGAAGAACTGTTATTGTGCTGGAGTGTTTTGAAAGTAAATTGTTATTCAAAAAGCCTGGGATTTTTCGCAAAAGAAATTATTATTATACATATCATATAAATTATGAAAAATAATAATATAAAGTGTACGCAAAGACAATATGAGAAAAAAACAATCTTTTCCGCGTACAATGCTTATTTTTATTTAAAAAAAATGAGAAAATATTAAAGTTTTGTGGAGATATTCTGAAGTGGTAGATTTATAATCACAACCTATTGTAAATCATTGAATGCAGATGTAATGCACAGTATATTAAATAATAATTTTTGTCATAAAAAGATTATTATATAATGGATTTATTAAATAACTTTTGTTTCTAGAAAGTATGAATTTAGAGGTAGATAAATTTGGTGTTCTTAAAAAAATGTATTGAAGATCGTTTGTACATCAAAGATATAAAAAAATTATCTCCGGATCGGACACAGTTTTAATATCAAGTTATTATTTTATTCGTATACTTCAGTGGAGTGAAAAGATCCAGCTCCTCAGGTACACGGAGGGATGGCCTCCCCCAAGGGACGATGTATGCAGACAAACACGCATTCAGGAAGGGTCTAAGAGCCTTTTTATTTACTGAGCCATCTCCGATAACCTCTGTCCATCCCAAATATTGACCGCTGCAGTCCCCGGAGTTATTCACATTTCGAGAAGTTTTTATTCCGTCTATCAAATCGAAAGATCAAATATAATGTACCTTACTGTATAAGTAGAAATACTCTGAATTTTGTATTTTATTTTTTATTTCTTTAGTTTTATAAATAAATCAAAAGCTCAAAAGTTCACCATCATCAGTGATGTTAGTTAGTAACAAGGAGTGCTAAGTTTTTTCATATTTTATAATTATACCTCTGCTTTTATAAACACTCCTCATTAAACTATCAAAGGTTATTTGAATCCAAATTTAATTCATTATTATTTTCAGGAAAATTTTTCATCAAAATAATTTATTTAAAACAGAATTGTTTCGCAACTTGGAGTTTCTAAGTCTATCAACCAAAAGGTTTATCAATTGATAAAAAATATTGTTGATACGTTAAATACAAGTAATGAGTAAAAATTGTTTATATAATTTAATAGGTTTCTAATTTATTTCAATGGTATTTTATTATGATTTGGAAAATATATATACAGCAGAGATATATGAAACGTATGTAGATACAATATTTATGCAGGTAATGGTTTCTGAGTACCTGGTCACAAATCCATAAATAATTGACATACGAGCTGCCTTGTGGTCGAGTAAGATGTGCGCTCAGACTGACCAAGTCTCTTCGGTTCTGTTTACAAACGGTTTAGATTTCTACCTCAAAGACCGCCATTTTCCAAATATGGTGGATTTTATTCTCATGTAAGCTGAAATAAAATCAGTAAAGAGGCGTCGTTTGAAGCTAGTACAAAGAATGGACGAGCAAAAAGCAAACCCTACACTGGACGCAGGTTGTCATATTTTTTGCGAATGAAAATCAAGCAGCTGCCTTTTTATTGTAAAATGTAAAAGTTCAGGACTGACGCGAGTTAGCTTTCAAGTCAAATATTAAAATTTAAATTACGGGTACTAAGCAGCAGTTTATTCTCCATGGATTTTAATGATAAAGATAAGTAATCTTTTTTCGGGTTAAAATCACAATCGTTTGTATTAAACTAATTGTGTTTTGATAAGCTTTTGCTGTAGTGCCAGTTGAAAAAAAAAATGAATCGGACACTCCATGCTATTATCTTTATTGATGATATAATGATACGAATAAAGTATATCTTGTACTTCAATGTAATTACAGCCAGTAAAATGTATTATACAAAGCCCGCACACTTTTAATAACCGAGTGACAAATCACGCCATAAAACATTTCACACGATAAAACTAAACACGAATGTAAATTCTTTTACGTGGAATTACTCCGCGGTAATACATTCAGTTTTCAATATGAGATCCGAGCTCGCTAAAAAGGCAATGAAACATTATTTAATATCTGGTATTAGCCTCGTAAATATGGCAGTCATTCCCACTATTTTCCGGTAAAGACAAATTATGCGATCACGTAAAATATTCAGCTTAACGTAATTGATAAATTTAATCTGATAAATGTTCTATAAATTACAATTTGTTGAGCACACAGAGTGTAGTTTCAATCGAATTTTATCTGTAAAATCAATGATACTAATGTACACAAAAGGGCAGCCCGTTTTACACGGATAAGAACTAAAACACATTTAATATTCATTTAAACCCGCGTGCATCGCTGGCCGGGAGTATTTCACGGACGCCCGTGTGCGCCGCATGCCAGTGGCTCGGTGTGTGGTTTAATTATGAGGGTTTTATTTATTATGGTTGCCAAATTTTCAATTTCGTTTCAATCTGCGACTTAGGAGAGTCAACAAAAGTGAAAGCGAGGTTGTTTTGAACTCTTGTGTATTTGTTTTACCGCGGCGGCAAATTGAATGTCTTACCATGTTTATCCTCTGAGAAACAAGATATTCACTTGTATTACATGCCGGAGAAGACAATTTAAGAAACGTTTAATTACATTAAATACACGGAAGCACGCATAATCAACTAATTATTTTAAATACTTGTAACATTTAAGTATGTCTGCAAAGAATGAACAGTATATACGGATTTTTAACTTTATTTTATTTAAAAATTTGTTAAAAAAACTGTTGATTCACATATCAAATTTAGGATTGTTATAAGATGCAGTATATGAATATGTATTTATAATAACATTGTCTTAATGTACGCGCACAAAACTGTGCGACCACATTTATATTTAAATTTTTATAGACATGAATCAATATTTTAGATATAAATTGTACAAACCGAAATCAATAATACAAAAGTTATATACATATTATTGATAATGATTAAGTACATTTTTACATATATTGAAAAATGATTAAAGAAACTCTCAGAAAAATATCATCGTGATTTGTGTGGGATACGAACACACATCCCCTCGCTTTCATGTCAGGTGCATTACCAATTATGCCAACGAATCACTATATTTGACAAGAATTTTTAACAATCATATCCTATAAGTGAAACAACATACTTGTTATGCCAATTAAATATCCCACACAAATCACGATGATATTTTTCTGAGAGTTTCTTTAATCATTTTTCAAAATTTGATATAATGTACTTAATCATTATCAAATTCAATATTTTTGACAGAGAGTACTTGGTGGAATTCCATTTTAATATTTTTGAATAAAATACTAATAAAAATAAAAATGTGGAAAATCACTCAAGTATTTTATTCAAAAATATGAATCATTATCAATCAATAAAACCGGTATAGGCAAAATCGTACTTCCTGTGAGACGGTCTTCGCAAAAAAAAAAAATCAATAATATATGTTATATATTATATTTGATATTTAAGCAATGTTTTCACGTATAGTTTTGAGCTTTATAGCTCATTTCGGAAAATGTAAATCCACAGAGTGATAATATATCATTTTTTTAGACATTAAAAATTATAATATCACGGCATCCCCGGCACATAGAGCGTGACGTCACAAACACGCCTTTCTCCTGTAAGTAGTCACATTTTCAGGCGGCGCGTCAACTCGCTCATACAGAGCGTCGCTTCACCATCTGCTGAAAAATGAAACAAATTAAAATGAAGCGCAGCGCAGCCCCGGGGGGGGGGCACCTCCGCAGGCGGCAACCCCGCAGGCGGCATCCCGCAGGCGGCACCCCGCAGGCGGCACCCCCGCGGCCATTTGGCGTATTGGCGTTCCATATGCGACGGCCGCGACTCGCATCCAAACGACCTCTTTGCCTTGCTCCATGTAACCGTTACACTTAACCGTGACGTATTATAGCTCGGTCAAGCTAGACTGGGCGGGACGTCATACACATCGTAATATGAATTGAATCGGATATACACTAAATAAACGTTTAATTTAGTCATGGTTTCCTGCACAGTAATTAATAGAAAAAAAAATAATAACAAATGTCTGAAAAACATATTATTACTAATATGATTAGGCACATTAGTTCATACATAGAAGATGATTTTAAGACAGAAAAATATCATCGTGATTTGTGTGGGATTTGAACCCACATCCCCTGGCTTATATGGCCGGTGTACTAACCCTTGTACTAACGAATCACTTCCGTTTATCGAGAATTTTTAACAATCATACTCTACATATGAACCAATGTGCCCAGGCCAGCCAATATTAAGTGATTTGCAAGCACTGGACTTTTTGAACAAAGTAAAAAGTGAAGCGATTTTAGTCCCATCTGGACATTATTTTTTAAAATCTATTAATTTAGCCAAGACGCGCACCATTATATACATATGTCGATTTTTTGATTAAACGTCAATTAGATGCGTATTTATTATCCATTACGGGTTTATTATATTATTACTAATATGATTAGGCACATTATTTCATATATAGAAGATGATTTAAAGAAACTCTCAGAAAAATATCATCGTGATTTGTGTGGAATTTGAACCCACATCCCCTGGTTTACATGGCCGGTGAACTAATGTGCCTAATCATATTAGTAATAATATAATAAACCCGTAATGGGTAATAAATACGCATCTGATTGACGTTTAATCAAAAAATCGACACATGAAAAACATATAACAATTATAATACATTATGAAGTAATATTTTGTCTAGAGCTTTGCAGATTTAACTTGTAATTCAAGTATACGGAACATCTCCGATCAGTTAAATGCTAATCGTTGATCGCAGTCAGTCTCCTTTTTAGATCCATTTAAATTTCTATTTAAATCTAAGCATTAATCAGAACAATTTATTTGAAGCAAAGTTTAGAAAACTTAGATAGTTGCTTTGATAGATTTTCAATGAAATCACGAAGAAGATATTTTATTTAAAGAAACGATTTACTTTAAAATGTTTGGGAAAAAAAGGATATATGTCTTATCTTATCAAATATATCTGAATCTTATCAAAATTATTTTATTTTCTTTCGATTGACATTGAAAAATTGCTGGAGATTCATCAAATGTTATGTTGTCTCAGTTTTTCTTTATAGTGTTGAGACCTGAATATTTAAGCCAGCCACAATGCGAAAAATCGAGGAGGGCAGAAATGTGACAGCAAATTACCTCATTTTTTTCAAAACAACAAATATAGCTTACTACAGCTAATTGTCCAAAAAAAATCTGGAAGTCGGATACGGCTGAATAAGTAAAACTGGTCCAAGATAGATATGTGCTCAGTGAATAAGTCACCAACCTCCTCTGAAGAGTAGCACTCGAAGAAAATCAAATTTACGGTCAACACAATCCAAACTCTGATGATACAATGACTGAAATATTATTAAAGCATATCTTGCGAAAGATCGTGCGATGCGTTGGGTCGTGTGAAATGGCCACGAGCCTATTATCGAAACACTTTCGCGGATGAGTTTGGAGTTTGAAAAACGGTGCCGATCGACACGCCTTGGTTTTTTTAAGTTCCGATCAATATTGTATATAGAAGGCAGCATGATTGATTGGACGGTTTCTTGTCATAACAAATATGTCAACTTTAATATTAACACAGATTCTGATAGTTGCTAGTGCAAAGGTCAGAAAAATGTTTTGTGATTTTTTCATGAAAAAATGGTACTGTAGACTAGAGTTGATAAAATTTAAATATGCAATAAACAAATATCAAAATAGTATTTTTTAAAAAAAATTGTAACTAATGTTTTACATATGATATTAAAATATATTATTTGGGTAGAGGCAAACTATTTTTTTCAGTTTCATGATATTTAATTAAATTTATTCGCAGAGAATAATAATAAACAGTTGACCTATCTGTTCTACCAATCTATAATTTTTTGCAAAAAAATCACTTTTGCCATGCCACGTATAATATACTTCACATATAAGGTTTATTGTACATTTTTTTTATCGACGGTTTATAATAAATAAGTGTAGAATCACAAAGTTAAATAGTAAAAATAATTATTTAAGCCGGATCAAATTTATTATACAGTGGGTATATACGAACTAATAATTGACATACATGGAGTTATTTAAATATTTAATAAAATACTTTTTTTAAATACTTCTTAAACATATTTTTTTATTTATCAATATATTATTTTCATCGTCTATTCGATGTTTATTACTATGGCAACAATATTTTCAAGATATAAGCATAGCTTTTATTGAAGGTTTTAAAAGCACAAGAAAAATCTTTAGTTACAATTTATTATACAGTATTTTTATTATTTTACTACGTGGTGAATTTCTCGGGATTAACCCAATCAGATTACCTGCCTTATTTTAGAAAGGTGAGCTTACAAATTGATAATTACCAAGCACGTGTTCTAACAGTTTTGAGCGGTGTGAATAGGTAGATCCTGCGATAAGAGTTCAATGGTGCAGTCATAAGGGTATTTAGTTAGTGATCTGCGACATTTCCACCTCGTTAGATCCGGTAAACCACTATTATCAAGATATGTATATAATCAATATATTATTTTTGTTACCTATAATTTAACCAAGATTTAAATGTTTTTTTTTTAAGTAAGAACATTCATTTTTTAGGTGATCTCTTTTTAGAAACAAAATTTATAGCAAAGTGTTCAAAGGTATATTTATACCATTCTTATACAATATT
Organism: Atopsyche davidsoni; assembly: GCA_022113835.1. Taxonomy (NCBI): domain Eukaryota; kingdom Metazoa; phylum Arthropoda; class Insecta; order Trichoptera; family Hydrobiosidae; genus Atopsyche; species Atopsyche davidsoni. Next base: position 8,420,248 of record JAILWY010000021.1, read on the forward strand.
ACTAAAGTAATTATTCTCACCACCGAGTCTAATTTAATAAGTGTTCAACGTAATGAATCAGCTGTTTTTATTTTAAAACTTTAAGGGTGGGGGTTGTTGGTTATTACCTGACATACTCTCTAGATGGGTTGGGGGTGGGAAAGCAACATGAGAAATTAGTTGCTTTTTTAGCTAATTTATTTAACGTCTTCGGCATTGATCGCTTCAAGAAAATTAAAAGTAGGAATAATTAATTTCGCAACAGTCTATTTGTTTTATTTAACCAATCTAGGTTAAATAAACAATGAATGTATATATTTCTCTTATATATACATATAAAAGCAAATTTTATTTAGTTCGATAAAAAATATATTTGAGTATTAAAAATAAAATCAAAATAATGAACAACGAAATGAATGAATTTAATACTTTTCCAATAATGAAAACCAAAGTATCCGTTGCTCGGCATTGAGGATAGTAATTAAAGCTCCTTAAATAAGTTCCACCAAACTAAAAGAAAACCAAAAGAACAGCATAAGCCGAGTAAGAAGACTCGTGTTATAGCTTTTGCAGGAATTCGAAAGACAATTTTAATAGTTGGGAGATTTTCACAAAAAACAACCTGAACTGCAATTCCGCAAAGCCAAGAATACGTTTTGCTTAATTAATTTTCATAAACTTCTCCCTTTGGAATTTGCAGATAATACAATGCAACCGCTTCTAAGTTCGCAGACTTATTCAGATGTAAACTCATAAAGTACGTCGGACAGAAAAATCCCTTTGTCTTTAGAATATTATTAAAATTTGTACACCTTCCCGCAGACATTCATCTCCCTCATAAGACTTGTAAATGACACGAAGGTCGACTCTCTGCAGCGACTCTTCAAGTATTATATAATTTAAAATAAATCCGTTTTACTAATTATTATCGCTGAGAATACGTGCTAAACAACATAAGACTGGATGATTGCTCAATTGCGGATTTGAATCTCCGGTGCTTTTCATTTCAAACAAGAACTACTGAATTATAAACGGTTAACTTAAAAATTGATTACGTGTCGAACACAGTAGAAAAAACGCCACTAACCGTTTGGTTTATGTCTTATACGAGTCTTATGCAACCCACCAGTGGTTTTATGTTAATGAATATACCTACTTGACTACAGATAAAAGAAGTCACGATATGGAAGTGTAAGCCTTCTGCGATATTAAACATGAATCATTATACGATTATATAGAAAAATTTCCAACAAAGTAAATATATATTTTGTTCATTAAATACTGATCAGGATACAAGTTTCACAAACAAAGTCGTTTACTACTTGCTTGTACAGGGACAGACGATAAATAATGTACTGCATGTTGAATAAAACAAACTCGGTGCGGTTTATTATTATTATTTCACATCCCTTCTTTCATGGCCACTTCGAATAATAGAACCAACAGAAATATTCTGAGAGTTTTATATTTATTTGATGCGGTCCTTGCACAGAAGATGATTATCGATTGTAACTAAAAAGTTTTTACTTTCTATGTTCTACAATAAAAGAGACCATGGTTGTATGGACGGTAATAAAGTCGGAATATCATATAAATTGATTTACAATAAACCAGTTAATATATATTTTATTCCTGATGATTAATGACATTCGATATACAGAAGTAGTAAAAACATAAGTTATGAAGATTATAGAAGTGGAAACTGGAAGCACTGCGAACAATAAAATATAAAAGCTAACGATATCTTTTAAGTTAAATGAACTGTTGTTACATGTTATTTCTTGTATTTTGATACTGGGATTTATCGATAGTCCGAGGGTAGCAGTGGCAAAAAGGTTAAGAACTTCTCAGAGCGCCCCTTCATGAATAGCATTAAGCGCGAGGACCTGGAGCGCGCGGAGTGCTTCTTTACTCCGGGAATATTATAAACATTTGTTTCGGGCCATGAATTATACGAGCTGTTTAGGGAACATTTGATGGCGACACATTTGGAGGCATTTTGTCGGCAAGACAAACGCTCTTTTTATTCGGATTGAAACGGATTCTGGCGAGAGACGGATGTGTCCTCTGAAATGTTTGTGTTATAAACTTGAGCCGAAAATACAAACACACATACTAGCATTTATCACTGCCAGCGATTCTGCTTTATTCATACCGCTAAAAGCTTTCTACATCTGCTAGACGTCGAAACGTCCACTTTAATATTAGTAATTGAATCAAAATTACAATAAATGTTTTTATATAGTCGACAGTAATATTTCACGAGGCCTACTCACAAAAAATAACTATTTACCAAAATATTACTAGCGCGACTTTGTATTTATGTATGCTTATATATTATTAATACGGATTTATAGTGCTGAAAGTACATAATTTTTTTTTTTTTAATTTTATACTGCAGTATTATAATTTTTTGGTAAAGTATGTTTGCCTGTACTTTTAAATGTGTTTTTCAGACACTTGAAAATCTATATATTAAACCATTCAGTAAAAATTTATAAGTCCATCGAAAAAGCACAAATTCGTTGTTTAATAAAAAAAAAATAAAACAAAGATTTGTAGTATTTCATGATTCATACAATCTTAACGGCCTCACCCCCAATACGAAGCAGTTATGAAAGATTCCTTTTCGGCGGAGGTTGTAATAATGCAAGCGGAAAAGGCGTCGACAAAATGGCGTGCGTCTTCGCGATGGACGGAAGCCTTACGGAGCAGGGGCTGGGGCCTGAAATTATGCGTGAAATACAAATTCTACTGCTACCCCCTCACGAGATGACGCGAGGACAGATTTATGGGACGCCGAGTGTCCTCTTTATTTGTCTGCCCGTCGCGATATTATGCATGCAGCTGCGCACGACCACTTGTGGTGTTCTGTCCCGTTTTTTGGTTGTCTTTGGGGTTTTCAGGACAAATCTATGTCTGCTGTGATGTATGCGGATATAAAGCGAGGAACGGCGCGTAGAATAGCAAAATTGCGTGTTTCATTATTGCTATTTGTCTTGTGCCTATTTTTAATCAATCATGGAGCTTTTCGGCTTTCTATTTTGCGAAAACATACTTTAAAGGTTTTTGAGCAAAAAAACATGTTTTTATATAAATATTTCATTTATTTATTTTTTATTTATATAAGATGATATTTTCAGCATTACCTTTGCCCAAAGATGTTAACTTTGACTGTTGGCGAAACTGGTTGATTTTTTAAAAAAAAACACGTTTTTATCGTAATCTCGATATTTCGCTGGAAATTTTAATTTAGAAGTGTGCCCCCTTTTTCGTTGTCGCCTGTGATATATAAGAGGGCTCATTTCGCGAGGGCGTAGGCGCGGCCTGGGGACACATTATCCAGAATCTTAGGGCTCCACGGTTATTTACGAGTCGCGAGAGCCTCCTTGTTCTGTACACTCTTCAGTTGGCATTTTTGCCGCCCACCAGCCGACATAGTTTGGACAAAGTGTCCCGTAAATGGGAAAGAAGTTAGTGAGTTTGTTCGGTGATAATGCTAGCTGAACTAAGTGTGAAAATCTTTTTTGTTGTTTGTTTTCAGTTTGTTAATGATGGCGGCAATACATACCGTTTTTTATGGATTTTTTTATGCTGAAATTATTTCAATGTTAGGTGATTAAATTTTGTCATTGTTTTTAGAGTCTGAATGCTTGAAGATTTACTCCAGATAGATACATGAACAAGCGTATTGTTTAGGTAAGATTCAAATGTTTAAAATATATTGAATAATATAGTTTTCAGTCGGAATTGAGTTATTTCTCGGAATTCTATTAGTTTATTGTATTAATCTTTAGGAATCAACACAGCAGTCCATAAGCATTATCAAAAAAGTATGTTAAAATTATAGATGAATATTATAAAATGCAAAATATATTTCTTATACTACGAAATACTTCAAAGTAATTATTCCATTTCATAAATAAGCTGGAAGTTAATTTTATTTAAATGTTATTAAATTCACGGTATGAGGTCAATATTAAATCTTTGAAAAAGCATTGTATTTTTAAAGAGTTCTATTAAAACCCCAATAAAAGGTGCCCGTTCTAACAAATTCGAGTTTTCTTATGAGATAACGTCCCCTGAATTGACAAATAATCTTGGGGGTTGATAAGAGCGGCAGGTTTCTGCGAGATTTTCAGGTGCCTTAGCCAGAGCCAGCCGAGGAAATCTTCACTCCATTTCCCAGCCCAGTGACGTGACGTTTACTTTGACAAAATGACTTTATCAAGCGTGAAGGCTGAGCGGTATTGGAGATCACTGTTTGATTAAAATGGCTCTCTTTTCGACACATTCCCTCCCCGGCTCGGTGAACGCCCAAGTATTTTTGGGAAATGTGCCCCTTGAAAATCCATTTATAAGAGTTACACGTACAACTTGATATGTCGATTTTTGGGCCTTCGGATTCTGGATTTCTTTTGCCGTCTTATTGTAGATATACTGGTAAACTAAACGCGCTCGCAACACGCAAACATCCCAAACGCTCACTGCGTGAATTTACTTATATATTTAAAAAAACCTCACTGAATAAAGTGAAAAAAAAGATTTTTTAATAATTTAGATCCATAATAAATAATAAAACAAATATAAAATAAAATGATATTTGGAAAATTTTGCGTTTATCTACGTTGACCCGGCCGTTAGAAATATTTTAATTTATAAGCGTTTACTTGTCGATATGATTATATTTGTATACTGAAGGGTTATTTGATAATGTGTAATATTTTCGTTTAAATTTTAATGAACAATTTCTATTCTTTATTAAGAGGCATTCTGAGCTTAATGATCTTTTTAACACTAACCCACTTTTAAAAGTTGAGCTGCCGTAAATTCTCCACATGAGAGTAGATGTGAGTGTGGTATAATTAAATAAAACAATTAAATAAATAAATGCAAATATTCTAAGCCATTATGTTTTTTTTTTATTATTAAATAAATATTTTTTGAAGTATTTAAGATCTAGCCGGCTGTGTTGAATATGCATGAGTAGAGGCAGTCAGTGGCGTGTGGGAGTTGTGTGATGTAAGTCAGGGGAATGTTTCTTACGTAACATGTTATTACCGCCGGAGACTCGGATAGTGTTGCCTGTTATGTGATATGTCATTATAGCTGTTTGTGTTATACGATCGACAGAGACACCACAATCACAATCAACCGCTTGCTATCGCAAGATAGTTCAATCAGCGTCAACCCTCGCAGGTAGGCAGGCACACACGGCTAATGGCGGAGAGTATTTATGTAATTAAAATTGACATAATTGTTTCAAAAACTATTAAAATTAATAAAAAAAAATTAACCTAAGAAAATTTTTAATAAAATATTCACAGTCAATACAAAATGTGCTTAGCATGTCATTGATTGTGGTTATTTTGTTTACAAAAAAATATGAGTTGTCATTTCACAAAATTTTGAAAACTTTTATTGGAATGCATTTTATAGCAAGAATCGTGAAATATAATTTAAAAAATAATTAAGTTTCACTTTAGGACTGATTTTTTGCTCTAAAAAAATGACAATAAAGTAATTGTTAAAGCAAAATGCTACACAAAAGAATTCATGGTGAAAATAACACTCTCCGCAGTCTATCTATCATCAGCACCGTGTCGCGGAAATTTCATTCCCTGAAATGTTTTAAATTGTTTTGACGGTTGACGGACAGTTGGCCGACGGTCGCGGAAAGGTACGCGGAAAAAGCACAAAGAAATTTTCACCCAACATTACACAAGTAACACTACACCGGTATTTAAAAGGCGCTATCATCTAATATAATAAAAACCACATTACGCATAAAGTATAAAAAAAAAAAAAAATTGCCAGTTAGTGATTTCTTTCTATAATTCTTACAATTGTATTCTTACAAATTATCAAAACGCATAGTGTCTTAATTAAAACGTGCCGAGAGCTGCTAGTGAAAATCGATTAGAAGGCAAATTATTAGATAAATAACGTCACTGAATATTGCTTGGCTGTCTAAAAACCACTGAGATTTTTTTATTCTCGAAATAGGAAACAATAAATAATTTATAATAAATTTAAACAACAGTGCAAAATTCAGAATTTGAGCTCCAGATACACAATCGCAAGGCAGTTTAAAATTTAACTATAATTATAAAATATTTTAGTTTTCAAATTGATTTTTGGTTTAATGTCTATATTTAATTGTTGCTTACTTCTCATATGTTATAAGTACAAATCATCAGCCTCTGAATTCGGAGCTACACCTTAAAAGGTTGACTGGAGCATCAGTAAAGCTCTCACACGAAGAGTAAATAATTCTTGTAACTGATGATTGGCGTAGGGATTCCGGGTTCTTCATGATAAATTTAGACACAATGCAGGTGAGGGCAACCTGATTCAAGTTCTTCCCATAAATATACCTGGTTGCCAGGATCACTCAAGTGTGTTCCCAGAAGTTTTTTTTTATATAAAATTATAGCTCATAGCTCATAAATAACAAAAAAATACTCTTCACGTAATATAAAATGTGTACTGGAATTAGACATAAAGAAAAATTTATTAAATAAAAATACTCATTGATTTATTATAAGTATACTTTACATTAAAATGCCATTATATTTTAAATAATTATTAATTTGTGTCTATATAATATAAAAAAACTTTATGGATGTGAACATGGAGTTTTTCATTAAATTAAACTAAATGGATTAACAAAAATCTGAATCGGACGTGTGATAATATCCTAAATCAATTAAAAAATGCTGATTGAATCGTTGAATATTGAAAATATATGCTGTATTTTGTGATGGCGCTTATAATAAATCTCATATTTGTACTATTAAAATGATAGTATGTAAAAAAAAATATTTCTTTATTATAAATTTCTGTTTGGTATCTTTCCTTATAAGAAAAAAATAGACATATATGAAAGGAGAGCATTTGATTACACCACAAAAACAACATTTTTTAAATATCTTTTTTTTACTCGAATAATTTTTAGATGCAGTATAAATATTTGTTTTCCTTTCGATTTCAATCTGCCGATTGACCACTTCTGAGGATTTGATCGCCGCGTAGTTCCGATGAGGAGATCACACGCGCACCACAAGAGGGTTTACCTTTCTGTTATTAAAAAAACATCTTGAAAGGTAACATTAAGACTTGACTCGGTCATATTAAGTGTAGAATTTATGTGGGATAACTTTGATTTACCGCGTACCAAAATGGTGAGCGGTGTTGAATTTTCAATGCTATCCTGTATCCCGCGAGATATATGGCGGAGGGTTCGCGGGCACACATGTGGGGGTTTAAAAAAGGATCTCGTATATCATAAAGGTAGTGCACGCGTTAGATAATTGTCTGGTTTATGATAATTGATAATCTATATGCAGTAGCTTGTCGGAAATCTGGTTTCAGTAATTTAAACATGTACAGATATGCAAATTTCAGAAACCTCCCAATGAACATTCTGGTGTTCAAGTGGTTCGCATATTTGTGTACTGAACATTACTCATGCTAACTTACGCGGTGTGATTTGCGAAAATTGCATATGTATAAAAAATCACGTTACAACTGCAGCTATTATATTTAATTGAAATATTATTACTAATATGATTAGGCACATTAGTTCATACATAGAAGAAAGAAACTCTCAGAAAAATATCATCGTGATTTGTGTGGGATTAGTAATAATATAATAAACCCGTTATGGGTAATAAATACGCATCTGATTGATGTCCAATCCAAAAAATAGACATAATTAAAATATATTAAATTGGTTACTATAATTCTGTGTACACAAAAAAATAATATAAAGTCAGGCTATACAGTGTTCACACTGTATCGTGGTATATTGGTGAGATCGATTGCTTGATGAATATGAGGTTGTGGGTTGGAAAAAATAGTTACATATATATTTGGCGAAGAAAGCAGTTATAAATATGTCTTGATTACAATTTTTTTTCAGCTAAAAAAAATTATCTATATTATTATATAAAATTAAAAAATATTCGAACTGAAAAAAAATTGAAATTAATTTAAGATGCTTGTTTGCTAGTATTTATGTTTGTTTCCTTCAGATCATCTAGTCCTGAATATCTTTCGGTTTAAAGAGGATATTTTTTTAATAAACAAATGAATATAAAAATAATTGAAAAAAAAAGAGGCTCAAAGTCTTTCGTTTTTTCATGAGATCTGCAAGACTTACCACGGGTCAAACCGAAAAAATTATGATAACGCGCATAAAAAAAAGGGTTTTACAATATTATTTTTACATTCATACCGCATCGGGGGTCGCACTCGTTCCATTTATTGATGACTAGTCCATCCAATACGTTTTTATCGTCCGTATTTAGTGGCTTTACATACAAAAGTGCGTGCGAATGTGTACTCGGTCACGGCGAGGGGTGTAAATCATACTAAATAAGCGCAAGATGTTCTACCTACCCGTACATTTATGTAAGGCGTTCATCTTAATTTATCTGCGACATTTATGATTCTAACCGGCTATAAGCATTAGTATTTCCCGGGGCGACGTTTTCTATTGTTCTATTTCTAATGTGAAATTGGTTATCCGTAATATAATTTTGATTGTGAGTATACACTCATAAAGATAATTTATACAAAGATTGTTATTTGATGATTTACAATAAAACAAGCACAGAGATAAATATTTAATTCACAGTGCTTAAAGCAAGGTACATATTTTTTTATTCACGTGTCACTATAGTGCCTTTATAGTACAAAAGCACATAGCCATAAAATTTATTATATAGTTATATAACTTTTATTCGCATATATAAACTGTTGAAAGTTTTTTCACATGAAATAGCCCTTGAAAATAGATTGCTCGATCGTAATTTATTTAGCTATTTATGTTTGATTAAATGATTGATTTTGATATATTATGTAGTATGTTTTTGATATATTAAAAAATCATAGGTTTTTTTTGATTTCACTATGTAAAACATTGTTTGTTCAGTTTAATTGGCCATGCCTGCGGCGTCTAGTAAATCATACCCCAGTCACTTCAGCGCTGCTCGTACGCTGGCTTTTGTGTTCACTGCAATGTGTAATTTCAAGACGGCACAAATAGAAACGCACAACTGGAATAATTATTCACCAGCAGTAATGCAATACAATAAAAATAAGCAAGAGTGTGGTAAAGTTAATTAGAAACTCGAACAATGGCCTCCGAGGCGAGGCGAGCAGCTCTCCCCCGCACTCTGCTGCATGCGCTCACAACTTTAGGGAACTTCAGATAATGAAACTAATATGTAACACTGGATACTTCTTGCCTACAAACAGCCACTTATTCCGCTAAGTGCAATATTAGCAGTATCAAATTTATTACCGTGCTGTGAATTATGCTTCACGATAAACTGCATCACTTTTGTAACTCATAAAATACCAGTTGCATTTTATAAAAATATTACTAATATCCACTCAAGTAAAACAAGAATATTTTAAGGGATGAAATGGTACAGTAATAAAAACTTCGTATGGCAAGTATTTAAGATAACGGATTTATAAAACTAACGTAATTTTGTAAAGAGTACGAAGTCTAAATAAACTTTAGAACTACATATTTGCCAACTGGAGAAATGTATGAAACATGTGGATGTGAGAGATAAATGTTTAAAAAAGGTCTTTTCTAGTGTTTCAATTCGGATGTCTATAAAATATAGTTTATAATTTTGAAATTTATTTAAATGAGTTTTGGTATATCGTTTATATTTACTTATACTTTCAAAAGTAGCTCTGTTAGTTGCAATGATATTCTTACGAATTTCAATCAATATATGTAATTGAAATAAAACAACTTATAAAAATTTGAGTTTAATTCAATTTTAGTTACAAAGATGAGAATCAAGTAAGAAAGTGTTAGTTGTCTAGGCTTATTTTAAGTTCTTACGTTTAATTTAGAATTTAATTTTGTCCCATTCAAAGGTGTTCATTTACAAAGAAGCTCGGGCGGGCAGACCTCGGGTTGTTCTCGCAGCTCTCGTATATAATACACCGACTAACTATGGCACCAACCAAACAATCAGAAGACAAAACTTGTAAGCTCTTAAGACACTTAAACTTTATTTGAGCCCCGAGGACGCCGTACAAGAAGAGCATTACACAGGTATACACGCCGAATTAAATTGACAGCGGCAGGTATATGTGTAACATGACGCGTTTTTGTACCTGTACTTTTTATGTATCTTTAATGTGTTCATACACAGGTTTACATGGCTGCTGTATGTAAAATATGATATCTAAGAACACATTATATGAATACGATAAAAACTAATACAGGTAAGAGTAAAAATTGGTATTAATAATAAACATAAAAGTAAAATTATCAAAAAGTCAAAACGTAACCTGATTTTAATGAAAACTCATTGAAATTTAAAAAAGTAGATTTAAAAAAAAAATACTGCATGAATAAAATAGAAAAACATATAGTACATATAAAAATATCGTTTCTTTGTTAAAAGTAATATTTAGGTTGTTGTTGTCGATGTTAATGAAAGCAACTGTTTATACTGTTATTGTTATCATGTTGTGAAGTTTTATAAAATAAAAAGCAATAATATTATATACTTATAATTGAAATAGAATTTCTTGTCAGTATTGGCATAAACATTCAATATATAAATTTTACTATTCAATAATGCAACTCTCGTTTAGTATGAAAAAAATTAATGAAATATATTTTTAAAATACGCTTTGATTTTAAGACCGAGCAGAATTCACAAATCCAGCATTAAATTAAAGTGAAATATTCTATCGTTTGGATTGAGCCCAAATGTAGAAATATCCTTAGAAATTAATCTTCGAGTCTCGTACGTAGGAATCCTTTGTTCAAACACATACATTACCAGATAGAAATTCTAATATTGGTGGAATATCAGGATTGTATACCTTGCTGCGTGATTTATGAGTTCATTTATGGCTGCATATTAAAACATTGCCAGGAATACGTAAAACAATACGTGATAAGAGGAATATCTGAATGTTATTTATGAGAAAGTGTTTCATTTCCGATACGCAATATATTATTGTTAAATTAATATTGTAACAACATACTCATCCAGATTCATAGTAATGATGAGAACATAAATATTCGGATTTACGAATCATATTAAAACTACCAGTTTAATTTTCTCGTAACCTTTAGAATGTCTTATTGCTTTTTCATTTTACAAACATACTTTGCCTCATTCGTTGATAATAATATAAAATTGATTTGATCCAAAATAATATAAAATTGAACACAACTCAAAGGAACATTTTATTTATCACGAAATATTGACTCAATATCAAAAGTATAGACTCAAGAAAAAATAAGTGGTCAAGCTTATTCAAGGGTCTTATATTATGCACGTCATAAAATTAAATGAGTCTAAATTGGCACATTTATGAAAAACTCCACTCGCTACAGGGTAGTTAGAGAGTAAGCTTCTCTTCTTGCATGTCCCAACACAATATGTGTCACCATATGAGTGTTGGGGTGCATATTGGTCGTGGTCTTTATTTATGTCTTTAATAAGGCCAGCTTACTCCACCAGGGCATTCTGCCAGTTAGTAATTTAAAGCATAAAACCTCACACCAGTTCATATCCAATTATTTATTGCACACTAACCGCTTGACATCTGTACCATAAAAAGTAAAGTTCCCAATAATATTTAGCTTTTGACATCTCTAAATACTTATCGTGCCAGCATGAAATGAAAGGACATATTGCACGGAAACGTGTGGATAGCAATAGATATAATCATTGTGTAAGTGTACATAAAAATATTGGCGCAAACAAATAATAACTGGAAATTTTTAACGTTAAAATGATTGTGGTTAGAACAGCCGATCTTCTATTGAATAAGGTTTTGATAAATATCAAAAATAAGGAAGGAGGCCTAAGTGTCGTAAGATCCTTGGTCGAGTGGCATTTTTGGTGCCTGTCGTTTTGTGGTTTAAACTGGCGCAACACATAAATTGAGAATCAAATATTTTTATAAACTTAAATATTTTCAATATGTGATATTTTTAACGTATATTTTGATATATAAAAAAAAAAAAACGATTCTCTTAAAAAATCTCAGAATAGTTTGTTAAAATACAACAATGGTAAAAAAGGTTTAACACTTGGCCAAAAGTTTAAATTATGTTCGGCCAAAATAATTATTTTGATTGGAGACATTGATACGCTGAAGTTTAACAAAGGTATTGTAAATAGATATTTTTAAAGAAGTAAAAAATTAGTCATGCTAATCCTATCTATTTATTAAAAAAAATAAAATATTGTATCTAATAGACTTGATAATTTTTGAAATTACTGCATACAATCATTTCAGATTGCCTACTAGTAAGTCTTACGTCTTACGATTAATAAGATTAAGTTGAAACATTATATTATCCAGATAGCTTACGTTATTTATCGATTACTCAAGGCACCGTGGCTTTAGGATTATGCGATTAAAACAGATTAAAAAACTAAACAGAAACATTTATTATTTTAAAACTTACTACAAATCTAGAGTTGCGGAAGCCAATGAAAAACTGTTTGAACAGTGCTAGGATTTGACAATATGAATGATTTATTAAAATTTAAATATAAATAAAATAATAGTTTCTTTCCGGAAAAAAATAACGGTCAATATGATTTATTTATTGAAATAATTTTAGATATAAATTTTTTATTGCTATTCTGTACTCGTGCTCAGTTAAAATTAATAAATAAATTATTTCAAGCAATATTTTTTTAGCAATTATTTTTTAGTCTTTAGATTAAGGTGGCCAAAGATTTTTACACAGTAAACTGAGAGCGAATTTCAGCAAGTCCTTAAACTGTAACTCAACGTGGGTCGATATATTTCATGGTTCGTTTAGTGTTTGAACGCAACAAGAAAAAAAAAGTTTAAAAATAGCTCCGCGACTAGCGCCGTGTAAAAAGTGCAAACGCGATAGCGTTATTACCAACTTAGGGCTTATTATTATTTCTATTTCATATCTGCATGAATTCATCCGGCAAATTTATTGCTCAGCTGGGATGGCGGTGTGCGCGCTGGAGAACTTCTGATAGTACGGGAAAAAGACCAAAGAAAACAAAAAGACGGGAGCGTATGCAAAACAATGGCAAGCAACAAGCGAAACCGCGCCGCTGCAGTCTGCGGCGTGGGCTGCAGGGGCGTGCAGGGGTGCAGGCAGGGGCGCAGGTAAGGGCGCAGGTAAGGGCGCGGGCCAGGGGCGCGCAAGGGCTCGGGCCGGGGCGCGGGCCAAGGGCGCAGGGGCGCAGAGGCGCGGGCCCGGGGTCCTCGGCCCGTTATTCGGACTTGACAAAGCCTTTATCACGATTGCCTACTGGAACTATTCTGATTGCAATGGTACCTGAATAGCGTATTATAAAAAACATGGCCGTGTATTGATCATTTTTATACTAAAGAGTACAATATTCATAGATCTAGTATTAATATGTCGTTTTGATGGAGTTTTTATTATTTAATTAATAAAATATGCTTCAAAAGTTAAAAACAGCATATATACTTTTTTTATATGTTGCACTAACTCTTTTTCCAAGTTAGCCGAGTTTGCGGATATTGGTTCATCATTTAAAGAAGTAGATTTGTGTATTTTTTATTAATGGCATGTGATAGCGCATACTTCATATTTCTTTTATAAAAATGTCAAATACGTCGATTTTATGGTTGTCTCTGGAAATAAAATGATGTGATGAAAATAATATGGAGTTTCTCGAGAAAAAATAACTTGTTTGTATAAGCTTATAGTTTTAGATTAGTCACAAAAATATGAAAAAGGCTAGATTACTTTTTAATTAGTTTGGTAAATTTAAATATTCCATTGATGTAAGATAAGAAATAAAAATTATTTTAACGAAATATAAAAAGGCGCTGTAATTAAATACGGTATTCCCTGATAATATCACTCAAACTTCTCACGTAAACCCTATTTGGCTGATAAAAAGTGAAGATCGAAAGTTCCTGATAAAAAGTACAGAAATAAAAAGGCACTAGACAAATATTTTCGGCAACACCGAAAAAAAGGTCATTATTTATCGTCATCTAGAAATACAGCGAAGCTGGCACTTTCGCCCTATGCCAAAAAAAGTTGGCAAGTTTCGAGAGATCTAAAAACAAAGTAAAGCTAAAAGCAGCAGTTTATCACTGCCACGTGATTCCCCGAGGGTTGTCAAAATATTGAATTACTGCACTACATAAAACGTATTAAGACCCGTGAAGGAGTCGCGCTACAGCCTCGAGGCCAGCCACTCCCTGCGCCTACGCGGAGGCTAATTTTATGACCTCAGCTCTGCCGTGCGAAAACATTGACTAATAAACTTATACAACCCCTGTAACGTGTTTTGTACGTTATTTTCCTTGGCTGATTATTTATTCGTTTATCGGAGACGTTAGTTATATAATAAACATGCAACATATAGTTAAAAACGGGCGTCTAAGTTGATTAAAAAATTCCCACAAACATGTATAACTTACGTAGTAAGTTACGAGAAAAGAAAAAGCATCCGAGAAACGCGTGCAAAAAAAACATTAATATGCTGATTTCAGCGGTAAATAGCCTGTTTATTGAGAAATATAAAAGCATCAATAATAATAAAAAAAAAAAAAACGTAGTCTCACAAGCGCATTAAAAGTGCAAGTAAAATATTTGAACATTTGTAGACAAATAAAACAATATAAACGAGATATTACTTGAGAAAAATTTCTTTAAGCTAAACCGCTTTGCTGTCGATAGATTGGATTGGAAAATAACAATGGACTCGGTCGATGTCCTGGGGTGAACAAGGAGTCAAGGGCTGATAAAAGAAGAAGGTGGCGCTGAAAGAGAGCCAGCCTTTTCATTAGGCACGAGCGGCCACGACGTACGTTTTAATAATAAATTTGATATAAACGTAATAGTTCACGGGGGTCATCCTCATTCTTTTCAGTATAAATAGTAATTATTCATTTAGAGGTTGTTTTTGGTTTGGGATTGTTCGGAAAAAATTTTATTCAGTAATGTTAGTACTTTCGTTATACGGAAAATATACCAGCGAGTATTTAGAGACCCAACGTAGGGCGTAAATCAAACGAATGACGAAAACTCGTAACAACATTCCAACGGATGAGTGTTTTATCTTGGGTCTAGTATTTCATAGTCAAAAATGAACTTCAGGCGGAAATTAATGAAATGACAGGCTCTCGGCTGCCACGTGGCCTGTCAGTGGAAAACTGTTTTAATCAGCATAGAGTGAGGGGCAAGGTTGTATTTCTAATTGGGCGATTTTCAAAAAACCTCATAAACCTCAAACAGATTCCAACTGATTGATTTGTAATACATTTAGCGTTGGGGCTGTTTCGTGGTGTGCTCTAAATACTTTATACTTTAGCTGATAAGTTAAAATAATATTTTTGAATAAAATACTTGAGTGATTATCCACATGTTTGTTTTTATTTGTGACCGGTTACGCCAACCTTTCACGTTGGCATTATCAAACAGAGTTGGCATTTGATAATGCTCACATGAAAGGTTGGCGAAACCGGTCACAAATAAAAACGAACATGTGGATAATCACTCAAGTATTTTATTCAAAAATATTAAAATAGAATTCCACCAAGTACTCTGTGTCAAAAATATTGATAAGTTAAAATGTAACTGTTAAAAACATAAAAAACAGTCATTTTCATTTGAAACGTAAATTTGAAAAACGAGGAAAAAATGAGTGTTTTTTATTTATTTTCGTCAGAAATTTGATATTTTGGAAAATAGAAATTCTAAATAAATAAAAAATACCGTAGCATTATTTTAAATTCTAATTTTAATATAAATAAAAATAATTTAAAATCGTTGTACTACATATTTCTTCTTTCTATTTATAATTTGAAATTGTAAGATTTTACAATTTGTTTCTATAATATGTCGCTCGGAGGAGACTCGAAGGTACGTTTATTTTCTGTCTTTGAAACTATTATAAAGCCCCTTTGATGGTAACAAAGTATAAAAGTATGCCCCAGGGCATAGAATATATCAGACGTCGCTGATCATTGAATAACATTCTACTTTGAAAGGGTACTCCGAGCGCTTACAACAATATTAGATGTTACGCCACGAAATCGCCATCCATCTGCTTGTGCTCGCAGTACTAGTGATTTAGAAAGTGAAGGAAATATCACACATATTTTTCAATGAAATTGATACCTTCGTGTAATTTAAAAATTTATAAACCAAAAATAAATCAAGAATTTGAGGTAACCGATCTTCGAGATTTTTTAGCTTTTAATTTATAAAGAAACAAGATTTTAACACAACAAAGTCTGTTATTTAATGAAAATAAATACGCCTTGCGTGGAATCAAAAACAGTAAGACCCTGAAAAAAACCACTGTGCTTTTAAAGATGTATAGCGTGATATTCTTTAAAATATTCAGAAGGGCATTTTTCAGCCTTTTTAACTGTATTTGATTTTTAATATAAAAAAAAATAGTGCATTCTAATGCAATGATAAATGTAACAAATTTAATGCAATAAAAAAAATTAAAGCTTCTTCTTCTGGTGCTTCTTTTCATAGGAGGTTGGTGACTATTTCTATTTTGGGGCAATCTCACTAATTCGGCCATACTTCTGACCTCTTTCCAGTGTCTCATTTTTTTTGGCAGTCAACTGAAGGATGCTTTACTTACTGTTACAAAAAATATGGCCAAAATAAGGTGATATGTTTTAATATGAACTATTTCAGAAAAAAATATTTTTAGTGATTTTTTTTAAAGCGTTACGATGTGATAATACGTCGTATTAATATACTTTTTATATTTAATATAAAAAAAGGCGAGAATTTTTTTTTATCAAAATTTATAATAATACTCGTATTCGATACTAATTCGGCCGTACTTTTGATCTCTGTTCAGTGTCCCATTTCCTTTGGCAATCAGTTGGAAGATTGCTATACTTACTGGGATACTTGAGGGATATGTTTGATAGTATAAACTATTTCAGAAAAAAATATTTTTAGTGATTTTTTTTAAAGCGTGATAATGGATGCTTACGACGCGATAATACGTCGTATTAATATACTTTTTATATGTAATATTAAAAAAATTCGAGAATTTTTTTTTTTTATTAAAATATATAATAATATTTGAGTTCGAGTTGCCAGCCACATGATACCACCTTAAACAATTCTTTCAAATCGAAACAGTATACCATCGGGGGCCGTGACAGGCTGTGCAGTTGCTCGTGGCTCGCGGCGGGGCGGGGCGGGGCGGGGCGGGGCGGGGCGGGGCGGGGCGGGGCGGGGCGGGGGCGGGGGCGGGGGCGGGGGCGGGGGCGGGCGGGCATTACTCTTCGTTTAGCCGTTGTTTTATGTCCTCCCGGTATCTCAGCTGTCTCCAGAGCCGCGCCAACACTTATCCCCTCACTAATGTTAAACGCCCTATTTATCGCACATATTGTCACCTGATCGGAAAATAAACTCAATATATGTGATATATAGTTGCAGGGACGATAGTTACGCGTGAGGTTAACGTGACATTGGATATGTTTTTTTTATTATTTGTATACGGTATATTTTACGTAAGACGTTAATTTTCATTTGCATCACCGCGTAAAAAAATAAAAAATATATTTGTATTTATTTTTTGTTCATTTGGTCAGACATAGTAAATTTCACTGAATTAACTGTTTAAAATTTTTTCAAATTAAGTATCTTCTAAACCAGTGCTTCTAAAAGAGGTCCCTACGGACCCCAGGGGGTCCCTGGGATTATTCAGGGGGCTTTAGAAAATTAAAATCGATTTGGGGGTCCCTGAACAACGTCAGGGGGTCTGCGCAAGGATTAATATAAAATAAAAAAATTGGGACACATTTTTATTAATATGGAAGTTAAAATAAAGAACAATGAATACATTATTACCGATTTTTACGTCCTAAGTAAAATATAAATATAGACAGGTGCATAATACACAAGTGATAACAGGCATCGCGGTGAGTCAGGTAGGTTTATACAGGAACGCAATAGAGTCGATACTTGCACCAACTAGTCTATAATATGAATTTATGTAGTTTTTCACCCAGGGGCCGTAGGCAAGTTTTGACTATGAAAGGGGGTCCGTGGGGAAGTTTTGACTATGAAAGGGGGTCCGTAGGCAAGTTTTGACTATGAAAGGGGGTCCGTGGGGAAGTTTTGACTATGAAAGGGGGTCCGTGGGGAAGTTTTGACTATGAAAGGGGGTCCGTAGGCAAGTTTTGACTATGAAAGGGGGTCCGTGGGGAAGTTTTGACTATGAAAGGGGGTCCGTGGGGAAGTTTTGACTATGAAAGGGGGTCCGTAGGCAAGTTTTGACTATGAAAGGGGGTCCGTGGGGAAGTTTTGACTATGAAAGGGGGTCCGTGGGGAAGTTTTGACTATGAAAGGGGGTCCGTGGGCGAGTTTTGACTATGAAAAGGGGTCCGTGGGCCAAAAGAGTTTGAAAGCCACTGCTCTAAACGAAGAAATCTATCTTACCTAATCAATAAATTCATTCGTGGTATTACAAATAATTATGTGATTCAAAAACTTTGTGAAAAGTATAAAAGTTGCTTTTAAACTAAATTTTAAATATTACCTTTAAATATACTTTTTAAATATAAAATTTTCATCCATAAAGAAAATCATTCCGAAGAAAGTCTAGTTTAAATATACTGTAAAAAAATAATTCTTTTCGCATGTGATTATGATTATATTAAAGTACAGTAAAGTTCAGAATACTAGCATATGTGACAGCGTACACCTTTCATTTGGTGATGTTTCTTTTTTAACCTGTCTAAAAAGAAGGATGTAATGCATGCAAAATAAGGAACTGACTGTGAGTGACGATCATATTTGATAACAAGTCACTTGCTTCTCTTGTGAGCTGACAGCAATCCTTGTACCATCTATGAGACTTTATGCATGAAACATTAATCGATTGTGTATAATGTTTAAATTTAATATTTTTTTGTTGATATCACGATTTTTGAAACATCACATTTAGTAGAATATATGGCTTTGTCAATCCCGGGTTACAGATCTCATTTTTCCATTTTTTCCAGTTCGAAACGAAATCTCCACTTGAAATATCGATCAAATGTACCATCCCAGTATGACGATTGATGGCAATACTTCACTCCGAGTGGGCTCAGCTCTTCCAATAGAAGAAAATCCATACATACGGAGTAA
This sequence comes from Atopsyche davidsoni, assembly GCA_022113835.1. NCBI lineage: Eukaryota > Metazoa > Arthropoda > Insecta > Trichoptera > Hydrobiosidae > Atopsyche > Atopsyche davidsoni. The sequence goes on from JAILWY010000021.1 coordinate 8,439,380, forward strand.
ACCGCACGAATAATACATTTAAGAAATACTTTTAGATCCGAGATATTACTTACGAGCTACTTTGAAAACGGACGGATTTAATTCAAATTACACGCTTGAAATGGATTTTATTTGAATTAAGCATATATTTTTTGAAATAATGCTTTAAGTTAAGTGTGCAGAATCATGGTTCGTTTACTCATTATCCACTTTGATTGTGTCTTAATTTTCGACAGTACGGATTGTTTTATTTGAAAAATTCAATGATTTTCATTACCAAATAAGTGATTTCTTTGATATTTTTTAAATATATTTTATTACAAAAGGTAAACGTGCAATTTATTTCTAGATTTAATAAAAAATACGAATGATAATCTATGCAAATGAAAATACTAGTATTGTAAAATAATTATTTATTACTGCTGTAAAAACATGATTCATGCAGAATTTACATTAAAATTTTAAATTTGATTTTTTTATTTTTACTTGCATTATATGTTATGCTTTGCACACACAGTAAATCCAACTGCATATCAACATATACTCCAACTTGGGGAACATTCACAATCAAGCACCACACCGCGCCCAGGCCGCTGCGCACAGAGCCAACTTGATTGTACGTGATTTCGCACGGGCCGATAGACGGCTTATTGGGTTACACGAGTTTGTATGAATTTACATGCCGGCGCATGTAGCTTTTCAATGAAAAATTCCTTTCTTTGCATAATGGGCTTATCGATTTTCTCTTATCGAGTTCACTTTGTTCGCAACTCGCAGTGAGGAACCGCGATTATAATTGGCAATTCTGCGAGAACCACACACAATATAGTGGCTCGCGGTGTTCCCGGAGCACCCCGCGGTGCAATATTGCTTCATAACAATCAACTTGGAATAACCCTTCCGTGAGCGCAATACTGACTTCAGCACGAAGATGTTAACGAAACGTATGCCGAAATGCTATAGATACTACTCATTTTTTGGATGCCGGGCAGCCAATTCCCTTTTAAAGAATTTCCCTTTTGCGCTTATTCATATCATACCATAATAAAAATACCATTTTACAAAAGGAATATTTTTTTTATTAATAATAATTGTAATAATTGATAAAAATTTGATGATTACTAATTTTTATAGAATAAAATAGTTGTGGCTGTAAAACTACGAAATTAATTAATATTTATATTTTGTAACAGTTTTTGCTTGAATGTAATTTTAGGCTTATGGAAATAAATGACATTATCAATAATGTAATTACTTAATAATTATAATCAAATACTATATTAAAAATGAGTGATTTTTTACTGAAGTCTGACCGTTTTTCATATTAAGCAAATGAGGTTGATTATGTATTGATTTCAATAAACTGAAAAATCCTGCTGACAAGGTATTAATTACATATTTATAAATTTGTGCAGTGGCTCGATTAAAGTCCGACTATTTTCAACTAATAAAACAGCAAGTAATTGATATAAACTTTTTATATGCACTTATAAAAAAAACGTAAATAATATAGAAATTAGATATTTATAAATATTTTTTAAAGGTTTTAGATTATTAAGTCCGACTGTTGCACGAATACCGATAAACGAGAGAGCCTCCACTGCAAGGCTGTGTGTAACAGTGCAGGGATGTGAGATCTACGAAACAATGGCCACCGCGAATGGTCCCGAACAATCTGGTTCCGGGAATGCACTTATTGCAAGCATTATCTGCATCTGAGTTCAGGTAGTTTGTTAAGGCAACGCGCTCCATGATTTATGTTACCTTGTTATTACAGTTATACCCGGGATGAATTTGGATGCTGTTTGCATTTCCCGAAGTTACATTACCAAGAGAAATCAATATGAGCACATTGATTAGTTTTGATGAATACTTTTAAAAAAAACCTTGGACTGTTTTTTGAATTTTTGTCAGATGGTTTTTTCACATATTTCAATAAAATAAAAAAGGAGACCTGTTGGAAAGCAGAATTGAAAATCACACTTAAGAATTATGAAATGACGTTCACAAAGTCACAAAGATTATTAAAATAAATTTTTATCGACTTGTTTACTTGTACATATTATTATGTGATAGTGTTCGTTTGATTTGGCACAGGGTGGTATTTGTGCCAGTGTTGGGCAGCAGGATATAACCTGGGCATACTAATGAAGGAGTTTAAAACGAGTGTAATGCTGTGTTCTTGCGAGGCGTGTGTACTTCTTGTACGAATAATTTAACTGATTGAATAAATCTGCGATCCGGAGGGCGGGAAAGTTCACGATCGACAAAAACACGTCGGTCTGCTTTCATACATAGCTAATTTATTATTCAAGTTTTTGCGTAACTTATTTTTGATGAATGTAGTTAGCTAAAACTTTACTGACTCTGCATCTGCGTAAATAGAAAAGTTAGATAAAATATTCCTAAATTATCTCTGGATTTTACATTAAAATGAAATTTGTACATAGAAAAGCTAATCTGAAAAAAATGCAAAGTTGTTTGCTAAAGTAATAAAATAGCGTACTTTTACTAAGTTATATTCCGTTTGAACTACAGAGTGTTTTGAAATAAACACTCAATTACTACGATTGTTTTTTGTGTGATGAATATATATATCGTAAAAACACATTCGTTCTCTTAAATACAATTACTTTTTTAACAACACATGAAAAACTTTGAAATATTTTGGGTCTTTTATTAAAAGTGCACTAAAAAAAATATATGTATTTTTGCTCTTGTGATATGAATATAAATATTATCCTTAAAAATCGAGATATTGTGACTGTCACCCTTGCAATGCTCTGAAGATTTGATGGGGTTCTACCGTGGTATTTTTGGTGATGTTGTGGTGCGTCATTCATCTTTGCGATCACAAAAGATAGATAGGATGGAAGTTGAATTCGACAGCGAAGAACTCCTGCGTTGTAAACGAATATAAGATTGGATTGAATGCATACGGAATTTTTATAAAATAGCGTGGGCGTATAGTATTTAATAGAGTAAAAAGATAAATTTAATATTATAATATTAAAGGCAACATAAAATTTACGGAAGAATCTACATAGATGTTTTGAAAGTATTCTTTCGCTGCATATTTAAAGTGCTGATTCTTATGAAATGTTATTCGAACCTTTTTATGATCTATGGTTGCACTTTTCGCGTAATGGACCGCGGCCCCTCCGGAGCCCCTGCGACTGCATCAATCCTGCAAACACTGCCCCCCTCTCCTATCTCCCCTGAAAATGCATCCAACTTTCTGCACCGCACAATTTTTCTTTGTTAAATCAGAAAGCTCCCGAGTTCGGGAAAAGCTCGACGGGTGTTTGCAGGCACTCCATCGCGCGGCCCGCGGTCGGCGAGGCGGTCGGGCAGTCCGCCGGCCGGGGCCGCAGAGCGACCGCGACCCTCCCCTCAAAACACGTACAACTTGCTCAAATCTTCTGGAAACTACTTCGGTTTTCAGATACCCTGATTCCGACCGAGAGCAGTACAACTTGAGTTCGTTAATGGTTTATTTGAGAAGGCTCTTTCTCGAAACGATCAGACAGTTGAGACAATGAACCGCTTCGATTGAAATGTAATTTACAAACGCCGCTGCGTCAAGGCAATTGACAAAATAATACTCTTGAAAGAATTAGTTCAAGAATAGAAAATAGCCCTTGTCCAAAACAAACACTTCAGTAATTTATCTTCAAAACGAAGAAGATAAAAGAATAATTTATGAGACGGTAGATTAGTAAGTGAGTTGGCACAACTCCAACGTATGAAGGGCACGGATAGTTTTATTACGGTGGTTGGTTTTATAAATAATCTTTTCTGTATTATGATTAGGCAATATTATCACGAGATATATAGAGCAAAAATTTTCGTCCAAGACTCTGACACAAAATAACCATTAGCGACTCCTAACGGACGGGGACGAAGAGCTCGGATGTGTTTTAGTCTTTTACGGAGTGCAGTTGAGCGGGAGCCAGTCCACCCAGAAAGTTGTTAATACTGTTTTGAACTTTCTACTGATGATTGAAGCCACTCACTGTTTCGTGGGAGTCGCAGCTTTGTACTCTCTAACATTGTTTGCTGATTACAAGAGCGACTAAGACTAAGTAAATTTGTATCAAAACAAATTAAGATTGAACGAGGTCGTTAAAACACTAAGATTAGCCAATTAGTTTTCTTATGTTACTGTTAAAAGCTACTACGAGTAAAATATTTATGAAGTAAAGTGTGAAAGTTCACATTTGACATTCAAGCTATTTTTATGTGCCCAGATAAAAAGAAGTCACAGCTCATGCGAAAAATATGATTTCGAGTCTCTCAAAAAATTAAAGAAAGCATTATAAAATATTTTCGTTATCTGGGAGGACGTGATTTTAAATTATCAGCAAAGCGCTCAGAATTGACAGGTATTTTGGGTGCAAATGCTATTTTTGTGTACGGGAAAATACAATCTGAAATCGCCCAAGTTAAAATGATTATTAAATTTTAATATATTTTCGCGAAACGAAGAGCGATAAGATTGTGTAAAAAGTCTAGCTCAAGCAGCATTTTCCAATAAAAACAGAGTACTCGGGGTACTTTGAAATATTATATTCTCCCCTGGGTACCTCGGGGGCGCGGGAACAAAGAAGCCTTCCCTGCCAAAAGATTTGACACTTCATTTCCTCCATGTTTAATGAGACAAAGTTCCGCGAATATGATTGTTTAACGGGCCCCCTGATTAGTTTGCGCGGAACAAGGCCGGCCGCCGCGGCTCGGGGGTGATTGGGAGACATTTCCGACTTTAATTACAAACTTTACCCCACCGTAGAGTATCAGCATTTAAAAAAAATATTAATTATATCTAACCATTTTAATAAAACGCTACCTTAATAATACACTTAATTTAATATTATTACTTTGACACCACTATTAAAAACTTTTTTAAATAAAGTAAATATAAAGAATATTTCGCTTGTTCAATCGGTTGTCATCTCATGTTAGTGTTAACTTCACATAAAATTGGAGCGTAAAAGCAAGTATTATTTTAAAGATATTTTGACTTTAATTACAAACTTTACCCCAAAGTAGAGTATCAGCATTTTTTAAAAAATATTAATTATATCTAACCATTTTAATTAAACGCTACATTCATAATACACTTAATTTAAAATTATAACTTTGACACCATTATTAAAAACTTTTTTTAAATATAGTAAAAATAAAGATATTTCGCTTGTTCAATCGGTTGTGATATCATGTTAGTGTTAACTTCACATAAAATTGGAGCGTAAAAGCAAGTATTATTTTAAAGATATTTTGACATTAATTACAAACTTTACCCCACCATAGAGTATCAGCATTTTTAAAAAAATAATAATTATATCTAACCATTTAAATTAAACGCCACCTTAATAATACACTTAATTTAATATTATAACTTTGACCCCATTATTAAAAACTTTTTTTAAATATAAAGAATGTTTCGCTTGTTCAATCGGTTGTGATATCATGTTAGTGTTAACTTCACATATAAAATTGGAGCGTAAAAGCAAGTATTATTTTATATATTATTTTGTGCCAAATATGTGCTAGGTTTTTTTTTTTTTTTTGATAATGTTACAACAAAGAGAAAATTTCAATAAAATAATCAATTATTCTAAAAGCTATTCCTTGAATAAACAATTTTTTGAAGGTTTTATATATATAGAGTTTTTGTAATATGATACTTTGAATATTATTCCTTGAATTAAATTCATTAAAATATTTTTTCATATTATTTCATTTTAATGGGGTGTAGAGATATTTTATTTTTCAAACATAGATTTGAGATTTTATGTGATTACTTTTTCTGTGAAGGCTATTTGTAACGACGTCGTCCTCACATAAGTTTAGGCATAAGTTTAATTGCCGATTACTATATGTTGAAATAAAATACTGAAAATCCATTATAAAAATATTATCTGGATACTCGGGTAGGCTAGATTATTCTAGATTTACGTAAGCATTTACGTGAAAAATATTAGATAAGCCTGTTATAAAAATAAGTATCGTTTGCGTCAATACATATTTCAATAAATCAAAAACTATACCAATTGCCATGTTCAATCTACGTCAACTTATCGCAGCCAACAGCTGTTGTTCTGTAAACAGGCCGAGAATCAGCTGCGTGCGTCAGTCAAAAAAAAAAAAAAAAACAACAAAGACATGACAGGAAACATCTGCTTTTACACAAAACATGATATTCTGACCCTGGCGGGACTGTTGAGCACACTCGACAGCAGATTCCATGCAGCACTTGCCGTTATTCTCGTCCGTGACAAAGTACCTCGAAAGATCATAGCTCAGCTTCCACACCGTTCACAATTCCTCGAATTCTTTGATGAAACGTTGTTTTCCGGGCAGAGCTTGCTTTTATATCAAACCTAAATATAAAACTAAAAAAAAATAATCGAGGGTTGTCCTTGAACGTCATATTTTTTGATGATACAACTGCGTATACTTCATGAAGTATTAACGAAATATTATATGTCCTGAGAAAACAATAATTTGTTTCTGTAGCGCTTGTTCTTATTCACAATCGTAAGGAAGAACATACGAAATATCACTAGTTTATTTTTACTTCATGCATAATACTTCGGACGTTTATTCAATGCATTCAATGCAATCGCTTTCTACCTAACAGCAATCTGATCAAAGCAAAACGAAATGTTTCCATTGATTAAAAAAAATAGCTTTTGTATTGAACTGGACTTTTATAACTTTTAAGGCAGTATACTTAATTTAAATTGGAATTGAATAATTTTGATGGATCACTCAAAAAATTTAAAAGAAAATGGTAAATGGTAAAAAGTATTATTTTTTTGATAACACGATACACGGCTAGATCGATGCAACTTTATAGCAATACAAGACAAATACCCAAATTAAAATATTTTTAAATCAAACAATAAATTTTATGTCTATTTTTTGGATTGAATGTCAATCAGATGCGTAAAATGTGTCTAATAATATAATAAACCCGTAATGGGTAATAAATACGCATCTGATTGACGTTCAATCCAAAAAATAGACATACGTATATGATTGTACGTGCTTGGCTAAATTAATAGATTTTAAAAATAATATCCAGACGGGATTAAAATCGCTTCACTTGTTACATTGTTTAAAAAGTCCAGTGCTTGCAAATCACTAAATATTGGTTGGCCTGGGCACATTGGCTCATATGTAGAGTATGATTGTTAAAAATTCTCGATTAATGGATGCGATTCGTTAGTACACCGGCCATGTAAGCCAGGGGATGTGTGTTCAAATCCCACACAAAACACGAAGATATTTTTCTGAGAATTTCTTTAATTATCTTCTATGTGTGAACTAATGTGCCTAATAAATAAATCGGTACATGTACTCGCAGAGATAAGAATCTATCATATGACGATGAGTCTCGTTGTGGCGTTTATTTCGTTCATTGCAGATTTCCACGACCGCTCGATTCGTCGGGTCAGGTTAGGTTAGGTTAAAAAAAAAAAGGTTAGGTATAAGTTTTTTGGTGGTCCAATAAATTCAAGTTAAAAACAATAAACACGAGACGTAAATTTGTAACCCGACTTTGCAAAAATACAAAAAAAAATTTTCGTCACTAAACATATAATTAAATATATAGATTTATGAGTGTTTTAACGTTAGCCAGTGAATTGCGGCTGGTTGATTGTGGGCAGTTATTTTCAGCGGGGCCGGTTGTAAAGGCCGTCGCTCACGTGCCGATTCATTAAGGGCCGTGACGTCACGCGGCGTCGCGGTGCTCCCGGCAATCACCATAAAGCCTGCGCCGCGAAGGGTTGATATCATTCTGCGCGATTGTTGGCGATAATTCCGCAGAACCGGAACTCGCCAATTAGACGTTCTTTCAAGTGTTTTTTTTTTTTTTTTTTTTATTTCGTTTGAATAAAATTTGTCCTGAAAATCTGCGCACAGTTAACGATGAAAAGCGAGTTTTATGGACACTTAAAAACAAATTTTAAATGTTGCAGAAAAAGAGATAAAAATGTCTTTAGAACACATGTTTGTTTTTAATTGAGCAGTAAAGTATTTGAAAAAAATGTGGTGGCTTTGAGACACCACGTTTAGAAACAAATATGTGTTGATAAAATATTTTATCATCGTTTAATTAAATTTATTTTTATTCACCACCTAAAGGTCTAATTTGTTATACTCACTTTTAAAAGAAACAAATATAAAAAGTAAAAAGCTTTCTCTACAAATTATAATTACAAGTTATTGGCCATTAGGCTCACGATGTTTTTTCAATTGTTTTAAAAAGGTTAAAACGTATATATAATTATAGAAAACAAAGAGGTAAAACACATTTATTGTTTTCGGCATATACACAAAGATACAGGAAACGAGTATCATTAGTTTTTGTAGGGTTTTTTCTGAAGGCTACTGAAAATATAGAGAAGAACCAACATATTTTAATTGCTCTACCACTAATTCAGACCCAGGACTCCCTTGTTAGTTAAACTATTTCCAAAGTAAAATTATTTTTTTAAATTAATAACGCATTGAGTAGACTTAAAAAAAATCTAACAACGTAATGAAAATATCACCAACAAGTAGGATTTTTTGTTGACTCCAAATGATATAATGTAATTGAAGGATCTTGACCACACAAATGTTATTACACCAACGTATCAAATTACACTGAGCAAGTATGCAAGTAAATCATCAGTGTAGTGATCGGGGTATGTGGCTTAGATGCGTTGATTAAGTCACTCTGTGATGAATGTTTGACGGAAATACACGGCCTGAGCATGAAATGCTAACATATTATTTATGATATAATACATGCACAATGAATAGTTCTTACAATAGAAATATTGTGGAGTTTAATTATATTGTAATTGAAATAATGTGTTTAATATAATCAACCTACTTGATTGTAAAATAATAAAATTACCACTATTTTTGACTTAGATATTTATTTTAGAGATATTTTAGAGAGAGATATTTTATTTTTAATATTTATGAAAAGATTTCTAGTTTATACTAGATTTTTTGTAATTATAATAAAAAGCACACAATTAAGTATGACTCATTTTTATAATGCATTTAAAAACTGAAAACACAATATATGGTATGTGTATATTTCACGCTTTTCAATATATAAATCATGAATAATGACGAAGTGTATTTAATTACGCCCCGTTATAGTAAGCTATTCAACACCGATGAAAGCATAAATCAAAATATTTTCATGTACAGAAGTATTTTTTTATCAAAACTTCACATATACACGATAAATACACACTTGTATTGTATTTATAAAAAACTCAAAATCGAAAGGAAAGCTTTGATTCAATAACGGTCGAACACTTGAGGCCAGAAATGCGAGAAGTTATTCTGTAGGAGTGATGTGAATTACATTATAAAATGCGTGAATGTTTTTTTTTTTTTTTAAACTTTTTAAGTTAATTTGTCAGTATAGAGACATTATAGAAATTAAAGCGTCATGCAACAAAACGGTTCGATAGCAGTTTGCCACATTCAGCCAACGAACGTATTCCTTAAACGCTTGCCTGTAAAGTTTAGAGCCAAGCGAACGGTTGTCGGGCATGCGATCCGAGCTGGAGACATCGAGTGTGGAGGCACACAGCCGAGGGAAGGCACTCTCCCCTGAGCCGTACCACCGGTGTGTCCAAATTGTATGATTCAGAGGCAGTTTGCTTTAGGCGAGACAGGCACGCGATACAGGTGTAATTTTGTATATTTTGTGAGGTGAAAATTTTAAAGCGACGCCCGACGTGTAAAAACCGGTAAATTTTTGGGCGCTAGCCTAATAATCCTGTAACAATGTGCTCGTAACAAACGGCTTTGAACTTTTACAAATACTATGGTATGTAAGTTCAATAATCGTTTTTGACGAATCAATAATTTTTTTGTGATTTTTAATGATTGAGCAATAAAATTTAGTAAAATTAAATTTTAACAATGAACATGTGAAAAAAACAGAATCAATAAGTTGTTTAAACTTATTGATTGATTAGAAATTTTAAAATGTAGCACTTTTAATCAATCGTTAATGTGAATTATTAAACGGTTATGTGTATGCTAAATTATATTTTTGTTTTATCTGTATTCACATATTTTTTAAAAGAATAAAAGTAATTATTTAAAAAAATATGTATGCTCGGTTTTAGAGAATTCACTTTGTGATTTAGGGAATTCGGCAGTAAGTTGTTTGCAAAAAGCGATTTATCAAATGTGTTCTTCTCAGGCATGGGGTGGATAATAGAAATATCCAAACGCAGTGACGGTGAACTTTGCATTGTGATGTTGACAGTTTCATATCCGGAAAATTTACGTTGAATTCGATTTGAAATTTCAGGTGTGCTGCATTTTTTCAAACAACGGCGTTTCGTGACACGATAAAGCTTTCACAAATGACGTAGTTGAAAATGGCGTGTGACAATAACACGGTAAAATGTTTAAAATTGGCATACAACATTATGCATTTTTATTGAAGATCGTAGATTAGAGGCATTTTCCGATTTATATTTATTTATTATGCATTTGTCATAACATCAATGGCGGCTCGATCGTGTGACTCTAAAAGCAATCACAACTGTGACAGTTCAGATTTCACAATGGAGATAGGTAAACGTGTGCTGCATTTATGTGACCGTTGGAAAAAAATACTTTTAAAGTATAATTAAAATACGAAATAAACCTGTAGGTTTAATGAATGTGATATAGTAAAATGTTAATATTTTTAAGGGAAAAAAGAAGTTAAAAAAACTTTGTTCTCGTATACTTTGCATTGTATAATCGTTGTGTACTTATATTACACGTATATAATTACTAACGACAAGGATGTTAAGTCGATGCTTTGATTTTAATATGCTTTTGAACCTTTTGAAGACAAAAATATACTATACTACATTAATTAATGTTATCTATAATAATTTTTAAATTTCTATGTGTAATCTACTTTTGAACTTGTTAAATGATAAAAAAATCTTTTTAGAAATAGTATTTTTTCCATAATTTAATAATAGAGAATAAGATTTTTCTTTACGTGTTCAATTATAGAAATATTGAACGTGAAGTTAATTTATTAGCCAAGTACTCCAAAGGGCTATTTATTTTTCAAATCAGCTACAGATCAGAAACAGAATTGGAAAGTTCCTTGCAGCTCCGCACACTTGAGAGTTCAATAAAGCCGATTGCTGTTCATTATTTATTTGTAGCAGGTTGTCCATTGTTTATCTGAACCTTAGTATAAGTTGATTTAAGCCCAGCTCAAGAGGAGCGCGAGTGTTCCATAAGCATTGAAAAATTAATGAACTCTCGTCTTTAGCAATGAAGCAAAAAATAACATTTACGTTTCTCAAAATTATAAAATTTAGACGATAAATTTAGGTGTTTATTTTTGTTCGCTCTGAGAGACGTTGAAGTTTTAAAGAAAACAGCATTTTTTTATTTAATCGAAATTAAATAGACTTTTACAGAGTAACCCAGTTTTTAGTTCTTTAAAATGTAAGAAGAGTTTATCTTAAAAAAAAATAAAATGAAACTAATTTAAAAATAACAAAGCATGCAAATATTGAACCTCTAGAAAATTTTAATGTAAAATAATGTTAGCATAACCTCAACATAAAAAAATACAAGATTAATTTCTTTAAATAATTGAATATCTTAATTGAAAGTTTAAATTAACAATGTTTTTGAAGGTTTTTGATAACGTTTTAAGAATGAAATTAAGAGAAGGTTTTACATACTTTTAAAAATTATTAGCAGGCTGTGGTCTTACCAGTTATGAATCTGAAAAAAATGAAACAATTTTTTTTATATACAATGAAATCTGAATTTTTATATTTTAAAATTTATATAAATAAAAGAAATTGATATACCAAATTCAATAGCTTGTTGAACGTAGTAAATTTTAATTCTTCAATAATATTTTTAAATACCATTAATGCACGAAAGAGTAAGTATTAGATTTTATCGAAAATAAACATATAAAAGACTGTTTACTTCTAATATAGTTTCGTCATTTCAATCCTGTACAGGTGAGCGACGTAAAAATGTATATATTTTAGTGCAGTTTGTTGTGGTTCGGTAAAAGACGATTATAATTAAAAATTATAACAAATGTATGTTTGAAAAATGGATCATCACTTGTTTATAAACCAGCCATTTATAAATCTATTTGCTTCTTTATTTAGTGCACCCAGCATAAGCTTTAAGAGGCAGCCTTATGGGTGGTTTTGTCATTATTTATCAAGCAACAAGCTCGAATAGGTATCAATTCAACTAGCAAACCGCGGGTCTCTGAAGGTGAGTGCATATTTAATAAACCGAGCGAAACTAAACCCCGCAGTAAGGCTGCATTATTTATTTCTGCGCGCTTCTGCCTTTTTATTTAATAATGCGGCACCTTCACCTTAGTATAAAGTATATATTTTTATGATGAAACTTATAAAAAACTTTATTTTATAACTTTTTAATACAATTTTACATTCATTGTCTCGAGCCAATTATAAATATAGGCTTCCTTAAAACGCATCTACTTTAAACGATATACTAAATATCGATCTTTTTTGTATTTAAATCCTATATCTCAATGTATCTATATGTGCCAACATATAACCTAACCCAACCATTACCATTTAAGTCTCTTGGATCTAAAATCGTACAAACGTGTTTCGTTTCGTACTAATTCCACCTGTGGCTTATTTATTATGTTTAAATAAAAGTATCAAACACAAAAATATTTAATATATCAAAGCTTGAAAAAGTAGATATTCTTTCTATTTTTTATAAGCGATGAGTGCTAAAAAAATAAAAATAGAATAAAAAACAATCGATGAGCTTTTTAATGATGAAATAACAAAATATTTTATTAATATGAACAATATAAAAACATTTTCTACTCAGTAATTTAGTAATCCTTGCACTTTATTAGTTAGATCGGTAAAGGTTTAATAAAGGGTTGATAGAGTCGACTCAACAAATAGTGGTTGATTGATTAATCCAATTTAATTGATTTAACAAAGCGTTGACGGATTAGGCTAAGTAGCCCCTCATCACTCTATTTACATTCATCTATATTTACATAGCCGTTCTATTGATATAGAGTCAGAGTGCTAGCTTGGGGTACAATGCAGGTGGACGATTATGTATTAGGTAAATTATTTACCTCAATTTATACGGCCGTAATAGTAATTATATATTATTAGTAGCTGTAATGTTACTTAGTCAATCAATTACTATAAAAAGAAGGATTGACAAATCAAAACTCTTAAAGACAATACATCGAATTACCGGTATATGTATGAATATCGGTAAAAGTATGCATATTCTAATTTTTGCATAATTTAATTTATACATGATTTATACATAATTTAACCTATTTAATTTACTTTGTTTTATCAACTATTATACAATTTTTGCTGAATTTAAGATAAAACATTAAGCACACTACCTGGAAACGCTCCCCCCTTGTATCAATAGCACCCTCCCGGCAAGGGTTGGGGCGGTGAAGAGAAAGTGCCGCCGACTTACCCCCTGACCTCCAGTCAATATAAACAAACAGAGGGGAAATTTTGCGGAAATTCCTTTTAAAGAAATGAGAGTCCGGAAACTTCAAAATTATACAGCAAGTTTACAAGTCTCGGCTCAGCGGAGTGAAGATGGACACTGTGACGTCATTCAAAAGCAAAGGGCTGAAAAATAAATTCAAAAATTTTCTTTAACCAAAAAAGAAATCCCGGAGCTGTAAAAGTCCATAGCCTTGTAAACTGTAATTAATATCTCAAGACTAAAATAAACTCCACTTTTCTCGTATAGAGTAAATGCTAAATTTTACTATTATCTAACTCAATTAAAACTTATTTAATATGCCTCATGAATATATTAGGGAATATATAATATTTCATGTATACAACTACACATTTCATAAAGATTTATTTTGTTGAAGTTTTCAGGCGTTTAAGATAATATTTAAATTAAACTTTACGGATAAAAAAATCTGCTGAATAAATTAAAAAATTTAGCTTCTAGACCTGTTTTTTTTGTTTTGGTCTCAGATGTTTTGTATGGGTGTTTGTATAAAAGCTTTTGATGCGTATTTAAAAAATTCAATACGTAAAACGATACAAATGAAATAAAAGCTACGTTAGTGATGTATTGGTGCATTGTATAGAACTAATTCATCGCACATAGTGCCTATTCTAATCCTTTGATGATGGATTAATCACGATTTATAATCAGATGGAGCGAGCGATGACATTATTGGGGGCGTCGGTCAATCCCAGTGGTAGTTCGGCTAGTTATTGGTGACAACCCATTGTTCGAAACCACATACAGTAGTTTTGGATACATTATTAAACACGTTTTTAATATTAAGTCATTTCAAATATTTTTACTTCAACAGTTGTAGGTTGTTAGCGTAAAAGTGTTATGCTCGCGGCTTATAAGTAATAAATAGTTTTGATTGCATAAACCTGCGTAATCCGATGCATGTATGAATTAAAAAAATATTTTTGGTAGTAATAATGCTCCCCAAAACACACACTTGTGTAAACATTGAGTTCTTACTACAAGAGCCGTTTACGGATATTTTATTATATAAAATAGAGAGTTTATTGGTGGAAGCGATTTAGAAAAGAGATATACGGAATTTATACCACCCCCTGACAAACAAATCCCAAATCTCTCCGGGCAGTGGCTCACGGCCCATCACACAATTTCAGTCAATTTACCGTCCGGATGCTTCGCTTGACCAAAACTCGACTTACTTAGCGGGCGGGCAAACAGAGGGGCGCTCGGCGTATCGGCTGATGTATCGGAATATGGTAAGGAACCTTAAAGCTTTTAAACTCTTGTGAGTCGATAGCAGATGCGGGTGGGCGGGGTGGTCGGGGTGGTCGGGGTGGTCGGGGTCCTCTGGGTGGGCGCGTCGTCGAGGGCGCACACCGAAGGGAGGCGACTTGGCTGTAATCAATTTGGCGTATAAAAAGTTTTTACCTTTTTATAGTTCTTCTAAGGTGTTTTGAATATTTTGAAAAGAAAAGTTTTGGTATTATTATTTCTTGCGTATAAGTGATACGCCATATTAAGAATTTTTTTTTAATCTACAATATTTTCATATATATATAATGATAACAGTACCTTTGAATTTTGTCCGGATCATCATCATCTGATGATGACCCGGTGTATTGGGTTGAAACTAGTAATGCAAATAATTTTAATAAACTCAAAGTGAAGACAAAATACACAGGTACTGTTATCATTATAATAATGGAACTTCACGAATCAAATGCCTTGTCCCTCAACAAGATACAATATTTCCTTTTTTAAACTGAATTCCTCAAAAATTAAATAAAACACTTTGCGATATTCACTCAATGATAATCAATGCATTTTAATTGTAAAAGCTGCTTTGTGTTGTAGTTTTATTCATGGTATTCACGAAAAGTTCAGTAGTGATAGCTTACATGGCCGGTGCATTGCCAATTATACCAACGAATCACTTGTACTAAGCATGAATTTTTAACAATCATATCCTACAAGTGACACAACGTACTTATTATGCCAATTAAATATGTCATGTAAGCTTGGGGATGTGGGTTCAAATCCCACACAAATCACAATGATATATATGAGTTTTTCAGTATTTGAAAAAATGTACTTGATCATTATCAATCAATAAAACCTGTATAGGCAAAATCGTACTTCCTGTGAGACGGTCTTCACAAAAATCAATAATATATATAAAATATCAACACAAAAAAAACCATTGAGTAAGTGTAAAAATACTAAAACGAGTGTAAAAAAGAAAAGGAGCCCAGTCAATAAAATACTTTTATTAAACTATATACCCTGTTGATGGTCAAGGCATTTGTTTGGTGAAAATCCATTTTTTATTAATGATTTAAAATGACTTTTTATAATTTCTTCACGATGAGTTTATTTTATCATTTATGCATGACTAGTTTCAACCAAAAGACTTGGTCATCATCAGATGCAGAACAAATCGGATGATGACCAAGTCTTTTGGTTGAAACTAGTCATGCATAAATGTTAAAAAAAAAATATTTAAAAGCATAAAATAGTACGAATGTTTTAAGTACTGCTTTTTTCCCCTTAAAAGTGATGATTTCTTACTGATATATTTTAAATGGCTATTTGTGTGTTTTGTGAACGAGTGTAGATAATATACATAAAGCGTTCAAGGTATAAATAGATTTCTATATACAAAGTTACAACAATAAAGTTTCTTTTTAAAAGACACCGTAACATTTCTCCCAAACATAAGAACTTTAATTTATACGTGTAAGGATAGTTTACAATAATGATGGAAATTTTATTTGCCTGACGGTCGCACGGTACACCCGGCTTGGAGAACACTCCGGCATAAAAATGTTCATAAAAGGTCTCCGACACTTTAAACCATAGGCAAATACTGATATTCATACGACCTCGTTGCTACAGCCATGTTTATATGCATATAGACCTGGCACAGTGTTGAAATGACAGAAAATATAATATTAAAGCTTAGAAGTAAAAGGCTTAAAGTTTGTTCGTATTTAATCATAATATTTTGAATCAATCAATATGGTTACTTAGATTTTGAAATAATTACTGTTGAGTGTGTACAAAGATTTTTTCATAAAAGAAAAAAAAAATATCGCTAATAAACAGAGCATAAAATGTAAAGTTGATAGCCATAAAAATATTTGTCCTTGTAAACATTTTAATAGTATTTATAAAAAACACGACGAGCGATTTAAACAAATTTCAATTTATATGCAGACTAATCCATTTTAATTTTGATCGGAATATTTTTATTCATTTATACGCTACGCAAAAATGTGAAAAAAATAAATCCGATAAATTGAATATATCGCAACGAATTGAAATTTATGTAGGTAATTATTTTTATGATTTTTTCCAATTTTAATCGGCGCGTGAGATTAATAAAAATGTGAAATTTGAAAAGTTTAAGGCACGTTTTATTTATGTAATAAAATTTATAACGTTACTACAATAAATATTTTTTTATTGTACATCGTGTAAAGAATGGAGTATTGACATAAGATTTTATAATCATCATCAAAAAAACTTAGACGTTTTTTAATGTTAAACTGCTTAGTCTCTAACGATCTGCTAAAATAATGACGCGTTGTTCAAATAAATTATTGACATTGATCATACATAATTGATGAACAATTCAACATACTAGTTTAGAGGTTTTATTTATTTAAAATAAAATAATTGAATTGAAAGATTGATTGCATAGTTTTCATTTAAGTAACATTTTGAAGTTAGTACCCTCTCTGAGTCACCTGTTAACAAATAACTGTTCATTAAAAAAAGTCAAGTGTACTAAATATGAGATAATAGCTTATGTAAAAATCACGTAAAAAATATTTTCAAATAAATAAGCCCAAGAAAGTGAAAGTATGCTGTATGATTTATGGTTTTTAATGTGCTATATAAATTATTAAATTCCAAAAGATGTAGAGCGTCTTTACTTTCCTTTTATTAAAAGCATTTAAGTTAATTTAAAGTATAATGTACGAATAAATTGTGGGTATTTCATCGCAGACTCGCCTTATACGGTAAACTTTCAGGTAAAATATTATACAAGGACCAACAATGTTTCGCAGTAGATTAAGGTCAATTGTTCTCTTTGTATTAAGATTATCAAAGTTCCCAAGTTAATGCCGGCAAAGAAAGTTATTAATTATTCTCCGTTGTATAGAAACTCACGCCTAGCTTTGGTGACAGTTTATTTCGGGTTATTCGAGGTGTACCGCGTTTGCTTTGCCAGATTAAATATTTTAAATTCTAAACAATACAACTATTCTTACTATAATCTCAGATTGCTTTATAATGCTAAGAGGCTTAAAAAGCTATCAGACTCAAGTATTATATTAAACAACCCTCGGATGTCTTTTTGATTATTGTTGTAGAGTAGACTTATTACAGAGTTATTGATGCGAAAATAGTTTAATAAAAAATTATACACCTGGTTTTATTGGTAAACTGGTTTAATAAGAGTATCTATGAAAATATAAGAAAAAACTGTGAAGAGTACCGAAAGAATAGAACAAGGCAAAGATGCCTAATTATGTAAATTATTCTAATAAACATTCACTTTAAACGTTTTTGCAAATCTGTTCTGATAAGAAAGTAACATAAATTCGATTTCCGTTATTTCAGGCCATCGTAACAATTGAAAAGGCCGATGATAAGCAGACCTTTACGAGAGATACGGAATAGTAATGTAGCGAATGAATTCAGAACTAAGAGATCACTTAGGGAAAAGGGTTATCAGGGAATACTCCCCACAGAATGGCCGCGAGAGCTCTGAAAGATTTTTAAAGTGGTATGGAGCTGTATGAATATAACTTTTCTCCAAAAGTTTTTATTTTAGAAGTTGTATTTTATAAAGAAAATACACACACATAGTACTTTTCTAATTTAAAAATGATTACTTTTACATAAAAAAATTATTTGTTTAAGAATTTTTTTACTTTGGATAGGCAATGCAGAATAGAGTTAGCTAATGTAATAGCGGAAAAATAGTGGAAAAAACACCTGAAATAGTATTTTCCCAGTCAGCAATATCCATGCTACATATACATGTGACTATGTTTATCCTGCGACGGAATTTATGGCTCCAGAAGGAGATGTTATTTCACATGAAGTGTCGGGTGCTATTATACAATGTTTACTTCTTGAAGACAATTTCAAAAACCATTATTTAAATATACTTTGAGATGAAAGCATCAGATATTAATTAGTTAAGCGTACCGTTAAAGTTTATGGGCTGGTGTTTGATTTGAATAATAATATTTCAACCCAACACCAGTACACAGAGAAGAAACCAGACAAATTTAAAGTTGAACATTAACAATATTGTACTGATTGGCAAAAAAGTTTATGGAAACCAATCTTCATTGAGCTTTACGAACAGCTGTCGATGAAAACGAAGAAATGAAACGGGTTC
This sequence comes from Atopsyche davidsoni, assembly GCA_022113835.1. Taxonomy (NCBI): domain Eukaryota; kingdom Metazoa; phylum Arthropoda; class Insecta; order Trichoptera; family Hydrobiosidae; genus Atopsyche; species Atopsyche davidsoni. Next base: position 8,458,335 of record JAILWY010000021.1, read on the forward strand.
GGGAAACTACTATAAAATATATTGCTACGAAAAGTGATTTGATAATTTTATGTTAAAAGTGTTAAATACAAAAGTGCTTCTAAAACAGCGAGACATAAAAAAATATAGCTTTAAGAATAATTAATCATCGGAAACACTGAAAGATATATTTCTTTTTTTATAACATTTGAAAACGAATGCAATCATTCTTCAAAAGCAATTGCAACCTTTTGCCTATAAAATCACGTTAAAGGCTGGGATGCTTTCTGTTATATAACGCCATGGAAGGCAAACGGAAACGTAAATACCATAATAAAACCTGTTCTTCATTGATACGGATTGAAAACAAACGAAATGTTTGCTATAACCGTAGAATACGAATCGTCTATAATAAGAGCGGGGGAAAAACAACAACATCTTACCATATTATACTATTTTTATTTTACGTTACCTCGATAAGTGGATGGGATTCCTTTAATTCTTGCACGTATGTTGTGAATTGCAACTGATAAGGCAAAACGAGAATACAATATAAAACTCGGTTTACAAACGAGGGTATTTCGTTTTTAAATAATAATAGAAAAACCACGCAAAATAAAATTTGATTATTGAATTTCCGTTCAGATTCAATCATGTTTTTAGAACGAGGAGGATTATCTTAAATGCGTTGTTCACTTTTTGATACAACCTGTAGTATATGATTTTTTAGTTTCAAAAAGCTTTGAGTATCTTTAACTCTAGTTTTAATTCAACACTCCCAATTTAATATTTCAAATAGTGCAAACTTTTGAATATGAATATATTTGAAACAACAACATAATAAATCTTTTTTAAAAAATACCACACACGTCTCTGAATAAAATACGAATTAAATAAAAAAATGAACCGCATTGCTTTTAGTGTAAAATTACCCATAAAAATGCTTTACAGGTAATGGGAGCACATTGGCATTTGCATCGCTGAGCGCTAACATTAACGTATCGCCGCACAGTGGCCCGGCAGCCTCGAATGTTATTACAATATAAATAAAGCTTTAACAAATAATAAAACGCCCGTAACCCGTTCTCCTGTCGAATGTATGTTTTTCACGTACGGTACTAATTTGGAATTATGTCGGCTACGTGCGTGGCGGCTCCTAGGCCGTCTGCGGAGGCGCCGGCCCGCGGGGAGGGAAGCTGGGCTTCCGGGTTGATCAGGTTAAAGTCTTCAAATATCTCAAATTTATATAATATTTTTGACTGTGAGTACTTTGTGAAATACACTTTTAATATTTTAAATAAAATAGACCTCCAGCCACTAGCGCAAATTTTGCATCCACGTAAACGCCCCCTTTTCCTTAGATTTTTCCTTAGAAAATTAGCAGTAGTATGCTTTATCTATTGTTACGAAAAATGTGGCCTTCCGCTCTTTACTCTAACGTCAGGAGTTTTCTTCATATAGCCACATTTCCGCCGCCTCAATTTTTCGCATAGTAGCTGTCTTGAATGTCCAAGCATCAACTCCATAAAAGAGAACTGAGACGACATAACACTTGGTAAATCTCCAGTAAGGTTTCAGTGTTATATCTCTTGAGCATAGCACTTTTCTCAAATTATTAAACGTACTGCTTGCTGTTTCAGTTCTCACTGATAATGTCTCAATTTGATAATGCCAACGTGAAAGGTTGGCGAAACCGGTCCCCAATAAAATTAAACATGTTGAAAAATTACACATGTATTTTATTTATAATATTATCTAGATTGTGTTCAATCATAAATGACCTTCTTATTTTAGTTTTAATGTTTATTAATGGCTTATTTTTCTATTTATGAGTTGTAGCTATATATTTTTCTTCGTAAAATTATTAAATATTACTTTTCCTGAGTAAAAAAGATTGCTTGGCTCAAAACTAAATGTTTGGTTTAGCTCCATTAAGAGAAAAGGTAATATTTTTAGAGTATATATAAATAAATAAAAAAACTTTTATACATTTGATCTTTCAAGCGTATTTTTGTGAAGGTTATTTACTTTTAATAGAGCTTATGGGCAAAAGTACTTTTATAAATAAAGCCGGCTGCCAAAACATCGCGAGAAAAAATAAAGCTTATTTAAGCTTAAAAATTTATGGTTTACGGAGTAATTCTATTACGGTGATTAAAAATTATTTTTATACGCGATCTGAGGTATGTTTTGAGCAAAATATTTAATTAATTTTGATGTTTGTCATATGGTTACAAATTTAAAAAAATATTATTTTTGAGTAATAATGATTAATTAAATTTTTTTAAATATTGAAAATTGATTAAAAAACTTTTTACAAGATTTTTAACAATCATACTCTACAATATACAATATAAATATTGGTTGGCCTGGGCACATGTGTTCATATGAAGAGTTTGATTGTTAAAAATCTCGATAAACGGAAGTGATTCGTTAGTACAAAGGTTAGTACACCGGCCATGTAAACCAGGGGATGTGGGTTCAAATCCCACACAAATCACGATATTTTTCTGAGAATTTCTTTAAATCATCTTCTATGTATGAACTAATGTGCCCAATCATATTAGTAATAAAACCTGTATAGGCAAAATCGTACTTCCTGTGAGACGGTCTTCACAAAAATCACAAAAATATTATTTTCATTTGACGAATTATTTTGCATATAAACACCCGATACTTGTGTGCGCTTTATAACAACGTATTTATGGGTTTCTTCACTCGGGCTCGGGTCGTATCTACGCCGGGGTTGCTTCTATAAAATCGCACATTCGTTTCGCGTTGCGAAGCCGCGTCGGAGGAGATATTCGACGGCGCCGTTCGGTTTATGGACCAATATGATTTTTGCAGTCGCGGGGACGCGAGCGGAATCCCACGAGCAGACAAGCCGGCAAAATGTTCCAAAGGGGAACCCGCGATGTGAGTTTGCCGGTGGACGCCTAAATTTTCAGCGGTTTAGCGCACCTCGACTTCAGCACGTAGTTTTTGTCGCGCTGTAACAAATTGAGTTGTTGGGAAATTTTCACGTTACATTTGCGCGCCGACGGTAGGCCCGGCTTGGTATTTATTCGCCGAGCTCTGGTGTGGAATTTGTTTTTGTGTTAAATAATGTTTGGCTTTGTTTTATTTATTAAATTGCGTTTGCGTTGCCGCCGAGTGCGCCAAATAAAGTGCATGCATAAAATAACTACTTTGCTGCTCTCCCCATTCTGTTGCTTGCGCATGGGTCAATTCTGTACCCTGAGGGTGTGTAAAGGATCGAAAATGAAGTAGTGAACTTGGAATGATTCTAGAGGGATGTGTTTTGGAAGTATCTTGTCGAGGTGGGGGGGCTCCTGCTATTTTTTTTGTAGCTTGCTGCAGAAGGAGTATCAGATCTAAACGCCAGAGTTTTGTAAGTAAAGGTTTTAATTAGGCAGCTGCAATACACTTCCAATATAAAACTGCGGTGTAGAAAGAACCCGGGGACCCATTACACTATTTTTACTTTAGAAAACCATGAACACTGGCTCAGCATAAATATATGCTTGATGAAGATAAAATAACTATTCGGTACATCTGACCCCGAGAAGCATCGTATAAAACTAATATATTACTAGGAGTTATTGAGTATGACAAGTGATGACTCCTTGTTATTAATTTTGTAAATTGCAATACAGATGTGTTGATAATCTGCTTTGTGATATTTCACAGCCGGCATTCCTACTATATTCAGAATAAAATTGTACCGTTTGAGGTGCTGCGATGTATAAGTTTTAATATTTTCGTTTGTTACCAGTGAGTTAATATAATAAAACAGGTATGATTGAACAACCTGAATTTTAATAAATCGATATAAAGATCGAGGCATTGCTGAGATTATGAAAAATGAAAGCGAGCATGAGCGTATCAGCGTACAACGTACGCAGAGTGAAAAAATACAAACAACGCGATACAAAAAATCCTTTGATGCAATTCCAAAGCAAACAAATTGGCCAAATAAGATGCGCGGCGGATAAAAAGTAACATAATATTTTATCTTGTGTAAAAAAATAACATAAAGGCTGAGTACAGAGGCGACGCCGACACTCTCCCCGCGAGGGTGTTGCTCGCATGAAGCGTTATGCAACAAGAGATCGGGCAGTACTGGATCATATAACAAATATTGCCTTTATTACGAAGCGCTTGCAAACGTGAGTCTTGTTGAGGCGAATTTCAAATAGATTTTTTATTATAAAAGTATGAATAATATTTTTTTTATTAATTGTTAAATAACATAAATAAAAAAAATCACGTTTAAGGTACACGCTGCATATGCTCATTGCAAAAATATGTAGGCGGGATTTTAATCCATATATCTAAGATTTGGAAGTATTTAGCTAAAATATATGCACGAGTACTGATGCGCATTGAAATGCGGTAAACTTAGTTTTTTCATGTTTGTATAAAATAATAAATTAATACATCTGTATTCCATGTAATACATAATTGTACTTAATTTTGTTGTTTCCCTTAAGACTATGCTATTTTATGAGAGTTTTGTAACTCAATATAAAATTAATAAAAAAGTGCGAAAAAATCATAAAATTAAGTCTTGTTGAGGGACAAGGCGTTTGATTCGTGAAGATTCATTATTATAACTGGGTCATCATCAGATGCTTAACGAAACATTTAGTTAAGCATCTGATGATGACCCAGTGTATTGGGTCGAAACTAGTAATGCAAATAATTTTATGTCGATTTTTTTATTTAACGTCAATCAGATGCGTATTTATTACCCATTACGGGTTTATTATATTATTACTAATATGATTAGGCTTTGATTAGGCTATGATTAGGCTATGATTAGGATGTGGGTTCAAATCCCACACAAATCACGATGATATTTTTCTGAGAGTTTCTTGAAATCATCTATGTATGAACTAATGTGCCTAATCATATTAGTAATAAGCAAATAATTTTGATAAACTCAAAGTGAAGACCAAATACACAGGTATTTTTATCATTATATTATACATAAAATTAAGTTTTACGATATTATAATAGGATAAGATTTTAGCTTAATCAGCATATATTATGCGTAATCAGCATATATTATGGCGCAGTACTAAATTGATTGATTATTAATAATGGTTTTGCCACAAATAAAAATACTGTGAGTTTTGGCAATAGTCCAATAAATTTTTTTATACACATGAATAGGAAACATTGATATATTTTAAATCAAACATATATTCAAAGTAAATTTATGATTTATTTCAATGAATTATTGCAGATAAAAATGGGCTGATACAAAGCCATAAATAGCAGTCAGTGGCGATTTGTGAAATTGAAGATTTTTTCAGTTATTTTTTTAGTGATGTGGGGCTCACGTGTCGTGTAAGTGGCCAGTGCTCCGGCGGGGGTGGGTCGGGGATGAGCGAACAACCCCGCCAGGAGTCCCGGCGAGCGAGCAATCCGGACTTGTCTCTGCTGCGGCATTTTTTTAAAATCCTTTTTTAAATCTGGTTTAATTAAACTATTTAAGGCTGTTTTATTTTCTAGCAATTTAGAAATAAAAGAGAAAACGATCGCTGGGAAATGTGCTAATTAGAATTCCAACGAATACAACCCCCGTGCGAGATTTTTTGTATTTTTATTTTATCCGTTTATTTGTACCTTTGGAAAATAAATACGTATTCAATGAAATATTGAACCATATATTTCTCTACAGTTTGCTTTAAACATTATTTGTAAGTTGAATTTTAAATCAAACGCATTTTCAAAACCCCAATAAAAAACCAACCAAAGCTTATAGCTTAATAAAGACTGTAAAGAGAAATAAAATCTAATTTTTACAAATAATTAATTAGAGAAAAGTGTATAAATGTTTGTATGTATGTACCTATAAATAGTTTACTTTTGACTGTTACTTTTACTAATAGTGTTATATAAGTAAAACAAAGCAAATAAGAGTAAAATAAGTATTAAATATTTATTTTTATTCTTAAACATTTTCCATCGTTTTGAATCATAGGTTTTCGGTAGTTATTTAACTTTCTCTATACAAAAAAAAAAAAACTGAAACCAAGATAATACGAGGGAGTGATGTATTTTGGATATAAATTATTATCGTTATAATCAATGCAATGTTAAGTTTCATTGTAATTAGTGAAGTCGATATTGGGTATGGGAACAATTACAGTTACTCAGTTATCTTAGTTACCATGTACTCTGAATTTGGTGTGAAATTATATGGGATGCATCGTACTGTCGGCCGTCAGACAATGGTCTGGCAAAGCTTTGTTCAGACGTGACCAGCTGCAAGTTGCGACATGGCCACGCCATCGTTCCTGTGTCCACCCGCATCATCAAATATTAATCCTATTAAAACTGCGTTAACATATCGCGATGCCATGATTGAAAATTTAAATTACCCGATTTGTACAGGTATCACTTTATTATGTACACAATATATCCACAAATAATAAAAAAAAAATATTGAATTATGCAGCGCACTTAAATAATATATTTTGTTACTTGCTATATTATTTTAACACAAATTTGTTCTAACAAAAAAAACGTTATCTGTACTGAAGCAATAATTTTATCATATAAATTTTTGAGTTTAGTTGAAACCGACCGTAAAATAACTTGCAAACATATCCGTAATGCACGTAGTTTATATAACTATAACAAGACTTTTCACAAACTCAATACTTTATTTTCCAATCAGGTTAATAATCATTCTAAAATATATTTTATATCTGTTTTATTTCAGTTTTGAGTTGAAAATTTTATTATAAAACTACATATAAAATATTGAAAATCTAAACTTATATTTGGAAATAACTGTCTCTTAACTCATACGATGTGTCCATATTGAAGGCTCTAAAAGCTGAAATGTTTGAAATATATCAGCGTATTTCAATGGATCATGTCTATAGAATCCTGAACTGATGTTTTTACAGAAGTGAAAAAGGCCATTTAGGTTCTAAAAAGAAAAAGTCTCTGCAGTGAAATAACTGCACAAACCCCGTAAAATTTTGGCGTTGGGACTGTTTTGGTGATCTGAAAACCGCAGCTGCAACATTACGAGCATGGGTTAGGATTTCTTCCAGGGATTGTCAACGACAAAAAATAATAATAAGTTCCGAAACAGTTGTATGCGAAACCTATACATTTTTTTTTAAGTCTAAAAAATCGAATCATTTTAACGGTTTTCTTGGATTTTATAAAAAATGTTGGGCATATGTGATAAAAATTACAAAAAATACAAAATTCAAAGTTTTTAAATTTTATTTTTAATTTTTTTCTCGTATACGAAACTATTAAGGTTTTAAAATTCATAACCCAAAAAACACTTTTGTTTATCAATCGAGAATAAACAATCGGTTAATATTAATCATACGATTTTGGTTATCTTCCATCTGAGGCGTTAAATTGTTCGCTCCGAAATTTCGAGATCAAAGAAGAATTTACTTTAAACTATTTATTCGATAAACAGTGGGGGCATTAATGGAATCCAAACAAAATTCCTTTGTCCCCGCAGTAACGGCGGCCACATGTGCCCCGCAGCGAGCGTCTTGCGGGAATCTGGCGGGTCTCACTTAGTAAAATTGGGTCAAACTAAGTTCTAAATTGAAGCCCAAGCCGCAATAGCTCCATATAGTCAAACTTCCTTAAGGAACAAGTTTTTTTTTTACACTAAAACGTATCCCGGAAAGGTAGTTAAGATTCCACTCGGACCCTGATTCGTAGTCAATGGAGGATTTTATCGAAATTCTACGAGTAAAATGAAAGCCTGTTTTAATACGGGAGTGAGTCGTGTTGCTTACTGAAACTTTCGTTATTTAAAAACTTTCTTTTATAAATGAGAATCTACACGCCTTTTTACCAACGCTTCCGAACGAGTATATTACTCGGCACAAAATGTTTCAAGCAATATAAAATTTCACTCATAAAAATACACGAATTCATTTGTCACATAATTTAATTTTTTTATTTCATCGAACGAAGCTTTAACGAAACTATTTACATAACAAAACTCGTATAACTATTGCACGTTATCATTTAAAATTAAAAGTTGCTTTTTGAGAGTAATTTTATTTCATTATTAGTATTACTATGTATACCAGCTAATAAAGCTGCTAAAACACTTTTGTGAGTTTTTGTATTTTTGCCTTAAAAAACGGACACGAATGATTATATTTGAACAAAGATAGTCGTAACGATAAAGTGCTTTAATATGTTCAAAATATTTAACAGGGGTTTATAATGTTTTTTTTTTTATTTCTAAAACAATTTTTATAAATGCTGGCGCAGTTAGTTGTATTAATTTTTAATTATTTTGATAGATACGATTATCTAATAAATATATTTTTATTTTATCTAACTAAGCATAAACTCAAGTCTTTAAGGTATGAGCTCCAAAAATTGAGCTATGAAGCTAACTAATGAAAGTTAGGAAAATTATATATATTAAATATCAATTTAGTTGCTTTAAGCATTGATACCACACGCGGGCTTGATTAAGTTTATTGTAACTATAAAATAATAGACAGACATCCTTTCATTGAAAATTTGAATATCCTGTGGTATTTTCCGGTTTAATCATAAAAATGCCACCAATCTGAATAATGTTTGCGGTGGACGGGGACAAGCGATTGATGACGCATATTATCTGGATCCGTGCAGTCGTTTCATTTAAATCAGGCCGCTCTGCTCCGTGCAACACTAAATCTCTACTGCTCGCTTCGTGGCGGATGCAGCCATTTTGAGGCACAGTAGCCCAGATGTACGAAGGCTTTAGTAACGAATAACACCTGAAACATATTACATTGTTTGATAATGATTAAGTACATTTTTTCAAATATTGAAAAATGATTAGAGAGACTCTCAGAAAAATATCACCGTGATTTGTGTGGGATTCGAACCCACATCTCCAAGCTTACATGGCCGGTGAATTACCAATTATACCATCGAATCACTAGGTACTTGGCAATCATTTTTTTAACAATCATATCTTATAAGTGAAACAACGTACTTATTATGCCAATTAAATATTGTGTGACTTGCAATACTAGACTTTTAACCCAATGTACTAAGTGAAGCATTTTAAATACGATCTGGATATTATTATTTTAGAAGTCTATTCAATTAAGCCAATACACGCACTTGTTAAATATATTATTGGTTTTTTATTGATTGATAATGATTAAGTACTTGAACTTAATCATTATCAATCAATAAAAAACCTGTATAGGCAAAATCGTACTTCCTGTGAGACGGTCTTCACAATAATCTATAATATATATTACATTGTTTTTTTGTTGCAGGATCCATATCAAGTATCGTTTGAATTTGAATATTGTGGATGCCTTAGATGCACTGACATCGATTTTCTGTCAAAGCGGTGTAAAGGATTTTTTTTAAATAATCGTAACGGTGTATACTTGAAGTAATACGAAATAGTAAAAAAAAAAGTAATTGTGAATTACGAATAATGTTTAAGAATTTCTCTTTGTTCCGAGAAAGAATATTTGCATAAAAGGTAAGTTTCCGATTGTCTTTCACCTGAATTGAATTGCATAATAAATGTGAATACAAATTCCGTCCAAGTGCTTTGTAATGCAATACCTTGATTTAAGTTCGCTTTAAAAGAAATTCTTACGAATAAATGTTTCTTGTATTTGAAATGACATTTTTCATTTTGAAGATTTGCATTCCTCTTATCAAAAAAATAACTTATATATTCTACTAGATGACAAATGAAAATAAATCAATAAGTCCATTAAAAAATCTATTGCATTTGTAGCTTCTTAATATTCTAGAATTATTTTTTACTAAGCCGCAAAAATATGTGAAGATTAAATAAAATACTAAGCACTTAAGACTGCCAGTATGTTAATAATAGATATTGGCTTATAAGGTTAGAAAACATCATTTGAAAAGCTTAGAATAGTCGTGAGATGCAGTCTGTCTCTAATAAAGGTTTCGGTTTTATTAGAGTTGCATAGGAATAAATATATCAAAAATTATGTTTTAATTCAGACGGATTGAATGAATGCAAATACTTTATTTACCTTCAAAGAGCTTCCTGTAAAATAAACCGGATGTGTTGGGATTCCGACGAATCTTTGTACGTTAAGAAAAGCGAATATCCGAGATATCATAAGGCCGGGTTCAAGCAAAGAAGTACGTGGACCGGGTCGCATAAAGCACGGAACATCTCTGCGGGGTATTGAATGAGCAAAGGTTCGATAAGGCCGAGTGCACGTCAGCCTGCTCGAGCTTTATGCACCCCAAAGAGAATCACCGCTCAGGTAGAGGGTTCAGATGCACATCTTAAAGCGATTCATTCTGTATTACAGGGCTGCTAATTTGGAAGCACTGAAGATTTAGCTTAAATGGAAAATTCACTGAAGATATCTGCTGTAACTCTGTGAAACTCAGAAAAACAGCTTATTTAACCAGCGAGAGTTTATAGATATATAAATAAATATAAATAAACCAAATATATACTTTTTACTTAATTCATAATTACATATGATCAAAATTCCCTTAAATAGTATTTGGACGGATAAAGTAATATTATACATCAAATAATCAATCTTATAATTTTCAAGTTTTTTTTATTATATCTGGATACAATGAAAGTAAATTTTTCTTTTTTGCAAAAGTGCCGACAAACCTCTGAAAAAATAAAGTTTTTTGGGGAAAAACTTTGTCATTTTAACTATCGATTATAATATTAAATGACACCAGCCTCTGAAAATCATATAATTTATTGTATTTACAAATAAGTCACACGAAAAACCGATGAATTTTAAGATTTTTTTTTAATAGACAAATACGCCGAAATCACCTTAATAATGGACTATAATATTAAATTGTTATGCGGACATTTATCGGGGAGACAAGTTAATGAATAGACCTACAATTTTAGCTAGCAGTGCCAGTTGAATTGTAAATCATTATTTAATTGTAAAAGATTTTACTTAGTCCTAATGCCACAGACTTCTTAGGAGACAGACTGTAAGTGAAGCCTAACCTGAAACACACTAAGTTCTCTTCTTCCTTCTCTGTCAAACTAAACACAGTACAAGCGAGAAAGTTAATCAAATGGCTCACAGTGTATTTGTACAAACCTTGTTATTCTGAGTCCTTTTTAAAATATATTCTCTAACTCAACTATGTTTAAGTCAAATTATTTTTACAAGCACTTTAAAAAAATGCTTTGTCATTATTTATTTTAAAAAAGAATTTTCACTTCCAATAAGAGAGGCTGATAGTAAGTGAGTAAATGTGTAGAGCAGATTGACAATATAAATATTGAAGCACTCTACAGTATATTATACGTGATATTGAAGATACCATTTTTCCTCATATTTATTGGGTTCGTAATAATCGTAAAAACGCAAGAGCGGCGGTGGAACCCTCGGGGGTGCCAATATTTATTGTAACGCTTACCTTTGATTCAATGAATAAGATTTTCCACGAGGGCGCGCAACAAACCGTACCCAAAAAGCTGTCATAAAGTAGGCCCCGCACATAATGTGTATTGTGCTGATATAGTGGCGGTGCTGAGGTACTGATTTTCGCATGAGGAATTTATGATAGACAGCCGAGCGACTCTCACCTGATTCACGAGGCACTTTGAGCCGCGAGGGGGGCAAGAGACACGGAAATATACTTATCAACGTCTCGAGTTTGTTTACCGAATTTCTCCTTCAAAATAAACTCGTCCAAAAACGCACGCCACAATACGAGGCTTTGAAATGCTGGCATTTCGATTCGCTGATCGATTATCGGATGTTTGTTATTGTATTTATTTATATTTGGAGAGTTTGAAAGGTTTTTCGATGTTACGCAGAGAAATGTGTTATGATTGGGGGAAGCAAAGTTTGAAGAGTTACTTTTTTTCTGTTTACTTTTATTTTGCGTGTCAGATTATTTTGGAAATGTTGATCCGTTTGCTGTGTGCGATCGAAAAAGAAGCGGATTTCTCGTTTTGTTAAGTAAACATGGTTTTTGCGAATTATTGCTTCAACAGTCCCTTCCCTATAAATAGATGAATTCGTGTTATTTTATTGCTAAAAATATAAACAAGCCAAAATTGAAAACGTTATGACTGATTTTAAATTAAATATAAAAACCACTTTTTAAAATATTTTTCTATATTTTAGTCAGTATTTTTTTAAAGAGAGAAATTCAATTAGCTTTCCCACTTAGATTTCTCTTAGGACTTTTAATTTACTTGGGGTTGCTAATTTTTACAATTACAAATTTTTTGATAGTAATTCCTACTGGAACCACAAAGAAAGTTATAGTTTTAAATTAATTATTTTTACGCGAAACTAATAAAGGTGATCCCACACTCTTGGTTTTCGCAGAATTTTACTTTAATCACCGTGGTTAAGCTAAGCAAATATAAAAAATCACGGAAAATGCGTTTATACGCATTCTTTTACTTTATGTAAATATATGACCGTCTGTAGGACAAATTTAAAGATATCATTAAAATAAAAACATATTTTGACTAAATATGAAGTAAACCACCATATAGTTATAATTAATTACATTGTTGCGGAAGTTAATTCCACTTGTGTCTCGAAAATAAACATTGATAACCCGGAAACATTTATATATAAAATAATAACAATTTGTACATGATCCTTAGTCCGGGCCAAGATCATCAAAAATACTCATCTACACCAAAACGCAACCTCACGACAGGCATAACATCTTTCATTACACGTGAAGGGGGAAAACTAAAACAAACCAACATTTAATTGTCTCCCGCGTTTATTGTAGCGCCTTATTATTATCCCGAGGTGGCACAGTCGGGAAGAAAGTGTCTGTCGGAATTCCTAATATCCCGGGAACTTAGTTTTAGTGCAAAACTCTCCGTCTATTCCGCTATTTCATATTTGATGAAATTTGTGACGACCATCGCCGGGGTGGAAAGTTGGCGCTCCTGCGGGGGTGCGCAACTTGAGGAGATATTATTGTGTTTGCCAAGTTTGCACGTGTGCCAGCCTCGCGGCCGCGGTAACGAGTAATTGTGGGTCCATTGTCGTGGCTGCACCGCGAAAGCGATATCCGTGCCCTGCACCGACACTGTTGTACACTAGAATTCAAATTCGGGACTGCGGCTTATAAGCACGTTTCCCTGCCGTGCTTGGCTTGTATGCAACACTGACTTTGATGTCACTCGGGTATGGCTTTCAGTTTTACAGTGCACTGTTAAAACATGCTTTGGACTCCCTTAGTTATACTTATATTAATAACACACTTTAAGCAGGCAACCAAATTGACTAAATTGATGTGCGTAGCGGGCAAAATTCGCGTAAAATTGCGCGTGTGAAATCTAGTCTATACACGATTTGATTTGCACTTTTTGATGTTTTTTCTTCCGTTTAGCAACTCCGAGTTAATTATGAGTTTTTGTTAATAAATTAAATGTTATTGTTACACAATAGTTTATATTATATTTATATTTTAGGCGGGTAACCAAATTGACTAAACTAATGTGCGTAGCGGGCAAAATTCGCGTAAAATTGCGCGTGTGAAATCTAGTCTATACACGATTTGATTTGCATTTTTTGATGTTTTTTCTTCCGTTTAGCAACTCCGAGTTAATTATGAGTTTTTGTTAATAAATTAAATGTTATTGTTACACAATAGTTTATATTATATTTATATTTTAGGCGGGTAACCAAATTGACTAAACTAATGTGCGTAGCGGGCAAAATTCGCGTAAAATTGCGCGTGTGAAATCTAGTCTATACACGATTTGATTTGCACTTTTTGATGTTTTTTCTTCCGTTTAGCAACTCCGAGTTAATTATGAGTTTTTGTTAATAAATTAAATGTTATTGTTACACAATAGTTTATATTATATTTATATTTTAGGCGGGTAACCAAATTGACTAAACTGATCTGCGTAGCGGGCAAAATTCGCGTAAAATTGCACGTGTGAAATCTAGTCTATACACTCTTTGATTTGCATGTAGTCAAATAAATCGTTTCCTATAAAAAGTTGAACCACTTCAAATACACTTTTCGGATTACTTGGCATCACAAAAACACTACTTTGTCCTAAAAATTGTTCAAGGATTATCATTCTCTGACCACTCCACTTCTTCATTGTCACTTTGTTCAGAATTACTGGACAGTATTGGTAGAAGTAACGTTGATGAGTATAAACAAACATTACGAGCTGTAAGCCTAAAGAGTAAAATGACCTTCTGCCGCTTGTAGAGTAAACACATTCAAAAATGTATTAATAAGACAGCAGTCCGCGAAACGGGCATATACATGGCAGTAATCAATTTTTATTCAATTGAATAAAAAATAGCGCATGAGTCTGATTTTTTTAATGAGCTAAAATGAATCGATTGCTTTGATAGTTTGAGTATTGAATTATTTAAGTGCTGGTGATGATAATCAGAATGACATAACGTATCATATATTTATGTAAGACAACGTACTTTATGCAAGATTAAAAACTTAGGACAGATTATTATTAATGGAACTGGTATTTATTTTGTAATACTCCATTTTATAACAATAAAATAAAACCAAATGGTTTTGGAGACTACGTTTATTTTGCTTATAGCGAGAGCTCTTTCGCCGAACACGGCATCTTCAAGATGCTTGAAGATGCCGTGTTCGGCGAAAGAGCTCTCGCTATAAGCAAAATAAACGTAGTCTCCAAAACCATTTGGTTTTATTTTATTGTTACAGATTATTATAGTTAATATTTCTAGCATTGCAGTGAATGTTTGCTTTCAATAAAAATGAGTTTTGGTTCATAAATGACAAAACGGACGAAAAATATATTTTCTCATTTCATATTCAAGTCTGTACAGGCATTACTTGAGACTAGTACGCCTTATATTTATCCTGTTCTTATACTCAATAGTCTTTTTTCTCTGGTCGCACTCTACCAGTCCTCAAATAAATACTGTAATAAATGTGTTTTTCTAAGGAACTTCTTGTTTGTAGGCGTTTATTATCTTTTTATACAAAATGATCCTAGCGCTTATTCTGATAGAAATCTCTTTATTGTGACATCGAAGTTATATATATGCAGATACGTTGATAAAGAAAAAGCTAGATTGTTCCACGACAGTTATAAATAATTGTGATATGCATGAAGTGAAATAAAAAAAACAGAACTCGTTGAGGGTTAAGAGATAGAGTGATTCAGCAACATATACACAAATATATACTCAAATAAAAAGGTCGAAAATAAATGGTCAAAATGGCATTAGGGTCTCGCAATGAAAAATTGTCCTAGGGGTGACTTTTTAAATGTTAAAAGCCTAACATATCCCCATCACAGCGCAGTGAATACAAATCTCGACAGTCACGTACAGAATTATAAACGTTGAATTTGAAATATTTAGGAATTAAATGATCTACGAGTAGATTGAGATGTAACAATTTTTATCGCAACTAACAATGTTAAAAGTAGCAGGAGGTTGCTTCTGCTGATTTGACAACTAACAAGATAATTTAAACCAATGTAAATACGAGTTAACTATTTGATATTAGCCATGTTCTATAAGCTTATGTATTGTTACACATTACCTTTAAATTAACCAAAATAAAATACTTCTTTATTATATATATGTGAAAAAGTAATTGCCTCTGTTGATAATGTTAATTGAAATGATAACATAACTAAAGTACTTTAAAGCTTGATGTTTTGACAACTCGAATATTAAATTTTCCTGAATAATGAATAATAAAAATACACAAGAGCAATCACGAAAATAACACCCGTAAAATTTTACTAAATGTATATTTCAAAACCATAAAAAATGATTGATTGTTTACGCATTAGAAACGTAGATGGTGTTGAAAAAATAAAGTTGTTTTTATTTATTGTTTATTTTATTTAATCCATTGAAACAGGAGGCCGGGTGTAAATATTCTCCATTAACACCAAAAATAGTAATGGCGGCGTATTTCCCGTTTCCAATACGGTGGATAGGGAGCCGAGCTCTAATTTCATAAATCTCAGCCGCGAAAGCACAAACATTTACGACTTCTAAATTTCGAACTGACTGTTAAGTTTTCTCATTTGGGGGACCGTTGCTCAACAAGAGCCTCCCCGGCTTGAACTCTCGGAGGCAAGTCCATGGCCTGTGGAGTGTTAACTAGTCACTGAGCTTTTGGGGAGAAAATCTTAAAATTTTCTCTCTAAAAACTGCACGGTTGAATTGTGACTCCTGGCATCAAAACCAGATATCTATAATTTTCTAACTTTAGTGATACTCGCAAAAAATATTCATTTTATAAGCCAATGCTATTTATAAAATAATGTTTGCAAATAACTTTGAAACTTTAAATAAATTGCACTAAATATTTGGTATACGGACTAACTAACTAAGGTCATAAGAAAAGTTATACAATATTAGTAATTAGTAAATAGTTTGTCGTGAAGTGAATCACACTTTAAAAACCTATGAGAGATATATATTTTTTGCTACAGTTATTTTTTTTATTTGACGAAAATCTATTTTAGGATTAATACCGTTTGAGACAAGTCCTTAAATAATGTAAGCCATTTTGTATGTAAAAAGACATGCAAAAAGAAAATCTTTGTATCTAAGAAAGATTTATGCGATTACATTTTCGCATTGATAAATTACATTTTTTTTACACATATCAAAGCCCAGAGAAGTAGTTTATTTTTATTAATATTACTTTTATTAGGTTTTTTCTGACGGTAAAATTTATTTCCATATTTTTAATAATAAATTTACCAGTTTCGGTTTTAAAAGCCAATGCTTGAAGAGTTTAATAAATTTAGAGTTAGATTTTTAGGATATATCATTAGATCTAAATGACTGCGACCAAATATCTAAAACTGATGTGATTAAATACACCATGGATACTCATGGATGAAAAAAAGTCTTGATTCTATCATTTTCTCCATAAAGTGGAATTTTGGTGACAGTAAAAATCATTTTGACATTTTGTTAAAAAATATATCCGATTATTGTAGCTATCATTAGTGATAAGTGACTAAACATGTTTAACTTGTTATACATTTACGTACATGCAATTTTTGTAAATTTCTCTACCTCGCTACTTGCCTGGGCTAGCGTGACATCCAGTGATATATTGAAAGAGTGTCCTGCGATTGTGCCGGGCCTATTGGGTAATTCCCTAAGGCGACATGTGCCCAACAAATGATGTTATTTTTATTCCGAATTGGAAAGAGTCAGTCTCAGAAAATGCGGCCACCATAAACAATGAAAGCGGCCTCTTCAGCACAAATAATGACCATGATACAATGCTATTTCGTTTAAATTGCAGCCTTAAATAGCCATGACAGTTTTATATCTGAATTTTAAAACAGTGATAAAAGTGAATAATTATTTATCGTTTATAATAAAAATAAAGAATTACACAAGGTTTAGATTTTAATTATAAATATAGGTTATTTATTATTCTTATTTTTTGTCAGTTTAAACCACACACGGTGATATTTTACATTACTCCCCGATGAAGGCCCGACCATAATTTAAAATTGACGTAACATAATGTGTTTAAATAAGTGTTTTTTGTTATACAGAGCTTTAATTTTGGACAACATTTTGAAAAAGTATCAATGGTAATAAATTTCAGTTTTATTATATCATGCGTCCTCTTAATGAACTTTCTTACAAATAAATCATAACAATAACTTAAAGTTTTGATAAACAATGAACACGCAAACAAAACGAAGAGATTGAAATGAAGGAGATTGTCCTCGTAAAGAGTCCATAAATTTAAAAAAAATCTAAGGACTTGACAATGTGCCGGCGCCCGACAAGTTACACGAGCTTTCTGAAGAACTCCGCTGACTGCCCTTATGCCTTATTATCTGAGAACTATTCAGATTCTTCTAATTATACGAGAAAACTTTTGCATGAGGAATGAGTCTTTGCTTTTGTTTTGTGGAATATTATTTATTTCATAAATTCTCTTTTATATAACTTTTGTAATATATGTATTTATGTGAAACAGTATTTAAGGGTTGTGATGCTTATTTTTTTTCGAATTATAAGTTGATCCATATAAGATTTTTGAGAGGTCACTTATTTGTATCAGTATACCAAAAGTATAGAAAAATAACCAAAGTATTATATTTCAAATATTAAATAAAATTTCAAAAAGGTCACTTATTATGTTGAATTCCAAGCAATTGCGTCAGATGATGCGTATGCTATTATTGTATGTTAGATTTTTATTCAAAGTATTTGACAATATTAAAAAGAAACACGTGAATTTTATAGTATTGTTTCATATACTTATTTTGTTATTTTTAGATCTACGCGTATGTTTTTTAAACACTTGCTTGAGAGTATTTGTAGCTTTTTCAGATGTTTACAAGATTTAATAAAAGCAGTTCTCTTACAAAGTTAAGAAGTTGTTATGTCGCTAAAGTCGTTCAAAAAGTAAATACTCAGAGGTGTGTCGTAAAAGGCGATACTCAATCTACTTCGAGCTTTATATAACATCCCTTGAACTTATCACCGGATATATTTTGTCTACAATCATCTCGATTGTTCACCTGTTAGTGATATTACAAAGTCATGAATTAATTTCAGACGAATAACATAACTTAACCAACGGTATAATTTTTGTTAACGAATAACAAGATTTTTTCGTCTACATAGTTTACAGTAAAATTAAGCTCTATTGTTATAAATCTACTCTAAAATTTAGTTTAAAATATAAAACAACACAGAACAAACAGAATTGCTTGTATAACCAATTAGTCTGACCTAGAGATTCTTCAGTCCAAAAACTTTATCAATCAGGAAAGTGGATTCTAAATTTCTAAATTACAATCGTAAACCGTAAAGTGTTAAAACTTTAGAAGCTAGCAGATTTGGAATAAACAGTAGAATTATATTTTTAATTGAAAATAATATACCAAATTTAGTATTGTAGCACAAATTCATAAAATATTTACGGTCTATAAAAAATATCTTAATCTGGGATATTTACAAGTAACGTGAATTCAGGAGTACTACATTTTTAAGAATTTTTTTTAGTTAAGCGCATACAGAGATAAGCTTAATAAAAAGTATGATCATAACAGAGCGCATCATATTCGAGCTGACAGACTTTTCAAAACAAATTGAGAAGAAATTGTCTTTCGCCAGATCGTAAAACTCTAGTCAAAGAGCCTTTGAATCTCCGAAATGACGTGTTTATACCGTACTATTATTTTTATCCCCGTGTTCGCCACAATAGCATCTTCAGGAGAAGCCTGCGAGCTTTACGCTCCCAGCCACCGACAAAATACCTCTGCCAGTACGAAACACATAAAAAGAGCAGTAATATAAAATTTGAATGCAACGGCTCTGCATTTTGTGATTGCGTTTTTATATGAAAACGGGGCAGAAGAGACACTACGTGAATTTTATTAAAAAAATATTTTCCTGAGTTGCTTTGTGTAAGAAAATGGAGAGCGCCGCGCTGAGTGTGAATATATAAATTAAGAGACAAAGAGGTTTTGTGCTGACTACAAAAGTTTTTGTTTTTGTTAACAACGTTAATCTGCAAAACAATGGCGAAAGAAGATAAACAACTCCGTGGCATTGAAATGGTGTTATGTTTCTTCGTTAAAAAAATACTCGAAATCACTTCGCATCATTAATAGTCGCGGGTTGACAGGAAAAAAAATATCACGCTGAAAACGAAATACTAAAAAAAAGAGACATTAAACTGTTTTCTATTCACACGACTAATAAATTATTTAAACACTAAAATTTTTATTACGTCTTTGAAAAATTCTATTCGTAAAATGTGGCCAAATTTTATCGAATATAATACAGAACAACTTTCATAGACTTGCTTTTGCTCGCTTGCCAAAATTTTATACAACAGTATAAATTTTAAGATTTTGCCGCCTCTATAATTTCTCCGAACCTGTTTCTTAAAAAAATAGAGACAATATTGCGTTTAAATCATACCGCGAGCGGCAACGGCCCCCATACAGGAACATCAATTATTTCTTTGCTTATTTTTCTTTCCTTCGTAAATTAGATCCGCGTGTGCGTGTTCTTAAAACAATAAACATTTTTTTATGCGGAAGGCAGTACGTAAACAAGATTCAGTTTCTGGTACGTACAGGAAAAAGCTCGAAAAATATTTTATTTACTTAATAAAAAATTTATACAATTAAAATTGTGATAGTTTTATGTTTTGATTTCTATCTGGCAGTGCTTATAGTGTTTACTTTCAGAAATATATTCAATTTTTCAAGCGTTTAAAAAGCACCGCCGGTATGCATTCGAACGAGTAATCGTCTATTTTTTCAGGTAGGCTAAATGAGTTAGAACTTCCGTTTCAGCGCATTCGAACAAACACAATGGTGATATTTATAATGGGGTTAAGAATGTAGCGCGCAAACAGCAGAATTAATTAAAGAACTTGCTTAGTTACGAATAGACAAAAAGTTTGTCTCTAGCCATTAACAAAAGTTGCCATAGCAACGAATATCGCTGCTGTACAAGTGTCGGAACAGCGGGGGCGAGGGTGGCACGGACAGGTCCCGGTAAAACTGCAGAGTTTATATGAATGCATTACATCGGATGATAGTAGTTTTGTTCTTTTTACTCGATACTCCGGAGACAACGTGACACACACAGGGCGGGGATAAATAATCTTAGTATATGCAATACGATATCATTCAAATGTTCCACTGTTTTGTTAGCTGGAAACGCGCGCCGCAGCGTTCGTCGGAGAGTACAGTAGGAGTGAAACATAATTATTAAAAATACAAAATGTCGAGTAGCAACAAAAAATATTTATCATCTGAAACCCGTAAACAAATATTTGAAAAAAATAGCATACATATTTATTTTACAGCTGTTGATATCAAATGTATTTTTACTTTGTCATCTATTGATTTATTTGAACTATTTTGGCCCAAAATTCTTCGGAATAAAGTCGTGTTTTAGATAAATTTAAAGTGGCAGTATTTATAGATATTTTAAGAATTGATTATTGAAAAGCAAGTCATCGAAAACACATAAAATTACATTTTGTTATGAATAAAACAATTCTATCAAAACTCATTAAATAGTACAATGAAGACAAATAAATCTTCATAACTCAATATTTATATCACATTTGTTATTCAACTAATCATTTCCGATTATTGAACTAATTTTTTTTTAAACAGCGTCAAATAAATTTATTTGTTAAATATATTTCTTTTAATGTATTAAAAAGTGCCCAGTTAACAAATATGCAAATACTATCAGATACCGAGAGAGAGAAATATTTAAATTATTCATCATAATATAGGAATATAAAGCAGCAGGGAGGCGAGAAGGCGAGTAGCCTGGCCAGAGACGTTCCGCTAAGGAGGTTGCCGGATAAAGTATGTATCGTGGATTTTAAAAGACAACGAACATTTGTTTAATCTCCGTCCCTCGCTGGAGTCCTGCCATTTAAAATGCACCCGGAATGGCGGCTCTCAGGTGCCGGAGTCCTCGCTGCTGGGTTGCTACTGTGTTATTACTTGGTCGCTTTGACATGTAAAATTACAGTACTTTGTGCCTTACACGACGTGAGTAATATGTAGATTGTTTGTTTGTGTAGTCTCCGAAAATGGACTTTACTTACTGGACTTTTAGAATAGTGATGTTGGCATGACTGAAGTGGTACTTATTCTCTGTCGTAATTTATTCACCGAGTATTGTGTCAGTTCTATGTTAGTAATATACCTTTAACGCTTAATAGACAGTATTTATTAAATAATATTTAAATATATAACTGTTGATTATACAACAAAAAGACAAACTCTCCACTATCAAATGTTAATCATTCAAAATTAAACTGTTAGGTCAAATCGAAAAATGATTTTGTTTGCTTTTCCCAAGTAGTATTTTTCTCGCGGTCACACTGTGCCGCCCAGATCGTTAAGGATTTGCTATATTAAGTACTTCCGATGAAGTTTTAATTGCAAAGGTTGGACCGTGGCAGAACCAAATTTACTACCGGCATGGAGAAGAGTGGAAAGAGGGGCTCGGTGCCCACCTACGGAGTGTTGAGAAAACAGCTTCTGAATTATAAAAAAATGCCAAAAATTAAGCTTGATTTCAAAAAATGAGTCCATGAGGTGCAAAACCCGCTTAAGATTTTAAAATTATAAAAAAAAAGTTTCAATCACAATTAAGTCACTTGTCTTGGTATATGCTGTTTATACACTACATTTAACACAAGCAACGTTTTTTTTATGATTTTGTTGAATACGAAAAAAATTTAATATTAAGCAAATTTGGATAAATCTAAAAATAAAAGTTTTGACTAGAACCACTAATATTGCATATCCACGAATCATGTTTGTAATAAAGTTCTTGCCTGGATGAAGTCGGCGCAGCTGCACCGCGGCCGCCCTGATATTGTTCCAAGAACTCAAGCTGAAAATCCAATTCAATGAAGAAACTGACATAAATTCTGCATGTTTGCAATTCGGAAACTTGTTTTTGCATGCAGATCCGGGTCACCTCCTTCAAAACAATGTCGATAATGCAATTTCAGATCGAGAACATAAATTCAGAAAGTGCATATGAATGCAAGGGTATATTTTGATAGAGTTTAATGAGTATATGCACGCTAGGGATATTTATTCATACTGAAATCAGATTTTGAAATATTTTCGCAACAAAGTAATAAATTGAGATATTTTATCAATATTCATATTTTACAGCACAAATTGTTATATAATACTAAAAATAGGCTTTGAATGAAAAAGTGGGTCGTGGGATAAAAAATACGATCTAAATATGTAAAAATCTAAACCGGGCGGCTATTTTCCTATAGCATTTAGTTGATAGCTAATTGATTGATTTATAAAATATTGAGTATGTTGTAAAAATATTTTATTGAAGCACGGTTATCCGACATCTATTTTAATCATATTATATATTTACTATAATATTTCTATATAAATAGTCTGATATCTACTTCAGGTAACGAATTAAAAAATATTCAAAAGCAGATAAGTGGCATAGGCTGTTATAAAAATGAAGGCGAATTTTTGTAAAATGTATGTATAAATTAAAAACAAAAAATATATGACTGATTTCATGTCTGCGTAGCTCATAAATTATGATCACAATTTTACATAGTACCTTATAATGTACATTATATAATACTGCAAATATTTTTTTTGATCTGTGAGTTATAACATATTAATATTATTTTATTCTCGTTGCTCTGAGTGACTAGGTTATTTAACTATGCTTTTAAATCTATATGTTTAGATGAAGCTATATTAAAAATCTTAAATCGTGATATTTATTTTTTAATATATAATATGTGTTACTAATATGATAAGGCACATTAGTTCATATATAGAAGATGATTTAAAAAAACTCTCAGAAAAATATCATCGTGATTTGTGTGAGATTTGAACCCACATTCCAATCCCACACAAATCACGATGATATTTTTCTGAGAGTTTCTTTAAATCATCTTCTATATATGAACTAATGTGCCAAATCATATTAGTAATAATATATCAAGCCCGTAATGGGTAATAAATACGCATCTGATTGACTAATCCATACATAGATATAAATATAATATGTGACAAAAAAAAAAAACTCAACCACTGGGCAAACATATATAAAATAGGATATTGTAATAGGATTCGATATATAATACTACTCATCGCACAAAAAACTGTAAAATCTGGCTGGCATCCAACAGACGTACAGTATTACAAATTCACTAAGCGTTTCTCATTACTCCAGGGCTTTGCCCAGAAACCAATCCCACCCCGGGGCGAGACAACACGGCGCGGCATCCTGCGCTCTTGTCTGACAGTAAAACGGACAGGTGGCGGCCACGTGCCTCCACGGAGGCTCCCCGCCCGCGACGTCGCAATATTAATAAATAAAAATATACATCTTCCACAAAGCACATTGACGGGATAAACGTAACAAGAAAATACTCCGTAATGTTTAACTACAGAGCGCGACGTAAAGTCACGAAAACACCCTGAAATTTCTAATACAGTAAAACCTCGATATAACACACAAATGTGGGGGAGGGGGTGTCCGTTAGTGCCGAAAGTCCGTTTTATAAAAATAGGTTTCAAATAAGTCAAAAAACTTTTTTTTGATAATACACTGTATGTATGTAGTTGTAAAAAATACAAAACTAAAATAAAATTCTATTTAATTGTTTGATATCGACGCGCTTGCTTCCGTTAATCCTACTAAAAAGGAATCAAGTTTTGTTGGCACTTTTGAAGTTTGCTGTTTTTTTCATCAATGAATGAATCAACTCTCGAAAATTACGAACAAAAATTATTTTTTTTATATTTTTGCATTTAAAACATTTTTATTTTTTTTTAATTTGACCGGATTTTTTGTCCGTTGTATCCGAAGTTCGTTTAACAGGGTTCCGTTATATCGAGGTTTTACTGTACTATAAATCACTCAATACTTTCTCAGGTATCATATCCATTAGTTTTCGTCAAATTAGTTTACCTTATTTTTTTTATTATCCACAGGTATTGTCATGATATTATTATAATGCTCAATGCATATAAGCCACAAATAATTAAGCTGCTACAGTTAAAAATTTGCGAAAAACTTCATGAACTAGTCTATTCTATAATAAACTTAGATTGTTTTAAAAGTATCACGAATAGATAAAAATAGATAACATATTAACGATATATGATTTTTTTAAAGAACATTAATTTTACAACACAAGATAATAAGATTACATATTCAGTACATTGATAAAAGTCTAATAATAATATTAGAGTTTTTAAATGATACAATAGATTTTATAAACCTGAAATATCTGTTGGAAGATTGGATTGGAATGTATCTTTAAAATATGCATGTGATATGCGTATAATGGTGCTTTGCGAGATTTGTTTGAATGGCAGCGTTGGGCGTCGCAGGAGGCATTGTCGCAAGGGATGACTTCCGCTAGGGGCGACATCCGCTCCCCGAGAGCAATCCCAGTGGCGAGGGATGAAGTGTTTGGATGACGGTAGAGTGGCTTGGTTTTATCAAATCACCCATAATAAAATATTTTATTTTTAAATGGGGAATTCAAACTTGTTCGTTGATTATAATTTATATGTTATTCAAAAATATCATTTCAATATATCAAATAACTTTTTTCAGATTGATTTGGGTAGATTTTCATATTTTTCACAAATTATTCGTCTTGAAAGAGCTTATAAATATAATAAACATTTTCTTACAATATTATTAAATAAAAATCTGTAAGTATGCTTATAGGAAATTGTGTAAATAAGATATTAGTAAATTCTTTAGAAATTAAATTTTTATAACGTATCGTTGGAATGTGGATAGTATTTTCCAAAGAAAACTTATAGCATTACGGAAACGAGCATACGGGGTTTTAACATGTTATTGAAGATCCTTAAACCATAAAACCACAAGGTGCATCTCGGGATCAAAAGAATCTCGCTTTTACAGCGATTGTTAGATCAGGCATCGGCCGCCGAATAAAACCAAAGTGCATTGTTGCCGAGCGGATGGATGCACATGCACCCCTTCCACTCGGTGGTAATAAAAACAAACTTCCGGATCCGGCGGAGTAACAAAAGGGCGAATCGCCTTTTTTGTATTTTTTCGCCAATGATCGCCATTGTAAGGGCTGTAATTTTAGAATGTCGTGTTTGGATTGTGAATTGTGTATCTGTGGTGTCGGCTGGTATTGTTGCCTTTTTTCCCATTTCCTCGGCGTGTATACAGTTCTATTATTCCGTTGCTATCCACAGAGGAACTTTTCCTATTAACCGATTGTATAGTTGAGATATTTCGCTATGCGATTTCTTTTATTTGCTCGAGATTAAAACGTGACCTAGTTTTGATCTCAAGTATTGGAGAAATACCTCTCGGGAAAGTGCAGTTTAATTGGGATTGAAAAAGTAACGCTCTGGAAGAAGCTGCGATTGTGTAAATCAGTCATAAAATAGTGATATACAGTGTATCACGTTTTTATAAAAAAATAAAATTTGAACAAATTCGTAATGACAAACACGTCACAAAAATACAACATGTTGGTTATTTGTTTGTTGTAACAAATTATATGTTACTGACCCCTAGCAATATAATACAAAATTGAGATATAATTTATTTTAGTAGACCGTCATCAAAAAGCATATAATTGGATTTAGTCGAGTGGAATTCCGTGCTTACACATATCAAACTGAATTTTCTAAGATTATTTTTAAGTTAATATTTTAATCAGAGGTATGTTTTTATATACTTTGTGTAATTCAATATAATCAAATTACATTTACAAAACACAAAAGTCAGCGTGTATTCATCTTCTTTTGTTCAAGAAAGTAATGAAGATAAAAGGATAACACGATCAAATATGTACATTGTATAAATACATATTAAGCCGGTAGTAGCGAGAAACCAGTGTAAGAATATAAACAGATTAAGCGGAGGCTCTTAATTGAATATCTCCCCCTATCCATATCACGGGGTGTCAGAAGCGAGTATCCTCTGTGTCCAGGCGGGGGTGCCTGCCAGTGTGATTGTTTTTGCGTGGTCGGGCCGTCCACCGCACCTGGTAAGATCTCTCGGTAATGAAGACCGAGTGCCTCACACTAATTGGACATTTCCACGACCACTCCCTTCTTATGGAATCCAGGAGTCCCGGCACAGCTAACTAACTACAAATAACCTACAAACAAGCTTTTCAGAACAAGGTGTTCTAGAAGCGTGTTATCTTCTAGTTTGATAGGCTGATTTTATAAAAAAAGCTCAGCTCAAGTGAATGGCCAAAGCATTTGAAACTTTTCAAGGGAATAAATATTGGTGCTGAATGATTCCACGAATTGTACCATCTTAATTATTTATTAATAAATCTACGATGTAAATTAGACGTACTTTAAAAGTTGAAAGGTCATAGCCAAAAAGAGATCAAATGATGTATTTTCATATATTTATTTTAAGAAAAATATACATTTGAAGAACAACGAATTTAATACTTAATTTTTTAATTATAAATAGATCAAACTTGTACTATATAAACGTATTTTTTATAAACTCGTTCAAATTAAACTGTATTTTGACATATGATATTTATGATTAAAAATAGATGAAAAAGTGATTCGCTTCATTTAATATTAAAAAATATTTTATTGGTTTTTCAGTTAAATTGTTATTGTTAAAAATAATATATAGATCGGAAAAAAATTGTATTATTTGTGGATTATGACATTTTAAATGGTGCAAGAGTTTTTAAACAAAGAAATAAAATAATAGTCAGGAAAAAACAAATGTATATATAAAAATATAAATAAAAATATTCATTTTTATCATTTTAAACCTTTTTTTTAAATACAAAATATTTGAAATAGGTTTGACAGATTCATTATTGACCAATGTAAATAAATTCACTGTGGGAATTGATATTTCATTTATTTTTATGAATAAATGTTCATAGTTTATAAAAAATAAAAGAATAATTAAATCAACTGTAATAAACTATATGTAATTTTTTTTTAAAATTAAATTGGATTTAAATGTTTGTCCGGGAATATGAAGGTTTAGTCAAACCAGTTATAGTGATTGATTCACATTTAATGTTTAATTATGAATTATATTGTACAAAGAAAAACAATTGTGCGACTTCCGGTGAATCTGAGAATTGATATTGATATTTGATTTAAAGAAAATTTTTATGTGATTAAGCACATTTTTTCATACATTGAAAACGATTAAAGAAAACATACTATAACAAACATAAACATACTAATACCTGCATGGGTAAATAAAAACGCATTCTGATTGACATTAATCTAAATTAATATTAAAGAAAATTGTCAGAATTGTGTAATTGAATATCTTTTAGGTGAGCTTTTTGATTAATTTACTTTTAGTTTAAATTTTAAAATAAAATTTAATTTGAAGGAAGGTTTTTCATTAAATTTTGTTTGTACGGTTACGTTTATCTAATACAACGCGAACATTTTCTTGGCATCTTTAAATGTATAAAACTTTCATACATGTTCGAATATCGTGAAGGATATCCATTGAGGGTTCAAAACACGCCAGCAAATGGTTTCCAAAGTAAGCTCCGGGAAACATTTATTCGAAGGATCACACAACAAACAAGTCCACAACGAGATACTTTGTTGGAATACTTTCTCGGAGTGTGCCAGGGGAAAAGAAACTGTCATGCGAATAATATTCGAGAACTTTAGCCATTTTTGTTTGCGATGCTGGCGTTTAAGAGCCGCAACAGTCCCAGCCATAACCGAACTCCTGAACAACCGAACAAGAGCCGAATTCGTGGGCATATTAAATCTAAACACTTTACTTTATAAATAAATATATGCTATCAAGTAATCAAAACTAAGCTTGTATGAGTGCTGATAATTACACACACGAGATTTATCACCTGTACCGTGATATTATTATTTTATCTTGCAGAGGTATCGACTGATGGTTATAATACTCTTTAATTTCAAGCTCAATTGATTATAATATGTTTTTGTGTTCATTATAGAAAACAGAAATTTGTCAAATGTAAATATTGATGTAATATTCTTTTGCTTTTACTTAATAATTTATATGATTGATTTTAAGTAAATATGTTTTTTATAGATAGTGTTTGTTTGATCACGCATAAATATACAGTGTAATTGATGATAATCAGTTTTTATACAGTGAAGTTCAAATAAATAAAAATGATTTATTTTAGCAGGTTCTTATGAACTTATAATTTTTTTTTGTATCGATTTATATACATGCTTTGTTCTGCAATAAAAAAATATATTTTCATAATTTACTACAGGGGAATAGCTACGACATCCAGTTTGAAAAAAACTGTTGCAATAATAATTTATTTTATAAAATAATATTTTAAATTTATGACTTAAATGAAATTTAATGCGAGGTATTTTATTTTTCAGACAGCTGTCTGTAGAGGAAGCCCCGCGAGCTGCGTGGTTTCAGATCTTTTCATGCCAACACGGAAGGCAGTGTTTAGTGCTTAGCTGCAAGCCTGTGTGCGCTGAATGCGATTTGCTAACAAGATCTGCGATGAAGACTAATATGATGTGATATGCCAGGTCTATGTGCAAGGGTGGTCTGCGGGCTTTTGTGGCTTTGAGGAAATATTAAAAGAGATGGCAAACTTTGAGGCTTTTTGTATAAAGCATACAGAAGATGATTAGAAATGATCAATGATTGCTCTTCAATAATTTGTTGATAATTCTAATGTATTTTACTTAAATGTTCATAATGAATCTATTTGATGACAACATGAAATTGTTTGTCAAGATCTATTTTTAATGTTAATCGATTTTGTAATTTTATTTGAATACTTTATCTTGTTGAGGGGCAAGGCATTTGATTCGTGAAGATCCATTATTATAATGATAAAAGTAGCTTTGTATTTTGTCTTCACTTTGAGTTTATTATATTTTTTTCATGACTAGTTTCTACCAAATAGACTAGGTCACCATCAGATGCATAACGCAATGCATTTAGTTATGCATCTGATGATGACATAGTCTATTTGGTAGAAACTAGTCATGCAAAAAATATAATAAACTCAAAGTGAAGACAAAATACAAAGCTACTTTTATCATTATAAATACTTTTTTTTTTGTACATTTATGTCTGTGTAACATGTTATATATAACGCTCTGTTATATTGTAAACATGCATCTTCATACAAAATATAATATTTATGAATTTAGAAAAAAAAAAGAATAGTATTTTTTTCGATTGTGATTCAAATCGAGGAAACCAATAATAGTATTTGTAAACTGCAGATGACAAATGAAAACAAAACACAAAGTGTGCAAGAAATTGTAAATAAATAATAAAAAAATACGAATCAGCCGAGCTGTGCAACAAATAGCACTCCATTTAGCTTAACGCCATTACGCCGAGATGGATTTTTTAAATAGGTTTCTCGAGATCATGTCCTTTGCGACAAAGGAGAATAGCAGATTCTAAGAGTTGTCAGAAGCCTTCTGCTTTAATGTTGCAGCCCTTGACTCGGCTTCAGGAGAAGCTTCCTGAAAAACATAACAAGCGGAAAACAATGGCAAGACTTTAGCCCCACTCCTGCTACAGCCCTCTTGCAAGGCAGGGGTAACTTATTGTAACTTATTTGTGAAATTAAATCAAGAGATATGCGAGTACTTATGTTGATTATTTTCGGAGGATTGTTGTTTGAGTAATTTAAATTAAATTTTTATTATTAAATTTTAGAAATTCAATATTTTTGACAGAGAGTACTTAGTGGAATTCCATTTTAATATTTTAAATAATAAGTAAAATACTTCACTCAGTTTGATAATGCTAAGGCGAAAGGTTGAAGATACTGGTCACCAATAAAAATCTATAAGTGGAAAAATCACTCATATTTTACTAATCGAAAAAAGTTTTACTATCGCTTGTTTTTTTTTGACCAAATTTCTCGATTGTTTTGTAATAATTAATAATGTATAGTTTTTTATATTTATTTTTATTTAATATAAGCAAAACTATTTAGAGATTTTAGGGGTAAAATAAACAGTGAATTTTTTTGATAACATTACATGAAAGGGTTAAATTGCTGGTAAATAATATTTTTTAGGGATTTTTAAACATATTAAATCTATCGTAGAAATAAAATTGAATGTACATTCAAAGTATGAATAAAATTATGTTGAAAAATAGAAGCGAAATATACAATTTACAATAAAAACTCGACATCATGAAATTACAGCCCTTATAATGCTGAACATTGTGTGGGTTTAATACACTTATTGAAAAACAATGCATTAAGAGTGCAGTTAATTTATGAAAAAGTCTCTTGACTTGAAATGCCAGCTTGAGGAGTCCTGCACGAAAGAACGTGTGCTGTGAAATACACAACTATCCTAAACAACCGGGAGTTTTATATTTCTTTGATGCATTTCGTATCGTATCAGGGTAAGGTAATGCGAGAGAGGACAGAGACTTCGCATTGAGAAGCTGGCCTGATTTAATAATGGCCATTTTGTATTCATTTGGATCACACAACATTTGAAATACACTATTAAAATGCTTAAAAAAATGAATCATCGATTTTAACAAAAACGGAAATTCGTTACAATTATAACGCGTCATACTTGTGAAGGTTATTAAAAATACGTTTTTTCCCAAAATATTACATAGGGATTTAAAGGAGTTAAAAACCATATCACAAATTTTGAATATTGTATCTACTTGTGCGTTTCTTAACAAAAATCATGAGGGAGAAAGGTACTTGCCGCGAATAGTCATGGCCTGACCAGGGTGGCTGTGGATTCTCACCTGATAGTGCCCAAGAAGAAGGTCCACCACCAGTCGCTGTAAGAATGTGAAAGCCTTTTTCAGGCGGATAGAATCTGCGGTCACTCGCTCGAGTGGCCAGCTTGTGGAAATGGAGCACCCAAGAAAAAGCATACATGAAAGTGGACACAAGTGTTTGTGGTTTTTGTTTTGGTAAGTACATTTGTTGGCAAGGAAAATGTTAGAGTATATCTGAATTTCGTTCGACACGTGTAAACTTGTCTAAATGTTAGCTCAGACTAATTTTGACAGTGCACTTGATCCCAAGATATACAAATATGTAGAATTTTGTTATTTTAAAATATTTATTTTACGATATCACATTAATAAATGTTGTTCGTTTTTGTGCATAAGTTAAATAAAATACGCATAATTGATATTTGAATTGAATATAAAAAAAATATTTTTTTTAATTGCTTGTTTTTAGTTTTGTAAAGTTGGTGTATTTTTGAAGATTGTCATTTTTAAAGAAGCTTATTTCCCTAAAGGATTACAATGTTATCATCTGAAAATGTTATAATGAGACATTTTGCTCGTTAATAAACCTTTTTCTAAGACAAAAGTCAGTTATTTTAAGAACGATTTCAATGTAAGATAAAGCCAACTTTATCAAATTTGGTCATCCGTTCCTAAAGATCTAACAGATGGAGCCATCTAGAATATTCCCTGGTTTTAATAAAATATTTGCTATCCAAAAAGTGGGCAGTAAGTTGAAGTAACAAAAATATATTAAATTTAGGCGAACAACAAAGGCCTCAAAACTAGAATCATCTGACTTATCCACAAAAATATTTATAAAACCCCTTAAAATATGCAGGTCGCGATATTTGAAATAATTTTTAGGAATAAAAAAAGTAGGTATTATCCCAAACATTTATCATAAGTGTTTCATAAATAGTATATAACGTATTTCATTATTTAACTGAAACATATATTTTCTTGAATTTTTTCAAGACTGTTTATCTTTGAATATGTTTTTCTGAATCGAAATGAAGTGTTGATTTTTAAAAAATAAGTTAATCATCCTTTGTCACAATCTTCAAAAGACGTAGTTGCTACAGTTATTTTCTTCCTTCGTTCTCTCCCAGGTGCACTGACAGAGAAGTCTATAAAGTTGGAAAACCTTTGCTTTGTTGTGCATTGAGATCTATCAGTCTCTTTTAAACCTTAGAAGACGGAAATATACAACATTACAAAAAAGAAAACAAAAAGACATTATTTAACAAAATATATTTTTTAAGTAACTGATAAATTTGTAAATGAGTAAAACAGATATAAAAAAATCTTCTGATGAGTGTTATTAGTTCATGAATTTCAGGATAAGCCCCACTGCTGTATATATATCTTAATTTCTATAAATATATATAATAAACGTTAAAACTTCATGTAATCATCATTTATTGAATATATAATCATAACTCAATATAATTATTAAGAAGTCTTTGGTCTTAAGCAGTCCACTCATTTATTCTGAAAAGAAATAAAAATAAGCAATCATAATAAAGTTTATTCTCCTTTGGCACGTTTTACTGCCATTCGACAAGTTTCTATTGGTAAATTAATTAATTACTTGTAGATATTCTTATTTTAGAAAAGCTGCAAATCAATGAAATTTAATTGGTGCTTAAACTAATTGGTGAAGCTGTTTCACGAAATTTTGTTATTCAAAGAGATGAAAACTTTTTGAAATGTTCAAAAATATTTTTGTGTTTTAACTAGTGTTCAATTTCAAATAAATTATTGACTTTAATTTATACCTAATATTTCGTTTATATCAAAATAAACATTTAAGTATAAAAAAAATATTAGGTTTCATGTTTTAAGGATCTCACTTAAGAAGAGTAATTGAGAGTGAATGTTTATTCATATAAGCGTGATTATAATTTTTATTAATAGTATAAAATGTAAGGTAAGGAAATAAATATAAAAAAATAAACTACGCAAATTTCCGCCCACAAAAGGGCACGTCACACTTTTTGCTGTTGTCATAATAAAAAAAAAATGTATTCAAATAGCAAAAAAAAAAAACGCGGGACAGCGTTAATTTGTTAGTCCTTCCATAATCCTTGTCGCCGACCGGAAGTCTGCCATACCCGCGAGTATGACCGGATGTTATTAACTAAGGGTTGTTGCGCATTAAAAGGTTTTTGAAAGCCTGGCCTCTCCGGGCGGGCCTCCTGAAAAACTCAAGTGCGCTCAAAGTTGGTCCATTGTCCGAAGTTTTTGTTTTCCTTGTCGGGTCGGACTGCGATTGTCCGGGGCTTCTAAATCGCATTTAAAACGGACCTTTTGGATTGTCAACCAGGGCTGAAGAAACCTCTCAAAAGTATGAATTGATATTAAAAAACAAATACTCTAAATAATTAAGTAATAAAAAAATTGTTACAAATTATTTAAACACTATTATAAACTAAGAAATTCAATATTTTTGACAGAGAGTACTTGGTGGAATTCCTTTTTAATATTTTTGAGTAAAATACTTGAGTGATTTTCCACATGTTCGTTTTTATTTGTGACCGGTTTCGCCAACCTTTCACGTTGGCGAAACCTCTGTTTGATAATGCCAACGTGGAAGGTTCGAACATGTGGAAAACCACTCAAGTATTTTACTCAAAAATACTATTATAAAAATTAAATTTAGTAATCTTTTCAAAGTTTATTTTATTTATAGAAATGTTTTCTCAGATTAAAGTTTATAATTACGTTGTACACTTAAGTATCGATAGCTGAAGTATTTAAAGTTGTGTTGCTTGTTTATATCAAAAACATTTAAGAGAATGTAGATTTATGAAATGATTACAAAGTTGTGGTAGTCGGTACACAACAAGGAAACTGTCTAACAAAGGAAAAGCAATTGTCGATACGTCAAAGAATTATAAATTAGTTTTTAATTTAAAGGCTTTTAAAACATGTCAATGGAATCTTAAAGCAGCCGGAGCTGCTCGGTTGAAAGAGCTTTAATAGTGGGAAATTGTTTTTGAAAAGAAATATTTTCGTCAAAGATCTTTGACAAAAGCTGGAACTCGACTCAAAACTGGCAAGGAAAGTATTTAATTTTCCTTTTGCCAAGCTTTGAAACGTTTTGAAGTAAAATTGAATAAAAACATTTTACTCATGAAAAAAAGAAATATCGTATAATTGTACACCAATTAAATAAAAATGCAGGGCGAGAAATATTCGTTTTATCGGTAGTTGGATTTTTAAATACAAAATAAAACAAAGTAATATAAAAAAATGGCCAATATATAAAAAATGGAAAACCAAGAGAAAGAAATGTATATGTAAAAAAATAATTAAAATATGGTTTGCGATAATTTTAAAGTTTATTAAAACTTTTGTCAATATTTTTGATAATCAAGGACAATAAAGCCTACGCCAGCTAGAATATAATTAAAAGCCTTTTTATCAGTATAACTGCGAAAGTTTTCGAAGAATTATGTATAAACGAGTCCGTCATTTGCATATCAGAAAATATCTGCGAATATCTAGATTAGTCCCCATTTATTAATGCACCCCGGGAATAATAATTATATATTTCCCTATTCGAGTATTTTTTTAATTGGTAAAGTTTTTCAATTAGTGCCATCTTCGCAGGACAATAAACTGTTTTATCAGTGAACTATCAGAAGAGGAGCAAGTTTTCTTCTGTGAATAATATAGACATTAAAATTTCAAACTAAAATTACCGTATTTGATTAGAATACTTTAATTTATGGAAGTCTGCAACACAAATCAATGAAAATTTATAAGTCAAGTTTGATTATAGCCTATATAATTTTATGTACACAATGTCCATAAAACTCTATCTTTCATTAGTCTTTGTCACATAATGTCGGATAAGAATTCACCAATAGACATAACCTTTGAGTTATAGTAGTATTAATTTATTTTATTTTTAGAGTTACAATAAAATAAAATAATTGAAGTAATTTCAATACATTGTAGAAAGTACTAGAATCGAAAATCATCAATTTTGTAAAGAAAAATATTCTATCCGATACGATAAACTATGAAAAAGATTTAATACCGACATATAAAATATATGTCGGTTGTATTAAATATATTTTAGGCGACTTGCTAAGTCTTATATATTAAGTAAAGGAAAAATACTTGCTGAAGGAGGCCCGAATATGAAATTAATAAATCTGTGATATCAATATTTGAAATTATTGAGATGTGACTCATAAAGACTTGCATAATTATTAAACTACATTTCAGTTGGATTGTTTGAAAGCTACGGCAGGTTAAGTGTATATATCTTGAACCAAGTCCATTGTAAGACAGTCCAAAGTTCGATGGTGCTGCAAAATGAACCGGAAATTATGCAAATTAAGAAACTGTCTTGCGCAGACGCCAGACCTACAGTGACTACGGATTCACCTTAGCATTAAAGTTTCAGTATTGTACTTATGATAATCTGAACGTTAATTTAAGATAATTTGAGATTGAATTTTATGCTTAAGTGTTATACTTATTTGTTAATTGCCAATCGTTATATCTTAATTTTAAATTGAAGCTCTTTTAAAAAAAGCTGTGAGCAAATAACAGTTTATTTAAAAATTGTATTATTTATTTGTGGGTATATTTTATTCAACACATTTTCGTAAATTTTAACAGCCGTCTGTGTATTCGTCTTTATATTTTATTGACTCTGTCTGCGAGAATCGCGAAAAGACGCGATTTTGTCTTATATATACATCAGCGTATTTCGTTTTTACGTATATTGTCTCTCAGTATAATGCTCTTGAGTAAATTGAACGTCATTTGTTGAACTTTTCTGACATTTGATATTGAATTCGCGGCAGTGAACGAGCAAGAATTTTTTATTCTGTCAATTGAATTGTAAATTGTACACGTAAATTATTTTTGTAAACATGCAACATTCGATTTATTGATTAAAAAGGACGGTTTAGGATACATATTTAAGTATTACTATCCGGTTTTTGACTGTATTACAAGTAATTTTATAATTCAGTTCAGACGCTGCGAAACACTTAAGGGCCTAAGTCTTTGATCATTTTCGGGTCCGTTTTGCGAAAAATCGACAGCACCGATCAAAAAAAATTAAATGCAAAAAGTTAGATACATCTCATTCTTCCGAACAAAATATATTTTTATTTCTTGTAAATTTACTTTTAATATGATAAATATATGTTTTTCTGATTGAAGTGTAGGAATTTGGAGATTCGTCATGTCCCTGTTCTAATAGTCCTAAACATTTAATTGGAATTAAAAGATTAAATATAAACCCTGTGCGATTTATTATTTTAAAAACTTTGGTTTTGAAAAGTCGTCATTTTATTCAAATTTTCAACATCTTCAAGATTTTATTTTACTCTGAAAATGGACGTTAATTAAATAATAAAAAAATAGATAAATATAATTTACAGTAATTTCAATACTCTATAAAATAAACCAATTTTCGACATAGAAAAATAAAGTGACTATTAAATTAATTAAATGACACGATTTCGCCAGGTAAAACGGTCCTTTTTTGTGGCAGACGGGGGATGGACACCAAGCAAAGTTAGGTAGCAAGACCCTTAAGCTACCTGCGAAACAGAGAAGCTAAAAAATGAAACAATCTGCTAATGAAACACTAACATCTTAATAAAGCGGATAGATTTATTCAAGCAACTGTGCGAAAGATATAATTTTATTTATAAGCGAGTTTCTGAAGGGTGAAAATTATACAGGCGGCGAACAACACGGAATGCTAAATTCTCAAAATTGTTATACAATAGGCGCCCCGCTTCCTGGCGGGAGTCCTGGGCGGAGAGCGCCGTCTTGTAGGCGAGGCTTATCTGCCTATAATTTGAATATTGTGTAGAAAATTTATACGCACCCGCCAGAGACACTTTGTTTGACGACAAATAATGTAACTTTTAAACAAGCGTCTGTTAAATGTCAAGCGGGTTATCGCTGGAAGTAAACCTCGTGACTTGTGCGAGTCTAGCATTTGAATGTCGGGACGTGAAAAGTTCCTTCAGTATTTACCTTTACGGAAATGCGATTTTCCAGAACGTCTTGCGGTATTTACATGCTGAGCGAAGTTGCTCTTCGAGTTGCATACTATTAACTTCCCTGAGAATATAGTTTATGTGTGCCTATTTATATATTTCTTTGCCGCTAAGAGGGTTTTTTAATGGTCACGGATTAAGAGTGACGGTAAATAAATAAACTTTCCGAAATACTTCCTATTTCGTTAGTACTATAATGAATGTGGTTTCTTTGGGTGGAATAATGTAAGCCATCCCAGAAAACCTATTCGTTAATGGATGATTTCATTAGCTCTCCTGAATAGATCCGTTCACTTTGTGAGTTGCTAAGTCATTTAATTAGTTGTGATAATAATATAAAGTAAAGCTAATTTAAAAATTTAATTATTAGAATGTTACCGTATTAGGTAAAACTATTCTCGAGCTTTTAATTTAATCGGGATCAATATATGACAAACTGTGTTGTGTCAAACTTATTAAATATGTCAGAGATTGAAATTGATATGGATATACTCGTATTATGATAAAAAAATTATTTTATACAAAAAAAACTATTATGATTAATGACGTACATTCATATAAAGGTGTCCCAAAATAAACGCAAGATTTGAAGATTTGAAAGTTTTGGGAACACCAGCTGACAGTTTAGGGTTAGTAAAAATGGAGCGTTACACGATAGAACAACGTGTCTTCATTATTGAACAATATTTTAAAAATAATGAAAGCTTGGCAGCCTTTCAAAACTTTACTTTAATTATTTTATTGATGTAATGACACAACATGAATTTATGCATATAAAATGTTGATGTTTGATGTCGATGTTTAATGAGTCGAAAAGTATTAAAATTACGGTATTTTTTGTTGTTTTATTTTATGTTAAGACATTAGTTTAGTGGAGCCGAAATAATATAACCATATATTCAAACTGAATGCAGAATGCACACGTTTTGCTTGCGAGGAATTCGATCCACATTTCGCCGAGCTGTGATTCGAGTCGACACCTCGGCCGATTGTTATCCCGGCCGCTGAGGTATGCCGGCTTTGCCGTGCGTTAGAAACTATTTGCCGACATTATCAGGTGCTATTTGGGCTCACGTGCATGGCTACTGCCGACAAGGGCCTCGCAACCAGATATAAAGAAACGATGGGAAATTAGCATCAAGTGCGATATTTGAACTCACCAAAACGCGTTAATTTCAACACAAACCGAAAAAAAACAAGAAATTT
Organism: Atopsyche davidsoni; assembly: GCA_022113835.1. Classification (NCBI taxonomy): domain Eukaryota; kingdom Metazoa; phylum Arthropoda; class Insecta; order Trichoptera; family Hydrobiosidae; genus Atopsyche; species Atopsyche davidsoni. The sequence goes on from JAILWY010000021.1 coordinate 8,496,826, forward strand.
TAATTGTTGTAATAAAATGAAAAAAACGCACAGTGAATTGTTGTTTGATTTGAATGTCATTTCAAAAATGTATAAAGTCAATTATTATTATTATTTTATCTAATTAGATCTATTATGAAAATAATGTTTCAAAAAATGATGTATTGTTTGTAAGCAATTATAACGTGCTTTGTATTATTTTTGAAAATGTTTTCTATTCAAAGAACTTTTGTACATGATGCGAACAACCTAACCAAGTATATTCGTTAATTGAGCCATACATACAGTACAGTGTTTTTTTTTTAGTAACAAAGAATATATGTTTTGTAAAATAAAATAAAAAATGCAAATTGTTCATTTTACGAGTAAGCTTGCGTGATTGGTATCTGTTTGAGCGAACTTGTCGTTAAATCAAAACTCGAAGGAGGGAGTTGATAATCGATATGGCAGTAACTTCTTCAATAGCCGGCGTTCCTTTCAGCAATTTCCACCTGAGGTTTTGCGAGGCCCCGTGCCACGTCGTGATAACGCAAGGGCCTTTATCTGAAGCCTCGGAAGCGGCGTGCTCCTCCACGCGGCTTTCTACCGACTGAAATAATCAAGCTTTGCAAAAGTCTGCTTGTTAAACAGTGATTCCTAAACTGTGTGAAAAATATAGAATTAAAGAAAATAAATTATCAATAGAAACTAAAAATTATGATTTGTTGTTGCCATGTCCCATTGAAATAATAATTCATAAAAGCATTACACCGAATAAAATAATAACATTTTTGCAGGTTTAAAAGTGTTTCTTAAACTGTGCAAATAAATTAGATTTTTTAAAAAGTCAATTAAAATTGACAATTTTATTTAATTTTGTTTACGTCGAGACTCATAGACATCATAATTGACAGATGGCTTTGTGCCGAATAATATAATTAAAAGTAATAAAAATAAAAAGAATATGTTAATTAATAATTTGTTGACATTTGTTGGATTTAGCCTATAATAACTCAATATAAGAAAAATTTTATAAACGAATATCGCGAACTTTCTTAAGATGATAATAGTGGATTTGAGTAAATATTATATGATCATATTAAATTGAATTTCTTTGATATTTCCTCAAACAAATCTTTTTAAATCATAACTAACCTCACCTATCCAAACTTTAACTTAACAATAATTCAAATTACTTCTAACCTTAGTTGATATATAATAAAATTTATATAAATTTACAGATGATCCTATTTTAAGTAAAGTAAACATCTACGATTTGATAATCAGAATAATATCTAATATTGATACTTTTTATCCCAAATTTATATTTTTTAACTATTAATCGATAGGAGTATGTGTTTTAATTTCAGCTGCATAATTTGATATGTTTGTGAGTAAGATTTAATCTGCAGTAGTCACGGACCTCTGCCCCTGTAATGGAATTTAGACATCCTAACAAGCTGGCTATGGCGTAGCCTTTGCATAATAATCAACTGTTTGATGTCCATCATCGTAAGACCTGTGGGCGATATTGGATTCTATATTCAGACCTGACATTAAATAAAAGGAAGTTTTCCTGAATTTGAATGAGACTGAAAAATTTGTTCACCGAACTGTTCCGATTTTTCAGTCAATAATAGTAGTTAATAATCATAGTAGATATCTATCTATATATCTATTAGAATAAATAATCTACTTTTTGAATGTAAAAAAAATCAATAGGATGCCCAATAAGAAGTTTGGGTTTCAAAATATGTATTCAATGTTACTGAGAATATAATGAATTAATAAGGTTCTAGATAATAAAAATGTTTACCTTAACAGAAGAAAAGTTATCCAATTGGCAAAGAAAAATTGAATCTAAAATATGATTTTTTATAAATTTAACTAGTGTGTTGTTAGAAAGTAAAGCTTAAATACAAATAATGTAGTAATTAGAATAAAAATATGGGCTATTTAAAATTAGATTGGTACTTAAATATAAAAGAAGTCAACATCGAATACTGAGATGTCTATGTGCATTTGAATATGGTTTAAATATTATTTAAAATATTTTATGTTTTTTAAGAGGTTCAAAGTTTAAAATGTCAGTACGTCTTCGGCAGAGCACTCTGCTGGTGGTTATTTCGCTCTCACAGGAAATGAATTGCACCCCCGACAGTGCGGGGTTTCTCGGAGGTGCACGACACATGGCTGGGACGGAGGTGGAATCGGGAGGCAGGGGGTGAGGGCTAGGGGTGTACAAATGGGGGTGGACGGTAACAAAAGTCACTCATTGTTTAGTAATAGGAAAATTTTCTTTAGAAACGAATACGAAAAAATATATGAAATTTAATACTATAAACTTGAAAGAGCTTAAACGTTTTGGTTTTAAAATTTTCACAAGGCATTGATGCTCAAGTCTCATCAATATTGTCTTTGAATTAAATGATTTGATACAACAGTCTATATATGTAAATATATAAATCTAAAGAGCAAAACGATTGAGCGATATTTCGGTTTTGAGTTTATCTATAACTAAGCAATAAGTTAATGAGCCAAATATACGCTACAATTAAAGCTTAAGTATATTACAGATAAAAATGTACAGAATTTGGTTAAATAAATCTATATATTTACAAGCTCTATTACCCTAGATTTGTAATCAAAATAATGCTGTTTTATATTTTTAATCGATATAAAAATAATTGGTTTTTCATTACTCCGAATGAATGAGTTGTGAGACGAGGAAACAGATGAACAAATTTTACTGCCTTTAAGGAAGTCGGAAATGGATTGGAACATTACTGATCATTTTCATTGAGAAATAAAAGCTTCTCCAAGGGGATTTAAAATTTAAACTACTTGAGTACAGATGCACTAAAACCATAATGTATCTTGAGCACAGAAACTGCTCCAATGACATAATCACAACTCACAATAGCGTTTGCGATGCACTTTCAATAATACTCCAAGAGGGTACTCGGGTTTTATTGAAAGAGGTTTTATGCCTGAGCAAGCATTTACGAACCTATAATTATTTATAACATTGTGAAACGCTGATACCGGACATGCTATTTTTAGGGAGTGCAGAGTTTTCATGTCTCGTAAAGGTTTATTACTCGACAGCAATTAATGGCTTAATTAATCACGGAGAATATCACGTTAAATAAATCAGCAGCGACAGCAAGCAAAGTTATATGGTTGTTTTTAAAACAATTATTACTACGTTCATACAAATACCGCATTAGCACTGTATTTAAACAAAATAAATCTTTATGTAATAAATGAGTAACAGACTGTGAATGAGATGTAAATATAAAGCTATTTTCAGGAAATGTTGATTGCATAAAAAAATAAGTTTAGTATCTGAAGGTAGTACCAAAAAAAGAAAATGCATTTCTGTTCACGATTGCTGTGCGCCTTGACGTGAATGCGCTACTGCTTTGAAAATATAACAGACCTTCTGCAGAGTACACTTCCAATTTCCGCCGCCCGAAATGGTAAAACCACCACAGTTTTTCTCCATCGATCTCCGTTTGATTTATAGACCACTGCAATTCCACAAAAAGCCGCATTCACGCCGGGGCGAGCGAGTGAATTTGAAAGATAGCCGCGGAGTCTGAAGTTGAATTTTCAGGCCAGGTGTCGTCGTACAACAAATCGAGAAAGTCTGAGGTCGTAATTGTTCCTGGGATTTGAATGGATGTGGTCCGATATTGCGGCCTGAAGTTTGCGATTGCACAAGTTTGAAAAACTACTGCGGAGGAGTGTATGCCTTGACTTGTTAGACTTTAAGGTTGTTGGCGTAGTTTATATGACTTAAGGGAACTATCCGACAGCGAGCACATGCGCGGCGGAAATTCTCGATAGTTTTTAAAAATAACACTAGAGTGAATTTATATTATTCTCTAGATAACAATTATAGTTTTTCACTACATTTGACGATGAAATACTTTAAATTAAAAAAAAAAGTTATAAACATATTTGTATCGTGTAGATTAATCAGATATTTTTTCGTAGATAACAAATTTAAAAACCGAGAAATTAATATTGAAAAAATCATAAAAACTAACGAGGTTTGTAAACGTAAACGTTTTTATATATTCATTTAAAAATAGCAACACAAACACACAAGGGGAGTTAGCAGGAAGGCAGGCCGTCAGTCGCGGTGCACTGAGCCTCGCAATTGAGTTACGGCATCCTTAATTTCAAGCGAAAAAGTTCGCGCACGTTAACAAGATACTGAGGTGACGCGGACAGACGGCAGGGATGAAACGAATTACAGTACATTAACTGAGGCAAATAAAAAACCAAAATATTGTTTTCAGTTAAAAAAATATCCAAATAACTTAAGAATCGACAGAAAAAATATTACAAAAAAAATATGAACGATGTTGATATTTGGTTTTCTCAAAATTTATGCACTAAAGTGCGTTGTATATAATTAAATAGCTTAAAACAGAAAAATGACCACAATACTTAATCAGTGCTTTAAACTGACTGCCTTTATTTTGTATCTGTTTATAACACATATTATAACTTAAAAGAATATGTTATCATAATATTTCAGCTATTGTTTAAAAATATTCTTTTGAAATTTACTACTGAGTATTGTAATAATTGAATTGATATTAATTTTCAATATATTGGACCATAAATAGATACTTTATCACTACTATAACAAAAAAGTTTAACATCTGACGCAACATATTATGAGATTACGATCATGTTGTTTTCTAAATAAGACCTCGAAATGTAAAAGTAATAACAAATAAGTTATTAGTATTTTTTGTTTGAATATATAATATTTTTTAATGAAGTCGTGAGTATGTAAATTTTTTTGTTGAATTTTTCGTATCCCAACAGGCAGTGGTGTTAAGATCAAGTAACAGAGTAAACTAAGGCTTGATTCAGTTTTACGTGAGAATTATATAGTTGGTCCTTTAATTTAGCCGGCGAAGGCAGTCAGGTCCGAATTAACTACCGGCGACTGTGACCGCCCCGGCGCTCCTGTTTCGAGTTCATGAAAGTAGCAACGCTTCAGACGATTCTAGTACAAAACTACAATTAGGTTTATACATTTAAACGATTCTCTAGGACTATTGATTAAAAAAACCATACATTTGAATATGAAAATAAATAAATAATTAAATTAACGATGATTAGCAAAAACGCAGCTTTACTTATAGATTCGGTTTATTACGAGAAAAAGGTGAAGTCTTGTTGGGTTAGTATTAATTTTTTTCAGCTGAGATTACGAAGATATTTAAATGATGTAGCATACAAGTAAAGGTTAAAATCAACTGGAGTTAATGGAACTGGTATTTATTTTGTAATACTCCATTTTATTATAATAAAATAAAACCAATGGTTTTGGAGACTACGTTAATTTCTCTTGTAGCGAGAGCTCTTTCGCCGAACACGGCATCTTCAAAACTGAGTCAATACAGAAAAAATCATCACATACTAGTTTATTTCAGTACTTAGTATTAAAATTATTGCTGTTAATATCATTTTAATGGGGTTTCACAGCACTCAATAGAAGCATTTTTCCTCATAAATTTGTAATGTAGTATAATCTATGATTCATGTATTTCTGTTGAATTTGTTATGTATAAGCTCGCTTTTTTTCTATAGACTCAGTTTTGAAGATGCCGTGTTCGGCGAAAGAGCTCTCGCTACAAGTGAAATAAACGTAGTCTCCAAAACCATTTGGTTTTTTTTTTATTGTATCAACTGGAGTATTATTGGATAGTCTTAGAAATGTTTCTTGTTGAGGGACAAGGCATTTGATTGGTGAAGATCCATTATTATAATGATAAAAGTAACTTTGTATTCTGTCTTCACTTTGAGTTTATTACAATATATTTTTTTGCATGACTAGTTTCGACCAAATAGACTAGGTTATCATCAGATGCATATTTGGTCGAAACTAGTCATGCAAAAAATATATAATAAACTCAAAGTGAAGACAGAATACAAAGTTACTTTAATCAAATGTTTCATTTAAAAATATGACATGAAATACGTGTTCGTTGAATATTCGTTGGTCATTTAGCGGTAGGGGAATGTTACGGCGAGTTGACCCTCGCAGGCCGCAGTCTGGGGGTACGTGGGGGTGTGTTGGGGCTGGGAAGGGTTGGGGCGGGGGATACAGACACACCTTTCTCCCACCCTGCGTCGCGCGTTAAACTTTTATGACTGCATCTGGCCACGGGCTTTGCTGAGCTCACCGCGGCGCCTCATGTACAATGATATATGCTTGGTCTATTTTAGTGGTTCCCTTATTTTTAATCACCGAGCGAACTTGTATAAAATAATTTTTGACATTTTGAAAAACTTTTTTTATGTTACGCTATTATGAGATTAATAATGGTGCCATTCTAAAATGGTTGCCACAAAATATTTGACAAAAATAAATCACAAAAAAATAAAAGTGTTACTTTGGAATGTGCATGTCTTATTGCAAATATATTGTTAATATGGCTATAGTCCGTTAATTTATATTAGTATATATTAAGTATGGCAGAAGTCAGAAATTAGCAATATAGCAACAAAATAAAATAATGGGACGAGGTCTTCAAGTAATGGATCTGTTTTTTGAGAGTTTATTGGTTGAGAGGATAATTAATTCCCTACTAAATGAATTGCTATCACGTGGCAATATCTTCTAATCTTCAGTCACAAATAAAAGTAGAGTTTTATGTAAATTGTTTCTAGAGTAGATTTTGAACTATTTTATAATTTATTTAACAAAAAAATATCTTTTTTCAAGTTACATAACCACAAAATTAAAAAAAAAGAAATGAACGTTAGAGCCATATATTTATCTTACGTTCTTATATAAGGAATTATAATGCAAGTAAAGGTTGTTTATTTTTAAATATCTTTTGTTGAGAAACAATAGCGCGTTTGAATCAGCTGTAGTATTTTTATTTCTCACAGCTTTATAAAGCAAAGCATCCTGCTTAATGCTTCACCCCTCTCTCCCTTGCTCTGCGCACAGTTAACATGAAATAGTAAAATAATGTTAGTACTCGCCGTAGTAATTTATGTGTACGGCAGTGGCATTGTACTGTAGTGACATACGGAAAACAATTTTAAAAAACACAAAAAAAGGTGAGAAATAAAAATGAAAGATTGCAGGGTGTTATTTACTCATATTTTTACACAAGAAACTCTTTTCTTATTTTGTTACCCGGGTGGCGTGATTTCCTTACGCACAAACGTGAAGTACCGGCGTGCAAACAGATTCTTTCATACACTCACGCCATGAAAATCAGCACAATAAACCTTAGATAAAGAACCCCCCGGGAGCGGGATTTAATTTTTATATTCGGTGGATAAAATTTACCTTTTGATTATTTTTATGTCGCAACACGATGTGCCGAGGAACAGTATATGTTATGTAAATGGATTTAGCTGCAAGGCGATGAGAATCTTGAAAAGAACACAGTGTTTTAAGCAGCGCGAGTTGCGCGGAGCGCTTGAGAGAGGACCGCGTAAATCGAATTCACCTGCCTAATGCAACGCGAGGACAACTTTAACACAAGAGGGAATAACTTTTCATACCTTTAAAATTTATGCAATCAAAATAAAATGAGCTTTATTTATTTTACTTAAATTATTTATTAAAGCTTGTTTTGTTAAATTACCTCAAAAGATATGTTCTGAGTCAGAATATTTATAGATCAATATGAGTGCTTTTGGTACTTGTTTTTTATCCGACCACCAAAAAACTTGTACCCAACCTAATCTTACCTAACCTAACCCAACGAATCGAGCGGTCATGGAAATCTGCAAAGGAACTAAATAAACGGGGCTCATCGTCATATGATAGATTCTTATCTCTGCGAGTACACGTACATTAAAAAATTTTGGTGTTCGGATAAAAAACAAGTACCGTGCTTTTTTATAAGTATTGATTTGATAAATAGATTTATAAGAGATCTAGTATTACTTATGTTGAAACATGGCGGGAGACACAATATTATAATAAAACGGAGAAAAAAAAACCGATATAAAAAAAAATAAAATATATATATATATATATATATATATATATATACGAATGATAAAAGCGTGTTAACTGTAACTGGAAGATATTAAACGTGTTTACAATGATTATATTGAATTGTTTAAGTTTTATGGTAAAATATAAAATTAGGTTCAATTGTGTTAAAACTAAAACTACTATGAAATCACTTAGAACAAAACATTCAACTGCACTCGAATAAATCTTATTTTTTGTTTCATACTGAGTTTTGATGTTTGAACACATGATATATTTAATCTCTATAAAATTTTCAATTCATTTGGAAAAATGTCTATCGGAATGTATAAAACGATTGCAAACGAGGAAAAAATAAAACATTGATTGCATGTTGAAAATGTTATTTTTGTAGGTTTTGAATAAAAACAAACGTCTTTTATTCGGTCAATATCTAAATGTTATCGTAAATACACGGATGCGGTGGTAGTTGAATACAAAACTACCCGTGCTTTCGAATGCTCACACTGCGAGCATTCCGATCAAAGCCCAGTAGAGCATTAACCGACGGGAGACATGTAAAACAGCAAGGAGGACACATTTAACAGCTCCTGGTGGCCGTTGCCAGATAAGACAGTTCCACTTTTATTGGTATGATCGCGGAGCACCCGGGAGAATGCCTTTTGTCGGGTTTACAATAAGACTCGATTGGGTTGTGAACCGGGCGCTCAGATTACGTGCTGGAGGTGGCCTAACAAATAGCCGGAATGAGGCGAGCGTTAGTGCTCCACGTCTCCACACTCCACATGCTGATGCGATGGACGCTGGAGTATTTTAAATTCTCCGAGGCTTTAAATTTTCAGGTTTATATCCACTGCAGCTGTCTTCTATCAGCTGTAAGCAAGCGTCGTTTATGGGGCCGAGAAGTGCGGGGATTCAACAAATGTAGTGTTGCAGCTTCTTGAGATTTCTACATCTGCGCACTGTTAAAAATACATGAGACTAAATGAAACATTTATATTTAGATGTAGGGTTATTTATTTATATTAAAAATTCAAATGATATCCAAACGAATATTTTAGTATCATAGTAAAACGTAAGTTCGCGAAGAGCTTGTTTTAAGATAAGTATTTGTTGTAACTCAGTTGAGAAAACAAAAGTAAAGTGTTCGTACATTGGTAGCAGTCTCGTTAAACTACCATGTCTTCAATGTAATATAATTACATAAAATATGATAGTAATACGAACTGAAACAAACAACAATTAATAATCTTTGTCGGTAATATATAATTTTGGGGTACAACTTAAATACTGAACATCGATTCCAGAACAATTTCTCACCAAGGGATGATAGTTTGACAGGAAATAATGGGTAATTATGAACTTTGTGCGGTTATAGTTAAAAGTTAAGGAACAATCTTGTTTCCGTTTGCTACCTCCGGAAAGGACAAACAAAGTCCCAACTCCTAACAGACCCCCGCAGTTGCCCAAATCTGAGCGCCCCGGCGCCCGGCCGATATCAATTTGCCAGACTTATTGCGAACAAACAAGAAGCGATATAACTTCCACTACGCCAACAATTATTTAGTGCAATTTGACATTTACTGGCGAACTTTGAAAGAATGAAGGGCTCATTAGAGATCGTAGAGGAAGGACTTACGGGCGAGATAAAGATATGAATGGTTCGACTGCTCGCCCCGGGAAGAACGACGGTGCTAAACAACGCTAGAGCGAGTCTAGCAGAAAAATATTCCAACTTTAGTTACCCTAACCCATTGGACAGCATATTTTATAAAAGTTGCCATTTTCATAGAGATGTTCAAGTTGAAAATAATAAATTGTTTGATTTTGCCAGTAAAACTGAATTCAGACTAATCGATGAATTGAAAAAAAACACGCTTGTATATGTTAACTATAAAATGCAACATGCAAGATATGACAATAAAAAATGCAAAATATTATTCACAGATTCACAATATAAGTGATTTTTATTTTTATTTGTTTGATTGTACTTAAACTCTAAATATTTAACATGAGTGGAGTGAGATATTTTGACATAATCCGTATACCAAAAATCAATACAATAATTGATAAATTCCTTCTTAAATATATAGCATTAAATTTAGATACATAAGCAACGCACATTTATTTTATAAAAAAAACTATAATCATTGATCACAACAACAATTAAAACATTTTAAATGCTGAAATCGGGTTTAACTGAAAAGTTAAAACGAACGCGCTCAAATTCTACCAAAGTTTTAATTAAGTTCGATTATTAATTAATACAGAAAGAAATGCGTCAATTGCATTTAAAATGGATTGCGCATTTTGCATGCTATTTGATCATCCATTATATTTACGCAAACTCACTAAAAAGTTAATCAATAATGGATTACAATTTGTGTGTCAATGAAAATATCAAACAGCTTATTGTTTAATTTGTCATTAATATGTATCTTTGATATTTTAATTAAGTATCATAGAAGTTTAATCGGCAAAATCAAAATTGTGTGCAGAAACGAAAAAGCAGTAAACGAATTTCTTGTATAAACGAAAGTGGTTTCTGGATACGGTGTGTGTAGGAATTTATTTTTGGTAGATAATTATAAGATATAAAAGTTTATTTTTTTATTCAGTTCTTTATACATCCGCATAATAAATCTCCTGTTAAAGCTAATTTACTGAACTAACCACCGGCCTTTCTGCTTCATTTGATTGTGATCCAGATAGTCTAACAAAACAGAGTTGTTAGTGCTCCTGAGGAAGATAAATGGAGTCTTTTACCTAAAAACTATGCCTGAAGATGGCTGAGATCGATTCCGGCCAGCTGTTTACATTAAAGGATTTTAATATATTATTCGAAAACCTACATTGAATTAAGTTTGTAAAGATACAGTAACCACACGAAACCTATGAATATCGAATGAACATCAAAGTAATTAAATTTTACACTTTATTATGAATACTTTGCGCTAAAGATATTAAGACAGAAAACAAAAAAGAGAAAGTAAAAATCATTAAGTAACTTTAAATCTGTTGTTTTTATTAATAATAAATAAATTCATACCTTACTTAAAATGAGGAGCCTATAAATTTGGAATATACTTTAATATCTTATTTGTATCTTTTTTGGTCAATACATTACTGTAGATCAGTTTGACTGATTGATACGTAAATATAAGTTTTGAATTATATAATAAAATTTTCATAGTCTTTAGCAGCTGATTCAGTTAGCAACAAATAATAATATTATTACGCAATTGTATTAGATATATTGAAACTCCAAAAAAAAAAATTGAAACGCAAAATTTTCGAGTAAAATACAAAGTGCTTTTTCAAATTTACTCCTCTCATTACAATAATGGGACAAACGTGCTTTCATATAAGCCGAAACTAGTTTCCATAAATAATACTTGCATCTGAATTTTTCCTATTTTTTCCAGATAATTCTATTGGCGCACAACCGAAGTGGATTGCATATGTAATAAATCAAACTGCATAATTCATAATACGATGCGAGTCGTGCAAAACAAAGGGTAACGTGTCCATTGTTATGAATAATATAATATTTAACAAATTGCAATAATTACTTTTGCCGACAATGATGTGATAGGATGGCCTTTTGTCGGTGGAGATAAAATTTGGCTCAATTAAAAATTAACTGGGATGGCGTCAATCGAAAATGACTGCGGACGTGAGAGAACGCCGCGGCGGCCGTTATAAAAAGTCATAAGCAAATTTGCATAATAATTTTTCAGACTAGTTAACATACAACGGACACAGAGGTTAAAACAGTTATATTTTTTCATAAATAAGTTATATAAAGACCCTGGATAATATAAGATAAAAATAAAAAAGTATATTAGATATAACTATCAATTATTTATTTGCATAAATATTTACACTAAATAAATCAATAATATAAAATCTCAATAGCTTCTTGTGTTACGAATATTAAAAATCTGCGAAACCAAATAAAACAACTTTTGATAAACTAATCAAAGAAAATCTTTTATTATTATCCTCGATAACACGTGCATCGTTAAAATGTGAAGCCGATAAGAGAATTATATGAGAAAATAAAAATTTCTTAACCACACGGTCCCGGAGTGTACATGAAACAATGAGTGTTTATAGTTTTTTTCAATCCTGGTTAAATAAAAAAATCGTCACTAGTTTTAAAAACATGAAAAACCTTTGTGATTTTTCTGTATAAAAACAGCCCTAACTGAAAATGTGATATACTTTGAACATCCCTATTTATTTGCGTTCTCCTATTTATGCAGAGTTATGTGGTTATAGAATCCCAGTTCTGATTATCTGTGCTTGGATGTCTCTCGGTCATGAAATAAAAAAAACATAAATATATAAATTCAAACGTACCGTGCGAGCAAGGATCGAGTCCTGCCGCTTCCGTGGGCGGCAAGTAGGCTTTATCTAACTCTGGAGCCCATGTCTAGGTCTGGACGTAAAACTCAACCGTTTGGCTTTTCAATTTATAAATTTATCGACGCTACACGCAAAGGTTATGGCGGCATTTATCCCTGTTAGGAGAATTTATAGATTCAGCAGGCGATGGCTCGGATTTAAAATTTGCCGTGAAACTGACGGCCTTAACTAAAGGTCGGATGTCTGGAGATCTTTCCATAAATTGTGTAAGTACACTAAAGAAAATACCCCGAAAAAATGTATTTTCCTTGATTCATTTTGTGGTTTATAGTTGTGATTACGAAAGAATAGTTAAATATATTTTTATTTTTGTGATCTTTTGCGTTAAATGAAATAAATTGTATTTTTTTTTATAAACGGGGATTAATTTTAAGTTCATCATGATAGCTTACAGTTTAGTTGATAAATTGACTCCTTACTTCAAAATAGCTTAACGGGATTTTATTTATAACTTAATGAAAGTAAATTCTTAACATTTCTTGACATTTTTTAGTTTTAAAAAAATCTAAAATTCCGAGACACTTGTATGTGATATCTATTAAACAATTCAGAGGAGGGTTAACACAAAGTCGAGTAGATCAGCAGGGGAGAACACATCCATGGGGGTGTATGTACCATAAATCTCACAGTGGCCGGATTTCGGTCATGAAGAATTTGCCTTACGAATAGCTACAAAAATAAGTAGAGAAAACAAGAAATGTTTTCATTCTTTTCTGTGTTTCAGATATTTAGGTTCAATAAAGGCACATATTCTATTTTTCCAGCGAAATTAAGAAGATAAACATTTTTCTTATAATCTATTGGCTAGTGTCTACCGCTATATTTGAAAACTGTTATTTTAATTTTGGATATTTTGAAAAGAAAACTCATGTTAATAACGAATATATATATATATATATATATATATATATATATATATATATATATATATATATATATATATATATATATATATATATATATATATATATAATGTATATTATATATTTCCGATATCCCAGAGAAGTGGCAGTTTGGGCGGCTACATATTCTATTAGATTATTTTAGAATTTCACGTAACGGATGTGGCGAATAGAATTTTATTATTAGAGTTGGTGATGAACGGCGCAACTTTGCCCTTTGCCATAGAAAAAAATATCTGATTTTTGTCGCGAAATAAGATTTATGCGGCACTGATCTAACACTCTTTTCTTCGCAACAGAATGTGCGATTTCTATAAACTAATATTGTCACGCTCTCGTGTGCATTTACAAAAAAAAAAAAAACCACTGAAAACGAAAGTTATATTTTGTTATTTATTGCGATAAAAAAAAGCGTCACTCTACCACTTAAAATTAAGCGCATTAGAAAATTCTACATAAATAAAAATATAGGAATAGTAGTGGTAGAATTAATTGTGTTTGAGTATATGTTAAATATGATCAGAAAGCTTTGATAAGCGCGTATAGCAATAAACAGAAGCTCTACAGCTAAGCGAGCGATTACGATCAACACTGTAATTCGCCGTGTCAGATAAAAGGCGCAGCAGTTTTGATGTTTGTATCCCTGGGTTATTTATTCATCCATGTTAAAATCTCTTTGAAGTATTCAGGTTTACAGTCACACGCGATTAATTATTCAAAAAATCAACCGTGTTAACCGTATCAACCAAATAACATCCTATCTTCAATAACCGCTCGCGGGTTCAGAGAGCGCTCCTTCGAGTTACATATTTGCATCATAATGCGAAAGGAGTGACGTCAGATCCGGGGGCGGCGTCGGGTGGGCCCGCACCCCCGCAACCCCGCACCCCCGCAATCCCGCACCCCCGCAGCCCCGCAACCCCGCATCCCCGGAGCTGCGGATGATCGATTGAACGCTGCACTCTTTCTCGGCAGCCTTCTCGCATGGAATAATTCTGCAATCTGCACGTCGTAAATCCAACTGAAAACATCTGGTGCCGAATGCGCCTAGTAAACCGATTTTTAGGTGTTTTACTCAAATGTTTATTTGAAACCATCGTTATGTTATTATTTCCGCTTGTGTATTGACGTAACACAAATACAGCTTGTATCCAGATAACTCAGAGTTTTTAAATTACATTACATAAAATCGGCAAAATTCTTAAAAACAACATACCGCTATTGATTTACAAAAATAGCTTACTATGCCTTGAGAGTACATGATTTTGAATTTTATTTATTTTTATTAAATAATTACTTGTAACTCTTTTTGTATAATGCTAAATCAAAGCGAGGTTTTAATTAACAACAATACTCAATCTAGCTTCAGCCCAATGAATATCAAAACGAATTCCAGCGCGGCTGTGATTTTTTTAAACAAATCCATCGGTCAAGTTCTTCAGTCTCTTCTTCCCCCACGGTCCACTTGGTATAACGTAACAAATTCAATTTGCAATTCAAATCGCCAACAAATTGAACATAAATCCAATTTGCATACACTAAAGCCAATCCAGTAAAAACAAAAAGGGATGAAATGCGAAAAAAATGAATTCGTCGGAATAAAAACGCCGGGAAGTTTGTACTTCCCCCACGTGTGAATAGACACTACCTTCTGGGGTAAACCTCAACAGCCTAATGACGCGTGCTGGACGGACTCTGTCACATAACAATCGATTTGATATATCGGTTAGTCCGGATTATTAGATCCCTAGCGTGAAAAACCCCCTTGATGTGTGTTTAACGGCCCTTCGTTATTTGAAGAAAAGCAGTTGTGTAAAGAAAAGTAAAGAATCTTTAAAAGAAGTTTCTTAAAAATGTTACCTGTGTGCTCGAACAAAGAAAATATTAAAAGCGTTAGAAAATAAAATGCTTTTTCAATAATAAAAAAAAAACCAGAAACAGAATATGAGGAGATTGGTTACTCACCGTTTGTTAGAGACAAATAATTTCAAAAGTTACTCGTAGATGCGTTTTTATAATCGTCACTATTCTGGTAAACGAAAAATACAAGGAATATATGCAAATACCTTCAGTGAGTGAAATCATTGAAATCATGAAGTGAACTTATAAGAAATAAAACATTTTTTAATAATGCTTTGTCCCAGTAGCAAAAAGAGTGGTACGGAAGTTGTGGTTTTTAATAATTTAAAATTTTTCACACAATAACATTAGTTTTAGGGAGTGTTTAAAACTAATTTTATCTATGTAAAGAGTTTCTAATGCACAAAAAAATGTTCATATTAAATATCATACAAACAAAAATGTAATAAATTCCTTTGTATTTAAGTTATAAATTGGTATTATTGAGCAATAACATTTGTCGTAAGTAATAGTTCAAATACAGTTATTACAATGACACAATTTATACTGTAGTCATATAAATGTATTAAAACAAAACAGGAAAGCCGTGGATTGATATAATTAAGCAGTAGTGAAATAATCAAATGCATTAATTGCATTTCATTTCAGCTAATTAATTTTGCCAAATAAATTTGTTTAGACTAATGAGCATGTCATGTTATTTATTCTGCTGTGTGTGGAGCAGGTGTGATGTTTGATAGCGACCATTTATACCGATGCATATTCGGAAAGTCCACAATAAATGCATTGCATGATCACGCACAAGATTAAAATATAAATTAAATGTTCATTTATAAAATATAATATATTGAATGTCACAATAAACGTGCCCAATCAAAGAGTTTAAAAAATAAGGATGATGTGAGAAATTCAAAGTAAATTTTATGAATTAAATATTTCGCTATTCTAATGCACTGAGGATAAAAACCACTTTCTTGCTGTTGAAATTTTTAATATTTTTATTGATCCAATTGATCTAATTAAAGATTTTGAAACGGTAGGGGGGCTGAGAGCAAGGATGGGTCCATTTCCGAGTTTTTTGATAATTTTAGAAAATATATTGCAAAAATCTACTGCACCAATAAAAAAAAATAAACCCCAAAAGAAACATTTCTTCCTTTACAGATTAGATAGTTTTATATGCAATCTTTTAATTCCATTAAAAAAGGATACCTAAATGCTTAGGGTTCTAGATAAGTCAGTCATAATAATCTCCAAATCCCTAAACGTCATTCGGGAAAACATATATTTATCATAATAAAAGTAAATTTATAAGAAACAAAAAAATCTTACCCGTTCAAAAAAAAGAAATGTATCTAACTTTTGGAATTTTATTTTTATTGATTCGTGCAGTAAATTTTTCGCAAACTGTTTTTAAAAATTATCAAAAAACTTGAAAACGAACCCATCCCTGGACTTTGGTTTTTTATTAAATAAATCATTTTTATAAAGTAAATGTAAATGTGAATCACAGCAGTACAGACATATTTATGCAGAATTGTAATTAGATTGAGATAGTTAGTATTTTTACACGATTAATTCAAATATGTATTGTTGAAATAAAGTGTATTAACATAATTGTCTAATTGTACCAGTTTTATTTTTTGTATTAATGATATGGGTAAATTTTATAATTTCTTCACGTTGAGTTTATTTTAACATGACTAGTTTCAACCAACAGACTTGGTCATTGAAACTAGTCATGTTAAAATAAACTCAACGTGAAAAAATTATAAAGAGTTACACATATCTATTTTCTATATATATAAAACACAAACTCAAATACAGGCGGTTATTTGGCTGCACTAAGCTTTAAAACCATCAAACCGATGTGCCCCAAACCGGTTTCATTTGAAAGCCAATAATACTGAGGTGGTTTAAGGCTATTTAAATTAAACAATTAATAATCAAATTCGGTCAATTAATTAAATAGATTTTCGACATTTCCCATACAAAAGTTTCAACATTTTGCGGTAGCGAATACTTTTCAAAAAAGGAACAGAAACATTTTCGCGTATATGCAGGCTGCCAACAAAAAAACACTAATCTGAATGTTTGTTAAGATTAGTATGACGTTGACGTTGTATAATGCAGGCTGCCACAACAACAAACAAAAAAACAACTCAGAACCGTCAGATCTTTTCATCACATTTACGTACAATCCTGCTTGGTCGGAAATCAAAGATTTACTATCGCCTGGCCAGTCATCGCATCACAGACATGATCTGACAGCTAGAGTTTTCAACCAAAAACTCATGAATCTCACGATAAAAAATCATATATACGGTGAAGTGCAATGCTAGATGTATTCGATTTTAAATCGATAGTGTTATATCTGCTGAACTACCGAATCAACATGAAGATCCGATACTTTTTGAAGTTGATTGTAAGAACATGATACACGGCCCATGCGGAGCATTGAATATGAATTCGCCTTGCATAAAAGACGGCAAATGCACGAAAAGATATCCGCGCGATTTGATTAATGAAACTCAAACTGGTGAGGATGGATATCCGAAATACAGACGACGAAAGCCAGAAGATGGAGGGTTCACCACCACCATTAAATTAAGAAAAAAGAAACGTTGATATTGACATTGATAACAGATGGATTGTTCTATACAGTCCAACACAGTCAAAAACATTTCAAACATATATCAATGAATTCCATTAAGTACATATGCAAATATGTTAACAAAGGCAGTGGCATGGAAGTGTTCGAGCTTTTAAATCGAAACGATGAAATCACTCAATTTCAGATGGGTCAGAACGCCGAAAAATCTTTATGTTTACACACCTACCGAAAAAACTCACTTTATTATTTATCCGCTAGCATTAAGCTTTTTTTTTTCGAACTAATAAAAAATGTATTTTATTTAGCGTAGTAGCACGCGCTGAGTATCCGCTAGTCATTAATAAAAAAATGGATCTTCACCAAACAAACGCCTTGTCCCTCAACAAGATTATTTTTTTGTTTGTATAGTATCTGTATATTAGCATTGCAAAGGCATAAGGTCCGAAGGGAAGTCCGTCGTGGCGATGGCGCGGGTGACAGATGCGCTTCAGTGACGTGCTTAGGAATTAAATCTCACCCTCCAGGGGCGGCGACTTGAGATCGGATTGCATTTGTCTAATTTAAATTGGTTACTCTTGCATGACGCTGAAAGGCCGGAACTTTCCGAAACGGCCGGAGAATCCGTCTGTCCGGCGTGACTAGAGGATGGTCTGTCATCGATCCGGCCACCTGAATGGAGGTTTGTTCATCAATGTTACAAATTGAAACTGGGAATTCAATAATATCTGGAGCTTGCGTAATCGAATAAGGCCTCTTCAATTTCCTACTGGAAATTCTGGAATAGGTGAGGCTTGATTGAATTTGCTAAAGTTTCGTATTTGTGTACAAAAAATAGCCTGAATTAGATATATCACGATGAATGATGCTTTTTAGAACCGATTCGATTTCAGTAATTGAAAACTTTGTCAATAATTGTTTGCGGGTATATATAGTGTTTTTTTATAAATATTATTTAAATTATATACCACATGCAAACAGATTCAATTTTAGAAAAGTGAACAAAATGAATGGTCTGTCAATAAAATAATTTCATAAACTTTAACCATAAATTTCAATTAGGATATCAGTTTATTTCTTTATCGTGGTTAATTTGAAAGCAATTTAGTAAAGAAAATGAACGCGGATTAAAATTTAATCCTCATAAACGTATCATCGAGCGATGAAAAATGACTTAAGAAAGCTTTGAATTTTCCCCAGCCTGCCACATAATAAAGCAGGCGAGCTCCGCAGAAGCGAAAATAAACTATTTTCAACGATTTTTGCAATCGAATCGGAGCACGCGCATTACCGATGTTCTTATCTCGGCGATAAGCCGCCGTGCCGCGGCACCCTCAAATTATATGGAACCAATAAAGAAAAGTCAACCGCGGCCTTTATCGGAGACATTAGACTGCGGGCAGGAATTACAGGGGCCCGATGAGACTTATCTTCAAAGGGCCGGGAACCTTTGAGGGAATTGGCTTCTCCGCTCTGCCTCGCGCCCGCCCGGCTGGACAGGCGGGGCTCGTTCTGCAAAGGATGTGAGTTGACAAACTTGAGCAGATTGTTCAGGCCACTATTGCAAGCTTACGAGTAAAGAACTTTGACTATCCGGAATTCAAGCATACATTGAGATTATTAGTTTTCAAATATATTTATATATATAAGATTATATTTGAAAGGACAACCCGAAGCGTAAAAAATCATGGGGTAAGCCCGGACATGCATCAACATCGAAGCCCCAAGGTAATGCTGTGAAGTTGGTGGGATCATCCACTATGAGCTGCTGAAACCAGGCCTAACTATCACGGGCGAATTCTACAGACAACAATTGATGCGTTTGAAGCATGCATTGGCAGAAAAACGGCCAGAATATGCGACCAAGCACGTGTTTATAATTTTCCATCATGACAATGCTCGACCACATGTTGCTAAATCGGTTAAAACCTATTTGGATAACAGTGGATGGGAAGTTCTGCCTCACCCGCCTTATAGCCCAGACCTTGCCCTTTCCGACTACCACTTGTTTCGATCAATGCAGAATGCTCTTTCTGGAACACGCTTTACTTCTGAACAGGGTATCAAAAATTGGCTTGATTCTTTCTTGGCTTCAAAAGATGAACAGTTCTTTTGGGATGGAATCCATAATTTGCCCGAAAGATGGGAAAAAGTAGCGCCTAGCGATGGACAATACTTTAAATAGAATATATTGTACCAATTTTTTATAATAAAGCTCCAATTTCTATCAACTATCAACGAGATGGTCAATAACCTACTCTGAGGAGACACAGCTGAAGAAGGAAAATTACTTTTATTGAAGATAACATGCACAGTATGTATTATTAATAAAATAGTTACACCTTTAACCAAAATGCCAACGACTGTAATTGAAAACTAATTTATTGAACCCCCTTTCCAGCTCTTTGAGGTAACATTCAAAATTAATTCTAATGGTGCTGAATGCGCTGGTGTAGTGTCGGTCAGGAAAAGGACTGAAATGTGGTTTAACATTGATTGAAATGCGCTTCATTATTAAAAGGCACTGCTCGTTTTATCATGCTCGTACACTGAAGTTCTACAGTTAAATACACAATGAACAGTATTCGGTTAATATCATTATTTTCAGTATTTTTATATTCATCATTTATCTATCTACTGGAAAATAATTTATTTTTTAAAAATTACTTGAACGATTTTTTTATTATTAGAAATGTTACAGAAAATCATATTCATTTGATGTACATCTAAAAAATGAACAAAATATTTATTGTTGAGTTAAATTAGTACCATTTCATATACGAATATCATCAATCTAGTTACTATGCGATGCAAATAGTTTGAGTCCACGTACAAATTTTAGGCATTGACGCATTGTCTACATTTTTTCAGAATAAACATGATTATATTTAATTTGCTTGAGAGAAAGTATATTATTTGAATATTTCATATAAAAATATATACAAAAAGTGTCTACCATCAAATCAAACACAGGCGCTTATCAGACTTGCAATAAATCACTATGCTCAACAAATGCTGAAACAATCTTATCTATACTTAGCCATACTGAATCAAATAAGCCATTATTTACTATACTGAACCTTGCTGACACATGCTGAACCAGAATTTAGCATAATCAACCGTACTAAGTTGAGTTACACTTCATATTTGTTTGTACATAACAATTTAGTATTAATCACCTTTGAGTGTGTTTTCAACGAGTTTTGTAAAAAATATTAAGTTCTGACTATACACTAGAGGAGTCAGTGGTTATTGTCGGAGTTTGTAGTGTATCTCATAGTTACGCCGTATTCGAAGCTGCCGTCTACAAGTTTGTATTAGCCAATAGTATCGCTGGCTTCGCATTGCAAGTATTAAGGGCACAGTCCTCCATCTAATTGTCTTGTTTACTTCCCGCCGACTGCCTGACCGCTCGAGTCCCGCCACTGTCTCGATAACTTATTCATGAAACTCCGGGCAAGTGTTCGGCAAGAAGTGCCAGCGAGTTTGAAGCTTCGGCCGACCGAGGCTCTCAAAAAACTCGACACCCGTCAAGTACACGCGCCGGGAAAGTAAATTGATATGAAAATCAATGAAGGTATTGTTTAGAGAAAAAGTGACGTGTTGTAGCGAACACCTATCAATCTGTTTTGAATTAGAAATTCTGGACTGTGTTTGTGTTGTATTAAGTTGAGTGACTGCTGAAAGGCATTTTACTAGTTAATTCATGATTCTTAATTACGTTTAGAAATAGATTTTATATAAGTGTATGGTTGCGTTCAATTAAAAGTATATTTAAATAAGGTTAAGAAATTCAATATTTTTGACAGAGAGTACTTGGTGGAATTCCGTTTTAATATTTTTGAATAAAATACTTGTGTGATTTTACATTAAAATCACATTAGCCCTTACTACCTGACAATCATTCTCTCTCTTTCCAACAACCTCTCCCTCTAACAATTGTTTACCTAATTGCTTATTATTATATAAAATCTCACTCTGTTTAACGTGAAAGGTTGGCGAAACCGGTCATTAATAAAAATAAAAATGTGGAAAATCACTCAAAAATATTAAATTAAGTTAGTCATATAATAGAATATTGCAATAAAAAAATATATCATTAAAGTTTTTTAATTTTAACAATATATTGGTTAAGTAGCGATATTTTGAAAATACTAACTAAATAAAAAGTAGTTAAGAGCATAATCTGCTTACTCTACAAATCAATCAAATATATATTTTTTTAATTTTATTCATTATGTAAAATATATATTATAATTCACGTTTTAAATAAATAAATACCCATTAACGTGGCGAATTAATTCTTCAAACTTGCAAGTGGATCATAATCATTACACATACGTAATCTATGTACCGACATATTTACATTAAAATATATCATGAAATTATCTATTTGCACCTGGACGGCTGGAGTCTTCCAGGGGACTGCTCGTAATTAACTCAGTTGCGAAATTACCGGTGGTATTCAGTCAGTCCGGTGAATAGACCGCTCGGGTGCCTTACACACTGCAGAAGTCTGACTGGACTCTGGCAACCCCTACCCTCGTAATTTTGAAACACTGCCTGGCAACTGTCGCCAGGCGCTGTAGAATACAAGGCAGTCTCTTTATGTAGAGGTATCTATGGATGTCCTGTTCGCAGAAACATTCGTGTTGAATGGAGCGTTAACAGGTAGATTGACAGGTGTTTATCTTGCAAATGTAAACACACCTTCAAGATTTAATATTGATTTCATGCCAATAAAGTGTTTGGATGAAACAAATCAAAAAATATACATACGTTAACTATCAAATAAGAGCTAATAGAACGAGTCATACGAAACTTAATAACTAATACTTATTATTGATTTTATAAATTTAAAAAAAGCAATTTCACAACAAATGACTAAAAATTTGTTTGATAGATGAGTAAATAATTTTTACGGAAACTCCAATTGGTTCTGTTGTAAATGAAAATAGATAAAAGTACAATAAATAACCAGATACAACAACCTAAATAATTTCGAGCATAATTTTTTTTATAAATTTTATGTTATTTAAAATAAAAGCAAAGAAAGAATTATTTTTAAAGAAATGAGGTTTGAAAAAAAAAACCTAAAGAGTCTGCTATCCGTACTTCTCGTGTAAGGAATGATTTTGTTCTCTTCTTTTTGGTTTTAATACTTATTAATAAATTATCAAATTATTTCATAACTTATTTTATATTTATGCATACTTGAGTAAAGTAATTTCTGCTCTAATCACAATAACCGTTAAAGTTTATGCTTTTTTGGTAAATGAATATACTTTAAGTGGATTTAGAAGTACAGCTATCAATATTGTCAGAAAATTTTCAACATTTTATTTCATAAACAATGATAACTTGTTTTTAAAACGAAAATGCTTAGTATAAATTGCTTGTTTAAGAAGTAATATTCATTAATAATGCCTCAAGTACAAATAATCAATATTGTTGTTATTGTTTTTTATGCTAATGTATACTAAGAGAGAAAAATTAATTTCGTAGTAATATATAAAAGTGTAAACGTTATAATACGAAGAATTATTAATTTAACTTCATTTTATTTACAACAAGTGTACTTTATCCAGTAGTCTAAATGTGCGGTCAGAACGTTTACCAAATAAGTTTTAATGCGTTGAACACTTACGATAATTTGTTACAGTCCTAATGCATATTAAATTAGCAGAAAGTCCCAACTATTATGCGGTCAAGGTAATCATCCTCCTTGTGCCTATGCGTACCTGTGATGTGAATCATTTCAGTAGCAATAGTAGAACATACAAAGGAACTCGGAATTTCCATTGTGGTATGTCTCGACTCGAACTGAGTTACGAGTGGCCGGTCACGGAGGATCTATCTGTCCAGAAACTGGCTTTGGTGAGCACCAGCTTGAGATCTTTCAGACAGTACTAAGGCCCTGTTATTTACGCATCTTGGTTAACGTTCCAGTTCTCTACTGAAATACCATAACAAAAAGTTTATTTATTTATATAGCTATCATATTTAACTTTTGACATGTGTTTGAGCTATTTTTTTAAGAAAAATAAAACACAAATTATCTTTGATAAATATACTTCATTACGTCCAATAGTACAATATATAATAAAATAAAATATTTATATTTTAAACAATATTTTGAAAATTCTATATTAAGTGTGCTTGAAATGAAATATCCACGTATTATCACATTTATATTCTATAGAGTGAATTCAACAATAATATTTTATAATTTGTAGTGAAAATAATGAATTTACGTGGCTGCTGTCAGAGTATTGCTAAAAATACAATAGAATATATCAAAATCATACAAAGGTTGTGTTGAAAAAAAGAAGTATTTTTATAAATTTATATCAAGAACCTTAGATAAGATACCATAAAAGATAGTGCATTTCTACGTTAAAATTTAAATAAAGATGATAAGCTCCCAACATAGTGCTAGTGTGACCGGACCATTCAAATTCCTTTGAGAGCTCCTCTCCGGAGATGCCAGGAATACGGTGAGTCTTTTATTTATATTTTTGTATAGATTTATATAAACGAAAATGTTGCAAAATAGAATGGCAAAAATGCAATAAAATTTTAAGCTTTTGAATGGATTAAATAAGCCGTGGGACTTTTTTAAACTACAAAAATTAAATTTTTAATTGTAAAATATAAAGTATTTTTTTGTATTTGATTTGAAAAAGCCCGTTTTTTTTGTAAACGCTGTTTAATAATTTATAAATATGTTATTTAAGTCGATGTTTAAAGAAATAATACATACCAAGTAAATGTGTAATTTATTGGTATAATATCATAAATATTTATGTTTGATTTTATTTTTTTAAATAATTATGTACTTTGATTTAAAACATGTAATCGTTTATAATATAAACATATTTTGAGTAAAATAGTTGAGTGATTTTCCACATGTTCGTTTTTATTCGTGACCGGTTTCGCCAACTTTTCACGTTGGCATTATCAAACAGAGTGTTTTTAAGTATCACTCAAATATTTTACTCAAAAATATTAAAATGGAATTCCACCAAGTACTCTCTGTCAAAAACATTGAATTTCTTTATATTATACATCTTTAAGTTAAATATGTGTGATCATAGATTTACTTGAATAATATGAATACAGTGTAGTTTTTTTATCTTTGAATGAAAAAAAATATTATTGTGAAAGCTGAAGGCACAGTCATAAGTTGAAAAATAACATATCCGTCTGAGCTTCATGTAAAAAATCGTGTCGGCATGTCGGGCGGGTTGGCTGCCCACAAGGGGCTTCAGTAAAACACCGCCCCTTTTCGAAAAGAATCCGATTTGGTTTGTATCAGAGCCCGTTCCCCAGGTGCATGAGAATAGCCGCAGGTAGTAAGAAGTTTTATTTCGGGATTTGCGGATATGTTCCGCGGATCTTCGTAATGCGACGGCCGGGTAATGCAGTTGCCTGATATAGTGTGAGTCTTGGGTATGAATAAAATTGGATTCTCTGCTTCTTTGGAGATTTGTAGGAACTCAAAGTCGTTGTAACTGGTTCTTGGATTTTAAAAAAAAATTCAAAGTATAATTTTGTCTCGTAAGTCTTATAAGAGTTCCCGTGAAATTTATTAAAATATCGATAAGTTTTTTTCGTAAAAGATTTTTTTAGTTGTTTTTTTTTATTGAAAATACAATACAAAGTAAAATATAAAACCTTTTTTACTGACATAATTATGTAAATTAAAGATAATTGGAATTCGTAATGATTTGTATTCGAAGTCTTTTTTTAAGGTAAAAATTAAATAAATAATTATGTTTGTGCTTATTATAATAAAAAAAGTATACTAATAAATATAAACGAGAAAAAAAGCAATAGAACAGGTCAATTATGTTTTGATCAAGTGTGAAAAAATATCTGTTTTAATAGATAATTAAATTTTCTCAAATGAATGTGTTCTGTTCAGGATGGCTTAAACATAATTTGAGTGATTTATGTTAAATTTAACGACGTTTCTATGATGAAGGTAACTTATGCTAAGTTACTTACTAGACGCTGGTAGAGCAGTGTTGTTTTGACGTAAGTTATGTGAAACTGTGTACTTACAAAATAAGATGATCAGTAAAGCCTTCATCTAAATATGATTGAAGGTCTACAGAATATTTTGGTATCATATGTAATAGACACAGATGTGTCATTTGCACATCAGGTAGCTTGAGTTTTAGGTAGTTTGTCGTGACTCCTGGTTCTTGAATATTAAATAAACTGTATCATAAATTTAAAAAAATGTCATTTCAATAATAAAATTTCCATATTCCTTACCCACGAAGATACAGAAAAATATTCTAAGCATTAATCATCTTAATAAAAAAAACGTTGTAAAAAATAAATAATTGGTAATATCAAGCAACCAAGAAGTTATCAAACTCTACACAATATATCCATTCAAACCTTTCAGAATGTATTTTCTAAATTAACAATAAAGTTTTAGACCACACCATGTTATTGAACTCTATAACATGTCAAAGGTTTTCCATTACACAAAGAGTTACTCAATTAAAACTTACTTCGATGTAACATGGAAAGTTCGTACGAATGTTCATAAGAACTACAAAAATAAAATTATTCATGTTATTTCTGTGAGCTCAAGATAATTAATTATTCTAAAAAGCTTATGGATTAATGCTGTTACCACGAGTTACATAATATTGTTGCACCTCGACTGTGTCAGTTCTCCTTGGATTATTTGCCTAGAGGGTGAAAAGTTATAATTACTTGGACTAGCGAAGCGAAAACCTTTGGATAAAGGGGTGTATCAGAGGTAAGCAAAATATGCAGTAAGTTAATTTGGTAACTCGTGTTATAGGTTTTAGAATTATTTTTATAAAACGTGATTTTAATCTAATGGAAAAGAATTTCAAGTAGGATAATTAAATCATCCTTTGTTTAAAAATTCAACAATAATTTTTGACAACGTTTATTTTTAAATAAATAATACTATATTTTAATAAATAGTACTATATTTTTTTTCTTTTTAGCGATCTTTTTTCATCTTCAGACTTCATTCTTCTACTTTTCTCAAACTATACACGATCTTATTAGATCGAACTAGGTAAAGGACTCACTTTGGTATTGAATATATATATATATATATATATATACATAGAAAACTTTTTGGACTGGTTCAAGTTTTACCAAAGCTCACTGAATGTTATCCTGTACCAACGTACGAGTATTTCATTAAGCTTAACGTAAAATGATTTCAACACTGAAACAACTAGATCAGAGGTTCCCAAGTGGTCAATATCGACCCACAGGGGTCGATTTCGCCCTGCAAGGGGTCGATGACAGCGAAAAATAAAATTGGGGGTCCATGAACTGTAAATGGGGGTCTACGAGAGTGGATCCAATTTCAGCAGGTCATCACCAAAATTTAGACACTTCGTAAATGTCATAATGCACCGAACACAGATTGTATCTATTTACTTTGTGACGAATCGAAGCCCTGAAGCGTAGAAGTATTTTGTATGTTTTTAATTAATGTATTTTATTCTATTTAAGATATTAAAATGGAATTCCACCAAGTATTCTCTGTCATAAATATTGATTTTCTGAATGTTTTTTAATTAATAAAGGTATAATTAACTTTACATGTATTTTAACTTTTTCATTTTTAAACCCACTGTACAGTGAACCCTATGAATGTGAGTTGTTCTATATAAGATGTCAAAAATATGTTTGAATTGATGAATTTGTAAAAATTCAATATTAGCAAGGCAGGGGGTCGACGAAAAACAGGAAAACTCAACAAGGGGTCGACGGGACAAAATAGTTTGGGACACTATGAACTAGATAAAATAAACTACTGCTATGGATCTGTTTATTTGTATTTTGAATTTTATTTAAAAAAATAAGCTAATTCTATAGATGTAGGTATATTTTCAATATATTAAATTTGAAGAGGGTGGTTTGCAAGACGCGAAGGTTTGAGTGATTTTACGGTCTGCCTAGCAACACAGCCGGCCACCGGTCCGAGCGCCGCCTCCAGCGGTCCGACCGTTTTCGACATAGAAAACCAGCAAAGTGATTCAGATCGCCCAAAGGCTTTTGTCATCATGGAAAGGATAGCAATAATTCCCATGGATGTATTTATCTTATTCACTACACAGGGAAAGGGATATTTGGGTTCATTATTGGCGAATGGGGTGGGTATATTGGAGTCTATTTATTCACCTTTATGATATTCTATTATGTAGGTATTGCGTCAAGAATATATGGAATACGAAAATTGTGTGTCTCGATGGTTTTACTGAATTATTTCTTTTATAATAATTTATCGTTTAAATCTGTTGTAATTAATTTGTTACTTATATTATACGTTTGTTCTACGAATATTCGTACATACTTCAAAAGAACGAGAGAATGCAAACATTTTTGAATTTTTTTTCTATTTGATTGAAAAATCAAACTTAATTTTTTTAATTATTTTATATGGAAATTAAGACTAAATTAATGTTTTTATAAAAGGTAGTAATCTATACAAGTTTATTGTGTTAACAACAATTTAATAATCACCCATGAAAATATGAGAAAAACTTTCAAAACACAGATTGGGCTTACATCAACTTCTCGGAGAGACTTTGATGTTTAAATACACTGCTAAGTCTATGTTCCTAGTTGGCAGTAAATATTTGATAACTCGCAAGCATTATCGATTTAATTAAAGTACACAGCAATATTGTTTGGAGATTATTTTCATATACAAGTATATTTTTGTTATAAGATTATTTTTAATTTCTGGAAATAATATAATTTTTTACCGTCGGTTAATGTTTAAATCGTTTTATAAATATTTAGAGTTAAATTTTTTTTATTTAAAATTATATTCTTCTTGATTAAAAATGTTAAATTGACAATACAAATACAAGTACATGTGTGTGTATTTAATACTATTTAATTAAAAGCGTCATGTTAAACGCCCCGTGATGAACTCTTTTATCGTTCTCATGGAAGCAGATTGATTTTGTAACATTTTAAATAGATTCGTGTCCATTAATTTTCTGAACGCAGTTCGTTGGTAAAATAAACGTGTTGATTTCACACAATTTAATGAATATGTATTGTTATGAACAAAGTTATAATTTGCCGTAACATTTTACGATCACACCGAATACAATGGCTGCTGGTCACGCGTATTTTTCACGAGCAAATTTATTTTGCTAGCAAAACATACCGAGTTATCTCTGAATATAAAATGCGGTTCTGGGCTACACTGTTTGGTGTTTGAATAAAATGTAGAAATAAATTCATAAAAATACTACTTAGGTTGCTTCATGTTCAATAAAAAAAACAAGGAATCAAATAAAACATTTAATGTAGAAATCATTTTTGAAACATTAAAAAA
Organism: Atopsyche davidsoni; assembly: GCA_022113835.1. NCBI lineage: Eukaryota > Metazoa > Arthropoda > Insecta > Trichoptera > Hydrobiosidae > Atopsyche > Atopsyche davidsoni. The sequence continues at coordinate 8,525,946 of JAILWY010000021.1, forward strand.
GCACATACTTTGTTTCAGCTTTCCTCAGCAGCATAGGTTTATTTTTTTAGTCTGAAAAATACTCTGAAAGGTTATAGTGCTTACAAATAAAAACGATGGTAGTGTAGACTACAATTTTTTTGAATATTAACGCAAAGATATTCATTTTTTAATTAAAGTTTGAAAGTATACTTGAAATAGTGATGAATTTAACTTACCAGTATTTTAAAAAAGATTTAATAAAATATATTCCAAAAACTACTTTATTAAAACGGAATTAAAAAAAAACATCATATGAAAATATAAATTGAAAACTGTTTTATACAGAAAACATTTCAGGTATTAAAAGTACGCGAAAGTTTATACATGCGTCTGTACATGCTCTGAAATAAACCTAACGAAGCCTAAATTTATTTTTTCAGCTTGTGTGATTTTTCAGACGTGTTCGAGTTTGCATAAATAGAAAATACATATTCAAATCAAGAATCAATCATTACAATCAATCATTGATATATTTAAGCGAATATTTTAATACAAACAAAAAAAGTTTCTCCAAGCTCGGTAAAAGCATAAGTGATCCAAAAAAATATCTTAATATTTATGTATAGATATTTTAAATGAAATTATTAAATATTTTAGATAATATAGACTTCGACTATACAATTTTTTTTGCATTATTATATGCGGCCGTATATAATGAAGCGACGCGCTTGCATTCATTACCGGTCGGCGATTTGTGTGCGACTTTCTCTCTGTTTTATTTTATTTATTTATATTTTATTATATTATATTTATTTACTTACGCACTTCTCTTTGATGTTTTGGCTAATTTAATAATGTCATGTTTTATTCATCACTACGTGATAACCTTCCAGTATTAACTATTAAGATTATTTAATTAAATAACTAGGTAGGACATTGAACAAAAAGGGTAAAGTGATATATATTATTTCTGTGTTTGATATTTTATTTGCTTTCAAGGTTTAATAAAAAAATTCAAAACTCTTAATTACTTAATAAATTTGTTGAATACATTTATTTTGTATAAAAGATTTAAGGGAAGTATTATATAATAATGCTATAGGGCAGTAGCAATACGGAGGCTATTCCTTACATAATAAAACTGTGGTGTAGAAGGACCCGGGGACCCTCTACATTTCTATTTATAAAACCATGAACATTGGCTCAGCATGAGTATATGCACATGTATATTATATCACAGTATATTACATATTTATGTAATAAATTGTTTTCCTCTAAATTTAAAATTATGCCAGTCAACCGTTATGCAATGTTTTTTAAGTTATAAAATGTGTTTATTAAGTATATGAGGTAAAGAAGAGCAAACCCATTTTTAATTGATGTGGTAATATAAATTAACATTTTTTCACTTCAAATAGTTAGAAAAATTTGTTTCTTATACGTCGAAACAATAACAACAAAAAAAACGTGTGCGATAATAGCCCCTAACCTCCGGTGTAATTATTATTGTATAATCTTATATTGAAAAAAATCGTAGTTGATTAAAAAAATGCGAACATTTCAGTTGGAATTCCACGAGGGGAAATTAAATTTCAGAAGTGACAGATTGCCACCTTCCCCTTTCCTCCGTTCCGCACCCGACAAGGATGACGAAGCAATGGTTTTCCAATTTATTTGATGTATTCAGATATGCAAATGAAAATTGTTGTTTTTTTCAGGCGTCGCGTTTTTTTCGCTGCCCGATTGCGGTCGTGTTTATTTAGTTGGTGTTTATGTAGGAGCAACTCTGAATTAACTATGATACACGTGAGATCCATCCGAATGCTTCATGCCAAATCCTGTCTGTAGATATACAGGTCCTTTGAAATTCGGATACTCGATTCGATTTATTGAAAGGCGTTGCTTGGAGAGATGCTTTTGCTATTGGTTTTTTGTTGTTTCTAACAATGTGTTACTGAATTTGATTCAAACTTAACTGCGTATTTGAACTGCAAGTCATTTATATGAAAACAAATTAAGATTTACTTCAATGATAAAAAAACAAACTCAAATATTTAAAGGTACAATAGTACCATTTATATATTAAATCATACTTTTTATTAAAAAAATATTTATTTAACAAACGGAGGTATCATTCGTTAAGGCAAAAATATGATTAATTTTATGTTTAAGTACTGACTGTCGTTAAAAATAAAATAAGAAAGTAAAAACCAACATTAATTTGGTAGAGGATATAAGAAGGAAGTGAAATAAGTTTCAAGAACCATCGCAAATGATTTATATCAAAAATATTTTTTCGGAAAAAATATTATTTCTGGAGCCGAAGGAAATTCGGAAGTGAATCAATTATTTATAACAGAAAAATAACTGGAGCGTATAGTTCTTAACAGGTCACGACCGATATAAAAATGGAGAATAAATATTATACTTTGGGCGTTGGGTAAAGATAATATAATTTTTGGGAGATATAATACGGGGACGCGTGAGACATGTTCTTTAAATAAATATTATTTTAGGAAAAACGCTGAAGGATTACCGTACATTAACATTAATGGATGAGGTGTCTGCTGATGTAATTTCAACAGAAATAAGGTTTACTTGCTGTGTTTAAATGTATTAAACGATAGTATATTTCCCATAAATATAAACTTAAAACGCCTTTATGGAATTAGAACTACAAAAAAAAATTTTGAATGAATTTATATTACATGATAAATTTATGAAAGCCAGCATATCTAAAAAATCAACAGTTAAAACCACATTTCACTCTTTGATAGTCCATACTTTTGCTCATCAAACTATTTATTTCCAAATATCCTGGTGGAAAAACAAATATATGAATTTTGTATTTAAACTTTATTCCAATCAACAATATTTCGGCCAGGGCTGATGTTTCGATAAAATTCAATACAGACTATCGAGTGCGTTTGTACTCCCTACTTAGATATTTTAGTTATTCACTAAATAATTTTTTTAATAATTTGATTGTTTTAAATTAGAAGTAAAATATACTATATGAATTTTATATGTGAAGCACTATTTAACAAGCCGATTGACCAAGTTATAAATTGAGACGAAAGGGTCATCTTTGTTTTATTGTTTATCTGGGTTATTTTTTTTATTTAGATATTTAAGTAAACGAAATATTTGAGATTTTTTAAAATTTATAAATGTATCAAGTTAGCCGATATATATATATATATATTGTCTGATTTATTTTCGTAAGAAAAACCGAAGCGATTGCAATGCACCCAGTGGTGCGCGTCATTGACACGCTTTCTAAGGATTATGAGATTTTTATTATAATTTAATTATGTATTTAAACTGTGATGATGAAAAATATAAAACGTAAGTGATCATAAATTGAATTGAAAACAATGAAAGACTGTAGTTAAATAAAATTAGAGTAAATAAATCTAAACACCTTATCATAAAAATTTCATTTTAAATTTAATCATGCATTCTTACCAAACAGCAATAGTCGTCGGAAAAATCTGAAAAAAAAAAAACAAATTCAAATTAGTGTTATTTAATAATAAACGTCCAAAAGTTTGTCAGAGTTTATATTTATTTAATAATATTTAATTTAAAAATCAATGGTTTGACAGCTTTTTCAAGATATAAATATAACAACTTCTCTGTGTTTTATTTGATAATAAATATCATTAAGTATTTTTAAATATGACAAAAATCCCAGTGATTCCAAATGTGTGCAGTGTCAACTGTCGAATACCATCAAAAAATTCGATAGATCCACGTTAAAAACATTGAAAATTCTACATTAAATAATGAATCAAATTATGAACAAGAAAACACCATAAAACACATCTCTCGGCATAAACTATGACATTCTCATCCAGCAAAGCTCCGAGGTAGCCTTTTAGCTCCCCGGGCATAAAGCCCAAATCCTGGGCAATTGTTTAATTTTAAACAAGGTGCGTGCGGGCCCTTAAATCCCACCTACAATATGTCCATCTTATGGCTCCGTGGGCCCGAAATTATTTATTCAGGGGTCGTGTGTGCGGCCAGTCCCTCGGTCTCGGAGAATCCTTTATTATGCAGTCGTGAAGGCGCCTAACCCGGTTAGTGAACGGGACTCCTTTGAAAGCCAAGGTGGCCGGAAATCGATCTCGCCCAGGTAAAATAGAAACAACCAAAGCAAAAAAGGAATTTTTGAACTATGCTTCCCTGAATGTGGAATCGAAACTTTTGCAGGTAGTGTTACGTGTAAGAATCTTAAATTTTAAAGCAGGGTATACACACCAAAAATAGTACGATATATTTAAATTCATTTTTCTATCATTTTTAAATTTATAATGTATCGGAAATTAGACAGTAAAAAATTTATATACAAGTTTAATTAAAAATGTCAGTGAGAGGCCTTTTTACTTTTTTGTATATTTAATTATCGTATACATGGTAAATCAGCTTGACAGGTCTAACGAAAAAATGAAATCCTCAATGACATGCAATTACGACACGTGCGGGGGCGGAGGCTGCGGTCAATGCGATGATATGGATATTGGCTCTGAAAAATATGGCTCACATTCACGTGAATGATGGAAATCATTAATTAATAAACCCAATAAAAATTGTTTGATTGAATAGATATTATGAACAAGCTGCACTATATGATTATAAAGCTATATTTGATACAAATGCTAACTATTTCTTGCTAAGAATACCATTATTTTTTCATGTTCAAATAATGATTGATATGGAATGGATAACTGATCTTTGATTTTCGAAATGTTTATTTTCAATAAATGGGATCAAAGGATATTTTCAGTTGCTAAAATAATATAAACAACCCTCAATGGGCTGTTTAATACAAAGACAGATATAACCTAGGCCATTTATGGACAAGAAAACAAAACATCTAAAAATTAAAACAATGATCACAATCACAGAATAGAAAAAAAGTATAATTGTGTATTAAAAATTAACGTGAATTGTCAATTAATATATGAATCATCTTAGATATTTTTTTATATTCAGTAAGAAAAAAAAAACAGCTTATGCGCATATCTCAGAAATGCATTAATAACACAAATACGTTTTTATTTTTAAAGCTGCATTATGATTTCGACGTCAAATATGTTTTAAAAAACTTTTAAATAAAAATGATATATGACAAACCAACGCTATGTCACATGCACAATGTCAGTTTTCTTCAAAGAAAAAGGTATAAAAAATGAAGTCCACCAAAACACGTTTTTATGTAGCTATATAAAAGATAAAAATAAATAGGATAACATTTGTCATATCATATGGTATAATCTATTAGCTATGGTAAACAAAAAGCTTTGTGGGCCATTTATAGTAATAAAAAAAAAAGAAAATATAAGAGAAAGACCATCCAATGTGGAGAGCAAAGAAATCGTTCCACCACTAGCACACTAGAAGGCACAATCACACAGTTCCTTTATTACGCCCGACTATCCGGCGAGAAGCAATCAACGGTCAAGAGCTACACTGGAGAGCCGCGATACCGCCGCGTTTCATTCCGTCGCAACCGTTTTATCTCATGGCCAATGCCCTGAAATACAATATAATTACGTTAAAGCAATATTATTTATCTTAACTCAACTGCACTCGAATTAAAATAATCCAAATACAAAATATTATTTAAACCCAACAAGTATATTATAGCCATGCTTAGCCAAGACGATACGAGTACAGTAAAACGTCGATATAACGGAACAATTGGAAAAAATGGGGTGTCCGTTAATGCCGAAAGTCCGTTATATAAAAATAGGTTTAAAATAATTAAAATAACTTTTTTTGTAAATACACTGTAGATATACATAAAAAAATACAAGAAACAAAAAAAATTGTTTTTAATTATCTACGGACACTCGTCGTGAAGTGACGTTGCTGCTTGCATTTGTTAATCCTACTGAAAAGGAATCAAGTTTTGTTTGCACTTTTGAAGTTTGCTATTTTTTTATAACCAACTCTCGAAAATTACAAAAAAAAATATTTTTTTTACATTTTCGCATTTAAATCGTTTTTATTTTATTTTTTACATTTGACCGTTATATCCGAAATCCGTACATCATTTCTTTGCAAACTGATGTTGGCAAAGTGCATATTTATGCCTAGTTATGCAGTGTTAATTTTACTGTAGGTTTTTGCGGCTTAAATTTTAACAGTAAACTTAAACATATAAACAAAATGTATTGATTAATCTTGTTGAGGGACAAGGCATTTGATTGGTGAAGATCCATTTTTATAATGATATTGGATCATGATGACCAAGTCTATATGGTCGAAACTAATCATGCAAAAAATATAATAAACTCAAAGTGAAGAAAGAATACAAAGCTGCCTTTATCATTATAAATATGTATTGAATAAATAAGTACTAGGCTGTTATAAGTACTTAATTTCTTTATCACGTTAAAACGATATAATTATAACGCGAAACGATTGCGACGCGATGCAACAAACGGCTGCGATGATAGCGGCCAACATTCACAGCGGCAGAGAAGGCATTTGTTTGCCGGGAACAAAATTAGGCACTCGGCCCGACTCTGAATGCTGTCGCCAAATAAAACAAGGAGTTGTTAATAAATTTACTTTTGTCCGAGCGTCGCAGGTTTATCTTCGCCGGCTGACAAAGGACAGGCGGCGATTGTCATTCGGTAGGCGGAGCGGCCGGGCGGGCGAACTTACTCTCAGAAATAGTTTGCAGGTTTGTTGCCGTCTTTTCAACTTTGCTGTTTTGTTTTCTGAAGAAGTTTGGGTCTCGAGAATTTTAGATTTTTAATGAAAAAGTTCGCGGCTCTTTCCTTTGGCGTATAAAAATCATTTTTAATACGCACATAAAACATGTTTTTCTGTATATTATTGATTTTCGCGAAGACCGTCTCACAGGAAATACGATTTTGCCTATACGGGTTTGATTGATTGATAATGTATGTCTTATTTTTTGGATTGGACGTCTACGATTACGGGTTTATTGTATTATTACTAATATGATTAGGTTAGGTTAGGGGATGTGGGTTCAAATCCCACACAAATCACGATGATATTTTTCTGAGAGTTTCTTTAAATCATCTTCTATGTATGAACTAATGTGTCTAATCATATTAGTAATGATATAATAAACCCGTAATGGGTAATAAATACGCATCTGATTGACGTCCAATCCAAAAAATAAGACATACGTATATGAAGGTACGCGTCTTGGCTAAATTAATAGATTTTAAAAATAATATCCAGATGAGACTAAAATCGCTTTAGTTGTTACTTTATTCAAAAAGTCCAGTGCTTGCAAATCACTAATTATTGGTCGGCCTGGGCACATTGGTTCATATGTAGAGTATGATTGTTAAAAATTCTCGATAAACGGAAGTGATTCGTTAGTACAAGGGTTAGTACACCGGCCATGTAAGCCAGGGGATGTGGGTTCAAATCCCACACAAATCACGATGATATTTTTCTTAGAGTTTCTTTAAATCATCTTCTATGTATGAACTAATGTGCCTAATCATATTAGTAATGATAGATAATGATTAAGAACATTTTTTCAACTATTGAAAATTTATTAAAGAAAAAGGCACCGGCCATGTAAGCTTGGGGAGTGGGTTCAAATCCCACACAAATCACGATGATATTTTTCTTAGAGTTTCTTTAAATCATCTTCTATGTATGAACTAATGTGCCTAATCATATTAGTAATGATAGATAATGATTAAGAACATTTTTTCAACTATTGAAAATTTATTAAAGAAAAAGGCACCGGCCATGTAAGCTTGGGGAGTGGGTTCAAATCCCACACAAATAACGATGATATTTTTCTAAGAGTTTATTTAATCAATTTTCAATATTTGAAAAAATGTACTTAATCGTTATCAATGTTTTTCAGTATGTTGATTTTTTGATTACATAAATATTAACCGATGGAAGTAAAGACCCAACCGTCCGAAAACTGATGTAAATATACCTAAAATCCATTTACTTAAATTTCAATGAATGATATTTCTATTATTGTGAAATAAATATAAAAAATATTTTCGATGTGCTATAAATAACATGCAAATAATCAAGTAATCTAGATTTTGATCTGGAGCGTTCTAACTACCTTCATTAGAGGTCTCATTAAAATTCTACGCCTTCTTGATCAATAAATTTTTATGTAGCAGTCTGGATCGAGGCAAAACTTTAAAATAATTAATAGATTCGATTTTATCATACTTACATAAAATTATTTAAGCTTTGAAATTCATGACGCATTCTGATGACATTTGGACAAAACTTGTTAAAATAATGATTAAAACTGGTCTCGAAGTTTACAGGTAGAATAAAATAATTGTTTTACGCGGACAGTTGGACATTGGTTTTCCTGTAAATTTTGAACAAAAGAGATAATATCACGTTACGTCACAGAAAATTGGCCTGAAAAGCATCAGAGGTGATTTTTTTACTGAAAAAAATGGTAAAAAATTTCATACAAATTAAACATTGCATTCCGCTTGTAATCTTTATATTCAATTTTATTTAATAAAATAGTGTAAATTATACAGGAAATATCGTATGGAACTCCGCTATTTGTGTTTATCTATCATAAAAAAGGCATGGTATGTACACGTTTCAATTTTGTATTCCCGAGACATTGATCCGATCTCTGAAAAAACTAGAAAACACTACAGTAAAGCATCGAAGAATATCTCAATTTGATATTTTTCCTTTTTACAATATTTTATCACATTTTACCATATTCCGTATCAAGTGACGAAGGGTACACCCGAAACACTAAAACTTTCAATTTGTATTATCATCCGAAGGCACATGCTCCATCGCTACAGTAACCATATTTTTTCCAAAAAAGAAAACAAAAAAACTATATCTACATCATCGGTATTTTTTTGTCTTTATTTTAAAATATTGAAAAATGTGAAAAATTATTGCATATCAATTTTTTCTCTAGCCGGTTTCTAATATTTCAACAAAATCTCAGTATCACATTTATTGATCTATTATATTAAGAAAATATGTTATTTTTCAGCTATTTGTTTTTATTTATGACCGGTTTTGGCAAACTTTCTTATTGGTATTTTTAAATGAAGTTTTTTTTATTTTATGATGCTGATACAAAAAAGTATCGAAACGGAATTCCACCAAGTGTTTTTTGTCGATGATATCGGTCTATTTTTAGATCACAAAGAAAAATATTTTTTAATTTAAATTAAAAAATAAATTGTGGTATTTGCAACTAGAGAAATTTCAGGTTCAAATAACGAAAAATGTCTTTTTTAATTTCTGCCATTTATTAAAAAAAATTATAAATAATTTTAAAAAAATCTGTAAATGCGTTAATACATACTTATGAAGTTGTCAAAATATTTAGAAAAATATCACTTTGAATAAGGATTAAGACAACATCAATATTATGCCATAATTTGTTGTTTATGAATATAATTTATTTTTTGTATATTCAAGGTGTGTCACCTTACCACGCTTATCAGCTGTGCGCTCACCGATGTGAACTCAAATAAAAACATCCAATATATACCAGGGCTGTGTTTATATAATAAATGGCACTAAAGACGTTTAGTATGATAGAGTTACTCCATTGTATTGTAATAGATGTTCATTGTTTCAGCATACTTATGATAATAGGGTTTTTAAATTGTGGGTAACATGGTGCCAAAAGAAGTTCTTAAGGATTTTACCATATAATTTAAAATTTACAAATTCCTCTGCGGTCACGCGATGAAAAGAAAGCTGTTTGCAGCTTGTAACAGAAGAAAAATTGTATTGATGTGTTCATTTTCAATTTTCATTGGTTATTTATTGTAATAGGATTATATTGTAATATTTCAACCAATGGTTGTAATACTTCCTATAGAAAAAAAATCTATACTATTTTACAATTTTTTAAAAATATTTTAAAACTGTTATACAGTGTTTATAGAAATTGACAAAAATATTTTTTTATATAATCAGTCTCTATAGTCATATTTTCAATAAAGAGGAACCAATAAAACGAGCTCGTTGTACGTGTTTCAGATTTAATACAGATAAAAAAGTAGTGATAATAAGTATTTAACCTTATATCGTGGCTAAGAATTGTGATCAAAAAAACTGTGATCAAAAATTAATATTATGAGGGTGATAGATAGTTTATAATGTACTACAGTAAAAATTTAGAAAAATGAAATACCCAGCAACACTAGCATGAATATGATGTCTTGTAAATACTTTAACTACCTCCGTACATGGTGTTTTCTATTCCAATACATCACAGCCTTATCATACGCAGCTGAGCAACCTTTGTACAAAGATTCGAGAGATTTGCAAAAGTGATATGTTACGATACATCCAGGGGATGAGAATAACTCAGATAGCTGGCAACCCTATTCCCGGAAAAAACCTGCGAGCATACATTTAACCACCAAGAGTAGCGTTGTGCTAACGTCTATATTATTACAAAAATATTAAACGATGGTTTATTATTGGGTATTTTTATAACGACTATATGACGTTTAAATAATAATTTATATATAGAACCAATTTCTCTTACTATCAATAAATCAAAGTATAAGGAGCATTTGTTTAAAACTAAGATTTTTTAAGCGTTTTATTTGGGTGTTTAAAACAATAGCTGCTTTATAAAATAATATATATTTATAAAGTACTTTAACAGAGTAACTCTTTAAAGTTTAAGTAATTTTAGTGTATTTTCATAACTCACTATTTAAAATGATACAAATGATAAAAATCAAGTTAGTATTGGCATACTTTAGTAGTTTGCAAAGTTTTCACTCAACAAAGGTCTAAGTATCGATATGTTAGCATTTAAAAGTGAGACTGTGGAGTAGGGAAATACGGCGGTAGAACAAATTGAGTCGAAACAGCTTTATACCGAAGCTCATTGTTTTGCCAGCCGTGAAAATTGGAAAAGAAATCGAATATGCGACGACTGGGTGTCCCGAATTCCGGCCGATGCGTAGAACTTCGGTATGAGAATACCGTTTTTGCGTACGGCTTGGGCCAATTTGTGGCGCACCCGAGTTTGCCACCGAGAACCAGGGGGGAGGGTAGCATTTCGATTTGTGTGTTTCTGTTTGTATACGTAGAGGGGTTGGAAGTATTGTCTGTCGGGAAGTAGTTTCATTTTGGGTCCGAGGTGCTGGGAGAGAGTGCCGAGCGCGCCGCGTGAACTGAAATGCGTCATTTGTTATTTGGTGCGAAGGCTCGTCTTTAGAAGTTACTTTGAATATTTTTTAATTGTTTGAAATAATTTTTTTTAACAGTTTAAAAACGAAAACTGTGTAATATAAAAGTTTAGTTTTAGAATACATAATAACTTAGACCTTTAACATTGTTTGATGCAGACCATTGATATTTTTATAATGACTTACTATCTTCAGGTTTTAAATGTATGGCAATATACTTATATGATTTTTTATATTATTGAAAGTAAAAAACCACGTGTAATATAAGAAAGGTTCTTGACACGAGATAAGAATACTAAATATTTCTTTGTATTTATTATCTAAATAAATACGAAAACGAAATCATTGTTATATTGGCCATATAACAGAATATAGTGTTTATCATATATTAACAACAAATGTACAAACCATTAATCTTTTTTTTATGACATACCATTAGGGCAACTTCAAGTTTTAAATCTATGGCAATATATATATATACAATAATACCCCGCTTTAAGCGAGGGATACGTTCCGAAAAAAAATCGCGTTAAGTGAAATTCGCGTATATCGGGGTTTACGATTAAACATACATACATAGTCAAAACTTAATACAAAAAATACGAATCATTTGAATCAACCACTTTAATTCTAAGAACACTTTATGCAGTATAACATTACTGAAAAATACATCTGTTGTATTTTGGGTAGCGTTTCTTTAACGTTCTTGTAAAATACGTTCATAACACCCAACGCTGTTTTTAATTGTTAAGAGAAGTCAATGACTACATTATGTTCATACACATTCTTAAAATAAGAAAATTGCGTAATGCGAGGCATTTAAACGCGAAATTTAAAATTAGCGAGGTATTACTGTATATATAATTGTTGAAAGTAAAAAACCACGAGTAAAATAAGAAAGGTTGTTGACACGAGACATATCAAAATATTTCACTGTATTTATTATCAAAATACGAAATCATTGTTATCCGAATATGGTGTCACCAAATTTAATTTCTAATTTACATGTACGCGGAGACGAACTAAATCACACGATTGCAATATGCCCCGAAAAAACATGTTCATGTTCATTTAATATGTGATAAATAATCAGACGCTCATAAAGCATCAAGTAGAAGTAGACTATCTCGGGCGATAGCTTATATGAAGTAACTTACCGCTCTTACATGCTAATAATGTAATAACATACGGTCTCTATATTTTATAAGGCCGGGGGCCGTATATAACGTGACCTTCGGTTTATCACGCGGACCTTCACGCCCCCCGCGGAGCCCGGCGGGGAGCGCCGCGCACTTTTATCTCGACGGACTATTTTCCCTTCAGCATTTATACACTCTCCAGCCAGCCACTGATACACAAGACAAAGTGCCGCCGAGAGTTTTAATAAAAACCTGCCCGTTCTCTGAGATCTCCCCCAGGTACGCGGGAATAATCTACTGCTTTATATTTTTCTCGATATTTGTTTATGTAACACGGAAACAGTTTATAGAAAAATCGAACTCTCATAAATTTTTACGGAGGTAAACGCTTGTGATAAAAAAATAATAAAATATTCACGCTCCATTATATAAGTGGTATTAAATTCATATCCTTCCGCCTTCCTTTCTTGGAGATGCCCGCCTTGTCATTCTTTCCCTTTTCGGCTTTTATTTTTTTAAAAGAATTGTTGTAAATACTTATTGCGTACTTGTAATATTTTCTACAAAAAAATTAAGAATTTAAACCCTATTATGCTGCTCATAAATATTTTTTTCATAACAAAGAGAATAAACTAAGTAGATTTTATGGAAGCATACCCTTTTAAATCTTTATTTTATGCAAGACTAAATATTATTTTTTCTATTATTTTCGTTTGGTTTCAATACCTGTCAAATAATGGTATTTCAAATACTTGACGTTTAAAATAAACGTTGATATTTCAACCTGTAATACAAAACTCTCTTGTAATATTTATTCAGATATTTATTTGATGTGGTATTAGAATGCCACAACATTTACCAATTGACAGTTGAAAAGGAAATGTCGAGGTCAAATCATTTGATAAAGTAACCATTTTTGGAGCAATGAGGTGCTCTTTTACATCCAAATATGTTTCCCTTTTATCAAAGTAATACTGCTAATGCCCATTAGCATACTTTATAGTTGCTTATATTTTTATTAAATTTAGAAGTATTACTTTTTATGTATGTTTCTATCTTTCCTTTCCCATCAAAATAAAGTTTAATTTAACGATGACAATTAATGTTTCCTTATAAAACTTTTTGGACTCTGGACTAACCTTAATTCAGATTATTATATACTGATTGACTTTACTTGTATTTGTTTCTTCGACAGTAAAATATAGGATAACGCTTGCGTAAATATTATTTAAAAAAATTTAATCAAGTTATTTACGGTTTTTGTTATCGATATGTAAATCATTCATCAATCGATTGCATTTTATGTCATTTTATAAAATCTACCTGCCTCACTATTTGCAGTTTTTACAGGTTAATCGTTGTAGATTATCTGATCTTGCATGTTTCCCACTGTATTATAAACATTATGACTTGCAACTTACAAATTATTTAATTTATGAATATAAAAAATATACCTTGACAGTAAACAATGAACCTTTGTTGTTTTGCTAGTAATAAACTACAATGTCCTGTTTTATTAAGATTGAGAATAATCTGAATTCCCCGGGTTGATCGGCGAGGCAAGGCTATTCCATATTTCTTCATCAGCCAAACTTTGCTCTATTCCGCACATTAGGGCATTATTTGGTCTTGTAATTACCGGCGCATATGTCTGACTGTCATATTCTCGGCACTCGGGGGATGTCCCGAATAAAAGGGTTGGAACGCCCGCATTCCGGGCCGGGTGTAAAACCTTTTACGTGCGTTATATGGCGACGTTTGAGTTTAGAGTTTGTGACATGTTGCAGAATTTTATGCTTTCGGGAGGCGAATCGATTCCGAAAAGTTGATACACGAAATATTCGCGTAGTTTTGCGGAGGATTTGTCGCACTAACATTTTATTTTCCTATTTGTTTATCTTATTCTTGTTCTGAACACTAAAGTGCACTGGCGTCACACTCTCTCAAAGCGGAGCAAGTCTGCGTGCATTGACACGGAGCAAGAAAATACGGGGGTATATAGTATATTATAAACAGAATCGAATAAAAATACCAAAAAGATTCAAACCCAAGACTTTGAAGTTGGTAATCGAGCATGCATACTATCAAATCTAATAAAATAAAGCAGTATTTAATTTTTTTTTGAAATACATAAAAATTTACTTTTTCGTCGTGGTATATTTACTTCGTTGTTTCAGTCTCATTAAATGCTATAATTTTACATTTTTAGAATCTTTTCAAGATCATCCTTTTTTATGTGACTCAACTGCATTATACTTAAGCATGAAAGTAAAGAATTTAGTCTGTAATATTTAATTCCCTCAATTGTGGTCCGGGATTCCTGCAGTCTACAAGATTTTAACTATGGAGCACCACACATCTTACAAGAAATTTATGCTCTTACTTTTTTAGCCATGATCTAAATTCATAAAGGAAAATGGAATATACTACAGTACTGCCAGAGCATATCTTTGTATACCGGGACAGAGTTATATTTCTCCGCGTAATAAATAAAACAAAGTGCCAATTTTTGCTTTTATTTTTAAGATTTTGAAATAAAATTAAAAAACATTCCAGGAACAGAGTTTTTAATACAAAATTCAAAAAGTGTTATATTTAATGTAACATTAAAATTTACACTAAAAAAACATTCGCAGTATTGGTTTTATTTTTATAATATTTTTAATATTATTTTTATAATATTTGAAATAAAACTAAAAAAAACCTTTTAGGTAAAGTGTATTTGATTCATAAATATTGACTTTGAAAGCTGCTAATTTTAATACTTGTTGATTCAGTTAATCTATTTTACTTTGAAAATAAATTATCTATTTATTGAATTCGTGTATGATTTGTTTTGGGTTATTTAAAATACTGAATTATTTTTTAAATAAAAACTACGTTTCAAATAAACTAACAAAAAATAATTTTCGTGTAAAAAGGTTAAATAACAAAATTCAGTGATAAAGAAATTTTTCCGTAAAATTTTTACTATGAATGAAGCTGTTATAATTTTGAGGAAAAAAACGTAATTTTATTAAAGCTGTTATTATAATGCAAAAACCTTACATACCAAAAGAAGCGCGAACACAATGTACAAAATCAAGTCCTCTATCTCAAACGTGGAGGGTAGCTTCCCTCTCACCGCGGGGCCATTCAGGGAAACGAGGTAAGCGAAAATGGTCTTTGAAATTTTTGCAAAAATTTGCTGTGGTTATTCCTGGTTAAACCAGCAGCGAGTTTCGGCAAGTGACAACGAAAATCGCAGCCAAGGAGTTATATTTATTCTATTAATTGATTTGTTAAATATTTTAACTATTCTTTTCAGTGAATTCAGGAATGGAGAATACTGCATGGTGATAATATCAAGTGCAACACTACGATGTATTTTTTACATAGAAACTCGTAACTTAAATTATCAAGAAAAAAAAAAAGGAAAATTTCCGAACGCATCTAGATAGTTAAAGTATAAAAAAACTACTACGTTTTGCAGTGGTAAGCGTGTTTACTGCCACCTAGTGTTAAGTGAAAATTTGTGACAGCGTTTTTGGTTATTTTGTTGTATTAAAATTCTTAAGGGTAAAAGGATAGAAAAACCTTTGAAGAGCTATAACCAACAGAAAAGCTGTTTTCTACGTGGCCTCAAAATCATACAAAATGTTAATATTATTTTTTGTACATTCAAGTGAAAGTCGTTTTAAACGTATTATTTTTTATTTTAATAATAAAAAAAGAAGTCGAATCTGTCTCTGCACCGGAGCCAACCGGCACAGTCGGCCTTGAGAGTCTGCATTACCCGATAGACAAGGGTGGCTGAGTCGCTGGCTTCAAACTAGGGGCGGCTTATTTAAACATGCCCCCGTGACCAAAAGTAGAGTGGATTTCGATGCATCAACTGAAACAGCCGGTTCAGCTAAATTAGAGGTCCGCGCTACTCTACTCCATTGTTAAAAAAGTTTTGTGTCAGACAAAGAGAACTTTAAAATTTTGTACGAACATGAAATATTGCTGATACAAATGCTTGTTCACACGATCTACAATCTGAGTATCTTATATATGTGCAAACTGTTTTATTTAATATATTTATATGTAAAGCAAAAAAAATGTCACTATTTAAAAATTGTTCATTTTAACCTTTTGCAGGTAAATGGTTTAACAGACGAAAATGCAGGTATAAACGAATTTTTTTTTTTGAGTTTTTTTTTGTGGTTTGATACTAGGTTGTTTTTTTTTTAAATCTTGAATTGCAATTCGTGAATTGATGATAAATACGACCAGAGGCACAGGCAACGAGGTACCTGCGTCGCGAGGGTCCTCGTCGGGCATTCTTGTGGCCGATCTCGGCTGCCGGGCGGGTCGCGGTGGACGGAAGACTTCCATTCTCCAGAAGCATAATCATTTCCCGGATCCAAACCCCCTTTCGCGGCATAAGCAGGAAAGCGTGTTGAATACTAAAGGCCAAGCCAGAATATATTTTTATTTAGAATGTGTGGTGTAGAAAAATATTTTTGATACACAAAATATCACAGCTCGTTGAAAAATGAAGCATGGCCAGTATATGAATTTATATATATTTATTTTAATAACAAATACTTATTGAATACAAAAAAATGGAGTCAAATTATTAAAAACAACTATATATAAATTTATTATTTTTGATCAAAAAAATTTCCTGCAATATCCAAAGAGAATATTCAGTTTCAAAATAATAATTCAATATAAAAAAAAGGTATAACGTTACGTATAAAAATATCGATTGGCGAATATTTTTAAGTGGCTAGTTAAAGCGCAGGACTTTAACTTTGACATAAAAACACTAAAAAAGTATGTTTGTTATTACAAAGTACAAAAGTTCACAATTTTATTATCCCAGCTGATTTATCCGGACAGTCCGCCGTAACAACCCGGTTTTTATCACCGGCGCATCAATGTATCTCCAGTCGGGATTTCAGCGGACGGAGGAAAGTAATTATGGTCGGCGGGGCGATTACGGAATACAAATGGCTATCGATTTTAGTTTTTATGTTATACTAAATGTTAGCTTGTACGCCGGCCTTTATGCTGTCGGCTGCGAGACGACTTCAGAGGGTCGCATAAAATAGATTGCGCCTCTGGGCCGGGGACCCCGCCGTGCCCATACATTACAATGAAAAATTTCAAAGAAAACGGGGGTTAGGATAAAATGCCACAGATTATATTTTGACTTGGGTGCCATAAACGCATTTGTTATTACGAATTTTAATCTCTAAAGAGACAAAATCGCGGGATGACGTCACAAGCCTTTTTGTTAAAAATTAATGAGCACACATTATTACTTTTGTTGCTATTTTGCGTAACTTTTTACCATGACTTTATCAACGGTTAATTTATTGATTATTTATAATGTGAATTCGACGTTCATAAATATTAATATTAGTTATTATTATTTTGAAATGTTTCCTTAAAACAAACAGCAGTTTGAGTACGCCTACAAGTAAACACAGTTTTGCGTAGCCGCATTTCTTGAACAATTAAAGTTGCATTCTATGAGGAATAGCAAGCGCAAGAAGGTGAAGCTGTGCACCTGCATTGTTGACTGCTTTTCCCTTGAATAGTTCACAAGATTCCTGCGCTATGTAAATCTGCAAATTGTTCCTCACTGCACAAGCCACAGAGACCAAAGAGATATTACAATAAAATTAAAAAAAACTTAAACTACACTTTTAATGAATGCATTTAATGCCTTTTTAAAAAACTGACGGGAAAAAGTTTCAAGTAAAAAATCGCGAGGTAGTTGTATTAGCGATTTACCTTTTGATTTTATATATTTTTTAAAATATATTTTGAAGCTCAACGATTTACATACGACGCAAAAAAAAATGTGTGGGATAAAATCCAGAATCTCAGGCTTTTTGATTGCCGAAGCTCTGTAAGCATTTTAAATATAATTTAAAAAATTAATAATTTTTTTGTAGGAAATGCTATAAATATTCAATTATCAATATAAAGCTATTTTTTCTATACCATAATAAAATTTAATAATTAATAATAATAATAATTTGTAAAATAAAATTTACTATGAAAACTGTAAACGGTCGTTCACTATAAAAAAATAATAACTGAGCGAATAATAGAAAGAGGATAATATAAAATTAATCAAGTACTTTAAACATTGTAAAGGGTGATAAATGTATTTATCCTATAATTTATTTTTATTTCCGTCCGTTTCTACATTTAATTGCTTCCAAACAATTGATTTCACTTCACATCCTAGCGTATTTTCCATTTCGAACAAATTATAATTAAGTAAAGTAGAATAAATCGTTTCAAAAATATTTATTCTAGCCTCTCTGACTCATATATCCTTGTTAAAGTAATTCCGTAGATATAACGTTTTACAAATTTATTTACTTTCTTATCTTGAATTTTAGTAATAAAACGAAGTATTAAAAACAATAACAAAAAACAACATAAAATATATTCACAAAAAAATGCTTGAATGTCGTCAAAGTTTGCTTCTAGCAAGGCCAAATTTATTAAATTTTATTTAAAGCTCGATGCAATCCTACTGTAAGTTAAATTAAGTTATTACGAATATTTTTTGTGTGTGAGTATTTCGCATTTGTAGAGCTTCTTCACACTAAAAAGCCAAAGTAATTACATAATTTTTTGGATGGGCGATGGGCTATTAATATATTTTGATTCATCTTCATCAACTGCCCTTCCTCAGATGAGGTTGGCGACCATTTCACTGAGCATATATTCATGCTGAGCCAGTGTTCATGGTTTTCTGAGGGGTAAATAGTGTATGTAATGGGTCTCCGGGTCCTTCTACACCGCAGTTTTATATTGGAAAGAAAGCTGCTGCCCAATAGCATTATTATTTACTCCTTTATTTTCAAAGCTCTGGCGTTCAGATCTGATACTCCTTCTGCAGCAAGCTACAGAAACGATAGCAGGAGCCATCCCTCCTTGACAGGGAACTTCCAGAGCACATCCTTTCAAAATCATCCTCAAAGTCGATCCTTTACACATGCTCAGGCTGCATAATGGCAGCCATGCACAAGCAACAGAACGGGGAGAGCGAGGAGGCTATATTTTGATTAAATACGGAGTATTACAAATAAAATCAGTGAATGGACCTGATGCAATTTTATTGCCGAAAATTCACAAGGGTGCATTTTATTGAATAAAATTACATGTTGTGAAAATAGTATTCAGTTCTTGTGCACTTCGTGTCAGAATTGCGACTGTCCCGGCGAGCAAACAAATGCTCCGATTTAAAAGGTTTTTCAAATTTGACAAATTGCAGTAATTTCTGTTGAAATAACTCGCGGGCGGGGATGAGCGAGCGAGAGGGCGAGAGACCCGCCCGGCTGTTACTTTTGAAAGCAGTAATTTCAAAATAATAAATACGGTCATTTGAAGAAATGCAATACCAGAGAAGCCTTTTATACGTATTTTGTAAAATGAATGGGCAACGAGAAGTTAAACAAACAAAAATCACAAAAAAGTTCACATTGATTGGATATTTTGCTTTGAATACATTCAGGTCTAACGTATTGCATCATAATTTTTATATACTGTAAAAAAAATGATTGGAAATTGAAAAAAATATTTATCTTCTATAATATATCAAAGATGTCATATTTTACAAATGAAATTTTATTCAATCGATAGGTTTATCGGATATACGGAGTATAACTATATTAAGGATCACAATTGGTTCTTACAGTTGATTTTCAATTGGGACACTGTTGATTTGAAGAGTTGACGCGACTGTTTTAAGCAAAACAGGGTAAGTAGAATGCCGAAGAAATAATGTAAATTTGAATTTAAATAAACATCGTTATTATTAAAACGCTAACAAAAGCTATCCAATTTCCGGGCTGTTAATCAAATGTTAGGAAAACACAAGGCACGAGTTAACACAATGCATTAATAAACCAACTAGGTATGAAGCCGTGTTTTATTCTCGAGAAACACCACAGCAAAAGGTCGTTAGTTGAAGAATAACCTATCCTAACCTAGCCTTTATTTATTTATAAATTACTACGAAATTTCTCATAATGAATATCGCTTATTTTTCAAAATTTATTTATTGGTTTTCTAAGTTTCTCTTCAGATTGTTAAAAGTTTAAATTAACATGATAGAAATTAATATTGTACAAAGAATAAAATAAGTCTGTTTACTTTAGTCTATAAGTAGTTTTCAAACAAACACTATTGCTATTCATCAGCTAAATTTTTTTTACCAATAAAATATTGTATATAGTTATAATGCACAAAGTTATTTATTTATTTTTGTTAAGATGAATAATTGCTTAAGAACATTTAACACACAGATAATGTGTGCTGTATATGAAAATTTATAGTTTGTTAATTCTAATTTATACGAATAACTTACAAAAAGACTTCAAAAGATATATTTTGATCCAGTTTAACTCATGTTATTTAAATTGTGTTAAGTTAAGCCTACTTAACTGATTTCTTTGTATACAACTCAGCATATTTATAAACAAATTTAAGTAATAAAATGTGATTTTACTTTACCTTATTAAGGGTGTATACAAAATGACTATTAAGAGTTCAAAGTGATTTCAAGGTTTCTTTTATACAATACAAAGAATAAATTAAAAGACCTTTAATAACAATAAAAATAGTACAAGTATTTAAGCGGTCTGCAGTACCGAGTGGAGTACAAGATGGAGTTTAAATATATTCAAGAGCTTCGAAGTAATCCAATTTGTAAATGCATTCGTAGTAAATATTTCGCATGCCATTACACTCGAGCACAATATAATCTGGAAAGTATCTGACAATAAACTTTTATACCAGCCTTGTGTTATGTTTTTTTACGATGCATTTGCATGGCGGTGTTATAAAAAGAAAAGTGTTTACGTTTGCCTGTGTTATCTTTTACAGCTTTGTTATCGTGAATCTAATAAATGATAGAGCATTTTTAAACCAGGCGAATAAAATAAGTCTAGTAAACGTTCAAACATGACTTTTATCTTTTCCTAATTTTTATTACAAATTTAATTGATGAGCTAAATGAAAAACGGATACGTTACAATTTAAATAATTTATTATTTATGTAGTAAGTTAATTTAAATGGTAAATGTAAATTAACATTAAATGTTACAATATTGAACAATTTAAAATAATCTTCTCATTAAAAAAATATATGAGGATGTATTTGATTTGACATTTTTTATGTTTTGTCTGGTTTTAAATTGGATATTGGGTATTCAATTATTTGGCAAAAAATATACTAAAAATAAATAAAATCTTTTTCTTAGTGATATAATTATATATTTTTAAGGCGTGAATCGTTCAATCATTTCTAAGGTTTCGCACATAACCTATACAAGTTTACATATTAAATATGATTTAAAAAATACAATGTTTTTATATTTTACTGTAAGTTTATTATTTATTTATAAATCTATTGATTTCATGATTTCTATAAAACAATGAATACATTTAAAATAGACATGTTTACACCTTCTTTGTATCGTCGTTAGGTGTCATACTTATTATTGCGTGTTCCATGCTTCTAAAATATATTTCTAATAAAATTTATTAATTTTGTTATTTATGTAAGAGTTATAAATGTTTATAACTCTATAATATTATAAATTATAAGATATATCAATAATTGAAGTTAAAAAAATATATGTATATATAATTTAAATATATTCAATAGTACACTATAGGGATCATAGTACTAATGGTTGTTCTAATTCAAGATATTCCAGAAATTTTGATCTTTACTTGGAATAATACCGAGTTCCCTTAAGTTACTGAAGATGGGAGTTGGAATTCTCCAGGGAGATTTCACCTGCACAGGGAATATGGAACTTGGCGTCTCGCATTCGATACAAGCTCCGCGATGAAAGACTAATTAATCCGAAAGTTTGTCGTTACCGGCTGCTTGTACTATCAATATGAAATTCATATTGCGCAAACATTTGCAACAAGACGCTTGGCACTCATTCTGAGAACTTAACATTTGTACCTGCATGCTAACCACCACTATAATAAATTATTATCAAATTACAGGAGTTTCTTGTATTTTGCAACAATCTATAGCGTGCGCCATACATACATTTTGGAAAACTCCATATTTTTCAAAGAATTATATTTTTTATGAATATCAAGAATTTTCATAAATTTTACAATGAATGAGTCTCGGTACATAATTTTAGAAATCATTTTTTTCTTGGTGGTTATAGCATAACATAGCAGATACACAAATATTAAATTGAATAAATCTATTACTGTCCGAGAAGAGTATTACTTAATATTACGAATATACAGAGTAAATAATTAATATTATTGTAAATATCGCTATAATGTGTGTAAAATTTATTTCCTTAGTCAAGTTTTTTTATATAAATGTGAGACATTGTTACTCCATGTGGATCGCGGATGCTCAAGTAATTTTTTTTGTTTTTTAACATTGACCTTCTAAGAAGGTAAATCTATTGGTTCGGAGCTTGTGTGGCCTTAGATTTTATGTCTTATGTATAAAAAAACTGAATCTATTTGAAGATAAATAGCCTGAAGGTTATGCCCGTTTACTCGGGATGGCTGACAACGGAAGGGAAGTAAAATATTTTTGATCTTGTCAAACCAATTTGATTATTTCATGTAGTGAAATAAGATTAAAAATAAGATTTTCGGCAAGAATAGAAAACACAACTAAATTCAAAGCATAAATAGTTTTTTCTGTCGATTGTATATCAAAGTTGAATTTAAAATAAATAAATTTCATGTTTCAAATAAAATTAACGTGAAATGGCTGTGGTTACATTAACGATAAAGCAAAGATAACAAGTCTACACAAAAATACACATAAAAAGCTAATTGCAGAAGTAGACGTACGATTATTAGTACTGCGAAATATTCTGAATAGGATTTACTGGAACTAAAGCCATTAGACACGCTATTAAAAAGCTGCAAAGGTCTGGCGGGCTTTAATGCAGAGGAGCTCCTCCGGTACCGGTGCAGACACTCCGCAGAATTACTCGCGTATCAGAAATCTATTCAAAGTTGAGCGTTGTGAGAACTTAGTTCGCAATGATTACTTGGTCGGTGTTCACATGCGGATAAGGTGATACAGTTTATTCGACTAATATACTTTTCTATACTTGTTGAAACATATTATAGGCATTCTATTTTTTGTAAAAATATATATTGAAATGTTAAAAAAAATTGATCATATATGGTATTGAACATAATAAGTTTGTATATATTATATGTTTTACAAATGAAATAGCAGTTATCTTTAATTTTCTGAAATAATTCATTATTATCAAATATAAAATAAACAATTTGAATATGCATAATATAAGCAAGACTTGTATTTATAACAAATTATTTTATATGGTCTATTGTATGTGCTCATAGAAAAGAACGTAACTTTTCGAAAAATTAATTTATTGATAATGATTAAGTACATTTTTTCAAATATTGAAAAATGATTAAAGAAACTCTCAGAAAAATATCGTCGTGATTTGTGTGGGATTCGATCCCACACCCCCAAGCTTACATGGCCGGTGTATTACAAATATTTAATTTTCATAATAAGTACGTTGTTTCACTTTTAGGATATGATTGTTAAAAATTCTTGCCAAGTACCTAGTGATTCGTTGGTATAATTGGTAATACACCGGCCATGTAAGCTTGGAGATGTGGGTTCGAATCCCAAACAAATCACGATGATATTTTTTTGACATTTTCTTTAATCATTTTTCAATCAATAAAAAAACCTGTATAGGCAAAATCGCAGATTGAGACTTCCTGTGGGACGGTCTTCACAAAAATCAATAATATTAAACTAATTTGAGTGAGTTTTTAAAAAAATATATTTAAAATATATACCAGGTTTATAAAATATCACACACGTGATACGAAGTATTACAAGGCATTTATATTCAACGACGTCATCTACTTTCGGCATTTTTACCTTCTGATCGAGAGCGGGAGTGGGTGAACCCTCGTCTTGTCATCCGACTGATACAATATCAAAGGGAGGAATCACCCGCGGCAGTCACGCGGGGACGCCGAGAGCCTCGACCTGAACCGGCCAGGCTAGGGGATGGGAAGTGGTCATCAAAGAAAAGTAGTTACTTTGTACATGTAGTCGGATCATCCGATAAACGTGCATGTTTTGAAGAAATGTGCTTTTACCTACATCGAAAGTAATTTCAAATGGCTTCAGGCATTTAAGTTTTCCTGAATAATATAATTATGGACAGTGCGCTGTTCGTTTCATAAATTCACCCCTATTTGAAAAGACACAGTGATAGTCAGTTTTACAAAGCAAGTAGGCAGATTGAGCTTGTATTTGAAGGCTTAAAACTATTATCCTTTTATATTTGTATTTTTATTTGACAAAGAAATGATTCCTTTGAACTTATCGGTTGTTTATTTGATATCGTTCGCAAATAAAAAAAAAGTTCATTATTTGCTTTGCCTTTGAAAAATCAAGAAACATATTTACTGAAATCAATGTAAACATTGATTAGTTGAAAATAATCAGAAAAAATCGAAAAAAACGTATGTTCACGATTGTATATTTTTTACAATCCCATAATGATTTGCCTCTGTTTATTTTATTGTTTTCTTATTAATAGCCAAAAGCAAAGCACTAAGCAACCTAATAAATTTATGGGCCAAACCTTAAACTATTGATTCAAAAACACTTAAATTATGCAAACGGATCAATCAGTAGACTTTCAATTTTACAAGAAGTTTTATGACGAAAGTATGGCGTGTAACTTAAAAAAAAAATTGTTAAAAGCAAAAGCATGATTGGTCTTTATTAAATTTAATGATGTTCTACTTTTATATTGATATAACCAATATCCGAAACATGTTTATCAAAAACAAATATCTACAGATTATCGGAAGATATTTTGTTTGATACATAAAGTTTTATTTAAAAAAAAATATATATACGAGAAATACAAAAAAGCACTCGTGCAATGTGTTCAAGCATTTTTTTTGTTTCGATCAGTTTTTTATTTTTTTGAAGCTTTTCTTTTCAACTTAATAAAAAAGCATACAAATAAAAATTTCAATTGAATTTAAAATCAAAATATTTACCTTCCCAGATGTCGCAAGCTCTAAAGTTCACGATGAATATTCTTTTAGGGGAAAGCCGGATTTGTTCCAGCTGGTAAATATCACCCCCTTTCACCCTTCTGATCTTGAGCTTGAGTTGTGCACAACTCTAATGCTATCTTTATTTATTTGAGACGCACCTTTGATAGGAATCTCTCGGCTGGCGATAACCGATACCACGAGGGGTTTGGGTGAATTCCACGGTTGTAACTTGAAAAAATACCTGACTCAATTTCAAAGCCTTTGCCAAATTTAGATTTAAAATCGATTTTGAGAATTAATTTGCCTTCGTCACGTTAAAAAAGTTTTTTGTACTAACTAAAAATATTTTAATACTCTTATGTACGCTCATCTAAAAAAATTACAACAAATATAATTGGGTATTTGATTTTTTCGTTAACCGTAACTTTTGCTCAGGGAAGACCTACGTCACAAAATTTTATAAACTACAATTAGCAATATGACCATTGAATTTTTAGAGTATATACTAATAACAAAAGTTCTTTAGCTACACTGAAAACTATGACATTTATAGTTTATATTAATATGCCATATTATATCGTAAAACCTTTTTAATTAAGATTAAACGCCAGTGGTGCCCTGGGGCTGGCGCCGGGACTGGCATGCGAGCACATTCATATTTTCTTTGGCTTATGGAGGAAAACATTCAAGCATCCCTGTGAGAACAGCTCCACGCCGTTGTCCCGAGTCCAAGCTTATTTACGCAAAATGAATTGGCCCGAAAGGTGAAATTCGGGAAGGGTTTAAGTACTGCAATATATGAAAATGTATTTAGTATCATTTTATTATTACTGGCGCACATTGCGGGGGTGCTCCTGCCGCGGAGAGCCCCTGAACGCTCCGCGGAGCCTTGGGACTCGTATATTAAATATAATTACTTCAGATAATTATATATAATAGAAGTATGATTACTTTATACGTGTGGAAAAATTATTTTTAAAAAAATCTTATAATAAATTTATTAAAAAATAAAAATGTAAGCTATGATCAATTTTCATAATAAAAAAATAAACTTTCTAATTAATATAACCAACATATTGACAGCCTACGTGTTTGTCATACAATATTAAAAGCAGAGAAGATTAAAACTATTGATTTTTTTTATTTTATTTTGTATTTAAAACTATGTATAAATTTTGGTTTTACAAATTATTTCTGCAATATATACAACTAACAAAATTTTAGGTTTAAAATTAAAGTTTGTTTTAGCGTTTTATAAAAATGAAAATTTCAAGCCTTATTCATTAAAATACAACGATACTAGAGTCAACAAAAACATATGACCTATGGTGCTCAGTTTTCATTTTTTGTAGGGTAATGATACTTTTTGTTTACTCACAGCAGGTAAACTGCTGGAAAATAAATTCACCGGCAGGAAGAAAACGGTAACGTCGAGAATAAAGTAAACAACAAAGTACTTAAAAGTGCACGCTGATCTCAGTCAGCATCATTTTGTTTTCGCCGGATATCGGCCGTATTAACTGCTCGAGTTACGGAATGCTCTGCTTTGAGTAACTGCTGACTCGATATTTGTCGGAGGACTCGTATTTTTCTGCTTATTCCAAACCTTTTTGCGTATGAATCATCATATCCTTTTTTATTCTAGAGCTGTGCGTATTAATCACCCCTAAGTTGTTTGTCTGTCCAGAGTACGCATAATAAAATGAAGAAAATAAAATTACCATCAAAGCACCACATATCTAGATCAATTGTAATAAATATATAAAAATACGAGTAGATTTGATGATTAAGAGATCTTCCAAGATCTAACGCTAGACGAAGAAGATGTCAATTATATATTGTTTCAACAAAACAAAAACTTAACTAAAATAGTAAGATTCTGGAAACAATGGTGTATTTGTCACTTTTGAGAAGCAGGTTCAAGACAAAAAATGACAGATTTTTAAAAATAATTATTAGTTATCATTCAGGACCATAAATTACAAAATATTTTTGATTTCTCTAAAATATAAATAGAATTTTTCAATTCATAGCAATTCAAAGGAAATACGAGATGGATAGACGACTTGAGAATTTTTTCTGGGTGAATGAAATTCGAGAGGCTATTTATGTATTGTGGAAATAGCTATGCGACATTTTCAGGAGCCGTAAGAGTGCAGAAAAAGCTCTGTTCAGTAATGCATAAACGGTATATTTCTAAATTTACTATCAGATTTAACCAAACTCACATACATTAACACATACGCGCATACCTAGAAATATCAAGACTGGAACGTTACGTGATTTATGATGTAAGCATATTGATAACTCAATAGAGACGAAAGTAAATGGTTATATTTTAGAAAATCAAATTATGATCATAAGTACATAATAAAAAAATAAATATTTGTTTAATTTTTAGAATTGATAAGCATTAAAAATTTCAAACAATGCAGCTGCATACCGACCTGAAAACAAGCGGCCATAACAAAACAGACAGCAAGTTAACCGTCAACTCCCGGGTCGGCGGCATTTTCAGTTCCAACTATTTGGCGAAAGATGACTGGAACGTTACGTGATTTATGATGTGAGCATATTGATAATTCGGGTTGCGAAGCCGGAATCAGACCTCCTCGCAGTGCACTCTGGGAGCAGTCGGGCGCGACAGTCGTCTAGCGCGATGACTGAACCGTCCTGATGCTGGTAACCTGAGACGCAATCGGGTTCTCCATCCAAAACGCCTTTATGGGTGGAGACTCAGCCGCGTCAGGGAGGCCCCCCCAGCGATGCAAATCGTTGGGGCCTGATGAGCAACACGGGCAGATTGCCCCGACACGGGAAAGGCCCGACGTGCGCCGTCTGAGGAGAGCCCCCCTCGGAAAGCACCGCGAGCACCCAGGCGACCGAGAGCTGCATCCTCCGGACCCGCCGCGCTCCAGCGGCAGGAAACGAGGACCAGGAAGAAGGAGACAGCCGCGACAAGGAGCCCACCAGCGACGCAAATCGCTGGGTTCTGGCGCGGAACGGCACGAGACCGACGCCACGACCAGAGAAAGGTCCGAAGTGCGCCGCCCAAGGAGAGCACCATGGAGCGGACAGCGCGAGGAGTGCGGATTATTAGTCCCATCCGCACGTCTCTTGCGAGCTCTCAGAAAACGAAGAAGAACTGGGACTTCTTCTGGACCCGACGCTTCCCAGCGGCAGGAGCACAAGAAGACGAGGCCAGGAGGAACGCCGAGGAAGCGAAACCTACCCCCCACCCCCGGCAGATAAGAAGAAATTCCTCGGAGGTCATGGGAGCAGAGTTTTTTGTCCATGTATTTTATATGTTTGTATCTTTTTACATGTGCCTTCAAGGAGGCTAAAGATTAATGTTTGTTTAAATATTATATGTTTGTTTTAATTTTTTGAATTAATAAGCATTAAAAACTTCAAACAATGCAGCTGCATACCGACCGGAAAACAAGCGGCCAAAACAAAACAGACAGCAAGTTAACCGTCAACTCCCGAGTCGGCGGCATTTTCAGTTTCAACTTTTCAGCGCAAGATACTAATGTCCCGCGGGGCGCCGGGGCAGGGGCGGCCAGGGGCGGGCGGGGGCGGGCAGGGGCGGGCGGGGGCGGGCAGGGGCGGCCAGGGGCGGGCAGGGGCGGCCAGGGGCGGCGCGGGTCGGGCCGGTCAGGAGGCCCGCGGGAGCCATAAAGCAGGGGCGGCGGCGCCTCGCCTCGCCCGGCCGCGCCCGCCGCGGGGGTCGTTTATTACCTTAAAACAATAACTCCGGCGCTCGGGGCCTGAGAATAATCAACGCTGAGTTTTGTAATCAACCGGACAACTTTGGTTATTTGGGTTATTTGATTTTGTTTTGAAAACAGTTCTTTGCGCTTTTGATTAGCATAAACGCGTTTCAAACCTGATTTTTTCGGTAATATGCAAAAAATATGAAATAAAGACATTCTTTATATATTTGCATTAAAAAAAGTTTTCAATATGACAGTTATGGGAACAAATATGAGATCTTTTTGCTTTTTGAAGCGTAATCAGAATTCTAACTATCTATTTTCCACTAAAGTCAAAAATAAAGAAAAATATATATTTCCACTGAAAGTTACTGTAAGTTTGCAGGGGTTAGATGGTAGTGCGTCCCAATACTCTGTTTTAATTTCCGGTCTGTGAGTTGTCCACTCTTCTTTTTCCTTACATACTCCGGGGAGTCGTTTTTCATTTCTCTAAACAAGTCCTAAGCTGTCAGATAAAATATTCATCGCTTTTACTATTATTTTTAACGCAACAAAAGTTGGAGGCGGGCTTTGTTTAAAATGGTTATGTGCCGATTTATTCATGACGAATATCAATTTTCTATGTCGAATATCGTTATGTTTTTTAATATTATTATGTGCTACTTTTTGAATATTAAGCATTTCTATAATATAACCATCTTTATTAAAACCCTACCGTTTTAATAAAACTACTTAACAATATGCCCAAATTAACACAGTCAATATACATTTAACTATTGTAACAAGTATTTTTATATAAAAAATATAAATGCATCTGTTCATTTTATGAAACAAAATATGAATTATTTATATTTATGTACATTTTTAGTTTGAAATATTTATAAAAAAAAGGTTTTTTTGTCATTTTTCTAATAGTTATGATATAAATATTCAATTCAGCTGTTCATTTCAATTATTAAAATTTTGACTTTTTAAGGTACCTTAATCTTAATATGTAACTTCTTATTCTAAGGGTGTAATACTGCAGACGGCAAGAGAAGGCCTTCATTTGAAAATTAATCTTGATAACTTGATATGTTGATGTATCAGAACAGGGAGAATTAAAGTAGGTTACATTTAAAGTAACAGCGAGCTTTATCCGTATATTTTATGTTTCTATAATGAGTAATGTCTTGATTAAACGAACAAGATTGGTTAAATGTTTTCGTAATATTACAAAAAAAGAGAATGAATTCTCCGCAATAAATCACGACAATAAATATACTTGCGAGTCAGAGCTCGTTTTAATCTACATTGTTGGCGGCTTTTCATTTTTTTTCACCAACAATATAATTCCACAAGGCAGAAAAACCCCTTGTTACACCACTCTGCTTTTATTAACAAAATACCCTAGTAAACAACACCATACATTACCATCTAAATAAATAATAAAAAATTAAACAATTTTTTGTAATAATTTAATATTTCATAGTTCTCTTTTTTGCATACTATAATTTATTTTTTATATACAAAAATCTCCACTTACTCTTGTAATAGGATGATTGTAAAATATGGTATGATATGCTTTAATTTTAATTAAGATACATTTTTGATAATGTAGAGAGTTTACTGGTTAGGTGTGTAGTCTCACGTGGAGGCTTTGCGGCTGGACCTCTTCGCAGTCGCAGTTTGCAGCAAGAAGACGCATATGTGGAAACAAATGCGCTCAGTCGCAGAACTAGTGATGAGAAATGAGGAGCAGGCCGCCGTGATTCATACATGGCATTAGGCTCCGAGAGCTCCGTGGGTTCAATTTTCCAGACCATTCGCCCCTAATGGAGTCGCGGGGGTCTCTCTCTTTCTATGACTAATTCGCATCATTTGATAAGTCAATTACCTTTTTTTTTGAACAGCGCTGTTGGTAGCAGATATTAAGTCTGACGACGTTTTCTCTGAATTTTCCGATATGTATGAGATTGGTACAGTTTTTCATTAAATCATTTTGCGAAGTAATGAGGTGAATTCCAAATTATTGAAATATATACTATGTCAATATTTTTTCGAAACAAAGACAAATTTATTTATAATATTATTTTTTTAAGAGACTTTTATTGCTATATAAATATTTTTAAATTTTCAATATTCGTAAGAGTTTTTCGTTTTTTTTTTTTAATATATTCACAGAGTTATAATGGCACGCGGCTCATTTGAGCAGAATATAAATAATTTTTTTATAAAAACTTAAAGACACCTGGCAATTGCATGTTTTTAAAACAATTTTACTGGAGATTTTTTGGTATTCTTTTTATTTGGACTGAACACCATAATTACTATTTACCATATGTTTTTTTTTTAATTAAAAGGAAGCAAGTTTTAAAATGATTTAATAATTAAATTTATTGCTATCCAAGCCTTTTCTAGTATTTTAAGTACTATCGCGTATTGCATGTCAATCGAATCAAAATAAAAGTAACCATACTACCCTTAGAATGGCGTGTTTCAACTTTATTTAACCGGAGTAAATAAGTAATTCGATACCAGCAAGTAGTCACGGTTGCCCACAATCAGTGGCGACCAGTTACATGGTTTCATCCCGCGATGTACTATTTCCGAGTATTGCAAGATAAGGTGCTTGATTAAATAAAAATTTAAAATATA
Organism: Atopsyche davidsoni; assembly: GCA_022113835.1. Lineage (NCBI taxonomy): Eukaryota > Metazoa > Arthropoda > Insecta > Trichoptera > Hydrobiosidae > Atopsyche > Atopsyche davidsoni. Next base: position 8,557,659 of record JAILWY010000021.1, read on the forward strand.
TTTTTTAGTAAAAATATTGTATATCTCTGTTTTGAGTTTAAGAGGCAAAGATTTGTGATGTAAAGCATTACTATGCTTAAAGTGACTACTTTTATAAAATGTCTACTCTCTGCAGTGATATATTACATTACGTCATTGGAGGAGACCAGATTTTTAAACTTCCCCCAACCCGAAATACTCAAGCAACAAAAAAACAACACCTACCAAAGTAACAATCGTATCCAAATGCTTACTCTTATCTATTTTTATTCATCCTCACTTTTCGCGAATACACGTTTATTTTTAGACGATTTGTTCCCGAATTCTACAAGTGTTGTTAAAATAATTTTTTTAAGATTAATCTCATCGTTTAATGGGTGTATCGATTACATAAAAATAGTGCTAACAATATTTTTTACAAAAAATATTTATTTTGATGTAAACAGTTTCTTATGAATACCAAAAAATATCGTTGGTATAAAATAATTTTTTGATAAATATAAACTATATAATTGATCGGTATAGTATCAATTTTAAGATAAATTAAATAGAATCTTTGGCATTCAACATAGTTTTAAAAGAGCCCTTCTGTGTTACGTGTTAGCTAGGCGACGGCATTTGTGAGCCGCAGGAGGCCAAGCGAAATTGATTCGCAAATAAGCCTATTAGGTGGCCGTAAGCCACTGAAACGAATTAATTAGCCGAGTCTAGCTATGGCGGACCCTTAATCGTGCCAGGGTAGTATCGCCTCGCTCTGGCGTATAATATTATATACTAGTCACCTACTGGGTAGATGGTTTATGTCAATTGATCTGATTGAACAATCGCTCATGATTGCTTTCGTTATTATTGTAATTACTGACTAACTAAGACGTAAGTATTTATGAAAATCAATATTTTTGACAGAGAGTACTTGGTGGAATTCTATTTTGATATTTTTGAGTAAAATACTATTTTTAAAAACTCTGTTTGATAATGCCAACGTGAAAGGTTGGCGAAACCGGTCACAAATAAAAACGAACATGTGGAAAATCACTCAAGTATTTTACTCAAAAATATTATAAGTATTTATGTCAATAATTCATATTTTCAGGCTACGTCATTTTTAACTTTACTTGTCATATTTATTGTAACATTACAACATACTTTTATGCTTTATTAATCATGCAAACCGGTAAACTTTTTATTACTTAAATTTTTCTTGTTCAGAACAAATTACAATATAATTAAATAATTGAAAATATTTGATATAACGTTGAAATATTCTGCCCAGTGATTTATTCCTAAAGCAATTTTTAACTGGGCTTGTATAATAGTAATTACAACCCCAGTTTTTATTTTCCCCTTTATTGTGATATTCCTTGTCTTTTATTTAAAAAAATAATATGATGGGTGTACACTGACAAAACGAAAGCAATTATAAAGTAAAGACAGATTAAAGTTTTTTTATAAAATATCTTTCCATTTTTGTACACTAAAATATACCTTTCTGATTTTGTATCTCCCGCCTCAGAGACAAGTTGACATGTTTTTCTATAGAGAGTGCGTTTTTTATAACCGTAAAAAAGAATAGATTTATATCTTATCACCGAAAGGCTTCAATTTATTGATAAGTGCTCATATTAGTCTTAAATTATTTACTTTTACTAAAAACAATATATTTTTTTACAGGAATTTGAAACATTTTAAGAAATGTGTATTTATTTTTGGATTCATAACATACAACGTTTAAAATTAAAACAAAATAACGACATTAAATTGTTTATGTGATCCAACAGTACAAGTTCAAATATAAAAACAAAACATAGATTACCATTAGAGAATAAAATTTTTATGTTTATAGCGTGTTTCAAAAACAAAACTTAAGTTTAAACAAAAAAAATACTATGCTGCTAAAACATATTATTTACATGGTGAAGTTTTATTATGACATAAAAAAAATAACTCGCGATCGGGATTGGCCTCTGAAAGCGCTAACATTTCCTGGTACATGTTTAAAGATAAGCCTCGGACGCGGCCGACGACCAGCCGCTCTGTGAAACGAAAGGTACGTATATATTTTTTATCATAAAAATTGAAACGCATTAAAAATATCCTGCTCCATGAAGAGTACATAATACTTTCGATTTAAAATAATTTTATTCGAAAATGTTATGTAAGGTCATCTTTCGCCGATTTTTCTTATAAAGCTCACCACGTGTGGGAGATAGTTGAGGTTATGTGCATCCGGTTTTTTGTGAGTTTCATAAAAATGAAATAGTTGACATATTGTTGGCGCCTTCGCCTCTATTGATAATGTCGAAGCAAATTGGCCTCCGCCTGGCGTTCTGGGAGAACAGACTTAATGTTCCGTGGGGAGCATTACCGCGTTCAGTAAAAATCCGATTTTACTCGGAATATAAACAACTGATTTATGGAATCATATATTTAACGCCGTTACAACGTTGTTGTTTGTTACGACGTTTATTTTTTCAATAGCTTTATGCGATAAAAGTATGTAAGTCCCCGCTAAGTCAAGGTAATAAAATTATTTTATGCGCAAAGATACCATCAAAATGATTATGTACAGATTCTTAAGTCATTCAAATTGCCTTTGCTTAAAAAATACGAGAAACGTAAGTTTCGATTCACCCCTTAAATTCGTTACACTCGTTTGACTCAAAATGGGACATATCATTGATATTAATTATGTTATTTCAGTGAATTATCAACTTATTTCGTTTTTTGATTTTCTCCGACAAACGCTATTCGGTTATTATTTTGTAGACCGGAAAAAAATTTGATAAGTTTTCTCGGACTTTGATAAATGGAATGTAGCCAACGAATTTGCGAATTCTGAATTTCATAAAAGCCTTGTAGGACACTTTTAAGAAATTTTTTAAATAATTTATAACTGAGAGAATTCATGTTAAATACTCGTATACTACAGCACAAATGAAGCTGGTTTTTGTACTGAGTATTATTATTATCTTAAAATATTTGAATAGAATAAAAAAAACTAGATTTTTATTTGGTATCCACTAAACCTCGCTATTTAATTAAAATCAGAAAAAAATACCCCCAACCAAAGTATATAATAAATATCATAAAACATTAGTGACTTAACTCCGGAACTTCTTTTAAAAGGAGATAGTAAAATCCTAAATTATTCCTAAGCCCAGTTTCCGAAGAGTTCCCAGATGAGTGAAACCAAGATTGACAGTGAATAAGATAACGTTTTTTTCCCCTCTAAACAAAACACTGAAAACGGAGATGTCATAATATAATTCAAATGAAAATATAACGGACGCGTCTGTGCCCTTCTGAACATTTCACGAAATGTCGGATACTGTCTTACATCCTGGAAGAACCGAGTACTTTGACTTTAATTTAATTGAGTTAGGATGATTAATCGTCTTCTTGGAATTTGAAGCAGAATTTTATAGATAAAATAATATCTTTTATAAGAAAACGTGGATATATTTCGTTTTTTAATTGAAAAGAGACCCTTGAATTATCCAATTATATAAAAGTAATTTATATTATTGTCACTGAAAAAAAATTATATGTGTGTTTTGTAAAAATTCTTCTCTAAACTTGTATTCTACTATATTTATATTTATCTGTGTATTCATATGTTTTATTATAAATGTGTACTCATGCAAATGACACTCATGATTTTTAAATATGACATTTAGTTTTTTTATTTTTTTTAAGAAGACTATTTTTTCTTTTAAAAAATATTAAGCATTATTAATTTTACAGGAAAAAGAATTTTGTTGGCTTTGTAAAATTTTCATTTAAAATATATACCGCAAGTATAAAATATACAGAAAAAAATTATTTTTGTGAATATTTTTATAGAACACCCGAAAATGTACGTTAGAAATAGATTCTCTTACAAACGTGGAGCTTAAATAATTTAATAGGTTTATTTATGTTTATTTTTCTTTTTTCATTGTAGATTGTTACATTGGAACAGGAAGATGTCCCTTTAATGCTTTCATACTGTCTTGGTGACGGATATCACTTGTGTTTTCAGTTGTGCTGCTGAGAGTGAAGTTGGGTTTTAGGGGACGATATGGGTGGGGCGAAGGGGTTTTTATATTTCTTTTGGCCAACGCTAGTAAAGATACTCTTCGAGGTTGTAGTCAAGAGGTGTTCTGATGGCTGTGGTGGGGGCTGATGAAAGGTATTTGGAAAGAAGTGGAAATTGTCGAGGCCACGTACTAAGTGATGTTGAGAATTTTGGACAAACCACACATTTTATATTCTTATAAATAATTTAAAGAAATGTGGTTTTTAAAAGGGTTTAAAAGCCCTTTACTTAGACATGCGACATGTAAGATTATGTATAGTAAAGTAAAATTAGATTATTAGCGTTAAAACTGCTTTGAATTTGTATAAATTCTGTCAAACAGAAAAAGCGAGAATTGATTTTTGTATTGCGTTTAATTATAAAAATTTCATTTAATATAAGCGAGTCAAAGTACTGGCAAAGCAAAAAAATGATTGCTTTCTTGAGTGACAAGTTGGAAGAAACTTCTCACAAGAACTTTAATATTCCCGTGAATATTTTTCCGCGTCGGCATGTGAAAGCGCCTTCAGGTGGCTTGTGGTTTCTTGTAACTTGAGGTTCTTTTGCAAAATATAATTATAAATATGTTAAAACACATAATTACTTATTGACTACAATGTAAAATTATCCATCATTGGATATTTCTCCAGTAGAGATTTATATATTTGTGGAAAATTATACCAAAAAGATAATGATTAATTATCAAGTATTACCAACACCAGAATCAATTTTAAAATAATGTCATTGATTTATTTTAAATACTTTCTTATGCACATGGTATTTTTTCTTATGTTAGAAACAAAAAGTTTTTAAAAAAATACAGATACACAGAATCTCAATGTTTACATTATAAGCATTCAATCTGATTTTTATTTCATGTATTATAATGGTATCAGTTGAAAAAATATAAAGTCGGAATTTTTTTATAATTAACGTGATACGTAAACACGCACAATCACTAAAATATTAGTAAACCTTCTAAGGTTTTAGTAATATACTAAAAACATCTTACACTCTTGATAGGTTGATGCGTTAAGTTTTTAATCTAATCTTGTTACATTGTTCTTTAAGTAACTGGGTATGTTATATTAAAAAAAAAGAAGCATTTAATGACGTAATGTATCTAAGCTGAAAAAAACGAAAATACCCTATAAATAAATTGAATAGCACAAAGGGTTCAATTTAGAATGTGACAGTATGGAGTATATCCTCGAGTTTCATTAAATTGGGACGCGCGCCCTACAGTTGTGTCTTTTGATTGGCAACTATTTGACTGAAATCTCTAATGGCTAGTTGTGTGGAGCTTCTCTTTGATAATGATTGATGAATGACTCTGGCACCTCCGCAGGCCAGGCTGCAGTTACTCCAGCGGGGTCATTAATTGCCCAATGCAGAGGAAAATCCCAAACAAATTCAATTTCACCGGTGACTGTGAGCCTTTCATTTCATATCAAACATAGTACGTTGAGAATATTCCGACAAATTTCATTACGCTATGAAAAATAATTAATAATTTTAAATATCAAATTTTCGTTGTATTATTGTATCAAATTTTATATCATTCTATATTCACTAACTATTTATGACAAGACCCAAATTGAAAGCATTTTTGTCGATAAAAAAAATGACTGATAGAAATACCAGTATTAAAACTATCAAAGGCTTTGCATACGTTTAAGTTAATAGCAAAATTCTTTCCCAGTAATACAATTCATTATAAATCTGAATTGAAAAAAAAAAGCTTTTCAGTAAAAAAAAAGCATTTCTATTTTTGGGACATAAAAAATACTACCGTGAATGAGTTTTCAAATGCATTTCGACTCATATATCATATTAAGGGGATTGATATCGGATCGGCCTATTTTGTAACATTAATCAATAGAAAATAAGCAAAAAATAGTTTCCTTGGTATACTTTCTTGGTTGTGATATTTTATTTATCAATTCTAGAAAGGCAATGAATTTGTTGATAATTATTCGAAAGCAGAAAATACATTTGAATATCTCAAACATCGGCGACGAATCATGTTAAATTTAAACATTAACACATTAAAAATTCATAATCAAATATTGTTTTATTAATTTTGGTTTGAATGGAATTTTTATCACTTATTTATAAAAAAATAATATTCCTATTTTTATTCGTTTTCGCTTTACTTAAGAATTCTCATGAGTAATCAATCGCAGAATATCTTTCATCTACTAGGAAAGAACAAGCCGTGCTATCATGGAAATTTTTTCACCAAATAAATATATTTTTTATATATTTAAAGGTTTTTAATATGCATGTTTACAAAAAAAAAAACGCACGGAAAAGTACGTGTATTTATTCTATAAAAAATATTGTATGAAGTCGAAAAAAATATTCGTAGAATTCCGATCGGAAGATTGATTCATATCACAATTTTATCGAACGCATGGAAAATACTCGAGTGAAAAATTGACATGAAAATCCACATTGAAATCAAAGGCTCCACAGACGAAAATAATTAAAGTCCTCGATTCCCATTGATCAGCGCGGCTCCGGCGGAGTGATTACCGCACATGTTTTCTCATTACCGCGCCAGCTCGCAATAACGAACTCGTCTCTCGCCGCCATTGTTGGCAGGCGTTACAAACGACGCCATTTTGTGATAGAAAAAAAAACTTTTCGTATATACTGAAAAAAAAAATAGACATTTACAGAATAAAGCTCTTCTGCAAAAAACCTTGTTAATTGAAAAGAATCACTTTGACATATTTTAATTTTGTTAATTACTAACAAAACAAAACAATTATTCTAGTCTGTGTATTTGTGTATTGTGATTATTTGCAAAACCATATATTAGTTATTTTTATTAAAGTTTATGAAACGTACAATGTAATTATGAATTTTAATAAAAAACTTGTTCACTGAATTGACTTTGAAACATTTTCAAAAAATACACATGCAAAAAAATTAATGACAAAAGTTTATAAAATATAATCATAAAAATATTGCATGTCAATTTATTTTAATTTAAAAATGTGTACATGGAGAAAACGTACCACTTTTATATATTGATAATTGTTTTCAGTATATTAGTACATATTGGTAGAAAAAAAAAAAACAATGACGATAATTGGAATAAGACGGCAATGTCACATTTGATTTATTACAAGATTGGGACAAAAAGTATTTTGGTATAAAAAAGAGAGATAAAACTTAAGTTAAGTTACAACTATGATTTTTTATACGGTGAAAGCCTTTTCAATGAAAGGCTTGAAAGGTTTTAAAAAAATATTGTAAAACTGAAATATATGAAGACATCATAGATATACAGCGTGATTGTATGGAAGTTCTTTTTTGTACGTTTCGCTTTGATAAGCAATTGTAAAGAATAAAAAAGCTGATTCTTTGAATGTTGAAAAAGTTTTCTCGTTGACGTCAATTGTTAGAATTATTGGAATGTAAACTGATCATATTGTTATTTTAGAGAAGAGACTTTCCCGAGGCGTTCAGCATTATTATCTTGGTATTATATGTAACTGTCGCATGACATAAAATAAAAAAAATCATTTTGCATATGTTATTTTTTATTTATGTAAAGAAGCAATAAAATTTGACTTGAATTATAAAATTTTGAAAACAAAATTGGTGAAGATACAAGTTTCTTATTATATAAGTGTATTTTTTTAAATAACGTAAGTAAATAACCATTTGTCGAAAAACTGCTTTGTTGTCTAGTGGTCAGTATGGTTGATTACCGACAAAAGGATTCAGCTAATCTTTTGAATGCTAATCACTTTAAAGCACTCACCTCTTCTGTCTATCCCGGCTCTCGTCTCTCGCCCGTGGAGTTTACATAAAAAATGAGGCCTCCGATTCGAGTCTGAGTAGAGTGACTTTTAAAAAGCATTTCAAAACGCTTTTAAACTTTAAATTGCATCCAGATTTAAACAGCGAGAAAAAGTCATTAGTGTCGTTTTTATTCGAACTAACTTTTTTTTAATAATGTTTACTTAAATGTTTTTTCAATGAAATAATTATTTTATCATAGAGACAGTACTTAATTTTTATGTTGAATAAAAAAAAAAAAAAATATTTTAAATAAAATATCAACTTCCTAAAACATGCTACAATTTAATTCTACTATTAAATTTGTGTATAGAATCTAAATTTAGACAGTTCAACGTTTCCCTCGAGTGGATATATTTTCTCCAGTTGTTTATTTATTTCTGTTGAGTTTGGAACCGTACATACTCCCACCTACATCACAAATAAGACATTCAGCTAAAATACCATTGAGACCCACATTTTCAACGGCTTTCCTTAGAGGGTGGGGAAGGCTACGGATCGCAGTGGCCTGAACAATACGGAAGTGCTACGCGAGCCACAGGAGCGGCCAGACCGGCGGCTTGCAGGGCCATAATTAGCCGCTGCTAAACGCGGCTCCCCCGCGACACGTGACGCTCACAAAGGCCCTGGAGATCCGTCATTAAGCGACACTACACAGAGCCATGAAAAAGAGCGCGTGGTGTGGAGGTACGCCAACGTGTGAGGTAGTTAAAATATTTTTCCTCCATTTTACCATCCCTCATATCATAAAACATATGTTTATGATTGCTTAGTAAATTATACATCAGTCTTGTTTTAATTTTATAATACACAAGATAAATAAAGGAATATGAATTAATATGTCGATATTGTATTTAATTATATACTAATTGTTAAAAATCATAATAATATAGTAATATTTTTGAATAAAATACTCTCCACATGTTCGTTTTTATTTGTGACCGGTTTCGCCAACCTTTCACGTTGGCATTATCAAAATCAAACTCTGTATCAAGTATTTTACTCGAAAATATTAAAATGGAATTCCAATAAGTACGCTCTGTCAAAAATATTGATTTTCTTAGTAGTTAAAATACTTTTAATTTTAGATCGTACTAAAGGGTATTTTATTTTATTTTTTTAAACCGAAACAGCATTTTTTTAAATTGTGTTATAGACATAAAATAATAACTTTTATCATATTCGCATATAAATCATTTTACAATTTTTTTCGCACTTACCGCATTTCACAAAACATAAATAAAAAAAAAACATTTTTATTTTTGTTCTTATTTTCTGAGATCAACCTTTGCTTTTTTAACGATATAATGTAGAAGGCATATATTTTTAGTCTAATTTATTATAATTATGTAAGTCTGCACAGTTGAGATATTTGGTAACATAGTTAAATCTGAAATCGTGTAACTATATTTATTATGTCTTGCTTAAAATTAACGCCATATTCAAATGTGATCTATCTGTTACTAATTTACTGTTTATCACTAAATATTTTGCTATTGAATTTGTTAAACACCTAAGAATTCACATTTTTTTTTAAATTAAACCATATCTTCTACAAAACGACACAAAATATTATGTAACGTTAAAGTAACAAAATTAAAAATAATAACTAAAAAATCATTTTTCATTGCATCCCCATTTTACTGACCCGCAATTATTTTCTATTATGTACATAAATAATAAACAAACAATACAGCATTTTTGCAATTATTTAAACCCTATTAGAATGAGTCATATTTAAACATATTTAAAACCTTTGCTCGATACTTAATAACAATGATATTAGTACTGATCATTAGTATAAATTTATTTTACTTAACTATAATTATTAACTGATAATTTTTATTATATAGTATCTTGTTTGTTTTTACCCGCTTTTAAATAAAATATTGAGAACCCAAGTAAATATTAAATATATTAATGTACATTTTTGGTTTATACTGACTCCAAAGACCATCAGACTTCCGGCTGGTGGTCGCCAGGCTTTGACGCCGCAATCCGTATGAATGGACGATGACGCGCGGCTATTGGGGTTTATTTGTGGGGTCGGAATTACAGTTTCTTTTTTTGTTTAACATGTTTCAAAGGCGACCACAGTTGTCAGCTATTTCAGATTTCAAGATAATTTGAAAGCGAGGGTCGCTGTCAAACGGGATATTTATTTACTCTAATCAGAAAATGAATATAATCTAAACAACATACCGAACGAAGCTTTAAGCTCGCTAAAATTATACACTTAAAGTTACGCAATGTTCGCAGATATTACTTTACATGTAGTAAATAAGCTTTCTTAAGAAAATCGCTGAGGGGGTTTGTATTTTCTCCTTATTGTACTGATTTGGCGAATTGAAAGCAAATAATATGGATATCGCAAATATTCCTATGCAAAAAGGAAGTCAAAAGGGAATTGGAGATAACGATAAACTACGAGTATTGATACCGAATCCTTTTCAATGTACAAAAAAGTAGAAAAAAGGTTTAAGAACAAAAATATCTTGCTCTCGATCTTCGAAACGCGGGCTGAATAATACAACAAAAATACTAAGTTTCCGATAAAATGTTTACGAATCCCGAACAAACCTACATTTCCCAAGCTTTAATCTATTCGTGAACTGCCCTCTCTTTGTATAATATTCGAGTAATTTTGCCATTAAGTTCCACACAAAGCGCTCCACATGGCATGACACTACAATATATCGCAATAAATCCAGATATCAAGCAGAAAACTATTACATGTGACGATTTGCATGGAGTAAGCCGGTCGCTGTTTATGGCTGGTAATTATGAGCGTGTAGATAGCGCTTAATTGCCAGTAATTTGTCCCCTTACATCCGCAGTACGGAGTATTTTTATTTGGGAAAGAATTGTCCAGCGATGTTCATGTTTGCGTTGTGTTCTGGTAACTTATAATTGGCAGGAATTATACCTAAGCCCGGGTGGCTGCGAAAACTCGGGTGGACGCAAAATGAATGAAAGAAGTACGTATGGAAATGGCGACTCGTTTTGTAGCAAACTATGCTGTTTGGCAAAATGGTATCTGCGAGAGAAGCGAAATAAAGTTGATCTCTCGGTTAATGTGCGCTGCGGACTTGTGTTTGAGTTTTAAACGAGCTTCTAGGTTCTTGTTTATTTTATTCAGAAAAAATATTAAAAATTACCCGCCGCTTTTTGATGATACCGAAAAGATTTTTAATGACTTGCGCTTCTCCTGAAAAATCCGGTTCAAAACAACCATAGCACTATTGATCAGCGGTAATAATGACAAAATATTTGAAATAATAATATTTTATATTTAAAATTACGAAGGCGAATTTTTTAAAAAAATTGAGTATAGTAAGTTTTTATTTATTGATATATTTTAAAGTCATCTGTGTGCGTATATAGTGAAACAAAAATTGTCGTATTTTTTTCACTTTGTATTACAATTTTTTCGACAACATCGGTCGAAAATAAAATATATGACAAGTTAGGCTGCGATTGCTAGTGGGTACAGATTTGAGTCTTACATGCGTTAGGAAATCAAAAATTTGTCCATGGTTTAATGTGTGTTTGTAAATTGGCATTCAAACCGTTAAGGAGAATGTAATCCAAATTAGATTGCTGACTAATATTTCATAATGGTTATTCAGCACACAATATTTAGGCATGTTTATATTACGACCCAGAACTGTTCTTCATAGAAAACGGTTAATATTTTAATCCCTAAATGTTATTCCGAATAGGCCCCCGCTGTACTTATCAGAACTCTTCGCGGGCCAGCCGGGCAGGCCGCGGAGTGCGCCATTACCATAATTAACGGCAAGATTCGGCCTTACAAGCACAATAAACCCGCCGACCTCACCGTCTCCACTTCCGCCGGATGGGCGCGGGGAGGCTAAATGGATAAATATGTATCGGGATTGGGTGTTTGCTAGACTGGGTACTCAATTTAATCGCTCGGGACAATGTGGCGCTGTGATATAATGCTGTGTACTCCGGTTCCATAAATACGTTATGTGTTATGAAGATGTTATGAAGATGTTGTAATTATGTAGATAATGAAAATAGGCGGATTATATGAAGATATTAGCGACGGAGTGAGTTTGAGACGTTGTTAGCGTGCGTTTGAGTAAATGTCTTTAAAAAACAATTAGACTACTTTTTTTAACTACAGTAATGTTCCAGAAACAGAATATAGTGTTTATCATGTATTAACAACAAATGTACTAACCATTAATATTTTTTTAATGACATACCATTAAGGCCATCTTCATGTTTTAAATCTATGGCAATATATATATATATATATATATATATATATATATATATATATATATATATATATATATATATATATATATATATATATATATATATATATATATATATATATATATATATACAGTAATACCCCGCATTAAGCGAGGGATACGTTCCGGAAAGAATCGCGTTAAGTGAAATTAGCGTATATCGGGGTTTACGATTAAACATACACACATAGTCAAAACTTAATACAAAAAAATACGAATCATTTGAATCAATCACTTTAATTCTAAGAACACTTTATGCTGTATTACATGTTATTTTTACTGAAAAATATATCTATTGTCTTTTGGATAGCGTTTCTTTTGCGTTCTTGTAAAATACGTTCATAACACCCAACGCTGTCTTTAATTGTTAAGAGAAGTCAATGACTACATTTTTAAATAAGAAATTCCCGTAATGCGAGGCATTTTATTCGCGTTATAGTGAAACCGCGTATAACGGGGTCGCGTAAAGCCGGGTATTACCGTAGTCATCAAAATAATACAATGTTTTTTAGACTTTTAAGTTAAATATTTACGGATACTGAAATATCTTATGAATAATTATACTTAACTCATAAAAAAACTAATTGACTGACTTATAAAAAACTGAATAAAAAATCTGATTAAAGAAAGTAATGGGTTGTTTTATTTATATAAAATTAATCAAACTATTCTCTTCATATTGTTTTTTTGCACAAAGTATGATAGTTTAGAATATCTGAAACTATTTAATTATTAAATTGTAAATTTTTTGTTTTATTTTTGTAAAGTGTGAATTCAAAGACAATGAACTGTCAAAAATACAAAAAAAGGTTGTAGTATTTATAAAAAAATAATTTTAATAACTTTATGTGCTGAGAGTGCGTATTTGATATGGTATAAACAATGCATGTTCAAAATAATATTATTGGATCAGATAGAAACATTTCCTTTTATAGGCCATGCTATTGCCTTGCGATACGTCCTGGGGCGGGCTGAGCGTCCGTTCTTCGTGGATGGGGTATCGATGTCTGAAATGCCTGTTCTCTATTTACGGAACATAAAGTTTCATGACTGAAAATATGCAGAGATATTTCTCTATCGAAAAAGCATAAAAAAGCTTAACCATGCGACAAATTCGACAACGGCATATCACTACGGCAAATGAGAATATGAATTTACATGCTTCAGGAGACGCTGGATTCAGTATATTTAAGAAGAGTTTTATATATTGCTAGTTCCGTTTACGTCATACTACAAGAGTATTAGTATGGAAGACATAAAACAGGTTGAGATAAATAGTGATAGTATTTAAAAAAAAATTAAACCAACCAACACTTCTCAAGAAAAACTAAAGTTTTAACGTTTATTTTAGTGTTTTTTGGTCGGATGTGATATAAATCGTTTTTTTCAAACGCTTCTGGAAAAAATATTGTTAAGTGCTTAATATATTTATAATATCTGGATTTTTAGATAAACTTTTATAAATAACCTACCTTCGTTTTTCTTAAAGTACAACCAATTCCGACGATATTACATTCCACATATTTATTTTTTAATATGGATATTGTGATTTTCAAGTAAAATATTGCTCTAGATATTAAGGGTATCTCACGTTGCTTGATTTTAATTCAAAAATGCCTTTGTTGAATGAAATTCGACTTCTACTTGTATTTAAATTATGTAATGGACGAAATATATATTTTTATTAAAATATGTAATGAAACCTAGACATAATATAATAACGTGAAAAGTTAAATATTTGTTAAACTTAAGAAAAAATATATTTATTTAAAACTATCATGCTGCATTTGAAAATATGTATCATAATAGTTTTGAAAATAAAATGAAATACGATGTTTGACTGCGATGATACTGACTTCTCTGCTGTATTTCTAAGTCGATCTGCCAACGATGCGATTCCATTAGTTGATTGGTGAACGCAGAAAGTTTATCAAACAGTTCTTGTATGGTGAGTTATTAGGGAAGTATTTGTGAAATTAGATTTGGATGATTTATCGAATAAAAACTACGAGGCATTTCCCCCCCAACCCCGTCCGGAGGGATCGACGATTGCTTTTATTCGCAACAATATAGTTTCTATTTATCTTCTCGTATTACAAGTGATACAACTTGTTGCTTATACTGAGATCTTCATTAATATTGCATTTAAAGAGATTGAAAGCATTCGGAAACATCATTAGATGATTCGAACAAACATTGATTTGCTTTTCTAAAAGCTGTTTATACTTTGGTAAAAATCCTGTGTGTATTTTACAATAAAACGTTTTAATTTTAGCACATTTTATTTATAATCAATGTATTTGCTTTCACCAAGTGCTCTCTGTCAAAAATATTAAATTTGTACACATATTTGTTTAAGCAAAAATTGAATAAAGACTATAAAATAAAACCGAAGTTTTTTTTTTACAAGTTTTTTTTTTAAAGTAATAGCAATTCTGTCATTTAATCACTGTTTGAAAAAAGGTTCTGTAATGGATTGTAGTTAAATCCACTCCAGGGATAGAAAGACTGCCCCGGCCAGCCCGCAAGTCGCGTGAGACCGTCGGACCTGGAGTCATGAACCCGTTCTGCTGGAAGCTCGGCGATTTCAAGTGGCTGATTGAGAAGGCTGTGCGGGACAGCCAGATTATAACGTTTTTTTCCACCATTGAAATATTACCGCGTTTTAGTTTGATTAATGAGTGAATTGTTTTTCTAGCGAAATTTTTTTTAAAGCGATTTATACTTATTTTTTGCAACCTACATTTTAAGGTGTCTTGAAGTACACCACGACAATTGGAATCGTATTATATATATAAGCTCTTCTATTTGATTGAGTATGTGGTTTTTTTTTTATGATTTTGATTGAAAGTGTTGCCAAAACTAATAAAAGAAACTTGTTACATTTGGAGCAAATTGAAATTTTATTTGGCGTGCCAATTTTTTGAAGTTAATATGTATATATTAGGTGTACAGTTAGGTTTTTAAGGATTTTCAAGAAATGGCGTTACTAGTATAAAATTGAAACGGACAGTGTTGCAACTAACTTCATTTTATAACACCATCATTAGGCTTTTTTTTCATTATGTGTCATTTCGCTGAAGTGGAAACAATTTAGTTTTTGTGTGTTCCGAATATGTCAACTTACCATATGTGCCAACAAAACACAATTTTCGGGAAAGCTTACTTTTCTGCTCCCATTTGAAGAAAAGTGCAGCTAAAGGCCATCGAATGCTGCAAGAAGCTTACGGAGAACATGCTTCATTGATTTCTACGTGCGTTTTTTGGTATAAACGTTTCAGAAGTGGTAATTTTAATACCAATGACAAAGAGCGCGAAGGGCGGCCAGAAAAGTTTGAGGATGCCGAATTTGAGGCTATATTGGATAAAGACTCATGCCAAACGCAAGAAGAACTTGCAAAAACATTGGGAATGGCTCAACAAGCCATATCCGTTCGCTTAAAATCCATGGGAATGATCCAAAAAGTAGGGTATTGGGTGCCGTATGAATTGAAGACAAGAGACGTCGAACGCCGTTTTTTCACTTGTGAACAGCTGCTCCAACGGCAAAAAAGAAAGGGTTTTTTTGCATCGTATTGTGATTGGTGACGAAAAATGGGTTCATTACTACAACCCCAAGCGCATAAAATCATGGGGCCAAAATCAATGCCAAAGCCGAATATTCACGGTGGAAAGGTCATGCTCTGTATTTGGTGAGACAAATTGAGCGTGGTGTACTATGACCTGCTACCACCAAGTGAAACCATCACAAGGTAACTTTACCAAATCTGCGGGAAAAACGGCCACAATACGAGGAGAGGCACGACAACAATAAGTATATATAAGGTTTACTTTTTTTCATTTTGAATGTTAATAAACACAAATGAGCAATTAAAAAAAAAAAAAACCGCGGAATGTCCCGATATTTTAGATTTAACGTCGCAATTAGCAAAAAATCCTAAACCTAGCCCTACCAATAAAATTTAATATATTTACGGCCCAATATCCCAAAATATTTTCACTTGGACAAAACGCCGGCACTAATAACAATCTCCCCTTATTTACGTGCACACAATGGCCATAAACAGCCAAAAGAAAAACAGTCAACCAGACCGGAGGGGATTCCCCGGCCGCCTTGCCCGCCAGCCGATTACACTCCCCGGCAATCAATTCCGAGTGTCGGTTAATTGTGCCCCAACTTAATAGATTAATTATTCAGCCGCGCAGTAGGCGCATGTTGCACTCCGCCCGTTCCGCGGGAATCCAAGGGCCCATAACTTATTCAGGCTTCCGAAGCCTAAGTAACAACCCCTGGAGTTTCATGATTTAGTGATACGCCTAATTCTCTCCTCGGTCGCGCTTCGAATCAAATATTGACAAGTTTATTTCGTTTTTGGAATTTTCGCCATTTTATTTATCCTCGCGAGGATTCTGCGCCGCTCGCAGTACGTCTCCACTCCATTTACGCGATTCTCTTAATATTTCAGACACGGAAGTTTTATGATTGAAAAAGCTCTCAGCGACACGATTCCTTCGATATATTTTAATTAACACCAGTTTTTTTTATTTTTGTATTGCAGAGAATAGCATGGGTGTGCTCATGAGTTTTGGCAGTCTCTATTTGCTCGAGGTTCACATTCCTCTGACGTTTCAGTCCCCGTGCTGGGACCATCTTCGAAACGAAACGTCAGAGGATTCACCTCGAGCAGCGCAACATCAAAGTAACTGAATCAATCAGCCATGATCAACTACGTTGCAGCTTTGTTTAGAATGCGAATGACCGTCATTTCAGCAATGACATGTCAAAGTGAAAATAGTTTTATTTAGAGTGAAATACATTTTTGTTGATAATGATTAAGAACATTTTTTTAAATATTGAAAATTGATTAAAGAAACTCTTAGAAAAATATATCAACGTGATTTGTGCGGGATTCGAACCCACATCCCCTCGCTTACATGGCAGGTGCATTACCAACTATGCTAACCAATCACTAGTACTAGACAAGAATTTTTAATAATCATATCCTATAAATGAAACAATGTTCTTACTATGCCTAATTAAATATTGTGTGACTTGCAATACTAGACTTTTAACACAAAGTACTGAGTGAAGCATTTTAAATCCAAACTGGATATTAGTCTATTTAATTATGTCAATACACGTACTTGTTAAATTTATTATTGGTTTTTTGTGAAGACCATCTCACAGGAAGTACGATTTTACCTATACAGGTTTAATTGATTGATAATGATTAAGAACATTTTTTTAAATATTGAAAATTGATTAAAGAAACTCTTAGAAAAATATATCAACGTGATTTGTGCGGGATTCGAACCCACATCCCCTCGCTTACATGGCAGGTGCATTACCAACTATGCTAACCAATCACTAGTACTAGACAAGAATTTTTAATAATCATATCCTATAAATGAAACAATGTTCTTACTATGCCTAATTAAATATTGTGTGACATTTTTGTTGTTTAAATTCATTACTAATATGATTAGGCACATTAGTTCATACATAGAATATGATTTAAAGAAACTCTCAGAAAAATATAATCGTGATTTGTGTGGGGTAATTTAGTATAGTATTTAGTATTTATTTATATATTTATTAATTTAGTATAGTATTTAGATAAGTTAGTAATAATATAATAAACCCGTAATGGGTAATAAATCTGATTGACGTTCAATCAAAAAATCGACATACGTTTAAATTCATGTTGAAAACCTTGAGTATTGAGATCATGTTTTTTTGATGATTATTGTTGAGTTGTTTCTCGCAATCTATGATGCCTTAGGGATGCCGAGAAGTCTGAAATTTTTTGCTCTCAATTAGTAAAAAAAATTAATATAAAAGGTTTGACACTATTTTAACAAGTGAAAATATGTATAAATATATCATACACGAGTCATAATTCTTTTATAAAAAACATAAAAATAATGTAAGTGATAACTGCTTGAATGATTATTGTTTCAAAAGTAACATTCGTATTTATTCAAACGTAAATTGAAACGCTGTCTGCCAGATGGTGTAATTTGCTGTTAATATAAATTACTGAGAAACGCAGCGCACAAGTTGTACATAACTTTAAGCGATCATTAAAACGAATCGATTTATTCAGAGCACGTCTCTCGGTATAAAGACTGAAGGTGTTTGTATGCATCGTCCCGGGGTAATAAAATACTTGGTTAAGGTTTATATTGTCCCCCAAGACGCGTGCTTCCATATATCTGCAGGCTTCGGCTGAAGATCCAGTGCTCAGCTTTACCATCTTATCTAGCATGCGAGCGTAAACCAAGTATTTTTCGCGAAAAGAAATTCTTCTATCTGATACTTGCGGTTGGAATTTAATAAATTTAATATTATTCCGTTAGGGAATACGAACGCGCAGGCCGACATTAACATTGATGATCATTTTAAATTTGGTCACGTATTAAATTTGTATGTGAAATTTAATCGCGCTCTATGCCTAAGCTTTGGGACATGACGATAATATGAAAAATTTGTAATCACACGAAGAAAAAGTGACAGTGAAATTTGCATTTATAAGAACACATATATATTTTATCTCTTCTATTATAAAAAAATAAATAATACTAATAATCAAAATAATTTTCAATGCCTCTTGTTAGATCAGAAGAACCTGTTTTAGAACATTATGTATTTTAGATTATTTATATATATAAAACGTGAAAAAAAATTGGGATTCTATGAATTTCGCTGACTTTTCGTTTAAGAATGCGAAGTGATAAATAAATAACTCTTAGTATAAATTTAAGTACCAACATCATTCAATTTAAATTTGTTTTTTGATTAACTGACAGTATACAAAGAGATTTAAGGTTTTCTTGTATACTGTTAAAATTAATATTCATTGAATCTCATTATTTTAATATAAGTAAATTTGGCAAAGTTTACCTTTTAAGGCAGTTTCTCGGGATAGTTTATTAGAGTGAAATTTATGTGAAGTAAAACCAAATCTTTTGTAACTTTGCTTCATACAATCAATGTCTAGACACTCGACATACCTTATTTCCATTTTCACTCAAAGAGTAAGTATTACAATAGAAAGTTGGGAGTAAATTACATTAAGTATTATCAATTTACGTCAGGTAACACAAATACCTTGCCGCCGACAAAAGTACGAAAAATACTCTGTCACAAAGCCAACAAAGTACATTTATTTAATCTTACTATAAAATATATTATGTACTATATATCTCAAAAAATGTGCTTGGAATGACATGTTCGGGTTTTAGGTTAGGTTAGGTTAATTATAATATAACTGATAGTTTTGATTTTTGCTAATAGGCTAGTAATGTAAATCAACTGAAAATGGTGTATGGCTGAAACCACGAGAGAGATCTTGTAATAATAAAATTAATTACAAGTAAAGAAAAATTACATTAGGATTATTGGTTCTATTTTGTCTAGATTTAAACCAAGCACATTATTCGTGTTTTTTGTTAAAAATGTGCTATCATTGTTAGTAGCTAATTATACGCTGAACACCTCAGCCGTCCTAATTAACTAGGCGCGGTCAGCTGCCTCGGTCGCCAGCCGCAGGGATGGGGCGTTACATCTGAAGTTTAAATAAAACACTGCCTGCCAAAACAACAGTCCCTTAAAACCTGAAGTAATCTCCCAATCGGTTAGGGTGTCAACAGAAACCACGACGTTTTATTACCCGAGTGCTGCAAACAAAGATTAGATAAAAATTGGGAAATTTAGTTTCAATAAATAATGACTTTTAGGAAACCCGGCGGAGATAAAGGGATGTATTAGAGAAAGTCTGCACTGCTCGTAGCATTTGGACAAAAACTCGGAAATTTCAGGCGAGAAGTGAGAATTGAACTTAAAAAGAGCGCAGCGGGTGGGAGGAGATCCTGCACTCATTCAATTAGCTGTTCCTAAAAGTTCGATTCTCCCTGCAGAAGTTTAATACGGCTCTTGTTTATTTTAGAGTCTATCTCGCGAAGCCTGGTGTAATACGTAAGCGTTAAACTCTTACAAAGGTACACTGATTTAAATTACGTGATTTCTGAAAGCAATCGGGGATTCCTATTGAGACGGTTCGGGTGTTTGATTGTTGCCGGTGCCGGGTGAGTAAACAACGGGATTTTGCTTTTAAGTATTATTACAGAGGATTAATTCGCGCCAGGGCGTAATACTTCGGCGTCTACGTTCTAAATGTCTTTGGACTATTATTATTTCATTTAAAGATACTTATAAATTATATCTAAAAGTATTATAACTATTAAAAGAGAACTTCTGCAAAATGAGAAACACCGACAACTTACCATAAAATGAAAATTCGATTTGTTTTATAAATTGAAACACTTCATGCTCTAATAATATGTATTTTTAATAAAAAGATCTAAATTAAAATTCTTTTGAAAACAAAGTATTTTAATGTTTTGTTGGTTTACTGGTGTGGAAAAACATGTTGAATTTAATATCTTATTGGGTATTCAGTTGAACATAGTTTCAAACGAAAATACAAAGCGTCAGCATTCATAGTGATGACGTCAAACGATAAAATTTTCATTAAAAATGTCCAGGAATTCTTATTCTACAATCTGAAGTTAAATACGTAATAGAAATTTTCAAAGAGCGCTTAAACTTTTTTTACGATTTTCGGATATTATTTCTAACGGAACCAAATGAAGTATCGATATCGAAAAAAGTCAAGACCTCGCGGCTCAGCCTTACGTGGTTATGTTTAATTTTAGGGAATTTGATGTTACAGGTGCTTAGGCTGGAAGTATGATACATAAAACGTTTTTAACGACGGAGCTTACACCAGCACTCGGGGCCTGAGCGAGAGCTTTGCGCTTATATGGGATAATCTGCTATTGTAATTTTCAAGTACAAATATCCTACGCGGGCGGAGTTGATTCTAAGAAAGGATATGATTATCTCGTTACTTAAATAGTTTTAATTAAAGATATATCTAATTATAATGTTATTAACAAACTTATTTTCTTATAAAAATAATAATTGATTGTATATTTGATTTTCGTAAAGACCGTCACAGTAATTGCGATTTTTGCCTATACGGGTTTTACTTATGATTGAGTACATTATTTCACACATTGAAAAATGATTAATGATAAATATCCCGCACAAGTCACGTTGAAAAAAATGTACTTAATCATATCAATCTACAATTCATTGAACAGTGAACCAGAAAAGTTATTAAACTTAAAATTTAACGCCAGCCAATGGTATTGTTTTAAAAATAATCGCATTTTTTATATTGACCTTTAAAAACATCGTAAGAAAAGTTTTATAAGAATGAATTATCATTTTATACATCTATTTTATGAACCTGAGTGTTCAGTTTTTTTCCTTTGTGAATTTAAGGTTTTATATTTAAAAAAATAAAGACTTGTCGGAAATATTTGACGTATGTTATAGTTGCGAATATTATTATCACTACCAAAATTTAATCTAAAGAATAAACAAAATATTATTAAAACTGTGATTGTTTATTTCAAATAATATGTAAAGTACGTATAGTCAAAAATTTACTAACGTAATAGTAAATAATATATTTTAACTCTGTTCATATTTAATTTACAGATTAATGTACTTAGTTTATTGGAAAACTAAAGTGATATCATTGTTAATTAAAAAAGTACAAAAAAGGTCATGTTTTTTAAAACAAACAGCTAATAATTTCGGTTTCGTACATATTGCTAATAAATTTGAGGATTAACATCTGCAGGTGAGGGATCAAAATCGGAATAATAATAAATTTTTCATCACCCAAATTCAGCGTATTAAAATATTAACGCAGAGCATATTTTTGTAAAAGTAAAATAAAGTGAAGCCAATCTAACATTAGCCCAACTGTAATGAAACTGACGGTTCAATATCAACTTAATTTTTCAGACGACAATTTTTTATCGCGTACTTATTACAAGATCGAAATTTAATCGCGTTTTTTATACCAGGTAAGGCAATATCGTTCTTTTCATTATTTTTGAAAGCGAAGCTTAACACTTTGGGGGTTTTCTCGAAATTATTCAAGAGATTGTCTTATAACTTTAAATACAATTATACATGTTTGTTGCCCTTAATCTACTTAATATATCACATGAATAAAGACTTAAACAGTAATACCTCACCACGTTAAGAATTTGAAAATTTTTATTGTTGTTTTAGTTGTTAGATCGTAGATTTTTTATCGAGAGTCTTTGTTTTGAGAAATAATCTCCGAATTAATAAGACTATCGCCCATTTAAGTTGTCAATTTTTAAATATTCATGTTAATATATTAAATCGAATTTTAAATAAAAAATTATACAAAAAAAGGCTTGATTTCAAAAAAATGACAAAAGACGTATTTTTTGTTTTTGATTTGATTTTTTTGATTAAAATAAATAGACATTTTTTTATTTCAACAGTAAATTCATAATTTCCATTTTAAGCCAAGAATAAACGAATAAAATGCAATATTAAAAAATAAGATAAAAAATAATATTAAAAAAAACAACATTCGTTTGACCACCAAAACAATCTTTGATCATTCGTTTGAAATAAACAAAAAGGTAATATTAGATGAAAACCATCTCTGGAGTCTTTTGACGAG
Source organism: Atopsyche davidsoni (assembly GCA_022113835.1). Lineage (NCBI taxonomy): Eukaryota > Metazoa > Arthropoda > Insecta > Trichoptera > Hydrobiosidae > Atopsyche > Atopsyche davidsoni. Next base: position 8,580,383 of record JAILWY010000021.1, read on the forward strand.
ACTCGAGTTGCACATCAGCGCGTCAGATTTTTCAAAAGAAAAAATAAAACAAAATTTTCAGTTGTTAATCAACACCGGTGTCTTTTGTTCAAACAAAAACGCTTATATAATTTTTTAAATATTTTATTTCATTAAAAAAAAAAAAATACTGCGGTTGTTTGCTGATATTTGAGTCAGGCTTCAGAGTGTTAGATTTTGTTGAAATTTAAGTATTGAAAGTTTTTTAAAATAAAAATAAATATCTTCAACTAGAAATCATATCAACGTGATTAGTTTTTTCATGATAGCCTATATGAAATGAGATATATTTAAATATTTTTTTGTTTCTAATAAAATGTCATATTTCAGTGATTCACTCATATAAGCCGATTCGAGACTTGAACCGGACTTCAGCGTGTTAAGTTTTCCTTGAAATGACGTCTCAATCATCACGTAATGGGCAATAGCATTTTTACGAGTCCAGAACGACAGTGTAGCTATAAGAGAGGATTCATTATTAAATCTGGGGCTAAGCGAGGGCCCAGGCCGACGGGACACAAAGGGCCCGCGGTTTACGCTATTTTTATGACCTCCAGAATAACATTCCCTCTATACGTATATTTAGAGTATATAAATTTATTATAAAACCCAGTCGCAAAAGGCTTAAAGTTTACTCTAACCTGCTTAATAATTATTAATATGTATGAGCTTTCCGAGTACATTTTTAGGCCTTACATAAAATTTTATTAAAAAAGAGGTAAAATAAGCGTTATATTTTTAAGTACTTTCAGAAACATACTTTAGTACCGTCTTAATATTTTTATTGCTGGAATAATAATTTATTATTAACTTTAAGTAAGTAAGTGTTAGTACTTAGTTTTAAATATTATTTTATGTAAAATACTTTGCGTAATCTTTATTTACGTATTTCTTGTGTACTTACGGTTAAATTTTATAAAAAATATTTTTAGACATGCTTAAAAATGCACTCATTATTAAGGGGATTTTTCAGAGTACATTTCAACCAAATTTTGCGAATAAATAAATCTTATTATATACCACAAACAACTCACAATCTTAAAAAAATATTTAAATTTTTTTACTTTTGTAAAATTAAAGCAGTCATACATTTGATTTTTAAAAAACTCTACAGAAAACAGTTACTCAAACTTATATATCCATACTTAAAAAATCCTTTATCGAGATTCAAACTGACATAAACTGTTAGAAACTAACTACTCTCAAGAAGTTAATTTAAATAATAGTAATGTTTGTACATGTAACCTTATAAACTTGCTGTTTATGGAAGTATGAATAATAATTACTTGATTAACAACGGGATAAGATAAGAAGTGGCAATATCGCGTTAGGTTGAGAAGTTTCAAGTTGTTTGTCTATGTGGGAAGATAATCTGCGATGTTAATCGGGGCGTTCAACTGGTGACCTCCCCCGCGTCCGCTGATAAGACTAAATTATCGCAAGACATTATTTCTAAGCGAGCGACTTGTCCAGAAAGAAATGCGAATCAAGAATAACAATAACCCCGCGGCCGGATACGAACCACGCACCCCTTTGTGTCGGCCAAACAGGAAACTTTTAGACCCCGCGATGTCGCAACTTCCGGCCTCGACAGAATAAACGCCATTAAAATATGGAGCGGACAGACGGAAGACGTGCTTTTGTTTACCGTTCCATTTCCGAAAACTGTATTTCTAAATAGGCCTGTTAAGGGTCCGAGAATTGATATTCTTTGCTGTTTACGGAGAGCGTGTGTAGTCTGTGTTGCGGTTCTCATTTGAATTTCTGGCATAAAGCATATATCACTCCCATGCCGAGCCGGCAGGAACTGGAGACCGAAATAAAATAAAATAAAATAATAAACATGTAATTATTTATTCACAAAGAAACTCTGTGTGTAGCCACGAAAATAAATGCTTTGAGAATAAATAAAAGATTATTTCAGTGAATGCTGTATTTTTAATATAACTTATACTACTGTTGATTGTTAAGAGGGTTGAAAAATTACAAAATTGGTTTCGTTATCTCGGATGAAAGATTTCATTGAAATTATATTCAATTATCATCATTTATGTAAATAATTAAAAGGTTTTGATTTGAAAACCTTTTGTATTGATACTATATTATATTTGTAATATTATAGAAATAAATTCAGATGTTTAAGAAATATACTAGTTATATTTGAGGTTACCCGGTTAAAGGCTGTTGTTTTTCACGAACGGTATACGAATCGGGAATATTGGCTGTAAAGCTCGTTGTATTCTGGTTAGACGCTAGAGAATATTTGCTGCATGTGTTTACTATTCGTGTTTTGCAGTAAAAGGTTCAAAGTTGCTATTCGCCGTCAGGTTACGGCGAACCGTAACTTATTTCTCCCTAACGAACCGTGAATTCGTGATGAGTAGCTCAACTCGGTTTTGTGGGCCATAGGCCACGCGGTGAGGTGTTGTTAGGTAAGACTTTGATTATTAAGACACACGGGGAAGTTTATCCCTGAACACACAATAAAACAACAACCAACAACTATAAACGATACACATGAATGTCGTAAGCATATCCCGGCACATACTACACGCTTAGAATCTCATATCTCTTAAACTATTGTATCTAGATACGTTGTTATGATTACAATTATTTTACTTGCTTAAATAATTTAGAGAGACACATTTTCAAAAGCATGGCATCAAATAATATTTCTTACTCGTAAAATTAATTATTTTCTGATATAATCAAAATAATAAAAAAATATTATTTTTTCTAAACTTTTACACTGTGGTATGTCTGATTAGTTAACATAATATAATAATTTATTAAAAACAAATAATAATAAAAATAATTGTTGAAATTACATTAAAAATAAAATGTTCATCCACACAAACGTATATTGATTTTGTAAAAGCTACATTAGTGCTTGGAATATTGGAAATATGCATGACGGTGCAATTTTGGGAGAACAATTGTAGTGGTTAGAACAGTGGTTTGCTCTGCATTACAACCTACATCACGCCACTGCACAATAGTAGCAGAAACGTATTATCAGCTTCTAAAAATTATTTGATTGAATAAATTTGGTTTTAATTTTGTAAGTCAATATTTTAATATGATAAGAAAGATAGAATACTCATTATCATAATATATGTTTAAATCACAAAATTTTTCTTTTTTACTGTGGTTCATTAATTTGTGTAAAATATTTTTTATATAAAATAGAAGAAGTGTCTTGTCTGCGCAAAAAAATTATTATCTAAAAAAATCAATGATAAATAATTGTATATGGTTCTAAATAAATATAATTAACTTACAAAGGGGTGTGATGTGTTAAGTATATTGTGTATTTTTAATTTACGAATAAAAGATATAAGTCTCTCAGGAAGAGAATAATGCATTTTTTAAGGTAATTCCGAGAAGCTAATTTGTAAAAGAAGCTTTAGCTAGCTCCGAGCCTTGTAAAAAGTCTAAAGACTTAATTACTCTATGCAAAAAGGTAAGTGATCTTCTTGTAAGGTACTAGGCTGCTGTTTTATGTAAAGTGCAACATTCTGGATACTAACAATGCGCTCAGGTAAAAATGTGAAAAATATAACACAAACAAATTATAATTACAATGTGTAGTGGCTAACGCAAATGTATTTCTTTTTTCTTCGTAACTATTTCTCTGTCTCTCATTAAATACCACATTACTATGCTTATGTATAGAATGAAACATTTTTTTATTAAGAAACTTAAGTGATCAAACAGTGTTTTATTATTTTGTTTCGGTACTAATTTTAACAATGTATTATCTGTATTATCAAAAATCTTATTTATTCTTGGCAAACATAACTTATTACTAAATCTAGCTCGATATACGAGTAACAGTTGTCTATTAAACAGTAACAATAAGCAGACAGGTTATGTATAGTATAGAAGTGGAAACATGGCGTTTTTAATCAGTAAAAAAAGTACATATAACACTTAATTTTAAACATAAGGATTTTAATATTGTTCACGATAGAAACGGGAGAGCTCATACAACAGGAAACCATTTGGCAAGTCGGTGATTGCCTTTTTCCTCGTTTTTCCATCTCTACGTCCTCCATAACAGCAATTAATACGCCAGGCCATTTCCCTCAGCCAGGCCACAGGGGAAGTTTTTATTTGCATTCCGGCGAATGGGGACTTCTTGTTAAGGATTCACTTGATTACTTATGTATAAAATTCGTTATTCTTGGAACCTTATCCTTGGTTTTTAAATGGTTTGACGGAAAAAAAATAAGATGAGCTTCTGCAAGAAGATGATGTTTCATTTTTTAGTTTTGGTATTTTATATTTAGGTTCTACAAAAACAAATTTAAATTCTCTATTCTTGCGAATCTCATTCAACGAGCTATAAACAACATTGTATTACATGTCAAGATAATAGTTTTCTTCGTAAATGGAATTTTTTTAGGGAAGAAATATAATTTCAACATTTATTCTTTATATATTTATTTTTGAATATAGATTTGTCATAGTCTAGGAATGGTTTTATATATATATATTTGTATTATGAGTTCTTCGAGCCTATAGATTTACTTATATTAACAAGCACCTCATATGATAGTACAGACAAAATAAAAGATTACGCAGGCAGGATAACGTGGCTAAAAATACAAGAGTATTAACATTGGCAGCAAGTGCTTCCGGTACTTCGTGACGTCACCGTCCGGGGACGTCTCCTCAATCAGGCCCTGGCGCCATTGCGGTGGGAACTTATAAACAATGGACACCGCCGGGTCAATCGGGCGCAGTCGGAGAGTCCAGCTGACCGCACGGATATGGAGATGCGCATGACGATGAAACGTACCGTGTGAAGCAACTGAATTGACATGCTCCCTTTATATATATATGTATATATGTTATATGAGGGATGTGCTCTGGAAGTATCTTGTTGAGGTGGGGGGGGGGGCTCCTGCTATTGTTTCTGTAGCTTGCTGCAGAAGGAGTATCAGATCTGAACGACAGAGCTTTGTTAGGAAAGGATAGTGTAATAATGCTATTATAAACTGCGGCGTAGAAAGACTCGACTCCCTTTAGAAAATCATGAGTATATGCTCAGTGAAATGGTCGCCAACTTCATCTGAGGACAGGGATTTGATAAAGGTGAAGAAATATATATTCATCATCAGGAAAGTTTCCACCTTTTTCAAGTACGGTTTAACTAGAGTCACCAAAGTGCGTAGCAAGAGGCGACGCAATAAAATGAAAAGAAAAAAATAATTACTCAAATTTAAAAAAAAAAGATACAACCGCCAATTGAATTTGCACCCCTGGCGTATTCCGGGACACAAAAAATTCTATAAATACACACTCGCCTCCTTTAATTATTTTCATAAAAAGGCATCAAATGAAAAAGGGCAAAATACATTCGGGTACAGTTATCACAAATACCCGGTACTTTTATTCGACATAAAAAGCGTATTAAATCACCTAGAAGGCATTCACAAAAAAGGGTCAAGCGGAAAAAGAGAGACGTCCGTGCGTCGGCCGTCGCCTCCGCGGCCGCCGCTCCTCAAAGGCCGGCTTTAATTGGCACTTAGCCGAGATTAAGTCGTTGCGAGGTCGCGCCGTCTCGCCGCGCGCGATAGCGGCGTCCCGCTCCCACCCACTACTGTGCCCGGGAGGCTCTCCTGCGCTTCTGCGACCCCCACACGCATATATTTCACATAATATATATATATATTTGATATTATGAATAATCGTGACGTATTTATAGACGCGTTGATGCTTAGCGTACTCAAAATACTTTTAAAAAATTAAAATATCTACTATAATAATATCCATTGTGTGTGTATGTTTCATTTTTCGGTTCTCTATAGAATATCTTAAAGGATACAACGCTGATTTTTTGCACGTAAGTTTAGTAAATTTTTCCGCAGCTATGTGCCGAATTTTAAGACGATAGGATAATATTTTCATTCATAAACTAATTAAATAAAACTATCAAATATGCTTTGTGTACGAATTATATGATTCTGTTGTTCACAGCGAGAATTTCAAATTTAGAATTTTTACAAAAAAACAAAATATGATGCTTCTAAGAAATTTCCAGTTTATGTCAGCTCGACACAAGTACCAATTTTATTTTTTAGTTGCGTTAGAAAATATTAATCACATCATTATGGTAATAACTTAAAATGCCCCCTAAAAAAATAACACCGTCTAAGCACAGCAAACGTAATTAAAAAAGAATAGCACAATTGAACGTGATAAAGACTGCATCTAATAAATAACAGTGCAGTGAAAGTGATTTGATGTTTGTGACACGAAATGTGATATTTCCTAGAATGGCTTTGCTTTCGAAATTAATATCCGGTTATTCAAAATATATGTGTACAAAATGTTCATCTAATTTTCAGCCAAACATGTGTTCAAACACTATTGCATCGTTCATTGAATACGTCATTTTATGACGGGCTACATTTCTAGTATATTGATAATGATTAAGTATATTTTATCAAATATTAAAGAAACTCATAGAAAAAACATCATCGTGATTTGTGTGGGGTTTGAACCCACATCCCCAAGTCTACATGGCCGGTGCATTACCAATTATACCAACGAATCACTGGTTATCATCATCGGTAATGCACCGGCCATGTAATGTTGGGGATGTGGGTTCAAATCCCACACAATCACGATGGTATTTTTCTAAGAGTTTCTTTAATCAATTTTCATTATTTGATAAAATGTACTTAATCATTATCAATCAATCAAACCTGTTTAGGTAAAATCGTACTTCCTGTGAGACGGTCTTCACAAAAATCAATAATATATAAAATATATATATTGTTTGAATGATATGTTTTATTGAAATTTTTAGTACTACTAAGTCCCTGATGGTGATCCCATCCCAAAATAATTAACACAATATTTTGTTGTAATACAGCAAAACATCGATATAACGCACCAATTGGGAGGAGCAGGCGTACGTTAAAGCCGAAAGTCCGTTTTATAAAAATAGGTTTAAAATAAATCAAAACAACTTTTTTTTTGAAAATACACTGTATGTGTTTAGATATAAAAAAGTACAAAACAAACATAATTGTATTCGGACACGGATTGTTTGATATCGACGCGCTTGCTTTCGGTAGTTCTACTGAAAAGGAATCAAGTTTTGTTTGCACTTTTGAAGTTTGCTGTTTTTTTACAACCAACTTTAGAAAATAACGAATTTAAAAAAAAAAATATATTTTCGCATTAAAAACGTTTTTAATTATTTTTACACTTTACATGATGATTTGTCCGTTATATCCGAAGTCCGTTTTATCGAGGTTTTACTGTATTAGACTATTGTAGCTGCATTTAAATATAGTTAATATTTTCAATTGTGTCATTGGCTATATAAAAATATCAAAAATATATTATTTCTCAATTTATTTCTAAAATTTATTGTTCGTACCTGCAAATTTTTTACAATTTTTACAACTATCACAAAACAATTTGATGAAATATGAATTGTTATGGAATAACTATAAAATATCTTTTAATTATAAGACAAAATAGTTTATTATTTTTTTGCAAAAATATTATAGTAACGAACAAAAATACAAATTTGAAAGAATAAAAAATAAGCACCGAAACTCAATAAAAGTTTTTCTTCACCAAGGTACATCTCTCATTGGTTTTGGACCGATTCGCGACGCACAGTTTGAGAGCCATTGGCATGAGAGGTTGTCGGCATTGTCCCATAGATAACGGCTGCGATGGCCCTTTGGGTCTTGCTGAAATTTTCTTGGAATATAATCTTATTACAGAGGAGCTTTTTGTTAAGTTCAGGGAAAGATAATTTGTGCGTTATGTTGATATCATGAAAATTGTTCTATCTTCAGAAGTGCTTCATCTTATCTACAAACATGACCATAATAAATAATCCCATTCTCATGGTGTATTTTAGTCGTTATTATAATTGTTAACAGAGATTAGTGGTGTCAATTTTTCCGCGTTTTGTTTTTTGAAGTGCTTCACAATAAACAAAGCAATATTGATTTATGAAACATAGAGTAATAATCCCGCGTAATAATATAATATTTTGAATTATTATCTATATATTTAAGAATTGGTAATTAAACAATGCATAACATATTTACGTTTTAATAATGAAAACGTTAAAAAAATCTATCCTTAATAAAGATAAAATTTTAAGAAAAGCTTATTTCAAATTATTTTTGCTGTATAACAGTCAATCAGTTATAATTTTAAGTTAAATAATCATTAACATATTGTTAACTTAAATTAATTCTTATCACATATTTATCAAATATAAAACATTTTTATGGGAACCTTAACGATAACATACTTTGATATGAAATCAATATTAAGGTTTGGTTTTTTTTTAATTCAATATGTAAAGCTCAATTAAAAATGATACATTTATTAACAAAACTATGATAATAATATTTTATATATATATTTACAAATTATATTAAAATAAAATTTGCCACCCTTTGATGATTAAAAATTCGCACAATGTATATAAAAGTGCCCATCATAGGAATATAAAATAAAAATCACATTTAACAGGTGGAAAAAATCCATCATGTTAATGTGACATTAAATCATCGAATTACAAGTATAATGTTTGCAGCACTCTGAATGGAAGTAATTGAGTGATTACGTATTTTCAATGTAATATAGATCATTTATAATAATTGTGTTGTTTACTTAAAAGGGTCCAATGTAGGTCAGTCTGGAGTGGGGCCACGTGGCCAGTTCACGTGACCGGATACCCTGTCAGGTTTCTTTGTCATGCATACCCGGAGTTGCCCTTTTATTTCCTGTGAGACGTTGAGAGGATGTGAGAGGGTATGATATAAATAAAGAATTTTTACGCCTACCTTTAGGATTTTAATCTTTAAGAAATACCTCTGAGATAAAGTAAGATATGCTACAAGTCATATTTTGTCATAAAGTTTTCAGAAGTTATCGCTGAAAAATTGTATATAAGAATAGTAAATGTCAAATAAACTATTCCATAATAAACGAAAAATACCCTTATGAAGGTAACGCGTTTTGAATTGATAAAAATAAATTGGTTATACAGACTTTAACTCATGTATTGTGTCAATTATTAAATAAAAATTTTCAACTTGTTTTAATTATAAAATATTTAAAATTTAAACCATCTGTTACATTTTTCTAGATTTCTATTTATCAACTTCAAAGGTTGACCAAAAACACGTTTACCTTCCTTATAACTTAGCATGTATAAAGTAAAATATGATGAAATAAAATTATAATGCCTCTTTGTATATAACATTCAATCACTTACACAGGTCAGAGTTTTCAAGGAAATTTAAAGGAAAAAATAGTTCAAATTATTTAGATGCTTTATAACAACAAATCGTTTCATAATTTGCTTTTGTATGGGCGATTGTTTCTCTGGTAAATACGACATTTTCCCTTGCACGCAAGATTCTCTTATACAACGAGAAATGTCCCTTATCTAAACATCGCTGCAATTTGCATCCGTAATCGGTTAATGGAAACATTGTGTGGAATGGCAGAATTTCTTCCACTTTAGATGATCGTTCAAACAAATGACTCCCCATTACAATATTAATAACACAGCCCAAAGGTTAAAGCCCACGGCTACGGTCGCGTGAGCTGGAAAGACCAACTATTTGGTTTTATTATTAAGAACGGTCTCATGAAGCAGAATTATGCAAAGATGTATAATTATAGAGGGGAACTTTCTTGAGATAGATGAAAATGGCTCGCTTTCCTCTGCGATTAGTCAAATTAGGTCACGGTCTCGGTGTTGTTTCGAGTTTTGTTTTTCACAACAAACCGCCATTTAAAATTAGCATTTTTAAATGATACGCTAAAAAAAACCGTTTTGCCAAATGCGTGTGAATATTAAATTTGAATGTAAGTATACGTTATGGTAAAAATGATTTTTCTAAGTTTCTTAATAAAATGTCACCGAGCTATGCGTACGACGAAAACTCTGATAAACATCTTTAATAATACGTATTAAAATAAATATGTGATCGCTCTTGTAATCATTGGTTTGAGCTTTGTAAAAACGAAAATAAATAAAAAATATTTAAGCTAAAATAGCTGTTGAAACACACCGAGAAATACCGAACATTGAAATTCTGCGATTAAATAATAAAACTACGTAATGCTTCCAAATACAGACTGCATTTATCTTTGACAAACTTGAACCAAAATTTTGGTAATATTAACCCTTTTTTGAAACTAATTATTAAAATTCACGTGGGGTTCGTATTCTTCGTTATCTCGCACAACATCATTAAAAGGAGGGGTTTTATAAGTAGAGTGATATGCCCCTACGCGCAAGTTCACTGCGGGGTAGATATTTCATACAATTAACCCAAAGGCTATGCCTCGTCCGGAAGAACGAATGTTTGTACTGAGAGGTCAACTAGATATAAAAAATAAATTACTACCCAAATGGCGGTGGTGTAGGTAGTAAGGGCTGCAGACTGGAGGGTGAGTATCCAATATTTGACGCGCAAAACCCCGTGTAACTTTATGGGTACTTAGATAAATTACAGTGTTAGCGGTGATTTTAAATTAGTGGCAAGTTGAATGCGAGAGTTCCTCGCAGCAGGGGGAGTGATAATTAGTTGAGAAGTAACCGACTGCAGGGTCGGCAGACGGCTTGCTTGTAGCTTTTGTATTTATTTACACGTGAATATACATATAAATTAATATAAATACACGATTCATATCAAATCAACACTGAATGTAGAAACTCCTTTAAAAAACCATAAAGTATTTTAACTAGTTGCAAAATACAAAAATTTTACAGAATAACTGCAAAACAAGGTTGATTCCATTGAATTTTAAAAAAACTTTTTCAATATGAATTTTAGATGCTCTTTATAATCAAATTTGAGTGCTTCAATTTTTTGTGCCATAAAATATATGGCATTTATTGAATAATATTAAAATTCAGTACAAGCATATTTTTTATCAATATCATTACGAATTGATCGATGAAAACTGGCGCAAATAAGCAAATTTCATTTGAGAACTCAACCATCTATACTATTTTATGAATATGAGTAGGTGCATTATTAGATATTTTTTTGATAAATTCCCACCACGTAGTCTGGCTCTAGTTCTACGGAATGCAACAAAAAAACATGTAATTTCAAAAAATAAAAATGTTTAACAAACACAAAAAAAGAAACCGTCACAGACGAGACGCAAATATATGGGAGAGCAAACACATTACACGGGAGTCGAAAAAAGCACGAAAATGCGTCGTGCGCGGCGCAAAAAGTAAAGCAGACTGGGATTTACGATATTAAAAGATTTCGGATCCTTTGCTTAGGGTAATGTAATGTCGGTATTAGGTATGAATACAAAATACCTGGGATAAGTCCGTTCATTTTTGGAGAAGAAATTCCATTTGTTTTGAGTCTTGTGAAAGCTCGCGGTTACGTGAACCAATTTACGGGGATGACCGATGGCTCGGAATGGGGGCTGATTACCGCGATACAGAATCTATACATTGTTATTTTTCAGTGGCAAAAAGTCGTTCTCCCCCCTAATGGATTCTGATGGTAATTTTCTGATGGAGCGGATAATACCGGATTAGCAGGCTGCTACCAAATGAGAGGATTTGTTTGATTATTTTTTTATGAATGTTTTATTTTCGCATTGGCTGCATATTCTGGAAATTATCGATCAACTTTCTATTATCTTGGTTTCACTTAGATAATAAAGTTTTAATGTCGAATACTTTGATATCTAATACAATAAACACAAATTTCGCAACCATAGCTCACTGAGTGTAAATGAAGCTCATACAATAGCACAAATAGTATAATATTTTTAAAAAAATATCACAAGTGATATTCTAGAAATAAAGTTAATTTTTAAATATATTTTTTTAAAAACAGTAGTTTTATTTTTTGTTTAGAAAAGACGTTTCCGCAAAAATTCATGTAAACCAATGTCGTTTGCGGATCAAATCTGAATGAAAGATACATTTTCATATGTTCTTTTCTAAATGTCAGCGAGAATATTACGCAATTTTTATTTTTATTCCATCTTCTATCTTACAGATGAACCCGTTACGTGCTTTTTGTATTATTTTTAATGTGTTTTTATTTTATATCACGTAATCAAAATATTTTCTATTATATGAAATCAGAAGTATAGCACGAGGATAAAAAATAATTACAATTATTATTATCACCTTTGGGATATACACAGGAATCTTAAATATGTTTTCTTAAAATAAATACGTACAAAGTTTTCGAAAATAAAAACTTTTTGTTGTTTTGTGCTTTTTGTTGAAACTGGATATTTATTCTTTTAGTGAAGAAAATTCTAAAAGTATACTCAAAAAGTTTCTCTTTCTTACTTAAAACTAACAGCCTAAAATTAGAAAACTTCAAACCAAAAATTTCGCAAAACTGCAATCGATTTTCGACTAATTGACATCATATTTTTTCAATTGTTCCCGGAGGGCGAATTAGGCTGGTGCTCTTTTTTAAATTTATTCCAGTCCTATCGCAGCTCTCCACTGTCAACCGGTATATTTTAACATGAGAATTTTATCCTGAGCACATTTAAGCCCGGACTAATTGGTTCGGGGCACGTTTTGGGACGGAGAAAATTATTTTTCCGCTTTATTCGGCGTACTAACGCCCAGCACTTTGCAATATCTCAAAATGACGTGTTCAAATTTGTTGAAAAATGTAAATATTTTAGGATGCAATTCGCTGAATTTAATTGAATGACAATTATAAATATTCCAAAACTTGTGAATATTTTTTTTTTGGTGTTATGTTACGTTTTTGTATATTTGATACTTCAACGTTTCGGTCCATGTTTACAAGAAAATGATTCAGTCTGCTGAAAGTGGCTTCAATACCAAGACACAATCAATTAACAATTGATCTAGTAAAAGCAGCACAAAAAATTATAACACAGTATTTATAATAATAAAGTTCTACGAATCCTGCGAATACACAACAAATATAATATATATTTTTATTTTAAACATGGCGTAAAATATGAAAGCTTTTTATTATTAAGTCAGATTTTTTTATAAATCTTATAATATTTTAAACTAGTTTAGTTTTGAGTGAAGAAAAAAAAAATTACATATACGCGGAAGGAAAAAAAAGAGAACCTCAACCGTTTTTCGTTTTATATATTAATAACTATTTTAATGTAAGATTTTCTTATTTTGTCTAAGTTTAACTAATAATTAAAAAAATTCGGATTCATGACTCATGACAAAAAACGAAAAACGATAATAAAAAAAAGTAATAATGTCTTTGAAACTTTTAATATATATTATTTAAAAAAAAAAAGTCTTTTGGCTTTTGTGGTTCGAGGTATTTATTTCTTACTGAGGGTTTGCTCATTTATCTTTTTAATAGGCGCATGAAATCTGATATGATTGTGTTAGTGCTATCCCATGCTGAGGTCAAATATCATTTCTGCGAGAACAAATTGTTCAAAGTCATAACATAAACTATAAGACGTAGGATAAATTAAAATGATTGCATTGCACTAATAAATATTAGGAATGCCAAAAAAAAATTCAAAATTATTTTTTATTATTAACTAATTAATCATAGTACCAAAAAAACAAGTGGTTTAGTTGGGATTAAGATGGAATTATATTATTTATGCAATAGATAGTTTCTAATAAATATATAAATTATATGTAAGGCTCACGATGAGTCCGTTTATATTTGAAAATGATTGATTGTTATTTTTTGTACATTTTAATAAAATTACTAATATTTATGAAAAGTGAAAAATACTAACGATGGAATAAATTACTATTAAAAAGCAAGAACTTGATCATTACACATTAATAAACCTCCAAAATAATTCATCGGCTACGCCTGCTTAAAAAATAGCATGTTTTTACGATGGAAATTATTCACGTAGAGATAAAGTAATATTTTATTAATGAAAAATATTTCACGTCATGTCAATAGTGAAAATTGTTATTGTTTTATAATTAATAAAAAGTAATAAAATACAATGTTAACACATGGAATAACATAATAATTGCGGTATAATTTAAAATATAAATAATACATTTCACGAATAAATAAATACTGAACAATTATCTATGTTATTACAGTGTTAATATAATAATGGTTTGTTTGTAATTGAGCTGTAGGAAAAGTCTCTATAAAATTTAACATAAATTAAAAAAATATGTATATATCGTGACAGTTTTAATTTACGGAACTTCGTTTGCTATAATTCAGCAGATAAGCATTTAATTAAATAAGCTTTATGATAAAATTTCATGATGAATGTTCGTCATAAATCACCATGGAGACTCTGTAACAAATAAAGAAAACTCTGTCTAAATGAAATGACGTATTTTCTAATACATTCGTTTATTATTTTATAAAGACAGGTTGGGCTGAAATAATTACAAGTTTAATTTTAACAGAAGTCACGAGCGTGCCAGACTAAAAAGTGCTGGAAATATCTTCATTAGCTTAAATATGGAAATATTTTTTTATTACACACATAATACTCTGCAATTTGTAGCAATTCTTTTTTTTTATAGTTAGGTTTTAATAATGCATATTTTTGTACGTTAAAGTGCTTAAGCACGTAAATTTTAGTACGCATATTTTTGTATATTTGTGGAATTATATATTAATGGTTTTAAAAAAAACGACAATAAAATATTAATTGCAGCCATAAACTCAGGTATTGGTGTGGTTTTCTCAACGCTACTTCAAATAGTGAGTGCGATCGGATGCTCGCTCAACGGAATTTTCCAACTCACCTCATAGTATTCACATTTCCGGCGTTTATTCGAAAACAGAATAATTTAGATTAAAGCAATCTATTTCCGAGGGTGAAAAATCCATCGCGGGGTGTTCTGAAACTCTCCTCCCCCGGCGGTGGGGTGCTTTACAATTGATACTCTCTTTTTTATTTTTCAACACAATTTTTGGGGGTAGGTTGTAAAGTGAATTATGGTCCGTTTAGCCCACCGAGCCCAGAGTCACGTGGTCGGATCCAAACCATTTACCTTAACCCTAATCGACCTGTGGGTATTTTTAAAGGTAGTTTACTTTTTGACCACTCGATTGTAGGTGGTTGTTGGCAACATGCTCCACATTTTTCAAGCAATGAGTATCCCTTAAACCACACAAACCAAGTTTATATTTTGTTTACATTGTTGTGTCTATATATAAAAAAAAGTAAAAAATACTATAGGATTTAAAAAATGGCGAGCTATTGAAACTGATAAAGCTATACTAAAGCATTATCAAAGATATGCTTTAGTTATATATAAAATAATACACCAACACTTACTGAAAATATGATTAATTAGTATCGTCATTTTGCTTGAATAAACCAAAAATAAATCTTTAAATTTTATTTAAATTAAAAAATAAATAAATAATTATTATGAAAAAAGTAGTTTATGTTCAGATGAATTTATACATACACTCGTATAAAGCATATAATTTTAGCAATAGTATAATATATTATTTTAACGATGTTTTTAGTAAGAAAATAAGTTTTATGTAAATATGTGAAATGCTTAATATAGTTTTATGTTGTATATAGTTTTTTTTCGCCTTTGAAATTCGGTAACCTCTAACACTTACTTTAAGATAAATTTCGGAATAAATGAGTTATTTCGAAAAGGTCTTGTCAATAATGATATTGGAGGGATTTGTTTTCCAAAGATATATAAATGTCAAGTAAGAATATCTAATGTGAAACGACATTAAATTTTTTATATTTTGACTTTAAACTATTTCCAAAGTTCAACGCACCGAATCATTTTAAAGCAATTACTGGTAAAACCCACGAATATACCTATTAAATTGTATAATTATTTTGGTGTTTAAATTTTATACTGAATACCCACACGGGTTAAACATATCGAGAACGCCATCACTCTTGTCCGGGCCAAACTTTTAATACCCTGAGAGGCTGTTTACGTCTTTGATTATGTGAATATGTTGAAAAAGTTCAGGCTACATAACTTTGGGGCTTACGGCTTAACGGCACCGAACTCCAAACTTTTTTCAGCTGAGTGAACCTAAACGGTTTCGCAGCGCCTCTGAAGTGGCGTCCTGGAGGCCAATAATGCGTCTGCGAAGATAGTTGAAGATGAGAGATGCGAAGACTTCGATATTAGTCGCTTGGCTTGATTTAGTGGATACTTTGAAACTGTAGACATTTTAAAAGCTTTTCAGAAGTTGTTAAATACGATCACCTTTTTAACTTTGTGCATTTTATTGAAGATAGAAACTTTCATTAAATTGTGGTATTATATTTTTGAATTAAGAGAATTTTAAATTATTTGAAATAAAGTTTGTGTTGATCGTTCAATCCAACTGTCATATTTCTAAAAAAAATATTTTTTTATAAAAAAGGTCGCTTTAATATTCATAGAAATAATTTTATTCGCAAAACAAACAAAGATCTCACGTTTATACACATTTATACATTGAAGCATTTTACAAATGCCTTAAAATTTTTATGAAATAAGTAAAATTAAATTTTAGTTATAAATATGTTTTACTAATATGATTAGGCACATTAGTTCACACATAAAAGATGATTAAAGAAATTCTCTGTGGGATTTGAGAAACCACATCCTCAGGCTTATATGGCCGGTGTACTGACCTTTGACTAACGAACCACATCCATTAATCGAGAATTTTTAACAATCATACTCTATATATGAACCAATGTGCAAATTAGTAATAATATAATAAACCCGTAATAGGTAATAAATACGCACTTGATTGACGTTAAATCCAAAATTATACATACATTATAAATATGTCGCAATAAATGTGCATACTCCGTATAATATCACAATATCCGCGTAATAAAATATCTAGAACAAAATCCAAACAAAGTTTAATCCACTGACGCCCCTCAACCCCCGACATGAGCCCGGCAAGCAAGATTCATATTTATCGGGCGAAACTTTGTTATTTTGTCAAACAAGAGTCAAAGAGCTGTCGTACACGTTCAGCGATAATGCTGAGACAAATGATTTGTACGCAACTGCTAGACGCCGCGCCTCCCGGCTCCGGGCATTGACTGATGATCGCGAGATCTCCGATAGCCGACCAGAGCCTGGCGAAACACGTCGAAGCCTCCTGAGCACACCCCCAGCGAATCGTGTCCTGATGCCGAAGATAAAGCCTGAAGGGCTCTCGGCGGGGAGCAGCAGTGTTCGCGGTGACAATTTCACCGCATTGACGTATCCGGGAGAATGGATCTTCAAATTGAACGTTAATTTGTGGCATGCCAACGTGCGCCTATATTGTTATGTCTACTGTAGGCGTTTAATCAAGATCTCGACGTTTGTTTTGTCGTTCTGTTCGTTTGAATTAAATGCATGTGTACCGTAGAAAGCCAACATCAACACCGAGTCGATAAGATTATATCTTTGCCCAATGAGGTTTCCTTGTCAGTGTTATACCGGACTTTGGGTGAACGTAAAGAAAAAACACTTCAATACTTTTTATATTATGAAATTTATTACACTGACAGTGTGTCGTCGATGGGAAGACTAGTTATGATTGAACCCATGAAAAAAATTAAGTTAAATTTCAAAATTCTTTTATTTTTCATCAAGTTTATTACAATAGATCTTATAACTAATGTTTTGGTGGAGTGTTTGGCTATTCCCGTCCTGCGCGCAGGTTTCGGGGCTTTCAAAGTGTGCTTAGATGGTAGCGTACATGATTTACTGTGGTTGTGATATTGTGTTAGGCAGGGAAAATGAGTGGGAAAAACCCTTTAATTGAACCCATAAATGATAAATTGTTATATATAAATTATAATGGACGTAGTCCAGCAAGAGTATAAGTATGCATAAGTAAATAAATGCACAAACATGTTATTGAAGTTTGAGATGTTTGTGTTATACACACTGTAAGTATACATAGTTAAATAAATGCACAAACATATTATTAAATGTTAATTGACATTGAGAGGCGGAGTAAAATCCATTCCTCAGTACAATGTAAGTTTAAACAAACAAGGACTTTCAACTAAATGATTACAATGGGAAGTATTATACAAAATATATTGGGTGAAAAGATAGGTACATTACATCAGGTTAGAAATTAATAAATCGAATTTCATTAAAAAATATTTATCCTAGAAGAAAATAGTTATAAGCTGTAAAGAATAGAGGCGTCCTGCAGTTTTAGATCAATTTAACGTAGTGCGTGAATAAAAGCTCAGATTCTTAGTGCTCTAATTATGGCGACGATAGTCTGTCATAATGAAAAAAAAAACTTTTCCAAGCTATTATTTTAACGTTTTAATATTTGTCACTCAATTTGACTAATATTATAAGTAAAACTACCTTCTACATGGCCTGCTTTGCAATAATACTTTTAAAAAATACTTTAAGACAATACATACTTTGCAGAGAGTTATTTCTGGTTGGTTTGATTAATTGCCATCTCGCTAACAACGTATTGTTTTGTAAATTTTGTATATATATTGATGTAAATGGTTTTAAAGTTTTTATGAAATAATATTGCAAGTCACTGGTAATTATTCTAGATTAGCTGGTTTATTTATTGTAATAAAACAGATGTTTTTGATAATAATTATAGGAAATGATATTGAGATGACGGCTTTGATAAACTAAAAATAATAATATTTTGTGATTTATGAATTGATCGTGACGAAGCATTTCAGAATGAGTATGATCAAAATCATTCACAATTTTGTAAAAGATAAATTAGTACTTTGTATTTTATGCTTGTTTGTGGGTAAGTATTAAAATATGTAGAATATTATTTACAATTGTAAATAAACATTTTTTTACTAAAAATTTTTATCGTTGTCTATATTTAATATTGTTTTAAGTTTAATTTTTATTTACGAGTTTTAAAAAAAAGAGTCTCTGTAAAGCAAAAGCTTTTTAATTAAAATTGTAAATCCAAAAAAATGTAATCTCCCTTCTTCTTGGCTTAAAGTATTTATTATAAATGCGCTTACCAAATAGTACAAAATAAGATTTAAATGAATAACTTTATTTGGTACAAGATAAAACGCATAATTAACGATATATTTTATTTTGGAAAAAATATATCAAGCAATCTGTTTAAAAAGTATTGATACCTTAAAAAAATTATTGTTATTCTTTTATTAATCATATGACATTATTATATTTGTACATAATTATTCAAAATAAATTAAACAACATTGCTTTACAAAGAAAAAAAAACATCAGGATTTTTTATTTTCATTAGACTAAAAATGATATTCTAAAAGCATAAAGAGTATTATATTAAAAAACCACTTCGAATTTTTGTATCCTTTTTATATCTTAGCAATAGCAAAAACCGTAAAGCTCGCTTACTCAATGAAAATAATAAAAACAAATTATGATTCAAGAAAGTAAAAGACAAAAAGTTCACATTTCTATAAAAAGAGTTTTGTACAGATAATTTAAAGAAAGGATAAAACAATGGAACTTTTCTTTTAAATAAACCAATTTTTATGAGAAAAAAACTGAATTGCGAGAATGTTTTTTGACATATGAAAGCATTATAACAACTGGTTAAATAATCTTTTGGTTGATTATTTTTTGTCAAATCAACAGATCAACAGTAGTGGATTGAAAAATAGCCGACGTAATTAGTGTTCATAACAATTATAGTAACTTTTTTTAGTTTTTACAGAGATTTTTTTAAGTAAAGACTTTTTAATTTTGTAGATTGATCTAACCACACAATGAGCGTATAATAAATACAAGACAGCAAAATAGGACAGTCATATTTTTTAACCATATTTGGTAAAAACAATACGTATTTTTGTGATAAATATATCAACTGCCTTCGTTTTGAGGTGTCTATCAGTATTGAGAAATATAACGCATAAAAGAAAAACCACCACAAAAGAATATAAAAAATGTACTTTTTTATAATAGAGGCAATATATACTCTTTTGCAAATATCCGATAGCTTAATATTAGTGACTTTGAAACCTCTTTTACCTCTCTCTACTTTGTACCTCAGAGTTCGAGGTACGATATATTTAACGAGCCTCCCACTGGGTGTCAATCGGTTTCATATTTTCCTACGCGTGGTTTACTTGTCTAAAAATAAGCTTGTTTGATCCGGTTTCTTTGTGCTCGATTTCAAGGTATAACACTACCTATTATTATCACAACTCAACAGGTGGGATATCTTCAGAATTGAAGTGTGGTTAAAAAACTACAGTACTCTTAAAAGCACAATGCAGGCCCTTCAGCCTTAGGTTGTTAATTAATAAATACAATGGATAGTTAAGGAAGTCATTGCAGAATTTTTTTCATAAAATTTTTGTTCTAAGTTACAGCATTGCAAGCTCATGTAACAACTGATATTGCTTCATCAAATATATCAGAGAGCAAAGTTCATTTTTCAATATTTCAAAGATGACCATACTTTTTTGAAAGTACTTTTAAAAATTTGTACGTATTTGTGAACATCAGAAAGTAAAACAAAAAAAAAAACTAAAGCTAATAATCAAGTTTAAGTATTTATATAAGTCATGAACGATACTCTTGTATGTATTATGAATAATTAAAAAACAAACATTTTAAAATACATCATAAATGAGCCTTGTTACACAAAAAACATATGTTGATTTTTTAACTCACCAAGCGTCGATCTCGCAGTTATTTGAAAATACGAAGTTATTGAATGTTCGGACGGTAAATCAATATGGCAGACCGTATTTGGGTAAACAAAAAGATAAAACAGCGTGTGGATGTATTCGGAATATGAAAGGGCCCAGACAGGCGTGTGTATTCAATAGAATTTATTTCACCATCCAATATTCTTAAAAGCTTCTAACTCGATGGCGTTCGTGTAAGGTTAAACATTTAGCTGGGAACATAAACATTTAAGGGGTTGGTTACACAACATACCATATGGAGTCCGAAAACTGCAACATTGGTTAAACACAGAAAAATAAATCTTGGTAAAAAAAACCGAGATGTATTTAAATAAAATAGCATATAAACTTTTTGTAATACTTAACGCACTCATTGATCTTGCCAATGAAAAAAATTGCAATTTTTTTTTGTTAAAAGCATTTCCTTATATGAGATATTTGATAATAATTGAATATTTCATTTCAGCTGTGATAAAAACAGATATCAAGTATTAAAAATAAAAATTCAATTGAGGTTTTGAAATTTGATCCATAATACGTAATAATCAATTTTAATTTATTGAAACACGTTAATTTTTATTGAATTATTATAAATCCAACGAATCATTTGAATTTAAAATTAGGATGTTTTATAAAATCCTGTAAAACGATCTCTGTAGTAATAAATTGTAACCCTTACTTAAGGGCACGATAAAATGATGCAAAGTTTGGCCATGGGAATACTTTTCAATACATTTACTTAAAATTAAATCTTAGAATTGGCCCGCTTGGAATTACGTAAGGTTTACTTGATTTTGTCGTGTTTTAGCTAATTAAAACAATATAAACACAGAACGGTAGTGCGCTAAATTTTTTTTCCTTTATTTTGAAGAAGTCAAAGCTCTGGGTTCTAAATGATCTTCTTTGAAACCTTATTATTTGCATACTGATCCTATTAAAATTCTAGCAGTGTTATGGAATAAACCAAAAATATTTTAACTATTTTCTGTGAAAATGATTTAATATGTCGATTTTTTTATTGAACATCAATCGGATGCGTATTTATTACCCATTACGGGTTTATTATATTATTACTAATATGATTAGGCACATTAGTTCATATATAGAAGATGATTTAAAGAAACTCTCAGAAAAATATCATCGTGATTTGTGTGGGATTTGAACCCACATCCCCTGGTTTACATGACCGGTGTACTAACCCTTGTACTAACGAATCATTTCCGTTTATCGAGAAATTTTTAACCAGGGGATGTGGGTTCAAATCCCACACAAATCACGATGATATTTTTCTGAGAGTTTCTTTAAATCATCTTCTATATATGAACTAATGTGCCTAATCATATTAGTAATAAAATGGTTTAAGTAAATAATCCTTCGCTATTATATTATTTTGATCATAAAATAAAATGCATGTGTATTTTAATACACCAATGAGCATATTTATTACTAAACCAACTTGTATTAGAATAAAACATCTATAAATTAAAAAAAAATGTTCTGATTATTTGAGATTACCTGACAGTATTTAATTAGTTATATCTGAACTGCGGCAAGTTGGTTTCTTCATTAAAATATCCTGTTCAAATAACAACAACTAGTTTCCCGAGACAGGTAGGCCAGTATGTAATAAATACGTTCCCATCAGAATAATGTCGGTAACTTCGGCAGTACACGCTCTATCTAATGGGACACCTCAGGAGACATATTTGCGCGTAATTCTCGCGCGTCACTATTCAATGCTTCCCGCAAGTTCTGCCAATTAAACAAAGGGCACGGCCCCACAGCCTCCCAGATATTAATCTCACTACGTCACGGCCGGGGGCTACTTATTACACAACTCACAAGTCGCTGGAAGTTATGATCCATTAGACACCCCCTGCCCCGCCGGCCCACCCCGGTCCGGACCCACCATGAATATTATTTTACATAATCGCTTACATAATTCTAAATGGGGGCGAACAAAAATACCAGTGGCGCAACCAGACATGCCAGTCACTTCGTAATTTTTGGTTTAGGGCTTTGTATTTTACGTTCTGTGACGTGCGAGTGTAAAACAAACAGTGAAAACCAATTATTTTAGGACCGTATTATCACAGCCATATTCTAGAAATAAATTTAATAAACGATCTAAAACTCCATCGGTTAAATATTAATAATTACCATTCACAGCTGGTAAAGTATGAAACGGTACAAAACAAAAGCAGTTTTATTTAAATTAAGTTTGCATAGTGACAAAATAATCTCACCATTGTCAAGTAGAATAAATTGAACTTTCACAACTAACAAGTTAGCAGCAAACAGTTACACTTTAAAGAAGCTATTGATTAAAATATTTTAGCTAAACGATACGTTTACTTGAAAGTAATCTAATCATACTAATCAGAAATATATGACGAAGTCTATTTAATGTAAATTTTAAGAAGCATCACGCAGTTTAAAAGCTATTTATGATTTAATACTACTTATTTCTAATGAGTCCGAAAAGTTTATTACAATATTAGAACCTATGAATACATATGTGGTCCAGGATTGAAGGTATTTTGTACTATTCTGCTAGAAACGTACAGTATCTTTACAAAGGACAAAAAGGGCGTCATCCTCGATCACCGGGACAGGTAAATAGGTATGGGAACCCAACATTCCTAGATTGTGGGCAATCTTATCACAGGTGTGTTCTGGCCGTTGTTTAAACATCGAGTAAATGTTATTGTGTCAAACGTTTCAATCAATAAACATTAGATATGCATTCATAATGAAAAAGGAAGTTTAAGTAAAGAAAAAGTATGTATGAAACTAAAAACGTCTATTTTAGTAATGTAGCTTTTTGATTTATCTTATTTATTTAAAAAAAAATAGTATTCTATAAAGCTTTGATTTCGCTCTAAAAAATAGGCCCGCCGAGAAAAATTAAAGGAAGACTTTGAAAGCATTTAAAAAAAAACGGACATTATTAATTAGCCTAAGTAAAATGTAAAATGCATAAATCTTTTTCGGAATCTCTCTGTAATCCGATATAACCCTAAAATTGCGTTACTTAAATTGATTACCGTTAGTTTCGGAAGGCGGATCTAAATAACCCATTTATAACGGGCTAAATACTTTGCCGATAAATAAGTACAAATAGCTTCATATTTACACGTAATATTGTTTGATGATTTATGTGAGAGGAATACTAATAGATGGTATACATAATCACCCGTTCAATAACAGTAAAACTATACCAAAAGAAAATTATTTTATTTTTTTATCTATGCAAAATGATACATATTTATTTAAAAGACTAGCGTATGAAAATTGTAAATATCCGCATGTAAAGTAATTTTTTCACAGAATATGGCCGGTAGCCAGGAGAAGGCTGTGTTTTTACAGAAGCGGACGGGGTCAGCGAGCCGAGCGTACCCCGAATTAAATTTCCCGGAAAATAATTCTTACTTATACTACCCCGAGCGCCGCGAGTAGATCATATCCGCGAGGGATGGTTTTTTCGTAGTCAATTTGGGGTAGTAGATAATGCAAATACTGTTTATATGCTGATAACGTAAGATTTACCTTTTTCAGTCGTCGATTTGTGATTGTTTAATTTAATATATATATATATATATATATATATTGTTGGGCACATGAACATAAATGTATTCTTTATTTTTTATGCTTACGTAACTTTAAGTTTAAACTAGTTTAACGAACCGACCATGGTTCTGTTATGGTGAATTTTATTGCTAACAAATTTGTTAAGTACTAAGTTTTATATTAGCTTGGATTGTTTGGGATACAGTTTTCTAAAAAAATCGAAATTTATTTGACATTCAGAATTACGTGTTACTAATTCATATTTGAAAATATGTTTAGAAATTTTTTAATTATAATTTATGTTCCTTTGATTTTAAGTCTTGCACGTGGACAAATACTAGATTTATTTATGTAAAGTGTAACCCAATAACTAGGAAACCAAAGTTTATTTTACGATTGCAAGCACAGTTGATAAATAGTTAGTTGAATACTAAATTTTAATATGTTTTCAGTGCGTAATCCTGTAAAAATACTTTTCTTTGTCCTTGAAACAATATAAATAACCGTGAAGGCGCCATAGGCGCCAGAGTTAATTTGTCATTTTTTAATAACACGATATCCGTGTGCTAATTATTATAACCGAGTGTAAAGCTGTAGTGAAAAATTCTGAAATAAAGTGCATCAAAATAAACAGTACGGTCCATTATTATTCACAAACTCTTTGGCAAACTTGTGAACGAATCTCGAAGAAGTTGAACGACTGCTGAAGAATATACTTAGCGGCCGTCGCCAACATATATATATATATATATATATATATATATATATATATATATATATATATATATATATATATATATATATTTATACAAAAATCGATGATTGAGTTCTTCGATGAAGTCAAGACGGTACGCTAATAATTATAAGATTTAAACGAAGTATTGAAATCCTGAAAATAGAGAAACACAAAAAAATCAAACTTTTTTTAAGACTACCGTAAAATGTAATTACAAAATTGTTTTATTAATATCTCGGAAAGGTCGCAAGACTCCCCGAAGGCTGGAACGATCGGGAGAGCAGGCGGCGCAGTAGTAACTCTGCCCGTTAATTTAATATGATTGGCCCGTACCTGATTGGCGGGGCCGACTTGGCGAAAAATTCCCTCTTATAATTCATTGTCAGGTGTAACAGCCGGGGGGATGAAGTCAATTGAGTTTGCCTCAGGTCCTTATATTTATTTTGAATATTTTATTATATAACTTAATTGCTTAAAATATTTGGATTAAGCGGATTTTAGTTGATATGGGGAGGTGTGCTGACTACGTTCGATGTACGGCCTGTGGATGATTGTATTACTCAAACTTTGATGGCCTTGTCGGCCCGTTAGCCTCAACTAATAGCTCGTATTAAAAACGTTATTAAACTTTATGTTGCAGTATTGCATAGAGAGCGAACGAGAATACCATCGGTTCTTTTTATCACAAAAGTTCGCTTTGTTATTTTTTTTCGTGCAAGTACTTTTATTCGTTTTACGCATATGTCAAACTTAAATTTGAATTTAACAACATTTTTCATATTTCAATAAATTATATAATATGTGGTTTGCAAATAAGAAACGTTAAAATTATTCAGTAGGCATTAAGCACAAAATATTTAGTGCATAAGCACAAAACTGAAACAGGTGTGATTCTAATTACTTCAGATTAGGATCAATTCTTGTCCTTTTAGAACAATATTTGGTCGTTAAAACTTAACATCATCGATTTTATGTTTGCAGATATAACTTGTTTCCGCCTCGTTAGTGTTTTACGATTTTAAATATTTTTTTGTGATATAACATTTATTAAAAACACATAAAACAATGTTTTTTTTCTAGGAATATATTTTGATGCTCGTTTGTAAAAAAAAAATCGGTTATGCTTACTAAAGCTTTGTATATCACAATTTATACATATGAAACATTATTTTATATTTCTAAAAACTACTGCCATACAAATATTATATATTTAAAACAATTTTTTTTATTTATCCGGATTATAAAAAATAATTAAACGCATTTATTAGATTGTAAAAACCAAAATATATGCTCTTATGAGTGTAAAAGATTACTCATCTAATAGTATAAAAAATAAAATTGTGACTATGATATTAAATATGTATATGCAGACGTTAGTTCATTGGAAATTACTTTTTATAATTGAAATAATTAGAGATTTCATATTGTTTTTTTTTTATTAAATAATTTACATGTTGCATCGGTATTAATAAGGAAGCTTTATAAAGTTACTAAGCGCTAAAAATGAGAAGATATATAAAGCCGGTAGTAGAACTGTGGTACAGCCGAGCTGGCGTAACTTTTTTACAGTTAATAATAGCAGCGGCTACTAATGTAAAAGGAAAAAGAGAATTTTCATAAACATCACTCATTTTGTTGATGAAACTATATAAGCTGGGTAGTTTTACTTGTTTTTATGACCCAGAAGGTGCTGTTTATGACTTTTCCCCATTTTCCCGGAGTAATCAACGCGTCATAAGTTGTTACAGTATAAAAGTTTTTCCTAACTGTATTTTTCTGAAAGTAATTGCTTATCAAATAAAACGACAGCGCGTTATGATAATGAAGTAATTTACATATTTAATATGTGTTGTAATGTAATTAGTTTTTTTTTTTTTACCAAAACACAGGACCCGGTGTCTGAAAAGCAAAGGCAGACAAAAGAAATACAATAGTTGATATGCTTTAATAGATATTTTTTGTGAAAAGATAATGCAAAGTATTGTTTTTTACAATAAATAAAATCCACATATTATGCAATTGGTGTACGATGAATACAGTGTTTTTTAAGTCTATAAGTGTATTGATTTATGATTCCTTTAATTATATGTGATAATCATGTTTTTACATAAATTTTACTCTGTTCAATGTGAAAAATATTATATATCTTATTTTGATAATATTACTAATATGATTAGGCACATTAGTTCATACATAGAAGATGATTTAAAGAAACTCTCTGATAAACTTATTGTGATAAGAGAATTCTCTTTCTTGCCTGTATATAATTAAACTAAAACTAAAGAGGCTTACAATATCTGAATATGTATTTAAACAAATCAAACTTCTATAGCAAAAAGCGAAACTGCCAAGCTTCGTTTAAAATTTACCTCATTTGTTTTTATTTATTTTAATCGTAATGTAAACCGACAGTGCTTATGAAAATTGATCACCAATCCATGTCAACGCAAAAGTTTTATATAAATAAATTACCATGTGATGTCTACTGTGCGAAATAACAAAAATATTTTATGGAAATTTTTAATACAGAAAATGAATCCCAGACAACTGAAGGCTGTCATGACAATGCCAGTGTGATTATTTTTATAGTTTTATTCTTTTATGTCATTTTTTATAAAAAAGGTTAGAAAGAGTATGTCGTTTAAAAATTGTTTTAAAAGAGAGAATCACAAAAATCCTGATAATCCATGAATGAGGAGACATATCAGCACACACTATTCAATAAAAAAGAAGCTGTTAGTGACAAAGCCACAAGATATATGATCAAATATTTATATAAAAATTAACGGGACTGCCCACTTTGACATGTCTCTGGAATAACCATTTTTGTAAATATGAAAGACACAGATTTCAGGATCAGAGTTTTTTCTCACTTTGTACTAAAAAATAATATTATTATTGAAATAATTACTAATCAAACGTACTGCTCCGACTGGATATTAACCTGAACTCTTTAGTTAAATGGAATTGAGTAATCCATTGAACTAAAACGTGGTTGAAGTGTCATCTCATTTCCATGTTGCTATAAAACTATCTTCTCTTGATAAAACTCCAGGAAGAACCTAAAGAATTATGAGAGATAAATAATTCACCCCACATAAAAAGATCTAAGATTTTATTAAAGAAAATACAGTAGGTCTGAATTATTGTTGTCATATAAGTAATGTACAGAACGCACCAAAATTATTAAAACCTTCAAATAGTCTTCGAGGAAGAGGCTATAAATTAGATTCCTATAAATAAATTCTGAGTGGTACAATGCAAGGACGCCCTAACTGCGTTATGTATTTTATTTTTAATTCCGCTCAAGGGTGGTCGGTTTAGGGGAATATTAAATTTGGTCTGGTGCCGAAAAAACCTACCCTCACACGTGCTCTGAATAAGGGATGCTCTTTCTTCAGGCCTGGTAATGAAGATATCGCCTCAGAGGAGCTGATGACGTCATTAGGCTGGAATTAAATGCCCGGACAGCAAACAGGCTGTTTATTTCTTTTATTCATCCAGCGATGCCTAATATGATTTACTGTGTACGCATTTTTAGCCAACGGAATGATTGTAATCTTATAAAATCTCATGATGCTCAATTTTAATGAAACTGGTTGATGTGGAATTTTTTCGGCTAAGATTTCACCATTTTCATTTTTAATTATTCATTAATTAATTAATTAATACAATTTTTATTTGCACATATTCTTGCACAGAAATTTTAAATTATTAAAAACTCTTAGAGATTTAAAATATTTATTTAATTACAATTTGAATTGACTGGACGTGTTATAAAAAAAAAATTAAATTAAAAACATGTTGAATATATAAAATATGAATTTCGGTAATCTTACGTGTAATCTTAAAAATAAATTATTAATAAGATTCTACATATATTTATATATATTTTCTATAAAATATTTTATAGGTCTAAATTTTTATATGCCATTTTTTATTTTAAACGATAATTAAATTTGTATTTACAATATTTTTGGTTATAATCTTCCGGGCCAAGTGTTAGTGGCATTTTATTGAGCAGCGGATGAAATTACAAGATGGAATTCGTTGAAATGTAATTCTCTTTTCGCCCTTTCGTCTGAGGCCTTTTCCTGTTGCAATTAGTATTATTGAAATTACACCCCTGAAATTAGCACCTTCTTTACAGTCACTAAAGCGGACCTCTGTTAACTGGAACGGAATAGGGGTCGTTTATTTTTTTTTATTGAGGTTTATTTAGGAATCATTCCTGAAGACCGGATAGTTGTATAAATAAGAAAGTAGTTTTTTTATTATAAGATTTTTTGAAACAATATATTGTAACAAAATTAATATGTTAGTTTTAAAATGACGCATCAATTCAGAATAATTTTACTTAATTTATTTTCTGAGCGGAAACATTTATTTTCAAATAATAATAAAAAAAATCTTCAACCATATTTGTCTAAGATCGCAAAGGAAAAGATAAATAAAAACAAGCAGCTTAAAGTAGTCAAATATTATTGTGGTTATGTCCAGGTTGGTTTATCTCCAACATTTATTTATCCTGCTTAAAACAGGGCTTTGTACAATTACCTCACTTTTGAATTTTAAGACAAACAATAACTTAAGCTAAATTGAAAACAAATTATATTACTTAATGAGAATTCGAACTCAAGCAAAGCGTGTTAAATAAAACTTTAACCTTGAAGGGAGTTCTATAACTGTTTGATTATTTGGTGAAATAGCTTGTTATAATGTACATATGATTATTTTATTGTATCATTTCAAAGACTTTTCCAGTGGTTTTACTCGGTTTATTTTTTCACATTGACTTTTAATAAACACGTATGAAAACGCTTAGAGAAAAAAATTGCTGCTTGTATAAAAGTGCAACTTATAAGCCACGAAGTCAGTGGCAGTATATATTTACGCATATATTATGTCATGAAAACATTGGTGTTTTCTTTTATAATTTTGATTCAAGAAGCATGCAGGTACATTTGATAAATTAAATATTTTATAGAGCACTTGCACATCTAAAAGTAATCTATAGCGACCTTTTGGTCTTGCATGAAGGATAAAATGTCTAAAGAAGTTGTGCCCATCAATAAATTGAGCTCAAAATTATAATTGTCAAAATTTATAAATAAATATTTATACAATAGACTTGGTCAATATAATACAAAGAAGTCATCGACTTGTGTAATAATCTAAATAATAATATTACTGAATAACCAGTAAGGGCCAATTGAAATTTTCCAGAAGTCCTTTTGATACTTTCGTTGGCTGTACTGAGACCATTCAATTTAGGTTGCCATACCGAAACAAAATGAAAAGCAAATTATGAATCTTATTACGGTTGTTAATTATTCTAGTGTTTTTGCCAGCAGGAAGTTATGGCGTTTCGTTTTAAAACGTTATTGTATATGGCATAGTTAACAAACTTTAGTGTGTGATAAAGCCTTATTAAATGTTTGATGTTACATTTCACTGGAATAAGAGTATAAACCTACTGACGTTTCAGTGAATTTTATATCCACAATAAACCATTAAAGGCAGCATCAGTGATAATGTTTCGTGTTACAGAATTGCTGAAAGATGTAATTTAAGAAAACTTGATTCGTTTAACGAAACACGGTAAAGGTAATGCCATGAATATAAAACTTTAATGACAATTTTTTTGTAAGATACATCTAAGAAGGCGTAATTAGTTAAGTTAGTGTAAGGTATATTCTTAAATCTTTTGAGCAATATTAAAATATTATCATATTTACATACCAAAATTTATTTTTTTTATATTCACTATAGGTTGGTTATGAAACGACCCTAAAATTTTACATGTTTGTTCATCTGAAGAAATCGCACTTTCTAATCGGAGTTAAGTTAAAATTATTTTAATTGTTCTAGGTAAAAGGATTTGTGCTTTGATTTAAAATTAAATTTTACTCGTTTAGACAAAAATATAAACAAATCGTCTAACCAGGATAAATTTTTTTAAAACTTCAAGGTTTTTTTCCATCTGATTGAGGGTTTTTTTTACAGTTGTTCATTTAAATTATATATAAATACTAAGATGTTTGATACGGTTCATTTTGAATTCTGAGAAACAAGGGCTCTTAGAAGAGCTCTTAGGCTCTTGTTTATTACTTATAAGATTTCATTAAAAAGTGTTTGGGTGTACTTATTGCAAAACTTTGATCTAAATTGTGCACTCCCATTGTTGCTCTGCGGCGGAAGCGGCGCCCGACCTGTGCGGAGAGAAAACTTTTGCAAACAATTAACCGGAATATGTAAGTTTGATGCACTGCGATGATGTAACGACGGTTTACACTACTTATATTACTAAAGTTTAGAAGCTTATTTTGTTACTTTTGGAAACGACTGACTTCCACCAAATAAAACTTTGATTTTAACAATGTCCAATCAACAAGATTTTAAAGAAAAAAAATATGAAACTTGTTCTAATATGTTATTTTTAAGACTCAAAGTGATTTCTGTTTACGAAAAACATCTCCAAGCTGATAAATGTTATAATTTCTTAAAATTAAAAATTATAAAAAAATCGTGCTTATGATTTAAGGTTGGGTTATGTTAAAAAAATGCCTATACTGTAAAAATAAACGATTTGATGATTTTACTAAACTTAAGGCATTTTTACAAACGTGTGATATTAAATTAAAAAAATATGATATATGTATTCTGGGTACTTTAGGAACATTGCCGTTATTCAAATACTTTTTTAACTAAATATAAAAGCAACTGAAATCATCTTAAATTAATGACGTAAAAAATCTAAAAAGTATATGTAAATAAAAAACACCGTAGTTAAAAAAAAATTATAACAATATTTAATACCTTATTCATGGAGTTATTCTTGAGTTAGCTAAATTTAGTAGGTATGATAAATCGATTGCTTAAAGAACTTGGGTTTGTTCTTGTCTTATAAAATAAGCCATAAAGCTTCCACACACACAAGTAGGAACAAACTCCAACTGAAGCCCGTATTCAAATTCTTGATTTTATACGCAGCACGAACGGCTATAGCTAGTAAGGGAAAATTAAATTATAAAAGGCGGAAACTTCGGATTCAAACACGGACTGCCACGCGGCAACTAGAAGCGCTTTTGGGACATGAACAAAATGTATGTGAAGCGAATTCATTAAGAGCTTTTTCTTAATTTATCCTGATCCTGAAAAAGTTCGAAAAAGTTTCGCAGAAAAATACGGCCCGGCATGATATATTCCAATTATATGAGTATTTCATACAATAATTTTAATAATTAAAAAAAAGTTCAGCGTTATGAAACTCTCAAGAAATTTTAAATATATATATATTGTCCTGCAGCAGAAATAAGTAGAATAAACGCTTTGGAGTGGTTCGTTATGTATACGCGTTTACGTTGAAAGTAATGTTAGTAAATATTCATCAAAACTGCTGTAAAGAGAGGAGTGGCGATGAGATTTTCCTGCTCCGCTCTTATCTTTACATATGTAGTGTCGTTTCCCGAACGAGGGAATGCAGCATCACCAGAAAAAACAAACACCTTAATTTCCGCGATCTTTCTTCGTATAAAAAAATCGTCTCATTATTCCGACGCCGCCGAGGAGCATGATGGAGATACAGGAGGCGGTGTTGCTACAGAACGGCCGAAGCATTCTGCTTTTTAATTTACATTTTGAAATGAGAAATGTAATGAAGAGTTTCGTGCGTTTCTTTAAAAGAGAACATTCTTTCTGTAATAAGACGTTTTGTACTTTTTACCTTTATAGGCAGATAAATTAGGCGCGCCTACCTTCTGCTAAATTAACCACTTTATTAAATGGTACCACCGTTGTCTTAGATGTTATTAATTTTATTTGCCGCTTTTTATGGGAGTAATAAGAATTATTAAATATACTTTTTCTCTGGCAGAAACGTTAAATATTTTTCGCTTAGGTAATTATTTAAGGCTATCATAAAATGTACACGGCGCTAATCAAGAGATATTTCTCCGTTTTAAAATAAATTTTACTCATTGTGTATTAATATTTCTTGTTATTTTACGTTGTGTTTTATAGCATTTCTACCAGTCAAAGTATTCAAGTAATCATTGTGCATATTATATTAATTGGTCATTAATTATATTGTTTCAGTAGACAGGATAATAACCTTAGGCAATACAAGTCACCGCTCCGAGGGATGTTTTGTCCAATATACTATTTTACTACCGTTCATTACTTTCCGTCCGAGATATCAATCAACGTCACCCAACCAGGTTAGTCGCTTCTAATGCGCCAAGGAATGTACTGTTTAAAACTTGTTACAATCAACTTCAACAACTCACCGAGTAAGAGCAATACATTTTCATTTTTATTTTAATTTGATTTTATTTAATAAAATAAAATACTTCTATTAAAATATAAAAATCATAAAAAAACTTGTATTTGATTTATTACTGTATTATTTATCGTGCTTTAAAAATCAGTTTCTCTCAATCAATTTAAATAAAATATTTATATAAAATATAAGATAAAAATGATATGTATTAATACCTTAGAAGTTGTTAAAAAACCAGCAAAAAAAAAATATTTTTTTAAATTAAATTATTTGGATGTTTACTGAAATCTACGGTAAAGTCAAAGAATATATTTTTGCACGTATAATTAGAAATTAACTCGGTTAAATTTCAAATTATCTCCGTCGATACTGGATAATTAGTTTTGTCAATATCATGTACATTCTAAATAAAATATATTTTATATTTATGGCACCTTTATAAAAAAACTACTTAAGTCTAGGTTTTTAATTTTCATAAAGTAAAAAAATCTCATGAAATTTAATTACATCATTATTTATATGATAATTATGTATATAAATTTCTCTAAGGTAAAACTTGAATATAATTATAAGAAATAAAGCCAGGAATTGGAAATGATTGTTAAAAAATAATTGAATTCTAATAAAGGTTACTACTCTACGCCAAAGTGAATTTTCGAATAAAGGGAAAACTTTTAATTGAAATTTAATAACTAACTTTATTCATAAGTATACATTAATTTATTTCAGGTTAAGAGTACTCAATATATTATAAATCAGCAGGATGGTGGCATATATTTATATGGAGTTTCGAAATATATTTTTTTGACGTAAGGAAATAAACGAACAAACTTTTGATCCTTCCTAACA
Source organism: Atopsyche davidsoni (assembly GCA_022113835.1). Lineage (NCBI taxonomy): Eukaryota > Metazoa > Arthropoda > Insecta > Trichoptera > Hydrobiosidae > Atopsyche > Atopsyche davidsoni. The sequence continues at coordinate 8,614,471 of JAILWY010000021.1, forward strand.
TTCTTTTAATTAAAATTATATTTATACGCCCACAACTTTTTTCTGAATATACCTAACGAAAATATTCGGCATTGAACTTAATCAATTAACTTTACTGTCTAATTATTTTTCTTATAAATGCCAAGTATTTTTTTTTAGTAACAAGATTTTTAGTAATGAGATCTTTTCTTTATATATAAATTTTTTTATAGACATTGCTTTGCATGTTGTTATTTCAGAATCAGTACTGAGGTAGAGTAAAAAGCTTTTTTTGGTTATGATGTTTGGACAGCACATACTAAAATTATAGTAAAAAATATAGTTCGTCGTACATCTGCGTCATTCCATATAGAATAAACTTTGGGAAATCATCCTCGGTAAACCCGGAGCGATGGGCGGTCCTGCTTAGGAGGCGAAAGTCCTCCTTTGTATTTGATGGAAGTAAATACCCCTACAGGGAGAGACATTTTTATTGCTTTTTTTTCATAAGGCTCCTCGGGGATTGGCCGGCGATGTACATAAATTATTCCCGTTCGGAAAGCGACGACAATATCTTTGTTATTAGAACAATTTTGTCTTCCGGTTGACTATATTATTAACTTTTTTTATTAGGGCCCATGATGCCGTGGAAAAGTTCAGTATACCCCGGCCGAGGATATCTCCGCGGATCGTTCTGGAGCATTGTCGCCTTTCCATCATAAGCCCGGGCCTTCGGAGATCCGGCGGAATTTATTACTTCAATCTGCGCTCCGGCGAAAGAAAGACATTTTTCGTGCAAAGGAAGTGATCATCAATTTCGGGGGACTGATATGAATACGAGAACAAATTTATTGGATGTGTAACCAGAGGAAATATAAAAAAATCCGGCATCAGCAGCTTTTCGAATGGAAACTAACCTACTTGATATTGACCACCGTGGAGATCTATATGAAAAATATATGGCACATATATTTTTCTAGCAATGATTATGCGACAAAAAATATTTGAAATATGCTGGAAATATTTCACTGCTTGCGACCGACGATAGCTTTACTTCAAAAGTAAGTAAGTGCACGGAAGTTTAAAAGAGATTTTATTTTGTTTTTAGGAACATCACTGTGCATTATATTTCAGTTTTAAGAAATTAATTGTAATTATACAAATATTATTCTCAAAACATACTTTGATAAATATATGAAAAGTTGTTTAAGATATATCGATAATATATTAGTATGTTTTTGAAATTGATTTTTTTCTTTTATAATAAGCCTAGTTTTTATAGGTGTATTAGGAACGTTGTTCGATTTTTATTAAACGCACAAATACACTACTTATACTGTTCATGCATAAGCGTATGAAGTTTTTCAGGAAAATAATTTGAATATACTTAAGTACCATGACTTTATAATACACAGCCTGCATATTGGAGAGCAGCATTTACTGTTCGCAATCAGCTTTGAGTCGTTTCACTTCATCATGGCGGGCAGAATATTATTTAAATTTTCCATTTTGTATGCACAAAGAAAAAAACTCATTCATGTAAAGATTCACACAATGTTGAACAAAATGAAAGTAGTTTCATTTTTATTAATGCAGGAAATATCCAGAGCCTCTATAAATAATTGCAATATTTTATTAAACTTAAAATATTATTTTATGGCCAAAAATATTTTATTTCAAAATATATGGATTATATATGAAGTGGTTTGTTTTAAAATTGCTTCTTGGAATACATTACGGAGTGCTGTCAGAAATTCCCGGAAAGATTTATCCTTGTGCATTGTCAAAACCAAAATAGTATACACAAAAAAAAGCTTTGGCACTACAGTGTGAAAATAATTTAGAATAATACGTTTCAAAGAAGCAAGAAGTCCTTAATTAAAACTGTTAACACAATTGAATAAAATGTAACCCGGAACGAAATCCTCCTTTCCCCGTACGAACCCGTCTTATAAGCCCATTAAATTTTCAAGCGCTCGCTTCTACCTCTTTAATTTCATATTCCAAGTACCGGGAACACGCGTGAAAAACGTAAATCTATTTATTACTGTGTAATTCCATGAAAGCGCGAAAAACATACGACGCAAGATTCTATCTAAAAGTTATGATAGCGTACGGAGCAGCGCCGCCATACTTCCTGCTTCCCGAGAAGCACAAGACAAATTTTATTTAATATCCACCAAGTATTTACTGTGAACTGAGGGGATACGTTTTTTCATCATCAAACCTAACCCATAAAAAAAATTAAATTACTTGTAATTTTCCGTTGCGAATACATGATTACAGCTTTCAAATTAAATACTAAATAATTCTATTAAAGTATAGTCATGCATCTGATGATGACCCGGTGTATAGGGTCGAAACTAGTTATGCAAATAATTCTAATAAAGTGAAGACAACAATACAAAGTAACTTTTTATCATTACAATAATGGATCTTCACCAATCAAATGGCTTGTCCCTCAACAAAATTCTATTAAACTATATTAATATGATGTTGAAACACATTTCTACTTTAAAAGCTGTTTTAATATCACATAGATCAGCTTAAAATATTACGTTTTTTAGATTGTTTATTTTCTGTTAATTTAAAGCTTAATTTTTATCAATTTGTGTGCTATATTTTGCTTAGAATTTGAATAAAGTATGACTATCGAATGAATTATCTTTTTTCTCATTGAGTGAGAATTTCCTAACAACAAGTTTTATATTTATATTGACTTCTTTACTTGATCATAAGTGAATTGAACTTACTACACGTATGGATTTTTACCTTTATTTATACAAGCTTAATAAAAATGCATTAGACGGTTGTTTTACGAAATCTAACTTAGCTTGCTGAAAGCTACAGTTTTCTTCTTTGCAAATTCATATAAAAGTTTTGCTACATACTCTTGTAAGGGATATATTCGCTTGGTGTATGAAACATCTTTGCAATATCATTTTTTTTAATATACAAAGTGAAACCAAATATTTTTTTATTGATATAAATATAAGATGCCGATGTAATTTTATAATTTAAAATATATAATCTTATTTCAATTACAATATCCCATCCTTTGACTTCAAACTTATATGTAAGGAGATTCAAGGCTAAAATTTTACGATTGGTCGGCTGTATAAAGGAAATCGTCTTTTTATGGAGGTCCCAAATAGTGAATGTTTCTGTGTTCGGTTTTCACGAAATAACAGCAATGAATTCAAATGCAGGAAAAAATATTTATTCCTTTCAGAACTTAACAAGTTTGTCAAAAGTAGAGTTATAAGTTTGATTGTAGTGAGAAAACTTATTTAAGAATACCGTTTTGATATTACACTAAAATTAAAAAAAATCAATCTTAATACCTAAAAGCTGAAAATAAATATTTAATAATAAAATTTAACACCAATACAAAGTTTGTATTTTTATATACTCAAACAAAAATGAAGGTAAGCTGTTCGTTTTCAATAAATGAAATATAATGTAAAAGGTTTTATTTTAGGACTTCGGCTGTGCATGATGATTTCTCCAAGATTGCCACCTTTTGGTAAGAATATTCGGATATAATTCGCCGTGTCAGGTAATACGCCAAAAGGATATAAGTGCAATTATTTTAATGTCAAGAATAGAAGGGAACTGCCTCCCCTTCCAGCCAGCCTGCGGGGTGGCAACTCTTCGGTAGAAAGGGATACATTTTCGTTTGTAATAAAGTTTGGGGCTGTAAAGTCAGGGAATTACACAATACACGTGATTTACTTAAACTTTTGACGCAAGCGGTTTAATTTATTACAATTTGATCTGCGATAGTCTAATTTATTAAATTAGTTATATGAACAATACATTTGTAATAATTTAACTAAAAGAACTTTTAACGCGTGAAACTTATTTAAAATTCAACAAAAGTAATTAAAATAAATATTTATATTTTACTGTAATAAAAAGTAGACAGAGTGTTTTTAAACCTAAAAACCTTAAATCGTGTATTGATCTTATTTTAATTTTGTTTTTGTAAGCAAGTAAAATTTTTTACACAATTTATGCCTAAAAATATAATAAGGCACACCGAGAAGTAAATACGTTGCTATAATTAAGACTTTAATTAATTAATTAATTAATTTTACTTAATTATAGCGTTGAATGATATAAATTAAACTGAGAATTTTTATATGTTTTTAATAAATAAATTTAGAGTGAAGAAATATTTTTGACAGAGAGTACTCGGTGGAATTCCATTTTTTTATTTTTGAGTTAAATACTTGAGTGATTTACCACATGTTCGTTTTTATTTGTGACCGGAAAAACAATTATTTACCTAATTGCTTATTATTATATAAAATCTCACTCTGTTTGATAATGAAAGGTTGGCGAAACCGGTCACAAACATGTGGAAAATCACTCAAGTATTTTACTCAAAAATATTGAAGAAATTAATTTAAAAAATAAAATTATAATGATAAACAATAACTTTTTATCTATATCTTCACTGTGAGTTTATTAAAATTATTTTGCATAACTAGTTTCGACCTTATACACCAGGTCATCATCAGATGCATGATGCATGCAGTTTAGTCATGCATCTGATGATGACACGGTGTATATATATATACCATTATAATAATGGACCTTCACCATTAAAATTCCTTGTCCCTCAACAACATAAAAAATTAAAATTAAAAAAAAAAAAAAAAAAAAAATCGTTTAAAGCAAGCCCAGAAGCAAACACACCCGAGTTCGTTAAATTAATTACACAAAAACGCCTTCCTGCACCGTGATGTAATAATTGATTAATGTTAAATGATACAAGTGACAGGGGGTTATTATTTAAGAGTCACAGTGTTAAGGGGGGGGGGGAGGAATCGTGACGTCACCAAAGCCCCCCCCCCCCTCTGGGCACGGGCGGGCACGGCCTCGTATGCAAATCGGAAGAACTCTGAATAACTTAGCGATAATTGTAAATTGGATTTGTGTGTGAATTGCGGTAATGATAGGGGGCCTAAGAACTAGCCTGTTATTTGATTAAAAAATATACCGTTCATTACGCCGTTACTACCAAATGGTCGCTTTTGGAAAATTTTCCGACGCGTTCGGCTAATAGCGACTACTGAAAAAAAAACTTTAAATATTTGTGTGCATGCTATAGAATAGTGGATGTTATTTTTTAAAATCATTTTAACAGTTCTGTGAAGTCCAATCTTTTCTAAAAACAAACCTTAGTTTATTTATATTTATTCTTTAAAAAGTTTTGATTGTTTGCATGTCCAATTGATTAGGTTGCGTTTTATTTGATACACATAAATATTTCAGATTCATCTGTATATAAAATAGATATTAAAAGTTCTGAGTTTGTACGCTAATACTTATTCCACAGTGTTTTTGTAATAAAATAAAAATAAATTGCTATTACGAATGACACTAACTCAATTCGAAGCCAATGAAAATAACATTAACATGCCATATTATCATCAATCTTCAGCATAATTTATAAAAGAAACAATATATTATATTTATGTCTGATATTTTTTTTAAATTTTCCAATTAAAAATGACGAATTCTTTGTGGCCGCATTGAAGGAAACTTTATATCGGGACATTAATCAAATTGTTCAAGACAGCCAAAACATGAGTGGGTGTATTGTTCACAGAGTTAAGTCCTTCCGATTGGAGCAGTACAGTATATAGTGGCACCGCAGAGCCTCCCGTGTTCTCGCTGGTTTACATGTAAATCCATAAGCTTAATCACAAAGCCAAAAGTATCAAGTTTCAGACGTACTGACGCAAATAAACCTCAACGCCTAGGCATTAGATTATCCCAAATTGATTGTATGATTATCAATTTGTATCGCACTTAACGATGTTGGTAATCAAGATTTTTGTATATGTGAATGTAATTAACTCGATTTATCTAATTACATGTTTACAACATACGTAAATTATACCGATTGATGTCGATCCCACAACGTACAAATATCGAATTTGTGGAGGCGCATGTTTGATAATAGTTCGATATATTCTGATTTAACTTAGTACGAAGTAATCAAATCTAATTTTACTTTGCATTAATGTGAATTTTAGGATTAAAAGTGAAATAATTTTTGTTGGCGTTTTATAAGAACACAGCATTAATCAACAAATATATATATGTTGCAGAAATACTTAAAAAGATAGACAATTGTATTAAATGTTTATTAACAAAAGCAATCTAAGTAGGCAGTAAACCACAAATCTTTACTGTATGCAGTGCTAATTATGTTTTATTACTTTTGCTTATACCTGCAGTCATTTCTAAATGAAAAAATATAATTTTTTAAATATGTTTTAATCTGGTAGAAATAATTGTATTGCTTATAGCAAACAAAAAGAGCGTTTCTTAAAATTAACAATTAAAGAGTCAATATCAAATTTATAAAAAAAAAACAAACAAACTAATTTCGATCTCTCGAAAACAACACTCATCACATTAATGCCGTAAAAAATATTATCAACATCATTCATAACTCTTCCTTACTAGTTTAACCACATTTTCTTGAATTTTATCACACTTATATATTTCAATTAAAAAAAAATCAATCTGGGAAAGAATCTAAGACCTCGTTGCCTGTAAGCGATGGTGCTAGGCGCTGAACGACACGGCGGTCCAATTTATCTAATGATGTTTCTTCTTCTCGAATCCTTTTCATCTGTTCAATATCGGCTTACCAGCGATCGCCTTTTCCATTGTAGAACTTTAATTAGGTGACTGCTGTACATGTAATATATCCGGGAAGACACTGCTAGCCGGGAACAGCAATGCTCTCAAAACTGCGACTTGACTAATTGGAAAAGTTCAACTGAGAAAATAAATATAGGGATTCCCTGCTTGCGAACTTATCAGTTTCTCCTCGCGTTGACGTGGACGCGATGGCTTGAACTTTTGTTGTTCTCTGTACATGGAGACGTGTACGCTATCGCGAGTGATTGATTTCGTATATTATATAAACATATTAACATATTAAAAAATATATATTACATATAGATATATTTATATATATATATATATAGCATTGTTCACATAAATCAATCAATACGAATTTTATCTTAAAATTATATAACTGTTTAACCTATGACTTTTACTAAAAAATATGCCACTTCGCTAAAACATGTGTTTTTATTTATTTAAAATAAAAGGTCCTTTGAATTGGTATCAATTATTTTTATCATTTTTTTATGAGCTCATGGAATATGCAAATAAATTTGTATATATTTTCTTGTAAGAATTATTTTTCCTTGCCCTTGCAAATTTATCTCAAGTTAGACAAATGACTCGAAATAAAATAGTTTTTTTAAACGAATTATGTTGAATTCACATTTATTGCATTGACTGTCATATTATAAATCTTTCAACTGTCTTTACGCTAAGTTATGCTGATTGAGAAAAAAATATTTGGAAAAATAACTTTTATTTGTAATTTGATTCAATTTACTAAATTTTTTAAAATAAAACATTTTTAACAATAATTATATATAAAGGGTTTAATGATTTATACCATGGGCATATTAAATGAGTTTTCCCCGCAACTGTAGCAAAATTGTTAAATAAAATACTCTTTGTCGATAATGATAAATTAAAAAAAATAACGAGATGTTTTATAAATTCAAATTTAAAAGGAAAGTTTTATCACAAACAAAAGGATAAAAAAAATTCTCAAACCCCTTTAGATTTAATGGATAGCTGATATTCTGAAATTTTGAATATATTTTGAAATGAAGTTCATAAACACTCCCCCGAATATAAAAGTGAACAAGCGAGTCTGTCATTGTTTGCGGTCGGATGAGAATAAAAAGTGGTTAATGTGCGATAGAAGAAGCCGTAATTACATTTGTAACTTTCTCCAACTTTGCTTTTTGTGGCGACCGTGTTTCTTGCGGTGATAATTATCTTTTGAGCTCCGAGCAACACAGAGCAGTTTGTCGGAATGAAAAACGGGGAATCGCTTTTAGATTTCTAATTGTGTTTATAGCTCATTGGGTGAGTTTTGATACTAATTACTACAAGATAAAGTAGATTCATGAATACGTCCACTCGCAATGGGGGCTTTATGCGTACGTCATGGAATTGTTCAACGAGAAAAATATATCTCTTATATCAAATATATTTTAGCTATGTACCTTTTATTACTGAATAAATAATGCTATAAAATACATTACATCACCCAAAAAAGAAAACTCATTTCAGAAATGTATCTGTATTTCTAGATATGTATAAATATATTCTTATTTTGTTGGATAAAAAAGTATCATTTTTACGTGCTTATACAATAAAAATAATAAATAAAAGTAAAAAAACATATTTTATTTATAAATAAATAACTAAAAAATATAAGTAAAAAGCACATGCAACATACATTTAACGTTAATAAATACAAATTAGAATAGGTCCGAATCGTAAAATATCTAGTAATGAAAATATATTCTAGATCTGACACAACGTATAAAAAAAACTATATCTGTTTCATACTAGTCTTAATCAAGAAAAAAAATTATAACAATACATAAATAATAAATTTAAATTGTGAATACTTTTTTTTACGTTTGATTACGTAAAAAAAAATTAGATGAAATTTGCAAATGAAAAGATTTGTTAAGCATTAATGATAGATAATGAAGAAAAGTATAAATGATTTTTTTTAGTACGAAAAATAGTGGCACTAAAAAATCAAATAAATATAAAAATACACAATAGAAATATTTAAATGTAAGTTAGGAAAAACGCTTTGATAGTATTTTGTTATTTTGAAAAAAAAATATTTATCGGCTATCCGATGTATATTAATTTAAACTTATTTACCATATAACGTGTGTCCAAAAAGAGCATCGAGTATTTGTTAGTTCAATGAAATAAAAACTGCTAGTAAACAAGTATTTTTTTTATTGATGATTATAAGAATACAAAATGGAAAAATATTTCAAAGAGATGATATTATCCGAATGGTGACCGTTACTTTGCTGGCACTCTTCTTCACACATAGCCCTCGGTATTGCTGCCATTTTTGACCTGATGTTTTGTTTCAATTCCGTTAAGTTCGTCGGATTATTCTCATAAACCCTACTTTAAAGGTATCCCCATACGAAATAGTCAAGAGGGCTAAGGTCGGGGCTTCTGGGTCTTATTAGGGAATAATTATTTAACTGCTTCAATTGATTGATTGGATGTATGGCAAGTGGCCAAGTCTTGTTGGAACCACGTTCTTGAGTTGAAACCTTGAAACTATTGCAACTCTGGCCCCAAAAATTTTCGCAGCATATCGCAATAACGGTCATTAAAATGAACACCCGATACTCTTTTTGGACACCCTGTATAAAATTAAAAAAAAAATCTTTAATATTACAGAATGAAATCGAAATTCTTATGTTTATTCTGAATAGCCAGAGGGAGTTGGGTGGGTGCGTGCATGTTCTTGGGTCGCCACGCGTGCCGGGCCGGCGGCGCTGATTGGCTGATGGGGCACCCCATTGTGGTATTAAATGAACAAGTTTCTTCAGATATTAATACTAAGCACCGGTCATGATGGAGGCAACCCTCCATGCACGTCGTTAAACAAATGACTGGATGTGACGCCTTTCTCAACGCTGGGAACGGAGTAAAGAGAAATGATACGCTGGATGATTTATCGTCGACCTAAAATATATATATATTTTCTGCATTATATTATGATACGCCCGCATGAAGGGCCTAAGTCTCATACTCGAGTTTTTTTAATCATTTTCTGGTCCGTTTTGCACCAATCAAAAAAAATTAAATGCAAAAAGTTAAATACATCCCTTCTTCCGAACAAAATATATTTTTCTTTCTTATAAGTTTACTTTTAGTATGATAAATATGTGTTTTTCCGATTGAAGTGTAGGAATTTGGAGATTCGTCATGTCCCTGTTCTAAGAGTCCTAAACATTTAAAAGTCTTTTTTTTAATTGGAATTAAAAGATTAAATATAAACCCTGTGCGATTTATTATTTATAAAATTTAAAAAAAAAAATCTTTAACAAACTTTGGTTTTGAAAAGTCGTCATTTTATCCAATTTTTAAACATCTTCAAGATTTTATTTTACCCTGAAAATGGACGTTAATTAAATAATAAAAAATAGATAAATATAATTTATAGTTTTTTCAATATTTTATAAAAAAATCAACTTTCCACATAGAAAAATAAAGTGACAATTAAATGACACGATTTCGCCAGGTAAAACGGTCATTTTTTTGTGGCAGACGGGGGATGGACACCAAGCAAGGTTAGGTAGCAAGACCCTTAATATATACACATATATAAATATAAACAAGTTTTTTTCCTCAGTTTTGTAATATAATATATTTCTGCATTGTTTCCTAATTATTTCGGATAAACAAGTTAAATTTAGATCACTGCTTAATTCTTCTCAGGTCAGTGAAAAAAAGATAAAAATCCGAAAATAAAACAATCCGACCGCCTATGGAAGTAAAATACAAATAATAAAGGATTTCTGGTTTCCGGACATTATTTTCGCCGGGCCAACGAAATCGAATTTATAGGCAAACTTGCGGAAACAGAAAAAGAGAATACCATCCTTCTGCTGTTACATCGGTTCCAATAAATAATTATATTTCACCCTATATAGCTTTGGTTTTTTTATAACAGAACGAATTTATCTAATTTACCCTTATCTTGTATATATTAATAACAAATGCGTTATTCTCGAATTTAATGTCGCCGTGTTGTTTTTTTTCCCTCTCTTTATTAAAATCATACTTATTTTAAATTGAATGAACTAACCCATATCTCTCAATGAGAGACAACATGGTTAAGATAATCTGAACGAAAAGTTAATTAGTCTAACCTTCAGAGTTGTGGCCGCAAAAAAATATAAAAATAAATTGTTTGAGGTAAGATTAGATACTGAGGCAGTATCCGGTTTGTTGTATTTCCATGATATGCATTTTTGTTGAAATCTCAATTCAAATTAATATACCAGTACATGTGTATTTAATTTAACTAAAATGTAACAAATTGTAAAATATTTTTTTTATTTTGACTAAGCTTTGTTTGAATAAGATTACACAATTAAATATTTTTTGTTGTTGTACGGAGCTATTTGGTTTATCTAAATAAATATACGACATCATTATGAACACTTGCGTATTTCAAAAGCAAAATTTTGTATGTTTAAAAAAATGTACATACAATCACCGTAATAAAATTTATTGAAAAACATTCTGTATAACAAATACAAAACTGTTTATTCCGAGTGGATATTGTGTGTGTGTTTGACAGGTTGTTAATTAGTTTTTTTCCGAGACGTAATATTTATTACAAAATAATTATGAAAGATAACCACTTTATAAAACGATTTTTTTACTTCATTGAAGTACAGTGAAAATAATGATGCAGATTTAAAAAAAATTCAAGAATTCGAGGTTTATGCTATATTTTATAATGGGGCATATATTAATGAATTAAGCATGCAGCCTCCAGCAGATCAAAGCACACGCGCATTAATCGATCGATTGTGAGTATAAGCCATGCCAAACACTCGTTGGGGTGGTCACCTGAAGAGTAATTGAATGAGCGTTTGTGCCAGCACGAGACAGATAAACCATTTATTCCCGGAACGGTTGACGACTCCGCAAGCGGTGTTGATATTTCGGGGGACAGGAAACGTAATTTGAATAACAGGTGGAATTAAAAGTCTGAAATTTGTTATTAGAGACCCCTCCAATGCACAAAGGCCGGGCTTGGATATCAAAGGAAAATTTGCAAATATTAAACAAGGAGAGTGCGGCTTTATTTTAATATGATTATTGCTGGCAATGTCTCGACATTAATTTTGTAATCAGATGGCATCAAAAAATGTGCACCGAAAATTCTAAATGCGTGGAAGCGAAAATTATGTTGATAGAAATTGTGTTATTCGTTTATTCAGGTCGGATATTTTTTTCTTCTACGGGATATCGTTTTAAAAATAATCAAGTTCAAGAAATAATTTCCAAGGGCCAAGAGCCACTTCCAGTAATAATTTAATATATTTTCAACGCCTTATAACTTAACCTATTGTCATTTTTTTGCAAACGGATATTTTTTTATTTGGATTTATTCCTACCGTTTTGATATCCAATTTGCTGTGATAGGTTATTCAGGTAAATGTATCTGCTCGTAGAAAAATACTCACAATTCAATGCAGCTTAACACGGAATATAATAAGCTTTAAACCAAAACCTGCGAATACTTAGTTTGCAGCATATCGAGTTCAACAAATCAGAGTTGATTGGTATATAGATATAAATGTATGATGTTTTTTCTTCCTGGACTCATCCGACCGAGAGCTCGTTCATACATATGTGTTGATTTTGCTTTTAAGTTGATCCTTATAATGATATACGCGATTTAATTTGGCCGGATAATGGAGAACACTATAGTTACAGCTTACCTTCACGATATCGAAGAGAAGAATGTCACCTGCAAATAAAAAAAAAAAGGTAGTATAATTTTATTTTAATTTGAACATGCAAAAATCAATAAAAAGTAATAGATAAAAAAAAATTTTTGCTTAATTATATTCAATCTTCAATAATATTTAGTGACTAGTCAATAGGAAAGATAAAAACAGGTCTACGTACGCCATAGTTTACTGACGCCATAGTCTGTTCGTTCCACTTTCATAGTGAAACATTTATTACTAATCAGGCATTCAAACATAATAATCATTCCGCGTAATACGAATACCAAATTAAAATATGTCAGATAAAACTTTTTTTCATAAGCCTACATTCCAGCACATATGAGTAACTGATTTTCGTTTAATTTTTTTTTGAATATTTTGCTTTACTTTAGAGCAAACAATGCTTCGAACAACAGCAACAAAAGCACTTCTCTTTTACGGTTAATGCAGTATTTATTAATACAAAAAAACAGAGAATAGTTGCACCACTGACTCATGCAATTTTTTATGTTAATAAATACGCCTGCACGAGGGTGTGCGGTAATATTTCCGAAGTGAGATAGTTTGGCGTTCTCTGGGGCCTCCACCCACAAAGGCCATCCCGCCTGCTAATGCCAGCTGCATACACCGGTAATTGTAAAAATGGAAAATCCATTAGCAGTCTAAGCCGCTGTGCAACGCTGTCTGCCGGAATGAGCATTTTTTATTTTTTGATTTCTCTGCTTATGTCACTTTTTCAACTTTTTCAAGTTTTTTATTGTATGAAAAAATCCATTCAATAGTTCTTAAGGCTATGAAATCCCCTGATCCTGCGTGCAGGTTTTTGGGCTTGCAAGGTAGTAGAGTACATGGCTTTTTGGTTGTGATATAATTTTTTAAATGTGGGATTCACAATTCAATGATTTTTAACTTACGCGATCGGGTATGGCTACGAATCATTCATAATTGATCATTGTGTTCATCATCAAACCACTTATAAATCTATTTTTTAAAAATCGATAGCTATTGCCGATAATTGTAAGGAAAATTATTCGTGCTGTGTAGTTTACACTTTTTAATGCCGCTAAACGCTTTATATTTAAGTATTTAATATTTTAAAAATACGAATATTTGAAAAAAAAAATAATTTTCTAACAAATGCATTTTAAGAAGAAGAATACAGCAAGTCATATTGTGTTTATGGGAAAGCTTGGCATTATTTATCACAACTGTTAAATTCAAACTTAAATACAAAAAAAAAATATTAGCAATTATCAATTATTAATTATATTAATTATAATGAATTAGTTATTGGTTTTAATTTTAAAAATGCTAGTGAGCTTGCATAAAATTTACCCTTTTCGTGTACTTTTTTAGTCCTATTTTATAGGAGTTTTCCTACGTTTGCTCTGATTTATCCAATTAAAAAGACAAACTTTTGTCCTGAGCCGAAAGTCTCGGTAACAAGATCACCATTTCTCTCCGAACTGTCAAATTCAAGACAAAGTTTCAAAAATCTTTTGAAATCTTTTGTAATAGCCTTGCAAGTGTTTAATACAAAATAGGAGTGTTTTGCAAAATAAACAAGGTATTTAAACATAAAATATATTGTGAAATTAACTTTTGATAATACAAGTATTAAAAAAAACCTATTACCTGTAATGAAACATTTTTTTTTAAGTATTTAAAAAAAGTTTTTTTAGGCTATAGGGAACATAAATAATATTTTTCAGACTTTCCTCTTAAGGCCTATATGGGGTATATGAAATTATCATATCGTGGGGTTAGATGATACAAGCGACTTATTAGTTTATTTTAGTAAATATTAAATTTAAAGAAGAAAAAATCGCCAGGAGATCGCCGTTAAAGAGCTCGCTTAGACAATGCGGGTTGGGTTTACGTTAACTGGTCTACGCCAAGATGGCCATCTTCTTTAACGTCCTCCACATTACTTCATATTATAGTCGTTAAGCAGCGGCACCGCTATTCATATATAAAAAAAATTAAAAGCTTTATTTAACACGATATTGCTTCCAAAAGCGTATTAAAGTTTTAAACAATATAAAAAAAAAAATATTTAGAGTGGTCAAGACATCTGACGTTACATTCAGCAGTCTATAGAGCTATTTTTGTCCATTTATCATTTTTTTTGTCTTGAACACTATTTCTTTTGCTTACGTGGAATTTTATATGTGTATTTATTAAGGAAAAGTGGCCTTAAAAGTTAGTTTAATATTAAGATTTATTTTAATATGAAGAAAAGAAATGTTTTCGTAATTTTAAAACTTTAAATATCTATGATATTTAACATGCTTTGCTCGATCTACTTAAGAATTTTGATATTTCTTGGATGGTTTGAAGTCTTTACAGGTATCTTTCAAATAACTTGAGCTCCTATTTTGTTATTCAATAAAAATATTCTGAAGTAAAACTTAATGAATTACAACATGTTCAAGTAAAAACGTTAATCTAGGTAATTATCCTTTTATCAAAATTAAAACAAATATTACTTATCCACGAATTATTCTGTATGATTTTAATTAATAAAGAAAAAAAATTTTTTTAAGCCCGTACATTTTTATCAATAGCATCTGTAGATTGCAATTGCATTTCTTACTCAGGCACGAAAATAAATAGTCAATGGAGGAGGGATTGAAGCTATTTACCAAGAAAATCTTTATCGGGTCGGAACACATTTCAATTTTATACTTTTAATGTTCTTGTAATCAGACTTCCCAGTGCAATTTGTGCCACGCCCTGTACATTTTATACTTGAGTTTTCATTATGAAGCTATAATAACGAGTGAGAGTTATTTTCCCTGTACAAGTATCACCAAATTACGAAGATTGTTTGATAATACCTTTATGAAGATTATGAGCTGTTATTTATTTGAGCTGTTATTAGAGCAAA
Source organism: Atopsyche davidsoni (assembly GCA_022113835.1). Taxonomy (NCBI): domain Eukaryota; kingdom Metazoa; phylum Arthropoda; class Insecta; order Trichoptera; family Hydrobiosidae; genus Atopsyche; species Atopsyche davidsoni. The sequence continues at coordinate 8,629,741 of JAILWY010000021.1, forward strand.
TCGCTTGAATTTTGCTAACGAAATGCTGTGGCGATTCAACAACGTTCAATCTTCGTTCCAGATTAGAAGAGTGCCAGAAGCGTAACGGTCACCATTTGGATAAAATCATTGTTTTGAAATAATTTTCCATTTTGTATTCTAATAATCAACAATAAAAAAAAATTCTTGATTTTAAGTAGTTTTTGTTTTACTGATCTAACAAATACACGATGTACTTTTTGGACACACTGTACAGACATTTATCAAACTGTAGTCTCCTAAAAGCGTTTTTTTTTAATTGATTTTATTTATATTGTTGTGAAAAATGTTGACAATTTATCATAGCCATAAATTTTTTTTAATAGTAGTAACAAATAAATAACTCACAAGTATTCTACGTCATTTCCTGAATGTGTTTTGTATTGGGTTCATAAAATTGCTCTTTCAGGTTTTAAAAGCATTGAATTCGAATAAATACAACGAAGTAAGGTAGATAGAAATACAATAAATAAAAAAAACAAAATATGAATTTATTTAAATACTTACACGGGGTACCCACAGAGTGCAGGTTTGAGTAGCATTGAGCTGTGTATTTTTAGCTGAAATATTCTATAAAATTTATAGTTGCTCTTTTCAGATGTACGAGGGCGGTCCGATAAATACTTAGCCTCTCCGCCCGATGGTGCTAGTATCGCAAGAGAGATTTACTATCGTATAGTACATTCTTGTAGACGACTACTGTCAAAATTTAGAAAAGATCGGTGATTCGATTCTTGTTTTTGGAAGGAAAATCGCGCAGCGAAATCAAAAAGCGCTTGGATGTTGTGCACGGTGACTCTTCTCCTTCGATGGCGACCGTCAAAAATTAGTTTAACGAGTTTCAACGTGGTCGAACGTCGGTTTTTGATGAGCCACGCCCAGAGGCTCCGAAAATGGCTACCAAGGAGGATAACGTGACAAAAATTCACGATTTCGTATTGGCAGACCGCCGATTGAAGGTGCGCGAGATAGCTGAAACAGTAGGCATCTTAAAAGACCGCGTGGGTCATATCCTGCATGAAATTTTGAGCATGAGAAAGCTGTCAGCGCGAAGGGTGCCGCGTTTGCTCACTCCGGACAACAAGCGCAACCGTGAGACCACTTCGGAGCAGTGTTTGACGCTGTTTAAGCGCACGGTTCGGGACCGTTGACAAAACATGGATCCACAGGTATACACCAGAGACCAAAGAACAGTGGTTCTCACCCGGTGAACGTGCTCCGAAGAAGGCGAAGACTGTTCTATCGGCCGTAAAGGTAATGGCCACCCTTTTTTCTGGGATTCACAAGGTGCGATCTACATTGACTACTTGGAAAAGGGCAGCTCTCCCATCCACCGTATTCTCCTGATTTGGCACCGTGAATTTTTTTTTTGTTTCCAAACTTGAAAAAGTCATTCGTCGGGCAGAAATTTATGTCGAATGAGGAGGTCATTGTTGCCACGGAGGCCTACTTTGCAGACCTCGAGAAAACGTATTTTTCAGATGGGTTAAAGAAGTTGGAGCATCGCTGGGTCACGTGTATCGAGCTAAAATTAGACATTTTTGAGAAAAAAAATTCCAAAATTTCGTTTTTCTTTAACAGGCTAAGTACTTGTCAGACCGCCCTCGTATGTAGAAAAGTCCCGACTGAAAAATCTGTAAATCAAGTGTACGGTGTTCAAAGTGTATAAAACGTCAGCTGGAGGCTTCGGTGGGCGGCGCGTCACGTGACCCGCCACGGTAAATGCCGTGAGTGAGCGTGTGTGTGATTAAAGGAACCGTGTTATTAAGTTATATTGGCCGTTAGCATGTTTGCAGTTTGACTCCCGGGGCCTCCACACCGGGCCGGCGGGAGTTAGGCGAGCGCTCGCAGAGACAAACTCATATTCCAAACTGACTTATCGCACTAACAAGAGAGGTTTAACTACACAAATTTAATATTCATTGTATCATAATGCATGAAAACCGGTAAAACATATATTTAACAGAAAACTGTTAAACATAAGTCTTATTACTAATATGATTAGGCACATATACATAGAAAATGATTTAAAAAATCTCTCAGAAAAATATCATCGTGATTTGTGGCCAACCAATATTTGTGCACATTGGTTCATATGTAGAGTATGTTTGTAAAAATTCTCGTTAAACGGAAGTGATTCGTTAGTACAAGGGCTAGTACACCGGCCATGTAAGCCAGGGGATGTGGGTTCAAATCCCACACAAATCACGATGATATTTTTCGGCATAAGAGAGTTTCTTTAAATCATCTTCTATGTATTAACGTATGTGCCTAATCATATTAGTAATAATATAATAAACCCGTAATGGGTAATAAATACGCATCTGATTGACGTCCAATCCAAAAAATAGACAAACAATAGTCTATCAACAATAATGCTACGTAGAAAGAGAATGTCACATGTGGGCGTAACAAAAAAATAATATTTTCTGATGTGCTGATGCTGTGTTGGTCTTATGCATTAATAATATTCAGTTTTCTGTTATGGCATAATCGCAAATATATATTTTTTGCAATTAATAATTATTGAAGAGTTTAAAAAAGTTCAAGTAAGGTTACATCGAAAGCACGGTTAATTGGATTGCTTATTATAAAATCAAGGTGAATATAAAGCGCCGCTATATGCTATCATATGAGTTTTATTAAGATAACTATATTTCAGCATATGTAATATTTGATAGTTATAAAGACAAACTATATATTTTGGCAGTACGATTTTTTTTCAAAAACTTTTTCAAAGACGAAAGTGTCTTTATTTCTATTGAAAAGGAGATGTTGTCTTATAAAATTAAGTCTCACTCCAGCTCTTACATTTTTATCACACTGAACCTATTTATATTTACTTGAAAATATATGAAGGGATCAAAGTTGATAAAATAATTTATGTTAATAAAAAAAAATAGCCCACACAGACTTTATAATATTTGATTACCTTAAAAAATATGTAATGTACTCACTAAAAGACCATTGCAGCTAGATAAGTAGCACAAAAAGGTGTATGAGGCTGTTAATAGAATCCGTTTTAACATGAAATAAAATATTTCTTTCTAAAAGCGAAAAAAAATGCAATGACAAATGTGTTTGTTTATCCATAAAGAAGACTTTGCCGATAGTAAAACCAAGAAAGAGTAAATATATGCTTTATATCAAAACACGCAGACTATTTAACACAAACAGTGTTGTAATTCTGATTGATTGATTATATAAAATTCCATTTTCCAAAATAAAATTGTTCTAAATAATTCAAGCGTGAAATTTTTTTAAACCATGAAATATTTTTTTTAAGGTATGATAAAAAAAAAACAGATTGTCTAACAACGTGGATAAAAATTTCATCGGTTTTTTTGGCCCATTTGTTTTCAGTGGCGTGTGCGGCCATGGCTCTCCCGGCCATAGTTCGATGTAACAGCCTTCCTACCCTAAAGGCAAGTTGACTGAAAGCTTATGCCGCAGATTATCACCAGATGTGACGTCATAACTACTTTTTATTTATGTGTTGCAAGAGATATGCCACAATGTAGTTACAGTATACGAGCATGGTTCAGTCGATTTGCCCATGGACGATACGACGTGTTTTATAAGCTTTTATGGTTTAGTGCAATTAAAACCAAACATTATGTAATGCATGTATTGCGTTTTGTACTGAACAATTGAACAGAGCTTACTTTATAACAAAAAAAATAATGAAAATTAGTTGTGCAGTGTGTACATGAAATGAAGATAATTTCACGATATCATATATTGTCTTTCAATGATATCTTGATATTTGATATTTAATCTTCACATTGTGGTAATCTTTACGCTAGTCGAAAGTCAATTCACACAGTATAAAATACATTTTAGCATCAAATTTACTATTTATAATTGAATTAGTTAATTACTGAGGTAGAGTTATGGCAAATTTCATATCATTAAGTAATGAGTATCACGGCCACGCGCAAGTTAAAAACACAACCAGCCACAATATTCTAAACACCCGAAACTTGGCCAATCTAACTAATTACACCTCCCATACACAGAATCTGTCTATTTGCTTGAGACGTCCTCAAAAATCTCACATCAACTCAATTTGCCCGCTCTCGGTTAACTTGGCCGCTTTGAGTTTGAAGTTGCCTAAGTTGGCCTAATCACGTGACAGGTGCGATGGCTGTAGAGGCGGACGGTGCCACAGCCTATCGCAGGTCGGGGTTAACTTTTAGATAGACGTTAACCCAACTATCAGTTTTCATATGGGGATCATTACTGAGTGGTTTTGGCACATTCAGATTGCAGACAATACGCTGCCTATAATGTGAGCTTCACGAGAAACTTGCAGTTGTTAAGATACTCGTAGTTAAAAAAAAAAAAAAAAAAAAAAAAAAAAAAAAAAAAAAAAAAAAAAAAAAAAAAAGGTCAAGAAAAGATACGTCGATACATTTGATGAACTATAACAGAGGAAGAGTAAAGCGACGAAGTCACTAATTTTAAAGCATTTCGTGTATACTTTGACTTTCAGTGTCTTCGCCAATGAATGACAAAACTTTTTATTGAAAAATATCTCGTTACACCAATGTGACGCTCATAAACATGAAAGGCTTTCAGTCGACACGTAAATCTGCCGCCAGTGTTTAACAAATTAATGCAATCAATTATAACTATAAATTTATGTTAATTAATGTCTTCAAAATAAGAAAAGCTGGATTCACAAGGTCTCGAGTCATTAATCTGAATAATAATTTAAGTAAACTTGTCATCGTGCGTTTGTGTATTAATTTATCATACGGGTGATTAAGTTCGATGTTTCCATGGGATGTGTGCTGGTGAATATTTATGTAAATGTCACGAATACACATTGTTTCCCCTAGATTTGGTCGGACGTGACATCTGACTTCTGACGTACACTAGATGGATTTGAAACGGTCCAATGAAAATAGACTATAAATAATTGATTCAAATTTCAAATCAATAAACATTTCGTCCATAACAATAAAAAACATAAAGATTTTCCAGGGAAAAATTAAAGAAAAAAGAGGCTTTGATAGGAAAAGTTAACGTGGATGCGAAATTTGCGCCAGTGGGTAGAAATTTAGAGTGGAGTTAAATGAATAAGACTGACGCACGATAAACGAATATTCAATGAGATGGTCACCAACTTCCCCTGAGGAGAAGCACTTAAAGAAGAAGATAAAAGAGTTTTAGTTTTGTTTAGTTTTATTATATTTCGATGTCTGCTTATCGGTTTCCAAAAACTATGCTAATTTGAAAACTTAAACAAAGGGAAATAATGTATTATTTTCATTATTGAAATCTAGTCAACTTTTTAGAATACAAATGATTTCTATTCAACAATGATATGAATTAATACATTTCCAACTCTTCAACATTTCGAAATAGAATTAGATTAAAGTAGATCAAAATTCTGTTAATAATACTCAATTATTGGAGAGAAAAGATAATTAAAGTCATTATACCTGGGGTTAAATAATGGATGTCCAAGGGCAGTGAATAGCTTAATATGAGCACGAACACCATATTATTCAAAATAATTTAATTTTAAATTGAATATTATACAATAAATATGTAAAAAAATTACCAATTCAAATATATAAACACAATATGTACCACATGTTTATTACTAAAAATATTAATAAAAAAAAACTCAAACGTGACTTAAGTAAGTATTCGATAAGAGTAGATAGATTCGGTCCTTGTCTAAATAAACCCTACTGTAATTATTAGGTGCGTTATTAAAAGTAATAAGCTCATATCTAAACGTAATAAATACTAGTTATTTATATACGAAGGGATATATCGTATTGTCAAAGTCGTAGAATAAATAAAACTAAATAAATATAAGTTAATAGAGTTTCTGCTAAATCTGTTGACTATCGACTAACCCAGCCGAGCAGGCCGGTTGTTTAACAAGTTTGGGGTCCGGCATTAGTCCGCTTTATTAAAGGCGCAATTCGCCCCCGAGGATTAGACTGTTCGCCATACTTAATCTAGCTGAAGACCGGTGGGCCGGCGGGGGAGAGTGGCCCTTATGGACGGGCTGACGTCTTCTTTATAACGAGATTATGGCCTTTAGATTTTTAATGCCCTGATAAATTAACGAAATGAAAGGTGGATGCGAACTATTGTTGCCCGAGAGCCGAGATGAAAGCAACACTTTTCTTCAGTCTCATTAAATCCAGTAACGACCCAAAGCTCTTATGCAAATGGACGTTCTGACGCATGGCTGGATTCCATTTTACAAATCACCAGACAGTAAAAATCCAACTAAAAGGAAAAACATTTTGCAAAAAAGTAATTGTGTGTGCGGCTTCCAAGTGCGGCAGATGTGAAATTTATATTTATAATTTTTCTTATCTTGTTCATTTTCAATCTCACTATTAGCGAGTTACATGCATGGTATGCAAAAAAAAAAAATTTTTTCTCAATACACACGGGCGTTTAAAAAAAAAATTATAGCGAAACCAAATCAGTTTTGAAGATAATGCTATTTTATCATATCAATAAAAAAAATAATTGCATAGAAAATTGTGAAACAAGATGATGTTTAATCTTAATCAATTTTATCTTGGTAAAATAAAAATATGCAATTATTAATAGCAAATAACTTGTATTAGGTTCAATTTTCATTTCAATTCAACCACAAGATAAAATCTTTAGATTAAAAAAAAAAGGTACAGGTGAGATATACATCCACACCTCTGGTCCATGTGATCTGGTAACTTTATCCATTAGTCAGCATGGCTTTGTAATTTGAATCAATTATAATAAAATTTATCGCAAAATCATGTTCTTTTATAATTTATTGGAGCATTAGTGAAAAGAAAATTAAACACAAATTTACTTTACCTCACGAGACTATAATTTATTGATGTTTTCCCACTAGTTTTGGTGGTTTTAACTACTATTAAAGGGTAAAGGAATACGTATAGTATCAGGATAAATTGAAACCAAATTTTGATAATTTAAAACGTAGATTTTTTGCAACTAAAACCACAGTATAAATATCGTTACATAAAAAAGCCCAGGAGGGAGATTTTCTACTATACCATTGAAAAAATACTTTATTAGGTAATTTTTGTACAATGAGGTTTTTGCAAAAACGTGCAAATAAAAACATCATCATGTCACAAGTTGTGTTGTCACAAGTTTGTTTTGAATGATTTTTTCGTTGAATAATGTTTGAATCGTAAATGAATATTGGGAAAGCAAGTCTGGGTTTGTTAATGCGAGGCGTGCGGCCTGCGCGCGCTGCAGATGCCGTGCTGTGATATGGGAGTATAATGAAGCGGCCGCGAGCGACACGAACGCCGGCCGAACATACTTTAAAATTAATCCTATAAATTAACAGCAAATATAATACTTCTGAGCGTTATTTTCCCAAACCCCAGAGGGAGTTCGTTGGGATGACAAAAAATCAGAATACAAAAAAAAAACGCTGCGTGGAACATTTATGCGTGGTTGGAGTATATAATAACATGATTTTATTATGCTCTAAAATATTTTTTTTCTCTTTCATATATAAATATATACATATATATATATATATATATATATATATATATATATATATATATATATATATATATATATATATATATATATATATATATAAACATAGATTTTTTTTTTGTTAAGGTTTTCATCTCAAAGCTTTCGTGCACTACATTTCAAGAAGAAAATTGAAAAAAGTGCCTAAAATAAATATATATATATATATATATATATATACATAATCAGATGAATAATTCGATATTTTATACACAAATAAATTTAAATATTTTTGAGTAAACCATCCACATGTTCGTTTTTATTTGTGACCGGTTTCGCCAACCTTTCACGTTGGCATTATCAAACATCAAACAAACATTATCAAACCACTCTGTTTGAGAACATGTGGAAAATCACTCAAGTATTTTACTCAAAAATATTAAAATCGAATTCCACCAAGTGCTCTCTGTCAAAAATATTGAATTTCTTAAATACATTTAGTTAAAAATTATAAATATTATATATTAAAGTAAAACGACTTTGACTGCAATGGCTACGAAGATAAATAATCACAGTATTCATTGTGTACTTTGCATTCATATATTTTAAACGTATAAAGCAAAACGCCATATTTTATTGGGTTAAATAATATTAATATTAAAAAAAAAAATACTCATCTCAAGCATTATCAACTGATTAATAATGCAAACGTGAAAGGTTGGAGAAACCGATCATCAATAAAAATTGACACGCGGAAAAATTACTCAAGTATATTACGAGTATTTCACAAAAAAAAAAAAAACCAATATATTTTATTTAAAGTATTAAAATGGAATTCCACCAAGTACTCTTTGTCAAAAATTTTGGTTATTTTGATAATGGATTTTTCTTTTGAAATTGTGGCATCTCACAAATTCGTGGACACGTTTTAAGGGTGCGGAAAATCTTTGGAGCCTTTTTCTCGGGGGTTGGTCGCACCCCGGGGCTGCCGGAGCCGCGGAGTTCCTTCGGTGATTGTTATTTATAGAGGCATTGGTCTTCTCGGCGGGCCGGGGACTCGCAGTCCGGCGGCGCTACATTTCGGCATAATTTTCTCATAGACGCAGCAGGACGCCTCCACTGCCGGGGAATAAATATAAATACGATGTAAACGCTGAAAAATGGATGTTCGCCAAATGGATGAAAGTTAGCTCGAGGGTTGTAAAAATCGAATTAAAAATTGCTACGATTTACTCTTCATCAAAATGGTAACTTTGATTTGATTATTTTTTATCCGTGTATCAAATTATTATTAAAAATTATAATACCTCCTTTCTAACGGCTGTTTTGATATTAATATATCATAATCAAATTAATTAAATCATTCTTTATTTTAAGATTGTAAACTTGTATAAGTTTTGTGGTGTTGACTATTTTATCAAATATATACTTTTATCCCGGGCCAGTATCACTAATCCGGCTGTACTTCCGACTTTCAACAGCTAGCGTAAATTACGCATTCACATTTATTACATAAAGAGTATGGTTTAATGTCTATCATCATCAAGTGGCGCACCTCAGAGGAAGTTGGCGACCATTTTACTGAGCATATACTCATGCTGAGCCAGTGTTCATGGTTTTCTATAGGAAAAAAGTGTGGTGTATCCCCGGGTCTTTTTAGACCACAATTTAATATTGGAAGGAAATGTCTGCGTATTGCTACTGCCCAATAATATTTTCTTTACAAAGCTCTGGTGTTCAGTAAAAATAGTAGGTACAAAGTACAGAGCACATCCCTCCTCAATATTTATATTTTATTATTATTCGTTTTTTTTTTAATTATTAATAGAGTTTTCCATACTTAAAAATACAGTAAAACCTCGATATAACGGATAAAATAATCGGGTCAAATGTAAAAAGTAATAAAAAAGTCTCAAGTGCGAAAATGTAAAAAAAATAATTTTTTTCGTAATTTTCGAGAGTCAATAATAAAAAAAACAGCAAATTTCAAAAGTGCAAACAAAAGTTGATTCCCTTTAAGTTGGATTTTCGAAAGCAAGCGTGTCGATATCAAACAGCAACGGCACTTCACGACGACTGTCCGAAGACAATTAAATATTGTACAATTTTGTTTGTGTTTTGTATTTTTTATTTATATCTCAATACAGGCTGCGCCATATTTTATATCGGTGTATGAATAACAAATAACTTTTTAAAAAAACAACCAATTTCTATAAAAAAGGTATTATTATTTAATTTGGTCATTTAAATTAGTTTTTAAATACAACATCAATCAAGCAGCCGCCTTTATTGGCCAAAGCAAAATGTGTCCTTTTTGCTGCGTTTTCCATCATCACTTTTTCGAGAGTCTCGGGCGGTATAGCAATGATTTCAGCACGAATATATGCCTCGAGTTTGTCAATGGTCCAAGGCTTGCTGGCGTAGACTTTGTATTTAAAATGACCCCACAAAAAGAAGTCCAAGGTCTGGGTGTATTTTATTAAAAAAGGTTAGGTGTTAGGTTTTATTAAAAAAAAAAAACATTGAAAGTCATTACAAACGTCAATCATATAAAGCTAGTTTTAGGCTATGTACGTTCAGTTATTAAATTAGCTAAGTATTTATTTATCGTATTTCTCATGACAAATTGCTGGTTCGGAGATTACTTTCAACATTTAATAAGAAATTAAATGCTCTTTTAACCAATAAAAAATATTAATAAACCGTATATATTTTTGAAAATCTCTCATGATTTTACATTCCAGTTCATAAAATTCAAATTCTTATGCTTTAGCGGTTATAGGAAAGACATCTACAAACTGTATTATTCTTTTTGTAGTAGCTATGATATTCTGGAAAACACGTAAATAATGTCAAAGAACAAAGAATGGTACATGTATATGGTGAAGGAAATCATTACGAAATTCAATATTTTTGACAGAGAGTACTTGGTGGAATTCCATTTTAATACTTTTGAGTAAAATACTTGAGTGATTTCCAACATGTACGTTTTTTATTTGTGACCGGTTTCGCCAATTATAAAAAAACGAACACGTGGAAAATCACTCAAGTATTTTAAGAAATTCAATATTTTTGACAGAGAGTACTTGGTGGAATTCCATTTTAATATTTTTGAATAAAACACTTGAGTGATTTTTTGCATTTTCGTTTTTATTAGTGACCGGTTTCGCCAACCTTATCAAATAGAGTGAAATCGCTCAAGTATTTTATTTAAAAATATCCAAGTATTTTACTCAAAAATATTGAAATCATTACGCTTGTATTTTCGAATATTTTTTTTAAAAATTTGTATAGCGGATATTCGGCTTTAGCGGATACCTCGTTCGCCGCAATCGGTTCGCTTTATCGAGGTTTTACTGCATGTTGATGGTGAAAAATAAAAAACGAACATGTGGAAAATCACTCAAGTATTTTACCCAAAAATATTGAAATCATTACGCTTGTATTTTCAAATAAATTTTATTTTTTTTTTTAACTATTTTTTAACGGATTTTCGGCTTTAGCGGATACCTCGTTCCCCCCAATCGGTTCGCATTATCGAAATTTTACCGTATGTTGATGGTGAAAAATAAAAAACAAACATGTGGAAAATCACTCAAGTATTTTACTCAAAAATATTGTAATCATTACGCTTGTATTTTCGAATAAATTTAATTTTTTTTTAAACTATTTTTTAACGGATTTTCGGCTTTAGCGGATACCTCGTTCGCCGCAATCGGTTCGCTTTATCGAGGTTTGACTGTATGTTGATGGAATGCTGTTGCTGTGAGATCCGTGGGCGGGCGGCGTAGAGGCTTCTACGCGGAGGCTCGACGCGCCGTGGCGTGACGGGCTGGCGAGGCGGCACCGCGCCCCGCGGGCAGTCAGAGGCAGGCAGTCGCGCACCGAGTGCCGAGCTGGGAGGACGCCCGCCGCTCGCAGCCCACCGCCCGCCACCCCTGCGCTCCCGGAGCCTTCAAACAACATCCTCCCGTTTATAATCCCATAAAGTTTCCGCCGTGCCATGATCGCGCCCTCGCTCTGAATCCGCGGTAATCGTGATTTATTTGCCGCACTCGGCGCGGGGTCTGTGTGAAATACATTTCGTTTCGCGATCTCCGCGCGAGATAAAAAGGTAAAAACCGTAGTTGCTGCAGTGTAATCGTTCGTAACGAATCGCGTTAACCGAGGCTCTTTCAGGCAGTGATTTCGTAAGTGTTATGTTTCTTTTACAAATTTACAATAAAAGTGCCGCCGGTGGATGCATGGAGTCTTTGAAACTATGACTTGATCTGATAAGGTGTTTACTCAAATCTTTCCTGACTTTTCACTCTAAAAATCGCAATAAAGTGGACATTAGGGGAAAATCGCTGAAAAAAAGCTGTTATACCACGATCTACATAGCAAAAGCCAATAAGGTATGTTACTTTCTAATTTCCATGTTTTTAGAAGCTTTTACAAATAATAATATAAAAAATAACCAGGTATCTTTTAATAAAGGTCATCATTTTTATAAGAATTTATTTATTTCTCCCACATATTTCTCTTTTATCACTATTGTTTCTGTTTTTCCGTAGAGCTCTGCAGCTTTTACAAATTACTGGATAATATTTTTCGGTTTCGTTTCGCGGAGTAAAATAAGAAGTAGATATTCGGGAAGCTGGAAACTACGTTTGGTGTAAGGGTCAATTGGCTCTATAAAAAGACAATGAAAATAAACGAGAAAAGGGTGTGAACACGCACAGAAATCTACAATCTGGAGAGGATATTTTCGTGGTCATAAGTATTTTTTTGATGATTGGATTATAAAACCATTTTGTAAATTTATTTACAAAAAATACAAATTTTTATACAAAGGTTTTATTAAAAAAAAAAACATTGAAAGTCATTACAAACGTTAATCATATATAGCTAGTTTTGATAAAACTTTGCTAATGCAAAGTTAAAACTACTAATAGGCTATGTACGTTCAGTTATTAAATTAGCTAAGTATTTATTGTTCGTAATTCTTAAGAAAAATTGCTGATTCGGAGATTACTTTCGACATTTAAAAAGAGATTGAAAAAAATTAAATCCTTTTTTAACCAATAAAAAATCTTAATAAACCAAATATATGTTTGAAAATCTCTCATGATTTTTTTAAACACAATTATACATTTCAGTACACAAAATTCAAATTCATATGTTTTAGCGTTTATAGGAAAGATATCTACAAACTGTATTATTCTTTTTGTAGTAGTTATGATAGTCTGGAAAACATGTAAATAATGTCAAAGAACAAAGAATGGTACATGTATATGTTGAAGGAAATCATTACGCTTGTATTTTATTAATATTACATTTACGTATTATGATAAAAGCATGCCATGAAAGCTTGTTGCATGTTTACATTGCATTAATTTGTGGAAATAAGGTTGACATACCAATCGATAATAACACATTCATCAAAAGATTATCTTTTGTAATGATGAAATATTTTTTCAAGGGGGACATGTCTTTCGTGTCAACAAGCTTTTCAACAAGCATGATAAACAGAACGCTAAAAGCGTGAATTTCTCGATATAATCTATCATTTAAGTAAAAATAGTTTTATACATGTACAATTATACAACAACTAAACTTATGATTAAAATATAAGAATATATTATTTTATCGTGTCCTTATTTACGAAAGTTTTAATCTCTTTAGGCAAATCGTCGTGTGATTGTGTTTTTGATGTATCACATATTTTTTTGTTTTATTTTGTTATTTATTTTTTTCCTAATATTTATTAGAGCAATACGGTAAAATAATTATTGCTTATTTTAAGAGGTTATTTAAGATTACTTTAAATTATCATGAATATTCAATATCATTCACCTGTTAAAATATACTTTAATTTATAATTTATATATAAAATAAACTTTTATATATAATTTAAAGCTTAATCAGCTGATAGTGTTTATCTAGAATGTTGATTTAAATATTAGTTAAATAAACGTGTTTTTATATTGCTTATTGTTTAATGCGAAAGCTTTGCTGGATTTATCAACTTAAAATATGAACTTCATTGAAACTCTTGTCATAAATTATTTTTAAAAATAATATATACATTTATATATATAAACTGTAATGAAAAAAAATTCAATAGATGGTTTGTGCTTAATTAAGAAATAAAAAGGGTATTTTGAATAAAATATCTAAAAATTATAGTGTTACAGAAAATATCTCTTGTTATACTATTCGTAATTTTTTATTATAGCTGACTCAGCTGACAGGGGGTATCGATGGATGTCGCAGTATTTTTCTCGATATAATTCAGCTGAGGAACATAAACTTTCGGTAAACTTAAAAGGTTAAAATTGGTGAATTGTCAGATCTAGATGAAAATTAATGAGAGTTCTTCCGTGAGGGGGGAGGGCCCGGACTGAGGCGCTGAGAGTGATTGATAGGCATTTTTTCGTTTTGTCATCCACCGGGGTGCGGGCCTGCAATCCAAGGAACCCTCTACTACTACTCTCTACAAGGAGCTGCTCAACCCATAAAAAAATCAAATAATTTAAGTTTCCTACATGCAACACTGCATGGTTATTTCACTTCAACTGAAAATCACATTTAAATTTTTTAAAATAAATAATCACTAATATGATATGTACTACTTAAAGCTTACTTAGTTTTTAGAGTGAGTCAAGCTTTTAAAAAATATTTTTTTACGCCTAACAATTTTCTTAATCAAAAACTTAAAAATTCGCGTTGATGCAAATAACACTGATCTCGTATTTAAACAATTCAGTTTACAGAAAATATTAATTGTTATTTTTATTAAAGTTCATGTCAGTCAGATACCACACTATAATAATAAATATACGCAATCGATGCGTATACGTTTGGGATACTCTGAAAGCTATCAATTTATTCGTGGGTTAAAATAAACAACACATATATACGAAAACCACTCAATCGCAAAGAAAAAAAATGCGGAGTGACTGACAAAACCGGGAGGCATCTTCAGCAAGTGGTTTATAATTTGAAATTCTTCAACATGTTCGCCAATCTTCTTTCAAAAGTTTCAGCTTTTGGTTTTGCTGACAGAGTCACTGGAGGAAGGTTACTTTTGATTCAGGAATTGTTTATTTAAACTTCAATAACATTATTTTGGCAATTATGAAAGTTTCGCCAAGCGCTATGAATATTTCTGGAGTAAGAAACAAAAGTTAGCCGGAACTACACAAACAAGCAATAAATACACCGGGGATGAATTTTAATATAATGTTATTAAAATATTTCCGGGGACATGAATCTCTCCTGATTCAGTTCAATCCTAAATAATTTCACTCTGTCAGTAACTCCCAAGAACACGTTTTCCTGGAATGTTAATTTTGATTACCCAAAGGGAAAGTGTAAGTGTGAAAAAGCAATTAATATATAAAGCGGAGAATTCCCTCCCGCGAAAGCCTCCAACATATAATTTAAATTAGCGTAATAGAATATTGAATATAAAATTAATCAAATATAAAATGTCTATTTTAGCAAATTCCTGCTGGGGTGCAGAAAGTTGTCTTTATATCAGCTCCATTGCATTTATCTTACATAAGTGTAGGTTACTGTTGGTGTTTGTTCGGTACAAGTGAAAAGAGTTACTAAAAAAGCAAATTTTATTTAATAGCCTATTCCGCGTTATACTATGAGTAAAGTATTTTAGGACTCAAAACAAAAAAAATTAAAATATTTGTTTGATAAAGCAACATATAATTATAAAATAATATTTTTATGATCGTAAAATATTATAACATGGATAATTAAATTTTACTCTAAATGATAAAATAAAATTCACTAATGTAAGTTAATTATATTTGTGAAAGTGCATAATAATTGCAAGATAAGCTTTAGCACATTTGTTGATTCGAAAGTATGTGATTAATATGTTTACATAATGCAGTTAATTCGTAAAACTGCAGCCAAACATTGTAATATTTACAAAACGAAGCACATTTTTACTTAAAAAGTTGTCGTAATTATCTATGTACGAATGGCGCACTCTTTTTATAAAATTATTTTTTTATATCAAACTATATTTATCAGTTATTTAAAAAGCTAAATAATTAATTTTTTTTTTCATGCTCAATTGCTCATTGTAATTTTCGTTCTGAAGATTTTTAATATTTTTAAGACATTTGCATCAATTTTTTATTCTAGCAGAGAAGCAAAAGTATTTATTGGAAAACTATTCATACGTAAAGTGATTAAAAAATTCCGTGGCTGATAGAAATTTTTAATAAATTCTCTTCACTCAAATTCAACTCGAAAGAACAAATAACAATTTTTGTTACGGGGTTTTTAAATATTTTATTAAAATAAACAACATTCAAATATTTGCATTTTAGAAAAAATATTCATAAGTATTAATAGATTACGAAAATGTTTTTTTTTTTAAATATTTTGATTGTGTCAAAATGTAAAATATTTATTTAACGTAGGTTCATCGTTTTCCTACTTACTTTTAACAGCTAGATAGTAAGGTTTGTTGACGTACCAATTTGCATTAAATTGAAAGATGATGATTAAAATCCTTTGTTTATAATAAAAAGATATTTCTCAACTTTTCACTTGTGAGGCGTTTACTTTGAATTTAATTATTTTTAAATCCAGAAACTACACGAACGGTATAACTTTAAATTGATTCAGCAAGATTTTGACTTGTTGACACTAGAAAGTAAATGTTATTGGATCAATCGATAGGTACGAAGTGAGTCAAGAATTAAAAGGGTTGCTGGCCCCGTAAGGGTTAGAGAGAGTCAACTGATTAGGTCGACATTGGGGTCCATTAGCAAACATGACCCCAGAAGTCTTACCACATGGTCTTACAGAAAGTGAAGCAAAGGGTTGCAATCCATGTGGTGCATACTAACATAGAGATTTAAGTAGATAACAACAAGAACAACCATATAAACAATATATTTTATCATTAGTTTCCAAATTTGATAGAGCATTACATCATTTGATTTACTGAAATCTTTATAAATATATATATATAGAAATATTTAAAAAATATATATTTGTACTTATACACTTTGTTTTATACTATATTTTACTACTTTAAAAGCTACTTTATAAACAAACGTTTGCTTGATAATGCTACGTTTCACATTCGAATCTAGTTAAAATCGTGAGTTTGTATTTTTTTTTCGATTCGATAAAATTATGAGTCGTCTTTGGATTCAGGGATAAAAAGAACTTTTAAAAAGAAGCGAAATCATCTTTGATGCAAACATCATGCGATTTTTCTGTTATCTACAAAACTTTGAATATTATTGCCGTTCGCCTACTTCCCTTGTTGTCTCTAACTTTTTCAAAGTAGGTTGATTATGTACTACTTTTCCTACATAATTTGAGGTTGGATGTTTTGTGATTGAAAAATGTTAACATGATATGCAATATAGATTTATCGCCAAAGATACTCGAGAATCTCTTCTGAATTTATTTTAACAGATATTTGAAGCACTCAGACATTCAATTTAATGTTAAGCAGTAAAACATCATCGAGTGTAAAATTATTTATACATTACTGAAATAGGTGTCAAATCAGATAACAGATAACTCCATCAGAGATACGATACTATATATATTAAGTGACATCATTGCGTAACATTGTGAAATGTAGTTTATTCGTCGATTCCACTCCACGTCTTCCCTCTGCGTGATATTTGGGGAACTGCCTGTAAGCGCGCCTACGTAATTACATTCTGATCGCTCTTCGAGTTTGACTATCACAACATCCGCCCTCTTTCATCTGAGGGCATCAAAAATATAAGGCTTCTTGGCACTTCCTCTAGCCCCAGCTCAAGGCAGCGGATATTGAAATCTTAGATACATTCACCTTACCTCACCAGCCTCCGGAATCTATATTAATATTCAAAATATATTCAGCTTATCTAATAACAAAAATTTAGTATTTATTTACCTTAATAGTAATAAAATACCCCCAAATTTTCTTATCTTAATTCAATAATATTAATAAAATTTCAATATTTTTTATTTAATTTTTATCAAGTATTTTTATTTACCGTTTTTCAAGAATGTAGCAATTTTGGTATCAATCAAGGCAAATTATAAAAAAATGAAAACGATATTCACAAGAGCAGTTTAAAAGCTGGCTTTAAATATTTTTAATTAAATCAGATTGAAAAAAAAATTGTCTAATAAAAGACCAGGTCATCCACAATGTTAATGAATTGTAATTGTTCGGGTCATTTTGGAATATTTTCTACGTGTTTCGTTTAATCATAACTGTTTGAAAACAAAATATCAAATTACTTTTTAGCCCACCCTTTTTTTTTTTTTTTTTTTTTTTTTTTAAGCCCACCCTATGGATAGATAAACTAGTAATGAGTCATAAAATATTGTTACTCAAATGAAAATTTTCCCCATAAATATGTTTATTTAAACGTACCTTGAAAAATTAAATGCTTACAAATAGTTATCTTCTGTTTTTTATAAGTATGTATATCAGTCATTTCCTTTACAATTGAAAGAATCAAAAGAGTCATATTTTAATAAATTTGATCTATGTTAAAAATAATTAGCTTCTTGGTTTCCTTCGCATTTAAGCATTTAAAAATTACACTTATCATAGTTCTATACGCCTAAAAACCTAAAGACAAAATAAAATATTTTATTTTTATAAAAAAAACTAGAATAAAAAAAAACAGGAGTTTATATGTTCTACCAAAGACTATAGCCATCGATATTTGAAAGGAAGCCGAGGGTACATTTGTGCGTTAAATTATAAATTCTAATACGAGAATATGAAACGAATTTTCTAAGAGAATTTTCTGAACGGTATGAATTTACTTAAAGGCCTCTAAGAGTATTAGATTTTAAATTATAACATTAATATAAGAGGCCGGGGATCTTTTTTGGCTTCTCAAGCCTGTCAAGATCGTGAGTGCTATTTTTGGTTGATTAAAAATGTGCTCTCTGTTCTTCAGAGTATTTTTGTTCCTATTTTGCGAATGAGAAATTTCAGGAAGACGTGTAGGTAACATACATAATTATGCGGAAATAAACTCAAGCGAGAAATGCGGTACAACCTCAAGCTTTCTGCTATGATATGCCATGCAAAAGTTACGTTCTATGACACCCGCTTCATGGTTATACTGACACGAAATCGTTTTGTTAAATGTCACGGAATTTGGGGCATTCAATGTAAAAAGTGTCGACAAACCATTTAATTCTTGTAAATTTTATTTAATTATATTGCTCATCTTATATGTATAAATATGATATTTTGTTTGACTAACGAATATATGATCACGTTACTTAAGTTAAGTAGGGCTATGTAAGTATATTTAAATGTCTAAAAAAGGTAAATTTTATTTGCTTTGAATTGTTAGTCTTTGTCACTGCCCCGATGTGATTTTACTTTTATAAAAATTCAATCAATATAAGATATCATATACTCATACACACGCAGTAAGCTTATTTTCGTAAGTTATAAGTTATCAATTTGAGGTCCTGGTCCGTGCGCTGAACAAGTGGTCTCCTCAGAGCAGATGCCGTGGCGTTTCAACATTGCTGAAAAGTCAGCACACCGAGAAGATGAAAATGAATTAAACTAATCAAAGGGTATATCGCTACAAGCGAACACGAAGACTCGAAGAATCCATTATCCGCGCGCTTGGTATGCAGGTTGCGATTGATTTAGGAAGATTTCCGACGGCCGAGCGAGCTGATAAATTTGTTAATTCCTGAGAGCCCCCGCTGATTCATCATCGGTTGAACAGAAAATTAAAATCAATTATTCAAATTTGTTCACGCCCCGCTTTTGACTTTCCTGTTTCAATAATTTATCGCTGCCAACCTTCGGCGTAATATTTTCTATTTCTGCGAGATTACGAAATTTGAAGAAATAAGTCTTATTTCACGCTGTTTTTATAAAAAAAATGTAAGATCCTTGTTTTTCTGTTTACATATAATAATAATACAAAACACAATTTTTTAAAAATACTGTTTTTCAATAATTTTCTTGTACTTTAGAGAAATATTCGGTATGTATCCTAATAAGTTTTCATTGTCAGTTAAAAGTAAATTATATATTTGGCAGGCCTTAAATATATTATTCATTAAATATCATCTGTAAAGTATACTCCAACTATTACAATTACGTCACTTTTATACATGATATTTATCAACGAGGGCCAAAAACTTGTTGAGATATAAATAAAAAAACCCCGAGTCAAACACCTTTTAAAACGGTTTTTTTTAATATTAAAATAGTCTAATATATATAATATTAGATCCCATCAAAGAAATATTGATTTTTCAGTTGTCTTCTTATACTGAGAACTAATTAGCGAACGACAGGAACAACGAGTCTTCGAGTCAACCACTCAAGGGAAGCACCTGCTTTTAAAACCAATCAATTCGAAAATAATCAGAATGTCGATGTCAATGAAAACAGACTTTTAATTAAATTTTCTTGGCTGCTTGTTTAAATAAATATATTTTTAAATGAAAACGCTACCGGATATTGATCACATTCTATTGACCTAAAATGAAAATTGTTAAATAATACTTCTAGTTAATTTAGTACTTGAGTGAGCAGAGTTATACAAATATTATATTTATGTTAACTTTTACATAAATTAAATATATAAGTTTTTTGACCTGTACCATTTATAAATAAATGAAGGTATGAGGATAATACAATTCAAATTAATTGCTAAGAATTTTTTATTTAAACTTAAAAAACAAGCATTGTGTTAAAAAAAAACTATTACTAGAACTGATATGAACCATGTGTACGAACTTATTTGATATATTTATAATATAACTTTACAGAATAGTAAAAATGTAACCTTAAATTTTACTTGTGACTGAATGATTTATTTATTTAATAATTAATTAAATTTATCATCATTTAAACGGTAGTATTAATTAAAAAATTAAATAAACCCAAAACAGGTACTGTGAAAAATGAAAATCATGTAAGCTAATGGGGTAAAAATAATATGTTTGTCTTTGAAATTTACGGTTCAACAACAATACCTTATTTTTTCATTACTGTTATTTTATGAGCAGACTTTGTTTATTTTCAGCGAGCACCTTTTCAGAAGTAGCTCTAGTTATAAAAGGTGCGATAATATTTATCTCGGTATTTGATTGTATTTGAGCTTTCTTCGTAATAAGTCTTTGGAAAATAGTTGAGTTTAACGAAGCTGTTTTGAGTAAGTACTTCATATATGTGATGTAAAAATTTGAGAATTTTTTGTTTTTGTTTAAAATTAAGGATAATTTAGTAGAGAATCTAAGTCAACATGTAAGTTGAGTTACGTTTACATTTATTTTAAATATGTAAAAAATATACGCTAATAAATGGTTTTATACGCAAGGATTTTCATTACATATTGTGAGATACAATTTATAAAGTAATATTATAAATTTCAAGTGAAAATCTTAGTAAAAAAATCGTGAAACTTTTTTTTTACTTAATAGTTAAACACAAATATTTATAAATAAATATTTTATCAATAATTATTGTATCTAAAATTCGTCACGTTAAATTTTTTATTAAATATAAAAAAAACATCTCAATACCTAATATTATTTTCTCAGGACTGCTATTGTATACATTATATTTAATAAAATATTCCGGCTCAAAAATACAAAAGCACTTTCTGTTAGTATATTTTTAAGATTAGGCAGATTATTTTGAAAAGAAAACAGTAATATCTTTTCATATTAAATTATAAAACAGACACGTGCTACCATTCGCCGAGCCTACGCATTGCTTGCAGAGAATAAAAATCCTTGTTTTGAGGGAAGATTCTAAAAAAAAAAACAAAGTAGGAAGATAATAAATTTCATTTACCATTTTATGAGAGGTTCAGTGCTAAAATATAAATGATTTTGAATAACATCTGGTGGTTTTCTTACCTAAGAGAGAGGTAAAAATTATTTTGAGAACAATAATACTTATATGACTAGTATAAATATGGCCTCGTCTTTAAACACTTATATCGATCTGATGTAAAATACAACGTGCAAGAATAACTTAATCTTCTAAATAAATATTTAATTAGAACTTTATTTTGGATTTTGATAGATTTAATATTTTATAAAATACTCATGTGTACGATAAAAATAGAGAACATTAAAATTATGAAGTTATCTATCGCATAAACTGTAGTTTTTTTTTTCTTCTAATTTTACAATAAGTTTATCCGAAAAACCATTTTTTTAATTCACTTAGTAAATATGTAAAATTTCGATAAAAAATAATTTTGAAACATATGTTTCTTCTAATTCATTTCAGTTCATATATAAACAATTTAAATTCAGATTGATTTCAATTTATGAGTAAAAATATAATATAACAAAACGGAGTTATTGGATTTAACTGTTCAAAAGTATATTTTTCATAGGCATAGCAATTTCATAAAAGAAGTATTAATTTGTTAAAAGTTTCCTTAATTTTTAAGCATCGTTTCTATAAATTACTTTAAAATATGTAGCCAAGCTATCGACTTCTAAATTGTAAAAGATTTTTAAAACACCAAAGAACATTAACCAACTTTTCCGTCGCTCTTAAAAACTACGTAAAAAATCTGGCTTAAAAATCTTGGAAATACCGTTTGAATAATTTTGATGATGAATTATAAGTTTTGAACTATTATTTATCTTGAAAAAAGTCTATGTCTCAGAATAATTTATTGTTTTACGATAAACTCAAAATTTTCGAGTTATAAAATTTTTCAGCTAGAAGAAATAGAACTCAACTCACTAACTCAGCACAACAACTCTTCCCAAGGTGTTTGTATTATAGTATTCTAAGATGTTGGATCGTTGTGTGAAGCATTGGAAGGTTTTGCAAGGAAACACAGATAACCTTATTTAAAATGCACATCGAAAATTATCCCTGCACCCTTGTCAGATAAATTAGAAGCACCCTTGCCATTTTGCGAGGGTGTCTGAATACCCTGTGTCAAGCTTAGTAAACAAATATTACTCTGAGTCTGCTTGTCAAAATTTGATTATTTTTCTTATACCCAAGTGCTTTCATTGTATCCCAATAAACTTGGTTATAAAGTGATTTTGGATTTTTCAGCAGACTAGCAGAAATATAAGTACATTATATTATATCTAATAAACGAGTCAAAGTTTTTTTAAGTTATCAAATTTATGTTTCTTGTTTTTTTGTACAAAATAAAAATAAAACCGATATAATCTCTCCGTCTGATAAGTGCAAATAAAAACTGTCGAACGTTTTAGTAACAAATCAATTGTATTTTTGACGAATAAAAGTATTTAATTTTTTTAATCATTCTAGCTGCTTTACGTTCTTCACGACTTTGAATCTCACTTGAAACATTCTTCCCCTAAAAATCGAGTACTTTAATTATATTCAATTTGTTTTGGTAGACATTTGAAATACTGTATAAAATCCATGCATTCATATTAAAATTTTCATTGAATACACTAATATTCGAGATCAAACCGTGATTCTTAATCATTTGTTATTAGATTGTTTGCGGATGATTAATGATAACAAAAAAAAATTGGTATTGATGAAATATTTTGAATTCAATTTTTAATATGTTGATAGGTTTATAAAGCCTGAATATCTGTGAAATCATAGAGTAGAGGAAATGTTTCTCAAGCAGTTAAATATTTTTGCGAAGAACAGCTGAGTGTGTTTGGGGATCGATGGTGTACACCAACGCGGTTGTAGTAATACATTTTCTGTATCGGCAAACATTGATCGGGTCGCACTAGCTCCCAGTATATTGCGTTACTCCAAACGTTTGGCTCGATGCAACAATACTGCAAACATGAAGGTAGACGCCCTGCATAGAGCTGTTGTGCTCGGGACCGACGCCCAGGTAAACTACTTCCATACTTTACAACACCACATCTGATATACATCAGTTGGTTACTGTCCATGTAAAATATGGGTAAGATTAAATTTTAGTGCCATTTTTATTATTTGAAAATAAATTCTGAATATCATATGAATTCAATGTTAATTATTGATAGAAACTATTAATGATAAGAGGAGTGAAAATTGTCACAACTTTGACCACAGTCTAAATAATTTTTTTTTTTTCAAAAAATAAAACATTGTCCCTTTTTAAAAATCAATGTTCTTAGTAATCAAAATTAAATAAGAATAGAATTTGGGCTTACATAATGAATATGAAAATAAATTTCGTGTAAAACAAGTTAACAATTTTGTGAGCTTTTAATACGCTACACCTTTTAAAACGTTTCATTAATCAATTATTGAATGAAGATAAAATTTATTAAAATCAGTATGTTGCAAGTAGAAAAAGACTGTTTGATTAATTGATATTTTCAAATTGATAAAATTATCACAATCAAAAAGGTGAATTCAGAAGAGGTATGCTAAATATTGGAGGAAATGTTTTTCCTCTGCGTGAGAATTGCTATAATATTTCTTTCCGCTTTGTTAACAGAACACTGCCTCTACGCGTACGAGTTCTAAGAAATTTATTGAGAAAATTCAAGAAGCTCATGGTTTTAGATGTCGTGAATAGGTATTTAATAAAACCTGATATGTTTGTTTAGAAACCGTAAAATGTATAATATATTTAATTTCAGAATTTCACTTGTTTATTATCACAAATTGAAATAAAGACTTTGGTTGTTTATTAAAACAAAGAGAATTGTTTTGTAAATGCTGATAATGTACAGTTTTTGATGTAAGTCTTTGGATATTAAAATGTAAAATTATTTAAACAAACTTTCTAAAGAAGAATTGAAACGATGTTCTACGGTTTTTTTTCGCTAACAAAATTAAGTTACATATTCAATATGATTTATTACCCTAACACAAAATAAACAAAAAAGAAAGGTTAAAGTTACAAATCTTATATAAACTGTTATTTATGTAAAACCAAAACATATTAAAACATAATGCGTAAACTTTTGCGGTGGTAATTTTCAATAATTTTTTATAGCTGCTATAATATTTGAGATTTTTTTTGCTATAGAATTGAACGAAAAGCAGAAAAAAACTAGCCAAATAGTTTAATAGTGTTGTGCGTAAAATTAATTTATTTTCTATTATCACATAATTGATTTTTGAAAAATTATATTAGTTCTGTTTATAGTATTTCTATAACAAATGCTTTAAATCACTTCAAACAAGAATATTTTTAAAAAACATGGAAATTTTAAATGGCTATAAAAATCAATTATTTGATTGAGTCTATTTAAAAAATATGGTACTTGTTTTTTATCCGACCACCAAATTTTTTTAATGTACATGTACCCGCAGAGATAAGAATCTATCATATGACGATGAGTCCGGTTGTGGTGTTTATTTCGTTCCTTTGCAGATTTCCATGACCTCTCGATTCGTTGGGTTAGGTTAGGTGAAAAAAAAAAAAAAAAAGGTTAGGTTAGGTAAGGTATAAGTTTTTTGATCCTGATACCTAATCAAAGTTCTTTCAAATGCATTTAGAGATTTTATTTGGCTTGATATAAGATTTTTTAGATATTTGAAAATTCGGACTACCCTCCAGGGTAACTGGCAGCCCTGAGCGCAGACCGCAGTGGACGCGACGTCCGGCCGGCCGACAAACGGCCAAGTAATCGCGTCCATTAATTGTAGCGTCGAGCTGGGGTGGGGGTGAGGGTGGATGGAGAGGGGAGCTTCTCTTTCGCGGTCAATTAGTCTAGTGGCACCGCCGCAGCCGTCGCACGACCGGCGCCGCTAATAGGACTGCTGCCAACCAGCCACTCCTCCGCTGACTTATCTGCGATGTCTCCTTTAGCATCACAAACCCTGGCAAGCCATTGCCCGACTCGAAGAGGACCAATGATCATTGATGATCGGTAACAAAGGTGATTATTTGACATTTGTCAGAAACATAGATGGGAGACTCCTGCCAACCGGCCGTTTCCCCGCTGATATATCTGCGACGTCTTCTTTAGCATTACAAGCCCTGACAAGTAATTGCCTGACTCGAAGAGCACCAATGATCGGTAACAAAGGTGAAGGTAAACGGGAAAGACTCCTGCCAACCGGTTGTTTCTTCGCTGACATATCTGCGATGTCTTCTTTACCATCACAAGGCCTGACAAGTAATTGCCTGACTCGAAGAGGACCAATGACCATTGTTGATCGGTGACAAAGGTGATTATTTGACATTTGTCAGAAACATAGATGGGAAAGGCACTCCCGCAATAGGACGTTTCTCCGCTGACATATCTGCGACGTCTTCTTTAGCATCACAAGCCCTGGCAAGTAATTGCCTGACACGAAGAGCACCAATGACCATTGATGAATGGTAATTAAGGAGATTATTCGACATTTGTCAGAAACATAGATGAAAAAAGCACGTTCGCAAAAGACTCCTGCCAATTCGTCATTTCTCCGCCGACTTATTTGAGATGCTTCCTTTAACATCACGATCCCTGGAAAACCATTGCCTGACTCAAAGAGCACTTATACCCATTGATGATCGGTTACAAAGGTAATTATATGATATTTTCCGGAAAAATAGATGGGAAAAGCACGCCCGCGAAGGACTCCTGCCAACTGGCCATTTCTCCTCCGACTTATCTGTGATGCTTTCTTTAGCACTACGATACCTGGCAAGTGATTGTCTGACTCAAAGAACACCAATGACCATTGATGATCAGTAAAGAAGGTGATTATTCGATATTTGTCAGTAACATAAATGGAAAAGGCACGACCGCAATTTTTCAATGACCGTGAATGATGGGGATGGTTGGATACAAATAGTTGAACATAGGATTATTTGGTCATTGATGAAAGATAGATAAAGGAGATACAAAAACAGCCACCGCATGTTATATCTATTCGTTACCTGCTTTTTTTAAATAATTATATGAGGATGCCTACAATGGAGGTCATATACAAGCTTTAAATGTTATAAATGTGCTTAATTTTATATTTAATCATGAGTCACTCATGGATAAAGTATTCCGTTTAATATTCAATGGGTAGCTTTAATTAAATACCCGCCAAACCACGAGTTATTTGGTGCGTATATAAAACTTTTAATTGTGTTATAAAGCTTCACATAAGTGAAAAGACTATACGGGGCTAAACAGAGACAAGTAAAACGATTAATTAAAAGGTCCCGGTCTTAAAGACCATTCAATCCTAATCTCCAAACATAAGAGATTCGGGGCAACCACACAAAGGCCTTCTCCGGGCTTACACTGCCTTAAATAAGATACAATCAAAGTTTATCACCGAGCGACCCTAAGACGCGCGGGTCACTGCGACCTTAGGCCCCCAACGATCTGATCCGAGCCCAGCCCGCCCATTTGTCCTATGCCAATATGAAGAACACACTAAAGGAAACATCACAGGCTCTAAGTGTTTCTTTTCCACCTTATATTTTACTTGAAACAAATTGGTATCTTTCCCTTAATGTGATTTTGATCCCCAAACTAAATCGCTGGACGTAAAAATTTTTTATTTAATTCAAATTCAAAATATTTTTTAGTCCAATTTTTGTAGATTTGTGAAGTGTATTTTTTATGGTAAAAATAAAATATTCATTTATACGGAAATTGGTATTATTAATAGCAGGTTGGTAGACTTTAATAACGATGGAATACAATTGTTTCGTTTTAAGAAGGCGTGTTTAATAACACACTGCTATTCCGAAACTGTTATTTTGCACTTATTCAAATTTAAAATAATACACATAATTAAATATGATTATCATTTTTCGTTTTGCCGAAATAGATTTGTGTTTGTATAATGCTACTATAATTTTCATTTAAAATCCATCGGAAGCGATTTACTTTCCTTTCTATGCAAATGAGCCTGAGCAGGCGTTATTTGGAATATGGTGGAATTTACTCCATCCGCATACTTATTTCACGAAGTCTGAAATATGAAATCGGATAACTCTATAATCGTCTTTTAAATTTATGGCTTAGGACCACATTTATAAAAATGACAAATGGATGCGCCAGGTTCCTGAGAATCCGATCCTGCGAGTTATCGACCAACTTTATTCCATTTCTGGAATTCTTATCGTTATTGAATTTGTAATCTTTTTAACGGAAGTCCTGGAAGGAATGTGAAAAGTTTACATAACAACACTTCCGGCAACTTTTGGATTTATCTCGGGAAGTTAAGATTGTTCTCAATAAAAAATATATTAACTTTGCCACTGTATTGGGCAG
Source organism: Atopsyche davidsoni (assembly GCA_022113835.1). NCBI lineage: Eukaryota > Metazoa > Arthropoda > Insecta > Trichoptera > Hydrobiosidae > Atopsyche > Atopsyche davidsoni. The sequence goes on from JAILWY010000021.1 coordinate 8,657,395, forward strand.
GCGTGTGGCACTCTCAAACGCGCGTTCTTGGTTTCTACCGTAAATGAGGTGAGCAGATGTTCCTGAAAATATTTATTCAATGATAAAAACAGAGATGGAAGTCTTTTGATAACTTGCACATATGTGTTGATATATTTTTAGAATATTATAAAATTTATTGTTTAATCAATTTTGGAAAAAAGCTGTATAGACACGGCTTTAAATATTTTCTATTGATTATGATTGATCTGTCTGAAAAACGAATGAAAAAATCTGTGTTGAATTTCTTATATGACAAAAAAATTTGGAGTGGCGATTTCATAACTCCCCAGAGTTTTCTTCTGCCGCGTGCTAAGCGTCGGTTATACTTAGAGCAGGGCCATTGCAGGGAAGAAGCTACCCTTAATTTGCGGGGCGTCTCACTCGCAAGGCCTTTCTTATGAGAAGTTAGGTAAACGTGTGTCGGTTACTGTCACGCCGCACCTGCCCCGGGGGTAACAAATCTGCCCACTACCTCGATATTTCTATTAGGGGGATGAATTTTGGCTGCCTTTTTGGCGAAAAGTTTTTTTTTTCTGTTATCTACTAGTGCTTTTACCATTTTCTTTTTCAATATATAAAATAAAGAAAAACTGTGCTAGTTTTAGTAGCTTTCAACCTGAAACCAAGAAGCGAGTTCAAATCTTTTATAATATTTTGATTAATGACTTGTTTTATAAAAGCGGTCTTCGGAGAGATAAGAGGGAAGATTTAAGAGTAAGTCAGTAAAATTTCATTCAATTTAATCACTTCTTAAGAAGAGCTATCAAGTACACCATTCTACTTCTGAAAAATACTGGCGCTGCACAAACTCTAAGTCATCTTTATGAGCAACATATTTTTCTTGGGGTTTTCAGTCTAGTGTTAAAGTGGAATGTTATGTACTCTGCAAGCTTTAATATAATAAGTGCATACCTACTTACGAAAGAATTCACTTTATCCGAATTAAATTCTGATAATATGTACATACGACAATCGTATTTAAGTTTTCTAGTATATATCCAGATGATATTTAAAAAAATACTTTGTTTTTATCGAACATCTAAATCTACACCAAAAGAATGTTAATAGTATAAGCGCGTAACTATATATAAATATTTCGTGCAATTCGGTTGTATTTTTGAAAGGCAGGAATAAAAGGCATTCTTTGTAAGGGAGAATGGAGGGTGCGGATAAAGTCCCGTAAGTCCGTTAATCAGCTTTATTGTGTCAAAATATAAGTTCATTACCAGGATTAATACACCCAGTTTTCTCTTTGGCTAACCGCATTACGTCGCACGTCCATCGCTACACACATGCGATACTAGAATAACAATACAACTAATGTTTTAATTTTCTGTGATGGCTTATCATATGAAAACCGTGTAGGCTTTATTGGACTTGATTTGACCATGATATATATATATTAAGAAAAATCACTTCCAAAACAGGTTTTGCACTATGGGGACTAAAGTTAAGTATATGTGGTCTTGTACAGTTGTATGAAATAGTTTATAAAAATATTGAAAGGTAATACATTATTCAGGCGGTGATACATAAACCATTTGAGATTCCCGAGTTTAAAAGCAGCATCTGAATTTTTAAATGCGCTTCGCTTTATAACAAAGAATCCAAGAGTAGTGGGAACTAGCTGGAAAGGAACTTTTGTCTGCCATTATGGAAGCCAGGGCGTGGGCATGACAGTCGGGAAATGCTCCCTCTATAACTTTTAAATTTGTGAATTTTATTGTTTGTTTTTGTCGTTAAACAATATTGTAAAAATTATTTTTTGGGAATTCCTATTGTCCGCTCAACGTGGAAGCGGATTCGTTTCAACAACAGAGAGACACAATAGGCCAAAAAAAAAAAACAAATAAGCACAAAGGATAGCCTGGTTGGAAAAAAATATCACTAAAAAGTACAGTTTAAATACCTAGATTTCATACTTTTAATTAATTTTTATGCAAGCGTTGATGATTTATTACTTTTATATAAATTATATTTTTATAATTTATTTAAGCAAACTTTTATTCAGAACAACTGTTGATAAATAAAAAAAACCGAAATCCTGAAAGCTTCTCTAGCAAGAAAAATCTAACATTCTTATTGTGCGAAAATATGTTTAGCTTCATTTTAAAAATTAATGCAATATTATTTATTTTCTGGGTAACATCATTTTTGATGTTATGTTTAATTTAGGTCATAGTTACGATTATTTATTTCATTTAAGTTTTTTCTTTAATCGTACATTTGAATTCTTATATTAAAATATCATTAGAACTATTCATTCATTTATATATTCACGAAAAACTTAATACAGAAATGATATTAAAAATGACCAATGTTTATATTTTCATACTGGCTAAAAATTTGGAGATTAAATTTGTGTAGAAAATATTTGACGAAATGATGATACTGAAATTGACAGTCGATGCTTATTGGCTTTAAATTTCATTTTTTTTAAGTTTTAAAAATTAATTAATAATTGCCTTTAAATAGTACCATGAAAATCTATCTCTGAAAGCCCAAAATACCAAAATATATAATATAAAACATCTGGCACGCAACTTCTCGCGACCACACAGCCCCGCAGTTAGTCGATGTAGTAATGAATACTTAATATGAATAGAAACGAACACCGGAAATAAAAAAAGGAAATTATATACTTACCTATGGGTAGTTTCCAAAAGTTTGGTTTCGTCTGATATTATACATTTCAGTGCCACGTGACCGATGATGTTAATTCTTCGATTAGGTTCTTACATACAATCGATGTCATGATTATTTTGAATGCATAGGAGGCAAAGATATTTCAATATTAATCAAGTGTTTGTGAAAAGTTTTGATCATATCAAGGCCGTTATTTTGTATGAAATCTAAATATTTGAAATGTATTTAGATTATAAAAAATAGGGTTGAAAGTTTTATTTGTATTTTTTGGTATTTTTTTTCATTTTTAACCAAATCATAAAGTTGAATGTTATGTAAGAAATACTTAGACTTTATTCATTTGTATTCATAAATAAGATTTTGCGACAATGTTATGTCAGCTAATGAAAATATAGATGTTTTTACTAAGCGCAAAAATACCTTAATTTACTCTATATTTTATAATTTCATGTATTATTTAGTTTTCTATCGGAAATTTAATTTTACTTCTAATTGGGAACTTCCCCTATATGTGTGTCTTAATTCCCAAGATCAGGTATACTATGTACAATGGAAAAATATACAATTTAATAGTGTTTAACATACATTCTCTTCCTATTTTTATAAAATCAATAACGACAATATGATTTATTCAACTAAAAAATAATTTACTAACTAGTAACGATATTGTGTTAAATAGATTTCTAATTCCGACTAAAAGTTGATAATACGCAATGTTTCTAATGATTTATTCAGATAACACTGAAAGTCTTTTTGTTTGGGTTTAATTCTTTTCGCTAGTCAGAATATATATTCATTACTCGGTACAAGGTAATGAGAGTTTGCTGAATAAATTATTCAGTAACGCAATTACAAATTCTGTTTATCTCATTTGTCAGAGTTAATACAGCGCCAAACATTTGTAACGCACTTCTAAATTTGCACAATATCTCACCGGAATCCAGGTTGAGATTTTATAACATTCAGTTTTCGCCGGTCAAGATGAATGGTGGCATTAAAAATACTGACATAATTAATGAGCGTAACTGAGTCCGAGTGACGAAAAATGACTCTCTACTGTTATGTGGAATATAACACGCAGTAAATTTCTCCAGCTGGCAGCAATTTGTTTAATATAAACATTTTATAACTTAGCGAGTTTTTACGTTTTAGTGTAGTCTAGTGGTTAATTCGAAGTTTTCAGACCATGCAGTCGGAGCAAAATTTTCAGCTATGATTTTCCTGTTTACAATACAATTAATACCAGCAACGTACTAACACATTTATAGTTGTCTCTATTGGTTTCAAATTGGTTGCTTAAATCTTTTTATTGGTATAAAATGAAATAAAAAAGGAGATATTGATATATTGGTCGGTGATCAGTTAATTATCTTTTATAAATTGATTTTTTAAATATTCTGATTAATATATTATTGATTTTTTTTGTAAAGACCGTCTCACAGGAAGTACAATTTTGCCTATACAGGTTTGATTGATTGATAATGATTAAGTACATTTTTTCAAATATTGAAAATTGATTATAGAATCTCTTTGACAAGTGCGTGTATTGGCTTAATTAAATAGACTTTAAAAATACTAATATCCAGATCGGATTTAAATGCTTCACTCAGTACTTTGTGTCAAAAGTGTAGTATTGCAAGTCACTCAATATATAATTGGCCTAATAAGTACGTTGTTTCATTTATAGGATATGATTGTTATAAATTCTTGCTTAGTACTAGTGATTCGTTGGTATAATTGGTAATGCACCGGCCATCTAAGCTTGAGGATGTGGGTTCAAATTCAACACAAATCACGATGATATTTACGAAGAGTTTCTTTAATCAATTTTCAATATTTGAAAAAAATTATAATTCTGATTAAAACTAAATTATATTGAGTATGAGAATTTCATACCTTTTATTAGGTTAATTAGTAACTAAATCATTAATTTTTGTAAGGCATTAATTACATTAAAGCTCCCGACAGCACTTCTTAAGTACATCTGTGTACGTGGACGGGTCGGTCACGTGACGCCGTTCAACGTATATCCACCTAGCAAAGTCTACGTGGTGGCCGGGATGAAATTATAGGGAGGGTGTCGGTTCAAGACCTGGAACGGTCTTTTTCACATAGTCTCTCCATTTTCACCAGCGCTGGGTCTGCAAAGGATAAGGTTACCTGGCCATATCACCGTCTTAATTACTTCTGGGGTGGGTTTACTGCTCCCTGTCTAATTAAGCTGCATTGTTAGTACGCGAAAATTCATTGTTGATTGAATATGAGATAATAAACTCTGAAATATATTATTAAATAGCACATTTATGGAATATTTACAAAAGTATCTCATTTAATAATTTTGTCAAATATAATCAGCTATATACTGACGCTCATGATAGGTTTTGTAGCTAAAATTTTCTAAAGGACAATTTTCTAGAGTATCAGTGGAGATTTGACCTTTGCCTTATTATGTTCGGGTAGTATTGATGTACAGATTAAAACCAACAGAAGTTTTTAGTTTATTGAATTACAACTTGAGACCATACCCAAATTGATATCTAGTGCTACACCATAGGGGGTCGAAGGGGTGATGTAACGAGCCAATTAGGATTGTTTAGTTAGGGCATTCCAGTATCGGCAAGCAAGGAGGCTCCATGGCCGTTAACTGGGGACGTGATAATTATAAAGACCAACCTTGCATAAGACTGAGGATGATTATGTGAAACTCGATTGTCAAATATATTTATAAAACAAGAGTGAGTTGGACATTAATATTTATTACCTTAAAAGAACTGCGTTTGGATAAATTTGTTTTGACTAAGCAATAACAAATTATTTTTATCGAATCGTTTACGAATTATCTATATTCTATTTACTGTACTTTTTAATAAATAACCACAAAATATCAGAACGATCTTAATAAAATAACATCATAATCAAACGATATTTTTTGAAAAGAGGAGAAATTTAAATTGTAATTTCTAAAGACTTAATATTAATTGGACATAGCTTATAACAGCAAATAAAGCAAGATTACAAACATTTCTAGATATCATAATATTCTAAGCTGCTGATGAAATTATAAATTATATAGGATAAATTCTGGTTAGGCCATTTCCGCGCCCGAATTCGTTTTTAATATAAAATCACTGTAAATTAATGTTACAGCTCTCGGGCTGAAATGAGCAATTGCAGAACTTCAAAAGTTGAATCCAAATTTTGTTGGGAACTAGCTCAAGCTAAAGCCGCGTGAGTAACTCATTACAGACAATGAAAAGCAAGAAGTTTCATGAAAATTTCATTTCTTTGGTCATGCGTGTGTAAGTTACATTGAACGCCAATCCGGGCGGGGGAGAAAAATCATGCGAGGTAATTGATATAGCAGGAAGGAATGTGCCGGCAATTCCAAGCCAAGAAACTCAGGGTTGCTTTTATAAATACCTGCCTATTTATCCAAGTCCTTGTTAAAATGTCTACATAATCAGATGTATAGAACCAACCATGTTGTGTTTATAAGTGATTACTTTGTAGAGTTTTTAAAGCTCCAGAAGTATTTTTCTAAGGAAAAGCTTTAAGGCATTATTTAAAAAAGCGCATTTTAATTGATGCACGACAAAGCAGTTGGTGACGCGCTCTTGTAAAATTGCGTCTTTGAACAAAAATAAAAAAATATATAATAACAAAGATACATATAAATATGAAAATCGTTACACAACTCAAGAAGAATTCAAAAGAATAAATTTATGTTATTGAAAAAAGGTTAAAATACAGTAAAATTTTTTCTCATTATCAAACCTAGATTGGAGCATTACTATAAATATAACTTAAGATATAACAATATGCAAAAAACTTAGTATCATTAAGAAGACGTCATTAAGCTTACTTCAGCACTAAAAACGCCAAAAGAATGTTTGACGTAGCAAAAAGGAATACTTGGGGATGTCTAGGTATATCTTTTTGCTTTCCTGATAGCTAGCGTGTCTTCAAAATTCTCATTAGCGAATCTATGTTAGTTACTTAGGTGTAGTGAATTGAACGGACTTTTTGCAGGGCAGTGCTCACTAATGGATTCCACGGCTTATTTATAATTATCATCAAACTATTGTAAACGTTCAAGTCAGAATTTGAAAAAAATAACCATTTAAATGATAGTTAATTGAACTTTAATATAAATTTACAAGCAGAAAATAACTAGCCTCATATTCTCATCAAATCAATACCAAATGGGTTAATGATTAATGAACAATGCCTCGTTGGGTTTCACGAAAAACAATCACGTCACGGCGTAATCAATTTAATTATTATTGACGGAGACAATGCGTAAATTCTCAAACAACAAAGGCCTGTATCCTACCTTGGCTTTGATTCACGATTATAATGACATAACACGATTTAAATGACATTAATACTGCACGAAATCTGTGCTAGGGAAACGTAAAACGCGGGCTTGTTTATTGCGCCCCCAGTTGCGTGCTCTATCTCAGCCTTCCCCGCAAGGACAGAATAAATTAAGGGCAACATGGAAACGCATGCTTCAGGCTTCTGCCTTAAGTGATTCTTGAAAAAATAACTCCCCACGTATAAATACCCTCGCTTTGACTTGCGTTTATGTTATCAATAGTGTACTGAACCGATTTGAGCGGCTAACGATTTCCACACATCAGATACCCGACTGAGAACATATTTAACGAAAGCCAGATTGATCCAATTTGATATTTTATTTTTGCTTTATTTGCTTACAATAATTAATTATAATTTAACCTCTATTGTAGATGGAGAACAAACAAAGAAATCTTAAAGCAATTCGTATATTTATTTGTTTTTCTAAATCACTAAACAAGGACTTAACGCGCTGCTTCATGACCAATAAGTAATTTCATCCAACATCTAGATCACGATATAGTAGTACAGTTGTATAAATATGTAAATCGTTATTTATTAAATCTAAATTGATTTTTTCCTTTGTTTCAGATCAAACAGCTCCGGCGGAAGTGTTATTAATGAAGAAAACTCTATTTCTTCGAGGAAAATGCGGAGAAGTAGTAGCGTTTTATTAAAATATAAAGGTTGATTGATTCTGTGCCATTGAAGACTAGGAAATGACGTATTCTGAATAAGTACCTTAGCTCCTAGGAAGTAATCCCGATAAGTATTTAAAGTTAAGTGGTTTAGACTCCCCGAGCAGCATGAAGCCCGCGCAGTTGTTCCTCTCAGTGGCCGGAGTCTTCTCTCTCACCCTGACTGATGCAAAGATCGGTGAGTTGTTTAATTATATTAATAAAAAATAATGCTTTCTTATTTAAAATACCTATTTTTTTAAAGTATTTTCCACTTTTTGTTTGTAGACGCAACTGATCTTGCCAACGACGTAGGTTAGAATTTTTAAGCAAAGTGCTCAGACTCTGCTAGAGCAAAGATCTTGTTGTCAAAAACATGGAATTAATATATTTTGACTTTAAATTTTTAATTTATAATTTGTTCAAAATTATAAATTATTGTACAACATGAGAAATTGGTTTGTATAATTGTATTTTTTTTCTATTTTATTTTAGTCTATATCAAAGAAAAATCTCTGCGTTAATCGTTGTCGATGTAATGTATATTTGATACGTTGTTTTTTTTGAGAATAAATTGATGTTTTGTAATGTTTTGTGATTATTTATTAAATTAACTGCTAGTCACAAAAACATATTAGATTATTTTTCATTTCCGTAATTATAATAATTTAACGAGTTCTCTGTTAGATATGATAAAATATAACTACATTTTATCTTAAAATTACAAGCCTTTTTTTCATTTCCGCAATTATAATAATTTAATGAGTTCTCTGTTAGATATGATAAAATACAACTACATTTTATCTTTAAAAAAACAGTACTTATTAACCATTGGAATTTATGTCTGGATAATTATTCATATATCAATAAGAAATAATTCCGAAAAAAATCTTACGGTTTGTTGTTAAACATCAAATTATGTTCGACGAAAATAAATCCCGACCATTTGCGTTTTGAGCAAATCGATAGCATAAAAACTTCCTCTACCAGGACTATTGATTTTGTAATTAGACCGTACCTAATTAGTAAGGCAGAATAAAAATGTTTTACGAAAATCTAGTTCTTGTTTTTTTTTTTGAATCTCACGTTTATAGACTACGTATTTAAATTTATTTCTCTATAAATTGATTAAACTTTGTTTCAATATATAATTATATACTAATGATAGATTATAGAACACTCAGTTATAATACAAATATTTTAGTATAGAAAAAAAGTATAGACTTTAAACTTTTTACGCATAGGGAACATATTTGCCAGCTGTGTCAGTTGTTTGTTATGATCACAGTTTTTTTGGTGTTGTGTTATTCTGATAGTTTAGTATAATAAAGACAGTCTAAATATCTTAAGGGCCAAACTCTCATATTCGAGTTTTTTGACCATTTGCTTGTACCTATGGCGAAAAATCGACTGCAGCCATTTTTTTTTCTTCTTATAATATACTTTTAATATATAATATGTGTTTTTCCGATTGAAGTTTCGGGATTGGAGTTTCGCGATATTCCTGTTCCAAGAATCCTAAACATTCATGACTCTTTTTTTCAATTGGAATTAAAGGATTAATTATAAACCCTCCTGTTGGGATTAGTTTGAAAATTAAAAAAAAAAAAATCTTTAACAAACTTTGGTTTTGAAAGAGTTTGGCCCTTAATGTATCCATGAATTGTAGTATGGAGTTGACTTTTTTTATGTTATAAACAAACGTACAGTACGAATCGCCCACTGCGGGCACTCCTCTGCACAGTGTTTCTCGGTAATGGGATTGGGTCATCACACAGGCTGATGGACTCGGCCAATCCGTCCGACTCGCAGGGGACCGGCGCTGGTGATTTCGCCGAACCGGAATATTAAGCCGATGCAGTAATGGCCGAAACCTTTGGTGTTAATGGCTTCTTACAAAGTGAACATCGCCGCTTCGTGGGAAGGTTGTTCGCGCGTCCATTATGGGCGTAATCCTGGCCGCGATCTCCCGCTGCTCTCACCCCACCCGCCCCTACGCCGAATCCAAAACATGATTATATTGGCTTGTGCCTGTTTCATTCTCGAATAACACCGAGCCGAATCTAAAACAAACAATTTGAATTGCCTACTTACAGCCACTATCGAAGCAGTTTCGTCTGAAATGTTTCAGTATTATTAACAGGGCTGGGAAATTTTTGCAGGAGTTTTAACAAAGTGCTTATCTTAGGCACGCAAACGTATGCACAGTCTCTTTTAATGTTTTCTTTAAACTTAAAAGTATGTATTATAAAATACATTCAAATAGACTTTTTATATACAAATAAACCAATTTATTTATTCACTTAAATGCATTCAAAAATAAAGAAATTTAAAAAAAAGCACAATCAATCATCATCACACACGGACCCGGAATAATATTATTTTTCTCCATTTGATCATTTTTTTACGTATGCATACTTACAATTTTTTTTAAATTTTAAACCAATATTCACAAAAACAAATTATTTGGAACTTAAAATATATGATTTTTTAAGATATTATATCAATATCTATATTTCCATATAGATATTGAAGTTGAGTAATTAAAACCATGTTGATAATTATTCTCAAGACTTATTAAACCCCAAAATGCGTTATGAATCATGTCATAACAAAGTTTCTAAAAATTTCCCTTGACCTCAAAATAACTCGCGAAGCATAGTAAAAAAATATTTTTATATAAAAACAAGAATTGACATAAAAAAAAAATTAAAACACCCGAACAAAACTTAACCATATATTACACGTGTATAAAAGAATATTAGGGACTGGAAAATATTAAACATCGATTTGGGACCCTCACAGAAAGGAAACTGGGCTGAGCCCGGGTCCGTCGGGCTCGAAGGGTTCCGTTCTTGATCAGGCAATATGAAGCCCTAAGAACTTTATTTTATACTTTTCCGGGGGAGGACGTAAAGCGCCAAGGCATCATATTTCCTCCCTTTATTCCCGCGCGGGCCGGCGCGCGCGGCTCATAAGCAAATTCATTCATCATCCCTACTTTGATTTTGGACCCGAAATTTTCTTCCATTCTCGCTTTGTCTTCTTCTGGTCTTTTTTATCTCGATGTTTCCCTTTTTGAATGAAATTTTTGTTTCAATTTTGACTGTGTCGCAGTTCAGTTTTCATTTTTTCGTTTAACGAGAATTTGAGAAGGAAATAAATATGTGATTAAGCACATTTTTTCATACATTGAAAACAATTAAAGAAAACTCTCAGAAAATATCATCGTGACTTGTGAGGGATTCGAACCCACATCCCCAAGGGATGTGGGTTCGAATCCCTCACAAGTCACGATGATATTTTCTGAGAGTTTTCTTTAATTGTTTTCAATGTATGAAAAAATGTGCTTAATCACATAAATATACTAATACCTGCATGGGTAAATAAAAACGCATTCTGATTGACATTAATCTAAAATTAATATAAGGAAATAAATCACACCAGAATGAATTAAAACAAAAGCCTGAACCTTCTTAGATACGAATATATAATTTTTTTCTACTAATTAAATTATTATCATTGTGTTACAATTTTTACGATTTTTATAAAACTACATTATTAATTTTGTATGTTTTGAATTTCTATTTGCGGTATTAGAAAGAAAGTTTAACAATGTTAAAAAAAAAATTGTTGTTTTTTTTTTTTTTTTTCTTAATTAAAACAAGAAGAATATGCTGTTGTCCAGAAAACTAATAAAGGTTTAATTTAAGAAAGAACACATGGGGAGATTGATGCAAAAACTTACAAGTTGTAATCGCAGGAGTTGCCTTAGTGGTTCATGAGTAATGACTTGATTGATCACTTGTGTAATACGTTTAACGAAACAAGAAATAGAGAAAACAATACGCCGCCGGTTGTATTATGTAGTTTTTCTTAGTATGAAAGACATTTTTGGTTAGGTTAAGTTAGATATTTTCATTGAGTATTTATTTTATCGTACAAAGTATATGTTCTACCAACGATTGATAAAATCTGTAACAACAAAAGAGGATGAGATAATGTTGTTGTTGTATTTGTTGGCGTTTTGTATGATTCGCAGCACTGTGAATCAGTGTTGTTTAAATCTCCGCTTGAATGATACACGAATAATAATATTCAATCGATTTTGTTCCGAGCCTCGGCTTAAACTCATTCGACAATATGTCTCTTATCATCGCGACAAAGGCATTCCTCTCGCACGAGGCGGCTCGGCAGCGGCTTACCTCGGCACGACTCACGGTCATATTTTGCGGGCTTAATCGCGCGTGCGACGGTAGCATCCAATATTGTGATCTGCCCCGGCGCCGTATCTTATCGCCTTTGTCACAAAAGACATTTGCTCCTTATCGAGCACGCCCCGGGTGCGCCGCCCCGCCCTACCCGCCCTACAGGGTGCTACACGCCGTGTCAACGCGGACTTAAACTATGCAAGGAACAGGTAACACGCTGGAGGGGAAATGTTACAGTGAATTCTAGAAAAGCGTCTGCGTGTATGTATGCTTACACACATACACACAAATAAAAATATATACGCTATCTATATATATATAAAACACAAACACAAAAACCGGCGGTTATTTGGCTGCGTTAAGCTTTAAAACCACCAAACCGATGTGCCCCAAACCGGTTTTATTTGAAAGCCAATAATATTGAGGTGGTTTTAGGCTATTTAAATTTAACACTTAATAATCAAATTCGGTTTATTTAATTAAATAGATTTTCGACAAATACTTTTCAAAAAAGGAACAGTAACATTATAGCGTAGCTGCCAACAAAAAAACACTGATCTTGATGTTTGTTAAGATTAGTATGACGTTGCCGTTGTATAATGCAAGCTGCCACAACAACAACAACAACAAAAAAACAATTATCGCCCGGTCAGTGATCGCATCACAGACATGATCTGACAGCTAGAGTTTTCAAACCAAAACTCATGGATCTCATGATAAGTGCAATGCTAGATGTATTCGATTGAATGGCAAAAACGGGGTTTACCGCACGATTTTAAATCGATAGTGATATATTTGCTGAACTACCACAAGTCAACACGAAGAACCGATACTTTTTGACGTTGTCTGTAAGAACATGATTCACGGCCCATGCGGAGCATTGAATATGAATTCGCCTTGCATAAAAGACGGCAAATGCACAAAAAGATATCCACGTGATTTGATTAATGGAACTTAAACTGATGAGGATGGATATCCGAAATACAGACGACGAAAGCCAGAAGATGGAGGATTCACCACCACCATTAAATTAAGAAACGTTGATATTGACATTGATAACAGATGGATTGTTCCACACAGCAAATTTGTTAACAAAGGCAGTGACATGGCAGTGTTCGAGCTTTCAAATCGAAATGATGAAATTACTCAATTTCAGATGGGTCAGAACGCTGAAAAAACTCAGTATATTGTAACCCGCAAGCATTAAGATAAAAAAGTAAATAAATAAACAAAATTTCCTTTTTTTTTTTTCATTTTATTTCTTTATTTAGCGTAGTAGCACGCGCCGGGTATCCGCTAATTCATTATAAAAAAACAATCTCAAATCAAAAATATCATCATGTGAGTGAGGGTCATGTACACTTTCATACGTAAAGATCTTTTTATGTAGTACATATATCAGATGAACTGTGCACCTGCTCATACCCGTGTGTCTTACAAGGGTGGCTGATACTAGGGATGTCTCAAGGAATGTTAAACGATTTGAAAATATGCGCTCTCTATGGAGAATGTCTTACGAAGCCCGGCTGAAGCAAAGCTGTAAACTTGTATAACAAGATTTTGAAGTGTTAATAATACACGAGAAGCCTCTACGTCTTCATCTCCACGGAATATTCGGAATCTTGGAAATTTTCCTTCTATTTTATTTTATTTAAATAGAGACTTAGCTACATAATATAGCAAAACTGTTAGTATCGTTGAACATATTCAAAATAAATTTGAATTTAATATCTACTGTCACTCTAGCACCTTTTTAATTATTTTTGTTAAATTTACTAATAAAATTTATCTTTTATTTACTTATTAGATTTTCTTTTAACATAACAAGAATTGCATGGGTAGTTTTTAAGCTTAATCTTTAGTTTTATTTTTGAATTACATTTCTAGATAATGTTTGGTTAAAACATTAAAAAAAAATTACTTGTATTATAAATAACAAAATAAATGACTAAAAAAGATACTTTTTTACGTAGGAAAACATATATTTTAAAAAAAGTATAAAACCAGAATTGATAACAACAATAATATGAACGCAAAAGAAATATTGAAAATTTTCAAATCAATTGAATTTGAGAATTCTACGTTAAATAGAGCGTCACACAAATATAAAATTCCCTAAGGGAAAAGTAAAAAGATAAAACATTATTTTCACAATCGCTCGGTATCTTTTTTAGCAAATAATGTCACAAAAAAGTTTTCTAGTCCCATATCACCCTCACGCCCATTGAATTCCTGATTAAAACGTTACTTAATTCATCAGTGAGCTCAGCGCAAAAACTACCCCGCCCCCAAGGGCGCGCTCTTAACAAACACCGCCTATACCATGAGCCAGAGCTGGTTTTTCCAGTCCATCGTTTAATAAAAAACAAATAGTTTTAGAGTTCTAGATAAATCAAGAGTTTGAAATTATAGAGCTTTTAGATTTCTTCAAAAATTATAAAATATTTTATGTAGATTTGATTTTTTCATGAAAGTTGTGTTATCCCTGTAATAAAAAAGTACACCTGTTGCTTGGAGCACGACTGTAAAATTTTATAATTAATATGAATAACAGCAATCAGTTTATGTATGTACACATAATTTTCACCGGACTATATTATAAATATGTACTTTAGTACATTTGGATAAATTTAAAAGTGATTTTTTTTTGAGTCGCATCCATTTGCATACAAATATCATTTTCAAATATTTTATTCTAAGTACATAGAATGTTATAAGACTGATTCGTTTAATTAAGGTTTAAAATGATCTGTATTGAAACATGTTATTTTAAGTTATTTTATCTGGTTATTTATGATTAATTCGAATATCAAGTATCGTCTATAAAAAAAATACAAAATAATCAGGGTTAAAGATGTTTGGAAAAAGTCTTATTAAATCAAAGGGGGTTTTTGTTCAATCTCTAAGGCATTGTGTTCGGGGTCGGTGTCGGTCTGCCCTCCTCCGTGATCACGTGACGCTTTGCTTGCAGCCTTATCTCTTACGAATCAATTAAAACCGATTAATTCAGCCTTTATGCCCGGCCGGGGGTCGAAGCGTGTATTAACAGGTGAGATTAAGGGGTTGCAGGGAGAAACACACCCCATGGTTGATTGATCACTCTTAAATTAGCCCCGTGTAAGTTTCAAAAAGAAGGAGGTTTAAAAAAGAATGAGACTGATTATATTGGTTTAATGTAGATAAGATTTATGCGCGACGTTATTTTTAAATTATAAATTGCAAGTATTAATGAAACAATGTTTTTTTTTTTATATAAACAAGGCTTTAACTGAATATTTTTTCAAAAAAATAATTTCATTACTCATATTATTTTATATATATTTATGACATTTAAATAGTTTTTGTTTAAAATTATTTTTTTACAAGCGGTCACTTTAAATATATAAACGTTGCGTATCTAAAAATATAAAAATTGTATTTGCTGAAAATTATAAAAAAAATATCAGTAAAGGTCGGTATTCTATTTATCATGTTACCATGTATACAGTAGTTATCAAACTTCTTTTTCAAAAAGATATAATTTATTTTTAATACATTTTATAATTATTCAATAAAACCCATCGCTTTACCTTGTAAAATATTTGAATTGAAGTAATGCAGGGTTAAAATAATTTCGTGTATTTATGTATAACTTAAAATTATTTTAATCAAATTATGAGGCACTTAATTTAAAAAGTTGAAATAATTAATTGCGCAGTCGTGTTTTTATTGTCCTTAACTTGGAAAATTTTAATTAACTGAAGACTCTGGGGAGGCGCAGTTTTGATCAAATCAAGGTAACGACCCGCTCCCAGGCAACCTCGCAGAAGAATGCTCGCTTTGATGCTAACCATCGCAATTAAAAGGCAACATTGTGATACAAATGACGGGGCAAGACGCCCTCAAATGTGATATGGTTCAGAAAATTATCACAATTAACTTCAGCACGAACTATTCAAACAATTTTTTGCAAAGTAACGAATAAAAAAAAACAATGCCGCGAATTCTCCGCAAAAAATTCTACTTGTAAACTTTAAATCACAATACAGTAATACCCCGCTTTACGCGAGGGATACGTTCCAGAAAAAAAAAAGGCGAAATTCGCGTATATCGGGGTTAACGATTAAACATACATACATAGTCAAAACTTAATACAAAAAAAATACGAATCATTTGAATCAACCACTTTATTGCTAAAAACACTTTATGCAGTATTACATGTCATTTTTACTAAAAAATACAACTATTGTCTTTTGGGTAAAGTTTCTTTTACGTTCTTGTAAAATACGTTCATAACACCCAACGCTTTAATTGTTAAGAGAAGTCAATGACAACATTATGCTCATACGCATTCTTGAAATGAGAAATTCGCTTAATGCGAGGCATTTTAACGCGAAATTTGAAATTCGCATTATAGTGAAACCGCGCATAACGGGGTCGCGTATAGCTGGGTATTACTGTATACGCCAAGGAAAAAAAATATAGGGTTTTTAATTAAATAAGACTTTATTTGTACTATAAAATATTTTGGTAAACTGTGGTTAAAATTGTTAGATATTTTTATTTACCCCTAAAATTACACTTAGCACTTATTGGAATATTTTAAAACGAGTAAATAGCATGTCATGTTATATAAACACTTCCGATCGGTGCATATTGGGACTGACATTTGTGAAGTTAAAATAACTAAGTAACACAAAATACAAGAATGTCAGTTTAATAAAATTCACGTGTTCAACAGGAGTTTATTCGGCAACCATTAAAAGGCAGTATTTTCTCATTAATTATGGCAAAAAGTCCAAACACCCTGCCGAAACAAAAACCATACGCCGTGTTAAAAAAAAATGAGCCGGGTCCCGGGAGAGAGGAGATGCGTGACTTGAAACAATTCCCATCTGCCTTTATTCGATGAACTATTTCGTGAAAAATGTGGAGCGTTTTGTCATTAGACCCACACTGCTCGTGGCTTTTTGCCCCCCAGTTGAATATGGGGCTCTCACGCCAAGATCAGAGACTCGCGAGGGGATCAATATGTCAAAGGCTTTGCTTCCGGCAAGAGGACGCGAGACCGCAAGGCAGTCTTCAGTTGTCAGGATTTTCTAAGGCTTCTTTTGATAAGACATTGATATATAAGTATAAAATACCCCCGCTGTTCGGGATTTTATTATTATAGATATTTGAAATTATTACGGAAATAACTTAAAACATAGTATGCTTATAAAAATTAGCATGCGTTGTGCATGCTTTGTTCAAAAATTATTATTTATATTAATATCGTACGTACTCATATATTTTTTATTTTAATAAAATGTAAAAAGTGTTGCGTACTGTATTTTAAATAATTTTTATATACATATTTTTAGAAAACCGTGAAATTTTATTATACCACGTAAAACATTAAAAGTATTCATCCTACGAGGAGACACATCAATACGTAATATTTTTTTTGATATATATTTATTTGTTTTGAATTTGAACGAAGCCTTTTATGTGAAAGCACTTGTAAAACGATCGACTTCAGTAAATTTTTTCAGTCAAAATGTTGTTTTTTTTATTCGGTAGAATTTTCTTTGCTTTCGGGTACTTTATACTGAATAAAATGGAGGTAAAGAAAGCTTCACTCATTAAAAATTCAAGGTTCATTATTATTCTCATTGTTAGGCAAATATATCACCCTCCTTCTGAGTACTAAGAATGAAAAGAGTTCTTTCATGAATATTAAAATGGATTGTATGTTGATGTATTTTTTATAACAACGAAAAATAATGACTCAATATAATATGAACATTGAATTCCGTGGTTTTATTGTCATTATTATTTTTTATAATAAAATTTAATTCAAATGTGATATTTACTCAAACGACTATTTTTTAATACATTTGAAACAAAGTGTTGAGCCTAGATGCATCGATGTTAATGTTAATATACCCAAAGAAATCATAACGTGCTAAATGCATATTGAAAAAAAAAAAAAAAAAAAATTGCATCACATTTTGATTTATAAAAAAACCGAATTCATTTATAAATCTATTTTTTTGATCATTATTAAAATACTTGAGTGATTTTCCACATGTTCGTTTTATATTCGTGGCCGGTTTCGCCAACCTTTCACGTTGGCATTATCAAAATGCCTCTGTTTGATAATGCCAACGTGAAAGGTTGGCGAAACCGGTCACAAATAAAAAACGAACATGTGGAAAATCACTCATGTATTTTATTCAAAAAAATATTAAAATGGAATTCCAAGTACTCTCTGTCAAAAATATTATTAATATCTTCAGTATAACAAGAGCAGATGCTTTTTAAGCTTTGAAAGTTTTGAGATACCAGGATACCAGTTATGTGTTTCTTCAAAACATCTTCATTAAAAAAAAAAAAAGAAAAAAAGGATGGATAGTTCTAATTTTTTTTTACAGTAAATTGTACAGTAGGCTTTCTCTTTAAAATTATACATCGTATATGAGTATTTTTTCCAGCTACAAATTTTAAACTCCACATACCCCCTTGCGTTAATAGTACCTCCTAATGCCTAGTCCTTAGCGTTTATTTTGTCGTGTCATCAGAAGCAGTGTTTTAAGGACTCGGCTTATAATTCGATCGAGCCATATTTTTGTGTAATGTCGATCTGCTCCGGCGATACTGGCTATCGGGCACGCCATCGCGAGAGGGCGGCTTCCCATTCTAGTGTTGGCAGCAAAAATAATAGGTGGAATGATTTAAGGCAACCCGGTGCTAGGAATGCTCTGTTTTTTTTACACTTGTATATAAAAAAGGACAAAAACATTTTTATTGCAATTAGCGACGGCATATCCCCGGGTCTGCCGTGATTTACCATTATCACCTTTTTAAAAAAGCGTTTTTTTTTTTTTGTTGACTTTTCGATTGCGCTGATAGCGTGCTACAAAACAATAATTATTTTTTCACACCCTAGTATACACAAAACAATATTTTTAAATTTGTCCCTGAACGATGTGCTCGAGTATTTTTACACGATATTCACGAATATAAAATATATCGGCGATAAATAAAATAGAGAACGTTGAATGACACACAACGCAGCAAAATGAAGAGGCAAATCTTAGAAGCACTTGAAAGGTTTTATGTGAAGCCTTTTGACTTTTTTCGAAATAAAAAAGTTTTATGTATTAAATGCGTTGTAGTGTTTATTTTTTTAAAAAAATAATTTCAAAAATTACTCTGCTGTTACACAGGTATGATTTAAACCCACACTTTCTTTCTACCGTTACTAGAACTAAAACTTTGTTTACTGTGTAAAACAATAAGTAATAAATTATTAATAATCATCGTGTAATACAAGAATTAATATTGCTCCATCGTTGTGTGAGTTAAATATATTTGTTTACGTTTTTCATATGTTATAGGAGACTTTTATTTCAAAAATTCCAAGTAGGCCACTCTAATTTGCTTCCTTCCTCCTATATGGACACGTTCTTTGAAAATAGCTGGGTGCAAGTATAAAAAAAAATGTCAAAGCCAGCGTTCCTGTGGCGTCTTGCTAATATTTTCGTTTCAGAGAAGACGGAAGGAAGGCCGGGAAGTAAGCAGGCCCGCGGGAGAAACTTTAGAGAGAAATAAAATCGAACGTGAGTTTCAAAGATAATTTGTTGGGATATCAGCGACCTTACTTGTATCGTTATACTTGGAGGCTTCCTAAACAGAAAAATAACGTAGAAGCCCTTCGTGATGTTAAATAATTCAACACATATGTACTGTTTACATACATACAGCAAACTTATATCATTATTACTTTTTTGTTATTGGAATTTTAAAAAAGCTGTCTGTATGAAAATACCGTCTAAAAATATTATTTTTTATCAGAACTACCTACGTTCATATTCAACACTCAGTGAACTCAGTGAGTAATACAATATAAAAAATGTAATTTTATCATACTTTAATAAGTGTACTTTTATAATATTTTCATATTTGAAGAACAGTATAACTAAATTATAAATGATAGCTCTTGAAATTTAGTAAAAGCGTTTTTAACAATAGTGTAACATTAATCAATGTTTTATCGTGTTCGATAACGTTAAGTACCGTGATTGTAATATCACATATATAAATAATGATGATAATTATAATGATAATATTGCTGGGTACCTTACCATTTGTATTATTAGTTCAATGATCGATTCTATTAATCAAATAGATAAGAGATGTTGTAATTAATCCCTTACCATAATGGAAGGGTTGGAGAGATAAGCAATTTCTGCAACTTGGAACATGAATAATTACCAAGATAGAATATTATAAATATTACGATTAAAACATGAACTTAAATTAATTTTTAAAATATAATTTTATAACATCCTTCATATTTGTAAAACTTGATATCAAACATTAAAATATTTTTTTCATTTAGATGCGAATTCGTAAACCTTAAAGTATAATGTAATTAATCGTATTATACATTGACCCCTAGATCATGTTTATCACTTATTGATGCATATATTTTTTTAATTTATGAAAGCTAAGACTTTTTGGCTTACATGAAAAAACAGAAACAGAAGCAAAAAAGTGGACCAAGTATTGTAGATGGAAAGACTTTATTTCAAATTTAAAAGACATTGAAGTCTCTACGATTTTATAAGTCTTTACTGCAAATGTGTGTAATTGAGTTCTTCAATAATATTTATGTTATTAGGTAATATTTGAACATAGCCTAGATTCATACTATGATTTAATTTTGCCCTTAAATAAATTTGAATAATAGGATGAGTAGTAGTTATAAATAATGAGAATATACTGCAACCTGAAAATCATGACAAATGTTTATTTACACGGCTGGAAAAACAAATTCGACTTAAAAAAAAACAAGAATGAAATATCCCGAATGTTGCCAAGTCTGAAATAAAAGATTCCATAGGCTAAGCTCATACATATTAGATAAAACTACCTTCGTCTCCCACACGGGGTGGGAATGCGATAAGCATTTAGATTCTTGGCTTTAAACAACGTTGAGACTCCATTCTTAAATTTGCTCACGATTTGCTCGAATTGGTTCAAAACAAAAAGGCTAAAAATTATTGTATTAAAATTTAAACGTGCCTTTTGGAAATGCGTTTCCTGTAGATGGGTACTATTGCTTTTCCGGAGGAAGATCTTTGGTATTCATATGCCGGATCCTCGAGAAGATCATAGTCGTGATAGTCATCGTAAAATAAAGGTGCTTCGATAAGACGTTCACCTATGCTTTTTTGCTTTCCTGCAGTGCGGATTCCTTTTTTTGTGGATGAAAGAGATTCTACAAATTTGCATAAAATTATTTAGGATACGTGAGCTTAAGATTTCGAGATCTTATTTTTTTGTACAAATATTTTTGTACGCAAACTTCAAGCAAAACTTGAAAGGGAAGCAAATTTGTAAAATAGCCTTAATAGCTGGCCTGTATCTTATGTTTTATTTTTTACATTTTATAGTTTCCTCGTCTTTTATCTTATGCTTTAAATACAAATAGGATTTATTTTTATTATTTTTATTTATTGTGATTTATTATATGACTTGTTTGAAAAAACTACCAATTGTTGTGTTGTTTATATTAAATACTCTTAATTGTGAAAAAAACAGTTATTATCCGCGGGTTAATAAATCAGCGGATTTTGCAACTTTCTTTTGGTTGAGACATTTTTTATTTAAAAATCCATTAAGTTGATACCTTATTAAGTAACGAATCTTTATGTTGTAATGTTTTGTTTAAACATATATCAATAATATATCATAAAAAAAGTATTTATTTAAGAGTTATTTTTATGTATTTTTAATAAATCCGAATATTTTTAGCGTGTAAACGAACTTTCAATAAAAACGATTTAAGTAATTAATCTGCTAAACTAATAGCTCCTTGTTAATCTAGAAATATAGGGGCCGAATATAAAAGCCTTCGTGAGACAATAATTTAGAAGTTGACATGTGCGTGACGTTCCAAAACAAATATTTTCATACAAAAGCGACTCTGTATTTTTCGGTCGTGTAAATGAAAAACAGCATTTTGTTTTTATTTAGCACCGTAAAATATTAACTACGAATTAACATAACAAGATTAAAGTCTTCCTAACATCCAATATGAGTACAAAATTTTACTTGTTACTATATTGATAGGTTTTTTAAAAAATATATAATAGTATTTATTTTGTTAAAAATGATAACTGTGTGACTGTAAAAAAAGCATTTTTGTTTTCACACAAATTTAATGATAGTGTATAACAGTACAAGTATAGTTTGTTTATTTATTTTTAAATGAGATTTAAAAAAAATATATATTTATATTAATAAACCATTGATTATGTAGTATATTCACTGATTTAAATGTCTTATTAAAAAATAATGTGTTAGTAGAAAAACGTAAACTGCATGTGGTCAGCGGGAAAAGCCTTACAACCACTTTATAAATACGTCATTGGTTGTAAATAAGAAAATACAAATGACATAAATAAACCACAGGAACACATAAACACAGCCAGTGCCAGCAGGAGCATGACAAGCCATATCAATAAGAAATCGCAAATATTTTTCCGGTCCTCGTAAATAAACATGGTATTATTTGCGTAACATTGTGGTTGACACGTCACGTAAAGCACAGGGTGATGTTCGTTAGCTACTGAAACTATCAATGATAACTTGAACGTGTTTTATATATTTTTGCATAGTTATATATATATAGATACACACACAATCTGGAATTATATCTTCAAGAAGAATGAATATCCAAAGGTTGTCACGCCGCAATATATTTAATTCGTAAGGAAACACCGTGACTTGGATTACAATGATTAACATTTACGTCTCAAAACTCAAACTCAAAGCTATATATATATATATATATATATATATATAAATATTATATTTTTTTGAAGCTTCTAGGCTTCACGCTATGCGTGTAACCCGATGTGAATCACCTGTTTAGTCTTAGCATTTACAGCCTCAGAATACACTTAAAGCCTCCTACAAAGCGATATATCCATGGCGTGCAACACGTTTCGAGCGCTAACGTTCAGATATTTCATACCTATTGGCATATCGGAAAACTTTTATTTATAGTTTTATTGGATTCCAAGGCGAAAACTTCTGCCATATTGCGAGTATCTCTTTAAAACAGAAATAGGAATATACGCATTCTGTAGTTTAGTATCGTTATGCGTTCTAACTTTTAATATCACTTCAAAAATGTGTTGAAACGTCGGTATCATACCTTTTTTCTTTCAGTTTCTTTCATAATAAGGTTAAGTTTATGAGAAACTTTTTATTACGACGTCATAAAAACAGAGTTAGTGTGTTGTAAGTTAAAAGGTGATCACATGTTATATGTTATATTATTAAAGTATTATATAAGATGCTGACCTTAATATATTTATTATTTGATTGTAATATAAAAATAGTTTTTGTAATATTAAAAAGGATAACTAGCGTTTTATATATACTTGAGTTCTGTGTTAAAAATTAGGATATGTGATATGTGATAAGTAGTAAAGAAGTTTGTTAAAGGTTGATACCAACCCCTTGATATTTATTTCTAAGTTTATATGCCCTGATACTGAATTTTTCCAGAAAATTATTTTAAAAAAAAGTTTGCACATATTACGTAAATCATTTTTAATAAAATAGCCGCGTTTCTTTGTAGAACGCTGTAAATTATTCTTCCGGATATATTTATGCGATGCTCCCTCCACCCGTCCACGCGAGACAGCCCTGAGGGATGGTTTGGCAATCTAAATGAAGTAATGACTCCAGGCTTCTAGCCTCAGTCGTAGATAACGTCGGCTGAGTCAATAGGCTAATAGAAATAGAAAAAGTTATTTTTCCACACGAGGTTGATGTTTGGGAAAGCATTGATTGCAGATTAAAATAGCCGGTTGCCACAAGCTTACTGAGTTAGGTTATATTTAAATACGCCAAAGTTATCGATTCGAAATCATGAATGCTTATATTTTCAATTATTATATTTTTTGATTACATGAAAAATATCTAAAAATTTGAAAATTTCAATTATTGAACTATATTATTATAAAATTCAATATTTTTGACAGAGAGTACTTGGTGGAATTCCATTTTAATATTTTTAAATAAAATACTTGAGTGATTTTCCACATGTTCGTTTTTATTTGTGACCGGTTTCGCATACCTTTCACGTTGGCATTATCAAACAGACTCTGTTTGATAATGTCAACGTGAAAGGTTGGCGAAACCGATCACAAATAAAAACGAACATGTGGAAATCACTCAAATATTTTATTCAAAAATATTACTACATTATTATGATTTTTAACAATTAGTATATAATTAAATACAATATCGACAAATTAATTCATATTCCCTTGATTATCTTGTGTATTATAAAATTAAAACTAGACTGATGTATAATTTACTAAGCAATCATAAACAGATGTTTTATGATATGAGGGATGGTTAGACCCAGAAATTATTTCCAAACCGCTTGGATAAGCGGCGTCTTTCTGTCAATTAGCTAGAAAATTAATTACAACATCTGTAGGGGGATAAAGTGTTAAAATGTTTCAAGTTTGGTTAGTTTACAGGTCCCATATCCATTACGCTTCAGATACAGGTGACCGACCTCCGATCCCATACCTCTAGACCCTCTTTATATCAAACACGCTGATAATTACTTAAATCTTTACAACTATACTTCATTCGCCGAGATGAAGCCGTGAAATCCTTGATTTACAACTACAATAATGTTTTACATAAAACTACACATGTTCGTCATTTTTATTTTTAAAATGTGCATATATTTTGTTTTTTATTTTATTTTAGATTAATTACTGAACTTTTCAAAATACAAGTAAGTTTCATTTGATGTTTTTACTGGTATATGTTTAAAGTACAATGTACTTAGTATTTTTTTGTTAAACGTTTTGTTATCACTTCTATGATTACAAGGTTTTTACAAAGATAATAAAAATAAGTTATTCAAATTTAAATAATTTTATTGATTACGGGAAAACTAAATATATTATTAAAT
Source organism: Atopsyche davidsoni (assembly GCA_022113835.1). NCBI lineage: Eukaryota > Metazoa > Arthropoda > Insecta > Trichoptera > Hydrobiosidae > Atopsyche > Atopsyche davidsoni. The sequence continues at coordinate 8,682,288 of JAILWY010000021.1, forward strand.
ATACTTTGGAGTTTTTAATTTTTTTGGCATTATTCAATAAAAAATACGATCATTAAAATTTAAACCCCAATTTCAAACTATCATTATATTTTTATTAATTAACAACTTTATTTATTTATTAAAAAATTGATTAACCACTAATGACATATGCCTATAAATGAGTCTTTAATTTTTCAATGAGAATCAACGGCAGCATTTACTTTATTTCAAACTAAAGTTCGTACAAAAGAGATATTCAAATAAATAGACGTAACTTTGTGCCATCAAATAACGTGGAAATTCAAAATTACATAAAGGTTTGAAGCTTCCTATTAAGGTACATCGTGTGAATGGAGTCTTTTGAAATCGTTGGAAGCTTATTTCATTGACATACAACCTGAAGTACACAAAGCTGCGGAAATACGAACCACCCCGCATTTATTAAAAACGTAATTAAAATTTCTAGGAATCATTCTTGAATGTAAAAGCTAGAAACTTAGCTTTTTATTTAATTGCATTTCTAATATTATTGAACGAATATTTACTATTGATGATTTGAGTTGAATCGAAATAAAAAATTAAAAGGTTGATTCACTTTACATTTATAAAAAAAAAAGTATTTTTCATTAAAAACTTATTAATATACCATTTGATGTCTTGCGTATGTATCCGAATTTGTAAATAATTTGAATACTCTGTGAACATTAATTAAAATAAACCGATCAATTATCAGAAATTCAGATAATATGAGTAGATGGGTAAATCTAATCAATTTAATGCAAATAAAATACAAAATTATTTTTTCTATAAAAAAAACATCTCAAAATTAACCAAACAGTTTAAATTCTTACATTTTTTAGTCATATTAAAATATTATAATGATTTCAAATCTATACTTTTATTTATATTCAAGACAACATATTTATCGAAATCGTTGGTCAGTGTGCGACTTATTTAGGAATACAAATACACGAGAACAAAAAAACGATTCATATAAATCTACTAAACAATCTGAGCCGAGGAAAAACTCCGAATCTAATTAATTCCAGCGAAAAAAGAAATTCCAATCGTTGATAAGCAGAAATTGTAGGAAATGAAAATAGTTTTGTCGCTTTCATTAATTTTGATGAAGCTTCGGAGAACTTGGAGCGGCTGAGTTTACTCGCGCAAAGTTTTACGAGATTTGTTTATTTATTAACGGTTCCCTCGTTTCAATCGATTGCCTATTTATAATGGCAGGAAATTTATCAAATGAAAGCATTTATGTATCTCCGAAGTAGACTAGCATTGAAAAATACTTAAAGCATTGCTGGCATTATTTAAAATCATTATACAAATTTGAATGTGCGGGGTACTTAATATTTAGGGTTTTTTTTGAAAATGACTTATACACGATTTTTTTTTTAAATGCAATTATACAGAAATCATATTTTAAAAGTATTCATTATTTTATTCAAAGAAAAAAAGATATGATTGATAGTTATGCCGAATGTTCGCAGCACCGGTTGGCATTGCTTCGATTGACGCAGTTTCATAGTTCGTATCTAGTTATAAGGAGTCGCCTGATTTCATTATTTATTTTAATGCATATTCATATTGAATAAATGATAAAAAAAATCATCAAGATATTGTGCATACAGGTAGATAGTCTAAAACATTTGAATATTTTATTTAAATTATGGTCCAACATTTGTAACAATTTTGTACCGATTGAAAAATACACTGTTACTGCAAACATATTTTTGATATTACTTGTTTCAACTATTAAAAAAAAAGTTGTTAGTTGATGGATTAAACCAAATTTCATGGTTTAATGAAGTTGAACAATTAATCACATCGGTGGCAGTGCACCAAAGGACTGAAACTTCCAAAGTTTTTAACTACTAGAACTTGGATAATTTGACTGAAAGAATCATCAAAAGTCGCAGAGCAGGGAGTCGAGGATCCCACGGTATATAAATTATGAGAGATCCCGCAGGGCCACACATTAAGGACAACTTTTATCGAACAAGAGCCCCGAGCCTCCGGGCGAGCACTGCGGGTGATCTGCCCGCCGAATAAATACATGCCACTCGGGGGGAATCGCAATGCGGAATTTGAAACCAGTTTCGTTACGATGTGAAAAATACGTCTTCATTAACTTGTTAATGAGTTAAATATCATTTCTAATCATATATACTTAGTATTGTGCTATAATAAAATTAAAAAGGAATCATTAATGTATACAGCAAGCAATTTTTTATATTTTGTAAATAACACATGTTTGATGAGAATTTGTAGATTCTTAAACATCGCTTATGCATTTAGTGTTCTATATACGTGCAATAAATACGTGTAAATTTTGATAATAATTTTGCATGCATAAAATTTTTCTATAATTCAACTAAATTTGTTATCATTTGTGGTTATTTTTAGCTTTGTTAGCTTTGAATTATTTTTTGCAAACCGTTGACATTTTCAAAACCAAAAATAGGTTATTTGTATTAATTTGTAAAATGTAGCGAAGGAAAGGTTACGGAGTTTTTTATTTCATTGAAACATAAAACAGAAATGTTGACTTAAATAAATTGTGTTGATTTGGTGTGTGTATTTATGACTATTGCAATATAATAAAACTTATATATATTGAAATGAGTATGACGCAATTATTATTAAAACACCAAGCAACTCAACACACAAATAACCGAAAATTATCGAATAACAACGGCTGCCAAGACCTATGAACGTTTCACTTTCAGTATTGGAGTCATTTTCAGGGAATAAAACAAACAAGTTAAGTTGCGCGTGTAAGCGAAGTTAAAAGTTGACAGATTTGCGTGTGAACGAATGCCCGATCAAAATTACATTATTTTTGCACAAAATATAATTTATTTTGAAACAACACAAGTAAGCGGATCGTTTACACCAGTAAACCAAAATAAGACTCTTGCAGAGATGATATCTTGCGACCAAGGGTAACAGAGCGCCACTCGCGGTACGATAACCATCCCGCAATAGAGGTGCAATAATACATTATCCGGGTTAAAATGAAACTTCCGGCACCCTTTACCCCCCTTCATCCCCCCGCAGCTCTAAATAATTCCCGACAATAAAGTGCAGCCTCGCGGGAATGCTGCGGCGCCCCTGGCGGCCTCCCAACTCTCCGGGGAATTCCAGTTCCTTTTTTATATACCTACATCTGTGACGCGTTATCGCCCATCGATTGCATTTTACTCATTTTACTTTGCTCGTGTTTTATTATTCTGAAACCTATGCTAACGTTGCGCAGCGTTTTATATGACTGCCGATCGTCTGCTTAGAATGATATTTGTAAATAAAAAATTTTTGTTTGTAATTTTTATCATTATTCTACGAGCTATAGATAGAATACACAGATTCTGAAAATAAAAAAATATATATTTGTTATTTCACCACGAAAAAAGGCAGACAGGCAAGATATTTGAAGCGACCTTTGTTGTGTACATGTAAAAATGATTCTTCGAAGGATGTTTTTTTTATAGGGTATCTTTTCATTGGAATTATAAAATAATTTATGTTGTTTCTATGTTCTCAGAAATTGAAAATATGCTCACCATTGATCTGCGAAATGTTAGTATATTTTTATTACAGCAAGAAAAATATATATTTAGTGTACGGCTACACTAATAAATAATCAGATGAAATCGGTTATCCAAACGACATATTAAAAATTGATTTATAATAATCGTTCACTTACAAGAATAAATAGTGTTGTTGAGGGACAAGGCATTTGAATGGTGAAGATCCATTATTATAATGATAAACAATATGTTTAGTCATGCATCTGATGATGACCTGGTGTATAAGGTCGAAACTAGTTGTGCAAAATAATTCTAATAAACTCTAGTTATTGATTATCATTATAAGAATAAATAACTTTAAAATGTATATTTATATTTTACAATCACGCATCACACAAATATTTTGCTTTCATAAAACAAAGTAAACTGTATCGCCTCTCAAAATGCCGCCCGCAATATCAGAGCCCGTTCTTTCACTCCGAGTTTTGCTTTAGCATGCCGTAAGGCTTTATTGGAACAATAATCCGCGTTTATTTGCAGCGTCTACCTACACACACGAAGGTACATTTCATAAAAAAATAATTTGTCACGTATTGACACAGCGCGCCTTCTGAGTTGCCTCAGTGGAGAAATAAAAACTCGCAGCCAATTGTTTTCACACTGCGTGTGTTTATTACTAATAAAAAAACTTACTCGATAGATGAAATATGTCGTAACATTATTTTATTTGATTTTATTATTGAATACAACCTAGCATTTTATTAAATATATTTGGTGCTAGTCTAGCTAGTGCTAGCTAAATATTCCAACGATTTTTTGATTATGTAATACAATAAAGTTTAAAAAAATAATAATATCATTTATGCTTTGCTACCACCATTAAATTATATAATGTGTTATTTTATATAAAAAAAATTAAAATTGGAAAGAATCAAATGGCCCTAAAGCAGCGATTATATATTTTTGGTTCAAAAAATTGTGTCATCATTCAGAGCGTGGACTATAACTGTGTGTTTAAATAAATAATTAAAATTAATTAAGTAGGATCCCCAACAATAGATTATGCACGCTTAAATTTTATCCAGTTGATAAAAATGTAAAATATTTATTTTATACATGCAACATATTTTATATATTTAAATAAATATTCATACAATTTTTTTGTCTTTTACAGGTTTCTTTTGGCACATAACGGATCTCCACTACGATTCGCTGTACTCTATCCTCGGTGACACAAGAAAAAGTGAGTAAAAACGCAATATTTCTTCTATTATGTACTTCATAAATGACAATCTACCATATTGTCAAGCAGACAACGAAAACCGTCGAGGGACTTCTATTTTATTATAATCAAAATCTTGGTACAATGAAATACCACTTCACATTTTTCAGCGGACGCTAAGAATTTGCAATGGCCGGCTCTTGGCTTGTAACAAAAAATACTTCAACGATAAAATAATAATCAAATATTTCTAACATGAATAACATAATATGGGCAGTCATTAAATGAAGGTAACCAATTATGTTTATTTAATCAAAATTTGTCTACCTAAATATTTAATTATTTTTTTTCATATATCTATTTCAGTAATTAAATGAAACATTGTCAACATATTGAACGAGGGATTAGTGACAGCTTAGCGGAGGATAAAATATCGGCCGTTCAGTAAATACAAGCGCAGGTGAAACAAATACAACACCGCTCGATTGAAATAATAACATTTTATTGATGGTCTCTAAATAAACATGCGGTTTCTATTCAAAATGGCAGCAAACAAACAAACCTTTATGGCCCCGCTGTCTTGTATATTCACCCAGATGACAACACGTATTAATCACTATTAACACGCGCGACTATTTTGTTATTCGGAATCACAATAAGCGTCACAGAATCTAAACTCAATATTAACGATACACACAAAGCGACATATAAACTTTCGTCATTTTCGTCCAGGGCGAAAAAAAAAAAAACACCGGCGCAAAACCTTTTATCAGGCTGTCGCATTCTTAGAACAAATTTAATTTAACGCGGCGCGTCGTGAAAAACGGATTACGGCTGTAAAAATAGCGGTGGATTCTTAACGCTTCTTGTTGGGCGGGTGTCAGTTTCTCGTTCGCGGCACACACGATATTCTGCAATAATACAATGCTGCCAACATAACAGGGGCAACAACTCCGGAAACCTCGAGGATGACTCGGCTGAATGTGGCATTGCACTTCGCAGCCATCCGAACTGACGCGTCCGCTGTCGGCGTTACACTTTTTTCGCGCCCGTCAAATAATTGAACGCCCGCAAGTCACGTGGGGTGGCTCGACTGAATTCTGAATCGTCGCTGAAAAAAATAATCAAGTTATTGTCGCCGTCAATTTGTAATACTTTCACCGATAGAATGTGTACGAATATAAAGCATGTTTTTGCAGTGGATTTTGTTTTGATCAATTTTAGTATATAAATAATGCATATTAAAAAAAAACAAAATTTTCAAGAAGACAGTAAGGATAAATATATAAACAAATTTTTATTTTAAGATGATATAAAGATAAGACACACTTGGTTTAAAGCAGTGGCTCTGAAATTAGTTTGGCCCACGGACCCCTTTTCATAGTCAAAACTTGCCCACGGACCCCCTTTCATACTACAAAACTTGCCCATGGACCCCTTTCATAGTCAAATATGCCCACGGACCCCCTTTCATAGTCAAAACTTGCCTACGGACCCCCTTCATAGTCAAAACTTGCCTATAGACCGTGGGTGAAAAACTACATAAATTCATATTATAGACTAGTTGGTGCAAGTATCAACTCTATTGCGTTCCTGTATTAACCTACCTGACTCACATGCCTGTTATTACTTATATTTTATTTTACTTAGGACGTAAAAATTGCTAATAATGTATTCATTGTTATTTATTTTAACTTCCATACTAATAAAAATGTGTCACAATTTTTTTATTTTATATTAAACCTTGCGCGGACCCCCTGGCGTTGTTCAGGGACCCCCAAATCGATTTTAATTTTCTAAGGACCCCCTGAATGATCCCAGGGACTCCCTGGGGTCCGTAGGGACCACTTTGAGAAGCACTGGTTTAAAGTATACTTAAGAATTTTAAATTTTCACAACGCCCACTATTAGTTCAAAAACCGTTTAAAAAAATACTCAAAATAAAATAAAACAAAGTTGTTTTAAAAATGAGATTTATTTATGAGCTTGTTAAGGTTATTTTTAGTGTTCAATTCAAGCTTACTAGCAGTGCTTTAACAAAACAAAAGAAAACAATCAGAAAGTATCTTGCGAGGGCGATGAAATACAATTAAAGGCGGTGAAATCGTCAAGGATCGGAAATAGAGTGTCCTCCGAGAAAACTACTCAGACCGGCACAATAAAGGTGGCCAATATCGCTGGGGTGACCAGCCGTCTTGGTACTACGGAAATCGAATTTACTATCGATATCAAAGAAGGTGTGTTCATTTCACTCCATTTTTATGAAATATAATTTTAATCTTTCGTGTCTAACTCGGATAATATGGGCCTTTGATTCTGTTTAGTACAAATATATTTTTATTTAGCCACTAAAGATATTTTAGCAAGTTTAATAAAAAAAGTTTTTGTGTAACCTGTTGCATCGTTACATTATTTAATTTACATATTTCTTATACAAACATATATATATATATTCGTATATAAAAAATCAAAACCATTTAACAAGTTCGAATAATTTTCTGTATAATATTCGATCGTGTATTTATTTCAAAACACCATTGAAAATGTATGCATGATAAAATTTGAATTTTTTTTAAAATAAATCTATCGCCGGTAAATCGCTCTGAAGTACAGGAAATATCTGGTTTACACGGAATATTTTTGGTCACCACAGTGGCCCCTTCCCCGACCGCCACCTCTCGCCGTTTGGTTCGCGCCGATTGTTAAGGTATAGTCCGGATTGTCCAATTACTTTTCTTCCGTTCGGGATTATTGTCACATTTTAGGCGGATTTGTAGGCGAATCGCTATTATTAGTGGGCCACATTGCAGCGACCGCTCGATGCTTTATATCACGAATTAAAGATGGTTTGCCCCAAACGTTGTGACGCACTGTTACCGTACAAATCTAAATAAAAGGTGTCCAAAGAGAGTATCGGGTATTTGTTGATTCAGAATGTATAAGAATATAAAATGAAAAATTATTTCAAAACGACGATGTTATCAAAAAAGTGACCGTTACGCTGCTGGCACTCTTCTAATCTGGAACGAAGATTGCTGATAACACGCTGACACATAGCCCTCGACATTGCTGCCAATTCTGACCTGATGTTTTGTTTTAATTCCGTTAGGATCATCGGATTATTCTCATAAACCCTACTTTTAAGGTATCCGCATACGAAATAAACAAGAGGGCTTTTAGGAAGCCAGTTGATGTTACCTCTACGTGAAATGACTTTACTAGGGAATAATTCGTTAACAGCTTCAATTGATTGATTGGATGTATAGCAAGTATTTAAACCACGTTCTCAAGTTAAAACCTTAAAACCCTTGCAACTCTGGGCCCAAAAGTTTTCGCAGCATATCCCAAAACCGGTCACTATTCACATTCACCCGATACTCTTTTTGGACACACTGTATAAGTGTATCAAAATATGGCGTTACTGATAACATTACTATTGCATATTTTAATGACTCTTACATCACTTACATATATTCAAATAGGATTTCAGGGTTAAAAAAACTTTTTAGTCGTTTTCATTGATTACTTGCTGAAAGCGTTCTGAAGAAAAACTCAAAATAACTTCCTAACTTTTTTATTTGTTTTTTTTCTGTAAACATGAAGATAATTATGTTAGTTCGCTGGGTCGCAGGTTACCGAGAAGGCTCAGGTTCAAATCTGACCCACGAGCTGGCATCGATTCGAGATTCAAGCGCCGGAAGCGACCTACCGTTCAATAATTCACAGTTGGGGCGCCTCGAGGAGGGGAGGGCCTGCAGGAGGCACCGCTCCTCACTTCGTACTGCCATGCTCTTACTCCATGTCCTCGATTTTGCGTCTGCCGGGGACTATAAATAAACTCCGCCGCTGAGAGAAAAGCTCTTTAGTGTACCTCACTGATACATCGCCATTACTTCAATGTTATGACTCTTTTACTTTAAATTATTTTCATAAACATTTTAAACGAAACACAGCACATTTTCGTTTCGCTAGCCAAAATATCCAAAAAAAATTTATACGGTGAAACTTAAAAAAAAAACAACTAGTTTAAAAATCGGGAATCCAATTTGGAGTAATCTATCGAATACTTTAGAAAGATTTATACAAATTCTCTGTTTTTGTTTTTTCAACGGTGATTGATCTTTCAGTAAACACTCTTTAGTTTTATATTGTTACTTATTTACGTTCAGCTATTATTTAATTAAAAGTATTATTAGTTCTACTTGATGTTATCTTACGTATCTCAATCTGGGAGACGCTTTGTAAGATGTCTTACATTATTTACAACACCAAACTGATTTGACCCTTAGATTCTGTTTTATTAATAAAATGTTACAGTTAATTAAATACATACCACAAGACAAAAAACAATTTGGAGGGTTGTATTTCTCTTAATGTAGCATACACCAAATTAAAGATTCAATGTTATTTACACACACACATATATAAATATATATATATATATATATATATATATATATATATATATATATATATATATATATATATATGTTAATTACACTGAAAAAATATAAAGTAAAGTAAAATAATATATAACGGATATTTGTAGCTTGATATGTATCGATTTACATTCTACCGCTTGATCTATTTCAATTGTCGAAAATTCCTATACAAAATATACCCTTTGTTGCTTTTCGTGTATTCATACTGACAATGTATACGAAGGCATATCAATAATAATTCTCCTTTATATTTACAACATTTGTGAATCTATTATTACAACCCCGAATCCCCTAAGATATTTTGATAAATGCTTTGATGTATTTTTTATATTCTATGATATTACTAAAACTTACCGTGTAACTTATTTGGGGATATATTTATTTTATTTTATCAAACGACAATAATTACTAATTATTGTCGTTTGATAAAATAAAATAAATATATCCCCAAATAAGTTACACGGTAAGTTTTAGTAATATCATAGAATATAAAAAATACATCAAAGCATTTATCAAAATATCTTAGGGGATTCGGGGTTGTAATAATAGATTCACAAATGTTGTAAATATAAAGGAGAATTATTATTGATATGCCTTCGTATACATTGTCAGTATGAATACACGAAAAGCAACAAAGGGTATATTTTGTATAGGAATTTTCGACAATTGAAATAGATCAAGCGGTAGAATGTAAATCGATACATATCAAGCTACAAATATCCGTTATATATTATTTTACTTTACTTTATATTTTTTCAGTGTAATTAACATATATATATATATATATATATATATATATATATATATATATATATATATATATATATATATTTATATATGTGTGTGTGTAAATAACATTGAATCTTTAATTTGGTGTATGCTACATTAAGAGAAATACAACCCTCCAAATTGTTTTTTGTCTTGTGGTATGTATTTAATTAACTGTAACATTTTATTAATAAAACAGAATCTAAGGGTCAAATCAGTTTGGTGTTGTAAATAATGTAAGACATCTTACAAAGCGTCTCCCAGATTGAGATACGTAAGATAACATCAAGTAGAACTAATAATACTTTTAATTAAATAATAGCTGAACGTAAATAAGTAACAATATAAAACTAAAGAGTGTTTACTGAAAGATCAATCACCGTTGAAAAAACAAAAACAGAGAATTTGTATAAATCTTTCTAAAGTATTCGATAGATTACTCCAAATTGGATTCCCGATTTTTAAACTAGTTGTTTTTTTTTTAAGTTTCACCGTATAAATTTTTTTTGGATATTTTGGCTAGCGAAACGAAAATGTGCTGTGTTTCGTTTAAAATGTTTATGAAAATAATTTAAAGTAAAAGAGTCATAACATTGAAGTAATGGCGATGTATCAGTGAGGTACACTAAAGAGCTTTTCTCTCAGCGGCGGAGTTTATTTATAGTCCCCGGCAGACGCAAAATCGAGGACATGGAGTAAGAGCATGGCAGTACGAAGTGAGGAGCGGTGCCTCCTGCAGGCCCTCCCCTCCTCGAGGCGCCCCAACTGTGAATTATTGAACGGTAGGTCGCTTCCGGCGCTTGAATCTCGAATCGATGCCAGCTCGTGGGTCAGATTTGAACCTGAGCCTTCTCGGTAACCTGCGACCCAGCGAACTAACATAATTATCTTCATGTTTACAGAAAAAAAACAAATAAAAAAGTTAGGAAGTTATTTTGAGTTTTTCTTCAGAACGCTTTCAGCAAGTAATCAATGAAAACGACTAAAAAGTTTTTTTAACCCTGAAATCCTATTTGAATATATGTAAGTGATGTAAGAGTCATTAAAATATGCAATAGTAATGTTATCAGTAACGCCATATTTTGATACACTTATACAGTGTGTCCAAAAAGAGTATCGGGTGAATGTGAATAGTGACCGGTTTTGGGATAAATAATTTTATTACAAACAGTGAAAAGTATGTATTTAAAATTTAATTACAATGTAAGCCTTGTTTCTTTTGCAATCAAGATATTTCAATTTAAAAATAAAAATTGAATATCTATGATAGGCTTTAATTTTAACATAATAATATTATAATGATATTTTATATAACTACTACGTGATTAAAATATTTGAATCAATTACGTTTTAAGTCATTCAGTTGGTTACATTGAATATGAAATACTATGCTTACAACAATATTACATCAAATCATTTAATAAAGTATAAAAATTAGGGTATTTTTTTTTTTTCAAAACAATTTCTACTAGTTGAAGCAGATGAAATGTTTATTATTTTAACATAAATATATATTTTTTAATTCTTGAAAATCGTAAAAGAAATTCATGTTCTGAAAATTAAAACAAATCAAAAAAAAAAATTTCATCACTACGCCCTGTTTGTTTTTACGCTGATACTGGATACTTCTACGACAGGCTACAGATGGAATTAAAAAGTTCCTTCAAAAGTTTACACTTAGTGTTTCCGTAGGTATTTTGTATTTTCCAAGACTACAGCTGGAGGGTTCAAGGACACCGGCGCGTACCGACCAAGCATAATGTTTTATTAATAACCAACCTTTTGCGGAGTACTATATTATGTGTTCGGCCATAAAACAAGTATCCAAGGGCCGTATTATTCATAAGCATCTACGTATATTTGATCTGGAGCAAAGTTATGGACCTTCCTAAGGTAATATTATGATGCCCACCGGCGAGAAATTAATTATTTTCAGTTCTTTTATAAACTTTGTAAATCCAATAAGAACCGTGCGCCTTATCCACACGCAATAAATTATCTCCGCCGTTATGTTCGCAAGCAGAAAACGAATCGAAGAGACTAAGGTGCATGCATAAATAAAATTTTATATTTAAGGAACTAGTCTAAAATAGATTTATTACATGCATTACTTATATGTACAAAAAAATTTGTTACTATTTATTATAATATTAATGCATAAGAATCTCTAGGTCAAATATTTCACGATGCCATAATTACGACAGCAGGATAGAATTCCAAGTATTGCGTTTTGAAATAATTGACTATGATTATGTAAATACTTCAAATTAATCTTTCAGTATACCTTGGTTTATCTTAAATATTTAGGGTTGTTTTGAAATCATGATCAAGACTTGTGTAAGTGAAAAAATTAACGTACAAAAGTATTTATTATGATTTAAATACGTCATGCTTACTATGAGACCGATTTTCAAACTTCATAATGTATTAAATACATTTAATTATTTAATTAAATTTAATTTTAGGACTGAAAACAACGTAAGGTTCTACAAATGATTGATCAGATTTTTTATAATTTATTTTGATTAAATCTCTTTTACGTAATTTATGAAATGTTTTAGTTTTTAACTAAACTTTGTTCCGCTTTACTTTTGGTTTTTATAGAAACTATGGGTACATTATGTGATGATTCTTAGAATCATCTAGAGTTGAAAACACACAATTATTTTGTCTGAAAATAGTCATACCAAAAGCGCCACGATATTTCCAAGTCCATAAAGCTTCCGTCACTCTCACTTATCTAACCGGTCCAAAGCTCTCAGAAAGGAATATCGGGTTGTTAGATAATATTTTGAGAAATTCTTCTGCGAAATAAATGTGTACAGTTATCGTATTTAAAACACTGGCTTGACATTTATAGACTTAATGACAATTATCAAGGAATTCTTAAAAATCTACAAAGAATAATAGGATAAAAAAAAAACAAAAAATATTTACATGCTCCAGCAGTTTTTTCCGTAAATATTAAATATTGCAGATTATCTGGAAAATTCGTTAACTTATAAATTTTTGTTTGAGCTTCATAGAAAAAAAAAATTACACTTAGAAGGTAGATTTCTCAATTAATGCTTATGCCACAATGTTTTTTTTTTTTAATATATAAGTGTTAATAAACATTATTTGACTGGAGAAAGGTAACATTATATTCAAATATATCAGCTATATTGAAAGTTTAGTAGATTTGTTGGTAAAGATAATCCGATATTAAATTGATACCCAAAACTTAGCCATGCGTAAAGTTTGTCAAACTCCAAACAAGATAAGGTGTGATGTTATAATATATCCGTACATATTAATATTTAATTAACTTTGGTGTTTACTTTATACCTACATATTTAATATTCAAAATTTGACAAAGACAATTATGTAGTAACGTTTTTAAGATGAGCCCTAAGAAAGAGAAAAAATGTTGATGCTATGGATATAAAAAGATCTGAATTATTAATTTTTGTAATATACTTTGTTAGCCTCAGATGTTAAAATAAAGAGTTATTGTTTTTTAAAACATGTTGACTTTAAAACAGTTACAAAAAACGTCATATTAGACATATTCTCTAGTGGGACACGAAAACGTTTTTAGTAGATATACTTAACATTACTATCAGGAATAAAACTATCGTCTATATTGTGGGTTAGGTTTTTTTTTATTCCTCACAATATCATAATCCTTAGCCCTAGAAACCTAGACGGGTCTAAATTGCTTTAAAGTGCTTTTGTCAGCGTCAACTACTTGATGCTGCCGACTTCCTATTTTACTCAGTCGAAACATACTCTTAGTTATTCTAGATTGCAAGCCTAACAAAAGTTCAATTCATTTATTTCATTTAATGATATAATTTTTATATTATGATCATCCTTGATTGAGAACTTTTTATAATTTTAATTTTTTTGACTACTTCGAATGTTTTTTTTTTGTACAAGAACAGACGTTCTAACGAGATAAAGAAATAGTAAGCTACGGAAGCAATAAGTTATAAAAAAATGATATAACAAAACAAAAAAAAATTCTTGACATAAATTTATAAAAAAATAAGTATTTCGAACATTTATTTGTGATATTAAATTTTTTATAAAGCAACACACATTATTTATAATTCAAGATATAGGCTTTTTATCTAAAGACACATAAATATAATAGAAATTTAATAAATTCAAAGGTTTACATTGTACGAAATGATCCGCTATTATTATAATATGCTTTTTAATAATTAAATATCCATAAAGACCATGGCAAAGAGAGAGCTTTTTGCTCTGTTTGTCAATACTTTGACCTTTTTCATTCCAAGAACAAAAAATGATTCTATAAAACCTATATTACTTCTTATCTACAAGTATATATAATAAAAGTTCATATTTATTGTTATTGTATTTTAATGAAGAACACCCATTTCGATTTACAACTGAAATATAAATATCTGTGGCTTCCTTGGAGTATCCTCCCCACAGCACTGTAACCGAGCTACCGACCGTACAAAAACAAACATTCACCAGGTGATAATTGAATTCATCGATCAGGTACTTTCCGATGGCCGGGTGCTTCGTTCTGCAGTCTGTAAGCCCTTGCGGAGTCTAATTTGCGTTTGATGTTTCCCTGGTGAGCAACAAGGCAGGGGGGGCTGATGGGGAGGGCAGGGGTGTGCGGAGGCAGTGCCGCGGGGTTGGGGGGCAGGTCATGGGGGCGCGGGGTCGCGGGGTCGCGCCTCAGGTGTACGGCCGGAGTCGCTGATAGACGCAGACTGAGATACTGGCCTTTTCAAAAGAATCCCAGCTCCGTGACTGTCACACTGACGGTCCCTTTGTTATCTCTTTTCAGAATAAATGTGAAAAATGCAACCAGACTTATCTAGTGGGATTATTGTCGAGATTTTCGGTGTTCCATTTCATAACAAACCTTATTTTTTTGGTGGCGTGGAATTTCATATAACATTTGGTTTTGTGGCAATTCCTTTCGCAAAAATGTTTTGTCATTTCGACCAATTTATTATATCCGGTAAAGAATATTTCCAGTAGTTTCATTCCGAAATTTTATATACTCAACTCAAAAAATTTGAGACACTTGTTATCTATAATATAATATATTAACCCCTTGCACTCGAGACCGTTTCCTGGCTTTTGGTGAATTTCTTACCTCTAACTTAAAATGATCACACACACAAATTAACACGTAAAACTTTTATATTTTGATATTTAATGCATATTTACATCTTTACAAAGATAATTTCGTAAACATAAGTCTTTGTAATGATATGCATTGTATGATATTTCATGTAACAATTGCCGAGATGCATGCCCGGCTTTTCGGGACAAGTATCACAATAGTATGTCGTTTGAAATCTTTTGCCGGGATTATTATACATATTATCATAATGGTATTAGATATTATATATCAAACAAGATAATGGTGCGATAAATGCATGGAAAGCTAATTAATATTGTGGGGGAGAAAAAAGTATATTTCTCAGTGCAATATAAGTTTAAACAAATAAGGACCTTCAAATGAATGATTACGATAAGACGTACAAGCAAAAATATATGGGTTGATTAGGTACACATCTAGTCTTTTTGCCACGGCTGTCAAGATCGAACTGAAACACTGGTGCAGTCCTTAATGGTGCCGCACTTATCTTAGATAATAAATTCTTACGTAGTTTGAAAGGAAGATAACATAATTTTTGTAAAATGATATAGGCAGTGTTTAAGAACGAACTTGAAAGAACAAGATCACATAAACATAAACAAGATATCACCATAAATAGTTATCAAAGCACATCGAATTTCCGCACCAAACAAAGAGGTAACCGAAACGCACCTCTCGATTGCAAAGGGTTAAATAATGACATAAACTAATAAACTACGTCTGTTACAAAATAGTTAAGTTTTTTTTAAGCATCTACGTTTCAAAGTAAGAAAAATAGTGAGTCTATAAAAATTTAAAACCCATGATCACAACTGTCAATAATCAGCTAGAAATATGTTTTCCGATAGTCCACAATGGATTCTGAGATATTTCTGTTTCCGACATTCGTTTATCGTGACATGTACAATAATAACTTTTATATAAGAGTTTAACTTTGTTGTATATGTAAAATCAATTTACATTTATATATTTTTTTATGTATAACTATAAATAAACTTTTAACAAATCTAGAATTCAACTTTCAGTACACAACATTGCTTGTTTAAAATATCACAAGGATACTACGGGTACCTTTTAAAATAAAATAATTTAATAAGCCATAAATTAAAATATTTTGGTACTAATTACTTTCACAGTGTCCTTGTGTGTCAGATTGTCATAAAAAGTTATTATAATTTGTCACCAGGGCAGACACGTAAACTATCTAACTACGCCACAAAGTACTGAGCCTTACTGGGAGTGAATGGTACCTCGGGGTATTATTATTTTAAGGTTTAAACTTCCTTATAAGTGTCATCATTCATCTCAAAGTGTAGCAAAACCAAACCACAAAACACATACAATGACAAATACCTTAAGTAAAGTCGAGTACTGCTTTTCCTAACTTATTTACTTTTTAAAATTAATTCAACGTATTTGCATTAATACCTTTGTAAATTTTAAATCGAAACTTTGTTACTGTGTCATTATATTCTTTGACAAGAAATTTGGACGCTGAAACTCAGAAGATTAGTTGGCGAATGTTTTAAAATACAACTGACTTTATACAGACAATCAAATAAATAATTAACGTTTTACAAACAATAGATGAAACCTTCAACTCTATTTTTTTTTTTAGAAAGTACAATTTATAAAATGTTTTTCGTTTTAAAAACCATACGCTTAGTTTGTTTATTTAAACAAATATTTTTTTTTAAGTATTAAAAGACGGAATAATCTTTCCTTAAACACAGACTTATGTTATCTTCCTTTCAAACTACGTAAGAATTTATTATCTAAGATAAGTGCGGCACCATTAAGGACTGCACCAGTGTTTCAGTTCGATCTTGACAGCCGTGGCAAAAAGACTAGATGTGTACCTAATCAACCCATATATTTTTGCTTGTACGTCTTATCGTAATCATTCATTTGAAGGTCCTTATTTGTTTAAACTTATATTGCACTGAGAAATATACTTTTTTCTCCCCCACAATATTAATTAGCTTTCCATGCATTTATCGCACCATTATCTTGTTTGATATATAATATCTAATACCATTATGATAATATGTATAATAATCCCGGCAAAAGATTTCAAACGACATACTATTGTGATACTTGTCCCGAAAAGCCGGGCATGCATCTCGGCAATTGTTACATGAAATATCATACAATGCATATCATTACAAAGACTTATGTTTACGAAATTATCTTTGTAAAGATGTAAATATGCATTAAATATCAAAATATAAAAGTTTTACGTGTTAATTTGTGTGTGTGATCATTTTAAGTTAGAGGTAAGAAATTCACCAAAAGCCAGGAAACGGTCTCGAGTGCAAGGGGTTAATATATTATATTATAGATAACAAGTGTCTCAAATTTTTTGAGTTGAGTATATAAAATTTCGGAATGAAACTACTGGAAATATTCTTTACCGGATATAATAAATTGGTCGAAATGACAAAACATTTTTGCGAAAGGAATTGCCACAAAACCAAATGTTATATGAAATTCCACGCCACCAAAAAAATAAGGTTTGTTATGAAATGGAACACCGAAAATCTCGACAATAATCCCACTAGATAAGTCTGGTTGCATTTTTCACATTTATTCTGAA
This sequence comes from Atopsyche davidsoni, assembly GCA_022113835.1. Lineage (NCBI taxonomy): Eukaryota > Metazoa > Arthropoda > Insecta > Trichoptera > Hydrobiosidae > Atopsyche > Atopsyche davidsoni. The sequence goes on from JAILWY010000021.1 coordinate 8,699,971, forward strand.
AAGAGATAACAAAGGGACCGTCAGTGTGACAGTCACGGAGCTGGGATTCTTTTGAAAAGGCCAGTATCTCAGTCTGCGTCTATCAGCGACTCCGGCCGTACACCTGAGGCGCGACCCCGCGACCCCGCGCCCCCATGACCTGCCCCCCAACCCCGCGGCACTGCCTCCGCACACCCCTGCCCTCCCCATCAGCCCCCCCTGCCTTGTTGCTCACCAGGGAAACATCAAACGCAAATTAGACTCCGCAAGGGCTTACAGACTGCAGAACGAAGCACCCGGCCATCGGAAAGTACCTGATCGATGAATTCAATTATCACCTGGTGAATGTTTGTTTTTGTACGGTCGGTAGCTCGGTTACAGTGCTGTGGGGAGGATACTCCAAGGAAGCCACAGATATTTATATTTCAGTTGTAAATCGAAATGGGTGTTCTTCATTAAAATACAATAACAATAAATATGAACTTTTATTATATATACTTGTAGATAAGAAGTAATATAGGTTTTATAGAATCATTTTTTGTTCTTGGAATGAAAAAGGTCAAAGTATTGACAAACAGAGCAAAAAGCTCTCTCTTTGCCATGGTCTTTATGGATATTTAATTATTAAAAAGCATATTATAATAATAGCGGATCATTTCGTACAATGTAAACCTTTGAATTTATTAAATTTCTATTATATTTATGTGTCTTTAGATAAAAAGCCTATATCTTGAATTATAAATAATGTGTGTTGCTTTATAAAAAATTTAATATCACAAATAAATGTTCGAAATACTTATTTTTTTATAAATTTATGTCAAGAATTTTTTTTTGTTTTGTTATATCATTTTTTTATAACTTATTGCTTCCGTAGCTTACTATTTCTTTATCTCGTTAGAACGTCTGTTCTTGTACAAAAAAAAAACATTCGAAGTAGTCAAAAAAATTAAAATTATAAAAAGTTCTCAATCAAGGATGATCATAATATAAAAATTATATCATTAAATGAAATAAATGAATTGAACTTTTGTTAGGCTTGCAATCTAGAATAACTAAGAGTATGTTTCGACTGAGTAAAATAGGAAGTCGGCAGCATCAAGTAGTTGACGCTGACAAAAGCACTTTAAAGCAATTTAGACCCGTCTAGGTTTCTAGGGCTAAGGATTATGATATTGTGAGGAATAAAAAAAAACCTAACCCACAATATAGACGATAGTTTTATTCCTGATAGTAATGTTAAGTATATCTACTAAAAACGTTTTCGTGTCCCACTAGAGAATATGTCTAATATGACGTTTTTTGTAACTGTTTTAAAGTCAACATGTTTTAAAAAACAATAACTCTTTATTTTAACATCTGAGGCTAACAAAGTATATTACAAAAATTAATAATTCAGATCTTTTTATATCCATAGCATCAACATTTTTTCTCTTTCTTAGGGCTCATCTTAAAAACGTTACTACATAATTGTCTTTGTCAAATTTTGAATATTAAATATGTAGGTATAAAGTAAACACCAAAGTTAATTAAATATTAATATGTACGGATATATTATAACATCACACCTTATCTTGTTTGGAGTTTGACAAACTTTACGCATGGCTAAGTTTTGGGTATCAATTTAATATCGGATTATCTTTACCAACAAATCTACTAAACTTTCAATATAGCTGATATATTTGAATATAATGTTACCTTTCTCCAGTCAAATAATGTTTATTAACACTTATATATTAAAAAAAAAAAACATTGTGGCATAAGCATTAATTGAGAAATCTACCTTCTAAGTGTAATTTTTTTTTTCTATGAAGCTCAAACAAAAATTTATAAGTTAACGAATTTTCCAGATAATCTGCAATATTTAATATTTACGGAAAAAACTGCTGGAGCATGTAAATATTTTTTGTTTTTTTTTTATCCTATTATTCTTTGTAGATTTTTAAGAATTCCTTGATAATTGTCATTAAGTCTATAAATGTCAAGCCAGTGTTTTAAATACGATAACTGTACACATTTATTTCGCAGAAGAATTTCTCAAAATATTATCTAACAACCCGATATTCCTTTCTGAGAGCTTTGGACCGGTTAGATAAGTGAGAGTGACGGAAGCTTTATGGACTTGGAAATATCGTGGCGCTTTTGGTATGACTATTTTCAGACAAAATAATTGTGTGTTTTCAACTCTAGATGATTCTAAGAATCATCACATAATGTACCCATAGTTTCTATAAAAACCAAAAGTAAAGCGGAACAAAGTTTAGTTAAAAACTAAAACATTTCATAAATTACGTAAAAGAGATTTAATCAAAATAAATTATAAAAAATCTGATCAATCATTTGTAGAACCTTACGTTGTTTTCAGTCCTAAAATTAAATTTAATTAAATAATTAAATGTATTTAATACATTATGAAGTTTGAAAATCGGTCTCATAGTAAGCATGACGTATTTAAATCATAATAAATACTTTTGTACGTTAATTTTTTCACTTACACAAGTCTTGATCATGATTTCAAAACAACCCTAAATATTTAAGATAAACCAAGGTATACTGAAAGATTAATTTGAAGTATTTACATAATCATAGTCAATTATTTCAAAACGCAATACTTGGAATTCTATCCTGCTGTCGTAATTATGGCATCGTGAAATATTTGACCTAGAGATTCTTATGCATTAATATTATAATAAATAGTAACAAATTTTTTTGTACATATAAGTAATGCATGTAATAAATCTATTTTAGACTAGTTCCTTAAATATAAAATTTTATTTATGCATGCACCTTAGTCTCTTCGATTCGTTTTCTGCTTGCGAACATAACGGCGGAGATAATTTATTGCGTGTGGATAAGGCGCACGGTTCTTATTGGATTTACAAAGTTTATAAAAGAACTGAAAATAATTAATTTCTCGCCGGTGGGCATCATAATATTACCTTAGGAAGGTCCATAACTTTGCTCCAGATCAAATATACGTAGATGCTTATGAATAATACGGCCCTTGGATACTTGTTTTATGGCCGAACACATAATATAGTACTCCGCAAAAGGTTGGTTATTAATAAAACATTATGCTTGGTCGGTACGCGCCGGTGTCCTTGAACCCTCCAGCTGTAGTCTTGGAAAATACAAAATACCTACGGAAACACTAAGTGTAAACTTTTGAAGGAACTTTTTAATTCCATCTGTAGCCTGTCGTAGAAGTATCCAGTATCAGCGTAAAAACAAACAGGGCGTAGTGATGAAATTTTTTTTTTTGATTTGTTTTAATTTTCAGAACATGAATTTCTTTTACGATTTTCAAGAATTAAAAAATATATATTTATGTTAAAATAATAAACATTTCATCTGCTTCAACTAGTAGAAATTGTTTTGAAAAAAAAAAAATACCCTAATTTTTATACTTTATTAAATGATTTGATGTAATATTGTTGTAAGCATAGTATTTCATATTCAATGTAACCAACTGAATGACTTAAAACGTAATTGATTCAAATATTTTAATCACGTAGTAGTTATATAAAATATCATTATAATATTATTATGTTAAAATTAAAGCCTATCATAGATATTCAATTTTTATTTTTAAATTGAAATATCTTGATTGCAAAAGAAACAAGGCTTACATTGTAATTAAATTTTAAATACATACTTTTCACTGTTTGTAATAAAATTATTTATTACGTATATAATTGTGTACGTTACGTGTTTAATTATTTACATACCCGATACAGTTATTCGAGCGGTTATAGTTGTTTTGTATTATACTCGTGGGTTTGTATTGTTATTTGGCTAAACGTTAGGACATAATGATAATTCAATATAGCCAAACACGTGTCTGGGTACACGAATATATTTACATAACATTACCAGAAGTGGCCTGTTCGTTTTTTGTTAATAAAAAAGATTATTTTTATTTGGGGTTCAGGTAGCGTTTTATTTATTGAAGGCTTTCTTTCTTTCTAACATGTTGGCAATTATAATTAATAAAGGTACTAAGTACATTTTTATCCTTCCGGAAAAAACTGTATAGAGAAATTCAGGACTCCTTTTTGGCACTTGTCTGTCCCTGTCGTGTTTCAGTGTCTTGTGTACATGCCAACCTTTCCGTTTTTTGAAGCAATATCCTATTTTAAAAACATTTTAAGACTTAAAAACATCTCTGACGCCGATTTTCAGTGATTTTTTAATACAACAAGGCTTATGCTAGTGTCTAAGAAAGCCGGTAATTTTAGTTAAATGCTACTAACAACTGAGGTAACTGATTTATTTCACAGCCTTCTATCGTTTCACAGAATTGTTTATAATATTTTTTTAAGGGTATATTAATAGACCCAAAAAAATTATTATCTTAATATGTTGTCATTTTTCAACACTATTTTATATACACATGAGCGATTTCTAATTTAGTTAGGTTAATGTATGTTTAGTCAGAATAATTTAAAATAGATTTATGTAAATCGCAGAAAGCTTTATAGAATTAACGCAATTCATGCGACAAAAAGCAATGTATTTGACTGCTGTAAATATATTCTTTTTCAGTATAGTCTTTTAAAAAAAAATGTTATTTACAGACATACATTTGCTGAACTTTGAAAAATAAATTCGAAAGTCTAGTTATTAAAAAAAAAACAAATTTCCCTATCTCGCGTTTCTCTTTATCAGAATTCGTTTCACGATCTTCATAAAAACTTTTTAAAGTATATTTTTCAAAGAACTTTGTTAGTACGAATTTGAAAACATAACATTTTCAGTTACTCTAACTTAAATTGTCTGAAAATAAGCCGACATTTTTATATTCCCCGGCTTGTGCATTCAAAACGCCCCGTTTAATGCAAGCCGAATAAATTTCTTGAAAAAATCACCTCTTATCCAGGTCTTCTTTCCGATTTGTATATGCACTTATCTGTTATGTATATCTTGATGCTTTGGTATACACATAATTATAAAAATCTATCAATAAGTTATTTTGATTTGAATGCTAAAAAAAAAACTTCGTGCTCTTTGTGTGTACTATAGTTCCGTTTCAAATTATATAATCATCAAACATAAGATTTTTGTGATTGTGTTTCTGTCACTAATCCACATGTTGTATGTATGTAAAATTTTCGGCATATATGTACTTAATTTTTTTTTTTTAATTATATTAGATGATAATCTGTGTTTTGCTTTCAGATTGCTGGCGGACAGACACTAGGGGTAGTTCCGGCTACCACAGACCAAGGGGTCGCTATGGAGACTACGCTTGCGACAGTCCATGGGCCCTGATCGAGTCCGCGGGCCACGCCATGAGAATGAGGCAGGGCGACTCAGTAGAATTCGTTCTGTGGACTGGGTATGTTTTATATTTTTCCTTCATACCTAAAGGTATTAAAACATGATTTGAATAATCCATCAGTAAATAGTACCCTTAACTCATAATCGCTAGTCAATTATAATGAAATTACTTTCAATTTAATAAGCTTACCTTGAAACTGTGAAGCCTTGTAGTGTGTATAACGTAATATAACTCTGAAATTGACCTCGGCGTAAAAAAAATATTTCATAAATTTACATCAATTATTGCGGCTGGCGTTTTTTCAACACAATTATCAAGATTTTCCGTATGTTAAAACACGCAACACCATTTGATATCCAAATTAATTTTGGAGTGAATCAACTTTTCGGCATTATTTCTTGGAAAGAAAATTTTCCGAATTATAAAGTTCTGTCGAAAGAAACAGCTGGCAGAGTAAATATTCAAATATAGACTCGTTTTTTTTTATTATTTGAATTCATTTTTATTGAATGGTGCATAATATAAGGAACGAGAATATAAGAAGACTCGGAAAAATTTATCATTTTACTGGAACAATTTATAATTAGTTTTGTGAGTGTGCGTAGAGCTTTTTCTGGGTATTATAAGGCATGGTAAGTAATTTATTTCAAGAATACATTTGTGAACTCTGAGCATCTACGTCATGAAAACATATTGGTGCAAAATAAGGTATGCACTGGAGCATAATAAGCAGTCGGAGAATATCAAGTTATTCTTCATTTTATTTATTTAGTTTGGTAGACTTTATTCAAATGTAAATTTGTACATGCAAATAGAGAATTTATATTTCCTCGACATTTTACGTTTTATTATAAAAAGCTAGGGTGAAAATTTAGTAACGCCTGGAAGTGGAAACGAACTATTTATTTTATAGTATTAATATGTTTTGAATTTATTTTAAATGGTTGTAAAAAAATTTCAAATGAATAAAAAAACTGCTTTGTCAATATTTCACGTAAACATTTCATTGTTGAATAGTTACAATATTTTATGTTTATGTAAATTCCATTGACAGTAAATAAATCTCGACATGTAATAAAAGTCGAATAACTTGAATAAAAATATTATAAATTAAACACCTTTCCAAATAAATAAAGATATCGCCTCACGGCTCGCAGGCACGCACGCAGGAGGCTCTCCGGTCGAAGGTCGCGGGCGCAAGCAGATTGGTTAGACTAATACCCGGCGATAGCGATCAACCCATACTGGTTTAGATTTGATTTCTGGCTTATAAATTCGCCAAAGTGAAATTGAATCAGATTCTCGAGCCTCCCTGTTATAAGACCCGTCATTAGTAAGGGTCGGTTTAATAGGTGATTCTGGAACATGGATCAATTAGCAAACTGACGTCATAGACAATGTCTATCCAGTCTGATTGAACAAGTGAAATGTGTTCTAGAGCAATTAGTGTTATTGTGCGAGTTATCAATAAATAAAACAACCTATCAAATTTATTTACAATTATTAAACGTTTAGAATAAAAACATGACTGTTACGATTTAGATTGATAAAAATATATATAAATCATTTCACGCGTAAAAAATATTTTACAATCAACGCTGATCATATATTGCTAAAATAAACACTAGTCATATTTACTGTATTTTAAAAGTACTACATTCAATCTTGTCTCTACGTTTGGCAATCTGGCGTACAAACTACTATACCATGAGTCAATCTATTATTTAGATTAAAATGTGAAGAAATAAATCCACCATTCGGAAAGAATAACAGTTTTCCAATTATTCTTCTCGGATACTAAGTATCAATATCTTTAATTAAAAAATCACTTAACTAATTAAGAATTCTTCGTTGAACTTTCTGCGTTCATTGGAACAGTTCCTGGTTAATGTCCATAAATTTCTTTTCTTCTTTATTTACGAGCCTCTAAAACGGGGAGTGTTATTCATTGATTTAAAGTTTTCAACAAAAACCGGTAGACGTTCGCACGATTCTCGTTATGAAGTCGTTTTACGTTTTGCTAAGAGTTAAATTTATGCCGGCCGTTTCGTTAGGAAAAAAGTGTAAATACATTGTTATTTCGGGGGAGGCTTAGCTAATGTTCACTGCGCACGTAAAGCGGTCTGCTGTTTTATAAACTAAACATGGCAATCGTCATCCACTTCCGGCGGCCGATCTAAGAACGCGGGGACTGCCTACCCACAAAAACTGGCACAAATTCTTTACCAACTACTGTGAATAAAAACGCCGTAATATTTATATACTTCAAGAATTTTAAAGCTTTCCTTGCAAAGTAGAACCATTAAAGGTCGAATACTATTAAAATAAATACCGCTCGACGACCTCATTTCGAATGTGTATTATGAGAATTCAAAAGTTTCCTTGCCTCTTTTCCCTTGGAACCAGGTCAAAAAAGCTGATGGGGAAAAACCTGAATCCCCATAACCGAAAAAACATGCTGAAAAATATATATAATATGTTTTGATGATAACACATATTTTAATTAATATATTCTTAGTTTATTATGTTACCCATCCTAGAGTATTTTAACTTATTTTTGAGCATTGTAGCCTTATGCTTTATTATATCAAATATTTTTTATCAATTTTGATGTGTTAAATATTCATTCGGTGAAACGTTAGCTAATGGAATGTATGCACGCTCAAGTCCGTAACAAATACGTTATCCACGAAAATATTACATAAAACATGTATCCGAAATCGGAACGATCGATTAGAGTTGTGACATAAATAATTTTTAAACTAGGTAATAATGACGCATTCAAATTAGTTTAATGCCGCATTACAGGAGCTAAAGTCGTTTTAATTGTCACAAATGAGTGAACTCAGCGAATAAATACATCGTTTAATGAAACACTTTAAATATTGGTAATAAATATCTCCTTTACTTTTACTTTATACAATAATGAAGTGCTATTTTATACTTTTATTCCTGATTTTAGGGAATGAACTCACATTTAACGATATTTATAAAATAGTTTGTTGAATGTTATTGTAAGAATTATATTTTCCTATTACCACTACAAGCTATATTGTTTATTTGTTATTATAAAAAAGCGTTTTAAGATATTCTGCCCTAAATGATGACTAAATACTCAAACTATTCAAAGAGATACATTTTTGTACATCCATACCTCATAAAAGTATTTAATTTATAAAATTTACAATGTTTTAAAACCTTAAGAGAATATATAATATTTTAAATCTAAAATATTTTTTAATCCTTATTAGAAGCTGATTGAGCTCAATGTATTCTTTTTTACTATGGATTTTAATTTTTTTATTAATGAGAATAGTAATATATCAAATAAAAAAATACTGTACTACTTTTAAATGTTCATTGTTTATTACTGAATCCTTGTTTAAATGATCTGAACGATGAAATAATTTTACATACATTTATTCAAAAGATCAGAGAAAATATAAATTCTTCACACTAAATTTTGGGCAAGGTCAAAATCCATTTAAATATAATAAATACCAAAATATTCCTTAACATGAATACCCACTAAGGCATTTCTAATATGTCAATTTATTCTCAGCGAATATTTTCTTTTCCGCGTTTTCCTAGCTACTATCGATACGCGTTTTATATTTCTTTAAAAGCCATGTAGTACATTTACGTCATCAATCATACATCCATTTTATTTTGAAATGTTTTATGAAGACTGATCACTTGCTCTTATTTCATAGGTAGATCTCATAAATCAAAATACTTAGCATGGTGTATGTTGTATTATGTCATGTTGATTTATTGACCACCTTAAAACCCACATTTTTTTATTACTTTCTCAAAACAGAAATTGATCTTTATAATAAAATAACCAGAATGTTTTATTTAAAATCTTCCTAATAAAAAAAATAGACTTTATGCTATAAGTGGTTTATTTTTATAAATCAATATGTTTCAATTCACGAAATGACTATATAAAAATGTGGACCTGTTTAAAAAGACTTCTGACCTATAATAAATTTAATATACATTTCAACAACTAAATTTATAAAATCTAATCAAAAAATACTTTGCATACTTAAATTTAAACAAAATTAAACGTACTGGATCTTATTTTATATGTTACATTGAACGCATACAAGAACATAAAAAAAAAACAAAAGGCGTTTTATATTTTTGTATTGTATTATATAAATAATCTGCTGTTTAATCAACTTTCTGCTTAGAACGCAATATATAATGAAAATTATTATAACGTTCAAGTCTACATCTCTTTACAAAATAATGAACGATGAAAACAGGGAAATAATAATTTGTTTTCCAGATAATCTTATTTTTGGACAGCCTCATATATCGAATACTATTTGTGATGTTAATACTTTCATGACAACTCCACATTACTGTATAAGTAATTCCAAAGAAAACATACGCGCTTCTTCTTCCCATATGCGACCTTGCTAGTCTTTATTGTTATCAATCACATCGTAAAGGTCACATGTATAATAAATAATAACGTATTCGCTAGAACAATATTGTTGAAGCCTCGTTTTCTTCTCTGAAATATCTGTTATTGCACGCATGTCAAAATTTTCAATATTTTTTTTATATAATTCATTCAATTTTTTTTTCAGAAAAAATAATACAGCGATGAAAATTTCTGTTTTTGATATCGTGAATATTTTGAAATTTGTATAGTAAGGTTTCTATATTATTATTTATTTTCCTTACAGCGATGCCGTCTCTCGACATGTTCACAAGGGTGACAGTGCAGCTCGCCTCCCCCTGCTGCGAAACCTCACCGACCTGCTGAGCCGCACCTTCAGCTCGCAGTTCGTGTTTCCGGTCCTAGGTCATGAAGACCCTGACTCCTTTGGGGAGCTCAAAGAACTCTGGCAACAATGGCTTCCCACTGAAGCCCTGCAAACCTTTGAAATCGGTAAGTTACTAATTGAGCAAAAGCTACTTCATAAATTCAATCTAAAGCTTCATTAAAATTATTTCATAGGAGTTCTTGTCTAATTAGATCAAAATCAAATGATAAAAATATAAAACTAAAAAATGGTTTTGATTTTGTTTTGAGCATATTGATAAAAACATTCATTTTTGAAGCCAATACTTAAAATGTTAAATATAAAAAAGACAAAAGCTCCAAGCATTTGATTATTGTAAATCATTTGTATTGTCAATAAAAATTATCTTTGACCGAACCGAAGTACACGTTAGCTTTATTATATTCGCATGGGATAATACTCGTATGCTAGGAAGAGGGTTTCTCAATGAAAAACATACATTCTTATCATTGAGCCAACAAGTATTTGTTTACGTTTATATGGTCATAATAATCTTAGCAATTGAAATAATAATACAAATTTTTATATTATTGATTTCTGTGAAAACCGTCTAACAGGAAGTACGATTTTGCTTATAAAGGTTTGATTGATTGATAATGATTAAGTACATTTTTTCAAATATTGAAAATTGATTAAAGAAACTCTTAGAAAAATATCATCGTGATTTGTCTGGGATTTGAACCCACATCCCCAAGCTTACATAATTGGCATAATAAGTACGTTGTTATAAGTAAAACAACGTCCTTATTATGCCAAATATGTAAGCTTGGGTATGTGGGTTGAAATTTTCAAGATGATATTTTTCTACGAGTTTCTTTAATCAATTTTCAATATTTGAAAAAATGTACTCAATCATTATCAACAATTTTTTAGAGTTTGAATTAAAAAAACACAAGGCATAATATTAAATTATGTTATTTCCTGCTGTAAAAGACATGTGCATTACATCCGTTTACAATATAATCCGCAGATTGAAAAGAGGATTAAGTCCTATCCGAGCACTGTGTGTGAATTAATTTGAAGCTGTAGTACACGGCGCAGAAGAAATCCTCAAGGGATTTGACAGTGCAAACATCCTCGACATCTCTGCATTAACATAATGATTAACGTCGAGAAACACACGACGGGCGGCCGGATCGAACGCTTCAGCGTTGTGTTGTAGGGGGAGGCTTCGGGGGTGGCAGCCCGAAAGCGCCGCATTTACATATCACAGAATAAACAAGTGCTGCGAAATTTAGAGATTTTCCATCAAAATGTGAAGAGGCTGTCAGGAGTGCTCTCGGATACTGCAGGAGAAGTCATAAATCATTCAGCGACTCGTCCTCGAGAGTTAGAGAAGAAGGCATTGTTCGTCGTTTTGCCGAAAGTTTCACACCTCCCGTTGCGAGATTAGCCGCCGACGTACCCCGGGGCCGCTCGAATGATGTTGTTCGAACGAACACGCCCGAAACAATACGCCCAAGTTTGTTACACGCTACTCCAAACACGGCCCTAAATACACCAGAAGTGATCCTTGCCTGGCGATAAAAAAACATGCGTACTTTAAAAAAATGTAACATGGAGTAAACATACTTTTCCCGGAGAGCATTGGTCGCCCTCTGATCCTGGCCGATGCAGGGAACGCGCTGTTAGGGTGTCGATGAACCGACGGGGATCACGCATGCTTTATTCGTATGAACCTTTAAATTACACCCCAAAATAAAATCTAGAATGGCCCATACATTTATGTACCAACTTTCAGCATTATATTGATCGAACACATTATAATATCGCCCGGCGTAAGTTCGGCCTGTGAAAACTCGTAAAAATATTTTTTATAAATTTGTACCGAGAATATACTATGAATATTTTATTTGTGCTCCGTAGTTTTATTTTCATGTCTCGTCATCATTCAGTTATGATGTTTGAGATACATTCTAACTCATTTTTTTGCAAGTAGATTAAAGAAGAATTATTTGAAACTCTATTTAACGTAAAATAAACGACCTTCATGGCATTTGGTAATTCTTATTAATATTGCGAATACTTAGTAAATATGTAATATAACTATTTAATACTATCTTTTCATGTTTTGGAACTCGTATTTTTCTTTATTTATTTAATCATTTTCTGTGAATTATTTGAAATATAATCGAAAATTAGGATTGACTACCAAAAATATTAAAGAGATGACTGAAATCCAATTACACTTGAGAATACAGCAAATTAAGTAATATTTCATCCAGGAATCATGATTTATTTCCTAGATCCGGCCTTTCATTTAGCAACTAATATATTTGGCAGTATTTCAGCGTGCCTCGGACCAAGTGGCTGCGAGTGTTCGGCGACATAAATTATCCTTTGTCGTGAGGAATGCAGAGGGTCTGTTAAGATAGGGGCACGCCAACAGTTATTTTACTTCAGTTATTTACACTTGAGAAGTTTCCTGAGTTCCATTACGGAAGGTAGACAGCGCCCGTGACAGCGACCGGTCAAATGTAGTTTGCATATTTCCCGATGAAAGCTCCAAACCTCGAGAGTTCATAAATGACTGGCTTTTGAGAGGCATAAGCAATAACCTTCCTTACAAAATGTGAATCCACAATAAGCTTCTAGAAAAACATTAGTATGTTATACTGATAATGAGACAGATACAGTATTTTTTTAAAAAAAGTTTTTTTAATAAAAATATATGTACTATACATAAACAATATAATTTAAAAAGCAAAAAAAAGCATGTATTGCCCTAGATTTATTTTACAAATACTTAAAATGTCTCCAAAGTGTTTTTAATATTACTTAAAGTTCTGACAATACAAGCCTATTTTAATAGTATTTCAATCATGACGTAAGCTTTTCCTTATATAGACTAGTCTTGCTTCTATATTTAAGACAGTTTATACAACCAGTTACCCCTTAAATTTACCTTATTATTATGTCACTCACCGGGTTAGGCTATGAATAAAATTAAATGACAATTTCCTTACGCGCCGGAATCGAAATTACGCGCAGATATTTCAAGAATTTGGGAGTTTGTTACAAAAGACATTCCTTCGCTGCGATATTTTAGGGGAGCGAATCTTTGCTTCATTTATCAATATTTCTTATATAACACAAATAATGAAACACAAGATGATCTTCATAAAGTTATCTACTAAACATGATTCCCAGAAATTGATACGTTATATATATATTTTTCTTTTCTAATTTTGTAAGTATTGTATCACTCACAATAACAGAAAAAATACGTATTTCCCCACAGATCAGGTTTTATTTAAAAAATAACCATACCTATTTTAAGGAGCACTTAAATAATTTGTGATGTTACGCTGACATTTGATTTCTTGTTTATACACGCAAACAATTTGAGATGTACAGTAATATTTTTGTCAAATGGTATTTCATATAATATAATATTAAAGCTTGACAACTCGTTTTTGTATATATTGTGAGAGATTGAAATAAAAAGTTGTACGAAAATATTTCTTTTGTTGCCTAAGTAAACGAGTTTGAATATAACTTCTATTATTTATTATTAACATTTAATACGGCTGAATAAAATTTTAAAGGAAAATGATGTTGTACAATATTTATTCATCAGAATTTACTTTGCTTTTTACTTTATATATTCAAGTTTACTTTCAAAGTGTCGAGATTAATTTGTGCAAGTTACTTAGATAAGGGAAAACATGGGTATCTACGCTACGTGGTAAATAACAAAACCTTCTCAATTCTTTGCAGCCAAAATGTATTTTCATATGAATAATTAAGTTCGAGAGCTTCTGGAACAAAACAAATCGTCTCAGATTTAAGATTAACATTAAATATTCGAAATTAAATCTGTAAACTTTCAACAAAAGTAATAATATTCATACATTTGGGATACGCCAAAATCTAAAATTTGTTTAATCATATATTATTCACATCGTTTCGTTTCTGTAGACATTTTTTGGTTTAAAAGCTTCAGTTATTGTTGATTTTGATATCCGATTTTATGTTTTTTTTTATTCTAAATAAAAATTGTTAATTTAATTTTGAATTGCGCAGACAAAATTCATTTTATGTAATACCTGTACATATGATTAATGCAGACTTTTTCATACTAAATAATTGGCAGAAAAACATAAAATTTTGAAGAGTAATTGCAAATATCTCTTTTCCTATAAAAAACCTGATTTTGTAATATAAAAGCAATTTATAAGAATTCCATTCAACTCGCAAAATAAAACACGACATAACGCAATATGGCTGAAAGACCGTATTTTATATTTATAGGTGGATACTACACAATAGAGCAATCTCATAGCAAGCTGCGCATCATCGCTCTAAACACGAACCTGATGATGGGGGGGAAGGAGAAGCTGAAGGCGGACGACAAGGAGGTCATCCTCATGAACAAGCAGTGGGACTGGCTGGAGAAAATGTTCGTCAAATCCAAGCTCAACGGGGAGATGGTAAGTCTTATCTCACGCTGATCAAAACCCGAGTTCACCCTTGCAGAAAGGGTGCAAGTGCGAGGATACGAATAGAACCAAAAATGCATCCTCTTAAATATTCCGCTGCTTCATTCTGTGAAATCTATCTTTACGATACTGACTTTTGAGTAAAACATGTTTGTTGAAAGTAACTTAACAAGCACACGAAAAAGCTAAAAACTTGTAGCAAAACAATACATTGCATAAAAAATTATACATTAAGTACCACCTTATCAATTTTTCTGATGAAATATTATAAAAAAAGTATGTTTGACTCGTTGTTATGTTATCATTTATTCATCAACAAAACAAAAATGTTGGTTGTTACTTCCGCTTTATAATATGTGGTAGGTATTAATAGTATTCATAGGTTTGTTTCAATTTTTAAACTGTGTGATAAATCAACACGTTTTCGTTAATAAATAAATAATGCACTAATGTATTCTGTATTGTAGCTTATGTCTTGCTTTTGACTTTACCAATTCAAGCAGTGATATTTTCTCGTATTCCCTAAAACAATGGCAACTCAAATTAAATATTCAATACGAATTAATGATTCTAATGTTCTATACGACATATTCAACAATACAAAACATTAAATATTAAAGGTAAATAGTCTAGTTAATTACGAAAGTATTGTTATTTTCAGTACAAAAGTCGTATACGAAGTTTCTTTGTTTTTTTTTATAATTCATGTAACATTTTTTTTTATAACACGTGTTCTGGTTTCTGTCCACTTATTACTGTCACATTAAATTAATAATTTATGTCGTATATGTTTTAATGGTTGGGAAAAATCACAGACGCGAAACTGCGTGAGGGGATTGACTCGGGATTAGTACAGTTGCATCAGCTTTAGGTGTTGCATTCGATCGGACACTTAATAGTTAGTTAGAAATAGGTAAACATTAGATACGTTCCCTGATTTATTGCAAAATACATTATTAAAATTAAACTGCCCCACGACTTAGTGGTTAACATTCTGTCTTGCTGAGCACTAAGTCTTAACCCGATTTTGAGTAATATAATATATTTTTTTAAATTTATGTCAAAATTAATATTTTTTCTGCCTTCGATAATTATTCCTATCTGAGAAAACAAATGTCATACACGTATCAAACCAGGCACACACAATGATGTTTGAATGATTCTTACTGCTCGCATACTTGCCTTTTCTCTTGCGGTCTTTTACGTGAAGTGGTGTGGTTATTAGAGTTATGCCCTTAGAGTATCAGTAAATAAAGAAAAAAAATACAAAACATGAGATATCACGCCAAAGTTCACGATATTATCATACATCTTGAACTTTTAAAATTTTACTTTATTTAGTTAATCCAAAAGTTAATATTTTTTTATATACCCAGAGCATACGTTTGAAACCCTTTAATGGAAGTTCAGCTCCACTTTTTCCGTATACAGGTCATTACTCATTCAGTAACGAGTATCTGGTGGAACAAATCAACTTACGACCTAATAATGGAGAACCAGAACGAATCTGTTAAAGTACTCTAAAGTCCATAAAACAATGCGAAATGACCTTCATAAAGAAACAAAATCATATCCGTCCTCTCGAGCGCTCCGATCCCGCGAGAGCGTAAAATAATTTTCCAGAATAATGCTTGCAAATTTATTTGAATCGATAAATTTCAATAGCACAGTCGGAATAAAAATCGGCGAGATGTGGTCAGTGAAGTGTATTACTGCGTGTTTCAATACAGACCACGTAAGCTGAAGTGTCTCCAGCGGTATTCGTGATTGCAGGTTTTCATATTTTTTTATTTATATCATCTCGAAAAATTGCATTTAAACTGAATTGAATCAAGTTATATTTATTTTATGAACAATTAAAATATGCTTGAGTTTTTTCGTTCAAAAATGTTCTTAATATACAAACCGAATATAAGGTTTTACTTTTACAACCACACTTTTTTTGCAATTAAACCTTAGCGGTGCTAAAATTAAAATAAATTGATAAAAACTTAATTTACAGACAAAGCAAAATTATTTCGTAATACTATATCAAATAATTATGAGATATCATTGGTATAACTATTCATTTAATAATATAAATAATTTTAATACAGTGGATAGGGTGAAGATTAGTAGCAAATGACAAGGAGTTGTGGCTTTATAATATAATTTTTTTTTAAATGCTATTTAGATGTTCCAAAAGTTATGTTCCAAAGAATGATTCAACTTAAAAGTTTCCATAAAAACTACATTAAACTATCAAACTCTTTAAGCAATTCTTCAATGATACAACTAAGTATTGACTCTTCTCCTCCGGGTGCAATCGAGCCTTCGCTTGAACTTCCTATTCTGGAGCCTTCGGCAGGCCATCCCTTGTCCGAGTGTTTCAGCCATCCATCAACCCCCTCCCGTAATACCCTCCATACAAGAGGGAAGGAGGGAAGCCACCCTGAAAAAACGAACGGTTGCCGTTCGCCATATATTTAAGACTTTTTGCTTTTTCCGATGCAGTAAAGACGGAAAACGTGAATATCATTATAGCTCAGAGGTCTGCAATGGATTCTGTTCACTGAAACATATGAACAGTAACTGAATAAACTGCAACCACGGGCGAAGTTCATTTTTAACAAGATGCATAAAAATACTGTCTGAAAGCTCTGAGAAATAAGAGGTTTTTACTTTTCAACTAAAAAATCAATTAAAAAGTTAGTTAGTTGTAGTTATAAATTACAATTTATTTATTTTTACTATATATCAGTTGGATTTCGACTGCTGTTAAAATCATATCTTTTCTGAGCTTTTGAAAGGTTCTAATTCTAACAAGCAAATTAAACAATTTTTAGTAGCATTTACATTTTTTTATATTAATATCGAATATTCAATATAAATAAGCTATGACCTTTCGTGAATTTTTCATGCTCCATATATTGGTCGTGTAAAATACCCGTTCGCAAATCTTTACGTGTTCGATGAAACCATTAATTACAATATATTTATATTTGCTATACAGTATGCGTGCAAACGGTACGTAAAGAATGGCACAGTTACCTCCGCTCGATATAATATGCACAGCAAAACACATTCATTATGTCCGTTTTACTTATAATTATATCCAATTATCCAAAGCGACCCGTCAATTTGGCTAATAAACTAAGGTTTCGCGGCTTGAATAATTACAAGCATAAAAGCGCCCAAACTCTAAGCGTTATTCTCCCAAAGCACACAAATTCTGAATATTTAGTCTGCGCCGGAACCAACCCTTGACATGTGCAATGGTGTTATTAAACATTAGGTGGACTTTCAGGTAAACTATAATTTGTGCCTTTTTACGACTTGTAATAATATTGAAGTGAGCGGCCGAAAATGTATTCAAATAGATTAAATTTGTTGTGTTTCTGTTCAAGTTTCGACCGACTTTGGCTTTAGGTGGTTGAAAATGTTTTGTAATATGATAATTTATTTTAAGAGAGATCAAAATTATAATGTATTTTAGTGAAATAAAACCACATAAAGCTTTTTCAGAAGTTATTAATAGTAGTTTTATATTCAAAATACTTGAATCAAATTTTTATGCTTAAGTATATGATATTATTCATTGGAGTGTGCAATCATTATATAACATCCATTGCATGCTATTCGTTAGTTAAAAGTAGAAAAAATACACAAAAGGCCGATGAAGTAACAGGCCGACATTACACGATATAATGTGATTTTTTAGGTGCCAAGGTCAGTGAACTTCTAAATTATACTATACGCACATACAAGTATTTCGTTGGTGGTTTTAAATATATGAATAAACTTATTCGACTTTTTGAGAAAAATCTACTAAATAAGGCTGAAAAATTTTTTTTTTAACTACATAAGTTTTTTGTAGCAATTTCATTTGAATACATAAGAAACATCGTTGCAGTATAGTTAAGTGAAATCTATCTAATGAAAGGTGCACTCAAAATTACTAAAGGTACGTGATTGGAAAACTCAATAAAGTATGATAAATGAATAACAAAAGGTATTGCGCTGGTTTCTATGGACGACAGATAAGAACAAAGAAATATTGAAAGAATGCTAAAATAGAACTGTGAACATATATTTAACCAAAATATAGATTGACTGGAAAACTAGAAAAAATTAGGATGTAAGACAAAGAGATTTGAAGTCAGTTTGTAATTATATGTTATTAGAAGCTGCGATTTATTAACGAATCAATCAGACAAATATATTTTTATATCAAAAAAATTGGTCTTAAATTTATTTTGAAACATCACGTTAAATATTTGTTCACTGCTTAATTTTTCGCTCTTTCTAGATTTTAAATAACCTTTTTCGATTCAAAATGCACTGCAGATAAATGTTTTTAAATGCAACGGAAGCAAGCAAGTACAAAAACCGCGGGTTTCTTTCAGAGTTCGCAGTTATCTGTGCGGGCGGATTGTGGAAGGCACACGAAGTGGGTCATGTTGTATTCCATGGATCATTTTTTATGTCGGGGATTGCACTAAGCGAACATTCAACCCTTCCGGTTAGAGAGCGTACGCTTATATATTAAATGTGTTTGCATGTAGGCGCAGACAAGGTACGGCCTAAAAGCATCGTTTTTTCAGATTTCAATCGAACATGGGCATAAAAAGAAGCACCCCGGTCGTAAAAGATACATCTGCCAAAAAATACCTCGAATTTATATTTAAAAATATTTTTTGTATTTTTATTTTATGTGTATCTAGTTTCTAAAGGCTGTCCCAAAATTATCGCAAGATTTGAATTTGTCGCTATTCTTGCAGTAAAAATTTAAAAGGCTGCCACGCTTTCATTATTTTTGAAATATTGTTCAATAATGAAGACACGTTGTTTTATCGTGCAACGCTTCATTTTTACTAACCCTAAACTGTCAGCTGGTGTTCCCAAAACTTTACTGCAAACCCTATATTAGGACGTACTATAAATAATACTGTCGACAAATTTCCATTTTTAATTAAAATATCTAAATATAACGAAGGGTTTCAAAAAGTAAACAAATTCTAAATAGCAACTCAAAAGTGTGTATTATATTATGTCAGATTTGTAAATTGCTTTTGATATTATAGCTTATATTTATTGAATGTATGTAAAATGTTGAACCGACTTTTTGTTCTCTCGTTTTTGAGATTGCCTAAAATTGGATAAATCCCACTTGTAAAATTTATGTATACAATAGATAAAGGTTGCATTACACAAAGCAAAATTTACCAAAGCAATTATACAGGAAGCTCAAAGCTGTGTATCACAAGGCAATATAGCTGAAGCTTTGTATGTACTATATATACGCAATGGATCTGTCAGTTATTGGTGCTCGATCCCCCTTTAAGGTTTCACAGGTTATACGCCTCTTATGCATGACGGCTTTTTTCTATGGCCGCAGATACTATCAGAGTAATATTGGGATCACCATAGAGCAACCCTCACAATAATCATTGAGTACAATCCAACGGCACGGCTCCTGAAGAGCCCGCGTCTTGCTCTGGTATAATATTGGATATTGGCCGGGAATTCCCGTTGGGTATTTTTATTCCGTTTACACCCTATTAACGCAGCGCAAAGGCTTCTTTATGTTGGAAATTTGTTTGTGTTGTGATAGAACTATGCGGCGTTATGTGAAAATCCTGTGATTGTTGAAAAAGTTTGTTTGAGTTTGTTTTCATATCTTTGTTTTTGTTTATTTTTTAAACTATTTTAACAGCACACGGGAGAAAACAAAGCTTCGTTTTTCTGATGGAAAAACTTTTTAAATCAATTAACCATCACGAATAAACAAATAAGTAAGTAGTTGTTAAGCTTTTTTTGTTTGTAAATGTAGCCTGCTTTGACGATGCAATGCTTAAAATATTGTGGGCTAAAATACCACCACTTAGTTAAATTAACTTCACAAGAGGCACTGTTTCGGCTAGTACATTGATTCTATCCAATCGAAATCTTTGCATAGTGACCTAATTCTGACCTATTTGGATTGTTTTCAAGTACCAGTCGTATCAGTTAAAAAGATCTATGAAAATGCTTTAAAAATACCGGAAATGAGAAAGAAATACCCAAAGTACTCATAGTACATTTTTTTTAAAATTATGCGATATATAAAAAACAACATGTATAACAGTAGATCGAAATTATTTAATTTTTTAAAATTATTTAGATAAGAGAGCATTCTGTAAAATAAAAGTCACTTAGTTAAACTATGAGTGGCATCAAATAAACTTGTGAAAAAATAATATCAATTTAGATAAAATTATCATCCATTTTATTTAACATGTAAAACCACATAAAACAAAAAAATTTTAAATTTAGTAATCTTTATGAAATCTATAATTATTTGGTAGTAATTAAGGCGTAAAAATCATTTGCTTGAAGCATTTTTATTTATCATGGCGCTTAAATGCATGTGTGATATTAACAACAAAAAAATCGCAAGCAATATACACCACAATAATCTAAAATCGTTAAAAATATATTGAACCATTTCTGAAGGTAAGCTATGGGCTCTCCGTTGTTTACGACATTAATGCGGGGGCTTGTCTCCCATCGAGGGGAATTAAATGGAGTACCTCTGATAAAACACAGGAATCCTTTGTTAAAAAACACTTATATCTCACCACTTGGCAATGCGTTGCTATTGTTTGAGTCGGGAATGGTGCGGTCGCTCCTTTTTTTTAAATAGCACTTCAGTGAAAAGCGCTTTCAAAAAAATCACATATCCGCTGGAAAAGGGTAATTCCATTCCAGTTTTACCTTATTCTGCTGGTTGAACCATGGTGGTATTGCAATTGTGCTCTATTTTCTTCTAAATATTTTTTATAAAAATTTATTCGAATTTTTCCATGTTTGTTAATTAATCAATGCTCTAAGCAGGTTAATATATTAATCTATAAAAAGTTCATTTAAATATTTTCAATGTACATGAATTAAAGAAATATTTACTGAAATATATTTGTTTTATACCATGGTTCTTTAAATGATATATTTTATGATTTTAACAAAGCCATAAATTTTTAAATTCCACATTATTTTCATTATGTTTTAGAATATATCATTATGGCTAAGATACAAACAAATAATATTTTAATTCTTATTTGTAAAAAAGTATACTTATCAAATAGTACTTCTGTAGTATTTTTTTTATTTTTAATTATGCAATTTACAATAAACGTCAAAATTTACCTCCGAACTTTTAAAATATCAAATATATTGAAATTCAATTAATCGCAAATTTTTTTAATGGCTACTTTTGTACTTATTTGCACATGTAAAATCTAATGTGGATACAAAAGTTATTGCCACAATAACCGTTAGTAAATATGATCATATAAAAAGCATAGTAAATAGAACATAAATAAATAATTTACTTAAAGTCAGCAGTAATAACATATGAAGTTGATAGTAAATGTCATAAATACACATCTTCCCTCATCTTCTACCCTCATCTCGTCCGCGATATAAATTTTCCTCGAGTATCCCTCCATATGAAAAATCAATACATTATTTTCCTTGGGACCGTATATGATTATAATACTAGTCGCTCAGAGCAAAGTTATTTTTTTTATAGAAAATATCTTAATATATCAACACAAAATATACACATATGCTTCAAATGTTTTACAATATTTCAAACAGTGATACGTAAATTTTGTTATATGTTACGATAAAGAAAATCGTTTTGTAAGTAAGTTTTATATCAAATGTTTAACAAAAGGTCTACTGATATCGTAAAGAATTTATATAAAAAATAAATCCCGAGAGGGAATGTCTCTGGACAACAAACGAAAGAATCAAAGAAATCGGATCGAATTAATAACGATTCGCTGGTGCATTTTCGTGTCTTCTTTTATGACTGTCCTATCACGCAAGCCTAGCGTGATGCCTCAGGACAAAATAAATTGACACTAGCCGGGGACCCGATGTGCTCGACGTATTTTATATGTTATTTTGTGACGCTAGAAAAGTTTAGCTTGAGCTGGGTTGCATTTCATTTTGTCGCATATTTACTTATATTTTTATTCCTTCAAGGAAAAATGACACAATCACTTAAATTTAACAAAGTTTACATCCCAAGAAAACACTTTAAGTGTACCTTGAAACGTTACTTTAAATTCAATAAAATATTTACTATTTACACATTGACCTGTATATATTTTAACAAGCAAAAAAATTGTATGATTCAGTTAGATGAATTGTAGAATAGCTTTCAGTTATTTAATTTTTGATGCGAGGTCACGTACTGTTATCATATGTGTGACAGGTTTTTACAAAGATATATAGAGCAAAATACGTAACAACCACCACGCAATTATCGCATGCGAAAACTTTTAATATCTCGTACATGATAATTTATTATTCTGAACATAATCGTACGACGGTTTACGACCTGAAGAAAAGTTTACGACCGAATGAAATGCAACGGAATTGTCTTCGACAAACGCCGTCGCCGCCCAAAGAAGCGTCCAATTCCGTTCCTTCGATTATGGCCGTTTCTTTAAGTTTATCACGTTCGAATTCCTCGCAATTGTACACTCCAGAGAATAATATTAGACACGAGTCAGATATTATGGGCGAAACGTTGTCTTCGTTTGTAACTTTGAGACTTGCAGTATTTTATTATATCAAAATAAAATTGTCGCAAATAACAGCTCTTTCGTATCAATTTTTTATACTTGAGAGTTTTTTTTATGATATGATCCCAATGCGTCTTCGGGCAAAGGATATATTAGCAAAAATGATTAAGGTATTTAAAATTCGTGATGCATCAATATCTGCATAAGCTAGAAACCTATAGAGAAAACCAGAATTGTATTGTTCAAGTTTGTGCAACAGTCATTATTACTCAATGGAATTATTACAATGTGATATCCGAGCTATGCGTCTGCCAATGATAGTGGTCTATTAAGCTGATATGGCCGTATTGTTGTCAGTCACTGAATACCTCTGAATGCCATTTGACGTGGCTTGGAACTGACAGCAGCATCACATGTGCTCCAGGGGATTACCCGGTAAGCTCGCTAGAATCTCTCGATAAGTCTCGCAGCTAGCCGAACAGCTTCCCCGGAGTTACCAAAGCTTTGGTTGCAATTTTCACTTACTAATGCATTAACACCGACTACTCGCTATCGGAAGAGCCGGCTGCCTATGTGCCTTTGCCTTGGCACATTTAGAAATAACTTATTTATAACTAACTTAGTACTAAAGAACTTGTTTCATCCTTGTTATTATTATTTTAACTAAGCTCCTAATTACTTTCGGATTAAAAGTAATGTTTTTTTTATAAAAGCTTCAGGTTTGTATCGTTTACTCCAAATTCACGTGGATGAATAATTATATCTTCTTTTGTGTGAAATCCTTCTGTAAACTAACCGCATGTATGAATTAGAGTTTGATAGTATATTTTAAACTGATACACAACAATATATTTGTATACATCATATAAATGTATATTTTTATGGCAAGTCTGATTTATTATGTATAAGAATGGTTTAATTAATTTTAATATATTTTGTACGTTTTAAAATATTTGCAAAGAAGCCGTGTCATTAAATAAATGTGCCAACACTATGAATTGAGAAGGAGCTCCTCAATTAATTATTCCCATTATATTAAACTCTGTTTGAGGACAATAAACGTTTTGCCTAAAATGAGTGAAGTAAAGGCAACGTTCTTACATTAACCTGATAATAACTTCACTGTATTGTTTTTAACGACTCTGAAGTACTTTCAATTTAAGAAAGACTTTACCGGTGCTTAAATTTCGGAACAATAAGTAAGCCATATTTCAAAATTTTAAGTGTATTTTTACAGCGGGTGCCCTTAAATTTAACTAATCTCTTGATCAGACCCTTGTCCCGGCGCTAGCAGCAGACTAAGTCGTCAGGGCTGTACCTTTGACACGACTCTGCGTCTTTTATATTGTCAACCTGCTACGCCATATTGGATTTAAGTAAAACCTCTTTCCTCCCCGTGAGCCGTTGTAGCTCCGCGTGTATAATTCATGACTTACTTTTGCATTTCGTATGGCATCGATGTTTCAGTTTGAAGTACTTTACGTTCAAGTCGAGACTGCGAGTTTTAATGACATCCCGCTGCATTCGACGAGAGTTCGCTGGCTCGACGGGAATGCGGATTGTGTTTTGAAATAACTCAGGCGTTTAAGTTAATGCGTTTTTTTTTATCTATACCTTTCTCTTAATTTAATTTTTTTTATTGGCGTTCTGTATTTCAGTTCATTAAATAGAATTTTGAAATATTTGCACATCTGTACTTCTTTAAAATATATATTTACCCACCTGGTGAGAATCAAGCCGCAATTTATTCCTTAAGCCCATTTCAGTGTTTGTTGTACAGATTCATCAATATTTTCATACCTTTACCTTTATATTCCTGCTCGAGGGCCACGTGAAGCCTCCACTCCTGAAACTGACCTTTGCAGGAGGATCATCGGTCGATCTTTCACCTCTTTCAAAAAGAAGGCAAAAGGTAAAGTGGCCGCATAAAAAAGCTTACGGACTTCAGTAAGTTCTAAAGAGATATTCTACCTTCTAGAGCGTGGCCACTCCATTCCTTGGATCTTGTGGCCGACATTTAAAGTGTTTATATGTGAAATATGATATCCGATATTTTTGTATTGTTTACGCGTCACACTTACAACAATTTTGTGCAATTAATGTTAAGTGAAAATAACAGCGGTAAAAAAACATTTAAAAGTATTTTTGGGTTACAATACTGCAAATAAAATATAAAAATATAGTGCTGTTATTCTAGAATATCATTTATTTCTGCTCTGAACGGAATTTTTATTTAAAAGTGAACTTAAACACATCCGAAGCTATCACGAGCTGCAAATTTCCTTGCGTCGCGTCGTACAATAACCTCGAGCTAGTATCTGACTTGCTTGTAGATACCCGTGCCATATGTGTGGGATAACACTACGTGACTGGGAAATTGTTTTATTTTCAAGATACGCTTTTATGCTAGATTGCGCGATTGTATGAAATTCAAATCTTAAAAATATCAACAGAAATATTCTTGATTTAATTTTTCCTGCTACTTCAGATAAATAATTTTTTTTGTGGTATGAGAAAAAAAGTATTTTTGTTTGACTGCTACATATTAAAATTATAGAAATATAACCTTATTTTATATGTTTAAAGTTTTTTTATTTAAACTTGTTTTTGTATGATTAAATTTAGTGTAAAAAATGTATGCAAAAAAACATGTAGTTAAATTAAGTAAAGGTTCAACTTTATCGTTATTTATCGCATCCCCGTGATTATACATGGCGGTATGGCTCTCTCGTCTCACTGCACGTAAATAGAGAATTACCAGTCCATAATATCTATGACGTCCAGTACATGACTTCATATCGCAGGCACTGTATCGGCGGAAGTGCAGTCAAGTGTCGCAGGATGCGCCCAGCGGAGGCTGTTCTCACCTCTGATTTTATTCATGCCTGTTCTCACCTTTAAAGCCTATCGCTAGAATGACACGATCGTACTCTGTTAGCTTATTTAAATTTAGCAGCCTTTGAAGCGTTCATTTGAGTACAAATAATCTTTGCTTGGTTGTTTTAAGTTGGACGTAGACATGGTTTTTTTTTTCTCTCTAAGATTCTTTATTATCTTTTAATACTGTATGTGGCTGTCACTTGATTTTGCACGCAAGTTGTATGGTTTACAACATGTGGCTTAAATGGTAGCGTATAAAAAAAAAAATATTTTCGTTATTGAGTTTATGTGTAGGGAAAAATATGTTGGAAAAACCCTTAACGTAGACTTGTGTTTGAGAATATTATTAATCGAATTATTACTCACAGTGCAGTTAAATAGATAATTTTTTTATGAAATAATAATGGATATTAAAGGTTTTATTTTGAAAATCAATCGAGATTTATTAGTTTGTTCATCTGTAAATTGGTTCTTTAAATGATTATTTTATTTTTTTAATGTAATGCATATTCAAAATATTTTTTATAAAACCATACTTAAATGAAAATTTAAAAAATATACGTAGTTAGTCAATAATCAAATGTGCAAACACACCAAGAAATCGTACTTGAGATCAGAAACCTTAAAATTATATTGATATCGATTCGTTTATATGTTATACTTATAAAAATTTAATAAAATTACGTTAAAAAAAGTTATCTAAAGTAACGGAGTTTTTATATAATATCTATTATCATTTGTAAGCAGCATAAAAAAACTAAATCCGGTTTTTTTAATAACAATTTAAATCGTTGCAAATTTGGCTTTGTCTAAGGCAGTGTCGTTTTAATTGATTGGTTTTTAGTGTCAAGAGACAAATTAAATTTTAAATGGAGTATTTTTTAAGGCTTTTAAAAACAATTTTTATAGTCTTTATCTTCCTGCACTCATTGAATGAATCGTTTTTTTTTTTAAATACAATGAAAAATTGATTTCATTGTTATAGACTAATGAACAAAAAATTCATACGCACTAGAGATACTCCAGGATTTCAAATCCCTAACAATTCATCCAGAAATCAACAACATGCAAATGTTACAGAAGAGCGGATAAAAAAGTAGAGTAAAAAAGTGCGTCGGCGTAACTTCACGAATGATCCAACAATTAATTAAAACGATTGAATCAATCATTGCGCATTGCCGAGTGCAAGGCTCGTTAGTAGAAACAATACTTTTTCAAGCAGCAATTGTTCTTCCTCATCAACGTCATCGGTTCTATTGTATTGACTGTACAAAGAAAATCTAATACTGATTATGAGAAAAATCGGTTAGAATCATTTGTGGCTGGGTTGTTGAATCTTTTGAATAGATTGTTTTCATTTGTATTTGTTTATTTAAACACACAAAAAACATGATTATGATTATGAAAATAAAATTATCCAATGTATTAGTGAGGCTAAGCCAAAACACACCAAAATAAATAATAATTCTGTTATGCATTTTTGCACGTTGATAAAGTATTTATACATTACAAAATACAAATTTTTGGTCAAAAATTTATTTGAAACAATAAAAAATACTTCTTAAACTTTAATATTATCATCTCGTGGATGTTTTCCTGAATTTCCAAGAGGGTTCACAATATTTCCGGACAGTGCCTCCGGGAGCTGGAGCGGACGATGCGCTTGTTCCAGCGTGCAGTCTGCTTATTGTCACCCATAGCAATGATATTGGACATTCCTGTGCTTTGCAGCCAAAATAAATTGAGGTAAAGTCATTCTTTTCAGAAAAAAACTAACTGCCTATGTTCACTTGCAGTTAAAAGTGTTGCGTTCATGTTATACAGTTGCAATTATTGTCATAAAGTCATTAAAAAATATATATTTTTGTTCATGACATTTTTTGGCAAAGTAGTCACAAGAGAGAGATTTGATTTCATAATATTATAAATAAATACAAAAACAAAGTAGAAATTTATTTGAATTTGATCTTCATTAAATTCTATTGAAAAGCCTGGCAGGAAGTAAAAAGCTTCTTAACTGGTATTATACCATATAAGGACCTCTCATTATAAGCAAACATTTTTCGATGGCCTATGATTGGGGAATAACAATCAATTATTAGTTCATATTCGTATATTTTCAAATTACTCGAGAAGTTGAAGAATCGTACCTTCTTGTTGAAAACATGTTCCGGTAAACAAGTTTACCATTTACAGTGAAATCACAAGTGACTCTTGATCCGACCACTAGAAATATTTTCATTTAAGGCTTTGAATTCCGCCCCGCGTATACGGGCCTCTTGTTGTGTGCCAGAACCTGCACGCACGGGTTTCCTTCAATTTAAGTTCGATAAAAGTTTTGCGGGAAAAGTAAAACTCATAAACGGCGGAATTACTCGCTGCTCTCGAAAAAGTAAAGTAATAATTCGAATATCGAGAACAAGTTGAGGGTAGTTGCTAAGTCGATTTACATACAAGAAGGGATGTGGGCGAGAGCCTCCTTTGTTTCAGGCATTTCAATTTTTTTTCTTGTACCATAAATACTTTTATATGTAAATGTACTTTTGAACAGCTATTTGGTTATGAAAATCCTTGCAAAGTTTACAAGCTTTATTTTTTAAAGCGTTAATCTTTGTTATTTATTATTTTAGGCCTTCACTTAGAATATTTTACATTAAGTACAATTTTCGGAACATAATTGGATTATCATCGTGAGTTTATCTTGCTTTTTGCTGTTAATCTCTTTTAAAGATAATTGTTATATTATTAGTGTACTTTTTTCTTCTGTTCCTGCTATATGCCAGAGTTTTGCAAGGAAAAGATTTTGCCTTCAAATATAAAATTGTAGCGTAGAAAGACTCGGAGACTCGCTACTCTATTTACCCTAAGAAAACACTGAACAGACATAGAAATATGTTCAGTGAGATGGTCACCAACCTCCTCTGAAAAAGGTATTTGTAGAAGGAATGGAATATATTTTTTATTTCAGTTATTCATCATAAATTGCATTTAACGTTATTGTGCAGTTTAATTTATTTCAAGTTTAATATAAAGACGTTATATTATGGCCACATACATACTAAGATATTTGTGGCGGAAATCGGTGAGGCTTAACAAAAGGATCAAGGGATTTAGAAAAGCTCAACTAGCAGTTAATATGGCGTCAGTTCCGGATCCGGTGCCTATTATCCCGCAAGTTGCAAAGTTTTGCTATTACGTACCAACTTTAGGCAAAGGGGAAGGGAATACGCAAGTAGCTACTCCCATGCTGCATAGGGACTTAGCAGCTTCGCAAACCTTCAATATTAACTTGCAAACTTCACCTTATCGTGTGTAAATTAAATTCGTAAATAGTGCAACAGACAATGACTGACATATTTGTAAAATCTCATTTAACAAATGGGTCGTTGAACTGGATTGCGTATTTTTGATATATTACGATATCGTAAAATGAATCTTAAATAAAAAAAAATCTATAATTATATAATATATATTTATGTATATAATTATACAAATATACATATTAAAGCTATGTACTCAAAAAAATTGATTTGAATTAATAAAATATGTAAAGAGGCTTTGTCAAACATAATTATGTTTTTATTGTCAATAAGTGCTCTTTAGCGTTTACATGCCGTTTTAAACATTCAAAGCTGTTTTTTTTTTTATATAAATTCTTGAATCTCATAACAGTAAAAGCATCAAACTTTAAAAAACATAATTTTTTAATACCTATACAAACAGTTTTCTTAATGCAAACGTTGACTGCTATTAATGCCAGTTTTACTACAAAAGCCTAATAAAATTCATAGTGTTCAATATAATATTCATGTTTCTGAAAACCTGAAAAAATACGAAATGATGTTGTATTTGAAAAATTAAAATAAAAGACTTAAAATTATTTTGTTAGTGAAAAAGTTTGTGGTGAAAAAAAGGTTTTGAAGCAAAATAAAAATTCTTCAGGTACTTTTATAATTTTTATAAAGAATGAAAACCTTTTATATTATTCAAAAGTTTGCTTAACCTTCAAATTAAAATATAAGCTACTTTCTAACTATGTAAATTTATTCTTAATTTTCTTTTTTAGGAAAAACAACGTAAGCTACATAAATCATTTCCGACGTTAATAAAATATTATAAGGGAAATTTTTTATTCAAATTGGCTCTTCTTAGCTTTTATGATTCTCTGAATATTTTAATGATACTGCATATTATAATATAAAGCTGTTATTTTATAATAAAACTGTCCATTATATAAAAAAAATCATATTAATAAAATTATATTATATTATATTAAAGAAAAAATATTCATAATAATACATAAATATGAATTAATAATATACAGAAAAGGGATTAGTTTAAATGATGATAAAATTATCGCTTGAAACTTTATTAGTAATTAAATTAAAAAATAAATTAATAAAACAATGTTCTTGAATTTCTTTTCTTTGTAGCTCATAAGAGATCCGAAATCGGAAGCTTAAAGAGTTACAAATGAACGGCTAAGCAGAAAAGTGTATTCTTTTGAAATCAAAGACTTAAATAGGAGTAAAGTGCCAACGATAACGGTTTTTTTCAAGATAATTATATATTTAACTGGCAGTACTTAATGATCTGAAAACATTTTTAACGTCTTCAAATATTTCATTACCAGAGGTATTCAGTTGAACTCGTTTTAAAACTTTCAAATTAGTGCTTGTCTTTTGAAAAGTGACATCCAATGCTTAAAATATGGAGATTACATAATTTCCTAAGTACTAATCCACGACTTGTTGTTTTAATATTGAGTCAAACGGAAAACATCTTCCGGGGACTCGTTTTATATTTTTATTATATTGTATTGAAAACGTTCGTCTCAAAATAAAAATAAATCAATGCTGCGCAACATCCGAGCTATCAATCTAATACGCAACAACTGCTAGAGCCTGTGACGTGTCAAAAATAAATAATGTAATTCACGATTAAACTATTGAGTTTCAAAACCCGCTCTAGATAATACAAATAATTTTAATTCTGACCAATTTTTTATGTATACGGTGTGTGCATTAATTTTTTTGGGTTTTCTAACAGATGGCGTTACTACTATTGAATCGCATCAGGCTATACTTTAACATTTCATTGTGAAGCGTCATTATTGCGCTTTCGTTTTCAGTATATGTCATATCGCTGAAGTGTATACAACTTTTTTTTTTGAGCTCTCAACATGTCAACTTTTGTACCAACAAAACGCAATTTGCGGGAAGCTTTACTTTTCTGGTTCAATTGGAAGAAAAAACCAACTGAAAATCACCGATTGCTGTGTGAAGTTTATGGTGAACATGCTCCATTGCAAAAAACGTGTGAGAACTGGTTTCGACGCTTTAACAACGGTGATTTCGATGTGGATGACAAAGAACGTCCAGGCCAACCAAAAAAATTTGAAGATGAAGCATTAGAGGCATTGTGTCAAACGCAAGCAGAACTCGCAGAATCATTGGGGGTTGATCGAGCAACATGCCACATGTTGCTAAATCGGTAAAACCTATTTGGAAAACAGTGGATGGGAAGTTCTGCCTCACCCGCCTTATAGCCCAGACTTTGCCCAGATTGCCCTTTCTGGAATACGCTTCACTTCTGAACAGCGTGTCAAATATTGGCTTAATTCTTTATTGGCTTCAACAGTTCTATTGGGATGGAATCCATAATTTGCCCGAAAGATGGGAAAAACGTCGTGGCTAGCGATGGACAATACTTTGAATAGAATATATTGTACAAATTTTTTATAATAAAGCTCCAATTTCACGGAAAAATTAATGCACACACCGTATATAAATTTTTTCCATAGAAAATTATTATTTTCAGTTAGGGTATAAAACGCAAATTAAATATTGCTTGTGTAGGTAGCACATAAAAATATTTTAGAGCGGGTTTTGCATCTCAACGCCTCACGATTCAGCAAAAGTCGTCTGACCACTGCGGCGAGAACAAAGCGACGGCGTTTGATTGGAATAGAGGTTCTGTGCACGTTCCTGTAAAATAGGCTTCTTCGTGTTTGGCACAGATCTGGGACGTTGTGAAATATGGTCACGTCGAATGGGCTGGCTAAACAGTCTTGCTCGAATACCGCGAGGCCGGGGGTGGAATCTTCTCGCTGTTAGGATGAATTTTTCTCTGATTTTTTTTATTTCATTGCTACGAGGCGCTCGTCCTTGTTGTGTATTTGATACTATATTTGATACTTGAACGCAACGGGAGATATATATTGTGTTCTGCTTTATTACAACGACAGGTTGATTCTTTGAATAAATGATAAAATGAAATTGATATGACAATTTCAAAGTAAATATTTATTTCAAGTTTTTATTCAAAAAACTTTGTATACAATCTAAATAAAAGATGGCTGTGTTACGCCCTTGTTTTTTTGGTAAATTATAATATCAGTAAAACGATTTCTAGTCTGGATATTGTTCATAGTAATATGTTTTAAGATTTTAAAGTATTTTGTTATATTAATGATTGTATTATGGCTTAATATTCGTAACGGAAATTGCATTCATTATATAAGGTACAGTGATTTTTATTTGAAATCCTTGTAAGAATAGCTGGTTATTAGTGTTTGTTGATCTTGATATCATGAAAAATATATATAGCTGCAGTAAATATTCACCGAATAATAGTATGTTGTGTGGAAAACAAACAATATCTATTAACATAGTAAACTTTAAATGTTGATTATTTCAAACATAATCACAAACAGATCACATTTCCAATTAAAAAGCTTGGCATCAAAGTGTCTTCAGTGATTACACTTGGCTGTATTGGCATAACAAGAACCTACAACTTTGCCCTGGCACGTTCGCAAGTGATGTGTTTGAGCAATAGTTGGCGCTCGAGCGTTAGATTTCAAAACCATAGCTATAAGGCGTGACGACATGATGCTAATGTGAAGCTCTCCAATTAAGCATTCAAAGTGTGCAAAGTTAACTCCATAAAAATACGTATTAGGTTTTATATCATATCGGTAATTTAAATTATTGCATAATCAAGAATCAGCATGAAGATGGAAAAGTACTTACGTAGTTAGGTAAGAATAAAGTTTAAACAAAAACGTTACTACTCAATATTTATAAAAGAATTAAATACGTTTTACTTTATATTAAACCATCATTTTTATGAATAATTGTTGGCTACCTCTGTCTCTCGCTGTGCAATGTTGTAAGTAAATACTCAACTGCGCCAATAGATATTTTCCCATTGTCACTGTGTAGACGTTTTCCAGTATCGTAAGTAAACATTCACCATCATGACAATATATATATTATTAGAAAGTACATCGATCACCATCTAAAGACACAGTTCCTTTATTTTCGGTATGTATAACACTAAATGATTCAATTTATTGTATAAATTAATTAATTACTTGCAGTCATAAGTTTTATTTCATTTCACGCATAATATCAACAATATACGCGATTGTACTAATGATACTTTTCATTTAATGTGAGCTCTCCTCAATGGGAGTTGCTTCATGAAGTGTTTCTCTCCCTGCCTGCCATGATCCACACAGTGGGGCTGGAGGCATTTTACATTATGCAAGCCAGTCGTCAGTTTTTTTGTTGGCTGCTTGCACAACGCACGCTGCGCACTTCACAACTTGTTAGCCGAAACAAAGTTAGGATTAATTACGGACATAAATTCGCGACTTGTTATGTCGCGTTCGGTACGAATACAGCCACTGCACTGTGGACCAGCGCTTCCAAATTATCGAGATAACTATTTAAAAAAAAAAATAATTAACTACCTTACAGTCAGGTAATATTTTTGACTGTCAGTTTTCAGTTTATAAAACAATTTATATCGACACAAACAACATAAATTGTCTTTGACTTTATTAAGAAAAATAGTTTCGTTGTTCACTTCGAAAAATAAAATTATGTTTTTGAATTAAGCAAATTTATCAAGTTTACAAACTTTAAAGTATTTTATAGGCACAATCAATCAATTAAGGACATTAACACTTAATTAAAATGGCGTTAAATGATATGATGTAATCTTCTGGTTTATTTCTCTGAAACTAACTATTTTTAGATTTTTAACATAATTAAATGAATTTTGATAATGATTAAGTACATTTTTTCAAATATTGAAAATTGATTAAAGAAACTCTTAGAAAAATATCATCTTGATTTGTGTGGGATTTGAACTCACATCCCCAAGTTTAAATGGCCGGTGCATTAGCAATTATACCAACGAATCACTAGTACTAGGCAATAATTTTTAACAATCATATCCTATAAGTGATACTCAATCATTATCAATCAATAAAACCTGTATAAGAAATTCAATATTTTTGACTGAGAGTACTTGGTGGAATTCCATTTTAATATTTTGAATAAAAATACTTGAGTGATTTTCCACATTTTTGTTTTTATTAGTGACCGGTTTCGCCAACCTTTCTCAACTCTGTTTGATAATGCCAACGTGAAAGGTTGGCGAAACCGGTCACTAATAAAAACAAAAATGTGGAAAATCACTCAAGTATTTTTATTCAAAATATTAAAACCTGTATAGGCAAATCGTACTTCCTGTGAGACGGTCTTCACAAAAATCTAGAATTTTGTTATTTTTTTTATGCGATCACAATAAATGTCTAGTTGGATATCTTACAATGTTGCGATCAAAGCAGCAGTCGACGACTGCAGGCTTTTATAAATATATTCGTGTAGACCTTGCTTTTCACTGTGGTTCTGATTTTGGTCGGCGACGTCAATGGCAGCTGAGCTCTTAATCTTCATCCAGGAAGTGACTTTTTTGTACGCCCTGTTTTATTTTAGAAACTAGTAAATAATTGCGTGTTGAAGTTATCGTGCTTGCTTATGCAAAAAAGAAAATTAACAGCACCGAAAACGTCCGCCCTTGTCCGCGATCGTGCCCGCTCTGGACACACTGCACCCTCGCCCAAGACTCGAGGTGGAGAGGCTGACCACTGTGCTGGCGGAAATAAATTTTGATCAGTTTGCTTAAATTAATGTTCATATAGCCTTATTTACATAATTTCTTCTTCTATTATTCAAAAAAACAAACTAATTTTCATGTTTATTCATGTATTGTTTATTATGAATGGCTATACCTTGTAAAATGATCTGGAAACCTTGAACAGACATATGTCCAATGAGATGGTCAAAAACCTCGTTTGACGAAGAGCAGTTAAAGCTTATATTATACGTTTATCAAATGTGTTACTGCACTTGAAATTTATATGAAATTTATAAGATTTTAAAAATAATTTTATTTATAAATTTTACTGTTGAGATTGTTCATGCTTTGATAATTCAGACAGCTCTTTTGATTCAACGATAAGATGCACGTTTTCATTAATATTTTACTATCGTGTTATAAATTATAATTCGGCCTGTATAATAACAAGGCAACACAAATTCATGTCTGCTTATAATTAAAAGGATAATTTAATATTTCTGTATTATTGATAAAACATGCAGGTCTTGTGGTATCTTCGTATGTTTTACGTAGCTTTTTATATAAATTCATGAAATTTTTAACCAAAATTTACATCTTATTTTATCTTTAACACATTTTTTCAATCAATATCGTCCAGGCTGGGTGTCGTTACTTTACTGTGCAACTACTCTGACAATCGTTTTCACGACACGCGACGCTTCTCAGCAAGAAGATTCTTGAATATTCTTGATATTGTCAGTCCAGCTGGTAAAGGAAATCCCTCGGGTCCTCACGCCCGGAACTATCTTGGTTAAAATTAGTTTCTCAGAGCTCTTATCATATTTGCTAGCTTTGTGATTAAACCAGGCTCTTAAGAGGCGTAAGATGATAACCTCGCTATCACGATCAGAATTTTATACACTTTACAGAAATAAGTTGTATTTAGCATTTTTTTATTATTACTTTATAAAAGGGACAGATCTAAGTTTAGATAATCATAACTATGGATCTACAAGGTAAAATATTTTACAAAAACGGAAACAAGAAGATAAAAGCGCTGTTCGTTTCTCACGCTTGTCTTATTGTACATAAAATATCAATAAAAAAAAAAAATTATATTATAATCTGTAGTCAGTTTATATTTATATTTACATAAAAAAAAAACATTTCACTGCTTGGATTTGTAAAAGGGATTTCAAAGTTAGTTAACAACTACTGCTTACATTTGACTATAATGCATTCAGTAATTTAAAATATTACATTGGTATTTAGTGCATTTTTTTTAAAAATATAAATTTTATTAAAGATGCAGATAAATATAGAATACATCACAATAATTTATTTTCAGTTCCTAAACTGATCCCATTTCTGGTTTATATTAAACTTATCAGTAAACTCCTTCATCAGTTTCTGGTAAGCCACGTGAATACGAAGTAATCATATTGAAAACTAAAGCATGGCATAAACCATGAGAACGGTTAACATGCACTGGTCGCAGGGGCGGGTCGGGGTTGTTTGGCTGGCAGGGCAGCACATGGGGGAAATGGGTGAGATGATCACTCCACGAGGGACGATGAAGCATGGAAACTCCCTGCGCAGTTTGTGTGATTGTATTCGTGTAGTTAGTTTGAACTGCTTTTTTATTGCGCGTGATTAAAACCCACAGAACTTGTGTTCGTAAATAACCTCAATCTTTTAAACAAATATGACTTGAATTTCTAAAAGCACCTGGTGAGTTATGAAATAAATATTAACAGCGCATATTTATCTAATTTTTTACACAAAATAAACAAGTTAAATTTATTGGTATTTGAGTATTTGTATTATAGTGATAACTTATAATAAGTTCTGTGGGAAAGAGCAACATCGTATTGTGGTTAATAAAATCAATATTCATTCTAGATTATTTAGATCTTTGAGGAGAGGCAGTCACTTGATGCATATGATATTAATATTGTTCAAAATATATTTTTTGAATACAGTAATACCCCGCTTTACGCGAGGGATACGTTCCGGAAAAAATCGCGTTAAGTGAAATTCGCGTATATCGGGGCTTACGATTAAACACGAATCATTTAAATCAATCACTTTAATTCTGAGAACACTTTATGTATTACATGTTATTTTTAATGAAAACTACATCTATTGTCTTTTGGGTAGCGTTTCTTTGACGTTCTTGTAAAATACGTTCATAACACCTGACGCCGTTTTTGATTGTTAAGAGAAGTCAATGTCTACATTATATTCATACACATTCTTAAATAATAATCATTTTAATCGCGCAAAAGGGGGTCGCGTAAAACGGGGTATTACTGTAATCGTATCACACATAACGACGAAGAAAAAAAAAATTATGATAAATTTGAAGATGTCTATTTTTTGATTAACGTCAATCAGATGCGTATTTATTACCCATTACGGGTTTATTATATTATTACTAATATGATTAGGAACATTAGTTCATACATCATCAAGAAACTCTCAGAAAAATATTTGTTTCTTTAAAAATCATCTTCTATGTATGAACTAATGTGCCTAATCACATTAGTAATAAATTTGAAAATGCCAACTAAGCATGCTAGCAAAACTGGTCGCATTAAAAAGAAAATATTTTCAAAGTAACACAAGTCAGAACGATTTTAAAGTTAAATATATTACAGTCGCATTCATACTTATCAGGAAACGAATAAGTTTCGTTTGATATCTACCCCCGTTGTGGGGGAGTTTGTTGGGAGTCCAAGTTCTCTATCGTGCGAATTAATCAACTTTTGACGCCATTACCCGAGCAGACCTCACAAAAATCGCTTCCGCCTAATTTCCTTTCAGAAAGTGTTTATTTTCCCCTGAGATAAGCTATGAAATTAACATCGCGATTAAATCTGTCCGTGTGAGGGACCGCGCCGGCATAATATGATTGTGAATAATCACGGGCCGGGCCGGCGGCACGCGACTCTGGCCCCTCGGCCTGATGCCGTAAGGTCCAAAATGCCTCGCCCCCGAGCCTCCTGTCCACTCTGAACACTTCAACTTTCTATTCGCCGTATTAAATCGAACTCTCCGTTGCCGTTGTTTGCGATTTATTGAATTCGACGGCCATTTATAAGGTTTTCCCGCTCTGTTGACGTGTTATTTAATAATATAAATGAATATCTATTGTACCGCTGTATTATTCAATCAAATATTCCTTACCCCAGATGAACGGACAAAGCGAAAGGCAAAATGGGGTTTTCTTCGTCTCGCGATTTTTGATACATTATTTGTATACTTGTTTCCGGCTGTGAAATCAATTATGTTTGATATGTTGATTTATTTTATAACAAACAAATTTTTTAAACTATTTAAATTTTATCTTTCAATACGTGTATTCCTAATAACCGACACTCACATTTTCTACATCTATATAGATTTTTACTTATCTTCTACACCATCTCACTGAGCATAAATTTACGCTGCACACCGCAGTTTTATATTGAAAGGAAAATTCTTTGTATTGCTGCTGCCCAAAAGCATTACAAAGCTCTGGCGTTTGGATCTGATACTCCTTCTGCAGTAGGCTATTGAAACATTTCCAGGAGCCCCCCCATCTCAACGAGGTACTTCCAGAGTACATCCCTCCACAATCATTTCGAGTCTACTACTCCATTACCGATCCTTTGCACACGCTCAGGGTACAGACTGGCAGCCATGCACAAGCAACAGAATGAGGAAAGCGGGGAGCTTTTACTCATATAATACACTAAGTGCATGAATATTCTTAATGCTTATTATTTTTGACTAAACAATTGGAAACTCAACTTATATTATTATCATACGTAAAACAAAAAAAAAATACTATGGTTATTAATATGACGTTCAGAAACTTACAGGCATGTTTTACCGTCACTGCTGTTTGTATAGATAATCTGTTTTCTGTAAATAAACTGTACTACTGTATATTTAACAAAGATTAAAATAAATAACAACCGAAACAATGATAACAGTGTCTAATTATACAATGTTAGTATTGTGTTATTTGTTGTATTATTTCAACATTGAAAATCTAAGAAAATTCATGATCGTTACTGCGAAGTATTCCCTGTTTTCAAATAAAAGATTCAGCGTTAGTAAAGTGAAGAAAATCAGCGACTATTTGTCCGGTACATTTCTCTTAAAAAAAAAAAACGAAACCCTTTTCACATACTTTTCCTTGTATTTCATGAGGTAAATCATTTTCGTAAAAAAAATATTTTTTGAATTACGGTACGCTACGTGAAAAATATAGGACTGTATTAAAAAGGTTATTTCAAAAGGAAAATTGTGGGCCGTTTTGTATTTTTTTATTTTTATAAAAGTTACACGTTTTATTGCACGTTAAAAAATAATTTTATTTAACGCGCAAAAATGCCGACATTACCGCTTTTAATGCTTCTTACGGTGAATGAAAGGGAGCCTAATGCCGCTGGAAATAAAATAAGGGTTGTTTACAAACCCTTCGATACCAAAATCTTTTCAATCGCATTAAAATTAGGTCAAAATGTGGAAACGGAAGCGACGATCGATTCGGTCAACATAAACAAAAATCATGTCGTACCACTCCGTCCATCAAAACCTATCTGCTCTGTTACGATCCCATCGATTGAGTCAATGTTTATCTTTGCATTACTCCAAAACGACCGAGCTTTACTTTATTGAAAGATTACAAACAAACTATTTGAACAAACGAAATACTGTTTCAATGTTTCGTATGAGAAATGCATGCTTCTGGATAATATTATCTCATTGGATTTTCAGAACTTTCAGACTTAAATCCGTTACAGAACCTTTTATATCAGGCACACCAGGCAAAAGCTCTTCGTCTATTCGGGCGTTCCTACTCACGTGTACTGCGATCCCCCGCATTCGGTGTTATTTCATATTTTTATTTGATGTTTATTTTATGAGTTCTGCAAACAAACGTGTTCATTGCTTAATTTTGTATTCATCGAGCTTTTTGCAGTCGGTGAAATTTTGTTAATTCATTGTTTGTAGATTAAACTGTTGTTTTTAATTACGGAGCAGATCTAAAAAAAGATATTCGCGATGTTATTCATATCCGCGTTGAAACGCTTTTTTTAAGTATTTGATTTATTTTATTTACCCGGGGAGTTAAAAAAATGCCGTTTGTGTTAAACAACGGAGTACCTTCGTCTTTTGGCAGAATTTTTTCAAAAACAAGACTGTCAGTCAATTTTACCTTAAACTGCATGATTTTTTATTTTTGCGTGAAAAAAATTGAAGAGTTAGGGAATTATGTGTTAATTTAAGGAAAAATAATGAAAAAATTTTTTTGTATATTTTTCATATGTTTTATAGGAAAAAACTCAGTAAAAAAATAAAAACTAAATAATTTTAATTGATTACGAAAATAACTTACTTTGAAATTAAAAAATATATTTTTGAAGAAGAAAATGATCTCCAATAGCTTATACTTAAATCACGTTTTCGCTCATTGGCCAAAAGTTGGCAAATGTCATCTTCTTATACGGTTTGTGTCTATTCTAGAGCTATATTATTGATTTTTTTTGTGAAGACCGTCTCACAGGAAGTACGATTTTGCCTATACAGGTTTTATTGATTAATAATGATTAATGATCAAAAAATCAATAATATATTTAACAAGTGCGTGTATTGGCTTAATTAAATAGACATTTAAAAAATAATAATATCTAGACCGGATTTAAATGCTTCACTCAGTACTTTGGGTTAAAAGTCTAGTATTGCAAGTCACACAATACTTAATTGGCATAATAAGTACGTTGTTTCACATATAGGATATAATTGTTAAAAATTCTTGCCAAATAATAGTGATTCGTTGGCCTATATGGTAATGCACCGGCCATGAAAGCTTGGGGATGTGGGTTCGAATCCCACACAAATCACGATGATATTTTTTTGAGAGTTTCTTTAATCATTTTTCAATATTTGAATTAATGTACTAAATCATTATTAATATTCTAGAGTGGTAAAAAGTTGATTTAAATTAGTGAGACAAGTCCAACATAACGGTCACTAAACAAAACGGTTGATCCTATAAGTTTTTACACGGTTTAAAAAAAAGGTTTTATGGTTTGTTATCGACCTGTCATTATATGCAGTTAAGGTTAAATAAGAATTACTAATATGATTAGGCACATTAGTTCACACATAGAAGATGATAAAAGAAATTCTCAGAAAAATATAATCGTGATTTGTGTGAGATTTGAACCCAGATCCCCAGGCTTACATGGCCGGTGTACTGACCCTTGTACTAACGAATCACATCCATTAATCGAAAATTTTTAACAATCATACTCTACATATGAACCAATGTGCCCAGGCCAACCAATATTTAGTGATTTGCAAGCACCGGACTTTTTAAACAAAGTAACAAGTGAAGCAATTTTAATCCCATCTGGATATTATTTTAAAAAATCTATTAATTTAGCCAAGACGCGCACCATCTATGTGTGAACTAATGTGCCTAATCATATTAGTAATAATATAATAAACCCGTAATGGGTAATAAATACGCATCTGATTGACGTTCAATCTAAAAAATAGACATACGTATATGATGGTGCGCGTATTATTGTTAAAAATTTGTGATTCGTTAGTACAAGGGTCAGAACATCGGCCATGTATGTCTGGGATGTGGGTTCAAATCCCACACAAATCACGATGATATTTTTCTGAGAATTTCTTTAATCATCTTCTATGTGTGAACTAATGTGCCTAATCATATTAGTAATAATATAATAAACCCGTAATGTATAATAAATACGTATCTGATTAACGTTCAATCCAAAAAATAAGAAATGAAAAATATTTTAAGTAGTGGCCTACATTGAAAACGTAAACAAATTTTTTGTCTCAAAAATATCTTTACATCCAACATAATCAATTTACAGTCTGGAAACGGACCCCAAACTTCGTATCACCAGGAGCTGCTGGAGGTTCTATTTAGGTGGAGCAGGTGTCCACGAGGAGAGGCTCCGCAGCACCCTGCGCCGTGACCGCGGGGCCCGCGACCCTATCACGCCGCGACCGTGTCGCCAGCAAGTTTATCTACGAGGCTTAGTTTAGCTTATCACACAAGTTGCCGGCATTATATCCCGGGCCGAAATAACATTGCGGGTACATTAACCGAAATTCTCCGAAAATTGAAGCTGGGATTTATTCGATCGGTTATCCCTAATTTTTTTGGTATCGTGAACACGAGGACGGGGCACAGGATTGAAATTATGTTAAATCGTTACACTTGTGAAAAGACTTGTTTCAGCATGAAAGCTCCAGTGTGGAGAATTTTAGTATTCGCGATCTACCCACACGCAGACTAACCTCACTGTTTTAATAAATAAGTGCTAACACAGTAATTTTTTTAAAATTATTGTCATATTCTATATCAGTGGTCCCCAACCATATGCTCGCGGGCACCATGGCGCCCACCGACCGTTTTGCGTGTGCCCGCCGCTGTGCGACCACGATAAAAAATATTAAAGTTTACAATAAAATGTTATGAAGAATATTCATATTTAGCAATTGAACAGAGAAATAAAGCGAGAATTAAATGTTTTTTGTGCATTATATGTATTATTTATTAACTATGTTCAAAAATAAATAAACCTTTTTTTTTGTTTTTTAAATACCTGGAAAAAATAAATGGTTGGGGACCCCTGGTTTACATAATCAAATTAATAAATAAAATGATTATAATTCACAGTATACTCAATGTAAACAATAATTTTTTTACTTTTAACCGT
This sequence comes from Atopsyche davidsoni, assembly GCA_022113835.1. Taxonomy (NCBI): domain Eukaryota; kingdom Metazoa; phylum Arthropoda; class Insecta; order Trichoptera; family Hydrobiosidae; genus Atopsyche; species Atopsyche davidsoni. The sequence goes on from JAILWY010000021.1 coordinate 8,742,601, forward strand.
AATTTATAATATTATTATTACACTTGAAACTTCATTCACAACGGAAACACTTTAATGCAAAGTATCAAATTTACGCTCTTGCGGCTTACCAAAACTTTAATTGAACTTTGACGACTATTTCAAAGCAACACTGAAAGCGGGAGTTCAGAATATTGCTGCAACTTTATTATTCAGAGATTTGGCGTTTATACAATGAAACATATTAATTTAAATATAAACATTTTCGTGCTTAGAAACGTTTAATACGAAGATGTGCTTGACATACGCGTAACACATTAACACATTATAAACCATCTTCATCCATTTAATAGTAATCAAAGTTATGTGTAATTTATTTGTTAAAGCTTTAATTTTTTAAATCGAGATTTCAGTTGTGCGAATTATTATAATAAAATACCACCGGGTTGTATTTTTCACGATTAAATCGAAAAAAGGCGCTATAGGACAAAATATACCTAAAATTTCCACAAACCGTGTATATTGACTGCACGCTGTTAAAATTAGACAAATATAATTCAATGTTTATCCAAAATAATCCTTTAAGTGATATGAAACAGTTAATTCAATATAAAACTGTATAAATTACTAACAAGCTGCATTAGTTTAATGCCGATTGAATCCGCCCATCCGCTACAGTCGGCCGCCGCAATTATGGTTTCGGTCTAGCAATTACCGCGATTAAACTTTAAATGTTCTATGCGATTGTTTTCACTTAACCAAGTTCCGATTCATTAATATTTTCAACTCTGGCAATAAAATGTACACAACGTGCGAGTTAGAAAATTTAATCAATACGCGACCGAGTGGGGGGGGACTTGTTTATTTGTAACTTCAGTGTGTTTAATAAAGGTTGTTTTTATAATGGTAGGCATGATTGAAAAAGCGATGATTTGATTAAAAGGATTGGTTCAAATACGAACACGAATTAATTTATTATTGTATTTTAATTATAGACAGAAGGTTTTGTAGCTGACTAGGATTCTTAAAGAAATAGTCACATCGAAAAACAAAAACACAATACTCTGTAAAATACGTAATAAAAATACTGTGTTCTATGAAACTCTTTCAAGTATGTATTATTAACATAAAAGCTATCCCAAAAATGATTTAGGTGCATGAAAATTGAGACAATTAAAAAATGATATTATTTAAAATAAACATAATTTTACACGCATGATTTTCAAGTTTTATAAACAATGGTTTAATGTTACTAAAGGTTTATTATTATTTAAATATTACACAATGTAAAATATTAAATTTCGTTTCAGAAATTTTTTATTTGGGTTTGTATGAAACGAACTGTCCATAATATGGTGGAATATTACTTACTATACGATGAAATTAATTGAGCTATGCGCTACAATCGCCATTGTTCTCACGATATACATCAGCCTTATTTTTTGTTCATTAACTTTGAATTCTGATACGTCGGTGGCATATTCAATAAAGAAGATTCTTTATAACGAGGCTCGGAGAAAATAACTTTTAAATTGTTCACCGTCAAAGAAACATAAATTTGATGAAACAATAAGAAAATAAGTAACAGCGTACGCTACCTTTATTACTCCATTATCTTAATCACAGTCTATTTCTTTATCTTTGCAATACATCATCCCTTTTTCTGAAAAACAAAGTGCACCGCAGATAATGAAATTACACGAATTCAGTAATTATTCAAAGGTATTCGGGGAATCGAGCCCCGGGGGGTGTTCCTTCCAGAATATAATATTAAGGCTGGGTTCACACTCGCTCGGGGTAAAAGCCCTCGGTTTTTGTCGAGCGCTTCCCGGGCCATTGCACCTTAATCAATCAAATTTAAGTATTTGCAGGATGATGCATCGTCCAAACGGCAGGCTGGGTGTATCATGCTTAATCATTTGACGTTATTGGATTTGATAGGCAGACGTAAACATATTTACAAAGTGCATTTTGATGTATTAATATTACCTGGCATAAATTACAATATCATAAATTTCAATTACTATAATGTAGAATTCTTAGTGCGGATGTTTTCCCATTAATGTTCTCTAATTCGATAAATCTGCTGTAGTATAAAAGAGCATTAGTCGATTCCAATCAGTGGATTCAGCCACGCAAAAGGGGCAATCCTGTGAGCTCGGCAATAGCGTGAAATCCGTTATTTATAAACTATCACGAAGTTTGTAAACCTAAACCAGAGAATTTCTCGTGTACGACAGTGAAAAATGCTTAAAATTACATTTAGAAAATCAATAAATTAATTATTTTTTTATTTACCTTAAATATAAGCAAGCAAAAGTGTTAAATAGTTAAATACAAAACCTAGTCCAAAAAAAAGGGAAATGGATTTTTGGATGTAAATAAAATTAAACCAAACATTTAATGAACCTGAATTACTTTTCCTTTTTAGATATTTAGTCGATTAAAAATATTTCGTATAAGGATTGCGCTCATTAAATAGAAAACCTAGAACCTTTCTAAGTAGAAAAACATTAAAATAACTTATCGCATTTATTAAAACTTTGATGATCAAAATCGAACATTGAAAATAAAACAAACTCACAGATTAATCGAGTCCGAACTTGAGAGGCGGGTCATTAGGTTCGAACTTTGGAAAACTCCCAAGTGTTTTTGGAGTACATTTCCCAGGTTATCCAGGTGGCACCGGGCGGCTCCGTAGTCAAGAGCCAAAGCCCTCCGCACCCTCCCGCAGCCTCACGCCCCAGGATCTTGTGCGCTCGTTCACCCGGCGCTAAAGCCTGCACTCGTGACTTCCACCTTGTTATTCGAAAATCTACTGCATGTACTATATGTTCATAGAGAATTCACTTTTTTTTTTTCAGATTCAAGTTGATTTCTATAATGATCTTTGATCATCAAAAAAATAGTATTTAAAATAACAGCCATCCTTTTTTTAAGGATCTAGGTCCCATAATCGAGTTTTTTGATTGCAAAAAATCGATCGCACCAATCAAAAAAATTTAAATGCAAAAAGTTAGATACATCTTTTCTTCCAAAATGAAACTGTTTTTATTTCCTATAAATTTACTTTTAATATGATAAAAATGTGTTTTTCCGATTAAAGTGTCGGAATTTGGAGTTTCGTTGTGTACCTGTTCCAAGAATCTTAAACATTTAAGAGTCCTTTTTTTAACTGGAATCAAAAGATAAATTATATACACTCTCTAGAACATTTATTTAAAAATAAAAATGAACAATCTTTGGTTTTGAAAAGTCGTCATTTTGTCCAATTTTTCAACATCTTCAAGATTTTAATTTAACCTTGAAAATGGACGTTAATAAAATAATAAAATATAGATAAATATAATTTATAGTTTTTTCAATACTCTGAAAAAAAAATCAACTTTCGACATACAAAAATAATGTAACAATTAAATTAATTAAATGACACGATTTCGCCAGGTAATGGCGAAAGCCAGCTATTTAAAGGCTGGAAGCAACTGCCTTAACAGTTAAGCGCTCATGTGTGTATTACATATATTTCTAGATTCTAGGCCATGTTTGCAAAGTTTTGAGATATTTATGTTAATCTTTGTCATCCAACATAAGGTCTTTTCTTCAGAATTCAATGTACCGCGGCTTGACAATCTCTGGATATTCATTATTCATGAAGTGATAATTCCGGATTCCATTTATTTTTTATCGCGTTTAATGTAAGGTACCAAAGAGAAAACTCGAGCATTGTATATAAAGCAAAATGAAACAAACTTTGTTGAATAAACTTTCTACAAAACATCAACATAAAAGAGTAAAGAGAAAAATCTTGACTTTTTTTCGTATTCAAAAGATAAAAATCATGTTTACGTGGAAATTTCGAGGAAATTTCACCATAATTGGTTAAATAAATAAAAAAATATTCCTTATTAAAACATGATTAATTAACTTTAATATTAATATTATTATTATACAATTATAAAAAGTGTACAGTGAAACTGTAAATGAAAAGATTTTTGAGCAATATATTTTCAGTTTCATGTCTTGCTCTTACTGGTATAGCCTTAAACAAACTTCCTCCATTCCAAAAAGCAACCTCGTAACATGAAGCGTCATTCAAAATTTGAAGGGAGCTATCCCTTGCACATTTTGATCTTTGTATTGCGATCGAAGTTACGAGATGGTATTCCGCTACACTGTCTCGAGCTAACTTTGGGGTAGTAACTTAATTCAAAGCACATTCCGTTGTAATTATTGGTTCTGTTTACGTGTACGCTTTGTTAATACACTTGGTATCCACATTTGTAATTTTTTATCCCGGATGAACTACTGTATTAATATTCAACTGGTTGTGTTATGAATTTTATACAAATTAGCGATAGTATATAGCGTTTTAATTATGCCTCCACCAAAAAGCTTATAGTGCATTTTTGGAGTGTCTATTTTAAGTGATTTGAATACCTTTGTGCAGTGTGATGAGCAACAAAAAATGGACTAGTAATGTAATCTTTGATAACATTGATTGTTTGTTTTTAAGGTATTAAAATATTTTATTATTTTTTTACTTAAAAGTTTAACGCGTAAGTACTTCAATAAAATACAAATGTGGTGGTAATATATTTGAAACTTGAAGAACAATCAGCACATTACTTGCTAGATTCCTGGCACGCGCGCGTTCCCCATTTACAAAAGAATCCATTACGGCCAGTGTACACTTTGACCCTTATAGTAAAACAATAGGGCTCATAATCCCATACTTGTAGTCCCTCATCCCTTGATAAATGTTGGGTTAAGCGGGTTTGCCGGCGCCCACAGCTGCTGACCAATGTGGTCCTTACAGATATTCGCCGCCGGCCTTGTGCGTACTAAGTGATAAAATGTATCCTTACTCAAATATTTTCAGAAAAAATATTTTCCGCATATTTTCAGGCGACCGTAATAATTTTATTCAAAATAAAAAAAAAAAATACTTCGCTTAAATTTAAAATGCTTTTTCATCTTTCGACAATATTGGGTTTGGTATTATCTTTGTAGCGTTTTTTCATTAAGGTTTTATGTTTTGTATTGGCGAGGCTTTCTTATACCGAATGCCTATTTTTTATTACTTTTAGATCTTATCAGAAAATATCGATTTTCGTTGTTGGCGATTGACTACGAATTAACTAGATTTCGAAAGGTAATGTGTTTAGGCATTATGCTACTCCGATAATGTGTACTGAATTTATATACTAATGCAAAAAAAATCTAAGAAATATCGAGAATTGATTTTGATCGTAAATGAACTGTAATGGTTTTTTAGAGTGTTATATTTTATTTAGAATGCTTGTTTTATTTTATATAGATTGTATATTGTACATTTTATTTTACAAATACTTGTTTGATTATTTTGTAATGTATTCATCGTAATTTTTAAAATTGTTTTGCACACACTTTTTAATTGCTTTTCTTATATTTTTTTACAAAACAGTTTAATACACTAACTTGCGAAATACCGTTTATTCCATTTTTCACTGCATTATTACTATTTACGCCTTTTTGTTTTAAAGCAATGTACTGAGTCATGATTATATTTAAATCCACAATGAAATAATGTACGGACGTATTTTATTAATATGACAATTGAATTGCGATTGAAATAAATTTTATAGACCATAGTTATTTTGTAGATCATGATCTATATTATGTGTTTTTAAATTCAATGCTTTTTAAATTTTTTTATGTAGTAACGTTGTTACCAATAACTCTAGAAATCCGCCCAATTTCCAAGTTAGGTCCGGAATAAAAGTCGCTGCAGCTGAAAAGCTTCTCGAAATTAAGTGAGTAAAATTCCCACAAAAGTTGCGACCGCTTGTTATTCTTGTCTTATCACGGCATCGCGGAGCCCACAATAATTGGTGGAGTTCCCGCCGGCATGAAAAGGTTTTCAGTGTGAAAGCAATCGTAGCCCGATTCGGCTCGTGTAAAATTGGCTTAGAGCGTGTCGGCCGAGTCGCGATCTCGCTCAGCAAGGCCCAACACCAGGACTGGTGACGTCACGTGCAATCACCACAAAACCTGGCAGTCAAAGCCTACATTTAAATCTACAATATTTAAAAAAACACATTGTTTTTACATTATTTGATTTAAAGCTATTATTCCAAATATCTTTGAATACCTAAAAAAAAATTATTAAAATATGTATTTTTTAATTTTATACAAGCAATATATCATCGCTTGACAATGTACCTATAAATGAAACAATATAAGCGCAAGATTTAGTGGTTTTATACAATTCATATATAAAAATTTTAATCTAAAAGATTATCATACTATTTTGATGATATTTTATTTACGTGATTTGATAGACGATTTTACTTAATTCTATATTACCTGCATGATTTAATTTTTTTATTCTAAAAATATGGAAAAAATTCGATTCAAAGAGTGTTATGTTTTAATTCGTTTTGCGGCAGATAAATTCGTGTTGGCTTAATGAGTGTGGGATGAAATAACGAAATGACGTCACAAGCCTTGCTTTCCGGCCTTGTCGCCTATACGATTCGTTATGATGGAGTGTTTTTCCAGTAGACTCGCTTCGGAAGGCTCTCGATGTATTGTGACCGCATTCGTATTTCGGGCTAAATAAATAAAGCGACGCTTCGGCTCTGCGGAGTTGTTCGGCACAAAAGGTGAGCCCGCTGGGGTAGTGGCTTTTAAATTAGAAACAAAAATATTATAAAGGGAGTGTCAAAGGATTCAAGGGTAGTTTTGGTGATAAATTTTCAGAGTTTATGTGAATTCCGTCTGTATATTTTCTTCGTAACTTATGCTTTAATGAAAATTATATTCTCAACGAAGTACAACCCGTAATTATCTGTTATAAAATGTTATATATCAAAAGCCAACTAAACTGTCTTTACTCATTAACTGACTTTCTTTTGATCGAATACAAACTTAAAAAAATCTGTGATCTAAAAAAATATTTGCTTCTTTGAGTCGAAACAGTAAAAAATCAAATTTTATGACCATAATTTTATACGTTAAAATAATATCATTGCAAAGTTTTTTTTTATAAATGCAAAACTATCGTTTTCTTTATATTCCATCACCATTGAAATATTATAATCGAGTACAACTAAACCTTATACGTCAATTCTTGGAATGAAAATCTTATTTTAGTTTTTATTCCCAAAATAAAACTTCACTTCCAAAACCTACTTTATTTTTCAAAAACCATGTCAAACCTACGTTAAGCCGAGTATACATTATGCAACAAACTCAGTCTGCGCCGCTCCTAAAAAGCTACATTCTGATAAGTCAAAGTTTTACTTCTGTTTCACAACTACCTCTAATATGAAACGAAAAACTGATTTTATCATGAAAATACATTAATAGCGTTATAAAAACTCGCTTAGGTATTACTTCCCTTAATGTTCCACTTGTGAATGTATTTTATTTCAACGTAGACAGATACTATGTGCATAAATCACGGCTAAATGGAAAAGCAAACTAGAAAATCAAATACCGTATCACTTAATTCTACACATTGTTAGGCTGTCTGATTTTATCGTAACTTACCTGGTTAACGCCACAACTGATAACACCAATTACATATAGGTATCGTCTAAAAGAATACTGCTTTAACTTCTTTAAAATCAAAGCATTTTGTGTAGACGCTTATTAAAACATCACCTTGTTATTAAGAATCAGCTTAAAACAAATTATTTTGTAAAATCGTTTCGAAGAAGAAGGGTAGTTAAAGGGTGCCAATTTTGGCTGTGTATGTCGTATGACGTTTTTATAATTTCCCTTTATATACGCAGAGAGAAAATATACATTAAAAAACGATATTTCACCAAAGGGTTGTTATACTCAAATACAAATAAAAAAATATTTTATAAACAAACCTGCTCAATAAAAGATCGCAAGACATAAAAAAATAATTTTGATGATCAAAATCGTTTTTGTTTATATAATTGGTTTCCCTTCGCTTTCAAAACTTTTGATTTTCTGTTGGGAATATTAACAAGATGTTATGAATCAGTTTTTGTTTGAACTTTCTCGAAGACCTGTGTTTTTGTATTTCTCCCTCTTGCAGCCATCGTCAGCCACTCCAGCAGGATGTCTGAATGTTAAGTAGACATTGATTGAAGGGAAGGCGGTAACTCGCATCACTGGTATCGCGAGGGAAGACATTCTGCCACAGATTGCTTTATGTTTTACTTGAAAAAGGGTAAAAAGATTACACGGAAGATTGTAGAAAACTAATGTATTTTTTATTGTTTTATTCAAACGGGTATTTCTTTTAAAAGGAGCATAACGCAAAATTAACAAATTATTTATATTTATCAAATTTTTAATTTATTTATTATTTATAACGTATATTTTTTTAATAACTATATTAAAAAAAGTTATTATTTATCAAATAATGTGTTTTATAATTTTAAGCCTTTTTCCTTGTGAAAATCACACAAAAATTTTGAGAATGAGTTAAAATCTTATTGCCGAAAAAATAGTTTTGTATTAAATACTCGTACATTGTTATTTGATTAGTTCTTTGTGTTTTACAATTTTAAACATTGATATTGTACGTTTATAAATATAATATCTTATATCGCATTTAATTTATCATCACATCTAAAATTAGGTATTTTGAGATACATTAAATATACAGGATCTCTCATACGTTGTATACCTAAATTACATATGCATACATAAGAGGTATGTACGCAAGTAAAATCAAGTTTCCATATAGGTGGGTACATAGAGCATCACAAGGGTAGATACGCGGAGCCTATCTTGAGCTCGCAAGATGTCACAGTAATTTGAATTCAATTTGTCATCAACTGAGAACATTTCCACGTACTTTCTATTAAGGATGTATCAATCAGGAAAGACAGATTATTTTAATGTTTACGTATTTTTAATATACAAGCAGGTTCGTGGTCAAGTCAGAAAATACGCTATATTAGATTAAAGCAATGCTTTAACAGCTTTCTTCAGTTGTCTTAAATTATAACTGGTAATTTCTTTATTTATATTTATGCGTTTAGTTTATTTCAGCGCCTTGATAATAAGAGCGTATGGATATAAACATTCCTATATAAAACCATCAACTTATGTTTAGCGTAAACACTTTTCCAATTGAACGACCATTAGTAAAACTTTACTTAAAAGCGTTGCTGCCATATAAATGTGCTCAAATTTTAACGTAAACAAGCTAGATAAATAACAATTTTTTCTCTGTATCTCAAATGAAAGTTTTCCAGACTTACAAGGCACCCTTTTCGTAAATATAATATGTTTGTGTAGGGTGCACGAGCGTACCCGACCACCACTGCGGTATCTGGGAGGACAAGGCGAGGGGGAGAAAAGGCCAACCTTGTGTATTTACGGTTAATATAATTTAAAAGGCTATCAACTATATTTAGACGCAAGTTGTGAAATAAGAAAATCTCGATACTGATAAGATTTTTTTGAAACTAAAAACTGATTTATGAAATTATTTGTATACTAACGTGCTATAACTAACACGATGCCCAGTTTAATATTTAACAATTAGACTCTGTCTTTTTATAAATATTAATTTTATTAAGCGTTTTTTTGTTTTAATATTAATATTAATACTTTTTAAAATAATTTGTGTATTCATATTATAATAATTCTATAGTCTTAATATTTTTGGAGAGTCGACGTCTTTTATTTTTTTACGTCATTAACCTACTTTAAGAATGGGTTCAAAGTATCCTCTACTGATCATTATGTAGAAAAATCATTTGACCCGGCACAAGAAATTCCGTATAAGTTCTGCAGATTTTAACGATGGGAATTTTCTTTCCAGGTATCCAAAATATTTACCTGCAGAATTTATACGGACGTTTTACAGTATATTCTGTTCTTAAGAATCCTATTGTTTGGTCAAAAAGTTTTCAAGTTAAAATCTAGTATCTAGCTGATCAATATAAATCACCTTTTTATTAAAAAAAACACATTCATATATTTATACTTTCGAAACTTGAGTGACTAGCTTTTATTTAAAGAGTGATATAATATTTTATTTGTATGTTTTTTTTGCTTTATATGAAGACTGAAGACTATGAAATCTACCCCAGGTTGGCTCTATACTAGAAGCCGTCTATCTGAAGTCTAATCGATTGAAATTGTTCACCCCATACACTTTCCTCACGTTGTACTGATTCTTACTTTACTTGTTTATGTGATTAATCAAGCTGCTACGATAAACTTTATGAAGTGTATAACGAAATAATATAACCTTTTCACATGATAACCATTTGCTTGAATAGTAATAATATTTTAAAAGTTATTAATGTATTTTAACTGAAAAGAAAATAACGTAGGAGGGTTATGAACATATCGTGCGTGGGTACGAATATTTATCTTTTATTGAAGTTTGTTGGCTCAATTTTTCTCGCCCACTGTTATACTATATTTAGAATAAAAATATTTACCTTAGTAATTTATAAAAAGCTGATTGAATTGGGCTGTAAATTAAAGTAATATAAGTTTCTTGAATCAATTAGTACATTTTTTTAATTGTTCACGCGGATCTTTAATTAAGCCGTGTAAATAAGATGTGCTAAATCACGTATATGAAATGATTATTAATAAATTGTTCAGTAATTACAATTTTTTGTTATAATCAGAACTTTGCATGTTCATGGAAGTTTTTAGTATAAGTTACAAATTGAGATTAAAAACAAACAATAATTTAATATTCTGAAATTTATAATAAAGTTCAAATTCCAAATATCGTATTTATATTAAATAATTTCTGATAAATAGATTTACGTTTACTTTTGATACCTTCAGCTTCAGCTTCACCGTCGGTATTGCGTCTCATCTGTCTCGTTACTGAAGCAACCCCATATCAAGTCTAATATCCCTCATTTTTTGCGCAGCTGCTCTTCCCGCGGTGTGATCTGAGATCGGATTTTCTGAAACCCAATCCCACTATGTGGATAGAAAAATTCCCGCAGTGTAGTTACATACACATCTGCACGCCCTCATTAATCCTCATTGTAGGAAAGGCGAGTTCGAAGCGAGAAATGTGTTTGGAAATAAAATACTGGGTCTGTAAGACGGAACGGAGCGCTCTGTGCGTTCATGTATGTTAATCCGATTCCTGTAAACTTGGCGCCCCTACTGAAACTTTTACCGGAAGCTTGAAATTTTAAAGCGGTTTTTTCACTTTATTGAATGCATGCTCGTTTTTATTCGGAATTTTCAAATTGAATAAAATGTTTGCGGCTTCTTGACGCTCGCCTAAACGGGAATTTGGATGCGAGGAATATTTGACTCGAGGACAAAACGTTCGTTTTCGGAGGAGGTAAGAATCAAGTTTGCATTCGTAACGGTCGATTAGCCTGAAAGAATCTACAAGTAAGTAGTTTTATGACGGTGTTAATGAAGGCGTTATGTGCGACTGTACGAAACATTACTAAGCAAAGTAATAATTTTATATAGTGAAACATCGCCAGCATCGGATCTGCGGGGCTGCTGACATCGCCTCGCCGACAGGTTCAAGTTCGTTTGTTCGCTAAGTGGTTTACTGCTTAAAGAAACGCCTTTTATATCAAAATAATGTCCCGGGAAAGTTGGAGTTCTAGTTTAAGTGAACACTTCGAGTGGCTGTATTGATTTCCGGTGCTCTAGCACGGCATTATTTCACGGTCTAGTGCTCCAGATCGAAACTTTGGGTTTCTAAAGCTCACTTTTGTCAAGTTCCTAGTTTGGCGGCCGAAGTTACAAATGATTTTATAGCTTTGCAACTAAATACTAGCGGCAGTGGCGAGAGACTTGGAACATCCCCGTTTGGAGTACAGTATCATAAACATCGAACATTAACAAGAATCTTCGATCTATTTACGATTCAATTAACCGTAATGACAATATTAATGTTGAAACTTTTTACTAGGTAAGGTTTTGATTCGAATTTATCAGTTGAGATTTCTTCAGCAATTAAAGTAATAAATTGCTTTAATTTTCAAAGCATAACGAGTCAGAAGATTCATCTGAAATTTCTATTGAAAGTATTGTACCTTTTCTTTAACGACGGCCCTTTCGGTGATTCTATTTCACTTAAATAACAATAAAACATCCAAAATTTTCCCCCGCCGAAAGCAAAAAGAATTTTCATTGTCTGACGATGGCCATAATTTCATACAGTGAATGCTTTTAGAGAGATCGCATCTGTTCCATTTCAGACGTCACTGTCACATACATATTCTTTATTCTCATCAGGTAGACATCCATTTGAGATGAGCGTAGCTTAAGCCCCCGTCGTCAGGTCACGGGATTAAAGTAATCCTGGACTTAGCGTTGTAATCCGTCTTCAAGAGGATGTTAAAAAAATATTCCGTTACTTTATTCTCCGTATAAAACTAATCTCAGATTTAAACCTCAATCCCGCTTAAAATGCTATTTTATTCAGAACGTTTCTGTCTCTCGGACGGCTGTTTTATTTATTGAATACTCGCCCACTCTAGTTTGATTGAAAAAGCAATCTTATTCTTACACTTCCATTATTAATGTCGATCGTAAACAAATACTTAAGTCAAAACAAAATACACCCTTAAGTAGATTCTAGAGTCTTATAGAAACGATTGTCCATTCAAACCAGAACCTTCCCATTTCTCGGAGGTATTTTATTCCCGCCCTGCCCCCACTTGACCGAATACTTGCGCGGCGTCCTTCCGCCGGCAGAGAGAGAGGTGGCAGAAACTTAAGCTCTGTGCAACAAATAACTAACTTTGGCCGGTGGAAAAATGCCAAAAGCAAAGGTTGACTGTAATAAACTATTGAAGAGTGTTACGGCGCAGGGCTCGGGGCTGGTAAACATGCCGACTTACGGACGGCCTGAGGCGGGTGGACACGGGGGTGTGTCGGAGGACTTACCCGACACAGGCAAATAAACACGCCAGAAAAAGTAGATTGATTATAAAAGAAATGGCTGAGTGAATAAACCCTTCGCTTTGCTGCTAGTTAAACAAAGCTACGTCTTTTTATGGGGTTATGCTCGGGACCCGTGTCGTACAAAATTTTTAAGCCCAATTTTTGTAGTAAAAAATACAATTGTTTTCAATAAAGATTGTTTTCAATTATCTCCCGGTATTTATTATCTTTAACCCTTATTTATGAAAAGTAAGATAAATAATAAAAATAAGTAAAAATTAATAAAATGCGACTGATAATATGAACATAAACTCGCTTATTTACAATACTAACTAAAGAAAACTCTCAGAAAATATCATCGTGACTTGTGTGGGATTCGAACCCACATCCCCAAGCTTTCATGGCCGGTGCATTTATCCAACTATGAAAGCTTGGGGATGTGGGTTCGAATCCCACACAAGTCACGATGATATTTTCTGAGAGTTTTCTTTAATCGTTTTCAATGTGTGAAAAAATGTGCTTAATCACATAAACATACTAATACCTGCATGGGTAAATAAAAACGCATTCTGATTGACATTAATCCAACTTAATATAATACTAACTAACACATACTCAGAGTACACTGACAGTTCAAAGCAAAGGGCAGTTTAATATTGTAAGGTGGATGAATTATGCAATATTAATTTCAAGTGGCGTGGCACCATATATGTGAGATGGTCATCAGAATCTCCGAGCCAAACTCTCCAGCGATTCCCTGAAGTATCCAATATAATTACAGATCGAACTGAGAAACACTGTCGCAGAGAGGTAGATATTTATTAGCTTCTGATGTTCTTCTACTGAGATATCGATTTATATCAGATTCAATTATATAAATAAAATGCATAGTCAATATTTTATTTAGGGCTAGCTGATGATAAATATAATAAAAAATAATAGATTTACAAGTCACTGCACTAATAATATTGCGTTTTGCTTTATATGGTATAGCAATTTTTTTTTTTAGTTAAATAATCATAAATTGTTTTTAAGATTATTTCAATCGGTTTTTCATCTAAAATTATAAAATAAGGCGATTTTATTAAACGGAAAGTGCAAATACCAAAATGATATTTTTTGTTTCACTAACTGTTTTGTTAACACTATTAATGGTATTCTTATTGAGATTGGTTTTGTTTTCCCTCGTCCACCTGAAATAAAATGGGTGACCTGAATTTTTATTGCCATCACATTTCGATACCTCGTTACCGAGACTTCCAATGGTACAGGTTAAATAAAAAATCCAAAACATTAAATAGCTGTACTAAAAAACCACTATTAAATAATTTTTTGACCATAAAAACGGTCATCAAAAAATCGACATTTTCTGATTTCTTATAAAATGGTTTTAAAATAATAATATTGTTGGATGTTTATTTTGAAAAGTGATCATATATTAATTAAAGTAACATAATTATTATTGCAAAAAATGTGGTTGGAACAAATTTATAAGCCTTTAAAAAAATTGCGGTGTTGCACAGCAATTGCTGTACCTCTTCTAGACAAAGACGTCAGATTTTTTGCTACCAACAACGAAACAAAAATAAAACCACCAAGTTTTGCTACGCCAATAACAAGGCTGTCATATATTTTATTTCAAAAGAAGTTTATGCCTGTTACTTTTTTAAATATTTATCTTTGCCGAGGCAATGAGATATTTTCAGGTAGTATTTTCCCTGCAGTATGATTCCTCCACGTTGGGATATCGATTTACTCGAACGCTACGGTCGCACTCTCCTACCTGGCCTGATTTAATTACGGGACTTCTGTCGCAAAAGGGAACACCGAAGAAGGACCGAGGAGTATTCATTATAATGTATATGGTCAAGTTATTATCACACACGATACCCTTTACAGCTCAATTAACACATGACATTATTAATTATATTGAATTTAGTGTCTACACGATCTTGAACAATGCTACATTTGCAGTAAATCTTGTATTATATTTCTCCTCCTGGGCCAGTCGTATTTGTTCAGCTGTACTCCCGACTGGTGCATATTTTGCACCTATGTTAAATTTCTCCTCCCATAAGCTGCAGTAGGTTTTCGGTATTTCTGAAAATATAGCCAAATTAGAATATGAAATTCAATATTTTTGACAGAGAGTACTTGGTGGAAATGTGGAAAATCACTCAAGTATTTTATTCAAAAATATTAAATTAGAATATCTTATATTACTGTGCGCATTCTGTGCAAGACACGGTGTTTTACGTAATTATTGAGATTTTTATAAATTTGATATATATTTTATTCAAAAAACTTACGAATTCAATAATATCAATCTTCTTTTTCACCGACATCACGAAAAGTATTCTCACAAAATCCGGACCCGAATAAAAACTACATAATCATTCAGATTCTCATACGAAAGACCCACTCAGGTCTGACCCCCGTCGCGCCCCCCGCACCATGCCCCTCGTGCCCCCCATGGCCCCCATGCCTCCCCATGCCCCCCATCGCCCCCCCCCGCCTGGGTTTCCGTGCAATCTGATACGACGCCGTTCGTCTTTAGCGAGCCAGGGCGGCGCGAATAAATCTCCCACCGCCCTTCGCTGCAAATTTATATGTCGCGATGTCTCGACTGCGGCTCGGCCCGAATCCATTACGCTTCTTTCTGTCATAGACAATATCTCGCTAACAGGTTTACTTGAATGAGGAATGCTCGCGCTACACCCGATCGGACAACAGAGCTTCTGAATTATTTCTCTCGGTAATGCGTCTTTTGGATTTATCGCCATTCGAGCCTCACTCCGATTTTTATCATCGCACGAAAAATTATAAGACGCACAGGTTTTCTTGTTCTGTAAAAGGGATTTGCTTACGTTTTGTGTGTGCTTTTATTATATTTATCGTCTTTTTATTCGGGAATCGATGTGTAATTTATCTTTGTGTATCATTGTGCTTTTGTCGCACAAGGCAAAAAGGAAATGTTCATTCTGCTGTTTAAGCTATTCGCTTTGTTTATTTTACGTCAAAAGATTTTTTCGTTTATCTCTCAGATTTAGTCATCATTTATGCATTATATTCAAATACACTGTCTAGTTAAAATATATTATAAATAAACCTTTTTATACTGATGTACATATTTAATACATAACCTGAATTTATGCCCTAAGATTTTTGATACAATCAAAGCCTTACTGCCTTATTTCTAAGCCATTCGAATGAAACTTTTTTGCAAAAGTGTTTATTTTCAAGTGAAAAACAAAATAAAGCGTGCTAAATAATGGTTTAATCTTATTTAAACACAAATAACACATGCTCTCCTTATTTCATGGGCCAATCATTTGTAACAACGTGATAGGGTGCGCTGAAAATCTCGTTTGCATATCACGAGCGCACTTAAATGAGGAATGTCCCGAATTACAGCCATAAAACCTCCAAAGGATATACAGCGCAATAATCCTGGCGTAAAAAAGATTGCAAATATCTTAAATCAGAATAAACCCGGAGTAAAAAGAACGGAGACAGATTCACGGATCTTGATTTTTTTAGTCGAAATGGAATTCGAATAACTCGGAGGCGGGTCTGTGGAAAATGGCCGTAGTCCGTCATTGGAATATTCACAAGAAATGTTAAGGCTTGTACGTGCGTTAGGGGCGGCGGTAGAGACACGTAGACGGGTAATCTATAACATCGGTGGGGTCCATCAAGGAGAGGAGAGTATACTCCTGCCGAGAATTTTGGTAGAGTTACGGTCTGAAAATTTTGCACGGTTACCGGATGGGAGGAGGGTTATAACGCCGCTTCGGTGCGGTATATTGCGTTTACCTTCATGCTTCTAATAAATTAAACACGTTTTAATTTTTTTTAAATGACGAGAGTTTTATACGGTTGCAAATGAATTTTTGAGCAAAAAATTAATGTAGGCTGAACACTGACAGTTAAAATTAGGTTTAATCGTCGCATAAAATACTTTATTATTACAGTTTTGGCTGGCGTTAACAAGATAAGTTGCTTGTGTTATTTATACATTTGAATTTAAAATATAAGGAATTAAGAAACCTTAAAATTAAAGCAACGAAATATATCAATTTTTTAAATTTATTTTTATAAAGACTGCAAAACAGGAGACGCTATATTTTTTAATTAGAAAAGTACAGTGTAAGGGTTTTTGTTTGTTCGCAAAATAGTCTCCTTGGTGTCAGAGATCTGGTACATACCAGTAAATAACATTTTGTAGAAACAAACAAATTTATCAAGGTGTAGTTAGATATGCATCCGAGTTGGGGGTAAAAACTGAAGCAATTTAAAACGGAATCCTAGGGAATGATCATCCATTACCGCAGGGCTATTTACCAACGCCACCCAAATATATGTGCCGCGGCGCACGAACCGGCGCTTCCTGCTGGATATACGAACTTGCAATTCGGACCTCATGGCAGTTTATTATTTTTAATATTTATAAGATTCGTGAAAACCAACCTTTATATTCTTTATTTTAACCTCAATCAATTCCGATTCAAGTGTAGATTAGTATGCATCAATTTCTTAAGAGTTATCATTTGAAAAGATATGGGCGTCGCAAAAAAATTTTATGTTAATAATTATATTATGGATGTAAAAAAAAAAATTCGTTTAAATTTTCGTTTGTGATTTATTACTTACTTTTTTTTTTATATCCATTATATTTTATTGTGCGTCATTCTCTCTACCATCAATATACCACAAAACTTCAGACTACTTAAAAAGTATTTTAATTAATGAAATATAATTTTAGTAATATCACATATTTCAAACACATGATTAATAGTAAAAGAAATTTGCATTATAACCTCACGCTGTTAATGTAAAGGAAAGAGCACAATTATATTTATCTTAACAATGGGTCTTATAACTTTTCAATTTTTTTATTAAAAATACAGAACAAACAAAAATTAAAATTATTATATTAATTATTAAAAATATTTTTATTAAAATTAGGTTACATTAAATACTTGTTGTGGGTTATACATTAATATATGTGCCTTGTCCTATCTGTCTCTTAAGCCTTTGGCTTCACTGCGTGCCGTACACGTGCCCGTTCCCCGCCAATAATCTTGGCACTTCCGGCGAGCGTCTTTTGTTCGCGGCTCCTCGGCTGCCCCAGTTTCCGGCGGCGCGCGCAGGAACCTCCCCAGTGCAAGAGCCTTCTTACCTCCTGCCGTTCGTACGGCGCCATTACTCCAGCCTTCGGTCATTTCCTTTCCAAATCTTCCCGTTATTCTTTGAGAAACGTGTAAGGGGAATTCCCGTTATTATTATTGAAGCTACTTAAAGAAAGACGTTTTCGTAAAGCGTAGATATCTTTGTCGTAAATTCATTTATTTTTCATTTGTAAATAAATATTTCGAAAGTGAATTTAAAAATATTAAAACTTATCAAATATCTCGAGATGCTAAAAAAGTCTGAAAAATCATATGTGATTCCTTACAGCGGTGATGAGTAACATTACAAAATATCTACTTCAAATGTGATAACTACCGGAATCGATATCTTTATTTTTATAATTAAAATTTACAACAATAATATTAAAAACCCACAAATATAAAAACAGTCAAACGTTTACAAATGAAAATAATAAAAAATAATTACGAAAAGTTTTTTTTTATTGAGCTGAGTTATATCCTGTGTTATATAAATCTGCCACGTGATTTAGTAGCTTGGACGTTTGCTCTTTAACCATGGATCTCAATTACGTAAATGTAATAAAATTACTGCCAAGTCAAAGGGAAAAATCTCAAAGTCTTTTCTGGTGCTTGATTTTACTAAACGCAATGAAACAACAAAGACTCAGTACCAATTATTAATTAACGATGCGCAAAGCTTTTTTTACGAAAACAATTTAATTCTGTTTGCAACTTTACACTCGGTTAAAAAAAAAACACTGTTCACATCATTCGTGCCTTGTAAAATAATGATAAAAATTGAATAACAGAATTTCATAATCTAAATTAATCAAAGAATTTACTCACCTTTGCAACATCAATTATATTCTCTTCTTCAGAAGCTTCTCCTCAGATGAAGTCTAACATATTTCTATCCTTCGCAAATTCTGCATCATTTTTCTATCTACATATTATTACTTTTCATTCAGAATGCGCAAAAAAAGGAGCTTCTGACGATGGTATCGTATTTTGTAAAAATTATTAGAAATGTATAATTATCAACTGATTGTCAGGAGGTAAATTGAAGGAATTAGAGACGTTGTTGTAATAAATGATTTTTTTTTAAAGACATTGGTTTGTAATAAAATAAAACCAAATGGTTTTGGAGACTAGGTCAATTTCACTATTAGCGAGAGCTCTTTCGCCGAACACGGCATCTTCAAGACTGAGTCTATACAGAAAAAAGCGAGCTTATACATAACATATTCAACAGAAATACATGAGTCATAGATTATACTACATTACAAATTTATGTGGAAAAATGCTTCTATTGGGTGCTGTGAAACCCATTAAAATGATATTAACAGCAATAATTTTAATACTAAGTACTTACTAATATGATTAGGCACATTAGTTCATATATAGAAGACGATTTTAAAGAAACTCTCAGAAAAATATCATCGTGATTTGTGTGGGATTGTGATAAAATCATCTTCTATATATGAACTAATGTGCCTAATCACATTAGTAAATATAATAACCCTGTAATGGGTAATAAATACGCATCTAGATTGACTAATCCCCATACATAGATATAACTAAGTACTTAAGTAAACTAGTTTGTGATGATTCCTGGCTGTCCTGGCCGCAACCTGAAAGCAATTAGTTTGAATGCAGAATCACAGTGTATTTTTAAAAATATTAAACGAACAACTGAATAACCATAATTCTCCCCTTCTTAATGCCGCTTCATCTTTTTGATGCCGTGTTCGGCGAAGGAGCTCTCGCTAATAGTGAAATTAACGTAGTCTCCAAGACCATTTGGTGTTGTTTTATTATAATAAAATGGAGTATTACAAAATAAATACCAGTTCCATTAATGACATTGGTTTGTTTTAGGTGTACATCGTCGGTCATGTGCCTCCTGGGGCGGATGAGCGCCAAGGGGGTGCCCTCCCCCCGGCTCACGCAGCCCTTTCAGAGGAGAGCAACCGCCGCTACTTGCGCCTGGTGCGTCGCTATGCACCCACCATCGCTGGCCAGTTCTTCGGACACCTGCACTCGGACTCTTTTCGCATCATGTACAACGAAGCCGGTATGTACAGCTGAACAACTTGCTTTATTGCTCACTGCTCATCGTTCATCCTTGACTAACAGCTATTTTGATCTCAGTCTTGGTTTAGGCCACTGGTTCCCAGAGTGGTCAATATCAACTCCCGGGGGTCGATAGCAGCGAAAAATTATATTGGGGGTCCATGAACTGTAAATGGGGGTCTCCGAACACAGATTTTACCTATGTACATTGTGACGAATCGAATTCGTTATAATGCCAACTTTTCACGTTGGCATTTCAAGTACTTTATTCTATTTAGGATATTAAAATGGAATTACACCAAGTACTCTCTGTCAAAAATATAGATTTTCTTAATGTTACTATATTTGCATTATGTGTGTTTTTAATTAATAAAGGTATAATTAACATTACATGTATTAAATTCAATGTACAGTAAACCCTTTGAAAGTGAGTTGTTCTATAGAAGATGTCAAAAATATGTTTGAAGTTGATGGATTTGTAATAATTCAGTATTAGCATGGCAGGGGGGTCTACGAAAAACAGGAAAACTCGACAAGGGGTCTACGTGACAAAATAGTTTGGGAACCTATGGTTTGGGTCATAAGTTTTTATACTATTCTGTCCCATGTCGAGTTTTCCTGTTTTTCGTAGACCCTGCCTTGCTTATATTGAATTTTTACAAATTCATCAACTTCAAACGTGCGCCATATTTTATATCGGTATGTAAACATATAATAACTTTAACATTTATCAACCGATTGACTTAAATAAACATGTTTTGAAACGTCAATTTAGTACAATTTAGTTATTTTTTACACTGAAACAACGCGCTGAAATAGTGAAGCTGTACATTGAAAATAGTCGTTCAGTTGTGTTAACCAACGTACATATCGTCGAAAATATCGTGGCCAACAAGCACCGTCTGACAATACTATTCGTCGTTTGGTGTCGAATTTACTTAAGCACGGGACAGTGAAAGATCGTTCACATGCCGTTTATCAACGCTTAAGACGTTCCAATGAACTGGTTGAAGCGGTAAAAGAGAGACATAAAATATGGCGCACTCTGTAGAACAGCTCACTTTCATAGGGTTTTACTGTGCTAAAAACACACAAAATGCAAATATGGGATGGGTCTGATGCTTTGATAGAAATTGTTCAATATTTGGCTTAATATAAGTCAGATTTAACCTTAAATCCCCTCGCCCAGTGATCTCCAATCTATTTTTTTTTTGTAAGAAGATTGACAACCGCACTAAAACTCTTTTCCATTTGGTAAGCTCTTGCGATAGTCCATAATGCAGGATAAACAGCATTTATATGTAAGTACATAGGTTTAATCTGAGTTAGGTGCATTATGACATTTACGGAATGCCTAAATTTTGGTGATGGCCTGCTTAAATGGGATCCACTCTCGTAGAACCCCATTTACAGTTCGTCGACCCCCCATTTTAATTTTTCGCTGTTATCGACCCCTTGAAAGGTGAAATTGACCCCTTGGTGTCAATATTGACCACTTTGAGAACCAGTGGTTTAGGCAAATAAGCGTCAGTTTTAACGATATTTACAGACAAGCAACTGCTAAAACTTGTGTCTACCTTTGCAACATACTAAATACCTTGGTGGAACTATTCAGTAAATTAATAATACACGTTGTTTGTTACACGATTATCTTGCGATTTCCACTGTCTATTTACTATTTTACATAAGACAGACGCGGCTTGAATATTATATTACTACTAAAGCCTGGAATCTCGTGTAACAAATTAAATCTGGATTCATTATAGAATGTGACATTTCTGAAACAAAAATTTGAGGTAAATATGGCACATATATAATTATAACATCTTTATAAAACAAAGTAGACTTTCACCCGAAACTTAAACGAGCCCACAAAAACTTCGGCTAGATTAATAAGGGTAGGAGTTTTTATGTGCTGCCAATCCCTACATGAGTACTTCCTTTGAGATAGAAATCTGATATAAGAGCGTTTAGACTTTGATTCAAGTGATTAGCTCGAAGGACTAAAGTTGGAAAAGTCTCCCGCATGTGGGCTCGCCTGAAAGAAGTTAATTTCTCAACTTATCACCCATTTTTTTTTCTTTTTGGACGTGGTTTTCTGACGTCTTATACGTTTTTTTTTTAAATTGATCCAAGAAATCTTATGGCCTTAATTTATTTTTTATTCTAAATATTTAAATTTGTGAGTACCTAGATAATAATGATGTTTGAATATTTTTTACTGTATTCATTTTTCACATTATATTTCCTCACGTTACATAAAAAAAATTCCATCTTAGGGGATAAAACTTGAAAAAGTGTGAGCTCACACTTTTTCAAGTTTTCTGGGGTTTTATTTTTATGTATGTATTTTATATGTTTCTTAAATAAATGCAGTATTTTTTTAGTTATTTCAATTAAAATTTCGCAGGCAAGCCTATTTCCTGGGCTATGTTGGCCCCTGCAGTGACTCCGCGCCGCACCCCTGGAGGCTCCAACAACCCTGGCCTCAGGCTCTACAAGTTCGATTCGGATAGAGGACAGGTGAGAGCAAACAAAGAAATCCCTAATTATTGTTTTCGAGCGAATACTTGCTTAAAAACTTAAAATCTATAAATAATAATTGTTCAAAAGTGTGGGAATGCCAGAGCTTAATTTTATACGTTTATTTAAGCATAAAGTATCGAAATATGCTTTGAAACTATAGAATAATATAAAATAAGTAAGTCAATTTAACTCTCTAGGAGTTTGTTTGTTAAGTTTGTTTTTCTTATTAAAAGTAACTCTAGGTAAATTTTACTAATGAAATTTAATATACTTTCTTCTTTTGTTTTATAACAAATAATATTATAGTAATTTCTTTGAATTTTATATTTATAAGGTTTTCACCTTCAGTATAGTATCGAATGACTAATTAACATGTAAGCAATTCTTATAATTAAAACCTGTTTTTTATACGAATATACTTGATTGTATAAACGTCATATTTTATAAAATCAAAACCTGGTTAAATATATGTTTGATTTTCAAACTTCATTGTTATTCGACAGGCTTTTGTGATATTAACGTGAAATTTAAAATATACAAAATAAACATAAATATTCTTCTAATATTTACTTTTTTTTAATGTTAATAACTTTGGTGTTAATTGAAGTTGAGCTGAAGCTATTAAATTATCTTATGGGATAAAAATATTTTAAATAGTTTTGATTGTTTTCATTTGAACACGATGATGTCAAGCTGACGTCACGAGGAGGGCGTTTTTCAAAATGCTTTACTGTTTTTCCAAATACTTTTGATTAAGTCTAATTAATTTTTAAAATAAATTCAAGTAAAGAAAAACTCAATAAGATTCTCGCCAAGTTAAAGAAACAAGGGAAAATTTATTTATAATTAAATACTTTTTCAAATAATCTTTTTGAAATAGCTTAAGTTAATAATGCATAGATGTTTGAAATATGGCTTTTTTGTTTTTACAGGTTGATAAATTAAAGATAAGCAAAATAAAAATGTTTATCGTTTTAATAAAGATTACACTGAGCTTCTTGCCTTAAGAGCCTTAACATAACTTAATACAGAGTGGAATTTTTAATTTACAACTTAAATAATATTTTTTTTTATCTAATATACAAGTATATTTTAAGTGTTAAAACGTCCAAGACAAAGGAAAAAAATATTTAAAAATGTTATATAAAGATTGAGAAGTTTATTATAAACGTTGACTTCTTGAATTATATATGACCTTTATAGAGTTGTGGTTTTGTGTAAAACGACATATGTTCTCCTTCAACGTATAGAATGTATTCACTCAAGGTAACAACCATTACACATGTCGTAATCAATCTATTGTCATTAGATAATACAGCATTATAAACTATTTCCATGTGAGTGCGTGGAAGTTACGTTCCACACTACATAAATTATGCCAAGTCGTGATGGTGTCGTGTTCTAGAACTTAATCGAATTCCTAATACAATTACAATAAGAGAACTAATGTGGCAGACTGGAGCGAGCAGTGATCGCTCTGTTTGAAGATATTTACGACTGCTTGTTAAGTATATTCAATGGATACTCCTTTTGAATGGATGGGATTATCCAAATAATTAAACATTGATTGAATACATCTACAGATTCCAAACATAACAAAATTTCAATGTATATATTGATATTAAAAAATATTTTCAATACCATATCAATAAAATATCAAATCCGTAAAGCTGGGTGTCCGTATTTCTTCAGTACTCGTGTTTTTTGAAATTCAGGGTTGCGACTCTGCCAAGCAACCTTCCTGACCACATTATATATCGCACGTCTCTTATTTAAGTAGATTGTCTAGTGCAAAGACACATGTGATAGCTCATGAGGCTTCTCCAAGCTC
Source organism: Atopsyche davidsoni (assembly GCA_022113835.1). Classification (NCBI taxonomy): domain Eukaryota; kingdom Metazoa; phylum Arthropoda; class Insecta; order Trichoptera; family Hydrobiosidae; genus Atopsyche; species Atopsyche davidsoni. Next base: position 8,767,009 of record JAILWY010000021.1, read on the forward strand.
TCGGCGTTTCTCTTCTGTGTATCTGAAAAATAATTGAGACTTATGTACATTCATATAGATTATAAGTATACTCGCACTAAATATAATATATGACACTAATTAATCCGTTTTCATATGCTTCCACTATTCGTATATTTTCAGTTTCTTTCCGTATTCAGTCAAAAAACTTCAAAAGTTACAAAGCGCACAATATAATAGTTTAGCAGCTTGTAAAGGGCACACACAAAAGCTCTGGCCCACTTCTGCCGTGAAAGCAAATGAAATGATTGGGTCGTAAATTAAGTAATTCTGGCAATATTTTGTATGCATGTATGGACATATGACCTAGAAAACCTGGCCTTCTCACGTGTTATAGGTCAAAACAATAACGCTCAAACCTTTCCCTATACAAACACAGGAGGCCTCGAGGCTTCGTACACGGCTTGAGTATAAATAATAATTATTTCAGCAGCTCGCCTGAAGTCTGTAACAAAGGTGTAAGTGCCGCGATGACCGTTGAGCTTTTTCTACTCGGCCAGTGTCACCTTTGCAATTTCCTCGCGACCCTGAACTTTTGTAGAATAATACTCCAGACGCAGAGGTTTTTATAGTGTGATTTATCGCGTTCTATTATAATGATTACCCATTCTGTGTAAATAGCTGCTTAAACAACCTTATGTGTTATAGAAAAACATCCTTACTAAGGTTGTTTCTGAAAAACATTATCACCGAATTATGCTGTTCTTTCTAGTAGTGAGCATCAAGACTTGATCAATTTTAATTAATTATCAAACTTCAACACATTAATTATCAGACTTCAATTATTTTAAAAAATAAGGTGAATACTATTTGTAAATATTTAACTGCCACATCCAGAAGAGTTTTTTTAACTATTTAGTTACAGTTAGTTATTTTAACACATAAAATATTGTAAAAAAATCATTTTGTAGAAAAAGATACAACATTACATAATAATAATCAAAATATAAATAAATCACTGTAATACTTAATGCCATGAATAGGTCTAGTTGATGGTTGTTGTTAAGCTTATATAATATCACGGAGACCTGCTTTTATCTAAAAAAGATTGTGTCTATGAGTTAAATGTAAAATACTTAATAATAATGAAGGTGAGAATAGTTACGATGGTATTGTGATTTGTTATCTTACCTAATGTAGTGTAATATACAAAAATAGAGTAAATCTTATAACTTCGTTGTATATACTATAATACTTAAAAGCTTAAAGAAAAGCCAACACGCAATAATAACATGCAACACATAATATGCATGAGAACAAACATGCACTCACAACAATGTTAGTAAGAAAGATTAAAAGATATGCTTTTTAATTGTTTCAGCAGCGATAAATAACGTACAGAATATAATGAAAAATTATTATAATAAACTTATTCAGGGCTTTTTCAAAGATAAACTTTTGTTTGTCGTGTTTAGTGCGTTAAGAGTAATGTCAGTTATAGTTATAACGAAACGCCGATGAACTATGACCACTGTGTGTCGAAATTGAATCAATTTAAAACTTATAAAAATAAATATACAGTTTTTATAATTACTCTATAATAAATAAGTAAATATTTTGTCGAGTTAACTGTGGCTGCTTATTTGTGTACAATTTTTTTTAGCTATAATAATATTGGGTCTATTCCTTAAAAACCGATTTTTTTTTAGGAAATTTGAGCGTTTATTAAATAAAATCTTGTACAATTCAGTTATTCAAAGTATTGTCCATCGGAAGTTACAACATTTCCCCATCTTTCTGGCAATTTGTGGATGCCATCCCAAAAAAACCGGTCATGTTTTGAACCAAAGAACGAATCGAGCCAATTTTGTGTATTATTGATAGTAACAATATTTGATTTTTAATATAATATTTCACAAATTATTATTAATTCAAAGTTACTGTGAAGTAAACATAGCCTCAACCTCGCATTCAGGTTGTAGGTACCAATTTTATTTTGCTTAAGTTAATTGTAAGAAGCCACCGATATAACAAAAAAAAGCCCCCATAAATAAAAGTTAGAGAGCAAAATTAAAAATAAACTTTTAAAATATTTGCAGATGTGGCTTGGTGCTTTTAAAGCAGAGTCGATATAAAACTTTTTATTTTCAAAGAATAAATTTCGCTCAATATTCGTCGGGAATAAAAAAAAGCGCGCCGCTCTGAAAGGAATATAAAATTAAATTCAACAAAGAATTTCATGAAACAATTGCTGACACTGGGAGTCGCGGAGGGCGGCGCTCTCGGCCGGGGGTTGAATAGGAAATAATATTTTAAAATGCGAATTACGTTTGTTATTAGCGATTTAGGGGTAGAACAATGTTTTTTCGACGAGAGTGAATTCAGTTAAAAAGCTTATTTTTGTACTTTTAATGATTGTAAGTAGGAGATAATGCTTTAGACAAAGACTTATTCACTTTTTTTTCTGCGACGCTCGAGAAAAAATACACCACGGTTTATAGGAGTATTTATTGATTTAAATCTAATATACGAGTATTACTGGATACTGCCTCATATTATGAACATATTTTATATATTTATCAGTTTGAAAAACAACCCAAAATATTTTATATAGACCTACAAGCACATGCAACAATAAATCTTCTCACTCGTGTTTTTATAGATTTTATAGAGAGGAAAATAATATGTACATATACATTAAAACGAGTTGATTTGTAAAGTACACATATTTTTAACTGTTTGATGTTAATAACTAAAGCATACAAAAACCTTAGTGATGACGAATATAGTTTTCAGGCACCCTTAGATTCCATGACTCTGTGGGGTTGTGCCATTATCCTCATATACTTTGTTATTAGCGATTTAGGGGTAGAACAATGTTTTTTCGACGAGAGTGAATTCAGTTAAAAAGCTTATTTTTGTACTTTTAATGATTGTAAGTAGGAGATAATGTTTTAGACAAAGTCTTATTCACTTTTTTTTCTGCGACGCTCGAGAAAAAATACACCACGGTTTATAGGAATATTTATTGATTTCAATCTAATATATTACTGGATACTGCCTCGTATTATGAACACATTTTATATATTTATCAGTTTGGAAAACAACCCAAAATATTATATATATATACTTATAACCTACAAGCACATGTTAAAATAAATCTTCTCACTCTTGTTTTTATCGACATTTCTACTTATTTTATTTATTTACAATATTATCTGTTGTATAAATATAAAAACCTAAAAATTTTAAAGAGAGAGTTGATTTGTAAAGTACACATATTTTTAACTGTTTGATGTTAATAACTAAAGCATACAAAAACCTTAGTGATGACGAATAGAGTTTTCAGGCACCCCTAAATGCCATGACTCTTTGGGGTTGTGCCATTATCCTCATATACTTTGTTATTAGCGATTTAGGGGTAGAACAATGTTTTTTCGAGTGAATTCAGATAATAAAGCTTATTTTTGTACTTTTAATGATTGTAAGTAGGAGATAATGTTTTAGACAAAGACTTATTCACTTTTTTTTCTGCGACGCTCGAGAAAAAATACACCACGGTTTATAGGAATATTTATTGATTTCAATCTAATATATTACTGGATACTGCCTCGTATAAGAACACATTTTATATATTTATCAGTTTGGAAAACAACCCAAAATATTATATATATACTTATAACCTACAAGCACATGTTAAAATAAATCTTCTCACTCTTGTTTTTATAGACATTTCTACTTTTTTTATTTATTTACAATATTACCTGTTATATACAGATTTTATAGAGAGGAAAATAATATGTACATGTACATTAAAAAGAGTTGTTTTGTAAAGTACACATTTTTTTAACTGTTTGATGTTAATAACTAAAGCATACAAAAACCTTAGTGATGACGAATAGAGATTTCAGGCATAGACTTATAACCTACAAGCATATGTAAAAATAAATCTTCTCACTCGTGTTTTTATCGACATTTCTACTTATTTTATTTATTTACAATATTACCTGTTATATAAATATAAAAACCTAAAAATTTTAAAGAGAGAGTTGATTTGTAAAATACACATTTTTTTAACTGTTTGATGTTAATAACTAAAGCATACAAAAAGCTTAGTGATGACGAATAGAGTTTTCAGGCACCCCTAGATGCCATGACTCTGTGGGGTTGTGCCATTGTCCTCATATACTGGAGAGGCGTCATTAGTCTCTGTCAGGCGCGCGTATATCGGTTCTGTCCGTTTTCAGCACCCCGAGGAGTGTACCATTATAACTGACCATATATCAAGGACCTTAAATTAATCGTATTTTATAGATATTTACAGGTAATCTAAAAACTACATTTGAACAAGAACTAATTATTTTGTAAAGATACTAAAATTCAAATTAATCTCTACTTTTATTTACATATATTTGCTGTTAAAATATTTAGATTTATGCCTAGTGTGTTATGAATCTCATATATATACATTTTTATCACAGAAGAAAAGTCTACATTAGCTAAATATTAAAAGTACGACAACTCATGTTCATAGCTTATATGTTTTATTATTCGTTAATTTAAAAAAAAAATATTTTGTTTAATAAGACAGTAGTATAAGTAAGCTTATAAAATTTAACGGTATAAAAAAGTAGGTGCTTGATAATTGTTGTCATTGATCTAGTCATTTTTGATGATGGTATGATTTTTTACGACAGGTGCTGGACTACACGCAGTACTAGAAGTAGGTGCTTGATAATTGTTGTCATCGATCTAGTCATTTTAGATGATGGTATGATTTTTTACGACAGGTGCTGGACTACACGCAGTACTACCTGGACATCAACAAGGCCAACAACATGAACGAGGCGGAGTGGCAAGCGGAGTACAACCTCACCAATTACTACGGCCTGCAGGAGATCAGCGCCAACTCCCTCAATACTCTGGTGGACAGGTTCATGCAGGACAGACCCAGTGCCAACCACCTGTTCTCCAAGTAAGTGTCCTGCGTACATCATATTAGTACATCTGTGTAATCGATTCGCCCGTCAAACGACGAAATATCATTTAAACTTTTTTCGCGACTCAGATAGAATTTAAAACCACCCGTCGTGTTTTTGGCAATTGAGCTACTGCACCACTTGAAATTGAATTGTTATATGGTATAACGGAATCAATGTACTTTAATAAAATTTAAAAAAACTTTAACATTCAAGATTCCTTGTTTACTTATTAATTTAAATTACAATTTCTCTTAGAGTTATGTTTTACAATACAGTATGGTTTGCCCCAGGTCCTGCGTGCAGTTTCTGGGGTTTCCAGTGGGTTGTTCTAGGTGGTAGCGTACATGAGTTTCTTGTCTGTAAACTTAGTGTTTTTATTGAGTTTATATAATGCAAGACATCCTAGTTATTACGAAGGAACAGTAGCTGACTTATTTGACTAACATCACATATTGTATTTCGAGTTTAAATACTTCAGGGCTAGGGATGGGGTACAATAATCATCCCAACATTTAATATATTATTAAGCTCTTATCTATCACATATTTCTTATCTTGCAATATCTACACCTATTTATTGTAAATATGAAGTCTTAACTGTTGATTTTTTCATATGAAAATAAAACATATAATTCTATATTAACGACACAAAAATTAAAATCATTCATTAAACTCACGTTGTATTTAAATTGATAAAGTAAGCAATGGAGAATTCATTGGTGTAATTCTGCTACCTAGATCCTTGCTCCTGAAGTTAATAAATACGATCCCATGATTCGCAATGCCTTAAGTTCCCCACTGATGCAAAGCTTCTCTATGTTTCAAGAGCCGTGAGTCGAAAGTAGTAAGAAAGTAGTAGCCAAGAGTAATCTGTCACAAAAGTATTCTTCGAGTCACTAATCTTCCCGATAACGATTTAAACCTCCTTACTTCAAAAAACTGCCATTAATCCGCCCGTAGTCGACAGTGTAATTTTTAAAGTAGCTTTAAAACTTTGTTTTATGTTATCAAATGGTAGATTGACCTATTTAAAGACGCGTCATTTTTTGTATAAAAACAGTTTTGGCCTTTTCAGATTGCGTTATGATATATCAAACAACTTTAGAAATAAAAATGTTAGAATTCAGAAAAGTTCTATGATTATTTTTAATTGTCATAGTTCTTTTGTATTTCACTTAGTTATATGTATATCACAAGTTTTGGACATAATTTTTCACAATCCATTTTGGTAAAAATAATCTGAATGCGATTTTGTTTTATAAATCTTTTATCATAAATTAAGAACTGTTATTAAATTACTTATTCTGCTGACATTTGAAAGGCATTTTTCTTGTTTTGGTCGGAGCATCTAATAAACGTCAGGCGAGCGTTTAACTCAATTCAATTAAAGTAAAAAGTCTTTTTAAAGAATTAGTTTCTGTTCAACATTATTTAAATGCCAAGTATTAACAGAATTTTACCTGTCTCGAGTCTTTTTTTAGCATGCTTTAGAACCGTCTATAGGCCTTTGGATTTGAGTCTAGATTAAGCATTATCAATTAAAATATTCATTGCGTCCAGGTTCAATGAGAAGAAATAAGGGCCATTTGGAATAATTTTGCTATGTTCCTTTCTTTTATGAATTTGATGTTTTTCGTCGTTATTCACATGCCAAGAATATATAACCTTCTTGTTTACTTTTTGTTGAACCCCCTATGAGGCTTTGGCTATGAGTCCAGCTTGAACACTTTTAATCAATTATTTTAACATTAAATTATGTTTTTACTAGAAGTCTAGCTGAGAAGCAGTATAGTTAAAATGTAGTCAATACTTTTGATTTGATTGACAAAGAGTACTGGGTGGATTTGTGTGATTTTTCCACGTGTTAATTTTTCATTACTCAGTTTGATAATGCCAAAAGTAAAGGTTGCCAAAACCGGTCACTAATAAGTATTTTATTTCAATTGATTTAAAGAAACTCTCAGAAAAATATCATCGTGACTTGTGTAGGATTCGAACCTACATCTCCTAAATATACCTAATCATATAAGAAAGTAATAAAAGCCTGTAAAGGTAATTAAAACGCACTTGATTGACGTTCAATCTACAAAATAGACATATATATTTGATTTAAAATATAAATATGTAATTAAGGAGTATAAAGACTCTGTCTACATAGATAGACAGGGACGAAAGTCAAAGATGAATAGAAAGGAGGGTGAGGCAGGTTATATAAATAATTTAATACCAGCTGTCTGTACCGGAAGTAGTACTACAGCACTGCCCTGGACCGACAGTATTTTAAAAAAAGGTATGTCTAAAGCACTCTGTTTTAGAGTTCCTTTATTTTGGGTGTAGAACAGTGCTTCTCAAAGGAGTCCCTACGGACCCCAGGGGGTCCCTGGGATCATTCAGGGGATCCTTAGAAAATTAAAATCGATTTGGGGGTCCCTGAAAAACATCAGGGGGTCCGCGCAAGGTTTAATATAAAATAAAAAAAACTGTGACACATTTCAAAGTTAAAATAAATAACAATGAATACATGATTGGCGATTTTTACGTCCTAAGTAAAATATAAATATACACAGGTGCATAAAATACAAGTAATAAGAGTCGATACTTGCACCAACTAGTCTATAATATGAATGTATGTAGTTTTTCACCCAGGGTCCATAGGCAAGTTTTGACTATGAAAGGGGGTCCGTGGGTAAATTTGACTATGAAAAGGGGTCCGTGGGCCAAAAGAGTTTGAGAGCCACTGGTGTAGGATGTAACTATTGGCTAAGTAATATTGAAATGTCATTTTGGCACATCCGCAGGTACTTCCGCGCGAACTCCGTTCGGGTGCACGAGTCTCCGAACGACGCCCAGTGCGAGTCTGCCTGCGCCCACACGCACTACTGTGCCATCACGCGCGTGGACTTCGTGGATTACAAACGCTGCGTGGACACGGCGGCGAGTGCCCTGGCCTCGGGGGCTCCCCGGCCTGCTCGCCTGGCCCGCCTCGCCGCCCCCCTGCTGGCCCTCTGGCTGGACCCCGCCCCCCTGGGGAGGCTGCTCGGCTGGCCTGCCTCCCTGACGCGCACCCTGGGAAGGCTGCTCGCGGCCTTGAGCGCCAGCTGGCTCGGACGCACCGCAGGCCACAACGCGCCCTCACGCCTCATCGCCGCTCTCATCCCCGCTCTAGGACTCATCGCTTACGGACAAATGGGCGAATGATGCTCCATCCACTTTGAAACGAATTAACCGGGTTTTGTAACGATCTTCGAGGTTTGATAATAGTCTGCGAGAAGGTAAAATAAAAATAAATATTTTTAATTTAAAAGTGATGTTTTATATCTGGGAATAGCCATGGGATATGTTTTAAGTAAACGAGAATATTTTTCAAGCAAAAATGCTGTGAGTTTTTTGATTGAGAATCGATTTTTATTACGGCGGGGGCGAAACGGGGTCGTATTAATTTTATCAGTTTGACTATAAAACCAAATCGTTGGGTAAATTTTGAGCGCTATCTCACTTCCTGTTATTAAAATCAACATAAAAGTTCCCTAATAAATTGCACATCTCAATTAAGCCCCCCGTTTCCATTTGTGTAATCTTGAAAAAATGAATATTTGTTTTTGTATGAAATTATTAACTCTTCTAAAATTTAATTACATAAAACACGATAAAGAAAATTGAAAATGACTGAATAAAGTTTATATTTTAATGATGGTAAGTAAAATTAGATAATTAAATATGTCTAATTAGGGTACGTTGTTGGTGAGATTGAAGCCGAAATTGGCATTTAATCTATATCGTTTTAACATATTACGTTATCGATTTTTATTTTTATAACTTTCAAAGAACCAACAATATTTTTCAAAACACTGTTTTATTAAAATATATCCAATTTGGAAAATATCCCAGATGGTGGAACATACATTTTATTTATTAATATGGTATTTACTCTAGGTTTTAATATTTATCAGCCAACAGATTATTAAGCCATGAGATTTTTTTATTTTTGTGTAGTTGGAATATATTAAATAAGCTTTATACAAAGCGGTGTTTTTATTTTTAAATTACTAATTATGTAAGATTTATGCTAATATTCGGAGAGTGAAACTGTGAATGCCAAGATCTTTAATGTTACACGTTGTAAGCAATGTCGTCAGTGGTTTTTTTTCTAAATGTAAGGGTATGTATATTACATGTGAACGATCCTGTGTTGTTTTAATTTTACTCGTAAGTTTAGTATAGTCAAAACCTCACCGGGCGTTATTCGTAAGCCATGAATAAGACCAAGGCAAAGCCGAGATTTCCCCAGCCGTGGTATGAAGTCATAATATTTTTTGCATCAATAACTCAATTTGTATGTTTTTTTAACTTTTATAAAAATCTGGTATACTTTAGCGTATTCGTTTTTACTCCTTGGTTTCTCTATTATATTTTGTAGGCATCCATTATTCACGTGATTCCTCACATAAGGGTATTGTAAGCATTTGAGTGATTTATTGAGGTGCTGTTTTTATGAACACTGGCTATAAACTATTCCAGTTCGGTTTCTTACATCGCCGTACAAAAACATATTATTTACCCTGGATGAAACACAATCACTGGCTAAATCTAAAATTGCTTCAATAGATTTCAAATAATACGAAAAGCTACCTAAGAACCTAATACATACGAACAGTGTACTCTAACAAATGTTTTGATATACATACAAACTTTATGAAATACTATTACTATTATAGACATATTATTTTCTTCCTAACTCTGAAAATGATATGCGTTTTATTTTCAATAATTATATTAATTCGTTGAGTTATTTAAGCTGTTGTTCTTTTTTTGTATTTTTTTTACAACATTTTAAATTATTTTTCCCACCCTTGTAAAATCTGGATTCAAATGTCATAAAGAAATTCATTTTGATCCCATGTTTAATTAAATAACAATGAGATATGCTGTAAGTGGATGCATTTTGTGTATTATGGTAGAACTTATTTCTTGTAATAATTTTATAATCAATCTATATTTAACCTTCTTAATTGTTGTATTAAAATAAAATCTATTTTTCATTTCTTTAATATTAATAATACCTATACCTAATGATATATTTCGTACGACGTTTTTGATAGGTTCATGCTTTGGAATGTTAACTTATTTAATATATTGTAATTAAGAAATGTGATGTACCAACTGATTAAGTATAAAATACTAAATTATTGTAAATAAGCCCATATTGATCGGTTTCGAGCTAGAACGACTATGCTAATATTGTGAAGCTTTGTATGTTAAAATTCTGTAAACTCCTTTTTTGTGAGCGAAATAACTTGATTATTTTGTTTTAAGTGTATTTCTTAACATTATGGTAAATATAATACCTAATGATATTCAGTTATACTTTAGAATAAATCATATTAATATTGTATCTAAATATAACCGTAAAATAAATTGAATCTTTATTTTGTCTATTAAATATAAATAAAATGAGAAATGTGAGTTTTGGATTATTACACCCACATATGGTAAAAATAAATATTTTTTTCTTAATATAATCGCTGTCGTACTGCCGGAATTCCGTGTAGAGTAAAATACTCGTAGCAATTATATTTACTTTAACATTATAAATGTTTTATTAATCGGTGTACCCTAACATTCTCGAATTATTTCGCATGACATCCACAATTCCATTCGATATCATGCCAAGGAATAAATATTATTTATTTTTTATTTGAGTACCACATTGACCACCAACTTATAAGTTTATTCCATTCAGCGTTTTTAGAATTTTGTAAAATAAATATAATATTGAACTTATAGTATTAGAGAAAAAACGTATTTAATAACGTAACATTAAATTCTGTTTTTATACCTAACATTAAATATAAATTTGATGAGATATATTTAAAATTTCAGGTGCCTGAACCATAATAAAATTGTTTTTTGAAGGAAAAAAAAAAGAGTTTTGATATAAAAATAAGTCGTATTACACGACAAAGTAATTTATATATATTATGTAACTTTGAAAAACGTTTGTATTGTTTTATTTGTGAGTAATAACTTTATGGAAAAATATATGTGAAATCAAATGTTGGTTTTTTGATTATTCAAATATACAAAAAATATGAATTAGGTAAACAGTTTTGTTATTATTTTTGTCTAAAATGTCAGTTTTTTGAGTGTTAATTTGGCATTTAAATATATTTTATTATTGTTACGTATATTCGACTTCCTCGGTTGTTAGTTTTTTATTATATTTAAAGATTTCATGTCAGAATAGATGTAATGGCAATTGGAATCTGGTATAAATAATCTACTTTAATTTACTTTTCCCTATGAAAATGTTGTCAGTGTACCAATAAAGTACTATTTTCCTAAAATAAACTCTTTTAATAAATATTCCTTTTGTTTATATTAACTTTTATAAAAAAACGTTTACTTAAGGTATCTCTGTCGATTATCTTACTTAACCCCTGAAACTTGGCGAGATTGGTAAAATCTCTTCAGTTATAAATATAAAAGTCTTTAGGATCTAAATTAAGATATATACAATCTTTTATAACTGCTCAAAGCAACAAAAAATAATGTGTCATTTATATAATAAGTTTTCTAACTCCTCTTTACAAGGAATTTGCTTGGAATTTATTCGTTTTTAAAAAAATGGTTTTACTTAAATCGACGCCTTTAGTGACGCAAATGATTTTTATCTTCTTTTTTAACTAAATCATCTGAGTGAATCAAAGCATCTACAACTTATATTATAACAGATAATTTTAGCATTTAAAAAAGTAAAAATTAATACCTGAAACCATAAATTACAACGCATAACTCACGATTATATCTGATTAATGAATGTTGACTGGTATATTTTATATTACTGGTATAAATTATTTTTTTTTAAATTTATTATTTACATAGTAACAGCCATAAAACGAAAATTATTCATATATTAACGGTTGAATTTATTTGTGATTTTATAATCATTGCGTTTTAAAACTTCTGCGAAACATGGAAATATACTAGGAAAGCTCTTGATCTTATGATGTGTGAATAGGTAAGTTATCACAAAATTACTGTCCTGAATCTATACAAAAAAAATACCAATAAAAAAACCCACAAACAAGTTAGAAGAACGGCGCAAATTGCGTACTCTCGTGGCATCCCCTTTCCAGGCCCCGCGGCGCAACAGCGGTTAACTTATTTATATTTTACTGAATATTATGAAAAATACGGCTTGCGTGAATACAGCTGGCGGCGGTACAGTTTACTGGAACTATTCCATTCTTTCTGGAAACTTCCAGGGGAAATCAAGGGCGGGATCCCTGGGCACAGGCCCCCGAAGGTCCGCCGCCACAAACAATACTCAGATTTTTAGTAGCCCGCACTGCGCGAGACGACGCACCTGCAATTTCATCGCTATTTTTACAACCGCACTTATAAGGCGTCTTGATTAAAGCTATATTTTTAATAAACCAGTTTTCTTATTGTATTGATTTTCGCTTAAAAAATTAATTAAATTTCAAGATTCTTTATTTTTCCTTTGGTAAATTTACAATAGTTGATACGGTAAGTGGCTATACTCTGATCCTGCGCGCATGTTGTTGTGTGGTAGCGTACCATTTTCTGCATGAGTTGATGAATAAATAAAAGTGGGTTCTGGCATATAAACTGAACAAAACCAATTCCTCTGCCGACCTATAAAAGTAAAAATCCATTTTTTTTAAATATACGAGAAGTTATAAGCAATTGTCAATTTCTGAGTTTTATGTTGTGACGCTAATCTAAACGTGAAGTGACTGTGTTCAAGCCTAATAATTTAGTCAAATATGATTTACATCTCAAATTTTATGAGTAAATAAGATCTTGTTAAAAAGTCTTGTTACAAGATCAATAATTATTTTTTCGATTTAATATGTTTTAAACCACCACACAACAACTTTTATCAAAAAAGAAAACTTTTTATGCACAATTTAATTTCAAAACTATTAACGTAAAAATTATTTATATTTTCATATAAATAATAATTTCGGTTGTATTTTTTCCTTGTAAAATTGTGTCGGTACAAATTGAGTATACTAATATAATTGAATGATACTTTTGCTAACAATAATAAATAGAATGTCACACAAGCGGTAAAGCCTAATACAAAGGATATATCGCATTAGTGGCTTGTATCTTATGTGTAAAAAAAATACCGAAGAAATATAATAGAAACGATGGCGTTCTTGTAAAGGAAAATACCATATATCCATTCAGAAACCCGAGAAGAGCTTTATAAAAATATCCTCAATCATATGACAGAAAAGCAAACATGTTTGTTAAAGCTCCACAAATAATATGAGTTTAACATAATATTTACTTTGCACAAAGGGCTCTTATAATAATCTGATTCAAGAACCTTTCTTAAAACATAAGTGGTGGTATAAAATAAAGCTTTTCAATGAATAAAACTTAAAAGTATTTATTAAGGCATTTTATTATTGTATATGTGAAAGTGCAAGTTAGTATTCAGGAAACAATGTCCTTGATAGATGAGAATATATATTTGTTTATCTCAATTAGAATCGTTTATGTAGTACTTCAGCTGTACTTAGCTCTTAGATAAACAAGCAAAGATATTTTATCACGTGAGAGCGAAAGTAGTTGAATGCTAGTATGAAAATTAAACCTGGAATTATAATATATTCTCACTTGATTTTGTGATTTCTTTAAAAATATTTGTGCAAATTCACTATTCCACTAATTTAATGTAGATATAATAAACACATACCATTTGATAAGTTAAGAATGAAATGCATTTTTTTGTTACTTTATTATTTTAGTCGTATTTTTCGACATCAAAAAATATTTTTACCATCTTGGCTTTCATTCTTTTGCTAAAAATAATCTTAGTTTAAAAATTTTATTAAATGAATATCCAAAAACCTTAAAAATACAAACAAGCTCGTAAATATTAAATATTGCTTTATTTTTGTAAATAATTATAAATTTCTGAAAGCCGTTTTTTTTTATCATGTGCTTTGTCAATATTTATCACATTAATCCAGGTTGTGTAAGTGTTTTATAATCTCTCAAAATATTAGAACTTATTTTACTTAAAAGTTCTAAAACCCTAAAACGAACACTGTCCGTCATAAAATGCTTTGAAACAAATTTGTATGAAAAGTGTGGGAAATAAAAACAAACATCAGTATATGTAAAATTATGCTTTAAAAGGTTTATTATACTGTTTATTCCTTTTTATGTTTATTTGAAGTATTTTAGATAATGCATTGAGTTATATGAAAATTATGTTCAGTGAAAAACTTATTGCAACTCGGATAAACGATTCTTACTTCCCGAACGTGTTTCGCGTTTGTGCTTGTAAGACTTAAGTTTGTTCTTCGTATTATTATATATATACACACTAAATACAGTTTACATATCATAAGACAACGTTGCGGCATAAAAGATTAAAAGAGCTACCCGCGGCATAAACAGCGGGACTCCGTCTTTTAGTTAACTTGCAACATCGAATGTGAGTTTCCATACAAGTTCGTGCTATCTCTAACCTGTTCTCCAGTAAACTTAAAGTTTTATGCAATTTGCCCCGCCGTTATCATGCGAATAACTGTTGTGATTTCACAGACATTTGGGAGCATGCAAGTCTCCCATAAATTTCCTAAAACGCCGCTAGGGAAAGGCCAAATATCGGCGCCTCCAGTCGGGCGGAAACTTATTTTCTTGCGTCAGTACTCTTTGCATATCACCGTCGGTACTGAAACATCTACTGCGTGGGGGTAGATTTATAAGGGACCAAAAAAAAACTTAATGCCTATCGGAGCAAATAATAACATGGTTTGGGAATATTTAACAATCTACCCTATTCAATAAACCCAAATATACGCGTATTTTATTTACATCTTTTATGCTCGGGTGCGTGCACTGTAGCATAAAATTCAATTTATATCTGCGATGGTAAAATTAGAAAAGTATATATGCATTAGACACGAATAATCAAATAAGAACTAAATAATACTTGAGATGGCTTAGAGTAGCGAATTTAATCAGTTTTGCGAAGGTGTTCATTCGCTCAATATGCTACGTAAAATCAATAAATAAGCCGGCAAAACTTATTTAGAAAGCGAGAAAACATAGAACATGTAAAAACTATGTACAAACAAGGTGACATGCGAGCTTTTTAAATCAAAGCTCAACATATATGACACTGGGATATTTGGTTAATTAAAAAAAAAAAAAATATTTTTTTTTATTTTGATATTATTTAAATAATGTAAATTTTCTAAATCATATGTGTCACACTTGCTTTTCGCAAAGTACACATTGCATGTTTGTGAAATAATGTCGTGTTAACCGACATTATGTGATTCGACTCGTTATCACACAACACGGCTAAGACCACGTAAGCCGCAGGATTTTAAAATGAACGATGCTATGTCTGAACTAAAACTGATGTGAATATAATCAACGGGTAAAATTTACCCTTTATTATTTATTATGCATCCAGGCATGTTTATTATATCAAAATTACAATAAAATATATAAGCCGTCTCGTAGATCAGCAATCAAAAAGAAGGATAAAACTTGAAGAAAAAATATTTTTACACATGTTTTTTAAGACTGCCTGGAACGTATAAAATTGAATAATCTCTCAATTGCTTTATATTGTACTCGCCTCTTTCTGTACTGCATTCTTTCATTCATGTCATTTGAAGCATATTTTGGTTTATTACGTCTCATGCATATATTTTTTTATTCGCGAGAATATCACAGTCTGTTTCAGATTAACTTGAAAAGTAAGAAAACCTCTTTGAATAAGAAGAAAATTTATAAAAAACGTAAGACTTTTTAAAATTTTATTATTTAATTTAAACACCACCAAATATTAAAATTAATATTTTATATGAGTACTACTATATACGAAGTCTAGTTTAGGGACTTATCTCAACAAAACCGTGATTGGCGAAGTTTTTGCTGAGTGGCTGCTCTAAATTGCCAGTTTTGGCATGGAAAGCCTGACTTATGCTTGGCTTGCAGCTCAACGGTTCCGTGTAGCAGTAACGCCGAGCCTAGCATGACAAATCGAGTCTTAAGACTTGATTGTTTGTGTGGCTGTAGTTTTAATCAATGCTTTTTTTCCGTGATAACGACTTTATAACGTGGATCATTACAGTAAAGGTGGGGACTTTAGAAAATCCATGGAGAGATAACCTTATACATTTATGGATATATGAATGTATTTCGAATTCCATCGTATAAAAAAAAACATTTAATAATCAGTTCCTAAGCTAAATTTTTTCATACAAGAATACTATTTTCTACATCGACATTACTTCCTTTTCAAAAGAATCTTTTTAAGATGATTTATTGTTTTTTAATCATATTGCGTTTATATTTAAATGCTGGGCTGTGTTGCTTAGAATTACATAGCATATACAACATTTGCCGTTGAAACTAAGCTGTTGTTGAGAATTTGTGAGAACACACACTGGTCAAATACTTTGCTTTTAAGACAAATTCACAAAGAGCTCTTTGAATGATATTCAGTCTTCCGAATGCATTTAATTATATCTGCTTGACTGCACAGGTGTATGCATGATATTTATCTGGTGGGTGTATATTCTCACCAATTCCAGTTAATTTATAAATTATTATAATTACATAAATCTTAAAGTTTGAAAATTCAATTTCAGCACTTGAATCGTGAGAAACAAAGACAAAAAGAAAGATTTTTTACAGTAAACATAAAGAACTGTATATATTATAATAAGACAACAAAGTTTAATGAATATTCAAAACAACAATCCAATATAAATTAGCAGCTTTTGTACGCTGTTATAAGAATAATCATTATATATCTTACTTGTTTAGAAAACCCCTTTTTGTTTTTGCATAACGAAAATTATCATTTGAAATGGTTACATTAACGCGTAAAGCTATAAAAATATACCCTCATAAATAAATGCAATAAACCTGTGAACATTTTATTTATGAATACAGTTTTTTTTCATTGCTTTTGTTTAACAAGTGAATGGGAAAAAAACTCCCCAGTTGTATAATCTTATTATTAAGAAGTTATTGCATGTAAGTCAAATAATTTTTTTTTTCCATAAAGTACAAGCATGTACATATATTTTTCGGATTATTGATTGTTCGTATGTCTTTCTGAACTTTTTTTATCGTTTGGACTAAGGTACCCAAGATATAATACATTTTTTTTATATTTATCAAATGATTAGGATAATCTTCTATAAAATCGTCATAAACATTAGTTTATGACAGCATTAGCTGTAAATTGAAAAGCATAATCATATAATACGAGCAAGAATAATTTCGGTATTTTAATCAATAATAAATGTTTTTCATTGATATAGGTATCTAAAAGAAGTATCACGTACGTATATCCAGCATAAAAAAGAAACCAATTCAAAAGATAAGCCACAAAAAAGCATGACGTTTTCATTTGCAAACAAGCAAAAAAATGTTTTCATATCGTCTGGTACCGCGAAGGAGTCGTGGGCGAATGTGTAAATTCATTTTTTACGATACAGTACGAGCCTTTTAGTATCAAACTACAAAAAGCATCAGCTCTCGGGGGAGGCAGGGGTGAGTCAAGCGATCAGCTAACAAATGCCTCGATCAAAGGGGAACCCGCCTTACGGAAACGGAATAATCTCCGACGGCCCTTTAATGGATTAGTTATTTCTACTATTTGACAAGCCGAGTCTAATGGATGCTTCTAATTAAAAACATGGCTGCAATTTTTATGGCTCCTGTATTCGCTTTTTTTATTTTATGAATTTTTATATAAAAAAGATAAGCTTCTAACGTGACAGTATAATAAATAATTCACTGTAGTATCTTCACTGTCCAAAACAGTTGAGTAAAATGAGCTAACACATATAAAAAAATTGATACTTAATTTTTAAACAACTGTTATATAGAGATTGTTAAAAAAAATAACAAGTTAAATAATTGTCTGTAATACGTTACCCCGTATAAATTCGAAACGTAACAAAATTTTCGATTCATAAAGTATCGAAATAAAAATATATTACTTTTATTGTCATTTTTATATTTTAAGGTTAAAATTTGAATCCGTGATCAACCCCTTTAAGTATCAAGGGATACAGGCATAAATATTTACATTGAAATCAGAGCTTCTTTAGAAAAACTGCCGGGTTGTAAAGAGGGTCGTAGCGCTTTTTAAGTTTAATCTTATACTTCGATATAACCCAAAGCTGCCTGAAATATATTCTGCCTGAAGTGAATATTTCCAGAATTTATGAAAATAAATATAATAAAACTCGCTTTGAGTGCTATCAAAGTATTGAAAAATAAAATGTTTATATTCTGTTGTATATTTTATTCTCCGTATTGAAAGTTTTTCAGACAGTTGATGATAATCAGTGAGACACCATAAAATTTAATTTCTTAGTTATACACTTAGTTATGTCCAACAGTTTGCAGTTTTATAACAAGAACAAGTATTGAATAATCAGCTTTTTATAAGAATTCAAGCATAGTGGGTGTTATCATATATTTAATAAATATTTATAAGTAGAAATGCCTCGACCAGCCATAGACAATGCGAAACATCAATTGAAATAAGGTACTTTGGGTCGAGCTACACAGTTTGATAAGTTCGTGTGCACCTGAGGGCGTGTAAAGCTTGAAAAAATTACTACTGTCTATAGTATTGGTATTAAAAAATATTATTTTTGCTACGTACTTTGCTTTTAGCTAATAAAAACAAGAAAATATTTTGTGTTACAGGCGATTTGAAGCAAGATTTATATCATTATAATTTTTTCTGCGTAAGAAGTAAAAACTGTTATGATAAAGTATAATAAAAATATAAAATATCAAGAGCTTCCATGTGTTTGAACTTGAAACAAGTGGTAATGTGAAATTAAATAAGTATTAAAATATTGCAGAGAAATGAGCTGTTTAATTGCAAATATACTCGTATTTGCGGTTTTGTTATTTTTATTGGTATTTTCAAGTGCTTTATTAGGCGATCATTAATATTATTTTGTTAAAACAAATATGTTTTAAGAAACACTCCAGCTGAACAACGATTTTGTTATTATGATTAATTTACTCATATTGGCTATGGAAGGAATTCAGTATAATTATCAGACTACGAATCCACTCCGTCAAATAAACAAACTCTACAAACCACATACTCGCAGCTTACAGCTAAAGCAATTGCAAAATAGGTTCTAATCATTACATCAAGCAATTTCGGTAAAAGGTTTGACTTTAAATTTATTCTAATTTAAGACATGGACGAGTAGACACGTTGATATGTACTTGCAATAATGTCAAAACTTTCTCTAGTATTATTTTACTTAGAAAAATATTTATTTGCACAACAACGTCAGCTTTGTTATCATTGTGTAGTAAATATATTTCGTATGCTTTTTTAGCATAAATAATATATATAGATAATGATTAAGTACATTTTTTCAAATATTGAAAATTGATTAAAGAAACTCTTAGAAAAATATCATCGTAATTTGTGTGGGATTTGAACCCACATCCCCAAGCTTATATGGCCGGTGCATTACCAATTATACCAACGAATCACTAGGCAAGAATTATTAACAATCATATCCTATGAGTGTGACTTGCAATACTACATTTTTAACCCAAAGTACTGAGTGAAGCATTTAAATCCGATCTGTATATTATTATTTTTAATGTCTATTTAATTAAGCCAATACAGGCACTTGTTAAATATATTATTGATTTTTTGTGAAGACCGTCTCACAGGAAGTACGATTTTGCCTATACAAAATCACGATGATATTTTTCTAAGAGTTTCTTTAATCAATTTTCAATATTTATAAAAATTAACATAATATTATCAATCAATCAAACCTGTATAAGCAAAATCGTATTTTCTGTGAGACAGTCTTCACAAAAATCAATAATATATTTAACAAGTGCTTAAATGTGTGCTTTAAATTCTTGCTTAGTACTAGTGATTCGTTGGTATAATTGGTAATGCACCGTCCATGTAAGCTTGTGGATTTAGGTTCAAATCCCACACAAATCACGATGATATTTTTCTAAGAGTTTATTTAATCAATTTTCAATATTTAAAAAAATGTACATCAAACCTGTATAGGCAAAATCGTACTTCCTGTGAGACGGTCTTCACAAAAAATCAATAATATAGAATATATATACATACAAATTTATTTTTCAGTTGAAAAAAATTATATTGTAGGTTATAATTTCTATATTAGAATTATTCTTTAATACATTTTTATTGCGTCGTTTCTCTTGCGTTACTCAACGTAAGAACATGCTATGAATAATTATGTTTCAGCGGTTATAACGCAACGGACCATCTGACATGCTCCAGCCCACTGACCACATGATGCACGTGACCCCAGAGAACGGCCAACCCTTAAATAAATTTACATTTATTTTGTAAACAGCGCAAAAAATAGAAACACGATGTTGTTTTAAGATACTGAATGATGATTGCCTTAAATTACATACGATTTTAAACAATGCGTTAAATTGAATATCTCAATTACAGAATAAAAAATATTTTTT
This sequence comes from Atopsyche davidsoni, assembly GCA_022113835.1. Classification (NCBI taxonomy): domain Eukaryota; kingdom Metazoa; phylum Arthropoda; class Insecta; order Trichoptera; family Hydrobiosidae; genus Atopsyche; species Atopsyche davidsoni. The sequence continues at coordinate 8,787,485 of JAILWY010000021.1, forward strand.
ATAAAAAGTCAAAACAGTTTAAGCATTTATTTTTCATGAAAATCGTTGATGTTTTGTATAATAAAGATCAAAAGAATGTAGAAAATATAACAAAAAAATAACGCCTTACATATTACAAATTTAAAATAATACTTGATTCACCTTGCACAGTGTTCGAATGACTCACAACATATGTTGGGTTTTTTAATGTATCATATTAAATATTGATTGTGGAGGGATGTGCTCTAGAAGTAGCTTGTCGAGGTGAGGGGCTGCTGCTATTATTTATGTAGCTTTCTGCAGAAGCAGTATCAGATTTAAACGCCAGAGCTATGCAAGGAAAGGATTAATAATGATATAATATTGCTATTGGGCAGCAGTAATACGCAGACATTTTTTTACAATATAAACCTCGCATTACCAATCATACGAACGAATCACTTGTACTAAGCAAGAATTTTTAACAATATCCTATAAGTGAAACAACGTACTTATTATGCCAATTATGTAAGCTTGGGGGTGTGGGTTCAAATCCCACACAAATCACGATGATATTTTTCTAAGAGTTTCTTCAATCAATTTTCAATATTTAAAAAAATGTACTTAATCATTACCAATCAATCAAACCTGTATAAGCAAAATCGTACTTCCTGTGAGGTGGTTTTCACAAAAATCAATAATATATAAATCTGCGGTGTAGAAGGACTGATCACTGGCTCAGCAAAAATTTATGCCCAATGAGATGGTCGCCCGATGAAGAAGTAAATAAATTATAACTAATATGTAATAATTTAGATGTGCCCAATCATATTAGTAATAATATAATAAACCCGTAATGGGTAATAAATACGCATCTGATTGAAGTTTAATCAAAAAATCGACATATGCAAATAAATTACATAAAATCTTCAACACATGAATTTTGATTTACTTAAGCCAATTGTAATATTCAGTGAAACAAAATCGCAAAGTCACCAGTGTATAAATTTGAAGTCTTTAGCATGTAAGCGCGTCAGTAATAATAAAACAGACACTCGAGAAGTTGCAACGGCGGCAGTAAGAGAGCACTCTAATTTGCAAAGACGATAAGCGCTAAGAGCAGTGTCGCCTGCCGGATAAAGCCGATGAAACGTATATCGCTATAATATGTATACCTCCATAATCCACCCCCGCTGCAGCGAGGCCTGATGAAGTGCCGGGCGCATCACGGGGTGGATGTGCTCACGCCATTTAACCTGCAAATAGCGGCAAAAAGCCTGCGCCCGGCATGTGCAAGTGTTTACATGCATTCTCGCCGCGGAGCTCCTCGCTGCAGGCTGCACCTGAATACTCGCACTTTAAATGCACTTTTACGAATAATCATCAGCACTGTGATTATTGTGAGGTCTGACTTTTATGCGTGGTATTAAAACACTAGAGACATAGCTTCGTTATTTTTTCCTTTAAACACACTTTGAGCGGGTAACCAAATTGACTAAACAGACTTGGGTGTTGCGGTAATGTACAATGGCAAGGTAGAGAATTATTGTATGGGCCGAGTCAGGTGGAAAACTCCTATCTATAAATAGTATGATGATTAATTATTGATAGTTTCACAGTAATTCCCCCTATAAGTTAAAGAACATCTATTTATATATATATATATATTAACACACTTTAGGCGGGTACCAAATTGAATAAACTGATGTGCGTAGCGGGCAAAGTTCGCGTAAAATTGCGCGTGTGAAATCTAGTCTATACACTCTTTGATTTGCACTTTTTGATTTTTTTTCTTCCGCTTAGCAACTTCGAGTTAATTGTGAGATTTTTGTTAATAAATTAAATGTTATTGTTACACAATAGCTTATATTATAAGCGGGTAACCAAATTGACTAAACTGATGTGCGTAGCGGGCGAAATTCGCGTAAAATTGCACGTGTGAAATCTAGTCTATACACTCTTTGATTTGCATGTAGTCAAATAAATCGTTTCCTATAAAAAGTTGAACCACTTCATACACACTTTGCGGATTACTTGGCACAACAGCACCACCACTTTGTCCTAAAAATTGTTCAATAATTGAAGGATTATCATTCTCTGACCACTCCACTTCTTCATTGTCACTTTGTTCAGAATCACTGGACAGTATTGGTAGAAGTAACGTTGACGAGTCTAAACAAACATTACGAGCTGTAAACCTAAAGAGTAAAATGACCTTCTGCCGCTTTTAGAGTTAACACATTAAAAAAGGTATTAATACGCGCCCCGTTTTTAGACAACAGTCCGCGAAACGGGTACTAGTACCCGCTCCGCCTTTAGTGTGTTAAAACAAACATCTATATGAAAACAAACTGTTTTATATGCACGTTTACGTATTTCAAGGTACGCTGTTTTTATATCAGAGAAATTTCTATGATAATTTAGAAAGAATTTCTTCAGCCTGTTATGAATCTTTAATAAAAATATATTCATCAGATGTCAGGTAATCTAAATTATATTATTTGAAAAAATGTGTACAAAGATAGTTTGTTCATACAAAATAATAATGAGTAATTTTAGTATTCTGATTGCGGATAATTTGATAGGGCTAGAATATTAACCGTACAATTAAACTGATTAACTCGCAATGAAGACAACTCGATTAGACCTCCTAAATAGTAAATACAGCTTTTTGATATTTAACCGTGCTAAAACATAATCTACTAATTCAGGTTATTTTGAGTACATCCATTATGAAAAGTAGAATTGCTCTAGTAAAAAAATATACACACAATATTTTGTAATACATCAGAATAAATCCTAAGTATTATTTTTTAATAACATTTAACTGTTTAATTAGAGGTCCCCGAAACTGTGAAACCGAATAAGTAATTCAATTTTTAAAAAAATGTATTTTTAGTGTGTTAAGTTATTAAATACTGGTCTATTTGGGCTGCTCAAAATCAAGGTATATAATATTTGATAATATTCTTAATGTAACATTTAAAACCGGTGAAATAATATTTTCATAATAAAATAATTTACAACAAAGGCAAAATCTTCAAACACCATTTTTGAATTATCAAAACAACTCTATTTAATAATTTGGATAAATTGCAAGTGCCAGAGCAGCCTTTATATTTAAACATGGTTATAAATGTCTGAGGTTTTCGTATCCACTAAATATAATATCAGGCCTAAATTCACAATGGCGTCTTTAAGTCAACACACAACAGACGTTCACGAGATCTGATGATGTTACAAGACAAATGATTCATCAAGACGTACAGGTCGTTCTCGTGTCGTCATTAATAACACAAATCCATCGCCGCGTGCCACTGAAGTGTGCTCAATACACCATCAATTATGATATTAATATTCTGTGTGTCTCACCCTAAAGGTTTTCAGAGGAAGAGACTAAAGTATTGTGGAACAATTTGTGGGGTGGGGACATAGAGAGTTAATTGTTAAATTAAGCCCTGAGCATATGGGAATTAGGGATCATTGATCAAGTTTAGTTACAATAGTGTCAAAGTCTTGGAATTAATTACATATTTCTGTATTTTAAGCCGCTAAAATAGCAAGATGAACGTCAAGTCATTTATCCTTAAACTAACACAATAGATTGAAATAAAAGCTTTCCAACAAATAGCACTATATCGCAGATCAATCATACTTTGCTGCTGTTAAATAAAATTTTATAAAGTATTTATTCATATTTATCTATCTAAATATATACAATTATTTATAAGATCTTTTGATTTTGCACAGTTCTCTTTCTTTGCGCACTGTGTGCAAAACCCATGGTATTTTAAGGATGCTCCTATAAAGTCACATTTCAAACGCCTCAATTCTTCGTATTGTAGCTGTCTTAAGTGTCTATGCTTCAACTTCACAAAGAAAAATATCATAATCGTATGTGGTATCTAAATGTTCCCGATACGTTTGATGTTTTATATTTTCACTCAAAGATTCTGTAAGCTTAAGACAAATTGTAATACAAAACGCCAATTCCTTGAAAATTCGTTCAAAAATAATCTAGTTATTTATTGTGAGTTGTATTAAATCCACGCATAAAGCAATGCTTAAGTCAGTCTGTTATCGTCAAAACATTTCCTTAAGTCGGGAAGCTCTTGCAGCGGACTGCTTCATCAAAAGACCTATCTCCATAATTACCCGGATCTCTGTCGGATACATCTGCAGCAACCCAGTGCTGGCGGTACATGCCGCCCGAGAGTGTACAGGGAGGCTGTATAACGGGGTAAGGCATAAACTGTATGTCAAATATATTATATCTTTATATAATTTTATGTAGATCATTTAAAATTAACGATGATATTGTTATAGGCGAAATGTTTGAATAAAATAATGCGAGTATTTGTATGCTGGTAATGTACCGGATGTCCAAAGAGAGTATCGGGTATTTGTTAGTTCAGTAAAACAAAAACTACTAGTAATCAAGTATTTTTTCATTATTGATTATAATAATACCAAATGGAAAATTATTTCAAAAAGATGATACTATCCAAATGGTGACCGTTACGCTGCTGGCACTCTTCTAATCTGGAACGAAGATTGCTGATAGCCCTCGATATTGCTGCCATTTCTGACCTGATTTTTTGTTTCAATTCTATTAGGTTCATCGCATTATTCTCATAAACCCTACTTTTAAGGTATCCCCATACGAAATAGTCAAGAGGTCTAAGGTCGGGGCTTCTGGGAGGCCATTTGATGTTACCTCTACGTGAAATGATCTTATTAGGGAATAATTCGTTAACAGCTTCAATTGATTGATTGGATGCATGGCAAATGGTCCACGTGGAGTTAAAACCTTGAAACTCCTACAACTCTGGGCCCAAATTTTTTCGCAGCATATCGCAATAACGGTCACTATTCACATTCACCCGATACTCTCTTTTGGACACCCTGTACATCGAGGTATAAAGCAGCAAACTTGATTTCTAAATAAATTAGTAAGGAACACACCAAATCCTGAAAAACAACTTAAGATGAAATGCACAGCTGTCAAATGGATCATGTCATATATACATATTTTTTAACACCTTTCGTGATGATTGTTTTTTGAAATGCTTTAATATTCATCCACCTGTAATGAATATAATAAATGGATTAAAATATATTAGGAGTTGATGTACGTGGTTCTTGTTCACTGCTTCTCAATTGAACGCAGCCTCGCTGTGTGCAACAAGGGTGCGCCGGCGGGGAGGCGATGCCACTCATCGACAGGTGAACCGCAAACACCGCCGGATTTCAGCACCTGCCCGTCTGACAGCACGTGTCCTCGGAGACTACGTTAAATTTGTTTATCCTCCCAGTGCTTATGCACGTATCGAAAGCGATTGTGTTTACAGATCACTTAAATGTTGTAAGCTGCGGTGTTTTATTGAGCAAAACATAGTGAGCCTTGATTTTCACCATTTGGAATAGAATCGAATAAATGCAATAGATTTGAAAAAAAAAATAACTATATTACGCCTTCGAGGTTTTGCCTTTAATAATAAACTAATATTTTTATACAATAGAACATATTGATTAATAGCTGAAATAAATTCAGATATAACCTATATAAAAATGAATTATTGTAAATTGGTTCTGACAGAATGAGACGATGACCAGATCCCACATATTTATTAGTAAAGTTTTTTTTAGAATTTTACATTTATTTAATATTTTTTCAATTTTAATAAATTATTTATTTTATATTATTGATTTTTGTGAAGACAGTCTCACAGGAAGTACGATTTTGCCTATACAGGTTTGAAGTACATTTTTTTAAATATTGAAAATTGATTAAAGAAACTCTCAGAAAAATATCTTCGTGATTTGTGTGGGATTTGAACCCACATCCCCAAGGCATAATAAGTACGTTGTTTCACTTATATGATATGATTGTTACAAATTCCTGCTCAGTACTAGTGATTCGTTGGTATAATTGGTAATGCACCGGCCATGTAAGCTTGGGGATGTGGGTTCAAATCCCACACAAATCACGAAGATATTTTTCTAAGAGTTTCTTCAATCAATTTTCAATGTTTAAAAAAATGTACTCAATCATTATCAATTTATTTATTTTTTATAAAATACCCTATGATACTGAGAAACGAATTAATTAATTCAATTCGATGTGTTTCCGTAAATCTATTAGCGGTGAACATGACGAATAGATGCTAATATAGAGATCTTTTAATTATAGACTAAATTAATTACCCATTTAATTACACCTTCAAACGATGTGGGTAATTGTACTTAATTTCAGATATTGTCGAACTTGTGATGTGCCTTGTATTCGACAAATGTATTATTTAATATAAGTCTGTTCTGTTCTTAATTAGTTATAAACTCATTCAGAATATTCTTCCTTTATATTAATTACCTCACAACATAAATTTTTTTAAAAGACACTGTGGGTATATATATATATATATATATATGTGTGTATTTTTATGTAAAGTTAATACTGCTATTTCTAGCAACAATTATGAAACAATGCGTCGTAAATCGTTATTGCTACAATACTCATACTTCTTTCCGAAAAAATCATTCTATCCACGTCAGTTCGAGTTTGTCATTCACTGAGTCAGAGTGCATCCGTATAATAAACATTATATTCTTAAATGGTTTATATTTAATATATTTCAAATAGAACTTTGGTGTGACGTTTAAGTGTGTGTGTTTGTTATCAATATCTGATGGGTAAGTTTTTAAATTATTTGCTTACATAATTGAGTCGATCGGACGAGTACCCGAAACAACTCAGAATGACTGCCAAAACTTACGAATATTCCAAATATATAATATGAGTGCGTCACAAGTAAAAGCCTTTTAACAGCGTGAATAGTTTATCGTATAATTTGTTACACCGTGAACATCTCATTTATAAACGGCCCGTTTTTTTGATGGCGTTTAGCATTTGCTGTTAATAAGCATCGCCGCAGCATTTTCCTCCTACTCGCTGCGGGAGAGATGAAGCCTCGTCAGTAATTCATGGCGTTTTTCGCTGTCCCGTTTAGCAGACATTTTACATGGCGCATTTTACGGCCCTTGTATCTCGACAGCGGGAATGAATCCGCGGCGGGAATGTGAATTATTAAAAATCCCGTAGAATGACCTTCTCCCCGGATAAGTTATCGCCCGCATTAGCATAATCTTTCTGATACTAAACTTAATAACAAATGCAGATTACGGCAAGATTACACAAGCGCATATAAATAAACTGGCAGGAGATTATCGCCTGGTTCTCTTTACGGCGCGTTCGGCGTCGGCAAACATTAACACGTCGCGGGCGACTCTGTAATGCGGTGATTGATGCAACTCGCTGGTGACGAATGGTGACGAATGGCCGTATTTTAATGGGCACAACGGCATTATGTTCCTTAAATACAGGGGGGGAATACAAGAATGCTGAATTATGCCATTTGACGTGTAATTTAACCCTAAGCAACTAATGTGCACCTATCCGCCTAAGAAGCTGCTGGCTGTAACCGTGAATAACGCCGTTATTTCGCGGAAAGCAAATAACAAACACGGAGAACTAAAAAAAATATATATACACAATTATTATATTTTACCTTGATTTTAAAACACATCTGCGTAATCTGTGGCTTTTTGTGGCAAAACATCAACGCAAATAAGTGAGACTTACTACGCATACTTTGTAGAGACTGCGTAAGCCAAATTATTCTGAATAATTTGACGTTACTGGTATCATTGGAAATATCTAAAGTATCAAATATAATATATAATACATAAATTTTATATTTTGAAAAATCCCTACCGTGCAATAATTTTTGTTCACAAAAACATTAAGTAGCATTTCTATTGTAATTACGGCCACTTTTTTTAGTATGATTTACTAAAAAATTGTGACGTCACACTTATGATTGTGTGATGTCACGAATATGGATTCATCAAGAGTGCTGGAGTGCTACTCTTGGCAGCGGAAAGACTAAGGCAACTTATGAAACTGTATTTGAATTTAATAATAAAGACTTGATACTACCGTTTCGTTTAACAATCATGCGAAGTAATCCATTATTGTTACAATATTTGTATATCTTACCGAAAAATTCTCTCTGTCCATATCATTGCGAGTTTGTCATTCATCGAGTGAGAGTGCACTCGTATAATACATATAATATTCTGAAAATGGTTTATATTTTATTTATAATAATATAGGTCTATAGTGTAACGTTTTGTGGTCTGTGTGTATATGTTACTTATCAGTGCACATTAGGAAGTTTTTACTTATACTTAAATAATTAACAGGCAATATATATTTGAAAATAAAATATAAGTTAAAACGTTACACGTCGTAAAAGTGTGTCTCCGCTCTATGAAGTGAATAGAATACAATTTAATTTTCTTTTACAAGAAAACTTAAAGTTTACCTGGCAAAGGTAGTTTTTTATTCGCTCTCTATACCCTCGGGGCAGTGTTCCTTTCCCTGCGGTTAAAAAAGAAGGTTTTATCCTTTTGGGAAGTTCTCGGAACACGACTTTTGTAGTCTATTTTTAATTTTGGAGCCAATGTATATCTTAAATAAATTTTTACGCTAGCATAAAAAGGCGTTTAAATTGAGACGTCCAAATATCAAACTGACCCTTTAAACATAGCTTTATATGTATTTCGGGACAATCTATTATAGATTTATCTGCTTACGAATTTCGGCCTACGTTTATTTCTTCAGATATTCAGATTAATAATTATTTATTTTAATTCAAATTTACATATGAGATGTACTTAATATTTCATTTGTGATTTCTTAATGACTCATTTAGATTTATGTGATTAAGCATATTTTTTCACACATTGAAAACGATTAAAGAAAACTCTCAGAAAATATCATCGTGACTTGTGAGGGATTCGAACCCACATCCCCAAGCTTTCATGGCCGGTGCATTTATCCAACTATGCTAACGAGCCACTGCAATTTAGTGAGAATTTTTAATAATCATAATCTACATATGAACCAATATGCCCAGGCTAATCAATATTTAATGATTTGCAAACACTGGACTTAATTAATTAAAGTAACAAGTGAAGCATTTTTATATCCAAATATGGTTATTATTATTTTTGAAAAAATATGCTTAATCACATAAACATACTAATACCTGCATGGGTAAATAAATACGCATCCTGATTAACATTAATCCAATTTAATATAAATAGAATGGTGCGCGTCTCGGCTAAACATCAATAGATTTTAAAAATAATAATAACCATATTTGGATATAAAAATGCTTCACTTGTTACTTTAATTAATTAAGTCCAGTGTTTGCAAATCATTAAATATTGATTAGCCTGGGCATATTGGTTCATATGTAGATTATGATTATTAAAAATTCTCACTAAATTGCAGTGGCTCGTTAGCATAGTTGGATAAATGCACCGGCCATGAAAGCTTGGGGATGTGGGTTCGAATCCCTCACAAGTCACGATGATATTTTCTGAGAGTTTTCTTTAATCGTTTTCAATGTGTGAAAAAATATGCTTAATCACATAAACATACTAATACCTGCATGGGTAAATAAATACGCATCCTGATTAACATTAATCCAATTTAATATAAATAGAATGGTGCGCGTCTCGGCTAAACATCAATAGATTTTAAAAATTTTTAAAAATAATAATAACCATATTTGGATATAAAAATGCTTCACTTGTTACTTTAATTAATTAAGTCCAGTGTTTGCAAATCATTAAATATTGATTAGCCTGGGCATATTGGTTCATATGTAGATTATGATTATTAAAAATTCTCACTAAATTGCAGTGGCTCGTTAGCATAGTTGGATAAATGCACCGGCCATGAAAGCTTGGGGATGTGGGTTCGAATCCCTCACAAGTCACGATGATATTTTCTGAGAGTTTTCTTTAATCGTTTTCAATGTGTGAAAAAATATGCTTAATCACATAAACATACTAATACCTGCATGGGTAAATAAATACGCATCCTGATTAACATTAATCCAATTTAATATAAATAGAATAGTGCGCGTCTCGGCTAAACATCAATAGATTTTAAAAATAATAATAACCATATTTGGATATAAAAATGCTTCACTTGTTACTTTAATTAATTAAGTCCAGTGTTTGCAAATCATTAAATATTGATTAGCCTGGGCATATTGGTTCATATGTAGATTATGATTATTAAAAATTCTCACTAAATTGCAGTGGCTCGTTAGCATAGTTGGATAAATGCACCGGCCATGAAAGCTTGGGGATGTGGGTTCGAATCCCTCACAAGTCACGATGATATTTTCTGAGAGTTTTCTTTAATCGTTTTCAATGTGTGAAAAAATATGCTTAATCACATAAACATACTAATACCTGCATGGGTAAATAAATACGCATCCTGATTAACATTAATCCAATTTAATATAGACTCATTTAGATTTGCATTATATTGCTTGAAGTTTGTTTCCTTATATACTCAAATGGATTATTATTTTTTTTGCATTACCTTAAAATTCTTTTATATAAAAAAAAGTACTGTGTGATGATAATATAAAATTTAGAATATTAAATAGACCTTAAGCACGTAATAAAATCTTATTTATTATTTCACAGGTGAATATAATTTAATATAGAATTATTCCGTTCTTGCAAATCTTGTTACAAAAAACTATAAAATTTCATCTGGAATAAAAACGTAGCCATTTTCGTAAATCTCCCTGACTTCGCCCGCCTCAGCTTATTTCTTTATGTGACTTGACATTGACGAGGGGCAATAGTGATGCTCTAATCAAGGGACCCGCATTCAAAGAAGCACCCCTTCATAATGATAGCTACCTCCTTCATTCAAAACTACCCCATTGTGAACGGCGATATTAAGTCGCCCGGGAAAGAAATTGCTATCTATTTTTATTCTGATCTTTTTTAATATAATCTGTCGTGACGCCCTTCATGATTTGATCCCCGAGGATTTATTGACTTTTAAGCCAGCCATAGACCGGGAGATGGCTTGCGAGAAGATGTCGCTTGTCCCTAGTGATTGGAGATAATGTTCGCATTGTCCCCTGAGATGAGTTCTCCGGTGATTGAGTAGACCGAATCTGTATAATTTTTTACAGAAGTTGATAATAGAATAGATACGAAATGTGTTACAAATACAAAAAAAAGATGCAATAGTCTTGTGTTAAACTCGATTAGTTCTGAACTGTGTTTTTATTTTTTCAGGTAAATTAATTCTCGCTGACACCTTTACTCAAGCAGCTTTGTAAGTAAAATTTACTCGTTTATATTACGATTTTAATATTTTTTGTAATTTTGTAGCTTGACAATTTTAAAATATTTTTTATATGTGCATTAAACGGAAGCCTTATTTTATTTAATATCTTACCTAGTATTACCACAATACCGCCATCTTTCGTACGTCACTGAAGAGTCTCCGGACATCTTTGAGTCTATGCTTAGCTTTATCCCTAAATTTTTCATACGATGTATTTAAATGATCTATTCGGCTTGTGTTGCTTTTTACATCGCATAAAACTAACCCAAATCGTCTAAAAATGAATATGTTCAAAACCCCCAAGAAATATTTCTTTATATTTTCATACAAAAAATTGTACAATCTTCTGGGAAATTATATTTTTTGTTGAGAATATAAGACGTTGAAATATAATATTATTTTTAATAAAGTTCTTAAGTGTTTCGATTTCTTTATAAATTATGGTTTAAACATGACAAATTATCTATATTTTGTAGGATTAAGTGATTGTGCTGCTTATAAGATTTGTGTCATCAAAATCTGTTTGAGTCGTGAATAAATTGTTCCACATAATAACCATAACCCTATGTTGGCACTGAATAAATCTCATACAAACACATCCGGTTACACTACCTCCAATCTACGCGTCACCTAAGCATTCATGGGGCTCTAATTCGGCTTACATAGTTCTACATCAGTAATTCCTCGCCGCACTCTGACACTATAAACGCATTTCCACGTTCTGAACTTTGCTAATACAAAACTAAATTTAATAAGTGTCAATGTAACGCAAGAGGCTTTCGCCACTGAAGACGGAAACAAACACGACTCTCACTGTTCACCGAAGCAAAGGCAAGTGATATTTGTTAACTATTTAATTAAACATATATATATGCTCATAAAACGATGAAAAAGTCTTGGTTTTTTTTCTAGGAAATCTTAACTTATGCTTTCGAGCTATCATGGCTTGGCGTATTTTTTTCATTTTGACCCCCATGACCCTGGGGCTGAGTGAGAATTTGAAGAGCTAGACAGCTCGTGTATTGCAATTTTACCTGTTTCGAGTAAAAAAAATATGATTTTTACGTCGTTTTATGTTTTTTTACACTGATTTCCAAATAACATATTTTTTTATGCATATCAACTGTTGAAGCTAAAAATCAGTATCCACGATAAATCTTGTATTATTTTAAGTGTTTATTTAAATCTGAAATATTTTATAGAAGCTATTTATACCCAATACCCAATAATAAATACATAAATATAATTCATACATTTTATATAATAAGATAACTGTGTCAAAAAAAATTTCACAAACATTTTAACGTATTTACAAAATTGTGATTAAAACAGGTAGTTGAAATAGAAAATATATTTGCACACGTTAAATAGAATATAAAAAATGTGGTAAACTTTTTAGTTGATAATTGATTTCAATGATTAAATAGTACCTTATTTCCATAATACGTCAATATTGCTGTCAGTCAATAACAATGATTGATGTTTATCAGCCATTAAATGTGGTGAGCGCTGCAAAAATACAATTATTTAACTTGTCTGGTGTATTCCGCGAAATTCAATTGAGGCTATCACTTTTCACCGTTTCGGAAAACCAATCTCATTAGTATGATTAACGCCATGCAACGGTTTAAATATTTTTTGAAAATGAATGAAAAGTATTTTACGATCGAAAAATTTTCGACTGACATTATACATACGGTCATTATTTGTATAAAGCCGTTTATAGAATTAAAATTTTAGCCTTTCTTAACGAAGGAGCCTTTTTTTAAAAGTTTAAATTATTTTTAAAAGAAAATTAGATAACACAATTATTTAATAAACTTATCTATGTTTTCAGAAACAGGTCAATTGTGTACACAAGTTATGTTTTTACAACGATGACAAAAGTTTGGAGTGTAGCGACATAAAACATTTACAAAAAAATATGATAAGACAATTTGGCATATTATATACAAATAATATTCAAATGTATACAATTTTATATTATTTTTTGATGTAAATCAAATTTCAGAGAAAAATTGAATTCAGTATCGGCTATGCTTTATTTGATATCGCTCAAAAATGTATCAGAATTACTAACGCGTGGTTACGCGGACCAATGTTTTGGAAAAATTGATTTTCATACTAAGAAGTCAACACTTTAAAAAATAGTACATTTTTCCACGGAACAAAATAGCAAACTGCTCTAAGCATAGTAATATATTATATGTAGGTTTTATCGTAAACGATTCCTTTTAAAGTGATTAAATTCCATTTCTGTATTAAAATGCAAAGTTTCAACTGTGATAAGTCAGAAGAAATTTATGGCCTGGTTCTTACTTTCATAATGGTAATGTAATTTATTTATGAAATTTTCACAGTTTTACAAAAATTTGTCAAAAGTAGGTCTACGTGGCAACATTTGCAAAATAAAGGATTATCATAAAAATCATGAAGTATGTTTTGGTTTTTGATAAAATATACGATTGAGTTTTATGACATTACTCTTATGTAGCATAAATTATAAATTTAATAAAATATAATACTGATTTATAATAACTTATTTGCACATTGTGTATCGATTATCTTTGAATATTTATTTTTAATAAATGCGCTCAATTTAAAAAATATAATAACGCTTTAGCATCCCATTTTAAACATCTGACAATAATCATCATTTCAACTAATATTTTATAACACGTATCGGAAATTCATATAAATGATTTCCCTTTTAAAACTCTGCAAAAAAATTATATAATATTGATTTATTTCAATGTAATATAGTATAAATTGTATGTCGGTCTTATTTTCTTAGATGAAAATACAAGATAAAATAGGGTTTCTCATATAACATATAAATAACATCAAAGCTGCAAAATTATGACAGTCGATGTCATTCAACTACCTCCAACTGTAAGACAAATTTACTGGATATAAGAATAATATTTTACTTTAACGATTTCACATATCAATATCATTCCAATTTTCTTCGCGCATAAATGACTTTCTTTTTAATAACAAAATTATTTTAAAACAAAATAAAAATCACCCCCGTTGTAAGTAAATTTATTGAATATAACACCAAAAACCTATTTTTTGCATGCATACTATAAAACATGACTTTGGTCAAATCAGTAATGATTATTTTATTATTATAATGTTGAATGTATATTAGAGATGTGTAGGTGTATTACTTGATAAGTATGTAAGCTCTAAGTAATCAATATTTTTGACAGTGAGTAGGTAGTTTTGGTAGAATTCCATTTTAGTGATTTTTCAACATATTAATTTTTATTGGTGACCGGTTTCGCCAACTTTTCACGTTGATATTATCAAACTGAGTGAAGATTTTTAAAAACATCAAGCAATCAAGTGAAAAATTGTTGAAGGGAGAGGATGTCAGTTGAGAGAGAGAAAGAGATACGTAATGATCGTTATGTAAACTCTGGTAATAAATATTGTATCCAAAATAGCGTAAAACATGCAACAATAAATTTTGAGCAACCGCCAACGCAATGTTTTTTTAAGATATCGATGTAACATGAGGAGCAGCCCTGAGCCATTAAAGTCAGCCACATGAGGAGTTCCTTTATTGACTCGCCAGCGGGACTATGCATGGCGCGAAGGCTACGCGTGTAATCTCAGATTTATTCCCATAACTTGGGAGGCATTTCCCAAAAATGTGTTCCACAGAATAAAATTTATTACAAGAAATGAATGATTACGCAGCCCATATTTTACGTAATAGTTTTTCTTGAGACGTATTTTTTTATTAATATACAATAAGAATTTTTTTTTAGTATCCCGATAAATTCTTCTCATTTTCTTTCTGCTGTTACATGTCTGATGAATAAATACCTGGCATGTGTATTTAATCAAAAACTTTAAATATCAGCTTTGAAAATATAATTTAATTTAGGTTGGTATCAAGGAGTTTTCCTTTGATGTTGCTTTTGATACTTTCAATACCTACATGAAGATAAAATATATTTTATATGTTGAAACCCTTATAACATATCTCATACATACTTACAGGTCGTTTGGGTGTCATTTAGTTCAAAGCACAGCATTCTCTGTTCCGACTTTTATAATATGTATACTGATTACCAATATTAAGTAAAATAAATACATATTTTTAAACAATGAATTAATACTTATATATTTACAGATTTTTCAGCGTACAATTTGGCAATTCTGCTATTATTATTGAAAAAAAAAAATGTTATTCGTCATAATGAAATTTCACTATTTGGGTATGAAATTAAAGATTATTTTTATCCTCAAATAATTTATACAATAAAAACATTGTTTTTTTTAAAGATATTCTTTATGATTGGGATTTATAATTTTTTGATCTCTGTACTGGAGTCATCTTCAGGGAGTTTCAAAGCATTTAAAAGATAGCTACAGTAAATGTCGGAAACATCAAATCAAAACACAACATCTAATAGCATCGGCTGCCAAAACCTACGAATACATATATTCTTATAATCAGCGTTTCATTTTATTTAAATGAAATCAATGTTATATATATAATCTTTTATGTTGATATTAGTGTGATTAAGTACATTTTTTTCACACATTGAAACGATTAAGGGAAACTCTCAGAAAAATATAATCGTGACTTACGTGGGATTTAATCCACATTCCCACGGCTTACATGGTCGGTGCATTACCAACTATGCTAGCGAACCACATCCATTAAGCGAGAATTTTTAACAATCATATGAACCAACGTACCTAGGCCAATCAATATTAAGTGACTTGCAATCGCTGGACTTATTCAAACAAAGGTACCAAGTGAAGCATTTTTAAAGTCTATTTAATAGACTTTACGTTGATCACGAAAAAAACGTTGTAAAATCTGTACAGTAAGCAGTTCAAACATTTTATTTGCTCAAACGCAAAGCCATTTACTTGTCGCTTTATTCCGGCCGCCTTGAGGTCTAGTGCAAAACAAAAGGCAGTAAAACTCAAACTCGCCTTTTTATACATTTAATCAGACATTTAAACTCCGCCGTACATCGGGGGAATATCAAAAATTCTCGGTGCGATTCTCGTGGACCTAATTCTATGTCGAAGTTACTCGCACCTGTATTATTCAGGGCCCGGGCGCCTTTGTGCGCGCGCGTGACGCTTTGTTTGCGAATTCCCTCTACGGTGCGTGGGGCCGGCGGGGGCGCCAATGTAAATTTTGGCTTTTGGTCAGCGGGCACAGAAAGAAAGGGACTTGTGAAAATATTTTAAAACCTTTGCAGAGTCGCCTGGATTATTGATGTACCTCTCCCTTTTTCTGCTCTGTCGTTATGAGCGCGTCTTTCGGGCTGCGGCCGGGAGGTACTCTAATACCGCTCTCCCCTGAGCGTATTATGAATTATGCCGAAATGTATGGAGGCGGATTTATTCGTGCGATAAAGTAAATTTATCTCATTAATTAAAACTAATTGAATTACCTGATCTTTTTTTTGGGTGCGTGCCCCTTTTGCTTGCTGATATTCAAGCGCTCGCTACACTGTTAGAATATTCAACGCTATAAATTTTTCGATGAATATAAGTTTTAAACTATTATTAATTATGTTATAACGTATGAAACTTCTTCAGAATTTATGATATACACATAAACCAAATTTCCAATATTAACAACATGCATTCATAGGGCGTTATATTTAAAAGAAAACTGTTTAATTTTTTGAAACATTAAAGACCACCTAGTTCCAATTAATTCCTCTCTACATTAAAAAAACCTCATTCTTAAACTTTCTCAGTATCTATATACATCCTTTGCCAGCCCATGTTAAATTCATTTTATAAAAGTAAAAAGTTCACAATTTTGACTCACTATACATGTATGTTTCTTGGTGTTATATACTTCATTTACCTCAAGGTTACTAATGGCGTTACTGAATAGACTATGTTGTACCGTAAATGAAGCCTGTTGTACTCTTGTATGTATCTCACATATGTGGTGGCTTTCAATTATACAACTAATTAAATATTCACGTCTGATTCAACAGTGTTCAGGTTACGTATAGGGTCATGTAACAAGGACACACTCTAACGACCGACGCACGCATCCAGAGAACACCCACTAGCAATCTCATACGTGTAGGTAGATCAATGAAATATTTACAACACACGAAGTAACAAGATTAGAAAAAAAAACAAATAAGATTAGAAGCATCTAAAAAAATAATTTTTCTTCATCTTATATTTATATTACTAAGAGCTATAAACTTCAGTTTCTATATGCGACTGTCATTTAAGCAACGCAATTGGGAGGGCATACTCGACTTATCGATTATTTGGAACGACGACTTCGTTATGGCGAATAAGTAAATGAGTGAATTTATCGATAAATGTAAATTCATGAAATACTGTTTCGATAATTGGATGATGGATGGTGTTTGAATAAAATATAAAAAGGCTATACTCATAATATAAAAAAAAATAATAACCAGTAAACATCGAGTGTGAGACATTAGATCTTTGTGTTGTCAAAATTTAAAAAAATAGGCTTTTGTGTGATGGTGATATGTTCTTGATATTTTCAGCATCACATCTTAAAATTCCTGTTCTTTGGTATTTTTATCTGTTTTCAGAATTTAAGTTTAATTTAAAAAAGACCGGATCCAGTATATTAGCAATTGATCTATCGATCCGTACATCGCATTCAATTATTGTCACACTCGGACTCAATAACAAAGATCTACAATACACATTTATCGAGTGTTATATTTCTACTTGTTGTTATGATCCAAGCTTCAGAGGTTGAGTGATAAATTGATTATATACTGGCGAGAGACACTCAAGCTCAGGTAATCTGAGAATCATACAGACTATCCTACTCTGTTAGTGTTGAGCTCAAAAACTGCCGCATAAAGTTTATATTACAGGTGTTTTGCTTCTTTTTGGACCTGAATACTTTTTTAAATAAAAAATCTATATATTTTTATTGCAATCAAACTGATACCTCTCGATCTGCGTAATAACATATTTAGTAATGGATCACCGAGAAAATATTTTTATTTTGGTTACGATACAAATATGTTGGGTTTCTCATTGAAAGTCTATAGAAAGGCGCTCTTATATATTTTATTATTAGTAGTCAAACCAAAACCTGGGCTGATTTCACGGCTCCCTGGCTATTCATTGAATACGCGGTATTGTGCGTTGCTTTGTTGTGTACCTACATGTGTTTTTAAGTATTGTTTGGTTTTGTTCCACCGGCAAACAGCGTTGTAAGCAATCAATATTTCGGGCATTGAATTCAGAGTGGATGTGTGTTTTATTTTATTTATCGTAGTTCTCATAAGATCTTAAAAAATGTGCCCCTTTGATAAACCTAGAATTTTTCCCTCCGAGAAATTTTAATACCATATATTTATTTGTGACGTGCCAATGTATTATAAACAATTCTAAATTATCTAAATCATCACATTATTATTATTACTGTTTCGAGTGTATTTTTCTTCAAGCTCTCAACCACTAGTTACATTATTCTTCGGGTAGCGAAATGCTAAGTATACATCTCTTAATACTGCATTGAATTACTTTGAGCCTTTTTATGTTTTTATATTCGTTTATATACTCAAAACCTATCGATACATATTTTAAATCCACTCAGTTAAAATACGTTAATTATATGGCAAGATGGAAAAAATATTTCGAAAACTACTTTATACAAATAAATTTTACCCTAGCTTAGACTAGGTGTTGATTCATCTTGTTGACATCTATTTGGGTTAACTAGCAAACCCGACTTAATAGAGGTTTGATGAATATATAATGTTTATCCAGTCAATCGATTGAATAATAAATAGCATGTGTGTATTTAAAAGATATCGTTTATTTTAAATGGATTCAAAATAGTACTGTGCATTTTATAACATATACGTAGTATAGTTATATCATGGTTGCATGACAAAAGACCATTGCCAGCATTATGTGCATGGCTGCAGATCTCATTTTCTCATACGAAGGGTAGTTTATTTCAAAAGATTTATGCATGGAATTTGTAGATTTTATTTATTTTAGTAAAATTTATTGTTAGTAATAAATTCACTATTTTTATAAATTAAAAGCAGCGTAAGAATATTTTTTTAATTTTTCGTTTCAATTATTCCGGCAAGGATTTCGAGTATTATTGATAAAAGTGCGTACACAACAAATATATAAAATATTCCATCAAAAGTTTACCCAATAAATCTCGTAATTTCGTTCAAATAAATCCCAAGTCCAATAAATAAGCCAGCCTTATCAGGCCCGCGGAACGCACTATCTCCCTAAACAAAACAATCAAGCTGCAAAACTTTAGATATTCCTTATATTATGTCAAAAAAAACAAGTTCATTCACGAACAATAAGCCACAAAAAATAACACCTCAAGGATTGTTACATCAAGCCGGGCGTAAAAATTTAAAAGCTCTCTCACCTCGGATATTTTCCTCGCGCTCGGCGGGCCCTTTTAATTTATTCATCGAGTTTTGTTTGGGGTTTAGCAAACGGCGGTAAATCGTGGGCTGACCTTTATTTATGCTACAGTTGCCGTGTTATCCGCGGGTTAACACGGCCCGGTGCCAATCTGCCGCTTCATACACTGCGGCCCGTCTAGGAATAATCCCACGGCCGCGATGATTTATTCGGAGTTATCATTTCCCCGCGCTGCGTTCGGCGCGCCGTAATTTATAAGTGTAATATGAAGAAGTCGTGGGCGGAATTTCGTTTTTGTATCGCGTTTTATTGGGGATAAATAAACGCGCGATGATAAATCGGGGCTATTTGACGTAATTGTTTCGCACCGCTGCCGATTGTGTTGGTTAACATCACCTCGCGTGGAACCTTAAAGAAAATATGGTACTTGTTTTTTATCCGACCACCAAAATTTTTTAATGTACATGTACTCGCAGAGATAAGAATCTATCATGTGACGATGAGTCCCGTTGTGGCGTTTATTTCGTTCATTGCAGATTTCCAAGACCGCTCGATTCGTTGAGTTAGGTTAGGTTAGGTTAAAAAAAAAAGGTTAGTTATAATCGGGGCTATTTGACGTAATTGTTTCGCACCGCTGCCGATTGTGTTGGTTAACATCACCTCGCGTGGAACCTTAAAGAAAATATGGTACTTGTTTTTTATCCGACCACCAAAATTTTTTAATGTACATGTACTCGCAGAGATAAAAATCTATCATGTGACGATGAGTCCCGTTGTGGCGTTTATTTCGTTCATTGCAGATTTCCAAGACCGCTCGATTCGTTGAGTTAGGTTAGGTTAGGTTAAAAAAAAAAGGTTAGTTATAAGTTTTTTGGTGGTCGGATAAAAAACAAGTACCGAAAATATAATTCACATATATACAGTGTATTAATTTTTTCGAGCTTTATTCATAGTATTGTCCATCGCTGGCCACTGCTTTTTCCCATCTTTAGGGCAAATTGTGGATTCCATCCCAAAGGAACTGTTCGTCTTTTGAAGCCAAGAAAGAATGAAGCCAATTTTTGATACCCTGTTCAGAAGTGAAGCGTATTCCAGAAAGGGCATTCTGCATCGATTGAAACAAGTGGTAGTCGGAAGGGGCAAGGTCTGGGCAACAAGGCAATTGATGCAGAATTTCCCATCCACTGTTTTCCAAATAGGTTTTAATGATTTTAAAAATGATGTATACACTTCACCGCTATAACATATACTGAAAACAAAAGCGCAATAATGACGCTTCACAATGAAATGTTATAGTATAGCCTGATGCGATTCAATACTAGTAACGCCATCTCTTAGAAAATCCAAAAAAATTTATGCACACACCGTATACATAAAAATACTCTCACAAAAATGTCTCCAAATATTAAATCATGTGAGCATTTATCACTAACCTGAGCCAGTGTTCATGGTATTCTATTATAATATAATCCTTTTTTAACATAGCTCGGGGGTTTAGATCTGATACTTCTTCTGCAGCACGCTACAGAAACAATAGCAGAAGCCCTCTCACCTCGACAAAGTACTTCCATAGCACACTCCTCCACAATCATTCCAAGTCAACTACTTTATTACCGATCCTTTACACACGGTCAGGGTATAAAATGGCAGTCATATGTAAGCAACATAATCGGGAAAGCGGGGAGGTAATATTGTAAAATTATTTAATACAGACTCATGACATGTGTTTTTTTTTTTGAAAAATTCATTTGGAGACCACCCAAGAACCGAGTGATTTTCTTTCACCTCTTTTCTACCTTTTAATTAAACATTAGTTCTCGTAAGACACTATACGTCTGAGTTGAAAATGTCACATATCAATGTAACTGCTTAATTCCAAATACTAATATTGTTTAGTCAAACTTGTCTTGGAAGATTTAAACAATAAAGTTGTTGTACTAATATCGCATTGTTTATTTATCACAGTTAGGCTTTATGTTTTAATTACTTAAACTGTCAAAATATGTTACAAAGATTTACAAATTTATATCGCAGGTTTGCATCCACCAAACACTAGCGGTTGAATTGATGCGTATGCGTTAATTAAGTACGTCATTTACAGAAATTAACACATCACTCTGCGTCGAATTTTTTTATTTCCAACTGACAGTTTTTCCACAAGTTAATAACTGCACACTTCCGCGCATGTGAGTTGTTTTGAAATTATATGAAATGATTGTAAGTTTGAAATTGATGGATAGCCCGGCGAGCTTTAAGTTGCTTTATAACTTGACGTTTCTAATCGACTAGCGTGCTCGCCGCCTTCCGGCCGTTTGTTAAAAATCATGTAAACACTTCGTACTCACCGTAGCCTAGTTTATACCCAAGTGCTTAGCTCTTCCCATTCCCGTGGATGTACATATGTATTCAAAGCAAATTAATTATTTCTAGTACCTTGTAGATCAAAACAAAGCTCTGCTAATGTTACAAAAACACTGATGAGTTTGTATTTATTATAAAGCTAACTAAGTCACGAAATTAAATCTGATGAAAACTTCAAACAAACATGAACTGCAATGAATTTGACAACAATATTTTAATCATAAAAGCTTTTAAAATGTTTTCACCGTGTGTATTTAATTTTAGCTCACTTTGAATAAACAAATAATTTTAAAAAGCTGATAGATCTATGATATTTTATTAAATTTCTCAAAATGTTGATAGTGCTAAATATTTTCCCTGACACGTAGTTCTAATGAGTATTAATACATGATAGATCATTCAAATATTTTTTAAATATATAAATATAAAATTTTAAACACAGTATAATAAAATTTTAAAAACATAAATAAAACGTACTCAACCCATTTTCAGTTTTAAAAACTAGAAGTACTTTAAAAAAAAAACTGAATTTCAAAACTAGACGTGGAGCGAGCATTGAATTCAATATTTACCGTCAACAATGCCTGCGGTAAAGTGTTTCTAATGAATTATTCATTCATTAATTAGTTCATGCAAACATAATGTACGTGCGCAAAACATAGTGGGGAGCTGAAAACATACTGTCATGATACAATTATAATTCTATTGTGTTAATTACTTTTTTACGTGTGCCTCGTGTGTGCACGGGCAGGTATTTTTTAACAATTGTTCGATATAGGAGACTTGTTTGACTGAATTTCCACTTAGTTGGTGGTTACACAGAGCTGAGTAAATAATCGCTCAAAAATTGCAATGATGAGCCATTTTAGTCCTAAACCTGAACAATATATTTAATTATTAAAATGATTTATTTAAAAATATATTTAATTTTGGAAATATTGATTGTAAGACGGTTATCCGTTACATTACTGTAATATCTATATTTATTTATTAAAATTAATTTTAATAATTAAATACCCATTCGAACTACGTGTCAGGGAAAATATTTAGCACAATCAACATTTTGAGAAATTTAATAAAATATCATAGATCTATCAGATATTTAAAATTATTTGTTTATTCAAAGTGAGCTAAAATTAAATACACACGGTGAAAACATTTTAATGTATAATACTTTAAAAGCTTTTGTGATTAAAATATTGTCAAATTCATTGCAGTTCATGTTTGTTTGAAGTTTTCATCAGATTTAATTTCGTGACTTAGTTAACTTTATAATAAATACAAACTCATCAGTGTTTTTGTAATATTAGCAGAGCTTTGTTTTGATTCATATTGTTAAAACTCTAGTTTTAGATTCATTTACGTAACGTTACGTTTTGTGTACAATATTAAAATATTTAGTGCCGATATCAATTCAAAGTATTTAAAAAAACCTTCCTTCATATACATTAAATTGTTAAATTAATCGGTATTAAAATAATATGAAAGGAATTACTTGATCAAGTAAAAATAAAATGCATACTTTATATTTTTAATCAAAAATAAATATTTTTGAACTGTTATAATGTAGTCTTTAATTTTTTTTTTTTTCTGGTACGTTTTTGCTTTTCAATGTACTTGTTACATTATTTTTTTATAAACAACTCATAGATTTTTTTTATGATTTGAATCATGTTTATAAATATTGTATTTTTATTAAACTCATCAAGGCTATAAAATGAATTTTATATTATGACCAATAGTATACCTCCCCGCACTCTCCATTGTGTTGCTTGTGCATTCTGAGCGTGTGTAAAGGATAGGTAATGGAGTAGTGGACTTGGAATGATTGTGGAAGGATGTTCTCTGGAAGTAAGTACCCTGTCAAGGTAGAGGGCTCCTGCAATTGTTAATGTAGCTTGCTGCAGAAGAAGTATCAAATTTAAAAACCAGAGGTTTGTAATGAAAGAATTATATAATAATGCTATTGGGCAGCAGCAATACGCGGTGTAGAAGGATTTGGTGACCCACTATACATTTTTCTCCTTAACAACCATGAACACTAATTCAGCATAAGTTTATGCTTAGTGAGAAGGTCGCCGACCTACTCTGAGGAGAGGCACTTGATGTTTATTAAACAATTAAAAATAAATTTAATCACAAAATTAACAATTCACAAAGTTATATTTTCGCCTTATATCCTCATTATTAATGTTGTATTTATCATTCCATTCGCGGTCCTCAACTCGTAAAAACAGACTCCTCGTTCATATCACTTCAGTGAGGATGTTTTCCGCCGTTACGGAAATGAATGCAACATCAGCGGTCAAAGGGTCAGATGGTAATAAATACTACAGCAATACCAATAAAACTTAACCATACAAAAAGCCTTGAATTTAAAATAGATTCATGTAATTCAATTAAAAAAGATAACTCATTAATTTTTTTTTATAATTGTACATTACATAAAAGGTCGTTATTAAAAAAATAGTAAGAGTGATTACGGATTTTTATAATACTAGTTGCCAAACGAAAATTTTATTCAACAATACATACAGGGAAGATCTAAATGACCTTCTCTGAGAAGAGGCACCCGATGAAGAATTCAATTCTATAAAAAAAATGCATGCCAGATATTTGTAAAAAAAAAAAAAAAACCAATTCTTATTTCCACCTTGACGGCGGTGTTTTTATTTATTTTTTCTTAGCTCACGTATGCAAGGAGGCGGCGGTGAATCCAAGACGCTTAGCATGAAATTGGAAACAGTCGCCGGTGGCAGGGACTTTAAGGATATCAGTCAGTTTAGTTGGGATTTATGTGTCCCCGACGAGGCCGCGGAGGAGACGCTCGGACCGCGTGACGTCACCTGCCGACTTGAGTAACAAGTGTGAACTCAAATATGCATGAGGAGAAGCTGGCGGAAGATTCCGCAGATACTTCGGCCGGTGCTCTTGGAAACATCAGAATTGTAAATTAGACTGATGCCACTCAAAGCCCCGTACATACGAGGGTTGTTGTATAATTTACTGTGTTAATTTTTAATTCATCCATGTTCGATATCTTTCCGTCTGTTTCAATATTTATATAATTATTTGGGGCTCATACGGGAATCGACTTTGCTTGAGTGATCTTAAATTTTGCTCTTATTATTTATTTGTTTCATCTCAAAATAAGAGACGGCGCATTAATTGTATTCACTAGTAAATTTTTTGTAACATACGAGGGCAGTCCGATGAGTACTTAGCCTACAAAAGAAAAACAAAAAGCTTGGAAAAGTGGCGATTTATTTCTCAAAATAGTATTTTTTTAGCTCGATACACTTGACCCAGCGATGCTTCAACTTCTTTAAACCATTTGAAAAATACGTTTTCTCGAGGTCTGCACGTTTGCCGGGTGTAGTCCACTGTTTCGACTGTTCCTTGGTCTCTGGTGTGTAACAGTGAATCCATGTTTCGTCGACGGTCACGAAACGACGCAGAAACTTCTTCGGATTGCGCTTAAACAGCGTCAAACACTGCTCCGAAGTGGTCTCACGGTTGCGCTTGTTGTCCGGAGTGAGCAAACGCGGCACCCATCCCGCCGACAACTTTCTCAAGCCCAAAATTTCATGCAGGATATGACCCACGCGGTCTTTTAAGATGCCTACTGTTTCAGCTTTCTTGCGCACCTTCAATCGGCGGTCTGCCAATACGGGATCGTGGATTTTTGTCACGTTATCCTCCGTGGTAGCCATTTTCGAGGCACCTGGGCGTGGCTCATCAAAAACCGACGTGCGACCACGTTGAAACTCGTTAAACCAATTTTTGACGGTCGCCATCGAAGGAGAAGAGTCACCGTACACAGCATCCAAGCGTTCCTTGATTTCGCTAGGTGATTTCCCTTCCAAAAACAAGAATTGAATCACCAACCGATATTGCTATTTTTCCATTTTTCTAAAATACGCGTACACGTCCGCTTCCACACGCGGTCAAAACAAAACTACGAGTCCGATTCGGCTGAAATTTTGACAGTGGCCGTCTACAAAAATTGAATATACGGTAGTAAATCTCTCTTGCGATACTAGCACCATCGGGCGGTGTGGCTAAGTACTTATCGGACCGCCCTCGTATTATGTAATTGATTTCAATAATAAGAAGTTTATTTTTTTACACATTAAGTTAAAAAATATAAAATAATTATTGATATAAAAAAGTAAAATAATGCTTTCACATCAACATATTAAAATAATAAAAGAAAATAAGCTATTCCGTTTTTTCTAAGAATCATTCTATTTATTTTGTTATTTGGTTTTTATAGTTGAATGAATCAGGCGAAAGTTTTTTTACATGTACTAAAACAACATCTCCCTCCGTGGACGATATCCGCCTGGCTCGTTAGCGGTAAAAAACAAGTTCATAATGTTTATATAGGAAATATATTCCGCGGACGGTGAAAAGTAACCGGAACATTGCAATTTATTCTAACAACATGGAGTCCAGAAGATGATCCGAGCGCCGGATATCTGACCCCGAAATGGAATGTCAACACGCCATGTTTGTTTAGATTCGAATAACTTTTATCCTGAGCAAGAACCATTCCGAGTGAAGACGTCATGTTTTTACTTCCGCCATCTTGGTTCCGGTTTTTTGTCGAAGGGAAAATATCACCAAAAGCCTGGCATTTCGAAAGTTTTTGTTTGGTTTGTGGAAAAAAAAACACTTAAGTTGAGTGCCTACCGCGGGTGCATTGTCAATTGTGTTTTTTTGATTGTGGTGTTAAGAAAAGCCATGGAAGATCTTACATTTGACTGCAGATACGCTTTATGGCTTCAAATAAAACCCTTTTCTATTATTTTCAAGCATCTCCCCATACATATTTTATTCGGGGAAAAAGGCAAAAGTATATGTTTAAACGCACATGAAAAAGAATATTTCTCTATGACATCTCACACAAACACTTTATTCATATATAAATCGATAGGCATGTTTTTACTACTTAACTATATATATATATATATATATATATATATATATATGCGCACACCTCAGAACTTATTAAAAGTATTCCAATACCTTAGTTAATAATGTGAACTTTATTAAATAAATATTTTTAGATATGGGAAAAATTACACCAACCAATTGGAAAATTTAAAATTCAATTTATATTTTAAAATACATGGCAGAAGCATGCCTTCCTTTGTAAATATCGAAGACACAGTATAAGCAATAATTAATAGTGTTTTGCTGCACGCACTCTTAGCAAAGGTAACTGGGTCCGAGTTACCTGCGACAGGTGTATTCGGTACTGATTATAAGCCGTCGGACAAGCGCAGCCCCCGACTGGCCTGCCCAGCTTTCACACTTAAGAGAATATGGAATTTGGAATTTGCTTTGATAAAGCTCCTTGGCATCCCTGTACACTGAGCTTTCAATTATTTAAGATGAATACCACGTATTATTTCAATACAGAAAGCATTTCAAAAGTTTTATTTCAATATCAGCCTGTTACCTTGTCAATGGAATTTCGAACAAAGCTATAAGTTTTATTTTTATTTTTATTTTAAAGAAAGCGTCTTCGAGTTAATATTTTCAGTATCAATCTGAAACATCGTTTGCTTGTGTTTTCTAAAAATAATTTTTAATCTTTCTCTGAACAAAATCGGTAGCGGGGCGTTTAAAAAGGCTACTTAGTAAGCGCATTTAAAATAAACACATACAATTAGTATACAACATAACTAATAAGAAATTTCATTGATCACTTGACTGCCTTAATATAAAGTTTAAAAGCTGTTAATTTCAAGATTTTAGATTACTCGTTTTGCATATTATAGATTTTTTAAAAAACCCAGATGATTCAAAATTACCATAAATAAATAAAAAGCGCTGATAACTTAATATCTTTTTTTTTCGTTAAATATAATTAATCATTAAAAGTGTTAAATAATTAAATTTTATCTCATATTTTAACGAATAACTTAGCGTCGGAAACTTTTTTTTATCTACAGCAAACAAAGCGTTATGTATTTAAGAAGGTGCCCGCCCCCCGGGTGCTACATTTTATGAACAGATATTTTGTTGAAACAAGGTTAACCCTCTCCCTTATAATCGATACGCGGAACTCCTGGTATGAAGTAGCCTGTCTCTCGTATTTCGTTAGTAATTTACATCGCCTATGTCTTTTTGCTCTCTTGTAACACTTCTCAAAACGCCTTTGTAAATTTTATTGAATATAAAGTATTTTTAGAATATTTATACAAATTTAGGCAAAACCGTATCTATTCAAAAAAATATTTTTCGCATTAATAATCAAATACATGTGTCCTTACAATATCATTAAATAATAATGCAGATTTATAGAAATAAAGAGGGTATGTAAACGTATTTTTTCTAAAAATATTATTTCCTTTTTTTTTAAATTTAATTTCAAATTTATGTCTTTTATGTGACTAACAATTATTAAAACTTGTACTTACGAGCATTATCAAATTTACTATGAAGACTTCCCTACTAACTCAATCCACAAGTTTCCTTACATGATAAATATTTTAAATCATCATTACATGTCTGGGGTCTATGAACAATTGATATTCATTTAATATCGACAATTTCACTATTTAAATTTATAATGTAACATTCTTATAAATTATGATGATAAAATTTGTTTTATGTCTAATTAAAATAATGACTTTTTATAATGAAAATATTTTTATTTGATTTTTTATTTGTCCATGAAACTTTTTCCATTATGCACATTTCGATAAACTTTTAGACAAAAAAAAAAAACCTCCGAAAAGGCCTTTAATAATTTAAAGTCATCAAAGCGCTCTAAGTATTTTCATAAACTTTATTTTTCTATTGTACAACAAAAATAAAATTATACATTTACAATTATACGTCCGTATAAATATATATCGACATATTTCACGAATACGCTTAAGATAAACTATTTATACATGCAGTATTTTCGAAAGCCGTTCTAAATCTCTACTTATAGAAATCAATTTCAGCTCAAGTCTTACAGTCGGAAAGCATAAATCTCAAAAGGACTACCTCCTGTACGATTTAAGGTTCATTCAAAACGATGATTAAATAGCGATCTGCGATATTAATCCCCTACAAGGTAGAGTGAAAACCTTCCCGGAAAGTTTCCTCGCTTTATATTTTCTGTTGACCACCCCCACGGTTCGCATCAATCTTACGTTGTCATTGTTTGCTTGGATAGACGCGTAGAAAGTGACCAGCGAAAAATTGTTTTTACGCTCCGCGCACAAAAACTATGGTAATACGTTCCGTATGAATAAGTAAGAATTGGAAAGCAATAATATTCGCATCAAATTTTCGACGTAAAAACTATAACAGCGATTCACCATCATCCAGACGAAGGATAATCGCAGAAAAGCAATCACGAAATATATATTTTATTTCACCCTCAACTTGAAGTTTTTTAGCTCTCCTAAAATGACAAGCTGATTTAAAGGTCACATGAATATCACTTATCACATTCGAGACATTATTCACTTGAATGGTATTATAATAGCATTGTTATACAATTTTAATAAAAAAAATATCAAACATAACATAGTTTTACGTGCATGACACTTTTTGCAGTATAGATAAATTTGAAGAAATTATTTTGAAATAAAAGGAGATTTTGTGAATATCAGGGCTGTTTTGAAATATTCGATTCATTCTATTTTTATTACTTTACTTTCTTTTTCTTTTATGAATACTAAAAAAAAACATATGGTTATAATTCATAGTATTCGCGTATTGTAACCGAATTTAATTTTGATTAAAATTGAATTTGATTTAAGATTTAGAATAATGACTGTCTACCTGTGAAATACTCGATTGATGCGATCATCTTGCTCGCGTGAATCACCCGGCACAGTGTTACAAGCATTTCAATGCTGTTTCTCAATCGGGATTCTAGATTATTCCACTGTTTATGCTTTGTTGTCACCAAATTAAATTTTGGTCTATCTATATGTCAAACCTACATAAAAATATTGAAGTAAATATCCTCGATTGGTACATCACTGTACCACATGGTACAGTGATGGTGAGACGAGCGTTTTGGCGATGCTTATCAATCTGGATTCTAGACTATTTCACTATCTTTGCAAGTCTTGAAGGTTTAGAATTATAACTGTCTGCGTGAAAAATTTACAAAAAAATATTGAAATAAAAATTCTCGATTGAAGCGATGATCTTGTTTGCGTGAATCACTCGGTACAGTGATGAGTGAGACGAGCGTTTCGGCAATGCTTATCAATCTGAATTCTATACTATTTCACTGTCTTTGCTAGGCTTGAAGGTTTTTAGAATAATGACTGTCTGCATGAAAAATAACAAAAAAATATTGAAATAGAAATCCTCGATTAAAACGATCATCATTGCGTGAATCACTTGGTACAGTGATTGTAAAACGACCGTTTCGGTGATGCTTATCAATCTGAATTCTATACTATTTCACTGTTTTTGCTAGGATTGAAGGTTCAAAATAAAGACTGTCTAAATGTAAAATGTCTGCATGAAAAATTAACAAAAAAATATTGAAATAGAAATCCTCGATTGAAGCGATGATCTTGTTTGCGTGAACCCCTCGGTACGGTGATGGTGATCTGGATTCTAGACTATTCCACTGTTTATGCTTTGTTGTCACCGAATTACATGTTGGTCCATATTAAGGATTCAGAATAATCACTATCTATATGTCAAACCTACATAAAAATATTGAAATAGAAATCCTTGTTTGAAGCGATGCTCTTGTTTGCGTGAACCACTCGGTACAGTGATGGGTGAGACGAGCGTTTCGGCGATGCTTATCAATCTGGATTCTAGACTATTTCACTGTCTTTGCAAGACTTGAAGGTTCAGAATAATGACTGTCTATATGTCAAACTTACATAAAAATATTGAAATAGAAATCCTTGATTGAAGCGATTTTCGTATTTGCGTGAATCACTCGGTACAGTGATGGGTGAGACGAGCATTTCGGCGATGCTTATCAACCTGGATTCCAGACTATTTCACTGTCTTTGCAAGACTTGAAGGTTCAGAATAATGACTGTCTAAATGTAAAATGTCTGCATGAAAAATTAACAAAAAAATATTGAAATAGAAATCCTCGATTGAAGCGATGATCTTGTTTGCGTGAATCCCTCGGTACAGTGATGGGTGAGACGAGCGTTTCGGCGATGCTTATCAACCTGGATTCTAGACTATTCCACTGTTTTTGCAAGGCTTGAAGGTTCAGAATAATGACTGTCTAAATGTAAAATGTCTGCATGAAAAATTAACAAAAAAATATTGAAATAGAAATCCTCGATTGAAGCTATGATCTTGTTTGCGTGAATCCCTCGGTACGGTGATGGGTGAGACGAGCGTTTCGGCGATGCTTATCAATCTGGATTCTAGACTATTCCAGTGTTTTCGCAAGGCCTGAAGGTGCTCCGCATCCGAAGGGCGGGTTTTGATGAATCGCATACGTCGCATAGTGCCGCCGTCCCCGCGGAATGCGCGGTCGCGTCCCCCGAGTAACGACTGCGGGCTGTTGTTCCAGCCGAGGCGCTCTGCGGATATTCTCGGCAATTAAAACGAAACAATTACTATGACAAACAACCGTGTACTTAGTAAAATGATGATCCCGCGAGCGCGCAAGGAGACCATTTACGCAACGAGACAAATTAAGTTCGTAATACGGTACGTAACACATTACAATTATATAAAAAAATACTTGTTACTTTTACAGAAATAGACTTGCAACATTTTTTATAAATTTCAGTTTTTTGCGTTTATCGGGTAATAAGTCGGTGACTTTTTAAATAAAAATTTTTTTTTTTTCGGCAAATATGCGTTTTATTTTTCAAAATAGTCTCCTTTTAGCTTGATACACTTAGTCCACCGTTTTTTCAATTTTTTTTCCTTCCAAGTAATAGGTTTTTTCAAGTCCCTCAAAATAGGCATTATTTTCAGTGATGATCTTTAAATTCGACACTCTTAGCCATTTCTTCAGGTTTGGAAATAGGAAATAGTTGCAGGGGGCTAAATCTGGTGAATATGCGGAATGGGGTAGCAGTCCGTAGCCCAATTTATGGAATTTTGCCATGGCGACTACACACGTGTGCACCCGTGCATTGTCCTGATGGAACAGCACTTTTTTCATCGCCAAATGCGGTCGTTTCTACTTCAAATCAATATCGAATCTGTCCAAAAGCTCTGAATAATATTTGCCGTTGATCGTTTTACTCTTTTAAAGGTATTCAATGTGAATGACCGCGTGCATCCTAAAAAACTGTGGCCATGACCTTGTTGGCCGAAAAACCCACCTTTGCCTTCTTTGGTGCACGTTCACCCGAAGAAACCCACTGTCTTGAGTGTTTCTTGGTCTCTGTTGTGGTGTGATGGATCCATGTTTTGTGTACGGTAACAAAACGGCCCAAAAACTTGTTCGGATTGCGGCTAAACATCGCCAAGCACTCCTTTGAGATGGTCACACGATTGCACTTATGGTCGAGTGTGAGCAATCGCGGCAGCCATCGCGCGGATACCTTTTAAATGTCCAAATATTCATGTAAAATGTTATGTATCCGCTCAGCCACCTCACGCACTTTTATCCTCCGATCGTTCACTATCATTCCATGGATTTTATCGACGATTTCTGGCGTGACGACCTCTTTTGGGCAACCTGAACGTTTGGCGTCACTTGTGGTGGTACGACCACAAAGAAACTCAGTAAACCACTTCTTAACCATTGAAATTGATGGTGCAGAGTCCCCATAGTATTTATCAAGCTTTGCCTTGGTTTCGGTAATGGTTTTTTTACACAGAAAATAATGCTTAATCAGCACACGAAATTCACTTTTATCCATTTTCGTTAAAATTCACGAGGTTGTCTGCTTTCACTAGCTGTCTAATACAAATAACAAAATAAAGTTTAGATAATGAACGGATCGTACCAAAAAAACCTGAATATTTAAAAATATTTCATCCAAAAATAACTTTATCTCATGTTGTTATTTTACATTTATTTCCAGGATCACTTGTTAAGCTTTTTTGCATGAAAAGACATATGATCATATAAATTATACAGTTCAAGAATTATAAGTATTATATCACCCACTCAGACTATATAAAGCTCAACATGGCCGTGGGCTTCAATTACGTATAAGATATCAGCGACTCTTAAAGATAATTACAAAGGTATAAAAATAACTTTCAAGAATAAATCAAGTTTAATTTATAATTCGTAGTAAATAAACAAATGCTATTTATTAAATGAGTTTACTGAAAATTAATTAATATAACTAAAATAAATGTGTATTGTCAATATAATAGGTACAAAGATATTTCTAGCTTGAAAATATATAGTAATAAATATATAGTATAATAAAAACGATATATTATGAAATCCCTTAGCCTGTTGCCCACACAACTATGCTCTCGTTAAATTTGAAAATTAGTGAACTAAATATATTAACATTGAACAAAGATGATATATTATATCATGCCTTGGCCTGTAGTCTACCCTAGCTCGGGTTTTATTGAATTAGATTCTCGTTATTAACGACTGTAAAAAAATCCCACAAAAACATGTTGAACCAGAAAAGGTATAATATCATATGAGATATTCACTTTTAAGAATGACATGATATTTTGATACCTTTTAGTCTGTAGTTTTCCGTAGTTTAACGCAAATTAAATTATGTTCTCGTTATTAATGCATCTCTTCTTCTTCTGACGCCTCTCCTCATATTTTGATTGGTGACCATTTCATCGATTATGATCCCCTCTTGGACTTCCGATCGACGTAAACTTCCTCCTTTAGATTTTTCCTCGTACAATCAGCTGTAGGATGTGGCCAAAATAGGAGACCTCTCACGTTTTTGCCAACGTCAAGAGCTCCCTTTCTTTGCGCATTCTGTGTTCGGTTAACCCATGGTTAACATAAAGATTTTTCTATACGGCCACATTTCAAACGCCTTAATTCTTCGCATAGTATTGTTATTTGCCCTTCTCGGAACGCCACTAGCTTGACATGTGACTCCGCGGATGCAACACTGGATGGACTCTCTTTCGAACGTTTAAATAATAACACTTTCAATACTTTTTGTTATGAAGTTTATTTCACCGACCATGGTCATCGGTGGTCAGGGAAATTATGAAATCAACTCAAAAAAAAAAAAAACCAAGTTTATTACATAGATCTTATAACTAATGTTTTGGTGGAGTGTTTGGCTATCCCCGTTCTGCGCGCAGGTTTCGGGGCTTTCAATGTGTGACTTAGGTGGTAGCGTACATGAATTACTGTGGTTGTGATATTGTGTTAGGCAGGGAAAATGAGTGGGAAAAACCCTTTATTCGCATGTGTTTATGTGTAATAAATATCTATGAACTAAATAACAAAGATAAAAATTTATAACAATAACAGGTAGGACAGGAGGATGCAATGTTCACTCCTGGGTATGTTTTTTGGAAAATTCGAGAACAACAAAAATGTAGAGGGACTCCCGACACGAACAACTTGTGCAGCAGACCGTCGTGCCAGACCGTGTCGAAGGCTTTCTCTATGTCCATGAAGACCATGCTGGTCTTCTTGTGCATGTTGAAGCCTTTCGTCACGTGGTCTGTCAGTCGGATGAGCTGCTTAGAGGTCGAGTGCCCTGAAGTCAAACTGTTGGTCCTGGGTGGCCTTCTGGTTGAAGGGAAGGTATCTCTTGAGAATTATTCTCTTGAGTATTTTGCTTAAGCCGCAAAGGAGACTTATTGGCCTGTAGCTCACCGGAAAGACTTTGTCCTTTCCGGGCTTGTGGATGGTGATCACGTTGGGACATTTCCACTGTGTGGGGAAGTAGCCTTGCAGAAGGTAGGCGTTGAAAATTAAAACACAAACACGGTGTCGGCATCCTTTGCAAGTACAACGTCGAGGAAGGATGGGGATCGTTTGTGTACAGTGGGGTAGTCGGGTGTGTGGATTTCGAATAGTTGGCTTGATTCTGGGGTCCTGCCATTTAAATTTTCCCAGGCGTGTGAAGCCTGGGGTGTATGCCGTTGAAGTCCCCGATAGCCACGACGTGGCTGCCGGCTCTCGTGACGGTGGCGAGATCTTTTTGGAGGTTGTGGGATTGTTTGGGGCAGTAGGCCAAAACTAGGGTGTGCATGTTTCCGTTAAGTTTAAGACGAATGGCTATCGCCTCCAGTTCGTCAGAAGTCTGTGGGAGGTAAAATTCATCGTGCTTGATTAGTTCGCGAATGAGGATGGCGACGCCTCCGGAGGCCAGACGTCGTCGCTTGCCCTTGGTCGTGGCTACTGTCGGGCGGTCCCTTCGATAGCAGTGTTAGCAGGAAACGATACAGTATATATTGATAAATTATAACAAAGTATCGTAGTCCAGCACCTGAACAAACATGATATGTTTTTGAAGTTAAAGATGATTTTGTTTACTTAACTAATAGAGGTAAAAATAATGAACATTCGTCCGTTGGAACTGTAATTTAAATTAATACACATAGTTAAATTAATAAACAAACATATTAGTAAATGTTGATTGATATTGAAAGGTGGAGTAAAGTCTATTTCTTTGTGCTAAGTTAGTTTAAACAAACAAGGACTTTACTTCTAAATGATTATAATGGAAAGTAGTTAACAAAATATATTGAGGTGATTAGGTTGGTACATTACAGTATCTCAAAAAATACCATGTACTATCAATGATACAAAATAACATAACTTTGGTGCTTATTATATATGTGATACGCACAAAGACATTTTAGCTGAAAAAGACATCAAATCATGTAAAGTATTCACCTCTGAGGATGACGAGATATTATAACATCCCTTAGCCTGAAAACCACCCCCAGCCCCGGGCTTATTAAATTACGCTCACGTTATCGGCGACTCTTAGCTCGCAATGCCGCCGGGGGGAGTCACTCCGCTAAGGCCTTAATCACCGATGCCATCCGTTTTTACAGCCAATTTGCATACAAAATGAATCGGCCTATGAGACTTCTTTCGCACACGATGGCTAAATTCACTGAGCGAGGCGGGCGGCTAATTGATGGAGTTTTTGTAATGTGTTTCCATCCACGTGCTTTAGGTGCAATTTTTGCGACCTATTTATTTTATGGCGATAATAAAAAAATAACATACTTTGATGCTTTATTTATGAATATATGAATATATACTACTGCGTTTGTGTACGAGCATGGCGCCTTGGGTTTGCTTTAAATTTATGAGCAAAAAGCGGATATTTTTCAATGTGTTGAGATTCAAATAAAAAAACACATTTTATGCTTTGTATACATATTTATGAAAATATACAAATGTTTTTGTATTGCGATTAAATAGACGCGACATATATTTTAATGTGTTGAATAGTTGAAAGCGCATTTTTGTTGAAATTTTTCTTTCCTTTTCCTTGTCTAGCAGAAAAAAAATAAAACAAACATTTCACAACAAATTTTCTACAAAAAATGCCTATATACACAGAATTAAGTTATTTGTCTGTATAAGCGACAAATCTGTTATAGTTTCCATACAGCGTCGATTTAAAAATACTTTGCGGTGGAAATGGTTATACTTTTGTAGTTTTCAAAACATTTTATTTATATACACAAGTCTTGTTGAGGGACAAGGCATTTGATTGGTGAAGATCCATTATTATAATGATAAAAAGTAACTTTGTATTTTTTGTCTTCACTTTGAGTTTATTGTAATTATTTGCATGCATGCATCATCAGATGCATGGCTAAAAGTCATGTTTAGTCATGCATCTAATGATGACTCGGTGTATAGGGTCGAAACTAGTAATGTAAGTAATTCTAATAAACTCAAAGTGAAGATAAAAAAATACAAAGTTACTTTTTATCATTATAATATATACAAGTTTCAAGGTTTTTTATGTTTGCAGCCAAATTTACTAATATTGAACCCAATTGAAAGAAAGAGGTAAACAATAGATATTATTTACGACAGTTCATGTGAATTAACGGTATCAAGAGATTAATATAAACGAGAATTTTTACTGCTCTATGAGCATTCCACGAGCAACGTCCCGTATTTGAGTATAAATTTCAACAAATATACTTTTATTCCCCTCTCGAGATCAAATATTGAACAGAAATACAATAAGACCACGATATTGTTTCAGAAATAAAATAAATAGGTCAATTCACCCCCGCCTGAAGCGCCAATGTGAACAGTCCCTCTTTTTTAAAATACATTTATTTCATAATACTGAAGATTGTTAATTATTTATGTATTTTGATGAATTTCATGAGTAATCGATATTTTAATATTGAAGCATCAAAAAACACCCCAAATAACGAACGTTTTAAAAAAAAAAACCTAAATTTATTATTTGAAAAATATATTTTTTAAAATCGTTTTATGATCATACTTACTTTTTGTGTAAAATATTTTTTTACTAGTTGCAAAAAATTCGATGAGAATTTCAACAAAGAAAAATCTCAAGAGAAATAAACTTTTAAACAAAAAGAGTCATAGCCTCTTTTATAGCTGCAGTACTTATAAGGCAGAGAAAAAGTAATTCGTTTAAAAAAACTTAGTAATCTGAAATATCATTTAAAATATAATATGAAATACTAAAGGGAATAAAATGAAATATGTATGCATGCGAAAAAATTATCGAATTAATTACCAAATATGTAGTCAATAATGATTGAAATAATGTGTTTTAAAATATAATTAATATTTTATTGTGAAGTTTTTTTTTCAACGGAAGGCAAACTTACCTTATCTAATCTATAAGAACCTGTCACTTTATTTATATATTCATGACCATTTTGCAGCTACAACAAAAAGCGGACACTTAAAATTAAAAACTAAAAAAAATTCTATAAAAGCTTCTTAAATAATTTTACTATATTTATATAAAATTCATTCATCACAAATAAAACCAAAAGAAAAAAAATCTCTTAGATTTTCTTGGCGAATGTATTTTCTTACCAAGATGAAATGGTTGTCAATATAAATAATTCTAAAGGTATTTTTTTTATTACATTTAACTGACAATGTAATATAAAGCTTGTATTTCTACTTAGGTGTACAAAAGTATTTTGAATTGACGAAAATGAAGATATTTTGGAAAATATTATAAATAATAAATAACTTCATTCAATAAAATATTTTTAAATACGCCTTACTTGTCATCTTATCTTTTAGATTATATTTTTTCTTCGCTTATTTTTTGTATGATTTACTCTGCATAAATATATGACGTTTTTACTAAAGATTTTTCTATCCATTATGAACAGTCACTAGCGTGGTAGAGTTTATCTCTGCGGATTTGTTGACAGCACATTTTAAGTCCAAGAAAAATGGCCGAGGTTTAAAAAAGTGTAGAGCTTTTCTACACTGATGTGTACTGCAAAGCTGAGAGACGATTTATGCACTCACGAAGTGCACATTCGTCTCTCAAGACAATTAAATTTTTTATTCAAAATCAGCTAAAAACCTGAAGCTTTGCTATCAATTACCAATATTTGATCAATCACCCGCTTAGTCATTAATATCAAAGCGAACCTCTCGTTATAAAAATGAAAACCCGAATGTTTCTCTCATCTCGGATTCGTTAATTTGAAAGATCTTCGCCGAATTTCGCGAAAGATTTTCTTTAAGCCGTAATTTCCCCTCTTCTATTTTTCTTTACTTTTACAATAAAGATATGAAATACGCAACGGGGTTAAGATACGAACATTCAAATGGTCCTCATTAACGCTTATGCCTGTAGCAAACGCAAATTTTCTCTTTAACGACTTGGCGTTTTCCCTGAGGAATTGAAAAATCCATGTTGAATTCGTTCATAAGCACTTCCGAGCCCAGAGCCGACCTTGTGACGGCTAACGGCACACTTTCCGTGGGAAACAAAAAGAAAGCTTCGGTGACGAAGAAGCCCATAGCCCCGATAACAAAGGTGGTCACGTCGTTTAGATGAAACCTGATACGGCCCCACTTGGAGTTAGCTGTAAATGAGGCGGAAAGGGGGAGAGAGCAGAGATGTATGCTCAGTTAAAGTGTCAGATAGCTTTTGGAGTATTTTTTTAAGTGGAATAACGGGCTAAGTTTACGCAGTAATGTGATTTCCTCTTTGGAAATATTCCGATTTTTCAACTCTTTCATTTGATTTTAAAAAATACGAACTCCTGCGCCTTGTACTACTTAACTTGTGATTCACTAACCTAACCTAACTTAACCTTTTTTTGTTCATAAATGCATTTAAGAAGTCATAATATCACAGTAAATAATAAAATGAGGGACTGCTTTATTTATTTATAATATAATATAAAAATAAAATTATTTTCCTGAAATGAGAAAAACAGAAATGGAAAGGTATGTTGTAACATAAATTAATTAAAAATTTATTCTTTACGTAATTGAAAAAATATATATGTATATCTAAAAATATACAAAATTTACAAACATTTTTATTTTAAAGCAATACTTTTGTAAAAAGATACTATGGAGTTATTCGTTTGAGAGTCCGACAAGGGGTGAGAAAAAATGATTTATGTAAGAAGTGAATTTCCCTCTTTAAATAAACCCACAAAAGATACCCCGTTAAGATAAATACAGACCAAAATTCAAGGAAGTCAAACGGCAATAAAAAGACTAAAGTGTAAAGCAAATTGTGAGCACCTCACCCTTTTACACTATTGTTCTCGGAGAAGACAAGATACTTAATTTATTTTATTTGCAAATGAAAGAGCTCAATTCTGAAAATGTAAATTTCTACTCAATATTGCAAAATTTGTACAAAAAAATATTCGTTACATAGGATTATAGCAAAAGACATTAAAAGTTAAAAAAAAAAATCACACCAATTGTGGCTGTTAAAATATTTAACCGACTTTAAACCGACTTAAAAATATTATTAATAACTTTTATTTGTGATTTGATTTTCCATTGTGATCAAATAATTTTGGCAAGGCTACTTACAGTTGTATATATTACTAGAATTATACTATTATGAACAATCATGAACTGGCAAGTCAATAATTTATATAATATGTCAAAAACCCCAGTTGATTTCATAAACCACTTATAAAATCGATCCCGTCGTGGTAAGACATCTTAATACATTTGTGGCAAAATTTATTCCCGGCATGAATGTATTCAATTTATCACCGGATTGCTCAGTGTGCGATTTATAAAGTAGTATATTTATAGAGTCGAGAAGTAGTTGCGGGAATGTCAAACTACGAGAGGGTTGTAATTTGATTGAACGTCGCTCACGCCCGCTTCCACCCCCTTCCCATATTTTTCAGGTGGTGTTTCATGACTTATTGGCTGTCATTTCAGATTTAAGCAGAACATATTACTTTGATCCAAATGGATGTCGATTGCTGATTTTTAGTAGGTTGATCCTAAAAAATATTTACTATTTTGTTGCTTCTTTTACTGTAACATCACAATTTTTTTTACTACAAAAAATTGATTACACTTAAAAAAAAACTGTAAAATTTTTGTCTTACAAGAAATCTCTCTTTTAAGACAAACTCGATCAAGTCTTGCTACTCAATTACTAACATATGTTAAATAACAAAAAAATTCTCGTTTTTCAGTCTGAGCTTGAAATCCAAGTGAAAAAATCAATTTTATCCAAGCGTATGAAAATTATTTATTTCAACAAATAAACTTTTGTTTTTCGCGTTTACACCACCTAAGTAACAATTAATCATAGTATGTAAAATTGAAAAAAACAATCTTTAAAAAATATTTTAAATGGTGTAATCATCCATATTTTTTATAATTTAAAAAATTGAATAATAATAAATTTTTATGAATTACATATTTTACTAAGCAGGAAAATAAAATAATTAACTTTTATTAGTAAGAAATATTCATATATTAAAAAGGTAACCGAATTTTTAGTTTAATTTAGATGAGTGCTATTTACATCTTTAAAATGTTAACTGCAGTAGATTTTATATGTATATAATAACTTTATCGCATTATTGTTATTTTTATTTTAAACTAATACGAATAACAAACTTATTTTTTTTTTTGATTGATTTATAGAAATTATTATTTATATGTTTTTTTATTGATGTGTGGAGAAATTTATTTATGCAACAAAAAAATAAATATAAGATACAGCATTGGTTTGGGAACCACGTTATAACTGCGACAAGTTTACTAAGTAACCGTGTCATGGAAACTTATTGACAATTAATCTTCATCGTTTTTATGTTTGTCGCCATTTTTGCGGTTGACACGTGTCGAATTCGTCAGATTACTTTCAATGAAAAAAGTCCACGTGGATAAAAATAAAAGAACGTTATATCGAATGATACAGCTGGAAAAAAGCTTGAATACGTTAACAAAAATACTAAACAGTAAAACTGAATTATTATCCATCCTCCCATGACAACAATAAAAAGATAATATTTTGACAAACTTTTATGTGAAATAAATAAAATAATACCAAATGAAGTTAAAAAGATTGATGATCTAGAAAAGGCGTATGGAATAAAAATATCTAAAGATTAATCTGTGTGATCGAGATGATAATGTCCAAAGCATTTTTATCTCGTCGGGAATAAGTCTGGTTACACTGCAGAAATTTCTCCAAATAAATCATTCGCATTTGTAAAGCTACCATTTATTACGTCTTATTATTAACATAAAAATATATTCAATCTTTTGTAAGTGTATTGCCATTTTACATGCAATGAAATGCTTTTGAATATATACAATCGAGCTCGTATCTATCTACTTTCAACAAGATAGCTTCATTTATATTCTCGTTAAAGCCTTTTCTTGGAATGTTTATTCTCACACTAGAGTGATAACAGGCAAGTCATTTATTATCTAAGGCTGATATTTTAATTAACTAACTAATAGCACATAAAAATCAACTTTCAAAGTACATAATGTATTATTAATGCGCCAAGAAACTGCATCTATAAAATAAAGACTCAAAAAGTTAATATCTTGTTTTTTTGTTTTAAAATAAAAAGAAAAAACATTGAAATACCTGTTAAAATATTTGATCAACCGGTTTTAAGCGCTCACCTTGTAATAGGGTAAACCTGAAAACGGCATATTTTTAAGTCTATATTATTTAAAGCCTTGCTTATTAACTGGTCAGTATAGAAATGTGTGTTTTATACAATACAGGTCTTTTATATATATTTTTTGCTTCTAAGGCGTATTAAGTAAAGAATCAGACGCTTACAGAGCTGAACTACCCCGCGTTGGTCGCAATAATTCAATCTGTCCCGTAATGAGGAAATTAAAGGTCGTTGGTCGGATGTGGTTCCGATAAATGGACCACGGCGGCCGTAACATCGAGAAGGTTGCCAAGACCCAAAATATAATGCAGCCGAAACGAATTGCAGTCACAACACGGCGTGGGAACGAATTTATGGATATTGGAGATTGAGTCGGAGGGATGTGAGACCGGGCCGATAGATTTGTGGCGGGGGCGGGTGCCTCCCTTATGTATTGGCCGACCTCATTAAAATATTTGTAACCCCCGAGGCCTTTGTTCCCTCCGTTGTTTATTCTCGATGTGGTGGGGTACCCCAATAACGTTAGAGGGATGGATTGATGTGGTAGATAAATCTAATCGGATAACCACTGGAATTCGCTTAAGAGGGGATCGATACATTTTTTTATAACTTATCTTTGAAATCTGTATATCGTGGCTAAAAGTCAAATTAACTTGGTTAAACTCAAATTAAAAATAGTTATATACAACTCCATCATTTTTTTATATTCCATACTATTTTGTTGTTTTATATGAAATAAGGATAAGATTAATATAGTTTAAATAAGAATAGCAATAAAATACATACAATGCACACCCAATTTTTATGGCAAAGAAATTCACAAGCATAATAATATATGTACAGGAAGAAGGACCCATGAATCTGAATTACACAGTACCCCGTGAAAATTAAATTATTGGTATAAAAGATTTTAGATATGTCAAAAGATAAACCCTTTGTATTTGTTTCGCATTGACATTCGTTTATGGCACACAAATCAAAAAGTGTATCCGAAATACTCAATATTCCAGATTTTCGTTTATATTGTTGCTCATCAACACTGAAAGCATATCAGACTGCTTCAAAAGCATTGGAGAACAATCTAATTGGAACAAAAGGTAAGAATAGGGTAATGAATCAAGGGGAAGCAATCACCCTCTCATCCAGGCGTGGGCATTACAGTCTACGTCTAATTGCGCCTTGGTTACTATGAAAAACCCGACTAATAATACTTTTGTACCGTAATTATTGTGAAATTAGTTTAATTGTCCCGGCAGTGTGTAATTAGGGCTACCTGTCAGCCAGCTGGACTGCGAGTTTCCTCAAATTACAAACAAGAGAGGGAAACAAATCACGCCAGGTAATGCGAAACACTTCTTAACGACGTTTTAATATATTTTTCCCTGTATATTTTTAACAGAACAAAAAAAGATTCCCTTATGACACACCTGGTGGCCGTGATATATTCAAGTGCTGCTGCATTTTTAAGTAGATTTCGGAAAACTTGTCAGGCTTGTGGTTTTATCACGTTCAAAGAAATAAATGAAAATAATGTTGTAAAAACAACTTGAATTTTTATTACTAGAAACTGAAACCCAATTTTGAAAATCTATCGTACTTTAGAAACACCAAGATGAACATTTAGTTTAATAATACAGCTGAAACCAAAATGAAATATTTTTAT
The DNA here is from genome assembly GCA_022113835.1 of Atopsyche davidsoni. Classification (NCBI taxonomy): domain Eukaryota; kingdom Metazoa; phylum Arthropoda; class Insecta; order Trichoptera; family Hydrobiosidae; genus Atopsyche; species Atopsyche davidsoni. The sequence goes on from JAILWY010000021.1 coordinate 8,831,107, forward strand.
TACGTGAAACATTTTTAAGTCGTAAGTAAGAAAGAATTATGTTGATTCATTGAAAGCAACAGATGTTCCCAATTCTCAAAACTACTTGCATTTTCCCTTTAATATTTTTCGTTTTATTTATACAAATAAGCGTAGATATGTTACTAACTCCCATCCCTTTAAAATGTATACTTAACGATGTTGTGTTTGTTTCAACAAAATTAAATAACAAGCATTTCTACCCCTTGTCACCATAATTTGTACTATTCTCACAATGTAAAACCATACGTTAAAACTAAGTTCAAGCTACACTGCATATTTCAGGTGTCTTATCAAGTATATAAAAAGAAAATTATTATTTTAATGCAAAGTAATCTTAAAATAACACAAAAGCAATACAACATATTCGAGGAGAATTTCGTTAAAGTCATCTCGTAACCGTTCGACCTCACTCAAGAGAAAAGCGAATCAAAATCATGAATTTCAGAGAATCCAATTCTGCGAAATGTCGCCGAATTCTCAGGAGCTATGCGAGACAGGTTTTACTGTGCTCGTTTTGCTGTAGTGATACGAAAGAATTACATTTATCATGATAGTACTTTTTGATTAAGACATACCGATATATATATTTTTTCAAATCTAGTAGAAATTTTTTTTAAAAAAATTATCGACTGAAACAATAAAATTTCTATAAATTGCTTACAAAACGTAAATTTATTTAAATTTATCGCATTATACGTAACGTCTATTTAATTAATTTATTTCAAACATTACAATGTATAAATTTAATTTCTCAGCACATAAAATACCTTAAATCGTTTCAAGTACGTGACCAAAAATACTAAAAACTATATTTTATTTTTAAGCATAATTTTTGTTTGCTCGACAGCACATTTTATAAATTAATCATTCTGAAGACTCCAGCAAGCCTTTTTGAACTGAAATGTTTTAAAGTATATTATTTCAGGTTATTTTAACAAAATATCTGATTGAATACATCTGCATATCATGTGCATACTTCTTTGTTACTGGAAGCCTTTTTTCAGGTGAAAATCATATTAACATGCATACTTTAAAGATTATAATTTATATGAAATTGTAAATAGTTGATAAGCATGAGTAGTTGTGTATAGTTGTTATTTTAGTGTATTTAATCCATTTTTTTAATATTTGATATCAATTACATTGAAAAATGCACGGTTCATGCATTTAAAAGTAATACAAATACTTATTGCTAAAAACAATAAAGACACCTTAAAATATAGTTGACATCTAAAATAACTCAAAAATATTTTCTATCAAGATAATTTATGTAATATTTAAAATTATTTTATTGTGGACATAGAAAGTAATCAATCTTGTTATTTCACAGTCTAGGGTTATGAAAGATTCCCTGTCTACGAGAAAACAACTAAGATATACCTGCATACGAGGGTATTTATTAGATGGATATTTAATTACTTTCCAGAAACTCCGGAGAGATTTGTGTCTCGCTATTGTTCTGTGCATTACACTGAGTGTTGCGTGCCATCTGTATCTCTGCAATTAATTATATTTTAACTATTAGTTTTCAAAAACTATTAACGGATAAAAACAACCAAAAAACCTAAATTAAAAAAATATACACGTCAGACCAATTTTTTTGATAAAGTAAATTTGGAATCTACAATTGTTATTCCAATCAACAACGACAAACAATAATATCACAATGTGAGTAATGTGACAGATCCTACAATTAATTTATATTAAAAAGTTCCAGACCCTTATTGAGACGTTTGTAATAATCATTTTAAATAACACAATATTTAAAAAATACATTTACGTGATAAGTTTTTGGTGTTCATTTGTTGCATATACAATCAGATTCTGTAATTCGAGTGATGAATGTTAAAGCCTACTTATGCGACGTTTGATCAAATGTATCAGTTAAAACTAGAGTTAACAAGTAGTTCAGAATTTGAGGAGTTGAGTGCATATTTTAAATTTTCAAGTAAACATCAAATGTAATTAAAATGTATAGCAATGTACAAGGCGTTAAAATAATTACATCTCTTGATTTGTTCTTTTCGCATCAGTCTTGCGATAGAAATCAGGGACGAACATAATTTATATCACCCCCGCCGCCTAGACGGTTGATACGGGTCTGCTTTTATTTGTCAAGAAGTGTTAATGAGAGGGTGTGGAAGAGGAGGCGTTCCTCGGGACAAAAGGTTCATTATGTACCTTCACATCTGTTATTACGTTATTCCGTCTTCTTTATTCCAGTCCATAATTAAATAATTCAATTTCTTTGTGTTTTTCATTATTTTTAATTAAACCTCAAAATATTAAAAAATAACCTTTTACGTGTACTAATTATTCCTCTATCCGAGTACTTGCTAACATATCAGTGCTGTGCCAAATATTAAAGACTGGTTCTTTTCAAGAGATATCGACATAAAATTTGAAAAATAGTTTTCAGGTACAATGGATGATTATTTAAATATTCAATTTGTGTTAATCATTTTTTTTCATAAATATTAAAGTTATATTTCTCACTTTAATTAATAATCAAATCTACAAACAGCATCAAAAAAATAGTGCAAACAAAATAAATATGTCAAAACTACAATACACCAACGAGTAAAATATCCATCAGCAAACGGCATAATGCTATTCAATCTTTGTATCTTGTTAAGTTTTCGTATTTATGATATTTAAAATTAAATAACTCATTAATTAATTAATATTAAGTTGAATAAGTACACTGGGTGAGTTTCAAAATAGCATAAATTTTATTCCCTTTTTTTTCCATTTTTATTAATTCATAAACATAGCTTTTAAGATAATGACATGCAATTAATTACCGCGCTAAAAAAATCCTTTTTATTCTTTGACCTTTAGTAAAATAAAATGACGCACAAAAAGTAAATTATAAGTCAACTGGGACGCTTCAAATAATTAATTTGGACCCACAAATAGCCCTCATCCTTTGAAATCCTTTATTTGGTTCTGTAATAGGAGCTTTGGTCCTCCTTCAGACTTAAAACATCTCTATTTTCTGGCATTTAATTCCATTTTTAATGTCCGCTACCTCCGCCGTCCTCCCTCCATTTCCGCTCGGCCATTCAAAGAGATTTGTATTTGGAATCAAGCGAGCGTTGAGTGACCGGATGTCGCCTTGTAGCCATTCTATTGATTAATGCTCGAGCGCCGGAAATCGTGATTTCAAACGGGGATTTATAAGCCTTATTGTACAAAAGTACCCTGATTAATGTACATTATTAACAAGCCATTCCGAATGTTCACTTACAATAAGTGGAGTGGTAAGTTAGCGCTTATTCTAAGCACAAATGCTTCCACCAATTACCCCCACTAATTATAAACTTCCCAACTTTTATTAAATTCCAACTTTAATCTTTTGTAAGTAATAAAAGAAGAATCTCAGACTGCTACCCAAAGAAAGTTAAAAGACTACGAGACTAATCTCACAGTGGTCAGTTGCAGATCATTACTTGCCAAATTATAACGCTTAACCGAGAGCAACCACTAGAATATATATTCAATTACTTTGTTTTAATTATAAAAATATTTTTTTACAACTCTTTAACAAAAAAAATATTTCATTTTCAAAATGGGTATCTATTATCATACATCATGCTTGTACGAATCACATAACACCGAAAAAACTATATGTACATATATCTAGAAGATACCATTTTGTACATTTTCTTACTTATGTACTATCATTAAACGTAGTGTATCAGGATATGTGTAGTATATAAATCGAATGAAAGTACTGTGGAATCTAGAGAGTTGTATACTTGTCAATTTTTCAAGAAAGCCGGGTGTGTGGATTTCAAGCTTCTACAATACCGTAATGTACTGAAAAAGTTACAAATTGGAAACATTGCGATTGGTAGACTACCCAGGAAACAAAAAAATACTGGATACTTTTTTTACACACATCAGTACATTAAATTACGTATAGTGCTTTTAGCAGGGGCAAAAATATACACAAGTACGCGCATATATATTATCCTTTTCCGAATAAATTTTACATCAAATATTAATAGCCAAGTGGCTAGATGATTGTGATATTTTTTGTTGCTAAGCGCTTCCGCCATCCTTAGGGTTTGTCAGGACCGCTTGAGACAATAATGCAAACACTGTACTATATTGTATCAAAATATTTATAGCGGAAATATGGGTATATTATAATGTTTATTAATGTTGTTATGTGAAGTGAATTTTTTTTTTTTTGTCAAATAAAGAAATTCCGGGCTGTCTTTAAAATATCGTGAGTAAATATTTAAAAAAATAAACTACAAGCATCGTTTGTCGGTTTCAAGATTATTACTAATATGATTAGGCACATTAGTTCATATATAGAAGATGATTTAAAGAAACTCTCAGAAAAATATCATCGTGATTTGTGTGGGATTTGAACCCACATCCCCTGGCTTTCATGCCCGGTGTACTAACCCTTGTACTAACGAATCACTTACATTTATCGAGAATTTTTAACAATCATACTCTACATATGAATCAATGTGCCCATCAATATTTAGTGATTTGCAAGCACTGGACTTTTTGAACAAAGTAACAAGTGAAGCGATGTTAGTCCCATCTGGACATTATTTTAAAAATCTATTGATTTAGCCAAGACGCGCACCATCATATACATATGTCGATTTTTTTATTAAACGTCAATCAGATGCGTATTTATTACCCATTACTAGGGTTAGTAAATCCCACACAAATCAGTTTCTTTAAACCATCTTCTATATATGAACTAATGTGCCCAATCATATTAGTAAAAATATAATAAACCCGTAATGGGTAATAAATACGCATCTGATTGACGTTTAATCAAAAAATCGACATAGGTTTCAAGATTCGTAATCATTTTCAACGCAAGTGTACTGCAGTAAGTAGCGCCGATATTTCAAAGCTATCGTTTCCTTCCATGAAGGCGTGTGCTCGGTAAAGCCTGCGGTGACGTCACTCGCACGAGGACAAATTACTGTGCGCGCTCATTGCCGCATGTCGAGTGCGAGATAGGGGAAAAATTATAGGACACATGGCGGAAAACGGAACTCTTTCTTGTACCTCCCGAGGATGGATGGGTTCAGGAAGCATGGCGAATGTTTCGATAGTACTCGACTGCGTGTTTAAGATATCATGATGTTGTGTCGTTTTTGTTTCGCTTGTTTTTTTGTCCGTCTTTTTTTCTGCAGTAGGGAGAAATACTCGGGGCGAGCGTAATGGAAATGGGCGGATTATCTCTATGGGGATATCTGACAAGATACAAGTTATTAAAGAAATACCCTTGAGGTCGAAATATACAGAGCGTGTCACTCGGCGTGTGTGCGTAAGCTCATACTTTTGCAGGAAAGCGCAAAAATAGTCCATAAATGTATTTTAAATTAAATGACGAAAGGCTTATAATCAAGGTATTTTAAGAATGCAATGAATATCAGATAGTCAGTTATGAACAGGAAGGTCAAGTAAATTTGTAAAACATACTTTTTTTGTTATAGTCATAAAGTTTGTGAACACACTAGGCGGGCAGGCGGGGCTGGTACTAGTACCGTTCCGCGGACTACTGCCTGAAGGCGGGGCGCATATTAATACGTTTTTGAATGTATTTACTCTAAAAGCGGCAGAAGGTCATTTTATTCCTTAGGTTTACAGCTCGAAATGTTTGTTTAGGACTCGTCAACGTTACTTCTACCAATACTGTCCAGTGATTCTGAACAAAGTGACAATAAAGAAGTGGAGTGGTCAGAGAATGATAATCCTCCAATTTTTAGGACAAAGTGGTGTTGTTGTGATGCCAAGTAATTCGCAAAGTGTGTATTAAGTGGCTCAATTTTTTATAGGAAACGATTTATTTGACTACTTGCAAATCAAAGAGTGTATATACTAGATTTCACACGTGCAATTTTACGCGAATTTTGTTCGCTTCGCACATCAGTTTAGTCAATTTGGTACCCGCCTAAAGTGTGTTAATATATATATATAAATATATGTTCTTTAACTTATAGGGGGAATTACTTTCGTATCAAAAATCTAGATTAAACTATCAATAATTAATCATCATACTATTTATAGATAGGAGTTTTCCACCTGACTCGGCCCATACAATAATTCTCTACCTTGCCATTGTACATTACCGCAACACCCAAGTCTGTACCATTTAGCGTCAATTGTCGGTTGGCGTTAACCGCATAACGTAGCACCTACACGGCGGCGTAAAACACCGAGGATTGTAGGCAGCATTACCGAGTTATTCTTGATCTTGATACATCGGTGCGCGCCCTGGAGGTCGAGCTCCAAATATTACACTCGCTTAGCAATTCCGCGAGAAAATTTATGTTTTCAGCACATTATGCAGATAAATGTTGGTCGATTTCACAACTTTTTATCTTAAAAGAAACGCGAAGAACGCACTTATTATTTTGGATAAAGAAAATGTGATAACGATATAGGCGACTTAAATTACTTGCTATATATCTTTTAGACTACCAGAAGGAATCTGAACTTATGTAAGAATTTTGAAATAATTTCAAGTGCTTTGAAGAAACTAAAATATTTAATCTCCTTTTCTAATGTTTTTCAGCGATCTTTTTATATTTCAACGTACTTAATAATTATTAATTATTTTAATTTAAAATCAAGTAAAAACAAAGCCTTATAACACACGAAAACTAATCCCAAAACCAAAATTATAGATATAACTTTATCATATATATTGTTTTTGGTTCATTATTTTGAAAATTATCCTTTTGAAGAGTAGAGTTAAACCGAAAAAAATCAATTCCAGATATTAACAGCGTAAAGATCTTATAAGAAAAAAAAATCTGGTTTAAAAGGTAGTTTATTTATTTCGATACAAATAAAAAAATCATAGTATACAGTAGTTAAGTAAACATTAACTAATTATGGTCGGTTTATTTTTGCGAAAACAAAAAAACTTATCTGAATGTCGTATAATAGGCACCAACAGTGTAGTAAATGCAGCAGTATACATTTTACAACTAATAAAAATAATACAACCTGTCAAGCTTAAATAACGGATTGGAAAACTCAAAGTAATCCGTGTAATTGAATTGACACAACAATTTTTTTAACAAATTTTATTATTTACAATACATTTAAAGCAAGATTAAAAAATGATTAAGTACATTTTTTCAAATATTGGAATTTGAAATATTAATTATTATCAATCAATCAAACCTGTATAGGCAAAATCGTACTTCCTGTGAGACAGTCTTCACAAAAATCAATAATTTATTTAACAAGTGCGTGTATTGGCTTAATTAAATAGACTTAGAAAAATAATAATATCCAGATCGGATTTAAATGCTTCGCTCAGTACTTTGTGTTAAAAGTCTAGTATTGCAAGTCACACAATATTTAATTACCATAATTAGTACGTTGTTTCACTTATAGGATATGATTGTTAAAAATTCTTGCTTAGTACAAGTATAATTGGTAATGCACCGGCCATGTAAGCTTGGGGATGTGGGTTCAAATCCCACACAAATCACGATGATATTTTTCTAAGAGTTTCTTTAATCAATTTCCAATATTTAAAAAAAATGTACTTCAAACCTGTATAGGCGAAATCGTACTTCCTGTGAGACGGTCTTCACAAAAATCAATAATATCGATTTTAAAAAGCTGTAAAAGCATATGTTTTATAATAAAAGTACTGCAAATAATATTTGGGATATGCAGGACCTGAGTTCAGGCAGGGAATCACATGCCACTGAAACGCTTTTCATATAAATCACTGCTCTCTTTTGTCCCGAGCAGCTGATGTCCTCAAGGTTAGGCGCCGACTCGCGTGGAATTAATCTGCTTAAATTAAACGCCTTTGGGGATATTTTGTGTTAACATTCTTATCAGGAGGGAGGGTGTGGACATTTGAATTGTGTTTAAAGGGTGTGATAAATAATGCGACGCGTGAAATTTTATTGTGCGTATTTGTCCTGTTGAATTATTTATCATTTGGAATACTCCCGTGAAACCCGGAGCATTTTAATTAAAATATACACTTACTTTATTTGACTTGCATTTATTCTAAAAAATAAATCCAGCCCTAAGGCATAATAATATTTTTGAAAAAAATACTAGAGTGATTTTTCCACATGTTCGTTTTTATTTGTGACCGGTTTCGCCAACTTTTCACGTTGGCATTAACAACCTCAGTATCAGACTCTGTTTGATAATGCCAACGTGAAAGGTAGGCGAAACCGGTCACAAATAAAAACGAACATGTGGAAAATCACTCAAGTATTATATTCAAAAATATTAAAATGGATTTTCACCAAGTACTCTCTGTCAAAAATATTGTATTTCCTAAAGCATAATATTAATTTTTCACGTTTATCATGTTAAAAAAATTAGTTTGATCTACTTTTATATTTGTGTTTTTACCAATTGTTACATGGTATTTTTAACCTACTCTATTGTACTTATATTTATGCATAGGATATTTACTATGTGCTTAGATTTTATTTAGAATTAACGTTGTCATTGTTTGATGCATACTCTTAAAAATCAATTTAGTCACATTTTACAATATTTATTCAAAGGTAGAAAGCACCAGAGAGAGACCATTATAGTTATTCACGGCAAAAACCACTTGTGACAGTATTCGCGCTCGCCGTCTATCGATGGAAAGCATTTCAGATGTCCTGATTAAAGAATCAAAGCGAAATAAGGACTCGCAGCCGCAAGGAATCATTAAATATGTTTACCCATCCTGAATCGAGGAATGCTATCGCCCATATTTCAAACGCTATAAAAATACTCGTATTTGTTGCTGATATTAAAGAGCTCCGGCATCCGAGGGCCTCTGCCGCCGAGCGTCGACGACAAACGACTGTTGACTCGGAACTAGTGAACTGAGAAATTTTCTTTAATGACAACTTCTGAGACTCCGAGCAGAAAGCGCCCCACTGGAGTATCGAAGGTTTTTAAGTGTCGTTGGGTTCGATTGGACGTCACTTGAGATTCGGGCCTGTTGGGATGTATTGAGATCGTTAATACACCTTGATTGGATAGCGCTCTCTCGACCAGAAATGTCTTGAGCAATTTCAAACATGATTGCGTTATTTTGGGGTAAACAGATTAATTCACTATTGTGTAATTGGAGACGTATTTATAAATTGGATAAACAAAACCACCCATCATAGATAACCCTCAAGTTATTGTTTCAAAACGCGGTTCTACGTTCAGATCTACCACTGTTTCAACATGACACTTAAATCCCCGAAGATGGCTCTAGTACCGGGACTTATTTATATTACTTTTAAATATTATTAAATCTATATCCCATAACAGTATTTCCACTGTAAGTAACTCTTGCCTCCGTAGAGACATTATAAAATCGCCTTTTGACATCTATAATAAAATAGCTATAAACGATAAACCTCGAAGTTTATTATGTCATTTACCCCAAATTAAATAGCGCTCTAAATGTAACAATTTTTGTACCATATTAAATAAATGGTTTCTATTGGAGACCAGCCAAGGAAATTCTTCAATCGCCAACCAACAGTTTCCGGTATTTTTTTGTTGTTTTTCTTTAATCCGTTGATATATTTCGATCATCGAAACTTGTGAATTCTGGTGTATAATTCATCTTTGTTTATTTTAAGTTATATTTTGACAAAATTTGGGACTGTTGACGATATGTTATGGCGTACAAACAAACAGTTAACACTATTTGCTGAATTAACACTTTTAGAACTATTAATAAACATTTTTCGACCACAGAATACGCATCAGAAATATGTATTAAAAAAATAATGCATTATTTTGACCTTTATTCAAAAATATTATATTTATTGTAATCATAAAAAATCACACCCATGTCCAACCGATATATTTTAAAATGAAAATCTGTTTATCCGAATCACATTCGGCAAATCAACATTGCTGAAGATTTCCTATTTATAATACAGAAAGACAAAAAAACATCTGAAAAATTAATTATTCACTACTTAACAAATTGTATTGGCAAACTACCCTTTATATGGGATTTCACCGACTTTTCCGAAAAAAAAAAAAACACAAAGCACCGCTTGTTGCGATTTGTTCTTGCGTGAGTAGAGGATTTTGCATACATAATGTATATTCTTCAGATATTTTCTCAAATATTTTTAACACACTTTATATATTCGAGGTTACAGTTTATTGTATTTCGTTTTCCTATTGTGTAATAAACAATCCATAAAAACGGTGACTCGTCAGAAAAACTCATCAATTGTCAACCGACGATTTCCGGCACTTTTTCATTCTTTAAAAATAAATCATTTCTTGGGGGGCCGCGTCACAAAAGGCGCACTTACACCATTCGGTTTCTTTGTCCCCAGCCCCGCCGGAAGTCGCCGTTGCGTGCGATCTTGCCGTCGCTACAAATGTCTTAATCCGAGCCCTGCATTCACACAAACACCGCAAGGCAGCCGCGGCGAGGTCCAATCTCCCGGGTTTTGATACGGTCATAACTCGAACACGTATTTGGCGTGTCCAGGGATGCATAACTCAGGGGCCGGCGTCAGTCTGATGCAGCGGTCTTGCGGGCCCCGGCCGGCTCTCGGGCCGGTGATTTACCACCAGGGGCGACCAGACGCCGGGGTGATTGTTCCTTGGGAAGGCCACATTAATTATGGGACGTGTCTCAGGCGACATAATAAACCGTGGAGCTCGGGACCATTAGTCGGCGACCACTTCGAGAGCGGTATGAATAATACTTCTGTGTGAATGAGATGACATTAGTCAAGTCTTTCAGCGGGAGCGGGATGTTTATTTATCGCCTGTGTGGGATTGGTATCGGGGGGTAGTACCGGCTAGATTTATCGGGGGGTTCCTGTGGAGCTACTGAAGATTCTGTTGTGTTTAATTGGTTACAGCGGTTTCTCTATCAACTTGCGCGTAATATGTTAATGCAACACTGTTCATGAAAGCTTGAAATATAGGTTAATTGTGAGGCATTTGTTTGAGGTTCAAGTTAACGATGTGACGAGCCTGCAAGTAATCAGCGTTTTGATCATTCTTACCGATACATAACTTACCACTTTAAATAAGTTTGTATAAGGGTATATGCGTGACAACATACTTCATCTACCTAACAATTTCTTTTTCAAAAAAAATTGTTTTTAAACATTTCATAGACCTATCTTCTAGCGTCCATGATTTATAACATATAATGTAATTTTTAACTAATCAAAAATACTTAATTGCAAATGGTTCAATATCACAAACTTTGAATTTAAATATATTTATAAAAGATTTTTTTAAATATTTAACGGTTAAGAGACATAGAAGTAGAGATATTTATTTAACTTATGAGGCTTATTCAACTACACTACTCTGCTAGCGGAAAAGCAGATAAGTTTAGGGATCAAGCCGACTAGAGTTAATTAAGGCTGCGTTCATCGTGTTACCTACGGAAATGACTTTATATACGCAGTAATACTACAAGAGACCCTAAAAAACGGATGTATTTGCACACTTTGTCGTTTTTTTGTAGCTAAAAATACTCTTTGAATATTGTAGAATTGCCTCATCTGAGTTCGACGCCGGGACCTCACGGTGTGCGATTAAAATTCAGGTAAACACCAAAGTAAATATTTAAGCACCTTTTTTGTTGAACCGCTCCGCAATAAAGCTTTTTCTAAACTTTTTGCCATACAAAAGCGCTTAACCCTCAGCAAAAAACGAACAAATTAGAAAAATTCAAAGTAGCAACACTATCCATGTTCGTTAGCATCAAATTCCAATTAACCGTCAACGCAGCTTCCTTTTATAATTAGTTTTTTTTTATATTTAATTAAATTTCGGCCGAGACAAATTACGAAATTATGATACTAACAGAAGACAAAGTACACAAACTCATCAGAGGAGCGCTCGGGGGGAGTTTTTATCGCCCAGCCTTTTTATGTCTCGGGACAACACATTCAATTAAACAGTAATTCATTTTGAATTTCATGGCCTTACTTCTGGGAGTGATTCAAATTTCATTAGGAAAAAAGCGTTTTAGAGTGAAAATGTTGCACAGGATTCTTAAAATGAATGACCGATATTAAAACATTACAAAGGAAATTTCAATTAATGCTTTTTGTATTTTTAGATAATTTAATATTAACTAAGGATGCAGCTTTAATTTTAAAATACACATCTGTTTAATTTGAAAGGAAGACGATCAAATATTTATGTTTGGATAAATTAAAAAAAACGCGATGCAGGATTTGAAATATTGTCTTAATTGTACGTGCATACAATTAAATGTTTAAATATTTATATATATACAATTACAATTTTATTGTTTTCTTTTATATGTATTACTAGACTTAAAATTCAGATCGTCTAATTACGTTAATGAATTCTTACAAAAAATAGAGAAAAATCCACCTCCCGGTACTAATTTCATTCCACCGTCTCAATCCTAGAATAAATTATACAACAGCGCATTTAAAAAAGCACAAAAGGTATACATTTAGCATTTATATTGGATACAATTCTCAGAATTGATAAGAAGCTGCTATAGAGAGGGGGTAAGTCGGACATTTTGCTCTTTATATATTCTCTCCGCTAATTCCTTGTCGCAGCTCGTCCTACCTGATCTGTCGCAGAATTTGGGTGACCATATGTTCTATGCTACTATAGATCCATCCACCCTAGTTATATTTTTTTCAATCTTTAGCTTCAACTCAGTTTGCTAGAATGCGTTGATAAATATTTTTAAAAAAACATATCTTTAGATTCAAATTTTTTTTTTCTCAATTTGTATCAATGAGATTCCTGTTTTTTTACGCTATTTAACTTTACTTAACTTGACGTTACTGAGGAAATATCAATTTTATTTGACGGTCTCAACACGCAAGAATAATAATTAAATTTCATTACATATCATCTTTAAAAGTAATACATGTATTGTATGTATGCAATCTTGATTACTGGTGTGAGGTTTCTTTTAAATTCCTATACTTTTTCAAAATACACTTGTCATTGTACTGACAAAATTTATTTGTCGACGTATCGGTTAATCAAAATAATATACCACAGATTCTTGTGAAAATTCACTATATCTTTTGCCACACAGTTCTCAGTTAATAAGTTTATTTTATACGCGATTTTCCGTGTAAAAAAAGGATCGCTTTTTAAAGGGATGGTGTATTTCGAAGGAGCAGGTGTTTGGTCACCGTACGCATAATTCCCTACCTAGTCGTGTTCTGTAAACTCTTTCCCCCTAAGCGTTCCCTCATTGCGGCTCTTCCGTTCATTCATTATGCATCACGTGCCGGGGCGGGCGTGTGTCGGCGTTTCATATAATTTTTAACAATTTGTTGTGTAAATAATGATTAATTTCCTTGGGAAATGAGCTCCGCCGAAAAAGTGGTATAAATGGCGCCGGAAAGTTTCTCCGTGGACAAATTTGCTTTGCGTTTATTAAAGAGTGAATATTACTTGGCGTGTTTGTTTGGGTTATTGAAAAAGTCATATTTTTCTTTTGTATTTGCTTGGATATACGACACTTTTCATTTTCGTTCTCAAAAATATATACTCAGAGAATATGTTTAAATTAACCTGTGTGATATTTTTTTACGATTTGTAATTTTAATAAAATTAACGGATTTATTGGAAGATCGCATTAATTTAATTTGATTTAATAAATACACAATTTTTTTTTCATCATTTTAACCGTTTTTTAGTATAAGATCTTGGACATAAAATATGTATCGCTCTTGTATTCTACAAACTATGTTTTTATATTCTCTACTCGTAATCCGCTTCGTTGGATACTTGTAAAAATGCTTTCTAGTCAACTGCACGGTAGTAAAATATTATAAAGAATAAGTTTTCAGGTTTAAACATATTAAATAACTTTTCTGATGTCAGTTTTCGGTGATATTCAAGCAATTTCATGTTATATTTAATAGTTCTGATTAAAAAAATAGTCTCTTCTTATCTGATAAAACCGTGGCTGTTAACTGCATATAATAATTATTTTTAATTTTTAGTCAGTATTTTTACGTCATAATAAAAACAATATACAATTTTCAACGTAAACTACTTGTAAACTTATAATTTTATTTAAGTAACAACATCAAAAAAGAAACAAACACATACAAAATAAGTACTTCTACAAAGCATAGTATACTAGGTAACTGTTATTCAGTATTTTTTGTTAAGATATAACGTAACATTTTGCCTACCTTTTAATTAACCAACACACCGAAATAGGATTTTCGTAATGAAAATATAATTACACCGCCCCTCCCTGCAGGACAGTCGCAGTTTTTTTCCAACTCTTGTCTCTGCTTCCCCTATTTTTGTAAATGTTTCACATTTCACATTATTATACAGGCTTCTCGATTTTTGGCATGAAATTTTCATTTAATATTGATTGTGTGTATCGAGATATTCATTTATATTGAAAAATATTCTCATCCCAACCCATAAAAATAAAATCAGTGAATTAATTTTATTATAAAATAAACAAGATGTATTATTTATATATAAATATATGTGTGCCTACTGTGGGTTATCAAATTTATTTTGTATACTTACAAAATAAATTTGTTACACAAAATATTAGTTATTAGAATAAATGATGCATGAGTATTTATAACATGAGTTTAACATTATATTTTTAAAATAAGTAGACATAACTAAAACGTTACTCAATTATTCACAAAATTGAGTGCAAAGGTATAATAATTAATGAACTGACTCATAAGCATACACCTATTCTAATATAACAATAAAATACATCTAACTAAAAAATAAAAACCACAGTTTTTCCATTTTCTGTTTAGTGCATGTGAGTTATTGTAAAAATCCGAGATACAAGCCATAAAGCCAATTAAAATTGACTACAATAGGATTATACAGGATAATGCTAATCACATGTTCAGACACGAGCATGGATTTAAAAAGGTTCATAATATTCATTCCGATGCCGGAGCTTTTAAGCAAACAAATTGATTAAATTGTTTGCTAATTTGGCTTATGACAAAAAATAAGGGAATTTAAATATGATATATGTACATAAGTGTTCATTTAAAATACAAGAAGCTTCTCCCTAGTACATATTGAGGTTAAAATCTTTTTAATATCAGTATTTTTTCACTATCATATCGTATCATGGTGATATTCCAAAATTGTTTTATTTTTATAATTTATAAACTAACAAACTTTCGTAAGGTAAGCAATATTTCTTATTTACAATAGAATACGCAGGAAAAATATAGCACATGTAATAAGTATTATTTAAAGTAAATAAAAGCTTTTGAATCATGAAAAAATTCCATGCTTATAAAATTTTGATTTGCTATCAAAAGGTCAGTAATAAATATAATACACAAAAAAATATATACTGAAGTCATTTAAATAACGGTTATATTGGTTACAATATATTCATTTAGTTTTTAAATCATACAAATTTATTCATATAACAATTTCCTTTTCATTAATTTCTTTTCGCCTGTATACGACGGAGGTGGTATTAAAGATATTTTTAAGGCGCATCTCCTACGGAGCACTTGTTTCACAGAATCCTGTAATTACCGAGTGCCATGTTTGCACTCAGTGATTTTTTTGTGTGTTAAATAAACTGTTTTATATAATTCGTGACAGAGCGTTATTTTTCCACCACAAAAAAACTATTTGACAGAATATTTTTAAGTAAATAAATTAACGACAAAATGTGTATATTTATAATAATTTATTTTAAAAAATATTATGAGATAAATTTTTAGTTGATTACTTAATATATTTCTTGGAAGCGATTTCGTTTTTATTATTTTTGTTTTATGCCTGATGATGAAGCTAGTAGAGGTAATAGCGTACTATTCATAAATAGTTTTTAATCTCTCAACCATAAAGCTTATAATGTTTATAAATATATATATAATAATAACTAAAATTCACAATAAGAAAACCTTGTACTAGATTTGTAATAAAAAAATATATTTCTAGAGACTATATGAAAATTATTCGTCCGAAATCATCTGAACGCGTGTTATTATACAATCAATATTTTATGCTTTAAATAAAGAAAAATAAGTAATATGTTATATTTTTATTTAAGGCATTATTTTTAAGTTTGTTAAAAGAAAAATTCAGCTCTTCAATATTAACTATAATGTGTGTGTTAAGTAGATATTTTTTATGAAATAAATTATGACATGTCTTTAAAAGTATTAATAAGCATTAATCGTATAAAAACTGCTGATGTATTTGAAATATCGCACAAAATTCGCGGCTCATTATAAAATGATTCTAGCATCAATATTACCAGAAGTAAGACTGACTTTGATAAAAAAAAAAAAAAGACATTCCCCTTTCATCTCCCCTTTGCTTATTGCTCGCTAATTCGTCATTAACATTTCTTTTTTCAGCCTTTAACGAAGGCACCGTTTAATGATCCACCGGCATTCTCCCGGCAGCATTCTTCGGCTTTATATTTCAATTTCTACGCGATGACTGAAGCGGGCGGGGGCGGCCAATAGAGCCTCCGCTTCCGCGTTTATTTTTTTACATTTCTATTCATTCTCCTGACGTAATTTCATCACGTAATCGGATAATTGCTACATTCTGGTTGCAAATTTGCGAGGCGCATGCTGCTCCTGCCGTACTTAATTCACAGCAGACGTGATGAAATATCAGCACGCCCATAATTCAGAATTCGCATTTTTGGAGGAAACCTTTCCGTGCTCTCGGTAAATAGACATAACGTGACGATTCGATACTTTAAACATGTATACAGCAATCCCTGAGTCAATTTTGTGATCATTAAATGTATTCTGGGGGGATCAAAATAGAATATTTTAAGTGCAAATTTATGTTGATGTCATTAAAACAATGACTCGATTTCACTGCACTGATATAAATTGTAGATGCAATACTGGACGGATCCATTAGCAGTCATTAATAAATGTTCATCGACAATGACTTTCCATGAGTTGGTAGCTTTTCGAAGGACAGAAATAACATTTCTCATTTTTAATTCAACGCCAGTGCCGTGTGCACCGTCGCTTCAAGCTGCAGCAAGTAATTCGGTAAGCTCCATTAGAGTTTGTGATATTTCCTACGTAGTACTTACACTAGTTGCAAACATTGTTATTTATCGACAAAAAATTGCGAACTCAAAATCTACAGTGCTTTTTATATATCAAATAGAAGTTTAATTTTATATTTATTTAGATATTCCAGTAATTATCGTATTGTAGATATGAAGGATTACTATCAATATTCATGGTCCACTCACTATTTTTTTTGCAGTAAAAAACCTTATATATATATATATATATATATATATATATATATATATATATATATATATATATATATATATATATATATATATATATAGAAAAATCTTTTCAGCCTGTTTAGTTGTCATGCTTGGCCAGCATATAAACCTGCGTGCTCGCAAGCGCTCTTATAAATATTCTTTTTAACTAGGCCGCCTAATATATTTCCCACCCCACCAGGGGTTGCATGCACCCTTGTATGCAAACAATTTCAGCTCAGGGGCTGAGTGGCTGACTGTAAACAATACGCCACCACCCCCGCTGCAGTGGGGCACTTGCTTGCCTGTCTCTCCGGACGAAACTTAACCACCTATTTCGGATAAGCCTGCAAAAATTAAGAAGCCTTCTTCAAGATAGAGAAGCGCCTTTGCTTTTTTGTTTTCCTCGTCGCTTAATCGCTGGAGATTTTGTACCAGTTTTTAATATACAAGCTTATATTGTATCATATTTTATCCAAGTATACAGCGTGTATATATATTTTTTTAAATTATTAAAAATAAAAAAAATGCTTACTCAGTGAAAAATAACTCATGATCGCACATACCTCGTTCCGTTTAAAACATAAAAAAAAACAGAAAAAACTAAATGCTAAGCCAAATACGTTAAAGTAAATTGACTTGTTTTTGTGCTGATATTGTTTGTTCCGCGCTTTTGCTCCAATGTTAGTGTGAAAGGAAATTGAAGGCATTTTTGAAAGCGAGCCTCGTTTCCCCAAAGACACGTGGCTTGAGCCATTGCTGGCAATGCGCTTCTCAAATTGACCGCTTTATTACACTTTTTACGTTTTATTGTTGCGCTTTTATTTCTTTATAAAAAGCGGCATAAAAGTAAGCCGAATAATTCGAAATAAGGGAAACGTCCATATATTTAACGAGCGAGATTAATCCAATAAACATCACAAACGACAAACTAAAACCGAAAGGCACTTAAACATATCGGCGGGTCCGTCCATAAACTACATTTGAGCCTCACTACGACGCTCGCCTATCATAAAAATATATTCAGTCGCGTAACATCCTGGGAAGGTTTCATTAGATTTTATCTTACTTCCCCGGCCACTTCCTCTGATCCCTATTGCTAAACAACCCCTTCCCGTCTCACGGCTTTCTCTTCGGAGATGACAAAAATGAAGAGCGTCCGTAATTCGGACTCTCCTAAGACGACCCTCACGCGCCCCCGAGCCGTTAGTGAGGCTACACAGACCTTCCCCTACACGAGCAGTGTGTACAGGCAGCAGGTCGTGAAACACCCGGCCGTAATCGTATATTCGATGAATATACGATATTATTGATTAATTTTTATTATATACGTGACAATGCGACTATGGGGCTTCATTATTGATGAAGTAATAAACATTGACGTATTATATTATATACCACTAGCTAATTGAATTAATACCATATATGTACAAAATATATATATACAATGTGTGAGTTCATTTTTCATATGTAGATAATTGGTAAATTTTAAATTTGCAGCAATAAATCAGCAAATATAATTTCATTTTTAATATGTCTACTAAACAATATTTATTCGTATAATTCATATCTCACTCTCAAATTGATTCACAAATACATTTGTATTTTTCATTTTAAAAGTCCGAAATATACAGAATTTTAATAAATTAAATACTTTAAATAGATTAAAATGAGATTCAGAGCTTAGCAATTGCTTTAATATGGGCATTGCCGAGTCGTTCAATAAAAAGCGAAATAAAAACAAATCACCTCATTGGAAACCCTTATAAAGCTTCCAGATTCTAAGAAAAATAAATAAAGGGAAAAAAGCACGCGACAATTAAAAGGAAATATCGCCTTATACGCCATTAAATCTTGGTTGCTGTATAATTGTATTGTCACCACACAAAAGGTAAGGCTAGCATATTTAGATTTTATCGCAGAGGTGACTTCCGCGGCGCCTCCGATGGAAAGGGTTTCAGTCAGGCTTGCAAATACGCAGAACTGTACACGTGGGTGTTTCTACTCTCATACTGATTAAAATAAAACTGTTTTCACTATGAGTTCTCAACAAAAGTATATAATTGTATAAACATATAAAAAATCTGTAATATGTCTTACAGGGTTCTTTCTATTCCGTACAGAAGATGGTTACTCTCTAATCTTATTCATAATTTTCAGGAACGACGGCTCGGATAAATAACTCAATCACGTATTCCCTGGCCACTTATTTTTTGCTGACTGGCAGCTAAATGCTTATTAAATCTATATATTTCAGACAATTAAGCACCTTCATACATGTCTATCATATATACGAGCTTAAATTAATTTTATTACTATGATCTACTCAATTTAAGATTAAGTAAGCATTAGATCATAAAAGTGCATTATCAAGTGAGCAGTACATTGAATAAATTATAAAGTCAATGATAATTGACTGTCGGGTTGTTATTTATTTATTTGTTACTTAAAAGAATATTATACATTGAATCATGTGTTAACAATAAGATAAACAATTTCTAAATTTATAAGCACTGGAACTATGAATATTTTATGCTGCTCTTGTGTATGTAGTTTGTGAAATGCGTAATATAATAGTACTAAAATTAACTTTTTATTATTTTCTAAAATTCAGGGTGTATTTCACACTATACTTATCCCTGCAGCCCAGCAAGTGGGGGTAATGACTGCCTCGAGTGGAGCTCTTCAGAGTGCACCGGCTTCTTCAGGAAGGCTTTCACGCGACACCGAGAATGGCGGTTGCTAAATGCTCACTGTTCATTACTACGGAAATTTGATGCAGTTTTTCATAATTTTTCAAACCCTTTTTTTGAAGCCTACCTACTTTTATAATATTTCTGAAAACAACTAAATGAATGTGGGTTTTTTTTAACCGTGTACTTATTTACTCTTGTGGGCTCTTTTTTAAGTATATTTGCAAACATAATGTAATTTCAATGTTTTTTTTTTATTTAACACTTAATTGATGGTTCAATTCCATGTATTTTTGCATTTTATTATTCTTACGAAACTATTTATTTTAAAGGTATAGATAGATTAACTAACTATTTGACTAAACAGCTGTCGATACATTTTTTTAGAATTCATGTTTATTTGAAGAACTGACAAATACACGGCGTTATAAGATATATTATTTATTTAATTAATATAGTTTATCATTTCTCGCCGACATTATCGTTATCTATTAAAGACTTAAAGTTTCTTTTTAACACGGACCTTATAAACGTAATTGTGAACCTCGTGCAGGTTCCGTACATCACGTACAAGATTAATGAGCCATAAACCAAATACCTCTTATAGCCGAACTCTTCCTGAGCGCTACTTCTCTTACTTACAAAACCATTACCTCACGAAAGAGATAAAAAATATCACCACGTTCTTCTTAACGGTATATGAAATATAAAATCTTATCCGTACAGGCGGTTCAAGTGTGCGCTATAAAGCGGTTTTTATTAAAAACTATGATGACCGTACGATCCATCAATCTGGGCCGCAAAGCTCTCCACTCTGCGGGAATGACTGGGAACTTTTCACATATTTCACTATATTATATATTTTAGTATGACGCTCTGGGAAAATAACCCTGGACACGTCCATGAGACATCAAAGTAGGTCATATACCGTCATATTTTATTCTATTACATTTTTATAGATTTTAAAATTTTGGAATAAATTTAATCTCTTCTTTAAAACTAGCTACTAATAATGTCTGCCTTTTCTTAGTTTCATTTATAAATGATGAAGATCAATATTTGATGGTTTTAATGTAAAATCCGTCAAATGATTTAACATGCGTTCATTTAAAAATGAATGCAATTTTTGTCACAGAAGCTTATTGAGTTTTTTTTTTGTAAACCTAACATTTTTTATAAATAACATGGGACATAAATAATAATTCAACAGAATTAGAAATCAGGACAAAGTTATTCATAAACACCTTCACAAATCACGATTTTATTAATTTTTTTTCTCTTATGAAATGCACTTTATTGCAAAAATGCACTTTATTGCTTTATTGTATTGATAAAAAAAATGGGACTCATTAATTTTCAGGTCGTAAAATTATTATATATTTTTATTTTCATTTTGATTTCCTTTTAAAAAATTTAGTATTACTAAGGAAGAGGATCAATGTGGTCTTATCAGTTTTAAATCTATACTTGTACCAATTGAATTGATAAAAAGATTAATGAATGTTTTGTCTCTAATATTGTTCATTATACTGTGTTTTATATAAAATAAGTGCGCCTAGTTAAAGTGTTAACAAAGTACAAAAGAAAATATTTCTGTACTCATGATTTATCTCTTTAAGAATAATTTTTATATATCACTTTCATAAAGTTAATTAAATCTACTGAACACAAAATATTTTTAAGTTTTGCGAAATTTTAATAAACTAGAACTTTTAACTAAATCTGCTTTCTGGAGACTTATTCAATTTCGGTAAAATTGCGAAGCTCAAATACTATTAATAAAGGAAAGAAATATCCGTCAAAGGGACAAAAAGCCGAAATTCCAAATCGGTCCTAAAGACGCTTAGCTTTTGTAGGAAAAGCTTCAGATCTTGTTTTTCACGCAAACGCTGGAAAGTTTGGAAACGAGCGCAGATTTTAGCCGCTGAGCTCGAGAACCACAAAAGGCTAGCAAGGCTTAAGAAATATCTTCCACAGTTCAGGATGGAAGGACCGTCCGTTTAAAAATAAGTTGTGTTCAAGCTGAATTTTCAATTATTAAAATAATATTAAAAAAACATTGTGTAGATTTAAAGTTGAGTAAACCTGTTGTACTTTTTGGCGTCCGTAAATAAATTAGTGCAAAAGTAAGTTATTCATGCAAACATTGTAAGCACAAAGAAATTTATTTTTTAGAACTATGAAAATAAACCTATAAAATATACTTCGAGACTTAAAAAGATTAAAAAATTAAACGTGTTTTGTATGTATAATTTCTATTGCAGGTTGGTATATAATTAAAGTAACTTGGCAAAAGCAGGTAGTCTGATTTTTAATTACGTAACAAAACAAAACTACTCCATAATTAGTCTATATTTATTTGAATTTTGTAATTACACTTCCAATAGCAGCTTTATAACATTTTTATGCTATATAGTTAAAGGAAATACGTTTAAATAAAAAATAAAAAGGCTTTGCCTACAGGTGATTGTTTGAAGTATTATAGTAACGAGCGAACTTTTCATATATCAATAATGCATTTATTTAAAAAATGTTTTTTTATTTAAATTCAACGACTAGCGATTAATTTTAATTGTTTTATATTTAACTCTCTTAAAGTTAAGAGCTCAAAGTCACTGCACCCCATAGTACCAAAAAGAGTGTCTTTTGATTCAGACGAATACAAAGTTTAAAAAGCGGCGGTAATTTATTTTTGCATGCCGCCAGTGTTTCGAAGGAAAATGTTGTATTTTCTCTTTGAGATTGCGAAAATTACAAGTGGATTATTTTGTGTCGTCTTCCTGATGTTTTAATGATGTCAGACGGAAGCCCGCGAGAGCTCCCAGAGGGCGTCCCGGGCAGCGCGGTCCTGTCTCCACCACTCTCAACTTTATTATTGTCGCGCGTTTTCGTAACTCGCAAATATCAGATTTAAAAGAGACTTGCTGCTTTGTGTCGTTTTGGGAATGCAACATCATTCATCAAAAGTTTTGCCCCCCCCCCCCCCCCCTCATACCCCCAACTCACCCCCGCCCGAGAGGGATGCCTCTGTTTGAGGGTGTTTTTGCCTGTAAAATGCAAAATATACCGTTGCGTTAATAAATGCTTCCCGAATTTCTTCTTAATTGTATTAAATTGTTTTTAAGTTAATTATGATAATGAAATTTTGTATTGCTTCATAATGAATATCGAAAATAGCTGTTTCACTAATTATTTAATAAATTTATTTATACATAACAATAATGTTACAATAAAATCAAATATCTCACAAAAACAGGATATAAAGAATGATAATCATTTGAGCTATCGGCTACAATAATTTAAATAAGTAAAATTCAGCATTGAGTTTGCTGATAGTTTCCGTTCCATTAAACTAATTGCTATAATATCTCTCTCGATAATTCCAAGATTTTAATCTACAAACATCCTTAGGTAATTCAATTACAATCCCCGAAGTCATTTCGTCAAGTGCTTTGCATACACATTATAAATTATTAGACCCTCTTCCAATTACAGGTTACCTGGCCCAAGCCATAACCTTTGCTTCCCATAAACGCTCATTGTCAGTGCCTCGCAAACGTTGTTTCCCGTATAAGCGCACACTCAATACGATTGGTAATTGGAATTAAGGTGATTATTTCTCACAGCTATTACCGTGTTAGGTATTAGTACCACAAGCAGATTTGCTGACTCAGTGATATTATTGTTGATCAATTCAGAATGTTTAAATATATTAACGTGAGTGTTTTATTATTTTGACCCAAATACCAATCAATTTATTTAAACGTTGTTTTTAATATAATAGAGCTCAAATCGGAGAAAAACTTGAGAGCTTGAATTATTTACACCTCCAAAATTCCTTGTAAAAAATATTTTATATCATCACATGAAACATATCATAGCCATACAAGCTCTATAGAACTCAGATCCTTCTACACACATAAACATATTTTATTACTTTTATGACATCATATACGTTATGATTGTAGTTCAAGAGCATATAAACATTCTCAAATGTTTTACCGCAAAGATTCGTATTTCTATAACAATGCGATTACGTGAAGTCATGAAGTGAATCATAAAACTTAATTATTATAACAAACGCCTGTAAAACATGAGATTAGCAATTAAGTCTTAGCTATGTATTAGTTATATTTTTACAATGCTTTGTATCCATAAATCATGCAAAATAACTTATAGTAAAATCTTAGCGAATATTAATGTTATGTTATCTTAGAAAGTTGAATTTAAGCAACCCACTTAATTACACGGAGGTTGTATTTATTTCTAGAATAAAATTTGTATTAGGGTTGGAAAACATCTGCTCGTGTATAACGACCGCAAGACTCCCATCTGGCTTCTTTGTGAGCCCAGCCAACCTTCGGGGAGAGACATCCTTACATTTGACTGTCGCGATTAATTTAAGACCCCACATTCGAAAGACAACCACCTTTTGAGATGCAAACGATTGTCTCCTGTCTCTGAAATAGAGTTGACTTGGTTTATGAGATTGTTATATGTGAATGGGGAAGCCGAGGTGATTTGTCTTTTTGGGCAGATATACAACATCAATGATATAAATCATTATACACGGAGCGAGTGTTTCATGCCAATGCTCGGTTTTATATAATTATCATTACACTGTTTTTTTTTTTTATTAAGTTTGTCTCAGCCCGCTGTATCTAAACCACTTTTATTAATTATTATACATTTACTAAAATAATATACAAAACTTTTCACAGAACATTTTACTGTAGAGCTGAAATGTTACAACCATTATTTTTTGTATAGTTTGTTTTCGATTTTACTTTACTCAATAATATCAGTTATAAGTCATTTCAACCATTTTTAATGTGTTACCGGGTTCTCAATAATTAGTGAATTTTGATGTTTATTGAAACTTTGTTTATTTAATTCAACTTATTGTATCAAACTTGTAAAATGTAGTCATTCTATTATACAATGTAGTTCACGGAGCGCCTGTCCTCCCGACTCTGTTCTTTCATATTAATCAGTCTGAACTGCTCGCGACTTGCGGTGCAGATGAAAAGGGTCCTGTGTTGCAGGCTCCAGAGTTGTTGAACTCCTTGTATTTTAAACGAAAACCTACATAATAATTAAACTTTTAGACTTACAAAGAAAAATATCATACATTTTAAGCACCAACAAATACAATCCATACCGAAAAACAGTTCATGGCATTGGAAAATAAAACTTATTTTATATTAATGTCATATTTTTGTAAGTTGTTAAATAAATCGGCTATTTTCACTATTTCAATGTTTTCCTCTTTTTTAGAAATGATTGAAATTTATGTTAAATTTAAGCTCCAGGATTCCTGTTTGCAAACTTGCAAATAATGCGAACCTCGATACTTTTAAAACTGAAGGATTGTTAAAATGTTGAATCGCTTGATTTTTCAATAGTGTTTATAAGCTTCTAAAAAATTATCTACTTATTTTTAAATATTACAAATATAACAATTAAAATTGGACTTCCCTGGTATGGTTTTTTTGTAGACCAAATATTCTGAATTAATAAACAAATACTTACAAATTTTTACCTCCTTCAGGCACGCACTTTTCCAATGAAGCTCTCAACTCCTCTAGGTTAGAGTTTTAGTTTATTTATCCTGTAAATCTATATTAGCATGTCTCCAGTACACGAATTAATAGTTGTTGTTACAACATTTATTTGTTGTCTTTGTATAGTATTTAAAAAAATGTTTTTTTAAAGTTAATTCTTCTAAGTTTCTTTGAATTTGTAGAACAATTTGAATTTTAATATTCTTTTTAAAGTAAATGTTTACTCCGATCCTGGAATGCGTCTCCCCTTCAGTTTAATCCAAGCCTTCTACCGCAAATCTACCCTAAGTGCATTAGGGCCCCTATTTCTTTCATAGAACGAGATTGTCATATTGAATACAGGTCTCATTTTAAAGCGCCTTTCTCCTTCTTACTACAGATTTAAAATTGAATTTTCTGATTTAATCATCTCATCTAGTTTTTTTTCCAGAATATATTAAAGCCACCGAAAATTCTAAACTGAAATTTTACGATTTTATATTAAGATATACATTTAGCATTTTACCTTTGAGTAGAATACTAAATGTATCATATATGAATGCGAACAAAATATTTTCCTTGATAAATATCAAAAGCTCTAAATCAAATTCCTATAGCCCGAAGAAACAAAGGATTTTCGCAATCAGCGTGTTTATTCATTTTGTTTCCAGCTTTCCTCCTGTAGTTCCAAATATCCCCAGGCTAAAAACATTCACTCCACGTATTGCAGAAGTATCAGGTTTCTATATTTTATGCTATTTGTTCTTATTACCTAATTGTATGACAAAATCTAATTTTCCCGACGCGTAATTTCATACGATTTGACATTCGTATCTTATTGCCTATACTTTTTATTTACGAATAGAATTTTAAACACAAATATTTTTTTCTAAAAATACTTAATACCTTATCATGTCTGTAGGTAATACATTCACTAACTAATCAACCAGAGATGCATTGGATCTTTTTATAAATGGGGTGCAACCTTACTCCCACTACTGCGGCCTGGTGCACTTGCCAATTGAACTACAGAGCCCACTGTAACTTGATTAGCAATTAGAACTGTTTGTAAACACAAAGCTACCTTGCTGCCTTAGAGTGCAGATTTGAACCCCATTTGTGCTTAAAGCATACAGGATTTTTTCCGCCCATTTTACGAATCGAACACCTGAAAACATACTATACACACCAGTATAAATAAAATATATAGATTTATAAATAATTTAAAATAAATACGCAGAAAACATATTTATTACACGTGGTGATCTAAAGGTACGAGTCATAAATCTATTTTCACCACTGAGTATAAATAAAGCTTTAAATTATTAAAAAATTCAAAGCTCTCGTTGAAGCACAAAGAAATATTTCCCTTTTTTAAAAAGTTTAGAAATGTTCATTTGTCAAAAGAAGAACAAAGAAAAGTTATAATATCCGCACCAAAATTCAAAATATCCACTTCTTTTAATTACTATGTTTTTCTTTCTTGACTTATTCGCCTTGCTAAAAACAGTTTTTTATGTTCCGGAAATTTAATGTAATTATGTGAAAATTCATAAATCAGATTATGAGGAAAGAAGGGAACTCTGATATTAAGTTATCCCTCATTTTCCCTCGTTTTTGCAGTCTGTCTCGGTCGTTATGAAGTTTTGTTGGTTACAAGGAATCCTGCCTTTGCTGAATGGTTTTTTTTTATATTTTTAATATTTGACATTGTTAGATTTGAATCTGCTTCAAAAAAATAAGGGTTGTCTTATTATGAACTCAGTTATTTTTTATCGTTACTTCTATCTTAAAATATAATAAGAAATTCCAGGCCGATGATATTTTGCTTGTAGCAATTTAAAATACTAGCATATATATATTTTTTTAATTTGAATGAAACAGTTATTTATAAACATCACACTTGAAATCAAATTGAAATTAATATCGCATTGTAAAACAAAGGTCAACAAAAATAAATAAATTTGTAAAGTTTTTGAAGTATAAAAATATATAAATTTATTAAAAAAAAAAACATTATCAATCATCATACACATTTAGTATATATTTTTAATTGCCTCCCCTGCCACGTCGTAGGGTAAAGGGATTTTGTTGTTTTGCTATTTGTTTGCCAGCCTGCAAAAAGCCTCCCTTATTTGATGTTCTCTTTATGGATAAAATACAAAAGACAGAACACCATGGATTCCACAATTAATATGACATCAACGACAGGCTGCGGTCACCGATACATCCTCCCCCAAACTTTTGTCATTCCTGGTTCTTGAAATTTGGAAATGTAATTTTAGTGATCGCAATCAAACTGCTTTGTATGTCATATTTGCATTATTTTATTTCTCGTTCGGTTTGTCAACATCCATCTTTATCTATATTTGAATTGTATGTTACAATTTTTTTTTTACGTAATTGATATGAGGCTAAAGGAAAAACACTGTTAACATTCTACAATTCCTGTTGTGCTTCTACGGGTAAATCAAAAATTGTTTTGAATTCTACAAAAAAAAATTATAAATTAATCTATCTAGTGTTTGTATTTTGTATATCTGCTTAATGTTTTCTTCAGGAACTTTTTATATATTTTTAAACATCCGAGAGCAGCTCAAACAACTCAACACCCATAAAACGAAATCATCTAAAAACAACCATTCTCAAAAACAGATAAGCATTCAATGTTTACGTTTTGTTATCGAAAATAACAAATAAATATATTTTGACACCACTTCGCGCCTTAGTGGGGTTTTTTTGCCGGTTATGGGTCTCGGGATCGAATCCGGAAACCTCTCTTTACAATTGCTTTTCCAGGAATTTTTCTTTTGAATGGATGCTTTGTCCAGAACGCTCCGTGCGTAAGCCTTTCGATCCCTTAAAATCACATCCCCCATCTTGACAGGTGCGCCGTGTATCGCCCCGCCCGCTATCTGATTCCCATTTTTCACGGAGTATTTCGTCGCCGCGCTCTCTCTCTCCTCTTTGCCGGAAACTATTTGCTAGCTAACCATTATTCCCTCCTAAAATATATGCGATAACAAAAGCCAATACTGTGTGAGCGCGCTCTTATCTTTTATTTGTTTGTTTTATTTTGTTGCTGCCTTTACAATGCCGGCGTTTTACTCGTGCCCAATAAAAGGCAATGATTTTTTAAACACACAGTGTCTCTGAAATTCAGCGGTTTCGTCTGCAAAAGAGAGACTCGGTATCGTTACTTTTAAATTGAAAAAAATGTGTAAATTTTTATTATTAGCATCACTGAAAAGTACTACGCCCAGTTATTTGACCGTTTCAATGCCAAACTGAAGAAAGAACGCCCCGGAATGGCCTTAAAAAAAGTGGTCTTTCACCAAGACAACGCACCGGCGCACAAGTCGGCCGTTGCAATGGCAAAATTACGCAATTTTGGCTACAAATTGGTCGACCACCCACCATATTTGCCAGATTTGGCTGCCGGTGACATTTTCCTGTTCCTAAACCTGATGAAATGGCTCGGAGGACGCCGCTTCGCCACAAATGATGAAGTCATGACCGAAACTTCGCACTATTTCGAGGACCTCGACAAATTCTACTATTCAGAAGGGAAAAAAAATGGAACATCGTCTTGAAAAGTGTATCGCCCTAAAAGGGACCTATGTTGAAAAATAAATGTTCAAAATTTTCAAAATGCTGCGTTTTCTTCTTTAGGCCGGAAATACATCGAACGACCCTCGTAGTTCCTACGAGATAAAAATAGAATATTTTAATATTACATTGTACAGATTTCGGCAGGGAAATATGGATGATTTGAACCAACTTTAATTTTATTTTTCAATGTGCAACTTGGATGTTGCCATTACAAAAATCAACCGGAATTTAAAAAAAACTATTATTTCAAATCATCCATACCTCCCTGCCGAATTCTGTATTATCAACAAAGTGATATCTCAAACAGTGAATACTTTACGAAAGACCACTTTTTGAATCTCTTTAACCGTTTGTAAATTGATTATTCATATTATATACACTCAAAATGCAATAAACTGTTAAATTTGAATACAATCAAGTATAGTTTAAATATCATTGCTCTGTAACGATGCATGTTATTAAAATTCACGGAGAGCCCGGGCCGTAAATTCATTTACTGCATAGATACGTTTCAAACACAAGCCATTAATACTCACCACACAACAGCGGCTGTGTACCTAAGGACAATTACACCAGGCGAGAGCTGCAGTAGGATTGTATTTCATATCTGGTGCATTGGCGAACCATCTCGCATTCCTGCCCTAACTTATTGAATACCAGATAGTGCAGTGATCCTTAAGCTTGCCGCTAAGTTTTCTGAAAACCCCATACTAAAATCACAAAATGTTATTTCATAATAATAACCTTAATAACCTTCCATAAATTGTATAAAACTAACTATCTAGAGAGAGTTTGCCCAAATGGATAAAAACTTGAGATGAAACGATATTATGTAATATATACGAAATTATTATATTCGAAGAAAGAGTTCAAATGATTTGTAAACCTACGTAGAAAGCTAAAGGTTAAGAGATACAATGGCTTGAAATAATCATAAGCAATCACGACAGTGTAGGCAAGGCAATTTGAAAGTTAGAAAAGTTTCACAATCTGAATTAATTAAAAAATTAAACATTTACATTTCAATATAAATGTCATAAAAACGGTAAAATTTTTCGATTGTTACTTGACAAGTTCTGTGCGGAATTGAATTATTAGTTTTTTAAATTATACAGCGTGGGTGCTTCGGCATAATATAATAAATTACGAAACATAGTTTCGAGCGAGAAAAATTATGTAAAATATGTAGCAACTTGAACCGATATTTTATATTTATCAAATTATTGTAAGTTATTCAAGTTGATTTAAACAAGTTCATTGCTAATAGAAATTATTTAAATTTAAATACTTATAATTTTTCCCAGAATGCGTTTAAAAATTATCTCCAGTATCAAGACCACACGTAAAATAAGATTAAAAGTTGTAGACGAGATGTTGTTTTGCTGATGTTACATTATATATTATTTTTTTCAATCACGTCCACGCGTTCTTTCTTTTACTGCAAAACCTATATTGCTCGTGATAAATTAAATACAGATAACTAATACTATATAATAAAAAAAATATGTAATCAATGTAATATGGTATGACATAATGTCATGTCTATTTTTTGGATTGAACGTCAATCAGATGCGTATTTATTACCCATTACGGGTTTATTATATTATTACTAATATGATTAGGCTCATTAGTTCACACTTAGAAGATGATTAAAAAAATCCTCAGAAAAATATCATCGTGATTTGTGTGGGATTTGAACCCACATCCCCAGACCTACATGGCCGGTGTACTGACCCTTGTACTAACGAATCATATCCATTAATCCAGAATTTTTAACAATCATACTCTACATATGATTATTATTGACAAATATTGGTTGGCCTGGGCACATTGGTTCATATGTAGAGTATGATTGTTAAAAATTCTCGATTGATGGATGTGATAGTACAAGGGTCAGTACACCGGCCATGTAAGCCTAAGGATGTGGGTTCAGATACCACACAAATCACGGTGATATTTTTCTGAGAATTTCTTTAATCATCTTCTATGTGTGAACTAAAGTGCTTAATCATATTAGTAATGACATAATAACACATAACCAACAAATCAGAATATAAAAATTATTTTTTTTAGCAATTTTATATTGCAAATTTATGAAGATTAGTCAGTGCTGGTAAACATGTAATTTAAATGAATTTTTTTTTTTATTCCTATCTACTGAAATATTTTATTCTGACGTGTTAAATCTTAGATTCTTAATTTATTCTTAGATGCACTTTAAACCTCATTTGCTTTAGCGGAATCCACAACCACCTCGTCAATTATGCTCCCTCCTTTGAGCGGCGACCGTCCCCGGCCATCCCTCTAAATAAATCCCAGTGCTTACTTGTCGCAATCAGCCCCGGAGCCGCCCGGCTGCAAGTGCATCTCCAAACCCAATGATAATAATTTGATAATGTGATTGCCATGGCCACCATATTTGATTATCCGAAATGGGATTCGTGCGGAGTTGAATCGGGAGATGCTCACTTATCTCCAAATTAAACTTGTGTGCCGCGATTTACTGTGGACTCACGCCGTCGGAATAGCGCTATAGTGCGGATTGTAGTCTGCGGAGGAGTAAATCAAATCGGAGCTTTCTTAGGATCAATTCAATTTAACACCCGCAATAGCTATAAAGTATAAAACTCCGTTCTACGTGGGGACATAAGTCAGTCAGATTTGGTGTTAAATAATTTTATTCTAATATAAACTTATTATGAGAGCTATTATATGCAAACATGAGACTACAACTATTATAACGAATATTTACTATCTGAGTAAGTATTTCACTAACCCATTCTTATTTAATTGCAATTATACAAAAAAATCTGCATTTTACTCCCATGTCGAATGAATGACAGAAGATCTTGTTGAGGGACAAGGCGTTTGTTTGGTGAAGATCCATTTTTTATTATTGATATGGGTAACTTTTTATAATTTCTTCACGTTGAGTTTATTTTAGTTTTCATCAGATGCAAAACAAAACTGACAGAAGATCATTTGACAATATTTGTGGAATATTTTACTTATTTAAAATATTAAAATGTAATTCCACCGAGTACTCTCTGTCAAAAATATTGACTTTCTAATATTTTGGTACTTCACTGGTTCACCATACTTTTAAATAAATTAATTCGCTACTCCATCACACTCACATTTTTTTTTGCATGCGCACACGTCTACAAACAATTCCTTCTAGATAGCCCATTGACACGTATTTTTAATCACATTTTATCTTTTTTCCCAAACGGATTAATGTAAATTGATTGATTCAGAATCTGAAAATTTTAAAAGCATATAGATCACACCGCCAATTTTAGCTTTGCAATTTTGTAGGGGATGTTGAGCACGAGGGGCATTTCCCCCAAATTGATTCTACCTGTTTACCCTTTGATAATTTCGTAATCCTATAATCACGTTTCAATTTTGCCGATGTATGCGACGGGCTCGCATTGTGTCCCGCGTGCTGCTGAGAGCAAATACGGATATAAATATTGCTCCGGGAGTGTTTACGAATCATTACAGCAGTGCAGCATTGACGAGTTTACTGTCACGTCTGTGAAATACTCCTCGGCTTCCAGCTGACAACAAATAATGCGCATTTGACCCATTGCTCTCTAATGAAACGTAAAATTAATTCAACAGTATAACTTTGTTACAAATCGCAGACTTTTTAAAGATAATTTAATTTTCAATAACATCGATGCGATGGCATAGAATACATGGCATAGATTTTATTTCTCTGGGGGGAGCGATAAATTTCGTAGTTTTGTTTTGTGTTCCGATAAATTGTAGCAATCTTCAGTTTCAGCAAGAAGACAGATCATAAATAACTAATCTAACAAAAATCTTGACTCAAAAAAGTTGGAAGAATGCTTGCTTGTCACAGCGTTCTAGGACAAAAGAATTTATTTCACATTTGCTTAAATATAACATCAAAATTTATGCAAGAAGAAAAGTTTATAAAATACATTCCGAGACAAGTTTTCTGAAAATTGTCTGTCAGTTAAAGCTCAGTTACAATTGCCGCTTACACAACCATAACTATATATAATAATATGGATTGAGCTTTAATATCTTCTCATTTCATATTAAAAAAAAATATATGTGCAGCTATCGGTAGGCATGGCATTATTTTAACAATATTGGTGTAGTCAAAATAATTGATTTTATTATAATTACTATATACTGTCTTATGACATATTCAAGGCAAAGAGTTGGAAATATTACAAAAAATACATCTGAGCAAAAATTCGTTTTTGCGCAAATAAACCTCCTTTGTGGTGATTCTATTTATCATTATTTAAATGCAACAATTTTGTAAGTCAAAACGTTGATTATTTAGAAAATCTATGATATAATTTCACAATTTTTAATTTATACATTATGATTAAGTAAACTATAGTATTTATTATTTAAGCTCTAACAAGCTCTGGGCAAAGCGACCCAATTACAACTGAGTAATACAGACTTGCTGCAAACTAAATCAACAAATGCTGCGACACTAGCACGACATTTCTGCAACTCTGTTTGCGATTTATAAAAGCTTGCAAATTATGTTTCTGTTGTTAATAGAGCTACTTAAATTTGACTATTTTTAACTGAAAACTAGCACGAAAGTATAATACTTTAAATTACAACAAAAAAAATTGTAATATCCATAAACACACGTTTTCTTTGAAATAACTTTCTTACATCCTGACAAAACCCGTTAAATGCTAAAGCATTATAAGCGAATATATAAAACGAATTCCAACGTATATATAAACTCAACCATTGCAGTATTTATCAAAGTCTCATCCTATTGAAGTGTAGGAATTTGGAGATTCGTCATGTCCCTTTTCCAAGAATCCTAAACATTTAAAAGTCTTTTTTTTCAATTAGAATTAAAAGTATAAATATAAACCATGTGCGTCTTATTAATTTAAAAATTAAAAAAAAAAATCTTTAACAAACTTTGGTTTTGAAAAGTCGTCATTTTATCCAATTTTTCAACATCTTCAAGATTTTATTTTACCCTTAAAATGGACGTTAATTAAATAATAAAAAATAGGTAAATATAATTTATAGTTTTTTCAATACTTTGTTAAAAAATCAACTTTCGATATAGCAAAATAAAGTGACAATTAAATTAATTAAATGACACGATTTCACCAGGTAATGGACTGAAATGGATGGAATTAAAAGGCTGGGAGCAACTGCCCTAATCACCATTGTTACCTTTCAGCCATTCGACTATTCATATCTGTTGTCTAAAAACAAATTATAAATATATTTATATGTTTATATATATATATATAATTCACAATATTCAATATAATCCACATTTTACGTGGATGACAAACGCCTGGAAAGCAGTCACGGACTGGGGCTAAATTCAGGCCCCACCCCGTCGGGGCGGCTGGCCACGTGGCGATCACGTGCCTCGCCTGCAGGATAACTGTCGCCATCTGTGCAAATCCTGAAAGCCGTTTTATAAGGACGAACTTACAGACAGTCCAAACACACTTTCAGCAACTCCACCCGACCTTAATTAAAGAAATCACGAAACTAAGGTTGCCTCAAAGTGTATCGTCCATAAAACGTGTAAAATTTAAATTTTATAAAAAAAGTGATGCGAATTGTAAATGGTAATATAAAAACAGCTTTTTATCTACAGTGAAGTGATTTTTTAAATAAACAATTTATTAATTTAAAAAAAACAATATAAAATTTTCACCATTGTTATATAGATTATTCACAACTCTTAAAAAGTTGAATCGATATTATAACATAGCAACGATATAAAAATAATAATAACATGTTTTATTTTATGGGTTTAATGTTGATAATAAGTTCGATTCGAAATGGCGAATATTTTTTATAATAAAATTATCAAATGAAAAAACTGTTTGATATTTATAAAAAATATTCTGATCTGATAAAAAAAAATAATAAAATCGTTTGCTCGTGTAAAATGACTTTAGCTGCTTTTTCGAGATTTCCGCAAAAACCTGCAACACAATTTAAATTCAAAAAGTTCACTCTTGTTAGGAACATTTTTTTAATAAGTATCCGAATACTTTCTCGCACCAATATTATATTTAATCACATAAATTTAAGACAGCGTGTTGTTGGTAATCATAAAAGTTTTCGGAGCAAAGTTTTGCGCTTCTAGATAAATTTTTCAAAAACGCCTCCACTAATTATTATTATTATTATTTTCTGAAACAAATTGTTTCTGGATGTTTCTAAATAAAATTTTCGCGCGAATGAGTCCATAATAAAGTAAAATCCCTCGTAACTTGATTATGAAGATTGAAAGTTGGTGTGAGTATAAAATACTCAAATACTAACAAAAAAAAAATATTAGATTAGAATTTGTTATAACTTTCTTCAGTAGTAATTCTGCGTAAAATAAAGAGCACCAAAGCTTCTTTTTGCTTGTGTTAGTTCTAAAAATGTTTATTCTTGTGAGATAAATTACGGTACAACATTTTGTATAAGATGGAATTAGCAACGTATAAAAAGGAAGTCTGTTCTGACGAATAAGTAATTGGTGCTAATATCTCACTAGACTGGCAAGAGGATTATGAAAAATGAAAACCATTATTAAAATGGACGCCCACGTCTTAATAAATTGAAAATAATTTTTAAAAATTCTCAAAGGTGAAATAAGATAGCTTCGCTCACCGATTCTATTGTTTACGAAAAATATGTTTTTTTCAGTTTTATTTTTAAAACGATTCGTATCGATACACGAATGCCAGAACATTTTTTTCTTTGACCGAAACATTCTTTAATATTATTACATTAGCTGAGAATCGAAACAGAGTAAGAGCCCTTCGGTCTTGTGTAGACGGTCTAACCCAGTGGTCCCCAACCCTACGCCCGTGGGCACCATGGCGCCCGCCGACCGTAAACAATAAAATGTTATGAAATAACAATCTAAAATGCCCGATTGGCATTCTAAAATGTGGTCTTGGGTGCAAAAAGATTGGGGAACCCTGGTCTAACCTCTGAATCACAAGTCTTACAACCAAAATCGTGAAACAATTAAAACAAATTATGTTTCAATATTGATTAAACTCTTTTTGTGATACGATCGAGTGCAAACATTATCAGGAATTAATTAGATAAATATTTTGTGCAAATATATTTATTTGCACAAAATTATTCGGAATATCAAACAATGATTTAACAGTTTTTTAATATAATTGTTATATTTCTCTTCACAGTTTAGGTGTTTTATTAAATATCTAAAATAATACCGTAAATTTGTAAAAAAATAAACAAGTCTTGATTAAAAATATTTCAAAACAAATATGGGCTTGATGATGTCTTTGGAAGGCCAGAGTAGTCATCAACAAATATGTTTACGGACTCTTAGCCAAACAGCCAAAATGATGTCTTGAAAATTTGTCATCATCAAACAAAAACATCAAGGATACTGTTGACAGCATCAGTGAATCATGGAAAGAATTAAAATTAACAACAATGAACCATGTTTGGCAAAACATATGGCCAGAATATGTAAAAAGTGTTACACATTTAACAAATTTGGAACCGATCCCATTGAATTTGTATGAATTTGTATTAGAATAATTGATTGATTTCGCTTTGCGGCCAAGTTTCGTGGAACGTATCTAGGCCGTAAAGCGAGGTATGGGTATACTTGGTTTAAAGTGTGTACATTTTTGTAGCATTTGAGTGTTTTTTATGACCTCGGATTGAAGATATACCCAACGTATTATTACAAATTGAACCAATCTGTCGTGGATATCGTTTAAGCTTGTACTTTCCATGCAGCCTTAATGCGTTTATATAGTCAAATAAACACGTTCAGGCTCTTCCCTCGATGGTATTTTCATATTCAGATTTCGCTGGCACGTCAGCCCGACGTCTCCAACAATAGACTTAATAATGATGACGTAACATCCTCTCCAGCGCCGCCAATGCAAGCGTCTCCCAGTCTAGAGTGATGCGCTTCTCGAGTCTCTAAATTAATAACACGAAGAATCTCAGAGAATAAACCCAGAACTCTATACTGCCGTCACTTCATACTTAAATTTCATTACTCCATACACGACCACCAAAAGTACATAAATCAATATTTTATACTATCACCACTCAAAATAAAATTTAAAAGCATTAACTAAAACACCACTTTTAAATACACAAACACGATTGTATTGTCACCAACATGGCACATATCTTCTATTAAAATTAAAAAAAAAAAAAAATTCTTACAGGATAATAATATTCAAGTCTTCATATCATATCAAAATGTTTTCAACACGGTATCAAAATAGTGCAAAAAAATTCTAGCAACCCATCAAAAAAAAAAAAAACAAACCAACGAACCAATAATCTTATGTCTTTTAAGCAGTTCAAAACAATCACAGACATAGTATTATACACCGGAATTTGTTTCGAAAAATCACACCAAATTAAGTTTTACGGTTTTTTTTTTATTTATAAGAGATGGAAATAATATATTTTTTAAATCTAATAAAAATCATACTCAATAATTAACAAGCGTTTAAATCGCTTAACTACGTAACGATTTGACTCACTCACAACAACTCAATATTTTTGACGCCTTTTGAATTTTTTGAATATATAAATAAACGGGTATACCAATGCTCTAAAAGTATTTCATGATTTCCAAACATTTAAAGCTTTTGTACTTTCTTGTTGTAAACTTTTAAACAAGTCCATGCTCCAAGCACTGCATTTAAACTAATCACATATATTCTATTAAAAATTAAGAGAATAATTAATATCTAAATAAATAACGTTATTAGTGTTAAACGATGTAGAGTTTTGTATTTATTGAAATAAATATGAAGGAAATGTTTTTAATTGGAGAAAAAATATCACGAAAATATTCACGAAATATCGTTTTTCAAAACACCCACTCGTGTAGTTTAAAAAACGCTGTATCTTATTGATATCCTGCAAAAAAAATTATCCGATAATGCTCGAAGATAATGATGACGATAGTATCGATTTTCAATTACGAAACTCTGCGAATATTCGCGATTTGTATCTATATCCTGTGTGATACCGCCGCGAGGAAGGAGTGACAAACCGATAACGGATAGAGATAATAACGATAATGATATTGATTAAAAATTTAAAACTTCACGAGTGCTCATTAATCTTGGCTGTAGAAGTAAAATAATAAATTTTCCGACAATTGATTTATGTGCTTCTGGATTTTCAGCCCGAGGTCTTCACATCCTCATCACCAGTGGCGCGCTATTGTTTTTGTCACTTTATTAGCGGTGTTTTCTCATTTTATATTCCGCAGACCTTTTGTTGTAAGGGTATGAAAGGAAAGCTAAATTTCCAATCAAAATTCACGCCCCCACCGAGCACGGGAATATTTCCACTTTGCACTAATAAATCTTCGAGTGGCGTCGATTTGACGGCTAAGCGAAGAGAATCCTTAATGCTAGTTGATTTACTTAAAAGTGTTGATCAGAGAGCAGTAACTCTCCGCGCACATTTTTATACGCCTGGAGAATAAGAAAATTCAATCCATTATCAATTTTGCGACTTTGATAGCGCTTAAGTTCACCTGGAAAATTTACTCAGAGGAATTACTTTATCTAATATTTAAAATACTGGAATTTTACCATTGTTGTTTTACAATTTTTGTTTGGAAAGCTTTAAAACTATTCGCACACAAAGACTGAATAAATCAGCGTATAAATATTTTTTTAAATAAAAAAAAACACCTGGGCTTCCTCAAACTTTAGAACCCAGATTATTTATTAAATATTTTAAACAGTAGCAATTAAAATTCTTGTACATAATCATAACGAAACTTTTCTCACTTCTTGCGTTTTCTAATAAAATTAGTACTACATTTTATTATTCTTAGCGCTGAGAGATACTTATTTATAATACTTATGCGCCCCTACAAAAATGATCATTAAATTATGGAATATCGCTGCCTAGGCAGTAAAGATAATTGTGTTGCATCGATAAGGGTAATTATTGTGTCACTAGCGATTATTGCAATTAAAACTTCCCTCGCTCCTGCAGGAGCTCATTTCTAATTGAATCACAAGCCGCAGGAGCTTCCGGGAAGTTGTTATAAGGTTTTATAGAAAACGTCAAGCCATACCGGCGAGAATTCCTTCCGCTAAGGCGACGAAAGCGTTGAAAAAGGACGGCGCCGTGAGCGTCCTCGCTGCCATGTAATGTTCCTCGCATATTAATAGGAAGTCAAGTGAAAACACTAAGCTGACGGGGCTCCAGAGCGTTTTCATATCAAATACATTATCAACTCGAGGTGAAAGAATTCCGGCGCACTTGTAACTGCTGCGACTACAGAATATTTAAAATATAAGCATTTTTCAGCATAAATTTTAATTTAAAAAAAAATTAATAAATCAATGTTAAATACAACGCATTACCTAACAATCATCATAACAAACAATGCTTTCGAAAAACATCGTCTTTAATACGTCTCTGAATCGTTTATGTTTTTTATTTTTGACTCGTCTGTCTTTTTAATGCAGTAAAAGAACACGTATAATTAAAAATTTATTTTGACATTTATTAATGTAGAATTTCATTGGAGTCTACCCCGCGATTCTTTATCGCGTCCATTACACAGCCTTCCATATTTTTTGTAGCATCAAGAAGATAAATATCACCTATCAAAAGAGTACATTTTAGTTCTGCTGGAGTAGTCCAAATTTTTACTCAGTAGGACCTGAAGAAACGTACTATCTGAAGATTGATTTTTTTTCCGCGAGCGCTAAAAAACTTTTAAGCTACTGTTGGCCTAAGTTTCTAATATTCTGATCACGCTTTCTCATACTTTGAACGTAAAACTCAACACGTTACTTTAGTTCTTTTTTATAAATATGAATGTACGTGATTGTATTGAGAATACAAACAGGAATACTGCCCGACATCAGCAAAGGTAACTTTATTCATTCCAGTAATTTCAAACCGGAATTTTCATTATTGCATTTACATACCTTAATGTGGCCGGATTTGAAATTTCTGGAGTCTTGAGATTAAATAAGCATATACAAAAGATAAATTTAAAGTACACGAGTAAGCTTTGAAACTATGTACAAAATGATTTATTATTGAACCATATGCTGAAATACAACATTTGTCGTTAGGTTTGCTATATAAATCATCAAGTAATCGGTTGTAAAGATAATTTAATTTATAAATATTTTTTAGTTTGCGATTATTGATTTGTTATAAAGTTTAATACAAAAATAAAGTAAAAAAAAAAATCGTTTTTTTTTATACACAACTTTTCTATTTGATTTGAAGTTCAAGTGTCTCGATCTCAGTATTTTTTTTTACGGCTTTATAAATAATACTTATTAAACTGTACATCAATAAAACATCCCTTACACTGAATCCCCCGTTTACGTTAAATTATGCATACTTGCATAATATTTTACAACGGACGGTATTTATGGTTTTTCTACAAAATCCGCCATTAAATATTTTCTCCAGTAAAAAAATGCATTTAAAATCAGTTCATCTTCGTGTTGAAGCTAAAATACATAAAAAAAACTTGTTATAACTGTTTTTTTTTTAATTTAAAAACTTGCAATTATATTTTTATTTGGGGTATTAAAAGTAATATAAAAGATAATGTTTACCTCTTAAAAGCATAGAACCATCAAACCCATCAGCCCTTGAGTTACGATGCAGTAAACGTAGGAACTTGGAACTCAGTAGTGTACTCGGAGAGGTGCGCACGTTTGTACTGGACTTAAAACAGGGCTGTAACTTTATTTCTTTTAATGCATATGAGTAATTTCAAAACCAAAAACGATTTATTTTTTTAAAACATATTTTCATATCTAAGCGTTTGTTGGAATGTTTAATATCAAAGTATCCAAGTATATCAACCCATAAACTAATTGTTCAATTCAAGATTTGTTACTTACTCGCAATATACACAAACAAATATTATTAAAAAAACATCACCAAGAGAAGTCTTAACCGATTTATCGACATAGCAGTAGTTTAGATAAATAAATAAAATATATATCCATTTCCATCCTGTCTATTGCAAAAAACTTACAATATTTGCTTTTTTGTCTTCTTCGCCAAATTGCTTTACATCCGTTTCATATTTTTGTCGACTTGAAATATGACTTTATACATATAAACTTTGTGAATTGTTTCATTTTTTATCAGCACACTCTTTCCGTGTTATCAAAAAAATGTTATGGTATATTGACAAATTTACCATTGTTTTTAGTAAAAAAAGTCTTGGCATATTTTTATTACATCTCTGATGATTTTTTTTATAAGAAAAGTGATTTTAGTACATAAGTTTAGGACTAGGTTTTATTGATTTATCTTTTTCGTATATAGATAAAAAAAGGATACGTGGGTCAACTAACTTCACTTTATAACAGCGGGCAGAGATAACTATCGAAAGTCAAAAAGAAAAAAGAATCCTTCTCAGAGACTAACGCTATGGCGAGGTGGCAGCAGATGCCAAGATTGAAGAATAAAGGATAAGACACCAGACGTTATTGTTACAAGGAAAATATCCAGACTGAGAAACTAGCTAACGATCCATACAGCATCCAACTAAATACTGAGCGTAATGAAGAAGAAATTATAAAGAAATTCACAGTGAAAAAACGC
Source organism: Atopsyche davidsoni (assembly GCA_022113835.1). Lineage (NCBI taxonomy): Eukaryota > Metazoa > Arthropoda > Insecta > Trichoptera > Hydrobiosidae > Atopsyche > Atopsyche davidsoni. The sequence continues at coordinate 8,872,842 of JAILWY010000021.1, forward strand.
GAAACTGCAATAAACAAATGCATTCAGTTTGCTTTAACGTCATAGAAAGCACGCGTAAAAAATATTATTTTAAATATTATTTAATTAAAAAAATCTGTTCAGTCTGTTATGAACGTATATCATTTTTATTTAAATATATATCGTTTTTTAATATATTTTAAATTCCACTTTACTCAAATATGAAATAAGTGCCTAAAATATATCAATATTATCACTTAAAAATTCAATTACTAAAAATAATAAAAAAATATTCACTCGATTTTTTTTGGTCTCAAAATTTCCGTTTTCCCCAGATTCAATAAATTTATTTTCAAATAAGATAAAATTTCATCCAGCGCCACACCGAATCGACTATAATGAAACGATCCATACGGAAAAATGCTCTGATCCCCGCGGGGGCGGGGGGGAGTGACCGACTGATAAGGGTGGCGTTAGCGGGAGCGGGACAGCTGCGAAATTAAATTTAGAAGTTAAGCTTGACTTAATAGTAATGGCGGTGGAGTATATCGAATCCTTAGCGCCGGAGTCGACAAGCCAGCGGAGCCTGCTTAAGCCCCGCCGGCCGGGAGCTCTGCTTGTAATGCGATCCCTGATAAAGCCAAGGGAACTTTTGACAATTTATGACAATGAGAAGGAGCCCCGGACTCTTGCAGGTGCGCCGTGAGCTGCACCTCGCGTCCAGAGCTACTTCCGGTACAAGAAAGAAAGTTCCATCTTGATTTTATAACTCAACTTCCGAGAGGATCGTGATGCAAAACTGGCGTTCTTTGAAAATATTCGTTTATTAACACTAAACCTACCACGACCGGTCAATTGACCGGTTTTGTACTTTGGTATAGAAAATGGGCATATAATTTTATCTTTTTTGCACATTTGACTTCATGACTTTTTCTAATTATTAAATGCAAGTAATATTCTATTTTTATTTTTTTTTTGTATTGTGTATTTTTTGAGTTATGCTTGTAGTATACCCATTTCTACCACAACCGGTCAATTGACCGGTAGAACAATTTATTGCTTTATAAGGTTATCGGATCAGAAATTATGATGTACATGCATTTTCAACATATTGCATTCAATTAAATGCACATTTCTGCAAATACTGTTGCGTCAGTTAGTTCAATCAAGATAACCGTGAATCATAAATTCAAGAATTTGACTAAAATTTTAGATTGAAAGTAGCATTTTAGTCCCGAAGCCCGGTGTGTACCCAAGATAATATTAATCTCAAAAGTTGGATACATAACATAAGAAAAGTAGACACAAACTTAAAGTATTGGTTGGTAGCTTTTATTTTATTTTGATATCTTTACTAAATTACTAATACAGGTTACACTTTACCGAGAAAAATGTCGAAACAATCAAAACAGTACAAGTTCATAGAAGATATAAATAATATTGACGAAGAGTTTTCGGAAATGAATGAAGATAATTTTTGTGAAAATGAAGATATACAGGTTGAAAATGATCTATTAGTCAAGAGTTTGAATGTACAGTTACTGACGATGAAGAGGAAAATATTGTGAATATATGCCGTGGACGAAAAAAAATGAGATTACTCTGAAGAAGAGATATAAAAAAATGAACAGCATGTTACAATTGGTGGAACTGTTTGGAAAGAAATACAAATAGGTGGTACACCTGGAAGATCACCACTTCATAACATTTTCAGGCAAGAAGTTGGCCCCACAGGATAGAGGGTAATGTAAAGACTGCATTTTAGTTGATAATTGACCACCGTGTTATGAGCCATATAAGAATATGCAAAGAGAGTGTTAGGAGCCGATTGGAGTTTACCTCAAGATAAATTAGATGCATTTATTGCAAATTTATATGCACGAGGTGCATATGGAGCAAATCATTTGAAAGTTTCTTTTTTGTGGAATAACATATGGGGGCCTAAATTTTTCTCAGAAACTATGAGCAGACATAATTTCACAGATATTCTCAAATTTATCACATCCGGGTGCTAATATTACTGTAGACGAACAGCTATCTCCAACTAAAGTAAGATGTAAATTTACGCAATACATGCCTAACAAGCCTGATAAATTTGGAATCAAATCTTGGTTAGCATCTGACGTCGATAGCAAATACATCATAAATGCAATTCCATATCTAAGAAAAGATGAAAATAGTCCCTCTTCAGTACCACTCACTGAATATGTTGTACTCAAACTCATGGAACCATTTACGGGTTGCGGAAGAACTGTAACCACAGACAACTTCTTTACAAGCAAGTCCCTAGCAACACAACTTCTAATGAAAAAAACAACTTTAGTTGGAACTATCCGCTCAAATAAAAGGGAATAATTACCAATAATTGCGAATCAAAAGAAAGATGAAAATTTTCACCACAGATAATTGTACTCTTACAATCTATAAAAGTAAACCAAAAAAAAAGTTGTTTTACATAGTTCTAAACATAAATCAGTAACAGTCGATAACAATGATAAATGTTTACCTGAGACCGTTTCATATTATAATCAAACTAAATTTAGTGTAGGCATGACCGATCAAATGGCGAGGAAATATACCATAAAATCTAAGTCTTGCAGATGGCCTCTCCAAGTATTTTTCAATATCGTTGATTTAACTGGCATAGATGCCTGGATTTTTAACGAGCAAACGACAGGAGAAAATATCTCGAGGTAAGATTTTTTACTCCAGTTAGCAGTAGAACTTGCCGCCGATTTTCGAGAAGCTTGTAAACAATCAAAAAAAGAAACAAATACGAAAGGGACATTGCCTAAATCTACCACAGATTCTTATCAAGGTAAGACGTGTCAAATAGATTATCGTAACGAAAGTAAAACAATCAAAATTTGTTCAAAATGTCAAAAAAATGTTTGCGGTAAATGTATAATGGAGACACCCTGTATATGTAAAAAAATGCTATGTGCAATGAATTAAACATTATTTTTCTTTGTTTATGTAATAAAAATCGTTAGTACACATTTTTGTTTAGTTATAATAAAGTTACTATGTTTATTTCCTTCTTAAATCCATATTTCATAAAAAACACAATGACCGGTCATTTGACCGGTTGTGGTAGAAATGGGTATATATCAAGTGCTGGTACGTTTAGTGTTAAATGCAATCAGATTAATAGTACACGTTAGAATGTTTCATACTTGTACGGCTATTTTCTAATTCCATAACCACGCTAAATGATAAAATATATTCTAAAAATATTTTTACTTCCCTTCGTTTTTCTATACATTATTGTGAATATCGTATTTACAACAGCAAAGAAACATATTACGCCAGTCAATTTTTGATTTTATGCATAAATAACTATCGACTCTTTTTAAATACGATATACTTAGAAGAGACTATAGATACCAACGTTGGATAGGATATTTCATATAACTACCAAACACTACTTAAGACTATATAAATTAGTTATAATTGATTATTTTTATAATATAAAGTCTTTCAGCTCTTGTAAATTAAAAAACCATATATTTAAAAAAAAATGATGAAGATCATAAAATTCATAACAACATTGACTCCAATTTGATATAGCACGGCTTAATTTTAGTAATATTTTACGTAAATTTGTCCTGATACCATCGTCAAAATAACGGTTTAGTGGCAAAAACATATTTTTATGATTTAATTAAAATCACACATTCCACGTGACATCAAAATTAATCATTACTTTATTGGTGACATTTTTGGAAAAATATATATCAAAATCCGCATAATTATTGGCACGGAGGCTTCCCGGGCCGCCCGTATTTCAGCATATGATAGAATCAATTTATATTTTAAATTTACAGCCGAATAAACGCCGCCGGGATTTTTTCCATTACTAAAATTGCAACCTTTAGCATTTATTTTATGCAAGTTGGCGTAAATTGAAATTTTTGTGCTGCGAACTGAACGTGCGAATACAATTCGATATTTTTCTGGTGACTTTTAACACGTACGCCGGCTACTTTGGAGTTACCTGCTTTATCCAAAAGTGCATTCATCAAACCAAAAAAAAACTCTAATTCCACAAAAATATAGCTCCAATTAAAAAAATGCATTTTTTGTTGTTACAGATACAAAATAAATTGTAGCATTTTTACAATGCGCTGAAAATTTCTTGAAAATTAAATAAATCACTTCTCATTAAAATTTAGCTTGTAAATTAGTAATTTGCTAATAATTAAAAAAAAAAAACATGTTAGATAGTAATAATCAATTCTGCTTAGAAAATATTATAGCAATTCTTTATATTTGTAGATACAATTTGTTTATGTTACTGGAGCGATAATATATTTCAACTTCCTAAATATATTCAAAACTAAATTATATTTATGTCATAACTATATATTTTATTCTGGCAAACAATTTTTTTATTAAAGAACACTTGTTAATAGTTTAAAAAAAAATCAGTTATCACTGTATTACAAATTAAAATTAACGTAAAGAAAGTTGAATTATATATGCTTCAAATAATAAATTAAACCAAATGATTCCAGTTTATATGAGGTTCTACCATTATGAGTAGAACACCTCGAGGTAGGCCTGAACTCTGGTCTTGCACAAACGCATGCTGAAGTGAACTCCACTGCCGCCAGGTTACCTGAAATTAAATCCTGAAATTCAGCGCAAGCAGAAGGAGATAATGGCCGCCCTCTTTGTCTAGCCGCAGCCAGTGCACTGATTACAGAACTAAATTGTAACACATTCATTCGCTGAATAAAGATTAACAGAAAAAGACCAACGGAACTCATTTCAATTTCCAGACTCGAGCTGTTGAATTTAATGTGTCTTTTAATTTTTGTTGTGCTATTAAATCGGTACGGCTGTTGCTCTTTAAGTCAAATAATAAACCTTCCCTGCAACGCTAGATAAACTCTTAAAAAGTAGTTTAAATTCTTATGGATTTTTTTGTATTTCATTGGTTCAAAGCGTTTAATGGTTTTTTAAACTTTAATTTATTATAATTAACATATTCTTTCACATGAAAATGATATAAATTTAAAAAATAATAATTTTACTGTTTAGGATATTTTATCACTGAAGGCACGTTTATAATAATGTTATTTATAATTAAAATAACATTGATAAGCCAAAAACAAACAATTATATTGATAATATCACCTTAAACAAAACCGTTGACTAAAAAATAAATTATAAAAATTTTCCCTTATTCGATCATTTACAAATAATTCAATAATAGTAATACGACAATAAATCTTATAAATTGATTATTTTTCACAAATATTTATTTTATAACTACACATAAAATTAAAATAAATTTTAAAAAATATATATTAAAAAAGTAGAGATGTAACCAATGAATTTTCATGTTCAATTAATACATATTTCGGCTAATCTTTATTACTATTTTTATGCACAAATTACCAGTCTATTGGAGTAAAAAATTATTATTATGCGTTATCCATAGAAGAAATAAGTACAAATAAATCCAAAGAACCTTGCAATACAACATTAATGAAACAAAAATGAACCAGTCAGTTCCTTCAGAGTAATCTCAAGCCGGCGTTTTTACCATTCGCCTTACATTTTCCCGCATAAAGGATTAGTGCCGAGTCTATGAGATAACGTGCAAGAATGACGGGCCAACTTTAATTGCTAAGATTAAGTGGTTTCCTGAGAGAGAATATTTACTGGAGGAGCGGGAAAAAATCTACGAGACGAGGCGGCGAGCGAATTCCACGGAAAAACCATAAAATAAGATCTCTACTGGTGAAAAAAATATTTTTCTAATTCCCTGTTTTTGTTCATTAAGGATTACTATGTCGAAATCGGATTATCATACAAATATCTAGCCGCACTAAATTTGCGAAAACCCCAAAAAATTCTCAAAAACTAGATCCAGATTATCTAGAAGACAAAAGCCTTGTCACAGTCGCAACCGCCTCTGAATGTTTTCTACTTCCCTGCCTTCTCTCTTTTGATCTGCCATTCTTCTAAAAAGTGGAAGATACATTAAGTTTAAATATCTCTTGCGTAAATTATTTGGGTCTTTAAATTAAGATTTGTTTGTTATTGAAATACAATCAAATATTTTTTTCATGTACGTTGAAATTATTATACTATTCATACCGTTTTATTGGAAATGCTGTCAATACAATCACTTGTGGCTCAAGTCAGTATAAATATGCTCTCAATTGATCAAAAGTTATTCGTTTTCGCTTATCCAACCCTGTGTCTCCCCATGTCCTGCTGATAGAATTTAAAAATATACAACGATAGCATTGATTTTTTTTATGATGTTTTGAAAAAATAATGAAATGACTTATTGTTTGAATAACATGAAATTTATCAGAACACAGTTTTTAATAGAATTCTGCACAAAAAGAAACAAAGAACAAAGTGAACCTCTGCAAGAGCGATGTGCGCAGCAGCCGCTACGTTCATAAGAGGATTTTTTTGTCGTTATTTGACGAAACCGTCCTTATCCGCGATCAAACGCACATTTAGCACCAGTGTTGCCAGCCGGCCTGTCCGGGGGTAAGTTCTCAGGCCAGCCTCGGGGTAGCTGCCCACGCACCACCCAGAAAACCTTATTTGTACGAATCGACAGTTACGAGCTTTTGGATTAATGGTGGTTGAGTAACATATTTTATGATTTTTTATGACAATATTGAAACACAATAAGCGAACCTCTTTTGATTGAAAAAAAATATTAATAATAATTAATTTAAGCAACTGAACTACTGAAACTTCGTAGTTTATAATCTAAGAAAAATGTTGTATTGCATTTTTTTAATACTACTTTTAAATCTATTTACGGATTGGTCTATCAGATGCGTATTTATTACCCATTACGGGTTTATTATATTATTACTAGTATGGTTAGGCACATTAGTTCATATATAGAAGATGACTTAAAGAAACTCTCAGAAAAATATCATCGTGATCACGTATATCATCCCACACAAATCACGATGATATTTTTCTGAGAGTTTCTTTAAGTCATCTTCTATATATGAACTAATGTGCCTAATCATATTAGTAATACTACTTTTAAAATTAAAGCTTCTTAAGCCTTTAAAGGAATATACACATAAGAGAATTATCATCATGTATGTGCATTGATATAGTGTTTTCATAAATGCATCGGGGTTGCAGTAGGATGCACTAAATCTATACTGTAAACAGAGGGAAATCCCCTTGATAAATTTCACCAGCCAGTCATTTGTTAAGTCGCTTCCCCGAGGATGTACAATCCCCCTATTCATTTTCACGTCTGATAATAACGCTAGAGTACTTTTTATATCAATGCGCATACGTCTGCTTCGCTCCGGCGGCTCCGGCTCATTTAGTACAGTCTGTACGACTTCCAGCGCAGCGAACGCTCTCAATTGTCCTCCGGCATTTTATTAGATGTGTATAATCAACAATCGCTCACAGCTTTTTCATTGAATTTTTTTCTTTTCTTTTGAAATAATAGGCTTACGCGTCGTTTAAAATTGAAATGACTTTCTGTTTTTAATTGGTGGTCGTTTCATAATCCAATTAAAAATATTAAAAAAACTTTATTGAATAAAGTTTTGCCTTCGTATTCAAACATTTTTATAACGCCTTAGATTTTTATATATATATTGAGATTTTGTATTCAAGTTGTATGAATGTCGAAAAAACATTTGTTCTACTTGTTGTTATTGTAACTGCAATTATGTTATATCCGGGGAAAAGAAAAATGCGATAAAAGCCATTTCCCAGGGTGAGCTGCTCCAGTAATCCCTCACGATTTGGCAAAGCCATAATGATAAGGAAGCCTGCAGTTAGCGTCGATTACTGGCGAACATTTCGTGTCGTGCTTTTGTACCCTTATATAATTCCTGGGTAATTATTGTTAATAGTTACGACTTTCCATACTCTATGTTTGCTGTGATCTTCGGTATTTGATTGTACATTTTTATAATAACACTTATTCATATTTTTATACACTTTACTCAATAAGAGAGAAGTTTGATATTTCGATTACCTTATTGAATAAACCATTAACAACATAACTATATAAAAATGAAGTGACCGCAATAACGTAATGATGTTTGATTTATTACGTTTCCAGCATTTGCATTATTGCTTAAAGAATAACCACAAAACACCAACAGCGAAGAGAGCTTTAAAAAAACGTAGTCTAGTGTATGCATAAAATTATAAAATCACATAACACTATTCAATCAATTATATAAAATATATTTTGTATAAAATTAATTTAAGCATTATTTGTTATTTAATACGAATAGTTACAAAAACATATTGATCATACATTGTTTCGCGTGAGCTCAAATATTGCATGCGTCAATTACTATAGATTGATTCTTTACCTTTGAAGTGTGTCACGAAGCAGAAACATAAAAAATCTGCCATAACGATTCTGTGGAACACATTCCGTGTAGTCCGCATACCTCTAACATTTATTACGTGCCATAAAACATGGGAACAGAATAATTTTGGTTTTACGGTGGGTAGGATTTAAAAAACATTAAAGGGTTCGAGGATGTTTTATTCAATACTTTATTCAACCCCATCCGCCCCGCCTCCACTGGCTGCTCGGGGTGACCCGCTAGGATTTAGTTTTGACTTTTAAAAAAACCTTGAAATCGACAAACATTGCCTACTGTGTAAGTCAGTTTGCCTTGTTTTTTTTTGAAACATATTATTTAGATTTTTTACTGCAGGAAAGATAATGAATTATATTCTAGATATGACATCTTATATTAAAAATTGAAATAGCAGATATTTCTTATTATTATTCTAAAGTTTTATTTTTAAATATATTTGGAGGTTTGATGTACAGTTATCGATGTCAGCAATATGCACTTATCACAAAAGAAAAACTTTTCTTATTTCAATGACGACAAATCACATAAAAAATCCTGAAAGCATCAATTCGCTCCCTGCATAGGAGCTCGCATTTCTTCGTTGGAGTATTTTCCTCCTGCTGAAGTCATCACTGTCATAGGTACTCACGCGGGGGGAGCCTTTGATCAATTGAGACTATCTCCACACCTGTCACCGTCAATACGTCTCAAGGACTCGTGCTGACAATGCCTGCTCTCCCCCACGTCCCTTCCCGGAATCCATTTCACCAACGACGGGATTGTCGATCATTCATATCTGAGTCTAATTCGATTCCACAACTTTTGACAGTTAATGTGATTCTTAACTAAATTATGTGCTCTTATCTACCGTCAAATAAAAAAATCTACATAATCAAATCTCTTAACGTCGGGGCGAATTGCGTTTTTTTTAAAAACAGGAAAAAAGTTGTATTTTTTAATAATAAAAAATCATGTCAAGATAATTAGCAGATTGAAAAGTCTGATTGCGTCGAAACGAAAATGACACCCTCTAAGACTAAGTCGAAATAATTCAAAGAAATATTTTAAAATAAATATTTATAATCTTATCATGGTTTTCTTAGTGCCTGCTTTGTCAACTAGCATAAAAATATTGTAAGGAAACGAAGTGAAAAACAAAATCTAATATAACGAAAAATCATTTTATTTTGTAGTGGTTTCAAAATGACTTATTGAAAGATGCAAATAAACCGGTAAAAATTCATTCAATGAGAATTATCATAATCTTTAAAAAAATATCCTTGGCCCAAATAAATACAATAGTCTTGCCATTTCTTTAAGCCTCATTTTTTTTAATAAAATCAAAATTCAACCGAATATAAATTTCTTGTCAAGGTTTTCTAAAACAATCGGCTATTTTTAAGAACCAGTCTTAAACTTTTCTTTATTGTTTTATTTTATTAACAAAAAGGAAACCTTGAGTTACGAAAAAAAAAAACAATATTTTAAAAAGTAATTTTGCTTAATTTCACTTTTAATTTTATTTTTCACAAAAGGAATAATTACAATAGACAGCACAATAAGGAAACCAAGGCCTCTTATCTCACGGACATTGTTAAGTTATTTTAGTGTTGCCGTTTAAACAGAACACGTAACAGTCCATTATTTATTAAAATAATAATTTCAAAGCGTTACATGTTTTAAAATCCTAGTAACTCTTAAAACATAATTTAAAACGTCCCATTGTCCTCTCACTCATATTTCATAAACAATGGACGCCGCTAATACTGCCTTCGCTGTTTTAATTAATTTCTTAACCATCATCAACATGTCGAGAAAACTATTTAAACTTAATGCCGTCCCTTGTATTAAAAAAATATTTCAACATACATTTTAGTTTATAATAGTTTGTTTAAAAGGTTGACTGAATAGATGATTGATCAACATTTGATTATTTTTTTGGTTTTTTGGATGAAAATTTTACTTGTATTTTTTAGTGTCATTTATATTCAAATTTATTTATTTATAATTATTAATTATTTTATTTTTAAACCTAAAAGTTTATTATTTTATTTTAATATTAACATTTTTTTATGAAGTCCGTTTTTCGGGTTTGTTTTAGATAATCAATACATACGTATTGAAATATACGTTGTGTGCATTATTTTTTTCGGATTTGTTCGTGAAATCGGATCTTTATTATAAAAAATTGGTACAATATATGTATATTCTATTCAAAGTATTGTCCATCGCTAGCCACTACTTTTTCCCATCTTTCGGGAAAATTATAGATTCCATCCCAAAAGAACTGTTCGTCTTTTGAAGCCAAGAAAGATTCAAGCCAATTTTTGATACCCTGTTCAGAAGTGAAGCGTATTCCAGAAAGGGCATTCTGCATCGTTTGAAACAAGTGGTAGTCGGAAGGGGCAAGGTCTGGGCTAGTGATGATACAATGCAAAAAAGACTTCTTTTTATGGCATTCAAGCAGCATTTCCGAAATGCAAAATCGCCTTCAATGTCAAAATTTTTGAAATTTTTGAAATTCTTTAAATTCTGAAAATTTTTGATGAACGTAAAATTTTTGGAATTTTTATAATATTTAAAATTTTAGAGATTTTTGAAATACTTGAAATTTTTGGTATTTTTGAAATTCTTGAAATTCCTAATGTTTTTATTTTTGAAATTCCTGAAATTTTTGAAATTTTTGAATTTTTTGGAATATTTGAAATTCCAAAAGTTTCAAGAATTTCAAAATTTCAAAAATTTCAAAAATTTCAGGAATTTCAAAAATTTCATAAATCTCAAAAATTATAAATATTTAAAAAATTCCAGAAATTCTTGAGATTCCTAAAATTTTTGAAATCATCAAACTCGTCTTTGTTATTTTAGGCAGGTGACTCGACCACTTCTTTTATAATCGAATATATGTATATATATATATATATATATATATATATATATATATATATATATATATATATATATATATATATATATATTTGCGTGTGTGTGTGTGTGTGTGTGTGTGTGTTGGCTCTTTGGCATACAAGTGTAGGTCTGAACAGCTCGGAGTAATTAAACCCGCCGCTGCCGGGTCAGTCGGGCGGCCCGCTAAGCTGTCATATCCACGGTGGGAAGAATTCCACTAAATTTAGAAAGTAATTAGTTTTTACGGAGGCGCCGCCGCTGCGGCAGTGGCGGCGCGAGTTTCAGGGAATTAGCGAAAAATTCAACCTGAAAAGACATTTCGGCCATTTTTATACGTCCCGCGTAGTGGACGCGAGTTTCTGTGATATAAAAGAAATACTTTCTTTAAAGAGTTTCGAACATATCTGATTATAACGATCGTTATGATTGTACAACAATTTTGATTGCTATCTTAATACAAGCCATATTTTTAATATAGTAATTTAAAATAACACTTTCTTTAAAGAGTTTTGAACATATCTGATATTAAAAAAATATGATTATACAACAGTTTTGATTGCTCTCATAGTTCAGGTTTTTTTTAGATAAAATTCAGGTACCGTTTTGTATAAATTTACTCTTGGTAGTGTTATATGTGATAAGTTCTTACTTTAAGTATACATCGCACCTTTTTTCATACATTATATATATATATATATCCTTGATTGTATTTTTGACTTATTTTGGTGAGTAAAAATAATTCTGAAATTCTACTTTAAAACTAAGGCAATGAAAAAAGGCTAATTACATTCATAGTATTTATTTGGCGAAGATAGTGGCAATTCAAAACTAGAGGCTATATATATATATATATATATATATATATATATATATATATATATAGACAGACGCTAGTTCAACAAATCGAGCTTACCACCATGAGTTGGTTTAGCTATTTTATTTATCTATGTGGAAATGTCGATATCGTAGGCCACAAGAAAGCCGCAGTTTTCTCTGCTAACGCAGTATTTCAAAGAATTAATTTACTTAAAGCATCTAAATTTAATAGCGAAATTAAAAAATAAAGGATATTTAAAAGCATATGTATTTGAAGCATTTAATTAATTTTAATAATCTTCATTTAAAAATCTTCTTATCAAACAATGTAACTTCAACTCTATTAATTTAGAAAAACATTATTCTACCAACGCAATGAAACCTTAAATTTAATTTATTTATTTATGGCACATAGCCATATTTCATTGTTCTCACATTCTCACAATATTTAAAACATTATTTTAACTTATTTGTTTTTTGAAAAAAATAGTTTATTAAAGCCTGCTACACAATTTGTAATCACCCAAAAGCGACTCTTTGAGGTTTGAGTCGATAGCGCGAAAGAAGACGCTTTTGGGTAGTTATATCAATTTTTGCTTAGCGCGTGTAGAAACTTTAAGCATGACCGATCATCAACTATTACGATAAATAATATTTAGTTTTAGAATATAAAACGTGATTTAATTTAAGCAGTTTATTTAATGATCAAGCTAAAGACGCCACGAAACTACATATTAAATTTCCGTAGGGGGATGATAAAATTCGCTTCCCAGTTCGGGCGCTCTGGCTCGGTATGATTAATTGTGCGGCCCGGGCTGTTCCTCCAGTCAACACCGCGTCGATATACACTCGGCGCATAAACATTACACGCTGCCGAATAATTATGTTATGGAAACATCTGAGCAAACAAATGGATGCAGAGATTTATTCAAAGCTATTTACTCGGCTTGCGAGGCACCGTGCTGGCTCGGGGGCTTCAGGACTCCGCGGTTTCAGCGAGATATGGAAGATGATTATTGTTTTGTCGTAAAAACGTTTTGATATGTTAATTATATGTATAAATAATAACTAATCAATATTTATATACAAATCGAACATATAATGACCTAAACGGTCATGAAAACTGCATTTCCAATGTTGAAAGTTTTTATTTAGACTTTAAAATTGCTTGCATATAACAAGTAAATGAGGTAAATTTAAGTATTTTTGAAGATATTTTTGAATAAAATACTTGAGTGATTTTAAACATTTTCGTTTTTATTAGTGACCGGTTTCGCCAACCTTTCACGTTGGCATTATCAAACAGAGAATCACTTGAAGATCACTCAAGTATTTTATTCAAAAATATTAAAATGGAATTCCACCAAGTACTCCCTGTCAAAAATATTGAATTTCTTATTTTTGAAGACCTTCCCGTTCTTTCCATTCTGCTGCTTGTGCGTGGCTGCCATCCCTGTACCCTGAGCGTGTGTAATGGATCGGTAATGCAGTAGTGAATTTGGAATGATTGTGGTGAGATGTACTCTGGATGTACCTCCTGCTATTTTTTCTGTAGCTTGCTCCAAAATGAGTATTAGATCTAAACGCCAAAGATTTGTAAGAAAAGGATTATATAATAATGGTAGCAGCAATATAAAATAGCGGTTAAGAAACACCCGTGGACCCACTACACTATTTTCCCCATTAGAAATCCATGAACACTAGCTCACCATGAATATATGCTCAGTGAAATGGTCGCCAACCTACTCTGAGAGGCACTTGATGATGATTATAAAAGAATTAAAAATAAATTTAATTTTCATCACAAAATTAATAATGCACAAAGTTATATTTTCCCCATATATCCTCATTATTAATGTTATATTTATCATTCCATTCGCGGTCTTCAACTCGTAAAAACAGACTTCTCATTCATATTACTTCAGTGTGGATGTTTTCCGCCGTTGGAATCAAAATATTATTCCTGAAAATACGAATGCAACATCAGCGGTCAAAGGGTCAGATGGTAATAAATACTACAGCAATATCAATAAAACTTTACCATACAAAAAGCCTTGAATTTAAAATAGATTTATGTAATTAAATTAAAAAAGATAACTTATTTATTTTTTTTATAATTGTACATTACATACTTAAACCATATTTCAGATCTTATTAGGAGATTTGTGTAGAACAATAAAAGGTAGTATACGGGAAAGCGTCTTATTTTTTATAAAAATAAACATAGTATGAGTGATTACGGATTTTTATAATACTAGTTGCCAAACGAAATTTTTATTCAACAATACATACAGGAAAGATCTTTATGACTTTTTAAATAATCCTTATTTAAAAATATTTTATTTTATTGCATATTGTTTAGCTCAAAACATGTTAAATAATTATTTAAATTATATATTAATAATAATAATTTTGCTTCCAAATGATAAGGAAGAAGTTCATACAAATAAAAAAGCTTTTCACCGCTAAATAAAACGTATTTAAATGAATATATAAAAGTATAATAGAAGTTTTTGAATAACAGAAAATTTAGGTATACAAAATATTTGCAGAAGTATTTTTAAAAGCCTGAGGTATTTTCGGAAAGATTGACGACTAATTTTAGAAAGCGGACGCAAAACCTTTTCCCGTTATGAATTTCATTTGTGAAATACATAAGTTGTGCCATATTATTGATCGTTGTACTTTATTTTGAAAGGTACACGTACTGAAATATGAATACTTACTGCCTGAGGTATTATACTATATTGGGTATTATACTTCCATTGGTACGGGATATTTTATGCGAGCGCATATTTGAAATTCAAAACGATTTGATTTAGTGCGCAAAAAAATTTAACACCGTCGCGTCGTTTGGTATTGGTTTTTTTTTGTTTATCAAGGCTTATCAAGCTTTTTATATCGGTCCCTCTCACTCTACTGGTTCATCGATTTTAAGAGTGAAAACAAGCGGGCGAAATGGTATACAATACGGATATTATTTTAAGCAGTAAAAATGTTTTTTTTTTTTTTTAATTAAAGCATATTTAAAAACGGCTCTCCTCGATTACCAACAGACAACACCTTATCTTTATTTTTTAAAAAATCAATCAATCAAAAGAATCCAGTCTTAAAAACCGTGTATTCGAGACAAGGTTTCTAGATATAAAGATTTGCGGCGTAAGCAGATTTGTAAACATGATTTTTTTTTAGTATACGTATATCACCTCTTAGACTGATGAAAATACAAGAAATACATTATTGGTCGGTAAAAACAACTATCATTTATTTTATATTATGAAAAATATACCAGCAGATATTTTATTTTTTTTTGTTTATTTTTTATAAAAAACACGATTAAAGCAAGATCTCTAAAGACGAGAGTACGATTTATATACAATAGATATCTTGTTTTTTTTTTTTACACAAACACGTTTGGAACAGGCACCCTTAAGGCCGTACAGGCGATACAAGGGGTTGTTCCCGTCGTTATGCAAACATCCCCTCCGATAGAAGAGGAATGCGTCGCATTCTCCGGCAGACTCTTGACACAGCGGCGGCGCGGTTCTCGGACTTAATGCGCCTGATTTAAATTCAAAGTGCATTTCCTTGCAGCGCAATCTTCGAGGGAATACATTACTTAGCTAGGATTGGCGACAAGCAATGGGGATGTGTGTCCAATGACTAAGCGAGAAAAAATCCCATAAGACCAGCTGCAGTCCCTAGCGGGAACCACTGTACTTCTTGCTGAATTTAAAGCAAATTAATTCGTACTTCGTAATATAGACTTATACATATTTAAATGCAGGAAATATGTATTTTGAATTTTTTTACAAATTGAACACATACTTACGTATATTTTAAACAAATATTTCAGGAAATATGTAATAATGCATATTTTGTGTCGCCTTGATTTTGATTTTATTTTCATATTCAACTACTGAAAGCTTAAAGTTAAAATATTAGACAAAATGGCATAATCCACAAAGCGTACATACCAAATAATAAAATATGTGTAATTTTTTGATAAAATTAAAAAAATATATGAATCCCCATATTTCGTTCATAATATATATATATATGTAACAATAAGCAACATTGAAAAAACTAAAGCTTTATGAAATAAAAATGATCAAATTCCATAGTCTAAAACAATACCATTTGCTTTAGTAAAATGAAGTTTTAATAAATATAATGGAGTATTTCAATAGAAAGTTGGTGAGTTCACTCTGCCAAATTAATTAATCTATATCCATTAATTATTGATAGTAGAAAAGTAGTTTCAAATATTCGCTTTATTATAAAGCGTCACGTTTTCGGTTTGTATCCTCACCGCGATAATGCAACCATTTATTTTTTAAGTGCATAGCTGGAATATATCTTAATTCCTAAATTTTTAAAACAAAGCGTTTGCAGGGGAGCACTTAACTCTGTTGTGCCCCGTAATGAGAGCTTTTACTATAAAACTTTTGGGGTTAATTAACAATTATTTTTTTATAGCGTAGTCACGTATTAATGACTCTATAGCCATTCCTCTGGAGAAATACAAAGCACCTACTTTGACATTCATTGCTAAATTAAGAGATTTTCAGTGAAAGTTTTACGTGTACTTAAATAAAGATTTTGGTTAAGTTTGGTTCGAGTCAGTATGCTTTTGAGTTATTTATTCAATAAAAAGTATTGCTTCTCATGCATTTATTCTATACATTCTTAATTATTCACACTGAACATGCAAACGTATTCAAATTGTTCTTTATTAATATTGTTATCAGTTGAATCTATAAATAATTGCTGCCGTTTCAATAGAAGATAATCATTTAGTCTTACTTTGGGAGCTTTTCGGACCGACCAAGAATAAATCGTTATCCGGGTGAAGCTATTGAAAGGATTAAGCTCTCAGAATAAAAAAAATTCTTTAAAGGAACTAGACTATTTTTATTTAATTGAAGAATAATTCCACTACAATTATTATTCTAAATATACGCATAGAATAGATGAATGCAATATCAAGTGTTACTTTTAAGCCCAAGTCAGCCAGATTTAATTGTGATATTTTTAAATAAATTTAATTTAACTTTTTCATAAGAACAACGTTTGACCGTAAATTTTTGGTATAAATCTTGTCATAATCTAAAAAAAATTCACTTCAAAATAACAGTTAAGTACTTCAGTGGTTTAACATATCAAATAAAATAAAAACTGTGAAGTGAATAAACTTTCCCTGTAAAATGCATATTTAAACTACATGCTTATAATGTTTGAAAACATATATATTGACTTATATGTTTGTAACTGTTATACAGACTAAAGGCTACAAATTTATTTACGGAAATTATTAAATGAATATTTTGTGTAAGGATATCACTTTATGTCGAGAGTTGTCATTTTCTCAATTTGTAATAGACTGGACATAAACTTTTTAAATTAAATTATCCTCACACAAGCTTTCTAACACTCGACTCCATACGCTTCCATTGTCAAGACTCGGCGCAATCCACTTAAGCTTTATAGAGAAAAGAATTCCTTTGACACCGAAGCATCCAACAGCCTTCCAATAAAAAAGCTGACTTATAATACCATTCGGTTATCAATAAGTACAAACATTCGCGGTATTGCAAAACACTTAAAATAATAAGCCTTAACGTCTACTAATATCGTATCATTCAGTGAAGATTGAAAAACCGAGAGTTTACCAACGCTGTTTCCAATTCTCGAAAACAAACATAATACAAACCATCCATAAAAGTAAACAGCCTGCGAACATGTATGCTCTTATAAATGTTGAAGTTACTTAATGCCAAAATTACCTACCCCTAATGCTCTCTTCATTCCACTCTCAAAAATATAACGAGCCTCGGAGGTCGTATTAGGTACCTTCATTGAAATTTTATTTATCTGTTTATTAAGAGAGGGTATTCGGAAACATTTATGCGTTAGGTTAATTGCGTCATATACAAATTTTAGAATATTTTTTTTTTTTTTACACTTATATATATATATAATATATATATTTAATATGACAGGATTCGGTCGTCTTTGTTCACAGGGTATACCGAACTGATCGTGTGCCGATCGTCTTTCCCGGAAAGTGTGCGCCTTGTCGCCGGCCGGGCAAACTTTTGCAGGGGAAGGAGCTGCCGCGCCCAAGTAGCGGGTATTTGAATTGCAAATCGCCCATTCATTTCACCCTTTGATAAATTATGTGAAAGTTATGGAAAGATGCTAATGTATTCAATTATAAATTAAATATTCACATCGAGCATAAATGATACCTTTTAAAATTGGGTAAGATGTGCCGCTCTATTGTTCGGATATGCTTTCGTCGTTAGAATTAAGATAGTTGTTATGTACGATTAAGTGTTATAAAACATGTAAGTAAACCCTCACAAATTTAAAAAAAATATTATTTAGTAATATATATCACTGCTTATTTTAAACAAATAATCATCGTATATTGAAAAATCTCGAAAGTAAAAATTACAATTATAATGTTCTCATTTTACTATGTTAAAATTGGTCCACGTCTTGGAGTTCACCATTAGACGCTATAAATATTAAGATTAGACTAACGCTGACTGAGACTGGTCTGCTTTTGTATTTTACCAGTTACAGTGTGCTGGCACAGCAGTGCTGATGTGTTGCACATCTTGCTGAAAGCGCTGGAGTGAGTTTCAGACAAAAAAGCTGTGAAACTTCTTACTCCGTGTGAACAGCATCAATGGCAGATCTCGTATTCTGTAAATATTGTAGTGATTGCAAAGCTCCCACATCGTCGAGTGAGAAGTTGCCCATTACAAATACAGAATTCAAAAGTTTCATAATCTGCATTTACAGCACTTGAACGAATGAAATATAAAGCTATTACCATTCATAGTTTATTTTTTAAAACACTAGTTTTATAACTCAAATCATTAAAATGATTTCACTCTTAACTATAGCAAAAAAATGACCTTTTAAACCAGTTTAAAGCATGATTATTATTTTTCAAAAATATCCTGAAAGGACACCTCAGATATTTGGTGGACCTTAATAGACTTTTTGTTTCGAGGTAAGAAGGCCAAGGGGACTCAAGTTTTACTTTTGTTTTTATTTGTTTATTTATTTTATTCGTGAATGACAATAAAATCAGTCGAGAAGTGTGGCTTACCTTTTATAATTTTATTTAATGGGATTTTACAGTACTGCGAATTTTGTACAAGTATTGTATCTCAAATATATTTATTATTTAAGTGTAACAGTTCTCGTTTCAAATATATACAAATAGTATAGTGTTTCTCATAACATATTAAATTTAATATTTCTTATTTAAGTAGTGTATTGTAAACGAGGGCTGGTCGTGGCATATATATTTTTTGGATTACCCAGGTTAGAATCTAATTTGTGCTAAAGCATTATTGGCGTGGTTCACTAAGCGTTCTTTACGACTCTTTTGGGACCCGACTAGTTTATTAGCCAGTATATCAACACAAGGTCAGCGAGGCAATAAATATTAATTTCACACACCCCGTACACATCCGGACCGAATAAACTTTCAAGCACCAAACAGTCCAATACACGTAAACAGATAAATAATTAGTGAATTACGTTTAATATTTGTGTTCTCATAATTGAATCCGATAATTCAGAAGTCTTTTTTACCAAAGGGATATTAAAATAAAAAAACAACTTTTCATTGTACAAGTCCTAGGAGCGACTACCATCACTTTATCTGACTAAACATTTATTAAATAAAAAAGCTAGCTTGCCTATTATAATTATTATCAACGAAAAGTAAAATGTATCAGTTCTATCTATCAATGACTATGTTTTTGTATATTGATGAGGGACAAGGCATTTGAATGGTGAAGATCCATTATTATAATTATAATTATAAAAAGTAACTGTGTATTTTTGTCTTCACTTTTGAGTTTATTGAAATTATTTGCATTTTTCAAATGCATGACTAAACTAGTCATGCATTTGATGATGACCCGGTCATTGGGTCGAAACTAGTTTTGCAAATATTTTCAATAAACTCAAAAGTGAATACAAAAATACAAAGTTACTTTTTATAATTATAATTATTATATGTTTTTGTATAGTTAGTGATTAGATGAACTTGATTTTAGTAACATTTTTTTCACCAAAAAAATTTTAGCCTACGTACGTATTTTTCACGTCATTCTTTTGAGCAAATGTGTTGAAAAGTATACGGAATTTTGATGTTACCTCGCCACTTAGTTCATGAGCAAAGCAAACGTAAATTAAAAATTTTCTCTACGAAAACACAACGTAGGGAAAATCTCAAATTCTCCATAAAATAATACATTTTTTACACCAAACAATTTTTAGCCTACGTACGGATTTTTCACGTCAATCTTTTGAGCAAATGTGTTGAACAGTATACGGCATTTTGATGTTACCTCGACACTTAAGTTTTGAGCAAAGCAAACGTAAATTAAAAATTTTCTCTACGAAAACACAACATAGGGAAAATCTCAAATTCTCCATAAAATAATACACCGCCCTCGAGAATATCGCTACGTACCAACGTCGTATAACAATAAACTACATTATATGAAAACGCGGCGTGCGCCATATATTGTTATAAGGGAAACAATTGAAATTTAAATAATTGATTCCTCACGTAGTAGAAAGTTCCTGAGGTTCCACTGCGCTACACCGTAGGGGCGGCGCCGTCCAAAATAATTGATAACTAAATTCCACTCGCCGGATCTGAGCGGCGACATTTTCCGCGAGAAAAAAGCGCGCGAGAATTACGCGCGTGGAGCCGCCATCTTGGCGCCATTCGTTCTCGTTTTCCGCGAATAAATGGTTACGATACAATCTTGTAGGTCATGACATTATTTTTGGCGGGGCGCTCCCAAAACGTATTACGGCGTCCGACTTGTAAAACTATTAAGGCCCCCCGCCCGGGGCCTCATATTAGGATTTACGAAACTCAAGGGGGCCCGACCCCTGACGGGGCCCCCCGGCGCGGGATCGGCAACCTTTTGTGAGATTAAATAATAACATTAAAAGGAAACTTACCGAAGATCTTTTTTCGACGCCTCTGGGGATTACATGAATTAGGTTTATTTTTGTGGTTTTGGGAAATAAGCTCGAAAGCCGAATTCGATTTGTTATAAGAAGCTTCTTTAAAGAAAAATTGACTTCACCGCTGTCATGGTCGTTTATCCCCCGATACCGAATATAACGATTATTTCCGTGCCGGTATTTAAAGCCTGCTCACTTCACTTCACTTTAAACACACAGACCCAAATTCATCCCTTTACTTCTAAACTACAATCCCTTTATAAACCTTCCAGAAAATTGTTTTGTTGTATCCTAAATTTTCATCTAAATAAACACCTAAAGCATTTAATCCAATATATATGGGTTTTTTTAACTGTTTAAAAATTGCAGTGCATTTAAATATTATTGTTATTTTAAATGTATGTAGCGGCTATAGATGTCGAATTTCCACTGTAAAGGCAATTCATATAAATGATTACAAAATACAGTAGTCAAAAATTAAAATTTTCATACACTCGCATACAAAGATGTTTTTTCTAATTAATCGATTGGTAATAAGTAAATAAAAATTTCAACGTTTTTTTTGTTGTTGTTATAACTTATAATTATTATATCAACTTCAACATAATCCGAACAGAGAGGGTGAGTTCATTGGTCAAACATCCCTCGCTCGGCTGTCACCTCCCCAGGCCTCTCATCCTAATATCATATTTCAGCAATTAAGATGGTGCGAATAATAAGATGGCGTAGAATGGTTAAATGGTTCGGAGGCTTTGTATCCGTATCCGCTACATAGTACTGAACCAACCTACAATGACTGGACTTACTGGTGAATTAGAATAACTTTAGTAGTCTGAACCAAAAGCTTCATTACAAATGCTGTAATGTTCACCTATTGTTACTAAATATCTTGATTATTTTGATTTCTTAACCTACAAAGATTTATTGTGTATAATATTAAAATAATCAATTTACAAACTCGCTTCGTTGTGATCTGTTCAGGTTTATTTTGAGAATATTAACTAAATTCGCATATACTTTACTATGATTTCTTTACATTTCCGTTTTTGCCAACAGCAACAATTTATTTGCACATTCAATTGTACCATGTTACATCATTTATCATGTCGAATTATATCGCTATTTGATAAAAATAGAAAACCTCATTTACTCAGAGAGAAGTACATTTCATTTTTATCTAAATTTAAGGTTCGACAAAAAAAAACTTGAATCAACATACATACTTAAAACATGTACATATTTATTTATACGTGTGCATGGTTATTTGATCTAAACAACCGTGTTGTATTATTCAGCATCGGAATGTAATATCTGAATGCTACGAACTGTGATATCTATATGCAGCCGGAATTATTAAGACAGTAACTAGCAGGAAGATGAATTCCGCTGTAGCCAGTGGATATATCGACCAAGAAGCCGGCGGCGGCTATGCGACTATGGCCGGGGCTGATTGGCAAGTGTTGACTTCGTTATGAGATTGCCGACGTTTGACAGAATAGTAAATTACAAGATTGGATTCACTTCCGGTATATATATATTTATATATTACACAAAATATTATTATTTATATTTTTATTTATTTTAATAAGTATAAGCGTTGATGTTATACATATCATATCATCGATTTTGTACGTATACAACAAATACATAATACAACATGTTCTTAAATATTTTATCCTTGCAATGGTTCACATCCATTATCCGCATTCTCTATGCACGTTATATCTAGTGAATCCACCCAGCTGGGCGTAGAAGGCATTTCGAACCACCCACTGAGATACTTGTCATAATAATTGTATTGGTCTCGTATGACATGCCAGTTCCTACCTCAGCTGGGTAGCTCCGTTAAACATTACTATGGTTGTGGACGTATGCATGGAACGCTAGCAATATTATGGCATATTAATATATGGCATCGTGATGATGATGGTCAAGCAAATAACTACCAATAAACAAATTTTATACGTACTGCATATAAAATTACTACTGCGTACTGTTTTAACGTATTTTTTTTATAGTTACGTGATGAAGCATAAAAATACACGATCGCTTACTAAGAACCCAAAAGTTGTTCGTTCATTAATTGTTCAAGTGGCTCCGTTTTTAAAGCATCTAGAAAACCCGAATCAAATTTCAAAGAGTTTTTCTTTTGTATTGGTTTGTGATTTACAAGACAAATAAATAAATCACATTGCCGTGAAGGCTCGAGAGCGACGAAGGGTCGTGCCGGCGGTCGGCGCTTTTCATCAATACATCAGCGACTCCGCCGAGCTGCGTTGCCTGCTCGGATTAATTATTGGAAATTGAGTTATGCGCGATGTTTTCATCTCATTAGCTGGCAACTGTTGTAAATTAATAACTCGCCGAGCGTTTACACGAATCGAGGTTTTTCTGAGTACTTGCGTACAGTCAAATTACTGAATCAAACATGTTCATGCTCCGCACATAATCCCCTCACTAAATGTGTGTATAAATATATACATAAATATAAACGTGAAAAGCAGGAAATGCAAAATAAAATCATATCTAATTAATATTTTTTAGAATCACAATTGTAGAATGTCTTAAATTTGCAAAATAATTCAGTAGTATTCATAGGGGGTTTTCAGCTTTCTGCGTTTTCACGCTGAACCTAAGCGAAGTCATCTTCAGAGCAGGGAATGCAGGAAATGAACTGTCAATTAGAATTGAAGCTGCAGGTGCTGCATCCCGCAGTTCTATTCCGTTTTTATTATGAAGGTGGTTATTTCTCAGTATTATGAGAAAATGAAAATAACTTTATTGAACTAAATTTTGTACAATTGCTTTGCAGTTATATAATATGCCACAAAAAAACTTTCAATCAAAAATATATAAGTTGGATGTCTTTAAATGAAAAAAAACTAGTGGATTTTTTTATAGCTCTTCTCATAGGAAGTTTTTGACAATCTGGCCCATCCTTCCTTATTTGTGTGACTGCACTTCCGACTTTCAGCCACTTCCGAATCAATGTTGTCTTATTTTCAATCCGCTGCAGCAATTTGCTAAAATAGGATACTTTAAGTTTTTCAACTATCGCCAGATGTTCTCTTTCATTGCGCATTCTGTGCAAGACTCTAACACATGTTAAAAATATTACAATGTAATGTTACGCACTTTCTACGTGTGTTTAATGAAAGATTATACTATTTATCAAACATTTTTTTCTATGTATGATTTAGACAATGCGTATATTATACCCTGACTGTAGCTGCTACTTTTAGGTGCAAAGCACAAATTTCGGAATCGAAAATCAGGCATGCAGTTCGGGGATATTTTGGTAATCGAATCAAACACTCCGGTAGCCAGCCAGGCCAGCCCATCCATAATGGTGCGGTGCCCGGGGACCTCGCTGACGGCAGTTATTTATTCAAACTACAACGTGCCAATAACTCGCGGGCGTCCGGTGGAGAATACTTGTTGAGGCCCACGGCGAAGCTGACGCCGTCACTATTGACAGGAGACGACTAGTTGAATACGTTAAAGCGCATTTACACCAGGCACTTTTTAAAATATGTAGCAGGTAACATAATCCTGCTGCCAAGTATGCTTTTCAATGCAGCTAATAAATATCTAAATGTACAACAGAAGACTATATAAATTTAACGACAATGCTTGTTAACGCTGTATATTAAAATCTTATCCTACGCGTTTACGCAAGCAAATGCAAAAAAAAGGCTTTTTTCATCAGTTTTTTTAACTATGCGTTTTGATTATTATCAATACAAATATTTTAACCTTTTTTCTTAACCATGAAAAAAAACTTATTTTAAAACTGTCATATACTTTTAGGCCACCTACTAAAATAGTTAAAATACTGCGTGCGTCCTTTGAATTATTTTTAGAGTTCGTATTGTTTTTGTCAATAAATTAATACGAAAAATATTTCTAAACGATAAATGTATAATGTAAAAGATATCTCACAGAATTAAACTAAGTTTGTAATCACAAGCTGAGATTTAAAATCTACTGCACTCTATTACCAGTTGAGAGGGGAATCAATTGTAGATTCATATTGATAGTGCTGTATTGTATTGCATATTCGACACTGCAACAAATCTTCGTAAGGTTGACAATTAAACAATTACGTGCTTTCACTCGATCTACTTTGATATGTCCAAAGTTGAATAATATTGGCTAGGAGTTGTTACTTCTCTTGGTCGTACTATTTGTAACATACCCGTGCTCAAACAACCATAAATATCTCTGCGGTAGCCTACGTGTGTAGGTATACCGCTTTCATATGAGTGTAAAGTTGATGGAGAGGATCACATAATTCAAAACAAGTAGAAACTGGAATACTTTGTCACTCAACCTAAAAACAATATCGCACGCCTTGTAAACTAACTGTCAGTACATGTTGTGAATATACCAGCAGGAGGCGATGTCAAATGCACGGAGAAATATGACTGTCGTGTGGGTATGGAGTGGATTCTTTACTTTCATTCTGACATTTCCAAAACCTAATATGCAAGTATGCTAAAATATGGCTAATACTTATTCATGTTGAAAAAATGTTCAAAAAATATTCAAAAAAATAAACTTATGTTTATATTAAACATAAAAAATACAGCATACATTCAAATATACAATTTAAAAACATCAAAAAACTATGAGCGATAAGAATACTTTACTTACGAAATAAATTGAATTGAATATGAAATATCTGCTTTATATATTTCTACGTAACAGTGATGTTTATTAAATTACTATTGTATTTTTGTGAGATTGCTTTAACGTTAAGTTTTATATATTTTTGGAGCAATCTTTTTTTTTAACATGAAAGCAAAACCAAATTCAATTTCAATTTTTCTTTTAACTATAATAATACAAAAAGCTAATTATATATATATATATATATGTTCAAAAATGATGATTTTTTTTATATAAATAAAAAATCGTACAATTTAACAAATATAAATATTAATAAGAAATATTTATACGTGCGAAACATCTGACTTCTAATTTGGCAATTTTTTGCTGAAAGTAAAGTTTTTCTTTCATCTGTGAGAACCATTATAAAAAGTCCTATTCCTGCGTCGCTAAAAATACTTTAATTAACTAAGCCATAAAAGCTCTCTGCAAAGTTCTAATAAAAAAGTTTATAATTGTTACCATAGTCTGGTGAAGCCACCGCCATGCAGCGATGGTTTGCAATGTTCGCTCCGGACTTAAAATTAGACTACTAGATTATCCTATTGTTTTTTGAAGACTTTCAGGTAGAACTCTTGAGTTATAAAAATACCTCTTGTGTTTCTACAAATAGTGTTCGCTTTATTTACAAATTCTTTGCCTAAGATTTAGTGTTATGGAAGTTAAAATAAAAACATCTGTGAACTCGGTTATGCCACAAACCTTAACTAAGCAAACTCACGTAACTCATGGAATACGTAAAGAAAAATAAATATTTTTTTTTATAAATAAAAGCACAACATTTATTTAATAAGAGACTACACTGACGACGAGTTAGTCGGTTCTGAAATCATCTCCCATGAAAACTTTAATGGAGAGCGTCCTTGTTGAGAACGTATGAGCGCCGTACTGGGAGCAGTTTGCGCTGGAAAAATGCACGAAAATTTAATAAATTCGGTGGAAAGGGTCGCGTTTTCTCGGAATAAAAAAGTACTTAAAAGGATTTCGGAGCTTAATGGTAAATAAATTCCAGGCACAGATAAACGGCAAGCTTTTATTGTACCTTATGCGAGATAGATATTCGTTATCTGCTGGGATAATTATATTTATTTCTCTCTTTATACTGTTTTTTTCTTAATTCGCATACCAACACCTACTGAATTCACCTCTGAAAAATTATCATTGTTTCTATATATTTATTTTATTCTAACTATTAAAATAAATTAGGTTTTTACGTAAGTGATTATTCTATTCTATTCTAGTCCGAATTAAAATAGTCATCGTCTTTTTTTCAAACAAATTTGTACTCAAATATAAACATGTATATGCGAGGCACGAGTTACTAAACAAATTAAGGAAATTACTAATGATTTTTTCTGGTTTAATAAAAGGCCTTTTCACGTGACCCGTTTCTGTGTACTTGAGCGTAGATATAATAAATTGGGAATTCGTACAATTTAGTTGAAACTCGATTGGAACAAATTCACGACTTACTTTTATGCCTTTTGTATGTGCCATCCAAAGGAAAGCTCAGAACATATTGCGGCCTCTCGATATAAAACAGGAATTGACAGTTAAAGCCGCGGTTATATGTTGTGTATTGCTGAACTATTGTACGAGCCAGTCGACATAAAAGTCTACCGCCGGGCTGTTGTTCGAGTAAGCCTTTACGACACAATGAAATTTTGATGTATGGCTTACATTTCACAATGTTCAATTTGGAATTAAGGGAATTTTTGTAACGGCGAATGTATTTGGCAGCATTCGTACAGAGATTATCTTTTCTTTGATATATCCTAAATTTGAAAAAGCAATAAGTTTAGTTTCTTTCAAAAATATAATATTGTTATTACCAAATTGAAATCTGTTACATATTTTTCTACTGTACAATAAGCTCTTCTCTGTTAAGAGATTTTATGTAATAAAATATTCTTTGTTAACTTACGTTTCATTCAGTATGCGCAAATAAATTTTATAAATTCTAATATTGAATTTTAAGCATTAATTTAAATAAATACGGTTCTTCTTTCATAAATTATGATTTATTATATAACTCTGAAAAATTATAGTAAGTTTTACAACGCAATTATAAATTTCTAACCTTAATAGATAGATGAAGGTAAAAAAATTATAATTTTCAGAATGGCTTAGTTTATTTACAATTTTGTAGTTATTTAACAACAAGAAAACATAATTTATGATTTATTCTACGGCATTCATCATATTAGAGGGAAATAAAGATTTATTTATTCAGTATTAATTTACGATAATTTTAATTTTCTGTGTATTTATTTTAGCAACTTTATATAATTACTTCTAGATCTTTCCACAGTATAAGGTTTACGGAAATCGAATATCTCAACAGTATGAACTTTGTTTCCATAAATGTTTTTTTTTTATAGAGCTTCAAATCTTCACCTAACGTTTGTAGCAACGTTTATATTATATTCAGTTAATCATGTAAAGTTTTTATGGCTGACTTTATAGATTTCATTTGCTTTAAGGTAGTAAGTTAATATGCCGATTCCAATCTAAACTATGTTGACTCGCTGATACCATTATTGTTTACCTAACTGTCGTATTGGAGGGTGTGTGTGTTGTAAATTACGAGACTAATGCAGCCAATATCCGCTCTTCCGTACTGTTTTATATGGCCAGATACACTGTGAGGCTCCCGAGCAACGGAGAATTATAATACTCCAAATATGAATAGAATGGCCTCAATCCAATTCTAATAGGACAAGCAATCTACTGTATGTACGAATTGAATAGAACTGGAAAACAGCAATCTAAATTCATATTAGAATACTTGTATGTAACCGTGTCTAATGCAGCTGCATTATTCTATGTACACTGCATAATTTTACACTAAATGTACCTATAAAATAACTTCGATAAGGATGTTTAAAATCACAGTCATTTTATGACAAATAACGGATAATAATAAATAAATGGATTTTAATTTACACCTTTTGAGTATCCCTGTTTAGCGTCTTAATCATTTCGACCACGTTATTCTAAAGCAATCATCAATCGATGTACCTTATTGCTAAATAAATATTTGATGACAATATACTCAATAACATGAAAGTTTGTTAGGCAGCCTACACAAGTAGTAATGCAATTTATAACTGATTTGTAACCAGGCAATAGCGTCATAAAAGCAATCGGGTGTTTTTTAGAGCTTTTTCTAATTAATAATATGAAAAACAATCCGGCAGTCACTATTTGATTTTTGATTGAATGTGTTTTAGGCAACCTTAGAATTCGACGCACTTAACAAAATTTTATTTTTTTATATAATAAATATTTTGTATTGCCATTTTCATTTCCTTTTAATTTCGAGTGAGCTTTACTTTTTTAGCTGCAAATTAGTCAATGGTCAAGGCTTATAATCCACACAGCATTTAAATTGCTAGTTAATCATTTGCAGCGTTAAATTGTGCCATAATGTAAACGTAATCCAAGCCCGATTACATTAAGTACCACTGCATCCGAAACAATTCGGCGAGAAATTCTGCGGGCAGAAGAGTCGCTCCTAATTGCAGAAGCCACGCGTTTGTGCGGGAAACGGGAGGCAGATTATCCCCGGGATTACCCTCGGCCCCTCGCGCTGCAGCCTCGCTAATAAACTTTATTTGCACCCCCGCGAGGTCCGAAATGTGCGCGAGTAAACATCCCCGCCGGCCCGGGAGACGCGTCGCGCCCTTTCAGCACCATCCCCCGACAGCCTTAAACTCGCATAAAGCATTCGCACACTGTTTATGCTTACCAATCGATGATTAAAATAACTCAGCGGTAGTGTTATTCCAGACCGCGCATTTACCTTACTTTCTGTTTGGTGTGTAAATATTGGGTGAACGATGTTTTTGATGTATTTATTTATACCGATAAAAAATAAAATAAAAATGACCGCTGTAATCCAAAGCTTCTAGCATAAAGTACACGTTGTGATTAATTAATCAAAATATTTTTTTCAAATGTGCAAATGTAATTAAAATTGTTTCTGATAATAACGATTATGCAACCATGCCGCAAGTGTTCTTTCCAGCCGCAGTTTTGTTCCACGCTGTAATATCCAAAGGCTTTTCCGTTCGATATTCATTCTTGGGCGAGCCCTCGAATGCGATACTATTAATTATTTTCCCATGCATTATACATCGACGCGAATCCAAAATGTCTTCATTCGTTTCGCTCGTCACAAAAAATAGATTAATTGTTTGCGAATTTCACATAAATTTCAAGTGTTATCAATCAACGGGAGCGCAATACAAGAGCGCTGAGAGATTATGAATTTTGAATAAATATACACATCAATCACGAGCTATTCGTTCGGGATAAAAAATATATTTCGTATTGGATGAAACAAAGTGCTCGGTGATACACGTAGGATGTGTACCTACCCGCCCACTTAGCACGCTTTTCACGCTCAGTACAAAGTCGAATGATTTCTCAGTCCAACTTTGGCTTGCAGTCACTTGCTAAGCCAATTCTGTCCTAATCGTGTTTTGTTGACCTCGTGACTTCGTAATACATTCTTCTTCTTTTTTTTTGGCATTTTCAGCGGAACAAGAAGACTTCTCCTTTTGCCACTATTTCTAGCTATCTCATTACACTTGAAAAAATGATTTAAGCTTTCTCAGACACGCTCGTACTAGGAGTAAAAAATTACCTATAACGCCATCAAACAGATATGTGATATTTTGTTCTGTTTTAAATAATAGCTTTAATGGTATTTTTTGCAAGAAAATACTAGCATCTTTACGTTTAAGCTGATGGATCATTGAAATTGGATGAACGCCATTTTTGTACCGAGGTTTTCACGCCGGTTGAAAAAAATACCATCGAGCCTGAGTTTTGACGAGAGCTTCCGGATTGGAAGTCTAAAAAAATACAGAGAATTTGTAAATACCGCAAAAGTGGCAAATGCGAGGCATTACTCGCAGAGCGGAATTGTTTTACGTGCATAATGAAAAAACTCTTTTCCAATTTAAATACATTTTTATTTGTAACATTTTTTGTATCAAATTTATGGCTCTCGCGCACAACATGCCAACAATATTATCAAATTGACGTTTAAATGAAATAAATCAGAAATTACTCAATAAACAAAAAAATGCGTAAATAACGTGTATTACCTTATTATAAACGTGTTCACATAGTACACAAGTTATTAAATCATACATTTATTAAAAATAAATGCCCTGTTTACTTGGAAATTACAGATATACGTAGTCGATCGCAAGCTTCTTGTCAGGCTTTTTCCGTCAAAATTCGATATTATGCTTTAATGAAAGACTCTCATTATCCTCATCTGCAGACATATTTTAAGGGTTTTAAAGACTATTGTTATGCAAAATACCAAAAGACACCCTCTGAACAATGCATGGGTCTGAGCCTGGGTTCGCACAATAGAATTTCTGTTTGTTTTATCCAAAGTTTAAGCCAAAAAGTTCTTATAAATCGTAGAAAGCACCACACAGTCAAACATAAAAGTTAGTCCTCATTATTTTGGACATCATTTTAAAAATATAATTTTCACCCGAATATTCAAGGACAAATGCGTTTTTATTATTTTTAAGTTAATTAGAAAGATTTCGAAACAAAATCACTATTATGTATATTCATTAAAAATAAAGTAACTTTCCTCGTTTCTCATTAAAAAGTTCCACTTCTGATTGCTTCTTTGATGCTAACTTCCGAAATCGTAGCTACCTTTGATATACGCGCTTTCGAGGCTCATCCAGGGGTTATATCATTTGTATTTACACAAAATCAGATCAATATTTGCGGCCTCTTTAAACACTCCTCAATTAGAGCCTGCTTAGACTGCAATATTCAGCTGGGCAGGCGTGAGCGCCTCGCATTGTCAGTCAATCCATTAATTATGGGTATGACAAATACATTACACGCAGTGCAAACTTCAATGCCGTAATTAAACCGCACGGCCATCAAGCTAAGGTCACGGGTTCACAGCCGACGGCCGCCATTAAATCACTTGCATGAAATTGGAATTACGCATACAAATTGATTAATCTAATACAGGCTAAGTGCCCTTCTGCTACAATTATTTAACAATACCCCATTTCCGTACATCAGTAAGTACATGTTAAATAATCAGCTTTTACTTACACAGGTTTATTTCCGATTTTATAGTTAATCAACCAATTCATTAAATATGGGAGTAGACTCATTATAGTACACAGAGTTCGTTAAATTAGAAGCACGTATATAAAGTGTGATTTCTAATATAGGATGATTACACTTCCAATATAATTATTAGTTACTTAACATTTCCGCTTAATTATCACTGGTTGTAGATTATTTAATATCAAATAAGCTCATCAATGTTGTATTGTATTAGTTTATATCTCATTTAATTAAGAACGAATTCGTAATTTCTGGATTTATTGATGTTGGAAATTCATACATAGACCTTGCGTAGTATATAAATTAATACTAAGAACTTTCACAATCACTTGATGACAAATTTACTTAAATGAATAGACTCTTAACATAATTATTGAATGAACCTTACAATTAATAAAATAAAATACGGATATAATTTGCATATTTCTATGCACAAAATTTTTTATTCATTATGTAAAGAAATTTCATTGCAGTGCTGCTGTGAATACAGTATTGTAATCATCCACAGGGTGCCATAAATCAACATTATTGGGCATGCCACTGAGGGGCATTTGGAATGAGAATTAGTTCCATGCCAAGTACCTGTGCAGCCCATCGATGTATTATATGAGGAGAGTAACAATGTTAATGGTAAGAAAAAATGTACTTCACTCAACACTTATGCCTTAAAAATTACAAAAGAAAGAAAACTTTATTTTTGCCATTTTTCATATTTTTCGGTCCATCACTGAAAAAAAGAGTCCCCGAGTTGCAAAACCCGCTTTCAGTATTTTTAATAAAAAAAAATAGGTTTAAAACATTGAATAATAAAAAAAACAGTTTTGCGAGTTAGATACATAAATATTAGTATTACAAATGGAAATATCTTCAGTGCTGGCTTAGAAAAACGACGCTTTGTATGTTATCCCACGCCTTTACTACTTCTGACTTTAATTGTTTTTTTTTTTTATCACAAAAGTCTTTGTATCTTTTAAAAGGCTCCAATAGTTGAGACTAAAGAAAATAATAAATATTCACATATATATTTTAAAGCTTTTATAAAACCAGTATTCTATCGTTTTCAAGTAGTCGAATAAGATGTTTTCTTCATTATTGTCGTATCTATTTTTTAGAAAAAAATAAGGGTTTTGATTTATTATCCGATATGACTTTTAAATGAAACATCGCGCTTTTAGTTTTATATAAGGGAACAACTGATGCAACACAAAACATTTTTAATTCTGCGCTATTTATTATATTTTACAATATCAATAGAAACTTTTGATTTAGTGCATAAATAATGTTTAGTCTTTCTGTTTCAAAAACCATTAAACTATTGAAAGTGTAAAAATTCAAGCTGATACATGTTGACCTGGGATTTACCTTTTCCAGATCATCAAAAATAAATATACCACGCGGATTTAAAAAAATCGGCCATTTTATTGAAACACCAATATTTTAAAAGTGTTTTATCTATTCTGAGAACATTAAATAATATTGATTATTACATTATTAAGTATTAAATTCTCTCAGGAATTAAATAAAAGATTTTCTTTAAAAGTCAATGTACACCACTGCCATTTAGCTACAAAAATAAAAAAGTATGATTTCATGTATAAAATAATTTCAAAAAATTTCATTTCATTTTGAGAGAGCATATAATTTCAACATTTAAAATGTTCGTCGGATGTTTTGATTTGACGTAGACATGTAACACACGTACTCCATTAAAAACTTTTATTAATATTAACATACAAGTACCAAAAATATTAAATTCGTTATATTTTTTCAAAAAGTTTCAAAACATATTTTTTCCATATTTTAAAAGAATTTTTTGGATTTTAATTTATGTTTGAGCAACGCTACGTTTTATAAAATAAATCAAAAATGCTACAACACTGAAATGAACCGATTTGTATTAAATATTTTTCAGCAGCAATTTCTTGCTTGGCGTTTTAATTCGCGTTAGCTTAAACTGGCCAAGCCTAAAAAGCTCACTCAATCCAGTTAAAAACAAACTTAAATGTCACAAAACTTTTTTACAAAAAAACTGTTGCTGTCATTTACAAAAATATCTCGAAACGTTGACGTCGACAGAAAATAAAAAAATACTGACAAGAAGACAACATTTAAAGGCTGGAACGACCAACACGGAAATGCATAAATTCAGGGAAGCTCCGACGACGGTTCGACTCACTAACTCCGACAGAACTCTCAACAAGTTATTTTTCAGGGAGATCGCAAAAGGCTCTCGGCCCTTCATCCCCGGCGGATGAAAAGCCCCGACCAAAATAAAAAAAACCACCCATTGGAGTTTAGCTCGGCGTAATCGTCAGCCAGTTAGCGGACGGAAAAGGCCACGAGTTCGACTCCTGACTTTCAATGTAGCTGCGATTGTGTGGAATGAACGCTTACCTGCTGAAATTCACCAAAATTGTCGATGCGAATATTTTTTTTGAATACGTGTTATGGATATTTTTTTGACTTTTTGATTAGTGCGGTACGGTCCGTGATTATGGAACGTGAATATTTTTCACCTAGAGAAATATTTAGAAACACACAAAATAGCACGTGTACAACGCGAGCAAAAATACAGAGCTTTCGGTATGCAATGTTCAAACATGTGAGCATATTTATCCGTGTTTTTGTTTGTCACAAAGCAAGCGAAAGAGCAACGAGGGCTCGGCTTTGTCAACATCAATTGTACATGCGATTGTTTGAAATGAGTGCTAAAAAATTAATAAATTTATCTTCGCGAATATTTTGGTTGTTTGGTTAATGTGGTACGGTTTTCGGTTTCAAGCTGCGTTTTTTTTATGTCAAGAGGAATATTCAGAAAATATAAAATATCATATGTATAACGCAAGCAAAAAAAACAAAATTTTAGTAAGCAATATTCGTACGTGTAAGTATATTTATCCGTGTTTTTGCTTGTCACATAGTATGATGGATGTACGTTGGCTTATCACCCTACCTAAGGTAAACATTCGTCAGTCTTGTACAGCCAAAACACTATCAGTAAAAACGAGTGATATATCACGACAGAACGAAGTTTTTAGTGATTTTAAGATTGAAACAAAGTATGTATTTTCTAAGATCGTATCATGTTTATATTATTTTTACTATTTGTTTCGAAAGGAGCACTGTTTGATCTATATTTTTTTTTTAAAAGAAGCTCATTATATATATATATATATAAATAAACATTTTCGATCGAAAAAGTTTTGGCTTCCAAAAACTTTAATATTACGCCTCCGTGGTTTTCTCAAAGTACGGCTCAAATTTATTTTTTGCTCTTTAATTAATTACGAATCGTTCATAGAAATTCTTTACTCTCTTGAATTGAATGCTCTCTTGATAACCCTTCGCGATGTGGTTATCCATATATTTTCTTTCCCTTCTATATAAATCTTTTTTTCAACACATACGGATACGTAGTTAGTATAGGGCTTTCATAATATTGCTTAAAAAAAATATTTGAATGTCATAATATGTTTACCGTATTTTTTTCAGTGTCTAGGCTCTTGGTGATATGATTTAATTAATAACAACCCCTTTCAGTTCTAGTGAGATTCTTTTTATATAATACGTATTTTTTTGCGGCTAAAATTAATTTAATAGAGAAATCTATTTTATACAATCACTGACAGTACGATAATAACTTCATAACTTTCGTTATCTTGTGTAGGCGTACATTGTATCCGATTAAGTTTTGGTGATTTTAAGATTACTATAAACATAGTCAATTGTATTTATTAATTTAATAAAAAAAAAAAAATAAAGATTTGCAAAAACGTCGTATGTAATGTTAAGCATTTATTTTACGAACCCCCTATGTATTCATCTGAATTGAAAAGAACTCTCTGGCGACTCCCCTTCCCCGTAATTACTCCGATACTACCCCCGCCTCAGTAGTAAGCAAGCGTAACCCCCTCATCCCCCGCCGCGGCGATCGGGGAGGAAATTGTGGCAAAAACGAGCCATCCATAAAGTAAAACTCCAATATAACGTAATATTAAAAAAAATATGAAAATATAACTTCCCCATAAAACGCCACCATTTTTTATGCATAGTAAAAAAAATGCATGCAATTTGATGCATCATAAATTTGAATATAAAAACTTTTTTTTATTATTGGAACCTTCATTAATTTTCAAAGTTTTTGGAGCTATATTTACCTTTTGACGTACTTATTAGGAGACTTGAACATCTTTGCTATGTATCTCATAGTTTCATGACATTTTTTGTCTATCATCTATTTTCATGAAAATACTTTGAAATAATACTATATATATATATATATTAAGATGTATTGAAATTTAATTAAAGGTTTATTTTCAGTTCATAGACTTTTTCTTGTTTTCAGACCATCGAATTCCAGCTTCCAATCCAAAAGAAACAATATTTTTTGTCAGCAAATTCAAATATATTACAATTTCTACGGCAAATACGCTCTCTCTGATTTGTGTATTTTACTTGTTTACTACACAGCAAATGCCAAATACGTTTCCAACAGAGGACATTACAATTTTCCTCTAGCTTCTTTACTGAGTGTGCAATGTTTTTATAACCTTTTCTTGGTCAGATTATCTGAATTAGAATACCTACCCCTCATGAAATAAAAAGTAAAAGTTCGATAGTGTAAATATCTAAAATATCTTAGAGATATCACGTTTGTGTGAAGTTAAGCATCAAACTAATAAATTCACAAAATTCAATCTCGATTTTCATCTCCGTCCGTTTTTAATAAGTATTTTTTAGACACAGTAGTGGCAACGGGAACATTTGAAAGAGTTAATAGGGGGCACATTCTAGGCTTGTGGGATTAAGAGATAAAAGGGGATGAAGTCTCCGGTAATGGATATTGAAAACCGTTTTTACGGTTACAATTCATATCAAGCCTACCCTTGTTCGCAAATCACAGATGGTATTTTCAGGGCCCCGTGGGCGGGGCATGCGTTTGTGAAAGGCTTTATATTTTTAATAAATTAATGGATAAGCAGATATGGAACACACGCTTTTAAATTCATTTTGTGAAAATATGTTTGTTCTTGGACTCATTACTGTGATTAAAAAATATTTATCATCAGAAAAATATTTTTATTTAATAATTTTCCATGCGTATTTTAGAAATCCATAGAGTTAAAATAATTAAATATAAAAATTATCTAATTAAGGTATTCAATAAATAAGAGTTTATAGAAAAAAACAAATCTAAGGTACACTAATTTCATTCATCGAAAATTTTAATTTTCGTTATATCAACCAATGAATAGGATTATAGAAATGATCAAATTGCGTGCAATCGAATTCAAAGAGACTTTTACTGTCGTTTTGTAAGTATTACGAGAATTGAATTTAATATTATAAATAAAATACTCGTGTGATTTTTCAAACTGAAAATTTTCTTTACAATATTTAAATGGAATTCCACTGAGTACTCTCTGTCAAAAATATTAATTACTTAGATTTGAGTTTGTTTGAGACTTTAAGATTGTAAGCGATGTAGAAAGCCCCATAAATACAAGACAGCGATACGTGTTATTATAATTCAATTAATAAATATTTGCCAAATTCAGTATTTATAATTACTCTTCATTCTTGTAAAGTATGCTATCCGGCTTCGTGAACTTGGCAAAAATATCAAACACGTACTCCACACATTTTGAGGCATCACTCAACCGCGGGGGTGTCTGGCGTCCATGAAGGGTGTATTATTTTAGAGTGGCTGGGAGAGGCTCAGTGCGCAGATCGATGTGCGCACTTTTATAAAACTTGGTTCGTGAGCTGAATGAACGGAGGCAGCCCGGGATGACGACCATAAATCCCCATGGGCACCCCATCCCCTCACCTGCGTCGGGGCTGCTTACCGCTCAAAAATCACACCCATTTTTTTGAGTTCACGGTTTTGAAAATAAAAAATAAGTACCGTGTCTGTGTAAAAAACCGGAGAAGTTCATAAGCTCTGACGTATTTTTATGCAGTTGTACAAACAGACGTGACATTTTTCTGGAAAAAAGAGGCATTTTATCATATATTGTACATGCTTACATTTCAAAATAGCTGTTTTTATTGTAAACAAACAAACATTTCTTTTCTTAGTGAATATATTTTTATAAAGATAAAAAAAAAAATTTTGCAAGAAAAAAATAAGTAAAATTATTAAAATATTACATCTTTGACAGACTTAGTCATTGTCAACTTTATTTTGATTAAGCTTGAACAAATGTTTTTTGAAGGATTGTTAGCTAATATGTTAATACGTTGAATGCATGATCTGGGCTTTGGCTTAAAATAACTTTATTAATTATTCCAGGGAACATGTCGGGCAGAGGGAACTAATATTTTCCCTTATTGGTGTTAGGGGATATATTACATAACAGGGTCCTTTCAGAATGAAATAAACCTAACTTTAATCACAATTACCCCGACAACCCATTTCCCTTTTCTGTGATATTATAGCCTTATATTATAAACGGCCGTGTTGTGTTATCAACCACAAGAGGCTAAAATAAAGTCCGTTTTTCAAGAAGCCTTTTATGTTTTGAGAAAATGTTTTCATGTATTGCTAGAAAAAAAAATAATATTCTACTTTATATTTGCCCCAAATACTTAAGCACATATCGAAAATATTATACGCATAAATCATGTTTTTATTATCAGCCAAGAAAATATATAATAAAAAAAAAAACATTCTTTCAGTAGCAGGCTTTACATACTTTTATAAGTTTGTTATAGAAAAATAATAATTTAAATAAAATTGTTTTATGTTATATTATGCAAGTAGCGTTTATTTTTTTGTGTTGTGTGAGAAACGTTATTTTCAACGCCACAAAGCGAGTTCGGTTTAAATAAAAATAATCAAAAAGATGAGTAGTTGTTCTGAACCCATTTCAATGGTCCGGTCAAAGTGTTGAGAACTTCAACGCTGAAATAATTTAGTAGATAATTTATTGAAAAGGGTTTAAAGGGAAATACACCCGACTCATGGCGGCTGTACGTTGGGGTAGTAATATAACGTAATACAAGCATTTCAAAACCTTCGTAAATTAATCTAAAGAATGACATTTTTTAACAGAAAATTATAATACTAACCAACGATAAATACCGTTATATATTTAGTAACAAAATATATTAAGTTCTGTTTAACACGTTTACTTATGATGTAATCGGTTTCTTATTTCTGTATTTTTTTACAAATGTGTTATTAAAAAAAATGTTTACTAATGTGACCTTCATTAAATGCGCAGATTAAAACATCTCGACGTCATGTTTGTTTAAAGTGTAATAAAACAGCCTTACAGTTGTGCATCTGCTAGAATCAAACCAAAAACCATTACGTTGAGTCATTGGTCCAACAACTGAGCCAACAAGTCAACAAACACCCCAGAGAGTGTAAATAATGGAGAAAAAAATATTTTGTGACTTCGGCTTGATGAGATCACGTATGGCAAACCAGTTTGAAATTTTGCACGAAATGTTTTTGTCCCTTTAGCATCAATAAATGTCTTGAATAAACATGATATCGAAACAAAAGTTCCACTTTAAGGTACAGATATTTATGTGTGTAATATATCAAATAAATTTAAATTTCATCTTACATGTTTATTTTACAGCATAGAGTAATAGAGCAATATATTTTCTATATACGCACAGGTATTAAACGAGGTTCTTAAATCTTAAACGCCGTAGTTTCATGAAGGTGAAATTTAAACAAATAGTGCCAAGCAAATTTTTAAACCAGACTGTGAATACAAAAAATAAAACACTAACAATGACGAAAAATATCACCGAATTTTATTCATAACAAACGCTTTGTTATTGATTAAATTTTAAGTCAAATGTTAACCTTGATCATATTGCTAGTTAATAGTTATATTTTACTGTATTGCTTACAAACTGTTTATTTTAAAAGTTTGCTTAGAATTCACCACCTCTAGAAATATTAAGAGGATCTAAAATATTAGTGCGTTTTCTATGTATATAATGAATATCATTGGTTACATCTTTAAAAAAAATTCAAGGTATGACATGTTACTTTCAGTTTGGGTACTGTATTTTTTTTTTACTTTTAATGATCGAAGGTTATGTTAGAGTTTTCCAAAGTCTTATTTTAATTCGTTAACTTCGCTGGCTTGTGTCCTGTTTTGTTATTGGTAAAACGGTTTTTTTTATATATTATTAAAAAAATAAGGGTTTATCTAATTATTAGGTAATTCTTGAAATCTTTGAAAACTTAAATTTTAATTTCCGTCTGGCAGCGTAACCATGTCGTATCAATTTATCAATATATACTATAATTACATTTGTTTCTATTTATGTATTCATACAAAAAAATACTTTTTAAACGTAATCCCAAAATGATAGTGATATGAAACGGTCCGGACTCGGCATGATTTATGCGCTGGGAAGGGTCAATATTCAGAAGAATGGTGTTTCAATAAAGCCCTTCTCTCGAGTGCCCTCCAGCAGGCCATTGGTCAGCCTTAATTTAAAGGTAATACTGTCGGCCGGCCCATTTCGACCCCTTGGACGAGCTTTTGAGTCTTTGGACCGTACGGCCAGGGTGAAAATCGACCCCAGATCCAAACTGAGTGCCGAAAAGGTCAAACGGCTAAGTGCGTGAGAAGGTTTTGATTTTGTTAGGCGCGTTGAAATGGTGATATATAATTTTTTAAATTTTCTTTGGTTTATGTTTTATAATATATTGACGTGCTTACTATATATTTTTTTAAAT
This sequence comes from Atopsyche davidsoni, assembly GCA_022113835.1. Taxonomy (NCBI): domain Eukaryota; kingdom Metazoa; phylum Arthropoda; class Insecta; order Trichoptera; family Hydrobiosidae; genus Atopsyche; species Atopsyche davidsoni. The sequence continues at coordinate 8,913,396 of JAILWY010000021.1, forward strand.
TCAAACGATTTCTCAAAATTAAACCAGTAAAAAAGGATTAAACGAGAGCTATTTTTCATTAAAGCTAAATATACTTAATATTTTTGAATAAAATCCACATTTTCGTTTTCATTAGTGACCGGTTTCGCCAACCTTTCACGTTGGCATTATCAAACAGAGTGAAAAAAGACTCTGTTTGATAATGCCAACGTGAAAGGTTGCCGAAACCGGTCACTAATAACAAGTATTTTATTCAAAAATATTAAAATGGAATTCCACCAAGTACTTTCTGTCAAAAATATTGAATTTCCTAAATATTCTTGTCACAACCTTCATAAAATAAAAGATGATATATTTTTACTTTATCTATACTACATAAAACATATCTGTTCACTTTAAACTTGCTTACATTCACAAACAATTGATGATTATCGGATAATCCACAGTGTTGTTTTGAATACCACAAAATAATATTAAATGCTCAGAAATTATATATTCAAGACTGTTGAATTGTTTGAATTTGAACAGGTGCAAATATTTATTTCACCGAACAATACTCACAAAGGTGTCTATAAATAAATTCCAATAATTAAACCAGCATTGTACTACAAAGATCGAAACCTTTTACCGAGCGCCCGGAGTAAAAGTCAACAATGTCTCGAATAGTTTTTGTAAAGCCGCCGGTGTGAGGGAACAGAAATCCAATAGCAGGTGCTTTGTTTGGGGAGGCTTGTGTAAGGCAGGCTTAACAGGCCACATCGGAAGTCATTCCGGCGATTGCGAAAAATTGTACTTGAATTTTGTATGGAAATGAAAGGTAGCTCCGTAACTCAAGAACTAGTTTTGCCAAGACTTTACTAGGGATAGAAGCTATAACTTTCGGGCTGTACTCAAATAAGATTAAACTTAATATATTCATGCTATGGTAGCCGTGGACAGAAAATAAACTTGCAAAAAGACTGACTAGAAAAGTCGCTTTGATTTTTAAAAATTTATGTACCATACAATAAATTTTTTTAGAAACGTTGTGCATTCAGTTTTTAGCATACAATAGAATGAAGAAGATCAATGATTTATAACACGAGGAAAAAAAAGAATTAGCGATGTTGATTTAAAAAAAAATAAACGAAAAAATATTTTATTGTATTATATAACTGTTGTAGTATAATTGAAGGGAAGTTCTATCAGTGGTAAAACCAGAACATTAATGTAAATACGGCTATGAACATAAGTCAAACCACAGTAGATAGGTTTCCGATAATATAGTGCGGTATTGCTGGATATCGAATATCGTGAGTGCACGAGAATCACTTCATGGGACCAATATTTTATTTATGAAAATAGCTTGGGAAATTTTCAATTAATAAAATAAAGAGTAAATTGATATGGCGTACCAAATGAAATTTCAGGCTAAAGCAGAGCGAATGACAATCTCGGTGATGAAATTTTTTGATGGGTGGTTTATAAAAACGGAATAATTACTTTATATGTTATATTATCACAAAAACTTTTTCGAATGTCTTTCTCAGAAATGCCATGTGAAGCTTTTAATAAATACATTTAAAAAATTTTTTTTGAATACATTGATGTCAACCCTTAACCTTTGGCGTCTAAGCACAAGAGTGTTATAAAAAAATTTTGGCTTATTTATTTTAAACAAAACGAAAAACAGTATAAATATTAACAAAAAAAATATTGGTACTGTTATAAATACTTCAATAATATTTTCCATATACTATTTATCTTCGAACTGCTAAAATGTAACTTTCTTTAATAAATTTTCAATTATGTAAAGCTTGTTGAATATTTACAAAAATAATAGTCATTCGTTATTATCCATATAAGTCAAGATACACAATAAAGTAAGAAACAAAAAATATATATTCAATGCAAAAAGAAAGCTCACCTTCAAAAAAATAAACATAATTCAATATGAAAACTAGAAATACTTACAAATTATTTGTATCTAGACTCAAGCTTCTGCCTCTCCCACTTCTTTTATATGACTCTGCAAGACAGCGAATTGTATTCTTTTCAATGGGGGACGTTTTTTAAAAAATCATAAATCCAACAGTTAGTGAATATATGTGATGTATAATAAAATATAAAATAAAATGCTTTTATATTCCAAGCCTTAAGATAACGCTTCATCAAAATTTGGGATTTTTGTAAATAAAGAACTTTTTTAATATTCGCTCGACTTTTTAATAATTTTCTTCAAAGGCTTTTGAACGTTTGGTTGGAGCTGATATTTCAGAGATAAAACAAAAACATAGTAAATATAAAAAAGGCAAAAAATGAAAGACAAAGCGGTGTAACCTCGTAACAAAAATTCGTCCTTCGGAAACGAAAGCTCGTCGGATTCTCGTCGTTTATAAAATAACTAACATCCGGCTTAAAAAGTTGATAATTCTTCCCCGGCACCGGAAACGGCGGGCCTGGGATCGCCAACCCCCGGTCGACTGCTCGGGGGCCACGGATTGTTACCCCTGGCTTGGGAGTCAAATGTGCACAGGTGATTATATGAGTACCAACTGACTTTTACACTCCAGTTGTATTTAAACTTATAAAGGTAAATTTTAATTTATATTAATAAAATAAATATTCTTAAAAAATATTTATTTTATATATAATATAAAAACCAATGGACAGCTGTGCCAAAACGAATAACAATGCAACAGGAAAACTAGGTTTATAATACAGAAAGGTACAACGTGTTACGAGAGAATTCAGATATATACTAAGAACAATTAACTTTTCATGATACGTAATTTTATTATTTCAAATAATTACTTCTAACTTTTAAGTCTGATACATTCACAGTAGTAGTAGTAGTAATAGTTACAACAATTTAATAATCACAATCATTAAAATATTAGGGTTAAAAATAACATTTCGTTTTTGCTTTGTAAATAAATCGGCACAAGCCCTAAATATTAGCCCATTGTTAAAAAATACAAAAATTAGTTATATATCAACTCAACAATAATTTCACAGTGTTGTACATATACTCACTATCCCTGTCTTAACCTAAAGCTTAGTTTTCATGCTATCTTTCAGCTTTTCACGCCATTATACATTTTTTTTAAATCCAAACGGCCTACCGGTAAAATTACTACGCAACGCTAATTTATTCGTCAACGTTAATTTATTAAAGTCGTGAAGTTCTTACAAATTAAAAGTTATCCATTCAAATGGGGCAAAAGTCAAAAGATCCGTCTGCACATTTAATTAAATCCCATTCGAATAAAAAGGACGCCCCGAAAATCAAAACTGTTGCCATGGAGACGGAGTCTGATCGGCAATTCCAATCGTCATTATCGGCAACATTCACATTGATTGGGCCATTACGGGAGCTACCTGTTACTCGGGAGTATTTTTTCCTCTTCCCGGGAAGGGAGCCCGGCGGGAGGAGGCTCGCTGATAATGCGAGACAGGGATGAGGGTGGCGATGGGGGTGGAGGCCCTGTCACGTGACGCGAGCATTATCTCCGGGGTTCCCCGGGATCACGGCGATGGTAGGCTGATATGTCAGCCGGAGATGGGAGCATTTGGGGTGTTTTAAATTGAACAAGAATAAAAAAAAACCTTTTTTTTTTTGTACTACGGTTAAATTTCAAACGTTAATAAAAAAAATCTTTTTTTGGTAGCATTCAAGTGGCATTGGGGCCGTAATCTATGGACGTATTTATTTTCTTCACACATTGAAAATGATTTAAAGAAACTCTCAGAAAAATATCATTGTGACTTGTGTAGGATTTGAACCTACATCTTCAAAGCTTACATGGCCGGTGTACTGACCCTTGTACTAACGAGTCACTTCTGTTCATCGAGATTTTTTAACAATCATAGCCTACGTATGTCTATTTTTTTAATTGGACGTCAATCTGATGCGTATTTATTACCCATGACGGGTTTATTATATTATTACTAATATGATTAGGCACATTAGTTCATACATAGAAGGTGATTAAATAAACTCTCAGAAAAATATCATCGTGATTTGTGTGAATACGCATCTGATTGACGTCCAATCCAATAAATAGACATACGTATATGATGGTGCGCGTCTTGGCTTAATTAATAAATTTTAAAAATAATATCCAGATGGGACTAAAATCGCTTCACTTGTTACTTTGTTCAAAAAGTCCAGTGATTGTCAATCATTAAATATTGGTTGGCCTGGGCACATTGGTTCATATGCAGAGTATGATTGTTAAAAATTCTCGATAAACGGAAGTGATTCGTTAGTACAAGGGTTAGTATACCGGCCATGTAAGCAAGGGGATGTGGGTTCAAATCCCACACAAATCACGATGATATTTTTCTAAGAGTCTCTTTAATCATCTTCTATGTATGAACTAATGTGCCTAATCATATTAGTAATTAAAAAGCACTTGATTGACGTTCAATCCACAAAATAGACGTTTACATATTTATTACTTCGACTGAAAAGACTAACATTCTGCGGAAACTAGGCCTTCTCTAGCGAAAACATCGTCTGAATCATTTAATACGCGTCCAATGTTTATTTTCTAATAAAGGTACTTAAAACGAATTCAATTTTTTTTTTTAAATTTAAGCAAAAGTTGATTTATAGACAATAAAAAAATAATACAGGCTGCCTTACAAAGTTGCTTTGTAAAAACATTGGTACATTTAAAATGTTAGCTTGTTCTTTATAATAAATTATAATTAAATACAAAGGATGATTGAAATATTAATTTTTGCTGGTTAATAAATCAACCGAAAAATACTACTTTTTTAACGGAGCTAGTTCAATAGGTCATTAATATATTTTAATTTAAATAAGTTGGAAAGGTATTTTATTTTGAGCACTGCGCCACACTGCGGGTTTTTATCAAAGTTTCGCATACAAAATGTATAAGACACAAAATATACTCATTTATATGCAAATTTATTTAATATCCTTTTATTAGAGTATACCTGGAATTTTTACTGATAAACTTATCAGAATGTTAATTCGGGGAATCTCGGATCGAAATTTCACCTCGCAATTTCAACTAACTGAAAAAGTAAAACTTAATACTTATTCATTCTTCCCTTAAACTTGAGTAACAAAGCGAGAGGGATGAATGGGCTTTTTAAAGAGAACGTTTGGAGTAACGGTGCTTAAAATGGAACAAGAGAGTGAGGCCAGAATAAAGGAAAGAGAGGCAAAGTAGGGATGAAAATAACCCCATATTCTAGGGAACACAAGTGGAACAATAAATTGTACGCTTCTCTTATTTTCAAAGTAATCGATATAATTAATTAAAATCTGGATCGAATGCCTTCCACGGTTCAAAGGATTTGGACAAGGCGGGGATTTGCAGAACGGCAAATCTGTTTCGAATCCGAACAAAGCAACGTGTTTGCGAGTCGAAGCGTTTTTAAGTCGGTCGTTTGGGCGTTTTAATCATTAAGCATCGAGGCGTTTCTATTCGTAAGCCATTATATGCACTGGCCACTCAAAAACTTTCATCCCTTAAGCGCTTCGTAAAACGAAAATCCATTTTCATTATCTATTTGCATTTTTTATCTTCACTTTCATAAAACACTGTGGGCCCCACCTTACGTTTTTACATCGGAAAGTGTTACATCAATGCTTTTAAAATTATTTTAACAATCTTTTATTCTAATATTTTTGAATAAAATACTTGAGTGATTTTCCACAGTTGTTAAAAATATTAAAAACAAATATGTTATGAATAATTTAAAATACTTATTCCATATTTTGGCAAATATTATTTAATACTTTAAATACTCATAAAGTTAAGGTTCAAAAATAGTAGTAGCAGTTTTATTTGGCAAAAATAATCTAAACCCACACCCCCTAGCTCTCGACCTGACGAAATAGTCATATTAACCTTTATTTTTTTTCACGTCATTATTTTTACTGTTGTCCTGTCACACAACTGACTAGAAAGATCTGGGATAACTACTAAAAGATGGTTATCCCAGGTATGTCATGAAGAAAAATAATTTGAGAATAAACCGCGTCCTTCGTTTCATTTAAACAATAACAAACGAGTAATAAATCATCTCTATTATATATTTTACAGTAACAATGCTTTTTGATCAAAACGAAGTAGAAGACATCTAAAAAAATATAATTCTTTTGGCAAATAAGTCATAATGTAGCTATTGAGTCGAAATAATATCTAAATTGTATTTCACTAGCTTATCGACTAGGGGTTGGACGGCGGCGGAGGCATTTATTTTGGGAACAAAGAAATATTACTGTTTCTAACCTGCAATGGATCGCAAATTGCTCAATTGGTGTTTCTAAATATAGTGTTGCCATGAAAACTTAACTCAAAATCGATACCCACTGCTAATGAAACATGCTGTGATGAATCACCAGACATCACCATGCCTTCAACTTGAGGGCACCGGCAAATTTCTGTCTAGGTATCGGTGAATCAAATTCCTCATAAAACACCATCAGTGCTAAACTGTCGTAGGTATAAAATTAGAAAACGCTTTACTTCACTTGAGCTTGCTAGATTGCTACCAATCTATTGGTGAATAAAAACTCTCATAGAGCACAATCAACACCATAGTTAATCTAAAAATAGACATTTCAGCTAATTTGAGCCGAGCTGATTGATTGCTTCGACGTATCCGTGAATTAAACCGCACAAACACCTCGTCAGTGCTTTATTATCGTATGTCTAAAATAAGACAGCTTTTCAATTCATTTTAGAATGCTACAGGCCTTAAATAAGGCTCAATTTTTCATGTGGGTCGGTTTATAAAATCACGATATTAACACTTGCATAATTTCTTTCGCAAATGGTGTATTTAAAAATTCCTACGTTATCGTGCATATTCTCTAGGTTTTCAATTCAGCATCTGGTTTGAGGTGGAGGAAATATAGACAAGCTTCAGTCAGTGTGCAAATTCAAGGGAAAAACCTTTTCTGTGTGGCGAGCTGTTTGAAAACTCATTAGCCGACGATTAGGGAAGGGGGACAGTAGGCCTGACAACGGACACAGACCCTCCCCTCCCCAAAGGTTGCTCATGCGGTAACTCTGCACTCCCTGTACTTGTTAAAAATGTATATTTCCGTTGAATTTTAGATTAATATCAAAATTGCTTAATTTTGATTTATTTAGTATTTTATAAAAAAAACAAACAAATTTTATTAAGTAGTTTATGAAAATAGCAAAATCTAGCGATTATTAAATTAATTTATAAAAACAAAAAACGAAATAGACAAATTCGTTAGCAAACAAAACTTATTATACTAGAGCGTAGTTATCCAACACGAACGAAACTATTCGAATTGAAATAAATTGGATCAATTTTAAAAATTATAACATAACGGTAAACGATCATTTCTATAAATTACTGTAGAAAAATTAATACAACAAAATTTTAAAAAAGTACATTTTTGATTAACCAGATAGCTAATAATTATTTGTTAGGCCTATGTTTGGGTAAAATCAGAAATATACTGGTTTGATAGTGCACAGTGTTTAATTATTACTCAGGATAGAATAATAGAAAAGGGCAGAAAAATTAAAACCATTATTTTCACTTAACCTATATCACCTGTAGTTCAAAGTAGAGAAGTTCTGATTGGTCCAAACAACTCCCATCAGTTACACAATAGAAATATCTGTTGACCCTTCGGATTTTTTCACTAATGTGACTACATTACTGAAGGTATTTCTAAGCACATTGTCTATCTATGACAATCAGGAAAAGTACATAAATGGAAAAATAAATAAATATTACAAGCAAATAGATATAGAAATGTAATAATACCAAAATTTTACCTTATGTTAGTTTTAGTTAATTTAATAAAAGTATTTTATTTTTATACATTTTATACAAAATAAAATAAAATAGCCTAAATATAATAAAATGAACTCATAGGAGAAGATAAAAAATACTTGAGAAGAATCTACAGGCATGCGCTATTTTTTTTAAATATTTTTTAAGAGCCTAAGAGTTAAGTAAGTTGGGCACTTTATTATTATTTGTTTATTTCAATATTTTTTTTAGTTTTATAAATATTTTTAAATTTATTTACAGTGAAACCATAGCTTAAAGTCACAGTCATAATCGATACTTGTTTATGAGTGTGAATGAACGTTTATACTATTTATAAAATCTTACAATTTTTTATTTCGAAAAATAAGCGTCGAGTGCTCTAGCTGCCTATACAACAATTTGTTTGAATGCTTAAGAATATAAATATATGATTTTAATTTTATTACAGTAGTGCCTTTGAAACAAATATAATCCGTTAGGAGTCCATTACGGAGGCACTACATCAGCTACAGACTCGCGGCGGGCGAGCTAAAAAGTCAACGTTAACGAAACAGGCGGCGGTCGCATAAGTCATGTGTCAACTTAATAAGGAACAAGAGTAATTTGTATTCCACGGTTCATGAGGGCACAGCCAGCGCATTTGTTTGGCAATTTATCGTCATGTTTGGTCTATCTGGAAACTTTCGGCGTCTTTGTCTTTTCGGCTGCCGCCGCTCTGCTGAAATATGAAGAACGGGCGACGCCACGCCTGAAACGCTTTTACGCATTCTTTTTTCATTTTGTATCATTATTTGTAGATATAACGATTCAAGAGTGTTTTACATACAAGATGTATATGGAAACAACTTTAATATATAAAAAAAATATATTAAACCGTAACACCACCGAGTACTCTCTGTCAAAAATATTGATTACTGAAACAATTTTTTTCTCAAACGATCCATTCCTTTGGTTTTAAAACAATGGTGTAATTTTTACTAAATTTATTAAAAATGTTTATTTAGAATTATTTATGTTTACAAACAATACATTGTGAATCACTGGTGACTCTAAACTCGATTGACACATCGTCAATGAGGCCCAGTTTATTTTCAATTGAGTGAAATCAATTAATTTATAAAGTCGTTTTCACAGTTAAAATAATTTTTCAAAAATATATATATATATCATGATTTCGAAAAGGATATATATATACCTGGTTTATGTAGGATACAAATCAAATCAGGATGAGACAGGATAACCTCACTCGCGTAGAATATATCGACGAGGCTATTTGATTGAACATGAGAATTTCTCTACTCAGGTGTTATCCAAGCAAAGCAATCAGAAGCACACAATTTCAGATTCGCAGTCTCAGAAATTCCAATAGCGCATCAATTTAAAGAAATTTACAGCTACGTACAGTCTTCTTCTACCTGTATGACCAGAATAATTTTACTGAAAAAACAAATAGAAACTACCGTAATTTTAACATTCAGTAATCTTTCTATAGATTAGATGTTTGCCAGAATATTAGAATACAGCAAATGTGAATATATGAACGCAGTTAATTCTTAACCTGTGTTTATAATAATAAGGAAATTTACTATATATTAACAAGGAAAGACGTATTTTTACGTATTTTTTTTTTTTTAGCCATTATTTCTAAAATATGAAAAATGCTTAATCATTTATGTTTTATTTTAAAACATCATAAATAATACAAGATAATAGTAAAAACATAACTTTGCGTTTATCAAAATTAGTACTCAATATAAAATTTATTTTTCTCGATTGTTTACTATCACTGAAAAAACATGATAAGTCTATTTTAGCAAGTCCAGTTTTTCAACCCCAACCCCTTCCTAACTACTACCATGACTGAGAGGATATTAACAACAGTGGTCCGTTCACCTGGCTGCGCTGGGCCTCCCTATTTTTGCTGAAACACTCGTACGATCATCAATTTCTCCAAGTTGTCTGGTGCAGATCCTTTGAAGAAGAAATCTCACTCCCCTGCTGCATTGTTGCGAGCCGTTCGTTAACCTAAAGCTCCCAGAACAATAAATAAAATTCTCGATTCATATTTCATCTGATAAAAGTGCAAGTACTATTTCAAAAGTAATAAATCGGAGTATTGATTGATGGCGAACTCAAAATGATTAAATGTGAATAACCAACTTCATGGCTAGTCGGATGTCTTTGAGGCAAAAAGTTCAATAAGCCCCAGTACAGTTGTATCATACGAATACGTGAAGTAATTTATTAGGGAGTTACCTGAGTATGTAGAAATTCATCAAATAACCGTACACCTCCACAAGTATCCACTCCAAACCGCCCGAATTCCTTTGCCGCTCGCACGTGGCCGTAGTCCGTACTTTATATCTTTGAGTTGGCATGCGAACTGAAACACAACTAAATAACTAGCAGGTGTTTGCGTAAAGTTTCAGCGAGACAGTCGAGGGCCGTTAGTTACAATAAACCCTGGCAGAGTTCACCTATCCCCGGATTACTATTGACGCAGTGCACCCGAAGGAACATCAAGCCGTACAAACCTGCTGAATAATTGCTATAATCCCGCTATGGAGTTTCAATACATTGCGCTTGCATAATAAACTTTCAGTTAATCAAAATTATTGCAAACTCACTTTATTAACATCATATATTATAAGATGTCTTTATTTAAATTCAATTAAGAGTCATCTTATGTCCTTACTGTTGGAGATGTGCACAAGAGGTTCATTAAGTTTTTTATCTATACGTCTATATAATAATTACCCACACCAATATCTTACAGATTTTGATCCGGGTATGACATGGATTCATTCATTATAAAAAAGCAATCAAAGTATAAAATTTCTAAAATAAATGAGACAGTAAATTTTGACTGGTTTTTTTTTTACCAATGAGTACAATTTATATCAAAATATTCAATGTAGTAGCATTTTATACTTGTACTATTTTATTTTTTTGTTGAAAACTCATACATGTTTTGAATTACCCAGCGATATACTCGTGGTTTTGTTTCCTAGAACTTATTTTTTAGCTCAAAAACAGCCCATCCGAACTGCCCTTAGTCTGAAAGCGAAGCTGTTCAGTGTTCGACCCCAAAGTTTTAACTATTGACTAGCACTTAACTGACTATATTATAGGCAAAAGCTGCGGAGAACATTGAACCAGGACTCGCTCTAGGGAGGGACCTCTGCATGTGAGAGGAACCGCTGCTAGAATAAAGTGAAAGGGATCCAATTTAAACTCCAAGCGGTGATATTAATTTATAATTTCTAATAAAATATTGATTTATTACAAAATATAAAAACATAAGCGGTAAATGTGTGTTTACTTCACATTCATTCTGGCCTATTGTTTTAAAAATATTTTATTGGTGTATAATAATAATAACTGTAATAAAATACTCAGGGCTTGTAAGTAGTTACTGTATGTGCTGACTACGAGACATCTTAAATTATTAAAAAATTCAATTATACAGAGAGCCCCGCGCAAGTGTGAGCACTACAAATCATAATTTAAGATGGCAAAGAAGCGTCTTAAAGTGGCCAAGGTCGGGTAAAGAGCACCCGAGAGTGGCATTGTAGGGCCTGTAGGGGTTGTACAGTATCCTGCGGGTCCTTGCGCATTGTCGGGGGTAAGTGCCACCCCCTGCCGACTCATTCAACCCGTCTGCACGGGCAACTTCATTTATTAAGTTTGTATTATGGGGGGGACACGCGGGACGGCTAAATTCCCTAATAAATCGAGGGGAAGACTTGAAGGCCTGCTTAATTTAGATCATGTCGCTCGCCTTCAGCTCCGAGAAGGATAATATTGTATTTTAGACAGCGTCTTAATCAATATATTTATCCAGTCGGAAACTCGGGAGATACCAGCTATAGTCTTTGTCAGTAGCTCTTCGAGTACGCAGAGAAGTTATTTCAATTTATTCGCTATTTGATTAAGTTAAACGCTCTGAGGTAATATTTGCGCTTATTCTAAAAATACAACGAATCATTGAAATATCGTTTTCACAAAAATTATTCAAATAACCTCTTTTGTACAATTTATATAATATCTGTACTATTAAGAGACATATTTTTTTGTCTTAAACACTGCTTTTAAATAAGCCATTAATTTTTTTTCCCGCTAGTGCAACAGTCTCTTGAGAATCTTATTTTATTCGTATCTGTATCATTCAGTTTTAAAATAAAGTATTTATAGATAAACACAGCCAATATTTATAAAATTTATATGCGGGTGATATTATCGTTTAAAATGATTTTATCTGAAATTTTCATACGTCTATATAAAAATATAATATGTACATTTTTTACATCTTAAATATACCGGTTAGAAAATTTAAAGGATTTTATAGGGTTTCATTTTTAAAATAGAATATAAGAAGCTGAAGAAAATTAAACCTTTTCAGAAAAAGGCAGAATGGGGCTCGCCTTCGTGGCGCCCTCGGAGTCTCTTCAGTCACTCCTCGAGGACGGGGGCGCGGGGCAGAGACGAGCGGCAACAATGGCTAACAGGTGCATTTCACCTTTATAATTGGCCCCTAATTCCTGGTAATTCCTGCGAGTCCATTATCGCCAGGCGGCCGCGGAGACTGCTAAGTGGGCAGTTAAGCTCCTGAATGCGGCGCTGACTTGGAGCCAATCGTCGCGTGAAGCACTGCCCCGACTTGCGGGGCGCTCCAAACTGGGTTCCGCGGGGGCACCCAGCTTGGAGTACCACAGCATCTTCCTTGCCAACAACATCCTCTCCCAGCAAGATCCCCAATACCAATAACTCACCATTTGATTTTCAAAAGTGACCAGAAAAAAACCTGTGTCGCAGTTGGGATTAGAACCCACATCCCCTGGGTATTATGACCTGCCGTATTGGGCTTCTTGCCCATTGTAATAACAGTTAGACAGAAGCTTGATGCGAGGATTTCCGTGGACGAAATCGTCAATTTCAATCTGATGATGACTATATATATATTCTAGTCTCTTAACACGTTATTGTTTTCAAAGTGAAGGTTTGTCGACAACATCAATAAATACACGATTTAAAATTACCAGAAAGGAAAGGTACTTTTGAAAACTGAACATTATTATTGTTACATACAAAATCATAGGTACAACATTATCCAAACTTTAACAAACAACGCGATTGGTATTCACATTTAATAGTTCTATTGTGCTCTTGGCAGAGCAGGCTATTGGAAAATATCTGCAGCGAGCACTTAAAGAGACGTAGTATCTCAATAATAGTTTTCAATTTCCGTCCATTTGCAAAAGGCTTCCTCGCCAGTTATAGTTTGAAAAACCTCACTCTGTAAAGCGGTATCATCTTGCACGTTTGGTTTTATTGCATTCAACCGCCCGTTACACGGGATTTGCAGTTTGTGCGCCGGTAATTCCACAGTTTCGCAAAGTGATTATACGGCAGCTTCGATAAGGACGACAGCGAGTTCGCACGCATTACACAAAGCTCCTGCTCACACGATGCGACTTGAGACTTTCTCATTTAAGTCCCGATGATTTGAGAAACTCGCCAACAAGGAAATGAAAATAACCGCCGCAGCCGGCAGACTATCCCATACATTGCTCCTATTAACTTATTATCAACTAAAAGCAATAAAATCATAATTCTGCGTCATACAATATAAATCAGTAAAATCTCATTTTCTCACAAGCTATCAATACACATAAATATAAATATATTCATTTTTGATTCCAATAATTATTATTACAGTTAAATATTGATTAAGATCATCGCAGAACTTTCATCAATCGTTTTATATTATAATTACAAAATGCATTACTGCAAGAGTCCCCAACCTGTTTGCACCCAAGAGCACATTCTAGAATGCCGGTCGGGCGGCGGGAACCATATATTTTTTAAGGTATATTTATAGTTCGACATAGTCAAGTATACAAATAATGCACAAAAATATTTCTTATAATAATGTATAAAAAATATTGTTTATATTTTTATGTAAAATAAATCATAAGTAGTAAGTAATAGCATAAAATTCATTACATAAAAAATATATATACAAGTCAATGTGATCGTTGGCATTGCATTTAATTGAACATTGCTTCGTAATTAGGAAAGTATGATGATTTTCCTGCTCGAAAGCAATCATCAAGATCTGTAAATCGAGATCTGTATTTAGATTTTATGATATTCACTGTTGAAAACAATGGATCCCACAAGTATGTAGAACTGAAAAACGATTTAATTTTGTATGTTTCTCTTACAAGAATTGACATTTGTTTATGTGTACTATATTCCAGAAGTCCTCATCTGATACATTGGATTTAAGAATAATTATTTAGAAATTTATAACGATATAATTATTTTCGCTTATATTTCGCTGTTTAATTATCGTCTTATCCCAAAAATATCAAGTAGACTTTCACATCGCTATCACCTCTGTTTTATCCACCCAAAAATATCAGAGGCACTTTCACATCGCTTTCTCCTCATTTTTATCCACCCAAAAATATCAGAGACACTTTCACATCGCTTTCACCTCACTTTTATCAACCCAAAAATATTAGAGGCACTTTCACATCGCTTTCAACTCACTTTTATCCACCCAAAAATATCAGAGACACTTTCACATCGCTTTCACTGTACTACTGCAAAAACATTAGATTTATATTTATTCAGCTACTTTTTCACCAAGTGTCTGAACAATATCGTAAACGCATTTTTAGAGGGCGTTATTACAGAGACATAGACAAGCCAAACTACACCCATAAGATGCTATTTGAACAGGCCTATGTATAATTTTCTGGAAAGAATTATTATTTTGAAAATTATTTTCGCTTATATTTCTCTGTTTAATTACTAAATATTATTTTTTTTCATAACATTTTATTGTTAACTTAAATTTTTTTTATCGTGGTAGCACAGCGGCGGGCACTAGTAAAACGGTTGGTGGGTGCCATGGTGCCCGAGGGCATAGATAAATACGATAAAAATATTACTTAAAGAATCGAAATATACAACATAGTCCTTAAATGCAATCACAGAAAACGTTAACGTTGGTTTCAGTGTGTTTTGTGAATTCAAACTATTTTAATCGTAATTATGATTAAAATTATACTTACACAAACATTTGATTGATTTTCAAAACTTTTGATTCATTTAAGTTAAGATGAATCCAAGATGAGCTTCGTTGTTTTATGATAAAAGCGAGTTATCAAATCTTTGTAGGTTTATAAAGATGACTAAGTACTACAGCGAGCTGCAACAAGAAGGAAGTGACGACAAAGATAAGCCAGATCCAGGCTGTAGGCCGACACCTCGCTGCGAGCCAGCCGATCCTTTTACGATGTTTCTCACTAACACGGATAGTCCATTATAAGTTCGGCAAGCGGACGCCGGCAACTTTGAGGTGTGAATCAGTTTGTAATAAAGTATAGCGCAGAATGAAGCCAGGCGTGTTGGGTTAAAACTGTGCTAAGTTAAAGCTCAAACGCGATTAAAATAACCCCCGCCCGGGGTCGCGTCGTGAGGGATGGCCCTTCGGGGAAGTCCCGCCCGAGCGAGACTACAGCTGTAAGGCTCCGAGGGAATCTTCAAACAAAATTACCAAATTAAGCGTCTTGGGGATTTCAGCTTGTTCGCGTAGATTTTTGAAAAGATTTTCTTCCTGCAGCTTTTGAATTTAGTTTTACTCTTTTATGACTTAGATTTTTAAGCACTGCTGTTTTTTTCAGTGATACAAACAGCTGTTTTTAAATGCGTACAAACTAATAGCCACCATTTTTAATACTTAGAAAACACTCACAGAAGGCGTGTATGTAACATTGAGATAATAGTTTTTTTTCTATTTTCACTTCTCTCAATTCTAGGAGCATTTACCCCGGACAGAAACGAGGAGTATAAATCTCAAGCAGCTGAACACTACAAAAAACAAATCAATCAATAATGCAATCACTATTGTTAGTATCATTATTTACAGATATTTTCAAAACTTGGTTTAAATATTAAAAAAAGAAATCAAATTAAAGCGCAAGTTATTTCCAGAACCAAAATACAGTCTACATGTTTATTCCAACGTCTATTTATACAAAAAAGTTAAAGGCATTGAAAATCTTCAGGCCGATGGCTTATTGTAGGTGAATTCTATTGCTCATTGTTCGCCTAATAAGAAAATGCAAAAAGAGGATTCGGCAGAGCAGGACCGGCGAAGGAGGAAGCCCGGCGCGGTGCAAGCCTCCGACTTAAGATGTTTTCTATAATGACTGTCATCTGATGCGAGGTCGCCTTGTACTCAGCTCGAATTAGCCGGAGTCTCGGATCCAGCACAGAGAGCAGCTCTCCGAATCACGACGAAGTGGTTTGTAAACTTGCAAAAACGAATTTATTTTTATATTAATTTTTAATATTTTTTGTGTTGTTCCAACTTTTTGTATATGACGTTTCATCTTTTGCCTATTTGCTATTTAGGCATTTTTAGGTCGTGTCTTTGTCTGAAAATGCCAATTCAGCGTGTTGAAATAACTAGTAGCTTCAATAAATAAATCATTTAATAACACTAAAAACAATTTTAAAAAAATATGGGATTCCACCGAATACTTTCTTTCAAGTATATAAAATATATTATTGAGTTATTTCAAAATTAAATTTTACTTCAAGGGACCTCGTATTGACAAATATTCTCTTATTCGGCTGATTCTTGAATATAAACCAAGTATCATCGTTTTTCTTTGTTCATAATTGGCTTAAATTACAACGAAGCATTAATAAACTTTTTTCCAAGTGAAAACGATACTTTGATCAATATTATTGTTATGGTTTTGGAGTAATTCGAATCCACAAGATACACAAATGTTTTTTTTACCTAGGTTTACAAACATTTAATTTAAACCGTTAAAAATCACATCAAACGATCGTTTGTTTGAAGATGCGTTTCGAAGTATCAAATATCGCTAACTACAAACCAAAATGGGTGAACAAAAAAATACAGCTATTTTAATTGAGGTTTTCGCATTTAATAATCGTATCGGAATAAAATTAAACACGTGCTTGTGTGCAATAAATTTGACACGTGGAAAATATATACAAGTTTTGCTAGGCCCTTATTAATACACATGTTGCATTTCAACGCTTCACTAAAATTACTTCAGGGATTCAATATTTTTGACAGAGAGTACTTGGTGGAATTCCATTTTAACATTTTTGAGTAAAATACTTGAGTCATTTTCCACATGTTTCCAAACGAACATATTGAAAATCACTCAAGTATTTTACTCAAAAATATTAAAATTACTTCACTCAATTTATTCTATCAACCCAAACGTTTGAACATAAGAAAATAAGTCCATATTTGTAAATATGGAGAATGACGAATTCGATATGAATGATCGATTCGCAGTATCTGCACCACAAGCCGTATGGTTCTGGTGTTTTGATTTCGATGATAATTTTTTCAGTGAACGTTTTAAATACAAGTGAACAGATAACGAGATGTCGAGAAATGCCAGTAGGCGCGAAGAGTAAATTTATTACAATTACGCGGCTGCAAAACATAAAAACAAAACCGTAAAAACACAACCTCTAAACCGAACGACGTTTATAAACTCGTTACAAACTCCCAAGTTAAACGATTTAACTCTCCAGGTTGAAAATCATCTTTCTGAGGTAATATCTCAACGAGAGGAGACTTGACCTATAAATTTAACAGGAAAAATAACTGCGAGCTGAAAAGATAGCCGACCCCGGAGGGAGCTCGTCCCTCCCCCTCGACCCCTGGAGCCTCCTCCCCTCGCCCACCTGCGCTGTTCCGGCCTCCAACCTTGTTGCTTTCACCTCATTAAAATATGCTTGATATATTCAATTAAAAGCGAAAATAAAATTGGAAACGGATTTTATTCTAGAAGAATGAAATCGTAACAAGCTTCCTCGTTAACTTTTTAAGAGGTAATAAATTTTAAAAGATATCGTTTATTACGTCAGAAACAATGCTTAAAATCCATCCTGGCATTTTAA
This sequence comes from Atopsyche davidsoni, assembly GCA_022113835.1. Lineage (NCBI taxonomy): Eukaryota > Metazoa > Arthropoda > Insecta > Trichoptera > Hydrobiosidae > Atopsyche > Atopsyche davidsoni. Next base: position 8,931,132 of record JAILWY010000021.1, read on the forward strand.
GCAGTAAATACAGTCGTTTATTTACAAATCAAAAAGGTCCAATATATAAACAAATTTTTAAAGTGATTGTAAATACAATCGGCTTGCTAGAATATTTTCCTTTTATTAATGCACGTTGTGCGAATACTTTTAAAAAAATTTTTTTTTTCAAATGCACGCATCTCCCATTTCTGGAGCTTTTGATGTTTTTCAACATTTTTCATTTAAATGCTTTGTGTATCGGAGCAACAACTTCGCTGCTAACTGTTATTCTGTTTTTATATTATTTTGATTCATATAAAAACCTCATTTTAGACTGGAACTTTTCTCTTCTTTTATTTACAGACATATCAATTTCATCAAAGATTGTAAACAACACAATGCCAATAGCTTTAAATATAAATTTTAAGTGCATCAGATTTTTCGCGTATGGATATAGACCCACTGACAGATGAACATCTTCACTGTTTAAATTTATCTCGACATATCAATCATTTCACATTGAAATCGACCTTTGGGAATACGACTATGCCTTTTCTGTGATTTGTTATAATATTTATCAAAATTGTAAGACCCATTGTCACTTTAGTTCAACAGGAGTCAAACATCACCAGTTTGGATTTTTGCCCAATCCACGCGTTCTTTTAAAACCATTTTTGGGTTGATTCCAACAAAATAATACTAAAATACATTTGGACATGTATAATACGCGTTTAGTAATTTTTTTATAAATATACAACAAAGTTATAACAAAAAAATATACATTATTTACTCCATATAATAAAATATGAGTTGAGGGTCAATGTGATATGCACAGACCCTGTGTGACCTCTGACTTGGCGGGACACCGTCGTGTGAAACATTTTATGTCCCGAGAGAGATCATTTCAGCATTCACATACAATCCATGCCAAGAGATGTTATTCTCATATCTTACTGTAGCCTGAAATAAAAAAACCTCACAGTAAAATATTATCATTTATTTCTCTTGTATATTACATCAAAAATCCGCGAGATTTTTAATACGTGTAAATTTTATTATTATACTTGATTTCTCAACTCGTAATTATATTTTAAATCTCAATGAATCTGAGAACACAAAAACATTACTAGATTATTTTAAATACAAATTTGCTTTTTGTGTGCTTATATTTAAAAACAAATTTCCTAGAAGGCGTTCATAAATTACTGAAGATAAAACAAATTTAGCCCTGACCTTACGTTTCAAAAATCCAATGATTGCCAACACAGACTGGCCCGAGGCTCATCAGTCCTAAACTCTGATGATATTCCTCTGGAGTCTGGAAGCAAAGTGTGATTTTTTTTATTAAAATTGGATATCTAAATTCAGGATCCAATATCAACGCATCAGATGAAGTAAATTTCTCTACTATATATATTCTAGTCGTTAAATTAAGTGGATTTTATTAAACCGGTAGAATTGAAGTGTACCGTATGACAGTTTGACTGTATAAGTTGACTATGTTTTAATACAATGTATATGAATATTATTGTAAAGATAAATTTTTAATTAAGTGAGGTTTGCAAGAAAATCAATAAACGTTACAGAATATTTTTTTAATAAAAAGTTGCCATCGTATATTAGGTGATTTATTTTTATCATCCCGAAGGTTTTCGCTCGAAAATCATACAAAGCGAAATAATGTAAAAGAACTTTCATCCAGCGTCAAGTTTTTAATTGAATAGCCAGCTCTGACTTTTTCTTTGTTTCATGGAGTTTAAGTTTACTAATAAAATATGTACGGCTCTGCAGCCATTTTTACGATTATTAAGTGTAAAATTTAAAAAAATACAAGGAGAACACCTTTTTTTACAAGTCTTCCTAGAGACCCGCTTTTTCATGACTATGAAATAAAATTTTATATGAAGGCTACACTGCCCCAGAAGAAAAACTTTTTCATAAGAATTTCCATAAGGTATCCGGCGTACTCACGCAAGAATTTTAAATTAAACATTATAAGAAAATAAAAATATTTTCTACAAAAATAGCGATCAATAACAAGTTCCTACAAATGACATTTTCAACGGAATCAAAATAATTATATGCTAGATTTTTATTATTTATTCACAATCTTATAAAGTATAATTAATGCTAGTTTTTTTAAATAGCCTATGATTTAAAACCTAGCATTTAAAGCCTATGATTTATATTTTTCTTAATAATAACTGATAATATTGGGTTGTATTATTTTGTATTGCTTTACAGATCCAGAAAATAATACAAATATAAAGTAGATACTTACATTTTAATGTGCTTTATTTTGGTAATATGTAACGAATCATACTCAACTTTTGGACCGCATACCATTAAAAAAGACTAATTTTTTTACAGTCAAATTTATTTATATTTCTTGAATACTTTGTATTGAATTTTGTACTTTATTCATGAAATTTCTTTTTTCTCTTTCAGGAAACAAGCGTGATATGAATTGCCTCAGCCGGCACTCGCTCGCGTCAGTAATCCAAAAGCAAGACGTAAACATCCACTGATAGTCCCAAGAGGGTTTTTATTAATTAGCGAATTCTGGCTAACCGGAAGGAAGAGAATACAGAGTTTTATTTAAAGTTAAAACTTAAATTCAATATTAAAACAATTTTTAACAGAAATATCACGGCTATATCTCTTTTACTATATCTTGATAATATAAAAAAAAATAGCTTCATATACGCGAATAAAAATAGATTACTGATTATTTGTTCATTAAAACATTGAATATAAATTTGTATGATTTAATCCCCATATGTCTAGAGCAGTCATCTACTGACTGCATTTTTGCAGCTTTATCGTTTCTCTTTATGCCAAGGCCGAGCAATCGTCAACTTATGCAAATTTAATCATAAAAATAAAAAAAAAGCAACAGCTCCACGACAACAGGTGAAATATGACTGGATGGTAATTTCGCTTCTTAACTGGTGTAATACCGTAATGTATGCAGCCCATTGTGTTTTTGTGCAAATTGTTTTATGAGAATGGTTCGCAATTAAAGCACCCGGGGTTAAATAGACCCGGAATATTTAATTCCCCGTTAAAAATACATTCATAAGTCAGTGGCGCGGTGGCTTTATTTTTCTTGTTCTGAATCGGATTACGCGGCACCGTCCGCCAGTTTCAGCTAAGTGAGCGCCATTTTATCTTCGTGTTTATTGAAATTTAAATTTCAATGCTTGTTTACACAAATACTTTGAATCTATAAAGTTAACTCGTCAAATAGCCGCTAAGCAAATTAAATAGAATGAATTATTGAATACAACTTACGTTACGTTAGCGTGAAAGCTATGGAAACATAAGTAACACAAAAGCTTTTCAGAACGATATTTTTCAGTTTCATAAAGCTTGTTTTATAAATATTTGTAAATTTATATAAATTATTTTTTTTAATATGTCCATGCCTACATATTTTAATAAAGTTTTTAGTTCCTCCTGAAAAATACTGCACCCTCGGCGTACTCCCCATCGAGAGGAATTCAAAACGCTAGCAGGGGAGAGTAGACAAGTTTGACACCTAAGGCAAAAGTAAAACAATTTTACAAGTCGTTAGCGTGCTCGTTATGAGAGCCGGCAGGCCTGTCAGACGTTCTTTGCTTGTCCAACTAATGTCTCTTGAAATATTACCTATTGTCCCTTATGCACTCGCCGTGTACGGATCCACGCCACTCTCCCTCAAGCGGACGATACACAGGGTGATTCGCGCTACAATAACAATAATAATTACCTATTGCTTAATTTTGAGAATGACTTGACATAATATTACGACATACAATCAATATTTATCTTGTTACTATATATAAATATTCAATTGCCAATTCATTCGTTTAATCCAATAATTCTAAAGCGTATTTTTTCATCGAAGAGTTTTTTGGCGTCTCTTTTAGAATTCAATTTATTTTAGTAAATAATTACTGTAATTATATGTGTTTCTCTTAAATAACTCTATTATATAGATATAAGGAACTGGTTTTATTTAGAGGATACAAAATTTATTTAATTACAGTGAGAGCTTTTTCGTTCAATGAAAGCATCATACAACTCCATCAATGCCAAATTTTGACGATGTCTCTAAAAGAGAAAGAGCTCTCTTTTAAAATTAAATTAAATGATAAATAGTACAGCCTTAATACGACCCTTGTTCCGTTCATAAGAATAGATTAATTAAAATAAGATAACGCATTTTCACAATTATATGGAATACTTTTATAGAGAGTTGTAAGTAGTAATATGCCAAATCTCTACAGTATTTCCACTATAAGACTATTTATTTTCCCAAAACTGGGGGAGAGCGCAATAGGGGGATAATTTCTGCACAAAAAGTCCTTAGCAAATCGAAGTATGTAATTTATTCGCCCCGTGTCTTACAAACATCAATCAACCTACAGTATTCGATTTTCATGTTGTAACAAGCAATCGTGCCTTGCATCCTTGTGATGTTTACAATTTAAATTCAAGTGAAATTAATTGATTAGTTCATCTCTTGTAACACGTACACTCCTGACAAGCACAAATTATTTTTTGGTTAAATATCATAACTTTTATATTATTTTATCTATATCTTCTAATAATAATCCTGGTCCCGGCCACTGACAAGTAAATGCGCCAGCAGTCCCACTTCAACTCTCCGAATCTCTTGTTTATTTTGCTCAGAGCACCGTAGTCCTCCGTTAACTATCTAGTCATTTCATATTCGGTCTACCCACATCTCTTTAATACTGAAGATACCTAATAAGATAAGACAAGATACTCCTTCAACAATTTCCGTAACGATGTATCCCAAACCAAAGCATACAACCGCCCCCTATTAGATTCAAGCCACCGTATCTATATGACTTTACTAATGCTATTTAAGTATCAAATTAATAAATCGCCTATGAATAAATATATAATTCCAAATTATTGTTACATAAATAGTGGAATAAATAGAATTTCGTAGATTCACAATTAATTTTATTATTATTTTACTTTTTGTTATGCTTTTCGTTGCGTAGAAAACAAACTGGAAAACCATTTCAAGAAGGTTGTACGACAAAGTCCACGCACGTTCTACGACCTTATTCCAGACACTGGACAAACCTTTTACGAGGTAAATCAGTGGCGTACGTGCCCGTCTCCCATTAACTATGTATTCACCCTGTTATTTTTTTATCTTTATTTTTAAAAGATATTTCATGTAAAAAATAATAATTCTAAACTGTGTTACTTATAAACGGGTTTGAATCCGTATCCTCTGTTTGGGGGTTTAATAAAAAAAGAAAGCATGAAAATGTTGACACTTTTAAAAACTTTGCAGACTCTAGATCTTCGTATCGGAAAATGATTAGCTTTAAGTATTTTGTTGCCACTCGAATCATCCTGTATATCCAAAACAACATCGGCTACTAATTTAGTGGACAGTTACAAATGGTCCTTTTTTATTTAATATTAATTCCGCGGTCGGTAATCTTGTCTTTTTGTAGCGCTACAAGACAGTGCACAAAGGAAATGGTCTCTGATAAAGCTTGTTAAAAGGACAAAATGGAAATGTATACTTATTCATAAACCAGTACAATGTGTCCCCGCGTCAGCCAGGATGGATGAGAGCCGCGCTCCGCGTAATGGCGAGGACAGACTGAAAATCCTGCAATAGCACATAAAGAATTTAATCATTTTCACTAACACGATTCAAAACATTCCCCTAACAAATTATTCACACACACACACACATGTATATATATATATATATATATATATTTATATAAGGTGTCCAAAGAGAGCATCGGGTATTTGTTAGTTCAGTAGAATAAAAACTACGAGTAATCAAGTATTTCTTTTATTGTTGATTATAAGAATGCAAAATGTAAAATTATTTCAAAAAGGTGATGTTATCCAAATAGTGACCGTTACGCTGCCGGGACTCTAATCTTCTAATCTGGAACGAAGATTGCGGATAACACGCTAACAGGGTGTCCAAAAAGGGTATCGGGTATTTGTTTTAGCGTTAAAGTTGATACGAAGCGGTTGAAGGACGTGAGAAGGAAATCGTGGAGTCCGCCATTTTGTGGAGTTTTAGTCGCTATGAAGCAGTACCTGGGGACGCATCGCGCTTTTTGGACACCCTGTATATATATTTACTTGTGATTATAGGTGATGATAATTTCTATCTTTTTTTCACTCACTACTTTCATTTCGTAACAAAAACCTTATTAAAATCAAACAATCTTCATGTAACGAGATTTGGATCTTTATTAGTAAATTATGTATCTTTTTTTGTGATAGTTACAAATATCGTTAAAAGTTTACATGAATTCATATTTTCAACACAAGAGAAGCCTTAAAAATGTTCATTTTATTTTGTAATACATTAGATGTAATTATTAATTTTTATAAATGTATTTTGTGATTTGAAATGTGTGTATTGCTGAATATGTTTAAAAAAAACTCAATTTTATTGTAGCCAGGTGTAAAATTTTGCATTTTCCCGATTAAGCGAAATCTATCACAAAATTGAGAATTTCAAAGCAGACATATTAACTAAATACTTTTAAAGTGTTTTTATCCGATTCTCTAACATCGCCAGGAATAAAGCGTTTCGTGAAACAGGTACGTATAGAAATCTATCAAAAAAGAAGATTGGATTCCGGAACAAATATATTTTTGTTCTGTTGTTATGAAAAGGTATGTTTTTGTACCGAAATGGACAAAAACAATTTGAGAATCGGCGGACGAATATTTTTTTCCAGAACTTTCGATCTACACTCCGGATCGCCAGAGATTTATTTCTGAAATTATTTTTTTTTCTCTCAGGATCCTTTAATAAAATAAAATTATTATATTTATTTCTATATTACCAATAAAATTCCAAATACAATTAAATGGTGCGAAAATACAAGTAAATTGGCAGGAATCCTGTTATTTTCAGCACAGCTTTTAGCTAAATCAGATCCAAATTGTTATTGGCTAATCTGGCGTTTTCTATTAAACCATATTTATCAAATTATGGCACGTGTAATAGTTCACATCACAGAAATTGAATATGTTGAATAAAAAAATTTACATCGCCTCAAGTTTAAAATGAAAAAAAATATCTCATATAGATTTTTTGTGATTTTTGTATATACAATTATACAAATGACGGAGACGTGACCAGTTGTATACTTCTGGAACCGTCTTAATGCTTCTAACATAAGACTCGTCTGCAGTGTTTCCGCTTGTGCCTCCTCGCTCTTCAGTCTAATTTATACTAAGCAAAGTAAACGGTGGGGCAGCTAGAGTAAATGGTGACTCTCTTTCACTCCAACTCCACTAATATAAACGTTTTATGTTAACTTTATACTGCCAACAAGAGTGAGAGTGTAATATATACAACGCATAAAATAATAGAGGGTACAACTTATATTTTACACATTTTTAATGATTTTTGTAGTTTGTGAGATTTAACTGGACAGAAGATGAAGTTTGTAAAATATAAGTTGTTTTTTTTTTTTTTGTTTATGAATATAATTAGCATACTCATTAATGAAACTATATTATGTCCCCAGCAAGTATCGCGATAATTCAGCTGAAGCTGGGAGTTGCTTGGAGATCAGAGGCATTACGTACATAACCGAGTATTAATCTACTTTACAGAAGTCTCGCGAGGGCGCATACAAAGGCGGTAAGATGCAGCCGATCCTCAAAGCCGCTTTGTTGCTTTGAGTCTCCCGGCCAATAATCTCGATAGACTCGGAGTTATCTCGGAAAAGTAAACAGGATTTACAATAATTGCTGCGGGCACTCGCTCCGATGAGTTCCGTGTGAAACTTTCGATAATCATCAGCTGGCTTGTTGTGTGAACTCGCCTGAGAAAAGACGAATTCCTTCGAAGTAAACACGCATTACGACACCTTCAGAATAAAGACATTTACTTGTTTTCTTTTAATTTTTTTGGTAACGGTGGATCGAAGTCTAATATGCATGCTTCAATGAATCTGTTTTGTTTGGATATTTGTGAAAGAATCTAAAAAAATCCCCTTTCAAGGTAGCAAATGCAATCTCGCTTCCTTGCTCAACCTTGCTCCTAAACCAGATCATATATATGTTCTTAATTAAAAACTGGCATAAGACAAATAAAACTCTCTTTTTAATAAAAATCAGAAAAAAAAACAATATATCTTAGATACACACCAATTTCTGACTACGGGAAAGATATCCAAATAATACTAAAACTGATTTGAACAGATTAGATGCAGTTTCTTACACTGCAGATATTTGATTTTTTAGACATGCGTTTACTTGCAAATATATTTTAAAACCGCCAAACATCTATTTAATCAAGCAAGTAACTACTAAGGCACTAGATTTCCAATCACTGTAAATTAATTAAACTTTCCCATTAGATGGTAGCAGCAAATCCGTGCGATCGTTTTTTAAAGAGAGTTTCTAAAACATTGCAGGAAACGTATGTGTCAAATGCTTAAACGTTTTTGCTTAAATTGATTTTCACTCATTTACAAAAATATGTACTAAAATATTTTTTATGAACACAGTTTGTATTTATAAAATAGTCCGATTTTGGACCTATTTTCGTACAAATGTTTTCGGTTTCGAATTTCATTTCATTTGATTTATCCGAACAAAATATAAAGAAGTACAAGCACATAATAATCCTCACAGAATTGAAAATCCCGCAGAATGCCTATTAAAACCAAATCTCAACGCCGCCGAGGGAACTCCACAAAACAAAGTACGAAATACGACGCGAAACAACCCAAACCGAGACTTATAAGCTTTCTTATTGAATTAGTTTAATTCAAAAAGTTCCAACAAACCGGGAGCTTTCCAAGTTCAGAACAAATATTCTCGGTCGCCGGAGCTCGGCCGCGTCCACCCGCCGGCCCTTCCATTATGCCGAGGTGGCTTTCACATGCAAAGGAATAAGGAATAACAGGTGCCAGGCCGGAGGAAACGTTTTACGTACTGAGAGCACAGCTTTCTGCCTCAAGCTCCCCGTTTATTTACTCTCCGGTTCAACGGGATGACGTCAGAGCCGGACCCGGCACTATTTAAAGCACCACGTCAATATCACTTTAAACTATTAAAAAGTTCACAATGAAAAATCAATACACAGCGATGAGTCCAAAGCTGAGCTAAATAAAAAAAAAAACAATTTCATGCATTGCTTATTACCAAAATTCATTATCATTAAACTCACATCAATTAACAAGTAATTCATTCCCACCGCTACAATTTTTATTTTTGTTACTTTACGATAGTTTATTAAAAATTATAAAAAAATTTGTATTAGTGCTGAGAATGTTATATATGAACGTGCCCCTTCAAAGGCATATAATTAGTATACTGAGGCAGTAGCATGAATCGGAAACTTACAAAACTTGGCCGCTGTATTAGACGAAGTTTCAAACTAATAATTTCTAAGTAAATTCCGTGTAAGAATTTTATAAAATCTATTCATTACACGTCGAAACATCAAAAACCAATAAAATATTCACGTTAATGAGAGTTACATATTCATACCTTTGTTTAGAAATAAAATGAAATATATTTATTCAAAAGTTCGCTAACGAAACACAGCTTAATAATTGTATATTTTATAAGAGAAAATTTATAAAATGTTTGTTATTTAATCTTGTTTTATTTCAGTGTGGCCACAGTGTAATTACTGACCTTTTCCCAGGTACGTAATATTAACCGAATCCGCCACTGTACAACTTTTACTATAAAATGTTAAATGCGACAAAATCGTGAAATGTATGCCTGGAACTGCGAGTTTTATAACCAAATGTTGCAACTTTATGTGTCAAACTTTATTTATTTACATAAAAATAATGCCAGGTACCACCTTTTTAAAACGTATCATTACATTTTTAACACGATAATAAAATCGCAAGCAAACAGAAAAATCTAATTTAAATAAAAAATAAAAAAATTAAAGTCTTAACAAACACAGCAGCACATTCTTGCTGAAATAATACGAAAATATCTTTAATAATGAAAAAAATGTTGTTATTTTATTACGATATATAGAAACATTGTTTTCTGCAATCTGAATATACTACTGATTAAACGATTGAGATTAGATAATTCCCTAAAGTAATAGCATAATTATAATGTATGCAGATCGGATAAGCTCGGATTCCCAAAGCTTCAAAGCCTGGCAGTTCCTCACCTCAAAATCAGACCCCAGTATATATGTCACAACATTGTGATACATCATCTCGCGAACGTAGGAGCGGTACGAAGTGGAAAGCGCACTTACCTGTCGAGACCTCTCCCTTTCCCCGCCTCCCAGGTGTATTGACACCCCTGAGGTCACCACTCTTTCAACCCGCCACCCCCTCCCATCTCATCCACGGAATGGCGGTTACTTCAACCCCTTGTATGAAGCAGTGACGCGCTGTGGACACACGCTTGCACAATCGTCTTTTCATTTAAATTTATATAAATAATAAATCAGCCATATAAAAAAAAGTTTATTTACACGTTGACTGCCGAGATAACTCGTAGATTGCGTTATTTTCTAGAACGCCAACTACGAGTTATCTCGTTCTTGTTTACTTGCCATTTTTGTGCAGCTACAGTTAAACTCGGAATATATCATAGAACAAAAAATCAATGCTGGCTTGCATGAACAGAAAATTTTGCTTTTTGATGATAACTATGCACTAGAATTAGAGTTTTAAATAACACAATATCAATCAAATTATCATTTTAGGCCAGATTTCTAAAAATTGCCGTGGCAGTCAACGTGTTAATTAAATTTGATAATATAATTCTACTTAACAATTCTACCAATTTTTTAGTTTAAGTTAAAGTTAAGTACAGATAACTAATCTAACAGAATAATATATATAGATTTTATTTTTTCGAATGAAGTATTGATGAGATTGGTCTCACATCTGAAAGCAGGATGAACACCAAATGTGCTAGGAAGCCAAAAAGAATTTCTGCTCTGCCATTATCGTAGTTCCCCCGACTTTTGGAAACTCCATACTGTTAGTAAAAGTAAAGAAAGTTGATTGGTCTCAAAAATAAATTAATATTCGGGTGAATATAATTATAAACAGTTATTAAAGTATTCATCATTTCTGTAAACAAGGTATAAAAGGCATGCTTTTGTATAAAGTTGCTTGTCAAAAAATAATCCACGTACCTGCCTTTCCATAGTTCTGAAAATATCTCGATACAGAATTTAATTCTAAATTTATGAGAGAAGTCTTCTGAAGAATTTCACCCTCTGAAACGATTTGTTTACAAATTCTTGCGAACGCAGCTGACAGATTTTTTAATATATATTCCGCTAAGATAGAGTTCTATTATTACAACAACAACAAAAAACAAAGTACGCGCACTCTGTAAACTTAAATCCCTCTTTTGAAAATGCGACAAGTCTCTCGTCTCCCGAAATTGGTAAAATAAAAAATAATGAAGTTAAATTCACACGTTCACGACAATCGCCCGTCTCCGACAACGCTACAGTTCTAGAAATTTCATAGAACAAAATTTAATAATAAACTCGCACAAAACGGCGTGATACAAAAGTTGTCCTATTGTATAATGTTAAATTTTTATTCTTGCGAGGGGCGTCTGAGGAGGCTTGAAGTGGCGCAATTCACCTTAAAAGTTTATTAAGCCCGCGTAATGAAACACGCGCAGAACTATCCGCCAAGTCCGACAAAGGACAATGAGGTCCAAATCTCGAGAGTTTCTGAAATCATATTCCAATTCAATACCAACAGAAATGATAAAAGGAACTTTGAAGGTTCTTGAATTTACATCCAAATAAAATTAGGGGTGTATTCTTATCTTTGAAAAGTTTCTCGCTGTTATAAAATGCCTATTTCTCCATGCAAGAAACTATACAGGAATATTTCGTTTTAATTTTTTTAAATACATTTCCTTAATTAATGACCCATTTTCTAAATACACAATCATTTTTTATTAACAAGTGCAAGTCTTCTTCAATAAATAAACACACCATCATTTGTGAGTTAGTGAAAACGAAATAAACATCCCCAACTAAAATTTATTTGATTGGTAGCTCGATCATTGTATTTAGCGAATGATTTATCTAAGATTTTTGTCGCAAACTATTTATTTCAAAAGTAATAAAAAATACGCATTGAGAGTTATGTAAGAAATGCTAGCCTCGTTGGAATAAAATTAAAAGTTTGCTAAATTTTTACGCTCACGAAAGACTCCCTCGCTTATTTCCCAACCATTGAAATAATTTGAAAAAACGGGCATGAAATATTTTATTTCGGCCAAACTAAATTTTTCGTGAAAAATTTTATACAGTTATTACAAATTTATATAAAAATAACTTACCCATGGCCAAATTTTCCATTCGCGATAAGTATCCATAGCCTCCAAGAGGTGTTTCTATCGCACTCGGTGCAACGCGATTGTACTTCTGTCTTTCTCTTTCAAACTACTCAACTCTGACTTCACTCCATTTAACAACTGAAACTTCGGAGTACGAACTCTCCTGACTTCCAAACTGACTAGCATAACTGTCTTTGCTTGTTTGGTGTCATTAATTAGATAAGATGCGATCATTTTTACAAACTACTAATTATTTATGAAAATAAAAAAAATATTATACCTCATTCAACTGATTCACGCGTTATTCATCGTTGAAATGAACTAATAACACGAACCAAAATCAAAATAGCATTTGTTCCAGTGATGGCCGAGATAATCCAAAAAAAATAATTCTTTATTTATTTTTAATAAGGAGTGTAAACACTTTCGATTGCATCTATCTTCTATGAAAACCATCTGATATTATGTGTAATTAAATCTATAATACCTAATCATATTATTAAAGTACACGTACAAAGTAACCACAGCTAAGGCTATAATCAAAGTTTTAAGTGTTTAATATGTGTCACGTTGTACAAAGAATATTTTACAACGAAATTTTTTTATCTTTTCACTGAGCCTGTAAATAATTTTTCAATTTCAGCAACCGCACCACGAGGTTGCAAAAATTTTTACTCTCAGAGATTCGGTGAAACACTAATAGAGTACGAACCGCACTCGGGCACAATTGAACCGAACACACGGGCAGACGTTCGCAAAGAGCGTGGATATCGAAATTCAAGAGATCCATACGTTTTACAATGGAACTTAGGGCAAAGCTACCGCTGGTTGGGGCGTTTTCAGCGGCAGCCAGGGCGGGGAACCCCGCAAGGAGCCCTCTCGGATATTTTTCACGTAGAGCTATGAAACGTGCCGCGGCGCTGTCAATAGAGCGGACGCCCGAGAAATTGTTTTCTTTGCGCCCGGGAAGGGGAGAAAACAATTTATTGCTTTGAGATGATGTTTCACTTTATTTACGGAAGTCATGCCCTGAATGTGGGGCCGCTGGAGGCAGCGCCGGCCGAGGGATGGAAAACACAGTAATGACGCCCTCCCAGGGACTGACGGCCTCGGTGGAGCCGACGACGCTTTCTCACCTCAAAATGATACGATATTTTAATATATCTATGCAATATAATGATATTCGTGCTTATTTCACTGTACACCATAGGTTTCCAACCCCCAGTGGGCGCTGGAGCTTTCCAAGAGGGCGGTGGCGGGTCCAAGTGAAATTAATGAACTTTTTGCATTTAATTTTTTTTGATTTGTGCAGTAGATTTTTCACAAAAAAAAAACAGAAAATGATCAAAAAAACTCGAACATTTTTTTTTACCTGTGCAGTAATAAATAATATACAGAAAAAAATTAAAACTGTTATTTTGCGCAAAGGGGGGCGTTAGAATTTTTTTTTATTGTCAAGGGAGGCAATGGAATTTTTTTTTCTTGTCAAAAAAGGTTGGGAACCTATGCTGTACACTAAACATACATGTACTATACACAAATCCAATTTTTTTGCTCAGTAAAAATATATGCTAGTCAAAGTCAAACTATCAAACGAAAATTTGTATCATTGCGCCTTTAAGGGCCTAAGTCCCATACTCGAGTTTTTTTGATCATTTTATATATAAATATATATTTTTTTGAACGAAGCTTCATAGTTAAAAGATAATGACTATAAGGATCTCGCCAACCTGAAAAAGGCCTTATAAAGTTTGGCTATTCTAATTTGTTGTTAGTCATGAAGTATTTTATATTCCGATTAAAAATAAAATGAAATTTGATACGACTTTAATATGTTAAGAGCGTGTAAATAAACGTTTGCAGTGTAACATTTAAAGTGTGATGTTTTTACGTTATATTTTTAACGTGAGTATAGTTAAGGGCCTAAGTTCCATACTCTAGCTTTTTTTATCATTTTCTGGTCCGCTTTGCGAAAAATCGACTGCACCAATCAAAAAAAATTAAACGCAAAAAGTTAGATACATCCCTTCTTCCGAATAAAATATTTTTTTATTTCTTGTAAGTTTACTATTAATATGATAAATATGTGTTTTTCCGATTGAAGTGTAGGAATTTGGAGATTCGTCATGTCCCTGTTCTTAGAGTCCTTAACATTTAAAAGTATTTTTTTAAATTGGAATTATAAGATTGAATATAAACCCTGTGCAATCGGTTACTTAATTAGGATTTCGTTGCATTAACTCCATCGTACCAATTTAAAACAGAACCGAACGGTTTATAGAAACATCTGTTTTTATCGGCTTTTTAACCCTCGTCAAATAAATTTGTAAAATACTTGATATCGCTTACACGCTAAACTTCAATTACGTAATTGAAGATTTAACGAGCATCTAAATGATCACGATTCGCTTTTATTTTATATATATGAAAATTAATATTTATTTCGTTATTCGGGTATACAAAGGATTTGTAATAAATTTAGATTATTTAAGAATTTTTTTTGAAAGCAACTCTTTATTGCGTCTCGTTATATTTATCGGGTACATTCACGAAGTCAAATTTTTTTATATATATCTATATATGACCTTGAATATATACATTGTCTAAAATGTATAATTAAAATTTGTCGATCATTCATTGGTCGGTGTTACTTATTTTTTTATTTATTACGTTATAAAATATGATGGATATATAAATATCTAATGTGTTTAATGATCTCTTTTTAAACACAATTATGGAGTTGAATAATGGTTTCTATTATGATTCTGGGACTCCTACGATTTACCACCTTGCCATCTTAAATAATATGACTATGAAAGCTGGTTTTCCGTGTATAAACCTTGAAAGCCATTTGAAATAATCTCCAAAGCCAGTGCCGATAACACATTACACCTATATTTACAGTAATTTAATTATTACAACATAAATTAACGCGTAAGTGCGCTTAACAAAAGCTAGCGCGGTATCATATTTATGTACGGCCATTACCATTATGTAATAGAAGCTTGCTCCGGATTATTAATTAGAGGAAAATATTTCCGGTGCACTGTGGCTTGAATCCTGAAAAAACCTAACTGCTCCTAAAAATATGCTGCATATTTTACGATCATCCATTTGCACACGAAACTGCAAGAATTTTTTTTTCCAAACACAGATAGTATTCAAAACCACATCTCTCGGCTATTGCGGCGCTGTATCCAATTCACCCCCCGCGGCTCGATTAATTTTTTTCATTTTTTAAAATACAAATTCCAACATTATACATCTAAAAGGACATGTACATACTACAAATTTAAAAACAGTAAAAATTCAAACAATAGAAAATCATATTATTGATTTTTGTGAAGACTGTCTCATTTATAGGATATGATTGTTAAAAATTCTTACCTAGTACTAATGATTCGTTGGCATAATTGGTAATGCACCGGCCATGTAAGCTTGGGGATATGTGGGTTCGAATCCCACACAAATCACGATAATATTTTTCTAAGAGTTTCAATTAATCAATTTTCAATATTTGAAAAAATGTACTTAATATTATTCCAGGCGGATATGTATTGACACAGAGCTTGCTACACTACCTTGTAATGTAAAATAAATAATTTTCATGATTGTGATAAAATATGATAAAAAAAATATTAGCCCATATTTTACGGAATTATCCCCACTGTGCGACGAGTTTTATTCCTTCAGTATTGCAAGCAAATAAAATAAAGCTTTACTTTCGAATAACGATCATAATTTTCAGCGATTATTTCAGGCCTCGATCGCTTTCGCATGATTAGCCGTAATAACGCGGGCCGCGCGTAACGAGGCTTTCTTCTAACAACCGAGATTAATAGAAATTTTCATTAAGTTAAGCATATTATTGAATCCGAGCCCGTGAGCCAGTCGCGTCATGATTATGTCACTGGAGGTACCAGGCAGATAATTTTTGCGTAAAATGAGGCTAATGCAAAGTGACATGTGAATATTGTGTAATTTATTTTGCTGTGAAAATTCAAACAGCGAAAAGCTAAATCCGAAATAAATTTGCGGCTTCATAAACAAATCATCATAAATTAAGTTAATTTCTGATATGGAAATTTCATTTGGTATTGTTATTATGAGCCAAATGACACTATTCATTGCAAGTTATAACGCACACTCGATTACTATATTATATAAACCCAATCATACAAAACTCCAGCACTACGGCGATGTAAAATGTAGTCAGTACACATTCGTGTATAAATATTTTCAGACATGTAAATTTAATTACGATCGGCTGAAAATCGTCAACGTGTAAAATTTAAACGAATCAAAACAATATCGTAATGAAAAAATACGTAAAATACTTAAATGAAACAAGAACGGTGGGGGAAAACAGAACGAGGGGAATAATAAGGGGATTCGAAGATTACTGAAAATAAATTAAGAAGACAAAGTGCTCACCTACAGAATGATGTTATAAAACAGCCCCGCGCGTCACAACTCGGCGGGATGAGGAATCGGTAACCGAATATCTCAAAGGAAACGGAAATTTCAGCATCTCGATTCGGGCAAGGTCCTTTTGTTATCGAGAAAATGATTATCCCACGCATCGTATATAATTATCCAATGAAACAAATACTTGTATTCTATATTTAGTTACTTATAATTGAAAACTTGAAACGCGTCCTAAAATTGTGAAAACACTGTGTGCTTTGGATTTTTGTAATAAACCTATTGCTTGAAATTCCAATAAAATACGTTCGCGATAGGAAATTTATAAATATATCGTAATAGCGAATAACAGTAGAAAATGCCGTGCTTTTCGATACTTTATATTGCTCTATAAAAAAATGTTTTATTTTTTAATATACAGCGCGACTTTTTAAATGCGCTTCAATTAAGTAACAACTCTTATAATTTAAAAAAAAACGTAATAAGCAAATTTCTCTGGCTCTTTTTTTTTTTAACGGCTCTACTTCCATGGCGGAAGCCCTGCGTAGGTTTTCGCAGTAAATTATTATGTTTTCAAAAGGATTAAGCTTGATTGATCTGGCAAAAAAAGTCTTTTGATTTATGCACGCCGCGGAGATCCTCCCTATAATGCCAAAGCTAAACCGGTTTACATCCACCCTTACACTCTCTAATAAAGCACATGGCAATTCCGAAGGTCCGAGCACCCCGAGGCTAATGGGAGCTTTACGATATGGCTGACATTGAGCTCAATAAAAGTTTATTGCAGTCGAAAATATATCCGAGCTTGAAAAAATGTGCCGCATAAAAAGTTTTTAAGCTCCAAGCATATGAGACCCACACCGTCGTCTAGATGCTTAAGTCACAAGTTTTATTCCGCGATTTGTGTCATTATTCTATTTTTTTTTCTACATTTAATTGTGAAATCGCGTTTTTTTTCTATTATAGTTGTAATTGAGTGCAATCAGAACGCTTTGTTTGATGTCGCATATTAAAACAGCGTGTTTACTAGGGGTGGGTCCGATTTCGATGTCGATTCAAACATATCAAAGAAAACAGTCAAAGGGTTAAATAAAACAGACAATTTTTAACGTTTGATAATGCAGGATATGAAATTAAAACGTATACATATATATATATCTAATATACGAAAAATACAAAACGAAATAATACATTTGTATTTTCTGTGTGTAGTATATAAAAATATATATAAAAACCCTTGTCATATATTAATAAATTCAATATTTTTGACTAAGAGTACTTGGTGGAATTACATTTTAATAGTGATTGTGGAACATGTGGAAAATCACTCGAGTATTTTACTCAAAAATATTATCATATATTACTTAATAAGCATTTTTACGTGCAGCTACATATTTGTAAAAAATCAATTATGTATAATAACGTCATTTGTACAATAAACCCATATTATAAAAGTTCTGTGAAAAAATTGGTAATTTTTCCATTTATATACGGCCGGAGCCCCCAACACTGAATTTCCCCATCATGATTTTCAGAATCAAATAATAAGGCCGTGTGTACATTGTGAAAACGGTGGAGAAGACAGTGACAGCACTCGGGCATGCCGGGAGTTTAATCAACGGAATCGAGGCGCGCATTCTAATATCCTCAATGTTAATAATGTCAGCTTGCGTCCTGTCACACCAAAAACACAGGCGAAAGCTTCGTTTCCATTGTTTTCCAATTTATTCTTCTGGCAATAAAACTCTAAAAATTCAATTTTAAATGTAAATTAATATCACTTCGCGGATTCGGATACACTCTTCTATCACTGTGCACTTCTTTTCGCTGAATGGTAAATTTATTTTTTATAAAATTGAACAAGTAATATTTTGTCTTCACATTGAGTTTATTTAAATTATTTGCATTACTAGTTTCGACCCGATACACTGGGTCATCATCAGATGCTTAACTTTAAGCATATGATGACCCAGTGTATCGGGTCGAAACTAGTAATGCAAATAATTTAAATAAACTCAATGTGAAGACAAAATTCAAAGTTACTTTTATCATTATAATAATGGATCTTCACGAATCAAATGCCTTGTCCCTCAATAAGAAGTAATCTTTATTTATAACAATACGAAGTGTGGCTTTATAGGAGAACCCTTAAAACACCATGGATTGACCGCGCAAATAAAACGCGCGTTTTTTTTCGAAACAATAAATATAGCATCATACAGTCCAAGATTTTGTTCAAGGCAAAATCGAAGGAATAATGGGCATTGAAAGGAGAAAAATTACGTGGTTGTGGAATTTACGCCAGTAGCTGGAAGCTAAAAGTACGGCCGAATTAGTGAGACCGGCCCAGGATAGGTATTTTAGAAGAAATGGTCACCAACCTTCTATGAGAAGAGGCATCAGAAGAAGAAAAACACAATACAGCAGCTACCTATAATATAATTTATGTAATCGTGTGTATCACCAAATCTGATTCGCTTAATAACAAGTATTTTTGTTTGTGAGCGTTTTTTTGCGTTTGAGGGTTTCTATGGAATTATTATTTTCTGAAATATAGACATGTAAGTCAACAGCCTTAAATAATAAACTTTTGCAATATATCTATAATATGTAATAATAATACTTTTAACGTTTAATATTTTTACCAACAAGTGTTGACCCACAACCCGAGGTTAGTTTACATTACATAAAAAAAAATACATACGCATAAATATTTATGACATCTTCAGAATTCAAATGTAAAATTTATGTTATTTAATTGAAAAGAAAATTGAACAGTTTATTTCAGGTCTGAGGGGGCGGAGGGTGTTGATATCGAAGGCTGTGGGGGTGGGGGTGGGGGTGGGGGTGGGGGTGGGGGTGGGGGAGGCCGTCATGCAAGCCCTCAGTGGAGTGGAGTCCCCCGCGGGAAGGTGACGCGTCACACTCCTCAAGTGCAGATCGAGAGCCTGTCTGCTCCGCCAGGACTCCCATTTCCCTGCTTTTTATATTCTTTTTTATTCAACGATATTCTTATAATACGAATAAAAATACGTACCGGAAATATCAGGCGTCATTTATTTATTAAATAAACTAACTGATTTATTTTACTTTGATATTTCAAAAACTTTTTTCAATTTCACATGAAAACCCATTTTAAAAAATATTCTTGTTGAGGGACAAGGCATTTGATTCGTGAAGATCCATTATTATAATGATAAAAGTACCTTTGTATTTTGTCTTCACTTTGAGTTAATTGAAATTATTTGCAATACACTGGGTCGAAATTAGTAATGCAAATAATTTTAATAAACTCAAAGTGGAGACAAAATACAAAGGTACTTTTATCATTATACGATATTTTTTTTAAATATTAGGTAACTAGAAATGTAGCCCGTCATAAAATGACGTATTCGATGAACGATGCAATAGTGTTTGAACATATGTTTGGCTGACAATTAGATGAATATTTGATTTCATTTTGAACACATATATTTTGAATAACCGGATATTAATTTCGAAAGCAAAGCCATTCTCTGAAATATCACATTTCGTGTCACAAACAACAAATCACTTTCACTGCACTGTTCTTTATTAGATGCAGTCTTTATCACGTTCAATTGTGCTATTATTTTTTAATTACGTTTGCTGTGCTTAGACGGTGTTATTTTTTTAGGAGGTATTTTAAGTTATTAATGATGTGATTAATAATTTCTAACGCAACTAAAAAATAAAATTGGTACTTGTGTCAAGCTGACATAAACTGGAAATTTCTTAGAAGCATCATATTTTGTTTTTTTGCAAAAATTCTAAATTTGAAATTCTCGCTGTGAACAACAGAATCATATAATTCGTATATAAAGCATATTTGATAGTTTTATTTAATTAGTTTATGAATGAAAATATTATCCTATCGTCTTAAAATTCGGCACATAACTGCGGAAAAACTTACTGAACTTACGTGCAAAAAATCAGCGTTGTATCTTTTAAGATATTCTATAGAGAACCAAAAAATGAAACATACACACACACCCGCTCACACACAATGGATATTATTATAGTAGATTCCAATTCGGTTGCAAGTCGCGACTTATATAGAGAGCTTTATTTTCAGGCATACCGTTCTGCACTGCAAGTAGAGGGGAGAGTCAGTGAGCAACGACTTGCGCTCCGGATCATTGATTGATGCATTGGCTAGTTTTATACAAAAAAAAATCCTACACTTCATAAAATGTACAGATTGGATTGCGAAACGTTGGGAGGCGCTGCCCACTTTATTCATTAAACGACAGTAATAACAATTTCGCCTGGGGACATTCAAATGACTCAGTTTTGGCATGGAGCTCTATTTCATTAATTCTGAATCAAGCCCAGCTTTGTGCGGCATTATGGAGCGGTTACTGGTCGCGCTCAATATGGCGTGGTCCAGCCTGCCCGCCGGCCGATAGCGACAAAAAGTCAATCATAGCCCAATTAAGAGATTAAAACCTCGCCGGAATGTTTTTAAAATATTATTTTGCCCTTTTTGAGTCGGGGCGCTTCGTTTGAACTACCCGCATTAGTAATTTGCAAGATCGGATGCAAAATATTATTGGAAATAATTTCCAAGCCCAGCTCTCTCACGGTTTTATTTTTTTTTTTATAAATGAATAGTAATCTAAAGACAAAAATATTTTCATTCCGGGCCAGAAACCAATTTTATAAAATAATTCGCAAAATGGTTTTCAAGTGAAATCCTTATGATTTAAGTATAAGAATTAAATAGTCTATTTTCGTATAATGTAACTTATTAGACAAGTGTTTTCTTTGATCACTTTATCAATAACCAGCCTAACAATAGCAATAATATAAGTAACGCATTAGATTCTGGCAGTTTTGTCACAAGAAGCCTACTCTTTCAAGTACTATTGAATAAAAAAAATAAAACCTTCAGTTCATACATTTATATTTTTCAACAACATATATTTCATGAAATTTTTAATATTTGACGTGCATACATTTCTTTCTAATGAAAATCAAGTATTTTGTGGGATTACATTGAATTTCACATCAAATCTTTGATGTGAGTCGCAATAGCCGCTACCATGGCTGCATCGGGAAGAGACAATGTGGCGTTTGTTTGAAACTCTGGTCTCCGAGACACCTGGCACCACGCCCTCTCTGCAGTCAGCGACAGTGGAGTATTCAATAATGATGACCAGTCAAATTTCCACGATCCATTGAGAAACTAAAATTTATAAATCAGACTTATAATACTATAATTTGAAAAGAATAATTAATGAGTAAATCCGTAAGCACAAAATTTTTAAATATTTTTTCTTTACAGGTTGATTAAATATAAATACAACTTTTTTTGGTAAAGAAAAATTATTATAATATTCAACTGAGTTAATGGAAAAATAATAATCTAATATAATTTTATTAATTCAATAGCCATAAATAATAATACATGTTAATGGTTTTACTATCTCAGGATCAAGTCACATTTTCATCAGTCAAACTAAATATTTAATAGAAAACATAAATAATTTGATCAATCAATCAAAGTGAGATTTAAAATAAATAGTAATATTGTAAACTTTGAGTTTCATTTGTGATTGATACAAAATACAGTGAAAAATACTGATATAATATTATTGTTACAATTGGGTAGAGTGTGCAAGTTAAACACCTAAATTTAACGTAATCGTCATTTCTGTGCTCAAATATTAAGTGTCAATGCGATTTTGCTAAAGAGAAGCTATTAACGTTCGTTAATGTTCAAGATCTCTTAAAGAATTTTTATATTGCATATATAATAATAATAATATAATAGTTTAAAGTGCCACCTGGTCAAAAGGCCTCCTCCCGATATAGAACATTGTGTAAAGAAGAGAAACTGAGCTGACAGGAACGGTTTTGTCACCAATGAGAGGTAAGTGATCGGCTGCACCCAATTCCCCCAGAAGCCAATCCGAGTGCTTAGAAAGGTATTGATAAATCACCTATAACACAAAAACATTTTTGAATCTTAATGTTAATTCTGGGAAACTGGGTCTGTGCATGCGATGCTATTCTCCTAGGTTACACGAGTTACACATGTTACACGAGTCTTGAGTTTGAGGATTTTCGCAGTCATTGCGATGACAAACTTTTCTTCAAACCAATATAAATAACATAGGCTAAAATAGTGATGTACATATCCGAAATCGTTATAGCATTAAAATAACAAATAGCAGAATATCAACTTTTAATATCACTTTATTTAAGTACATACTTGAAGACTGTTTCGTCCAGCGGGAGTCATGAGTAACTGGCTGACCATCACCTCAGCTCCTTCAGAAAACTCCACACAGTCCACAACAGGATTGCTCTAGACATGAAAAAACAATATTTTTAAAAGTCCGATAAAAACATTGAAAAGTAAACAATTTTGAAGTATAACATAGCTCACTGGATATGATTTTCCCATCAACTCCATGATCCCTTCCAAGCTGAAGTCTTCAACATTTTCAACCGAATTCTGAGTCTGCTTCATAAAATTTTGTATCTGATCAGTATGCTTGTTTTCTTCATCTATGGAGCACAGCGCTTCTGCTATAGCCATCGCCACTGCTGAAACACTGCTGAGGCTTCCATCAAAACTAACGGAATATACAACGTCTGAAAAATTAACAAACCAAAAGTTAAACATCATATTGATCTTAAGAATTGGGTATTTTTCTTTAAAAAATTTACATTAAAAAAAGCAGTTTTTTTTTTCAAATCAAATATGTGCTTATTTCATACTTATTTTTGCTTCATTAGTGTTGCTCTTTTTTTTAGATGACCTTTTATCTTTCTTTGAACCTTTCTTTTTGTCCTTGGGATCTGGAGGATTGGGCTCCGGTGTAGCAGCTGTAGATGAAAATAGAATATAAATTGTATTTAAAGAATGTAGTCTAATAATAGTGAAATAAATACTATTGTATTAACATCATGATGTACATTAAAATAACTGTCTATCTATCTATAGTCTATCATACGGACAGTGAGAGAGAAAAAACCAAACAATTTTTTAAATATTATTTTACTAATTAAATAAGTTTTTCAATTCAAAATGTTTGATTAGAAACGTAAGTAAATTATTCAATTACTATTCATTATAATGCTTTACCTTTAGCTTCTTTAGCGGCGCTCATCGTTGATATATTAATTAGTTCCTCGTACAGAGCCATAAGCAGAAATTGTAGTAGAACAGATTCTCCGACTGGAACTGATGTAGCTGGCAATACGTCTGATATCAAATTTGATACTGTGAGCAGGCAGCGAGGTAGGCAGTCCCACATTTGAGAAAAACAAGTCAAACACAACGACATAGCCTATAACAAAACATAATATTCAAGGTAGGTCTAAATATTTTCAATATAAAAACATATATTTTGCATGATTGACACATCTGAGTGTTAGATTTATATTTAATGTTCAAATTTTATTAAAAAAATAGCGTGGAACAACAAAGATACGAAAGAGTAGTAGTAGGTAATTTAATTATTTAATATGTAGGTACCATTATTTTTGTAATATTTATGTTAAATTTAAATTGTGCAGGTGTGAAAAGAATAAGTGTAATGATAAATTTCAACATATTTTTTACACATCGACATTTCAAGTATAAAATAACGCGTACCTGATACATTGAGGCTCCAGTTTGAATTGCATTAATGAGAGTTTGAGCGATCGGTGCCAGCACTGGTGTCACTAAAGCCAGTATAGCTGCCAGCCATGGGGGATGTTTCAACACCCACAGCTGAAACAGAACCAACATTACAACCAATTTAAATATAGTTGAGTTACAAGGCCATAATATAGACTATGAGAAATACCTGTCGTCTATCTAAACTTGCAGACCATGTGGTTCCCATGGTCTCTAATGATCCGATCACTGCATGCTTCATATCTGCTTCTGAACAAGCTGACACTACAATATGTGTAAGGGCCATTACTACATCAGCGTTCATTTTGAGAGACGGCTCTGAACTGGATACATTCGTTGAAGTACCTATAGCAAGGAAAATCACTGTAGCTATATGTCAAGCAATTTGTATTATTTTTTTACCAATTTGTACATTTCATTTCTGGATTTTAAATAATCTATAATTGGAAACTCAATTTAAACACAAAGGTCCATCAATACCACTTTCTTACATATT
This sequence comes from Atopsyche davidsoni, assembly GCA_022113835.1. Lineage (NCBI taxonomy): Eukaryota > Metazoa > Arthropoda > Insecta > Trichoptera > Hydrobiosidae > Atopsyche > Atopsyche davidsoni. The sequence continues at coordinate 8,955,998 of JAILWY010000021.1, forward strand.
ATACTATGAATCAAATTTTTTTAACATAAATATCACTGCCTGTTGAAATAGCTCTATCCTATATACATTATCTTGTAACGTAGACATTGGCAGTCTATAAAATATATTTAATGACTTGAACTTATCAAAGTGCCATGTTTCCCAATTATATAAGAGAATCTATGGCATGGCTTGCCCAATACATATATTTATATTAGACAGCCAGGTGAATTTTGGGAAAAGGTCTGGTTTCTACTCCAGTCTCAAAGTTTCACGTTGAGCCTAATTTCTGATGTAGAAATCAACCCCAGCTGAACTGTAAATATTTTATAATAATGTTGCATTTAGAAATTGATTTACCTTCCTTTGAAAATGTAACCTTTCTATCTACTAAACAAGAACCATCGCAAAGAAATCCCCCGCAATTAGAAGATTCTTCATTACAATTTGTTATTTCATAGTCATCAGAGGACAATTTTCCCATACAGTGCTTTAGCAGGCTTGAAGCGACTCGGCTGTCTCGCATCAGTAAAACCTATAAACAAAACAAATATTTATACAGAATTTCTTTATTGATTAAACTCACACTTCCTAGCTATTACAACTTGGCGCCTTAGTACATTATTTATATAGCATTATTAAGTAGATTACATAGAAACTTACAAAAAAACACATTAAAACAGCATTGATAATATTTCAAATATTTAATAATAATCATATATGATATTCGGGAACAAAATTTGGTGTGTAATCAAAACCTCAGGTATGAATACGAGATTTTTTTAAATAATTACCTTTAATACCAAAGGCCATATGGGCTGTGGTTGCGATAGAAGTACGTATAGTTCCAAAGCTATTGCAGTTGATGCGCTTAAATCTCTGCAGGACAACACAGTACGGTCTGGAGAGCTCGAAGGAAACAAATGTGGCATAGACAGTATATACCAAAGTGAAGGGTAACCAGGCCGAGTTTCAAATAAATGAACTCCTGATGGCTGCCTTATCATCTGTAAAAGTACAATGAAACAATACTAAACCAATACTACTAAATATACTACATATACATATATGGTAACTAAGATATTATTGTCACCTTGTATAGGCAGTGAAGTGGAGCCCCACGGAGAAGTAAACAGACGAGGAGTTCATGACACTTGGCGTGGACATCTCTTATCACTTTGCCAAGTGTTGAAATGTTGAGACCAATTAGTTCTTCACCTTTAGCACAGATTGCCGGTAGCAATTGTGAAACACACAGCAATATATTCAATATATCGCTCATCATAAGTGCGTTTCTTTTTTCATTAGGTAGTTCCTATTAAAATTATATATTTACTTATATGTTTGCGATCCCTTTTTGTAAAGTACATAAAATATAGTTCACTTACTTGAGTATAACGCACAGTTAATATTGTCAATGTTTCATTCAGCATTCCTGCAAAAACACGTTGTGCCATTTTTGGGGGTACTGTATCCCATAGATCTTGCCTTGTACCTTATAAAAATGTGAATAATATATCATTCAAAAGAAAACACAAAGATTATATAATAAATACAAGTATACACAAGTGTAAAATAATGCTTTCTTACCTTGCATATAAAGCCACCACATTCTTACTGATGATGACCCATCGTCACCTGATATTCCTTGTAATACGTAGAGAGTTAAAAGTCTCTCGTGTAAATCCAAAAGACGTTCAGCTAGAGCTTCCGCCATTTCTCCGTAAGCTTTCTGGGTAGACTATATAATACAATTACAACATATATTAGTACAACAATAATGATCACTTACTAACTGTGATACTATTGACTATGATAATGCTTTAATACCTGTAAAGTCCCGATTCTCTGATCATTACTCCCAGAATACTGTGAGGCTTGGATATAACAATGCAAGCTGTTTTTAATAAGTGCAGAGGCTCCGAGTGTAGCAGTGAGTACTGGTAAATCGGCATGATCTAATGCTTCTTGACTGAGTACATGAAGGTGTTCTTAAACAAAATAATACAATGCTTATCAAATGATGCTTTGAATTATTTTCAATAAATAAAATATGTGACCAAGAATGGATACCTAATAGCTGTTCTGAGGATTTAACAACCATTGATACAAATTTATCCGGATCTGATGCTTTTACAATTCCTCCACAACCACCCACTGCTTCCTCGTCTTCTGCACTTCCATTGAGAAGCCCCGAACCAATTCTATAACAATGGTACATAAGCACCATAAATAGAATTGATAATCACAGAAAATATACAAACAGGACCCAACAAATATTTCAAACTTCCTAATAATGCAGTCCCTCAATCTCACTAGCAATTATCAGGGTTATGAGATTTAAATTACTATATTTTCTGATTCGAGATACTCAAGAAAAAACTGTACTGGTTAAGAGAAAAATTGCACTTAATTTTATTTATTCATAAATGCATAAAAACAAAGCTGGTGTGGTTATACACATATTTTCATGTTTACCTAAAAGCGGCAACAAATTCCTCTTCCCACCACATGACAAGCTTGACTGACGCAAAAGATGCGTTACGGGGAAAATCCAACCGTCCTCCGACAATGCCACAGCAAATACTCTCTTGCAAAACTGTATGGTTATCCTGAAATTTCACACAAGATTGTTTGTTATACGTAAAACAATCTGCATAGTTTATTTGTTTGAAATCAATTTTATTTACCTCATAGTACTGAAGATCCCGCTGAAGCAATATTGGAACTCTGTCCATCAAATTACCTTCTTCCATTACCTCCATATTTAGGCTTTTTTTCAAAAACGCAATAAAAAGAAATAAAAATAAACAAACAATAAAAATAAAAAATAAACCTTTAATAAAACAAAATAAAAATACACATAAAATATATTAAACAACACTGTGAGAACACTTTGAAAAATCAGCTTTATTTTTTACTATTTTATTTATTTCGGCATTTAGAAGTTGGTGAAGAGTAGCCCCGTCGTGTCTATATATCCAATGCCCATTGTTTTTCATAACAAAGTCATATCGCTTTGGTCCCGTAGTTGGAGAACTTAACCAAATTTGTCTGTTTGGAGTTTGACGGTTTATAACATAAGTTCCATAGGGTTTTCCAAACATCACTGTTAAAACACCATCCTGGAAAGATATTATAAATATTAAATATATAATGCATTGATTATTAAGTACATTGCTTAAAATGTATATTTGAATACCCCATAAGTAACGTCAGCGCCTTTCAAGTGAGCATTACTTTCTATGAGTTCTTCAAAATAATCGCATAAAGATTCTAATGTCTCTGTACAAACTTCTTCAAACTTTAAAGCCCCGACTAACTCTGTCGACTCAGTAGAAAAAAATCTAATACATCCTTGCTCTTTTGATAACACAACTCTTGGTGAAGTTTTAGTATAGATTGTTGAAATCTTCGATATAGTTGGTGACCTTTTAACGCAGGCCAGAGCAAAAACCCGAGGCGCATACCTCGGAATCCGCATAACGATAGAAAACATATTGATCAAACAAAACCTTCGCCAATTCAAAGTACAAGATAGAGTTACTCTAAGATCATTTTATAGGTTATCTACAAAAATTCGGGCTAATGTCAAAGTCAGCTGGAAAACCATAGACTATGCGCTGTCAAAGAGCACAACAATTTTTATAAAAATAAATTAATAAAAAATATTTTCATTTGTTCAATTTATATAAATAATTTTTAACGACTCGTATAAAGCAAATAAACGAAAAATTATTTTTTTAAATACTTTGCAACTTTTTAAAATATTTTTGTAAATATTTATTTTTTTGTAAACAATTGTCGATATGTTTTTGAGCAATCATCAGCGTGGTTTTATTAATATATATGGACTTTTAAGCAACTATAACCACGTTTTTCTGGATATAAATGGACTATTAATCAATTATCAGCATGTTATAGTCTAATGTCAAGTATCGTTGTTTTTGGTCGTTGTGATTAGAAACAGAAAGCTGACAGATGTGACGCTGTTTATAATTTTAATCAACAAACTTTCAGACAGGATCTTTATTTATACCGTTTAATTTAAATGAAAATAATTTGACATTTATTTTCCGTAAACCTTGTTTGATTATGCGAATCCGTACTTCAAGCAAAGTTACCAATGTTCAGCTGTTGTGCAATGGACAACGATAAAATCCTGAGCTTTCTGCCCTTTGAATATGAATATATTATAGTTGGTGAATGTCAATACATTAATGAGCAAGACTTTCGATGCACTCTAAAAATAAGGAATATACACAATGAAGATGATGCCAAGGTAAAATATGCATTCCACCTAAATTATTATGACTGCTAATGAATTTGCATTTAAATAATACGTATTTGTTATTTTATTTTTATTAAAATAGAAGTGGATTTCAAAATTGAGTGAGTGTACACTGACGACGTGGAGGGTACAGCGAACCTACCCAGCGTCTGGAAGATGCAATGTTTACAAGATAGCTATGAAATGTCAGCACAACGTTAATTATAAATGCAAAAAGGCTCAAGAAAGAAAGAAAAACCATATATCAAAACACACAGGCTGCCCTTCTAATTTAGTATTAACAATCAAAAGGTTTTGTCATTACTTGTATCTTTGTATTGGAAGTAGCTATATTGTTACAAATATTTCTCATAATTTTGTTTTGTTGTATTCCAGATTTGTAAAAAAATCAAAAGCTAAAAAATCCAGAGGCTCAGATCCAGCGTTAATTGAATGGCCATGTTTTGTCGATTTGAACTTTATTCATAATCATCCTCTAAATACTGCTGAAGTACTACGTTTTAGACCACTTGGAAACGAAATAAGAGAAAAAATAATAACTTTATTTAAGAAAGGACACACGGCAGCATCAGCACTTGAAAGCATAAAGCTGGAACTTTTTTTAGATAATGATGACAAATATTTTGAGATTGCTGCGGATAGATTTTATGTACCGACTCTATCTCAAGTGCAATATTTATTTAATCACACATTCGGAGTCACTGGATCAAAGGACGTAAATTGTGTGATACCCGGAATAGAAGAACTAATTGATAATTACAACACTTCAACTTCAATAGGCAGAGCTGAAATCGGAAGAATGGGTGATAGTCGATTTGTTACCATATGCTCTCCATTAATGGCACGGGCTCATGAACTTCTTCCTCACAGTTACCAAATGGCCATGATTGAAGCTTACGGCAGTACTGATAAAAAAGGCCATAAAATATATTTTATAATTTCACCTACACCTGCAGGTTCCATTCCACTAGGATGTATCATAACCGATTCTGACAGACAAGAAGTATTAAATGCTGCTTTAGTTACCTTAAAGCGATGCTTTCCTCCAGAAAGATCCTTTTACGGACAAGGGTTTCCTTGTGTGTTTTTAACTGATGATGATGTCAAAGAGCAAGAACCTCTGAAAATGCACTGGCCCAAGTCAGTACTGCTGCTGTGTCAATATCGTGTTTTAAAGTCTGCTTGGAATTGGCTAAACTGCAATCAAAATGTCCCAAAGACGATGAGGGAAGAAGTTTATTATTCAATCAAACAATTAATCTATTGTCAAAGTGAAAATGAGCTATGCGAATTATACACGGTCTTAGTGACAAGGTATCATGCTAACCTTCCAAAATTTGTAGTGTATTTAAATAATATGTGGCCCAACAGAGCATTGTGGTCCTCCGCTTATAGAAACAATATACCAACGGGTGGAAATACAGCCTTTAATTATGTTGAAATCACATTCAAGATTATGAAAGACTGCATCTTAGAAAGAATAAAAAATTATAACTTAACACAAGTTGTAGACCTCATTCTTGTTCACTACGAAGCGTACATCAAAAGAAGATTATTAGATTTTTCTGACGGAAGAGTTTGCAAACGTTTGCTGTATAAATACATTCCACCAACTTGCATCATCAATCCTAGCACAGTGATTCACAGCGAACTTGATTCAGGATGTTACTTTGTTCCCAGTGAGGCGGACTATAGCATCAAGTACATGGTTGATGTAAAACACTGCATATGCTCTTGTGAACACGGAAGAGCTGGTCGGCTTTGCAAGCATTTATGTGGAACGATAAGTCAAATAGAGCACCCAGAAGAAATTTTAGATATACCTCAAGACTTTAAAGATATGTTGTACCGAATAGCAACAGGAAATGATCCAAACATGCCTCAAGAGCAGTTGCCTCTGTCTCCAGAATCTCCTTTTGAAGACTGCTTAGACATCAAAGCGGATACCGATTCATTTGGTGGAAAAGTTATAACAAGTCTGACAGAAAAGGAGAATTTTGAACTTGCAAACTATTTCAATTCAATAAATGATGGTTTGAAAAATAATAGTGAAATTTTTGTACCAGCTGTGAAAGCAATGATTAAGACATTTTCTAAAATGAAATCAGAATCGGCCTTTGTGACAGCTCTGCATATGTTTGGCAAATATAGTAATCCACAATCCAACTACAGCATAAAAACTGAAGATACGAAAAGTCGTAGTTCGCCTGTAAATAAAAAATATCTGCTGAACGGTAAGAAACGAAGTCGTAGGCAACAGAATAGAATGCAAAAGCATTTTGTTGCCATCTTACCGAAGATCAAGACAGCTCCTGATCCTTTATGCGATCCCTTGGCTGTATAGTAATAATAGTTATTTTTTATTTCACTGTATCTAAGTATTTCGCTAACATTTAAATCTATTTTTTATTTTATTCAAAATAATACACTAACCCTCACGTATGTTATTTTTAACATATAAATACAGGTTGATTAGATAAAATTATGTTAGCAAAACAATACATTACAAGCATTTTTTTTAATAAATAATATAAATACAATACTGGTGACCAAATAGAGTAATTAGGACATTCTGTATATTTAATTATGTTTCCATTATAGCTAATGATTTGTTATTAAAATAAATTTTTAAAAAAATACGTTTACATTAATTGTTTCATTCAGCTTTTGTAAGTCATTTATCAGTGTCACATAATTTCAATGAGTAAAAAGTACGTTGATCCCGTCTACAGTGATTTTTCAATATTACGCTTGTGGTAGCAACTGAAATAATAATACCAGGAGAGGTGCAGCAACGTTCATGGTCTCTTAATCACTTGAGACTACGCCCGGTGGAAAGAGTTCACTCAATACATGTTAATTTATGGCTTTGCTCAAAAGTAAACAAACCCAATAATTATGACCGTTTTATGACCTTGTCTTGAAATCTTACGCTTCCAGAAGTTGGCATAAATTATGCATTACCAGTCTGCTTAAAAATGCGAAATTCCTCAATCAACGCAGGCGCTTATTATGTAACCTCCGATAAAAAGCGACAAAATATGGATCTTCTATCGATTTTCAATAGTTGTTCTATATAGCAGGGGTGGACAATCTTTTGATCACTACAAGCGACCTGTTTTTTTTTTTAAATTATAGGCGGCGGTTTTCCAACACAGTATGTGTTTAAGTATCATAAAATAAACATAGCTAATACTAATGCATATTCAATATCAATTTATTTACTTTCTCAAAGCTCTGTAGGATGGGCATCAGAGGTGTGCGACTAGGAATAGTTCCGCGGTCCACGCTTTGGCCACCCCTGCTATAAAGCAACCAATACTATTGCTATACGTGTCGGCTGAGAGTCGATTTCCGAGCTTGGGCGTGAGATATTGATTTTATTTAAATTACGCATTACTTCGGTACCAATTAACGGGACCTTTAAAATGCAATATCGTTTAATTTTAATAACGCGAATAAAGAAAATTATAAAGCATTGCAAATGTATTTATTTTTATGATACAAGTAAAAACATATGATTATAATGAAACGTGTTATAATAAAAAAATAGCAACTTTGAGAGGTTTTTTTTTTATTTACCGTAAAACATATTTTCATAACAACATTTCACAAAGATTCGTTTTACGGCCCAAGTTATGGATACCCAGTAATTACTATACTCCGAAGGCTTCCGTCTTATTCTAAACAATACAAGTGGGCGTGACAAATTAGCCGAGCCTTGTTGGACGCCAAAGAAACACGATAGGTTTATAATTTATTATACTCGATGATGGCCAGGACTCGACTGCGCAGAGGCTTCGTAATGATGATTTGCTCGATTTGTTCTGACTCATGTGGCATCCTCGCAGCAGGCCCGTGGGATCGATTTCCACATTCGTCGATATGAACACGCAAAACACAAGTTTTGCAAAAATAAAAAGGCTAACGATTCAATTGTCTTGTCGATGCGGACTGGGTTAAACGGGATCGCTGGTCCTCCATCGTCTCTTGGACCTCGCGTGGGACTAATTGGGGCTTTTATTGATCCTAATCGCTCGCCGTGGGCGCCAACATCCCGAAATACGCTCGCTTTGAAAATTAGGTAACGCAGCTTTTATTTCAAATAAACGGTGTATCTCGAAGGTAATTGCAATCGACGTGTTTATTTTCATCCATAAATAACAAAATGATTGAGTATCTACACGCGTACGAGTATGGATCGTGATTTCTACAATTTAATTGCGCATTTTTTTGCAGATGAATGCACGCCGTTATGTTTAACAGGGTGTTTTAATTAAAAATAAAACCCACTCGAAATATATGCCTAATCGAGTAGTAGGTATTAGTTATTAAAAATATAAAATGTATTTCTTTCTAACTCGTAGCAATACGCTTTTATCATGTACTAGAAACTGTTTATAATGTTGTCTCGATTATTGAAAAAGACTTTTGTATTTCCAAATGATCATTTTTGATCCTTGTTACTAAAATAACACTAACTTCAATGCAGTTACTTTTAAAGTTATTCTTCAAATATCTTGATAATAACTTTTATATCACTAAACATGGCATATTAATATATTTTATCTTTATTACAGCTAATTTTTTAACCTATTTTTCCAGTCTTTATTAAAATGCTTTTGAAATGTAGCTATATAGAAGAATCCTTAAAATACCATGCACAGAAAGAGAACTCCTGACGTTGGTAAAGAAGCGGAAGGTCTTCTATTTTGGCCACATTTTTCTTTACAGTAAATATAGCATCCTACAGCTGATTGTCCAAAGAAAAAGAAGCATTGAATTAGTGAGACTGGAGTCACCAACCTCCTATGAGGAGAGACATCAGAAGAAAAAGAAAACACATCGATACATGGGTATGTTATTTCATTTCTAATGTCTACTTACATCGATTGTTAAATTATCTATGACAATAATTTGATAGCATGGATTATTTATAGTATAGTTTATATTGTTCTGTGTCCATCACGAGGATAATTATCGGCTATTATTGTGGGGCCGGGCCAGCCTCCGAGCTCCCCGGCGGCGGCTCCGGGAGGGTCCTTGGAGCATGACCACCGTAATTCGGTCTTTGTGGCCAATCAACCGAGAAGCCGCGACAGACTTCCTCTCTGTAATCTAGTTTCAAGACAATTAACCGTCAGACCAGAATCGAGAACGAACCATTCCTTCGGATTGTTAGCGACTTCTGACAAAAATTCCTTTTAAAAAATCGAGACACTTCCAAGAGTTTTACTTTTTTGAAGCGAACGCGTATATTTACTGACTAGAGTGAAATATAAAATTTTAATGTATAAACAAATAAACATTGTTTGATTTTTTTAATATTTTACCTACGCTGACCCTGTGGGTGGAAATAACAATAGCGATCATAGAAACTAATACAGAAAAATCAAAAAGATCATATACAAATTAAAACACTCAAATAAATATTTATTTCTGGTACTCTTTGGTTTTTTTGTATGGAACAAGAGTGCTTGGCTCGAGAATCACAATATCTTTTCTGGGCAGATTTGACCGCATGACTCGGGCTTCCAAACATGCTGCATGATTACTCAGTTTTTTAACCGGCTTGTTTATTTTTAAAACAGTAACTCATTTAGTTTTGCATGCCGTCGTGTTATCGCGGGTCAAATTTCATGCACCGAAAGAAATGAATACTGCATCGCATCTCGGACTGAACAGTGGCACATTGAGAGACGTGAACTCATGCAAAATGGAATTTATGGTGTCTGGGTGCAGCGAGCATTCCTTATTCAATGCCCTCTAAGAACTTCAACTTAAAATACCGATATCTAAAACCAACTACCGAGCTATTAAACTGCGTGATGTTTAAAATATATGATTAACCAGTCTCACCTAGAAACGGTTGCTTTGTTGGGTTGTAGAGAAATATAACACAAGCGATACTGTCGATTAACTTAAACGGCCAATTATACAAAATCCCTTTTGATAATTTCATAGATATACTTAAAAATAAATAATATATTAATTTACCAGTAATTTGAATACCACAAGTGTGCCAAAGTTATGTTATTAGTACACTGAAAAACTTATAACGTATAATTTTAAATGATTGAAATTAGCTTTGTGGCAATACTTCGTAAACAATTCCTTGGGTGTTTATATTGAATATAACCGCTTTTATACTACATAGCGTAAAAAATACAATATCAATTGTAATTTTCTTTTTTTTACAAATATGATTTGTTAGAAATGTTTTAGGTTTCCGTAAAATATCAGCGTTGTAAATTACGAGTTACTGCCTTATCGTGAGTGATATGTTTCAGAACGCCAGAACAGTCAAATCACAAAAAGACCACCTGGAAACAAACTACGCATATAAATTATAGACACACTAATAGCAGTTTATACAATTTTTCCTAGTCCTGATTAATTATATTACGGAAAAGTTACAAACTCAAATAATTTATATCTAAAATAAATTTGCCAAACTTTCATCAGTTTACCATATACAGCTATTAAATATGCAGGCTGAATTAATTATTTTTATTTATTTATTCAAATTTATTTAAATTCGTTATCTTTTCGGTGATACTATCGCGGGTTTACTAAAAAATTTAATATCACAAGTGGCATGAAAACGTTTCCAATCGTTAATCTCTCGGCGTACCGGTCGACTGATTCCTCGCGATCTTCAGTGGGCCTGTGAATCGATTTTAGGTTTTTTTTTTTGTCCTGCGGTTTTGTCAGCAGTAGGATTCGTATAAAAAGTTTGTTTACTTGAATGTTTATTGTATTGTTGTGCTCCTCGGCCTGCGCTTCGAGGGACACGTCCAGGAATCGCTGATGTCACCGTCCTGGTGGAAGCACGAAGGACCCGCGGTGTGGTGTACCACATGTTGAGTTGAGACACATAAAGAGTATTTATGAGCGGATCGGTCATTATCTGCGGTATTATTAGACGGCAGCGGAGCGCGTGTCTGCAAAATGATGACTCTTTATGACCAAATGCCGAGCAGGGGTCTTTGGTGTAGCGACAGGCACACAAAATTAAAAATAATTTTTAAATTAAAATATATCAAAGCTACGACAAGTGGATTCGTTTTTTACAACTTATATTACCAAACGGTTGTTTAATATGTGAGATATTTTGAAGGTCAAATTTCCTGAAAACTCAATCACCATTTAGCACTTTACGTAGAAAAGCATAACAGATAAGTAAGGAGAGCTCAACATTACATTACTAAAAAGAATAAGAAATTTTGAGATTGCTCGAGTACGGTTAGTGTAAGAGTGGACAAAAAGAGTATATAAAAAAAGTAAATCGGCGTAAAGGGAAGTGCATATAAATCTGCGAACACTTTTCATCAAACTATAGTTAAATTTATCCGAATTCCCTAACTCCAAGAAATAACTGTAAACTGAGATGCTTCCATATTTTGCGGTTTCCAATCAATTCAGAGTCGTCCAAGTATTTTAATATCCGGACAGTAGACGCTTGTAACTACACTTTTATACTACTGATTAGTTGTATAATGATAAACGAGTACCGAGTTATGATTATTTTGAACATCCCAAAAAAATTGTCAATTTTTTTTATTATTATTTCAAAGTCGTATCAAATGACAATATGTGATGACGGCCTCACAATGGCGAATAATGTATTGAGGTTCGCCACAGTCATATTATGACTAAATTAAATTTTCAGGGGTCGCCAAGGTGCCCGGGGACACGGGTGCGGTGCAGATGCAGATGGTTGGCCACCCCTGCCGAGAAATCCCAATTGCTCACCGCGCCTCGAGAGCGCTCAGGCAAAGCTCTGTTTCGAATTGTCCAAATTGGTCTGTTTAGATGGCGCCTGAAATTTAGAGCGTGCGCCATTTTGGTTTCATGGGTTCATGTTCTCACGCGTGTCCAAAAGGGGACTCGCTGCATTCACGTTTTATTGATCCAGAGCTTTTACGATAACTTGCAACGAGAATACATAGATGCATAACGAATAAATATCAATATTTTTGTTGACACTTCTAACTTTAATCAACTGTCTGGTTTTTTTTTTAAAGATGATTACAAAAAAATAGTACAGTAAGTCACAGTTAACATAAATTCATAACACAAAGTTAAGTACTCAAAATAAATTTTCAATTTGAATTACAGCTTTCTGAAGTGTTCTGCCGGGAGAGATACAAGTCCCAGCACGATGCGTCACTGGACTTTCGGATGTTGTTAATCCAGCAAAAACCCGGACGTCTCTGGCACTTCTCTTATTTCAAGCGCCTATATCATCCAGGACATCTTCGTTCATCATTGATCCTTCCTCTACCTACCGCTATTTTAGTTTCTTGGATGTCTATTCTCAGCGCACAGCTAAGTGGTCAAATGGGTTATGGAAGTATTGAAAGCATCAAATCAAAAAGCGCACGTACTCAAAATAAGGATTTAGTCAATGATTAATTTTGATGGTATAAAAATTAGATTAATAGAAAAAAGTTGTTTTACATCGTATTTCTATAGATAAATATACATCATTGGAAGTCAATATATTGTACAAAAGTATCAAATGACTATCTTGTAATCACATGATCAACATAAAAATAAATATTTCTTAAAACGTATCGCAATTTCTGTATTTTTTTATGAGTCTATGTGTATATAAATATATATAAATTCCTAGATGTTTTAATATTCTTCATTCTTAAGGCTATGCTTACAATACGATATATGGCTATCCCCTGATCCTGCGCTTACAAGGTGTGGTTTAGGTGGTAGCGAATATAGATTTCTCTATTTTCGTTATTTAGTTTGGGTAGGAAAAAATATATTAAAAAAACCTGTTTAAAAAATATATATAATATCAGAGGCATACGGTGAATGCGATGTTCGGGAGGCTGAAGAGGAATGTAATCAATATTTTTGACAGTGTGTACTTGGTGGAATTCCATTTTAATATTTTGCATATAATAAACTGAGTTTGATAATGCCAACGCGAAAGATCGGCGAAACCGGTCACCAATAAAAATTAACATGTGGAAAAATCGCTCAAATATTTTATTTAAAATATTGAGTATTTATCATATTTTGCGTTGGTGCAATTGAATAAAACCGGTGTATTAAACTACAAGTCACGAAATTGTTTGTCCTTTCATGTGCTCTGTCTGGAGCCAGCCGCGCCCACGCACGAAAAATGCCTGAAAACACGGAACCAAGCCAACCTTTCCACTCCTCCATGGCTGGTTTCCCTTGCAGGGGTGTAGACCTGCAAATTGAATTAGTTTGTTCAATCTAAATTAAAAACATGTAACCCTAATGATTGACGAAAACTGCTTCGAAAGCCGCAAGCCATTAACGCTCAAATTTAATTAAGTAAAAACTTTGTGTTATGTATGAAATTAATGTCATTATCTTAACTGAAATTTTGCGTAACGAAGTCGTGTAGTTTCGTGGTTTACTCTTATAATATAAACAACGCTTTTTTTAAAATGCTAATTCAAGTTTGAACATGTACTTTTTTAGTCGAATTATACAATATAATTTCAATATTTTTATTTGAGTATGCATTTAGTTATGATCCCACTTATTAGCAGATACAGCAAGAGGAAATATCACATTGAAACTCCACCGAGTACTTTCTCTCAAAAATAACAATCATCAATAAGTATTTTTTTAACAGTCAAGTCATGAGGATGAAATTTTTTAGTCTATTCTCGCTAGTAATAACATCCGAAGTTGATAATCAACTATATTAAAAACTTATGTCACGGCACGTCACTGAATAATACTGTGTGTAAAAAAATTGAATTAGATTTTTTTTTATTTATAATAATTCATTTTTCTAACCATTTAATATTTTACAAGCATATTTTCTTGTATATTAGTATAATAAATAGTTTATAATTTTACAATGTATGAAAGGCCAAAACAAAGGACGGTAGAATTAAAATTTAATTGTTATTAAATATTTAGTCCCAATTACTTCTATCCATCTATTACTTGGATATGGCGATTAATTACACATTAGAAAACCGTGTAAATATTACGTACTCTTCATATCTTGTATTTGGTAAATTGATACCTTCATGCCAAGGTTAGGGTTCAAAATAGATTTGATCAGTCTCAAATGTTCCAAAATTCGTTTCGTTATTGAGTAATTGCACCTTAATTAATGAATTAATTCATTAAACTGTACAAACGGTGTAATTACACGTCGCTTCGAAGACAATTCAGTTGTGCCAATAAATAAGCCCATAAACTTTAATGCTTCGTCCTCTTCATCTCTACCAGCTGTTTCAACAAACTTTAAAGCAACGTTTTCTATTGAGAAAGGCTACTAAGACTTGAAGTACCTCAAAGAAATCAAATAAAATGGAAATATCCAATTAAATTCTCTACTGTTTTACGATTGTTGTTAATGGTGATCTAGCATTGAACACCATAGTTTGCAGAGAGGGAGCAATAATACTTTTTACCATACTCTGCCAGCGTCTTAGATTTTTAATTCTATTTTTTTCAGTAAGAATAATATCAAACAATTTATTATGTCTTTTGTCGATTGGGCTATATTGGTATAGCACACTTCTCTAAAGTTCCATAATTCACCAAGCAAGAAGTTTTGTATCGAATTGGTTTGGTCACGTCCTATGAAAGAAAAATTCCCGAAACTAACAAAGAGCGAGCAATAAGGCTTTAGACAACCGGAAAATAGTTCACGTCATCATAGGCCACTAGTAGGGTAAGATAAATTTAAAAAAAAACGCATCATGGTCTAGTAGTAAGCAGAGTTTCTCAGCGACCGCGGGATCTCAGGTTCGAATTCGGGAGAGTCAATTCAATTCAATAACACATAGTTTTTAAAATTTAAAAAGTAGAAACTCTCTTCATGTTAAAAATAATTATTTTTTTTAACTGGACTTTAACGCAGTTGCCTCTGGCCGATTCAAAACCAATTATTTACTTTCTGCTTGCAAGCCCTGCGACTTGGAGAGTGGCCTAATAAGAATTATTCTGTAATTAGTTTCTCGTTATTTGTAAGAGTAAAGCATCATGTAGTAGGCTTTTGAGGAATGCTCGTGTTTATTGTACTTTTATAAGACTTGTGATTACATAAAGCATTTCCCGGATGCCTTAAGCTTTGCAGCTCATTCTTCAGGCAGCTGTTGGTTTTCGGAACTCGTCATCCACCGGACGTGACGAGGCCAATTCTAGCGCTGGACTTCGAGTCCATCGTCGCCAGCAGATGCCGTGTCTTTTCGGATCACCTCATTCAAACAAAATTACACCATTTATTCGCTGTATCTAACGCCAACGTAATTTGTTTTCAAAACTTGTAAACACCACAGCCAAAAAAAAAACTAACCTAACTCTAATTATTTTTGTAACGTATTCTCAAAAAAAATTCAAGATTCTTTATATTTTTATCCCTTGATTATGTGTGCACGTTGTGGGGCTTACAGCATGTGGCTTAGGTGGTGTCGTATTTTGCATGAGTTGAAGTACAAATTCGCTTCAAAATATTATTTGTGTTATTTTTTTGAGCTTATTTTTATTTGCTTGTATATGTTTCAATACTATCGAATTTTTTGTTGTTGATATGTTGGCACTGTTGATTAGTAATCCAAAATCTTTTTGGAGACGCTACTAAATTTTTAAAAAAAATTATTGAACTATGGCGTATTCCCAGGTAATAATAGGCATATATATTACAGCACGTGCAAAATTACACCCTTCCTGAATTATGAGCTGAGGGTTGGTGTCCCCGCGCTGATACTGAAAGGACATAATTGGTGCGTGTCTGGTGTGGAGACTCGGCAGATGTGAAAGTCCAGGGACTCGCCTCAGTCGGGCGCTCCGGGAAACGTCCAAATGAGTCAGACGAAAATTGCTATTCCATAGCGATTTGCCTGGCCAGCATCACACGGAGCGACTCGATCACAGAAATGCAGTTATTTATATCTATCAAGCCTGAGATCTGTGTGGTTGGCTCCTTGTGTGATGATAACCTGAACATAATTTTTTTATAATTCTTCACAACTTTTGAAAATTGTAATGTTTAAAATTAATAACAAATTTCTTTATTTATTATAAATATACACTTTTTCATGATTTTACGTTAGTTATAATAACATATTTATTCATATTTTAAATAAAATACTTTTGTGATTTTATCGGTGACCGATTTCGCACAAAGTATTTTATTTAAAGTATCAAAATGAAATTCCATTGAGTACTCTCTGACAAAAATAATAAATAAATGTTAACTAATGAATTACAACAACAAAAAATTGTTCAAATGTATATATGCGTTTAATCCAAAATACAAATCATAATATTTTGTGTATATAAGTACCTTTGTATTTTGTCTTCACTTTGAGTTTATTAAAATTATTTGCATTACTAGTTTCGACCCAATACACTGGGTCATCATCAGATGTATAACTAAACTGGTGAAGACAAAATACAATGGTACTTTTATCATTATAATAATGGATCTTCACGAATCAAACGCCTTGTCCCTCAACAAGATAACAATGTGTCGTTACACGAGGCTTCATTCTGTAAACTACGATGCATTTTTTTAGCACGATCACTAAAACTATAGCAAACATCATTATTGATAAAGGATAATCGCTTACCTGCTATATGCAGCATTTTGAGAGAGAGAAGCACACTTTGGGATGAATCATGTTTAGATTTTTTTGTATTTTTTTTTAATATGATTAATATATTGATGTGGAATATTTGAAGGGTCGCTCCGTGTAGCGCTGGCCCGAGAGGCGGACAGCGTATATAAGGCGCGGGCGGCCGGCCAGCCCTCACACGGCGGCAGTCTCCTAGCCGACTCCAGCGCGCTCGTCTGCTCCGCCAGCCCCAAGATCCTCAGTGAAGTTCTGTGATAGCTCTCGAGCACCCCAAGACTGCAGCCGCCTTACAAAACCCAACACTAAACACCCGGCAACATGGTGAGTCGCACCTCCCGATTCATTCAAAATCGAACCGATCAATTTTTCTCCACCTTGAGTGGACGTCAGTATCAAACTTACCTGGCTGCGATACAATGGATTTTTTAAAAAAAATTACACAAACAATATACACCCACACACCATACCACATAACCCCATGG
Organism: Atopsyche davidsoni; assembly: GCA_022113835.1. Taxonomy (NCBI): domain Eukaryota; kingdom Metazoa; phylum Arthropoda; class Insecta; order Trichoptera; family Hydrobiosidae; genus Atopsyche; species Atopsyche davidsoni. Next base: position 8,973,349 of record JAILWY010000021.1, read on the forward strand.
TGACACAAGTCACCCAGTCATCTTGAAGGCGCTGAAAGATAATAAAAATTATTTCTTGTTCCGCCACAATCCCAAATACAAAAGAAAGAACAAACAATATATATTTTGTGTGTTTATGAATACGGATGACTTCTAAAAATAATACACCTTAAAGTAATTAAAAAAAAAAAAAAACTTGCCTTTTCGATAATTTTTATTGCTGTAAAGTAATACGCATTATTTTGAAGCACAAAGAAACTAAAGCTTATCTAAAAATTAATACTATTGCATAGTTACAAATAAAATATTTTAAAAAAGTTGTTTGCAAAAGAACGACACCATTTTCACAATACGTATTTGTTTATTTTTCCATTTACTCGCAGTGCTCAATATAATTTTTTCTCGTTCAAAATACTTTATTAAGCGATTCGTGGAACAACAGACATGACTAAGCGTTGTGTGTTTTGTTGAATAAGTATTAATCCGAGAAAGTAAGCTTTCTAATTGTATCATTTGTAGGTAAAAGAATAATGTAGGTATACAATGAAAATCCACGAAATGTGGGCAATAAAGGTTTGAAATGTGAACTAGAAATTTGACACCGCAGAAATAATGGTTTAAACTCAAACACGCCTTTCAATATAATTATTAAATATTATACGGAATATTAAAAACTAATGGTGTATATAAATAAATTCCATATATCTAAATATATTACCCATCACACACTTATATTAAAACTTGCTTGACTATCTAGAGAAAACGTCATTTAATTTATTTATGTAACAGCCAACTTAATTTCCATAAAAACTTTACATTTCTGAATAGTATTAATTATTCATTATCTTAATTATTTATTTTCATTATCATAATTACAATAGTGCATATGCTAGTATTATAAGTATTTTGCTAATTGCATAAGATCGAATTTGAATTTATCTTACCAACTGTCTTTTTGTATAAATTTAGGTCATTAATATTTTGTTCACAATATCGTAATTTTTAATATATAATTTATATGAAAGGCTTATAGACAAAACGTATCCAGAAAAAAAAATTATTTGAATTAAAAATAAATAATTTATGCATGTATTTTGTAAATATAAGCCTTGAATCACTTGTTTTCTATTTTTTGCTTGGAGTAGAAGTAAATCAGATTACAGTAATAATGAAATTCGCAGGTAAATTTTAAACTTCATTGTTTTCTGTCTCTTCGAATTATTTATCTTTATGATGATCAATTATGTTAAACACAAAAACTATTAATTAAGTTTCTATACCTTCTATTTCTTGTGTTCATATAAAATAACTATAATTAATTGCTAAATCTGTACAATTGCTTATATACTTAGTATTAAAAATCCCATGTTTGCTTTTTATAATTAGACATTAAAATCAAATTTAACTCTGCATAATTTCAATATACTTCTAAAAAATATTTTATAAATTTATTTGCCGTTACTGTATGAAATTGATATCAATCATTTTGATGTAACCGGTTCGTAATGACGTATCAAACATATTACTTAAACCATGATATATAAATTTTATGAAAAAAATAAACTGTTCGCAGTTGCTATCCAAATATTATCCAAAAAAAAAAACGGCACTATTATTGTGTTTGTGTAAAACATCCGACTGACCCCGAAGTAGTTCACAATTATTGCAAATCAATAGGCAAATTCAAGCACATGCCGAATACATAACAATATGGCCGCCTGTACAGTTTATTAGATATAAATCGAATGAGTTTATTGTGTAGTGAGTTATATTGCGGCTATTTATGCTCGTACCAGCTGGCAACACCGGCGAAAATTATTGAAAGCCTGTGTTATTGTCAAGTAAAAACTACACCGACGAGAGTTACAATAAACCCTCATTTCTTTTATAAGACAGGGTAGGAATACGAATCCACCACCATCAGACCAGTTAAGCCAAGGTGTCACTGTAACTAAATGAGAATATAATTCACCATATGCATATGTGGATCCAATTTACCTAGGCTGCCAAAAATAAATAATAATAATCCCACAAATGCTCTTCGAGGATTATTTCATCGTTTCAAGATTGAATCGATCACCCAAATATTATTTACACAATATATATGTGTGAGTAAAAAACGAGATTATTAAATATTTTAAAAATTCACAGTTTTATTTTTACAGGTTTATTGTATGATGATATTTTGAAAATATATAATAATAGTTTGATTTTAATCAAAACTTCACCTGAATACACTTTCAGGCTGCGATAGCCGAGAGTTGTAGGTTTCAGTATCTTGTAAATATACGAGGATTTTTCCAGTCATTTCATATGTGAACAAAGCTAAATAGCTTGTTAACCAAAACGATAACAAGCTTTCAAGTTTGACGCCTAAGTTTTTAAACGCTATTTTTCTTTATCCACGATGAGATACAATTGCTTTGTTATTTGTGCAATTTATTTGACAGCCATTGTTTCCAGACTATCGATCATCGTTGTATGATCTATTTCTATAAGTAAAGTTCCTTTTGAGTTGATTTAGTTTCTTGGGTGTTAAACTGCTTCATTGGAGTATTATACAATCCCAGCATTTATTTCGATCACAAGCCTTTTTAAACGTATCTTCAAAGGTTTATTAAATATAATCAAAACTATTTTTTTGTAAAAACCATTTAATAATTAGCACTAATGTAAAAATTTACTTTAAAGATTGTACTGTCATATTACTTTAATAATTTAAACACAAAAATATAAATTAAACCACGTGCGCGTTGTCTTGTTATGCTTTGTATTTTTAAAAACCGACTTAAGTATGAATATTTCTATAATCTCATTTTGGACATTTTAGATATAATTTAAATTTTATTATCACAAATTTGCGCATTAATATTATTACAGCGTAAAAAATCACATGATACCTTATTAAAACTCTACACACAATGATAATAATGTCATAATTATGGTTAGGCAATGGCGTGCGTCCAAAAGATCACCTTGAAAATTGAGATCATAAAATAATTATGGTTTATTTTGTGTAAAAGCCTCAGGTATACATACGCTCGAGAAAATAATCTAAATTTAATTAGAAATAATATTTGGTTTGCATGACACCCATAAAGGAGAGTTGTAAATATTTTGAAGGCGGACGAATGTTTTACGGTTTGATTTATGTCTCAGTATCGGGTCCGAGGGGGCCTACTTGTAAAGAAAAATTTTTAACCACTGTGTAAGATATTCAACATTTTTTTCGTGATATATAATCAAAACGTCTCGGGGGTTTTCTCCGAAACCCCAGCACGTGAGTCAATAGCATTAGAAAGATATCATCGAGCATTTAGTTTTTCACTTTGGCTGTTGCCACCCTCGCATGCGACTGCGGCAGTCCGATGACTCGACACATGATCGGTGATAAATAATCAAAGGGAAAATCTAAAAATCCAGGCTATTGTCGTGGTTAACAAGCCAAGCCACCTGTGAATTTCGCCATCGTGGATGTAAGGATTATGTCAACGTATTAGAACATCGATTATCGAGCTTACAAGTGTGCTGCGGCCTGACAGTCCAGATCGTGCCAGGCACGAAAATAGTAGGCCGCTTTATTATCGCATTTTCATTTCATTCCATCGTGATATTCACCAAATTACATCCAACATCGTTTATCAATCGTTCACTCCGCGCCGCCGTTTCGTGCTAAAAAGGCTTTTATGTCTCCGGCGCACTTTTTAACGGCATTCTAATCTAATTTATTTGCCGTGCCGCATTTTTCGGATTAGAGTAATGGACTTTCGGGCATATTAAAGCTAAACATGGAAATATTTAAGCATCAGGAATAAAACTTTCGCCGGTTCATTCACTCCGTCCTGCGCTACATTAGCAGTTTCGGTGAGTTTGGAGCGAATGCATTTATTAGTGCGTAGAAATCTTAATCCGTAATATATATTTTAAATGGACATATTATATAATAAATCGTGAAGAGTTTACTATCACATATTTCAAATCTAATTAAAATAAAAAATCTTCTTTGATGCTAATACCACAGCTAACCCGTTTTCTTTCGCATCCACTGTGAAATGGCATTTAAATATCACTAGCATCTCTGTTTTTTTATTGATACGCAAAATAAAACATTAATAAAAAGTTTTAATTTAAATTGATTTAAATACTGATTTATTATAAACGGGTTAATTCTGCTGCTACTCTAGTGGTTTTTTTTTTTACTAATTCTTTACAAATAATCATCAGCGAAGGACATTAAAGTAAGTTCGGATCAGATTATACAAATATTTTTTTTTATAATAACGGAATAACAGAAAAGCTAAATTTAATTTCATCTAGTTGTTTGGTAGATTTAATGAGCATGAACTGAACAGATCCGCCTCATGGCCAAGTTGTTAGAATGTTTACTTGACGACCAATGAGTCCCGATTGAACTGTTGAATGCTTCCTGCTGTTTCCTTTACATTTTACTTTTGCACAGTGCTCGTAGCGTATGTATAGACTGCTTATTTTCAGATCATATAAGCTTAGATTTAATAAAAATATTTTTTCAATACAATAAAACAGGCACATTTATTTCATTCCATATACCAGCTTGATCCTTATTGCATGTCGCGTGAATGCAAATTGGATTCCCAATATAAATATTTCCTTTGTCTAGGCCTGCCGTAAGTAAAGCTGTCAGGCCGGCTTGGAGCTAGGGGAGGAGATCAGTTTACACGGAAGGAAGTTCATGTATACAAGCTGTCAAATGATTTTCCACGAAACGCATGAATGTTTACTTATCTCGTATCCAATATTTGTGCCAACGAGCTTTATTTAGACCCATCACGCATTTCTGTCCACACGAGTAACACAAAGAACAAAACTTATCAGACATAAGAGAAACAGCAAACTTTATACACTTCATTAAAATTTATCCATACCTTACTGCTATACTAGGTTTATTTGTTGTATCGTCGTTTCAATGCCATAAAATATAGATATATTAAATTTGATAACATCATATGCTGAAAATTTAATGTCGTAAAAAAATTTAGACGTATCAGACATAATAACAATCATAACAAATAAAAATTAGTAGGAATTTCGGAAATTTCTTGTCGATTGAAAATTGGTAAATATTATATCACATCAAACCTTAAAATAAATATGCGTATAGGAGTTTCTAATGTGTCTAGAGCCTTGTCTGGAATCGTGGCTTTTGCTTTGAACGACGTTTATTCCCGATTTCACTGCCTCCAACTCTCCATTGAATTTTACGCCTTACAACTACCGATTTTATGGTGTGGAAAGTCTTATCAAAATAATAATTTTCTGTGTAATTTTTTTTTAATTAATTTAATTTTGTATAATGAAGTCTTTCTTTCATCATCTAAGCGTAGATCTGAAATTTTCTAGGTATGTGTCGATAAGCGTTTCTTCACAAATCGGTTATGTTCACTTGCAAATCATACATAACTTATGTTGGATAAGGTGACTAAAATATTTATTCATTAGATTCAAACCAGAATGTAAAAATTAAAATAAACAAACTCGACACGTAGACAGAAATAAAAATAAAAAAATGTTATTTTGATGCGATAAGGAAAAAATCAAATAATTTTTCTAAAGTGGTTCAGGAATAATCTATTTTAAAAATAGTTTAATGCCAATTATAATATTTAAGCTGATTTTTAAATATGCGATTAAACGTGACTGACTTGGGAGGTTTTAATTTATTACATTCTTAATTAAATATTAAAATTTATTCAACCAAAACCTCTTATAGTTGTTTTGTATTTCTTTGAAATGCAGACGCCTAATAAATTTAAGACTGCGTATCTATTTGATAAGTTTGATGTCTTAACAGTAAACAGAATTATGTAAATAATTTATTTTAATACGCAGTTTAAATAAATTTTTACAGGTTTTATAATACTGCATAATTTATTCGGCCTGGGGGCTATTTTCTATCATTTTGAGAAGTTTCAGCGAATCTAATGACTGCATGCATGTAATAATTTAGTTCAAGCTATCTCCAAATAACATGCTGTCCGAACTAAAGTACAAAATGCAATAGCGTGCCGCTAATGCTATAATGATAACAGACATCTTACAACGATTCTCACTGTATTAATAGACCCTTCAAAAATATTTACTAAATAGAGGCTTTGGGGAAAACCGTTTTATGATATATTATTAGATGTGTACATTTTATTTCATGCCTTATGATATTCCCATACAGTATATCTCTTACGAATATGTCGATATTGTAATGATACGCTTGAGGGTTTTATTTCTTTTAAATATTCCACCCCTGGCCATGCAAAACGTTAATTGACATATTTACAGAATATTTACTTCGTAGAATTACAATTAACTTTATATGTTGTTATTGGTATTACGTTGAAAATCGATGGACTATATCCACTATACAAAGACAATCAAATAATTACGATTCAACCGTGACAAATCGTTTTCCATCCATCTTGTCAAATAAAAACACTCCTCTAGAATATTTAAAGCAAGCGGTAGCAATTTTTACAATAATTGATTTTTTTAAATATGTATACACATTATTCATAGCTCTAACATGATTATAATTAATAAGACATGCAGTTTGAAATATACACATAAAATATTGATTGTAATTTATTATCTTATGTAATTATAACTGAGATACTCAATATTATTGATGGTGTCTATTTATTATTGACTTATCATTAGCAGTTTTTATAAAAAGTTATAATAACCATGTGTAATTAGACTAATCTATCGTAAAATAAATTCTAACACTAATGGATTATACACGTGATTTTATTATTATTTCAACAGAGATTTGTGTGATTAGTGAGCTACTTAAAAATATTTTTGGCGTTATTAATTTACTTCTTGAAAAAAATATAATTCTTAAACAATGAAAATTGGTAACTACAGCGTTATAAATCGAGATGATAATTACTGACTTAAGTCATTATAAATTTTTTTTGGATTTGTAGCATTGCTATCAGATATGCTAGTGACTATCAAAAATACTAATATATCATATATCCACGCAGTTACGAATTTAAAAACATCTTTTCATTTCAAAATTATGGTAACTTCATATACACATTTTTTTATCTACATAAATACTAGTCTTAAAAAAAATTTATGTGGTTATTTTCAAAACTGTGATATTTTATTCCCCATCTCATTCAAGTTATTTTTGTGCTAAAAAAAAGATACGACGCATGATGTATGTGGCTGATGAGATCTTCCGGCTGTCAAGTTTGATGTATTTGACACTAATGTATTTTTGTATACACAGCACCATGTTAATCAATAAAACACCCCAAAAAAAAATAAGCCAATCGATCGTGCATTATCAGAATAAGTTGACCGTATTACGTAAATAATAAATCAGAACTAAACTCATATTGAAAATAATAATAAGACATTAAGCCACTCATACTAAAACGGAACGGAAACAAGGTGCTAATTATATAATTCGTTCTGGGGCTTAAACATGCAAAGCTATAAACTTTAATGTACGTGCGCACTTTTAAATGTTTTTAAATTTAAACTGTATTTTGAACTCGTTAAGCAACACCCAAACATTTTATTTTTAACGGCCAGCAATTATATGTAGTCCGTGGAAGTTATACGAGCTATTATTATCATCAATCAACACATCGTCATATACATGCAGGTATAAAATTGACTCCACTGATTATTAAACTTTTAAAAAATACACATTCAAACTATATATTTACATCAAAGTCAAATTTATTTATTTTTTGATTATCAAGCATTTTAAATTACATACACCTATAAAAAAGGTGACTGCAATTTATAATAAAACCAAAACACTGCATGACTAAAAATAATTTCGTGTTAAAATAAATTTACACCATAGAGTTACCGATCCGTTTTTTTTTTATTTTACATAGTATGCTTGCAATTTTATGAAGTACACTTATGCAAAATTAAATTCCTCAAGCCTTCTAGCGAATTTATAGTTAAAACACAAGCCTTTGGCTACATTCCAGCCAATTTGTTAGTGGACATTTTCCTATTCGGAAACCATATTTCACATCGCCAGTGCAAATGGGTCACGTGCGGCACCAGTTAAGTCCCCGTGAAGGTGTGATTACAGGTGTGATATGCTATTTTAGGGTCGTCAGAATAAAAGTCGGCTCTAAATATCCGACCAGGCGAATTTGCCCGACTTTGCAAATATCGTTCACTTTATTACGAGCTCAAAGAACTCAGCGTTGGTTCAATAATCAGATTGTAATATTCGTTAATATACAAGTAAAGTTTTGCAATGTTTGCTCTTCGCAATGTTGCACGAGTACCTGTTCGTACAGTAAATTAAATATATTAATTAATTGAATTAAGCCTTGATTTTAAGTTTTCTATGATTTTTTTAATCACATTTCACATCTAATAACACATTGGTGCAATTTACAATCCAAATTATTTTTTTATTATAAATATACAGTTATAAAACGTAGCTCATAGCGGCTGTGTTGCCATCATAATAAAAAAATTGATTTAAGCAGTTCAAACGTCATAAAAATAACAACATTGAGTTTGTTTATAATGATGACGCATTTTATATTTTCAAGCGATAAGAGGGTTTGTAAATTATGAGTAAGCAAGTGGGAAATCGTTGAAGGGAGAGGTATCGGTTGTTAAAGAGATATGCAATTATTATATCAAAATTTTATGTTTTTATTAAGGAGACGTATTTTATGTTGAATTTAAAAGTTCGTTCTCGTTTAAAAGCGACTGTAGAGTTGATTGAACCCACGGGGTGGTCTTATCTCTCCACGACGACCGGCAATACGTCCTGGCTTCCGACAGACCGGCCAGACGGGGTGGTGTGCCACAATGTACCGTGGTGGTCAGTTAGGGTTGGACTTCATCTATAATAAATTCACGGTGTTCTAATTTTATACAGATAACAAAACAAATTTATTTCCAGCACTGAAAAATGAGGTGCTTTTACGGCATACATGATTACAACCATTTTACGTCTATTGAGACTGATATATATATATATATATGAAGGTGTCCCAAAATAAACGCAAGATTTGAATTTGTCGCCATTTTTGCAGTAAAGTTTTGGGAACACCAGCTGACAGTTTAGGGTTAGTAAAAATGGAGCGTTACACGATAGAATAACGTGTCTTCATTATTGAACAATATTTAAAAAATAATGAAAGCTTGGCAGGCTTTTCAAACTTTACTGCATACATGGCGACAAATTCAAATCTTGCGTTAATTTTGGGACACCCTATATATATATATATATATATATATACTAACAGCACTTATTAATTAATTTAAATATTTGAGGTTTATTTTATAAGGTTTAAGCCTTTGAAAGAAAGTGTATTGTTTTGATCTAGACATATTATTAAATATTATATAAATTGTTTTTGTGGAAAGAATTACACCAAAAAATATAAAACTTTTTAAAAAACATTACAGTAATAACCCGCTTTACGCGAGGGATGCGTTCCGGAAAAAATCGCGTTAAGTGAAATTCGCGTATATCGGGGTTTACGATTAAACATACGTACATAGTCAAAACTTAGTACAAAAAAATACGAATCATTTCAATCAATCACTTTAATTCTAAGAGCACTTTATGCAATATTACATGTTATTTTTACTGAAAAATACATCTATTGTATTTTGGGTAGCGTTTCTTTTACGTTCTTGTAAAATACGTTCATAGCACCCAACGCTGTTTTTAATTGTTAAGAGAAGTCAATGACTACATTATGTTCACACATTCTTAAAATAAGAAATTCGCGTAATGCGAGGCATTTTAACGCGAAATTTGAAAATCGCATTATAGTGAAACCGCGCATAACGGGGACGCGTAAAGCGTGGTATTACTGTACTTGCGATAGATTGAATACTGCGTCTCAGAAAAATAAAATGCAGTCTAAATAAATCAACGTATTCCAAGAACTACCGCATATAAAAGACCTCAATTTCAATGACACATCATTCGTTGAACTTTTTATAAATATCGTTTCTTTCCGTGCCCGTCGGTCGTTTCATCTATCCCCGGCATTAAACACACTCGAAACGCAATCTATGCCTTCATTCCGCAAACAAAAAACCCACAGGCGGTGGCTTGATTTTCAGCGAGGCTTTTTTCAGGCCGCGGCGGCTCTATCCGGCCCGGGAACATCGCCGAGGGCTTCCGGGGACACGCGATCGTGAAGAGTGGATTGCGAAAAACACCCCTTCCCGAGGTTTCAACCCCCATCGTGCTGAACAATGTGCCCCTCTTAAACTAACCGATAAATTGCAACAACACAGTCATATTATTGCTGATTTAATTTCGCGTACTTTGCCAAAATGAATAGCAAAAATTATTGAGTTTTTTGCTCGGACGCTGTACCACAATGATCTCGCTGATCTTTCCGGAAAATATTATATTTTTATCGGTTGTGTTACAATTTAGGTTTGATACAATACATTTACCATAATTTCTATGTTGTGACTAATATTTTACAAAAAAAACTCTCTCACATCGAACCAATCGTGTTTTCAGTGACTTTTGCTTCAAGTTTTTATAATGAAAACACGCAACGTCATAAAGAACTTAAATATCTTAGTAAGTTTTGGGAGCTGTTGTTGTTTTTTTATGTTTTGACGTTTCGGTTTCGGTGCTGAGGACCGATTGGTCCCGAAACGTAAAAAAAAACACGACAGTCAACTCAAGAACTGAATATGTACAACATAAAAAAAAATTGACTGTACACAAATCACAAATTCATTTGACAATATATCAGAATTTACAAAGGTTAAGTTTTCCGGTTCAAGAATTTGGTAGTACAATCGTGATTATTTGGTTTAAAGAATAATGTCGCTCTAAATCATGCGCAGTCATGCTTAGCGTGTTAATTTAGAAATCTCATTTAATAATTAGCACAAGGATTTCATGCTTTATATATCACTGTAAATCATTTTAGTAAAATTCGCTCATTTACAAAATAATTAGCGAAGAAATAAAGCAATGCAAATACAGCCTTAATTTTTTATTACGATTGTGGATTTATCAATAAAGTAGGATATTTTTTTATTTATTAAGAAATGCGTTCCCAATGCTCTTATATATTTTTTATACTCACGTAAAAAAAATACGCAAGCGAATCGGAATCACAATAAATAAAACCAAGCATTTTCCAAAGCTGTTTTTTTTTTTTTTAATGAAAACAAAAAGGTTTATTTGAATAATATTGAATAATCACAAACCGAAGCACCAACATTTACAACAGACGCTTGTTTCGAGATAAACTTTGTAATGCTCGTGTATGAAATGCAAATTTATTTATGACAAAACACACCTCGGCCACTCCCTTACATAAATTACAAACAAACATATTCTGAAGATAAATTATTACGCAAAGCTTTCACGGAAAATCTGTGCGTGCAAAAAAGTATTCATTTTTGCGTGACAGTTTTGTGTTTTGTGGAAGTCGCAGTGCTTCCATTTCTTCGTAGATATTTAATATTCAAAGTTTATAAATTACCAGGATAGTGAAATGTGTCTAAATGCAATTCGACTTAATCCGTTTCCCGTCTAATGTCGGCCAATAAGCTGTAAGTACGAAGGTATAAGGGATTGCGTGCCGTGCATCAAACATTTAGGGGTTGTTAAACTCTCGGCAAAGTACGGTAGTAAATACGACACGACTTCACGTGTCAAGTTGAAATTGATTATTTCTTTTGGGTTTTTGCTTTGCCATATTTCCACCGTGTCGACCGAGTGCCGCATCTGATAAAAACTACCCCTCGCCAAAAAACGGCTTTAGCACTTGGAAAAATTAAACCCGTCCTTAGCTTCATTTTATCAGGTCTGCTTCGTTTGAAACGTTTTAGGAAATTCTCAGTTTCTTTGCTCATTTAGGGCGTCATAAATAAACCCTATCACCCTTTATATCAAATCAGATTACTAATAGCTATTGATATTAGACTTATAAATACAATGTTGTGATTTTTTTTTTCTTATATTTCGGGTTGTAGTGTAAGACCAACCGAGTCATTATGACGGTGGTTGAAATAATTTATTTATGAATGTATTTTATGAACAGAAACGCAGAGCTATTATTCTCATAAGATTAAAAAGTATATAATGCTAAAAGCCTACTTTTTAATAATCGTTATTACATGGTTATAGCCTATTGTTATATTTGATAAATGAGTTTTTAATAGATTATAAAAAAGAAGAATAATATTTATTTAAATTTTTATAACAGTGATGAATTATTTTTCAAAGCTTTATTTGCCGATTGTATTTTTTTATTAGAGTGCGTGTACTTAGTCTTGGTGTGCTATTTCAGAGGGAATGTATCTCAGTCCACATCGGGCAGGCGGGAGTCCAGATCGGCAATGCTTGCTGGGAGCTGTACTGCCTGGAGCACGGCATCCAGCCTGATGGCCAGATGCCCTCCGACAAGACGCTGGGCGGCGGAGACGACTCCTTCAACACCTTCTTCAGCGAGACCGGAGCCGGCAAGCACGTGCCCCGCGCCGTCTTCGTGGACCTCGAGCCTACAGTAGTCGGTGAGTCCACCACACCATCAGACATCCTACCCACCCAAAACAATAAGGCACATTGTCAAAACCATAATATAAACGATGAAGCGCTTTCCAAGAAGACAGAGCACTAAGCCTGTATGATAAATATTGAGGAACGACCTGATTGAGAGCCACATTGTTGAAAGTACGTTATTATTTTGTATTAAGTGCAATGGCGTCAGTAGACGTGCGCAATGAAATAAATCAAAGACAAACATGGATCAGTCCACTTGTAGTCTTTTTTTTAACTTTTGCACTGAAAACGCTTTTTTAAATAAATGTCTCTAAATATTTGTTGATTTCCTTAAAACTGATTTTAATGACTCTTTACAAAACTGCTTGTCCACCTTTCACAATCAAAATTAGTTTGTTTTTTTCGACTCGATTTGCAGCCTATCTTGTCGGCGACCTTCCAGAACTTTCTCCGTTATAAAATAGCTTTTCAATTGCTTTCATTTTGGACTCCTTTCCATAAATAGTAAAAAATACAAGTACAAGCGTTGCGTGCATGCGACTCTATCACCAGATCGGGCTCCCTTTTAAGTACACTCAATAGCGCAGTGATACTCAACCCGTGGTGCGTGGTCCATTTTTTTTAAATTCCACCGATAAAAAATCGACATAACAAGACGTGCCATATTAATGTTTTCGAGTAAAAAAATATTCGCAAGGCGCAGGGCGTGAACTTTCGGTATGTCCCTCGGCGTTGCCAGTTAAAGCTAAAGTTAGATCCAATCACTAGGAACGTGCCTGCGAGCAGATTATATAATAAAACTTGCTTTAATTTTTATTATAATTTCTTTCTCTTCCGTGCTCGGCGAAGCATCAATGCTATTATGCGTTGGCCCGGTTCTCAACCGTTAAATCTCCATCAAAGTATTTGATAACAAAGAAAATAATTTCCACCTCAAATCTAGTCATAAATCATGGAGCGTCGCCGGTGAGATCTGATAAATATGTACCGCCGTCGCACGCTATTTCATGGTCACCCTAATGCAAGTTCAAACTGTAGCGATTTTCAAGTAGTAGATGAATATATCACTATCCAATGGCCAATTACTGGCGGCGCCGGCAACGCGTGTTTCGAAAGTGTGGTACGAAACGCTACGCTCGGAATCGCACCAGAGCGCTGCACGTTTGGCACCGGCGGTCTAAAATAAATAATTGTCTGAATTTATAGCACTCAACTCTTGCCAATTCACTATGGCCATTTTAAAGTTTTTTAATAAATTTAAAAAAATATATTTATAGCTAGAAATGCTTTCATTTCAACAGTGTTATTCTGCTCGCACAATCGACTGCAAATAATTCAGTGGTGTTTAAAAAAATATTGTTTTATTATTGCGAATTACTGATTCTTATATTTGTTACGATAGCGACAGCTCCAAATAGACGGCTAATTTTCTGTGTTGGCATACTGGCGTCGAGGTACTGACGCCGCCGCTGCCAACCATGTGGCCCCCGAGCGATATTCCGAGTGTAGCGTTTCGTACTACAGTTTCGATGCATGCGCCGGCGACTGGCACTAATACCGCAAGGCGACGTCGGCCTTCACCGTCACGCCTTTTCATACAGACTTCCGGTTATTCACCCCCCGAGACTCCAGTGCAAGAGATCACGAAAGTGCCGATTTGGTTTAAAAATGGACGCCGCCGCCAGCACGCCAATAAAAATAAAAAAAACTCTATTCTAATTGCTTGGGATTCCAAAGACACAAATAAAATAAAAAATGAATATGTAAATGAGACATGACAGTTTTAGGAAATACTTCTGCTTAGCAACTAGATTTTTAATTATTTTCTTGATAATGCTATGCTTTATTTATATACTTTACTTAATAATAGAATAACTCCTATAATCATTGAATCATATTTACTCAGATTTATAGGGTTGGCAAACCACTGAAAAATTTTCCGAAAACATTAATATGCCTTAAATATGTGGCCTGTTTAAATTTGTTTGATTTTTTAGAAAAAGTATTATTTCTAACCGAGTATTTTTTTTGTAATTCAGATGAAGTCCGCTCCGGCACCTACCGCCAGCTTTTTCATCCAGAACAACTTATCACTGGTAAGGAAGATGCCGCCAACAACTACGCCCGAGGACACTACACCATCGGAAAGGAAATCGTCGACGTAGTCCTGGATCGCATTAGGAAACTTGCTGACCAATGTACCGGCTTGCAGGTTAGTCATAACTACCACATGTCACATACAATTAAACTAATAACCAAGAGTAAAATAATCTATTCAAAATCTTCACTTTCTTGCAAACAAGAATATAATATACAAAACATATTGTTTAAAATAAATTAATTTAAGAGTCTTAGCGTCTATAGCTTTATAATTTTAAGGGTGTCATTTTGTTGTATGAATCAAATATTATATTATATATCTAAAGAACCGCAGTTTTCAGCGTCATTTTTCATTTAATATCTGAAAATTGATCCCGTCAATATTAATATGTCAAAGGGGGTGAAATCACCAATCCAAAACATCCCTAATCTTCCAATAAAACTTTGATAACAATATATGAATTAACTTATAACTTTTTTTATAGGGATTCCTAGTCTTCCATTCCTTTGGAGGAGGCACCGGATCTGGATTCACATCTCTTCTGATGGAACGTTTGTCAGTAGACTACGGCAAAAAGTCCAAACTTGAATTCTCCATTTACCCTGCACCTCAGGTTGGTAAAAGTAAAAACAAATATGAAAATTCACAAAATAATTATAGTTAATAATACCATGATTTAATTTATCAGCGATGTTTATACTTATAGGTTTCAACCGCTGTTGTGGAGCCATACAATTCCATTCTAACAACCCACACAACCCTGGAGCATTCCGACTGTGCATTCATGGTAGATAATGAAGCCATATATGATATCTGTCGCAGGAACTTAGACATCGAAAGACCTACCTACACAAACCTCAACAGGTTGATTGGCCAAGTAAGTTAACATTTTTCTTTTAATTATTAAAAGCTTGCTGAAATACATTTTTTTATTTATAACATTAAATTTCACAGATTGTATCGTCCATCACCGCCTCCTTGCGATTCGACGGTGCCCTCAACGTTGACCTTACTGAGTTCCAAACCAACTTGGTGCCATACCCACGTATTCACTTCCCTCTGGCCACCTATGCCCCAGTCATCTCCGCCGAGAAGGCCTACCATGA
This sequence comes from Atopsyche davidsoni, assembly GCA_022113835.1. Classification (NCBI taxonomy): domain Eukaryota; kingdom Metazoa; phylum Arthropoda; class Insecta; order Trichoptera; family Hydrobiosidae; genus Atopsyche; species Atopsyche davidsoni. The sequence goes on from JAILWY010000021.1 coordinate 8,989,061, forward strand.
ACAACTTACAGTTGCAGAAATTACCAATGCCTGCTTTGAGCCTGCCAATCAGGTATGAAGTGTAAATAAAAAATAATATCAAATCGAATAACTATTATAAATATTTTCTCCGCTGCCCAAAATATTTTTAAAATGTTAATATTTCTCAACAGATGGTGAAATGTGATCCCAGACATGGAAAGTACATGGCCTGCTGTATGTTATACAGGTAAATATTACGAATTGAAACGATCTATATGTAAATATATACATATATATTACTCTAATTATAGATATACCACTAACTTTGTTCTCACTCTTAATTTCTGGATTCATAGAGAACCTGAAACTTAAAAATAATGATTGCAATCCTAAAATTTCAAAGCAACTACACAATATTAAATTCTAAACAATGTTAATTTTGCTATTTTGCATGTCTTCAGAGGAGATGTCGTCCCCAAGGATGTGAACGCTGCAATTGCAACCATCAAGACAAAGCGCAGCATTCAATTTGTGGACTGGTGCCCCACTGGCTTCAAGGTCGGCATCAACTACCAGCCCCCCACTGTCGTTCCTGGTGGAGACCTCGCTAAGGTCCAGAGAGCAGTCTGCATGTTGTCCAACACCACAGCCATTGCTGAAGCCTGGGCTAGGTAATATTTTATATATAATGTCAAATAAGTGCATCATACATGTCATCGCGAGCAAAGCCATTGTAGATCAAATGGAGCCGTTCTAAAATTACAATGAAGCTGAAATAAAGGTCTACCTACAATAAACTATAATATGTTGTAAACATCAACATCAGAGCTGTTGATTGTCCTCTACTTTTCCAATAGATACATTTAATTTTGCATCATGTCTACAAGCAAAAATTATTTTAATTATTTTGATCATATTAAATTTTACTTTTGGTGGCATTATTTGTACAAAAAATTATAAAATTCTATCAATAATAATGTTAAAATAATTCAACTGTATTTTCCAGGTTGGACCACAAGTTCGACTTGATGTACGCCAAGAGGGCCTTCGTTCACTGGTATGTGGGTGAGGGCATGGAGGAAGGAGAGTTCTCTGAAGCCCGTGAAGATCTGGCAGCTCTGGAGAAGGACTACGAAGAAGTCGGCGTGGATTCCGTTGAGGGAGAAATCGACGATGGCGACGAATATTAATTGACCATCGTAATCATATCCAGTATGCACAATTTACTAAAATTCATAGCGTTAAGAATTGACATATTGCATTTATAATAAATTTGATAAATTCTACCATCAATGGTGAACAGCATTCCTCTGATGATTGTGACAACATTCCCTCCAAATATCATAAGTTATAACACAAACTAAAACCAATGTCATACCAGTTATGATAAATGTATATTTGCTCTACTTTCAGCAAGACTATTTAGAAGGTAACAATAAAAATATTAAATTCTTATTTGGCATGAGGACGTTACAAAATTATTTATTTGAATAAATTTAAGCTTGTAACATAAATATGTAGAAAACTTTTACATTAAATATCTTATTTATTAAAAAAAAAGTGGCTAATATTTCTTAACGACTTTTAAAATTAATTTATGTAAGCCTTTTTTACATGGGCAACTAAGTTTTTACTTCAAATAATATATTATTATGAACCTACCTAATGAAATAAAAACTATGCAATAAACATTCTAGAAATTTTCTTTCCTTCTCTGCTCATTTGGAAAACGTAAGACACAAAAATATAAGACATTTTCAAATGTTAAAATCACAAAATATTTTATTTAATTAAAACACATAAATTAAACAATTAATAACAAAAAATAAAACCAGTATTCAAAACTATACTGAAAGATTTATGCATATAACAGTTAAATTAAAAAAAAAAAAATTGTATGAAGGTAGATTCGTTGGTGTGAATTAACAAAATAAAAATTTAATTATGTTAATTTTACAATTTGAGCCTAATTCAGGGATCACAGTGTTAAGAAGCCCATTCATTATCAGTTAACACCCGTAAAATTATTGGAAGAAATTATGCACGTAGTATTCTTAATACTCAGATATTAAAATTATATCAGTAGTTGAGTTAAAATGTTGGACTGAATATAAAACAATTTTATATTTAGTCCAATCGCAAGCTTTAAAAAATACCAGGAATTGAGTTCAAAGTTTGAGCAAGCAGTTTTACTCACTGAAGAGAGGCTTAGCTGCCATGGAAAACTCTGCCATAGGCCTTTTTGAAAAGAGTGGAGTCTAGAGGCTTGTAACTGAGAGTATATGGAATCCTTTTACACAATAGTGATGCTCACATTACATCCACTCGACTGCTCTTTGCAACCAGACATAAAATATCACCTCTGTTATATAGTGCTTCTCTCTGGCATATATTTGGATGAAAAATATTATATAATACTTCAATATGTATATTTGTTTAAATGTTAATTACTTGTATATACTGCACGACACTAGCTCTAAATATACAAAGATAACAGAGAATTATGAACTGTATGAATGTATGAACTTTGAAATTGTCGAGATGAACAACAAATAAACTGACATGGAGTTGTTACAAATTACAATTGATTGTAATCAATAACTCCAGTTGAAATGTTGATTAGCGGGTCACTTTAGGCCTCAAATAAACGTTCCAATTAAAACCTAAACAAACAGCAAAATAAAATAGAACAATCACAATAAAAACAAAGAACCATGCATTGCCAAAAACCCAGCATATCTTAATATTGCCAGCTCTCCCAGTTTGCAAGACATTAGATGTTACGTGTTCTTTTGATTATCAGTCACTGATATGCAGTTATTTTTATTTAAAATAATTAATACGTATTAGAATTAGAAATATTGTGTTTTTATAAATGCCATAAAAATGCCATTTTTAAATATTTTTGTACTATGCTAGTTTTATTATTTACACATTGGTCGCAGACTTCAATGAAATGTAAGATTTTAAAGATGTTACTATTTTAAAATCAGTATAGTAGTATGTGAAAAAGGCAAGGCGTCAGTAAATACATATCGATGTACTTAGATATCTTTTTTCTTCTCAGTTTGTTCTTCATAATTATCGTACAAGTCATCTGTGTCTCCAATAAGCTCGGTAGCAGCATTGCGAGGAAACCATCCTCTGATACGATCCTTGCCCGATTTTACTTTATTCGGCTCGATCTTCTCACCGAATAACCAATACCTGCAAGTAACGTTTCACTTTAGAAATAATCACATGTGTACACTGGGTTCGTGTACTAGACTTGAAATAAACTCTACTGTAACAATTAAACTAAAATACAAGTGTATAAAATACGAAATCTTTTACACTTAATCAAAAATTGAATCATAATTTTTCTTTCAGGGCATTATTAAGTAAATTAAGAATTCAATTTAAATGTCACTAATAATTATTTTTAACTACCCTCATCCACAATATTATACAAATCCGAAATGAGACAACCTTAATATATTCTGAAAACCTAAACAACTTTTGTAACTCAAATATTGTATAATACTATATTTTATTTGACCTAAAACAATTTAATGGTAAATAATTTTAAAAAAAAACGTAAAATCTATGCATAGAAATAAATTATATGTTAAAATACAATAAAAAAGGGAAAAGGCTCATTATTACCTTACCAACATTATCAATCATAATGGGAATAGATTATATAGAAAATGGAAGGAATTCTTTTGGGTCGGGAAGTTTTTTTAAATCTCTTGAACCTAATAACAGAATATTCACATTAATTTTTCAAAGCTAACAGATTACACCAAAAACTTTTTAAAAAATGGTACTTACTTGCGCCATCTCGTCACCGCTATATGGTCTCCGGCTTGGAGGGCCACCCTGGGTTCGTCTGTGCAAGGCGGGCGAATCATAGTCTTAAAGCCTGCAGAGATCGGACACCAGCTGCCCCACAACGAGCGGTTCATGGAATACACTCTAACTCTAGTACGTTTCTCAGCTTTTTGACCCAATTGTTCCACCTATAAATATAAGAAATAATAACACTCATATAAACATAACACAGATCATTATATATCTAAAGCATTATATTAAAGAATTATAACAAAACTACTCTTTACCGTTAATGAATACTGATCGCAGCCTTCTCTCACAGTCCAGGAAATGCCATCTGTTATGTGTGATCGTTTAAAAATCTCAGCTATATTTCTCCTCCAACCCAAATCATAAGGAAACGCATATTTTTCTTTAATGTCATTACATAATAACCTATGGTTTGCTTTTTCCTCTATCCAGTCTTCTACTGCAGTACGATTTCGTAAAATACTCCTCAACTGGAACAAAATTATTACTTTAAAATCATATCCCTCACATGAAATAACAATGGTAATTCAAATCCTATGCCAAAGCATTTAGTCTCAAATATAGTAATAGCTATATTTTATTAAACCTACTTGGAAATAAAACAGCATTCCAACAGCTAAAACAACACCAACAGCAAGCCCCAGTGAAAAAACTGTCATAACAAGTGTAACTACAGTAAATTGGACAATCGGCTCGTGACCTGTGCCGTAATACAAGTACCAGTTACGATGGATCCCTCGGTAAAGAGACATTGACAAGACCTGGAAGCATAGTAATAAATATTACAAATTTACAATTTTGAAACAACTCATCCAAATAAATGTTCGGGTATGTTTAACTTTAAAGTTCTTCAGTCATTATATGCCAATTTTTAGAAAATTGCACTGCTAATATTTAAATAGACTTGGAGTACTTTAACATTACCTACTTAATTACACTCGTAAATTTGATTTATATTAATTTGATCTTTTTCTTTTTGCACTACGCAACATTAATTATTTCAGTAGTATATTTGGTTCATATATAAAAAAAAAATTACATTTTTCAAATAGCTGACCCGATAAAAATTTAAAGCCTCAAATAGAAATATAAAATTTATGATGTATAGAAACGTACGTTAACTATTATTTCCTACAAAATATCCAATTACTTTCAAAAGTAGATTTGATACTCTGATAACAAAGCAGTCGGCAGCATGCAGATAAAAATCAAAACCGTCATTAGAATTTGACCTTTTAAAATGGTCAATGAGAACGTCATATGATATACTCGGAGATATTGATTGATAAATGAACATGTGGTCACCGCATGCAGTAAAAGAAAAACTTCATTGGAAATCACAAATCATAAATCAAAATCATATTTAAAAAATGCATATCTATGAATATTTTAGTGATAACGGAATCTATACCAACATCGCGAAACTTTAAAATTTCAAACAATTTTGCAGCAGAAGAAATTTTACATCAAAATTTGTTAAGGCTATGTTTTAAACAAATAAAGTTCAGGGTTGAAGTGAAATGGATGTATGATGATACAGAATTATTCCTAAGCACTAATTTTAATATAGCTTTAATGCCTGAAGTTATCCATGCCCATTGACAAAACATTCAAACAAGTAACAAGCAACAGGGGGACAGGCGGTGTCAGTGAAATATCAATTAAAATACAAATCAATTCTTCACAATGTCATTTAGTATTTATAACCCTGACATAACAGAATTCAATTCAACCTAAATCCCTTTCAAAAACTGTAGGCTTGTTATTATTTAGATTAAAGTGAAAAATGGAAATAGTTAAAAAAATTCAACAATCAAAAAGTTCATAAGACATGAAAAATAATATAAGGCAAAAGACCAAGAGCAATGAAGACTTCTCGAGAGACCCGGTAGTTGAAAAAAAAATCCTGACAATGGTGATGATGATATTTGAAAGGATGTCAAAAGATTCTGAACATACAAAGGAAGCTTGGGCACATCCCAAGACAGCGAAGAATAAAAACAAAGAAAAGTCAAGGTGGTTGGCCCAACCCACGCATCCATTGATCCATGGACAGTGGTGATCCATTTTTTTTACACAGCGACCACCTGCAATTAAAAACAAAATTCTTTTAACTTTTGTGTGAATAAGGCTACTAAATTTATGTTACAAAGCTAGCGGTCAGACCAGCTACCCTATCAGAAATACTATGCGTATAGAAGCAGCCCAGAAAGGAATATTTGACATCACTATGTTGCGTTTCTCAATATAGAAATTTGTAGAATATTAAATTGTAACAATCATCTTTAAAATGAATTAAAAGCAAACTGATCCATGAAAGAAAAGTACATACTTTATTCTCATTTTTAAAACAACACGTTTGTTTTTTCAAGTGAATATCTACTTTAATTGCTGTTAGAATCTCGGCTTCGGCTATATATGATTAAAAATAAAACAAAATCAGTAATATAAAAATTTTGTACATTTACGACAATGATGCGCCCTTGGTGCTTTGTATCCTTGACATACATTACAATATTGTAGATACTGACAATCCTCAGGATCCTCCTGAAAGAATAATGATTGAGGTTCTGATTATAAATTATTTGGCAGAAACTTAATATAAATTAATTTAAAAAATATTTCCTAAGAGTAATGTATTAAATTTCAGGTTGTTCAAATGACTTAACCTACATTGGATTGATTATTTATTATAAACGTAATTTTTTTGAAACATATTGACATTTAAAGTTATGATAGAAAGAATCAATATTTTTCATGATAAATAATAAAAAAATCTTACAGGTATCCATTCAAATGGAACAAAACCGGGTCCCATACTCAGAGCTGATAAGAAATAAAACAATGTGCAGCCTGCAAGGGTCATGAAAACTGCAGCATTTGTGAAGGACCCCACAGACATCCACGGAGGCCACCACATACTTAAGCAATGGAGGGTCATCCATGTTACTATCTTTACAATACCTGTAACACAAATTATAGTTAAAAAAATCATAGTTTAAAACCACCGCCTGTTAATATGGAGTTCAATGTGAAAAACTATCCTCCCTCATAATATTGTGTAACATTTATTTCAGTCAAGAGTCAAATGATTTGTTGTTAGTGATATTTAATATCTGTGTAAATTGTAATAAAATTAAAATAATAATACATCAACAAATACAAACAATATAAATTTGCTTTGAATAAAAGAAGTACAACAAAATGACTCTAAAATGTACACACAGAAACATAACCTAGAAAAGATATGGATCTCACTATAAAGATATTAGATCATACTGATAATAAATTCAAACTCTCAACAATTACCCAAAAAATTGTGCAAATATAAATATAGCTGTCATATTGGGTATTTTTTAAAACAATAATATTCAATTATCAAATTGCTAAATTATTAATAATAAAAACATTTTATCTTGGTCAAGAGAATGAAATATAAGATACGACAAATATTACGCTATTAGTGTCTAAATCTAACAATTTTAACACTCCAAAACATAAATATGCAACAAAATAGTTTATAACCTATATTAAACAAATACACCGATATTTTATATAAAATCTACAAAATATTTAAAATATATTACCTAATGCCACTAGAGGTCCCCAATGGCATATTCTTTTGAGTGGACCGAAACACATTTTAATACTAACGGTCCAATAAAAACAAATAAATTACTTTTTACATAGCGATGACACTTCACCAGAAATCAAGCCATTGCCCAAATCAGAAAATACTGTGAAGCTAGCTGCGAGTCCAGCAAACGGTTTCGATTTCAGTATTTATGGCGACAAGCGCATTTATTTCAAGCCAGGTTTTGGAAAATCATATAATTATTTTATATATATTTATATATATATATTTGTGGATATAAATTTGATTTTATATATTACAATTTTATGAATCAATAAAATAGTCGTATTTGATAAAAAAAAAAATATTTTTTAAAAAGTGAATTGGACTTTTTTTTAAAAAGTTTGACCTTTGTGTTAAATTTTTTTTCAGTCTTCCTTTTGAAAATAATCAAATGGGAAAAAAGTATTTAATTTTTATTTGTTAAATGACCTGTTCGGTTCCTGGAAAACAAAAATACTTTGTAAAGTTTTTGGTAAAACTTATGTTTAATATATTGTATATAATATTTAATTAACACCATAACAATTCTATGTCATGCATCGTGTTATATTTTGTTTATAATAAATTTAAAAAAAATAATACTACTGTAAGATGTATATTAAAAGATAAATTATACTGATTCAAACGACGTAATGTATTTTTAATAATTCGAGTTTTTTTTCTGAAAACTATCTACATACAATGTCATCAAAAAGTTTTGGGGTATATTTTGAGTAAACGGAAAAAATAATTTTGACCAATGCGGGATTGCATTCAGCGGTGAGTACTCGAAAGTGCACGAAACTGAACCGTCAATTCCGGAGAAAGGGAAAGTTCAGGAGGGCGCTGGGCTGCGGCTCGGGCCTGGCGGAGGGCGCGCCGGCGTCGCGAACAGTCGGCCGGCGAGCGAGCGCGCGACGGACGTGTCCACGGAGCGCAGCACGCACGGGCACGGGCACGGCACGGGCACGGGCACGGGCACGCAGGCAGCGAGGCGCGGCACGGCGCGGCGCGGCGCGACACGGCACGCGGGCACTCGCCAGCTCGCCCCGGGGATGCCCCGCGCCTAGCGATGCCGGCTCGGGCCGAGAGCGGATCGATGCGCGGCTCCGCCCCCCGGCGGGCGGGAGGCTGCGGGGGCGCGGGCCCCTCGGCGCGGTAAGCGTGCGCGCGCACTCCGTATCGAGCGGCGGCGGCGCGGTCGAAGCGGATATAAATTAATTCGGCCGGCCGCAGAGGCAGTAGTGCGAGCGCGGCCGGGCGGTCTACGCGGGCCACACGGCCTGATGGGGCCACGGGACGAGGTGCTGCGAGCGCGCGGGTGAATGTTGTCGTGCCCCCCCGGGGAATGGCGTCATGCGAAGAAGCGGCCACCGAGCCGACCCCCGTAGATGACTGTCTCAAAGTCAGAAAATGGTGGTGCTTCCTGCTCTCGTCGATATTCACATTCCTGGCGGGTCTCGCCATCGTGTTGGCATGGCGGGTGGTCGCCTTCATGTGCTGTCGCAAGGAGCCGGAGTTCTCGCCGAATGATCCGAAGCAGAAGGAGCAGAAGGCGGCCCGCCAGGGCAAGCAGGAGTTCGAGGGGACGTTCATGACCGAGGCCAAGGACTGGGCCGGCGAACTCATCTCCGGGCAGACCACCACGGGACGGATTCTGGTAACTATCCCTCCTCCTAGCCCGGCCTGACGGCTCGATCGCCGGAAGTTCACCCTCGCTTGTCTCCTAGTGCACCGTAGCTCGTAGAAGTTCGATCCGGCTCGGGTCGACCTGGCCGCCGCGCCGCGGAGCCGGGAGACCCTCGTGATCGATAAGAGGGACGAGCCGCTTCTGACCTCTCCGTTTCCGTCCGAACGTCTCCCCGCGTTCTGTCTCGCCCCTCGCTCGCGAATAACCGGAGCGAGGAGAGAGACTTCAGTGATGCGATCGAGTGATCGTTTTTATTCAGGAATAAAAATATGCAAAATGCACAGTAGACGTAACGAAATGCGGTAACGATGTGACATTACCGAGAAACGGCTCGGGCGTTCCTCCCGTGAGTATCTCGTGTTGAATATATTTCGCGTTACAAAATTGCCACTACCGCTGCAGACGGTAAATTTAATGCAGCTCGCTTCGACGGAAAAAACTTTTAGGCTTCAGTAATTATTACAAAAAATCTGGATTAATCGCAACTCGCTCGGGGCTCGCTCTCGGGGCGCGCTGGCGGATGGCGGATGGCGGATGGCGCGTGGTTTTCAGAGCGAGGGGGATTTCCCGGCGCGCCTGAAGCGAGCGGAGACCACCATCTTGGGGGATGGAGAGTGGAGAGTGGAGTGGAGTGGAGAGTGGAGGCGCCGCTGCCTTCCCCCGTAGTACGCACCTCCCCGCGATATCCGTCCCTTTGTCTCCACTGCGGCATGATCTTGTTTTTTGGTTATTCGCTCGGAAAAATAATTACTCCTGTACTTCCGGATTTGGAAAAATTGTGTTGTAATAAATTTCCAATTCAGTTCACCGTAGGCAGATTATTTTTCTCCTTGTAAATTTACATTATTGTATTTTTGTTTTCTTTTTGAATATTTTTTTTTAACGTTTGTTATATTTTCAAACAATCGCCACTATTGTTTCGTACAATATTACATAATTATATAAAAAATATTATCCGCTATACACTTATAGATTTTATTTAATAAGGCATTATTGAAATATTGTAATATTTAATGTTTTTTCCAATTAATAAAAAATATTTGGCTTGACATTATTTTTTTTCTTTTAAAAATATATTTCCAAAAACTACCTGCATTATCTAGAGTGCGATATTGTTAAAATCATCCTTGATTTCGCTTTGCGTAAGAATATATTACGTAATATATATATGTGAATAAATATATTTATTATTTTATATATCATTCTCTTTTGTGCAGTAAAAAAATGGCGTAAACAGTTTTGATTACCACAAAAGCAGATACTATAGAAAAAAATAATTCCGATATCATTTCCAGACCTAGATTAAGGACAACCCGAATAAATTTTGCAAAGAGTAATAAAAGCTTATTCCTCAGAATAATCGTTTTTTTTATTAAAGCATTTAGATTAGAGTCACGTAAGGGCAGGCGCTAGATTTTGAGATAATCTCATTGGAAAATTAGCTTGTGTTTCTGCCGTATTCAATTCGAGGCCTTCAAAAGCCACAGCCTCAGCCGAAACATATTTTCAGCCCAGGTAATTCTTTCCGAAGGAGCCTTCAAGTATTTGCACGTCAGGTAAATACGTGAGAATTGCTTTTTAGAGAAGATTGGTAAGCTTTTGCCTCTTCAGTGACATTTTCAGACTTTCATACCGCTTCCAAATGAATTTACTTTTGCTCCGTAGTAAAAAAATCAACAGCCTTTTTTTATTTTATATTGGCGAAGCCCTTGCCTACCTTTGCCTTTAGGGGTGTATGTGTATTTTACATTTTTCAAGAGTTCGTTTTTTTGCAACCGTTATTGTACTACATGAAGTGTTTTTCAGAGCGCTTTGTAATGCAGGGAAGTGGTCTACAAACGCCAAAGGCTTAGCCTGAAAACCTACTACAGCCGACTTAAGTCACGAAGCTTACATGTAACTGTATTTTATTTATATTCATAAGGTATCCTTATGCCATAGTAAGGTTCTGTCGTTATTCTATTAAAATGGGACACTCTGCATAAGTTATAATCAGTATTGTCAAAATCAAAATGTATTAAATTCATTCGAGTTATAAATATTTCCATATATATTAAATAAATATAAAATTTAAGTGTAGCAAAAATAAAATTACATAAATATTTTAATAATTTATTTATGTACGAGCTGGCAATCTAATATTGTTTTGATTTACTTAACTAAAGCAAGATACAAAGCAATGACTTGATCATGTATTTATGAATAAATACGGTGTTACTGCGGTTGGCATTACGTACGGCTTATCTTACAAATATTTTTCGTCAATATTCGTAACCCAAAACAAGTTATGTAGATTAAGCTACTATCGAAATATTCAAAATCATCATACGATCAAAATATTTATTAAAAAAAATCATTTATTAGAACTACCAAGCTGAGAAAAATAAATTTAAAATAATTCGTAAGTGTATAATAAGCAATAAGCACAGACATGTACTTATTTCTTTGGCATAGTACTAATTTGTTGAATTCAAAGTATTTCGACTGTGAGTGATCCGCATGTGTATTAAAACCTAAACTTGTTAAGTAAACTTATAAATCTTAGCAAGCAAATACGTCGTTTATGTCAAATCGATCGCAGATATCCGCTGAATGATCCAGAATCACTTTCTCGCAAATACAACCGAACCGTTGTGTTTAGTTTCACTCTTGATATTTACTATTCACATTGCACCTCGAATCGAATGATCGATAGAATATAATAAATTCACATCAAATATTTTTTTGTCACTTGGAGTAACGATAGGAATAATAACGCGATCCAATCGATTGGTAAAGTGATATATTCTGATTATATGATGACCTAAATCGATGCATAAACAACTCACTTCGCCGGCATTGCAATTATGACCCAGAGGACAATATGCAATTACGTGATTCTGTTTGTTGAATTCTGATTAGACGCTATTTATCTTCATCGGATGAACATAATGCATGCTAGGGTGTGCGCGAACAAACTGAACAATGTTTTCTTGTTCAGTAAAACGCTTACGGTTGTGTAATAACATTATTTTCTTCCATGTTCTAAAGCCATACATATTTGTATTATATATAAGAACTTTACATTATACCTGCAGCAAGCCAGTTATTTACAAAATTATCTTTTAAAAAATGTATGTTAATTTAAAATCGATCAATCAATAAAACTAATATTGATAGTTTGATCTCTCGATTTACTCCCACTCAGACTACATTACGTAATGCAATGCAATTTTAAAACAAAACCATTTTCTATTACATTTAATTCCAACTTAATTTAAAAACGGCAGGTATTGTTCCCGATAAGGTGATCGACGAAAACTTAAGTTAACAAACTATTATCAAACAAATTGCATAACATGTTATATTGCTGGTGAGCTCTTTGCAGTTTATGCAAGTCGTGAAAACTGAGTGTTAGCTTAAATATTATTTAATATATTTAAGTGCGTATAAATTCGCAGTATTTTTTTTTAATTTCGTGTTCTAGACACGTCTGGAAATATTTCATCGCTCTGATATCAAACGTTTTCCGCTTTCTTTCTTTGGAATGATAATTTATTCACCATGTGACTTCTGAAGTACCGGAGCAGCAAAATTGCGAGCGCCACTTGAACTGGTGAACTTTGTCACGAGAGAATAAATCACATCTTACTTACTTGGATTAAAAATGAGAGCTTCACTCTAATTGATGTACTAATATAAATGAGGTATTTAATTGCCATATATAATTCTCGTGAGAGTGCTATTGGACCACTCGAGTCTTAATTTTTATGTACTCAAAACGTTATAGCATGAAATGAATCTCAATGAAACTATGACCTAATATTAAGCGAGTAATTGACGCTTTTATTCTTGTTCATAGCTTCAATAAACTCATAAGAATTGCTGACATTAATAGCTAGATATAAATGTAACAAACGGACGATGCAGTTCAATTAGAAATAATTAACGTCAGTATAAAATTACGTCACGTTTACAAAATAACAGCGATAAATTCAAGCTTCGTTTGAACTGAGCAGATCGTATAAATTAAGGGCGTTTCAATTAATTATGTGACACGTGAACATTACTATCGCGATATCTATAATTCCGCAGGCATCAATTATTTATCAGCATATTTCCGGCGTCCGCCATTAGTATCTCTGGGCAATTTATCTTACGACAGCCGAGTGTATCCGATCTGCCAAAACATAAAATATGAACGAGCGAATTTTTCCCGGATATCAAGAGATGACAAATTCCATTAAAAAACCCCAGAAAAAGCCGCCGTGATTCACCGCGAGATAAAACGAAACGGGGGTAGAAATATTTTTCTCTCCAAACTCTTCTGGGGAGTAATGGGATGAAATGAGCGGAGTTAGTGGTATGTGCTTAGTGGAAAATACCGCATGACCCCATTCTGTTTGCAAACAGCGATAAATAAAGATATGTACCCCAACTATAAATAAAGATAACCTTTGACATTTCAAGACACACCCTTATGCCGCTTTAAAATAGAATCGTATGAGCAATATTATTTGCATATTCATTGCAATGAAACTACTTTTACTGCAAACTGCAGATTATTTAGCCCTTTGTTTTTGGTATATTCCATCTGGTATAAATCATAACCTCAGTATAGATCTGTTGTTTTTCATCTTCGGTAAAATAAATAATCCCAAGTCGATACGTCTCTTACGGATATTTCTTCAAAATATTATTTCACCGCGTATAATTCCTGATTACATTCAACTTCTCATCAAATTGTTTGAATGTATTTTTAAGATACCGCTCATTCTCAAATACAACATAAACTAGCATAATTATACCTCTTTCGTTTTAATTATTTATAAATGTTTCAAACCAAGTATCTACAACACATATGAAAGTAATAATTAAAACGATTAGTGCATTATTTTGAATATTAGCGGTTTTTCTTCATTTAAAAAAAATACGCCACTTTGCAGTCAAATTTTCCACGACGGTGAATTCCACTGGGCTGAATAAATTCACAATCGCTGCACAGTTAGTTGCATGCAGGGGGACCTTTTTAAAATGGTAATAAAATCCAACTTGGTAAAATTTAACTCAATAAAAAAAGTTATCACTCGTTCTTCTCCTGAAAATTTTCACTATCATCATAATAACAGAACTGCTGAAATCAATGGACGCTTTTCTGAAAATTCGCAAAAATTGAGTGTTGTCGGCAAACAAAGGCTTTGTCTCAACCCTTATTTTTTTTCATATATCGCCGGTACACTCGCCACCCTTCACTGTTAGAAAACAGCCTTCGCGAAGCTTACAAAGCCATCACTTAGAACGCTAGAGGCTTGCACGCCTAGAGACTCGCTTGCAGTAGAGAGAGCTTTTATATTTTAACTGAGTACGTTTTGAGAGTAATGAAGTCTCAAGGGGCAATTTCGCTCTCCACTTTATCGATACTGCAGCGACTGCAGAAATACTCAAAGCCGCCTGCGCTTTACTTATACTCATTTCACTAACGATCGCATGGCTTTAATAGATGTTTATTTCAGCGGATCGAGTATGCATCGCGACAACGAAACTACTACACCGAAATAAAAAAATTAAAAAACAGGTCAAAGTGCCAGCACGCGTAGGGCGTCTAATTATATCGCGATTTTGCTGAGTTTTGCGGTATATTTTATAGTAGAAGTTACCCGCGCGTAGAGCTGAAAAAGTCCGCCGACTTTGAATGATATAATTCTGTGTGGAGATAACTTGCGCCGTGAGTATATTTTGTCCGGAACGAGACCGCGTGACGATCTATTTGCGGACTCGTGGGGACACTCCGGCGCTCCGGCCGCTCACTAAATAAATAAGCCGCAAGCTTCTTCCCGGTCCCCTCGCCGTCCAGCCACCTCGTTATTTCGAGAATCCCGATCAAGTTAGACCGACTTATCGGACCCGACCGCCATGGCCGCAAGCCCGAGGGGAAAGCCCGGTTCATGGGGACTCGAGATACGCCCTCGATGCTCTTGAAAATCCCCCCGAAAGTATCACAGGCGAGCCAATACGCGTCGTGTCAAAAATTACGTGTTCTTTTGAAATCGCACGCGTGTTCAAGCAAGACGCCGTGACACGTGAAGTATATTAATGAATGTGGTAAACCTGACAAAAGCTCCGCGGCGCTCGTTTAAAATATGAGCTTATAATATACGAAATAAGGAAGTGTTTCAAAATATCTACTGCTGTTAAGCTATTAATTATTTTTCTTTAAAAAAAAAATATGTACATTCCTCTCAAAATATGTATTTTATTCAAGTAGCCAGTTATACACAACAATTTTATAAATACCAATAAAAAACATACGAATAATTTGGTATTGATCGAGAACTATGCAAAAGCTTTAGCAAAGGTTTACTTTTTGGCTCAGTAAGTATACGTTAAAGGTCGCAAAGCTCAATCTGCATCCCGAAGACAAACCAAAAGATATATATCAGTTTGACAAAAGTAATATTTGATCATGCAGCATGCAATGAATCAGCAAGATGCACGTAAATTGGCTGGAATAAAAACAAGTTTGTTTGTAAATATTTTAAGATGAGTCTCACAAATTGCCCGAACGTCACAGTTACAAATACAAATAGAATCCGCGGTGGCAAAAAATGTCTCTCGCGAAAATAACACATCAGTGCCGCGAAATTACTGAAAAAGACACTCGAGTACTTTCAAGTTAAAATATAAACCATAGCTATGGAATCATCAGAAAGGTCGACGAACCATCGACCGGTGATTCTATACTGAACACAGTAGCGGCCGATAGGTCACCTTCTGGTGGGGAAAAATATCCAAAGTGGAAAATGTTTATGGCTTTGGTGAGTTTGTTTTGGAAGAAAATACTGAACGATTTACAATGCGTTGAAATTACAACTTATCAATATTTATAGTGTGATGGTAATTTTGTGGCCATTATAATAAAATATTTAGATTTCTCGACTCAAGCACCCAAAGTGTGCTCGTTTGCCCTCGTGGATCACGCGAGTAATATATATTTTTTACTTTATATACACAACTTATAAGTTATATATCGTGTAGTCAGTCGCTTCTATTTTGAATTTTCTAATTTAAGTAATGAATTCTCTTAATTATTTAAACGGTTCATCTTGAAAACGGCCCCCATTTGGACTGTAGCCTGTCTACAATACCTTTATTACGTTTCACTCGCTTAAAATACGATTTAATATTTAAAACATATAAAAATGCTCAAAAGCTTCCGAGCGGCACATTACACGAACCATTTCCCTGACCCAGAATAAAACCTTTGCGATAATATTACTACGGTTCAACAGTTTTCAAAGCGAACAAAACAATGTTTTTTTTTTTTCACTGTATACCTACACCATTAAAGCCACGCGAACTCGAGCTTATAATTAAAGTATGGGCCGCCTCGCAGTAGAAGGGAGGTTCATTTTGTAACAATGAAAATGTGGGGTTTTTTTGTCGGGGTTAATGAATGCAAGAGCCTCGAAGCTCATTGAACCGCTGAACGCCCCGACCGGGACTCGAGTTGGACATTTGCCCGCGCCCCGCCGTTTTGGCGTAATATTTTCCTTTTACTCGGCCGACTTGTATGCGAAGGCTTGCCCTCATTATATTTTCAGCGATATTCTCCGCCTCGGAGAATGCGAAAGCGCGGAGCTGCCTCCATGGGGGACCTCGTGAAATAAAATGCCCCGAAAGCTCGTCTATGTTTCCGATCGCTGGAGCTTAATGGGTCAGACGCGTCACTGAAGTATTGCGCTACTAAGTTATTTGTGTTGGAATCAATACCTTGACGTGTGTTGCAAGCAACATTCTAAATGAAAATCGGTTTATTTCAATTTAATTAAAGCTCGCCTCGTTGTTTTATTCAATACTTTATTTATACAGCAATCAATCAATATTTTTTATATAAATAACTTATTTATTTTGATATATTAATATATCTACGGACTCGTGACTAACTTCGGAAATAAATGAAAAATAATAAAGAAGCAAAACATGTAGTATATATTTTATATACTGTAAACACACTCACACACATACATATATGTATATATGTTTATGTGACTAATTTCAGACTATTTTTGGCTTGTGGCTAAACACGCTTTTGAACAAGTGACAAAGCTGAGTGATTCATTTTATATATTTAAGATGATACGTGTGTAACTTCAGTCGTGACGCGTGGATATGCCCGACAGCTCTGGAATAAAGGAGTGTATATTTCATATTGGGTCACAGATATACAAAATACACCCCACCCACTACTGGATGACGTCCCTTCGTCGCATCTACATCTCTGACTCAATTGTTACATTGCATTTAAAAACACCTGGATTCAAATAATCCCTGATAGCTTCTAGTGAATTTTTCAGATAGTTTTTTTTGTTTCTTCGGTTGGTTTAAATGTGACTCAGCCCATATATTCGTTTAAAAATAATTTTGCTACTACTCCTCGGATTTTAATTTGTCTCGTGGTTTTGTCGACCTTGAGATCTCTCTTCTATTAAAATCGTCGATTGCCTTCTGTCTCAAACCGAAGAAAGACTCATTTACGGAAAGCAGTTGGATAGTTTTTTGATCACCTGTGTATATATTTTTGATCACTTTAACAAAACGTAACGCTTTGCATAAAATATTACAATTGTATTAAAACATCGTAAATGAGAGACTCTATAATCAATTTTATAATTTTTAATACAATTATACTTGTAACTGCTATAATATTATTTAAAATTCATAGAATCGATTGTGATTAAATATTCACACAAAGTCGTAACATTCTGAGAAACATCACAGCTGTGATGAAAAAAATTTATAGGCTATAACTTGATTGTACTTCTCCCTATAATTACGAGAAGGTATCGATTTGCCTCGTGTATGATGTAATATCCATGTAGGCAATTTATACTGCCAATAAATAATACGACGTTGTAATAAATTAAGAACAGTATACGCAGGCTTGTATTTTCGTGTTTTGCCTTCTAGTTGGCCTTGTGATTAACCTTTCGTAGAATCTAATTATCCCTAAAAAAATCGTTACTTACTATATAATAGAGGCAATATGTAAAATATTTTTAAAGGCCTTTGGTGTACAGTGACTACTTATACACATATACAATGATATTTTATTTATTCGAATATTTGATCATATAAAAAATAATAAAAAAAATTAACATTTGCTAGTAAAACCTTCAACCTAAACTGCATTTGAATTGACAGTGTACTGTGCCTGTATGGAGTTTCAACATCAATAGTTACATCGCCTGTTTCCTCAGGTGGTCTCCAACACTTTCAGACGGTGATTGTCACATATTCATACATTCTGTGCACCTGCAATCTGCGCAGGTACTAGCAGGCAAGCCATTGCAATCACTTCTATGTATGTTCAGGCACTGGTACACTGCCAAAGTATTAAAACAATATTTCTATAAAACCACGTACTTTTATTTATTAGTTCCATAAACATAAGTCATCCATAGTCGTATAATCTTAATACGAGGAATTTGTGATAACACTTTTCAGTAAAGTAAAGAAACGTGAAGGAAATACCTTGAAAAGAAAGCAGCTGAAGTCTGAATTGAAATTTCTAATGTATTTAAAAATAAAAATTACAAATAATCCTACATCAGAGAGAATGTTTTTCTTGGAAGGTTTTCCTTTTTCCTACGTCTGATAATTTTAGAAAACTCAATTAAAAATTATATAATTATCAGTTTAAAAAAAATCCAATTAAGTAAGAGTTCATAATACATAAAAATCATGAAAATACAAATTTTCATGTATTTTATAATTTGCTCTGAAAATTTACAAAAAACTTCATTTATATCTAAAATTATTACTATATTGCGTGCACTGCACTTTTAATTTTAGTTTATAATATATATATATATATATATATATATATATATATATATATATATATATATATATATATATAACTACATAGACTGCATGCCTCATATGTGATAATTTAATGAATAGGTAGGTACTGAAATATTATCTGTGTCAATCGTAGTAATATATTCTAGAGCATGCAATGAATTTTTATTCGAACGAGCAGCGTGTCGCTGTCTGCGATTTCATGAATTTGCTTAGACTCTTCAAGTTATACAATTTATTTAAAAAAATATTTATAAGACTAGATTTTATTACAATATTTATATTTTAGCCGCACATTTAGCATTAGAATAGGCACAACTGTATATATACATAATATCGAATAATAATGAATTGACTTTCAGATTTTTTTGTATGAAGACGAAGGAAAAATATACACGACTCAACAGGAAGAAGGTGTATTTTTTTAAACTGGTATAAATTTTCAATCAAACGGCTAGGAGATAACGACATATTTTTTATGTGCGCGTGAGTTTGAGGAAGAATTTGAAAGACGAAATCGCTCAGAAACGAAATTGTTTCGAAAAATACCTTAACCATCTGGGTATTCATATATTGGTTGTTTTAAAGTAATCTTGAATGGTTAACTAATCACAAAATTTAAGTAGTCTCAATAAAAAAAAAACTCACTTTACGATAAATTTAACAGTCTTGTTTATTACTTCAGGTGGAGTTTAAGACCGGCAATTAATTCTATGCGCGTGATAAATTTTAATCAACACGAGTTGTACTCTTTTGAGTACAATTTGAAAAATTGAATAAAAAGTGAGTCAATTATTGCGACAGGGTGAAGTACACTTTATCAGAATTGATCGCATTATTACGTGTTTCCTATGCAACTGGGCCATCGTCAGACACGCCCCGGCGCTAAGGCCCGCTTTAAGTGCCAATAAAATCAAAACGGCGAACGTTTTGGTCGTGACAGTGAATTTACGGACCCCGCGATGAACGCGGGTTTATTATTTCGGCAAGTGCGCCATAAATCAAATTTAGGCATAGCATACGAACCGCACTTCGAAACAATTTACAAAAAATCGACTGCTCGAAAGCAAACATTTAAAATAATATCTTGTTTACTTGTAAATCTTTCATCGTACACTCGCGAAGCAGTCTGGCAGCTTAATCATAATTGACCTGATCCAGGCAAGTAGGGTTACCAAACGCTCTTTTACCACAAATGCTTTTTAAGTAAGTGCAAACACACAGTGATAAATTGAACTGCTCAAAATTACTATAAGATCATATCTGCTATAGTTTTTTTATAGTCAAAATCACTGACAAGCTCTTTGAGTAGAGACAGATCGCAGCCACTAGGGCGTGGTTTAAGTCGTTTTTCGCAATTTTCAATGCCCACACTACTTGAACTTTAGGCTTGATAAAAAAAACTGAAGCTTTTGATACGTGAAATGATAAAACGATACGACTTTTCTGTAAGATCAAGAGTGCCAACCCCAACTGAAAACCACGAAACCATTTATTAGAGCGTTCGAAAGTACAATGTATTTATTTGACTTTATAGGATGATTTATTGGGAATTCCGATTACTAGGAATCGATTTATTCTATAAAATAATATTTCAAAAATAGTCTATTAACAACAAAATACACAGAAAACTTATTTTTCCACGGAATATGTCAAAGATATTTATTTCGTTTTGTTCTAACTTCTCACACCCAATAAGAATAAAAGTAAGGAAAGCAATCTGTTGAGAAGTAATTAGAAACAATTGGAGCTTTTCTTGCTGATTAAGTCATTAAGTAAATATAAATGTAATTTTTATTATTAAAATAAATATAAGCTCCTTACGTCATGCTTTGATATCGTTTTATACTGGATATGCTTATTCCTGTCTGATTTGATTGATTACTCCACAATGTTTTATGTAAGTTTTTGATTTTTATGAAATCTTTGTATAAAATCACTCAACTTGTACTATATTATTAATAGCTAGTTGCCGATTTAATTCTGATGTTTATCATGATTTTTTACAAATATAGACACGAAAATGTTTTCATAACATTATCGACTATCTAACAAAATGTCGGATGGAAATAGATTTTATTATTTCTCGCTTCAAATTACAATGAATTCCAAATTTTCAGTAAAACCTATAAAAACACTCCTTTATTGCCGGCTGTTTACTTGAGCACATGGCGTTCTGATATAACTTAATGTTCTGGTATTACGAACCGTCCCTGCCACAATAACAGTATCAAATGGATGTGGTTTTCTGTACTACGTTATTTTGGGCCAAAGTATTATATGTCATTCGATTTATACATATTAAAAATATTAGGTTTAATCAGAAAAATCAGTTTAGTTTCGTGGATCGAACCGGGGATCTTTTGATTCAACAAACCATTGAGTTTATAAGCCGAGAAATTAAAATGACACATCAAAATCAGCTTATAAACAATATTATAGAATCTTAAATGATAAATGTGCTCATCAAATATTATTTAAAAGAAACATTGCACAGTAACTTTCTGAAATGATTATGATCTTTTTTGTCAATTTTGCTTTACTGTTTTATATAATTTAACAGTAATTAATTACACTTTTTACGCCATATTTAAATTGTAGTCCGTTTGGTTAGGTTTGTGTTGGCATCGTATTATCAAATGCGAGTCTATTCTCCATTAACATGGAGTTATTTATAACATGCGTAATTTTGTCACTGCATAAATTAAGGAGGACACCGCACCAGCTGTTCGGTTTTGCAAAAAAACCGCCGCATGGACTGAAATACCAGCACGGCTATTAAACCCTCTGAGTTTTTTTCATTTTCACATCAAACAGAAAGCTTATGTATTTATGTGACGAAAAGAAAATGACGCTGCCGGTGGTGAGGCTAGAGGGGCTGTCACCCGTTATAGATTGACCTGAAGCTGAAAAACCGAGGCACATGCCCCGTGTTCCGTAATTTTAGATATTCAATAAGTGTTATCAGACTGACAGTGTATTTCGTTATTTCGAAACCGCAATCTATTTACCATACAGTAGATTTTATGTAAAAACAATTTTGACCATTGTTTTTCGGTCTCATTGTGAACAGTGTTGACGCGCTCTCTACCAAAGCAAAAAAAATATTTTTATTCAGCATTTCTTGCATATAAACATTTTTTTGAGAATAATCCATTTATTATTTGCACGTTTTAAGGGTCTTGCTACCTAACCTTGCTTGGAGTCCATCCCCCGTCTGCCACAAAAAAAGGACCATTTTACCTAAATCGTGTCATTTAATTAATTTAATTGTCACTTTATTTTTATATTTCGCAAGTTGAATTTTTTTAAAGAGTATTGAAAAAACTATAAATTATATTTATCTATTTTTTATTATTTAATTTACGTCTATTTTAAGGGTAAAATAAAATCTTGAAGATATTGAAAAATGACGACTTTTCAAAACCAAAGTTTGTTAAAGATTTTTTTTTTAATTTTAAAAATAATAAATTACACAGGTTTTATATTCAATCTTTAAAAAAAAAGACTTTTAAATGTTTAGAACTCTTAGAATAGAATCTCCAAATTCCTACACTTCAATCGGAAAAACACATATTTATCATATTAATAATAAATTTACAAGAAATAAAAATATATTTTGTTCGGAAGAAGGGATGTATCTAACTTTTTGCATTTAAACTTTTTTGATTGGTGCAGTCGATTTTTTGCAAAACGGACCAAAAAATGATCAAAAAAACTCGAGTATGGGACTTAGGCCCTTAAACGTTACTCACGTTAAAAATATAACGTGAGAAAAATCACACTTTAAATGTTACACTGCAAACGTTTATTTACACGCTCTCTATACTATATTGAAAACATTTTTCATCGCATTATAAAACACTCCTTAATAAACAAGAAATTAGAATAGCCAAATTTTATAAGGGCTTTTTCATGTCGGCGAGACTCTTATACAATTCTTATTGATTCTATAAAACTTCAAAGGAACTTTTTGAAACTATAGACGAGTCAGCATCTCTATGTTGTTCTTAAATTTTTCTGTGAAAAGTACATAAACGTCTTTTTTGCAAGAGTGAATATTTTTTTCAGCAGAGGGTAGACAATGCGTTGGCGTTTGTGTTTTCAGCTCTATGGGTTTCTGAAAGCCCAAGTTGCCAGGGAGCTACGGAGGCTCTGCTGCAGGCCAACCCTCCCCTCTTTAGATGCAAATTAGCCTTTGACACGTTTACACGCTGCCCGTATAATTAGCCTACGAGACTTCTAGTCACTTAACGATGCCCGCTTTTTGTACTGAAAGACTAACGGCTCCAGTCTCAGCTTTCTATTTGCAGCAACAACACAGATTAAAAAAGCGGTCGGGCTCACGAAACGTGTTCATTTTGCTCCGTGTTCGTGTAATTTTAGTAAACGCACTGTCTTAAATTATTTATATTTACAGCATTTGTGAAATACACAATCAAGTTAAAACTTTCTTTATTTGTAATCGAACATTGCAGAGAATCTTTGTCAATGAACTTGAGTCGATTATTACATTTAAATAATTGTTTGGTTTAATTAGCCTAAAGGTATTGCAAAAATTTGGATTGTAATTGATACGATGACTTGGCAAACAAAATGTCTGGTAATTATGATTACCATTATTGATAAGATTATTCTTTAAGAGCTCTTCTCATAGCTATTCTCTGTTAGTTGGTAGCATTTTTACAGTTTAGAGATATATAAAATATTTAAACCTTACTCACTAACATAGTTATAAGTAAATTTAAAACAAAATGATGAATAGAATTCAATTACAGTATATTGATTTCACCATATTTTAAATTGCTGATTAATAACTAACATAATTGAGTACATAAGTCACGGTCAGTATATTATAAAAGTATTTTCTTTTTATCTTTTGTATAGCGGAAAATATTTCAGCATATACAACATTGTTTTCCCTTTTGCCTTTTATACGTTTCCCTATAATAGAAACGTTATCATTTATTAATTTAGTGCACATTGGACATTCATCACAATTTTTCATGCATAATTAAATTCCATATACATAATAAACCAATATCAACCAATTGAACTTTCAATTGTAAAATCGATTATAACCCATTGTATTTATGAACATATAAGCTCTGCCCATTAACTTATTTTTCTCGACTATAGTCAACGGCGCTTTCAGCAATCAATCACTTTGCCCCGAGCTCGCAGAGACGAGTCATTTGAAATTTAAAAAGACGATAATATATTTAAAACAAACATTAGCCAAAAGTATGACGACAGGCGCGATTGGGACGCTCATTAAAGGGACATTATGAGAAGCGATATTTAATACCTCGAAAACCTTTGATGCGTGGAATTCTTCGTACATCGAAAATGATACAATTAATTAACGGAGTATTTTTGGTGGCTTCACTTTTGATGCTTTCTCTTCTGATATAAAATTTTTGTGTAAATTATCACTTTTATGTGCATTTAAATGAGCATTAATCTGCCTTTAATGAGATAAACGTATAAAGTGTATTTGATTTTTTAAATATATATGTATTTGCGTTGAATGTACTTATTTTTTATATTTAAAAGTCACAAGATATATATATATATATATATAAATGGCTTCTAAAGGCAAACGTTTAGCAAACTTTTGTCGTAAATTATAACCGACCCCCTACAAAGAGTCGTGGAATCACAAAGAATATAATAAAAGAATTACGCAAGTTTATCTTTTATAGACAGTAAAAATAACTATTTTTCATGCTTTGATTCCGAAAACCACAGCAAAAATTTCGTTTTTTTGTGCTATATGAAAGACTCGAAAAAAAAATTGGGTCTACTGAAAAACTACGAGTTTGTAAAGTTTAGGAGACCTCATGCATGGCGCGTCGGTGTTTTTTGAACCGTGGTTATCAAGACAGGCTTATATAATTATGTTGTATATTTTTAGCAGTTTTGATCAGACTTTGAGCGTAGGGCCGACCAGTTTCTGAATAATGAATTTGCTCAGCAACGGTGCTGTGAGACCTTTTAATATTTCATGCAGATATCGATTTCAGTACCAGAGGTCGCCTGGCGGCGGCTACGAACATACCAGACGCTCGGCGCCTTTACTTGATGTAAAAGATTCCACGGACTATGAACTACTCTGCAAAATAAAAATATATATATATACCCCAGCTATTGATGATACCACATTTACATGTTATTGAGTTATACTGTTTCTGCATATCAAAAGTGATAAAAAAAATGATAATGTCGTGAAAAGTCAAAGCGTCGACAATTATAGTTCTAACTCAAATGAAACTTTAAAAAAAAATGTAAATCGACTTATTATAATTTAAATTTTTTTATTTTCATAGTTTGAAAGAATATATTTTATACCATAGCGAAAATTACAAGAGGCTATTAAAAGGTTACAAAATATCACGTGTACTTTAAATTGACATTTATAAATCAAACTATATTATCAAAATATTATATAAAAAATCAATCAAGTTTTCGTTAAAATATTGAAATTGAATTTTGAGTTTAACAAACAGCTTAAAATTTTGCAACGTCCACATAAATAATGCAAGTTATGCAATAAATTTTATGGGTTCGTAATTATTGTTTGAAATTTTCTTTGAATCGTAAAATATGTAGGAGCCCACCTGCGAAACACTTTTGTAATTTAAGTTCAAAGCTAACCAAATTTTTGTCCACGGGAGAAATAATTATTATTGGTAAAGTTAAACGAGTCTTTTAATATGTTGAACATAATTTATAATTTTTATCGGTGAATTTTACATTTTTACGCAATTCGTTAAAATTAAAGGCAATCATTTTTGTATATTTGAAATTAAGCTTGAGAGCAATGCCCAGGCTTTCTGAATAAATATTAATGTACTCAATCGAAGATATAAATAAGATTTGCAATTATTGAATTTAAACTTTCAGCTTGCTGCCTTAGTATTAACTACTTAAATATGACATCTTTAAATGTATTCAAAAAACACCTTAAATGAATGCTAAGCTTTACAAGTTTACCTTTTCATGAAAAATTATCTCTGGAGTATAAACATTTGAAGAGTAGAGAAGTCCTGGTGGCATTCTTCCAAAACAAGGGCACTTTAATAAGAGAAAGGGATTCAAAGAACATTCTCAAATATTTTTAGAAATGCGTGAGCATCATTTTTTCTTCTCCGAAGGGAATATATTTATAAAATGAAACTTAACGTGCAGACCTAAAATTATGGAATATGTTTTCACCTCACGCCATTTATCGTCCTTTTTTAATATTTTTTCTTCACGTATATCATAGGAAAAAAATCCGACAGTGACGTATGAAGCTATGTGGTACCAAGAAAATTATGTTTGTCTCAGGCATCATATAAGGAAAACGGTGTTTCTAAAACATAATTTCTTTGGCTGTCAATTATGAGAATTAAATCCTCTTATGAGAGAAATTATTCAACTACTGATATTATGCGTATATTTAGTAATTTTTTTGAGAAGTAATGAACCAATATTCTGAAGTTTTCTTAGTCGCTATAATTTTAATATATTTTATATAATTCAAATTGCTTACACAAACACAAAGATAGTTAAACTCGGTATTCGGTCAATCTTATCATATGATGATACCTTTCTTTTTTGAGTGACATTAATAAAAATAATTTTACAGGATCAATTTATATTTCGTTTAATATCATAAAATACACGCGAGAACGTGTATGGCAAAGTTTCTTGATTTTCATGAAAAACACGGAAAAAAGCGATCAGTCTTTAGGAAGCGTCTCAAAGAATTCAGTTGCTTTTTATAGTGCAGACCCTCATTGGAGGCTAACATATTATTTTCCATGCTTAAAATCTGGGCTATAAAATAAACTTCAAGCCGCTGGGACCCCATAAATAGGGTCGGCTCCGATGGAGTGCCGCGGTCCAGTGGCTGTGCTTCTGAGCCGCAGATAAATTGGATACAATCCCGAATCTTTAAAGCAATTAAAAAGGTGCTCGCCGAGGCGGACTTTCAAAAACACTGGCTTACGGAGAAACTTTCGCCGGCTTAGCGTTTTATTAATTACATTTTCTCATTCGAAACTACTCGTAATATAAATGAAAATCAACGAATATTTTTAATAGTAAAAATATTTAAATAAAATTTAAGGATCTTTCGCCACACAGAATTGTTTAAAAGTTCTCTGTGCGATGCCGTTTGGTTCAATTCAGAGTTTTTATATATTTTAAATTATAGTATGTTAACGCCTTATTTATTTAAAGTAATAAAATGCGCTGGAATACTCAATCTAAAAAAGTAGAAAATACGATCTCTTATTGAGAATTTTTTTTTATAAACTTCATGAATATTTTCACAAGTAAATATACTTTAGGTATAACATTTAAACCATAGATTATTATTAGCTTGTTATCTAAAAGTCAGATGAATCGCCACTAAAATATAATTATCAAGGCCTTTAGTACCTTTAGAGCATTGTGCTATTATCGCAACGTAAATGTACAAACATAAATATGAACGTTGTATAGTTCCTCGGCACGCTACCATTGGCTGAACTTTAAAGGTGAGTGAGCTGCTTTCCTTTGATTTAGTTAAATAGACCTTATCAATACCCATGAACATTCTCCTTCTGGGCAGGCCAATTCCTTTTCATATTTTTAGCTGTATATTTATAGAAGTATCATTTGTATCGCAGCATAAGCAGGGGGAATTCTACAGCGCATGCCACGTGCCTCGTGGTCGCGCTTTGTTCGAATGATTATTTTTATACAGCGGTCTGATTGTTTTATCTCTGATGATTTTTTGAAACGCCTCAATCAATGATGACTTCCACACTTATAAAATATACAACCCAAATTAACGCCACACACTGTCGAGCACAACGGTATGTTACCGAAAAAATAATTTTTATTTATTTGAACACTGTTTTAAGTTTGTATATAATTGGATAAAAAATCAGCAACTGAATTTCAAGGCTATTTTCTTTGTTTAAAGTTTAAGTATTGGGGTTGTTTTTGAAATATGGCGTTATTTCAGGTTCAGAGTTGAGTTTTTAATATCGCATTTACGTTTTGTACACACGGCTTGGCCTCATATGTAATACATTAAAAGTGCATGGGTCCAGCTGAGCAATTAGATATCCTCAGGGAAATTTCATTGCCGTGTAGAGTAATGTTTTTGGGCAATTTTCAGTCATTTTGACAAAACATTTGTAATAAACTGGACATATTCACCTAAAAGCACATCGTTATTATTTAATAATAAAAAAAATGTTTTTTCACGAGATTATTTTTTGAAAAAAAATCATAGGGGTGTCATATAAGTTGATTTAAATTATCACAATAATAATTTTAGAAACTTTTAGTTATTTTTATGTTACCTCTATTCTATGCATTGAATAGTAAAAATATAATTATGGTTATTTTTATAATAATTGGAGTACACACCTTTCAGCACAGGCTGTCTGTTTGTAAGTCAGTGCAGGTTGTCAAATTTCACGTGTAAAAAAAAAACAATATCTTAACAGATTATCTGTGATTTCTGTGTATATGCAGAATATTGGCCACATCCGTAATTGCTTTAACCCTCTTTCTTACCCAGAGCGGTTTATAGACTCATTCAGATTATCTGAGAACTGATATCTTCCGCTCGTAAAGCAGACACAAAATATGATAAAGCATAATAATTTTAAAAGCCCATTAAATTAAATTAAAAAATAAGATAAGCGTTGTACAACTGCGCGTCCAAAACTCCCACCGCTCGAAAGCCTGAAGCAATTTTCACAGAATGCACTAAATATAGAAGTAGATGTAAATGTAAAATGTTTCCTGTAGGCGTTGTGAATATTTCTTATTTGCAATATGATTTTGAAGTTTCGAGTTTTATTATTTAGCAGCTAAGATGGTCGGGTGTTTAGCTGATTGGTGTACCCCATGGGCTTCCACCATCATAAAGGGCGCGCGCCCTTGCGTTGACTCCAGACCTGACCTTTAATAATGGACTAACATGGCAGTCTTAAACTAAACCTCCCCGCCTATGAATTTATAAACTACCTGAAACCAACCCGGCTAAGATTAGCGGGCGGGATATGGCCGGAGATCAATTACTGAAATGTCCCCGCAATGGCGACATGCACTGCCCTAATGAATATTTAAGTATATCATCCTGACATTATGAAGCAGTGACCTGCGGACTTTACAAACGACATAGCATTGCCTGCTTTTATATGCCTTTTGGGTAATTTAAGCATGTAAGTTTCAAGACTTTTAGATTTTTTAAAACGACATTGACACCGGGGTTAAAATAGTAACTAACACTAATTATGAGTTGCTCATATTTTTTAAGTTAATTAATATTATCTATTTTAAATTATGCGTATATATATAGTGTGATTTGAAACTATTGAATTTTTTATTTAGCCATTTTATTAATTAATATATTATAAGTTTCCATTTCAACTTTATTATAGAAATCATCCCGGCCTTATTTCGAAAAACCCTGAATAATATGATGATGTAGAATGTTTTCGTAAAGTGTTTTGTTTTAGTAGAGTGCAAAGACCTAGCTCTAAAAAATACAAAATATTTATTTTAAATTCAGTATTTTTATAACTCATGTATACTTGAAAACTCTCAGTGTGCAATAATTTATGTTTTTTATCACGCTATCGCAGTCATGACATGTTAGCTAACCTTTGACAGGCGAGCACTCAAATAACTCTACATGTGACTTTAAATAAAATATTTTTTAAAAATTTCTAAATATAATAGAAAGGTTATGAGAGGTTTTCTTTGCTGGCCTAGATTCGAAAAACTACAATAAACTCAACTGACTACAAGCTATAAAATATTTTTTTTATATAAAACTAATCAAAAGAGTAAATAATATTTTTCTCTTCGTATATTGTTAATCTGGCAACCTTTTAATATTTGAAATATTAACAGT
This sequence comes from Atopsyche davidsoni, assembly GCA_022113835.1. Taxonomy (NCBI): domain Eukaryota; kingdom Metazoa; phylum Arthropoda; class Insecta; order Trichoptera; family Hydrobiosidae; genus Atopsyche; species Atopsyche davidsoni. The sequence goes on from JAILWY010000021.1 coordinate 9,018,920, forward strand.
ATATGCCTTTCATACATACTTACCCATAAATCAAAATTCGTTTACAAATAACTATTTATTTCACATGCCGATAAAATAGTTTCTACAGTAACAATATTTTTACTTTAAGCACCGTTTTGTTAGAATTCATATCTAGTGTAATACCTAATAAATTACAATATTTTTTGCAAGCATTGTTATTCACGAAATCGCTTTATATAAACTTAATTTATTACTCCACCTCACAATTATCTTATCTTGTTAGAATACTTTTCTTCCTACGGCAAACTGGAGGCGCGTCCTCTCGATATTCTATTTTAAAGGCAGGTAATTCTATGCTAGTCTAGTTTTCTTCCTACAGTAACAATAACAGAGGTTGACGCAGACGGGAGAAGAAATTCCAGTGAATAGAAAGAATGTCCAAACGAGGCTGTGATATTGAAGCAGACGCTTCTGGACGAATAGTTCCCCGTTGCTTCTGAAATACCTGACCCGGGTGCTAGATAGTGCCGCTGTCGCGTGGTTATTCTCAAATTCAATTTAATTTAAAAACTATTTCAACACACTAATGGTTTCGAGTTTAAAATAACACGCAATGAACATTTTATTCTGTAGCATGTGGTTTCAAAGATCCTATTTTCTATTAATCGCAATAATTCATCGAGCACTTGTGCACGCAGAGAGGAAACTAGAACGGGGCACGATATTAGTTTTCGCAATGCTAGGTACTATAGAAATAAGCTTAGTAGAAATATATAAATATATATATACTCTCTTAGATTATGGAATATAATACTTTCAAATATCTGTACGAACTATTGTAATTTTATACAAACGCATATTCAAAATAAAAAAATAACATGTACTGTTGTTATTTATTGATATTTTCAGTATGAATAAAGGCTATGTTGAATTCTCATACCAATCGTAGAGGCTCTCAACATAGATTTACTGTAAAATATAGAGCACAAGCGCCTCTTGGAAGTCCACCCGCGTACTGAACTTTATGAATTTTAGAAACGAACCTTTTTTTATATATTGCCTCGGAATAATTGATATTCTAGTCCTAAAGGCATCACATCAGCTCCCATACTTCCGCCTGAAGAAACTATTTTGGGGAAACCATTCCGGTGAATGTCACGACCTCCGTGCCGCCCCCCCCGCGGTACATTTCCGACATGCCGAGTCGTGCGCTTTTCTGTACGAATCTTTCTACTTATGTCTGTATAGGCAAATAAAATATGAAGAATGCGATGCCCTCGGCCATTCGGGAAGGGACCCCTGCGCCGTTTAATGCAATATTTATAAGGATATTATTTCAGAATATGCTCTGAGTCGGTCGTTTTCATACACCGCATTCACTTAAGAGTCGTCATATAAAATTCGAAAAATTGGATAAAATGACGACTTTCAAAACCAAAGTTTGTTAAAGACTTTTTTTTTTAAATTTTCAAACTAATCCAAACAGGAGGGTTGATAATTAATCTTTTAATTCCAATTGAAAAAAAGCGTCATAAATGTTTAGGATTCTTGGAACAGGAACATCGCGAAACTCCAATCCCGAAACTTCAATCGGAAAAACACATATTTATCATGTTAAAAGTAAATTATAATAAATTTAAAAAATTAAAAATAGTAGAAGAAAAGCAATAGGTACAAGCAAATGGTCAAATAACTCGAATTTGGTATCACGGCTCTTAAGCCACAATAGTTCACATCTTCTATCATTAATCATTCCACGGACAAAATTTATTTATATTTCTGATAACAACAAAAGTATTTCATGTTAACCGATTTGTACTTGAAACTTCATGAAATTCATGAATCTCATCATATCACATGTGAATTGATTTCTCAAAAACACAATGAGGAATTATGAAATATTTAATAGTTATAATTGAATTAAAACGGTTTATTTAAAGAGGAGGAGCTCATGACGTAATAATAGAAGTAATGTTTCAAGCAAACCATCTTAGACAACGTGAAAATGTGCAAACTCCAATCATCTTTCGACAAAGTGCGGAAGGACTCACTTGCCAAGTGTCTCGTTACCGGAAACAAACTTATTATTTCCCCGACGGTGCCAAGAGCTTCCGCCTCCGCTAGGCGGGTGATGTAAATCGCAGATCCTATCTGGGTTACTTTGCTTACGTAATGCCGCCCTCTCGCCGGGGCGGAAACCCGAGTTTCGGCGCCGGGCCCGCCCTGCCCTGGCAACACTGAAGGCTAAGCTGCCAATGCAACCACATCCAGGGATACACCTCGGATAAACCTGCTAATAAAAGAAAACACCCACTCCCTCTGGTACTTTGTAAAAACCTTCACACAATGGAAGTTGCATGCCAAGGAGAATCGTACAACATTTATTATACAAAGAAACTTTTACTTAATCGAATTTGATATCGCGTTAGGAAACATTTATTGTGAAGTATTTTTACGCCCACGTGGTGCGTGCGGGCTCAGTCATATCGAGCAAACAAACTTTTTACCTGCGAGTAAAAAGTATTGGAAAAACTCCCGATCCGGGAAGCTAATTTTGGCGTTTCGGTCGGTGTTTTTTTTTGCAGAGGATGTCCACTGAACTCTCTTTGTAGTAATCTCGATAGTCGTAATGGCCGCAGCACTCCGAGAGGCTCGCCGGCCATTTCGCCGAGCGTCTGCCGCGCAGAGGAATCGGTCGATATCTCGCTCGTAGCGAAAACGTGCGGCTAAATATTTGGAAAAGGTCCGTGACTCGGCTGAGTCTCCTTTTTACGAGAAAACCTTTTTGTCGAATTCTTTTAGAGGCTTTTCGTGACACATGATACAGAACAAACTTCCCGTCGGGGCTTTCTCAAACTATCGATATTTTTAATCTCGATGCGGAAGAAAGCGAACATCGCTCATTCGTCGTAACGTGTGATCGGTCGTGCCGAATATATGCGATGCAATAATTCGGGCTCGCGCGGTATTACGGCAATAACTGTAATTTATGGGTTAATAAAATAAACAATACCCCGCTTAGGAGTCCAGTCTGCTCTCCTCGTAATCGAATTCCTGATATCGGTTTCTCGGAGATATGATTTGGCCGGTGGCCAAGGGAAGTGCCGTAGGCTTAGGGGAGAGCCTATCTCGGAGCGGTTCGCTCCAACTCCGCCGGCTTGAATTACCATACCGAAACTGCCGAAAACTTTCTAAGAGTCGCATTACGTTCTGTTTAGGAAGTTCAGCTTCTGGGATTAGTTCGAAGAGACGTGGATGTTGTGCTGAGCAAAAAAATGCAAAAAAACATTAGGAAGTTTGATATTTAAAAAGCACTCATTGGAGAGTTCGTTTTCTTCCTTAATCGTTCAGTAAAATTTATACTATCAGTCAGAGTTTTATTTCAAGCAATTAATTAAATGGCAGTTGAAATCGCTTACACAGAAGTAATTTAAAGTTTTTTTTGAGCCAAATACGTTGGAATGGTCTTTATCAAGAATGTGCCTACATGAAAATAGACGGAGTCCTCGTATCGATAGTTCATTTTACGGGAAAAGGGGATACCATCTGTGGATGACAACATTAGGTACGTGAGAGTGCTTCAAACTTTAGTATGGTGTGGCAGAAAATATCGGCGATGCTTAAGAATGAGAGCACAGCCCCTAACAAGATAGCTTTATACAGTAATATTTTATTGAGGACAGATGTTTATATGCTAGTTTTATTGTATATTTTAATATATCACGTAGTTTAAATATATAACTGTTTATTGCAAATATATATACTTGTTACTCTTACACATAAATTTAAATACATTAACAATAATTATAGTTTATAACAGCAAAGTTATTTAGTTGTACTTTGTTTTGACTCCACTGAGCATTGAATAATAATAATCTACAGTACTTAGTATGTTAAAGCAGAGAGGTCACAAATATCTCTGGTATTTTTAAATCCTGAGGATACCAGATTTGGATAATTTAAATCAAACTCTTGCTTTCATAGCAACTCACCTTTTCTACCAAAGGATTTGAATGAATAGTTTATGTAACAATATTGCTTTGTATTAAAACACAAATAATTTTTACCTTGTTTATTCAAATTTGTATTAAATTAGTCATTCAAACACTTCAGCTCGGAGTGCGCGAATAAAAATGTGCAAAGACGGTGTATTTAAATAAGAAAGCACATTATAATAATTCGGTAGGTGCCCGCGACCATTGTCTTATTTTCTTTGTTCCGGGGCTCTACTAGACGATTCCACCGCACGATTAATTCATTTTTTTTATTATATTTAAATCCGCAACAACCTGACATAAATAAAATTAGTATTCCGGCGCGGGTGGGCGATAAATTAGCGCGGGCCCAACATTGTTTCACGTTGGCAGTTCATATTTCCACGGTCCGGGTGCCCCAGCGGCCGACAAAAAGCGTCCCCACCCCCTTTCCTCCCCCTCCCCTTACCCTGGTCCCACCCCTAGCCCCACCCCTACTTCCACCCCCACCCTCAGGCTTTACGGCCGGCACATCCGCGCCACTGCGGCGTCCCGGACGCGTATTATAAGAACGTGGTTGAAACACCGCCATCGAAATTCCGCTCGTGGACCACATTGTTGGCTGTGGTTAGTAACTGCGGCCACCGGTAGCGCTACAAACCTCGCGCACAAAATATCCACAAACACGACGATATTCTTTTTATACACATATATATTTACGTCCACTATCATAGTAACCGAATCGGTCGTTGAAAGTGCCGTCATTGAAATTCGGCTATTCAGCGCGCGCAGAAAAATATAAAATAAATAACGCGTTTTCGAATTGGCCCAGGGCACGTGATATGTAAATATAAACGTAGAAATTTTATTTAAGGGCCACATCGTTGGTTGGGCACATCGCTAGTAGATCTATACAGAATACACGTATGAATTAAAATAGCACCATGTGCCAGCAGCTGTCACTGCGCGAGACTCTTGCGATTTGAAACAGCGATAGCGGGCGGTTTGATATTTACTGTAAAATGAATAAACTTAGTGTTTTCGTCTATGACAATGTTTTTTTTTTTGCGAGCACAGTTGCTTCAAACAAACATACTATTTTAACCGCGTTCATATAACAAGCGTCCCGACCCATTATTTAATCCTGGCAGAGGCGTAACTGCTCGCGGCGACCCTCCCTACAAAGATTCGAGGGGCGGGTCGTTACAATGTTGCTGTCTCTTTCTCTCGCGCTGTGTATATTTTTTTAATGTATTCAAAGCCCCAAGACTCTAGATTGACCGATGTGCAGGCTCTAATGACGACGATGCATAAATATATGAATAAATCTACAATATGTTAGCGAAAAAACTTTATCGATCTGGTGTGCTTTTTGTTTGGTTTGGTTTGGTGCGGGTCCTGTTTAAAATTACCTGAGAGAGGGAGGGATGCAAGGGTGGATACAACTCGCCAGATGCGTAGTCACGTCACAGCTTCAACCCCTCTGCTTCTGTTCCTACCCCTCTCCCACTGTCTCCTAGATTGCGTCCAAAGCAAGACGGACGGCTCGGCGTTCACAATATCGATCCAGAGAACGATGCAAACTTTCTTGTTGACATGTTTTCGCTGTTTTTCTAGATTTCTCTCCCTTTGCGTTTCCACATAAAGTTTTATTATTGTTCTTCAGATATTCCAACAGTATTTTTTTATTAGAGTAATTTATTGAATCCGAAGGCGCTGTTTTTACGATGTATGAGTTAAATATCTCTCGTGATACCCACCCAATGGACGCCACAAAACTATCTTACAAAACGCAAATATTTTTATTTCAACCAAGCCGAGAAAAAAATCTACGATAGTGGTATTTTATTTAGTATTTCTTATACAGTCAAAAATTCACGATTGTTTAAATAAATATAATTTTCAATTTTAATTAAAAAATGTTTTTTTTTTAAATTACAATTTATGTGGGTATTAAAGTTTTCCGTAAAATTGGTCAGTCTAACACCAAACCATAAAGCAAGGTGATAAATTTTAGATTAGAAGTTAAACCTGCTATAGTGTCTGTATATATTTTTATCTTCCTCCCGGCAGTTATTTCCAAACGCGGATTCAACTCACGGGCCTTAATCTAATTGAATACACAATTATTCAGAACGTATTATAACTTCAATTGGAAAGTCGCCGGAGTGCATAATTATCGCTTTAATTAGATTAATGAAACTACCCGCCTAAAGTAATTGCATTTGCACAGACGATAAATGCCGGTTCCCCTGACAAGGCGAGCTATCTTCGCCGCCCGGAAACTGGGTCAAGGGTTCCGCTTTGCATGGGGGAGTCCCCGGGTATATTTTCGCGATGCGGGGACTCCGACTGTCATAAACAAAGAAGGCAGTTTTATGAATTGCCGGGTTATCTGTGACGCGGGGTAGTCGGAAGTTGGCGGCGGGCCGAGCCTCCAGGCTGCAGGGGAAGCCTCCCCGGGGCCCATTCACAATATAATGCCAATAGGGGCGCAAGCCAGCCTATCTGCTCATCTACTTGGCAACGAGCAGCGAAATCCAACGAGCTTGGATTTCGGAAGCTGTTTTGCGAAACTTACGCTGAAGTATTATCTGCCCTGGCGGATCTTTGTTTTAATGGGTAAGAGGAAAACTTTGAGCGTGTGTTTCCATCAACCCGGGGGCTTTTACTCAGCTATTGTTAAAACAAAGTAAATAACGAGCAAATATTTTTTTTACTCTACCGTACGTAAAGTAACACTGATTTATTCCGATACAACTCAATTTGATTTATTTTTAGCAAAAAATATTAAAAATATCCAAATCAATGAAATATACACGGAAAAAAGTATATTTATATTTTGTATATATATTTCAAAATAAAATAATATATTCTTTCAAGTAGCAAGTACTTTAATTCGCCTTTTAATTATTTTTTTATATGTGATAAGGGACATTATTACTAAAATGATAAGGCACATTAGTTCACACATAGAAGATGATTAAAGAAATTCTCAGAAAAATACCATCGTGATTTGTGTGGGATTTGAACGCACATCCCCAGGCTTACATGGCAGGTGTACTGACCCTTGTACTAACGAATCACATTAAAATAATTTCTTTAATCATCTTCTATGTGTGAACTAATGTGCCTAATCATATTAGTAATAATATAATAAACCCGTAATGGGTAATAATAGACATTACGTATAAGGGACATTCTCAAATCTGTCCTGTTCTTATAAATAAAAAGGTCAACGAATCTGCCGATTTCCATGGTATTTATTTACATCTCTCACTACGATTCTCACTACAATAAATAAAATTTCACACATCTGTAGCCATGGAAAGTTTCGTAAAGATTTACTCATCCGCACAATAACAACGCCAGAGAGAGAGAGAGAAAACATTTGGCAATTCAAACAGACCGACTCAAACGGCGGCTGTGAACTTCAAATCATATTTGATTCCGAGGGGCTGAAGCGCCCAGTCGGACGCCCCCGGCCCTGGGCGGCCGCGCTTCTAGCCGCGAGAGAGGGACGCAGGCGGGCTTCTCCTCCCGCGCCGCTGTCGGCGTCCCTCTCGCACGAGCTACGCCTCTACGCCTCTACGCCCGGCGTAGACCCGGCGTATTTCAGGACGCCCTCCCTTGCGTGGGATCGGCGGATGCGGATTTCGGAATTAGAATTATGCGGAATTGTTTGATGTTGGAATAATTTTAGCAATCGATTGGAGGCCGGAAATAAAAGGTGAGGAGACAGTAATGCGATTAGAGAGCCTTCACACAACGAACGCATAAATTACGTAACCATTATTTTATTTTGGAAATATTAAAAATTATTTTTATGTTAAAAGCGTTAAAATAAATACAACATTTCAAATGGACTTAAATAATCCTGTTTGATTTCAGTGTATCCAAAAAAATCTCTTACAATTAATACATAAAATAGCAGTATATTTCAGATTTTCAAATATGTTTTAAAAAAATAATTTGGCTGTATTTTTATACTAACAATTTTTATTTTCAAAATAACTTCTGTTTTGATTAAAATGTCTTGTATATATATACCATATATAGGTCGTTTTTGAAAATTCAAAGCATTCGTGTTTGAGACCCAACATATTGCGCAATGAAGTCTATAAAAATATTACTCCATAAAAGAAGACACGATGACATAATTTTTATGACATAATCATTCTTTCTCAAGTTACGCGCCCCAGTGGAGAATTAAATTGTACAAAATCCAAACTCGTTTATCCTTTTAATAAAAATATATATTTACTTTACCATTGATTGAAATGATATATAAAATATCATGTGTTATTTTTAAACTGTTACTGTTAGCTTATTACTTCATACCTACAACAAAAAATGTATGATATATACTTTAAACACAGCATTTACATACAAACAAGGTTGTAGCATATATATAACGTACTTTTATTGTAAATAGATACACACATACTCTCTGTAAAGACGAATACCTGCTACGAAAGACGCATACGCCTCTACGAACAGATATATACGCCTCCCTGGTTAGACATATTCTCGTAGCGATGCGGAACTTTGAATATTATGAAATAGCAGCACATAACCTGTTCTGTTCTCGAGTGGTACGACTTTTTCCAAATTAAATATTGCAAAAGCTGGACGGCAATAAATCTGCTTATTGTTTTTTTTTTTTTTTTTCATTGTTCTCGAAAACTTTGCTGAGAATTATTAATGGGTTTGTTATTTGCTGAAAACTCCGTATAATTAATGTATCAACGTACATACATACATTCACTGAAAAAATATTTTTATTTAATATTTCACAAGCGTTTAACATAAGCAAATGTCATATGTAAATAAATAAATATGGATCATCAAAAAGCTAAAAAGTGCTGTTATTTTTATTTGTGGGTTAAATAGGTTTTTCAGTGATAAATATTTTATTCGTATTTATTGCAACAATTTGCAATTTAAATAAATGATAAGTTTAATTTAGTTTGCTTCATTGTAAAGTTGAACAATATTTAATATAATCATTATTGGTATCTCTATTTTTAGCGGTATTCTATTAAAATATAATCGCCTTCAAAATTTTAAAACCGCAATATTAAAAATAAGCCATTATTCCGCCAAAAAAATTAGCTCATTTTTCATTTTTTTTTTTTTTTTTTTTTTTAATCGCCTCCTTCGCGCCGCGGACCCGGGGTCGTAAAAAAACCGGGCCGCGCCACACCGAGCCACAACAAAAAAGTCAGCGGGCCGAGTGGCCGCGCGGCGCGTCGCGTGTAACTCAACCCCGCTTCCACTGGGTCACGAATGTATTGATTTACCCGAGCGGGGGCGCGCCGGGCCCCGCCGCCCCCTCCCTTTGTGGGTCACTCGGCCCCGCGGCCCGGCCGGGGGAGGAAACGGGGGGCGAGGAGGCGAGGAGAGGAGGAGAGGAGAAGAGGAGACGAGGAGACGAGGAGACGAGGAGACCGGCAGGCGCGCGGACCCGCGTTTGAGGCGCGCTGGCGGCTCCCAGGCCGCCCAAATTGGCTGGGGGAGTTCTTACGCTTTTTCGTCTAAGGGCGACTGCTTCCGCCGTGCATCAAATAATGATCTTTTAAATCCATCCAAAGCATCATAAAGAGCACTCTTTAAATCACATAAAAATCACACCTTATTGTGCTATTTATTTATGATGTAACTACAATTCATCGGCACTGTCGACACACGACAGCGCCGTCCGAGCTAACTACTCGGCGGTGTAACAACACCAAAACTATATAAAGAGCTCTATAAAGACTCCGGACTCACAACATTACCAGTGACCACGCGTTACTATATCTTGTAAAATGTAAATAATATATCACGAATACGATTTGGAACCACACCTGAATCCTGCAACCAATACTCCACGCATCTACCACATACATCGGCGAAAATTATAACAATATTTTTCATCTTAAATTTCATATGAAACAAATCTAATATTTTTCTTCTTCGACAAGCGCCTGTACTCAAATGGTGTTGGCGACCGTTTTACTAAGCATATACTCATGGATTTATAAGGGGAAAATAGTGTTGTGGGTCCTTCTACACGTCTGCATATTGCTGCTGCCCAATAGCATTACAAAGCTCTCGTGTTTAGATCGTATACTCCTACTGTAGCAGCAACAATAGTAGAAGCCCCCTCTACTCCGTTACCGATCTTTTAAACTAATATCGCCACTGATTAATTATGAAAAAGTAATTTTCCTTCGGTTGAACCAAAACACAGCGCACAGCTTTACAAGTAACTTATACTAAAAAAACTAATATTTTTGAAAAACCTTAATATAAACAGTGTATTGATTAGTTTTATTACATAAATACAATATTAAATAAAAAAAAATATTCATAAAATACTTGATAATACTATTAAATATTCTTGTACCTTGTCAAGGTGAGGTGGCTCCTGCTATTGTTTGTGTAGCTTTCTGCAGAAGGAGTTTCAGATCTTAGCGCCAGAGCTTTTTAAGCGAAGGATTATATAATAATACTATTGAGCAGCAGCATACACAGACTTTTTTCCTTCTAATATAAAACTGCGATGTAAAAGGAACCGGGGACTCACTACACTATTTTTCTTTTAGAAAACTAAGTATAATATGTGCTCAGTGAAATGGTCGTAAACCTCATATGACGAAAAAGTAATATTTATAAAGCAACGATCTCATTATTTGTTGCTAACCACCGAACTTCTTCTAAAGTAAAACGATGATGAATGTAAGGTATAAGTAATATGTCTAGATTACATTTTATTTACACATAGCAATCAAAAATTATCTAAGTTGCTAAAATCAATAGTTAATTCATTGTATTTAAAACTCGAAAGCGTTGAAAAAAAAAACTGTTATCAATACAGCATAAGCTCTCGGTATTTTTGATTGTTTTAATTTATTCCAATAACACTTCCAGAAGCGTTGTTTATTGTTTACGCATAATGTATTTACACAGAAGGCAAAATTTAATCATGCGCATAAATTAAGATCGCTTTGTACTCGCGTTGAATCGAAGAATACAGCCGTTATCGATTGTCGGGGCGGATTACACGGACTCGGGGCCCGCAAAAACCTCCACTCGGTCGGATTATAAATCCACGGAAGAACCCCTGCTGCCTCACCTGCTCCTCCTTATTCTACCCAGTAAATTTTCAGTGCCAATATGTCCCAGATTGCTGCGAAGATAATCGTTCTAATCATTTGGTCTATTGAACAGGCCGCGCTGAAATCAACCCTAGTCCCTCTACAACACAAGCTTACTCTCTTAATACGTTATACTGTGAGTCTTGTTGTATCTAATCATTTATCAACTTAAATTTTATTTAATACTGTAACACTACTCCTACTGTATTTTCAGAGCCAAGAAAAGCCTATACGCATTTATATTAAAGGTAAAAATATACTTGGATGATTTTTGCGTGTTGAACAAATATATGTGAAAATATTTCAACGGCTTTGAATAGCTCTTGTTTTTTTTTTTATTAAGTATTTCATAAATTAGAATAAAGGTTGAATAATAATAAAAAAATAATAAAATAAATAACATTAAAAATATTAATCGCATTGCATACAGTCAAAAAATCCCATACGAAGATAAAATAAAACTATTAACAGCGTTCACAAACAAGTATATTTTTTTACATGAAAATATCACGGAAAAAAGCTATATTTCACTTTTTTATATTTAAAAGGTAGCTTTTAAAAATAATTTAATTTAAATGCTTAAAGTTATTTCACTAGCCAAGGCAAATCATCATTGTACAATTTTATACCCGAATGGATATCTAAAACGAGTAATGCGTAAGCGTAGAAAAATAGCATAAGTATGTTTAAAAAATATATTATTGTGTAATATTTCTATTTATAATATAATTTTCATATTAGAATGATAAGTAATTATCTTGAAGTGTTTATTCGTGATAGTCTGATAAACTGTGACAAATTAAATTTAATTGAAATAAAACTTCCGCTTGTCTTTTCAGACAGAAGTAACTTAACAAAAACGTTACATTAATATAGGTTTCACAATCGGAATCAACTGTTGGATGCCGGAAAGCCTTCTATAGATGTCCCCACTTAGAATTAAGGAAGGGGTTCTATTGTAAGGTTTAATTAAAATCAAAGTTCAAGGGTGTGTTTGCTTAGAATACAAAACATTAAATCTGCAAATATTCATATTTACGTTGCTGAAATACAATTTTCCATTCGAGAATCTCCCGTCATTTAAAGCATGAAGTATTGCTTGAATTTTTGGCAACAAAGGCCTGAAATTTCAGCAGCATTTCATTAGGAGTAAACTGAAAACTTTGAAATTGAAAAAAAAGGCGAATCGCACCTTTTGATCAAAGACATATAGTTCAGTAAGTCTAAATTTTATTGAATATTTAAAATTCTCCTTTATTGATTTTATACAATATTTACAATTCAAATTTTTACTGTCTTATTAAAAAAAAGGGTATGTTGTATCAAATAAACAACACTCAAATCAAAACAAATATTACTCTGCGTTGGTATCATGCATTTCAAGAATATATCTTTTTTATATTTTATCGACGCACAGCTAAAGCAAAAATTGTACTTTTATATTTACGAGGCTTTTACGCAAACGCATAACAATAATATGTTCAAACACTCAAATAGAGACATGCAAACAAAAATGCCGACGGGCACAAATAAAAGTTATTCAGTATCGATATCGTTCATCTCGAAATTTTACCTTTTTATAATTTATCGGCGCACAGCTCTTTCGCTTTAAAAGAAAAAGTGGCGCTATTTAAAAGCAGCACTTTTGTTGGTGGCAGCGAAGGCATTATTCCCATTCAAGTGCGCCTCGCCCCGCCCCGAAGCACCCCCGAGCCACCCCGAGCCACCCCGAGCCACCCCGAGCCACCCCGAGCCACCCCGAGCCACCCCGAGCCACCCCCGAGACACCCCTGCCCACCCCTGCCCCCGCACTATCCCCGCATGGAAAATTCCGCTCGTCGCTCAATGGTTTTATAAGGCTGGCACAGAGCGTTTCAGTATGCGCGTAGCGCTTCCGATATAAAATATTTTCTTACCCCTCCCGAGCAGCAAAGCCTTACACCCCCTGCTCGTGTTGGAGTTACGAACGTGTACTTGATGTATGTTTTACACTTTATGCTTTTTTGATAGATTCTATCTTCGGCGCAATTTTGGATCGTCTCAGTAATACGTAGAACTCAATACGATTTTTTTTATATGTTTGAATTAAAAAATACTTTTCACATGAAATTTCCATTTTTTTAATAATTTTATTAAAATAATCACTGAAAATTTTTATATCATTTTGTATATAAAAATTCATTAATAATATTTTTTTGCCAATTGTCATCTAATTTTGTGGTAAATAGATAGGTATAAATATTTAAAAATTAATACTTAACCATTAACATTGAAAACATTTTGGATTGTTTTAATTTTTGTACAATATGGAAATCAATCTTTTAAACTTATTTTAAAGTATTAATATAGGTATTTTGGAGATAAAAAAATAGTTTAAAATAATGCAGATTAAATTGTGTACGTTGAAATAAAATGGCATACTTTATGTTTTTAATTTTTAAAATATTATTTATTATAAATTCATCATTATTATTTTTCGATATTATTATCATTATTTTTTAATATATTCTGACTCATTTATAAAAGTGCGTTATACGAATTTTAATAAATATACAGTGTATTTTATCAAGAAAAAAATTTCCCTTGAATATTGAATGTCCCGTTTGTCACGTCATTTTAAAAAATAATGGAGTACTATTTCATTATAAATTATATCGATAAGTCAAATTTAAAATCCTTTTCTACCATTAGTTTGATATATTTGATGGGGTCATTTATTCAAAACGATAACAACCCTCGATGCCTCTTGCGGACAACCCTTCACAAGTTGCAAAACCTCAGCGGTCTAAGAAACCCTTAGTGCCCGAAATGATTAAATAATTATTATAATATCTGTTCTCGAGCTTTTTGCGCACGAAACTTTGAGTATCTCTGGAAAAAGGGAATCCACTCCGGTGGCCCTTTGGCCTGAACGGAAATTAAGGCTTTTTGATAAAATTTATTTCTGTATTGATTGCTCACGCGATAATTGATCGGGGCTTTAACGTTTGGATTTATATATATTTTAAAGACATTTTCCTAATGAAATAGTGTATGTAATTTACGACTTATATATATATATATATAAGCAGTCAGTTGTATAAACGCACGAAGAGTACAATAATGTTATCGAGACAATCACATAATATTTGTATGTGGTAATCATTATTTATATAGTAAACGTTCAGAAAGAAAAATATCTACAACGATGATAATATTTACTCATATGTCATAAGCCTTATACGTGCCCAAGTAATTGTTTTTTTCGTCTATGAAATAAATATAAGATGAAATATATACTGAAGCTCTCAATCGTCACAACTGAGGTAGCAAGTAACGTAGTAGTAATGCAAAGCTTCGACCATGAAATTTTAAATCATTTATATTTTATTTTCAGCGGGTTCGCGTCAGCCGCTTTGTTCGTCGGGGCAAAATATTTTCGTTAAATTTAAATTAAACGACAACACTTAAAAAAATATCTGTACACAGCTTGCAATAAAGGGGCAAACATCCTCAAATCTCAACGAGAGCATAAATTTCCCCGAGTGCGATCACGGGCAGGCGCGACACGGCGACACGAGCCCTAATGGCGGGGCACATGTACCCCCTCCAGGCCTCCAGCCCCTCCACCCCCACCCCCACCCCCGGGGTGCGCAACTCTAAACATCCCCCGCTTCCGGCTGCCGCCCGATACGTAGTCGCTGCCTCCGTGACGTGCCGCCAGTGACGTAACGTGCCGCGAAATAAACCTGCCTCGAAAAAAAAAAAACCCGGCATTAACTTTAATTTTATTTTCGTGCCGTTCGAAAACTTTTTTTAAACAAACCGAAAACGATTTCGCTTGAAGAATAAAATAAAATAAAATAAAAGCGACGAGTCACCAATGCTTCAATTGGCTGTAGAGTTCAGATTCATAGTTATGAGTCGGATACAAACTAAACTGCATATTATACTCGTATGACTAAAATATAAATTTAAACTGACATAAAATATAAATTTAAAAAATATTATAAATCATGACAAAGATTTAGACTTCCCGGCTGATTGGACTGATTTGTGGATAAATGTTACATAAGACACTTTTGACAGATTGCAAGATGCGCTTTAGTCACTGTAAGCTAATATTCTTGAGAGTCGTACCAGAAAAGGAGGAAAAGGCTTTACGTTTTAGAGATGGGTGGATTTTCTATTAGCCCTGCTCTAATACCAGAGTAAACCTTAGCTGAATTGTACTCACAATTATAAAATATATGTATCCGTACTGTACAAAATATCGTCATTTTCTTGGAATAGTTTATACTGATCCATAATGTCTAATTGTTAGCCTGTTATATAGATAAATGACTTCGTATTAATGTAATGCAAAAAAATCAGCAGTTTTTTCGTACCTTTACGAGTAAAACATCTTCCGATATCCCATGACCTACATTCATACAATCCTATAAGTAATTAATA
This sequence comes from Atopsyche davidsoni, assembly GCA_022113835.1. Taxonomy (NCBI): domain Eukaryota; kingdom Metazoa; phylum Arthropoda; class Insecta; order Trichoptera; family Hydrobiosidae; genus Atopsyche; species Atopsyche davidsoni. The sequence continues at coordinate 9,034,431 of JAILWY010000021.1, forward strand.
TAGTAGGACTTTGTTTTTCTCACACGAAAAGCTTTTATGCTAAGGGAAAATTAAGTTATGTAATTCTTTATTATGTGTATAAATGCCAAAGAGAAACGTTGTATTTTCTTCCAAAATAATGATCATTTAAGGTATTATCTTTGTTGAGATTAAGATGTAAGATTCTACATTACGTGTTAACAATTAATACAATTATTTTAGAGCTATATGTCCCATCAGCTTCAACACTATTTGTTTTCGACCACACATGAAATATATAAAACAATTATTTAAATAATATTGACGTAACAATTTTTTCGCAAAGTATACGCACTCTCTCAGAGATGTTATTTTTATGTGTGTATTATATATTTAATCGACATGGGTTTATACAATAGATAATACTAAGATTTTTTTAAATATTACAGATTTGAATAGGTCGATATTTATTTTTTTAAAGTAGGAGCACGCCACTGTGCCTCGCGGGGTGTTCATTTGAACATGGCGCTAAATGGTAATGCATGTCGGTAATGGACGCATCAGTCAAGCCGGCGGCCATTGTGGCGAGTCCCTTTATATGGCTTGTCCCCTCAAGTGAGCAGTCATATCTCGCGAACGAGATAAACGCAATATCAAACGTCCCTTTGTTTCGACCAGGCGAACTTTTGACGTCAAAACCTGAAAAACAATGCTCATAACTATATATAAGTATACATAATTTAAATATACGCGCGTACTTCTTATAAGTTGAGTTAGGTTATATTGTAATTTGTTATTTTAATCTAACTGAATTTAACAAAAACAAGATAAGCCCTTCTATTCCCATTTGTACGGGTTCAAAAGCCTGCTCGGTGAACCGTAATATTGCCATCAGGCGGTAACTTATCTGTGGCTATAAACATAGCGTTGGAAGTTTATTTTACAACTCTGGCCCGCTCCCAGCAACATATCGGAATAAAAGTTTGCTTCTATCTGGTATTTTCTAATTTACTGAAATCGTTTTTAGCGCTTTCCAATCCTGTAGCGCGTCTTTTTATCACGAATTCCTCCATACAACATTGGTAACAGTGTTTAAGGCGCGATGCTTTATGGCCTATAAAAAGATTTATTGTTCTGAAAAAAATGAGTAACTCACATACCATCAGAGATGTTTTCAGAGACTATTTTTCATCGTGAAAATATTGGCTATTCCCAAAATGCATTGCTTTTCGTGTAAAGTACAGTAATCACTGGTAGTTGCCTGAAAGTACCTTGCATCATGGTATTGACATGTCGGTGCATGGCAGTGCAAAGCACAAAGCCATGCCTTCATAGGATATGCAGATTATGCTTTATTATAGATGAACATAAAATATTATTAAAAAAAATTAATGCCACAATTTAAATAATTTTGAACATAACTAACGGCTCATCGAGCTTTGCTGAAACGTAATGACATACTGGAAAAAATGGATAAAAATTAAGGGAAATAATTGATCATTAATATTGAATTAGTGCCTCTTCCGTGCTTCGTGGATTTAAATTCACACCGGGAAATAACGACTTCGCCCTTAAAAATAGTTGGTTGCGCGGACAAGTAGGTCAGACGACTCTTGGATATTAATTTATGATCTGTGTAGAAATGATAAATGAACTGTTGTATAAGGACATTTTGTGGTACGCTATTTTTATAAAGCACACAATTAGATTAATAAATCTACTTAAAATATTCGGCAACGTTTATAAACTATACCTTCTAATCAAAGAATACTTAATGCCTTTTATTTTCAAGTATTTCTTTTAACATAGAATTTAGATTATGATGATAAATTGTTTACCCAAATAATAAGTTTTAAACTAATGTTTCAAACCTATAATATTCAATCCTATTATAAATGATAGGGTTGAATATTAATATGCTCATGTAAAATAAGCTTTTTGCAGACTTATCAGACATAACCAGCAAAATAGTCCCAGAGGTAGTTAATTATACAAAAAAGCACTTGACGCAATTTGCTTAACAGAGCATGACTAATTATTAATATTTTTTACACGTTTCCCCAAATTGTATTATTTGACAATATTTTAATTAATAATTTTACTATAATTTATTTGTGAATTTGATATAATCATCTTGGTTCTAACTTAATGAAAAAAAAGTTTAGCATTCAAGAATAAGCTATGCGTATTTTTTTATGTTTTTTTAAATAAATAAATATAACATTAATTAATTGTTGAATGTTTTAAATCATTTTGTTGTATATATTTAACTTTTTAATAAAATTAAATCACAAATTTATATTTTTAAAACCCACAGCCTAGATATTTTTTTAAAATTATTTGGACTCATTATACTAAAATCTCTGATACTGATTTAATTTTTCCGCATAAAAAATGTAAGATGTAAGTTTTTTTTAAATTCAATAAGGGAAACTTTTATATATAAACTATATTTAGAAAATACGTGGGAGGTAAATAAAATTTATTTATTTATACTAATTAAATTTTGTATATAAACTAAGTATATATTTACTTGTGTAATGTCGAGCATCTTGCGGTGTCAATAGACTAAAATGTATACCCGAAATGCCAAGCATTGTACAACAATAGATGTAAATAGTTTAACAATAATCTTGCTTCCGTTTATGTGAACAATCCGAAAGTTCATTCAAACAATTTGCTTAACATCTTACAAATCCAGCCTGCAAGAACAGGTAACAATAATTCCGGTGTAGTAACAACTGTTTACCTGGTACATGAATACTACATTAAGCCGTTTCATGCGTCCTATTTTTAATTAAATAAAAATAAAAATCAGATAATTCGATATCCGACACGAACAAAGAACATGCCACCAGAAAAAGAGTTTGGATAATCGAACATTTTTTCTGTAAATTCTATTAAATAATGGGGTTGTCTGGGGAGTGAGGCTTTTTATTTAAAAATATTACTAATCAGTATTAGTGATCTAGTTGTTTGTTTATTCGAATAATAATAAAATACAGTAAGGTTACTCTACTCTCTGTGGTAGAATAGACCAATTGGTGACTTCAGCAGAATGATTCGAGTGGAAACATCCCTTGGTATCAGTGGCCGTCCATTTCAAGTATATCGGAAACTCTCGGGGGTGCGGTTCTCGTCACGTCACTGCAATGTGATTACGCCACCCCCCCGAATAACACCCTTAACAAAATCAAACAATGCCTCCATCCTGTAATTAATTATCGCTTATGGTGAGTTGATATCTTTATTGCTTGTTTTTGTGTGGAATATCTTCTTCTATAAGTCACGTAATAAAAATTCTTATTTAGATAATTTGATTTCATCCAATTTTACAGTTAGTTTTCGTGGAATTTATACGAAGAGAAAACACTCAAAACTTTTATAAACTTGAGAAATAAGCTGTTAACTTTGATAAATATTAATATTTATTCTTAGAATTTGGAGAACACCTTACCTTTAAGTCTTCACATAATAAACCCCAGGCATAAAAAAAAATTGGAAACTACAGCTTCTGACAATGATATGTTATATTTTTTTTCCTTTTGAATTTTTCAATCCACACGCGTTTGACGTACAGTTTTTTTTATGAAATATTAAAATATATATTAATTATATTTGCACCTCTAAAAAATAAACCAAATATAATATAATAATCAAGTCACACTCATATACGTTGAGTAAATTATAGAATACATGAACTATATTGAATGCATATATTAAATATTTTGGATTCTCAACTGATAAACCGCGTTGTTGTGTCGAATTCCACTTCCAACGAAACAAAACCTTACATATTTTCATTTGACCCCTATTATCAATTCCAGATATCTACTTGCTTGGTAATTAATGTAATAATCATTTGGTATTCTATTTATTATCTCAATGTGATATTAAAAAATATATATATAAAACCGACTACATAAAACACGTGTGTTCACAAATATCCATTTTGTAATCATGATTATCTTGTTTTTTGAAAATAAACATGAAGGTGCTTTTCAAAAAATATTTTATCACATACAATATCAGCTTGAAAATTACTTCACAGTGTGGATTAGGATCAGAAGATCTGAAACTCTAGAAACTCCACTTTTAACCAAAAGGTTAAAAGTAGAGTTTATGCTGGACTTAAACAACACATACACTCGGCGTCACAAAAATCGCACCTCCCAATTTTTTTTCTTAAAACGACTTTTAATCATATTTCGTCAATGGTAAGAACATGATTGTGAGGTATCATTGGAAAGAGAATTTATTGAACTCGCAGAAAAATGAAACAGATTGTTATTTTTTAACAGGCCATTTGAAGAAAAAAAAAGGATTTAAAAAATCAAGAAAATAACGAGTTTTTATTTTTAGAATTAGTGTACAAAATTTACAAAAAGAGACTTAAAATCTAATGTTACCCCCCCTAGCTTTAATGACGGCGTCCATGCGGACCTTCATAGACCTCACCAGGGTCCTTCATAGACCTCACCAGGGTCACCACCCTTTCCTGAGGTAAGTTCTCCCATTCCTCAACGACGGCATCTTCGAGCTCTTGAAGAGTGGTAGGAGCAGGATCACGTGCTCTCACACGGCGTTTCACATCATCCCAGAGGTGCTCGATCGGGTTCAAGTCTGGACTTCGCACTGGCCACTGCATAACGGGGATCTCTACCTCTTGCAAGTAATCCCGCACAATGAATGCTGTGTGGCAACGGGCGTTATCCTGCATTAACATGAGCCCATCGCCCACAAAACCAGCATATGGGACTACATGCTCTTCCAGGATCTCCGTTATATAGCGACTAGCGTTCAGCGACCCTTGCCCGCGACCGCCTCCAGTCCGGGAAACGCACACAAGTTCCGTTTTCCCGTCGATAGACATGCCGCCCCAGAACATGCACGATCCACCCCCGTATTCAACAGATTCTTCAAAGCAGGATTGTGCGAACCGCTCTCCCTGTCTTCTGTACACTCTTCTACGGCCGTCGTTGCAGAAAAGGCTCACCCTCGTCTCGTCAGAGAAGAGAACGGTCCTCCACTGTTCAAGTGACCAATCGTGATGTTCGCGAGCAAACTGAAGTCGGTCTCTGCGATGGTGTGCAGTCAGTTTTGGTCCTTTAGCAGGTCTGTAGGCTGCAATTTTCTTCTCTCGCAGTCTTCTTCTAACCGTGGAGACACTTACAGAAGTTCTACGAGCTGATCGGAGCTGCTGTTGCAACTCAACAGCATTAGAGAACCGATTGCGCAAAGATCTGGTTACAATGAACCGATCATCTCTTTCTGCTGTCCAGCGTTTTCTTCCAGATCCACGTCTTCTGATATAGCCACCAGTCTCTTGGAATCGTTGGTACACACGCCAAACAGAAAAACGGCTTAAGTTCAGTTGTCGAGCAACATCACACTGCCGCATTCCCGATTGCAGTAGTGCAATCACTTGAGAGGCTTCATCAGCGGTAGTATCCATCTTGAGGTGTATTTTCCTGGCTTGTAAGGTTCACGTGTGTTCTCTGTAAAGTCTGGATACTGACTGACCCACAATTTACCTGGAATTACCCTTTTATACCCTTGTCAGGTAGTGCAACTTGTGACCCTTTTAACGCGCATTTTCGTATTTCTTTCCAATATTTCGTAGTAAGCACTATTCTTTTCATTAAAACGATGATTAATTAAAGGTAATTAAATGTACTTTCAAATTATACCAATATTAATTAAATAAAATGTATGCGCTAGCTGCTAGAGACGCTATATACAAATTTTGCGAGAGGTGCGATTTTTGTGACGCTGAGTGTATAATATAGTAGAAGTTTCTAGCGTATTTATTACTGTAAAGTAACTTCTTTGTATCTGGGGTGGTGGAGTTAGAGTTAAGTTATGTTGTAACTTTGTTAAGACCTCAATGTTCCCATTTATCCATGAGGTTTACCTGGTTGTTCAAAGCCAAGAAACAAGATTGATGTTTTCCAAGGTTGGGCTAGACTTGCTCTGGACTTTCCATACCTCGCAATTAATAAAATCAATCGTAGTAAGTGCAAAAGAATATTTGCAGAGACTAAATATTTTATTTATCAAAACTCCGGTCCAATAGATGCGTTATCATTATTAAAATAAGCTTTTTCTATTTTCTGCTACGTTTTTCCTTGTATAATGTATAAACATTTTGGTCTCGGCACTGAGGTCAACTTATCCTGAAAGCCCCAGTACCTCGCCTGGAACGTTAATATAACCTAAAACGCTACGTAAAACATATAGATTTTAGAATATACTATTTGTGAAACTATTTGTGAAACTAAATTTACTCGAATTATGTTACAAAAAAGCTCGCTCAGTGAATTCATCCCTAATGCGTCGAAATGTCTTCTGACGAGAGGTCAACACAGATAGAAATCAGGAACGATAACAGATAAAAATAGAAAGCTATTTCCGATTTATTTTTCATTTACCTTCAAATGCTGAATTCTTTCGTTTCCGGCATGAAAACTGTGCCTGGTATTTTACCGTTAATAACATTAACATTTCACATCACAACTTCTCTTAAATTTCTTTTAAAATTGTAATATTTTATGCGTAAAAAAATAAATAACTAAAATATACACTTGAGTTGCATAACTTAGTAATTTTGAAAGGCCGTTTTAATTATTGTTAATATTGCTTATAAATACTAAAAGTGTATATTTTATTATTATTGAGATCGTGGGAGCATCTTTTATTTTCACAGTATTTTATTTTCAAAAAAGAGCAGGTTTTGTAAAATCATATTACATAATACGTGATCCAAATACTGACATAAAATCTTGTGACTTGTGTCAACAGGTCAACGGAGTAACCATTGAAAACTATATCTGATAAAAATAGAAAAAGAATTGGCAAGTTATATCATAGGCCTCGATGTCTCTTGAAGCCAAATACTATTGTTCTTTACATACGATTTATTCTGAGCGATAAATATTGACTGTGTTAAAATCTGGACACCAAGTATGTCCCATTAAGAATTAAATATAACAATTAAACGCATATTAAGTAAGTGTTTTAAGTAGTTTCAAGCAACTTAGCTATCATCGGTTTGCATAGAAAGGCTTTACATGCACAGTTTACTTGCAGGCAAGACTTCTCAGTATACTTTTAATAGCCTCAATCAAAAAATCACCAGTGAAAACATGCATTTGAATTTCTCAAGCTTTGACAAATAATGTATAAATGTAATTATTATTAGTTTTGAATTTGCAACCGCAAAAGTGGTACAGTACATTTTCACATCTTTGTTAGAAACGTTTTTCTTTGTGCGCAATCGTGAATTAATACTAAAAGCAATTTATTAAAGCCATATTTAATAATATAAAATTATCGAAATGGAAGACATCATGGCTAAAAAAGAATGATATGTTATTTGGTATGAATTCAATAGAAGTAATAACGCAATAGATTTTAGTAAAATTTCAATTGTTTTTACAGAAACCTCTTACAAGCTTTAAATGTAATAAATTCATGTGCTTTATCAGTGTAATGATATAGAAAATAGCTTTAACTTTGCTTTGTGTATGCTAAAAAAAGGTCTGCGCAAACTTGGCTATGTATGTATGAAAACACAGACAGTCTGGTTGGCGCATAGAGGAGGCGATAAAGTTCATTGAACGCCGTCTTGAACCCAAGAAATAGTCGCAGAAGATCCATTTCAGATACAAGACGCCATTACGTAAATTGTCTTTTCATATAGCGATAAGTTTTGAGTTTAAATTTAAATTATTATACAACTCGGCCTTTTTTGCAGAATTTAAAACTTAAAATGTCGGATTTATTCAATTAAAACATATCTCCAAGAAATATTGTTCAAAGTAATCAATTCCAAAAAATATACATTTTTGAATAAATAATTAGTTACTATAAATATTGTTGGTTTTGAATTTTGATTACAAGGATCGTGGTTTAGGAACTGTATTGATTTTTCAGTATAATGATTCGACTTCGTTTTTTACAACTACCCCCACGCAAAAATGACTCACTGAGCGTGTGACTGTGGATCGAGAATATTCTTACCGTATGGACACTAAATGTAGAACTATGAGTCAATCCTACGCCTTAGAATCTTACGCGTAAAATAATAGATGATTTTATAACAAAGAGAGTTTTTTCTACTATCAGAATACATTAATTGATAAATTATTTTCCATTAAAAATTTACGCTTGCAGTATAATACGATAAGTATGTTAATATTGTTACACCAAACAATTAATATGAATTTTCGTAGAAAAGTTTAAAAAAAAACATATCGTGCTGTTTTTAAACAGTGTCCTTTGATTGGTACCTCGTTAGTATATTAACATAACAGGCTGTTACAAACACGCATTTCCGTATTAATATTAGAAAATTTAGAGAATTTTGCTTTGTTTTGTCGAATATCTTAAAGAGGTCGAGAAAAAGCTTTCAGTTTTAGTGGTTTCTGCCAGAAAACAGTTAGCGAGTACTAGACGGAGCTCGGAATTATTGATTTGCTTTTCTACGAAATTTTGTACGTATTCACTTGCGTCTTGAGCAAGTTGTTTGCAACTTTATTGAGTGATTATGAAGACATAAATATCATAGAGACATCAGAAACAAACGTGGTTTAGATTTTTCAAATAACAGAACTGTGTTGTTGAATAATAATTGATAGTATAGATATAGAAACAGTATTATCATTATAAAGCAAGTGCAATTAGATTTTTTATCTAGCTCCCAGAGTACAATAAGCATGCGATGCAAAAACACTCAGAAAGCCAGTACTGACTTACTCTTTGAAGTATTATGCAAAAAGAGAAGAAAGGGCTTTTGGCACCATACAGAGAAAATCCTTTACGACAGTACATCAATGTAATGCTACGACGTTGCATTATAAGGGCTTTATGCTACGATGTCGCCATCAGAAAATAAAAATTGCTAAATAATAATCTGGTAGAAAACTATAGAAAAACGAGAGCAACCATTAAAAAGTGTGCATGTGTTTAAAATATATTATTATGTGCAATTAATAATCAGAACACGTAGAAATAATAACCCAAGGAAAATCGAGGTCAACTGGACTTGTTAAAATAAACACGTTACAAAGGCAAAATATGGAGAAGTGGTATAACATTCGTGATGTTTCTTTATACAAGTCGCGCAGAATTAGAATAAGTTTGAGAAAATTGTAGTACAATGAGTTCGTTACGTAGATATTAAAATTATAAGGAAATCACGTGATAAACAACACTGTTTTATTTAATGATTTAATGATATTCTTGATTCGTTCTGACGCCTTTGTGAAATACTTGTCCGAGGTGCGAAAATATTGCTTGGCTGTTCAAGTATACACATAAAAGAGATAGCTTGATGGCACTGTAACAGGCTGTGAAATTGTTCAGTTCACATTTAGTACCCAACGGGGACCACTGATGTTTTTATATAAGTAAATTCTCCACAGCCTTCCTGAACTTTAGACTTCTTCATGCAATAAGTTATATTGAATGGAACATAGCCATATGAACCCCATTCACCCCTTAAGTTAATTAGATTAATATCACATTCGCAAGAAAATGCTGTCACTTCTTTAAACAAAAAAAGTGTAACGCAGAGGCGTCCCTTTTCACTCAGGCCGGATTACGTTTGGCCTTTATTCTGTTACAAAAACTGTTTACAGAGCATTAGCCAACATCAACAAAAAAAAATACACAATTAATTTGCCGAGTACCCGACGCAGTGCTTATTTTTTCCGGCGCAAATTCCACTTTCCTGGGGATAATAACAATCAATTACGCTGGAAAAAGTTTACTCCGTGTGAACGTACACGTAATTGAGAGAACTACCATTTACGTTTCTGAGTTAGCACTCGGCACCGCGTAAGTCGCGGCGCCGCGCCCACTTCCGCCGGGGCTTTCAGCCATTTCCGCTAGTGCCGCTGATTCCTGAAGCGCCTGCCCTGAAATACACAGCCGCGCTAGCTTCCTCCTCTTCATACTCAAGACAGGCACAAGCCCATCCAATTAAGAAATAGTAATGCTTTTTAAGCGAATACGATAATAAACGTATGTCTATTTTTTGGATTGGACGTCAATCAGATGCGTATTTATTACCCATTACGGGTTTATTATATTATTACCAATTATTATGTCCAATCCAAAAAATAGACATACGTATATGATGGTGCGCGTCTTGGCTAAAATTATAGATTTTAAAAGTAATATCCAGATGAGACTAAAATCGCTTCACTTGTTACTTTGTGCTTGCAAATCAGTAAATATTGGTTGGCCTGGGCACATTGGTTCATATGTAGAGTATGATTGTTAAAAATTCTCGATTAACGGAAGTGATTCGTTAGTACAAGGGTTATGTAAGCCAGATATTTTTCTGAGAGTTTCTTTAATCATCTTCTATATATGAACTAATGTGCCTAATCATATTAGTAATACGATAATAAATATCATCGCTGTTAAAAAAAATTAACTAAGTTTCTCTCGCGTGAATATCACACATGCGTTTCGATAAAAAGTACATAATTTTGAGTGTGTTTTCTTCTTATCTTTTAAAAATCCAGATGAGCTTTTTACACCGCATAAAAGCAAAGGAGCTAGTTTTGCTTTATCGGACTTATAAAATCTAAACAAATGGTTCATGAAAGTCCCCCAAGGCAGCACGGCAGAGTTATAACGCCACTTTATTTATATTACTCGCAATGATAACTGTAATACGCTTTGATAATGATTAAAGTTAATTTCATGGCACATATTCAAAGCTCCGGTTTGTATTTGTATTTGTACCTTAATAATGTTTGTAAATTTAATTTGTTTTCAAGAGACTTAATTGTCAGAACCATTTATGATCTAAAATTAACAGCTCCTTAATTGGGCCCAAAACTTCAACTATTAATTCGGTCTTACATGTTTTGAACAATGCGGTCCTTAAGTTTATTGAACTGTTATAAAAGACAAATAATATGCAGTTTTATTGAGTTGATATTGTTTGTACTTGCTTAGTATTAATACTGTTATTATTAATTGGTTCCTCAATTCAGAATAATTGAAAAACAAATCATGTTAAAGCTTTATTTATGTTCGAATATTTAGTGGCAATATGCAATTTAATACTTTTTTTTTCTTATAACTTTAGCAGTTAACATAATTTACCTGGAGGAATATTAAAAACTTCACGAATGAAATTTGTTAGAATTCAGCTCAGCAATTCTAATTTTGCATCCATTTTATAAATTTTAAAAAACTCATCAAAGTTAAAGTTGAAACGACTTTGCAAAACGATGCAGCGCGCTTGTATTTTTATAGCTCTAAGAGAGATATTAAGAATTCATATCGTCGAGCTCGACTCGGTCCTCGTCAAGCACATTAGAGCAAGTCTAATTGCTTCCAACTTTGCTAATAAAGCTTCTAGCGCACACTGCTCTAGGCAACATGTGTTTGATTGCCTTTTACTTATTAATAACACTATCCACATTCAACCCTTCGACATTCGGGTGCTGTTTTTCGCACTTAAAGTCAAAGTGGCTAGACCGAAAGTTGTATTACTGCTAGTGTCGGGTTCAAGAAGCTAAAGCAGCTAGCTGCTTTGTCTGAAGCAACAAAACAAATATGTTTTTAACAAACAAACATAGCAGCTTTTTTGAACCTATTTTATGCTACTGCTTCGTTGGTAAAATTCAATGAAGCCTTTACTATTAATAAAAATAAAAAATTTTTAGTTAAAATTTGAGTTCAAAACTACTAATTCTCTGTATCAGTCAAGAGTAGCTGTTACATTAACAAAGTATAAACGAATGTAGCTGTTCTTCGAACCCCCATCTCTAGTTACTACCACAGCTGTGTTATAGTGCTACTTACTTTGTAGGACGTGCTAGAACGTTTTATTTAATCTCCTCTACGTGCATAACGAATTTTCAGAACAGCACATTCACTAAAAATACTTGAAATTAAAGTAAACAGACTTACTGGCAACATTTTAATAATAACAAAAAATAGGTCAATTACATAACTGACAGTTATAACAGTCATCTTTAATCATTTTTCCTACCCCTGGAGTTTGACCAACGCTTTAATCTCCTGTGTTCTTCTTTTTTCTCTCTGATCTGTCAGTAATGATTCACATTTACGGGGATTTCCCGATTAAAATTTTCCCGAACCCTCTAAAGTTTCAATACCCAGGGTATGATAAGTAGATACGTTTAATAGCTCCCCTCAGAGTTTCGACCCTTAAACCACCCTTACTCAACATACCCGTGGGTACTTATGCGCCCTACCCCATCCCACATTAAATAATATCGACATCTTTAATAGCTGCAAGCTTCAGGTTTTATTTTAATAACTGTTTAAAAATTGGAAATCTTTGTTGTTTTGAGGTACGGGAAACCATTTGAAGATAATCGCCATAATTTATATTCTTCAGTTGTGTTTTTGAAATTAAAAAAATGTATTTTTATAAACTGACTTCTAAAAATAAACCTTTGAAGACTATTTAAAAAATATACAGTGAATTATTATACACAATACGAATACCCAACCAGTAAATTCCCAGCCAAAAGTGAGTGGCATATCATTACGTATATTTAAAACACAAAAACAATTTAGCATAATAAATTTATTTTCAATAAAAGTACAAATGATTTTATGCATACGACAAATAAATATGTAAACGTAATTATTTAAATTTATTTGTTTAAAACTTATTTTTAGATAAGAAGCAGACGTCATATTTAAAAAAATCACTGTAACCCATATTATTTTTTTATCCACCGCAGCTTCTTGCTATGTATGCACGTACAAACTCTTAATTATATAATTATATTAAAGAATTAACAATCGATTATATAATTTCAGTCGACTTTTACGTTTTATTTTTATCACTCGATTTTCACGAAAGCTCACGCTGCTCAAGAAAAATCAAGATCTTTGATCTGAAAATCTTTGCGTATTATATATTTCCCATGAGTACACCCATGGTTCTTGGTGCTCCTACGCCATAAACTGTTGTTTGCGTGTACGCCGCTCCGTTTCTGAATTCGATACGATATTTTGCATAGCATTTATAAATTAATCTCGCTGTTCCAGCAGGAGTATTTGTGCGCGAGTAGCGCCAGGATGTATTAGCAAACATGCAAACATTTAACAATACCTTTGTAAAGCGCTCGCGGCGTACCTCCGAGCTGTGGCGGTATTCAAATTTATTTATTATTAATCATTGTACAACATTCGTGTGCTTTCCGTAAATACACAGGAATCGATCGGTTTGTTTTAACGCACTTCTAAAAACAATGAGTCGTTCACCATCGTCGGCGTTTCGGCGGCTCTGGCCTCTTCCGAGTAAATGCGCCAGCAACCCCAACTCAACACTTTTACCTTACAGCTCACTTCACTGAAAGCATATCAATTATCAGCTTAACCACCAGGTCACCAAATTTTCATGCACCCTTCAGGCTTGCTATACGGTACTATTTTAATCTGCCCATTTTATTAATGACAGGTGAAAATGTTATTCCAAGCATTTCGTGTTTATCAACTACTGACGAAAAATTGGCAAACTTATAAATATTTCATCACTTTGCTAGTTACATATATGTAATTTTGTATACAGTATGTAAATTTTATGCAGCCCATGAAAAGTTGACACGAAAAATATTTTTTTTTCCTTTGTTTAAATTGTACAATTACGCTTTTCGCAAAGATTTAAAAAACCTAAATATTATTTAAAAATTTTAGTGTGATTTATTGCTGAATGTTGAAATGTTGTAATTTGATAATTAAATGTGGTTTTTCTTTGTTTCCAGGTAGTGTTGGTGTTCATGCTGAGCATAGCTTCGCTTATTATCTACTTCATTGACGCATCAAGGTAATTACATAGTGACTTCGAAGCATTTAAAACGAAAAGAAAAATGATTTAACGCCACGGATTGGTTTTATGATAAGAGCATTTAAAAGATACTCTAAATGTTAAGTTAAAAAAAATATTGCTTAAATTATTTTGAAAAATCTGTTACTGTTAATTCATGTTTCTTTTCGGGGTACATTTTCATTTATAATACTTTTTATTCACACATTATCTCTCAAATCATTTATAAGTTAGCCAAACCAAAAAAGTGAGAGTACAATATGATTGCTCATACAATATTTGGATATATTTTTTTATTGTTTTGGTTGCGTGATTTGTTTTATCACGAAAAAAATGCATTTCTATACTATGCATATAAAAATAGTCATTCAACTTTATAATCCAGAGTACATCCAGAAATGTTGATTATTTATCACTTGCTAATTTTAATTAAATATTTAGTATAGGGTTAGTATAAAATATTTTACGATATGTTTCGCGATTTCGTGATACGCAAAGTGAGGGAGTGTGCGCTTCGTTTTATCATTCCCAAAACTTCATTATTTATTCAACAAAATATCGCTCGGCGCAGGTGCCTTCAATTCCGAGGCCTTTTAATTCCCAATGTGGGGCTGGAGGGGCGCGGCGTGTAATCTTCACCTAGTGACACTTTAAGAGCCCTCGCAGAGGCAGGAATGTCACTGGAAATGGCAGATAACTCAAGACGCGCAAAATTAAAAATACTCCACCGAGCTCAGCACGCCGTCCTATATACTCCGGACTAACGATGGGGGGACCTTGAAAAATCCATACATGTATAATATTGAACATTGCCATTCATTCGTGCAGAATGAAATCAAGCCACGTGTCGTAAATACGTCATTTGTGATATGTGCCATCAAAGATGATTACGTATTTTTAATGGACGCCATTCGGAAACAATTTTTGCGCTTCTTGTATAAGCTCTAAACTAACAAGGGGGGGGCTTGTAAAATCCATACATTGAACCAAGTCATAAGTCGTGAATACGTCATATGTGATATGTGCCATCAAAGATGTTTACACATTTTTAATAGACGCTATTCGCAAACAGTTTTTGCTCTTCTTGTATATGCTTTTCTAAACTAACAAGGGGGGGGGCTTGGAAATTCCATAGATTATTTTTTTTACTGTTGGTCCCGGGCAGCGCTGTTATGCTACTTCCGGGTGCCGACAGCTGGTCTTTGATTGTATAATGTATAAATGTGGACACATACACAAATAATTCATTCAATCGTGAAGGGGGGGTTCCCAGGGAACGCACTTTTCGCTAGTCACCAGTCTGCCTCCCTTCCCTTCTATTCATCTCTAACATTCGTCCCTACATTGAACCTATTAATACAGAATGAAATCAAGCCACAAGTCGAGAATATGTCATAAGTGATATGTGCCGGCGAAATTTTTTATATATTTTTAATTGACGCCATTTGCAAACAGTATTTTTGCTCCTTGTGTAAACTCAAAACTAGCAAGAGGGGGGTGCTTGAAAAATCCATACATTGTACGGATTTACAATTTTCAAGTACAGTGAAATCAGGCCACGAGTCGCGAATACGTAATATGTGATATGTGCCATCTAACCATACATTTACATATTTTTAATTGACACCATTGGTATTTTTTTTTTCTCTTTGTATTATAAACTCTGAACTAACGGGGGGGGGGGGGGGGGGGGCTTCAAAGATTCACACAATTGACCTATTTATGCATAATGAAA
Source organism: Atopsyche davidsoni (assembly GCA_022113835.1). Taxonomy (NCBI): domain Eukaryota; kingdom Metazoa; phylum Arthropoda; class Insecta; order Trichoptera; family Hydrobiosidae; genus Atopsyche; species Atopsyche davidsoni. Next base: position 9,049,955 of record JAILWY010000021.1, read on the forward strand.
TCAAGCCACAAGTCGCAAATATGTCATATGCGATCAAAGATATTTACATATTTTTAATTGACGCCATTCGTAAACCATTTTTTTCCCTTCTTTTGAATACCCAATGCATATTTCGATAGTTTAAAGTTTTTTTCTGTAAACAAACGGAGGAGTCCTTGGATGTTATTTTTTTTTTCAATAAGCACACGTAACTGTTGCGGTAACTGGATTTAATTTACGTATCATAGATTAAGTTATCTTTTAGTCCACAATTATTTTATTGGACAGTATTTTGATTTTAAATTAATAATATCAAAGAATTAAAACTTGATTCATAGTAGTGACGTGCAGTCCACACAAACTATTAAATACCGGATACCCTAAAATACATTTGTAAAATGAGCATATGTCAGTTTCATTTAGTTTTTTTCTTACATGGTTTTTCCGTGTTTAAATATATTGAATTGAATTTATTAAATAAATATAAATAACCTGCGTGATACAATAATGAAGGCCATTGCACGCCGATGGAAAATATTCATATTTATGAGATTTTTATAATTTTTGAAACACTGGTTGACGATGACGATTGGAAACACGATCTTAATCGCAAATCCAATATATGAATGGCTGTTCAATTCAATCATTTTTCAGGGCTCGGGTATGAGTCTGTGCGATGCATCATTTTTTGTTCAAAGCCACGTGTTTGTTTCTTAGGTTGTAGAGCTTGCGAGTTCAATGCCACCAACAAAAAGATATGAATCGATGCTTGGAAATTATTGTCACCGTGCCAGACAGCAGTTTATTTTGTTTGTACTATTTTGTGTGAAACTTGTGCCGTCTCGCCGATGAGGCGTCATAGAACAGTAGTGGGGCATTGACACTGCTTCGTACATTCTAGTGATTGCGTATTATGGCACTTTATATTTTAAAAACACATGCAATATTTTTTTCGGTTCTACCTCATAGAGGGATATTTATTCCGCCGTGTTTTCATCAAGTAAAAACAAAGAGGCTCTCACTACCGGTGACAAACAAATCGTTCACCTTGGTCATATTTTAATGCTTCATCAATCTGTTGTCTATCATCAACGTCAGAGTTTTTGGAGCTTGGTACAATATTACGGTACTAAGGAAAAAAATAGTGATGGCAAAAATATTCACATTGTAAAGATAGAGAAGCCTTATTGTTTCGACTGGCAACTTTCAACGAAGATGATTGAAACCAAATGGAAAAATTGTTGCAATACAAATGTGGTCTGTGGCCCGTGACTCGAGGTTCCGAGAACTCGCTCGCAGAGCATCACGACAAAATTATTTAGAAGAGACCTCAATACAGAAACAGACATTTCCATCCCGGTGTTCAATTCAATTAAAAACTTTATTTGTTTACTTTAAACGTGTTTTTTTTTAATTTTCCAGTGAGGATGTGGAGCGGTGTCAGAAATGGAGCAACAACATTACGCAGCAAATCGACCTTGCCTTTAACATATTTTTTATGGTCTACTTTTTTATACGAGTAAGTATTTTTCAAACATTATTAATTACAATTAATAAATACTTTACTAATTTTATCTCGCAATCTCGGTCACATTTTGGTTGTATCAAAGATATTTCATGTCAAAATAATTATTTAACTGACCGTACAATAAACGAGCATTGAAAATCAGTAAATATTTTCAATAATATATTATTTTGAGAATGACATCCTCTTTTCAATTTATGCTTTTAGCAATATTTGTTTTAAATAAATACTAATTTGTTTCAAATTGGGTCTTTTATATCAAAATATAATTTGGAGTAACTCAATAAGCCTTTATTGTTACCTTTGTCACAATCACATTGCATTTTGTTTGTCCATATTTTTATATAAATTATTGTTATTAGTGTGCAAATAAATAACAAAAACCAAAAGTACAAATACAAAATTATATAATTTTAATATACCAACATTCATGACAGTGCATAAATTTTATAAAAGCATTCATAGTATTGATCAAACATTGTTGGGAACATTCTTATACAATGTTAGACATTTAAGCTCAATGTAATAATATATTTTTACTATTGATAAAAAGTATTTATGTGGTGTGGAGTTTGTTTTATAAAATCATATTTCCTTTTTTTCAGTTTATAGCAGCTAGTGACAAACTATGGTTCATGCTCGAAATGTACTCATTCGTAGATTATTTTACGATACCCCCTTCCTTTGTATCAATATACCTGGATAGAACATGGATTGGTAAGTTAAAAGACACTCTTATTATTATTTTAAAAAATACTTCATTATTGAACATTTTACACATTAAAAGCCTGAGAATAATATATACTATTTTAAATCCAAACATTTATTATAGATTTATGCATTAAACACTTTGATATTGAGTTTAGTGCTTGTCAAAAATGCAAGCCGATCATTATAAAACAGAGTAGATTAAATAGGAAAATATATATTTATTTAAGCCACTTAACAAACAAAAATATCAGATAAATTCTCATATAGGTTTCTTTTTCTTTATATCAACGTTTAGAGACAGAGTTTCAAATATCCTTCACCTCACTTAAGTCAACTCAAAAATATCACATATACTTTCACATAGCTTTCACCTCACTCAAGCTGACCCAAAATTATCAGTTAGACTTTCACATGGTTTTCACTTCATACTAACAATATCAGATTAACTTTCATGTGGCTTTCACCTTACTTATATCAATCCAAAAATATCACAAGTACTTTCACATGGCTTTCACCTCTTAAGTCATACCAAAATTATCAGATAGACTTCAACATAGATAAAAAAGTTATAGATATATAAATACATGACAACCATTGGAGTATAATATTTTAAAAATATTAACAAATAAACATGTAATTTGTACATACTTATCTATGTACCGTAATTTTCCAGGACTGAGATTCCTTCGTGCCCTACGCTTGATGACAGTGCCTGATATCTTACAATACCTCAACATCTTGAAGACATCCAGTTCGATCCGCCTTGCCCAGTTAGTCTCCATATTCATATCTGTATGGTTAACGGCAGCGGGCATAATTCATCTGGTAAGAATAACTCACGCTAAAAATATCTTATATTTTTTTAAATATGGTATGGCAGTAATCTTTAACAGTGAATCTTGAGTAAAAGCTACCTTCTATAGAATTGTTTCTTTGCCATACGTACTTATCAAGATTCTCTGTTTAATTTTTGCTCTCAGATCCCCTACAAATGAGCTGAACCCGAGTAAATAGCAATCTAGTAAAATTTGTAGATTATAACACAGAACACATGTTCTGAAATCTTATATTAAACATCTTGTCTGAGTTAAACATTTTAAACATAATGTAGTTTTTCAACTACATGAAAAATTTAGATGCCCCATGTGATAATTTTTATGGAACATTCCTGTAATGATGTGATTAATAAGATAAATTGTTAAAAATTATTTAAATATGGGCATTTCAGCAGATTACATAAAAAATCAGCTGGAAACTCTTCAAATGATTTTAGTTGAAATTTCTAAATAATAAACTGGCCACTTAATGTGTTGAAGAAGTAAATTGCTAAGAATTCATTATTGTTAGATGTGTTCGATAACATTGTTTACTCGTTGTTTCTAATTTAGCTCATTTGTTGTCCACCTTATATGTGAATTAGACTATTTGCTAGCACACTCTATCAAACAGTAAAATGACACTGTGTTTGGCAGCTCGGATAGCGCACCTTTTCAAATTAGCACTTTAATAATAATTAAGAGCAACTATAATGCTAACAATGTATACTTGTAAATAGAATTAGATAGCTTTCCACAGATATCAAAAGTTTTTTTATAAAAGATTATTTTTAAGATGTTTTTATATTGACATTAATTTGAATACCTGAGCTGGGATATCTCTCCGTTTCGAAGCACCGATTGTGAAAGCAGAAGTGGCTTGTGTTCTGCCACAATATATAAGAACACAATGTGCTTATATATTGCATAAAAATGCTCCTTGCACCTAAATTCTTAAAATAATTTTGCTGATGAGAGCTGCGACGTTCACACAAGTGAACTGTTGCATCGGGTATGGCCTGTCACTTTAGTGGTTTGTGTTTGTTTAGTTGGAGAATTCTGGGGACCCTCTGGAATTCAACAATCCTCAACAGCTCTCGTACTGGACGTGTGTTTACTTTCTGATTGTGACGATGTCTACGGTGGGGTATGGTGATGTTTACTGCCAAACGGTTCTCGGGAGAACTTTTTTGGTATTTTTCCTCCTCGTAGGCTTGGTAAGTTTCATTTCAATATTCCTATTATATTTAAGTTTCATGTTGATATCTGTGGCAATGTTTGTAAAGGTGTTGAATGTTGACTTTAGTTTTTATTTAAATTCCTTTTTTGATGTATTTTTTTATCCATGTTATCGTGACACCAGTTATTATAAGTTAAAGAAACTTTTAATTGTGTATGGTGCTAGCTCCTTTGTAATGCAATTATTCAGTTTCATCTTGAACGATTGAAGATAAATAATATTTTATGAAAAGATTTATTTGCATTGCAAAAGAAGCTACCGCCGTATGTAATTATTTAAACACCATTCTGCTTCCTGTATTCAATAGAAGCGAGAACTGAAGTGCTTCTAGGAAAACAATTCACTTGCCAATGTGGGGTGCTAGGTTCGAATCCTGGGCAGGGCAAAAAACTGAATTTCAATTCAATGCCTGGTTTTTCATACTTAACTACCGTTTCTAATGTGAGATTGATGAATAGTGTTGAGACATGAACTAGCGTTATTAGAAAAATAGTTGTGAATGATTGCAAATAAGGTAGAACATTTAAGAGGAAGAATGTTATGTCAGCATGATCGGAAGTTGAAGTGTCATGCACACAATACATAATAACACATAACATGCGGTTTGCACATTTCAAGGCAGACCTGATCTACCCTGTAATGTGTAAATGCTTCATAACAACAACCACAACAAAAACCTAAAAGTATGCTTTTAATGTAATGAAATGGTTGTTTACTTGTTTGATTTGAAATATAGTAAATTTTGATGAAACCCTCTGGTTAAGTCTTTTGTAAAATTTGTTCATTATTTTGATATAGAAATTGATTGTTTTCCCTGATAATAATTTTTATAAAATATGTTTAATTTTTATTATTCCCTTCTATCCGTTTTGAGCGTATCAAAGGGGTTGATCAAGTATTTACCTTAGAAATATATATAAATATATATAATATTTACAATAATTAAATATCATATTACTAGTTAAACTGTCTAAAGCCTAAGATGATACATAATATATTTGATAATAAATTATTTTATGACATAAATTACAAAAGGGGGCCGTACTTTTCAAAATTATAACTTTAACAGTTTTGAATCGAGAGTATACGAGATGATGAAAATAAGTCTGCATGTTTGCTAACATCTTTCATTTTTAAAATGAAATTAAACTCGGGTTTCTAAGTATGTGAAGCTTTTTTAAAAAATATGCCTAACTACTTTTAAAAAATCGAAAAATTAAACTAATCAGACGGTCTCACAGTTAAGCGATAACGCCGCATTACCTTTGTTCATATTGATTACTTGATGACCATTTTTATTTATAATCTAAATTTGGAATTCATTAAATATCACTTTTGCTTTCATTATTTCATACAATTACCTACATATTATATTTTTGAGTTTTAGAATTAATCGATGTATATGTAACATGAATAGTGACTTAGAGCTCTTTAGAGTAACATGATTTATAATATGTAGTAGGTATATTGTTCAAATGAGAATGTTGTCACAAATATGAATATAAGGCATAGTATGTTGAACTAGAGTTGGAAATTAGCTTGTGACTCTACGGCTGCTTCCCGGCAGTGTGTAGCTTGACCGCTCCTGTGTTCCATGTACTCGTATAGCCCCTCAAACATTCGGCAGCTAGAAGCTAGTATTTTCTGTTGCTCTGTTAAAACTGTTGAAAGCCGAGTAAAGTAATGTTAATTTCACGATTGTGATGTTTTTACCCCTTTTTTTTAATTTTGGCTTCTCGCTTGTTAAAAATGTCATTTAAGAGATACTACCAAATACTTAGAAATTATCTATCTTCTCTGGCTTGATTCTGTCATATTTACCGAGAGACTTAAACTTACTGGCAGACGTACTGCAAATTGAATATTTGTAAGAAGATCTGAAAAGTATTAGATATGATATTTTTGAATAGTTGTATTACTTTGACAATGGTGTATTCAGCTAATGTTGATTTAGGTAAAATGCTTATTGAATTGATATCCCTCTGAGATCAGTATCGAGTAGTAAGTGATATCAGAAGTATGTAGTGGGCAATGTTCACGTTACGTTACGTTGTGTCGTTGCTCGTCGGCCCCGCCCCGCCCGCCGACGGCCACTCGGCCTCTAGTGCAAGGCAGGATTGTTCGGAGACGTGAGTCAAATAGGTTCCTCACAGACCTTAACCACTACATCACAAGACAACCGACCCTCGGACATGCCCAGATAACATCTAGTGCAATATTAAATTAGGTCATCTCATTTCTACACCTTTGATATTCCCGTTTATTTTTGGTATGAACTTTAAGTATTTGGTTTTATTTTGTGTTCCTTATTTTTTCTGCATGCAATTTTTTTCTTGAGGAATTTGCCTGGCTATGTAATCTAGCTCGCTGTAGAATTAAAGGATTATCTCGTGAACATGTTATTTCCTAAATAGTTCATCTCCGAGTCGGTCTACCTGACTAGTTAGACAGCGGCGGAAAGTTATCGCTCTGAATTCCCATGAAATTACTTTTTTATATTCAAATGTATATCGCTCTGTATTTTGATTGTTATTTTGCCTGAAAGTTAGTAGATGGCGAATGTGCATTGAAGGACAAAGCGATACACATCTTGGACTCAAGTTAGCTGCAAATGTTAACACCGTTGTCTATTCCAGGCAATGTTTGCCAGTAGCATCCCTGAGATTATAGAGCTGGTAGGAAGTAGGTCCAAGTACAGTGGCGAGCTGAAGCGTGAACACGGAAAGAGGTATTGGAGAGTTGTTCTGAACATTATACTTGCAATCGGAAAGCCATGCAGTGGGGCTGCTCACAAGAGAGAGCAAATTTTCTTTATCATAAAAAAATTATCTATCATCTTAGCGATCGTCCTGCTCAGAATCACCCGAAGCTCATTTAACGATCCATTTGATTAATCACTTTTTTATGATGATATTCCTGTTAAATTGTGAATGGAAATCTGCCCTCTCAAGACTGAGGCCTCTTGACGTATAGGCGTTCAAAGCTTTGCTTTCTCGATTGAACCTCATGCTGTTGTCGGTCTGACAGACCGGCGGCATCAGTGGCGTCAGATGTCTTGTGTGCTCTACTCACCCGTACGCGCGGTGTCACGCGGTACTACTTGTGTCACGTGACACCTGTGCGGGTGTCTATCAGAATATCTCTATTTTCTCCCTGTCTTTATTTCCGATATATTTTGTCGTTGATTACTATTACTTAGCCTGCAGAAAATAGATTCATTTATTCTGTGACTAGAATTATAGTTTCGCTTTCTTGGCTTAGTATAATATTGATATTGAATCATAGAGAGAGGTCAAATCACCTAAAAATTAGTTGCAATACCCGCCAATAAGTTAATCAATTTGGTAATTGAACATTTCCTCTTGGGTTACAAAGTTGGTTGTGTAATTTGCATGAACGGGTGAATTTGTCAAACTTTACTTTCTCACTCACACAATACTGTTATCACTGTTAGATATTTCGCTTCGGTCAGCACATAGTACTTTATTGCACTTTTTGTTTCATTTGAAATCCCCTTACACTTTTTATTTTCTTATGATTTTTCCTACTCGGTTATCACATCGGAACGGTGGTGGAATTCTCTAACACATCTGAACATCCTAAACCGTAATCTCTCACAACGTAAGAACCTACGATGACTCACTGCAACCAAACATATCATGCTCATTGCCACAGCCTTGTAGAAATAAAATGCTACGCCAGTTTTAAAAGACAGCATAGTGTTTAATCGCGCATAGAGTCGAGTTAACCAATAGACAACCCTCGGAGTCTCACTTGTTGATTAGTGGCTACGGGCTGATGCGCAGGCCTCAGGGAGTAGTGGTTAGGTAGCGTGGGCGGGACACAGTGAGGACGTTCAGTAAGCGGGTGCGTGTCGGTAGGCTGTGTTCGCCAGCTGGATCCCCGAGATCACGGAGCTAGCGGCCCAGCGCAACAAGTACGGCGGGAAGTACTCCAAGGACATTCGCCGCAGGTACCGCCCTTCGCGTCCTTCACTTACACAACTAATGCTTGCTCTGCCACGGGTCGGGCACGACACCCTAACGGAAGCCTTCTTCCCTTAGGTCGCCGTATCCCGCTACCCATTTGCTAAATCGACTTTACTTTGGTTCCATTCTATTTTTTCAATATATATAACAAGAGTTGATGGAGTTGAATGCAGAGTTTGTTTTTGCAGTTACTTATTACCTTTTTACTAGTGTTGGTTTCTTGGTGCCATGGCGCATGCTCAGTAAGAACTAGACCCGTCGGGCCATATGGCCTCCCTCGGCCTCGGCCGGTCGCCGGAGCCATACGGCCGGACGTTCACATTTACTTTCCGATATTATACATATACCGGTTCTAGTTAGCGACAGACCTCGAGAACAGTAATGTTGTAAATGAGTAGTGTTGTTGCGGTTCTGCCGTTTGATATGTTTTGCTTGCACACGACGCCTTGCCGCCGCCACGCTGTAGCGCTAGTCCCAGCACCATGTCCCAAGAAACACACACAGCCAGCCGCTGCCCGTCCCCGGCACAGGCCAAGGGTACTCGGGCGTACCACACTGTGACGTGTGAAGTTTGCAAGTTGCTTGTTTCTTCCACACATTAACACTTGAGTCGTTCTGGATGGATGCGATGAGAGCGTGGGTCATACGAGAGCTCAGTTAGGGAAGGGGCGTTTTAAGTTTTGAAGTTGAGTTGACTTGAGTTTGGTGGGAGGATTGAGGTTTTTGTAAATAATTAACTGCGCTGTCCTTACATGTTTGGTTTGGCCCGGAGACGTCGGCCGTGCGGCCACGCGGCCGAGCGGCCGGAGGGTGGACGCCCACCAATGCGTGTGCTTGTTTGTCTGTCGGCGTGTAGGCGATATTTGCCAGTTGTATCCCAGAGATTATTGACTTGATCGGGACTAGGCCCAAGTACGGCGGCACGCTGAAGAACGAGCGGGGACGCAGGTGAGAGGCCAGGACTGACTGCTCCTCCTGTACTGTTTGTGTTTCGTGTTGTGACAACTATGATCCTTCCTCCTCTGTTCTACTCTTGTCTTTCTCTCTATCTCTCCTAGCACGCTTCTTTGTCGACACTTGTTTTACGAAAGAGGAATTAATCCTTTTGTCTTGTTGAACGTACCGTGAAAGATATATATAGTCAATATGTTTGATAAATGTTCGTAAATGGTGTCTCATTGGAAGATTTTAGTGTTGTGGTTGTTCCCAATTAGGAGATATTAGTGTATTCCCTGAGGAATGTTGTACATTTGGAATGATCTGTTGGTGTTTACTTATGAACAACGTTCTTCTTGTGTATTTTTGTAGTTTTTTTTTGACGGTCAATAGGATTTTATTAAATTACCAAAAAATCAAACTTTAATTTTAAAATACCTATATCATTATATAGTCACTTTTGAGACTGCTGTGACGTGATTGTAGACTGACAAATTTGAATGTAAAGAGATTGTCTGTCGAACCTGCACGTTGTATTTTGTTCCTTTTAAAAATCACTTTAACTTTCCCACTATTAATAAATGTGCTAAAAATAATAAATTACATACTTCAGTATTAGTAACGTAACCATTTCCAAAACAATCTAGAGCGTGGCAAGGCTGTGTGCATTTAGGACATGATATTAAAGTATAGCAGCTAGCGATTCGGCTGTAGATATCTTTACTGTAATACTGTACACTAAATACAAACAAATTAGCCTTAAGTCGTAGGTTCGTTGCGTTGTCTATAGATTTGGCGATGTACGATGGACAGAGTTTGGTCTTACCGAGTGTTTCTGTTTCCGGTATTGCCAGACCCCAGCCATTCCCAAATTCATGACCAACACAAGTATTTTTCCCATCAAAAGGTTGACAGTTTCATTTCATTTTCTTTAGTACCATGTAAGTGTAGATAACAATTATTGTATAGTTATTTGGATAGACTAATTCTACTAGTCTGCTGAATAGTTGCATGGCAGCCCTTTGCACGCCCTCTGAGTTGGTACCCGGTACCCGCTACTGTCCAATGTGGTAACTAAACAATCAAACTACAAAACACCTAGTAATAACACTCAAATTGGATTATAACATGTTAAATTAGAATGATTGCTTTTTTTTTAATGCACTTATTATTTTCTAACAATCGATCACACATCATATAAATATTCCACTTTTAATAATACAACAGATAATAGGAACCTCCTATTTTATTAAATTATAATTTTATTTATGTTAAAGAAAACCATGGCAATTATTTTAATTTTAACATTTTTTAAAAACAAATCTTTTTTTCATATTGAAAATATCATGTAAGATTTTATCATCAAACCTATATGTGCTTCCTTATATTCTACGTAAAATTAATCCTTTCACATGAAAGTGTACAACCTACTTACTCAACTTGTTTTATTTCAGCCTTTACTTTTAACGTTAGAAAATATTTTAGGTAATAGGTGAATATTTTAATCAATATGTTCAGACTGTGGACTTTCTTGCTATTTAAATATACAACTTTCTCATTTATTAATATGTATCTTGTTTTTCCCTTCTTTAAAACTACATTGATTCCTTCAATAGAAGTGGAGAAGATTTGTTTTTTTTTTGTTTTTTATTAATTGGCAGAAAAATAATAAATTATTATGTGCTGTAAAATGAGTGTTGGGACCAGTCGATATGCGCTAACACCGTAATGTGCATCTGTGTTTTGAGATCATAACGAAAACTTTAACTTATGCACCAACAAAAGTACTTTTGAGCTTTAATTTTTTGGATTTGCTTTTATATTATGAATTCATGTTCAATTTTAATTTATATTAATACATAAATTAATTTATTTCTTGAAATTATATACATTGAAAATGATCGCTTTAGTGGTAATTGAAGTAAACATAATAAATACCTTACCTCCATGTTAATTTTTTTACAATTACCAATGATAAAATATTTAAATTATATACTGAGTAGTGGAGAGTCGGTTATTATTGAGTTTACAATTTTTTTATCAGCTTTTTGGCAAATATTTAGTTTGAATGCTTTCTAATTATTTATTTGTCAAACATTTATGAACCCACAATGCTTATTCAGATTTGTGTGCTCTCAAAGACGAATGCCAAATTACTTGAATTCTTTGACTTAAGTGTTTGGATATTGACCTCGGTCCTGACACTGTCCCTAGGTGTTTGCATGCAGGCATTGGTAAATGTTCCTCTATTTTAAGCATTACAGTGTTACTAATACTCGATTGAGACTATAATGATTTGGAAATGTTTGACAGGCACATTGTGGTGTGTGGACACATCACCTATGAATCAGTCAGTCATTTTCTGAAAGATTTTCTTCACGAAGATAGGGAGGATGTTGACGTGGAAGTTGTCTTCCTGCACAGGTAATAAAATTACTTTTCATTGTATCTGATTAATCTTAACGTAATATCTAAAGATTCCTGGAAAAATACTAAACTTGTAAAGAAATATATAAGTTTGGAGACTTAAGATTTGGAGAATTAAAATAGTTGACTTGGACTCGTTCAAGTCTATGAAGTTCGAGTCTAATTCAATACAATTTGTATTAATATTACATATATTTAGACAAATGATTACAAAAGTATATTATTTTGCAAATAATGGTGGATGAATACTGTAGCGATCAGATTTTGAAAAAATGTTAATCTTAAAATCTTATGATTCGATGTTTGTCTAAATAATAATTAGATAAGCCTTTTCTCATATTTACCACGAACTACTACATATAATATTAATAAAAATATTTTAAATACACAGGTGTAAGTATTATAAGTCTCATTTATTTCTAGTCAACTGTGTTTTCGGTGTTGGTATTACCAACAATATGCTTGTATTAATATATAAAATAAGTTTGAATTTGAAGCCAAATCAACCTCAGGGGAAATATAAATTATTGTTTAAACGTAACCTATACATTAAGTATTTTAAACTAAATCTTAATAATTTGGAAGTGCTTTCCATAACACATAATTATTGTTGCAATTATGACTTCAAAAAAGTTGAAAAAAATTGGACAGATGCTGTAGGTCCTCGTCAAATGGAGCGTAGACAGCAGATATAAGCAGAGAGTTTATGTGAGGTGATAATATTTCAGGAAAGAGCCGGACTTAGAGCTGGAAGGCTTACTGAAGCGCCACTACACCACAGTGGAGTTTTTTCAGGGTACAATGATGAACGCTGTGGACCTTGAACGTGTCAAGGTTAGGCGATCTACAAACTGGACACAGAATCTCGCACGGCAGTCCTTTTGAACACTTTCAACATTGTTATTTTACTTTCAAATCTATGTGTATATCGTTTCAAATTCACACTGTAGGATTGAAATTCTTTTCGTACATTTTACAACTATCTTCTTTAAGCAAAAGTACATTTTGGCTTTGTACATTTTGAATATGTATAGAATTTTGAAAAATACAATTATGCCGATTTCTCCATTCCGTTTGGTTTATTTTCCAAACTCTCTAAAATGAGGTTTGCGATGCGATGTTTTCGGTAAAGCGTATTATTCAAAATGATATTCAGTATTTTTGAAATAGATTCTGCAAATGTCATGTATGCATGGTAATTTTGTTCACTTTGAATGTTTGGACGAGCTGCTGATGCCGACCTGCTGGGAGACCGAGACGAGCCGTAGACTGTAGACGACTTAGGGAACGTTTGTAACCACTCACTGAAGGGTCACAACGAAAACAATTTCATGAACACCGCCGGGATCGCATGCCGAGATCCTCTTTTGTTTACTCGAGCAATACAGCCTATTTGCAATAATTATGGCAAACCCTCATATGTGATATATCATACTTATAATGAGAATTCTGGCTTCATTTCTTGTACATAATTAATTCCTGGACTGAAATCTAATAGATAGAGAGATCACGGCATCATGAAATTATTTTTATGAGAGATAGCCTTCACAATGTTAGTGGACCGCTTTGTAGTGGATGTTAATGGTCATGTGATGGCAGGAAGCCGCCAGATTTGGAGCTGGAGGGACTGTTCAAGCGCCACTTCACCACCGTGGAATTCTTCCAGGGGACCATCATGAACCCCATCGATCTGCAGAGGGTGAAGGTCAGTCCCGAGGTTGCGAGCCATGGTATGCTCAGCGATGTCACTGTGTGTGGTTGTATTCGGTGTGCAATGTGCGATATGCCGTGTGCTGGCGCCGCGTGCCACGTGGCCGCCTCGTCTGCCCGTACCCGGTGCTCCCTAGAATGCCCGCATTGCATCAAATGGATTATTTATATCGAGAAGCTTGTGACCTGCGCTGGTTGCTATGTCCCATCTTAACAATATTAATATTATTTTGTATATTTTATTAATGAAAAGAAAGAATAATCTTTTCTTTTTTAATTTCAAAAGCTAAAATAATATTTTTATCCGCTTAGAACCTACTAACGCTTTGACTGTACTCGATGGTTTACGAGGAATGAATTGACTACTATAACCTTTTTATATCCCAATCGAAATATAAACGGTTATAAGTAAATGTATTCAAGAATGATCCTTGGAATTCTTAAGTGTCTTATAATTTGGGGTGTTTGCTCGTCATTGTGCCCCGCTAGATGGTTTGTTTGAAAGATCTATTGTTTGTAAAATGGACATAACTCTCCTCACTCTTTAATATACCTCCATCCCATATTTCAGATCCTGTGTAGCATGGTAAGATAAATGAATAATGTGAATATTGCTTTTGTAACAAACTAATCACATAAGTACCAGTGGCGTGCGATCCATACAACCAGAAAGCAGTAAATATCTTATAAAAGTGTACAAAATTAATTTACTTGGGGTCTATTTTTATATTCACAACCGTAAAATGTATACTTATTTTTGTCAGCTTTTATAGGACATTCAATGATTTTGTTTGCATGGACCGCAAGCCACCTAAAAGTACCTACAATTATGATTATAACACTTATATACTACCTAAATAATTCAAATTTACTGTTAATTATGCAACTCTTGATTATTTACATAACTAAAATACCTTACCAGCAGGCTTCAAATTCTCAAAAACACAACTTTATTCATGTCAAGTCCCAAAAATTAAAACAATGCACAATTTGATTTAGATTAAGTATTCAAGACGCACTCAAAACAAAACAGTAGTTACACTAGCACTCTTTATATAACATTAAAAATACTCATTATTACCTATTTTAATCTAATAACTAAAAAAATATCTCACTCATAATTTAATGATTTAATGTAATGATTACTCTATAGACAGCAGTAGACGGTAATATATTTTTTATATAATTAATGTACTTAACAATAATTCTTCCAGGAGCACGTTAAATGTTTGTTATTTACACATGGTTGTGAACTCACCTCTGCATGCTCATTTAATTTTCAACCACTAGATATTATTTTTGATTTTCAAACATATTAGCACCTTGACACTGAATATTACTGTAGGTATTTAGATTGTACCGATATGAAACTTTCAGAATCAGCATGTCTATATTGTAGGCAATAGGTCCACTAGAAAGGCTGTATACTCCAAATTAAATAAATATAAATAGATTTTTAAATATTTTAAATAGCAAAATAACATATGACTAATTTTAAATATATATATTTATAAGTAATAAAAATTCAATGCGAACTTATCGTGACTTTTTCAAATAGAGTTGCTACAATGAAAAATTATTATAAATTCTCAATTATTTCATTACTGTCCTGTGTAATTGTTTTCTAAATACTAATCTATATTTTTGCTATTTTCTTAGGTTCACGAAGCTGATGCTTGCCTCGTACTCGCCAACAAATACTGTCAAGATCCAGACGCCGAAGATGCCGCCAACATCATGAGAGTCATCTCAATTAAAAATTACTCTGACGATATAAGAGTAATTATACAGCTTATGCAATATCACAATAAGGTTAATATACATTTATAACAATCTGTATTTCATCGGTATCCATGGCAGCTGACCGCTTAATGTCTCTTGAATATAACGGTTATAAATATTTTTGATACTCAATCAATTTATTTAAAATTGCATCTTCACTGGATCTTTTGTGTAGATTTTAAATCTTAGTATTTTAATTTTGCTGGTTTTATGTTACCTGAGAACGCTCAAGTCATTACGCACTACTTTCAGGCTTATCTTTTAAATATTCCATCGTGGGACTGGAAGCAGGGAGATGATGTGATTTGCCTTGCGGAGCTCAAACTAGGATTTATAGCACAAAGTTGTCTGGCGCCCGGCTTCTCCACCATGATGGCTAATCTGTTTGCAATGAGAAGTTTTAAAACTGTGAGTAAAGATGACTTTTAACAAATACACCAAAAATATAGTGTCAACTGTTGGTCTAATTGATTGTGTTTTACAAGTGAACGATGAGAGAGTCCACAGAGCAGTTTGTTTTCATTCCGAATGGAGATATTTTGATTATGGCTTTATAGCTTTACGTAGATAAAAATGGCCTGAAGCAAAAGAACACGAGAAATATTATTTGTCTATTAGTTTGGTTATATATTCACTAACTTGTCACTTTTCGTAAGTTTTGTAAAAGTTGTGCTCGCTTTTGAAGTTTTGTAGGTATTTATTTTCAAGTCAATTTATTTCATAGTCCGATATATGGTAACTATTAAGTATGGCCATTTTGAACATCTTCACAATGGAGAAGTTAATACTTACTGTAAATAGAGTTTTTGGTTTTGTATTTTTATGTAAATAATTTGATACTTTTTCTCAGTAAGTATACATATTGACTAAATAAATCAATATAAATTGATTCTTTATGTGGTTTGTTGTTGATGATTTTTTTTTTTTCATTTTGAAATTTCTTCATAATTTAATGTGCTTTAAATTACTTTTCTAAATTATTCCACGACAATTAAAATATTAACAATTATTTAACTGAATGTGTGTATTTAAAGTTTTTGTTATTTTTAAAAAAACCTAGTATTTTGTGATAATGTAGGAGCAGCCACAATATATGTTGAGAACCCTCCGTGGACTGTGCTACATGAATGTATGTAATGTTTTCAGTTTTTTTGCATTCTGGTGACGGTGTTTGGTTTCGCTACAAGGAGGTGGATGAAAACTTTCACACAAATCAATTAAGAGCTTAGAATTTTCAAAGTTCCAAAATCAATGTACGATGGGATAATATAATATAAGAAAACAATTTTTTTAATTTTGTCTCGTAATACTTGCATTAATATTATCGTGTTCTAAGCTCTTAAATATTATAACCCATAATAAGTTAATTCAGGGCTTTGTATTTTTCATAGTTATTTGTCTAACATGTCTTTATATTTGCAGAAGTGGAGAACGGGGGACATAGCAATATTCTGGCATGCTTGTGCTTACAGCTTAATTATATTTTATTCTATGGTAGCTTGTGGTACATATCTAGGCATTAAAATTTTAAATATTTATACCTAATAATCTCTATTTTCACACAGAAAATAAGCATAATCTTTTATAGAATAAATATTGAAGTTTCATAGCCTTTATATATCCCAATACTTATACAATTGAAACTTTCATGGTTAATATTTTATATAATAATGGAGTTGTATGTTATTAACATTTATTATCATATATTAAAATGAAAAGCTTAAAAAATAAAACAATGTCACTTTTAATCGTTCTGGTTATGGACAGCTTGTCGGATTCAAGTGATTATAAAATATACTACTAATGAATCGACAATCTTTGCTATCTTAAAAAAATCGATAGTAGTAAAGTGTCACCAAACACACACAACTTACATGTTCATCCTAAATTGACGAGTCAATAATTTTTAAATGTTATGAATATTTAATTTTGTTATTCACTTGAAAAATACTCAAACTTTAACAAGAGATTATGACTATCAAGTGTATACTTGAAACTGACAAACGGTCGCCATGCAACTCGAGGTGGTCACAGATAATATAGTACAATTGATTAAATTTTAAAAATACATTTTATTTAAAATCTAACAGCATCGTTTATGTTGATGGCAAGGTCTGTTGCTGCCTTTAACCTGAGCATACACTGTTTAAAGTAATCAACTCCAAGCAATCGATTGCTCGTTGGGCCTGTTTCCCGCTGGCCGAGAGCGATGGAATGCAATGTGAGTGTAGGTACACGTTGAACAAGAGTGCTTGTTGAGTGTGTACTTTACACTGATGTGGAGGGATCGCTTACGACAGTGTTATGACGGTCGTTTCTGGGCATCAGCAGAAGTAAGATGTAAGATATAGGCTATAGTGAAGAAGCAGTTTGTTTGACTGGCGGGCTTGTTGGTGTGGTGTTACAGTCCCCAGACATGCAGGTGTGGACGAATGACTACTTGCGAGGCACCGGAATGGAGATGTACACGGAGACTCTAAGCCCCACATTTATCGGCATGCCGTTTGCCCGTGCCACCGAGTAAGTCGGCTACCCACCACCAGAATGTGTAACATGCCCCTTATAGATTGTATTTTTACCCTGTCGGCTGACTAGGAAAAATGCAAAATTTAATGTGCGTTCCTCCAAGCATATTGAATATCTGCAATATTTTCATAAAAGTAACTATTGTTGATACTGTTGAACTATTTTGGAGATCTCGCTGTTGTGCTGACACTTTCCGAAAATATTGCACATATTAGATTATGCACAGCTAATAATTTATTTTGACTGTTTACGAGTTGTTTACTTTTTAAATCTAATTAAAGATGCTCAAATATTATACAGCAATTAAACTACATTGTTATTAAACAGTAGTCAGAGGGAGAAATGAAATAGTAAAGTAAACAACTGAAGAGATGGTCAGATTGAGTTTTTATGATCCTGTGATATCCATAGATTCTTCTGTGGCAAATCAGTCTTGTTCATGTTCGTGCCTTTGCAAGCTTAATCTTCGTAAATGTCAATTGTTCTCAACCTTTATGTGTATACCTCGATGTTGTTATATTATTTCGATAAATATGTATATTAAATATATATATGAACACACCAAGCGACAGGCGGCCATTCGATACCTCTTATCTTACACTTTTCTCTGTTGCAACATTCATCCTACATATCAACTTGAACTGCTTTCCCGAATTTATAACAAAATCAACAACTACATGCTGCTTATAGTGGCCCGCTTACCCTGATTAAAAATGGTCTCTTGAAATGGTTCCATCTTTTCTAAACAAATTGGTGATGAATTAAACTCACATACCGACATTGAAACTGGCCATTTTGACATCTAGGTTTAATATTGTGCATATGACTAACATCTATCCTATCTCAATAGTTTCAGTCTCGCAACCTCTCCTTCTCTTCTCTGTATTTAGGTGTCTTTGGGCATGGGTGTAACGTTTTCAGGCTCAGATCGGTGTTCGTCCCAGACTTTAATGGCTGGATTGCGGTGTTTAACGATAGGGTAGAGATAATATCTGTGTATCGAGGACTAATATACGTTTTTTATTAATGTCTAGAGAGCTTAGATAGAATGACCTGTGGTTTTCACTAGAAATGGGAGCTATGAAGGATGCTTGGATATGGTGAACAAGAAGTTTGACAAGCACGGAGTAGAAAGATGAATCGTTTGGTTGTGTTTTTACAGTCCCCCGATACGCAAGCGTGGCAGAACGATTACCTGCAGGGGACCGGGTGCGAGATGTACACGGAGACCCTTTCTCCTTCATTCACCGGCATGACCTTCCCACAGGCCAGCGAGTAAGGCACCCTGCCCGCCATACTAGTCACCACCCAGTAGCATCACACCATCACACTACTCGGACCCGACGGCACTCGACCGTCACGTCAGTGTCTAACTCTGCAGACTTATCTTTCCCATCCTACCGGTTCGGTACGGCTAGTGTCTCAAGGCCATCCTCGAGCTCATAACTACACTTATCTCGAATCCTCTCTGGGAGTCAATGATTTACAAGTCAGATACTTGCATTGATTGTATTGATATTTCCTCTACTAAATACTAAATGTGTTCATTGATGTGGTGTTACGTGTATCCCTGCCTGCCGGTTTGTTTAGGTCAATAGGACTTTTTAGGGTTCTAGACCGAACGTTTTAGCTTGTAACTTAGCAACTATGTAAGTGCACGGACCGTGTGCTGGAATGGTATGTGGCTAATCAGTTTTCAGTGTTTTGCCGTCCGTAACAACTGTACTTGAGAATGACTGGCTTGTGTATTTAGAGAATGACAGTAAAATGGCACCTCTCTGTTCTTTTCACAATTTCCTAAGTAGTTGCACTCAAGCATTTGCATTTGCTTCTATCATTTCTCTCTTTTTTTTCATTTTGATAATATATGTTCTTTACATTTAATTTTGTATGAATATTAATATATATATCAAAATTTTTGGTACCCTAAGATGAATAATTATTTTTTGTTAATCTGACTATTGTGATTACCTCTTCAACTTGCATTGAAATTTATATACAATTTATCGAGATTCTATAAAGTGTTTTGTTCATAAATATACTTACCATGACTTATTTATAAGTACACACTAACACAGAAATTCTATGACATGGAGTTATAATTTTTTATTATGTACTCACCATAAGCAGAAACCCTACCACAAATATACATTCTTTATAGACTTAGGTGAAAAAACGGTTTAGTATACTCTGTATTTTTTCTTTTTTTACCAACTTATTTAAGTATAATTAAAGATATAGATATTTTATTGGATGTAATATATTACTCTGATATTTAAGTACCATCAAAATATATTTCTAGATCTAATTTTTCTCTAGGCATGATTTCACATAAGTATTTTATTTCACTGTTCAAATCGCTGTGATTTTTTTTATATTATTCAAATACATACTTTTATTTATATTTTGCTTCAAATCAATATTACTCATTTTATAAATTTTAGCCAATAGGTATAGGCAATAATTTATATTTCTACCAAGGCATTAAAGATCAAATAAAACATTATATTTCTTGTCACTAGTAGCATAGGAAGTATAAGAAAATATTACTTAGCTTTTGTAGAAATAAAGGCACATTCAACCTGAAATTTTAAAAGCCTCATCTATTTTTTCCACGCTTTTAAATTACATATCTAACAAACAAAATCATGATGTATTGCAGATAGGTAAAACACGTTGTGATTTTAATAAACGCATCTTTATCCTCTATTTAGTTATACTGAACCCTTGGAACACTTTTAATATTGATATATTTTCCTGATATAGAGAACTATAATAGATACAGACCATTTCTATGTAACTACTTTAAATATTGGAAGTCAATAGGTTAGGTAATTCACACACTGAGTTTTCAAGACTAACGTACAATAGAAACATTTATGACATAAGTGATTCTGAGGGTTGAGTAGAAACATTTTAGAATTATCCATTCATCCTCATAATCACTGTCTCCTTTGGTATTCTGGATAAATATATAAACCTGGTTTAACAGGCTGTGCTTCACCAAGCTGAAGCTCCTCCTTCTCGCTATTGAAATAAAAGGCGGCGAGGAAGGAAACGACAGTAAAATATCAATTAATCCGAGAGGAGCTAAAATTCAAGCAAACACGCAAGGATTCTTCATAGCTCAATCTGCTGATGAAGTTAAACGGTATGTCTTACTTTTATTATTTTTGTTATTCTAGCATAGGTCGGATGCAATGACTTTCAACTTGACCTTGTCACTCAACTTAGAACAAGGAAGTTGCAAACTCTTTTCACATACTCTCTTTTCAGCAGGATATCATATTCATCTTTTGCTTGGATTTTTAATGTAACATGAACTCAGGACCTTACATTTCAGACATTCCAAGTTATAATATATATGTGCTCGTGGACTAAAGAAGTGTTGATATGTATTGATAAACTCAACCATATTTATGCCACGGCATTATATGGTCGAGTATAGATCGGTATATTGTTTCATACTATTTGTTTTGTTTTATAGTGCTTGGTTCTACTGCAAGGCTTGCCACGAGGACATAAAGGACGAAACTTTAATTAAGAAATGCAAATGCAAAAACTGTGAGTTAATCTTTTTTATTATTTTGTCCTGTACTATCACAAAGTTAGTAATACCTTTCCTTGTTTACTGAACCTGTAATAATTTATCAATAACTTTTTCTTTAAAGTCAAATTAAATTTACACTTGTCATTAACTGCCAAATTTTCGATTTATTGACAATGTTATGGATACTGTTACTCCAATGTTTCTTTGTTTACTCTCTCCCTTACATATTATTCCCGAACAACTGAATAACATCACTGTGATTGTATTTTTGCTGATAACGTGTCTTAATTATTATTGTCCCCTTCAAAAGTCTCACTGAACAATTTCATAGTGTCGTTCACCAGGTACTTGAAAATATTAGTAGACTTATACATATATTATAAAATATTATTTATTCATAGTTGTATTATTACATAAGTAAAAATAGAAGTGATCAGTTTATGTGAATGATATGAAGATACACGTGTAAATAAGACTTGTAAGATGGCAATATCATAATTGTTGTGTTGGGGAAAATTCTAGTGGCCGCCCAGCAAAGGAAGATGGGGGCTGACCTAGGTAACTCCCTCAATGAACGTACTCAACTGCCTTTGTATTCTCGACATAGATATCTGTAGCCCTGTACTGTGCAATATTTATTCATTACTGACCTTTTCATCACTCGCCTGAGCCTCTGTGCCCGTCTCTTTTTTCTTTCTTCTTTCTCTTTTCTATTTACCATTCGCGAATGCAGACTTACAGTTTTGAACATAACGATATCATCAGAGTTGAACGCTCACTTACTTGCGTTTTGGTCATGCAACTGGAAATGAGTGAACTCGAGGTCATCGTGCATCCCGTCACTCAGTTTGGGAGAGATGTCCACCACCGCATGACCAAAATAGAATAATGCTGTTATGGGATTGTCGCGTAATGACTTGAGACAATTTTGATTTCACACTGAGGCCCCTATCGCACAATATTTTTTCAAGACTGCATGAATATTTGTTTCCTTGATAGAATGTGTTTGTTTTTATTTTGATTTTACTCAGTTTCAAAACTACTGTACATTCCACATTTTATTATTGTAAAAAGGTATACTAAAAATTAAAATCCACCTCGGGTCAAAGAGCAAAACGCAGGGAGGCAGAGATAGAGTGTCAAAGTAAACTTTCCAATGCCAGACAACTCCGTGATGAACCACGCTGACTTCCCTGTCTTCAGTGAACCTCTGGTAATATTGCCAACGCAATCCGGCAGGTTGACTGAAGACGCTTCCGGAAGCATCCCACTTATATATAAGAACTGATATATGTTTACTGTTAAAGGTGCTCCCCCCCGCCCCTCCTCCCCCACCCCCCACTTGTGCTGGTTGCCCTGGGCCGCGAGTCGGCGACAAGTTCTCGAGCCATCTGTATTCATTTGCTTGTAACTTCCAAAGACCGACGCGACGGTCCATGTGTGAAGTGGTTCATAACTCTGGAGTGTTTCTTCAGCAGCATGACTAACCATCATCAGCAGATTAGGTCGGTCGGTATCCCGAGCAGGCGTACAGCGCGCAGAGCTCACAAGAGACAGGTTCATTAATGTCCTTTCCCTGTTGTGTTTCTTTGTTGGTATTCTGGCTTTTTGCAGATGTGGGAATGATCATGATGCAGACAGGAATGGTGAAACAGGGTCTGAACACCTACCGAGGTTGTATGGAGGGTACGATAAACCCATATGAACAAGTGTTTTACAATACTAACTGTCTAAAACGCTATCACCATTTTATGCGTAATTAACCATCTAACAATCAGTTCACAGCCAGTCACGTTCATTAGACTCCCCGAGTATAAATCGCGCCGTCTCATAGAACTTGTGTTTCCCATGTATTGACTCATTGCGTAATCAGTATTTTTATATCTATAAAATTAAAGCTATGAAGCACTGGAAATTAGTTTTTATTGGACATTTTGCACACCTAAAGTAGCCAAATTATTTATAAAGTGTTTCATGGTTTTCTTAATACTGCTAGAGAAGTTGGTTGTTGCAATTGATGTGCTGCTGGTGAAGTAGCAACCTGTCGATTCCGCTAAGTAATATGCAACATCCGCTGGTTGCTGACTATCTCGTGTGTTGTTTTATTTGTTGCTCTAACATCTCGCTTCTGTGACAATTTATGACTAACAATTTTTTTTTATTGAGAGTATGGTTTTTTTTTTTAATATCATGTGTAAAGTAGTGCTGTTTGATAATATATTTAAATGAATATTTAATGGAGACAGTAAAATTGTTTTTATCACTCAAAAATCATCAACTCTTTTATATGCATCATTTAATTTATGACCATATAAAATACTATTATTATATATTCTTCATTAAATAGTTCCCAATATCTTATATTTATATTTATTGTAATATCTTCCCTATTAAAATATATTTACATAAATCTGTTCAGTTAAGTTAATATTTTTAAATTTTCATAAAAATATTAAATAAAAATACTTTATTAAATAATAATCAATGATTTAATAATCCTTAAACTAATAAAGCTTTGTAATTATTATTCCATCATCGTGACATCATAACATAACACATTTAAGTGTCATCAGCAATAATATATCTGTTAAGGTTGTTTTATTGGCTTTTTAACTAAACTTCTTTGAAAATCCATAACAGCCACCTCTCATGACCATCATCATTTATGAGCTAAGCTTTTGTGTAACTGTTAAATATCGATGTTTATTAGTCCAAATATATAATATATACAATTTTTTTTTTTCATATTACATAATATTCTCTTTTTTATGTAAGTTTGCTTGAAATTATATTAATCCTTCGATTGATGTAATTTCCATTTGAAAGTTTAATTTCCAATCAGGTGTTTCTTCTTTTACATTACTTATCGCATTATGTAATACGTAATACTTCAATACGGTAGATGCGCGGTATTTAGCTGAAATTTTGTTATATTAAAAACATTTTTTCGTGGTTACATTTCATAAACTGCATGCCATCACACAGCTTATATACTATTGGAGAGTCAGAGACAAACAAAATGCCCAGGGTAACTCAGCCATGATGCGACATCATAAGTTGTAGCTCGAAGAAGAGTCCCGTAGCGATCCCGAGTCCCTCCCGCTAGAGTCCGGTCCGTGCCAGTCCGCAATGACAATGACAGCTAACGGTTGTGTTTGTTGGTTCAGTGGCAACATTCAGGAAGGGTGTGCGCGCGGTGCAGATGGTTGGCAGGGCAAGTACGTATCACACCTCATAGCATACTTGTACCGTTACAATCATTTCCGGTTTATTTTCAATTTCAATATTTTCTCGATTGTCTTGATAAATCCGCTGCAGAATCTCTTCTGCCATTCGGATTAGATAATCGTACGAAAATAAGTATTTTTGAATAAATAAATTCATTACATGTCATTTTAAATATAATTAGTTGAATCGATGTTTAGCTGACAATATCCCTAATAGTGTTCCAACATTTATGTTGTACATTGTAACTGTCCTTGATGGGAATATATTTATTAATTTCACAAATAATTAGCAAAGTGGTACTCGTGATTTTTTTATTTATTCTTTTGGGATGTTAAGGTGTGTAAATGTTTGTGTACATATGAAAAGGATTAGCTACTCATTGCCAGAGCATCGACACTCGGTGTAAAGCTCTATTCTCTCAGAGCCGATGCAACACGCCCGGTGCCCAGTGAACTGGCTATGGGTCAGCTTGACAGCCTCTGTCCTAGGTTACTGTTTGTGTTGTCAGTAGGACTCATGTTGTTCCGTGATATGTGTGAGTGGTCAGTGGTCTGTGGTCTGGTCTGTTCCGTCAACACCTGTCATCACTGTTGAAAATAATTCATATGGATTATGAACACTTTTGTGTTGTGCGTATTCAGTATTCAGTATTCAGTATTCACCATCACTTTTCTGGGATAAGTTTTTTACTGTAGTATGGTTATTGTACAATCTTGATACGTACTATCTTCTTAACTTTTATTTGATGGTGTTGACCTTATTTGTTGACATCCTATTACCTACTACATATTGTTGTGTGACTTTCTTTCTTTCTGTCTCCCTTTCTTCTGAACACATTGGTGTCACAACGTACAGGCGATGAGGAGTACATGCTTGCAAGTAAGAATAAGTCTCACGTGGCGTTGCAGTATAAACGTAAAGTAAACACTCATCCCCACTCTCCTCTGCTAAAGTCGTGCCGACTCCGGTCATGCTGACTCCGGTCGAGTCGACTCCGTTCCACGTTGGGGGCGACCTTCTCACGACAGCTTCTTAAGCGACACAGCTTTTTGTCATTTACAACACTCCAGTGGATTTGATTTTTCGTTCTGTTGATTATCACATCGTAGCTACCGAAATACATATCTCTGCCTTATTTTGTAAATGTGACAATACAGCACTGCGATGAATGCAATATATATGTATCTATTGACTCGCTCTTTGACTCACTGTCTCTCTAGAGCGATTGAAAGTGTGACCTGAAATACAATATGTACATAATATTCTCTCATTGCAAGACATCTGCATGCTTGTACCAAATCTAACGCTCGCTTTCTCGCAAAGCCCGACTATGCGAGAGTCCACATTACAACCTGCAGGACCCCTAGAGTAACTACTGCATGAACAACCACCGTGTACACTTCACCCTAGTAGTAGATTGTGGCTTTTAGTTGCATGATTGTAATATTTATTAAGGATATTGGATCATTTAAATTCTTCTTCTTTTCATTTTAACAACGATCGCTTAACTTCCTTCAATTTAGGCTAATTCGAATGTAACTTGTTTATTCAGTAATATCTTTGGAAGGTTTGTATTTAAATACGCTAACTTCTTTAAAAAATCCTTTAAAACAGAATTGAAGTTAAAAGGATTTAAAAATACATGTGATAGCAAATTAGATGTGTTTTTGTGTTGGTTTCCTTTTGTGATGGTGTTTTGGAATGTTGTCTTGGGGTGTTTTGCAGATGACCACCACCCACCTCCCACGTTCACTCCGCCCGAGTTGCCCAAGAAGGTCCACGTAAGAGGTACACAAACTATCCCTTCGCATAAATGGCTGATTTTATTTATTTTCAATCATAAGTTTATTGCCACCGATAGACTTGCTTTGCTGACACAGAATATAGTTTTTCAGCCGTGCATAGTTTTTCTCAATATTCAAAATTATTAAAATTAAAAATTAATTAGGCAATATTAGTTCTAATGGCCAAATGTGGTGCAGTAGTTCACTGATAGAGAGCACTCTCGCTTCTGCCGAGGAGAGATCGATACAATTGTTTGGATTTTTCTAATTCTCACTTCATTTTTAACTTTTTAAATTTGCTTGCAATTCACAAAATATTATTATTTTCTTAATTTAATTTAATTTATAAAAAGAGCTTTGCTTTAGTAAACATGTTTAAAATTATTGAATTTATTTATTATTAATTTCCATCATTTGGAAATTCACCTGTTATACAAATGTACCTTTCAATCTAAACATACATAATTTCTTGTAATTATTTTTGCATAACGAATTGAGCATTTACTAGCAATATGCTCCGAATGATTTTGTTACTTCGAAATCCATCATTTTTTAATTTATCATCGTTATTTTCCTGTATTCTTATTATTTAACTAATTGAATATAAATGAAACATTAGTCATGTTCACCTCTTAATGATGCCACACATAGTGTTTCCCGATAATGTATGACTTTCACCAAGTAATCGTTCCCAATATAACCAGAAAGGATGAGTTCTAAATATTGATCTTCAGTACTCAGCATATGGCAAGTGGACGCGAGGGACTTTTTGAGTATCTTATGTGTGGTTTTGGCTTTTACAAAGCCATAAATAATACTATAATAAAACGCTGCTTCATTTATTTTAAATTTAACCAATATTTTTATGAAAGGTACATTGTAATCGTAACAGGTGATTAAAAATCACAAATAATGCATGTTGTTTTTAATGCACGCTTTTAAATGTAAATATATAATTTTTCCAAATTTTCACCTTCATCAATAAAAACAATTTTGGCTTATTATTATCTTATTTTTACATAAATAGGTCAGAAAACAACATTTAAAAAAATATAATTATAAAATTTGAATAGCAGACAATCAAAATTGAACTTGAGATAATCAATTAATTACATCGATTTTTTAATAAATGTGATTGACGCTCTCCACTACGTTTTTTTTTAATTAAATATTTTCAATGAAAGGAAATTCCCTGAGATGGACATCTAATTTAAGATACAGGAATTTTGTCATGCCATCACTTACAAATTTATAGGAATGTTAAAAAATTAAACCTATCCCGTTAATAAAAATATCCTACTTATATTCACTACTCACCTTTTTTTCTTTTGTCCTGAAGATATTAATTGAAACAATGTTTATGTAAATATGGATTTTTCACCTCCTGATTTATATTATAGGTTACAAATAAATATCTGCATCGCACCCATAGACCACTTGCTTCCTCAACATCTTAGTCATAATGAGATTATTTTATTTAAAAATATAATATTTATATATATTACAACAATTATTTCAGTACTAAATTATGATTTATTTTTATTTAAGAAACAATGACTTTATTTATATTACTTTTATATTTGATTATCTAGATATTATTTTATATTTAGTTTGGTAAGATTGATTGGTATATTTTAATATGGCATGATACTCCAATGGCTTCAAGTTTGGTTGGCTTTACTGTGGGAATAGTGATTTGCATGATTTTCCCATCTCATTATGATTTTATTTTTACTTTTATAATAATTTGTCACCCCATTGTTAAAAAACAAAAACTTTGTGATATTTGTCAAAATTATTATATTTTTTATTATTTTAAACTCTCGATTTTAATTTTAATTTTTGAAAAAAAAAACCATGTTGCAAAATTTAAATTGTTAAAATATAGACAGTTTTTTAAAAAACTGATCCTCACTTAATATGACCCCATTTTTTTTTTTTTTATATCCAAACAAGTAAAGGATGTAACATTTTTTTATTCTCATGAAATACTTTTAATGCGAACACCACAATTACCTTATTGTAATAGCTCTGAAATTTTAGAGTTGAAAGATAAAAAATAAATTTCCAAAGTATGATAATAATTAATATTTATATTATGAACAAACAAATATTCATTTTCATATACTAAGCTCTTTTCAGTAAAATATAAAAATATCATGACCTTTACTTGTCCTGAGCTCTGTTGTGGTAATGAGTTGATGTTCTCATGACTGATACATGTTATGAATGCCCACTTGTTTACTGTTGTAGTTATTTTAAATGTTTTTATATAAAAATTTCCAGGCGAGCTGACCAGAGAAAGGGGAGAAGAAATAAGTTGTAAGTATTTGTAAAATTATCCCTAAATTTTTCTTTGTATTGTGTCTATTCAAAATGAGATATTTTGGGCAGCATATTTGGGGCTACGTGCTGCCATTGTGCAGAGACTCCTGATTTACTGAGATAATATCATGCATACTGCTAAAATTATTTGCTGACTTATTAAAATATGAAATGACTATTTAATTATAATTAAAACAATTATGTATAACGTACAAGTACTTAAATATGTTGCCAAAATTCCTCAGACCTAATATAATTACTTTTAAGAGATCATTGTTAAGTGTGTTTGTGATCGAAACCTATTTTTTTATGTAAAAAAACTGTGTTTGGTTGTATTGTGTCTATTTAATTACATGTATAATGTATCTTAAATTGTCTGTTCTATCGGTTCTGTCTTGTTGAGCAATGAAAACTTTGTGAATTGTAATGTCCACTTTAATTGTGTATATTATATTTGTCAAACTCTATTATAACAACTTACTATCTAAAACAATTTATTATTTTTCAGACTATATATCTGAAAGTTGTTAAAACAAAGTTTGAATCTATTTAGTATATTTGGTGTTTTTTTATATTTTTATTTTATTATAAAGAACTTACAGGTCTGTTAATTCTAATTATAATTTTGATAAGAGTATTTTTCATACATTAGGCAGTTATATATTTAAACTAAATAGTAGAGGCTTGTGCCTTTTTTCTGAACTCTACAATCATTGTAAATGGCAAGTGACAATCTTGTCTTCGATTAGGTATTAACTGGTGATTTGTAAAAACTGCAAGAGGCTGTTTGGAGTAAAGTAGTGAGCACTTCAAGAATTACCCTACCACTGAGTACTAAAACTCTTTGTTTTAACCTGGTTAAATTTAATTAAATTCATTGTTGTTAAATTACACCATCGTTTACGGCACCAAACCCATTTTACTTAAAGCACATTACCTTTTTAATGTACCAATTTTAATAACAGTGCCATGTTCAGAAGTAAAATTTTTGATTTCCCATGAGTGTAAATAATAATAGATAATATAGCAAATGAGCGCTTTTTTTATTGTATTGTTTATTTTACTATAATCTATTTTAAGTTCGTGACCATATATATCTTAAATATGACTACAATGCAATCATAGAAAAGCTCTCATCTGTTCGACTACTTAAATTCTTCTACCTCAAAATCATATAAAAGTGTAAAAAATATTTTTTTGTTTCAGTGATAAACAGAAATCACCGAAATGCGGTTGTTACGCCAGCAGCCAATCAACTTATGAACTCCACAACTAAACAAGTAAACAAGGTCAAACCCAATGTCACCAGAGCCCCGGCGGATGCTCTCACTTCTCCGACCTACAACAACAGGTGAGCATTCCTCGCATCCCTACACTTTCTAAACTCAACGTTCTAATATTTTCATTCACACCAAAATAATTACTTACATTTTTGACGCAAACTAAACTTTTGTGGTTTCGACATTTAAAAAAATCATATATAATAATTGTCATAATTAAATAGTGATTTCTACGTCAACAAAATTATAATCAACATATCTTAGGTACTTACCTATGTTTTCAGTTTTTAACATCCTTTTAACATGCTTTGATCTGTGAGTCATGAATCACTTCAAATTATTTGGTCCGTATTATACAAATTTTCAATGATATTACATCTAAAATGTAATATTTAAACTACAAAAGGCTTAACAGCTCGTAATAATAATAAATTTTACTGATTTTTACTCAGATTGAAAACTGAAATGAAATACTGACCCAATAAATTGTCAAATCACCATTCTCACTGTCCTTCTCTTCTCCATTGCATATAATATGATAAACTGGTCATTTATAATCATTATTCAAACTGCACATTATGTTTTATTATAGTTTCATCTTAATTAATGCTTATTTGGTCTATACGTAACATTATTAGTACCGCACCATAACCATAACTTATTATTTAACAGGTGTCTAAACATACTATTTTATAGTACCAATAACCAATAACCAAACTCTCCGGGTTGAATACGACCTATACTTCTGAATATAATTGTGTGATTTAGGAAAATAGACCTTACGTTAATTGAGATATTACTAAAATAATATAACAATTTCAAAAGACTCATTTCTTCACCAAATCATGGACGTAGATTTACTCTGGAAATTCTTATTTTCGCTGTTCGGAAAATTGCTTTTTAAAGCTACACAAAAAAATGAATGCAATAAAATCAATGTTAAAAAAGTAAGAATACGATTTACATTTGATTGGAAGTAATAATTGGTTGACATGACATTCAGAAGTAGTGCTCAAGTGCCCCAGTGCCGTGTGGCGTGCGCCACGAGCCATGTGAGTGTGAAGGAGCTGGTTGTGAGTGAGTAGGTGTGTAGTGCTTGTTTAAGTAAGTGACCGGCCGCCAAGAGTAGTATGGTTATGTTCGCAGGCCTGCGCAACCGGAACAGGAGAGCACCTACCAGGGATACCATCTCGCCTACGAAGTGAAAAAACTCATGTATGCTTAGAAGATGTGTCTCTCTTTTTCATCGTTTTCTCTCATATTCTGTAGTCATTAGATTTAGCGCTGATCAAAATATCTATCGTCTAATTAATTGGCATGCTAAGACATGAGAAACATACTCGAAATAATATATATCGTTTGAAAATATAAAACAGTAAGTATTGGCTTTAAATTTTTAAAAATCTTTGAGTGTTTTAATTTTTGAGTTTCCGTTATGTAAGTTTTTGCAAAGAAGTTTGTTTTGTGGTTGGAAAATTTTTGAGTCGTTAACATTTCGAGTTTCTTTCGCATATTGGCTGCTTCAATAAACTACATTCATGCTAAGTCTGTAATGAAGTAGAAATTAACACTTCTATTTTAAAAAAATCATAATATCTTTGAATGTACAACATCTGTATACATACATCATTCATCCTACCTTTCTGCTGAAGAAGTGCATGGTATAATCACCAGTAGATCTTTCTTTCGACTTGATTTCTTTTCCATGTATGTATAATTTGATCATTATGTACCTACTTTTCTCTGTTTTATTCCATTACCTGACTTTCATGTCTAATCTAATATATTCTTAGAAAAAAAATCGAAATCCATTTTCAATGCGGCATGTAGTAATAATTTCTTCCTTTGTCCTTAATTTTCCATTTGTATATTTTTTTTTACAGAATATACACTTTTTTATTTAATTTAAATAGAAATTGATAGACCTCCAACAATGAAGTCTTATTGCTTTTATTTTTTTACTTAGTAATATGATAAGTAAAATATCTCTAAATAAATACTTAGACACTGTCTTACATAACAAATGAATATTATGGACAGACTCCTTGTAGGTGACTAATATTCTTATAAAAAAATATTTATTGGCTTATAAAATTATTTTATAATAAAATATGCAAAGCAATATGTTTTTAGTGATATGTATATAGGAAAGCGATGGTCTATTATCATATTGGTGTAATTTGGGTATATCAAAAGGTTGGAAGAGGTGACGTCTTAAAATACCTACACAACTCCACTAAAACTTTTAATATAATTTCAACAGTTGTTAATAATACAGACTTTCATCTTTACTGATCATTCTAATATAGAAATCATCACAAGTTACTAAAATATAATTGTATAATTAATGATGAATTTACTATAAAACTGCCGAGATGTTACAATTGATCAATGGATGTCAACATCGTCACTCCGCAATCACTTCCAGGCTTTATACACTATGCAATACATTTTGTAGCTCCATGATCAGAGTCAGTGTAAAATATCAAAAATTATTTTTGTACCAACTAGAGCAGTATCATGTGTGCTAAATATTCTTTAAAGATTCCCCTTTACGGTACATTGTTTGCTTTTGCACTAGTTCTTTTTAAAAAAATGTAAATATAAGATTGTGAAATTCAACAATATTTAATTATGTATTGGCAATATCAAAGTCCCAAAATGAATATTTTTTAATGTGTTATGTAGGCTATACAATAAATATTATTTAGAATACTTAAAACGCCCTTTTGAGTTGTTGGTAATAAAGAGTTAGATAACATTTCCCGTGCCTTTCTAATCAATGGTGTTTTGGTATATATTATATAGTAATATAAATTTTCTTATTAATCTTTTTTCTAAATTTTGCATGAGTGGAATTTTAAATTTTTCTAAATTGTTTTTATATTCAGAGTACAATCTTTACAATTGGCTTCTTCTTGCATGTTGATCGAGTGTCTAAAAAAATGTTAGTAAGATTTCTGTTTAGCTTTCTAATCTGATGTGATCGACTAGATGAGAACTATTAATACTTAAAATCAACCAAATTTTATTCTTAAGTGTTATACTTGATGATCCACCATTGCCTTTTATTAATAAAAAAACTTCTATCATACTAACAGATTTTTATAAAATGACAGTATGAGACATCAACAGATTTAATCATTTGTTAGGATTATTTTACATTTGTAGGGCATCTTGCTAATTAATATGAACATTTAGGTAATTTGAAAAATACTTACTGAATGATTTATCTGTAGGCCCACAAGTAGGAGTAGCGGCAGCAACCAGAACAGTAACGGTGTGAGTCTGCCGGCCGGCCTGGCCGATGACCAGTCCAAAGATTTCGACTTTGAAAAGACTGAAATGAAATATGACTCGACGGGCATGTTCCACTGGAGCCCGGCAAGAAATCTTGAAGACTGTATACTGGTAAGTACTTTATTAAATGATACCTGCCTCTGTGTAAAATTGCAGGCATCATGCTAATGAACATCTGCTCGTTTCTAGGATCGTAACCAAGCGGCCATGACAGTCTTAAACGGCCACGTCGTTGTGTGTCTGTTTGCTGACCCAGATTCTCCACTTATTGGCTTAAGAAATTTAGTAATGCCATTGAGGGCAAGTAATTTCCATTATCATGAACTTAAACACGTGGTCATTGTCGGCTCCGTGGACTACATACGAAGAGAATGGAAAATGTTACAAAATTTACCCAAAATATCTGTTTTGAATGTAAGTAAAGTATTACTTCAAAATATATCTATAATTTTTGTTTGGATTTCCAAATATATAATTTTTATTTTGATTTTAGGGATCGCCTTTAAGTAGAGCAGATTTAAGAGCAGTCAATGTGAACCTTTGTGATATGTGCTGTATTCTCTCTGCCAAGGTAAAAATTGGATAAAATATTAAAACGCATAACTTTTGAAAAAATAAGGTATTGGTTTCTTGTGATTGATGTAATATTAATTCACCCAGGTGCCCAGTAATGATGATCCAACACTAGCTGATAAGGAAGCAATCTTAGCCTCTTTAAATATCAAAGCTATGACTTTTGACGACACAATAGGAGTGTTAAGTCAAGGTACTACAGAACAAGATGCCTTAACTCCAGTGGGGAGTCCGATCGTTTTACAGAGAAGAGGATCTGTATATGGTGCAAATGTTCCTATGATAACAGGTAATAGAAATACCATAATTCTTGAATTATGATTCAAATTCCACAAGTGTTGAGAAATAACTTTATGAAAATATTTCTAGTCGTAGAATTATTGTTTTCAATATTTTTACTTATTGATATCTTCATTTTTCAGAGCTTGTGAATGACAGCAATGTCCAGTTTTTGGATCAAGATGATGATGATGATCCAGATACAGAATTATATCTCACACAACCTTTCGCCTGCGGAACGGCCTTTGCAGTCAGCGTATTAGATTCTCTCATGTCAACTGTAAGTATTGTGTCAATTTTACTTCAAGTTTGGACTGAGATCCAGTTTTCAATAGATGATGCAAGGAATTGTCTCTTTGTTTCAGACTTACTTTAATCAAAACGCTTTAACTTTGATTCGCTCCCTCATCACCGGCGGGGCGACTCCAGAACTCGAGTTGATCTTGGCGGAAGGAGCAGGTCTCAGAGGTGGATACTCCACAGCGGACAGTCTCTCCAATCGTGACCGCTGTCGAGTGGGGCAGATCTCCTTGTACGACGGGCCACTGGCTCAGTTCGGGGAGGCCGGCAAGTACGGCGACCTGTTCGTGGCTGCTCTCAAAGCCTACGGGATGCTCTGCATCGGCTTGTATAGGTTTAGGGATACTAGCTCATCTTGCGACGCCAGTAGTAAAAGATATGTGATAACAAATCCTCCCGATGACTTCTCTCTTCTACCAACTGACCAGGTGAGTACTCGCAGTCCCTAGCGGAGAGAGGGAGAGACAAGACAGATAAGTGAGAATGCGTGTGGATTGCAGGTGTTTGTGCTGATGCAGTTCGACCCGGGGCTGGAGTACCGACCGGCGCGCGCAAAGGCGGCAGGCGCCACCAACAAGGACGACAACTCCTGACTGCTGCTGTGCAGCGCCCTCACCGACGGCCCTTACTCCTACATATGAACTCATGTGGGAGTAGCGCTCGCCACAGCCACAGATCCACACCTCCCTACTGCTTACTGCACACTCTCTCACGCCGTGTGTTTTTCATTTATTTCACAGTTCACTCTCTTTTAAACAAAATCAAACAGGATGTTTACCAAAAAACAATACTTTCGTCTCCATGGATGGCAATATTGACTCCTAAATGCGTGTTTATTTTTTTAACATAACACAGCTTTATGCAAACTCCAGTTTTTTTTCAGTTGTGTTTTTTATATATTTATTTTTTGAAAAATAATTTGAAAATCCCTGCCACTTCCAGCGTAATCACAAACAACCCGGGCACATTTGAAGGATCGTTTTATTAGTTGTCTCTCAATCATAAAAACTGATCAAAGTGAAGTGTTTTTTTTATTATTTGAACACTTTTTATAATAAAAGTAAAAACTCTTTCACCATTTATATATTCGTATATATGTATATATTGTATTACACCCATATTATATATTATTTTTAATTAACATACTTTAAGCATGATTATACTCACAATCAAAATTTTAGTTCAAAGTAACTTTTTGGACTAGAGAAACTGTTGAAATACTTAATTAATGAACTCAATACGTTGATTAGTTATTTTTAATATTTTACAATAATTTTTATTCAATAAATCCACAACAATTGTGGCTAATTTTTAGTTTTAAATATATATATATATACATATATATATATATATATATATATATATATATATATATATATATATATATATTGCTTTACTATGTTTAGTACACTTTTTTGACTTGACAATATTATTTATATTTATTGTCAAAATAGTTAAGTGTATACGTAATTCAAGTAGATTTTGATCACCATTGTTTTTATAAATTACAAATTAAAATTCATTGATAATACAAAATATTTTTACGAAATAACTAAGTTACAGTATCAAGCCTCTCTTGAACCTTTATCAGCTATTGTCGAGTACTGTTTTTCACCTATTTTTTAATTTATACTATAAGAAATCTAAAATAATTTTAACTATCATAAAAGAGTAAGTGCTTTTTAAATTTATATTAATAAGTAATTTGATACACTGCAGCAAAATTTCATTGCAAGTTTGCGCTGATGGAACAGTTACTTTATGATTTATTTTTTTTATAGTATATAAACTCACACTGGCTCAGCATAAGTACATGTTCAGTGAGATGGTCGCCAACCTCCTCTGAGGAGAGGCACCTGAAGAAGAAGATAGTATATAATTTTTTCTCTATATCAGTAGAGTTTTTTTGTTTATATATTCTCTATTAGCCAACAAATTTAATTTTATTTCAGTTATCATTTTTATTATTATTTATGAACCAATAAATTGTATCCCACTTTTTATAACTGTTAATTACACATAATTTTTAAAATATTTTAGTAGAAAAAATCATTAGTTTACTTTAATTTTCTGATTATTCATAGACATTATTTTTTATAATATTTTTAGAGTCTAAGACATTCTACTGTTACAAAACTTTTCATGATATTGGAGTATAAATAAAATTTTAAAAAATGTTAGTAATTAAAAATAAATTAAATTATTTCACATCACGCCAGGAAGTTATGATATTTTGAAGAAAAAATGTTTTGTAACAGTAGTTTTGTTCAAACAATTTCTGGCGAGAGTATGTTTATTGAATAAGATCAATGTTGAGAAAGGAATTCATCCTGTATGCGACTCCCCGGAAATTGTTTATTTTTCATCTTATTATTTGCTTTTACTATTATTTTTGAATGTTTATACATTTGTATTTGAATATTTGATTAATAGATTATGGAGTTTTATTTGAACATTAGTTTCCTTTATGATTTGTCCTCCCTCACACCGGTCCCGCGCTTGACGACTGGACCGGCCATAGCCAATGCTCCTAGTGGGCTGAGAGCGTAGCACGCAGTAGGAATAGTGCATCCAGATTGCTTTTGTTCTGAGCTGAGTTCTACTTAACCACGGGTGGCTGTGCGAGTGTGGGTCGAGGGATGCTGCATTGTATAAAGACTATATCTAATTGTCTCACTTATGAACTATAGTGAATTAAATATCATTAAATGAACCTATTAGATTAATTCAGACAGTTGATTTAAAAAGTGGACTAAGAGTCATCGGTGTTCACGGCGAGTAGTCTAAAAACATCGATATGTTATGACTGAAAAGTTGTGAAAACGAAAACAGTTAATTAATACAAAAATATAATTGAATAGTGTTTAATAATTGGTTATCAATTGCCATTATCGTGTGATAAATTCTTCATATATTTTTGGCTTGAATCGCCTGAATTGTTGTCGTCGCTAAACTACTATGATAAACAGAATATTGGGAGGAGTTGCTGATGAATTATATTTTATATTTGTCGAGCTTTGGTAGTATCACGTAGGAGAAGCAGAATGTGTTGGCGGAAGGGAGACTGACGCTACTCTTGTTATGTCCATGCAAAACACATTTTTTAAGGAATCTAGAAATCTCATTGTGTATAATTATCATCGTTTGAAAATGTTTATGATCGCTTCAATCTCGATATGTACTAATAACAAAAGTAAATAAGATATTTTAAAGTGTTTTATACATCAATTTATTATATTCTCAATTGATTTTTGATGTAAACGATATTGTCACAATGTTTTTTTTTGCACGGAAAGTAAATTGTTGTGGAATTTTGGCTATGGCTTCACACATGAAGCTTGCCAGCATCTCGTTTCTAGTGTTATGGATTGTGGGCTAGCTTTCCTTTGGTTTGATCGGGTAACCTTAACATTTGATGTCTGTTTGATTCAGTAGTTTGTCAGCCGCTCACAATTTTTCATCATTATTGAAATGTAAGTGTTTTCTCATTAGTAAGATTTCCATCACTCACTGCCTTTAAAGTTAATGGTAAAATGTTGACTCTAGGAATACGCCGTGTTCCGCCGTACTCGCGCATCTCTTATTGTTTCCCGGGCAGTCTGCTTTCTTACAAATTATAACACTTGTTTTCAAAATAAATATTCAATGTAAGAGTTAACTTTTTTTAATGATTCCATACCGGTTTCCAACTGTGAATTCAATCGGCTCGATTGTTTATCCAATTTTGCCTTTGAATAGAAATTTGTAAAGTAATGAAAAGATAACTATTGTCAATCATTTTTATACAATTTTGATTTATACAATATTGCTAGATCAATTTTATACGAGTTGCAGTTAACGTATACTTGTTACAAAGAAAACTCACAAATCTCAAAATAATCACTATGGACTTTTGCATATTTTCAGCACACTAAGCGTTTGTATCAAAATTTTCATCCCGAGTAAATAATAAAAATAATATTGTCTTAAATACCAGATATTTAATATTCATAAATTCATTTAGACCTCCAGCTTGTATAGTATATGAGCTTCACTGGTAAAAAATTGCTCAAATCCATTTTCGATAAATATAGTGTCCTGCATTCACACTTGATTTTTATATGAAAATATTAATTTTCCATTGAAATAAGTGATAAAATAAATCCGAGGTTCATTGAGTGATTACTAAACAAGACTACACTGTTTGGAAATCATCAAACCATATGCAATGAAATTATAACAATGTTGTTGATGTTGATTGTTAATAAAAAATGCAAATATTGTAAATATCCGAAATAAATCTGTATTTGTATTTGAGAGCTCTTGTTTTATTATAAATCCCCTCATCATTTAAAATTATTTTAGGTTTGTATTTTTTTTTACTTGAAGTTTTGAATAGAGATGAATGTAATACACATAAAAATACAAAAAAAACCCTGGGTATATCACAACAGCCATATTTTACAAAAGGTAAAGCATAGCAGAGAGATGTTTTTGGTTTGTATGAATAAAGAAAAAAGATCGAATGTTTGTTAAGTAGTATAATATAAATATTATCTATAAACATTAAAAAAATAGTTGACACCAGTTGCACTGTAAATACATATATGGCAGTAGAAAGAGGAATTATTTACATTATTATGTATATCTCTTACAATCAAATCGTTGGCGAAATATTATCAATCATAAAAAATCCACTCACTCATTTGTACTCTGTTGAATGTGGCATGATTATCGGAAACCAAAATAATCAAATAAATCATTTTTCTACTTCTTATTCTTTCGTGTGCTTCTTTTTTTATTTCTGGATGTTTTAGAATGAATAAGAGGTATATCATTAAGAGGTGCGTTGACACCAATATTCTGTCTAGGTATAGAAGTAGAAACATTGTTAATTGGCTCCAGGGTTTTCTTATTTCTTAGATAACTCTTTCCTGATGAAGTGGAAAAATCTGAGACTTGTTTTCTTTTACCCTTATTTTCATCTGATTGTATTGGAGGTAATGAAATATTTCTATTCATATGAGCACTATTTTTGGGAAGGACATCATTAGCCTGCGGTATGGAAACTGATCGAACCGCTGGAATTCTAGGTCTTGCTGGAACTTCAATAGGATCTAGAATATGTGTCTGCCTCTCACTCATATTATTTAATTTTCTAGATGCCGATATTGAACTGGGAGATTTCCAGGCGTTATGGTTTTGAAAGACTTTTGAGTCATCAACTAAAATATTTCTTTTACTGATATTAGAGTAGAGAGAGGCAGCACTACTGTCTCTAGTTTGTTGGTTCTGTTTAATTTGAGGGTTGTTGCCAAAGTTGAATGGTAATGATACGAAATCTGGAGTATGTACATTTTTTCTCTGTTGCCAACGTGACGAGGACAGTTCAGATTTAACTAAAGTAGATGTGCCTAATCTTTGCATTTGAAAATCACTTTGCAATGGCAATTTGTTAAGGGGAGTAATATGAAGAAATGAGTCGAGTTCCTCCACTAAGCTCACTGCGCTTGATTTCTTTTTAATTACACTATTTGAATATTTCATGGGTGAGTTTTGAGTAAACGATTTATTATTAGTTCTCAGTGGCATAAGCCTCTGATTATCATTGGCTTGGGTGAGAGCGTTATTTGCCTTAAAAAATGTTTTTTTGAGTTCCTCTTCCTCTTTATCACTATCATAATGCAAGGCTAGAACTTCTTCTTCAGTATCATAAGAATCTTCATCCTCCAATTTTGAAGCACCATAATTATGTCCAACAACTCTATAAAATAAAAAGAGCCCGTTTAACATTTAAAATACAAAAATTATCATGATAAAAAAAGTCTGAACATTGAACAATATTTTCACAGTAATAAAAAAGCATTAAGGTCAAATAAATAACTGCCTATAATACATTTGACCTTAATTGCAAAAGCAAAAATTTTAGATGATATTTTATGCATTAATAATATGAATATAATTTCATTCAAATAAGATTGGGTGTATAGTAAAAAAAATAAGGCAATCATAAATTCAAATTACTTCCTGTTAGACTTATACTAAGGCTATATTATTTAGGAGGTCTGAATACAAGCATTAACTCCAGGTCAAAATATTATCAACAAAATGAATTATTCATAACTTAACATTGTAAGTAAGGTCATAATTCATTAGGTCAAATCAATTAATTCTTGATAAAAAAAAAATTACCTTATGTGTGGAAACATCTCCTTCCACTGATTACATTCGTCTTTGAGATGTTTCTGAGTAACTTTAGGGCCTTCTTCATCATAGAGAGTTCTTTGTACTTTCTCCCATTCTTCAGCCACAAGCCTCGTTCCTTCATTATCAGCCCAAGAAAACATTGAACTTGCACTACTGTCACTTCCCTCGAGCTCCAGGAAATCAGGAGAATCTACAACAGAATAAATAAAATATAAGCAATAAGTATTATCAATACAATAAACATAGTAATTAGCAAATAGTAATTAGCCTCAACCACAAGTGTTGTCTCATATGTTTGAAAAGATTTAAATCAAGTAATTAAACACAATCAGACCTATCATAAGAACCAGACACTGGAACTAAAATCTCAGACAGGTGTGGCAAAATTAAGTATTACATTTAACACGTGTGGAGCTAATGGGATTGAAAAATATATAGGTACCTGTTCCTGTATCACTCAATGATGGCCAGTCTGTTCTATGAAACATGTCAGGAAATCTTTGGGAAGTTGCACTAGATAAAGTAGAATTGTGACTAAGTCCTCTATCACTCATTCTGAAGCTTAGTTTGCGATCTGGAAGGCTACTTATTTCTTCATCAAATGTATCAGGCGTCTGA
The DNA here is from genome assembly GCA_022113835.1 of Atopsyche davidsoni. Classification (NCBI taxonomy): domain Eukaryota; kingdom Metazoa; phylum Arthropoda; class Insecta; order Trichoptera; family Hydrobiosidae; genus Atopsyche; species Atopsyche davidsoni. The sequence continues at coordinate 9,091,018 of JAILWY010000021.1, forward strand.
GGAACTCTATCGTGTATAATCTCAGGCAGTTGTCTGCCAGGGGGCAATTTAATCTTTTCCAAAGGCATCAAGCATCTTCTCCCCGACATATTTATACCACTGCATCCATTATCATCTGCGACCTATATTAATATAGAGAAAAACATAATTACTACCCATGTTTTTATGTATATTTAATAATAAAAAAATACCTGCGGCAAATGTAAAAATGATTACTTCAAGTTTCGGTGTAAGGTTACTTGAAACAAATACAACATTCGAAAAAAAAATATTTGTGAAAACATACGAGCTTATATTCTTACCTGATATGTTATCGTCCATTTTGTGTTTATTTTGGTGATAAACACAATGTTTTATATTTCTCATGAGACCCTTCCACAACAAGAAACATCAGTAACTGAATATCTAATTCATTTCGGCTAAATTTGACATATTTGTACAAATCAATGAACGCGGGAAGTCATAGACAAAAAATAAACAAGATTCTTCTTTTTCTTTTATGTCAACTCACAATCGTTGTGATGTAGGCGCAGGTTATGGCGATTATTTTTTACGATTTCCATCTATAATAATTTTGACTTATATATCTGTCAATAAAAAATATTTATGCTTCACCACGAAATAAATTTAATTAATGTTTCAAATAAAATACTTTTGTAAATACATATGACATGCTTATTCATTGATGAATGACAGCACGTGTAAGCAATTATTGTTTTTAATTTTTTAATATTTATTGATTAAAACGTTGCAAATATTGTCAGAAATTTTTTTCTATGGAAGTATGATTACTATTATGATTTCTGGTAGGTTACGGAAAATTTAACTAATAATATTAAAGCATATTAACATTTTTTTTAATTGCTATTTAATTTCATAGAAAGAACATAAATAAATTTAAATCTTATATTTCCGTGCATAATGAATATAATACACAGTTTGATGATTATGTTTAGATATTTGTCTACAAATAATTAAAATATTTTACTAGTACTACCATCACATTTTGTATCTAAATTTCAAATTAATAATCTAGCTATTACTATCTACTCACCTATATTTAAAGAAGTTCATAATATGAGTCCAAATATTTGACGATCATTGTGATAGCCAGGAATTAACGTTAATCAAAACATTCATGTTTTTCATTGTGAAACGGAGTAATATACACCCATACCTCGCTTTACGGTCTAGATATATTCCACGAAACTTGGCCGCAAAGCAAAAAGCCGTATAAGGAATCAATTATTCTAATACAAATTCAATGGGATCGGTTCCAAATTTGATAAATATGTAACACTTTTTACACATTCTGGCCATATTTTTTTCCAAACATGGTTCATTGTTGTTAATTTTAATTCCTTCCATGATTCACTGATGCTGTCAACAGCATCCTCGATGTTATAGTTTTTCCAAAATGTTTTAATTGAAGCTTTACCATCGGTTTCCCATATAAGTTGTCGGAAAGTTCGGCGTAGGTAATATGCCTTAAAAGTGGCTATTGCACCCTGATCCATTGGTTGGATCAGAGCTGTTGTATTTTTCGGAAAGTACTCAATCATGACATCTTCAGATAGCTCGGATAAATTAGTAGGATGCCCTGGTGCATTATCCAAAATTAGCAAAGCCTTGTTGGTTATGTAATTGTCTCGCAAATATTTTTTTCACTTCTGTACAAAAGTGATCTTTGAACCAATCCTCAAAAGTAGCTTTAGTCATCCAAGCTTTCTTGTTAGATTTCCATATGACTGGTAATTGATTTTTATTTAGTTCTTTAAGAGGCCTTGGATTTTCGGACAAATATATTAAGGTTTTAGCTTAAAATCACCCGCGGCATTTGCACCAAGTAGCAATGTTAATCATTCTTTAGACACCTTATAACCAGGTGCAGATTTTTCGGTTTTTGAAATGTACACGCGATCAGGCATTGGCTTCCAATAAAGCCCTGTTTCGTCTACGTTAAACACTTGTTCAGGTTTATAACCACCTCTTTCAATAATTCCATTTAAAATTTTGGGATATTCCAATCGGCGCTAGCTGCTTCACATTTCATTTTCAAATTATGCAAAATAAATTTTTCAAACCATCCTCGGCTTGCTTGGAATGTGACATCTTCAGAAGATTCATCAGTATCTCCATTCTTCAAATTTTCGAAAATACTTAAAGCTTTTTCCTGGATAGTCATTTGACTCATTGGCATTCTCCGTTTGTTATTGTCCTCAATCCATATAATCAATAGTTAAAATAAGCTTAATAAAAAAATACATACATATTAAAAAAAAATTATTTGTACACTCATACATATGTACTTAGGTACTAAAAATGTCCCTAATTATTTCCAATTTTTCCAGTTAATGTGTAACAATCAGTAATAAAAATGTACATAAAACACTCACAGACAAGTCTAAACCAGCCGCTCTATGAGCACACACTGAATAACGCTCGTAAACAAAATAACATTGAAAAAAAGTTTTTTTTGCCATTATAGAGAAACATTTTAGGCCGTATATCGAAAACGTGCCTTAATTGAAAAGCGAAAGGCCGTATAGCGAGGTATGGGTGTATTAATACTGAATAGTGAAAATGTCATTATTAACACATTGTATGCATGTTAAGTCGCTTTTGGTCAACTAGTACTAGAGCGCGGGTCGCATATAAATATGTTTTTGATAGACTGGCGGTAGAATGCAGGTCGCTTGTAAATATACGTCTGTACGAAATAGCGCACTGTTTGTATGGCGTCACTAAGGTCGAAACTACCCAGGTAAAAAGAGCAATGGGATAGTTTTTGGTTAGTGACACATTTGTTGCGTTGAGATCGAAAAACTCGTAGGAATGGGAAAAAAAAAACATTCAGACAATTTATTTGTAAATTTTGCAAAGTTCCTCTTCACAGAGGCAAATGTTTTGAAAGATATCACACTCTCAAACGTTATTGATACTTTTTATGTTTAGGTAAACATTTTTTGTATAAAATTTTTAAATAAAGTTTAAAAAACGATTTTTTTTTCAATTTCCTTGAAAAAAAAAACCTATGTTCGAATGTAGAAGTTATGTCCACAGAACTGTGAATAATACAATTATAAGTAATACAAAAAAATAAATATAAAAATCAAATGAGTATTTTCCATGTTATCGCAATTTACCCAAATGTTTAAATGTCGCGAAAAACGCCCGCTCCACGCATAGTTCCGCGGCGCAAGTCGCCCACATACAATGTATTAATACAGTGACAATTTTTAAACATATAACTCTTTGAATGCAAAGATTAATTGACTGCACGACACCTATTTATTTTTTTAGGTATCCTTGTTCTCCTAACATAAGAAAAATCTAAACATTGGAAAGAAATAAAAGTATACCTTCAGAATAATTTGATAAGTTAAGATACATATAAAAATACTTTAAGAAATGAAAGAAAATATTTTAATTACAAAGAATATATTTTCAAAACAATAATAAAAATACCACTAGTAATTTTTATAATGATTTAGACGGTACAAGTATGCTAGTTTTTTATTATTTCCAAAACTCATGTAGCCACTGTGAGGGGAAAAGTTGATTGCAGAGCAATGACTTAAATTCGCATTTAATCCAGGAAAATTTAGGAATACTTCAAAGGAAGGAATGTGAGCTAACCGGATAGAGTTTGCCTTGTTTGAGGAACCGAATGCTAATATTTCTGATGTAGGATTAAATTTTAAATCTGTAATCTTAGTGGTGAGGTTGAGTAAGACTTTAATAGGAGTGGGATCTTTTGATAATAGCACATTTTTAGTTTCATATAAATTAACAACACCTTCAGCGCTACCAGTTGCAAAATAAGTACCGGACGGACTAATAGCTAAGCTGGATCCAGAGAGGCAACCTTCATCTACCCATTTGTGAAATACTCGAAGTGTTGAGAGATTCCATACAGTCACCTGTCCGTCCGCACCGTGACCATAAAGTTTAGTACTATCATGGCTGAAAGCAATTGCGGTCACATTGGCATCTTGTTTTAAAGTTTTAATAAGTTCGGTTGATTTTGAACACAACAGATGAATTTCACCAAATCTACCAGCAACAGCAATATATTTGCCACAATTAGAAAGTTCAAACATTTTCATTTTTGTTATAGCCGGAGGTAATTTAATTTGCACAGTCTTAGCATTCATCAAATCATATTTATGGAAATATGGAAAAAGTGATCCCAATATGGCAACAGAACCATCTCGAGAGAATCGTGCACATTGAACAGGATATTTTTTAAAAGCTACAGAGTGCAACTTTTCATTTTTTAGCCCATCAACAGTAACAAGAGATATAACACCAGACATTCCAGCGATGAGAGCTACACTAGATGTAGGGTGAAATTCTATAGCATTTATAATGGGTCCCTCTTTACCAGTGCTAGTGTTTAGATATGGTAACCTTTTATAATCAAGATATCCTTTAGGAAGAAATATAACAGATGATTTAGCAAGACACCCCACACTTTGTAATATATTATTATCATCATCATCACTGTCGTTGTTTATTTCTGTTTTAAGTTGTGCCCACTCAGGCGTGCCCACTAAAAGTTTGTATTTATGTTTGACAAGCTCAGAATATTGTCCTGTATAATCGTTTACACCTCCATTGGGTAAATTTCTTCCTTGGGTTTGTAGAGCAGAGCCAACATCAATGTCATCGTCTTCATCGTGCCATACAGCAGCCTCTTCTTTGTTTGATACAATACTAGCCGTGTTTTCATTATAATTGCTTTTAAATTTTTCTAACAAGTCGGATGTATTACTGAAGAGAAGTTTGTGTAACCTAAAACAAATACATTGGTCAAAACTTAAAATTTAACAATCAAAAACATCAACAGAATTATAATAATCTATAGAGCGTACTTTTCTTCGTTAGCAAGTTTTAGTTTTTTCGGCTTAGATGCCATTGCGGTCTTTTAATTTGGTTCACTTTATACTAAGATTGGTCAATTTGAAAAAACTAATATGTTCAAAACATTCAGATGAAAATTTCTAGGTTATCGAAGAACAACTTTGTATTAACCCACGAGGACGACATATTTGACTTTTATAAATTGTCTATGTATTGTGTTATTGCCTAATTGTTTATGGCACTATAATGTGGCATGCCACAAAAAAAATTATTATTTGATTGTTCAAAAGTGGGTTATTAAATAAATTATTTAGTTGTATTATCAAGTTGCCAATATAATGTAGTTTTTATCATGCCTTAATGTTTATTTTCACTAAAAATCAATTAAAAATAAATATTGATTTATGTTATTAATAGATGGCGTACATTGTAAATTCAATTAACCTGAGTATTCAACAGTTTTAAATAAATGTATTTATTTGAATTGTATTAGTACATATTTAAATAAAATATTGAAGATATTTTAATTTATTTCATTAACAAAAGTAATCAATTCATATGTGCATTTATTATTTTTTTTAAAAAGAAGGTTATTGGTAAAGCAGATTTCTACAGATGGCATTAAATTCTTTAAACCATCTCGTATGTTGCCCGCTAGGATTGCTCGCAGCACTACTTGAAGCTCCGCGAGATCTTGCATCTCACTCATTCTTACTATTTTTACGCTGTGCATCATAGAATAATGAAAGCCATCTCGCTCAAATGCTGAGACGCAACCATATTTTCAGGTGTGTTGACGGGAGTGGTTGTCTTTTGTGTATAGGTATTTAATTTACGGGTATTAAAATAATAAAAATGTGAATTTTATAAACATTTCGTCGTATTCCGTGAAAAACAAACAATTGATGTGCAATTCATCCGAAACACAATGTATATAAACAAAGTGTAAATACCGTCGTTCAGGTGTAGGTTCTCTGTGAATGTTTTTGTGGTAATTGCTTACATCGACTGCGATCTCGGATAAGTCAACAAGAACATATTTAGGAGCAATGTTAAATCTGTCGACGTTGAATGCGATCCTGACACCTCCAAATGTGTCATTCAGGTACAAGTAACTTAAAACAACATGTTTACAGTAGGCCGAAGTCATAAAACATTATAGCCATATTTATTAGCACAAGCCATAAAAATGCACAATATTTCTTATTGTTGTGAAGACCGCTACTGACGACTGTCATTGTCCAGCTTTGTTTATTATCTTCAAAATTTATTTCTGTAAAAGAATGTGATGTTATTGATATTTTCAATTTATTCATAGACTTCATCTGTATTAAGAAATGTCATTTTTTTAACCAAATTATCGCATTGACGTGTCGTAAACTACTTATATACAATTTTGGGTTTATTCTTGTTATTTACGAAATATATTTAGATTGCATGCCTATATTTTTCAAATTTGAAACAAAAATATTGTTATCAGTAAAAAAATTAGGTTTTCCATTATCATGATTACAATAATTTTTAGATTAAAACTCATCAGTGGCATATTAGTATTGTAGAATGTGGCCTTAATATGAATGTATTACTTTATTTTAATTAAATAAATATTTTGATTAATCGAACTATGATATAAAATTGAATTAATATTGTCTTAAAGTTTTAACTGACTTTTTTTACATATGTTAAAGAGAGAGTAAGATTATTCATAAAATTTGTCTACTGTTACAGGAGACAGTGCCGGTAAGCAGCCGTCAGGCCGCGGGGTGCCGTGACGTCCCGGTCATGTCCGGCAAGGCAGAGTCCTCCGGGGGCTCGGCCTCGCCCTCCGGGGGCCCGGCCTCGCCCTCCGGCCTGCTCTTGTACGCTCCCCCTGCCCCTCCCGAGGACGGCGACCCCTCTCGCTCGCGCTACCGGGCCTTCCGCAATGGCGTTTCTATGCACAGGGACGCCTCCGACCACTCTGACAACATTCAGTATGCCTGTAAACCGGTCAATAATCTCACCGATCATGTCATGCCCGGCATGATCAATAACACATACTCTATAGGCATTCAGAATATTCAGAGCGGTCACAGAATAATGCAGCACGATCTGTTCAATTCCAAATCTCAGAGCGGAACCTCGGTGCAGTCCGGTTCGGGCAATGTCAATTACCAGGAATTGAGCCTTGAACGAAGCGGAGGATCGCTACCATCCGGGGGAGAATCTGTTCGATCCGACACTGGCGAGTCCTGCTCCAGTCTGAGTTCAGCGGATGGCCAAAACGAGTGCACCGGAAACATTTTGATTCTCCCCGGCCACATGCCTTCAGTCGCACACGGTCAGCAGATTCAGAACCAAAACCGTATTATTCTGAATCACAATCACGGTGTGCTCAACCACAATCAGGCGCCGGGGAATATAGTTATCAACCGAGTAGACAACAACATCCATGCCGGGCAGCATGTGCTGCAAGGCACATGCCAGCAGATGGCGGGGGCCGGGGAGATAGGGGGGGTGAGTGCGTGCAGTGGTGGTGTAGTGAGCAGTGGTGCTGGTGCGGTGGTGCAATCCTTCCTGGCGGCAGATGGTAGACTCGTGCCTCAGGAGGTGCAAGTGATTGTGGTTCCTTACGGGTGGAATAGGCTGGTTAACGGAAACAGTGTCGTCTACAGGAGGTGAGATTTATTTTCACTTTTACTCTTTATTTACTGCTGATTTTCAATATTATATTTTAACAATCTCATTTTATCTTTTTATACCTCTACTATTATATTATTAATATCGTGTAATATAATTTTATCTTTTATTATTAGGTTTTTACATCAAGTATCGATGGCTTTATATTTTATTTTAGCATTCAATTTGCAAAAGAGGCCGCTGCAATGTACCTGAAGTGATGGCCTTTATCACATCCAAACTTAACTCCTTAATAACAGAAACTTTAATTACTATGTACTGGATATTGTATTTTTATTATATTTTTTATCATTCTTCAAAACATCATCCACAGTTATTCTAACAAAATATTACCATTGATACTTGGAAATAAAAAGTATATAATACTTTTTATTTGAAAACTGAATTCAATTATAATCTTCAAATTCAACTGCAGTATTGATTATATCTTTATTACTAAAGATTTTTAAGCTATAATCGTATTAGGATTACTTAAATTAACTTCTGAGAATATTTTGTATTTTTTAATATTTTATTAATAATATAAATTTATTAATAAAATATTTATTTATTTTAAGTTCTGTAAACTAAATAGGGCAGATAAATATATTTTATGTATGTATTGGCAACAATGTTAATTCATTATTTATCATCATAATCGGTTTTACTATTTTTTGTTTTTTTAACTGATTTTTTTATATTTAAAAAAATTAATAATACAAATTTTTTTAATATTTAAATAAAATAAAATACTTGAGTGATTTTTTCACATGTTAATTTTTATTGGTGACCAGTTTCACCAATAAAAATTAGCATGTGGAAAAATCACTCAAGTATTTTATTTTATTTAAAATATTAAAATGATATTCCAGCAGATACTCTCTGTCAAAAATATTGATTATTTATAAAAAAAATTGTCAAATAAGTATGAATAGCGACCGGTAAAAATTCGTTTTTAAACAAATTAGAAATTAGATCCGTGATCTGTTTTATCAACTACTGAAAATAAAGAATTTTTGTCTAGATGCTCAATTATATTTTACATTAATATTTTTGAATATGCAGTTCAATGTATGCATTTAAGAGTGCCCGGTCCTACATGGAGTTAGCCTCTTGAGCGGAAATCGACTTTGTGCACGAGAATACAAACATGCGGCTTAAAAAACATACCTTGAAGTTGAGTCGGATATAAATATCATTAAGAAAATATAAATATCATTTCAATATCACATAGAAGGTATATTAAAAAATATTATTAGGTTAGCTTGTTGGCTCGACGTTAAACCGTTGACTCTTGAACGAGACAGCCCCGGCTCGATCCCCGTCCTTGGCAGGCGAATCCCAAATTCATGTAACCGAACTCAAACCCGTTTGGTCAGTTTGCTCGAAAACGATTTGTAGTAACAATGCACGTGTCGATATAAATTATTTAAAACAAAATAATTTTGCGGGTAAATATATTTTGCTCGCTTTGATTTCTTATCTAGGTCTTTCAGGGCGTAAAGTGGATTTCAAATGAGATCATTCACTTATTTGTTTGAATCCAAATTATAAAGTGCCATCCGGACCCCCCGAAACAAAGGCCCATCGAGATGCGTCACGGCTATATTTCGTGTCATGGGTGTATGTGAGATTAAACAGAGGACTTCTTAAATCAAAGATCCCATTGTCGGCTGCAAAAATCTGAAAGAATGAAGAGTCAAGGACCAACGCCTTCATTGTATCCTCCTGCAAATTTGCAGGGGAGGTCATCGAAATCACGCAAGGCACTTATTTGTCACATGATACATAGAAATTGTATTTAAAAAAAAAAAAAAAACGGGCGGGCATTGTTTTGTCGCTCGCGTGGAGTGAGCCGCCGCGCAGGGTGCGCTGGGGAAACGTAATTTCAAACTTGTCTCTCTAGCCATTGTTACACAAAGCCTACTCGTATACCAGCCTCTGCACAAACCACCAAAACGCATGCATGGCCTGCGATCCAATTACTCGGGAGCGGGGTTGGTTAATTGTTTTTAGCTTAATCAGTGCTGTGCGGCCGAGCGAGTCTCCCCCCGGCGACTTGCTCCGGTCGTGCCGTACCCCAATGCGGCTCGCGGGGACCCGTCGCTCTTCAGTTTTTAAATTGATTTTGTATGAATACGACTAAAGAAAGAAGGGGATCGCTCGTTTGCGCCGAGAACGCTTTGCGATCTTCGTCAATCTTCGTTCCATATTCAGCCGGCGGCTTGCGGTACAAACGACAGCTCACGAGGAAAAAATATGTGGAAGCATAACATTTTGTGACGTACTAGCAGGCTCGTCGCGGAAGACCGTTTGGGAAGCGCTGCATCACGCCAACGGAGATGACGCTTGCGCAGAGTATCGCGGATTTAATAAAATGTTTGTTTTGTGTTATCTGCGAGCTTGCGAACCCGCGGTCTCCCGCCGGGCAGCCGAGAGGTCAAGGAGTGAGCCTCGCGGCCTCGACCTCCTCCTCCTCCTCCTCCTCCTCCTGCACCCGCCCGGCTGCCGGGACGGCCCGCGGAAGGAAAGCCTCGACTGTCTTTCGTGACATCTCCCCAACATAATGGTAGTTTTTCAATTCCATTTCTGAAAACATAGATATTTTCAGAGGCGAATGTTTCAAATTGAGCTTGGCTGATATTTTAAATTCTTTTCATTTTTCTTTCAAATGATTTTCCTTCGCCCTGATTCTGGTAGCAATTTATAATTGAATCGAAAATAGATTCGGATCGATTTCAAACAACTGTGCAAACCGCTTAAATCCGAGGCAAGTATACACCCGATGAACTAGCGTTCAGCTTGAGTTTGAACTAATGCACAACCGGTTGACATTATTGATCGTTAAATGTGAAGTTAACCTTTCATGATCGTAATGTCGGCTACCTGATGACTGAAGGCTTTATTCTGTTTCTTGTACAGAGAATCGATATTTTTTTTATTGATATCATCTCTCACATCTTTTTAAACATGTACTGAATTCTTATGCAAATATATTAAAATTAATATAATTTTAAAATATGCATGATTTTTTACTACACAGTTTATGCTGTATATTCTCTTTGGTCATACGTATCCCTTGAAATTTTGTAATTTATTTAATATGAGTAAATTAAATAAATTACACATTATGACTATTGAATATATAATAAATATTTTTTTATAGTTGACGTAATATATACGTCCAAAGCCATGCTTGAAATTCTTAAATTATACTAATTAGATATCATTAAACGATGAACATTATTTTAAACAAACGTTATCACTCAAACCAGTACACACAATATAATAAAAGCGACCCACATGAAAAATCAACGAGAACTTTGAGTCATCTTTGTCTCGCGAATTAAAGAACTCAATAATCGTATTATTTTTAAAATAAGTATATATTATCTATTATTTTATTGTATTTGCTGTTTTATTTACTTGTACGGACAGCATGCCACTGGTAAATTATACTAATGCTGCAATATATCCGCATATATTGAATAAATGCTCATAAATGATTTCTTCAAAAGTGTATTGGCAGCCCTCAATGTCGAATTTTCATTTGAAGACAAATTTGTCTTGATTTATCTGGATGTGTAAAATCGAGACGTTTCCTCCTCGTCCTCGTCAAAAACTCGTCGTTCTCTCGCTTGCAATTAGGCGCATCCTGCGAACGGGCGCGACCGCTCCGCTGGCCCGCACGCCGCACGCCGCACGCCGCACGCCGCACGCCGCACGCCGCACGCCGCACGCCGCACGCCGCACGCCGCACGCCGCACGCCGCACGCCGCACGCCGCACGCCGCACGCCGCACGCCGCACGCCGCACGCCGCACGCCGCACGCCGCACCGGCCCGCGCAATAAATAACAAGACCTCAGCGCATCGCTGCCCGCACCGACAAATTTTATGATAACGCGCATGTCTGTCACATGTTATAAATATATATATATATTTGCCAGTAAATAATATTAAACATTTTAAACGATTCAGTATTTTTCTCCCATGCTGTGAATACAATATTTAGATAATGAAACGATGAGAAATATATCGATTTTTTTTCACGGCACTGGTAGAATTCGGCCGCCACCTCCACAGCTATTGTAGCCCAATCGGTTACAGTGCCGGCTACCCTTGCACGAAACTGAATATTTTTATCGTTTTATTATACTTAAGCCTAATTGCATTCAATTTAATTGAAATATTTTCGGCATTTATGCGACAATTTTCATACAAGCTGTTGAAAATTATCTGAATTTAAAAAATACAATGTTTCAAAGTGTTACATAGTATGATGGATATACTGTCATTTCCCTTACAGTTTATAGTTACCAGCTTTTTAGCTTGTTATACCTAATAGGGCAGAGGTAGAGCTAAAGCGGCAGGGTTGACCAGATACTCATACCACATGAAAGGATTTATTTTAGTCGAGCTGCCACATAGCTAATTTCACAATTCATTAACCATTCAATATGCTGTCTTTTCATTTATACCTTTTAGTTTTAAGTTTTCTAGCTTTTTCACATAATATATCAGAGCCTTATATCATGGCGGGGTCGGTCAGGTTCAGATACGGAAATAAAGAATTAATTTTAGTCGAGCCGCCCTTCAGCCAGTTTCACAAAGTTTTAGTGTCAGCTTTCAATATTCATCAGCCGTTCAATTTGTGTATGCTGAGATATTGTACTCCCACTTATATTATGAAATACGTAAATACAATCCGAGCGCCTCTCGAACGGGTATTTTGTAATTAAATTCGGACCCTTCTCGTAATTGGAGGTCGCCGAGGTCAGCAGCCGGGCTTAAGTTGTCCTGCCGCTGTTGATGGATGAGAATAAGACGCAGGAATAACTTTCTAATCAATAATTTATCTCGATCCGCTCCGGCTGTCGTCCGACCCTCATCAGCGCGGGGCATTAGCTCCCTCGAAACAATCCCAAATTCATAATTTCCTATTTGGATTACGAATCGATCATTTTAGTTTTGGAATCGGGCATATCCGGCGCGCGCCCTGGTCTCCACCGGTTACAGCACGACAATGATGGAGGCTGGATAGGAAATCGGACCCGACGTCGCCCGTTGTATTCCATGTCACGTGGAAACGAATGGCTCTTCATTGTCAAGGGACCTTTTCATTTTTTTCTCAAAAAAACAGTTTCATTAACGATATTCTTATTTTTCTTTTTGACTTATTTTATTTACTACTGCCCTTTTTTTAAGAGAAAAAAAAACAAGGCGTTTTCGGAGAAGTATTTATGTTTTATGACCTACCTTTAATTTGTTGTCATCAAACAACTCATTAGTTGGTTATGATTTATTTACGTGCCTTCAAGTTACATACGTCGCTCAATCATACCAGAATTGTATAGATATAGTTTTAACCAATTGAGTCTCCAGCGTAATATTTTTGCTCGAGCTGATTTTTTTTGTAATGATTATACAGGTTTTATGTCCGGAGAGCTGCGAATCAATAATATATAAGAGCTATGACAAGATTATGTTGTCTACAAACCGTATTTCATAGTCTACGTATACGTTACTGTGTTAGAAACCTGTTTTAATGAATTAATATATCTGTGTGTTTGATGTCTCTAGTTTTTATTGTGACGCTCGCGTTGACCAATTTGGGATCTTTGGAAGGTGATATAATGATTTAAGATAAAAGAAACGAATGAAGATATTGTTGTTTCGCGTAACTGAAATGATCGCAAAGCGAATCGATATTAAATGGCAGCCACCTCGCCTAAACGAGGCTTTCACGATTCGCCACCGAATCTGGCGATGATTGAGGATGGACGCTCCCGCGCGGCCGCGTGTTTTGTTTCTTTTGGCGTTCCCGCAAACCTGTCCGGACAGCTGCATCTTATAATTACCGGGCCGCGGAGCAGAGCGGCGACCCGCGAGCGCCTCCGCCACTCCGCCACTCCGCCACTCCGTCATAGTGGCCTGCCCGCCCTGCTCCCCTGTGTACCTGCATTCCGCGCACTTCGGCAATCGGTTTTTCGTTTTACATATTATTCACTTTTGAGGGAGATCTATGGCTGTCCGCTTCGCCTTTCAATTGAGCCCTCTACACCCGGAGCAACAAATCGCACCACCAACTTGCAGCTAGCCTTCATTTGAGGTGATAATGATAAAGTACATTTTTTCATTTTTTTTATTGGTAATGCACCGGCCGTGCAAGCTTGGGGATGTGGTTTCAAATCCCACACAAATCACGATGATATTTTTCTAAGAGTTTTTTTTAATCAATTTTCAATATTTGAAAAAATGTACTTAATCAATCAAACATGTATAGGCAAAATCGTACTTCCTGTGAGACGGTCTTCACAAAAATCAATAATATATTTATTTGAGGTGTTTTTTTTTTGTTTTTTTTGCTATGTGGTGACGATCAGTAGTTGTGTAGATAATAAGGGCCTCTACCCCCGCAGCGACACAACTTGCGACCGATTTGCAATCAGCCATAGCGTCTCTGTATTTTGGGTAACAAAATACAGGGACGCAAAGTAGGACGCTATTGGCTAATTGCAAGTCGATCGCGAGCTGTGTCGCGACGGGTGTAACGGTAATGATATAAATGACATAACCTTGAGACGTCCCTTTTAAAATATTTTAACGACTTCTGAACATACTTACGATGAAAAGTAAAACTCAGAAATCGATTTATGCTTTCGAAAAAATAAGTTTTTAATAAAAAGCAATTTGGTACGTAGGCTATATCCGAAGTCTCGTATTGATAATATTAGTAATTGTAATGCGTAGATTAGCAGCGTGGATAAACCGGAAATTGCATAATTAAATTTTTAAAAAAGTATTTGTATAGCAACCAGATACGGGGATCGTTTACGGAGCGGTTCTTAGTCTTTTTTAAGTGGCTAATAAAATAAATGATACGTTTTTTACAGCTGACTTTCTTGGATAATTCAGGCTTTCAATACAAACGAAATACCCCGGACGTGTGTTTGACGACAAAATATTTCAAATCCTCAACAAAATAATCAATTTGTTGTTTAAAAAAGCTTAAATTAAATGCAATATATGTACTAAAGAAGAACGATAGCACCAATAATATCGAGAAAATACCAATTCAACAAATACCGTAGTTTTTTTACCTAAAAAAATTAAGAGGGGTGTCGTGTTTTAAGCTGTTTGAATTGCACGCCACTGTATTAAATAAATAAACATTTTGTATTTTATTTTCCAGTGTTTACATCCCGCTGCGGTTTATCAAATGCTCGTAACCGCATCGTTATTGCTCGCTCGGCGTCTATTATGAAGTCGAGGAGCAAGTTGAATCTGCCCTACCATCGCCCGCAAATCGCACGCCCGCCGGCTCCGTTATTCCCGGACTGACCTTTATCCGCGCGGCGAGTGCAGGGAGCACGCCATTCAGACCGGCCCGCGGTATTCACTAATCAACCGCGACATCAGATTTTATAGGCAATACGTCAAATGCCGTTCGATGAAAGACGCTTGATTGCGAAAATACGGTGGCATTTGGAAAATATGCCACACCGCTAAGTCTCGTGATCTGAGATATCTAAATGTTTCAGTATGTAACACTTGCACGTTTCTATGATCGACGGTAGCGCAGTTGGTGTGTTTTCGTTGAGGTGGTCAGGATCGTCCACGTGTTGATTAAACGCTTAAATTCTATTGCGACCGATATAGATAAGCCCAAATCATTACTCGGTAACTTATTAGTATTCCTGGTAAGGATTCTTGTGTATACATTTGAAATAATGGGTTCAATCACAATCACTGCCGAAATCTTTGATCGTATGCTAAATTTATTAGGGTCGTCCTTAGTACTACACACTTGTGCATGGAATTCGATGCGATAGTATTCGTTTCAAAGCTTTCACTGTTGAATTATAGACACGTCTCGCGTGACGGTCCCTGCCGTGATGGGTTTGATGTTTTTATTAAATTATCGACTGCAAAGCTGTTGGATGCGGTTAGCTCGCGGGTTCGCCCGCCCCGCACACACGGAACGGCTACTTTTCACAAACCGCCAGTCTTCTGCCGGCATTATCTCCCCCCGCGATGGATCACGGCGGCGCCGGTGTTTGAAAGGTCACGCCTTGTGCGCCCGGTATCTCGACGGGTGATATATATATGTTTGATTAATGTCTTGTGCAGCATCCGTGGTGGATTCTGATGGCATTTTGTATCCCTCTGTTCCTTCGCATCGCGTGTTGTAATGCTATTGTCATCTCCATTCCCCCGCACGGTCTTTCATAACATATTTGACGTGACACAGATACCGAGATAGCTAGTACCTACGTGACTGTTTGAACAGATATTTTAGTGGAATTTATTTTTAGAATATAATCACGTAGGTACACGACTAACGTATTTACTTACTAATTTGACTCGTTATCTCTACCCGTAATTAAGAGAAAAAAAATGTAATTGGTATTTTCAAGTATGTCCTCACTAGTCGTGGCTCGTCGGCTGTAACTCTTCGTGGCATTCTCAAGACGATTTTCGTAATTAATCAAGCATATTGATAGTACAGCGAAGGCGCGCGTAGCTCAGCGATGTATCCCCCCCGGTTTCACCGTGAAGTATGCGACGGGGCGGCCGTAAACTTCGGATAATTCGAGATAAACGGTTCGTAATGAAGATTCGGGAGGATGCTGTGTCCACTCTCGACGTCGGCGCACGCACCGCGGCCTGGCCGGGTGTGCAGCATTCCTCGGTTAAAATGCTAATTGGCGTGGCCGAGCCGGCACACGGAGCGGCCGCTGGCGGTGGCGCGTCCGGAGTCCGGGCGGAAGCGCCTCTTCCCTCGGAGGGCGGGGGACAGGGCCCGGCCCGATGCGCTCGTACTTTGAGATCTTCTACTACCTGGTCCCGCTACAAAGTTACAAAATCACAAGTCGACGTATCCTCATTTGAAATTCAGATCGAAATTTATCCAAACGCGCGTCCAATTTTGCATGCACGCGTGCTTAAATAATGCTGAACCACGCCCACCTGTGACACAAAACCGACGCATATTTATGTCGCATAACATTTTATTCTCCTCCAGTTATAAAATCACGGAAAAACGGCACCTCGCAATTTGAATACGCTTAAGCGTATTTTTATCGCGTTCTCAAGGCCGAGTATCATTTGATGACCGTTCCCTTGAATGGGCGATATCTCAAGCGGGAGGCGCGGACGGCACTTAAAGTTTGTATAAAACCGAAACACCTCGTCCGCCACATGTAAAGTTGCGGTTAATGGGGGTTCTTTATTATCCCCGGGAGACGCAATAAAACGCAAAGGTTTAACTTTCTCCCCGTCTTCACAAAAACCGTTGCAGTTAAAAATTTACGTCCCTCTCCTATCTGCGAGGGCAATAAACCGCACTCCTGGCGCCCGCGCAATCCTTCCGCGTGCATTCTGCTCCTGATGGGCGTTATGCGCATCATTGTTTGCTGCTCTGGGATACGTATTTCATTACCTAGCTTTTGCTTAAATTTATTACACGAATTAATGGCTAGTAAATATTCATCGATTATGTTCTGTCGAATACAAAGAGCCACTGAACATTGCGTGTCGTCGATAGTAATCCGATGATCCGATGAATGCTGGGTCCCTCATCTCCCGATCGCTGCGAGCTCCACTCGCTCACATATCGGATTCAAGGCCCGGCGATTCGATGGCCCGTATTGAGGTTATGACATCTATTTCTGTTAGCGTGGCGCAATCGCGGCGCGGACCCCAGCTTCGGTCGCCCGGCGCGGCGCCTCTTCCGAACCTATCGTCTACCGAGCGACCGTTGTGACCCGCCGGTTCTTTCGCACGCCTATTTGAATCACCGCCATATCTCATCGCTCGCTGCCGTCTTTGAACTGTGATTATTCTATAGAATTTCATTTACAGGTGTTACATAATATTTCTCATTTTAGACGATAACGAAACATATCACAGTTTATAAATAATTATAATTTATAAACATAAAAATAAATCGTTTGTTGAATCAGTAGAAAGTAAAGTAGACTTGTATACCAAACTATTTAATATTATTATCAAAAAGGTATATCGTCTACGGGTGATGATATTTTTTTACATTTGGATACATTTTTGGTTTGCGTTATTAGAATATTGTCATGTGTAGCGTTGATCGAGCGTCCATGTTGGTTTTATCGTTCAGTTCACATGAACTCGAAGCGGCGGCTGTAAACCCGCCCGGCGCAAAGAGACAGCCGGGCGTTCTCCCCGCCGGCCGGTCTTCCCATATCGGGAGTCCGGGACGGCCGCGCTCGAAAAAGGTCCAAAACCCTCGTGGCGATGCGCCCGGCCGGACGAGGGCCGCCCCGCGCCGTCATCCCGCCTGACGACTCCATCCTGCACCGACGATAAAGTTATAATTTTGACGAATGAATTTGATGCCAAAATCTGAATAAATGAGCCATTGTCCTCGCGACCCGTTCCGAGAAGCGCTCATCGAATGCGAGTGCAAAAAAAAAAATAATGCAGAATGCGAAACATGCGACTTATTTTTTTTTTTTTTAACATTCGCAAAGTTATCAGGCATACCTCCGTGCGCCTCGGTCGCGTTTGTCTGCGCTACTTATATGTATGCGTCACATCTCAAGGACGCTTCATAGATTGAATATAAATGCTTTCAGGCCCGATTGATTTTTATTGTAAATTTTAACGAAGAGCATTTCGGGTAGAAGGCATCGTTTTCTGAGATAAGAAAAATTGAACCCTCGCTAGCAGGCGGGCCGCACCCCGCGCTGCGGCCGGCCGCCTCGATAACGAGGTCCTTTTCACGCAGCGTCCGCCTTTTCGCCCGCCGGATACGCGCGGCCCCCGAGCCACACGGCGCAACACAATACCGGGAATTTCACGGGAAAGGACGCCGAGTCCCGCTCCGGCATTGTGCGCCGCGGCCGCCTCCCGTGTTGATTTTTTGCCTCCCGGGCGGGATCCACCCCCCGAGGCCGTTGCGCGTGTCCGCTCCCCCCGTACGCCTTTCGGGCAGTCCATAAAAGTTTACAAGCTCATCGGGCATAATTATCGGTAAAGTCCTGGTGACTTTTGTAAATCGGACCGCCTTTGTTTTTTTAGAGTCCTTTACGGTCCTGCCCGCCATAAACGTCCGAGTGAGATATTTACGGCCCTCGGAG
Organism: Atopsyche davidsoni; assembly: GCA_022113835.1. NCBI lineage: Eukaryota > Metazoa > Arthropoda > Insecta > Trichoptera > Hydrobiosidae > Atopsyche > Atopsyche davidsoni. The sequence goes on from JAILWY010000021.1 coordinate 9,109,660, forward strand.
AGGACGTGATTTATGAGCCGATTGTGGGTCACTTTCTTTTCTTCGGGTGATTTGGTACAGTAATATTGCATACCTCGCATTGTTCCCGGGTTTTATGAGCCTGCGGGGCCGGCGCGCTCGGCCGAGGATCACCCTGCCTACTGTGGGAGAGCATTGTTCTGGTATTCGACAATGATGGGTGGGTGGAATAACACTCTGACTTCTTTTCAAAACCTGCACCGGCCGGGCGAGGTTCTCGCCTTGCGCCCGTTTTTCCCTTACTTACGGCACTTTGGTGTATTTCAAAAATTGTTTACATCATAAAACGAAGAGTTTTAAAATACATCAGAAACGAGTGAAAAAGAAATTAGTTAGTGAACGTTAGAATCATAATTATATTTGATTTTAATATCGGTATTTTTTCCCGTGTAACAAGATGACTGATTATTAATTTATATTACATGTTTTGCTCACTCTACAGATTCTATTGACCTGCCTAAAAACCGTGTTAATGTGTAATCCACATTAAATTTGCTATTTTTACCCAACAAAAAAATTATCTCAGTTTTTCGCATGCCTACTATATTTTTACAAGATGGCTTCTAACCTTCGATTGTATGGATTATACTAAAGAGAAAAAGAATAAGACTAGTATTTTACATTCGTACCCCCGTGGCAGACAGTGGAGCGCGGAGAGGAGAGATGATTATCAGCACTCCGGCCGTCGGCGCTCGGCCAGTCTGAGGTCTCAAGCCCCAGCCTCGCGGGCGGGGCGGCTGGCCGCAGAGGCCGCCGCGGCGAGAGAGCTAGTCAAATTGAATTTACTATTATCGACAAGTCTGAGATTATATATTATATACACTATAGGTAAATAAAGACGACGAAACAATTTGATAATTATGATAATTTAATTAAGAATACAAAAATTTCTACATTGATATACATAAGTGCTGTAGAGGTTTGTTTGTTTGTAATGTTTTGAATCTGTATATCTAGTACAGATTATTTAAAAAAAATAATATTAATAATCGGCGTTCGTTGTATTTCAAACCGTTGCGAGCTGTTTTATAGATTTTCTCATTTAGTATACGCTCATTTTTTTGTAACCTCAAAATCATACTTATAATATTTTATGTATGCAATATTAGGTGTATCACACTGTAGGTTCTGTCATCGGTTAAAGTGTGACATTGTATCACTAGTTTGGCCAGATAACTTTACTTTTAAGCAGACAACAAAGCTAACGTTTTATTTTTTTATAACCACGCATTTATTAGTGCGTATCGTTGTTAAGCAGGCACATATCTAATATCCCTGACAACATGTACAAGCGCACAAAGAAACGAATGTCAAACGCTACTTTATATTCAAGGAATGGCGTCTTCTCTTTATTCTTCTCCACACAACAACTGTCAAGCGTAACGTGTCAGTTAGTCGGACCCGATGCGCGAGTTTTTGTCCTCCCACGTGGACGGACCACCGGCCGACATTTCCAGCTCGGCTATCGGCGCTCACGCACTCGGAGCGGTGTCCGACTGCTGTGTAGCCCATTAGTGACATCCATTGGAACCTGCGGACGGCCAGATAGGGCCGTGAATGCCTCGCATGTAATCCGGTTATGGCTTAAATCTACTTGGTAGCACTATCGGACGCGGCCCTTATATGAATAAATTAAAGAAAAATATTTTTCTAAAAAATACTTCATATTTTTTCAAACATAATTATTTCATTTGAATTCACAATTTTCATAGTTAAATAAAATTGTATAAATTGTGTAAAATAAATAACGTTTTGTGTAGTCATACGCTAACTTGGTTAGCTTGGTTTTTGTTTTATAATTTAACAGGTTTGAGATTAAAAGTCACACCATAGTGTAAAAAAGCGAATTGTGTATCAATTCTATTTTTTTTATTTCAATTTAGAACTGATTCAACAAGTGAATATAATACAGGAATTATCCTCACATTATCAAGGACATAAACGTTCGTTTTTCTTCTTATATTAAAAATATTTCCAAAATAAATACGAGAATTCGCCGAAATTTCTAGCTAACAAATTATAAAGTTCTGAGAATTGATTGTTACGATTAGATGAGAAAATTAAGTTCATTCACCGAATATATTAATTCGAAGAAGAAACGTTGTAAATTATATGTAACACTAAACCTACCGATATTACATGTATATCTATTCATACCGCTGTGGGTCAATTTGACCCCTCGAGATAATTAATATGGTATTCGTTATTTTAAACCTAGACAATTTTATATTATAAGTGCTACTTTGAAGAAAGAAAAAGTCAACCAGCAATATCTTGGGGCAAATTCTGTATTTCGTACATATTAAAATATTCCAGGGTGATTATTATTTACCTGAAAAATGTCATGGCGTTCAAAAAATACGACCTTATTAGAGTAAATAAAAAATATAAACGAAAAATTTTATGATTTTGATGAAAAAGAACAGTGAGTTAGACAGTCGGAATGTATGAGGAAAATATCTAGATCACTCATATTTATGGAAAAATGAATGGGGTCCCGCATTTAAAAAAAAACATGAGCGAGAATGTATTTTGAAAATAGCCTGCGTTTACAATCCAATTAATTTGCTACGATATCTGAAATATGAGACCGATTCGAACCGAAATGAAAGCTTAATATATTTTTTTGTTACATAGTCTTAATTTATAAAAATAAAACGAGAACGAAATAATGAAAAATTTAGTATGCATAGTTTAAGAAAAGTTGTAAAATTTGAAAGCAAAGTGGAAACGTTTTAATATGTAAAAGTTGTGCCAAAGTTTGGAAATGTGTTAAAATGACTCCTCCGGTAGGTTTAGTGTTAGATTAAAAACCACCGAGAAAAGAGTATGTTTTTTTTTTGTTTTTCAATTTAATTTATATTTAGTTATACATCAAATTGTATATAACGAACGGTCCATTATTTTTTTGTCATATTTTTTAAAATACACGTAGACAATCTATGGAATCCGCCGTCACGCGCGTGCTTCGAATTGAACCAATTATTTTTGCGAAATCAAATCTTTTCACACACCGGAAGGTTAAACGCAGAGGCGGAATCGGATAATAGAATGAATTCAGTACATTCGTGATAATGTTCTCTGCGGTTTCGTCTCCCCCCCCCGTTCGCGGCCAGATGTAAATAAACAAAAGGCTGAAAAGACGTCCGTATCGGCCGCGCGCCTTGACCCCGGTGCCCCTCGCGTGCCCGCCTCGCCGCGCCAGATAGCGGCCGGACTCGCGGGCCTTTCATTGCACCGCCAAGCGGGCTGGTCATCCGAGTGGATGTGCGCGTCCATCCTTCACAAAAGCCGCAGCCTCTGCCCCCCGACACGGGGGAGGCTGGAGCTCTAGCTGGCTGTAACTGGGCCACTGTCCATTTTACACCGGAAACTTCTCTTGAGTGGATAACTTTACATCCTCATTGATTTGACATTCTGAAGGTGCAGTTTTTGATTAGTATGTATTTACTAGATATTCATGCGTACGTTTCGTATTAATTTTTATTATAATCAATAAATTAACAAAGCACTGATATATAAAGTATAATTTACTATTACTTGTGAGTAGACATTTTCGTACAGGGTGTCCAAAGAGAGTATCGGGTATTTGTGAGTTCAGTAAAATTACTAGAAATCAAGTATTTTTTTTATTGTTGATTATAAGAATACAAAGTGGAAAATTATTTCGAAAAGATGATGTTATCCAAATGGTGACCGTTACGCTGCTGGCACTCTTCTAATCTGGAACGAAGATTGCTGATAACACGCTGACACATAGCCCTCAATATTGCTGGCATTTATGATCTGATGTTTTGTTTCAATTCCGTTAGGTTCGTCGGATTATTCTCATAAACCCTACTTTTAAGGTATCCCCATACGAAATAGTCAAGAGGGCTAAGTTCGGGGCTTCTGGGAGGCCAGTTGATGTTACCTCTACGTGAAATGACCTTATTAGGGAATAATTCTTTAACAGCTTCAATTGATTGATTGGATGTATGGCAGGTGGCCCCGTCTTGTTGGAACCACGTTCTTGAGTTGAAACCTTGAAACTCCTGCAACTTTGAGTCCAAAAATTTTCGCAGCATATCGCAATAACGGTCACTATTCACATTCACCCGATACACTTTTTGGACACATGTATAAGTGAACACAATCAATCTGTTGATTTTTGTAGTATCACTGAGTGTAAACGAATTTTACGAAAGCGCGATGATTATATTAGTTTAGGATTTATTACATATAATTGTATGCATTTCTAATTGATAAAATCTTTGTTACTCCCACGTAGCTTAGAAAACAAGTTTATTCTAAAAGTGTTTGTTATTGACTAGGAATATGATGCATTCAGTGCACAATGCACAGGTATGCGTTAAGGTGATGTTAGTACAGCGGCGGCGCGCCCCGCCCGGCGCGGGGACACAGACAAAGCGGAGAAACACTATATCCCATTTGTTTCCTTGCGATCCTCGGGAAGAAAAGCCATCCGAGGCAGACAAAAAGGAAAGAGGCGAGGGGCGGCGCGGGGTGCGGGGCGCCGGTCACCGCGGGAAAGCACGCTCGTCTCTGAACTTGCTGTTATTTATGATCCAGAACGTATCACCGACGAACGTGCACTTAGCGAAATGGATAAGTTTTTATGCTTAGATACGAATATCTTGAATTAAATTAAATAATTTTATGCCTTACGATGTCTGAAACCAAACGCATAAATATAATTAATTTTTATATTATGACAATAAGTTTTTTTATTCGAGGCTATTTTTTTTTTGTCTCACAACAACGATTTAAACTACTTTTCTATTTCCATTATTTTTTTTTAAAAATAATTTTTTCAATAAAACTTTATATATAGAAATGACGCGAATGGTGCTAAATTGCTAAAAAGTGTATGATTTTTTACTGCTGTGTTCATAATCGAGAAATTGAATAACACTTTATTAATGATAAACAACACTTTATGAATGTTGATAAAATGAATTATTGACGTCACTGACCTTTGCATTACTCTGTACGCTTTAAAATACATTTTATGATTAAGTACTCATGTCAGAATTTTACACTATCGTAATGCTACATTTGAGGAACAGCGTAAAAAACGATTGTTTTGTGTTTATATAAAGATGCAATAAAATAACCGATTTGAATCTTAAGGCATGTCGTTGTTTAGTTAATCGGCACTCTATTAAGATACAAAAAGAGCTTTCTTTACCCAGGCGTGCACGCCTTACATTTGACTCGGCTCAAGCCCCCAACAAAGGGGCGAGAGGTGGAGTGCGGCGTGTATCACCGCAGACGCGATTTGTCATGCAAATTTCCCGGGCAAGAAGTGTCTTGAGACGTGGGCAGGTGGGCAGGTGGGGCAGGTGAGAGGCGCGCGCACGGGGGGCGGGGCGGCGGGGGCGCCGGCCTGGCCTTTTATACTCTTTGTGAGCTAATCAATATTTCACCGCCGCGGTCACGCTGCACATTGCACCCTGCACCCTGCACCCTGCACTCCGCGGCTGCGAGAAGTCCGCGATCTGCGCGGGGAGCCGCGGGAGAGCGCCCCCCTCTTCGCTCCTGTTATCTTTCACTTGATTAATGTGCTCTTTTGATTTATATACAAACGGCGGTTCGTTTGACTGATTTTACTAATAGTATAATGTTAGCTTTACGCCAGTGTTAACTGAAGCGAGCCGCTCCATTATGCTCCACCTAAAGTACCTCCGACCCGTTTTTATCTCACTTATCGTTTTCTCGATATGCTTACAATATATTTAGTTAGTCGCCGAAGAATATTCAAAATCAACTGTGGTTACATGATCTACAAAGATTCTCTCATAAATGTTTAAAAATATGTTACATTAGAGTCAACATAATGGTAAAATACTTCATATTAATATTTTTTAAGCCGCAATATATTAAACTTTGCAAAACTAAAACTATTTACATTTGTGTACTTGTATTACTTAAGCTTATTTATATTCTATAATTATGAAATTAGCACTCATCAATTGACATTCAAAGAATTGCGACCATAGTATCCAACTCAAAGTTGAACACAGACAGAGATTACTTTGTGCCTGTGCAAGGCATTTTTGCACGTGTTAAATGTTTTAAGCGGTTACGTGTCCGCCAGTAGCTGCAGAACATCCATAAAACACTGGAACACTCCCGGGGGACGCGGCCGACTGGATTCGCCGGAACACTGTTGCAAGTGAGCGGCCGGCGGCGCGCCACCCCTAAGTCCCCCACAATGCCACAAACTATACATCTCCAGCGAGCCCGAGTGCCTCCATCCCGTTACTGGCGAGCGACCCGCTCGGCGTTGTTTTATTTTTCAATTGAATATAATTCAAGGAAAACGCTTCCTTTATTTGTTGTAATGGGCTTCGCTCAAGATTGTTTTCTTCCGCCCGAAATGGACGGCGCGCCGGAGCGCCGGCACATACTTATTTACGAGCTCTCAGTTTACCCGAGTTAGGGGAATTATCCTCCCGCGGCTGTACTCTCGGCGCCGCTTGAAGTGGAATACTGAAAGCTTTTCGCGAGCCCCGTTCTTGCTCGCCCTAAAAACAGCCATTCAACAAGGCGAAATGTTTTGGTGTTCACATGCACAATCATCGGTTTGGTTATTGGGGCAATCGTCACTTTTGACCGTACAATCCGTGAGGGTCTTGACTTTTTGAAAAGAACCCGTTGATAATTGATTTTATGATTATATATACTTATTTCACATCTCCGTAATACATTTAAATTAAATGATATTGAAGAGTTAATATCATAGTTTTAACTATGCATAGTCAGCGTATTGTGTATAACATGCTCCACTGCACGCTGGTAACGGTCCGGAGCAATTTTCATAACAATAGTTATACATGAAACGTACTGCACATTGCGTACTCTGACCGTACAAATACCCAATCTTACTTTTTATAATCTAAAAATCAACGCTTAAACACTCCTATAGATAAACCATACGCGATTGTCAATGATAATTGCACCAGAGTCCATTTTTTGCTGCCGGCATCACTTGCAGCTGCACGAGAATAATCCCGGCTGTCACGTGTCGGTTATCACATTGCACCGCTGCGAGCCGCCGAGAGCACGTGATTTTTAATGAGCGTTTTGTTCACATCCACTTTATTAAACTGAACACGAATGTGTAGACACACACACACACACACACAAACACACACACACTCGCTCGGCACACACACGTGCGAGCTGTCCCACACTACACGCCTGCTATTATTTTGTGCTATCGCGCATAATTATTTTTAATATTACGTGTTGTTATTTTCAACGATCCTCGTTTATAATCCTTTGGGCTTAATAGCTGTTATTCACGGTTGATTTTTTCACAATATACTTCGTTTACATGAACTCTATAATGGTTTTTAAGTGCACAGGACACCACGAACGACCATAAATGCGCTTAAAAATAACAAAGCAGTGTTTAAATAAATCCGCATTTGTAATCCGAGCAGGTTGGCTGTGCATACAATATTCAGGTATTCGATTCACACTTGGAACGAAACACAGGTGGAATTTATTCGTTTTTTTTGTGTGCTAAATTGAAGTTGTATTTTAATAATTTTCGCTAGCAATTAGCAGAGGGATGCATATATTTAATTCACATGCATATGGGATGACAAAAAAATAACTTAACAGTCATCATCATAATAAAATATTTTTCAATTATTCGAAAGTCAGAAAAACTTTGCTATTGATCGATATTTTTACCTGTATACACAAACTGAATTTATGTCTTTTAATTTTTGAGTTACTCTTCCCAGAAAATACTCTGAAAGTGATTCAAATATTTTTATATTTTGCAGTATAAAGTTTCTCTAACTGCCATATATTTAAACATCCATGCTTAAATTTATCTATGGACGAAGATCTTTAGTTTTCTCTGATAGTAAAAATACACTGCTGCACCTCAAATTTTTAAGATTATTTTCTAAATATGTAAAAAAGAATTTTTTAATTAAATTGACTCGATGAAGCCTTTTTGCTTTATACGTCATATTTACTCTACAGCTTATTACCTTTGTGGACTCCGAATGTGACGGGTTGTTAATATTTCAAAGACAAAACGCCTACATTGCGAAAATCGTCGGGACTTATTTCTCATACCTCAGCCGAACGTATCTTCATTTACGCTCCGTTATTTCATTATGGATTCCTAAAAACACGAGGGTAGTCCGGGTTTTTCCACTGTCCAATACAATTACCGGCGTAACTTCCCCGTTGCTATCGGAGCCGATACAGTTTTAATTCAACTCCAATTACGTCAATGGACAGTCTCTCCAGCCGGCATAATTGAATCTGACGCCAATGGGGCGCGGCGCATTTGAATTTCCCATTTCCCGGTAAACGAGGGGAGGGAGGCATCGCCGCGTGGGAGTACCTGCAGTGCTCTCAGTCCGCCACTACCTAATCTCGTTTTTGTCGTGCAATAATAGGTTCACTTGCCCCTTAACTAAGGGTAGTGCCGCCCATCGATCTCCACTAGAACTCGTCATACGATATTTATATTTTTTTATATAATTATGTAAATTAAAACATCTTTCAGGATAAAGTTGATATTACTATTATATTTTTAATTGCATCACAAAGACAACGATATTAGTATCAATTGTATTATATTATATACACGAAAGGTCGCCCCATTGTATTTTTACTGTGGCCTCAAATTACGTGGAATTTCATGTTCTCGATGATGTCTTGAAATAATTTGCACAGGATGACACCAAACGGTTACGTTTTAGGAAAATCACAGAATGGAACTTCAAAATAATTAGAATTATTATGATAATATTTATAGATATTGAATATTCTATTGTAATTTTTTTTTCCACTAGTCTTCAGGATTTTTTAAATATTGCTACGCATGAATTTGATATTTAGGTTTTGTGTTGCTTATATATACTATTATATTTTTAATACTGATTGCGTGTCTTGTTTGAGATGTTCTTCACTGTACGCTTCTGTCGCTAGAAAATGCTATGAGCTATTAATAATTATCTCTTCATCGTGTAAAATGTATTTCAAATAGCATTAACGCCATCTTCATACTTAGAATGTGCATAAATTTATACTTATATTATATCAATAAGGCTTCTTAACGATATATCTCAAAATTATAAATGCATTAACGATTGAATAATAATTTCTGGTATGGTAATCTTCTTTAATAATGGTTTTATAATAAACACAGCACTGGCGCACAATTTTTAAATCACAAAAATAATTTTTATGTTCACACAAAATATTAGTAAAATTTCATGGAATTTTGTATATAAAAACAGAATACTTGATATTCTGGATATTTTATTATCTTCCATTAAACATTAAGGGTCTAATTACGAGAGTATTACTATAAAATTTAAATTATAGTTTTCCCTGACCTCAGAACCTAACGTTGCTCTAGACACAGTATCAAAATAGTCACGCCATGTACGATAAAGTAAACATCTTCATAAATATTTAGGACCGCAACCCAGAAAAGTCGTTTTAAACTATATTTTATGTGGGCAAGTCAACTGAGTATATTGAATAATCGAAGCATTCATTTCGATTCTTTTCAATTCCACTTATTTATTTGGGTTTCACCGTCAAGCGTAGGCTCCACTATATTGGTACGTCGAATGTTTTTCTTGTTGACATGCCATTATAACTTCCGTTTACGACCGCGACAATGGGCCCATGAATCTATTTAATCAATATAAATATATTGACGAGATCTCCTCGTTGGGGGCGATCGAATTTCGTCAAGAGCCGCCTACGAGAAAAAAAATCAAATACGAAATGACAAGTCGAATGTTTTTTTAAATTTTCTGTGTCTGTATTTTGTCAGCAACAAAGAAAACGAATTCACAAATGCAAATTAAAAGCTTTACTTAGGTCGTATTCGAGGTAGTGTAAACTTTCCCATGCTTAACCATACGCGTATTACAATACGCTATGTGACAACCATGGACTGTGGTTTATGGTCACCTTCATCATCCGTATTCTCCATCAAACCGCTGTCTTTCACATTTTCTTAACCAACATCCCATGGTACTGCAACACTAATGACAATGATCGAATCTTATGCTGTACTATATCAAAATAATCTGCTACCTGACCTCTTGGGGAAGGATCTCTACGATTGCAGTCCACACCGGGTGGCACCATCGAGTATCCTCGTCCTGACTCGCCATTCTCGCATAAACTGGTTAAATACTATATGTCAATCCGAAACTATCATGACCTTCCACATAAAGGTTTATCGAGAAACACTGACCTAATTGAATGCTTCCAAAAATACTTGACCTTTTGCAAATTCATAAAAGGTCACAGCGACTTAACATTATTGAGTCCTGGTTACTACCAAACACTCTTATTATCTTGATTTCAATTGCGTTATTCATAAATATTTTTAAGTTACCTTTCACAAAGTAAACCACAATTTGCGCATTGATATAAATTAATGGTGATTCATTGAGTATGTATGTTAACAAACGTGGCGATTCGTACTCTATTTGTCTGAAGGAGGCTGTAGTGGCGATTACTCCACACCGATTAACCCGCATTGGCACACTCGTACACCGCTCGTATAAACCTCTGCAATTTGCCACGTTGATCGTGCCGGAGGAGCCCAGCGGGACAATCGGTTTCAAGCCGCCCCCCGCCCTCGCTGACAGGGTGAGAGTGGGTTTCTTCAGCAGGGAGCCCCGCAGCCTCGCGGTTCCGGTCGTGTTCTCTGCCGCCGCTTGATTCCACTTCGGCCTTGTAGATAATGTATCCTCCCCGGCCGGCGCCCTCGCGTCAGCCGCCCGCGCCGTCGCCTTCCGACGGAGCTCTCGGTAGCCGGCCCGGAGCGCTGTTTATCGGCCAGACGTGGGCTTAACTCACTCCCGAGCGTTCGCGATACAAATAATGGCTCGGATTAAATACATTTTAGTTGAATATATTCGCATTATCTGTAACACCGTAACAAGCCGAGGTATCTATGTCTTAGTAAATCTAGTTTTATTACTAGGCGTGGGTGGCTGTGCCTGTATTTTGAGTTCCTCGTTTTATACTTAGGATCCCAGAGGTTAACATAGAAATAACTCATTGTATTTACGGTACGATCGTATCGCTTGTTCTGCTATTGATTCGTATTATGTATACATGTCTATTGTATTCCCGCTTAAGTGATGACTGATAAATAACGTACATATTCAATCGGGTTCTGTTTATCGAATCGCTAATTAATCGGGCAAACTTATGAAGCATTCACGGGAGAGACAGACGGCGGGCGCTCGAAAATGAGATATTTGTTTATTATTTAATTCCGGATTGTTCGCGTCCCCGGCCGAGTGGTGCTGGAGGGGCTCTTCCCCGGCGCCGTCGCCTGAAGAGCCGCAATATCCACTTAGCGATGTCAATCATATTTAACAAGCGTCTTCATTACTTTTACGAGCGAGAATCTCGAGAACTCCATCAAGAACAGATTTCAGCGCTGCAGACTGACAAAGTTGTCTAATTGCTTTTTAACAGGCCGAGAGCTGCGAATTAGCTACGAGCCGGGCGCCAATTGCGACTCCGCTGTGTTCTTTGAGATGTCAGTCGAAACGCACAATGCCACGATGAACACCGCACCCGGGTCGCCTCTGCAATTAAACACTCGTGAAAATAAACGTGAAAATTCTCTCGTTCGTGACTACATCACAGTGTGGGGTTTGCCGGCCTTTCCACATACGCAGCGTGAATAACAATAGGCACTTAGTAGGTTTGCAGGCCGGTCGTGATCGTCTGGAAGTGCGCGAGGCTTGTGACGTCTGCTGCCTGTCGTGAGCAAGCTGCTTGAGACTCGATACGTACTTCTATAATTTCCATAGAAAATTACAGTCATTGCGGATTAACGTTGTCATGACTCGCAGATAATTGATAACATTTATATTCTTCTTATAATAATCTTTGGCGTATTATAATTTTTACTCACAATTTTACTTTCGTTTCCAAACAATTAATATGTGGCGTTAAGAACGCTGCCAATCCGCAAGAAAGTCCAACATTCAATCCTCGCATAATGTTAAACCATACGCAAATGCCATAAGTAAACGCAGTCTACTTATTTATTAAATCGTACGCCCTTCAGGGTAGCAAGGATACAATATGTGGTTAACCGGATACACACTTAGTCGCTCCCTCTTTCACCAGACTGATCTGAGGGAGGTCGGAATAGGTTAAGGAATTTGTATAAATTTAGTATATCTATGTTCTATGTCTGATCATCGATCCGAGTCCTTGTCTTGAATATTGATTACGTAGTACAAAAAATAATTTTAATTATGAATAATATAAAGAGCAAGCAGTGTAGAGTGCAGAGTGCCTCCGCCGCCGCTCGCGCTGTGCTCGCAGTCCCGCATGCATATTCATGAGGCAGTTAATTGCTTACACTGGTTTTCGGAGACACGCTGTCGGGCCCCGTGTAGCTTCACGCCGGCCCGGCGGTGCAATATGCACGAGGGCCCGCAGCACACGCGGCCTTCTCGTGCCGAATCGAACACTTTGTATGCGCCCCGGTGTAATCCTCCGGCACGGCGACGATAAAAAAGTTACGGTCGAATCGACTCCGGCTTAATGCTGGCGGGTTCGTTCCGACTTTAAGTTTCCTCCTTCTGGATTTTTAACGCGGCGCATCGGCCGCCGTGAGTACCGCTAGGCGTTTTTATTGCTCACTGATTTTCACGCCGAATTGTGCAGTTAAAAATAAACGCTGCTGCATTAGGAGTCAACGAAAATAACGCCCGGCTACGGTTTTTTTTTTTTGTTCAATTTCCTGGATGTTTGTTGAACGGGTAATAAGTATGTTGTATAACAATCGCGGGTCTTCCACAACGTCAAACGAGAGAGAACGAGCTCGTGAACTGCAGCATAATGGGCCGGCGTATAAACGCTTATGAACGATGAATAAATAACGAGCGCGGAGAAGAAAGCTTTGTCGTGCAAGTACGAAGGATGATATATATATATATATATATATATCAATGTCGCATATATGAAAGAATCTTGTTTCGTTGATATTACTCATTATTTAATTACAGTTTGTGACAGTTGTAACAGAAATTAAAACGCTTAATTGTTGAATCGAGTACATTACTTATTACGTAAAAGTAACTGTCATTATATGATTGACTGATAAATTGTATACGCATGTTGAAAGTTGATTGAACGCCCTTCTTATGTTAAAGAGACTATCTGGCAACGTAAACACCGTAAACCGACAATTGCTGGAATATACTTTGCTCTTTGCTAAGTGATCGGTCTTCATCGCCGCCCGCGCATTATCTCCCTGGCGAATGATGGCCGCGAGCGACGCCCGACTGCGCCGCTCCTCCCCGCTGCCTCGCGCTCCCGGGACGCCTCGATATCTGCTTTAATTTAAGCTTCCCGCCAAGCGAGGCGAACTCACGTCAGCCTGGTTATTTATATTAATTAATACCTTATATAGTGCGGAGATAAGCCGATCGCTCCGGAGGCGAGACACAAGCTCTATTCACGGGGTGGAGCGGGTGCGAATCCGAACTTCTGTGAGACGTCACCCACAGCAACATTATGCTCTGTTTTATGCTCGCCTCCGTAGTCAATGGCACGGGACTTTGTATTCATATTGATGCGTGATAAAATCAGGTTTATCACCCACGAGACTACTTAAATTGTATTTACCCTCCAATTAAACGAGCCATTGTTTAACAATCAGATATAATTTACTTTACGACATGTAAACATTGAGTACCTAATTAAGAGTCTTTCTCGGATTTAATCCTCGGCGAGTCGATCGGCTCCGATAAGCGCCCACGCCCGCGGGTCCATACGTAAATGCTCGCCAGCACGGCCTGTCGCATTTAAATGTTGAACAGTTGTTATTATTTAGCATCGACAGCCCTGGGGATCGCCGCAGCCGAGCGGTTCCAGAGCACGAAGCGATCGACGACCGGGCGGGTACTTATTCATCTGCCGGGAATGAATATTGAATGGCGCGGACGGAGCGGGACGCGGCCGGGGGCGGCGAGCAGCCCCGGCGCCTTGATGAACCCCTGCGAGGAGCCGGCGGTTAAATATCTTGAGCTTTGAGCTCGCCTATTAATTATTAGGAGCCTCGCTCGACACGAGGGGTGCTCGCTTCGAACTTGTATTTTGATGTACCTTGTCGTAAATGCGTTACGGTTTTGTCGACTCGGCGTGCACGGCGATGAATTGGGGTTCGCTGTTTAATTCTCCCGTTTCAATTATACGGCGGTAATGCGCCTACGCTGAATTAAACAACTATCAAATTATTACGCCGAGCAAAGTGTCTGTTTATTTACACCGTAAAGTTTGCGATGTAACTTTCGAATCGAAATAATTTTAATGGGCGGCAATTGGAGCATTTCTGCAACAATTTGATTGTTTTACGTGTGTGCGTAGTCTCTTCGTGTCATTTCGGTGAGAAGCGTTACTCACATCGCCGCGCAGGTAGGTGATTGTGAAAGTTTCCGTGGCCGAGACTCGAAGCGAGGCTTATGATTTGTAAGCAGCACGCCTATTGAGTTGTTTCATTGTGACCTGCCATCCGTGTGGACGTACTGGTTTGTTAGCTAAAAAAAATATTTTAATTCAAAGCAACAAAAGTATAAATACTTGAGTGATTACTTTCTACACCTTTCCAATACAAGGTGTTGGAATTATATATATTTGTATTAATATGTATTGTAATTAAAGACCCAAGATATGTATAATGTATACACGTTACAGCCGATTGATTGTTTCCGTATTAGTGCACTTTTCACTTATTATTATATTTTAAATTCGTATGAAAGATGTATGCAACATCTTCTAAACGTTATGAAAACTAGCCTGAACTCTATTAAGATTAAGATAGCATTGAACGTAGCTTATACCGTGCACGTGTACTCTAGATGTTAACTCAACACACTGCAGCATTAGCCGCACTGTTTTATTAATTAAATTTCCGCACAACTCGCAGGCAAGTTCGCCCCTGGGCGGCGTCTGATGTGGGTAGCTCTGCAAGAAATTCTTGCTTTCTCTTCATTGTATTTTTGTTACAATCATTTACTTACTTTGTATTTAGACAAAAACGCATTACTGAAATGCTTTCTTAACAAGAGGCATTCGCCGTATGAAACAAATAATTAAATTACTTATGTTTTGCGTAAGATTTATTCTCTGCTGCCGCTTTTGGTAATGAATTCGCTCGTCGTGTTGGCGCGTCGTGCTTTGTCTTATGTTGGTTAAATTAAGTAACGGGTACTTCTTAACTAGGAATTTAAATATATTTGTGAAGTAAATATTGTCGGTAATGCGTTTAATAAAATTGCAGTGAATTAATAAAGTCTTCGTATTTTTTTTTTATTGAAATTAGTAATTTTAAAACTATATTGTAGGCAACACATATTTAGAGAAGACTGCATACTTTATTAATCAATAAATGTATGTTAATTAAAACAATAATTAGAAAAATTGTTTATAGTTCGTTTATGTAATATATTTAACTTCAAATACGTTATATTTCGTAAATGCAGCAAAGTAAAACATGTGTACTTTGTTTACAAAATTTACTGAAAATAATAGGATTTTTCTTGTTGTGGTGGAAATACATTTTTCATTAAATACCAGATCAGCCGTTGTTGCTATCAATTGAGCAGACATATAATATATATTTCTGTAAGCAATTTTTTTTAGGGATTTAGAAATTTCAGATTTGTGATATGTACTCAAAACGGTTTCTAACATAACTGACAATTTTGAGTATGTTTAATATTTTAAATAACGCAATGCATGCAAGAATATTAAAGCACACTTTCACTGTCCATATCTCAAAATCAGATGCATTGAGTAAACACTAATTAAGTAAAGTTGACCACAGGGCAGATATACTTTTGACCGGTGTTATTAATAGTCTATTATCGCTAGTACAAATTGATTACTTGTAAATAAACGCCGAGATCGATATCGCATTTTTTCCCACAGAAATGATTGAATCTGATTTAGTATTTATGATCAAACTTTTTCGCTCACGATAAATAATCTTAACTCACAAATTCTATTTTGCTAGAGGTTAGATTTCTTTTTAACTGGTTTTTGTATTCCTTGGTCATTACACTGCCTTAAATAAAATATATTTTGAAGCTCTACTAATAATTTAGCATCAAAGAACCGCACGTAAAAAAGTTAAATTACTTTATTATATTCTTGCGACTTGTGAATAGTAAGAAATACTTTTTTTTCTATAAAATTTGGCAAGGTAAATAAATATTTTATTTATAAGATCATTGTGAAATGTTTCGAATTAACAAAGTTAACCTCTGTGCACTCTATTAAAGTACACCCAAAGAAATTATCATTGAAATATTATGGTTTAATACTCGATTTTTTTTTATTCGATTTTACAACTATTTTATTCTGAAATGCTGAAAACGTTAGACAATGTCTTTAAAAGAAGTTGATGTAAAATTTAACACATAAGGCAAGATTTTCGTTTTGTCAAAATAACACAAGGTTGTGTTAATACTCAAATAAATAGAACATAGTAGTCAAAATGCAAACGAAACTATAATATTCCAGATTTATCTCTTTATCTTCTTTGCAGCTCATTCAGATAAGAAGTGCTTAACTAACAATACCTCATATTTGCTCGTGTAGCATTTCTTAGATTTAATTTTGTATACTCATACAAGTCAACCGATAGCGAAGTATTAGTAAAACTCTATGATTCACTTAAGGTTGTCACTGATTTTTGAAAATATATGTATTACCTACAATTCTCCTGATTTATTATATTGAATTTGATTATACCATAAATAAACACATTAAATCTTATAGCTTTTTGTATCACGACTATGAATCGAGTATAATTATTTAATGATACATAATTTTATAAAATCCATATAACAATTTAGGGGTGTTCCTTTTGGTAATATATTACACAAATTAACGTGTAAAGATAACTTTGGGTCGTCATTTCGTACAAATAAAGCCTTTCGACCGAAGACTAATTCATTTATTAACCCATAACTGAACCGACAGATTTCGAACAAAAAACCCTATAGACACACGAGCAGTACCGCCGCGGCGGGATCTTTGACCGGCCCAGCGCGCCGGCTGTGTAAATCCGAGATAAATATTCCTCAAACAGGCTTCTTTTTTCTCCGGAGTAATTTTTTTTGGCCCGTCCGTATTCTAACAAGCCTTCCGTGTTGACTCCCGACTCCCGATACGAGAGCCTTTGGTTAATAGCCCGCCGTGCAAACAGATCCCCCGAGGTAACTTTGTTTGTGTGGCCCATTTTTTCTGTAGGACCCATCGCTGTTTACGATAGTATTTATTATGGTGTAAACGTTGTGTAATAAATCGGAGAGTTCATAAACTTTATGGTTGTTGTTTTTTTTTTTTTAACCTGTCATTCTGGTTTCACTTTGTATCTCTCTCTCTCTATCTCTTGCATCTTATATAAAAAAAACCAACATAAAAAGATGTGTCAGACGAGGATATTCTATCTCTTTAATCCGAGCTCGCCAGCTGCGCCGCCGTAGTTGTGACAAAACTTCATCGGTAATTTGGCATATTTATACAGTAAAGGGTCGTCTGCTTGGGTCGTGTTTCTTTACAAATAAGTGAATTGAATTATTTTGTTAACCGATTTAATATTTATAAAAATAAATAGTGGTATTATTATAATTAACTGTCATGCAGTTCGCTCACATTAAATCCTATCAATGCATATTAAGAAATATTTTAATAAGTCTGAATTTTTTAGCCATACTGGTTTGTTGCGTAAACAAACCAGGATTTATTGATTTATCTGCATCCGAAGATAATTTAAACCGATTGAAATAGTACAATGGGGAGAAAGCCATTGCAAGTATCTATAATCCTTTTGTTTAGCGGGTAATACTTTCTTTTTTCAAACAAACAATAGGATTTCATGGTGTGGTAGAAATTATTTACCGAATGTGCGAAATTGCAGATCTGAGCTCAATTTATACTATTGAATATAAAATAACATACTTTGAGGTTTTTGTGTCGTGTTATCCGTAAAAGGATAGTCCCCGACTTGCCTTAGTAAAAATCCTATTTATAGATACAATTTATTTACCGCTAGAATGTTTATCATATTTGAAAATTATTAAAAAACTCACTTTTTTTAAATACCTGTGTTGAATGTTGGATACAATACATTTTATGTATATTTCTCTTTCAAATCCAAGAACTTGATAGACTCTTAAAAATTATTTATCTTATAGTCTCTCTCTCTCAAGGCATGCACTTGAATGACAATGATGGCGTTAGATAATATTAAAATTTAAATCGCTCCGAGGTTCTGCAGCTTGGGGTGGCCATTACCAAAAACCGTTGCCATCCATCCCGTCAGTGACTCTGCAGGTCCGGTTGACTGCCCCTAGGGTGCTGAGGTCTTTTCTTACACCCCAAGCTTTATTTTCTGTTCTGGCCACAAATTTAGGACCGTTTTCGTGGAATGTTATCCTCATCACGGCAAATGTCATCAGATGTCTCAAACATTGAAGACTTAAAAACTACAGAAAATAATATTGGTTTGGAAATTTTTCGGACGCAAAAGCAATATTATTCAACCTCTCAATATATCATGTACTTTCTTTTGTGGGTATACGTGTATCTCTTCTAGTTAACCTTAATATAAGTATACACCTACAGGTGGAAAAAAAGGTAGGCTTTAATATGCGTGCTTCTGTAAGCACAATCTAGATGTACCTGCCTACTTAATTACTTTTATGTGTGAGACTCCGAACATTAGTTATAAGTTTTGCCAACACGCTGTAATTTATTAATTTGGAAATAAATTATCAACACTTCAGAATAAATGTTCACTCATATAACATAATAGAAAGTTGGGCGTTTGACGAATGGAAAGAGAAATTTTTATAATCGGACAAAAAGTGATTTTTGTATTTGAAAGGTCAACCGTTTTTCTGTAATCGAATGTTTACTATTATTTTAGCTCGGCACCCGAGAGTACCAGCGGTGTACATTTCATTAGATTAGATAGTGGCCTGCGGTGGGAGCGACGAATTCTAAAGTGAAAATCGTGACTGAGCCGCATACAAGTCTAGAAGTATTGGGTATTGTAAAAAAAAAGTTGTACGCTTAGCTTATTCGTTACAAAGAACTGAAACGCTAATAACGTTCGATGATATTATTGTTTTATATTTTATTTCACTACATATTCTTAAAACAAAAACTAATAATTCTTATTGCCTTATCGAGTAATAAATGCCAGAAGCAGACATTTATTTCTGGAATGAAAATTTTTCAGTATATACTTGTATTAATAATTTTATTTAAAATATAATTATTTGAAGCAGAATTATCATATCAAAAATGTTAATCTTATCATGACTGTTCGCCTATTGTCAAAAACCTTGTTGAAATATTGAAAACTTACCCTACCTATGTCCTTGAAATACAAGTCATAATAAATCGAGTGCTATTGTTCTGAAATCGGGGCAGGTGTGCTTGAATTTATATCGATTTTAATGTAACGTTATCGAATTAATTAACTAAATTTATAACTACTTATAAATTTTAGTAAGTTGATCCAGGGTTTTGGGCTTACATAACATCACCGCTGTAAATGATTGGTAATAAATCTACTTTACAAATTGTAAAGAGACATATCAAGTCACGCAGCATGGCAAGTCACTGGTATTCATCTACCAATCTCATTGCGGTAAACGCAAGTTAATAACGCCACACCCAAACAGAGCTGGATCATTGAGATATTTGAGCGGTAATTAAATAAGTAAACGGCACGCAAACGTGTGCATATCAGATGCAATAATGATACAGAGTTGCACACTACACCCGCCGCCCGGTCACAAAGGGCTGCCTGCACGCGGCTCGGGCTTCCTCTTGCGGCTAATTGCTCGATCAATCCGTCGGTCGTCACAGAATCAGACTGCGGACTGCGTGCCTACCAGCGGACTTCGGCTCCGACGTCCACAGTCCTAGCAAGCTACATGCGGAGTGACAAGCATAATCGACTCATAAATGATTAATCCGATGGGTTATATAATACATATGTCTACAACCTTTTCAAATACCGACTATCCGTATACTACTGTTGTTTTTACTTATTTGTTAATTTTGTATTTACGGAATCTTTCAGACGAGCAGCTCAGGATTCTTGGCCTCATTATAATTGCTCTATTGATCCGTCGGGAGGGTCGGGTATGCAACAGGATACTGCTGTGCCGATCTCCATAGTGCTATCAAGCTATGCGTAGTGATGGGTTATTATCCGCTTATAATCGAATTATCAAATAGTTCTTCATTTAATGTAAAGCATTATTAAAAATACACGTAACTAACATTTTACTGGGGCTTTGTGGTCGTTTTACAAACGTTTTAAATGGCTTTTTTCGCTTAGCGAAAAAAAATGATCAAATCATTTCTTCGAATTAACGCCTCAAAATATTGTAAATATTGTTTCAATAAATTATTTCACTACAATTAATATCACCGACTGAATTATTCTTACCTTCTAATTAATAAAAATCGATTACTTGATTGTGCCCATTATTGCTTTAAAGCTTGTTCACTGGTTGGTAGCTCGTGCAGCGTTTCATACAGAAGTATTTGGCTTGTTATAGCGCAGACAGAAAAGAATCGCGTAATACTCGTGTTTTGATATTTTTCTCGTATTGTTTTCTTTTCTACTTGGAGAGAAACGCTTTGGCAACGCAATCTGGAATGGAAACAGACTATAACAAAGCTCAGACGCTCGTAATTGAAGGCTCTCGAGAGAAAGACTCCGTGCTGTACTCTTAGAGAAGGCAGGATGCCATTATTTTTTTATAGAATAGTATTTTCTCCGGTCAACTGTGACGGACTGCAGATATAATGGCGCACAATATAAAGAAACTGTGGTTTTCAGGTCGCATAGCGTGTGTGCTTTGTACCGGACGAACGCAATGAATCAAGTAGGATACTTTTTAGTATGTTATTTCCTTATTTTAAAATGTGACACTAAGTTGAGAGTAAAAAATAAATACAAATTTGTCACCGCGCTTTGGTATATTTTTCATGGCCATGTAAATACAATTAAGGAAATAATGTAGTTTAATAATATGGACTCAAAACAGTGCTAATTTGTGACAGATTTACATTTTGATATTATCTTTAGTTTATATAAAATAGCTAAGTATGGAATGAGAATAGGGAGTAACAAAGGCGACTCGTCTAAAAATAATTACGTTATTATTTT
The DNA here is from genome assembly GCA_022113835.1 of Atopsyche davidsoni. Taxonomy (NCBI): domain Eukaryota; kingdom Metazoa; phylum Arthropoda; class Insecta; order Trichoptera; family Hydrobiosidae; genus Atopsyche; species Atopsyche davidsoni. The sequence goes on from JAILWY010000021.1 coordinate 9,130,922, forward strand.
TTTGAGTCTGTAGTAAATATATACTATGTATAGCTTTAATGGTCGAATGTGCCAACGTTTATACGGTAATAAATAAGTGGATGCTTTTAGTCGCACAATATCTAAAAAAATATCCCCGAAAACTATCTTAGTCACGACAGTTAATTCTCCTCGGAAAGTTTCCCAGTGGCGCGCATTTATCAACATTACACCGTACTTAACTTAAAAAGGCAAGCATATTGTCGTGCACACAATACCGGGGGGGCTGCTCCCTCCTGGCCGCAAATACACTGCGGGCGCTCTTCCGCGGTCAAAATCTCCGTTATTTACGGCCCCCGCGCCCTGCGCCCCTACGCCCCTGCGCCCCCGCGCCCCCGCGCCCCCGCGCCCCTGCAGCCGGGCTATCTCCGGGCGGACAATGGGGAGAGCTTTGTGCCAAGTGATTCATACAGCTTGGAAGTTTGCACCTCCACTGTGGGGATTCCCGGTCGCTGTACTAGGATTGTATCAGAATTCGTACGATTCCCTTTTTATAGCCTTTTCGTATTTAATGATGTATCGGTTTTTTTTTTTTTTTTTGTTTTCTTGCATCTTTTGTAGCATAGAAGTCATAAATTGGATGATATATTTATTTTGTAAATCAATTATTTGTTTCGATACAATTCTTATACTTATTATTAAAAGGAAATTCTGCTGTATAAAAAACCCTTGCTTTTTTTAAATTTGTATCTTTGTATTAGTTTTTATGAAATAAATGAATGAAAAACGTAGTTTATTTTCGAGTTTAAATAAAAATAATAAGCAAATGATTATGCGGAACTGTTTTATCGTACAAACGACTATTCTGCATTAAGACATGGAAATGTATATTTCAAGACTGTATCGGTTATAACTTTTTAATTGTTAAACCTTTTATTATATATTAAAAGAGCTGCATTGCTACTTCAGTCAACCTCGTTTCCAATTTACTGTAATATTACTTTTTTAAATACAACGTTTTCCGGATTTAAAAACGTTTACTCTATTTAAAGAAGAAAAAAAACACCAAGGGCGTGACTAAGCTTACTGCGATTTGTTTTGCAATATATCTGCGTCCTTACTCCAAACATTTTTGTATTCATTTTGTTTTTACAACTTCTATCTAACAATGTCTGCATTTTATATACAAAATATGTTATCTCTATCGATAATGCCCACAGCGATGTGTACTTTACCCCTCGGAAAACGTGTTGGGAAGATTGATAATCAATCTTCAACAGTGTCTAATAAACCTCAAATCAGGTTTCCCGCAGAGCCGTGTCTCGCCGGGCGTTCAGTTTAGTCGCCGGCCGGCGAAGCGTTTAATTGAATCCGCGTCAAACGCTGTTAATTCCATTAGTAATCCGGGCCGGGGCGAGTGTGCGAGCGGATCAGTCCGCTCCGACCGGACACCGCCCGGCGCAGCCTCCGCAGCCTCCGCAGCCTCCGTCTCCGCTCACGGTTGCTGCTCGAATTGCTGACAATCACAACCTTTGATGCTTACATGACGTGTATACATTTGATATTTACTGCGTGATATCTATTCTATCAAATCACATTTTTAAAACTATGCAAAAAAATATTTTAATAGCCGTCAAGTATGACGCTTTTTCTAATAATGATAGCAAGTAGAACAAGATATATAAATATGGTATATTATATATTCTATATATTATCTATATTAATATATTATCTATATTATTATTATATATTGCCTTATTTCTAGAAATTGACCTGATGTGTCTATAACTCTTTTTAACAGGATTTTTCATACCGCCACTGCCAAATGTCAAACGGCCAAATGGGATCGTTTGTTAAATAATAAATATTTTGATTTTAAAACTTTCAGTTGCCAATATACTTTAGTTGAATGATCTGCATAATCTAAGCTTGCCCCGAGCGAAGCCATTTTGATAATTTTATTAAGTCGATTGTATCTTTATAATAATTATTATTAATAAAAAAAACTTTTATACAATTTTAATTATCTAATATTTCTTTTTCCACTGGATAATTTAATTACAACTTGTTTTATATGAACGCAGTTGATTACTAACATCGCGTGAAAGTTATTTTCACCGGTTACTTTAAGTTACGAAATAGACACAGCCTATTTTATAATTTATGGTGGTTAAATTATTACTTACAATATTTATTATTCAACGCTAACATATTTAAAAGCGGCCAGAAGCACTCGTATACTTTATATTTATGTGTACTATTGATATAATTAGATGTAAGTCATATTAATTTAATTACAATAATATCGCATTACCCATGCGTAGAAACCATTGATTCGTTCATTGATAATCTGTTAATCTTTGCTGCTCGGTGAGTTTCTCAGCACTTCGCTATTTTAGCGTTACATAATATTATCATAATACAATGCACTATCGGTCGACACACCGAGACACTTGATTAATAATCGTATGCTGACATATGGCGGGCTCTTCCTCGAGACAGAGTTGATTAAGTGCCTCGCTCTATATCACCTCCGACAGTGGATTAGTTACAGATTGATGCATGTAAATTGCATTAGCCGTATGCGTTAATGCGTAGGCTGGTGAATTACCTGTGTTTAACTATGCATCTCGCATTCTTGACAGGTATCAGCAGCTATTTTATCTCTGTGCTGTAATTCTCGTTAATAATTTTAATTTGAATAAGTTGACCGCTTCGTGTTTACATATGTATCATGCGGGAGCTTGGGGGAATGATATTAAAGTGAGTCTAGTAATACCGAGAAGCTGTAATGTGATGATGTGAAGTGTTTCGAGCTGTCTTGAAGTCTCGTTTTATTTTTTTTCTTATGTACACTTTGAAGTTGTTTAGTCAGTGCATTTGTATATTTATGTATGGACGTTGCGAATACGCAACATAAACATAGTGAAGATCTTTGAAATGAATTCGATCGTGCAGACTATTCATTAGTTTTTTTGCGTATAAAAATATTTTATTTATTAATTTTTTAGGGTTTTTGTTGCCTTGTTGCTCGAGGGGACTGCACACCACTGGTGTACGCCGACAAAATCTAATTTCAAATAATCGCTTACGATGCGAATTCACCATATTAGGGGTATCTCGAAACCAATTTCCAGTAGGGTGGGGTGGAAATGTATTAAAAAGTATGCCGTCTACCCTAAAAATCCTTCGGTTAGATAAAGATGTTTACGTGCCCATGCGTGATTCCGCGCGCGGCAGCCGGAGGGAGACTGTAAATGCTTCCTACCGGATTTGTTTTCTTCGTGTGCCCCAACGATAACCGCCGAATAGACGATTCCATTAACTTTTATTTTGATAGGCACAAAATTGCTAACCGCAGCATAAGATGCCTATGCTTGACGCTTTTATATTCAACATCGTAAATGATTGTGCGTGGAGATTCTTGAACGCGTTTTTTTTTAATTTACGAACTTAAATTAAATTGCAGCATCTATATTTATTTTAAATATTTTAATTTTAATACGAATGCTTTGATTAAAATAAAAACAAAAAAAAATACATTTACTTCAAATATGTAAAATTTTGCATAGCATTAAACAAACAGCAGTTGGTGACATTTTTACATTCTTATAAAATAGGAGGTGATAATTTTTCAGTTTGTAGGTGCATTTTTAAAAAATTAAAATATTGAAATAATTTAATATAAAATCCAATAATAACTTCATCGAAATATTGCTGTTGGTGGTACCGAGGTCGGCCTTTCAATTAGAGTACTAACGAGTAAATTTTTCAAAGATGAGTAATAACATTTGATGTTAATTATCATTGGAATTAAATTCATGGCTAAGCAATCTGTACCAGGTGGCATGGTATTATTTATTAAAATAATATGAATATATGAAATATAATTTTGTGCATTTGTTTATTAAAATAATTGATCATGCCCAAATGAGTAAAATACATTTTTAAATACAAATTCACCACAGTCAAAATTGTTTTATTTAACCTTGCGCCGATGTTTTGTAAATGCTGCTAACAAAGAACATAAAAAAATAGGTACTGAATTTTGTTGAATACAAAAACATCATTATTTTAAAATCATGCATCATTAAAAAATGTGCAGATGGTATTTATTTTAGCATGAATCATTTTAGCGGCGATTAAAGAATAATTCTCATAACATTTATTTTATTAGATGTTATGCAAGCTTCTGAAATATAAATTTACATGATAATATATGGACTGCCTGCACAAATCAAGGTAGTGCATACCGAATGAAACGCTATCGACCTTTTAATGAGGTATTACAACACCCGGTTATTACTTCACCACAAAGGCTATAAGAAACTTGACTCACGTCAAGTAAGTTTTATATCTCTTGAATAATCCATAAAATAAATATTCCTCCGTGCAGCATCGCTTTCCATAAACACATCAATCTTAATTTACGAGCGAGTCTTTTCGTCAATACCCGGCCTGCCGTTTGTTCTGTGCGCCTGCCCCGAGAAAGCGGCTGATTCATGGCTGCGGTGACCACACGGCGTGCCGGCAACGGGATTGTCCCGTTTCGCCACCTTGTGTGTCGGTTTATCCCCTCGACGCCACCGCTTTTTCCATCGGGTGACAAATATAATATTTGTTTTTTTTTTTAATTATTTCTGATGTGCCTAATTATGATTAAGTTTTTATTTCTCATTCGCTATTACTTTTTTTTGACGTAAACTGTTTAAAAAAAAAGAGACTCGACGAACGATCACTCGATAAAACAAGAAAAACCCACACAAACAAAATATAGATTGCAAATCGGTCGCATGTCGTGTCGCGACGTGTGTAGAGGCCTTTAACAAGGTAAATTGTGCAGTTTATCGTATTTTTCATGTTTTCGGCAGGTGTTTCCTTCCTTATCTTAAAACAATTAATTTACAAATGAGTACTAGTTACTGACAATTTCAATCCATATTTTGTGAAACATTTTTTTTCTAAACGAACTGTATGTAGTATTTTTTTTATTGAATACTTGCATTGTTTTATTTTAAATCAGTTTTTAATTAAACATAAATGATCTTTGTAATTATGTGTGTGTCTGTGTTTGCTTGTGGGGTCACCCCACCGCGGCCCAGAACTACTGCCGGATTTGTCGTACCTTAAAATACATCGCGGCGATAAATCCGAGAAATCGTGAATGTAAATGTCATTAAAAAGTGTATGGAGGAGAGACGCGCGGGCCGGCGCGGCCGCTCGCTCCTTTAGAAAGTGGGCATTGATCGCCCGAGTTATTCTCTGTACCGTTAATTGAACCTCAATTATATTCTATTTGCGGAGACCTGTTGGCACTCCGCTCCGTGTGTTATTCAATTTATATTTACCTGTGCGTTGATAATTGAACACCTAGAGTTATTATTAAACTTGCATTCTGTAAGACACTAACAGTTTGGTGTAGAGATATAAAATAGCTTGGATAGTGATATTACCACCGAGTAACGACGCAATAACTTGCATACAAAATTACACCTTTCGTAAGTATTTGATAGCTGTTATTTATTAACTGCCAAACGAGTATGAACTGTCGGTTTTATGCATGCTTAACATATTTGTAGTAAAATAAAAACAACGTCACTACAATCGCTATTACCGCTTTTGACAACGAACTCATCACTTTACCTATTGCAATAATAACTAAATGTATAAGCATTTGGTGATTTTTGTTTTCTAAAATTTAGTTGATTGAATACTCAATATTTGTTGATAAATATCGTACTCTGATCGCGGACTAAACAATTAGATTTGTCGCCGAACTTCTCTGTGTCATATTGTTCACTTCAAATTTAAATATCATTATACAAATAATACCCAATCGGTGATGATCGGGCTACAAAGACAGGCATCCGACAATCAAAATAACAATAATGCAAGTTGTAAATACATGTTATATTTACCATTGTTTTATTTTGTTATGTTTCTTCCTAAACATAGAAAAATCTCGTTGGAAATAATTACGCACTACTTCTCATTATACAACCCAGCAATATGCAACCTTGTAATATAACAACACCTCAGTTGTTTGTTAACATTTTACGGCTGCGTTTTTGCTCATAATTAAATTTTAGTATGCAATGAATATTAGCATTAAAGAATAAACAATAAACGGAAATAAACTTCAGAGTTCTCCGAGTGCTCGAGCGCCTTCCTCGTTTTGTCCGGCGCATTGTTTCGGCCGTTGATTGCCTCCTGGCCAGGTGGGCCGCTCGCGGAAATGAATACTATTCGCGGAGAGATTGAAGCGTCACTAATGCGGCGCGACGTCAGGTGCCTGTCCCGTGCTTGTAGCGATGTTTCTCTATTGATCCATTGTTAGGGCAGCCATTATCGCCGTTTTATCATTTCTGCTATATCAAAAAAGGACAGCGATTCAATGGAGTCTATAGAAACTTACATAAAGACGTCATATCTTGTAATTGAAATATAGTTGAGGCCCTAGTCACAAATATATCCTTCTTCTTTTTTTTTGTTTTTTTGAATATTTTTTTATTGATACAAAGGTCAGCTCATATTTGCTAAAAGTATTTCATATCTTTTTATATTTTTTTCTTTTAGAACATTGTAACAGTAAACGAATAATGTTTTTTTTATGTTAAAACCTAAAATTTCTTTGAGATTAAATTTTTGCTGATTAAAATATTAAGTAAACAAAGGTCAAATTTTAGTATCTAACGATTCGGCTTCGGCAATACACATTCTTTTCAGTGATATTCGCTCAGGATTTGTTAATTTCTTTTTTTAATGTTGCCTAGTAGCTTAGTGATCACATATTTATAGCAATTTAAATACATATATTATATGTTTTATTTTTATTCGGTCAATAGTCCTTTTTAATTCAAAACATCTATTAAAAACCTAGGGATATGCTCGCTTAAAAAGTTGCCGTTCGAATGAACCGATCTGATAATTTTTTTATATTATAATCACGTTTGTTCATTCATACACTACTAATTTAAATTGTAGCATGTTTATTGGCAATGAATATTCTTAAGTGTAATTTTAATTTCAGATCAGCGAAATTATGAATGGGTCTTATCACGTCTGTGTGTTTTTTTTAAAATTTGTTTATTCTTATAAAATTCTCATACATAAGTTATATATTTTTTTATGATTATTAAAAAAGCCATTAATGCGAGCTGTTATTTGAACGATAATGTGCTTTGACGTCAATTTTAACAGTATGCATTGAATTATTTCTATTTTTGTCTTGCTATATAATATGTTTTCACTTATAAAATTTAATTCCTTGTGATTTTAGCCTGCATTGCTCTGAACTTTAATCAAAGGCAACACCACCTAGGCACGATGTTCACAATAGTGATGTGCATATCCGGTTGGGTGTTGTTGGTATTCAATTTATTTTTTTAATTTTCGACTAAGTATTTTTCGGAGACGTTGTAATTATTATCCGGTAGTGCTAGATTCTATACCCGACAAGATATATTAGTTGTATATGTATTTATCAGCAAAATTTCACAACTTCTTCGAATTTATACAGATTATCGATTGTTTGAATATTTAACGTGTAAACATTATTCACACTTCATTCGTGATTAGCTGTGGTTGTTACCGAATGAATTATGTAATACTTCATTATTATAATATTCACAATATTTAATACAAATATGTAAATGAATTTTCATCAATATTAGGGAATTGAATTGTTGGGATATTCGGTTCACAACCCAATTTTCATACTTGATTTTCTGTGTTCAATTTAACGAATATGTAGATATTTCGTAAATTTATTTGCTCCGATATTCAAGTTAATAAGCTACCTGATATTTTACGTTTTATACGAGGTATTCCCCCAAATCGCTGTATTTCGGCGTCTATTGGATTTCAGATATTAATATTTTATTATAATTATTCACAGTATATACGGTATCAATTTATGTTTTAAATACAATGGATCTATAAATATGATGTGTTTTTTATTATTCAGTATATGTTGTATGTGTTCTTTATATGTTTTGTATTATGTATTTTTTTAAATATATTTTAAATAAAATACTTAAATGATTTTTCCACATGTTAATTTTTATAGGTGACCCGTTTCGCCAACCTTTCACGTTGGCATTATCAAACTGAGTCACTCAAGTATTTTATTTAAAATATTAAAATGGAATTCCACTAGGTACTCTCTGTCAAAAATATTGATTACTATTATTTTATGTCGATATTGATTGTGCTTCTAGCCACTTGTATGCGGTGTGTGTTCGCAGACACCGAGGCTGGTGGTGGTGGCCCGGGCCAGGCGGCGGTGTGTTCGTAGTGTAGTTTGCATATTGCGTGCGCCCGAGTAACCGAGCCGTGTTCTTGCAGCCCCAGTGGCGCCGCGCTGTGCTCGCCGGAGCAGGTGCGCGAGTACCTGCAGGCGCCCGGCACTTGCAAGTGCGGCCTGGACTGCCCGCTCCGCCCCGAAGCCGTCTTCAACTTCGATCCCAAGGTAACCAGTCCACACAGCCCCACACGACACCACACACACCACACACCCCACACACCCGCTCCGCTCCCCTCCCGCCTCCTTGCGATACCGACGCACAGTGGATTTGCATACTTTATCAATTGGACTGCAGCAGACGCATCAGGGGCAGCTTTCAGTGACTGCGGCTCTCGTTTATATTTATTGTATCAAAATAGATCCTCACTAAGGATTTCAATTATTTTAAACAAATGTGATTGTTACTTTTTGAATTTTAATGAGTGAGGCACATTATTTTCTTTTCGATTATATTTTATACAATTCATATCTATTTTCTATAGTCCAATTTATATTATTAATTAAGTAAATATCCCGTTTCAAAAACCACTCTACTTTACTTACCGTAATATATATTACAAATTAAATTCTATAACACCGTGAAGTGTTTTGTAAACGTTTGTCACGAAGCGTACCTACCCCAAATTTGATATTAAATGCTTTATAAGTTCACACGAGTCGTTGGCGAGTGCAACGTCTCGAGGAGTTCGTTCAATACGACAGCCACCGACAGAAACTGTGAAACTAAATTAATCACGATTTTTCATAAATTTGGCTATGTTTCCAAAATCTAATTTAACTTTTTTAATTTTCGGTTTCTCGGCGGTATGACACGGCTCAAAATTTATTAAATTTTACATGAAAAGTCAAACAATTCAAACGTGTAAACTTCACCTTGTAAAAGTGTTTGGGGTGGTCGAGCAGCTCTCGTGCCCCGGCCAGCCCTCGAGGGGAGCATCGCTAGTGTGATGTACTTCGCATTCCAAAATGAACTGCGAAACAAACTTGCAGAACAAAATAATTTATTATCATGTAGGTACAAGGCACACCATAGCCTTGAGGCATTTCATACTTTAATAATACGTTTACATTCGTGTTTACATCCTGTTGTCTGGAAGTTCCGAGATTTATCTTTTAGATTATTTAATAACTTATTTGCACTCGCGTTAATCATAGTCAATTTGGAGTGAATAAATACGACCGACATTTAAAACGTGGGAATGCTTTTTTTGAATTGCAACCGTAAAATATTTTTAATTCCGATAAGTTAATACACAAGTTATTGATTAATGAACGCCATTTGTATGCGGCATCAGATTTCGCATGGCGCATTCGCGGCGACCGCAATAGTTCCCGATTCCGCATAAACGCTGTATATTCTCGGCGCACTGCCTTTCTAGATTGCAAATCTCCGAGAGCGACTATAAACCTCATGAGAAATAATGAATGTCAGGCGGCCGGCGAAGGAAAGCCGTACGCAGATGTAATTTTGCAGATTGCACCAACGGCACTAATGATCGCGGATACTTTCGTTTTGTAAATCGGCTTATTCCTCGATACGGCCGGTCCGTTTTTCTCACGATTTCCAGCTGCGCCGTGCCCGAGGAAGTCTCGTTAGTTTGTCAATGCGGAGCACATGGAAGGCGGCGGCCTAGCGGTAAACTGCATGCGAGCCGACCCGCGTCCCGGGTTCGTCTCGCGAGAGGCAATAAATCATATTAATTTTCTAACTGCTTTCCTAGTGTTTTTTTTTTCTAAACAGCGCACGATTTTATGCAGGCGGCATAAATTTAATGAATTATAATTACAAGTACTGACGCCTCGTTCACTACCGCAGTCCCGTTAATTGGTTTATTCTACTGCACGTTGTATATTATTGATCGAATAATATATAATCACTTCGTTGCAGAGTACGGCATTTCGCGGCAGTTAGTTGTCAGATGCAGAAGTCATTCGTCTCACACCGGTCAACTCGGTCTGGGCGGATGGGCTCACGCAATAAAGTAATAAAAATTGAACCAGACGCGTCCTGTAATTTTCTTAACTGATTTTAGCAACTAATAATTTAAAAGAAAAAACTTAAAATATACGCTTTATTAGTAAAAGTTTTGTCAGATAATTATATAATTTTGTTTGAATTTACACATTCATGGAGATATTTTTGGTCGATTTTTCCACGCGATCGAGGCAAGTATCAACCCTTTGTGAATAGTTTATCGTGAATCCCACTGTGGTATTTTTTATCAAATATTAAAATAAATACTGTTTCAACGGAAAATTATGTATTACAAAAAGTCCGCCATGGTTTTATCTGTGCCGCGTCATTTCAGAGATCTTTTATTTTGTTTTTGAGATTTCCCATATATAGCACCCTCGAACCATAATTCGGTACGTATGGTTATTGAATATAAAGCAGGGGGTGATGCATAAGGTCGCTCGGCAGATAGCGCCCGCCTCGAGTTCGCAGTGCATTCGATACCGCATGCCGAGTACGCAAACAGCCCCGCGGCGGGGGGGGAGGGGTAATCTGATCCCCCCCCCTCCCAATGGCCGCTACAATGCTCGCACACGTTTGCTCGGCGCAATCTTCGTGCTTATTACCCGCGCTGTCCCGCAAGACTCCGGAACTGAGTTTACTTATGCATTCGCGGGCACGTCCCCGCGCCCAAACTTATTTGCCGATTGTTGTCAGGTAGTTCCCGGCGCCCCGAAATTGAGTTCCCGTGATTTATTAATATCTGATATTTATTTTAACATACTGTAAATAGGTTATGTTACTATTGTCTTAGAGCTCGAAATAATGCGCGCAGAATGATTGCAGAGTCGTTTCATTACGACCAAAAATTGCCTAATTTAAAAATACCGAGAAAAAAATATATGTACATTCTCCTGTTAAGACTAGTTGCGAATTTTAGTTGAAGCCACAGAGTTTGTCAGTGTGCGGCAAAATATTGTTATTAATTATGCAAAAAGCATAATCGTTTGTGGCCTATCATATTTTAGTGGATAAACTATTTTTTCATTATGATATATTTTATCTCGACAATATTAAGTCATTCTGTCTGAAGATGTCCCTGTATGCACTAAATTCACGTGTAACACGTCTCATAATTTTAATAGATTTTAGTCGTGTGCGGAATCTAAATAATTCGCATGTCGTATTCACTCGGGTGTGAAGTGCGAATCGCAACACCCACAATCCTGCTGCGAGGGAAATAAACGCAATATCATTCCGCGGGCTCGGAGTTCCCATCGGTGCTTTTGAACGCTCCGTACGTTTAATTTAACGGCCGGCGACGGTCCGCGTGGCCCGCGACGGGGACGCCTCGCGGACACACTCGCGCGAATTAGCATAAAGAGACTCCGGTGCGCGGCCACAGCGACACCGAAGGGTACACACGATTTACATTGAAATTGAATTTATCGTTAAAAAGGCGCCCAGCACCGGCCGGCCGCCGTCAGGTGCGCCGATTGTCCGTTATTTGCGAGCCCAGCTCGTCCCTTTGGGCGCTCGCAGCTCCGCGCCGAACAACCCCTTTGACGATCCCCTGTGATGAGAAGAGTATCCCGGCGATGAGTGGGCTTTGATTCTCCGTTACAAAGCGTCGTCTCAATGGGAGAATCACCGACCTGTTTTCTTTTGTCGTGCCGCATGACTTTCAGCACAAACGAGGGTAAAGTGTAGTTTGTGTTTTTTTTTTTTTTTCTCCTTACATTATATTTACCACAAGTGATCGATTACGCTTGCAAAACATCTCAGTACTAATTGCATAACCGCTTACAATATTTTGTATGGAAAAAAATGCATCACATAAGCCTTCCATCCCACCGTGTACTCGGCGAGCGAGGGGCTCGAGTTCCTGCAGCGCCGCTCGGCCTGCAAACAACGCTCACAATAATCCGACGGTTTTATCAAAGAAAATGTTTGCAGTCTAAATGGTAACGTTTTGAGCTGCTCGCCGCCGGATTACGGCCGGGGCTGCAGGAGTGGAGTGGCTGCACTCGGCGGCGGAGATTACCTGCACCTGCCCGCGGAGCCCACGCCGGACGGAGCGCGAGCCGATATTGATCTCTATCCGATTGCACACCGCGCTGGACTCGGCGCACACAACCTCAATTTACAGTTACGCTACGTGTTTTTTTTGTTTGTGACTATACATCATATTCGCTTGCACATGCGGCGCGATTCTTTTATTGTTACAAACGTTTTAACACGTCCGTACTTCATGTATATTCAGAAAGCCATTTTTTTTATGTCCAATAATTCTTTGAGAAAGCTATTAAAAAATATATATATTGGAGTAACAACACATGGAGTTACTGGCGGATCAAATATCTAGGAAGACCGATCATGTTTTGAGTATGCTCATACGGGTGGAAATCGAACTCGCATCTCCCTCCCCAGCAAGAATATGAACATAGACATGACTTTTTTTAAAACCGACAATTTTTAGTCACAACATTTTTATAAGTATGTAACTTTATAATAGATGCGATTCATTCGTTTTATTTAGTGAAGTTGAATATCTAATAAAAAGCGGAGGTTTTTCTTATTAACTTCCGTAATCGGTGTTTGGCTTAATAAAAATAATGTAATACAAGTATACAAGCTGTGATATTTTTTTAATGTGCTTAGGGCTAGATGTATATATGCATGATTAAAAAGCATGTTATATCCACATTATGTATACATACAAATCGTTCGATATTCAATGCTTTCCTTTTATTTGTATACAGAAGTTGTGTGGAGGTGAATAGCGAGCGAGAGGCTAACCCGATAAGACTTCCGCCTCTCCCCCGGGTCGATAGGTGAATATTCAACACACTCCGGTGGAAATCAATCCATGCCACCAATCAGCGTAAATAATAACGAGGCGGCGTTCGCTCGGAAAAATGTCCGCATTAGTATTACAGATATAAACGTGTATTTTTATACCTTTCCTAGTTTGTAGCGCTCTGATAAAACAGCCACATTTTATACGTACATAAAGATAAGTTTCACTTTATCAAGAACAATATCGCCGCCATAAATTTTGAACGCAGCGCATTTATTAGCTCGTTTTACCCAATTTACACCTCTTAACGCTTTACGGTCTCGCCTCGACTCGGGCGATTCTCTCCGCAGCTTCGAACGGCCCGGCGCGAAGGTTATTGAATTATCAGTGTATCGTAAACTGATGTCATTTCCTTCAATTACCCGCTTTGCCGCCTGCGTTTGCAGCCCGGCCGCCGTCTGTCGCTCCCAGCGCCGGAGATCAACCTTCAAAGTCAAACTTGTCTAGCCCGCTTCTTTATTCGGGGATAGAGATGAGATTAAATTATATATTCGAGTAAACATCGTCTGGCTGAAAATTGCCAAGTGCTTCTCGAAGCAAAACAGAATACAGTTTTTATACTCGCACTCGCGTGCCTTTATATCTGATCGCCGCGTATGTACGCAGTGCTCGAGTGTGTAGGCGAGCCTCTCGGGTAGACCTTTTTCGTTATCGAATTTCAAGAATAATTGTTTTTCATTGTGCCCGTAAACTCGATGATAATCTCGGAGAGATCTTTACGATTACAGTATAAATAATAACTTAGATTATCTCGGGAAAGAAATTGTCTGGGTCTTGCGAAACTCGGTAATGGGCATTTTGTAAATTGTTTTGAATTCATGAGACAAAATGAATAGTAGTATCTTTGAAATCTAAGCACACAGTAGTTAAGGCTTAATGCTTTAATATACCTGAATACAATTTTTACAAAACATGTTTGAAAATGAATACTTAACGCCTTTGTATTTATGTTTTAGTAAAACAATTTTCCAAAAAAATATTTAATTTTTTTTATAGGGATGCAATGCTTTACTACTCGCTCAGAATGTAAACTGATACTAGTGACCTACGAGTGTACCGCTCAGCCGGTGCCGCAACCCCGTCTATGTTTTATCACAAATCCCTTAAATCACTGGCGCCGTGGAGTTTGACCCACTTGTGAAATTATGGATTCGCGTGACTAGCGATGCACAAGCCGGCGGACTTTTCTTCGTATTGATTTTACCATTATAAATAAATCAACCGTGTCGCATGAAACGAGAAACTTGTAGCGAGCTCTTCTTCGGCTAATGGAAAATTTCCGCGTCAGTTTATTGAATTTTCTGTCGCAGCGGGCGGCAGCGCGCCGGATGCCGTCCGATAGCTTTAACTCGCGTCGTTCATTTTTGAGATCCCGCCTGCCGCGGATGACAAATCGGAGGCTGCATAGCGAGGTAACATTATTTCGCTCTTCAGGCGCCCAGACGACAGTGCGGACGGCTCGGCCCCATTGTTGCCGTATCTGATGAGGCGGTCGGCGAGAATATTAATCCGGGGCGAGCTTCCCTCCGCCGCGGGCCCGGGAGGAGCGACCGCCGAGCTTCTGACCCAAATTCTGTCTTCTCCCCGACCGCCCTCCAGGAGAATACGCTTAATGGGATTTTCCGCAGACGGCCGGGACGCGAAGTGCGCTAAATGAATGCAATTAAAGCGGTCCGCGAGACCGGCCGGAGAGCTCGCGCGCGCCCGCGTCCTCCGTCTCCCGAGGATATGCAAATGAGTTATTATTTAGTCTTTGTTAAGTCGACTCGCGCACTTGTAATCTCCCCTCCGGTATTACAGTTTCACTTTGTTCGCAGACGCTTTTACAAAGTATTCAATTTATCGCTGCAGATTTGAATTTTATACATGACGAACAAAGGGCCGCATCTGCTTTTGCATTGCACGTAAACTCTGTGAACTGCACCGGTTGGGCGCTCTCGTTACATTTTCGTGTCCTTCCGACGCTGTCGCCGTATTTCTCCGCATTGCTGTTGTTTGTAGACCGGTCCGCTCCGAGTCCGATTAATTTCGCCCCGAATGCCTCTAAAAGGCGTGTAGTTTGTGATTCACGCTTATTTTGCCTATCGATTTGTTATGTTCTGCGGTCTGAAATTCCTCGAAGTCACTCTAGAGAGCTAACACGAAGATAACGTCATGCCTTTATTTGTATACGAGAATGTGTTAATTAATTATATTTTAATTTTCAATCTTATTGTAATTCTCGGCATTGTGTATGCAAATTTTTATTTTGTTTTCATAAATAACAAACAGCATTTGAATAGTACGATGAAGTTTATATATTTAAATAAACACATATATTTTAAGCAATATCTAACTATCCGACATGCTTGAGAAATGAAGATTTTTTTTAAAATAGTGAATTATTGGAGGTTGGATTATGCAAAAATATTACTATTTCGCTGCACCAAAGTTTTCATGTTATTTCTCCGATCTTTTATTGAGACGAATATGTCATAAATATCTGTAGTTCTCCTTGAAATTTATAGAAATAGGCTCGGTGCAAAGTATCTTACGTAATGTTTATCACAATTAACAATCTCTCAAGAAACTTAATCGTTGCATGAGGTATTTTAAATAAAACGATTACGACTCGGAAAAAAATGTTAACTTTCACGCCACGAAAGAGCACCGAGGCAATAATGTCGGTGCTCCCTTCATGCAAATCCTCCCTTCGCGCTTGTCGTGGCCTTGAACAGTCCCGCTGATTGCATGCCCGGCCAGCGCGGTGAAGTGCAACCGCTCCAGAGCCTCCCGGATGCCGTGCACAGAAAGGGAGTCCCTTCACACGTCGCGGTATAGTCCGTGCGGCTCGTGAAAATGTATCTTAAATTTTTTTTTTGTGTTCAAAACATTGTCAGGTCAATGTTACCGCGATTTTTTTTTGTATGTACGTGATTTTAAACAACGAATGATTCGAAAAATTTGTCTTAAATAGTATTTTGCTTAATTATTGCTGATTGGCTTGATGTCCCCAATTAAATGGATTAACGTTGTTTACTGGTACAATTTTGATGGCTAATATTGAAAGATTACACGTTCAAGAAATTAAGTGCTTATAAAGTGTTCAAATGGCTGGGTAATATTTATCGCATGTATAATAGTTGTCCGAGATAATTGTTTGTGTTGTGATACGAAAAATGTCAAATTTTCGCTTACTTCGAATTAATTAATTTATTTTTGGATAAACGTATGTTGGACCTCATGGAAGTTTGTTTTTTTGTCGCTGTACGATTACATTTCGACTTCTAGATTATAACGTTGCTCTATATGTATTCTGAACGTATTCTGCGGTGAACTACCGCACGAACCAGAACTAGGCGTGTGCGCGCGACAGTCTGAGGCCCGCCGATCGCCGCGTGTGGATTGCTCTTTGTTTTATTTCAAGCGGCTAATCCCCGCACCGCTGAATTACGGCTTCTTTTTGTAACAAAGAGATAGTGTGTAATTTCCCCTGCTCTGTTTGATGTGGAGCTTTTAGAATAGATTGTATGTAATTACACGTGAACGATAATGTATTTAGTCTGCCGAGCATTCGACAATGTATTCCGTTTTTGTATCTTCTCAAAATTTAACCACTCTACTAATTGTAACAAAAAATAATTAAAACATTATAAAATAAAAAAAAATATGCGCACCTGAGTTGATTCGTTGTGTTTAAATGTGAACATATAAAGAGCGATTAGATTCGTTTAGTGAGTTTGGACCCATGCGTGCCTGAAACATTTTTATTTTAGATTCGGGCTGATGTAAGCCGAGATTCCTCCAATATTAAAATCATAGATAGCGGCCATCGATCTTATTCAATATTTGCCTCGGGGCTTTATACGGACTGGAATCGTGGCCGCGAAGGGTTGAGTTCACGACCCGGTCCGCGCCAGAACCTTGCCGGCTAAAGGGCGTGTGATTGACGAGCCTCCGCACACATCGGCCTCGTACGGCCTCCCGGCGTAGTACGCCAGCGTTTATTGCAGTATCCATAGTATGAGTAGCCGAGAATTAATATTAACATTGCGTTTGGTTATCGTCTCGTATCTGTGTTTGCTCCCGTGGCGATGTTTGCAGAAGAAATGAACATCTAAAGCTAATTGCGCTCCTCGACTGTATTCCAGCACATTATGCGTAACGCTGATTGTTATTTAGGCACTAATTGAATATAGAAGTTAACGTGATTTATAATCAAAACATTATTGAATCTATCGACGTCTATATTTAAAGTAAGGATTTTCCTTTATTAGCCTGCCAGACTCTGCGGTTAATTCATCACGCACGGATAACACACAATCCTTCCCTCCAATTACCGTTCTCTTTTTTCTTCGAACATCTGGCTTAATACTTCCCTCCTCGCCGTGAGCACCTCAGGTACATATCCCAATTATCGATAAGTCGGATATTACGGAATATTTGCAGGCGATATTTGACGATGTGCACGCAATTGTCGTTCCTGTTTACTTATGTTACCTGTCGGTATTGTACGAGAATCTCGCTGTTAATGGTTTTTATACAACGTTCATTGCACCAGTGATAAAACGTATGTATCAAGTGTTGTAACAAAATATTCTATTTGCAACGACTTAAGAACGAGCATTTATAGAAACCGTTTATTTTAATGTAACTTAATAATACCTGAATTAATCTCGATTGCAAAAAACTTCCTTTCAGTTTTTGCAGATTGAGTGGATTGCAATTTGCAAATCTCTTTCACCAATTATACTGAATCAGTTCGCCGTAAAAGCCTTTTGAATAATAGCCTGAATCTTTAATCACGAATAAATGATTTCACCTTTCAAATGCAGCCAGCCTTCGGTCTCATAATAACCAGCCCGCGCACTGAAGGAAGTCGATCGAATCGACTTTAAAATCTCGATCGATGGGGTGTGGCTTCATTAAGGAGTATCATTGTGCTGTTAATCCCGGCGTTCGTGGACGCCATTGCTCAAGGAGCCGTTGCCCGGCGCGACAGTATCTGGGTCAGAATAGTAATTTTAAGCGGAAAGTTACCCGCAGTTAATGTCTTCATAATGAACAGCCTTGGGTTTATTTATTCTTGCGGTTACTTCTCTACATGGAGTTTTATGCGTCGCGCTTCACCGAGGAGACCGCTTTTCTAGACACACGCACGCTCACGGCGCTGCTCGTTTATTTTCTTACCTGTCTCTCTGACTCGCATGTGCCAGTGACGGGTTTCTCAAGAAAAATAACCCGAAACGGCTAGATGCATTTCTGCTTTGTCAAAATGCAGCTTTTTTAACTGCTACAAATTACAAGTTGTGTCCCTGAATGGGAGCAGATTTTTTTTTAAATTTAATAAAATTCTCAATTATGTGAAACGATATTAAATATCTGATATCTTATTCAATAAGTAGTTCAAAAACACTGTCATAAAAAAACAGCTTTGTTTTGTTGTGTATTTTTTTTTGCATATTTTTAACTGATTTTCGTTTTAACTACCACTTGAATTCAAACAAATACTAAGCGCTTAGTATCTATCATCACTATTTACTCCCCGCTAATCTCCATAGGATAGCAGTCGCTATCTGGACGCGTCACCCCCAGGCAGCTCGCTCTCGCCACAGTGGCTCCGCTGAATGGACCGCCACTCTCTACTGTCTCACTGTCCGGGACATGCAGCTCTACACGTCCGGATACGGAAGAGGAAGTTTCAGTTGGCTTCATTCGTCGTTATATACAAACCAGTCGCGTGCAATGACTTTAGAAGCTGGACCAACAGCTATATTTATAAAGCCTAAAAATCCACGTAAGAACGTATAAAACAACGTTAAATATCACCTTCAGTGTTTTTCTAATACTCTAAATTTATTGAAATACTCAGGATCACGATGTTTTGTTGATATATAGGTGCAAGTAATGCTTCTTTGCTTGAAAATAATCGTACGCCACTGAACCTACCCTCGCCTCGTAATTTTCATGATCGGCGGTCCGCGAAAGCCGCTTCACTAGCGTATGTTTACTAATATTTTAATAAGTAAATAGTACATTTGTTTGCCACCAATACACTCAGGTTATATAAGTCGTCGTTTTTGTAATATTCAGTAATTAATTTAAAATGACAGAAGAAACGCTGATTAACGAAAACTGAGATTAATAAGCTATCGATACGTCTTCCTAAAGAAACTCCCCAAATATATATATATATATATATATATATATATATATATATATTTATATATTTATATACAATTTTAAGGGTTATGCTTGTTGTAAATGTCTGCCCATCCAACTAGTTAGTATTTAGTGTTCAACACTCAATTATCTTTAGTGCTTACTGACTACATCCTCTAGTCAGTGCATCCTCCCCCCCCCCCCCTCCCCGCCGGGGCTCAGAAATATCTTCCCCCGCCGAGGGGCTTTTGTCGTTGGTCTAATGCGATTATCCGCACAGAAGACTCCCTGCCTGTGATTTGAATGACCGCCCCACAGAGAGCCCGGAGTGAGGTAGTTAACCTCTAAGTGTAAACTATAAATGAGGTTTATTTTTACATATATACAATCACATTTGAAAAAAGAGTTATAGAAATATATATAATATTTTGTTATAAGTTTAATTTTTGTATTTAAGCTGTTAATGATACTACAGAATATAAATACAATGACGGACATAATCTGTGAGCACAGGCAAAACCTAAGTAACTCATACATGGCCATCATACATAATACATAGTGAAAAACAGGCAGTATACGAGTTTTTAGTTTATTATTCTTGAATAGTGACAAATGTTGGTTATATATAATTTTTTTGTTACCATCTGGTCATTTGTGTCGTGTTAACAAAATTGATCACGATTATTATATTCTGAAATACAAATTTAACTGAAGCTGTAGCGTTTATATTTTATACATGATCATTAACATTCACAAAGCGACAGGCTGCGATCTCAGTGTCGGAGTTAACCTCTGTTTGTCATTTGTAAGCATCACGCTGTCGTTCTGTTTTGCTGACTAATGTTAACTTTTTTCTGCATTGTTGTTAGCGCTAGTCTATTATCGTATCGCAACCACGGAGCAGATCTACGATGTTGTAAATCGTATTGTTATAAAATAAATTAGAACAAAATTAAGTTCTCTAGTAATTAATATCTTTATTGTGCACGAATAGTTGAGTAGTTCGCAAATTCGCTAATATGAACAATAATGTTTCTATGTTGCAGCCATACCCCACGGTCATTTGCAACATGATTTTAACCATTTACTTTCATGAACGCATGTTTTTTAAAATGATATATATTAATCAATAAAAAAGCGTAGCCCAAACCTTTTTTTTTTTTTTTTAATAATAATAAATTATGGGGAGTTAGATATATATTTTGTTTAAGACCTTCAGGAATTGGTAGTCAAGTTCGAGAATATTAGTTTAATTAAATTGTAGTTTCATAACAAGGATGTAAAAGTGACGCAGTATAACTTTTGCATATATGAAGATGCTAACTGCTGATATTATTTATTAGGTGCGATTTTTTCAACCTCGTTTGCAATTCGCCGTGATGGTGTCCCGCCGTCATATATAGTAAGTGCTTTTCATGATTAAAATAACAATTAAATTAAGTAATTAACTATTTTAATTTCCGTGAGAATTGGTAATATGAATTTGAATAAGCTTGGTGCATTTACTGCACACCGATGACTATGTTAATTGGCCGTTAAGCCTTTTTCCATATTCATTATCAGTACTTAACATCATAATCGGATTTATTAAATGCGAAAACATATGTACGGGAATATACATGTGTGTATATGCAGATTCAATTAATGCTTCTTTCATTATAGCCACATTCTCCGTTAAAAGATAGCGAGGCACCGACCGGAACTGAATGGTAATTAAAGCTATGTTTGAAAATTCAAAAGGACAATAGTTAGAGCAACCGTAGCCAAATCGCTTTTAGGCGAGTTTAAAGCTTTGGCAAATATAATTTATTAAAATATTAATGTAAAAAGTCTTTTAAATGCAAATTGTTACTTAAATTTTACTGTTCTACATCGATGAAGAAAATCTTGTGTTTTGATATATATTAAATAATCCTTTACGTTTAAACCATGTTTGCAATCTGATTAGATAAATATTTTAGTGCGTTTATATATTTTAACAGACTGTGAATACTGGAATCATAGCCAGTGTATTGGACAATAGATAATAATTACAGTTGTACGTCGAGTTACGATGTTCTAATTGTACTATATGTTTGTATTGAAATGTTATCATTTCCTTAATATTCTGCATGTTGTTTCGGTTTATCAGAATAAGCCATGTGTGACTCTGCTCATCATACAAGTGAGGTCCTGTGTCACACTACGCGCCCACTCAGGCGAGGTGCACCTACCCTCATTAATTCTTCATCCCATTATGAGCGTTTTCAATTAGCGAGTGTGTTTCTATCGGCGCGCCCCTCGCCGATTATTCCGAATTCTAAATGAATACCTCCCGGGATTATTATTTACCCGCTCGGACCGCATAATGGAAGTATTACCGCCTTCCTGCGGGTGCCGGCGAATTCGCTTTTACGACTCGAATCTGCAGCTCAGACAGAATTAAAATGGGGACTCTATTCCGCGCGGCCACGGAAAATGGAATCGCCGCGCATATGAAAAACGTATTATAAATACGGCGGCAAAAACTCCGCGTTCTATTAGGGGATGAAAAAAGTCGCAAGTTGCCGGAACGCCCGACGCGGCCGGCGCGGCCAGACAGTATGAAGTCACGGCGACTGTTTTTGTGGAAAATTTTAATGGCTTTTGGTGTCTGTCGCCGCGAGGGCTGTCCGCTGTTTGCGAGAGGAAAGCCGTGCTTAATACCGCTCTGCTGGGGTTTTGATACGTCAAATTATACTGCATCGGTCGTTCCGAGTGGAGTAGGCTTTATTTGTTTGTATTTATTTTCTTTGCGGTGCTCACCTTGTTCATTTCATTTTTATTCTCCATACTCCAGGCATTCACTACTCAAACAAAGCATATGCAGCCTATACACGGTTTAAAATAACATTTATAGTCTTCAGTGTTTGTGCAAGCCCTCTTATCTGCTCGTGTAATGTAAAAAAAGTTAGGCTCTCCTTTTGGACACTTCGATTATGTGTAATCTCAGTGATGGGTGTTTTTATTTGACAATTTTTCTTGTACCGTGGTCGACCTGATGTCCAAGAATAGTGTACCACATTGACTGCCACGAGTATTAAAAAAACATATGTTTGTAATTTGTTAGATACATTTTAGATGGAATCAGCACGTGCAAATGGCGCTATAGAAGTCGTCCGAGCTGTTTTCAAAATGTATAATGTCGTATTATTTGGATGTTATCGTTTAGCCATTACTTTAAAATCTTCAAAGAAATTCAGTAAGTTTCTTAATTATCTACATCGCTAGATAGGCAGCTATGTTTTGGACAACATCCAAATGAAACCAAAAGAAATGAATTATTTTCAAATCCTCAGCATTTATCAACAGCGTTCATTCGTAAATTTTATTTAAAATGAAAACACACCCCAGTGGAGAGGAGGGAGAGAGGGAGGGCGAGGGAGGCAAAACTCGGGCCAATAAAAGTTGGCAGGTCTCGCGGAGCAGAATTTAATTTTCCCATAGCCGGGGATTATGTGCTCGGATTAAAAACGAACGTGTAAATGAATATTTCCGAGTGGCTTTCTGGAGGCCGCGCCACTTCATCGGGAGATTCTGCATTCTGGTCACATCCACCTTGGATAAGCGTTATTTAACATTATAACATCTGAGGATTGCTTACTTTTCACAATGAATAATGGAATTTACATTGTAATGGAAATAATACTTTGATTATAATGTTACCTGTTAATTAACATTATATTATTCGCAATAAAAGCATGTTTAAGTAGAAATATACATTAATTTGCATTGTAATCCATTTATATTAAATTTCTGTTGACGTTATGAATATATAATAGGTTGACTTCAAGTAGAACACAGCCCGAGTCTTTAATGACCAGATTTATCGCAATTCACTTACGTCTGTTTTTTTTTCGTTTATTACTAATACCACCAGTCCAATGGAAGGCTTTTGATTTATTACAGAATATCGCTGTACTAAAGATGCCTAGATTTATTCGATCCGTCTTATTTGTAAGCGTCCTCTAGGTCGTTTCATAATCCATCCTAGTAAACGCAATCGGCATTATTTTTTTTAATATAGTTGGTTATATTCTTAGAATTTACTGTTAATTCGAATTGTTTTGGTATAATAATACGTTTAAAGTTTCAAATGTGCGTTTATGCAAATATATTGCCAATCGATGATGATATAAACAAACCTTCTCTTCAGCTACATTAATGGTTTTAGTCTGTCATTTACAAGACTATTGTGTTATAAAACCATATGTATGTAGGCGGCAGGATGTTTTTTTTTAGGTAGCTCACATGTTTTTTACATTCGCAGATTTGTCTCAGCGCATTAAATGTCAAAATACATATTGAAAAACATTTGATCCTGTCTCGGTTGTAAGTGGATGTATTTAAATACGGGGTGACCCAATCCGGCCGTCGTCGGGTTTCACAAGCCGAGCGGCCGATTCGGTGAGTCACCTTGACACAGTGCAGTGCGGCCCGGCGGACATGTTCAAATCTCGTTTTTTCTGTAATGCCTGGCCTCGTCCAGCTCGCGTACAATCGAACCTTTTAAATGTCAATGATATCTGTCCCATTGTTGCTCGCAGCTCGTTACAAAAATAAAATCGCCCAATTAAGTTATGAAACCGATTACCCGCCCACCTCCGCTCACGATCGAAAATGCTCTCGATTTATTAGCCGCATGCTCTCCCCGCGGTCGTCCGTCTTTACAACTTGATCATGACCATATTAATTACAATAATATTCCTTAAGTACAGTCTTTGCGGGGCTTGCTCGACATTTACGATCGCTGATATTTATCGCCAATTAGAAACGTTATATTTTGCTTATAAAAGCCTCGTTTTACATAAAAGAAATAATTCTTTTTTTAATTTATAGCACGAAATAGCGTGTACTACAGAAAATTAAACTCGCTCAAACACCAGTTGTATATTTATTCTTTAGCTGAGATGTAATGATGTAAAATAATCCGACGTTCTGACTTCTACGCCACCAGATCATTTTGCTTTAGATTTATTGTTTAATTTTCACAGAGGTTTAGTTGTAATTTTTGATTTATGAAAATGTGTGCTTACAAATGGCGTATAAGTTAAAGTTGTGTGTAATTATTGCCTAAGCATCTCGTAAATAGTAAAATTGCAGACCTGCAACATATTTGTTTTTTTTAAATTGTTTGTACGATTTTGATTAGTTAAATCAGTTTTAAGCTGCGCATAGCACTGGAACTGACCTTGCGGTAGATAGTGTATATTTCAAAACGGCCTCACCGAGTGCATGTAAATCACACTTTATTCCGATAATAAAAACTGCGTGCAATCGAGTCAATATCAGCATCCAGGCGGCGGTCGTGTGCGCCGGTCCTGTTCCGATGATCGCTGAATCCTCTGTAAACAAGGACACGGGAGTCATCAATCATATTGATCGACCTCGGTGGGCGAGCCAACAGAAGGTAAAAACATGCGGAATCACGTCCGACCTGACTATTCACGGCTCTGATGCGATGGGCTTTTGCAGACTCTGTATATAAAGCGTGAGTGGTCGGAAAACATGGATTGATCCTCTTTTGACTCCCGCTGATTTATTTGTATTGAATACAAAAAAAAACAATTCTTAATATTTTATTTACAATCGTAAAGAAATATTATGATTGGCATTTATGACTTTTTTTTTGGGACATCATGACCTTATGTTTAAAATTTATTTATAATATATACTCATATCTATTTTATTCGTAAGATTTTTTTAAATGTTTATTTTGCTGTTTTAGGATAGCTCTTTTTTAATTTAATTAAGCGCACAAACTTTATTAAAATGATACGTGGAATTACATAATTTAAGTAATTTTTCTTAATATTAAAGGGCAACTCTCAAGGGTGTAGGAATGAAAGAAGACCATTTTTAAAATAAATTGATAGCGCTACCCATCAGGGATGTGGCGTCTAAGAAATCAGACGTATTTTTGCTACTAGGAAACATGTAATATTTTTTTGGTTCGAGATCCTCTTGCGTTTAAAATAAATCGTTATGAGAAAGTTTTCATCGTAGATATTGCAGCGATATTCTAGATAAACTGCGGAGCTTTTATTTTCGCTTATTATCTCTGCACTTAATCACAGTGATGTATTATCAGCAACAGCTGGCTATTCAGGGAAGCACTCGCCGCTGCAGACGAGCGGGCCGGCAGGGGCCCTCAGCCGCGTGCTGCACACCTCGGGGCACAGCTCGGCTCAATCTCCAGCGAGCTTTTACGATCGAAGGCAATTAAAGTGAAAATTGCAACAACACTTAGAGACATGAGCTAGAATAATAGCTAGTATAGATAGTCATTGCGCCTCACGGGTAGACGGTTGTAATTGATCGCTATTGTGTGTCGGCGAGGCGCGTGTCGCAGCTTGAGACCACCCGCCTTGTGCGTGGCCCTACTTCATTACACTATTGTTCACTAATGATCCCGGCGGCGTCCTTGCGCCTGATTGTTTACTCGCAGACGTCGTGCTTATGAAAACTGTTCGCACCACTGTGCGGTTAACGTCATAATATTAAGATTTACACCTTCATAAACACTTTAAATTAAATACAACATCCCATCATTAGCCGGGCTTATTACCCATTACATCGAATTATGCTGCGATAAATCCTAATCAAATTTTATTTCAACGCACTTTGTATATAAAAAAATGGTAAATTCAAATTAAGAAATCGTAAAATCTAAGATGTCATTTTAACGGGCCATTAGTGAATCGTATATTTTAACTTCTATAAAATGTCTCGAAGTAAAGCCGGCCGCGCCCATTTGACACGCATGAATTATTGTCGCGATGAGGCACGCCCGAGCCTTGTCTTCGCTCGAATCGCGCTCTGGAAAAAAAACGCTAAAAAATAATACATCAAGTGGTTGGGGACTTCGCGTATTTGCCTCCGGCTCGTCAATCCGCGGGAACTAAAAAAACTGCACATCTGGTGAGCACACCCTCCCCCCCCCCTCCCCCCCCCCCCCCTCCCCCTTGCCCCACTCGCAGACGAAATAGACTGAGAAAAAATAATCCGCGGCAGTTTCAGGAAACTGATAGCCTTGTGTTTTTTTAGTACACATTTTAAGCGCTGGAGTGATTATCCTATTTGGATGTAGCTTAACAATACAAACATGTCACCAATTTTCCAACTATGAAAACACATCACGCTCTGTAAACACGGGTTTTGTTTCATTTTAACAGCTTAACGACTTGATTAGTGGAAGAACGTTTCAATTTTACTCCGGGGCCTCTGAGGACAGCTGAATCGTCGCATTTTGGTCATTATGCCGGAGGGTGACGTTTTTTTTTTTTTTGCAATTTTTACTAAAGCTGTTGGGATTTTCAATATTTACTCACGAAATGTCTTCGAAATTCATTTCATTTTTATATGAATAGTTTTTTTAATTTTGCAGTTAATTATTTAAACGGTGTTTAATCGACGTGTAATGGAGATAGATAATGTTTCATGCGGTGTAACACATATTGGTATTAGTTTTCTGATTAATTTCCAATCCTAATCAATCAACTGCCTCGCTCTCGTGACAATATCGCCCGGTGTCCTCGCGCCCGGTCCCCGAGGAGGTCCGCTATCCATTACCGCGACAAAACCAAACAATCGGCATTCAGACGGCGTTTGCCGGACTAATCGCCGCTGCGGTCATCTATCACAGGCGACATATTAGCGCGGCCCGTGCGGGGCCCGGCGGGGATCGCTCCCAGGGCTGGCCTCGCATCGCTCCCAATATCGCCGACACGACTTCTGAATGCAGTCCCGACACACCTGAAACGTTATTAACTGCGAGAATACTCATTTCGTCGTATCAACCGACCTAACAGAACTCGTTGTTGTTACATTGACTGTGCATGTTCTTTCACTCAAAAAAACGGTAACATTAAAATTCATGTAATCCATTATATGCTAAACCGATATTACGAAATACAATTAAAGTAAAAAAAAAAAAAACATATTCAAGATGTAGCGTATAACGTTCATCATTTTTTTGATTATATTATAAGTACGATTAAAAACTTTAATACCGTTGCATTATAGGCATTCTCTGAAAACCGTTTATATTTTCATTGAATTGACGTTTGAAATGTGGTGGTTTTTGTCGGAAAAATATTCACGTATTCGATATACTCGTACGTTGCATCGAGCCAAAGAGCACCGAGATAAACGGAGATGCGATGCTTTTGAATGTTATTATTAGATTGATTTGTAAAAAAGTGGATGAAACTAATATTAGTTTATTTACTTTTGGACTGTCTAAATATATATATTTTTTAAAATTATTAACTATGTGTTGCAAAATGCATTGATTCGCAATTTAATAAAACATCACATTTATCTGTTGGATTCATCATTTTATGACCATGTTTAGAATTATTACTTCAATTTTTATTTAATCGTATGATTGTACAAAAAATATTGGTTATGGCAATCGCGTGACATACGATTTACATGCTGCATTTAGATTATGAGACCGATAAGTATTGATTTATTTTATTTTTATATCCACTGCTAAATGAGATACTGTCATTGATGTCATGTTGGCCGTTAATTTTAACTAATATTGACTTTACATTTGTCGGTGCAATTTCAGTTACGTTTAATGATAATTCAATACATTTTATTTTTACTGGACTTTTTTAACCACTGGTTTTAAGAACAAAAACACAACGAATATAATCATTTCCGAAAAACTTTCGGATACAGATATGGTCATTAATATAGCCAAAATAAATATATTTGACAGTGTACGTTTATATTTTGATTGCATTTGAAATATTATGCCGGTGTTTTTTAAAGTTTTTGTTTTTAAAATAATTCATATATGCATAGTTATATATGTGTATTGCTATGAATTTAGATTCGCTGTTTTTTTTTTTTACTTTAAATGTGTGCATAGACTGTAAAATACTGCCGCAGAACTCAATTTTCACTCAGTGATATTGTATTCTTACCGTTGGTGGCCCCTGCCGCTCGCAGTTGGCGTCCCCTGGCGCCGGGCTGCCTTGTTGGCTCCGCATATTCGGGCGGAGTACATCTCATTAATTAAGATCGCACGGTCGCTTTGTAATACAATCGGTATGTGGAGGAGCCGAGGTCATTTGTCGCCGCGGTGTTTGATCGGCTGCGTGGGGGTCCTTTTGCTTTTTTGGGTCGCAGGGCGATCCCCATTAGTTCTCGTGTTTCGCGGAAGCGCCCCCGACCCGTTTGGGGAAATTTCTTACTCATTAGGGTTTCCTCCACAGCCATTCTTTTGCGGTCTGATTCACTTTCTGCGGAAAGATATTTCTGGAGCGTTGTGCGAAATTCGAACGCAGATTTCTATAACGCTCTGCATTTGGGGAAATATATTACTGTATTACTTCTTAGTGTTGGGCCACGCATTATTTTAACGTTCTAATTCGTTTGATGCTATAAATTGTAACCGCAGACTGGAGATCATAGTCCCGCTTGTGAACACCATATTATTGTAATAATAATTACGTGTATTATGATTTGAAAGTGATTTAATAAGATAATAAATAATGATTGTTATAATCATCTCATTGTAAGTTATGCTTTTCCTTTGTTAAGTTTTGATTGTATATGTAGTATTTTACCTAGGCACAATGGATTGAAGGAGGTTGCACTGCATGACCTAATTTTTTTCACAGTATAATTTTATTAAATTAAATTTTTAACAAAAAATCACACTCTATGCGCGATCATATAATTCATTTCGTAGGCTATACTTTTATCCCAATCCTTTCGTATGGCAAATATGTATGAATTGGATGATTTGAAACCAACTGCAAGAAATTGAAAAACTAGTACTTTAGATATCTAAAACATAAAAATTACAAAATTCATTTTAGATTTAAGTACAATATACTTATTTAAATTTTTTGACATTTTTAATACACCATCACCATTGCTAATGTACTTAACCGAAATCGTCATTGTGCCGAAATAAAGACAAAAAATAAACATTCTTTATGATCTGTGTAATGATATTAACTGTAGCGAGAAAACGCCACGAGACATGAGGCGTAAAAAAGCCAACGAGGCCCGCAATATTTTTCCGTTCCCGTTTGTACCAAATTAAACTCCTCCTCTTTCGCTTTAATGATCGCTCGCCGGGAGGATCAAAGCCGCGCCCGGTCAACAGTCAGTCCACCCGGAGCAAGGAGGCATCCCTCGCGAGTGGGGTTGCTTATTTAAACGTCCATTGCTAATTGATATACAACGTCGAAGTCAAATTAAACAGATAAGCTCTGAACGCTTGTGCATGCGGCCATGTGCGGTCGTGCGATCATGTTTGACCTACGAAATTATTTGTTTTGGGTACACAACAAACAACGATTCACGTATAAATCGTGTGGTGAAAACATAAGTTTCATGAATGACTATATATATGTGTACTGAAAATTCAATATCACTAATTATTACTCAATTATGTTAGAATAGTGCAATTATGTGCAACATAAGTTTTCATGCTTTTTTGACATTGCTAAATATTATTTTATAAGGGTTCAATTGTGGAGAAATTATGTGATTAACAATTTTACTAATGTTTACTATGGTATACTGTTAAACGTGTTGCAATAGCAAATGTTCAATGAAATAATAGCCTTTAAAAAGCATTCACAAACCACTTATCAAAATACACAGCAAGTATTTAAATCATTAGAAATCTAGGTGGGTGATTGATGAGAGAGGCCGCATCGAGTCCCACCCGCCGGTGTCGAGGGCGAGCACATGGCCGGGGCTCTGCCCGCCAGTCTCCCCTCGCCCGGCCACCGCAGACGAGGAGCGCCGCTTATCTCGGCTTGACCTCGCACCTCTTTAATTCAATGTTTTTATTTACTTTCACCGCGGTATAAAAAGATAATCGTTTTGTACACATTACGCCGCCGAGCGCCCGCCGGACGAGCACGCAGCGGCATTAAATTCAGTTCGTGAACGAGTATTTTTAAATCAGTTAAAATGTCCGATGTAATTATATATCAAATAAGTGAAACACTAAAAAAAAACCTTGGAGTTTCGAGAGACGTTTGTAGATTTTTTATTATGCATGCTTGTAATACGAATATATTTCAGAAAAAAATTCCGAATCGAATAAAATACATCCTCACGACTCTCCACTGCTATGCATCCGAATGCGGACTGCTGCATTTTGATAGACTCTACCGGTGTGGACTTACCTTGGCCCTGCCTCAGGCTGATTGTGGAGTAGTTGTTGCGCATTAAAGTTAACATATAAATAATCCCGCACTAAGATTTGCTTTGCTTCTAAGTCATACCTTTATGCCCGAGATCACAGATCAGCACGTAGGCGGCGATAATGGGAGTATCGCTATTTATTTATTTTTAGTAAACAAATAAAGCGCATAAATTATCCAGCAGGGCCGAGGAGAAACGGAATGATAGAACACATTATTTTAACTTATTTCACGAGCAACAGCTGCCGAAAAAATCTCCGAGGGATAAATTACAAAATCTCGGGGAACAATGTGACATTGATTTCAGTATCGAAAGCACAACCGGATAAATCTCAGAAGTGGCCAGTCACGTGGTCCGGGTGCCTCCCCCCCCCGCCTCCTCCCGACAGGCGTGACTGACACGTCTCCGGATGTCTGGGCTGCGCGGCGGACAGCGGACAGCGTCACGCCCTGAGATATCCGGCCGGTGGTCCTCGGGCGCGGCTCTCCCGGCTGTCATCTCGGTCGAGACCCGCCGGCGGGCACTCGCGGTGACGCGCGGCTTCGAACTCTCCTTGCATCGATCTCAGATTCGGTACCCAGAAATAAAACAAGAACCCAACGAGCCAACGGAAAGCATAAAATATACGCTTCAAGGCAGTTCACTCGAGTTTATAGTTTTCCTACGAGATACTTAATTTATGAAACGCAATCAAACTATAATTTTTATGTGACTAAAATCAAATGAAAACCAATTTGTATTTGTTGTAAATATAGCGTGCGGAACATCTGCGCAATAACAGATGATTTGATCATAATTGATGGCGGCGGAGCTCTCGTGGGCGATGCCAACGTTTAAAAGAGAGCTTATACCGCCCGAGAGCATCGCAAGCCCTCATTCACAATTTTTATCTAATTCAGTCTAAAAGCTCTGCGCTTAATCCCGGCGTGCACTGCTGTATTTTCCCCATTTTAATTTGCATTTTCCCGGGCGGCACCCGCTTTATTTACGGACTGGCATAAATAATTTGTGTCTTTGATACGTTTTGGCGCTCCGATGCTCCGGGGAAATGAATGGCTCGGGCGGTTCACATGTGAAACGGAATTTATGCGGCGCTCGCGATGGAAAACGTATTAATCCGCCGGTAGCCGCGGCCGCCGAGCCCGTCTGGAGAACGCCGCGCCCGCGAGGGTTCGCTGGAAAACATTCATTAAGCGCTTGCATATTTTGCAATTCAAATTAAACTCTAGAAGCATTTGTTATTTCACAAAAAAGTGCAGGATTGGATCTGGCGATTTCGCATGTCAGATACGGGCTGACCCATATGTTATTTTAACGCAGGAATTCTATTTAGACCTTCGATCGAAGTGCTTTGCGATGACTTCACCTCTATTATGTTTTTTTAGAGTATACGACACATTACAATACTGCAAATATTAAAATATTTACGATTTATTACAGTTATAAATTTATACATTTATTTTTTTACGTTTATCTTGTCGAATTATTTTGTTAAGACGTTTCCATTAATACAAAAATATTGGCACTAAAAAAAGGCATCGACAAATATTTCGACTTGATTTTGGTTTTTCGGATTATGTTCGTACCTGGACATATCATACACTCAGCCAGTATCGTATTTGGTTTTTAGTATCACATACAAACAGGAATTTACGGTCCACGGCCAGCAGTATATTATTGAATTGAGTGTAAATGTTTCGTTTTATTGATAATTCGCGGCGATGCGGTCGGGATCCTCTCAGATGCATGTGTAAGAAATTAAGGCACTTGGCAGCGAACACCTTTGCTTAATTGGAGACCGGATCTCCGGATAGCTCGCGCATTTGTGACAAGTCACTTATGTTGTAAGTAATGTTGGTTTTATTTTTACACAGCGGGGATATATCCACACTGGCGTGTCGCACATGTCGTCAAACACACCGCAATTAATGGTTTTATAATTTAAGAAAAGCTGTACATAAGAATTCATTTATCTTGCAACTTCAGGAGTTTTGTAAAATTTACGTTTTCCAATATTTTTTTATATTATTTTATATAAGTATATGGTATAAGGACATCAATAAAATAGATTTTTGATGATATATATATTTTTATCGTTTTTTATAATTTTTTAGTGTTCGTTTAGAATTTCTATTATAAAAAAAGGTGTTTTTTTTTTTTAATAATACGTAAAAGAGCGCAATGAATCAAAAATATGAAATCACAAAACATATTAATACTTTATTAATTATCAATAAATATTACAAGTGTGATCAGAGATGCAGTTTACTTTGAAATCAATCACGTATTTGTTATATCAAATTATAGATGCAATTGAATTACATTTTCCGACTTCATAAGCTGAGAAAAAGCCATGGTTCGTGTTCGCAAGTTCACGTATTGATTGGGAATTGTCGAGTCTCGGGTGCTCTATGGCTCAGTGTCATCGGCCGAGCTCGCCGGAGTTCACTAACTAATGCCCGCCGCGCCGCCACCTGCCGAGATCGCCGCTGGGTGCTCCTCCCGAGATTCCATTAAACTTTATCGTCGTGTTATGTTCCTCATATCCGGTAATTGAGTGGATCCAGCGAGGAGGTCTTTTTCATCCTATAATTAATGTTCTATTGATTTCGTATATTTTCTTTTTTTTTTGGTACTCACCCGCATCTGAAAAAACACTTCAAATTGAAAGAGACATCGGTGATAAAAGACACCGATGTTTGAATTTATGTTTACTTATTAACTGACATGTTTTATTAAAGTTTCTTTTTTCCTGCCACAACATTGAGGCTGGCTAACATTGATGACAATCAATTGTTAGATTTTATTTCTCACTTTGTACTTGTCACAATGGACGCGGGCCGACGCGGGTCAGTAAAAAATACAATACTTAATATTTTCACGTGACATTATCGACGAGTAAAAAACGTCCGGGGCCTATCTGGGGCTTATTTGTCATCCGAGATGCACAAAGGAGCGTCGACGCGTACACGAAAAGTCGTTCTCGTCTCGGGTCGTGACCTCTGACATACAAACAATGGCGGCAGATGAAATGTTCCCGAAGAGTTTTTATGACGCTTGGAAAAAAAAAACTCGCATGTCCATAGTCGGGAGTCGTGAGAAAAATATAATTATTTCTGGCGCCGCGTCCTTGCGGAGGCTTTCAATTTGTAGCTCTTATTTGATTTATTGGACACGTCCCAAAAAATTGAGAGATTTTTCGTACTGATAAAATAGAGTGTTTTTTTTTTTTTATATCTGACCGCAATATTAACATTCGGCATTGAGTTTATTAAAGTCAGAACCACTCTGCAAATAGATATTGTATGTTCTCCTTGCGCGTACATTTAAATATACAAATCCCATCCCGTGTGGTCTGACGGCGTGCACCGAGGATCTAGATTTAAGCCGACGGATTATTACGCGTTCCGATTCTAATGCGACAACATTACGGCAGAGCCGCAGCATCCCCGGCCGATCGCATCGCAGATGAGCGGATTACGGGAGGCGCGCTGCTCCGGTGCTTTCCTTTTGTTGTGTTCTTTGCGCGCCGCCCCGGCCTCCCGGCGTCGGAACAATGCGCAGTCCCCTTCATTAGGTAATGCCGGGCGAGCGTCTCCCCGGTAATGTTTTCTCCTTCCGCGAGATTAATATTCTGTCTCTCCGTACCTATGCAGTTATCTGTCTTTTCTTTAACTTGTTCATCTCGCTGTCTGCCGGTCGCTCGCGCATAACTCTCCACTATTGTACGTCTGATACGGCTTTGCATTCAATTTACCGAGTATTTATTACACGCTGTAGGATTCTCGTCGGCTCGCCTCGGGGTTGGCAGAGCTGAACTCGGAGAGGAAGCTTTCCATTCTGCTTTATTCATTCTTATGTTTTGCCATATTTTATATTCTCTTTGAATCGGACTTGTCAGTCCTCGTATTTATTTTTAGTTTGAGAATTGCAATCGAAAAAATTTAAAATTTGTAGTAGTTTAATTTAGACTTAAATAACAAAGTTTTGCAATCGTCTGCTGAAAGATTCATTTCGACGTTATTTTTTAAGATTCTCTCAGATGAAAATATCATTCAACCTAAAAAGGCTTTTTAGAATTACGATTTCACCTGAAGATACGATTATTATTCAGTTCAACGCAAACAAACTTTTTCTACTTTTTACAAACTTTCAGATTTTCTATCAAATTTATATTTTTGTTATTGAATTATTCTACGGCGTTATACTATACCCGTGTGTTTGTTTATATAGTTAAAAAAATCATTTACAAATATTTTATTGACAATATAATAAATTAATTAGGATAATGGGTTGTAAGAACAATATTATTCAATTTAACGTTTCTCATAGAATAGACCAAATTAAATCGAAACTCTTGGAGCTTTTATCTCCGTCGAACATTAGTGGAATGGCATTAGATAGAAATTTATCTTTCAGAGTCTTAATCTAATATACAGCTCTAAGCGCTTTGATGGAGGTTAAATTTATGGAGCTTTAAGCTATAAAATCTGCGGTCGACTTAAAACTCTCGCAAACCAAAGAGCGCCTAGACGCAAGAGCTTTGACGACGCTTGGGCGGGAACGGTATTTTATTTTTAAACCTTAAGACTTAATACTCACAGGAGAGACATATAAAACATAATATTTATTACGGCTCTTATCATCAAATTTCATAGTAAACATATATTTATACTCGACTATTTTCAGTTGTGAATAAATTATTTGCAACGTTACATTTGCGTTTCGTTTTATCTTCTGTTGGTGTACTTTAGTTCTAACTGTTTATTTTATGTGAATACAATGAACGCAGATATCTCTTTATATAGCCCGGATAGATTTAGGTTTATTCCCGGATGCGCAATAAAATGGCTTGTTTGTTTTCGGCTCTCCTCTTGCCGAAGTCTCAATAGAAAATACATATTGGAATCGGAGATTTAAGCGGGCAGGTCGTAAAAGCACATCCGCACTTTCAGGATGTGTACGTATGAATTTTTTAAATTTACAATTGTTTATTTGTTTGCATATTATGCAATTAGCAGAGAATAACGAAGAATGATGTACGCTTACACTAAAGTCAACGATTTTTTTATTTAGTTATGTTTAATAGAAATGCATGTGAGTTGTATGGATGTATACAGATTATATTCCCTTTATATTTTAATTTACAATAATTTTATTTTCATACAAATACTAAGAATATATTATAGCACTTTATTTATAATATTACGTTTTTAAAATGTTATTTCACATATTTCAATAACTGTGGAATTGTTTAAAATTACTCAGATTTATGAATAATCATTTTTTATAATAACATGTAAAAAAATCATATATTAAAATCATAAAATAAATATTTGCATATAAATTTATGCCTGAAAAGTATAATTTAGGTATTGTATGAAAACAATAAAACTAGTGTAATTTTTTTTATGTTTCATTGTATCTTACCATATTTTTTTCTTTTTTTCCAGGTAATATATACGTTCTGTTTAGACAAAGCTTCGAGAGCCTCTTCAGTACTGGTAGGAATAATACACAAATTGAGAGTATGAGTTTTCCAATTCGCGAATCGAGCGAGCGGTCGAGACGTTCTGGAGTGGGTTGATTGCGTGTTGCTGCATTGCTGAGGTGAATCAGTGGTGACTCAGACTATTATTGTTGGCTCCTGTCCACGTGTCCATCAGGTGTACCAACGGGAATGTATACTGACCCGATGTTTCATCTTAAAACAATATTTGTTTTACTAAACTAAATTTAAACAGCGGTGAAGTTTGGTGTTAATGACGATATTCTTTTCGACGCTCTACTCTGGTATTGCGAAATTACAAAATAACATTAAATTATATGGACAGTGTCACACGTAATCTGTGCTGCTCACTTGATTGATGAATGTTGTGACAACGCTCGTAGTGCGTATCGTTGCATTCATGTGCGGTATTGTCGTTGCAAGATTTATAAAAAAGTATGTTTAATTGTAAAAAGTATGTATAAATATAAAAAAATATTTTCTATGTGATATAAAGATAAAACGCGTGAATGAATTATCTAATCTGCTTTTTGTATTCGTAACAATCGCATATAAAGCTACGACATTATTTTTTGTTTACACTTGAAGTGTCAATTTCCCAGCAGCTCCAACAGAATTCCGATCGAGTTTTGAACGCGGCCTTAAATTAAAGCTCATTTCATACCCGATTAGAAGCCGAGAAGGCGGCCCCGAAGCTCGCCGCCCGGCCGGGAACTGGTTCCGGCGCTGCGCGGAGCTTTCTCCGCGCATTCCGTGCGATATCACCGCGGACCGGCTCCTCGCGGCCCGGCTTACACACACCGCCCAGAATGTTCTGCGTGTTGGATTCAATGTTTTGTTCCTTTTAAATTCTCTTTCAACCCCCCAACCGTCCGTCGGTTCTGTTGTAGCGCCTATTTATTCCAACGCCAATAAAATGTACTTCGTTTCATAGATCGAGCTTTGTTTAAAAAAAAGAATATTAGTTCTAATTATTTTTTTGAAGAGAATGTCTACTCGTACTGAATTGATAATTCATGATAAAATTGCGCGAAAAACTCAAACGTACCCAACAATTTTTTTTTCAAAAATGATACTACAAATATAGAGTTTGTAAAAAGTCTACGAGCGCTGCTTGCCGTGTAATGCGTAAAGCTCCTTGCCTTTTGATACTCGTGAGGCGCTGGCAGTTAATTAAACGAAACATAATATTAAAATCAATATTCCAAATAATTATTTTTTTATACATATATATATATATATATATATATATATATAAATATATATTGGTGGTCGATTTATGTAACTTTCTTCTAACTTCAGTGGATCGAAGCACACGGCTTGAGGTTGACATGCGACTCCCGATACTGTTGGGCCCGCGGCCGCCCGTCCGGCTCAAATTTGTAACAGGCTTTTTACGCGTAACTCAATTACACGCTTCGATAAATTCCTCTGTGGACTTTATGGTATTTTCCACATGCCCGCGATTGCGTGCGCGTCGTCCCCGCGCCCTCAGATTGTGGACATCATCTAAATGATTTTTTATTCGGCGATTTTTCGGTTCGGTTCATGCGGGAACACGCTGAATTGTTTTGAGTTTTTTTTTTTCGTTGCTTCAAAATTCTCTCGCCAGATTCCTCTTCCGTTCGATGTTTTTGGTTTGATTAATTTCGGTATCGATGTTTAACGCTCAGGACTTCGGTGAATTTTATACGTCCGACGTGTACAGGAATGTTTTGAAAATACTCGTATCTCGACGAGGTACCGCAGGCTGGCCGTAGTCTTTAAACGTACCCTAAGAATAAAAACCATGCACACGGTAGTTTTAGTGTTTTAAGAATATATATAAATACAAAGTGTATTTTAGCTGATAAAAATAAATGTATTATAAATTATGGCTTTGAAACAGTGTTTTAAAAAAATGTGTATATATATATACTGATGTACTCTTAAAAATTTATTGAAGTGGCAGGTGTTACCGAGATTATTGCTAATATAGGACGTGTCTTAGTAAAGAAACTATATATAATAAAACTGTGAGACGTTGCCAGCTTCATTTTAATATTTATTGAACAATTTTAGTATGCTTGAAGAAGCTAGGTGCTCAGACTAAATCGATCATAATTCATTTCTTACTTTGTATATAAACGTAGCGACGAGACCATATTTTTTATATAGTTTTGTGCGCATTCGGATGAACTGTGCATATTAAAAGAAATCTTATTTAAATAATATACTTATATTTTTGTAAGATATGAAATTAGAATTGACAATTCAAATCGAACAGTTTATTTGTTTGTCGTGTTTGCCAGTACCGCTCCAATCCGTAGTCCATCATGGCTTTTTGTACTCTGTCCATTGAATATTCACTCCATCCTCCGCGGATGCTATCCATCAAAGGGTCGTCCTCTCTGTGCCCGTCCAACTAATTGCGTCGATCCGAATTATGAATCGCAGATATGAAGCCCCCCCGGCCCCGCCCGCCGCCGTGCGACTGCGTTTTTAATCAAGGGACTCTCGTCGCGCCGTTTAAATTGCATTCCCCGCTTAATTGATCGGCGGTAATGTGTCATTGTTCTCGTGATTATTTACAGTCTAGTGGACCACACTCGCCCGATGCGAATTCTGTTTTTGCCGATTGGCTTTCAAGTGCTTCGAAAGTGCAAGCGCTTGACCTTTCCGAGGTATTCTTTTAATTGAGTTGCCATTTCGTCCGATAGATTTATCGCTTTATTGTTTTTTTTTATGCGTTCGCTTTTAATTGTGGCTTAATGATATATAAAATATTACGTTCACGTTCTACACCAGGGCTGTACAGTTCTTTACACTTGTGTGCATAGCCTTAAAGCAAGCCGACATATGTGTATGTTGTTTATAATAACTTAATTGTCAAGATTAAAGAAACTTGTTATAAAGTTTTTCTGCTTGAATGATGTCAGGTACGAAGAAGTCATTTCCTTTTTATAATGCCTTATACCAATAGGTACTGTTCTTTGACTTTAGTAAATGACTACTTCCGTTGTGTTTTATATATTATTTATTTTTTTATAATTTATTGAAATTCTTTTTTGACTCAGTAGAGAAACTCGAGGAAGCAGGCAGGCACCCTTGACGAGCATAAAGGTGTTCGTATCGTGTACACACGGAGAGGATTTATTCCACGTATGGAAGCTGTCACCATTGTTGTTTAAATCATGTTTTTGCGCTTGTCTGTGGACATGAATGATTGATCACGGTTCAAACGAATACAGCAATCAGTGCAATTCGCGGAGTAATAATATCATGCGTCGCATGTTTGCTGCAGTGCATTTACGAATACTAAAGCATAATTAATATGCACTCGTAAATTGACATTTACCTGGACATTTACTCTTATGATTATATATTTTCTTGCTTGCCAATAAAGTAACTAAGGATATTAATGGCATATTCTTACCGATGCATTCTGGGAAAAGACTGCTAATTATTTATACATGCAATGTTTTGAGCCGTACCCAATTACGTTTCTTTAATACTGGTATTTACCTCAAAGGATATCTGCTGGCCTTGAGTGCGGCTTTTTAAATATAATCTCTATATTCAGCAAAGCGCATAATACGCAGCACACAAATAAATCAGTATAAACGTGTAAATTGTTTAAACATAATTCAGTTTAGTGTGTGAACACCGTATGGCCACATTCATAAATTACATTAAAGCTGTTGGGCTCAGCACCGCGGCGCCTTCAATCCTTGAGACGTCTCAATGCGCACCTGCAATACGTGAAGTGTGGAGACTTTATTTTATAAACTAAAGTCGCGACAGGTAGAGCTTGGCTGCGTGGCTCAAAAATATTATTGAAAGCTACCCCTCAAAGCGTATTTCATTCGAAAGTCTACTTGGAGGCAGAAATTTTCTGATTTCAACAAATTTACCGAGTGATTTGACTACCGCAGTTCACAAAAAGATATTCTTGTAAAAAATGCGAAAAAAGAATATAAAGTTTATGTAATCAAAAATACTGGGCTGTGAAGATTTACTTAATCGACCAAGGTCAATGAAACTATGAAAACATACATTTACTTTATTAACCGCTGTATATTTTTATTTTTAGAAAATTTTAATATTTGAAGATCTAATTGGATTGCTTATCTTTTTAAATATTTAGATTGGATATTTTCGTTTAACATTGCATGTCCTCACCGCACGCCACTAACACAAGCTGTATATTAATTTGAACTCGTATTATTGCATTTTAAAAGTCACACGAGGACGACAGCGTGTTTTTTCCTCCGTCCGATAGCTTCAGCCAGCGGCGGCGGCAGATGTGAACGCACTGCGCTAATTTATTCGTTTCATTATGTAACATTAGTGGATGTTGGTTGTTTGAGTTCGGAGCGCGCTGTTGACACGCCGCGGACTAATTGCAGTCGCCCGGCCCGAGAGATTAGCGCGCCGCTGCACTTTACGCGCTAACGGACGCCGCTTCTTTCGTTTAATTAAGATCGATTATTAGCGCACAGTCGGATTTGATTTGGCGAGGCAAATTAATCAGATATGCGGGATCAAAGCTTGCTCACTTTTAGAAATATATTTGAGACATAACTGGTACAATGTTATGTTCAATATTTCAATTCGCATTAAAGTCGTGTGGCAGATATTTATATATTCTCGCGATGCTCG
The DNA here is from genome assembly GCA_022113835.1 of Atopsyche davidsoni. Taxonomy (NCBI): domain Eukaryota; kingdom Metazoa; phylum Arthropoda; class Insecta; order Trichoptera; family Hydrobiosidae; genus Atopsyche; species Atopsyche davidsoni. The sequence continues at coordinate 9,171,495 of JAILWY010000021.1, forward strand.
GTCATTCGTTCAAGGTTAATTTAGAGTGTACGGTGGTAAAAAAAGAAAAAGCGTCCACTGAATAATCACATCTGTTGGATCTGCATGATTTGATTTCTTTTTTTTATTATATCGAAATTCATCTGGATTTATCGATGTACGGATAAGCGCACTGGTTGTCGGGGACTATGAAGTGCTTAATTTTAAACATGGCTCTTGTAGAGATTAAATGAATATATGTTTGCACTTTTTTATTTGTAAATTGTGAGTTTTTTTTCTTCGCTGTGGTTTAGAAGCCATTCTTAGGGTCGAGAGCGATATCTCTAAAAAAATACAAATTATCGTTCATCGACATTTCCGGTGATGTTGCAAAGAAGCGAGTAGAAGTAAATAGTGATATATATATTAATTTCAGTGGTCATGGTATAGGCTAGTGAGCAGCCACCATGCCGTTGCAATATGCATAGCGTGTCAATAAACAGGTGCCCGGTGCGTGTCGCGAGGCAGGCTCGGAGAGGTGCTCGAGATTCGCCCTGCCCATTGTTCGCCGGAGTGCGCGGCCGGCCGGGGTCTACGCGCGGGCTGATTAATGGCTCCATAATAAACCATCCTCCGTACAAACTTGCGCGATGTTGCCCGCCCGACAGTGTCGTCAAAATTATTACTATACACTGACTATTTTGAGCTCACACTGTACACTGAATCTTATGATCTTGGATCATATTACACGAGTGTAAATTTGTTAACGTCAGACTGGATATTTTTAAATATACCTGCATATTATCTACAATTATCTAAGCTCTTACAAATCAAAGTGCATACATTTATATCGATTGAAATCAAAAACATTTTAGTATTACTAAAAAATTAAATCGATTTAAATTCCTGTCTTCACGTTATGTCTCGTTAATACTGTGTGGTGTATTTAAACATTGTGTGTTTCGTGGTACATTCGATTTGCTGTCAACGTTATTCTTTATCTTTGCATCAGACACATGTTAGCGTGAATAAACCTTACACGAGCCGACTTCGGACAGCCGAGACGCTGGCCTGCAAGTGAACATACCAGAGGAAAAAATATTGAAATGCTTTCTGACTCCAGAACTATTCATGTGTATTGTTTTTATAATAAATATTTCTGCTAGGGCAGTTTTTAATTATTATGAAGGTCATTCTAACGTCGTAGCATTTTCAAGGTCAATATTACTCTATTATTACATTCAATCAGTGTGAGATCTGGGGACTAACAACTAGGCTGATTCAGAGAGCAATGTTGTGAGGAATTGAGATATGTGCTGGGAACTGATCTGTAAGGGGATATAACGCGAAACACATAGGCGCCTTCTCAGATGCGAGTCGCTGATGTCGAATAATTGATCAAAAGCTATGTATGCTATGCGGACCGTGGTACAAGAGAATTTATAGAATCTGAAAACAAAGGGGCCTATTTGGGCGATCGGTGATGTTTGATTATGGTATTCTTTTGTCAATATTCTGAAGGGTCGTCAATTAGGTCGGTGTTTTTCAACGGAGCGTTGGAGAGTCACGATTTTTGTGATTTGTCTTTTGTTACTATTTATAGTCTTAGACACGATGATCACGAAGTGTGTTCTATGTTTGGCATTGCATTCACAAAATGTTTGTAATATGATTTTGTAACGAAAGGATAATTAAAATCTAAAATATTTTTTTTAAATACTTTAGGTAGTTATTATTGGTATTGTTATATAAGCCAAATGATCAGTATTTTACTAAGCCGATCACAGAGGAAGCAACCTTTCGGGTTTGGGGAGGCTTGAGCCGCTTAATGCATTGCCTTCGTGAGTTGTGTGGGGTGGCAGCTATAAATACCGCAGACTTCCTTTCCCCGGGTGCTCACTCCGAGAAACTCGATCCAGCGCTTTTCTATTTATAGCCGGAGATTCCCCATCGTGGAAACGGTAAAAAAGACAATGCCGAGATGAGCACAAAAACCCGCCTTGCACCAACAGCGTAATGCATATTATTTGTATACGCTTGTGCACCCGCGCCCGCCGGACTTTCGAGCGGCACTCGAATAGAACGTTCGCTATATTTGCCGTCCGCTGTAAACAAATTGTATTATAAATAAGCCAGGAAAACACCACGCGGATCCTTCCGCCGATTTCAAAATCGTGTGATATATTAGATCGCGCTATTGCTGTGACTTATCAGTTATTTTATTCCCTAATCACGCACAGAAAGATATTCCAGAGGCATGTCATTGTGAGCTATTTTTTTTTTTATCAAACATGTGACGAATAAAGATAGCAGAGTTCCCGCGGTGACGGGCCCGAGTCAATAATTTATTGCAAACATATGTCAGCCAGACAAATTGTCGCGACAGGACAGATTGTGTATAGACACTGGAGCACGTCGCTCATCAAACTTTATCGCGCTGGATATAGAATCCCGCGAATGCCGCTCCGATAAATCATCCCGCGGAACACGGCGAACTTTATGGCCGCCGCCGACTTCGTTATCGCGCGATGTAAATTGAAAAGACCCATTGTTGTGTTCCGAAAATTGAGCTGAGTATTAATATTGTTATTTTTTTTTTGATAATGTCGCATTACGCTATTTTTACAAATGCGCTCGAGCAAAATACATAGTTTGTTTAGTAAAATGTAAGGTATTCTATCCTTGACAGAGCAAAAAATTGTATTACCCACTCAAAGGCGGTTTTTATTGCTGTTAAATTAATTATTCGTGACTGTGACAAAAAAATATGATTTATGACCGAGCGGACGCAAATGGACGCTTAATTATTAGTAATTCTTTAGTCAATTGAATTACATAATGCAAAATTAAATAAACTAAATGAAATTTTTAAAACTAGATTTTTTTGTGTAATTAATCGCGACGTCAATTTTTGCCTGCAAAAACTTCTACTATTTCAGTACATTTTTTATTCTCTCGCCGACTTCGGGCGTCCGATAGCTCGGTACCGAGCCAGAGATCGCCACCCAGCTGGAGAGCCGCGGCCGCTCCTTCCCCCGGGTTTCCTGGTCGCCGGGTCGCCGGGTCGCCGATCGCCCGCCCCCTCGTCAATCGGCGAGCGTCTCCCGTCGGGCCGCTTTGCAAATCATATTTCTCCGGCGATACGATCGTGTACGTGTTTCCTCCCCGCCACCTGTCTCATTACTTAGCCATTGTTTCGCCGTTTTATCGATTCCTATCGCTGGTCTATTATTAGCCCGGGCGGGTGTCTGAGCGCCCGAGGCGCGGCCGCGGAGCAGCTCGGCCGGCGCGTTCGCCTTTTGGATCTCGCGAACGCGAGCAGGAGGCGTCGCCCGGCCGGGGCGGCTCGCATACCGAGCAACCCACATTGCACCCATTCAATAAATAATCGATACTTTCTTTCTGCGACTTGAATACGTAAACTTTAAAGTTTTGTCTTTCGGCGCTGCAGTGGCGACTCGACTTGTAAAGAGAACATTCAAGTTCGAAACGCACCTGTGACTACTTATAGTTGACATACATCTGTTGTAGTTTAACTAACATAATTTCATCATTGATAGCGGTTGTGCTTTTTATATATTTTTCTTATCACTGCAAACGGGTAATGAAAGTCAATTCGATCAAACAAGCTGGCCACTTGGCGAGGTGATATGTTGTACGATTCAATAACCAAACACGCCAATACGAGTACAGCGCCGGGGGCTCGCGGGCGTTCACCAAGAGGCGGTCCATTATTTATGCGTTCCTTATTATTTAGTTTCGTTTGTTGCTAAATTTACAGTCGATGCAAATACAATTTACAAATTAGCGCCACACGCGAACTGTCGAATTCCTAAGGCCGCGGCGGCAGCTGCGTCGCGTCGAATTTGCCCGCGCGCCGATACCGGAGGTAAAAAGGGAAGAGTCGTCCCGCTTCCTCCTCAGGCGGACGGGCGCTTGACATCGCTTCCCGAGATCCGCCTCGCCTCGCCGGCCGCCGGGGCTTCGTTAATTCCGGCGCCGGGCAGTGCGGGGTCATCAATTACGCAAGAACAAAGAGCACCTGCACGGGAGTGATTGCGCTCGTTTTTTTTTACAAACCGCACACAATGCGCTATCGCCGATCGTAGACGGGCCCATTACGGTAACGACTGGTTTTCCCTAACTCACATTTCGCCGTGCTCGTCCAGCGCCGAACTCAAATCGCCCATCGGCCGCGGTGGGAAACCAACGAGCCGTCCGCGTCGCCAAACTGGCAACGGCGGCTTTGGGGATCGCCTTACTTTATTGGCCGCTCACAAATGCTACTGTAGAATGTTATGATTTATTGTCATATTGTTGCCTGCGTTATCGTCGGTTTATTTATGATAAATTGTCGCCTGCAACAACGAGGTAAAAAATACTCTACATTATGCAGCGATAAAAGTAAAACAATACGTTTTGTTTATTGTTTCTGGCGGCCTATTTATTAACGAAGTCATTATTGCATGCATGCGACGGTTAGTGCTTAGATTTATAAAGCGTTTATTATTTTTTAGTACCATTTTTTTTCCATAATGGATTTCACAGTTTATTTTTTGTGATTCTATACGACTGATATGATTGTTATTCTGTATTTCTAAAAACATTTGATTCGATGAAGTTTTCAAAGTTATCCGATAGGTCAGGAATTCGACCCTTCGAACGCTGCTGTAGTTGCGGCGGAATAAACGCTGTTTAGTATATAGAAGGCTCCAGCCGCGCTGCGATAGACGCATGCTGTCGGGAAGCTGAAGTTTTCACGGTGTTTCCTCAAGTCGTGCGCCATTAGCGGCGGGTCGTGCGATACTCCCGGCGGGTCGCGGATCGCGGATCGAGTCGGATGCCGGCCGGTGGCTGGTGGTTGGTGACTGGTGGTTGGTGACTGGTGGTTGGTGACTGGTGGCTCGCACCGTCAGGGTGTAGTCCGCGGCTCCTGACCCGCGGGCTGCCCGGCGGGGCGCCGGCGAGGTGTGAACCTCCCGTCGCTCGGCCGCGGAATCTGCAGCTATTATGCTGCATAAACTTGATAATGAGCCGAGCGCCCGCGTGTATTGCTGTGCTCGAGGTGCGGGCACCGGTAACACACCACTTAATGGTGATTGCTTCTGCCGTGGTATCATAAAAAAAACTTTGGATCATTTTTTTAAAGTCACTAAAAATGTGAGGAAGATGAGTATCTGTTATAATTTCATCAGATGAATCTCTTTGTTTTTCAACGGGGTGTTTCACACACGCGTAATTAAAAAATAGAAAAATAAACAGACGTCACTATCAAAACCAGTCAAAGGATCTTAAGTCTGAGTCTGTTTGGAGCAATAATTTTTTTTTTAAAACACTTAAAATATTTTTAAAAATCTCCAGGCTTATAAAATAATATAACACTTTGAGAAAAAAACTCAATCTCTAAAACAAGGCAAATGCCGGGAACGTATCTAGCCGACAATCGCAGAAGTTCTTAGATATTTTTTCTTAATTTGCGGCCTCCTATTATTACTCCGTGTTTTCGTTATATACTCGTATTTTTTAAATTATCTGAGCTTATGTCTCCCGCGTGTGGATCAATGATGAAAAAAATGTGTTACTTGGGTACTTGCCAAACAAAGCGACACGTATAAAAAAACAAATTTATAAAGATTAATGTACTGCTGTATTCGCGATGTCTGACGTTCCTCTCATAGCTGTGGAACTTAAAGTGGCAATTATTGTGTTTCTCCTGTTGTTCTTGTTGTCCGCGACCTTGTACCTGCGCGCAGTAAAATCGCTGCCGTATTTGCACGGAATGGAATCTAATCTAATCTAATCTAATATATATAATAGCCATTGTGTGTTTGTTTGTATGTGTGTATGTTTCGATTTTTGGTTTTCTATAGAATATCTTAAAAGATACAACGCTGATTTTTTGCACATAAGTTAAGTAAATTTTTCCGCAGCTATGTGCCGAATTTCAAGACGATAGGATAATATTTTCATTCATAAACTTTAAAATATGCTTTAGCGAATTAAAATATGTACGAATTATATGATTCAGTTCTTCACGGTGAGAATTTCAAATTTAGAACTTTTACAAAAAAAACAAATTTCCAGCTTATAGTCCTCGCCACCAAAGAAGTCCCGCGGAAAAAAATTGAACTAAATTTGACAGCTCGGCCATGTTTTATATTATTATTGATAGCAGAGCTAAGGAGAGCTGTCGTATTTTAATAGAAAAAGACGTTAAAAGTACTGTTTACTATGCCTAAAGTGATAAAAAGTGTGGGCCGAGAAATAATTCTCAAGGTAAAGCAGTTTTGTGAAGCGGAAAATCTATAAAATATATTTATAAATATATCTACAAAGGGTACGATTCGGCCAATGTTACCATTGGAAATACGGAACAGAAGGGTGAATTTGTTTTGAATGAAGTAACAAATCATATCGATGCTCGATATGTTAGTGCCCCTGAAGCGATTTGGCGGCTAAGAGAATATAAAATGCACGATAGGTCTCATGCAATTATTCGACTAGCTATCCATCTTCCGCTCCAACAAATGGTCCGTTTCAGCGATGGAGAAGAGCACGCAGCACTTGCCCGCGCTGCAGAAAATGATACAACACTGACAGCATGGTTTAAGTTGAACATAATTGATGCAAATGCGAGACAATATTTGTACTCTGAGATTCCTAACCATTATGTCTTTTCAAAAGGGAAATGGAGTGCAAGGAAGAAGACCAGCGGTAATGTGATGTCTCGGATCTATACAGTTAGTCCGAAAGATATGGAGAGATATTGCCTTCGTTTGCTTTTACTGAAAGTAGCTGGAGCAATGAGTTTTGAAAATTTGAAAAGCTTCAATGGTACATTGCAACCGACATTCGTAGAAGCTGCACGGCAAAGAAATCTCTTAGCAGATGACCAAGAATGGGAACGCCTTTTAGATGAAGCTTCAATTTTTGAAATGCCTCGACAGTTGAGACAAATATTTGCTTTTATTTGTGTCTTTTGCAATCCAACCAATGCATCAGGTTTGTGGGATACATTTTCCAATATGTTGTGCGAAGATTATCTGATATATATGAGCGAGTTGAATGCAAAGAATAAAGCTCTGCATGACATACAGGACATTCTACTGTCACATGGCCTTCAGTTGGCATCATTTAGTTTACCAAACCCAGGATCAATTCCAGAACAAGCCATCGACTACATGGACATTCAAGCGGAAGCAGATCAAGCGACAATCAAAATTAAAACACTCAATTTACTTCAAAAACGAGCTTTTGATCTTATTCGTGATGCACTTGAAAATCCGGAATCGTCAAGTCGTTGCTTTTATCTCGATGGACCTGGTGGATCTGGCAAAACATATTTGTATAACACGCTGATGGCATACGTACGAGGAAAAGGAGAAATTGTTCTACCGCATGCGACAACAGGTATTGCTGCTCTTCTACTCAAAGGAGGCCGCACTGTCCATAGTGGATTCAAGCTGCCGATTCCGATATTAGAGAATTCAACATCCCATATGCGCATGGCGTCAGAAGAAGCTGTATCTTTACGTGAAGCAAAGCTAATTATTATCGATGAAGCAACCATGATGTCTTGCCATATGCTCCAATGCATAGATGTTTTATTTCGAGAAATACAAAAGAACAATATTAAATTTGGGGGAAAAGTGATGTTGTTGGGTGGTGATTTTAGACAGACATTACCAGTGGTTGTGAAAGGGTCAAGAACTCATATAATCGAAGCATGTCTTAAATCAAGCTTACTTTGGAGTGACTTTTTGAAATTAAAATTGAGTGTAAATATGCGATCAGAAGGACAAGACGTGTTCAATCAGTGGTTAATCGACATTGGAGAAGGCAAAACGCAACCAATAACTGATTTGCCAAGGGGTTATATCGAAATTCCTTCTCACATGGTTTGTGAAGATTCCATTATTAGAGCCATTTATGGGAATGCAATTATTGCCAGTGATGAACTAGCCGATAAAGTGATTTTAACCACCAAAAACAAAATATGTTTAGAGTTGAATCATCAAATTCTGTGCCTGCTGCCGGGAACTGATAAAATATACTATAGTGCAGATTCAGTGGTATCAGAAGATGACACCGATTTTACTTTTACAACGGAATTTTTAAATTCCCAAACTCCTTCGGGAATGCCCCCACACAAACTAATCCTCAAAGTAGGCGCCATTGTTATGCTCCTCCGTAACATGCAGCCAAAGCGAGGACTGTGTAATGGGACCCGTATGATTGTTAAAGTGCTGCATCACAATTTCATCGATGTGGAGGTGTTGACTGGAACAAATAAAGGAGACCGAGTTTTTATTCCAAGGATTGAAATTGCCCCCAGTGAGACCGGTTTGCCATTTATATTAAAACGCCGGCAATTTCCCGTCATATTAGCGTTTGCAATGACAATTAATAAATCGCAAGGGCAAAGTTTCAATTCAGTCGGCATTTATTTGGATGAACCAGTATTTGCACATGGACAGTTATATGTGGCATTCTCAAGATGTTCCAATAAAGACAATATTAAAGTGTTCGTGAAAGAAAGTCACCAGCAAGGCAAACTCTTTCAAGACAATAGAATTTTCACAAAAAACATTGTATACAAGACAGTCCTATAATAAAAAATTGGTATGTACCACTCATTTGTGATGGCTCATAGAATGGCATTGCTTTCGAAATTAATATCCACTTATTCAAAATATATGTGTACAAAATGAAAGAAAATATATTCATATAATTGTCAGCCAAACATATGTTCAAACACTATTACATCGTTCATCGAATACGTCATTTTATGACGGGCTACATTTCTAGTAATAAATAAATGTCATTATGTGAAATGGTTTTACAGTGTCGGTGTTACTGCGGTGTTGAGCCGGACGTTCCAGCAATTATCACAAGAATTTCTCTCAATTGTTCGAGTACTGCGTTGAGATGAATATCATTGGATGATTTTCAATGTCAATACTAAAATAACTTTTATTTCACTTTTTACAATTTAATGATATTTTCATATTCCTGTGAAAATCAATATTTAGTAAGATAAGTCTAGAATCAATAGAGAAAAGGTTTCAAATTCTGTATTTTATAAAAAAATGTGATGGTTTGAATAGTGTTTATGTTCTGCGAAGTTATTCAAAATTATTTGTATTGATTTTATCAAAAAATAAATATTCAATTATATTTTAGCTGGCAACATTCTTCCAGAATTACAGAATCACAAGCGTTGAGAATTCTGCACGCAAATGAATGAAAATGATGAATGCATATATTTGTCGTCTCTTTCACATTTTATGCATTCTCAGATGCAGGCGAGAACCTCTCGTTCTGAATACAAGCGGACATGCCCGAAGCTGACTCACGGCTCGCCACTGATAAGCAAACAACAAGTAATTAAACGATATTCATATAAATTTTCCTCTTGCATCAATGACAACCGCCGTCGGAACCAAACGAATAAACAGATCCCCTGCACAATGGCTTCCCCGGTGGGGATATTGGAATAAATAAAGCATGGCGGACACGGCGCAGCAGTCAATCCACGTCGCAGTAATGAATTGACGTTTCGCCGGCCTCGGGCCGTGGCGCGCCGCTCGGGCCCGATGTGAACACCGTCTGCGTATTTGGTATTGAACAGGTTAACAGGATTCTGACAAAGTCCTACTAAAGGACACCCGCGCGCCGAAGTTGCATTGTTGTTGCTAATTGTTTATGCAACTAAACAAATTGCCTTTTAGACCAGTAGATGGCTGGCAAGCCTGCTAGCTTACTGTTTCGTACGTAGTAGTGTTTTTTTTTTTACTATTGAAAAAATGTAAATTGACACTTGGAGATAAAATCATGTCCAATGGAGGTTTTCTGGGAGCTTTCTGTATTCGTACTGCGTAGAAAATACCGGATACGCCGGATATCTTGTTTGTTATTTAAACATCTCGTTCGGATAATCAGAACATGAGGATCTCTCGTTTGTTGAGAGAAAAAATAAAACTTGATTTGCTAACGTGAACGTGTATTGTAATCAATATTTATACTTTTAAATTTGTGAAAGGAGAATGCAATATGTTTGTGGCTGAGTGAACATAACTGATGATGCTTCGTTTATTTTCGCAACAGATAATATAAACAATCCTTGGGTAATTTTAAGACAATCACTTTTTTGCGTCGCTGTTCTTTGTTTGGTAGATTATCGATCTATCTCAGTCGAGTGGTACGATACATTTTTTTTAACTATTGCATGACAATCGAACTGAAGATGGTCTGATATAACGTGTTTAAAATTTTATATAAATTCATAAATAATTAATTGGGAATCAATACCGCCTTGCCGGTTTTATTTTGGCTGTTCAAAATAATACCCGGCCGATTCCCGTCCAGTTTGGGGAGTTCGCGGACGGGAACGACTCGCGGGATAAAAAGCTCCCGCGAACCGGTCCCGGAGCCGCTGGAGGGCCCAGCGCCCCGCGGCCACGAGGAAGTGAAGTGCCCGGAGGCCGCGGCGGCTCCTCCCGAGGGTTATTCCTGGACGCCGACCGCGGGGGAAGCTTGCGGTCGGTTTAATTGAAACTTCTCGGGGCTTCGCCTCAGAAGTCGACTTGACGTTTATGATGTTTTTAATAAAGACTTTTTAATGATGACACATTTTATGTTTGTTTTTAAGTGTGTCAATGATGAGCTTGTTTTATTTTTGTATTAGACGTTATGTTTTGAATTACGATCGCCTCAAAATACCTTAGTTATTTTAATATATAAATATTAAAACATTATATTTTGTGTTTTGAAAATAATGGTACATTTCGTAAACAGGAATAACTTGATGAACCGTTTTTTGCATTTTTATTTTATTTTATTATGCAGTATAAAAAAAAACGTACGGTGGAAGAATGGTACTCTAAAATCCAACGTCCAAATGTGATGTCTTTGTTGTCCGCATTTCAGATGATGAATTCCGAGTCACCGCGCAATGCGTGCGGACGCATGTATGATCGCATCCTTCAGCTCGTCATCAAATATGATCGAAATAATCAATATCGAATTCGCGACCGTTCCGGTTGATCGGAGGCTCCCAGGGCCGCTCCGGTGCGTTTTTATCGGCGGCCAAAATCGGCTCATGCATTAGTGGCAGCATTTCGGACAAGTTTTTTGCTCTGACGACGATTCAATCAGGCCGCGTGGCCTTTGTTGGGCGGAGCGCCCAGCGCCGCGCCTCCTTCCGCGCCACGGCCTGCGGACGCTTTCGGGGGGCTTTGTTTTTGATGCATCTTTTTGCCGGACAAATTGAAACCTTTTGTAAACCGTAATAGTGGAAATCGTGGTGCTTTTTTTCCCCAATCGAATTTTGAAGCGGACTCACCAAAGCGAATCATTTCGAATGTATGACGGAGCGGAGCTAAATCTCCGGCTTTCCGGCCAATTCGTGTAACTTTTTTTTATAAACAGTATGTACTCGCTAGAGGAAACGAAGTTGCTTTAATGTTATGTCCGAGATGAGCACACTTTGAACGTGCTGATTATATGAAAAAATCAAACACTTTTTACTTAGTGAAATACGCTGGGATACACTGTATACACACCATTAATTTTAATGCGTAAACATTGATGATGAACCAGGTGCTCAAACTATTCGATTATAATTTTTATACATAGCAGTTACATTCACACATTGAAAGATGTTTGATTGATTTAGAAATTGTTTCATAACATTACTATAAAATGTGATTTACATATTCAAATGATATGTTAGTAGTAATATTTACACATTTTTATTTTCCGCATCCTCCAGCCCCCCCTTGCGGGGATCGTTCTTTGCTTTACTGTCCACTAACTCACCCCAATCTGGTATTTTTGTGCATACTTGCGCGCCCCTGCCGTACGTTACCCGGCCCCGCCATGAATATATGATGGCCGTTCTTGTCTCTCCGTGAAAGGGTCGTCGATGCGATGCTTTTTATTTTATTTTATTCCATGCGCGATATTACAATACCGAGTCCCGTCCGCGATGATGGTTATTCCGGCGCATGATTTATTTCTCTCGACGAACGCTTAAATCGCACGAAACATGCACGACGCTCGTCCATCTGCGGGCGTAATTTATGCTCTCGGAGAGCGTCTCGAAGGTTTCCTAAAAACGCGCTTTTAACTTAACTTCTCGGGACTCGAACAAACGAGAGAGTCGTCTGTCTTACCTCGCGGCGCCGTGCCGGTACCGTTTAATTATTTAGGATCAACTGTGGCCGCCCAGTTGCCGTATCGCCAGAAGAATAAACGCCAGACGATCGCGTCTGCCCGCTCGTCCGGAGGCGCGCAGACATCAATTTAATATTTGCCATAACCGGAAACTGCGCCGCACACGACGACCTTTTGTAATTTGATTTCCCAACCGAGCGGATGCAATCATCATCATTTCCCATTCGGCATTCGGTCTCGCGTTCCGTGCAATTATTTACTTTCCTTAATTACTTATCACCGCTGGGATGATACCGCAGTTTCACTATTCAATTGCACCCGCAGCGGAAATATCTATCGGCCGCAAACGAACTCCTTCTGCCTCACGTCAACTCGTTGAAATTGTGCACAATTTTTTCAGCGTATATTGTAACTATTACCGTTCATCATTGGCAGGGGTAACGATATTCGAAATATATTTACAATTAAATAACTGCTAATAAATTGTCGAAAACGATATCTATCTTCGAATACATTATGCAGGATTTGCATAATGACTTACTTCGCTGGCGGCGTCGCGGGGACGCCGAGTCGCAAACTCGTATTATTTAATTTCAATAGCAGCCTCGGCCTCGGTGTTCGTATGAGATCTCGCGTTTACTCTTTGACTTCTCCCCTTTGCTTCCTCAAGGGCGCCTCGTCCGCAGCAACCTCGCACGCGTCCCGCGGCCCTTCCGCGGCGGATCGCGTCCCGGCCTGGGAGATGCTGCCCTTCGCGTCGCACGGCAAGCATTACGAGCGTTACGAGCTTTACGAGCATTACGAGCATTACGAGCACCTTTTGCAGAGCAAATAAAAAGCTCGCGCCTTCACGCCGCGCGGTAATTGGCCGGCATAGCGGGCGACGGGCGACAGGCGGCGGCCGCAATTACCGCGGCGCTCGGACTCGGCCGGCGCTCTCGCCGTCGGGGCATCGCGTATTTAGTCAATTATCGCGCACCTCGCCGAAGGATTGACACAATAATTGCGTCTGCGGGAAACGCACTGGTCTGCAAGTTAGAGCCGCGACGGTAGGTATGAGTCCTAGGTAACGTGTTTTTTTTTTTTTAAACCTGTTTCACTTTGATATGAATGTGGACTAGTTCTGAATTTAAATAAATAGAAAAACAAGCCTAGATGTTATTGATTATGTAGTCAAACTGATTTCAAGTCAATTTCGAATTTTAAATCGGATTTTGGTCTGACAACAAATTACCCCCTATCGAGTGTCCGGCCTGCCTCGCCAACCCCCGTCTTGGGCGAAGCCTTCGACTGCGCCCTGCCCCGTGGCTCCCTCCGCGCTCGGCCCTGTTTATTTTTTCACGATGTTTGCTCTAACCGAGGCATCGGGGGCTGCTGCAAGATAAATAATTACATACCTTACTTATAACCGAAGCACACCTCGACTTGGAAAACATCTATTTATTTAACTGAAACTATAAATTTGAACCAATCAGACGACTAATTTATTACTACCGAAAAGATGTAATTGTTATTGTCACGTGTGTTTTAATTTATTCTACTACTATTTAATTGTATTGGAAAGGTTCTGAGAAAATTATTGATGAATAAATACTAGTTTCGGTTCGACGGCGAGGCGACGACGCTATATCGGCTAGTTTAATAACTGAAACCATGAATAATCCAATTTATTTCATTGGCATTTCATGAAAAGTCTTCTTAGAGAAAACAGAATGAGTAATTTCTTCATTGAGAGCATTTAAGTACTGTAAATAAATTTTGGTTACTATAAAAACAAATATATAATTATACATCTTACCGTCACCGGTTAATCGTTTAAAGAGTTCTCGCATACTGATACAACAATGCACACCAATCAAACAGTTTTTATAAACACAGCTATGAGCTGAATAATATTTTAATGATATGTTTATATTATATGCGATGATATACTACGTAAAAGCCAATTGGCTTGTGTGCTGTTCCCCTTTTTGTATGTGAGCGCGAGAGTGTGAAATACGCGGGAAGAATATATTTAGAAAATTTATAAGCGCATGCTTTACAAGCATGAAATGTATGCAATATCGTCGCTGGTATACAATACCACGATGATTGAAATCAATTGAAGGAAATTATTGGTTCGTCGGTGAGCTCTCATTATTACTGCTTATGCGAACGTTTAAAATTTACATCCGAGAGCGACGATAAACAGCTATTTATGTCACCGCAGAATTATTGCAATAGAGATGTTAGAATCAGATACCGCGAAGACAGGGCCGCATTAGTCTCGTCGCGCGCGAGATAGACGAGATAATTGGAAATTTATTCATCTCGCGAATTGTCTGATCTCGTCTTGAATTCGGACTCGCGTTGAGTCCCGCCCGCCCGAGTGCGGGGCTATTTAATAAATCAATTTATTGATAGTCGTACCTCGGCTCGAGCACCGCGTGTAGCCCTGTCGTTGCAGGCTCGACCTGTCCATTAGAACACCGTCGGGACTACATTCAGCGAATAATTTGCGTGAGCTCTGTCGGCACCCTGTAATTTACCGAGCGTCGCAATTGCGGGCGAATCCATACAAGATTAGCTCACTATTCATTAGTGTCGCTTTACATAGATGGATATTCGCAGCGTTCCGACAGCGGACATAATGCTTTACGGGCATCACCGCCGACGTCATGAATGCCCCGCCGGGACGCACACTCACCCGCTCCTGCGGCACTTTATAAAGTCAACTCATATGACCTTGGGTTCGGACAGGCGCAATGCTTTACGGCTATCGCAGATGACTTTGTAAATATACTGTCTCCATACTAGTTTATCCTTTTTTTCGACTTCTCTTACAAATATCGCAATTGAGTTTATAAATAAAGTATCTGTAATCGAACCTCCCTTCTACCCTGATTAAATCAACACTGATCATCAGTGCTGAATATATAAATAGACTATCAATACATAAACTTATCTGTTTTTCCGAATGCTCTCATGCTTTGATAAACCTAACAAATACCATATATTATGGTGTACGGTTATCACAATTGGCATAAATATTTTGCCGCTACTCAAACTTATCTTTGTTCGACACTCCTTGATAAAATCAAGAAATGTGGAAAAGGTATAATGCTCTATGGATATCACCAATGAAATTATATACAGATTCCCTTCACTGTTCTAAAGCTTTAGAAAAAAACAAACAGATATGACCTTCACATTAAACATGCTTCGTGAGGATCACAATTGACATTATAAGTACATGTCACTGCTCAAACGTATCTCCTTCTTCCATTGCTCCAATGCATTTAATAAATCAACTGATATGACCTCGATAAAAAAATAATACTCCTTCCTTAACAAATTAAATTAATGATATTTATGTTATTTAATTGTATACCCTGAATTAAACGAGCTCAGCGAGAGAGTATGTGGGTGCTGAGTCATGTGTCGATTTCATTGAATATGATTTAGCTGCTTGTAATCCACACTAATACGTGCTTCTATTCACGTATAATTCATTCCTTGCATTGTCATTATTCCTGTCTGATGTCTACGGCGAAGCTATCTGTACAAGCGGCGCGACATGCAAATTATAAATATATTTTTTGTTATAATTGTGAAACAGGTATTCTTAGCAATCTATGATGTTCGAGTTTAATCTATATGCAATGAAACAAACAGATCGGGGAGGTTTGGTATGAACCACACGCTATTGGCATGTGATTTTTATTTATCAGATTGGAATTTTAAGTTTTTTGATGAAACTTATACAAATGCCAACAATAAGAGTTTAAGCCCCAAAGCTAGATTTGCAATGCTCAATTCAATATAATAGATGTAAAAGAAAATGAATAGAAATCCAGAAAGAGCTGTTCGCCCCGTAGAGGCATCATCAAAATACAGTTAGTGATTTAAGTAAGCTTAATTTCAGTAAACATTGAAATTCGATTTGCAAAGAATCCATGTAAAAATATAAAGAATTTTGCGACTTTTCTATGCTTATTGGTCATGTCATATTTAACCGATTTCTTTTATAGTACATCTCTTTAATTTGACTGTCTCAGGTATGACTCGTTGAACCTGAACCTGAAGGCAATGCCAAGTCTGAAGCATATAATGATTGATAGATCCGACCCCGCGGAGGTTGTGTGCAGTGTGGAGTGTGCAGTGTGCAGTGTGCAGAGTGCAGAGTGCAGTGTGCAGCGTGCAGGTTGTGGCGGGGCGCTCCGGGGAGGCGCGACCTCCAGGGGACGCTGCAGCGCGACCTCTGTGATGGATGAAGGTCACCCGCCGCACCCGAGTCGGCCACCTCCGTCACCCGAGCGAACAATGTCCGCGCTAGAAAACAATGGCAATTAATAACATACCTTAAACATATTTACAAATTCTTGCATTACCATAATATTTGTTTAAATATGTTCTGTACTTTGCTTTGAAGTGTATTTTTTTTAACCAGAGGTTAACAAAAACCGGCTATCATTTATTAAAAGATAATATTCAATGCGTGATTTTTTTAAGTTTAAAGCACAATCAGAGGTTGCGGGTCTTTTTTTTATTCATTTTCAGGGTTCAGAAAAATAAATAAATTATTGAGCTTATTTTTAACAGGAAAAAGCTTTTGAAATAAAAAAAAAACGCGTTATGGAAAACATGATCTCATGTTGAATATGTATGTAGATTACTTGAGTTGAGTTACCAAACACCGCAAAATTATTTTTTAAAAATGTGCAATTTGAAAAAATATATAGATTGATTTAATGTTTTGTATGGATTCGTCTGTTTGTGTGTTAGATTTTATTTAAATTGTGGTTTGACGGTATGTATTGTTTTGAACATGTACCTTTAATTTTTGGTTTTTTATTTATTTAAATAAATAAACAAAGGTAATCGTGAATGTTTAAAATTATTTTGACGATAAAAATTCAATGAAAAATAATACCCAGAAACCTTTAAAAAATAGTCATCGCTTAGTCAGAAAAATTGTTAGACACGAGTGGTGATACTCCGAGACGTCGATACATCGCTTCAACACATCTCCGTATGTAACACCACAAGCCATCTGTGACAGAACAAAAACGCTCAATCAAGAAAATTCCATGAATTCACGCGATGACATCACGGTAACTCGAATTCTCCTTCTGTTCCAACTCCCAGAAAACTAATTTCTGCTAAATCCCCATTACCCGCTATCTTTGCTGTGGAAATTCCTCAGCCAGTAGTCAACAGGACGTCCCGGGACCTTTGCAGACTCGGCGCATTTAATATTAGTATATTATCCATGGTATATCTAATGTTCGACAAATAGGTTTTTAACCACTGCGAGCAGCCGGCCCATCTCGCGACCTGATCGCCGGCTCGGTGCACTTAGACGAGACAATCTTGCGATGACAGGGGAATATTTCCAATTAGCTCATTGAATTATAACCCAGCGCAATAAGCGAACGCGATAACACCGTAATTGGTTATGATTCTCTGCAAGAGCGCTGACGTTTGAATTACCGATGAGCGCAATCGCTTATTCGCGATAATCGATTCATTCAAATGAACAAATGAGGGAAAGGTTGAATTAATCATTGATAATTCAGTCTTCACTGTGAATTTTACCGGAATTGAATACGAATATTCGGGTTTAAAATTTTAATCGAAAAAATAGGCATCAAAACTTTTGTTTATTAAAAATTCGGAATTTTTTTTTTAAAGTCCAGATAATTGCAAACTATCTTAAATTTTAGTTTATGTCTAGAGATGAGATAATCGAATTTTTAGATTTTAAATTTCGTTTTTGGGGTAAACTGTAAATTAGTCGATCTATTTCGGGAATATTTTAAATTAGGTCAATTATGCCCGTCGCTAATATGAAATGCATTCGTTTTCGCCGTTGATCGGTTTCATCGGTTCATCGGTTCATCGCGAGCGAGCCGGACTCCTCGCCGAATCGCGCATCGCCCTGAGTGCTCGCGGGCCTCTCCGTGCGTCACCTGCATAGTTTTATGGTGATTTTTTTCTAATTAGAAATAAAACTTCCAAGCGGAAATGCCATTCGCCCGGCCGGCACCGAACGGCCGCAAAGCTTAAGTTCTTTGTTAATATACACGAAAAGATTTGGGTTTAATTGTGACCGCGTGCAGCGCCGTGTTGGTTTACGATGCTTTTGTTATAGGTGTAATTATATCGCTTCTCACGCTAAATTACTCGTCATTCGGATGACATCATATCTCCGAGTGACCTACAGTTTTTTTGGAACCGCGCTCAGAGAATCCGACGAACCGACTCGGCGTAATTGGATAACGCTTGTGCTTCTATTTTACAACCATAACCGAGAGTGACGCGTGTTCCTCGATCCCGAAAACTACAATTTAAATTAATAATGCGTATTTTTTGTAACGCGCACTACAACACATGCTGCGTTTTGTAATTCTCTCAATTGTCACCCCGTGACGTTTTTTTCGTCATCCAAACTTGTTTGGATACTTATGAAAATTTGGGAATGAATGTCTTTCGAATTTTTACTGCCTGAATTCTTAAATTTGGAAGAGCTGTTCAAAACAAATCTTCTTTTTCAGTAAATCACAGATAAACGTTTTTTTTACGACCTATTTCAGTTTCAATTTTAAAAAAAGCAAACAAAAAAATCTTTGTTTGAATAAAAATCTAAATTGCAAGATATTTTACGACTAGACTGATTTTTATAAAAAAAAATATTTTAAAATTATATTGTCGCAGTCACCGCTCGTCTCCTGCAGAACTTCGATAAATCGAGAATGCGTTTTTTTCTTATCAAATATAATCCGATCGCGCTGCTAAAAATCCGATGTCACTCCCGCCGCGCTCGCGCCCGTCTCGAGCGACCCGGCCGGCGGTAACTCGCGGCAAGTCGGCGGTAAGTCGGCGCTCCTCGGCTCCGGCCGCTAGTCACTCG
This sequence comes from Atopsyche davidsoni, assembly GCA_022113835.1. NCBI lineage: Eukaryota > Metazoa > Arthropoda > Insecta > Trichoptera > Hydrobiosidae > Atopsyche > Atopsyche davidsoni. Next base: position 9,190,522 of record JAILWY010000021.1, read on the forward strand.
GCGCGGCCCCGCGCTCCAGCACGCCCGGCACGCTCAGTCCCGGCCCGCTCAGTCCCGGCCCGCGCCCAGCGACCTGCCCCGAGACCCGGGCCGCCCCCCCGAATGTCAGCGAGCAACGTACGTCCAAACGCATCCGCGCATTCTGCCGTCGCGTCAACCATCGGCTCGCTTTCTCCCCGGAGCGCGCACGAGACCGGTTCGGATCGAGCGCGGGCGGCGAGATGCGCGAGGAGATGCGCGAGGAGATGCCGGCTCTCGAGGGCGTGCAGCAGTGCGGGAGCGCTCCGACCCCGGACGCGCCCGAAATCGAGAGCGGGGACGAGAAAATCGCGGACGAAGTGAGAAGATCCCGCGCACTCGCCCGCTTGTCGCCCCTCGCCCCTCACTCGGGAGTCGTCGCGCGAATGTGCTCTCGTTTTCGTCTTCGTCGATATGAATTCTCACTGTGCCGTCGCTTCGTCGGTGATGGGTAAACTGATCTCGCAGTTGCGCAACCGGCGTCGGTCGTGCGGCGATCTCGATTCGGTATCGCCGTCGTCTGCCGAGGAATCCCCGCTAGAATGATAGCGGAGGCCATCATCGTGACGCACCAAAACGGAGAAAATAAAAATGAGCTTGCAATGTTTCGAAGGGTCGCAATTTCTCCTCGCGGTGGCCCCGCACTCCGATCGAGAGAGAGAGCGAAAACTGAATGTTTTCGCTTCGCGAGCGAGCCGGAGCCGGTCGATTGATACCCTGAATGCCGATATCGCAAACCTGTCCTCGCGTTCCAGCCTCGCCGCGCTCCGTCGGCGGAGCTCCGCGCGGGCGGCTGCACATTCAATATAATATTGCAATCATTAAACTGGAGCGAACGGCCGACGTTATTTAATTTCAGCTCACGATGCCCGGGCCGCCCGTTTTTTGTACGTTTCGGGAAATATTGAATGATAAAATTAGTAAAATCGATTTCAAAATTGACATGTCGTTTTGACTTGTCGTTTTCAGTTTATTGCAGCGTCGTTTGTATTATATTTACCAATATGTGTCCCCGAAGTATCTTATGTGTTGCTATTTTGCATCTGCGGTATTCGTTCCTCTGGGAGTAAAAAAATATTTTGAAAATTTGTGCCACGATTGCTATATGAATCTTCTCGCCCGAACTGCTCGTTTGCTGTTTGATCTCTGTTCCGCGATACGTTGAACATAATTTTAACGTCGCGTGTTAATCGTGTTCCAACTTACGTATCGACAGGCATATTTTTAATTTAATTTTGAAATCATTCAATTAAAATTAAAATTAAACACAACACGACAATCAGAACTATTGTCAGACGATTCGATGAATTTTACGATGATCTCGGTTTGACAGCAGATTGATAGTTTACGTGATGGTGATAAATCATAGTAATACATTTTTCAGTTCCATACAAATTAACACGTTCGAGTTACCTCTTGAAAAAACCACTTGCGGCATAATTACGCTGTCTGTTTGAAGACTCGTGTCACTCAGTTGATATATGGCCTTATAATTTAGTATAGTAATACGTTTTGCGTAAGATATCGTTTCTTACGTGTTGCGAAATTTACATTATGTAATTCGCAGCAGACCCGACCCGCTCTCGGGCTCCCTCCGTGACAGTCGGCCGCGCGATCCAGTATCCAGTCCTCGATCGGGCCGCGTGGGTGCCGGCGACACCTGTCACTTTTCGCGAATCGTACGTCGCTCCGGATTGACGTTTGATTACATTCTGCCAGCAGAAACATACCCGCGCAGTCAGTATCGGCCGCGCGGGCTTATCAATTAGTTCAAGCATTAAAGGCTCACCGGGCTCGATGGTACGTTAACTGATTGAAATAAATTAGTTTTAACTAATTTGTATGCCTTTTGGTGGCCTCCTGATCGTGTGAACAAACTCGCGTTGAATTATTTTGCATTCGATCAATACAATTCGGAAGGCAATTATTATTGCGCGTTTAATTAAACAGGTATTTTTTTATCGGTGCTTTAGTAGTGAAAAAAAATAATAATGTGTTTTTTCGATATATTATCTAGGAAAAAAACAAACGTCTAATTAAATCATTAACTCCGAGTAACATCAATTACTGCCGATCTCAATGCAGCAACACTATAAATATTGCGTTGTTTTCGTTATTACTGATTTACATCTGTTGCTGGTATGAGGGGTGGTTATTTTGTACACGGCAGAGAAAACAGCTTAATGAAATAACAACAAAGCGATACATAATAAGATGACTCGCACAACACTATGTAGCCTTCTAAGTAGCCGGATTTGTATTGTGCCCGTCCTGGGATGGTACAATTAGTGACTTGCTTTATTTTAATTCTCGGAAGCTCCAGCGCACATTAGTCGCATTGTCTACGGACGGGACTCAAAATGCCTAATCTCCGACAGACCGCGCATGAAACGGACCTTGCACGGATGAGATTATCACATTGCATCATAAAAATGAATAATCGAGAAGTTTACATACGTTTTGTTGATTTCTCATTGGTAATGTTGTTTGCAACTCTCGTGTAAATTTAATTTATTTATATATCGATGTGTTTTACGGCGACGCTTTCAAAAGCTGTAATATTCCGTTTACATTGTAGGCCGGCAAGGGAAATGATCGGCTCGGTGAGCGGTAAAAAAGAGTCGCCAATAAAATGACGCGGCCGTCGGCACCCGCCGCCCGAGTCCCCTTTCTCCGCGTCCTTTATTTTCGAGCGCGGCTCTCAGGCGCGAACCGCATTCCGCGCGTCCCGGGCGGGGCGTCCGGCCCGAATCACTTATGTAAGTCATGTCCCGGCGGGAACATTGTACAAGCGCAATTAAATAGCGCATAGCTCGCTTTTTGTCTTCGGCCGGTCATTAAAGCCGGGCATCGCGGCCATCTGCATCGGCCGCGTCTCCGCCCGAGCGGCACCGTCTCGTTTTATTTCTCGATCGTCGAATTCATTAGCCGGGCGTGCGACTGCGCCCCCTGAAAAACTGTCGCCGGTTTCGTCTCGGATTTTGTACCGCTCTGTTGTTCTTAATTATGCCGATTTTTTTGCGTTTATCGTAGATTAATGCCGAACCCTCCCTCGATCTGCCGGTTATGCCGCTTTAAATTTAAATCATCGCTCGATCTTGTTTTTGCATTACCCGCGAGCGCTACTCCCCGCATAATAAATATTAATGATATTAAAAATTTAGCTGCCGTTTAGTAATAAATACAGAATTCAATTTGTGTGCGCGGCGCCGCGCTCGCATTGTTTCGCCGCGACGAGGTTTTCGCAAGTCATAAACAACATTCGGAGGAGCCTCCTCTCATGCCGGTAAATAAAAATCCAGCCGAGCGACTGAACGGCCGGCGCGAGCGCTCGGCTGCGAGCTCCGCGCGTGTCGAGTGTTGGATTTGTCGAGTTATCGTGAATAAGAGATGCGCTAGGTCCCGCGGGAGGCAGTTCTGTTTTTGCAATCGTGTTCTGCTACTGAAAAGGAATGTTTTATTAGGTGGCGCGTGTTCCGCCGAAGTTTCCCGGAGCACTCGCGGGCGCGGGTTCCGCTCAGTGCGAATCAGCATGTTGGAGAATATTTCCCGCGCCTCGTGCATCACTCCGTGCGGAATTGGATTTCGCGGTTTGCTCCGGGGTGATTCGCTCCCACCGTCTAGGAGAGAACTCCTCCGCGGGCTCAATGTGCCGAGATTCACGTCGATTGTGTATCCGCAGTCTCCCGGGACAGTGCCGCTCGCCTCGTGTCGGGTGGGTCGCCGCCGACATCTCGCACCTGCGCTTGTCCCCTGCCCGGCGTGTCCCGACCGATTTGCTCAATCGACTCGTTTGTCCATTGTAATTAGCGAACGATTCAGCGCTCAACAATAAACACGTTCTCTTGTTTGTGTTTCAATGCTGCTCAAGGGAAACAATATGAAGATATCTGTACACCGATCGAACTATTAATAATTAATCAACTAGCATCTTCATTGCTTCATTCAATAATCAGAGATTATTGTAGAGGTAATAATATATTTCAATTTAATTTGAGTCAAACAATTGTTCCCCTTGTAACTAAACATTTCCCGTTAAAAAAATTATATCATAATTCAAATTAGAAATTAAAAACAGTAAACCCTATAAATAGTAACGCACATTTGAATATTTTACAGATTTATATTTTGCTCGGTAGTCTCAGCAGATAAACCTTGCAGCTCCGGAATATTTCGTACCGCATCGTTGATTAATTGTCATAACATGTCCACCGACGCGTGAGATTTGTATTCGTGATCTCTTTTGAGAATATTTATTTTGTGTACATATTTCGATGTCGCATGGGCATACTCATTACTTTGATATATATTGAAATACTCTGTTATTGAAATAGAATCGTGAGTTGTCATTTAATTATATTTTAATTATCACGAAGAGGGTAGAAAGGGGAGGGGGTCGCGTGTTCAAACTATTTCTTTTAAATGATGAATTAATTAAACCGATGCTACTAAACCGGGTCAAGATGAATGTCGCAATTGATAATGTTAGTTCTTCTTAATTGTTTCAATTGTTTGAATTGGTTATCTAGATGTCGGATTATCTCCATCACCTTGCATTTACTGGCGACCTATATTTCCATATTTTCCTTGCAGCCAGCAACATCGCCGGCATTACGTAATCCGACGGCGTCGCGGAAATTTCCATATCGCCTGAGGATGCAACAATTATTCGCTGGAATAATGCATTCATCCATGCCGATAAGTAATTAAATGCTTTTATTGGATGTCTTTGCTCAGGCGCGCCGTCACAGCGGACAGACGACGGAGAAAGCTGGCAGGCTCGTTTAATAATTATCAGTTTATCTCGCGGCAGCGCGCATGCATTATCTTCAATGGCATTGTCAAATTCCCGATGCTCGCATTCGATGCATCCGACATTTTTATAACTCGGTTTTACCCAATGTAGTGAAGTAGCTTGCATGTGTTGCATGCAGGTAAACGAGTTTGCTTTCGTGACAAAACTGCGATGCGCCGCTAAAAAAATTATTGTCTCTCGAATACGTTGAAAATATAGCGTGTAAAGAAATGTTTTATTCGCGCTAAAATATCCCATACCAAACTGCACACGTTGAATCACAATGCAGCGCCGGGGCTGGCCTGCGACGGGGATTGACGCGGGAGTTACTGCCCGCGGGGAGACAATCGCGTCCTGCGGCTCGCAGCCCGTCCCGCCGGGTGACGAGGGGCCTCGACGGTCACGAGCGGGCCCGTCAATGCCAGGGCCTGCGCCCCTCCGCCCCGCCCCTGCTCTGGCCGCCCCGCCGCGGCCGTGAACTCGGCCATCCTCGTCGATAACCATCGGCCCGGCCGGGACGCCAGACCTCTTGCGATCGCTCGTGATGCGTGATGCCTGATGCGTGATGCCGAGATCCAGACGCGGTGTCCGAGTCGGTCAGCTTCATCGCTCTGCTGAGCGACTTTCTGGCGTCCTACTTGTCCGAGTCTTTTGTTGTCTCGACTTGTCACGACTTCGGCTCTTGAAACTTATTGTCACATGTATCATGCGAGAAGGCAATATATATGTTCACCGAGCTATGCTATGTTTAGATCTAATGTAAATGTAATTTTCTGCAATTAACTTCAGTTTTATGGTAATTCGATCGATTTTAGTATTTGATGGTTCCAGCATTGAGTTCAATTTCTTGAAAATCGTTTTAAATTGAGCGCAAATGGCGCTTTGTGCAACCTGTGACTCGTTTAACAACTTGTTAACCATTATTCTCGCTGAACAGGCTTTTATATACTTTTGCATACGACTTGCTATTGAATACCCGGCAATCGTGTAGAAGTGATGCAGAACACGCGCAAGGAAATTAATAATTGTTTGATTGAGAGCGTCGCGGGAGCGCCGGGGGCTTCCGTGCAGAAGCACCCGCCCGCGCCCCCGGCAGCTTGCTCGTCTCGCAGGAGTCCACTAGCGCCTGTCTTATACAAAATATCTGTATTCTTGAATTGAAATTTTCTCGTCGCTTTAACCGCTCCGGGTCCGCCGAGTGTTTGCAGTCGTTTCCTTAGTACGTCGCACTCGAATGGCCCCCGCGATCGAGATAATGGGGGCTAAATATGACGGCGAGCGGGCCTCCGCACGAACGGAGTCGGCTCCACCGAATCTGTCCGATCGGATTTTAATCTGCTTATTAAGTATGGCGCTGCGTTTATCGGCTAATGATGGGCACAATCGATTGCTCGCAACGATCGATTTATTCGAATGAGTTATTCAATTACTCATATTTGATTGTTCGCAACGATCGATTCTTTAAATTAAAATATTAATTCAGTCATATTCGATACTTAGTGAAAAGAGGCTTTTATAACTTGCCATAATATGTGATACGGAATAGAGTGAAAATGCACTTACATTGTGACAGAGGTTTACGTGATGTTAATTTATTGCAGTATTGCTTAGTGAATATAATGCACGAATTAATAATAAGAAGTAAATGAAAGTAATTAAAATCGATTGAATAATGAGTTTTAGAATATAATCAACTTTATATTGTTTGACTAATCGATTAGTCTTTATAATTTAGTCGATTACGCCCATCCCTAATTAAAATAATCTGGTTTACTCGCTGAGAAACATAATCTTGAGTCTTATTTGGTGTGTTATTTTAATAACACTACCACGATTAAACAACTCAAGTCGTATTACCTGCGGTCACCTTCAGTGTACACTTTAGAAGATATTGTAACTTATCTAGTATTTTGTTGCTTCATTACCTCGCTAGACGCTTTATTACTGTTACCTAAGGGGTGTGCAAAGCTACAACAGCCGCCCTAGCATCAAATAAACTAGGTTTTTATTTTAAATTTCATATGTAAATTTAAAAAAAAAATTTGCTAGGAAAACTATAGTATAAGTACATTTATAATAGATTTGGTTAGTTATAGTTGTGAGAATTCATATAAAAATACAAATAATCAAAGTTCATAAATTTGTTTAAAACACATGTGTTCATTTTCAACAATTATTACATTACAAATTTATTAGTTTAGGTGACTTATAGTTCTTTCCAAATGTTTTTAATTAATATGTATTATTCTCTAATGTAATTAAATACTTTGTAACCACTTTCTTTATACATTAATATGTCGCCAATACATTAGTGAACAAATTATTAAGTAGCACAATTTTTGTAATTTTCCACCGAGTTACATTAGCGCGAGTCGCAATTAACAAGCAGAACTACAAAAATGTTCCACTAAATTACATTAAATTCATTTTCAAAAGGTCTAGGTTGTAATTACATTAATTTATCAGGAACATCGTTTTCATTTGAGGACATATCATAACGGTAATTTTGCCTCTGGGGCCCCCGCGCGTGATAAGTCATGGCAAATGGACATTTTATACAGCGTGCAAGGTGCGTCGGCAGGGCTGGTGGTTTTATGGGGACATCGGTGTTATTACCTCGACCCGTGGCCCGTTAAAGAGTTTGATGTGGATCGTTATTAAATATTATATATTGTTATTATGCATATAATTTTACGAGCCATACAATGTTGCGAAGATTGCATAAGTTTGTGTGCCATGTTATGCAGTAGTGATTCGGTTTCAACAATGTATTAGCCATTGAATATTTTAGGCGAACGACGGACCGCTACCGCACGACGATAAACATATTTATTCACACAGACTTCATGCAGTCTCTACAAGGTGTTGCAACTTAGTATGATTCTTCTCGTTGATTCTTTATTGGGAACAAAGTTTGAGGCAAAATTATTTTTCATTGGGGATTTATTCTGTTTAATATTACTTGGGTAAGGTATATTCATACCTATATGTTTTGATTATATTTGAAATGGATATCTCGAGCATAATCCTTTAATTAAATAACAAATAGAAGCAGTTCAATTACCGTAATACTCGTCCTGAATAATTGCACAGAGGACGCACACTGCGAAGTATCTTATTCACGCAATAACCGCTCCCCCAAAATATTATCATACCAAACAGGTCGGCACTGGAAGGGTTAATACGCAATAATACAATACCCTCTCGGAAGCGGCGCCGCCACCTCGCGATTACAAGCCATAAGCCTCCGTGTAATTGGCGCGAGATCTCCCGGAGAGGCCCGGGACGCCCGCGACGCCCGCCACGCCCGCCACGCCCGCCACGCCCGCCAGACAAACCTCCGGCGGTCGCTCTGCCCCGGCGCCCGAATTAATTCCAACTTATAATTAATAAAGCGATTACTGTTAATTTCATTGCGCCTGGTAACGGCTTAGTACTCGCTCGTCAGGGCGCGTGATTGTCGCCGTGTCGCCGGGCGCGTCTGCTCGCACCGCGCCGAGTGCATTCTCCGCGTTAATCGCAGCCGCTCGCCGAACCTAACGCGCTAAGCACATACTGAGTCTGAGCTCGGAATTCACGCGGATGACATGGCGACCGTTGCAAAATGGCGGATCACTTATTTATTATTATATTTTCCCCGTTTTCGATGACGACAGGCACAAGTGACCTGAAAAGTTTTTTCGCTTTGTGATCGTGGTTTTATAGTCCAAACGATTTGTTTTAATGATATCGTTTATAGGCTTACAAATCAGGGATACTTAATTTTTACCCATTAATGACGTGTTTTCCTCTTTTTCGTTTTCTTTATAGACAATAGTCTTTATTTGTTTACTCTGATCACCCTATAAAACACCACTCAGGTGCTTACGTTAATTATACTAATATTTTTTGTCAGTCTTTATATATTGTATGTAAACAAATTTAATAGGTGTTGCGCAAATCATACAGTGCAAATCACGCAAACTTACAGTGTCCAAATGGAATGCAAACTAGTATATATTTAGTCATTTTGCAAATATTCCAATGACAGATCTGTAATACAAGTCTTCAAATGCCAGCAAAGCCGGTTACACACGCATCGACACAATTTGCAACCTATTAGCAATCAGCCAGTAGCGTTCCTTTATTTTTTTGTGTTTTTTTTTAATGGTTTCACCTAAGTAATCAACACAAAAGAGGAGTCTATTGGCTAATTGCAATCAGTTGCAAGTCGCTGCGAGTGTAGGCGGGTGTATTATAAAAGTAATGCTTGTTTGTGACGAGGAATGCCTCAGTCGGTTGATTCCAGATGTTTTATTGCATGAGGTGATTCGCGATACGTTCTAGAGAGTGCGCGTTCCCATTTGTATATTTTTATTGTAGTGTTATTTATGCACTGAAGCTCCGCACTTGTTGCCGTATATTTCGAGTGCCGTGCGGTGAATGCGTGCGGCAGGCGGTTGAGAAACAGGATCTTGCATTTTAAGGTTTCTGCTCTCGTTCCTTGTCACGAAGTATCAACACGAGCCGCTGACATGGCACTGAATGACATCAGATACATTATCCAAAATACCTTAAGTTCAGGAGTACAAAATGCAAGCAATGAAATACTAATTTTGTGCTTTATACTTTACATATAAACTAAGAAAATCACAATACAACATAAACATGTTGAATGTATTATATAATACATATCTTCAACCTTAGTTTTGAAGCAGTATATGGTTTTGAAAACAGCACGTTATACATTTTCGCTTTTTGCTCAGTGACAGTGCTCACATACAGTTTTGTCTTATTTTGAAAATAAATGCAAAGATGTTTTAAATATACCACTATACTGACACTAGACTAGATGTAAAAATATTCGGACTTAAAAAAGTTTTGACGATTCCTTGATTTTTAAACTAATTTGTAGTGATTGTTAATTTTTTTAAATCAAAGACAAAAATATATATGAAAAATCTAAGAATTCAAAAATGTGATATCTTGAGTGTTTTCGTGATGTTGCTATGACAGAAGTAATGCTCCGTTTGTATAGAAAATGAACACTGTAATTTGAGGCTTAATATGCATTAACCTAATTTACTATATAGAATATGATAAACATATTATATTTCACCCTTATTGGGTCAAGTTTTAAATTTAGGTCACGCCTGCGGAACCGCCGGGTGATCTAATGAAGGAGTGGGTTTACAGTGAAATGGGGGCGAGCGTCGCTCGATAATTGGATTACGAGCAAATCAGAATGCTATAAAGACATACCGAAAGGTTCTAGCTGGACTCTTCCACATGTACCGGAGAACACTTCTTTACCAGTTTTCTTCCAAGGAATAATAATTATTGTGATAAAGAGTTATATGATTTATTATTGGCATTTTAATGGATCTTTATGATTTGAATCATCGATAAGATTGCTTTTTCAACTCGATGTTAAAAATAACTAAAAATCAATCATTGTACCATATAAGCGACATTATTTCGGTTTTTAAATTTACTCCATCGTATTTGCAGCTAATCTGTTTAAAAATTTGTTTATTAATATTGTAATGAAAATCGACTTGTGATTTGTCCTTTTTTTACGTTACTTATTTAAGCTTATGTAACCCAGACTTTTGACAAGCTAATATTTATCGTATTTATTTAATTCAGATTGTGTTTGAATGTATTTCGATCGGTTCTCTAATGATGTTTGTTTGCTTTTTTGTTAACAGGTGGTGGGCAGAGCAGTGGAGGCGCTCGGGGACGGGGCGGCGGGGCGCGGGCTGAAGGGCTGCAGCTCGCGCCGGAGGGTCTCCCCCGCCCCCGGGGCCCCCGCCTCGTCGCCTCCGCCCCCGCCCCCGCCCGCGGAGCCTGCGCCGCCTCCGCCAGACGACAGAGGTAAGTCAAACGTCCACTTTTCTCTTCCAACGCTTTATAGGTTCTTCACACGTGCCTTCTCTGGCCAGCGGCGATGCTCCGATCGTCCATAAATCAATTTCAATTCGATCTCGAATACAATGGTAAAGCTTCTTGTACTCGATTATATACATTAATTTATTTGATACAATATTTTAATAACAAATTAAAATATGATAAATTTAGTTTCGGTCAGAGACCATTCGTAATGACAAGGCACGATTTTATATTGCTGTTTTTTTTTACCGCGATCGTGATAAAATATAAATATCTCGTCATTTAAGATATTATTAGATTGAGGCGAATTTAATTTTTTAGAACGATTTTTAGTATTTATACAGCCCAGTTATTGGTACGGGGGGGAGGAGGGGGGGGGGGGTGCCAGAATGTCGTACTGCTGAAACATTGGTATTCTAAGCGTTGTGCCTGAACAATGCTCAACCCAGCTATGAGGGGCAGGGCATTCATAATAAATTAATATCATAATAGGTGATCTTTACCAGCTGAAGACTGCTTTTTGTAATCTTTACAATTCCTTTTAATCCTGGTTTTTGCTTTGTTTACTAACCTCAGTTTGCATTGTTAGATTGGTGTATAATGTAAAGATCATAACATAGCAGTGTATTAAAGAATTAGAGTTAATTTTTTTGTTATATTTTTTAAATTACCAGGCCGGTTATGGGCTTCCCCAAACGTGCATTTATTTTACATTTCAATGTAAACATAAGGTCGATAGATTTCCCGTCCCGCCCTTTTTCTCTCAGCCCTCTTAACAGAATGTGTAGGGTAGCATGATATCACGTAACAACCCCGGCATGCGTACGCCCTGGGAAAAGGGACGCTTTCAATGTATTCACATATTTATATTTCAGGCTGCAGCGATATATTTACGATATTGAAATACGCATTTATGGTAATTTATTTTTTACGATTTGTTATGCGAAAACTAATAATGAAAATTATATTCCGGGTTATTATTTTGAGTGATAATAGTTAGTCGATTATGTATGTGAGGTATCCTCGTGGATAACCATCGTTAGTATATAGATTATCCCCGGGTCGTTCGGCGGAATCTCGCCCCTCCGGTCCACGGCGACCTCCATTGTCGGGTTCGATTTTCGCTCGCCGTGACCGGAGCATAAATCAGTTTATCTCGCCCGTTTATTACCCAATTAACAATCCCGCGATGACTTTTATGCGTGTATTTTGTGTAAATTTATTTAGATGGCCGACTCGATACTCGTTTTTTTTTTCTGTCCGACTGCTGGAGATCAGATAAGGCTGTGCCATTTTTGTTAAATTAGTATTACAATCCGCGAATTATAAAAAGTGGTCATACAGCTTTGTTTCAATTCGTTAAAAATCCTTGAGAACTATGATGTTCGATGTTTATATTCTTTTGGAAAATTAAAACATAAATGAGATTCGCATAAACAAAATTCTGTTTAGATTATTATTCGATTTATCAAATATGACATGCCAAAAATACAAGTAATAATTTGAATTTTGGTGTTTTTATTACCCGTTATCATTTAAAAAAGTGACGTAATAATTATGTTTAATGCCATACTTATCTTAATTATTTTTTCGTTTAGTTTTGTATTGTTATAATAATTTGAATAAAGTTTTACAAAGGCCTTCAATACCACAACCAGTCCGGATATTTCATCAGGTTTTAGTAAAAAAAAATATGTACCGGATAAAATTGACAAAAAAAGTTTTTTTATCTTTTATCAATAAAGTTTATGAATACATAAATAATGAAGCTAAGGGTAGCTTATTTGAATTTTTTATTTTGGTTTTATACGCCTTATTTTTTTGTCTTTATGTATGGTGGTTTTTTAATCCGTTATTGAGTATACCTATAGATCATATTATAAGTTTTAAATAAATCAATTGGTGCCATATGGCGCTTTCTCTAATAAAGTCATCTAAACCGCGCGATGGAGTCCTTTAGTAAAATATTGTCTAACAACCATAAAGGTTTAAGACTAAAAAGATTATTAATTGTATGGTTCAGTGATGTAGCCGAAAACTGCTATACACTGTATGCATCCAAATGAAAGATGTCGATATTCAATAGAGATGAATGGCCGGAATTGAAGATCAATGACCATTGAAATGATTGTGTATTGTATTAGTATAATTAGATTATAAAAGATCTTAGCGAATAATCGATCAATCACCTTTCCAGTTTTTAATCACTGTATTATAGTGCACCCGGTTACACTCTAATATATTAAATAAACAAGTTATTCTTGTTCGCGCTTTGTGTCGGTCCACTCGAGTCACAATTATGAAAGGAGTTCCTCCAGTAAGAATATTATGCTTACTTAAGCTTCGTAATGCTCTCTCAGCAGAATACAATCCAAATAAAGAGCCGCCCCCCCGCGAGGGTTGTATTGCCCCGAGTCCCCTGTAATACATTGTGTTCGGTTGACCTACTTGCTGCGCCCCCCCATGACCCCGCGCCGCGAGTGTTCATCATTCCCCGCACAAAGGCAAAGGACGGATATTACTTTGAAATCTATTTTCTAAAATATGACCGGCGGAGTTGACTGCCCGCCCGGTCCGCTCGCATCTCGCATTCAGAGAGACTAATCGTAGTTTCTCGAGTTATTGTAAGGTATCATTCCTTGTAATATTATAACTCAAATTAAGGTATTATTCCACACATATCACATTCTTGTAATATATTGTTGTATACATAAAATGTTGCGAATATAACTTGCAAGTCGTTACGCTGTTTGTAAAATCGCCAGCGCACCGGCTAGTGATTATAAATCTACAATGCGATCGCAGGACTTTGACATTGCAACGTTGCTCGCCGCGTGGGCGTAAGACTTCGTGCACAATAAGCTGTTTCCATGATTTATATCTTGGCTACATCTTATTTATCTATGTTCAAGTCGTTAAAGGGGGTCATGTTTTATGGGATTTCGCGGGGCACTCTTAATTCGATTTAAGACGGCGGGTCCGCACTACCGGTCTACACGAGCTCGAGATTGCTCGTTTCCCTTAGATTATTAGATTCCCGTGTAGCGATTTTCCTACAATACAAAGTAAACAATTTCAAAGGGGCTTACCTTCGCCTCTATTGGGATTTTCTTTCTGTTAAAGCAATCAATGTTCGGCGGAGGAGGATAAAAGGCTTACAATGCGCGCTCGCCCCCGCCCCGCCCTGCCGTCTGCGTTATTTCGGTTTGATTGGTTTCCGCGAGGCGTTCTCCGTTATTTATCGGCGGAGGGATGATGAACTTTAGCGGACGGTAAACACGAGGGATGGCATTACACCGCGCCGGTGTGTCTAGTTTACCGCTAAGTCGCCAGCCCCGCTGATGAGATCCGTCAATATTAGATATATCCATAGGAAAATGGCTTTTCTGAATGCGGCTTCTGTGAGCTCCCCCTGTTTGTCGACAATTTAGCTTCGCCTTTTGAAGGGACAAGTCTCAATGGCTCCGGTACGACGAGGGGCCGCCCGTCTTCAGTTTATTCGACATCGCTCTCGCTGCTGTGTTTGCCATTAATAATAATAACAAAAAAAACACACGTGTTATTGGCACGTCTGAATTTATTCATACGAATGAGTTACGACTCTTCAAATTAATTTTAAGTGTCATATTCAGTATAGTGGCGTTCGTCTTGCGCTATGAATATTTGAAAAAAATAGTTTGAATAAATTACTAATAGATAAATCGCATCACCAAAAAAAACTATACAAATACTGCAGTACCGCTCTGTCTATGGTAAATTTCAGAGTTTTACGCGCGCAAAAATATGACTGATAAGATTAAGACAAGTAAAACAACAAAGTTTTTATCTCAAACAAACGTTAAAAGAAAAATTCTGAATTGCTGAAAAAAAAAAAAACATATGGGTAGTTCGTTTTTTGGGGATCAATACACGATGAGTTTGTTTGATTTTTTCATAGAATTTTATTAATTGTCAAATATTAAAATAGTAAAACTATAAATCAGTTCGAGCACTCTCGCAAGCTAGCTCCGTCGTCATGCTTTGCACCCTTCATCAATTCTTACACACGTCATGCAAATAATTTCTGCGAAATACCATAAACGTTATACGGCGGTCGATCGCGCGGTCCCATTCGTCACGTATCTATATTACGACACTTAGCATCTGCACCGGAGGTTCTTCAATGGCCGACGGCTCGGCGTAATCTCTTTGTTTGCCGGAGGTGCAGCGGCGCCGCGCAAATATAAATACCTGTGCCGGCCGTATCGACGCGGTCTTATTGTCCGGAGAAAGCAATTATTTATAATGGCTGCAGGTGTGTTTCCATCCGTCGCTAAGGCTGTTAAAGCACCCGACTTCGCGTCCAAAGCTCTCGGCGTCTAGTGCTATTTTAGTTTACCGATAGAATTATGATGTTCGCTCGGCCACTGTGAGGCATTCCTGTATGATGCTCTCGCTTGGACGTAATTCGCAGACTTTATATACTTACGTTTAAATACTATTACAGACTAGAATAATTAAAAATAATTTACTCATATGATAGATCTAGTGATGATGCTTACGTGTCGGCCGTTCCCGTGGCTCGAGACGACGTAAACTTTATCTATGGATGCAGGAAACTCCATAATGCCAATAAATCTTGTCACATTTTTATTTACTCATAAATCTTTCATCGGAGATGTATTTTTGCATATAGCTTAACATGTTGCCCAAACATTTTGTCTGCGTAACGACGCTTGAACCGGGAGACTATAAACACCACAAGGTTATCGCTTAAAGTTTTTCCGTGCATGTGATTATTCACATTGTTCGAATTCAAATTACTTTATTTTAAGTTTACTTTATTCTAATAGCGGCATTGAATTTATTTTTATCTTCCGGGAAAATGCGAATGTCTACAATTTATTTGTATAATATTTTACATAAATTAAATTTATTGCTGTAAGTAATTCAGCACCGACGTGTATATTAACAGCGGATTATTGCGTTCGAATGCAATACGATACTCGGGCTTGTATCGCCGCCGCGCAATAATCGCTGCCGGCTGAGCGCGAGACAACGTATGTAGTTTTATGTAAATTGAAATCCTCTCCTGAAAGCATTGTTATTGAATATTCCATGCAAATCTGAAAGCAGATCCTCTCGCGGAGGAGCGCGCCCCGCCTGCCCCGCCCGCCCCCCGGCTTGTCGAATGATTCATGGAACTCATCTGACAAATTGCTATTTGTTCGTGCACTGGAGATGCAACAAAATAAACCAGTTGCAGCATCCCGCCGCTATTGATTTCTGTACACATCGTTGTGCGGTTCCGACGCCCGCATTCTTCCGAGCTTTCCGATGTGGGTTAAGCAATTCGTGGAAAAATTCGTACCGATTATTGTGTTACAATACGATATATATATTTTTAAATTTTTAGTAGTAAAAATTGTCTGTGCTCTTTAATATTGTCTCTAAAAACACGAATAGTAAATATTTTTGTGTTTCAAATAAATTAAAATAATCCTGCATAATATTCTTGGCCATCACCAGACAGCGTTGGCGTTAGAATCAAAATGAAGCGTATTTACGAAGTAATCAAATTATCCAAACGCCCGAGCGTATTGGAAACTGTATAGCTTGCACGTTTCTCGAATACCCGTCATTATAACAGCCGGGGCCTCGTCTGGCGGATCCAGACTATTCCGATGCACAGGACTAACTTTTGTCCACATTAAAACTTGGCGGAGACCCTCCGCCCCCGCCCCCGCCTCCGCCCCCGCCCTCGCAGATGTCTTGCAGAAGTTCGATCAGCTCCCCTGTAAGTTGTTCTCGAAAGTTCCCTGCATCTGGATAATTCGCTGATTTGAGCAAATACCGTCCCCGAATACATTTATCTCCCGTCAAACATCAAACACTCGCCAGGGTGAACTTTCCATTGTTCTGTAAACGAACTGCGGAAAACTTGGACTTTGGAGATTAACGATTGAAGTTCGACGGTTCATTTACTATTTGTTTCTTATTACATCCTAATAAAAAATTAGCATGTATCACTTTTAGTCGGTCATTGCTACTTCCTAGGTTATATTTTTTATAACATTGACTCAAACATTTTTGCAATGATTCATGTACACCTCATACGCGGTTGACTGAATCGTAAACTTCAAAATCAAGTCAGTTGAAATGATTTTCTTACTATATATTTTTTTAATTTTTGAATCCGCCTGCGACACTCATATTCAAGAAGTGAGTTGAGATTCTCCTCCACCCATCACTCAGCTCCTAAAAAACGGTTTCTAAACACCGCGTAGAAGAATCTCAAAATAAAAATAGACGCAGCCTCATAAAACTATGTTCATTCTGAACTTTTCATGCTTCAGTTTGAAGAATTTACGACGTTTGCAAGTTGACTGTGGGTACATTGATTTTTAATTTGCAAAACACGCACGCAACCTTTATATTCATAAGCGCTGTGAATGCAGCAATTTAAAAATAAAATATCTTGCTGCGTATATAATAAAAACAGTCAAGAGGCCAGAGGAAGCGCTACTCACAATGTTTCTAATGCAGATGCTATCCAAACGTTTTACTTTGATTGTAAATGGTGTTCTATCAGATGCGTTCGAATGGAATGGTAACATTGCGCATCTTGGCGCGTTCTCGTAGTGGTTGGCTGCTCCTCGTGGTGCTCGCGGTCCTCGTGGTCCTCTCGGTACCGAGCCCCGCAGGTCGGCGGGCGTACTTGGCGGGCGTCGGGCCCGGCGGCGCGCGGCGCTGCGTCAGACTTCTGGCCGACCTTGGCGGCTCGGTTTTTTTACGCCGCCGAACGCGGAAGGCTTTTTTTTTTTTTGTTGTTTTGATCGGTCCAAGGACTCCCGATTTGTGGCTCCAGTAACCTCTTTATCGCGAGCGAGTATCTTTTGTCGCATGTTAATAAAGCGCGGCTCAGTCTACCGTGATGTTGACGAAAATAGCTCGGCTTGTGTCGGCTCGTGTAGTTTTTATGTTTTTTTTTTTAATGATTATTTTATGCTTGTATTTGATAAAGCTAAATATTATATTCGCACTGATTTTTTGTTGTTTTTTTTTATTTTAAATTATTGTGCTTCTAGATTATCTCACTTCTATTTGCGCTCCTAAGCATTTCGTTTTTTTTTTTTTATTATTTCAAAAACATACATAACTCAGTGAGTATTAAAGTATGTACTAAACGATGGAATGGAATCAAGATAATGTGTTCCCATCGTTTTTGTGTACACAATAGGGCATGGCGGTGATAGCTCATTATTCCAACGAGGCACTAAAAATCAAGGTTGGGCGAAAAGAGAAAACCTGGCTGACCAAGAATCGATGCTGGCCTGCGCTGAGAAGGATGCTCATACCCATGCGCTGTCCACTTATAGGAGCGAGGTCGTCTGCACTGTAGGATGCCGACAGGTTCTACCGGAGGCCAGTGGGGTGGCGAGCGGTTGTATAGAAAACGCATTTAGTTTTCAAACACTGAAAAACGTCTAATTATATAAAAAAAGAAATCATTACTTCTTGGTGTCAGTAAAAATCTTGTTATTTATGAACATACAAACATTTTTTTTTGTATTTATTGTACATATTTATTTCTCACTAGTAAACTTTTCGTCTTTAGATATTCTCTGATTGAAGTTCCTACATCGTATTACCAAAGAACTCGTTAGTTATTATTTTTATTAAAAGGACACTAAAGCACAAGAAAATGTAAATATTTTTTTTCATACTTATTTAAGAGCATGCAGTGCTTGATTGCTTGTGAAGACAGCATGTTTTCATTTAGTAGGTATATAATTCCGATGAGCTTAATAACATTGGCTTATGATGCACTCTCCGTGATGGCACACCAAACTGTGTTACTTAGGTTTGAAGTTATCGATCCCAACCGTCCTAGGTGTGATAAATCATATTGGTTAATAATCACCTTGCAGCAGTCCAGTCTACGCACACGCATTGTTAATTAAGGCAACCGCAAATTACGTTTTAATAACATCCTATCAGTTTCGCCGCGCCAGTTAGGAGAAACTGGATACGTTTCGCGCTAATTGGCTAGCACGCTGCAGCGCTGAGGTCTAGTCGAATATTGTCGAGCTAAATCTGACCTCTAAACCCTAAATAATTGGTTTGATATACCGAATGTAGTACACACGTTGTTTTTACAAGTATTTCGTGTCAAGGACCTATACTATAGTCTAAAATACTAATAACTTTCGTAAGCTCTAAAAACTCTCAATTTCAATTATTCAAATATCTGTTTATTTCTATTTTAGAATTGTATGTTGTTAAAAATTATTTTCCAGAACGTAACAGTCTTGGACGCAGAATGTTTTTTTTTTTATTTATACGCATACTTCCAAATATATCATTGAAAACGTGATAATTCGGCACATTTTGGGGATTGCAGATCATTAGCATTGCTCAATTAAAAAATACCCTTAATATTATACCCGCAACTAGATGAACTTTCGTTTCATGTATATTATATTTATGTTTGTGTAAACTATTATAAAATATAATTTATATTCATAGACTTCACAAAACACGGTTGTACCTTCCGTGCGGTCAACGCTCCGTGAAGTCCACGCGACAAGCAAGGTTACCCTGAAATGGCAAAGCGTTCAAATCAATCGCCACACTGCATTGCTTCACAGTTCGAACAAGCTCTAATCAATCTGTGGCAATGCAACTGAGTTTTTAGTGCGCCTTGAGGTCTGCGGCTCGGAGCGTCGTGTAAATTATCCATAAATAATACACTCCGCCGCCAGCGGCCATCGTGATGTTTAAATATAGTGATTGAATAAGGGTGTCCGCTTGTTCCCCTCGTCGATAACATTGCATTTGTCACCTGACAAGATGGTTATCCCGGGCCGGTCACGCGACGCGCCGACGTAATTCGACTGGCCGCCCCGCCCGCCGCGCTCTCCGGGGCGACTCGGGCTTATTGGGGCCGGCCGGGGCGCTCCCCTCCTCGTGTTATTGTCACAACAAGTTAAGTGGACTGGTGTTCTTTCACGTCGCGCTCTTTTGACTTGTCCACCAAGGGGTGATTCGAGTTCATTCAAAAGTGACAACGGTGCTTTCGTCCCTTACATTTTCACACTTAGGGAATCGAGCTATAATTTTCTTGATTTTCAGCTTAAAGCAATTGTTCCATGTATCCCGAAAGTATTCAGTCATCTCTATATACTTTTCACTGACATTACTGTTTTATCGTTTTCTGGTTAGGTTTTTTTAAAACGTTTCTCTAGGCTCCAGCGATCTCTCTTTGTTACATGACCCTAGAACTGAATAACCTTTCAAAGGCTTATTAGATTTAACCTCGTTTCCGCTGCCCGTTTCGAGAAGTGGTCCTGTAGTTGCAGAGCATTGTTCTCACCTCATCTGGAATTAAATTATTTTATTGCGTTATAGACTGCAGGGGTTCTGAATTACACGAAAGTAAGCATCATTTAATAAAATTTAGAATTTTATTGAAAACCGGCGAGTCTCGATATGCTTTTAACGTCTTTATAAATCGAATATATGAAAATCAGTACGTGCGTTTTTGTTGAATCTTTTCAGCTTGATGTTCGAAAAATTATTTTTATTTCCTCAACACACAAGTACTAGCATTCCTGCTGACTACACTAGAATTTGTTAACAAGAGTGTGCTGCGCTCTCGCTCGCATTTACCTCAGGGGAGCGCTGGGTTATAATCGGTATAAAACGTGCATTATCGGGGCGATATCAATCACCTCGGATTATCCCGTCTCGGCTTGCGAGTGCAGCGTGCGGCGACCCGCGCCCCTCGCCGGTGCACTCCGGGCGCAAATTGACCGGAGTATCGGGTGGCTGGTAATTTTGCACTTACGTGCTTATAACGCTTGCGACGCGTCCCGCCCACCGTTGTGTGCCCAATTGCGCTGATGGAGTTTGACTCGAGGGGATTGACACTTTTATAAATGTTGACATTTTTATTGCCGCTAAATTTGTGTCTTATCAAATTTTACTCGGTGTGATTTTTTTTATTGGTAAATTGTTGGCAATGTTTTTTTTTTTCTCGAGCAAAGGAAAGCTGGCGTCAGCTTAGTCACATTATTTTGATGTTCATCTGTTGGACGGTGATTGATCGCTGTATGAGCTAATCACAGGTCAATTTTAACGATCATTCCAAGCTAAAATTTAAAAACAACATTAATTGTAAACACATGTCTTCAACACTACCAATTTCACACTATTTTTCTTTAAGTCGGTCGGCATTGCCTAATTTATTAAAAGTCAAGGTAAGGGTCAAGGGAAGTAAACTGAAAGTACGCACATTACGCAGTACGAAACCTTCAATTTCCTAGAAATAGTGAGTAAGTCGATCGAAGGGGGAGTCTTTGTATCGTACGTTATTGCGTTACAAAGGTGAAAAGGAAAACTTATCGTGTCCGTTCGCCGTCCGACAACTGACCTTAATTAAGACCCGCCCGTCGGCCCCGGACTGCCGTCCCCGTCTGTTTACTCCGGGAAATGGATAATTCCCATCCCGTCTTTTCTTTTCAATTACTTTTCTCGAGCGCAATAAGGCCTCTCCGCGGAGGGGACTCGAGGCCCCCGACCGCTCTGCGTTGACGTAATGAAATCATGACCTGTAAACATCTACACTGCGCCCGAGCTCTCGTCCTCGCGGCCGCGGAGTGCACGCCGAGATGAAAGGCTTTCGCGATCGTTGCGCTCAAAGAGCGAGACTTTCGCATTGTGCGCCGCACAGCGATATGAAAACGGAATGCATCAAATGTCTTTCTCGTTGCCAGAGTTGACGGAGAACGAATAAAACAGCACACCGAGATGGAAATTGCCGAGCAGACACGGCAGGGGCGGGGTTCAAAGCCTCGTTAGGGCGCTCCACTGTACAATATGCCAATTCGATTACAGTCGTGCGCAGGTAATTTCTATTCAAAGTATTGTTATTATTTTATTGAAATACCTGGGTAAACTGACATAAAGCAACTGCCTCTAAGCAGTGCAATGCTGCATCCCGTGGATCACGCTATCGAGTCGTGACTAGGGAGGAGCCACGTGGAAGGAATGCTGACTCGAGGTTAACATCGGTACAGCTTCGTCTGTTTGCATACCGTTCGTATAATCCAGCTCAGCTTTTGGGATCGTCGATTCTTGATGGAGAATCCATCGGATCAACTCTCGTCTTGAGAGGTGAATCCTAAACTAGCGTTACTAGAAGTACGACCCATCATAAAATTGCACGCGTCAGAAGAATGCTATTTCACGTGTATGTTATCCGCCGTTCTAATAAATGTAAACGTAAGATTAACTTACTCGAATGGGTGGTAGTGCAGATATGTTTGTTTGCAAATGTCTTATTATTAAGATTGAATATGATTGTTTGTTATTATATAATAAAAAAAAAATCGATTTATAAATATCAACAGGATACCAATTAGTGGAATGCAAATCCGGCACCATCTTAAATGTCACGGCTGTGACTTATTTCATTTAATTCCACCGTATTTATAAAACCCGACGAAAATATTTGCTGTTGTTTACACACGCTGAAGTTTTTTTTAAAGTTTTGTTAATGTGATAATTTGTAAGTATTAAAAAAATAGATAAGTAGTATGAAATTAATCATATATATATATATATATATATATAGATAAATCAGTTCATCTGCGTGGGTATTCAATACTGATCTATTGAATTACTTAACAGTCGCAAGACAAGTGCACTACTCCCTTTGCTATTTATCTTTAAACCTTTTAAGCCCCGGTCTTAAATCGACAAACAAGCCGTATTTTCTGTCACAATAGGGACGTCCCCCAAACCGAGCGAAGCCGTACGCTGCCGGGAAACGTCATCTTGTATAAACCATCCGCACTCACCGGCGTCCCTCTGGGCGGAAGCAATCGGCCCACTCGCCGGCCTGTTTGTTCTGGCGCAGCCCCCCGCCGGACTGCTGGCTAGTGATGGGTACAATCGAATCACCCGAAAAAATAGTCAATTTAAAATCTATTCATCGAATATGTATTATTTTGTTTAAGAAGTCAGTTCAAAAACAACAAAAAAATCTGTTCGCTTTCTTAAAAACTTTTGCAGGTAAAATATGCGATTGTCTGAACATTGTTTAAGATTAATTTTTTTTAACTATCCGATTTTTTGCAAACATTTTTTGGATCTTCCGAAATTGATTATCATTCTCTTCCAGTAATTCATTTAGTCGAACGAATCGACCATCACGAATATTCGATTACCGTTACCACTAACGCACTCAGTACTGAAGCACTTGTTACTGGGGGCGACTCCAGGCCGGCCACAGAAGCATTCATTAAACGCCGATAAAACAGCTACCCGTTCTGGAACAGCGCTAATAAATAGCTAATCAACGTTTTTTATCATGTGTCATAAAATTTATTTATTACTCGGACTCGCAGCATAAATCACCACGAGACATGGGACTTTCCCCATTGTGAGTCAGAGACTGCGGCTTATTGTATTTTCCTGGCTGCTCCTTTATTTGCTGCTCTCGGCCCGCGGAATATTGGAATATACATCCTTATAGAATACATGAAATAAATACAATCAATATTATTTATATTGTGTATTGTTAACGCAATATGGCATTACATGGTATAATTGTATATTTTTATTTATTAATCTCAGCGCTTCTATAGTTTTTCTAGAATAAAAACATTTAATCCGATCACACTACGGTTTAGGTATTTGATAGGCCAGAATATTTTCTGAATTTTTGTAAGAATCAGACAATTTTCAATGTTACCACCGTGATTAATGCTTTTTAGTAATACGTACAAGCTAGAGTTATTTAGAATTTAACACTCACTAAAGTGAAAATCTTAATATTTAGTTTTTGATAGTAATTGCGTTTCCGTGTCATTCATTACAATGTTATAATCCGGTAAAGTTACTGTAACGTAATGAAATACACGTCTATCTTGTACTGTGTTTATTATAAGACTGCTGAAGTATGGGAATGTAACATAGGTCCTCGCAACATAATGCTACCTACGTTACACCCTCATACTTATTTCAAAATAATTTTTACATTGCAAGTCATTTACAAAATTACAACATTATACAGTGTTCTACAAATATTATTTTACATTGCAAGTAATTTACAAAATCACAACATTAAACAGTGTTATATAATTATTATCAAACGGTCCTGTCTTCTCTCCACACATCGCTCGCTACACCTCATTTTTTTTTTTTTTTTTTTTTTTTTTTTTTTTTTTTCTCTACAAAGT
This sequence comes from Atopsyche davidsoni, assembly GCA_022113835.1. Taxonomy (NCBI): domain Eukaryota; kingdom Metazoa; phylum Arthropoda; class Insecta; order Trichoptera; family Hydrobiosidae; genus Atopsyche; species Atopsyche davidsoni. Next base: position 9,214,432 of record JAILWY010000021.1, read on the forward strand.
TTTACAGTCCTGTCTCCTCCTCACACATTTCTCGCTCGCGGAGTGCCCGCGACGACAGTCCTGTTGACCCCTCTTTGGCGCTTTGTCCAGCGCCACTCGCTCGCGCTCTGCCCAGCGCCACTCGCTCGCGCTCTTCCCAGCGCCACTCGCTCGCGCTCTTCCCAGCGCCACTCGCTCGCGCTCTTCCCAGCGCCACTCGCTCGCGCTCTTCCCAGCGCCACTCGCTCGCGCTCTTCCCAGCGCCACTCGCTCGCGCTCTTCCCAGCGCCACTCGCTCGCGCTCTTCCCAGCGCCACTCGCTCGCGCTCTTCCCAGCGCCACTCGCTCGCGCTCTTCCCAGCGCCACTCGCTCGCGCTCTTCCCAGCGCCACTCGCTCGCGCTCTTCCCAGCGCCACTCGCTCGCGCTCTTCCCAGCGCCACTCGCTCGCGCTCTTCCCAGCGCCACTCGCTCGCGCTCTTCCCAGCGCCACTCGCTCGCGCTCTTCCCAGCGCCACTCGCCCGCGCTCTTCCCAGCGCCACTCGCCCGCGCTCTTCCCAGCGCCACTCGCCCGCGCTCTTCCCAGCGCCACTCGCTCGCGCTCTTCCCAGCGCCACTCGCTCGCGCTCTGCCCAGCGCCACTCGCTCGCGCTCTTCCCAGCGCCACTCGCTCGCGCTCTGCCCAGCGCCACTCGCTCGCGCTCTTCCCAGCGCCACTCGCTCGCGCTCTTCCCAGCGAAGCCCCATGCTCCGCGACGATGGTTCACTTGTCTCCTTTTCACACATCCTCGCGCTGATCCTTCCTGCGCCCGACATCGCTCCTCCCACGGCCACGCCGACGGTTTCCGCGCTGATCCTTCCTGCGCCCGATATCGCTCCCAGCGCGGCCACGCTGCGGGTCCTCGCGCCGTTCCTTCCGGCGCCCGATGTTGTTTCCATAGCGGCCACGCCGCCGATTCCCGCGCCGATCCACCCGGCGCCCAAACTCGCTCCTGCACCGGCCATGCCGCCGATTCACGCACCGATTTCCTGGCCCCAAGGAACCCACAATTGCTATCCCGTTCCTTAGGTGTTTACATCTCCACAGGATTGCTCGTTGCTCGCCGCGGCCGTCGGCGAGCGTGATTCAACGCAATTAGCACTTGCACGCCACCAGTATCCTCGTCGCCATTGTAACGTAATGAAATACACGTCTATCTTGTACTGTGTTTATTATAAGACTGCTGAAGTATGGGAATGTAACATAGGTCCTCGCAACATAATGCTACCTACGTTACAGTTACATAAGCCTACTCGGCAGGCGGCAGGCGGCTGGCGCGTCACCGGGAGGAGCAATAATTAGTAGATTAGTGGGCCATTATCGGGGAATAACCGCGCCACGGGCCGCCCCCGCCAGGTATTACTGGCTCGTCGCCCGCCGTGATTAATGGCGCAGCCTCCGAATCCTCCCCAATGCATGAGAAAAATCACCAAGTCTGCCCGCTCATTTTTCTGGGGTGCGTCGATGGGATTAATACGCCCGGCGGATCCAATTATTGACGCGGGGGTGAGCAGACCGCGTCAATCGATTAAATTTAATTCAATTCGCATCACAATTGAAATGTATTTGCCAAAATTGTATTTCCGAGTTTACGCTCATCGAATGGCCTCGTAATGTTATTTTTATTACTTTATTTTCGGTCGTAAACATTATGTTATTTGACAACGGTAGCTCGCAGCAGAGCGAACAATCGACAGCGCTGTCCGCATTATGATTTCGCAATGTTATTTCATTGTCTATTAATAGAACGCGTATTCCGAGAGCCGACATTGAATTTCCCCATCCACGCATGGGATCGACTACACCCGACATATCGCAGAGGAATCCGCGCACAACGCCACTCTTGTCCTGATATTTCTGACATAAAACATATTACGACTATTTTTTGTCGTTTTAATAATCATTCCATAAAAGTTTATTATGCCGTTAAGATTTACAACGATCGCATTATCCTCTTTTATTCGATGGAATTTCATACTCCGGTGATCTGAAATTTGTTCATCTTATTTGCTCTTCGCTGACGACACTCCGAATTGATTACGGTCGGCTTTGTTGTAGGTTTTTATCTCTCGTCCCCGCAACCCTCCCGAGCGCCGACAGTCGCTTAATTCGGCAAGAGGGAGCGGATGACTTTCCCGACGTATCGTGCTTTCCCACGGCCGATCGAATAGGGCCGCAGAGGCTCGCCAGCTCGATAATTATGCATCGCAATCAGTCCGCGCCATTGTTACCGTTAATTGTCTAATTTATCCTCGCCACCCCGTTCTGCAGGAATCCGGCGATATCAATTATTAACGGTGTATCGATCGATACGAATTCGCCTAGTGCGGCGTGAGTGCGTTTCGGGTGCTATCGATCACGGGGCTTATTAAATTGCGTGTCGGGGGTCGCAGGAGGTCGCAGGGGGTCGCAGGGGGTCGCAGGGGGTCGCAGGGGGTCGCAGGGGGTCGCAGGGGGTCGCAGGGGGTCGCGGTCGCCGCGGGTCGTCTTTGAGAAAATCGTTCGGCCCCGGCGGCGGCCGCGGCGAGGCGCCCGCGCCCCGCGGAGGAAAGAGAGGGAGAGAGGGCGGCCGGCCTCTCCTCCCGCTCGCGTAATGTACTCGGCCCGGCCCGTGAATGATATTGTTCAATCGGTTAACGCCGGGATATTTAGATAGAGATACGCTTACGAAAAAGGGAATCTCGGGCGGGGCGGCGGGTAGATTATTGATCTCGCTCGCGTGACGGCGCCGGGGGAGGCCGCCCTCCGCGCGCCCCCGTAAACAATGTTACCGTGACGCTTTAAGCTCGTTATTCTTGGATGTTTCGCCGTCATGTTGGCGTTGTTATTTTGATTTAATGATCTGTCTATTGAGAGAGCTCGGCGTATTGTTATTCGGGAACAGCTCGTTTTATATAATGGAGGCTCTATTTATTTTTAGCGATGGGGATGTCAATTTTGTATTGCTGGGCAAACGTAACCGATAAATATAGGCTTTCGATTGTCGAGTCTTCGAGTAGCCGGGTCGATTCGCGGAAAATGCTCTTCACACTGACTAATTATTATTGCGACGGCTGAATCTAATCGGGTAGAACCGACATGCGTACAATATAATGCAGTTCGTTATGAAGAAAAATCAGTTTGATGGTCCGCGGTGAGATTCGCCCCGATGAGACCTGACCGGTTCCGGTGTTGATTTTTGCGGGTGTATTAATTAGCGTGGGGGGCTGTCCGACACGAGTGGCGCATCCCCCGGGCGGGAGAGGAGAGGCCGTCGATAGCGAGCCCCCGTCTGGCGGGTCCTTTGTTCCTTTGTCTCGCGCCCCGCCCGCCCCGCCGCCCCGCCGCCCCGCCCTGCCCCGCCGCCACCGCCCCGCGCCGCACTTCTTTATGTGCCTGCTCCGAGCGCCGCTCTCGGACAAATGAGTTATTTTACTTAAACGCTCTGGAGATATTTTCTTATTATACTTTTTCTTTGTTTCATTTAATGCAGACGCAAAAGTATAACGGTTATTCTTTTTTATGCTGCTGCGATAGAAGTGCTCCAAAGTGTGCTTTTTTTTTTTTTTGCTGACTCCAAGATAAAAATTTAAATAATATTATTTGTGGACTGATATGGAATGGGTTCAGTATTTATCGTTTATTAACATTTTTTAACAATCACTCTCTGCGTTGGATCGTGATCTTTTTAACTTTCATCGTTTTGGTGTCGATACGTTTTATAAAATCATTTGTAATGCGTCGCCCATATTTAAAAATATTTTTTATCAATTTTTAAAATTAACGCGTTTTTTAAATTCAAAAGTACTATATATTTCACATGCGTATTATTTTTTGTAGTTTCGGTGAGTCAAGTTGAACATTGTCAGCAGTAAATTGAAAATATTGAAATACATTATAATTTTTATTTATCAGATACACACAGATTCAGTGGTGTGCAGTTATAACTGTTATTTAAAGTATTATTTTAAATAAAAAAAATATTCAGATTTTGTTACTATGTTAAAACGTTACTGCCCTCATTTTGACACATATATTGTTCTCAGATTTGAAATTGTTTATATCCCCGGTTTATTTGCGGCACTGACTAGTATGCCCGCCCCCTGCCTCCTGCGAAGCTGCAGACGGCTGCGAGGCGCTCACTGCATCCATCCGGCGCGGGTCTCCTCCAGACGCGACCTTCCCCACGGCTGCACCGGCTCGCGTCACTCCTTTGTTCTCCGATGTGGGTCAATCAATTTGCGGGACGCCGTCGCTCCCGGGCCCGCGGGCGCGACACGCGCCTCCGGCGATGCGACGCCCCGCGAATCCGCCCCGAAAAAGATTCACGAAAGTCGCGCATGGGGTGCCCCCCCCCGCCCCCTTCCCCCCTCTCCACCCCCTCGGGCTCGAGAATTTGCCTAAATATGTTTTCCCTTTGAGGATATCCGCCGTGCATGCCTCGACTATCGCGGAGAATGGATTTTTGTATTATCCGCTTTCGTTCCTGATATGGATAATTCGCAAAGGGCGTAGTCCTGTCGCCTTGTATTTTGTTTTATTCGAGTCGCGGCTGTCTTTCAATTTTTTTGCTCTTTCTTTTCTGCCATATCGCGAGGTTTTTTCTCTCGGTCGTTTTTTTTTTTTATTGCGTTATTTTTATTTTGTCTTTACTGAGTAATTTGTTTTGGAGTATGAAAGCGGCCTACGTTTATTCCTCTTATTGAATTGAAACCACTCATATTTATATTTGTTTTCTTTTGAGAGAGTATAAGTGCTCACTCGAGAACAAAGAGAAACGGTTCTTTAATAATTTGCGACATTATTTTTTATTTGGAGTGCTCGAACCTCGATAGTCGAGCTTTTCGGATGGGGGAGAAGTAGTAGCGTGGACTATAATCAGCAGTGGCCCCTCGAAGAAAAATGCTTTCAGCAGGTCTGGTCGGGGTACTAAACGGTAAACACCATTTAGTTAGTGTAAACACCGGCTCGCGGGCCGCGCCGAGGGAGCCGTTCTACTCAAAACTTTAGGGGTTTATCTCTTGTCGATCCCAAAACTGCAGTTTATAACATAAATTGACGAATCAAAATTAGATTTAAGAATATCTGGAGATGTTCCTAAACAATCGAAGATACCGTCTGCTTTGCCCTGCGTGCCGTATTTACTTGCTACTCGACTCTCCGATTTATAATATAATGTGTTTTGAGAATTTGTGATTTTTTCTCGGAAAAAAAATTAATTTGTTTTTTAAAATGTTTTTTCCTTCGATAAAGTATTCATAAAATATAGGCTCGAATTACTTTTCATTTCCTTTGTCGCCCTGGCAAATATAATTATATATAGCTATCAGGTTTCGAAACACTTTCTTCCGGAGCGGATTCAATCCGAATTAAATTAAAAAGCCATCCGCAACCGTCGATTTGCAATTCACCGAAAAGCGCTTTCGTCCAAGCGCATTTAAATTGGCTTCCCGAACTCTGAGCATATATTCGATAAATTCTCCATTTGCAGTACGTTTGCCACGCGTATAAATTGGTCGAAGTGACTCGCCGGCTCCTCCGCCAGACAGCCCCCGCGGCCCGGCCTTAGGGGACGTGCGATGGGCGACGGGTGCGGACACCACGTACTTGGAAAGATTTTTTTATGAACTGCATTCTTTCGCATTTTCTCAAAGGAAAATCCTTCAGATGAAACAGGCTATTGTCTATCTCCTGCTGGAATTGGCCTCCTTGCGCTTGTGAACTAGAGGGATATCTGTAAGAAATGTTTTGTTGAGGAATGCGAGGTTAAGTATGAAATTTCTTTGTTGTCTTAGTCGATTTTTTTTATTTAGGCGAAACCTTCGTATTTGGGCATGTATGTTGATCATATAATTTATTTATAATAAAGACTTTAAGACTAATTTTGCGGTATTTACATATGTGTAAAAATATATGTTTGAATATCGACTATAATCTTTCCTACACGTGTAAAGCGATTATAAGTGTTATTTATTAGATTGATTTGATTCGATGAATGTTCAAATTAACGTTAAAAAAAAATCTACTCCAGTATCATATTCTGAGAGCTTTTATGACAACATTAATTCATTTTGAATTAATTCAAACTTTTTACTCGTGCGGTCGTTCAGTTAAGAGTGTCGTTATTGTGGGGGATTCGTCAATTCGCCTTGCTTTCGTTGAACTTATGCATATTTGAAAAAAATAAAACACTGCCCTTTGAAGAGCAGAGGCTGGTCACAGTACCGAGCAGGGATGGAGTAATACCCGGGATGGCTTAGCGACGCCGCCCCTGGCTCGCCGTGTCTCCTCGCAGCCATTCAGTCGGAGCGCTTATGACCAGCGTTAGTCCTGAATTATGCCGTTTGCCGGAGAACGAACTCGCCGTCTACGGGAATGTGAAAAACGTTTAGTCTGAACTGTTTCATACCATTGGCTCGGCTAAGAGCTTCACACTCGACTAGCAGCATAAAGGATTCATAGTTATTTTATTGATGTAAATTCTACTATTGTAAAGTAACATTACGGCGATGATATTAGCATCTCATCTTAGACTTTATGAATATTGTCACAAACTGTGTATAAACGCATTTGCTTTAGCTTGAGGTCTTACTGCTCTAGCCATCGAAATTCTGAAATTTTAGAAACAAACAATTATATATATATATATGTATATAAGTTAAAGTCTATCTGGAAATGTTGGGTTGATATAAGTAAGGTGAAAGCCACGTGAAAGTTAAACTTATATTATTGGGTTGAAGTGAAAACCATGGGAAGTCCAAACGATATTGTTGGGTTGATATAAGATAGGTGAAAGTTATTTGAAATTCCATTCTATCGAATAGAGTTTCAAATAGCTTTGTCGCTTCGTCACTTTGTTACCTCGCTTGTGCCGGGTTGACACAAGCGAGGTGAAAGCTTTGTGAATGTCTAACCGATATTTTCGGGTTGGCTCAAGTGAGGTGAAAGCTATGAGAAAGTATATATAATTTTTTTGTTGTTGATATAAAAACGATGAAAGTCATGAAAGTTAAACTGATATTGTTGGGTTGAAGTGAAGGCTATGTGAAAATCTCTAAACTTTGATATAAGTAAAAATAATCCTTTTTTAAATTATCTGGTTGATTGGTATATGCAAAATGAACGCTGTATATTATATGTGAATGTGTAATGAAAGAATAAGTTTTTTATATTGTTTTTGTATTATTAATTGTACGGTTTATGTATATATATATATTTTCTATTCAATCTGTTTCATAATGATAGGTTTGCATTTTTGACAAGCATTAAACTAGACATCAAAGCGTTCACGTTTCATACGTTGATATCCAATTATTTACACGGCCGGTACCCTGCACAGTCCGCAGCGCGCACTCCCCCGCACTCGCATCCACTGTGCAGCGTCAAAGAGGCGGCGCTGCATATATCGCGCAAGGCTGCAATATTGAATCTGCTCGCGAAATAGCTGTCAAAGCAGCCCGGGACGTCCGTCTTCCTGCCGGGAATAATGCACGCGTCAAAGGGTCCGCGTCCAGGGCTGCCAGCGGGGCCGCGCTGTGCAAAAAAAGCTCTAGTCTTTTTGACAGCGAGCGCCCTTTGTCTCGCAGCCCTGCTTTGCATGTCACGCGCTACTCAGCGCATCATTTCGTTTAATTAAAAACAACCGAAGCGACAAAAAGTCAATAATTAAAGTACATACTCAATTTATAAATTTATAATGTTATTATAGCAGGATAGCCCATCAATGATAAATCACAGTAAAAAAAATAATTGTTTTTTTATAAACTAACTTTTCATACACTTGAACATGCCTGTGTAAGGAGAAGATTTAATCTTTATATAAGCTCACCGTTTTCGCTAGTGTAGAATTCCGCTACGTACACTGTATGTGATTGAATGATATAATACCCAATTTACTGCGCCGAGTGCTTCGATGCCGTCCCGATGAAATATCGCATCTCCGCAGCAGCGGCGTCCTTCCCGGGAGGCTCTCCCGCTCGTCTATAAAATTTCTTTTATTATTGCTTTAGTTTCTTTATACGTAAGTTCAGGCGCCATCGTCTTTGAATCGTCTCACGGTCTATTGACTCTTCGATCATTTCTCTTCGGAATATTGTCTTTACTTGACGTTGGCTTTTAGCTCCGACTATCTTACGAAAGTAAAATATATATTTTCTTTGAAAATGGGTAATTTAGCCGCTTTCGGCTTACCCCATAAGTTTTTTTTTTACCCTTCTTCGTGAAAGCTTTTTTCGCTATAATTCAGTGGTACGCTTTTTTGTAACAAAGGGTAAAATAATAAATTATTTAAATAATACTTTTTCAGTAGAGTTGAATAAATATTCTGAAATACAAATGGTTTAAGCAATAATCGGTATCTCTACCGCGATGTTATTTGGGATATAATTTTTAATGTCCTTTTAAAATATAAACTGACTTGTTTTATATGTGTAGTGACTACTTTAAAAAAAGGCATCATCTAACTTCGTGTTTTTTTCTTGGAATTCAGATACCTATCCAACCCACCCTCTTACAAACTAGAAAAAAGTTTAAAAGCCACGACTGGCATATTTAACTTTATTTGATGTTATTTATATTTATCAAATTGATTTGTAAAAAAATCAAATGTACCATATACCGCTTCTAATGGATTATTCCTAATTTGCATAATTACTCAGTGGAAACTTTTTTTAAACGAAATCAATAAGTGTGCAAAACGCCGAAGAAACAACGACTGCAACATATGCTAGCTTATTGTCCACGCAATAAATACATATTTTCAGGCGCGCCACGCCCGGAGAGGCGTTATGTGCGAAATCGCAAATCCGTCAAACAAATCATTTGCGCGTTAAAATAAAACTAAAGCACCGGAACAGCTTTCGGCGAGCATTGTGCAGTTAAATAAAGGGGCTTCCGGCGCTGCAGGTCCAGCGCGAGCTTTAAGCTCCGAGTTACGGCCGCAACAGGCGAAAGCTCTCCTCACTCGCAGCTCGTTTGACCGTTCTATTTGTGCGATATTGTGGCCTGGCTCACACGCAGCGGTGTTATTAAACGCCGTACTCAAATTAAAAAAAAAATGTTTTTTGACGCAGCTTTTCGTTGTGATAATTCTGCTATTTATAAGCTTTGTGGGAAATTGGAATTTTTTGCAATCTTAATGGAGTGAGCCAAAAGTGATTAAAAACTTGAACGCTTACTTTTTGATAAAGAGATTTAAAATAAATTATTTTGTTGAGTTTATATTATATATTTACGTTGAATAAAATATTTTAGAATTTCGATTTTATTTAGTACAATTCACATTGAATTACGATAGATGAATAAATATTGGTTAAAAAAATAGTAATAATTGCTTGGCTTCATTATTACTTGATAAGTATTACTGTAAAATCCTTTTTTCAGACTTCCTTTCTATCGATACATATTTTAGAGAAAACTAAAATAATTTTGAATCAAAAATGCATTTGTGCTCAATGAGAGCTGACTTTAAAACGTTGCACTACAAAATTAGGAAATTGAGATTCCACCCAAAATCCAGCAGTGAAACGTGCTGAAGCTCTCTGAAAACTGAAGCACTCGGGTAACTCGATTGCTGAAAAACATACGACACATCACCCCACCAAATATACAATCTTGACAACGGGAGCATTTGTCCTGAATATTACCCACTCAATCAATGCCCTCCTCGACTATATTGCCGCACATAAATCCGACGAACTCTGGTTTCGCCGTTTGTGCTTTTTGCGCATAGCAATATTTTATAAAAGCTTTTTAAAAGCGATCGCTATCGTCCAACTTAATTACCCCATCGGCGGACTGGAAATAGAGTTAGTATCGATTGGCCGCCGCGCCTTACTTACCCAGACCTGCCCCAAGCGCCACCAATTGAGGCCCGCAACTTCGTCGGAGTCTTTTCATCCTTTGTGCATTATTTTTTTTCTTTCGTCTTAAAGTCTTCGGAGATAATCTAAATTCATTTACATAACCAGATGGGGAGAGACAGAGCTCCGATAAAATATCCCGTTAGAGTAATTTCCATTAGCGGTGGGTCGGAGGAGGAAAAACAGTTTTTAAAAGCTGCTACATTTGAGGCAGCAAAACAATGTTCCTTCTGTTGTGCGCACTTATTTACTAATTGATGTTAAGCTCACATTTTTTTTATTTCAATGATGACACAGCTATCAAAAATCTAATTTAAATTATGGAAATAAATTACAATGAAACCTTATTATATAGGATTTTTCTTCGCTTCATTGGAATTAAATATAGTGATTACTATATTTTCAAACTTTTGTGGACTTATAGATGATTGGGTACCCATAAAATAGAGTCAATTAACACTCCCGTATCTTTTGGACATTCCATATTTTATTATTTTTAAAAAATAATAATTTTACTACTAAGTAGTATACGTTTATTTGACATCTTAACGAAAACATTTAAAAGGTTTTGTTTGGATTTATTCATAACAATAGTATTACAATTGACATTCATCACACTGTGCTCATTATTAGTAATATGCTTAAAAGGCTGGATTTTATGGCTTTAGCGTCACTGGGTGTATCACATCAGTGGCGAGAAAAGTAAAAAAAAAAAAAAAAAAACCATCTCACTCCAAGCGCGCAGTTCATTTTTATAAGACTATTGTCTTCTTAACAGTAATAAATTGAAGTTTTTTTTCTTTCTTTCGCAAACTTATATTATTTATCGCATTAAAGTAGAACAAAGCCGTGCTTGTTTATCACTGCAGACAGTTTATGGCCGTCGCCCACCCCAGGCGGCGTTTGTTCTGCCATAGGTGAGCACCGCAGGGGTGTGCGTGGGGAGGGGGTGGAGACCCGTCACATTTGCGAGTCCTTTTGGGATTTTAATTAAACGTAGTCCGCAGCTGTACCCCCTTCCCATGTTAATTAGAACGTATCGCGTATCCGCGAAACTGCACCATATCGCACAATCATATATTTTTATTTAAATTTTCCACACTGCACCGCTGACAGTAAAACAGATTGCCTTTTTTATAAAAAGCTATTAAAGCTATCTTTTGCATACCTTGAAATGAAATTGAGATATCTCTTTTATGCTGTTTTTAAGCGGTTTCATAACGTAATGAAATCTAACACAAAGAATTATACTATGTTTTAATAAAAAAATTAAATGTCGTTTAAAAATAAAGACATTGCCTGTAGATATCGCGGAGATCTTGATAGCCTATTCGTATTAATTAATGCAGTCTTATAAGATTGCAAAATTAAAAAACATAGTTCTATAATTATTTGCAATACCACGCCTACAGATATTTATGATGTTTTTTTTATGATAATATTTTAAATAAAATACATGGTGATTTTTATTTAATTTAAAATATTATAATGGAATTTCACGAAGTACTCTCTGTCAATAATATCGATTATTTTATATTTGATCTTACAATCTTGAGCTATGAAATAAAAAGCGGGGCATAACGTGATGTGGTTTTAATTATAAAAAAATTACGTAGACCTCATTGAGCTAGTAGACGGTGGATCTCCCTAGCTAGATTTGATGTTAGGTTAGGTTATCATATGGTGTGCTAGGTAAAACTAGGGTTCGAACCTAAAAGTTGACCACGGTAAAATGTTGTTTATCATAACAGGCACTCATTTTATGCACAGACTTTGTATGGATGCTGAATGCGCTCGGACTCTGAATATGAGTAAATTTGCATTGACGCCCGCGGCGCCCGTCGCGCGCCGATACCATCGCCCGTGTTTGCCAGTTTAATGACTTCTATTCAGGGAAATTACCGGCCGTAGTGACGCTCGGTGCATGCCGTCGCTAAATAATTCGATTCATCTTTGTGATGCTTTTCATAATTTAAATTAATGACTTTCGTTTGATACTACAAAATATAAACTTGTTTGCTAAATATTTAAGGGGCATAAATGCTCCACACGAGCTTAAAAGTCCGGCTTGCCTCAATACAGTATCAGCATATCAGCATTTTGACAGTCCTCGCTGATGTTGGCTGAATGCCTGGAGTTACGTGAAATATGTACATAAAAAAAATGTTTTTTTTGTTTAATTTAGATTAAATATAAAACGAATGTAAGTTTATTCTAGTGTAGAAAAAAGCGCACGCTGGATCGCCAGGCCGCCGAAGTCACGGCTAGCTACCGATTTTCCGCGAGGCAATCAAGCTTATGAGCTGCGATGCCAGCTTCCAATTTCTCAGCTGAAATGAGTTTTCATGAGTGATTCTTGATGAGTTTTCAATGGAAATACTTCCTCGATATCTGTATATCTGAAAGGCACGAGTTTTTCTGAGTGGCTTTGGCCTGATGAGTGTATCCAAAGGACACGATTTTCTGCACTGACGTGGAGGGTACGTCCGAGCGCTGGCCCGGGGGCGGGGGCGCGAGGGCGTGGGGGCGCGGGGGCGCGGGGGCGCGGGGGCGCGGGGGCGTGGGGCGCGGGGGCGGGGGCGCGGGGGCGGGGGGCGCAGCTGGCAGGCCGCGGCCGCGCTTGCGCCGCTCGAGAGCTCGGATCCGCCCGTCGCCAACCTTTTGTTTGTTGACGCGGCCACTTTTATGGCGCTCATTGTTTACCTATTTTACAGCCGGCCGCGTGCCAGCCTAGGTGATCAATTATTAACGACGCCTGCTTTTGCACATTAAAGTCGCATAATCAGGATGTCGTTAAAATTGCACAATCGTATTGTCCACCGCGCGTTAATAATCGCCGTCTTTGTTGGTTTTATTTTGTATTTATAAACTTAAGAGTAATCATAAATGCCGCATTATGGATGCGCTCAACGACGTGCTGTGGAATCGTGTGATGCGCATAATGTGGCGATATACTAATAATTTTATTTGTTTCGTAAACAACAACGCAAAACAGCTAGAAATTTTAGTAATTTATTGAGCAAAATAAACCTGTAATTAGATATTACGACTTAAAACATATCGTAGTATGGATTGGCAGTGTTCCTGCAATTACCAAAAATTATAAAAACATTTACTCAATTCAAAATTTCAGAAGCAGTTTTATATTTGAACGAATTTTTTAAATCTTGACTAAAATTAATTACATTTTGTTAACAGTATTGACATGCCTCTCTACTCTATAATGGATTGTGAGGAATATTCAATTATTTTAGTAACCGCAGACACGACTACTGATGTTGGAGTGTTTGATTTCCAGCTGTGCGAGGGCTGCAGAGTTGCAAGTCGGGAGTTTCCGGTGTACTCGGATTACAGAGGGAACACCGTAAACCACCATCCCTTACTGTTATTTTGTAATTAATCGCTATCCGTCTGCCCGGACTTGCCGCAAACTTTTTAATTGGGAAAGTTTTATTTGCAAACCTCCGCGGCCGGCCGAACGGGGCTGCCCAGCGCCCGAACTCACGGCTCGTGCATACTAACCGCATCGAGGAGTAATCACCCCCCCCAATACCAACCCCATGTCTTTCAGCTGGCTTTTATCATTTAAATATCCCTAATCTATTTTTACGACTTAACTTATCAAAGTCAATACATTTGAATTTAGGTTATTGCATTTATAATGAATTCAGATTACTCGAAACGTCAGGTCGTTCGAGGAAAATGCCCGCCGGGAAAGTTTATCCTAATATTTAAAAATAATTTTACATTTCAATATTTACAATAGAACATTGTTTTGCGAGGCATGTATTTAAATTTGAGTTATTGTATTCATTCAATATAAATAAATATTTTCCATGTAGTGCTATCGTTATTTGGAAGATTATGCATGGATTGAATCCGCGGCTTCTTCGAAGCGATTTGAATTGGTTAAAAAAACAAGTCGTTTATATTCTGATATTTTGAGCAGGACTAGATAGAGACTCGAGAGCCATGAAGGTTTTCTTAATATCGATAATACTTTTCTCTCCCGCCGCAGCCCAGCCCTGGCCAGGCTATCGTCGATTGTGAACTGTTGGCGCGGCGCCGACGGCCGCCGCACTTATTTGCTCTCCCCGGGGCGAGAGACTGTTTCCTCCACTTCAGACTGCCCGCAATACAAAACACTGGGATTCATCAATTCCACCCCGCTGGTTGCGCGATCACTCCCATTGCAACTCCAAACACAACGAACTGCGGAGGCTTCGAAGTGGTACCGATGAATTCTTCGAAGTGGTACTGACGGATTCTTCGCGGTGGCGGGGATGAATTCTGGCTTTTGACATCCCTGCCGCCCGCGAAGCGCGCCGATAGCGGCCAATTATACGCGGCCATTAACATTGCACTCACCTGCCCGAAACGCTTTTGGGCGCAGTTAAATTCGATTGCCGCTTAAATTTTCGATTTAAATTCAAACGTGAACGGGCGAGCGCGAGTGCAGCGAAGGTAATCAAACGTTAATTCAATGAGCACGCATGTAATGTCATCGCGAGCGCTAATGGTGGGCGCTGTCGAGTAATCGAATATTTGTGAAAATCGACCATTTAAAGTAATAAGTATTTTTATTAGAAATATGAGATCAAAAATTGATTATAAAAATACAGCGGTCTTAAGAAAGATGAATAATAAAAGGAACCTTATTTTATATTTAAATAAAAAAAAAACGGTAAGGAACTTTTCACTCGTATGAGAAAATATAATTTGTGAAATATCTACATTTCACAAAGCTAGTGATATCGTAATCGATTTAATAATATTCGCAGTGAATAATTCATGAGTGATTAATGAATCATGAGTTTGAATCAATTATTTAAATGCTTCAATCATGGAATATGAATGAATGCCGATTATCTGCGTATTAATTTATTATCTTTCTAAACTTTTTGCCGAGTAATGATTATTGATTTTGTAAATTTGGCAGTGAGCCAGTGACTACATTAAAATAATATTTAACAAAACAATATTGTCAAACGCATATCCCTAATAATAAAGCTGATTTTGTGTTGATTTAAAATCTGTATAAAATTGATCAATCGATTATGAATGTCTGGAGTAAGTCAATTGTTAACATCAACAAATAACACCCATCACTAGTCTGCACCCACGGCTCGGAGTCCCCTTCATTTGTCTGCGCCGAGTGACGAGATAATAAGCTCGGATCGTTTGTGTCTCTCCCCTATAAAATGTGCTTAAACACCTATAATCGTCTATTTCCGCATATTTGACGGAGCTCCGACCGTTCCACGTAAACTCGCTTGCCTCGCTTAGGCCCCGGGACTCTAGCTTTGAAATAAATTGTCTGGAAAAGGAGACCATCAGTGTATTCAAGTAAGCGATGATGAAATACCATCATCCAATATTACGCAAAATGCCATCAAGCCTGTGGTTTGTCAGTTTGGAGACCATAACTCATTCTATACGAAAACCTGGTGCTATCAAAAAAAAATTAAAAAATGTTTTGCTCCCAAGTGATTTTATCGTTACAACATTGATCGATTTGAATAGTATTTTCTACTGACCACGAAGGCATTGAAACACTTTGAATTAAAATTGTTAGGCGATTTTTACATGAAATGTAAAAAAAACGAGTTTGAAGTTAAAAACTTTGATGTTTATTTATAATTTTTTGATAAATAAATATAATTATTTCGTTTAAAAGTTCCATATTTTTAAAATTTCATTGTTAAAAAATACTTTTTCAATTAGTAATAATTATTATACAAATTATATTTAGCTACGTCAATTAATAGTTATAATGCTATAATGTATTTGGTTTTAATCGTCCTGAGCCTAAAGTTTTCCATCAAAAAGGCCCGAACCTGCGATCAATCCCCTTAGCGCGTTTCCACAGAGCTGACAAACGTGAAACTTTTCATTATTTTGTGATTGATTGTTACTTCTCCACTTAGCTTCGTTGTTGTAATCAAATAAGGGGCGAACAAAAGAACTATCTGTTTATATGAATAAGCAAGTAGTTTGATAAATATTTTAATTCGTGATTTATTTGAAAGATCTTTTCGGGTAAATATAATCCGGGCGATATGTTCTTTGTTCCCAAAGATAAACAATGGGCGGATTCAGACTCGATCCGAAACGAGACCCGCAAACGAAGCCAGCTACCATAAACATTCATAATTGAATACGTATGCTAATTTTTTGACTTATGACAAGTCTGGGTTTTCTCCGTTGTCTTGTACTCCTCGCTGTACTAATTAGTGGAGTTGATGTTCCCACATCGCAGTAAAAACCACGTCTCGTTCAATTCAGACAGACCTTTGTTTGTTAGCTTTAATATAGTTACAGAACAAACTCATTACGTGTGTTAAACGAAAATGTTATTATTTTAAGTAAAGTTATGCAATATAATATCTTACCATTTATTAACAGTGTTGTGGTAGGTTCAGTACTTAACAGTACAAGTATTAAGATAACTTAGACGTTTTAACAACTCAATTAAGAATATAATAATGTTGCTTTTGATTTATATAATAGTCATGTTTAATTAATATTAATAGTATACTATGTTTGTCCATCCACCATCAGTAAATTATACTACATATAGTAAAATAAAATTATTTTGAATTAAATATGAGCATTGTAATAAAATTACCATCAGGACGTTATTTAAGGTCGATTTGTTTTCTTTTCTTTTTTACTGTATTACCAAAATAATATCATTTAAAAAAAACAGACTTGTTCTTTGGATTATACGTTGATATACAATCTCACTTACACGTTAAAATATCAAAAGTGTTGTAAAACTAAAAAATGCTAAATGCTCAACAGCACAAAGCATACAAAAAGCCTCTCGTTTGGTGTACATTTCACAAGGAGCGGGAAGTCAAGTACCCCAGGAGGGGTTTTTTTTTTTTTTTCTGTCCCAATCGCCAGATCTGCTTCCGCTGGCCGCCCCACAATTAAAATGTTCCATTCATAATTACACCTTAATTTATTCCACTAACAAAAAAATGCACCCGCCAAGACGGGCGAGATGGATCCGCGGATAGGCGGGCCTCGGCGCGGCGTTTTGCCAGCGCTGCCCGCGCACTTCTTCACCGTGGCTCTCACCGTTCCCGTGTCGCCCACTCGTCAAGTCGGACAAATTGTTTCCGCGTTGGGATATGATTCGAGCTTTCTGGAAAAAAAAAAACGCTCCGAGCACTCTGATTGTTATTTTTGTACGTTGACGTATACTGTAATTTGGCCGAATTTTTTTTTTTCGGCGGTTGAGCAGATGTGGAGCTTAATTATTTTATTTGCATACGAATGTTATTTTTTTTATCACCCCCTCCTATCTTCGGTTGATCGTCGCAGATAGAGAATTGTAGTATATTTAATTATTAAAAAAAAAAAAAAAACTTTTTAACATAAAATTTTTATAAGGTGTGATGCAGCCAGGCGGTATGAGTTTTTTATACGATTATATTGAATCACTTCACTACATATTTTGCTGTAGATAGATTACAAACTCAACAAAATCTAAATTCTATGTAGATTTCAAATATAATTAATAAGTCATCTTTGTAAATGTGGATTGTTTCTGTTGATTAAACGACAAGTATAAATCATGTTAAATACCACCGATCCTTAATTGTGTACGTATTAGTCTTTTCCATACAATTAAACTAATTAAACATCTTTAGTTCGATTATCAAAACCTGCACATGTTTTGAAAATTTTTATAAATCCAACAAAAGCATCGTAGAGCCTAATATATATATTTACCGAGATAATAATAATATAAGCACGCTGTTTACTAATTGTTATACAAACAATATTTTGTGTAAGCTCAAACCAGTTTCATAAAAACAATTAAAAAAAAAAAACTGACATGGAAAGGACCGGATATTTTCATATTGTTGCACGCTTGGTATTTAGAACCAGGAGCATAGGTCAGGAAAGATCTATTTTAAAAATAAACCTTTTGTGTATTCGTATTTTTTTTTCCTTTCGCCTGTCCTCGTTAGCACAATATAAAAAGACCTCTGACATAGCGCAACTCTATTAAAATATTCGTTTTTTTTATTTTGAAGTTGTGTATCAAATACTATATAATTATTTTTAAACCTATGAGCATTTTTTTTTCTTTTATGGGGAAAAAAAAAATTATATTTCATACTTCAACACAAAATATTTACTTCACCATATTCTCAGTATTGGTTGTTATGAGTATTCTGGATAAGGCAGGAAACTTTATTTAAAATTAAAGGATAACTTAGTTACGGCTGGTCGGGGCTCAATTAACCAAGTATACTTATTTTAATGACTTAAAAATTATATTTAATTAATATATTTGGTAAGCAGCGTTGATCGGGCGCGCGTCGCGTGCGCGGCCACGCGGGCACTGCGGCCGCGCACGCACCTTGTATGAAAAATGCAACCCATTAGGCTTTTTATTTACGTGTTGTGTGAGACTTAACGCAAGGGTTGACAGTCCGCTCGGCGGAGGGTTGCTCACTTGTAATTCTACGTTTTCACATAACGGCCTGGCGCTCACGGCAGTGCTAGAATTGTAATTCTAAATTAATTTCACTGTCGCGATACGACCGTGAATGTATTTTAAAACATTAATATGTATTGAACTCAAAATGTGAAATTGAATAATGTGTAAAAATATTATATTATCAATATTTTACTTATTTCTTTCGTTTACTTCTACATGCATATATTTATAGTATTAACAGTATTGTAGCATTACTCATACATTATGTTATTGCGTCATAGAACAATGCTATATGGTATTTGTTTATGAATGATAATGTACAATGCGGATTATTCGCTAAGTCGGCCATCTCTGTGTAAGGCCAGTAAGATTATTCGGAGACAAGCTTTTTTGTGTTTGCTTACAATTGCTTATCGTAAAAAATAGCCTCGCTTATTAAACCTATGCGAATGAGTATTCTTGGTAAGGGTCATCCGAAATGATGATATATCATTGGTATTAATTTTGGCTGGCTATCCAGGTGAATCTTGCCTGTATGTCGACTGGCTACTCAAGTGAGACTCGCCTCTATTTGAAAGTAACGGCTATGCAGTCCGCGGTGGCTTAATTACCCCGATGACTGGCTCTGCCGAGCGCCCCACGGCGTTGTTTCCCCGCTTTTCGCGCCCGCCCGGCCGCGTGCCCCGCCGCCTTATCGCCCCGCGGTATCGCGCCCCAGCCCCGCGCCCCAGCCCCGCGCCGCCCCTGTGACTAATTGCGTCGCCAGTCGCTCCTAGAGTGCGACTCCACCCGGAGAAATCGCTGGGTGACATTATGAATCATCGATATACTTGTACTATATTATAACACTCGAAGGTGACACGTCACCAGGCTGCACTCCTATATTTGCGTCAATGACACGAACGAGTCGTTTCGTTTCAGTTTTCGAAAGAATTTTTGGATTTCTGGAATTGGGAGCCAGTTAACGCAGACATACCCGTTGTATGTACCTTTTTTAATGATATTTCAAACTCAGTGCTCTGTTTGCTTCGGTGTGATCGGAGATGATTTCAAAAATAATCAGTCTAATTGTTGTGACGTAGATATTAGCAGAGAGAATATGACATCGGTTCTGTGAATATTGAATTCGAGCTTAGCAGCCACCTGGGAGACTATTCATTGACTTCTGATCATCCATTCTACATGTTTTCGAAAATATACACTGAATAAATTTTAAAGAAATTATGCTGTTAATTAGCAATTTTCAATTGTATGTTAATCGGCACGTGTGTAGGACGAATAACATGTTAGTATGCTAAAATTGAACTGCTCAGATTTCTACCGGTACATAAAGCTCCGCCAACAACTGGAACCTTATGTTGTCGTCCGAGGTAGTTTCGAATGTGACTGGTACACGAGTGGAATTAAAGTTAAGGAAATATAAGAAGCGAGAAGAAAACTACCCCCAGGCAGTGCGGGCGTGCTGGGGTTGACGGTGCGTGCCGGCGGCCACCCCACCGTCTCGCCGCTGCAATAATTTTGTCCCGCGATAATGAAAAATATGCGCGCCCTCGGCGGTGCACACACGCCACCCCGGGTCGGCGACATTGTTTTCCGAGTCCATTTACTCTCGAGTGTCTGTCGATACGCGAGAAGTGTCGCTCGGGCAGAACTCTCGCATCAATATTCATGCGAGTGCCTCGGGGTTTGTTTTGCTCCCCGGGATTCAACCCTGCGTTTGCACTACTATTCCTAAGTATGAAGGCCAATATTGGATTAGTTTAAATATGAGAGCGAGGCACAAAGTTTTACACCTCAAAAGCTTGCAATCAGCGTGTCAATAGGATGATTTTAACTCGAATATTTATTTTACACTGCTCAACTTCAGGTTTACATTCTTACTTTGTATTTGTTTTCAAAATCAAAATAAAAAGAACACGAGTCACATGAGGTCCTCAATCCTGTCATGTGTAATGCAAAGGTCGGGTTCGCGCGTTTCCACGAGGCTGTACTTCAGCCAGTGTTCATCTCGAAGAATTTAATTAGAACGGAAGGCGGCCGGGGGCCTCGCGCCCGCCGGTCCCCGGGGACGCCTGGCTCCTGTGATCTCTGGAGCGTGAGCGCGGCTCCTCGCCGGGCCCGCAGGACGCGAGCGCCTCCGGCCGACCGACTCTCCAGATCGAGATAGTCGCAAACGGGTTATGTCGGCTTACGGCAGAAACAGAATCGTCTACACAAATACATGCATTTATTCACATAACGTTCAAAAATTATTTGGTAATGTTTTACCAAAGTATGCTCCCCCAGTAAAACCTCACTCACATGGTGCATTGTAGCATGCATATTATTAATAGGATTAATTCATTACAGCTGGTATAAAATTACAATTCGTTTTGTTTATAGAAACAACTGCACTCGAACCCCGCACCCTGAGTTTTAAGCCGGAGATCTGTCATATTCTACATGTAAAATATATTTTGACATTGGGTAAAAATTGTAATATAGGTTTGTAGTTTAACAAGCTGCATACTATGTTACTTATAACTTTGTTCGTCACATGACAATATTCCAAAACTGAAACTGCTACAAAAATTAATTTTGAACTCACGATTGATCCTGGTTCGTGCTATCGGAGCTAGGATGTGTCGCTCGAGGAGTTTTCTGATTATTTTTTTGCCGTCGCCGGCTACGTTTAGATTGCGAATAGACAACGACGCGGCGGCGTCATCCAGACATTGTCATGTCACATGGTCTGGGTGATGCCGCCTCGCTGCAGCGTCACGGGAGGCGCGCGCTCACAATGCGCGTCCTGGCCGCTCGGCCGCGCCGCTGACACACTGAGCTCCTCCACCCGGGGAGGCCTTCAACTTTACCCGAATACTGCGACCAGCACAGCCGGTTACCCCGACCAAGCAGTAACTACTTTTATTTGTTACAAAGAAGCAGTAATTTTAAACGGCTTTTTTTTTTTTTTTTTCAAAACATGAACTGAATACTTCATTAACCCTACGGGTTTCGTTATTCAAGCACAGCTGTTGAAGGCAAGTATTGCGCGTCTGTAAGTAAAAAGTATATTTGCTTTATTGCACATATTTTCCCCTACAATAACGAAAGTAGAGACATCCGTGTAAGCTACTACTTTAACCACATCTTGTAAGTCCCCCGACCTTCCGGCAGGATCAGGGGAATGCCACATACCCTAAGAAAATTAAATTAACACAAAAGAAAATAAATTTATTGTCTTAAGTATATACTGCTTCTGCGACCCACCATTCAAAGCGACTGCGATTCATTTGATGAATTATAACTTGTGTATAGATTAAACCAAAGCAATAAATCATCATCACAAACGGACTCAACACCCAAATCAATTACGCTTAATTGCGGCCACAGTTACACTCGTCGAGAGCGCACCTACCGATCTTCTATCTTCCTTTGCGTATTTACCATTGTTGATTACCAAACCGTGTTTTCATTCCAAGTTACAATCGCAATCGAGGACGCGATTGGTACTTATTCTAAAATTTCCACCGGTCTAATCGCAAAGCTCGCGTAAGCCAGAAGTCCTGGCCGTCCCGTCGGCTTCGATTGCGGTGATTAATATCGAAATGCATCGCCGCCGGGCCGGGCCGGCGCAGCTGCGTCCCTCCCGTGCCATTGTTTTAGTGCGGGGTGAACTTTTCACGCTGCTTAGGAACCGAAAGCGACCTCTCCCCCCTTTTTAGAATAATTACTTGCATGCACATTTTTTTGGTTACCCCATGTTTATGGATTCGCCGGCGGAGCGCATTCACCGCGCGACGACATTCGGCTGACGAATAATCGAGCCAGAAATCAGTTGACAGCTGCTTGATTGAGTTGTATCATGATTTAGCTAAAACTGTTTGTAATCAATGCCCTTTCTTTTTGTGTAATTAATACAAACATAATATTTCAGGCTGTGTGCAAACAGTGAATTCATTGTGAATCATTTTTGAATTAATTCTATTTCGTGAGAAATATAGAAATGAACCACGATACCGTGCTACTGTAAATAAATAAATAAAATGTTTTTTTTTTAATGAGTGAGGTAATATTCCCCACTTTTAGATGCACATGTGTACGAATTTAATTTAATTACACTTATTAGTTTCCTTATCACTTCCATTAGTTGGCGACTTGTTAGCCGGGCGATTAGCACGGGAGCGCGAGCGGCGCGGCGCGGATTTGCTCAATCACCCGAAAGGATTCAATGCGCTATAAAATAGCACACGCCAACATCGGCACTCTCTGTGCTGAGCCTGTGTCGGAGAAATGATATGGCATTGGCCGGGAAAATGCCCTCTCCAGGCCATCTGTACATTCTACACTAATTAAATTTATCTAGCAAGTGACCCACATATATGTATAATATTTCAAAAGAAATAATAGACATTATAAATAATTTGAACCGTCTACAGAAAATTTCCTTTTCTGCTCATGGCAGAGCTCCTCGGGGTCCTTTTTGTTGAATGTGCTCGTTTGTCATAATCATTTTCTTATGTCGGAGTTGTTTTAGATAAAAATATACGACTTATACGGAGCGCTTTAGATTAATGGGTCAGTCTGGACGCGGATAAGTGCAAAAATAGCTTAGAAGCAGGGCTTAGACGTTTAAACAAAAATACGTCCTTTTAGTCAGTCTGAAGGAATGAGCTACCGCTTATTAGTTTGTTTTACACTTGTTATTTTATTTGTTTTTTTTGTGGATTCTATTGGATTCGATAGATTTTCTAAAAAGCACAATTAGGAAATCTTTATAAAATCATTTCATTAAAAATATACTGATATTGCTGCTAATACTGAAAGTTGAAATTATTGTTCAAGTCCTACATGCTAAAAAATATATTTCACATCAACACGTACACTAATATCATGCATTGGTTTAATTTATACAATTTACAGTTAAACATTCTTGCACCGCCGTAACTATTCCCGTATAAGTGATAAATCCGAATGCACCGCCGCACAAAGAGCTCGTGAC
Organism: Atopsyche davidsoni; assembly: GCA_022113835.1. Classification (NCBI taxonomy): domain Eukaryota; kingdom Metazoa; phylum Arthropoda; class Insecta; order Trichoptera; family Hydrobiosidae; genus Atopsyche; species Atopsyche davidsoni. The sequence continues at coordinate 9,237,732 of JAILWY010000021.1, forward strand.
GGCCCATCGGAGGCGCTCCAGGCTCCGCGAACTAAACGTTCTAAATGTCGATCAACTAACGGGGAGTTTGATAAATGTCGAAAGGTAACGGAAACCGAGGATGGAGGCTTCGGAGGTGCGGGAGGTCGGCCGCGATGCTCGGCCCCGTGCCGCGCACCTAACTGTAAATATTGACGGAACAATATCTGGGATGTCAGAGTGTACACAGATTTGATTAATTTTCCCTACCGTCTACTCAAAAACTCAACAAATGTATATGTATATTTGAACGAATGTTTATTTTATTTTACGTATGGGAAGTAAAAGTATTGTTTACAAATAGCAACCGATTCTACCGATAACCTTCAAACCGCCCTTTGTCCAGGGATTAGTACTGTGGCTTACCGATGGGGTGCCTTTGTGAGCGTTCCCAATTTTCTGAAGTTATGAATTGTCTCCAGTTTGGGAAAGAAAATCCGTTCTCTTTGATCTCTCTGTACACAAAAAGTAAAGTTTGGAGACTCCGATCGCTTCGAACCTCGCGGTTTATTGTTTTTAATATAAATATTGTGAAATGGAAATGTTTTTGTAGGCTATTCGCGGTTATGCAATCACAGTACAAGATTAATATAACTCTTGAAAAATATAAACGCACTAAAGAAAATAATCAGGCTGTTAAAATACTCGACAATCGTAATGTTATCAAAATGAATTTATTATGTTTTAGAAGCTACTTGCTGCTGTTGTGTGCGCTGGATGCCTTTATGTTAAATAGCTTCCATTAATTACACACCAACGTTTGATTTATGCCCTACTTTTTAACGGCTGCGAGAAAGGACGGTCTACCCACACCCAGGGGTGGATAAACATCGCTCCGTAGTGCATCCGTCCCCTGCTTCTTTGACTCCGGTAGAGCGCGTCTCGGTCACAGCTATGCACTTCTTTAAAATGCATTTGCATACGCAGAATCGTGGATGACACGACACGAACGCTCAGTGCGAATCCTCGGAGAACGAGCCCGTACTTTAGAGATTCCGATTGTTCGTGAGCGCGCACTGGAACCGGAAAGCTGCCACTGCCGTCGAATGAGAAACGACTTATGATATTAATGGACATTCGTTTTGTTGTGCTATCGTTGCCCTCGCAGACCGGCCTATTTCAAAGTCTGCAATAATATCTGGTATGCTGATTAACTCAGCACGATAGATAACAAAAAAAACTTGGATTACCATATGCGATCGGCGGAGCATAGCAATATCACCGCATCTCCATATCTGTACGGCATTTCACCGAGATCCCCGTGAACTTCTGGGAGCGTCCCACGCGCGGCGGCGCCCGCGCCTTGGCAGTCACTGCCGCGGAGTGTATTAGCATTTGATATTAACAAATTAATAGAGGCCGCTCATGAATAATAGATGCAGGCTCTGGAAGCGGTTTGCACAATACAACCCGGCGCGTACTGCCGGACACCCCGCGAGTAATTTATGGCCCGGCACGCCGCGGGGCGCGAGAAATGACTGACTCCGCGTCGAAGCTTGCGATGGACTGCAGATCGTGAACCGTAGACGCCACCGAGGACCGCACCGCTGCTCAATGCGTGCAAGCAGAACCGAATGCCTGTATGTTGATATCAGTGGCGTGCGGTCCTCGATCCGTGCATGCAATGAAACACTACAAGTCCATAAATGCATTTTGACAATTTTAAAAATGCACTATAATCTTTTTATCGTTTTTACTTTAAATACGTATAAACAACATGCGTCATTTATTGTATGTGTTTTGCATTCAGTCCACTTAACTGCATGCTCGATTAAAATTAATGTGGTGCTGGCCATAGTTGGCGTACATATTTGTTTGTTTATTAGCTGCATAAGCTTTTTACCCATACGCAAGCGATGCACACTGTATTCGGTGTATTTGAATAATTGAAATGTTTTGACAAAGGATAATTTCAGTAAATCGAGTAGTATTCTGATGTAGCGTTGAAGAGCGAGCGCTTTCCTCGGTGTTTGTGCGCAAGGCGGACACCGCCCCGCCCGCTCCAGCCGCCGGCCAGGGCCGCGCCCGCCGGGCTCTCGGGTCGTATTTTTGTTATAATAACATAAATAAGCGATTTATATTACATACGAATATTGCAGGACTAGTGTTATTTTTACACAGCTATTGTCAGATCAATTAATAAATAACAATATGAAAATATGAGTATAAAATGTTAGCCCAGTTAAATAATTTCAAGTGGTAGAAATATATGGATATATATATATAAAATTATAGTGGTAGGTATAAATTCTAGATCTGAAATATGTATTTTTCGTTCTATAAAAACTTAAGTTTAGTTCTTGAGCAAATCCCGTTCGCTTTTGAGCGTTCGCGCGTATTGTTGTCACAAGTACATGCTTTGATCCGGAGTCTTATTTGCTCTATTTCAATTGGCATTCCGTTCGCGCCGAGAGCGTCCGCGGGTGGGGGGAGGGGGAGGGGAGTGGGGGGGGGGGGAGTAGAAACAATAAATCCGGCGCACACTCGCGGAGCCAGTCACAAAACCGACCGGGGTGGATAAAATGCCGCGGCGCCATTAATCTCGCGGATCGAGACGGAGTATCCGCTCACTTGCAGCTAAAGGTCCATTCGTTTCCGTGTAATTTAGTCGTCGCTCCGTGTTCCAACAACGCTCCGACTTGGGTTACGTTAACCTCCGGTAATGTTTACAAACAGCCTCGCTTGCTTGCAGTAAAGGCAAACTGAAGGGGTTCAAACCGAAAGTTGACCTTGAGGCTTCGACTCTTCGTGACTCGTCTGCGTTGTCTGAGCAGGCGCTCAACATATTGGATTTCTCAATTACTGATTCCGTCATCCAACTGATTAGAAATGCTGCGTTCTTTCTTAAAATTTTTGACGTTTCTTGACAAATGATGCCATCTCAGGGACAGGTACCGACACTGAAACGCGACCAAGGAATGCAGCATTTATAGTAACGGTCACCTTAACCTACGAACACATACTTATGAAGTTTTTGGAAGCGGGGAATTGCCCTAATCAGTAATTTTTTGCTTTTAGTAAAACTCATTAATTACGATGAAAAATTTAATTCAGATATATCAATTGCGTTGTTGTGGTCTAGCTTCGATAACTAATGAAGTTCGAATCCGAGTGCAAGTATCGAAGTACTTCGATTTAAAAAAATAAAAGATTTTCAGTGACTTTCCCTATGTAAAAAAGCAAATGCTGGATACACAACAAGTCAGACGTTACCAAGCCACGGGTTCATCTTCCGGTTCACGGGTTTTGCTATCTATGAATCTTACCGTCCAGACAGATCTCAGTGAAGTATGCTTTTACAACGTCATATTCTTGTCATAGTCAGCTTTTCTATGGATTACTAGGACATCATTAAACCATACTTTGCTTTCTTGGCTATTCTTGAAGGTTCTAGAAATAAAAAATGTTATTCTATGTTGTTACAAGTTCATTAGTCGCTTTTCTAGGACCAAGCTATACTAGACGTACCAGCCTAAAATGGAGGCTGAGTTAGTACTCGATGAAAATATCGATTTGTTGTTTGCGAGCCCACTCGTTGATGCGATTTTATTTACCGACGTGTCTGGTGTCTGGTCTGGCGCGTTTTGGTCTCAGTCATGTCACTCGCGGCGCCGGTCGCGTGTTCTGCAACGCGTTTATGTAAGAGCGGCTAGCGGAGGAGTCGGCCCCGCGCCACCTCGTTAATTTGGAAAGTAAATGGGAAGAGAACTGCACCGTCATTACCTGTCCGCTGCGGCTTCACGCGTACGGAAACCCGCGACCGCAGCGCTTCAACGCTGTAATTACAAAGAAAAGTTTATCTTTAATGTTTTGGATGTATGATTTATAGTGTATTTTTATTTTCAGTTGTTGCGGACACGCCTGCTTCCAACAAGAGAAAGCGGAAAGGCAATCCCTTCTCGGGAGTGTCGGTCTCCCAGCTTTTGGCCCAGCGCGAGTCCATGCAACATCTCCAACAGCATCTCCAGCAGCAAGCCTTGCAGCAGCAGCAGCAACAGCACCACCAACAGCAGCATCAGCAGCATCAGCAGCAGCAGCAGCAGCAGGGGCAGCTATCTCATCATCAGCTACAGCAACTGCTGAATCAAGATCAGCAAAGACAGCTACAACATCAACAGCAAAGCTTGAAAGAAAGGGTAATGATTTTAATTTTAGTAATGAAAACATCTTGTAAATATTAAAATTACAAGTAGTTTTAACCGAAGCAACAATCTATTTTAGGTGTGGATGAACTCTAATCCGAACATCGGCCTTCCTCATCCGAACCAGTCGGGGTCGTCTATCATCTCTCAAGGAAGGTTCAATTTTCCGGGGGGGAGTATCTTGTCGCCCGAAAGCTTGTCGCTGACTTCGCAACATCAGGGGGGCGCCGCGTGCCAGGGGCCGCAGCAAATCGTCAAGGTAGACGGTTCCGGTCAGGCTGTGGATATGCCCGCGCAGGGAAGAAACTTCATGAGCGCCCAGGTCCTCACCATCAACGGGAGCTCCGTGGTCAATCGACCCAACGCGATGCCCGATCCCCAGCAGAGGCTGATGAGGTCACCGGTACTCGTCAACTCTCCGCAAGTCAGCTCTGCGGGACCTGGCCCTTTCAGTCAGTGCAATTCCGGCAACGGTAGTCAGTTTACAGCCTTGAATCACGTCATCGGTCCCAATGGGCAAATAATTGGCATCCAAGCTTCGGGGATTCCTCGGAGTCAAAGTATGGGGAATATTTCAGCAAACGAGGAGAAGGGATCAACTGGTATAAGTAAGACATGCGGTGATTTAAAATCTGAGGCATCGGATAAAAATTGTGATAATAGCTCTTTAAGTGTCAATGAAACTTCCAAAAATCCTAATCCCATGCAGAATATGCAAATACTCCCCAACGGGATGATCATTCCTACTTCTCAATCGTCTAATCCCAACAACCAGCTGCAGTTCAACTCGCCCAACTTCAGTGTAGTCAACAATGGCAACATGCAGCAACTGACTCCTGAGGTTATCCAGAGAATAAACAAGCAGCAGCAGATATTCATTCAACAAAACCAGAAGCAGATGGAATTGGCCATGAAGGGGATCAAGAATCACTTTTTGCCCGGAAATCCTCAACAAGTCATCAACTCCAGAAATGCATTCGGTGAAATCAGTCAGTGCAATCAGACATCCCCTCAAGGACAGTTGATTGTTTCTGGTAATACCGTGATGATGACTAAGCAACAGAGAATGCCCCCGTGGCAGATGAACAGGATGAACAAGCAAGCTAATCAAAATTTACAGGTGATAGCGCAAAAGCCAGATTGTCGTGAAAACCAAATGGAATCTATCGAAATAAATTCTCAGAATATGCAATTTCAAGGTATACCGAATGCAGAAAACTTGGGTGTGAACTTGCAAATAGTCACCGGACAGAATGTTAACGGTCAGAATATCTACTCGAGAGTACCCCCTCTGCATCATCATACGCCCCAGCAGGTTTGGCCTGAAGAAGTACAAAGAAAGAAATCAAAGACTAGTAAATCTGTGAAGAAAATGAGACCGTGCAATACGATGGAGAACCCAAGACTTAATGGAATGTCGGGAATGCCGGATCAAAATTCTATACCCAACTCTGATACCAGAAGCGCTCTCGATTACAGACCGAATTTCATACACAATAGCAATTATCCAAATATGATGGCCTCAAGTCCTTCTTTTATGGAGGACCCTAGTGGGTACTTGGCCCAGCAGACTGCCCTCTTAAATAGCACTATTTCCAGACAGGTCGGGTCCAACATCGTCACTACACAAGGCCCAGGTCAGAACAGTACAAAGGTAAACAATAACCATTACATGGAATGTAGAGGGGATAATGTTCTGGGCATTAGTAATAATAAACAATATTGTTCGCCTGACGGGAGCACTGGTAAATTGGAGATGGCAAACAAGAAAAATGATAGCTGTTCGTTTAGTAACTTACCAACCCAGAGTAACATTCCTGACAGCAGCTTCAACAGTGATAAATCAGGAGACATGGGCCAGCAGCAGGTGCATTCCCACTGCCAAGGCTGCATTGCAGAAATGAACGAGTCAAACAATGAAATGGTGCTTAGAAATATCAATCCGGAAGAATGCGATCAAAGATTTCAGAATGTCAATTTTCAGACAAAAATGCAAAATTACTTGCAAAATATATCTTCATTGAAATCGGAAACGGCATCCCAGCCCGGTACGCCGAGTCCCAATCAATGTTCAGATGAGAGTCCAGTGACTTCTTCAACTATCGCTGAAAAATCTGGAAGCAGAATAAACAATATGACTTGTTCTGATTCGAGAGGTCCAATACAAGGAGGGATTATCAGCACCAGTAACGGATCTCCCTTGGAAGCATTCAGCTTGCCGGAACTCTCACCAACACCCTCTAATAGTTCGCGTAATACGGATACTCCTCAAAGCAAAAACAGCGGGAGCATTCACATATCATCCAGTTGTCCATTTACTATACCCAGTCCTGCGTATTCCAATCAGGGTTCATCCAGAGAAAGTATCAATAGTAATCCTGCAACACCATCACCCGGAAACAATAACCAAATCCCCTATAGCTCTCCAGGACCAACGGGAAATGTTAACTCTAATCAATTGATTATTACTACAACTCAAAATGAATCTTTTCCTGCTAGAAATAACTGTCTAAGTGACTCATCCTTCAGCACAACCGGAGAACAATTTACTATTATTGAGTCTGGAAATAATAGACGCCCAGCGCATAATGCGAACAGTATGTCTGGCTATTACTTGCCACCTCAAGGAGGCAGTTCTCCTGGTGTCAATTCAACCGGTCAGCATATGTTCATTCCCAACGGATTAGTCACAACCATGGCCAGTGGACATACTCTTAGTAGAAATACAATCACATCAGTATTGGCTGGCAAAGCTCAGACTGCTACTACATCTATAAATGCTTCATCATCATTACCGTTCAACTATTCTTCTCCTAATTCAGCCGCTACAACAAATTCTTTCTCAAATTCAACCCAAAACCTTCAGTTTACACACATCAATGCTCCACCAAGCTATCCGGTGCACATTGCAGGAACTATTGCTCAAACGCTAGTTTCCAAGTCTCCTTTGGAAATGGTTCAGAGTGTCGTGAGTAGCATTCAAGTGTCTCAACCCAACAACTGTGGTACTATGCATTTGGGTTCTCAAAATTCAAATGTTTTTCACAGTAAGAATTTAGAAAATAATGGAATACAGCAGGGACATCTACTTATGTCTCCCAATGGCCAATATGTGCTCAGTAATAGCGGTCAGGATCCACTGATGGCGCCCCCCCCTCCCAAGGGACAGTCCATGCCTCCTCTGTCTGCTTCAGTAACGTCGGTCTCTGTGTCAGCAACTCAGGCCATTCCCTCAGTAGCGGGGATCCAGCAAGTTCTCAATCAACCTACTGTCTTGGTTAACACCTTGCCAGCTCCGTTCATGCTGCAACCTCAAATGATGACTGTTGATGGTCAAGTCGTAAACCAGAATGTTCAAATGCCTCAACTTATGACTGGAAATCTCATCTCTCAAGGCCATATCGTGGATGGTAATGGTGGTCAAGATGGTTCCAGGGGGACGGGAATCGTCCCGAGGCCTGCGTTACTGTCTCCAGATTCTGGGAAGAAAAAAGGCAAAAAACGAAAAGCTCAAGGACAGACGGTTGCTTCGATGTTGCATATTGCTGCCCAGCATAATCCTGGGAATGTCTTAGTTCAACACAATACTCAGCAAGCACCTCAACAATTTTCATCCCAAGGATTTCAAGTTTCATCTAATCCGAGTTTGACAGGAGCTCCCATGTTGCAGGCGTTGACTATCATGCCAGGTAAAGCTGGAGCTCCAGCACATATCGTTATGAATGGTCAAGCCACTGCAGGAAACTTTGGCTCCCAGCAAATCATAACAAACTCGCAAGGTCCTCAACATATTAATCTTCTACAACCTGTCAACTTACTCAACGGCACTACGGGTGTCGTCCAGAACTTCCCAACTTTCCAGCAGTTCATCGTTCCTGGCCTTGGTGGCATGGTGATGACTGCTGATGGCACTGCCATCCTTCAAGATACTTCCAATATGCCCATGCAGCTTCAAATTCAAAATGTCAATGGGCAAAATGTTCTGACACCTATTCAGAATCAAGGAATTCTAACAACAGGAACCACCGGAATGGTCATCAGGGCGCAGAATCCTAACAACAAAATGATTCCATCTCAGCATAGTCCAGGGGCCCAGTTTCTGTCTCCGACCGGCGGTCAAATAGTCATGGGAGGTTCTCCCTTCAATGGTCAACTGAGTCCTCTAGTAGCCAATGTGAGTCCGAACCATTCTGTCACGTTCAGCACTAGTCCTCAGCAAGTGAGACCCAACATTCAGCAAGAATTTATACAGTGCAATCAAATGGGACAGACACTCATGGTGCCGTTGTCTCCATCTCAAATTGCAGTGTCTTCATCTCAGAACCAACAGAATACTACGTTTGTCCAGCAAAATACAACAATCGTTCAACAGCAAACCACCATGGTCTCTAATAATCATAATAATCAATTTCACAACACCAACGTCGGCAATAACAATACCCCCATTGCTCCGTCTCTCAATGTCGATCAGAACATCATCCTCAATCAGGGTGGGAAGCAGAATAATATCATGAGGGGACGCAATCACAATATTTTGCAACTTCAAGGCCATCCTGGACAGCTGCAAGCACAGCATGTGACAATTCAGAATGCAAATGATAGTCAGGGAATCAAAAGAATTGCTATGCACTATCCAATATCTAATCAAATACCTCAAGGGAACAACGGGACCAAAAATGACTCCCATCACCATCAGGTGCAGCAGATCTTGAATTCCATAAATCAAAATAATATTTTGAATCAGCAACATCAGCAGCTGCTTCATCCCAACGTCAGACATTCTGTGTCCACGCAGACTCTGGTCAACCAGCAGCAGAATGGTAATAAGTCTCCAGCAGGCGCTTACACCCAGGCAGGCTGCAGTCCTCCAGACACTACCACGCACAGTCCCCCGGGGCCTCTGGGAGCTCCTGAGTCTTCCGCTAGCCCCGCTCGAAGTTCCTCCCAGGGCCACGTGGACACCACCACACGCACTCCAGAGCCCACGGACCTCGGATCTCTGGTAAGGACCATGCCCAATCAATTACATATAATATTGTGATATTTTCTTTAGTATTATTATATTCCTAAAATCTATACTGCATTGGTTTATTTATTGAAATAAAATGTACTACACAATAAAAACTAATGTTAGGTCATGTTGTAATATTGTTGTGTTGATTATTTCAGGCGATGGTGCACTGCGTGTCCAGTAGTGAGCCGGACTCCTTGGACATTCGGGATAACAACTGGGGAAGGAACCAAAATGATCATTTACAAGGTACTTTATCATTTATCAGGTATTTGCTTACAATTGGTTATTTTTATTTATGCTGACAAAATTATTTGATATTTCATAATTTTACCTTAATCAGTGGTAAAATACCCAAAAAATTGGAAATAAATATATTTGTAAATTTGCATCACTTTAAAGTGAGAGAAATAATGTTATGTGTTTAAAAACAGATAATTTATTTAATTCTGTGTTTTTCAGTGAACCCCGCTCTACACCAGCATATGTCGAATCCATCAAATCAAAATACATATTACACCGTCGATTCATCTGGCGTCCACTTCAACAATCAAACCATTACAGTCAGCTCAGTCAACAATCAGCAGAACTTGACTATCACCCCCGCCAACTATTATCAGAAGATTAACTCCAACAAGTACAACAATCAGAATTCCATCACGCTAATTGGAACAGGCAATCAAGCAACTCAGGAGAAAATCATCTCCAACAAAAATATATCTATTATGGGGAATACAATAAGCATTGAACCTCAAAATTGCGGTGCTCCGATGATGCGATGTCAGAATGATAAAAACCAGCACAATGGGGGGAAACTTGTCAACAGCGGAGAAATACAAAGAGGATGCAACAATATGGATGGCATCGTTTCAGGGAATGGAATCACAAGAATATCTGTGTCCAGTGCAAATGGTATGTAAATAAATTGCATATTTATAAAATTATTTATTTACTATATCATACTGACGACCATACATTGACATCACATATGATAGTAAAGAGAGCTATTTTAATATCTAATATTTGTGAAAACAGCTAAAAAAATTAAAACGAGTCATTGTTTATATTATAATTGATTGCCTATATTTGCTAGAGAGAATTTTCTTCTGCGATCTACAGCTTTTCTTTCTTTGATGTTGTATAGCAAATAATACTGATATTTGAAATAATTTCCCTTATCGTGTATATTTTAGATTAACTGTGATAAAAAAAATAAAAAAAAATGAAAAAAATAATAAATGTTGTCAACTTGTGGTCGTCTATATTGTTATGTGGTAGTCATCTATAGTTTAAAGATTCTCTTACTTTAAAAATCAAACTGATTTGTTTGCTTTGAAAATATTTATCTATTTAATTTTTTTGATGGTTCACCAAGTGAACAATTTTTCTGGGTAATTTAACAAGTTGTATTTTTAAGTAATTAATCTTTAATTTATAACACATATTGAATACTGACTGCTACTCGGGTGATACAAATTACACGTCAGTGGATTTGAATTTGGTTTTGCTTTTGTTCACATTATCATTTTACGCTTTTTCATTGCAACAATACTATCTGCCATCATTTTATACTATTGCATCTCACAATTGCTTTTTCATTTTATATCATTTCTTACATCTCATTCAATGCAGGGTTTCTCAAATAGGGCTTTCTTCACCTGTCAACAACTTTAGGGACTGCTTTTTAAGGTGCTAAGGAAACTAACAATGTATCACTCGCAACAGCTGCACAATTTGCAAATCAATTTGATTTCATAAGCCACAGCACGAGTAGAGCAGAGCGTGGAGCACTCGGGTCCCACATTTAAACTATCGCATCATCCCTGGGTTTTCTGGATTATTTATTTTTTGTAGGCAGCGATAGTTGCACCATTCATACCAATTTTGATTGTTAGTCAGATCATTAAAGCTGGCTGCAATAAAAGACGTCGAGTGTATATACACGCCCCGCTTCACTCAGTGCAGAACCTTACTAGTGCAGAACCTAAAAATATCATTAATGTACTTTGGGTTGTATTTTTATCGTAAATTGTCTGACATGGGCCCAGATAAGTTTGAGAAACGCTTATTTGACTTTTATATTTAATCAGTCACAAGTAAAGTTGTGTCTTGTATCGGTTATGGTCTATAATTAGAATATCTGCAGATAATCTGGCTAGACTCACGTGAAATATCTTTTTTTATTTTGATGCGACATGCAGTTCTCGGTTATCCACAGTATTGAACTGTAGGTGTGGCATCTATCACTGAATTTATTATATATTATATTACTCGTTATGCTAGGGCAACTGTACGCTAATTTTTATTTCAGTTATTAATATTTCAGCCTATTGTACATAAATATATTTTACATGGTGATCTGTGTGGTTTTGTCTGTCAACTAAAAAAAAAAAACAAACTAAAGGGATAACAACTACTGTTAATACAAGATGCAGCCTTGCCAGAAATAACAAATCTTACACAAATAGAGAATGAATCGTAAGTCGTTATTTGATATGATTGTAAAAATATTAGCCTTTTGCGATATCAGAATAACTTGCAATAGTAAATTCAGTCAATTGAAACTCACTTGTTCTGTGATTTTGGTATGTCAAATATTGAATTTTGTTGACATGTCCATTGCGAGATGAACTCATTCTGAACACAAAAGGCTATACTTGCAAATAACCAGTTTGATTCATACTCTATTTTCAAAACAATTATTCTGTCGACTTGGATTGAGGACAATATGTTTCAGTGCATTTATTTGCCTCAGTATCCTACATGTCTCGTGCTCAAACTATTTGGTATTTCTGGATATTTCATAAGTACTAATAAAATTGGTTGCAATAACCAAAACTTCCTTGAGAAATCCATTACAAAGTATCTAAAATTATATCATGTCATCTCATATTTCATTTTGTTATGTTCATTTGTGTTTTTCGGCATTTCATCAATTGGGATATACAGTTTTTATTGTCAAATTGTAAATAATTTATGTTACTGACCTTGCTTATCTACACGGGAATGTGGTGTTTAAAAATGCTTACAGAGTATGGACACACTGCATGCCCCATGTCTCATCACCTGTATCACGCAAACTTGCTTTGTCTATTCCATTTGAGGTGATCGGTACATCTTGAGTCTATCGATTATCATCCACTTCACATCCAACTTTGCATGTCTAAGGACAATAATTGATCTGCAAAATTACAAAATGCTTCATTGAAATTTAAATGAGTATGCTACTCAACATTCCCAAGAGGTGAATTATCGTCCTTCACATACAGGGTATGCATTCATTTACACGTTGTCATTTGAAGCCAATATGGGGGTCACTTGGCGTACTTATATCACTTCCATTGAGAGTTGTAAAGTGAGAGTAAGCGTGCTAAGTGTGTACATGCAATGTAGAAGGTCCCGACTGCGAGGAAGAGGCGCCAGTGCGGCAGTTCGGAGCGGGAGAGCTGGTGTGGGGGCCGGCGCGCGGCTTCCCGGCGTGGCCCGGCCAGCTGCTGGGAGCAGCACCGGGCCGAGGCCGCGTGCTGGTGCGCTGGTTTGGCGGCGACAAGTGCCCCACAGCCGTGAATGCCCGCTGTCTGCAGAGCCTCTCCGAGGGCCTCGAGGCGCACCACGCCGCTCGCACCAAGTGTCGAAAGTGAGTCAGGATCGGGAGAGCACAGCGCCGCAAACACTCGCTCGGTCCCGTCGCAGCCGTCCTCTTGGAGCCGATTGTTTGCGACCGTGTGCTCCCTCCCCGAGAAAACCGCCTCGCTGAGCAGTCTATCGGTGTTGCATTTAGTCAAATTTAACAATTTTATTAGTGAACTTTCACAAATGCTCGACTTCCTTTTTGTGGAATAGGTTCTTTATGCTTTTGCATGTTCGAGTGGAAAAACATTGATGAAATTGTTATTTGAAAACCTGCATTTGTAGCACTTCGCGCAGACTGGCACATCCAAACTGTTAAAAATAATAATGTGATAAAGATATTTATCAAACGAAAATTGTTTGTGTTGTTACAAATGTTCGGGTTATAACTTCATAGAGCTGGTCAATCTGCAGCAGATTCGACTCCTTTCTATTTGATTTTTCATGATAGTAATGAATTCGTAAAAAAAGCAAATTGGGTCTTATAAATATATGTTATAGTATGTGATTATGGTATATATGAAAAAGAAAGTAAACATTATTCAATATACTACCTACGTACGATAACTGTCCTAAGATATTATTTGTATTAGAAAAACTCCCTGTTCTATATTTTATATAGGTGCTATTTATAAAATATTTAGATTATCTATGGATTATTTTTGTTATTATCGAATTGTTATCCCTTTCCATTTGTTTTGATTTTAAATGGCTGAAATATTGTTGATCTTCATGACTTAGGCTGTGTTGACTGTTTTAGATGTTGAAATTATATTTTAACTGTTCATTTATATAAATAATTGCTTCGTGTTTATTTTGAAATATGAATATTGTTGTAAGTTATTAAGCTATGCTAAATGCTAAAAGCAAATTCAATGGATGAGAACAGCTTTTGTGCACAGGAACGCCTGAGCAGTCGTCGGTTGTGAATGCCAGTTATTAAGTCCCCTAGGAACTTGTAGAAGTGTACCGTTGCAAGTAGACTTTATTTATCTTATATACTTATTATTCGGTAGTGATTACTAAGATTTCTATTAGATTTTGTTTTCATTATAGTTATGAAAAATAATATTGATGAATTTTTAACTTTTTTTTCTGTTTAGAAGTCGCAAATTAAACGGCCAACTGGAGAAAGCGATCCAAGAAGCTATGGCAGAGTTGGACCGTATCACCGAAGGAAATCAGGCAAACAATGCTGATGCAACATCCAAGGAAGTACTTCCGGATAGTGTAGGGGCGCAGCTCACTGACATCTCCACACCAGATATCAACGGAAACTCCAGCAAGCACGCCAACAAGGGAGCCGTACTCAACAAGATCCCGAACAAGAATATGTCAGTATTATCTAATGTCATGCAGAAAACTAAGGGGCTGAACGGAAAGCAGGCCCTGAAGAGCAGTCGGGGTGCAGCAGTAGTGAAAATCGCTCCCCATCCTCCCGCGCCTGCACAGCTGGCCGGCCGACTGCGAAGCAGTCAGCGGTGACACCCCGCGGGGGGCTCTCCTCCCCCGCCCCCACCGCCGCCCTCCTCTCTGCTCTACATCCTCTTTACGCCCTAACAAATGCCACCAAGGACATATCAACTGATGCCAATTATCTAACGCCCTATTTTTATAATTTTGCTCACAAGCTAGCGTCACAAATGGATGAACTTCATTTTATACAAATTAATAATTTGAGTATTATAGCCTCTGAAAGATAACTCAAAGCTATTGAAAAATGATACCTCCACAACAAATGTTCCTATGAGGCCTCATGACTACGAATTATGACTCTTGAATAAAGTTTTTGCAAATTATTTCCGACATGTATCTGAGGAATAATTACTTATGCATACATCACGAAGTTGTACCAGCTAATGAAATGTTATCTTTGATTTTGACAGCACTTGTTAGTAAAATGTAACTGTTTAGGTTGATTCTTGTGTCATATATTATGTATTTACGTTTTGTCAGAAAATGAATGTGTTCTAGTTTTGTTGAATTTTATTTATTCCCTAAATTAGTTGCCTTTTTGAGAATAGTTATGATTAAAAGCATTTTTTTTTATATGCTTAGTTTTTAAGCATTCTTTTTAATGTAAAAGTAGTGAATAATAAAATAGCCTAACGTAACAATATATTAATAAAGGGCACCAAAACAGTTAATTTTACTACAACTTATGTTAATTTTCAATATAAATAAATATTTTTTTTAACATTTTATAAAAACTACTGATTGAATGTCTATGCATAACATTATTATATTAAGATTTTTCATTCTCTACTTGAATAAATTGTAACGGTAACCTTATTGTGTACTAAATTATAATGTTCTATAGATTATAATAAACATATCTTTGTCTAACAAGAGATCAGTGAGTGACCTATAAAGTTTGAAAGTGTAATACATTTTTATAAAAGTACTCTTGTAAATAGAAATATGTACCTATTTATGAATAAAATAATATCTATATGAATAATTGATGTGCTGTTGTAACCGTGTAACTATAATGTACAATGTTACATTGTTTATATTATTCAATAGTACTGCGTCTGAAGTACTTTGCCAGTCGCCGCTCGACTCGACGCTGCAGATTCTATACACTCGGTGTATACTTTCCCTGTTTGTGTCAAGAAGATTTCCCCTTTATCGGAAGGCATTCAGTTATTTAATGCAAATCACTATCACGAGCACGCGTGCAGATAGTGACATTCCAATAAAAACGCACATTATATATCAAAAATTGATGTAATTGAATAGTTTGGTGGTCGCCAATGCTCTTAGTTTCATATTTCCTTGTTCTGTAATTAAAAAAACAGATGACCATAGAGGCTTACGTCTCTACACACAAGTACAGTACCCACTATAGTATTTAGCATGAGACTTGTACATTTAGATGTATACATATGTAAATAATGTTATTTTAAAGGATGTAATGTAGGCTATGTAGATCGTTCTCTACATTTAGATTTTGTAAGATAATTTTAAATATTTTGATTTCTAGTCAACTTTTGGAGCCGACGTTGGATATTGACAATAAAACTGGGCCTGCCTGTGGGTGGTATTTCTAACATTTATTTTTTGAATCACATATATCATGTTTTACATAAAATGCAGTACCTAGTAAATGGAATTTTACAAACAAGCCATTTCATAATTTTACATATTTTTTACTTTTTATATAAATGCCATATTTATTCTGATGAATCTGAAATCTCACTTTGTAGAATAACTCAGCTCCGCATGCGAGTTACGTCAGTGTGGATTACTCTATATTGTCTAATTGTCAAACAGCATTTGTAAATCGTATAGGACTTTTGTGATTGCGTTTCACAAGTTTTCTGAATTAAAATAATATGTAGGCGTGTACAAAATATTTGTTTTGCATTTTTAGTAGTATTCTAAAGTGAATTATGTATAAATAGAATGTTCTATAGGCGTACCTATAGCATGTTGTGGAATCATAAACTCTAAAGTAATTTATTTATATTTTGTAAATAATGGTTATCCATTTTATTTAATATTAAAGATATAAATCCCCGGTGGTATATAGGTACATATGTTATAGAATCTTAGTACGCAGTATTCGAAAGTTAGAAAATGAATTTTGGAGAAATTATTAGTAGTAATAAATTAAATTATTATATGTTTGCAAAGTATTCTATTCAAAAAAGTAATATAAATAATATTGTATGTTAAGTATGTGATATATGAATGCAGCAAATTCCTACCCGCTGGCCTGCGAGTAGCGGGGAACTCTGCCTCTGCAGCAGGGAGCGCAGGCACTGAGGAAACCTCGAGGGTTATTTATGTCTAACTTCATAAATAAAAATCTTTATTTGCATTGTAACTAATGTGTACATAATAATCTCCAAAATGGATTAACTGTTTTTATTGTTATGTTTTTATTTTTCCCGATTGATTTAGAAGATGCTTTAAATGACGGTCTTTATGATAAAAATTATTAATTCGTGTTTTGTATATACTAGAATTGAGAAAATAAATTGTGCAAGAATTTCAAAGGTTTTTATTTTTAATCAAAAATCCTAATCATCCTAAATTATCCCATCACCAGAAATACTATTATATAATCAGGCTTTCAATAACTTAATATTCAACAGCCCCTCTGTTCATCTACTATCATACATTGTGCTACAAACATATCATTATGTGATAAGTGACTTATTCAGTCGTGAGTGAAAAGCTCTGCCTACAAAACTATATAATATCGCTGAGTCCATCTGCCGTCAGTTCATCAGACACAAAAGCCAACCTCAAGTATGTAGTAACCATAATACATTGCCAATCACAGTTTGTCCGGTACAGCATTATTCCAGTCCAGTGTAGGTGATCCTTTTGTTGAGTGCTCTCTCTTGAACACATTTGGTAATAATGCGAATTTCTTTTAAGAGAATAACGGCAATGTGGTCCATATTGGCGTCTATACATTCAATTAGAGAAATTTGAAGTTTCTTAAATGTATTTTTAGCATTATTCACCTTAAATAAAATTATATAAGTATAAATGTATTTTAAAAAATTGTTGTTTTTTAAATATTGTAATACTGGCTTAACATTAGTAAAAAGTAGATTAAGTTAAGTGACTCGTTGAATTTTATCTTTACATTTGGAGCTTAAATTTACTTACATGATCTTATAATTTTCTACCCTCAGGGTAATTTCACGCACATGTTTACAGTTTTTCAACTATCTCTAATTATCGCTATATGTAAAATTTTTAAAAATAATTTGGTTTTGTTTTTAATTTCAGTAAAAAATTGGCAAATGAATGAGCCACTTTATCGAATATCAATAACTTGTATTGAACATGTATATTCATAACATCATTTTATAATTATAAAAAAGACTTACAATAAGTTTTACAGACTTCAATACTTCCAAGAAGTAGTCTGAAATGTCCGATGGAATACTTGCAAGGCACGTTGGTATCGAAACAGCAGTCTTACACTTACTGACGACATTTTTTATTTTTCTTTTAAAATCCTTAGACTTTTCCACAATGTTGACTAAGGTTTTAACCAATTGCTCTGCTTCGTTCACTTTATCAATGGCACATTTTCCAATAACTAGTGTTGTATTTATAATTTTTTGTTTTATGTCATTTTGATTACTCTAAAAAAGATTTTTAAATATTTATCAGATCAAACAGATTTTTTATTTTGAAGCCTTAAAAAAGTACACACCTTTAAGCAGCTGGCGATATCTACTCCAATTTCAGTGGCTCTGCCAATGATAGATTTTAATTGCGTGTCATACTTCGATTTGACTTCGTGTAATCGTACTTTAGAAAGCTTTTCATTGTTATATGCCATATATTTAAAATTCGTAAATAAATTGAATATATTTTCAGCTGAATTCGATGTACTCTTTTTCAATTCGAGTATTTTGCTTAGAATGTATGATTTAATTTTTTCCCAATTATCATTGTCTTTTCCATACAACTCATCATATGACTGCAAATATGATAAGTCCGCACTCTCAAATGATTGAATATCATTCTCATTGAGCTGATAACCGTAACTCTGCAAGTAGAAAAATACATATATTAATATAAGAAAATACACGATCATTCAATCTCAGACATCAATTCAGTAACTCTCAGAATTACTTTTTTATTTTCTTTAATTTTATGGCACACCTGTTTACCTGCAGATGGCTGTTACAGGTAATGGTAAAATTGAGATTTTATATCTGTTATATCTCTTTTAACCTCAACATAAGATGTTTAGGTTAAAACTTTACATTCACCGTGTGAACTTAAAAATAACACACAGTATAAATTGTTACATTTTTTGATAATTGTTACATTTTTATTTAAAATATCACGTCTATTCTGCATAAGCAACACTTTCACCAAATTTTTAAAAGATTACAAATCACTTTATAATTATGAAATACGTACCATTTCATGTAGACTTATGAATAAAAAAAGCAAAATAAATTTATAAAACAACATAGCTATGCGATTCAATATACGTTTATAATAAACAGCGAAAGAATGAAACTAGCAATGAAAAAAAAAAGGTTTTATTAAAAATTTTATCGGCAATTAATTAATTAAACTTCCAATCTATTTGATAATAAATTAATTATATCACACTTATGTGGTAATATCTTGAATGCAAACAATCATAATTTTTAATTTACTTATTAAAGATAAACAGTCTTCATACTATATTGCAGAAGTTTTATTACAATGTTCAAATAGAAAAAAGGCAAAGGCACTCCGAAACTTTTAAAATCTTTCATGGTTAAAAAGTTATTTAAACAGCGTCGTTTAATAGATGCTAAAATATTAAATTTAAAACATTTTCTTTAATAATTCTTAATAAGCATAAAAACTTACTTATTAAGTTTAACATTGAATTATAGATTGTGTTTTCTCATCATTTCATTTGTAATCTACCGTCAGTACATTGTAAAATCATCAAATAGTATTAAATCCCGTTGTTTATGCAAGATATATGGAAATGAAGAATTTATGAGTTTTTTAGAAAAATGATTTTTGGCTTAAAAGGTTCTTCTTATCAAGGCACCATCAACATTACTAATCCTACCTGATAGTATGCAACGAATAACAACCTCCTGTTATGAAACCTTATTTCTTGGAAATGCTCACAATTAATTACAAATATTATGAAATAAAGCTTTGAGTACACAAGTTTTTCATTATATTGATATTAGATAGCGGAGTGAGATTAAACACTTTAAACAATATTGAAAATCAAAACTTTGTATATTGTTTGTATTATTTCATATAAATCACGAAATTTATGTTCGTTTTAATAAAACAAAATATGTGCATTCATAAAATACTCTTCATCTTCAGGTGACTCTCCTCAGAGGAGGTTGGTGACCCTTTCACTGAACAAATCTGTCTGTTCACGGTTTTCTTAAGGAGAATAGTGTTATGAGTCCAGTTTTATATTCGTAGAAAAATTGCTGCTGCTTTATATTATACAATCCTTGTATTTTATTTTTGCCTAAATATTAGATGTTCAGTCGGGTTCACCAATTTTGTCGAATGTATTGAATGTGGTGATTCTGGATTAATCGTGATGTGGTTTGAAATCAGAAGAGCGGCGAAATAATTACGTGTTCACTTTATTGAATTAAACTTTTAAGAGACAGAAGTACGCTGGTCACTGGTTCTGTTAGTGTCGAAGTAATCTCTCCTGCATGATCTAATGTTGATGGCTTTTTCGGCGGAACAGGAGAAGTGTGTAGTTCTCCCTTTAACGCTTTCAGACTTGCTCGGTGGTGTGCGTCACCGTGGGGTTATTTGGTTTGAGTAGGAGGGGGAGGGGGTGGGGAAATGGCTTTTGGCCTTTTTTTGAAGAGGCAGTCCTCGAGGTTATACTCGAGGAGGTAACTGATGGATGGGTTTGGGACTAAGGTGGTTGGTTTCCTGCGTGACGCGCTGGGAGCTCTTTATATAGTATCGTTATTGTTGCATGGTTAAGTAGTCAGTCATTAGTAGCTCGGCCGGCGCTGACGTGTGATGTAGCTCAATGCAATTGCATCGACCGCTACATTATTATAAGTCCCAAGTACTTGTGTATAATATTTTTATTATGAAAATACTGGAATAATTTCACCAGGAAATCTGATTTTATAAAATTATAATTTTTTGATGTGATTATTTTGTTATAATAAAAAAAGCGTTACATTTTTAATTTAAGTTAGTTTGGTTTTATTTAAAAAGTCTATGTTAATACAATAATTCGTTTTTGTTAAATATATTTGGGATATTTGAGTATACATGTGGGTGTATAAAAACAATTTATTTAGATGTAATTCAGTTCACACGTTGATAAATAAATAGTACTCGTATTGTATTTCAAGCCCAAAAAATAAATAATTTTACGTTTTTGAACCAGACTAACTCAATTTTAAAAACTATTATATTCATAAAATTATTTGATTAAAGACATTTATTGATTTGTTCCGTTGATTGGTTCTGATGGTGGTGATATATGTAAAATTATAGTTGTTCTTGGTGCTCGGGGTCGGACTACGCAGGGTTCTCGCTGATGGCTGATGAGATACAGTTCCTTATCTCCCGCAACATCCCGGCCGTGACTTGCGCCGCGTTGCTGAGGGTGGCGGTCCCGCAGAACGCGAGATTCAGGGGGGTGGCTGTCACGAGCCTCGCCGCGCTCGAGGCCTGAAGGCAGAGAAGCATTTAAGTAAGCCTCAATTTCACTTCTCCATATTTTTTCCTACACAAACCCAATAACGAAAATAGAAAAATCACCTAAGCCTCCTTCATCTAGTGCCTCTCCTCATAGAAGGTTGGTGACCATTTCATTGAATAAAAATCTATCCTGGGTCAGTCTTAATGATTCGGCTGTACTTTCGACTTCCAGCCACTAGCGTAAATTCCGCATCCACGTAAGTTTCCTCTTAAGCTGTAGAATGCTATATTAATTACTTCGAAAAATATGGCCAAATTTTTTTTTTACCACCGTCAAGAGTTTTCTTTTTTTGCATATTCTGTGCAAGACTCGCTCACTTGTGACGCGGTCAACCAGTGGTATTTTAAGGATTCTCCTATAGAGCCACAGCATCCAGGTTTACTATTATAAATTAACACAAAATAAAATAGAGAATCTTGAAAATTATTTTTATTTTCATTTCTCGATAGTCAAGAGGGCAATTTGAAGCAAATGGAGGCAGCAGTTCTTCCCTGTGTAATAAAAGACGGTTGGACTGTGTAAATAGCTTTCGGGCGGGTATCACAGTACTGGAAATAAAAATAGTGTGTAATAAGTAGACTCACGATAGCATTGAACTCTGCGATGGCTCGTCTCAGGGAGCCCCGCGCCGAGGCGAGCGCCTGGAGGAGGCACTGGCCCACCTGTGCTGCGCTGGAGCCGTGACACGCGGCCACCTGCTCGGCCACGCCCTGCGCCCCGAGAGTCACGCCCTGCGCCAGGTCCGAGGCACGCCCTCCCAGCCCCGCCGCGCCCTCCGCCGCCGCCCTGGCACACGCCGCCAGCCCCTCCAGGGTGCTGTTGGCCAGCTCATCCGCGATCGCCCGCTGTTGCTGCAGAAGAACCAACGCGTACTTTCATTTCAATAAATACCCCATGGCCACGAGGAAAAAGACCGCTCCCGCCTTTTCAAATTTTGAGCCATCGATATGAGGAATCCACGCTGGGTAACATGGCGACAGGGAGTTAGCTTCGACTCAGTTCCTCCCTGGACACGGGGTGAAGAGAAGCGATGACACAAGCAGTGAACCATCTCCTCGTTTCGACCAGCTGGAGAGCCTATGCCGACGGGAAGATCAATATCTAGACAACCTGAAGGCAATAGCGCAACACCCACAATTGATGAAACCGTTGAACGATTATAATGGCCTTGAAATACCTTGTATGTTGTAAATTTTATTGGTGACCGGTTTAGCCAGCCTTGCGCGTTGGCATTATTAAATATTTGATTTATAAAACGTTTCAGTCGTGAACCTTTCAACTTGCAAATAGCTTTCAATCACTTCTTGCATCATATAGGACGCCTGTGATATGCACCCATCTCTGATACCCACCCCGTATAGTTATTTTCTTTTATTAAAATGACTTCATATTTAATATGTTTATTTGAATTCAAACTTATTTATGATACTTGACCCATACGATGTTGGTAGACCGCCGCTTATAATTAAAAAAAACAGGTCGTCCTTAGTGATCAAAAGTTTGTCCACCCCTGATATATGACGAAAACTGTATTCTGTTGAACTGTTCCCTAGTAAGCTCTTTGCGTGACGAGCTATTTGATACTATACGTATGCATACGAGCTATCGTTGATCGGACTGTTGTGTTATAAATATTAACTTTCTAAATTTCACATAATATAAATAGTTCTGGAGTGAAAATACTATTTTTTTATTTAAATAAGAAAAACCAAATGCCGGAGACGTACCAGGCTGGACATAAAAAGTCAGGTTTAAGACTCCTCGTTATCAGATTATTTGAGATTGGTTATTTCCAACACGCGGAACAAAAATTAAAAAATTGTTATTGAAACAGTTGCTAAATTCTCATCGTGTTATTTTAAAAATATTTACTAAGCCATGTCTACAAGAATCATGGTCAAAAATTTTTACGGTTTTAATATATATATATTTTATTACAAATTCTTTGCGACTGCTCATCAATAAAACCATAAAAGCAAAAAAGCTATAATGCCAATAAACCATGGTTTACCTGGATCATAAATTTGATATATTATATAAAGGGATTATGGCGTTAATAAACCACAGGTTAGGTGAATTTTAATTTAAGGTTTAGTCAATAAAACCGTGAAATAAAATTAGTTTATAACCAATCTGTGACGTCGTTGATGGCTTTTCATGACACTTGCATCTTAATATTTTAAATAAAATACTTGAGTGATTTTTCCACTCAAGTATTTTATTTAAAATATAAAAATGGAATTCCACCAAGTACTCTGTGTTTAAAATATTGATTATTTTCTTGTTTCTTAGTAAGAACTTACCTCAGCACATTCTGCGACGCTCACAACCGCGACCTGCCCCGTGTTGGCGACTCTCTGGACGGTCTTGACCGCATAGTCCATCAGCTCCGAGAGTGCGCCGCTGAAGTCAGCCAGAAACTCCCGGTTCTGAGACTCGATGGAAGTCATCAGGCTGTCGACTGCGGCATCGGTGGAGTTGGCGATATCCTGGAGGTTGGCGATGACCGCGTTGATGAGAGCCCTGGTGATGATAAAGCCTTCTGCGGCTCTCCCGCTGCGGCCGTGCTCCAACCCTGACTCTCGGGCGACAGCCAGTTCTGAAGACTCGAAGGATTCTTCTGCGGATACATGCTAAAAAATGTCTATTTTTTTTAAATAATAAAAGACCAAAAAAAATCAATAGTCAATCATACTTTCAAAACCGGGTGCATGCCTTAAAATATCTAATAAACCAAAAATATATAAACCTTGTTAAAAATCACCACAAGAACCAAAACCGCAAATATGTAAGCCTTCATTTCAAATGCAAAATGCACAGTGCACGATTATAAACAAAACTGTAGGAAATCGCAAATCTGAATCGTTTTATATAACCGACACGAAATTCGACGTGTTTAATGAGGGTTTAAGATTTATCAGTTACTGGGCTTATGTTTTAATTACGGATTTTCTGTGTCTTATCTTATGCCATCATGACAATGAATGAATCATTCAAATTCTACTTACAAGTTTATGCAATAGATATATGACTTAACATACATATTTTAAAGCATATTTCCTAAATCATAAATCGTATTTTTAAGTGCTGGATTCTGTGAAGGGAGTCGAAATTTTTATTTAATTAGAGGAAATCAAATAGTGAAATTATCCAAGGGAGTGGTGGATACAAATATTATAATAATTATTTAATTTATCATGTTTAATAAAAGTTTTAAAAAAATAAGGTTTAAGTGTACTTTGTAAAGAATCTAATTTTATTTAATAAACTTCAAATTCCAATCATTATATTTAATATTCGTTATGAACAACAATGTTTAACGTACATTCATTTTGTTTTCAATATTTTTGTAAAAATAAGAAACAATTAGAATAAACAAATGTTGACAATTCACGACAAGTATTTAACTATTCTTAATGTTATAAATACTGAACATTAAAAACTATTATTTTCCCAGAAAATTTAAAATGTAAAATGCTATAATATGTTTCCCTTATGTAAGTAAGATGAATATTAGATAGATTTAGTCATTGAAATGATCATTTTCATCTGAATGTGAAGGTGTTATTTGGCATGTTTAAGCAGGTTGTTTTGGAATATTCAGACCTCCACCTGGGTACACATAATTAGCTAGTTCAGTGCTTCTCAAAGTATGCTCATTTATTGATTATTAATTATGTTTGAAAACTGAGCACACTAACAACAAAAGCAATGATGCAAAGCAAATCGCACTTGTTTTTAATCCATCTTTTCAAATATTGAAATTAATTTACTTACGTCATTTTTTTTATTTTCATCACATGTTTATAATATTTAACACTATTTTTATATTCTCAAAAAAGGTTGCCACCAAGGTAATTATATTTTTCGTAAAAAAACATCTTCGGGTACACAAACAACCTTGGTCCATAGCTGAAGCCTGTTGAGCACACTTGAGCACACATGATTTAAATATATTTTAACTAAATTCTTCTCAGTTTTCAGGTGTTATCAGTTTGCTGGAAGGTTAAGCGTATTCTTAATTAAGAAAAATAACCAATGTGTCAATTAATTGTTTACTGCATATTTTGTTGATTAGCAAAATAAATAACATAAACTAGGGAATTACTTCCTTAGTTCATTATATTTAGTAACACTCGCGAGTGTAAGAACAGTTTACGAAGCACTGAATCTGTAAATATTCACACTTTCTTGCCAAACTGAAAAAACACAAAACATCTGATAAAATACAGAGGCTGCTTCCTGCTTTATTCTGAAAATCAAAATAACAAAATTACTGAATAATTTATGCCAAGATTTACTTTCTAAAAATATAAACAAGAAGTATTAACAATATCAATACACGCCAGGCATTACTTGTTTTCAACAAGACACCTTTTTGTTTAACTTATTTCTAGTTGTAATCAGATTTTATTTTATTCATACCTTTTAGATTTTCAATAATTTTGTGGGACTGTATTGAAAATTATAAAGATACATAATGGAATAGCTGTTTTTACTAGCATACATTTAGATTTTGTACATTACTTATGACATATTTTTTTTTAAATAACGTATTTTGGCACAAATGGCATTGGTAGTATTATTTGCTCATGACTAATTTCGACTGAAGCCTTCAGTTATCTTCAGACGACTGAATAAATGGATTAGTTCTATAATTCGAGCTGTTTATTTTGACTGATAAAATGGGTTAATCTCTTCTTTAGTAAAAAATATTCAAAACATACACAGCTTTTACAATAAGCACTCATATTAAAAGAAAAATCAAAGCAAAATAAAATACCAATTTTATAATGTCCGAAATATGTCAACTAGGTTAAAAATATCAGATATATAGAAGAAAAATATGACAACTAGATAAATGCTGAACTAAATTTTCAAAAATATTTTCTTAGAAGTAAAACTATTTTTATTGTTATGTTATTAGACACTTTTAATACTCCCATACAAATCTGAGAATTATAACTAGGAGGGGGAATTAAAACAAAGCCTCTCTTTGTGATGAACTCTTCTCTTTCTGTAATCAGGCTGCAAGACCCTCTCTCCCTCTCAGTTTTCGCGTGTTTCAGGAGTTTCGTTAATTTAAAACTACACCCCTTCATCCAGTTTTTAGTTACGGTTTAATATATGAAAGCATCATTGAGTGGTTTATTTTTATGTATAGCATATTTAAAAAAAAATTATTTTCGTTCATATTTTATATAGGAATACCAGGATACTGATAAATATCAAGCATTTCTAGCTCAAAAAGAAAAACCATATTTTTTTGGAGTATTTAAAGAAATTGAAGTTAATTTTAGTTATTTTCATGTTTAAAAAAATAATTTGTATATTTTCTCACTTTTGTTCATAGTCATGTATACTATTTTTTTTTCTTTTTTTCATGATTAAAACTGACTGAAAGGAATTGTGAACGTCAACGCCGATTAAGTCTATCTGCGAAAGGGTTTCTTTAAAATGTGTATCACTCGATATATTTCTTGAATTTAAAACAATGTATTTTCGAGTGTTAGTATGTGTAGATTACTTAAAATGACAAAACTTGACAAGTAGAAATTTAATGATACGGTATCAGAAGTATGATTTATTTGTATTATAAAATCAAGGACACAAACATATTATAATTACATATTACAAGAGTTTGAATATTCAAACATATTTTCAAAAAAGTGACAGTATTTATGTTATGACTATTGTAATTAATGAACAACGCAGTTGATTCTCCTCAAATAAACATAAGCACTCAACAAATTAAAAAAATATATTATGAAAATCGAAAGAGCTGTAGGCTACGATATCTCTTTTATCTGTTATTTCAAATTATTAATTGTGACACGTTAAGCTCTAATGAATAGTTGGTTTTTGTTGAAACAGCTGACGTTTTATCTGTTATAGTTGCTTAAGAAATATAGATTATGTTGTTGTAGATATTTGTCTGTTCTAGCCTTAACCTATCGAGAAAATACTTCCTAAATCGTTTTGGGTGTTAGGGCTTAGTGCGCCCAACATATTTGCCACCATTGAAGACTGACTATCTACAGTTACATAATCATAGTTCATAGCTCCTAAATCAATAATGCTGCCGGAAGATTGAATGGAAGGATCAAACATACCGTTCATTATATTATTTACGTTAGTCAGGTCGGGAGAAATCGTATTAGAAATTGCGTCCCCATTAACTAAAGTCCCGAAATCCAAACTTGTGCCGGGAAGTCCGTTCAACATACCTTGTATACTCGCATCAGCATTCGGAGAGGGAGTTTCCCAGATATAATCTAGACCTAAACCAATATTTGAGCCAAAAGATGTATCGAGAGGAGCAATTGTTGGTAAATTAAAATTATCGATGACCGTCATTCCAGGATTAAAATCAATTATTACGGGTCTTTCTGTCGTCGCATCAACAAATACAGCGAGAGGATCTATTCCGAAAAATCCAAACGGAGTAGTATCAACGAAAATTTGTGCAGTTGACTCTGGTAAAATTCTAAATTCATTAATGGCTGTAGTTGTCTCATAGTATATTTGAGGTATTATTTCTGGCCGCATAGTACTCATCGCAAAAGGTATGGTGAAAGAATTGAGGTCGAATGTAAATTCGGCTGCTCTTATCGCAGTTGTATCGTAGTATATTTCAGTTATCATTTCTGGCCGCATAGTACTCATCGCAATAGGTATGGTGAAAGAATTGAGGTCGAATGTAAATTCGGCTGTTCTTATCGTAGTTGTATCGTAGTATATTTCAGTTATCATTTCTGGCCGCATAGTACTCATCGCAATAGGTATGGTGAAAGAATTGAGGTCGAATGTAAATTCGGCTGTTCTTATCGTAGTTGTATCGTAGTATATTTCAGTTATCATTTCTGGCCGCATAGTACTCATCGCAATAGGTATGGTGAAAGAATTGAGGTCGAATGTAAATTCGGCTGTTCTTATCGTAGTAGTATCGTAGTATATTTCAGTTATTATTTCTGGCTGCACAGTAGTTATCTCAATAGGTATGGTGAAATAATTGAAGTCAAATGTGATCTCAGCTATTCCCATCGTAGTTGTATCGTAGAAGACCTCAGTGGTCGTTTCTGGCAGATCCGCAGTCGTTGCGAAAGTGAAAATATCATACTCGAATTTGAATTCGGTTGTTCCCATCTCAGTAGTCGTTTCTGGCATTTCTGTAGTCGTTGCGATTGTGGTGAAATCGAAGTCGAATATGAATTCGGTTGTCGCCATCTCAGTTGTCGTTTCTGGCATTTCTGTAGTCGTTGCGATTGTGAAAAAATCGAAGTCGAATATGAATTCGGTTGTCGCCATCTCAGTTGTCGTTTCTGGCATTTCTGTAGTCGTTGCGATTGTGAAAAAATCGAAGTCGAATATGAATTCGGTTGTCGCCATCTCAGTTGTCGTTTCTGGCATTTCTGTAGTCGTTGCGATTGTGAAAGAATCGAAGTCGAATATGAATTCGGTTGTCGCCATCTCAGTTGTCGTTTCTGGCATTTCTGTAGTCGTTGCGATTGTGAAAGAATCGAAGTCGAATATGAATTCGGTTGTCGCCATCTCAGTTGTCGTTTCTGGCATTTCTGTAGTCGTTGCGATTGTGAAAGAATCGAAGTCGAATATGAATTCGGTTGTCGCCATCTCAGTTGTCGTTTCTGGCATTTCTGTAGTCGTTGCGATTGTGAAAGAATCGAAGTCGAATATGAATTCGGTTGTCGCCATCTCAGTTGTCGTTTCTGGCATTTCTGTAGTCGTTGCGATTGTGAAAAAATCGAAAGTAAATTCGGTCGTTGTATCGTAGAAGATCTCGGTGGTCGTTAGTTCCGTAGTCGATTCGACAGTGAAAAAATCGAAGTTTATTGTGGTTTCTGTTGTTCCCATCGTCGTTGTATCGAAGAAGAATTCGGTGGTCGTTAGTTCGGTAGTCGATTCCATTGTGAAAAAATCGAAGTTTATTGTGGTTTCTGTTGTTCCCATCGTCGTTGTATCGAAGAAGAATTCGGTGGTCGTTAGTTCGGTAGTCGATTCCATTGTGAAAAAATCGAAGTTTATTGTGGTTTCGGTTATTCCCATCGTCGTTGTATCGTAGAAGACCTCGGTGGTCGTACTTGGCAGTTCCGTAGTCGTTTCCATTGTGAAAATATCGATGTTTAGAGTAATATCTGTTGTTCCCATTGTCGTTGTATCGAAGAAAATACCAGTTGTTGTTTCTGGTAGATAAGTAGTTGTCTCAGATATAGTCATTGCTCCGAAATCTATAAACATTTCAGTTGTTGTTTCCATAACAAATGATAGTTCAGTTATGCCAGTGGCTGCGAATAAAGTCGGAATTTCCAAGGGCGTTCCCCCAGCCATTGCAATAACATCTGCCCCGGTTGCTGCTGCCAACACTAAATTATTAAAAACTCCCGTGACACCAGTTGATGCGACTACTGGCTCGTTCAAAACAATCCCTCCACCCGCCGCCAATGGCTCGAAAAGTACGGTCGGATTGACAAAGAACTCGGTTGTGCCAGTGAATGTCGCGATTGGATCAACGGCAAATAATACTGGCTCGTTCAAAACAATTCCTCCACCCGCCGCCAATGGGTCGAAAAGTACGGTCGGATTGGCAAAGAACTCGGTCGTGCCAGTGAATGTCGCGATTGGATCAACGGCAAATAATACTGGCACGTTCAAACCAGCCCCACCAGCAGCGGTGACCCCTGCTGATGAGTCGAGGAATACTGTCGGATCGACAAAGAACTCAGTCGTCCCAGTGAGTGCCGGAATGACACCAGCGAGCGCTGCAATGCTTATGGGTGCATCTTGAATAGGCAAAGCTATTTGCGCTGTCGTTTTCTGAGAAAAAAAAAAATATCTGCTATATATCCGACATAGACCAATTAAATAAATGTAACATGGTACATGAATTATTGCTTTATCGATACGCGTCGCCGCCTAATCGAAACAATGGCTCAATGCAACTCGAATTTTATTTTAAAGAATTTCTTACAATACAATATATAAAATTAATAAAATAACCACCGTCACTGTCACTTATTTTTTTTAATTAGACATTTTAAATAAATTAGCTGTATGCGATTTTTTCAATAAAGAGACGAGACGTATTTAAAAATGTTTTCAGGTTCATAGTAATTCGTATGTTAATTTTGTGCGGAAAATAAAGGTACGAGATTTCTTATAATTAAATACTGTAAATGCAGATGCCTTAAGGCTCATATAAACGCAGTCTTATGAAAATACTCCGGAACAAAAAATTAAGTTTAAATTAATTTTGTTTTTTTACGTTGTTTTCAACGTAAAAAAATTTGTTCTATTTTTTTATAAATAATACGCAATGTCGATTTTAAAATGCAACAAAACCAAATAGTCTCATATTATGCATTTTTTCACTGAGCCATTTCTAATTAAAACACGATCCACTTTATTAATTTAACATTATAGACATATATTTTGAAGAGTGATGAGAATAACGTAAACCTAGTTTAACAAATCCCTCTGTGAATCACGGTTAAGTGGTTGTATTTTATAAGTAAACAAATAAAACATAAAATTGAATGATCACGCGACTCTTTTGTCCTATAAACCGTCACTAACCCTTTGGAATTTAATATTTTTTTATATTATTAACGATAGTAAAAAAGCTACCGTATTTGATTCATAAAAAGACATTGAAAGGAGAAACTAACGTGGATGAGAAATATACGCCTCATGATAAACATATGTTCAGAGAAATGGTCACTAACTTCTTCTGAAGAGTGGCTTTTGTAGGAGAGGAATAGATTATTATTTCATATATATCCTCTAAAATTAAATTCGAGGCTTAATGGGTAACATCAAATTTAAACTATGCCTATGTAGACTACCAAATAAAAATATATAACTGGAGATATTGTTTTACATATAATATAGCGAAATCGTTAAACTCGGACATCAGGACTCGACGATGTGTTTGTGAAGCCAAAGAGCTCTCACTATTTCGGTGATATAATTATACGGTTTTAGTTTTATTCTTACAATGCAGTTATACAAAATAAATACCCATGCAATTTTCAAATGAATTGTTTATGGTTTCACATACCTCCAACAATAGGACAGCAACGAGGAACACAAAGACCCGCCTGGGGGCCATGTTGAATTGCTGTAGCTCACTTAAATCTGAAATGTCGATTCTGTACGGATATCCTTTTATACGCACTTTTATTTGCTATCGACAGTATTAACAGCTGGCGTATGTGCGAAAAGAAATTTAAATAAAATAAGCCCTCAAAAATATCAAAGGTGTTTTTTTACAGTTTCAATTTTCATCCTCGGCAGACTGGTTTGATTTGTAATATTCCATATTTTAATAGAAAACACGAGTAGCCAACGGGGTTCGCTTTCGGGTTTCATGACTTTTTTCAGACTCAATACTGAGGAAGCCTCCGAAAAGAAAAAAAAAAACACCCACACATAAAAATAGTCGTAGTATCTTAGTAATTCAGTGACTCAAACTTGTTGTTTTTATTTTTAATTTTAGTTCTTAAGCGGAAGACATCCAAACTCAGGTCAGGGAAACTTTCATCACCATTGCTCTAAACAATCAAATTAATAAAAGTGGCTGGAAGTCGGGAGTACAGGCGTATTAGTAATACTGGTTGAGGATAACTATATGTGCAGCGAGATGGTCACAAACCTTCTCCGAGGAGACGCACTTGAAGAAGATGTAAAATGTTTGTATAAAACAACCTGATTCAAATATGTTTTTGACAAGCAAGCGTGCTATCCACTCGACTACGGCATTGCCGTTGGGAGTTATTTTGTTTACCGCTTGTCGACGCTGCCGAGATAAAGCGACGTCAGACGACTCGTGGAAGCAGTTTGCACGAATTTACTACCTCATTCTGATTTATTGTCGCTTTCTGTACTTATTTCGTGGTAATTGAATGTCTTTAAAGAGGATTGTGTTATTTTATTGATTTTTGTGAAGACCGTCTCACAGGAAGTACGATTTTTCCTATACAGGTTTTATTGATTGATAATGATTAAGTGCATTTTTTCAAATATTGATAATTGATTAAAGAAACTCTCAGAAAAATATCATCGTGATTTGTGTGGGATTTGAACCCACATCCCCTGGCTAACATATTTTTCTGAGTTTCTTTAATCAATTTTCAATATTTGAAAAAATGTACTTATAACTATCAAGGATTTTGTTATTTCATCCATAAAACAATGTCATCTAATCCAATATAATTTGCCTAAATAAATTTAGTGTGATAAGCTTGTTTCTCTGATAATAAAAAAAACTGACAACGTATCGTTATGTATCAGAGTCACAATTGCATCAAACCTCTTTGAATTGTTTGTTTTTTAGTTTTCTTCAACCCTGTAACAAATATACACTGCCTCCAGAAAAAAAAACTGTAACTATGCAGGTTTCCGTATTTTATTAGAGTCGCAATTACTTTGCTTATAATGGTTAATTTACGTATGATAATACTTTTATATATTTTCTAGATTTTTAGGAAAATGGGGGAGTAAATAACAAGTATAAATCGTATCAACAAAAACAACAGCATGCCTTATAATAGTGTAATTCATGAAGAGTTTGAATTTTTTTTATCACATGCAGTAATTTTTAGTCAAGGGATGTGTAAGAAGGCTTAATGAATAGAACCCATGAAGATCGGCCATATCAGTATCCTCAATGGATCATTTAGAATAGGTGACAGAGCGATGTATACATGTATAAAAAGAAGCACACTGGTGGAGGATTATCCCGGATTAATGTACTATATTACTTAATGACTTAGTTTATATTCTAAAAAATCATAATGATTATGTTGGTTTTTTAGAATCCTCATCAGCAAATATGGAGAATAAACAGCTGTCGCTGCTGATGCGTATGGACAGCAGCAGGAAGTCAGGCCTGAAGACCAACAAGAGCTTGAACAAATACAGCCTTCGTGCCATTCCGATCTGCCTATTGCCAACTTCAGGGCCGACATTCAATTCAAGTCAAAATATCATATAACAAGTTATGATACAATAAATATCTCCATTATTATGTATTGTGGATATCAATTCAAATAAACAACACCCCTATCTGATTTCACATTACGCTTTTATTAAAAAGTAATGGTTACCTGACGTTACTTTTTACATAAAATAAGGAAATCGAAGATTACTCCCAAATTCTGAAAGGATGATTTAAATGAGTACATTTTACCGAGTATACTGTTTTTAATAGTTGCTGATCGATTTTTTTTAATTAATAATACTTAAATGATGCAAAACATCATTACAACTTCTCATTGGTCATATATTTTTATTGAAATTTAATTGAGATCATTTTTTAAATTTAATATTTAAATCAAGTATAGAATAAAAAACGTTGCTTGTCCTTTACATAACAATTTTTTTATATATGTATATGATATATGAATATATTTTATGAAAATATTTTCAGCGCTTCACTGTTTCTTTAAGAGAAAATTTTACCGAATACAAATTATACAAAGGCGAGATATTTTTTTGTTTTTCTTGTAAAGTAAATTTATTACAAATCATTGTTTTATAACGTCAAAATAAAATTTAAATAAAATATAGTTAGGTTTTTCTACATCAACATTAATATCTTTTATTTACTCTTTGTATAAAAACGTGTAGTTGTAGAATTATCATTTATATTTTTCATACTTTTATTATACTACAAATAAAAAAATATTTATTCCATATAGGTGTAAAAAATAATAATTTATCTTATAATACAGTTTTAAAATAAAAATTTAAGTATAAATAAATATATAATTTTTATGATTATTTTATTTATGGCAGTCTGTTGACATTTGCAGGTTTTTTTTATATACATAAAACGCTACGAATAAAACTGAGATACAATCATTTATTTAGTTATGGATTATGGACACAATGATATCAAGAAAATGAAGAAAAGTTTATATTTAATTTCAAAATAGCAAAAAATGAAACATAGATTTAAATTAATTAAGTAATTCATTGTAATACATGTACAATGGGTATTCTGTAAGGGATCTTATGTGTCTTGCGTGGCGTTGAGAATCGTGCAGCGGCCGATATTACCCACGATGGGGATGGTGTTGAAGGCTGCTATAGCCGACCTGGAAGCTGCGCAGGTGGTGAGGTCCACCTGGAGGGTCGCCAGGCTTGTCACCAGATTAGTTGCTCTGTTCACCTGAAAATAATACAAATACACGTCACAAAAGATTTCTGATTTCATCGCTTTCGACGAATTAAACGAGCGGATTCTCGCAACCCCCCCAAGGCTTTCGCGGGAGTGTCTCACCCCTGAGTATCTCCCCTGAGAACCTCCCCAGGTATGTTTAAGTGTGTGAATTAACTTACACTACTGGCGAGTTTTGTGATGTTGGTGACGAGGTTTCCGGCGTACACGTTGACCTTGTCCACGCTGCAGAACAGATTGTTCAGGACCGGGGAGATTTTCGCGCAAGTGCTGTGGACGTCGGGCACGATGGTGACGGCCATGATGATCATGCTGAGCGAGCTGGTGATGATGTCTGCCAGGGCCTCGAAGGCGCTGGCCACCCTCTCCGTGACGCAGCCCGTCACGTTCAGCACCGTCTGCCTTGCCAGAGCTTTAAAAGCCTCGGATTGCTCCTGCAAAGATAGTTTGCCAAATGAGAAGACTTTGCTGATTGCCTTTCGATTACACCCAAAGGTTGACAGGAAATTTTAACAAACCTTTGACCCCTTCCCATTAATAGTTATAAAATAACGGTACATCGGAATCTACGTTAACTTAAAAAAAAAAACATTCATCTCTTGTGAATGATAAAACACCAGTTTTGTATTTCATTGTACTGCTACTTACTGCTTTTTGAAATTTAAAAAAAAAAAAAAAATTATAATTTTTTTGACACGTTACAGATTTCTGAATTTATTAACGTCGCAAATAAAAATTTAAATATATATTGTGTAATTATTTTCATAGTCAACACCTGTTGGTTATATAAAGCATAGAAATATAGCAATGTAATATGACAGTAAAAAGTTGGTCTAAATGGCCTCTAGTCTACACGCGCTGCCGTAAATTGATAAATATTTATTATAGAAATTAAAAAAAGCCTTGTTTTTTTTTTTTTTTAAATATAAATAGGGTATTGCCCTTATAGAAGATTTTTGCTTTCTTCAACATCTTTATAAAGACTTAGTAGCAATGTGCAAGGTCACGCATGTGCAAAATTGAAGGTGGCTTTCTAATCACCAGATAAGCTTCGTCAGAACCATCAGAAGAAACGACGTCGAAGACGCGATGAAGAGGAATATAGAGGGATCGTCTTCAGTTAAGCTGGGTTCAACTTTTATTTTTGAAAATATTATAAATTAAAATAATACATGTGTACGTATGTGGGCGTGTCAGAATGGACTATGGACTCACCAAGGCGCAGCTCATGGCGCTGGTGGCCACCCTGGACACAGCGTCGCTGACAGAGGCTTGCAGGACGCTCAAGGACGTTTCTGCCTGCTTCTGCAGGTCCTTGGTGGAGCTCTCGACGAAGATCTGCAGCTGCTTCTTGAGCTGTTCCGCCTGGTACATCGCCGTCGCTGCAGCCGTCTTGGCATCGCTGACGACTTTATTTACATTATTTATAAATAAATTTTGCATATCGTCGGGGTTCGCAGGCCACGCATTATTTTCCTACAAATAAACAATCGCTCAAAATACTAAGTAAAATTTTCATGCCTAGTAGGAAACTTATTATACCTCAGCAGTTGAATCGAGCGCACCTCTCCGAGTGCGTGTATATTTATTTTGCCCGATCGAACTATTATTTGATAAGCTAAACTATCTTCCCCTTGCACATTTTTCATTCGCTTTAATGGTGTAGAAATTACATTCACCAGAATGAGGAGTTTTACTTTGTATTCAAATTAGCAGCTACATTTAACTGTTATAAAAAACTTTCTTGTTTTTATAATAATTCTTATTTTCATATAAACATTACAACATATCTAAATAGAATGTTACTAATAATAATTAAAAAAAAACTTTTTATCCAATAAACCCAGGACCTCACGAGATACAAGCAAGCTAGCAGAAATCTAAACTAAACGAATATAAGTCTACTATGAAGCTATTTTTAAATTAAAAGAGTTATTTCAATTTTATACTTTAAAATAATAATTAAATATCTTGTTTACTAACATTAGTTTGCAGATGTTACGATATGTAATCACAACATGAGTGGATTAGATAAGGCATAGTAGCATTTCACATGTTTGGGCTTACAAAAAAAAAAAATAATAATGCAGACCAAAACTTTTAAATTATATTTTTAAAAAATATATATATTATATATAATGTGCATATAAAAAGTGTATTTACCGTGACCGCGCAAACAACGACGATCAAAAATAAAACTGCTTTCATAGCAATTGCTTCATTGATTTCACGTGGAAAGAACTTCTGAGTGAGTAACAAAAAGCATGAATGCGAACCCTTTTTATATCGACTGAATATTTACTATGGATTGTATAAACAGATGCTAGAATAATTCTAAAAATTAATTAGATCTCATTATGTGTGGGAAATAAACTATTCGCGTGTATCCTGCTTTAAAAAAATGATTAATTTACAAAATACAATAAGTATAAAGTATAAATGTGATTGAAATATGGATTTCTACGAATTGAACCAAACTCTTATATAATGGTAAGCAAAAAAGCATTTGCTACAGAAAACAGACAAAACTTTAAGGAAAAATTATTATTTATTTAATATATAAATATATTAAATACATAAATTATAACTGTATTATGGTATACTGCTAACTTCTAGGCGAATTATATGATCACAGGCTTTTGGTTTCATTTTAAATTAAAATAATAAAACAATCTTTTTCCACACATGCTTCAAATAACAAAATCTGAATTCATTTAACTGAAAATGCGAAATTAAATCTTTTAAATGAGAATGTGTTTACTTGGAATTTTTAATTATGTAAATGACAAAGCAACTAAAATCGCAATGTTCTGTTTAATGTTACAAGAGATAAGTCGGAATGATATTTTTTATTAATAAGTAAAATTATTTATGTTATATTTTAAATTATGAATAAAATCCTTTAATTAATTAATTTAATTAATCGGTAAGGACGGATGATGTTTAAAATATTGAGGTTGTCGATTCACTCATAAAGCGACGAGAAAATCCTCGAATATTTTCAAACCCACACTTCACAGCTGCCGCAGCTCGGTGCTGTAACCAATTGAGCTACAGTGTCCCTAGAATTCAGCTTATTATCGAGTAATAAACTTGTATGGGTGTAAAATGTGGCAATGGGTATGGTCAATATAGTTTATCGCTTATTATGTCGATCTCTACAAGGTAATATGGCAAAACCGTTCGTTTTAAAAATAAGCATGCGAAAGTATCACTAATAGTAATATCCCATTCATTAGAAAAATATAGATTTTGATATAATTATCATCAAAAGTGATAATTGCATTAAAAATGCAACATATATATATTATTCAGGCTATTAAAATTGTTAGAATTAAAAGTCTGTGATGGTTTGATAGACTCCCGAAATAGGACGAATAAAGATATTAATGATATGTATGTAGATATGTATTATAGATATCATTAGTAACAAATTATGTTATAAATATAAAGCTGGCTTTTATTTTCAGTATCTTAGGACATAATCCATTGAATTTGCTCTGTTACAAGTACTCAAGATATTATTACAAATAACACGAATATAATATCAAAAATAATTGTATGCTGTAATTGTAAGACAACTGTGAGCTGTGTCTTTGGTTTCTAGCTCAGGTGTACATAATGTGTCTTTTCCTGCTAAGTTCGTGGTGTCTTCCCTCTCTTTAAGCTTAGGTCACTGGCAGGGGTGTTTTGAGTTGGGTGAGCTGTGACCATGGTGTCTTCAGCAGGTGTATCTTTTGCGGTTCTTTAGGCTGAATTCAGGGCGTTATAAGCAAGAGCGCCTTATGCGTCTGATTAAGGTGCTGTATTGGTGTCATCAATAGGTGTATCAAAATAGTCTATTTCTGGATCAATTGTTATATGAGCGCTACCAGGAGGTTCGTCTTTTGTGTCTACTTCTGGTTAAGCTGCACCATTATAGCCGTTAGCAGGTGTGGCTGCTTCTGGTTGAGCTGCTCCATTATAGCCGTTAGCAGGTGTGGCTGATTCTGGCTGAGCTGTTACATTCGCGTCTTCAGCAGGTGTGTCTTTTGCCTCTGCTTGTGGTTGAGCTGCTCCATTATAGCCGTTAGCAGGTGTGGCTGATTCTGGTTGAGCTGTTACATTCGCGTCTTCAGCAGGTGTATCTTTTGCCTCTGCTTGTGGTTGAGCTGCTCCATTATAGCCGTTAGCAGGTGTGGCTGATTCTGGTTGAGCTGTTACATTCGCGTCTTCAGCAGGTGTATCTTTTGCCTCTGCTTGTGGTTGAGCTGCTCCATTATAGCCGTTAGCAGGTGTGGCTGATTCTGGTTGAGCTGTTACATTCGCGTCTTCAGCAGGTGTATCTTTTGCCTCTGCTTGTGGTTGAGCTGCTCCATTATAGCCGTTAGCAGGTGTGGCTGATTCTGGTTGAGCTGTTACATTCGCGTCTTCAGCAGGTGTATCTTTTGCCTCTGCTTGTGGTTGAGCTGCTCCATTATAGCCGTTAGCAGGTGTGGCTGATTCTGGTTGAGCTGTTACATTCGCGTCTTCAGCAGGTGTATCTTTTGCCTCTGCTTGTGGTTGAGCTGCTCCATTATAGCCGTTAGCAGGTGTGGCTGATTCTGGTTGAGCTGTTACATTCGCGTCATCAGCAGGTGTGTCTTTTGCCTCTGCTTGTGGTTGAGCTGCTCCATTATAGCCGTTAGCAAGTGTGGCTACTTCTGGTTGACCTGGTGCTTTAGTGGCTGGTAGGTCTCCTTTGGTTACT
Organism: Atopsyche davidsoni; assembly: GCA_022113835.1. Lineage (NCBI taxonomy): Eukaryota > Metazoa > Arthropoda > Insecta > Trichoptera > Hydrobiosidae > Atopsyche > Atopsyche davidsoni. The sequence continues at coordinate 9,276,660 of JAILWY010000021.1, forward strand.
TCTGAAGGTTTCTCCTTAGCAGCTTTGTGTTTGATGGTACACATAGTTACCGCATTGATCATTTGTGTGATGTTTTGAGACGCCGGTTCGGTTTTAGCTATTATGCACGTTGGTAGCTTGCTTTTATTTTTAGAAAAATTTTTTACCATTGATATAACTCTGTTCATCTGAAAGAAATAATATTTATATATTTAAATATAAAATATATATATATATATATATATATATATATATATATATATATATATATATATATATATATGTGTGTGTGTGTATTATGTATGCAAATTTATATTTTTTGTTTTTTATATGAAAATACTTACTTCCGGTATTATAGACTTAACGTCTTCAATCAGTTTTTCTCCATACGTCTTTGTCTTATCGATGTAGCAAAAGAAATTGCCAAAATTAGTGGTCTTGGAGTTGCACTCCGCCTTAATTTTATCCAGCATGCCTACCGCGTTCGTTTTCAAGGTTTTCGCATTTTTAATGATTTTAGTGATCGCTTCGTAGATCTCTTTTGAGTCGTCCATGGTGCATTCAGCTGTGTCCTTCGCTGCCAGCTTCACCGTCTCAAGGAAATTAGATTTGTAATGCGGCTAAAAAATATTAGAAACTTTGAATTGTGCTTCGTTCGTATTGTGAATGTTTTTTTTCAGAACACCTATAAGTAGTTACGCCTTAAAGCGAGCCATGTTCCGGCGATGTTTTTTTTTATGGGTTTAGAATAATATCGAATCGCTACGTCGTGATTTCAATAAATTAGAGATAAATCCTTAAAAAATATATATTAAGCGTTTATATAAAACTTCTTATAAAAAATAGCAATATATGCATCGTTGTGTTATAGGAAAACAAATGGTCAATTAATACTAAAAAAAATGACAACGTACTTCGACACAGCCCTCGGTGGCTTTGTCGATGGCGGTTTCAAAATTTTTCTTGAAACCGGCCGTCCAGGAGTTTATTCTGTTCTGGATTTCCTGATCCATTTCCACGAAGGTTGTATTTGTGTCAGTCATGAGTCTGGCCATCACCGTGTCGATCATCGATGTCGCCGAAGTCGCGTGGTTGGTCAAATCCAATATTTTTTTTGAAACCTTGCCAAACATGTCGAACGGGTTCAAGCGCATCCCCGAAATTTCCTGTGGAAAAATATATTAAATAAATATTTATATTTATATATCAGCAAGAAAACTGTAAGTAATGCGTATCAGTAAATAATTGAAATATATAAAGTAAACATCAATAAAAAAATTTCAGATTTTATTTGAAATTCACTGTCTTCTTGCAAGGGTAGATTGCTATATATAATATGTAGATTTTCTCAGTTAAATGAGAGCTTCACTCAATAACTCATACAGTTATCATTTTTAATAATTGCTGTCTCAGCTTTCAGGAACATCCGTGGGGTTTATTACACATAAGAATAATATTTTTGCACTGTCAGGTTAAAAGTCTTTTGGAGTACGCTCGCCAACAATTCACCTGCACCAGAAATCGAAATCAAAGGGCACCGAAAGCGCTCAGGCAAAGGTGCGATAAATCATAAATCGTATACATAGATAAAGGAATATCGTGGAATGTAAGCGAGTAAAGTAAATTTACATACCGTGACAGCAAAGGTTAAAATGAGTAGGAATACACATGTCTTTGCAGCCATTTCGAAATCCGGGGAAGCACTGGTAGATGAGTACGAGGGTCGAAGGCGTGAACCCCTTTTATATCGATTTGGCATTTATTACCGCGAACCTTATTAAATTATCACAACCTACGCAAGTTCATTAAGACTTATAATTATATGAACGATAAAAATTGATTGCTATTTTCAAGAACAAGTAAGTCGTTGAGTGGCAAAACCCACTCTGGAAGTGTTTTTTTATATTTTTGAGTAAATCGATTATTTATGTTTCGAGTTTTCGCTTTGAGTAGTTTGCATCATACCATGATTTAAAAAAATACAAAAAAGATTTCTTTATAAAACGCTAAGTGGGTGAAAGACAAATGATCATATATTTTTATAATAATATCAGGAGCGGGGTTTGTATTTTCAATCAGCAGGGTTTATTATTTTTATTTTGCCATATCAAATATAGATTATTATCAGAGCAATGCGATGTTTCCCAATTGCAAATTTAAATTTATAAAGTCATTGGATATAATAGTCATTTGTTAGGTAAAATTTTAATAAAATATTGACAGTATATATATTTTTATTAAATATTATTTTATAGAAAAAAAATTCAACCAGTGTCTTATCCGTATAAAATAAAAGAAAAAATATCGTTTTTGAATAATACTTTTTTTGACGAATGTGCTTGCATTCAAAAGTAATTATAGAAAACACGTAAAATAGCAATAAACTAGTTACAAATACACGTATTTTTTTATCAGTTTCGTTTGATTAAACGTCATTTATATTATGCAATGCTGTATATAATTCTCATTGAATTGCCGATAAGCATTTATTTGCAAAAGTTTACAAATGTTTAATAAAATGATGATTTATATGACTACTTAGATTTTTTTTTAAAATTCCCACGAGGATATGGTTTACTAATTTTATTCTAATTTATTTTAGTTAGAATAAGCACTTTGAAGTAAATTGTTGCACGTACCTCCCTTACTTATGAATATATACTGTAAACAGTTAGTATGTGCAGTTATTGAGCTAAACATATTAATAAAAATATATTATGTATTGGGTAATGTGTCTAATGTAGATAAAAATCATTCTTCATCCTGGCTGGGGTTGGAGCAGGAGGTTCGAAGGTTTGGGTAATATTTCTCTAAATGATCCATTTTTTTCAGGATTGGAGACTGAAAAACTACAATTAAATAAATGGGATAAGAGATGTAGAAAATATTTGCTTTACATGATGAAATTTATTTACTATTTAATAATCTTGCACGAAATGTAAACATACTGCACAAAAATATTATTACTATGACGCAGAACATAAAATAAAATAATTTATGCATATAATAAAAATATATATTTTTTTATGGTTAATACAAATTTTTCAACCAGTAATAATTAGTTCATAACCTAAATTGCTTGGTTGATAAAATATTACTCATAGCAAAAATCTTTTGCCTTAAGATATATAGTCAGACTAAAAAAAATGAATTCACTAGTTTATTACAAGTATAATTGAAAATAATTAATTTTATTTAAAATATTATATTTATTTGAAGATTTATATTAGCGACATCTATCATCGAATGATAAATATACATTTTGTAATAAAGCACCATCTGTGAAAATTACTTAAAACTTATTTAAAACCAATTGAAATATCTGTCTAAGATATTAATATTTGCAAAAGAAATTCAATGTCGGTTTAATCTAACAATTCAACAAAGTATTCTTCAATTTACTGAAAGAAATATATCAATTCTTTTTATATTTTATTTAAGCGTTAAATATCGATATATACGATTATCTTCTTTATTATTAAGTAATGATCCCTATTTCAATTAAATATTAACTTAGCGTAAAGGTAGTTGACGAGCCATAACAAAACATCATGATTATGCAATTTTAAAATGATTGCCTAGTTTGTCATTGCTTGAAGGTCAATTAAGGTTATATAATTTTTTTTAACCATTTAGTTGATTTATCATATTAAAAATTATAATGCAGTCATTACCAAAAACTGTTCTAGGTAAATCAAGATTCATTGATGTTATAATCTTATCGTATCATAAAAAAATCGTAGAGGCTTTATCGATTTCAAGAGGTTTTTATCATTTCCATTGACCACGAAATTTTTTATGCATGATGGCACGAGAAAATACACATGTGGGCAAGCGGTCAGAACCGTACACAGAAAACTGCATCTGGGCCAGCCTTGATAATGCTTAAGCACTTGCCTTGATATAAATAAAAAAAATCATAGCTAACACAAAACAGATAAGATTTCCATCGATGCCAACAAAATTAAACGAAAATTATGAACTCGTGGTCACATTGCTTGCAAAGAGCGTCCTAGTTTTGTTACAATTTTTACAAAACCACACATGAAAAAATTATACAACGTAGACGTCTAGATTTGATACAGTGGGTCACAAATGTTCTAATCAAATAAAAAAAAAAAAATCTGCAAAAGAAGTCAGGAATGTTAGCCAACCATTAAAAATCAATAATGGGTATTATATCTATAATTTATATCACTTATAAACATTTAAATTATTTTTTCGATCGCAGCTTGGTTTCAGCCGTTCAGCGTGTTCGCGGACAAGCCCCTCAGCTGGCAGACAAAGAGCAGTTTTTTCTGACCGCAAATGTGCTTGCGAGTCCACATGTCCTATCGCGAACGGTGTTAAGGTCTAACAGATCCTGGTGGGTCTAGCAGAGTGGGTCTGTAAAAAAATAACGCTTTCGGGCGGGTCGGCGGTGGTCGTGTGCTCCGGAGGCTGTTTTGCAACGCCCGGGTCGGATGACATCACGGAGGCGAGAGGGGGGTCGTTGCGAAAGACCCTCGCCTTGCCAACCAACACTTTACAGACCGGCTACACATTAGTGAGCTGATGCACTACTATACTACACATGCTCTGACATAATTGATAACAGAACAGTCGCTCATTTTGGGTCTCCACGTGCCTCATCTCAGAGGAGGTTGGTGACCGTCTCCTAACTCAGTCTTGTTAGTTCGGCTGTACTCGACTTCCAGGCACTGGCTTAGAAAACAATGCGAAATAATTTTGTTGACGCGTGTGTGACGCACTGTTCTCGAATATTCGACACCAAGCAACACCTTCAAATTTTGACACACCGAAATCAAAATGTTCACGATCACTGATCATGAGCGTCTGAATTTATATTACCATACAGTACACTAGCTTAATATGATTACAAGCATGTTTTTTATTTATTGATTGCGAGTTTCGCTGATATAATTAGATGTTCGATACGCAGGTGTCCAAAACAATGCATGTACTCTTTAAACAATTATTGCTGTTTTCTAAAATACATTTCATTTATAAAATGTTTTAGAATCTACGAGTATTATTTATTTGTTTCGTTAACGCCTATTTTAAGATGTTGACTGGAAATATGCAGCAAGGGATCACGAACAACACGAAATATTTCTTCTGGTAATTGTGTGCATTCTCGTTAAATGGCAGCTGTCAATTATGCGATTCTCGCAAGTTTCATGACGTAGACTTTGCCTTTTAAGCAACCCCGTCCAAAAAAGGCATGTGAGTACTACGAAACCTCTTAATCAGATCCACCGGCTTGGCAAAATCTTTTTAAGGTAAGATCCAACAACACGATGGTAGTATAGAAGTGTCTCATCTTGCTGAAAACAAAACTTTTCATTTTCAAAATCCTCTTTACAGATTGTCATGATAAACTTTTGCAGCAATGCTTATGTTCTTAAGGACATTTAACATTTATAAGGTTATATTTAATATAAAGACTTTATTTTAATTTTGATCCTTGTACTGGAGACATATTGAAGTCTTTTAAGAGACTCTGGCTTGGTTGACAATCCCCTAAAGTATTCAGGAAATTTTAGGACAGATAAGTGATTGAGTTAAGGTCTTTATTCCTTCAACTAACGTCTCTGTTTGCACAAATTCCTTTCTATGCAACCTGTATTAGGGGTCATTCAGTAATACTAGATAAGCAATAAATTAACTTTTGCCCTTGACACAGTGTAAGTGCTCAAAACGAGTGAATATTTTTTACTATGCGTGATGGTGTCACGGTACAAACGCCGTCATTGTCAACTGTGTAGCCAACGGGTGTTATCCTAAGTGCAGAGTAATATTAACAGTATAGCTCAACCAATATATATATATTTACAATTTTCCAAGTGAACTTCTGGAGTTCAGGTAAAATAAGTTGCAATGTTGTTAGTTAGTATTTTTTTTTCACAACCAAAATATAAATTAGATTAACGGTAATAATTACAAGTGGTGGTACAATTTACTGGGTTTTGTCAACCGCAGAATAAATTTATTGGATAATATAATCGGTAAAGTTTGTTTTACGATTATTAGTCAAGCCTCGTGTCGCCGCTGAGTGTAAATTAGATAATGGTGATTAGGCGAATTATCAAGGACCACGAGCTTGCGACAACAGACCTCACTTAGCAATCATATTATATTTATAGGAGCATGAAATTTAAAAGAACCTGCTGAAACAAGAGCTTCGCAACAATATTTATGTCAGGTAATAATTTTTTTGAGGGTGAAATTATATGTAAAAGCTATGTCGTTAATAAAAATTCAATGTTCCACGTAGTCTATAATCAGTTGTTTATAAATCTGGTATTGTTTTTACTTTAGTTACCAAAAAAAAAAAATAGGCATATAATAAAATTCAACACAACATGCTAACCTAAACTTCATGTTTAATTTTTTTTAAATTTAATTAGTAATTGCCTCTTAATACTAGAGCGAGGGTTTAAAAACAATCAGAAATTAATTTGTTGTAAATTTAGTATCATGCTCGTTGGGTATATGAAATTTAATAAAAAAAAAACTGTAGATTGTCATGATGTCATTTATTTATTCATGATATTTTCTTCAGCTATTGGTAGTGTAATTACAAGAAAAAATATGCAATATCACATAGGCAAGAGACTAACAGCAGTGAATTTCTGTTGCAGTTATGTCTTTGGAAAGACATCTGACTACTCGCTAATTTACATTATAAAGATATTCAAACATATTTAATGTATGGGTTAATGCATATACAATAAGAGAATTGTTTAAAAGGAAAACATAAGCAATGCTATCACGGAATCTATAGTTTTGACAGCATGGATTAAGGAAGATTTATCTGGTTTTGTAGGTAATCATTTAAACATACGTTTTCTCTCAAAGCGTATATTTTAATACCTGAGCAAAAGCAGGTTAAACATATTTTTCAGATCAAATTTGCATAGTCTCTGCCTTTTCAGCTATTATATTTTTTTCTCTCAAGGTTTTTTTCCAAAAAAAAAAATTGCGTATCTCAAAATGCATGGGTTTGATTTCGTAAATAATAAAATGTGAATATAAGTTTTTCATACGTCCATCGTAATTATTTCTAAAACTTATTTACGTAGATTTCAATTTTATTAAACTAATATTAGAAAACATTATTTATCAATTAATCACATTTGAATATATAAAACTAATTTACAATTAAGCATCTTCAATAATCATTAAAATATTTGTTCGGAAAATCATATAAAAATACACCATGGTTTTAAAACTGATATCAATATAACATCAAAAAGATTTTTCTCTAAATAAAGACAAAAAATAATCCTTTGAATTTTACAAACAATAGATGATTATACATAAAAGTCATCTTTGTTATGTGGTATAAACAATTATTAAAAACAACACTTCATATAAGTAAGAAATATGAAGAGTGGGAACTAGACGGTCGATTGCAATCAAAAATTACGAAAAACTAGACACAGGCGTGCTGTACGGATCCTTGAGACTAAAGAGGCTGTGTTATTATGAAAAAGTGTGTTGTTCTTCATTCTTCGGAGATAACAAGTATTTTTTTTATGGCAAATGAGATGTACAATACCTGCAACACAAAAGAACCGTGACTTCAGAAACAAGGTAAACCTAACTTAAAAATAAAACGTGGAGGACGATTATCCGTGAAAGCCGCATAGGAAGCTATTTTTTTAAACATTTTCATTTCGAAAGGTTTTAATGCGTAAAGTAAGAATATCTGACCAGTAATTCAAAATATGCAAATTTGACATATTAATGTTGTTTTTGTGCTATTTTTCTCTTTTGAATTATTTTAATTTTTATTAATAATTTATACCACGTGTAAAGGTCATAAGCCTATCATTTTGCTTATCAATAAACGTGGAATCCTGTTGACCACTCCCTCCGATGAAAATCCCATTAAAGTCCATCACATTCCTTCTTGATCTCATTCAATAATTTAGTAAAGGATTGAAATGTGCAAGCTAAAAAAAATGGGGTTGCGATTTTCGTCGACACATATCTGATGATATTTTGTCTGTATGCAATGCATTTATGTATGTAGAACTGCACGACACCAATGCACGAGCAGGTGCATGCGCAGGTGCAAGTAACGGGCGTATTTGCTGTGCAGGGTCCAGCCTCAAGGTCATCTCCGGTACACTTGACCTTGACGCCCTAACGACTTATTAATTGCAACTGAACCAAGCCGAGCAGAGCAAATACTTTTCTTTAAATGACTATTTTTTTTAAAAAATTATTTTATAAGTAATATTATGCGTTTTAGTGCCTACAAAAATATTTATCAAAAGTTTTTCATGCGTTTTTTTTTTCAATTAAATCTCAGCAAATTTTTCTCAAAATATTATTTCAAGACTTTTTATAAACAAAGATAAATTCTAAGGCGGGTTTTGAAATTCGCAGATTCGTCAAAGTAATTTCCGCTGTACCACGCAAAACCTTGGGGCATATTTTTTTCAGAAATTATTCACGTGTCATCGTTATTATCAGTAAACCACATTTATTGAATGAACATGCAGCAAATATGAATTATTAACATTGATGTTGCAGGTCAGGTTAGGTCAGGTCAGGTTAATTAAGTTGATTCGGTTGATTGGGCAAAGCAGTGCTAAAAATAATAATTGACGACATTGTAGTAAAGTTAGAAAGGATAAGCGAAAATATAAGCTATAAAATCAAAAAACCATTCATATGACATTGTGAATAACAGTTATATACTTAATGTGAAACATTAACCTTAATGTTGTCGGTCAAGTTAGGTAAGGCAAGGTTAATTAAACAAATTAGATAAAAACAAGTTATAGTACTTACAAAAATATTAAATGTATAAATATCTACAATCGTTCATATACCATCGTTAACAATAGTAGTATCCTTTTATAAAAATATAAACCCAAAATATATGCGAAGTTAATATGAATAATATTATTAAATAATTAATTAAAACAATGCAATAAACGAGTATTGAACATCAAATGAAAAAAAATGTATATTGCAGTCAAATTGCAGTCCTTTACCTTTATTGCATGAACTTGAAGGGTGTGAAGCATTGACCTTGAATATGGTGATCTAAATATCGTCCAAAAATAAATGAATGATCAATTAAATATTTGAATAAAAACTACTTTTATAACGAGATATATTTGGATAACTCAATTACTAAGCGAACTGGAACACTTTCGGAAATGAATTCAGGCGTCGGAAATAATCTGTGAATTGTCTTTATAAAATGATTGCGTTCATTAGAAAAGTAGGCGTCGTAAACTACCAATTTTCAATTTCAAGCCTTTTACAAGTGAATTCACTTTCAGAGTGGGTATAGTCTCTTTGTTTATATGAGTCGGAACAGTCGCGTCCCCAGACATAAAAAAACTGAAAATTGTCCGTGAGAAATACTACTTTGCGGTATAACTAATTAAGAATAATTACAATTCACTTTTACTATAATTACAGGCTTATTCGTCTAATCTTAAGATTAGGCCATGAATATAATAACCTTATCCATGTTTTTAATTATTTTTTTTACAAAAAGTCAATCTGTATTAGGTCGTTATATATTTAAATGTTCGCTTGAATGTATGAATGCATATTTAAATGCAAATACCGGATATTTTCAAAGTCAAATTTATTAATAATTTTTATTAATAGTATTCCTTTAGAAAACGAAACAAGATGTATATTTTTTATTTTGAATACAAGAAGTATTAATATTTAATAGAAAAAAAAAAACGTAAATAATTTTAAAAACGTATATATTTAATATTATTTTTATAGGATTAATTATTTTAGCTCATTTATTTGTTAAATTCTAATCATTCTTTTAACGTATTTTGTAAAAAAAAGTAGGTATTTTATATTCATTTATTTTTTTACTAGTTTCGCCAACATGCTTAGTTAGGATCATAAAGCAAATTAAGGATGAAAAAAATAGTCGCGTCAAAAAATTATACTATTACATTCTTTTAATCATAAATATTATAATGGAATTTCTCCAAATACTTTTTGTAAAAATATTAAATATATTTGTGATTTTTTTAGTATCTACAAATCTACATCTTCTGGTGTCTCTCCTCATAGGAGGCTGGTGACAATTTCATTGAACATATTTTTATGCTGGGCTAGTCTCATAGATTCGGCAGTCCAGTCGCTGGCGCAAATTCCGCATCCATGTAAACTCCCCCCTTCTTCTATAGATTTTTCCTTGGACTGTAGGATGATCATAAAAACATGGTTTTATATAGTCTGTTTTGACTTTTTGAAACGGATGAGCTAGCTTGAGCGAGGCACAGCGATAATCGCCGAAACGCAAAGATAACAGGGTATTATCTATTAGAGGCACTTTTAAAGATTGGCACCGGAAAAAAGGCGTACAACACGCAGTTGTCCCTCGAGCCGCACGCGCGGCTATTCTACAAGTGATTCGCACTGGAGTCGAATCTGGGCCAATGTCAAATCAACGGAGAACCGAGAGCAGCGCGGCGGAGGGGAGGATGCTGCTCGGGTTTCCCGGTCAGTCGTCTTCTAGCTCAGCTGCTTACGCGAGTCTTCCGCGGAAACAATCCACAATAACTCTCTTTTTTATAGGCTTTTTCGGCAGACCATAAATATGTCACTCTCAAGTTCACACATAGAAGTTGATTAAAGAAATTCTCAGAAAAATCGTGATTTGTGTGTGATTTGAACCCACATCCCCTGGCTTACATGGCCGGTGTACTGACCCTTGTACAAACGAATCACATTCTTTAATCGATAATTCTTAACAATCATACTCTACATATGAACCAATGTGCCCAGGCCAACCAATATTTAGTGATTTGCAAGCACTGGACGTTTTAAACAAAGTAACAAGTGAAAAGATTTTAATCATATACGTATGTCTATTTTTTGGATTGAACGTCAATCAGATGCGTATTTATTACCCATTACGGGTTTATTATACGCATCTGATTGACGTTCAATCCAAATAATAGACTCAAGTTTATTAGCACAATATCAAGGTAACCGATTCACACACGAAACGACGAGATAACCGGTGGGATTTGAACCCATACTGCTACGACTAACACTCTTATCAATTGAGCACAGTTGGTAAGAGCACCTGGCAATGTGTCGAATATTGTTAATGAATACGTATTTTCAATGATATCTTTTGGTTATGTGATATGTGTCATTTAAATATTTATATATTACATGCATAGCAACAAAGGTGTTCAAAAAATATACAATACAATAAAAAGTAAAGAATTTGATATAATAGTAATTTGAAATTCTACTTAGAATATTTTATAATAAAATAATTTACACTGAAAATATGTAACCAATGTATAAGTAAATTAAAAATCGGAACGTATTCGCTTATACGAAGTTTTTATTGGTAGTGCATAAAAGGCATTGAAAAGGTACACAAATCTATTGCTTCTAGATACCGTCAGTTAAAAATTAAATTAAATTAAATTTAAGATTTTGTTTATATCTCTTAGGGTTATGGTTATATTATTATATGGTATGTAGCTACTCCCTGATTCTGCGCGCAGGTTGTGGAGTGGCTTAGGAGGTTGCGTAGTTTAGCGTAGTTAGCGAGTTTATGTAAGAAAACAAAATGTGTAAAAAACCCTTTTTTGCATGAATTGTTGAATAGATTAAATGAATAACTAGTTTTGCAACACCGTCTATGTGAAATTCAAGTCTTCACCTCCGTGTCATCCGTGGCCTACGCGTGAAGGTGATCGGAACATTCGACTCTCGGGCCAGTCCGGCCACAGACTCGCTCGACACATGTACTCGATCAATCATTCAGTCACTACCGGCCCGCTAAAACGATTTCAATCTAACTTCTGTAACGATATCCTTTGCTAATTATTATATGTATTTCGAAACATAATTTTGACCGAGGATGACAAGTTTGTAACTGCTCAAGTACGGGGGACCGCAAGGCAAGAACTGCGGCTGTGCATTTGGGGGAATCACAGAAAGCTTGCAACATGGAGAACTGTATTCTTATTAAAGCCTGGAGGCAATAAATAATTAAAAAGCTGAAAAAAATTTAGTTTACGCGAATAGCTTAAAAGTCCATGGTTAACAGACAAGCGTGCTACCTGCCGGAACACAACACAATTACTCTATGATTTTATAAAATTTTCATTGCAATGTTATGATGAACGTATTTTTTTAAATCATTGGGAGATATTTTATGCAATGCTTTGTTGCTTTTTATAAAATGCACGCGATTAATTTTCTGCAAAGAGCTTGCAACCTAGAAGGGCACACGAGGGTGACTGTGGTGGTAATGTTTACTTAACAGTAGTAATTTTTTTTTCTTCATAATTTGACATACAGATGACATGTTATACAGAAGATGACATTTATTTTTCTTTTAAATACACCATGTATATATAAGTGTACATAAAAAATATGCAACGAAAGCAAAAGTAGAAAAAAATCAAAGTAAATCTCTAGAATAATTATTACATTATAAAGGTCTTAGTCGTGAAATGGAATTTATTAGAATATATTATTATTATCATTAAAAATATTGCAACTATAAGCTGAACACGAAGTCACGATGATATCATAATTAATTATATGGTAGGCTTACTAGATTAATGGTAAAGACTACCGATTCTTGACTCAAGCTCCTCACTTCTATTCCCAATTTGGGCCACCAAATTGATTGGTTCAAACTTAAAAGGTAGTACTATCATGATTATTTGAAAAGCCTCTGGGAGTAAACAGATCCATCATATGCAAGAAATCATCAGAAAGCAAGGGAAATCGAAGGAATTATGTACATTCGCAGTCCTCGAAAGTGAAACACCACATGGAAATTAAACTTATAAAAAATCAGTATTATATTTATCACAGATATCTCTAATGAATTGTCTTATCGTTAAGCACAGTTTTTTTGTTATGATCAACCCTTAAAACCACATAGACTTTTCTTAGTTATTGTTAATAATTTATACAATTTTATGCAAGTTTATCAAAAAAGCACGATTATCACTGGAGTATCATTTACATCAAGTGCTTCTCTTCAGATGAGGTTGGTGACCATTTCATTGAACATATGTTTGTCTTGGGCCAGTCTTACTTATTCGACTGTACTCCCGACTTCCACCTACTGGCGTAAATTCCGCATACATTAGTTTTCTCCTTCCAATACCTCTTTTTCCTTCGGTTTTTCCTTGGACAATCAGCTGTAGGATGCTATATTTATTGTTTCGAAAAATATGTCTAAAATAAGAGACCCAATGGTTTTTTACCACCTTCAAGTTTCACCTTTCTTTGCATATTGTGCGCAAGACTCGCTCATTTATGACGCGGTAAACCCATGGTATATTACGGATTTTCCTATAAATCAACTGTCTTAAATGAAGAAATGAGACAACAACATTATCCCTAACAATTGTACATCAAATTATTTTTATTTTCACTTCTCGATAGCCAAAAGAGCAATTTTAAGCAATAAGAAGCAACAGTTTTTCTCTGTGTATTAAAAGACGATTCGACTATGTAAATAGCTTTCGGACGGGTATCACAGCAGCTGAAAAATATGTTAACTGTCGCAGGGAGCTCTGCGACAATAAGCTGCAGTAAGTTATATTTGTATCACATGGTCAAATTAGGATATCTTACGCTTTTTACTATCGTCAGGAGCTTAGGCGTATTTAAATATATAATATTACTGGATGAAGTCAGTTTCTCTTGCAGCTTGGGACCGGCGTGAAGGGTTTCACGGTCACCCCGAGAAGTCACAGTTCGTCAGATACAATGAGCCTGTCCTCGCTCGGCCCCAGACTCCATTATGAATGAAAGGCGGCTCCAGCAAGTGCTGGCGAGAGAGCAGTACTCGCATTGTCCTTTGATCGTTCCGAGAATCGTGAACGCCCATGCTTTTATAATATTGTCATGTTTACTTTAAACAATCTGTGCACTTTATAAAACCGAGTGTTGAATGTATTTCTTTGCGAGTTAATTTGAATTCTAGCTGCTTCATGTTTGCGACACTCATGTTAAGATAAGGTACCCTTTTACTCTAGTCCTAAACTAAAGTTGAACCGGTTTCACAACATCCATTTTTGATCAAATATGTTAATTTATTTCAATATGTACATGTAAAAATACTTGTGTTAACTTGGTAGTTATTAACGTCGAAAAGTATATGTATATTATAAACTCTGATAGAGATCGACATTGGTAATTATCTTGATTTTAATAATTGGATATTTTTTACACCTTATTTTGTGTAGAGCAAAGCTTGTTTTAATATAAAATAGAAAAAAAAATTGTATATAACTAGGTCATTGCGTACGTTGTCGCAGATCAAGTCACCTAGTCCGGGGCTAACTAGAGTCATAATTATTGACGGGCATAATCAAGCATGCTTACTCGAATTATCGATTATTTACACAGATCGAGTCATTTGACTGATCGATTATTGATTAATCAATAAAGTCCAAGAAAATATTGATGAAAATAAAATTTTGATTGTAGAATTTTTTTTGAACAACCTATCGAGGATTCCACTATTTTATTGTATTAAAATAAATAAGTTTTTAAAATCATTTGAATAATCGATCACAAATTAATTATTTGTATTTAATCGATAGTTCCCAACACTATTAATGACATTCTCGCTGAAACAATAAATCCGCGAGAGCTTGTAGCTCGTCAAATAAGGACACTTGGCGTTCCTTTCAGAACATTCGTACGTGTTTTCGATATGTTAATGGGTTGATAAAAAAAACTGTTTGAATACATTCAGGAATTATATAACCTGAATAGCTTAGTTTTATGTAGCTTCATGCATATATTGCGAATTGAATTGATAGTACCATCTGATAACACCAAGACATCGTTTATGGCTTTGTTAAAAACCAGAGGACCGTACTTCTATCTCACAAAGCAATGATGATATTTTGAAAATTAAATTCACACAAAACCTTGCTTTCGCAAAAAATATTATAAAACATTTAATTCACCAATTAATTGCGTAAAATAATAAAATCATTTCATACGTTATAATTTTCTGGTTACGATCAACTTCAATTACACTGATTGCTTGCAAATTATTCTTACGTAAACTAATCCTATATCACAGCCTGAAATCTTATTTTTACAGAATCATCAAATTGAATATTCGGATATCGAGTGTGAGACTTTCACTCGGAGTCAAATAAGCCGAGATGGTTACTGCTAATTAATTTATGAGGATTACCCGTCAGCTAGTGTGGAATATGCAGATTATGAGCACAGATATTCTCACCAGCAACCGTTATGACATCATACTGAAAGTTGTGAAAAAGTCTATAAATTTGCTAATTTGCTAATTTGCTGAGAACGTCTCTGCTCTGAACAGATGCTTGTTTCAGGAAGAGTTTTAACATAAATTAAATTTCGTATCTATTTTAGAGTAAAAATTTATATTTTTACACAGACACTGTAAGGTTAATTGCTTTATGTTGTATTCATTCAATATTAATATATAAATCACAACAAATATTAACTGATGGTTAATCTGTGTGTTAGCGCTTTTGATGTTCATTGGATTCTTCAGATTGCTTTCTATTGAGATTTATTTTTTTAGTGCTAGATTATAAGTACAAGTTGAGCACACTATTTTTTATGCTATTTTATATTATGACTTGCCACTTTCGTTTGTTGATTTAATATAAAAAATAAACATACTTTAAGATTGCTTTTATTTAAGTCATTTTAAATCCCTTTTTTTCAAATTTTTTGAACCTTCATGGAGTCAGTCTATTTAAGTGTTTTCATGAAAAAAATCAAGATTTTTTTTAACTTGAATGGCAGAGTATAATTTCAAAGTAAGTAAAGGATAATATATGCAACGTCTTATGGTTTTGAAAGGTTAATAAAAATATTATGACTATATATAAAAAAACAACTTTATCTGAGAGGCACTTGAAGAAGAAGACAAAACATAAACATGAGAATATTTTTTAATAAAAGAATTAGTACCTCGTTGTGATTTTTTTAAACCTTCACAAAAACTGTTCTTGTTAAGGTTGCTGAAATTTACGTAAAAACATGAAATTTAAAAAAGTTATAGTATCATTCCAAAAGGGGACTGAGCATGGTTATGTCAATTCAGTGTTAGGTATTTTGTTAAATATGCATTTAAAAATAAATGTGATTAAAATACTTCACTTGAATATTGTTTAATTCGTTTATCTGCATATGTGTGAAAATATACTTATCCAAGTTAACTGAAGGATCGGAATGATCCACTAATAAAATTAATTATTTTCTATGCGATCAAATAAATAAACATTTAATAATATTTGAAAGCGAATAAGACTTTTATTATGCCAAAAACATACCTGTGATAAATTTATAAACATGTGAAATATAGTTTTTGATAAAATAAATATAAATGTGCAAAATACAACTTGAGACCCTGCCTCTCCTTTTTGGATGAAGTCATTAATTTCGAGACAACTTGCATAAAACTACGTGTTTATTGGATTTTTTTTATTGCATAAATAATAATAAAAGTAGTTATATAAATATGTGTGGAGATTCTCGGATAATAAAGTATATTATGTATAGTTAGACGTTGCGCTGACGAGTGCGTGCTCACTTGGACGTCTATTGCCTCCGCATCGGTATTCTCTTCACACGTTGGCTTGCGAAACCGAATTTGAGGTCACATCTTCTCAATGCACTGCCATGACGTTTTTATTATATGAAAACAGCATTGTGAGACTCTGATTCTCCACTGAACCATCCGGTGATATGTCAACACGTTCAGGCAGTTTACAGTGTGGGATTTAACCAGCAGGTGGTGAATAACTTGCTAATGCTGATGTATTGTAATTATGAGGTTTTAAGCGTGTTAGGTGTAGAAAGTTGAATGTTGCTTTAATTGTATTATTTCTTGTAGACTTTGTTTAACTGGTATCTGGTAAATTAGTGTCGTTGCAGAACAGTTATCAATACTAGTAGATGAGATCGATTGAGCCAAAAGCCTAACATGTGTATTTGAAAATTATTTTTTTTACAGAATCGAATCATTTTACACAATATTGTAATGTTTTTTTTAAATACTATCACATTAGAGCTTAAATTTAAAAAGACAAAGTTTTTTTTAATGTTTGTAATTGTATGTAATTTCGACAAATATACATTTTCTCACAGCGCAAATTGATGTTTCTTATTACGCTGAGTACAAGCATGCAAATATCAACCCATATACATTGAATGCTGCAATCATTGCTGATTGCTATCATTGGTAGCAACCTGTTAATAACCTATCATATACTGAGAGGAGCTTTTAAAAACGCCAATCAGTATATTACCATGACACTGTAATCTTTTAATATGGCATAAAAAAAACGTTTTACTTGAAACACAAATAATAAATTCATTTGTAAAAAGAACTGAATTAAATATTCCCCAAAGATAAAATTGTAATATTATTATTTAAAAAATGCCAAATGTTGCAAAAAACAACCAATTACATCAAAGTTGTCATCGATATAATATATTCGCAAAATTTACAATATCCTGCATTAAATGGATTCCGTCTGATGTGGATACATTAATGGCTTTGATTATTTCAGTACTCAATTAATAAATTCCGGTTTCAAAATATTTTCAAGGAAATGTCTGAAGTAAAATAATATATTTTTCTGGCGTAAAATTTAAAAGTGTCAATAAAAGGGAAAGGTCAGTGTATTTATTTCTAAATAAGTTAATTTTGAAATATTCAGAGTATTTAACAAGTATAATTAACAATATATAATTACCTTTTGATTTTACTTTAAATGTATATATCATATCATGTTCTCAATGATTTTAAAAATGAAATACTACTTGACTTTGTTCACGTTGCTCGGTAAATGTCTTATAAAAATTATTACTAAAGAATGTTTTCTCAAACGCATGAATTTATATTTATATTTTGAACATCTTCTTTCTTAAATAACATATGTAATTCCTACACAAATCGTATTCGACCAAACTACATATAAAACTGGCGTGAGAGCAATGGAGCAGTATGGAGCTAACCTGTCAGAACATCGACATATATTGTCTCATCGTTATAAATTCTCCAGTTTGGTATTACTTACAAGCCTTAAATAGGCCGGATCATGAACAAAAAAAAATAAAAAAAAATATTACCAGTAATAAAAATAACTGATAGTCGAGATAAAGCTTTTGCAAACGAAGAGTGTATATCTAATATTTTCGTATTATTTTTTAGTAAGATTTGTGAATTGCTGGCGTGGGCCGCACGCCACTGGTTCTCAGCAGTATCTCAGTGATTAGCAGAGTTAGTGTTGCCAGAGCTAGCGCGGCTCGGCCGGGACTCGCGCTTGCCAATGCGCAGCGCGAGCGAGCAAAGGACGCCGCGGCCGCTCGCCTTGAGGCGTCGTGAGCGACCAGCGCGGCCCACACGGGGCCGCTCCCTCGCCCTGCTCGCCACGGCGAACCGAACACGATGGGTGACCATGCCACTCCATCGCCATCCAGGATCCTACTGACTCATCCAGGCTATGATTGAATCCCAATCAACATAATTAGAGCGACCAGCGCGGCCCACACGAGGACGCTCCCTCGCCCTGCTCGCCACGGCGAACCGAACACGATGGGTGACCATGCCACTCCATCGCCATCCAGGATCCTACTGACTCATCCAGGCTATGATTGAATCCCAATCAACATAATTAGAGCGACCAGCGCGGCCCCCACGAGGACGCTCCCTCGCCCTGCTCGCCACGGCGAACCGAACACGATGGGTGACCATGTCACTCCATCGTCATCCAGGATCCTACTGACTCATCCAGGCTATGATTGAATCCCAATCAACATAATTAGAGCGACCAGCGCGGCCCCCACGAGGACGCTCCCTCGCCCTGCTCGCCACGGCGAACCGAACACGATGGGTGACCATGTCACTCCATCGTCATCCAGGATCCTACTGACTCATCCAGGCTATGATTGAATCCCAATCAACATAATTAGAGCGACCAGCGCGGCCCCCACGAGGACGCTCCCTCGCCCTGCTCGCCACGGCGAACCGAACACGATGGGTGACCATGTCACTCCATCGTCATCCAGGATCCTACTGACTCATCCAGGCTATGATTGAATCCCAATCAACATAATTAGAGCGACCAGCGCGGCCCCCACGAGGACGCTCCCTCGCCCTGCTCGCCACGGCGAACCGAACACGATGGGTGACCATGTCACTCCATCGTCATCCAGGATCCTACTGACTCATCCAGGCTATGATTGAATCCCAATCAACATAATTAGAGCGACCAGCGCGGCCCCCACGAGGACGCTCCCTCGCCCTGCTCGCCACGGCGAACCGAACACGATGGGTGACCATGTCACTCCATCGTCATCCAGGATCCTACTGACTCATCCAGGCTATGATTGAATCCCAATCAACATAATTAGAGCGACCAGCGCGGCCCCCACGAGGACGCTCCCTCGCCCTGCTCGCCACGGCGAACCGAACACGATGGGTGACCATGTCACTCCATCGTCATCCAGGATCCTACTGACTTATCCAGGCTATGATTGAATCCCAATCAACATAATTAGAGCGACCAGCGCGGCCCACACGAGGACGCTCCCTCGCCCTGCTCGTCTTGGCAAATTGAGCGCCACGAGCCAACATGCCACTCCATCGTCATTCAGGATCCTCTTGACTCGTCTAGGTTACGATTGAATCCCAATCAAACTTAATTAGAGCGGCCAGTGCGACCCACACGAAGCCGCTCCCTCGCCCTGCTTGCCGCGAACACTATGAGCGACCACGCCACTCCATCGACATCCAGGATCCTTCTGACTCGTCCAGGCTACGATTGAATCCGCATAATTAGAGCGACAATACGACCCACACGAGGCCGCTGCTTCGCCCTGCTCGCCTTGACAAATCGAGTGCCCCAGGCCAACATGTCACTCCATCCTCTTCCTTACTCGTCCAGAATCCCATCATTGAATCCCAATCAACAAAATTAGTGTGACCAGCGTGGCCCACACGAGGTCGCTCCCTCGCCCTGATCGCCACAGCGAACCGAACATGACGGGCGAACATGTCATTCCATCGTCATCCAGGACCCTTCTGATTCGTCCAGGTTACGATTGAATCCCAATCAACTTAATTAGAGCGACTAATACGACCCACACGAAGCCGCTCCCTCGCCCTGCTCGCCACGGCGAACCAAACACTACGAGCGACCACGCCACTCCACCGATATCCAGGATCCTTCTGACTCGTCCAGCCTACGATTGAATCCACATAATTAGAGCGAGCAGCACGGCCCACATGAGGCCGCTCCCTCACCCTGTTGCCTTGACAAATTGAGTGCCACAGGCCAACATGTCACTTCATCGTCCTCCTGACTCGTCCAGGCTACGATTGTATCTCGATTTTCACTAATCAATTTAATTAGAGCGATCAGCGTGGCTCATACTCGGGGTCGGTCCTTTGTCCTGCTAGCCACAGCGCACTTCATCGCTCATCCAGGATCTTAAATGTATACATCCTGAAAATCGATTCTAGCCTCACGCATGCACATCAGCAGCTCTGCAGTATACGAGTATTTAGTATATTTATACTATCCCTTGAAACTTCAGTATTGTACAAAGATAAATTTGCAAATTTGCTAAAAATGCTTAAGTCTTTTATGAGTTAGAGCTCCTGGTTTTTTTTACTAATGAATAATGTAGCGAGTTATCTGAGCGTTTCATCAGTGATGCAATTTGCTTTTTATATAAGCCAAGGTTTGCAGGTTTTGTCCTAGGGTATTTGGACCGTTGAAACCCCCATACCTGTCTGGACTGGCAAGGTCGTAGCCTACCCAATCCCTCAGATGCGGTCAGTGATTTCCTTTCTCTTGATGCTTACCAAGAAACAGAACCACATAATGTGGTCAACATCTTGGTTTGGAGACTTACGCATGTAAACCAGTGATGAAAATAATAAGCCTGTGAAAAAAAGTTCTTCTTTGGAAACACAGTTACACACGCAAGTCAGCAATAAAAATAAGCCTTTAAAAGATTTATGCATGCAATTAGTTGATTTCAGAAGTTGGAAGTAGAAATTATTGTTACCGTCATACTATGGTTCAAAAAATTGTTTTTACAAAAATGTAATGACATCCAAAAACGTTGAATATAATTTTTTTAAATAAGTAATAGAAGTGTCATTTATTAATAAACGAAAAATTATAATTTCATAAACGAGCGCTTTTCAACACTGCAACAGGTATTGTGGTGTTAAAAATTATATCGATATAATTATATATATTTACAATTATAATAGCATTTGTGATTTATTTTAAGCAATGACCTGTTAGGATTTCTAGTTAATGAGAATCTTGATTATCATTCGTAAACTTAACTAAACGTTTAAGATGAGAAATAAAAAAATACTTAATCATTGATCATATAATCTTCGGTATTAAGATTGCACTTCCTAATTATATTTATTCTTAACAAATCGCTTAAAAAAATATTCTTAAAGCTGATTAATTTAACTTTATCACTTATAAAGTGAAAAAATGGTTTTTTAAAAACTTTTTCAATAATTTATCAGATTAAAAGTTTAAAAAAATTCTCATTATTTTTTCAATTAATAAATGTATCTAAAGTCCTATAAGTTTACCATGTTACATATATATATACCATGGCCTGCTTTTTATTTTATGGTTATATGGCTTATAAGCCTGATGAGCTGTAAAACTATAAAGTAAAAAGCGACACAAGACTAATAGCACTAATTAATATGGCTTCAGCGTATTCAAGTTTTACTTATATAAACTATAAATAATTGAAACGAAAGTGTTGTATTTTCTGATTTTGCACACTACAATTTTTTTGTTTAAAGCAAACAGTTTGTTTGCTATAGGTAGTGTGGGTTTACCATCATGCGGGACTTCTTCGTAAACTGTACAATATGCATTGCACAGGAAGCGGTGACTTGATATAGTCATTATAAAATTTACTAACCAAACGTATAAGCATCCGCACTTTCTGAACGCATGCAAACATGTACCAAACAAATACAATTACGTGTAGTAAAGCTGATTTTTCTGAGGGATAAACTACAGTGAGTATTTTTGGCGTTTGAAATGATAGCAAAGTAGTTTTGGAGTCAAATGAACGTTTTGTCTGTTGTTTTTGAACTGACTATAGTGCATGATGACTATCGGTCACATCAACGCGAAGGATGCTGCGCGCTTGTACCAATGTGATCACGAACACGAATCGCTATTATCCTTGTACTCCAATGCGATAGAAAACTATAGCACGGTAGTTTCTATTACAATAAAAAAAAATACAATAAAACTTTGTTAATTCAAATAATATCATTCATTCATCAGATGATTATTAAAAAAAAAAATTACTAAATAAATAATACTTACATTTATATTATATTACACATTTATATTTTAATCATCTATGATTTTTACAGCAAAAATTAAAACTTGTTAAAAATGTTAGTAGACAAACATTATATAATTTATTATTTCTAGTAATAAATAATCACATAGGAAATGTTTTGGTTTATAAATTATTTATATAGTACATTATTGATTAGCAATATAATATATGTATTGATTGTTGTGTTTACATATAGCATAACGATTCATATAAAAATTGACTCAAATCAATTTGGCCATTATGGCCTTCTATGGGAAAATATCTTAGACAGTCAGTAATTTTTCGTTTGATCAAAGATTTGAATTGCCGGTGATTAATATTTACATAAAGTTAAAAGAAATATTACAGTTAATATTGAATAATGCTTGGTGTGATTAATGACATAATCGTGAGGCGGGTACTCACGCTATTTAGAATAAATTATTCATTGAAAAGTTGCAACTAGATCGCGAATGTTTTAGTTCTTGCCGGACAAGATCTGCGAGCATGATCGATTGATTATTAATAATATTTATCACGGCCGTGACATTTTCTTTTTATTTTAAATTATTTTCATTTTAATTACTCTTCATTATACTTTATTGGGAACATACTTTTAACATTAAAACATAAACATTTTTTAATTGGTTCATAAATGCATAGAACGGTTTCATTACATAAATTTTTGTGAGAATAAAATTTTTACAAAATCTATACTATTCCTGATTATATAATTCACAGCTAACCAACATGTAATATTTCTGCAGTATTACGATTATTCCTGAAAAATAAAAAAACAAGAAGTGATCTTTCAGATGTGAAAATATTTTTTTTATACGAAATTAAAAGTCTACAGCCAAACGTTTACATTGATGATAATTATTTTATAAATTTAGTAAATTGATTATGTTACGTATTTTATATTATTTAACACACGGAAGTTTACGCATATATAATATTTCAATGATCTAAAACTATGTTCAAAATATTACATTAATAAATCTTTAGTCATTATGATGATGTTTAATGACAAATAATGATTTTTACCACTATGCTTATGAAACATCGACAGTGCAAAATAAACGTACCAATATATTTCTGTGGAGTCTTAAGTCAAGTAAGAGACGATTATTAAAAAAATGACTAGAGATTATAATTAAAAAAAAAACAAATAGCCAACCAAAGTGAGTTTGAAGTAAATATATTTTAAAATGCATGTAATACTAATAATGACTTTATTGTGACGATGAAACGTAGACATTAACTGTAAAATAATTGCATTGCTTGTGGTTACAGAGCTATTATATTATATGCACGTAGGTCGTTGAGTTTTTGTAATTTAATTCTTAGAAGAAATTCAGACGAGCTGGAGATACAAGTGACTATAAGTAGTGCTGTCATATCAAAAAATTAAGGTTGTTTACGAAGGAACACCACTTATATACAATGGACAAGGTAAAAGATTTCCGTTGGAATAAATTTCAAAGACTGAAGAAGTACCTTGGATTAGAGAAATTTTAAATAAAACCACGACCTAGTGTATCAGTCATTAACAAGGACAAACTAATTTGAATATATACTATTATTGAATATTTATTAGATGCGAATTTACAAAAATACAAGCTTTGTGTTTCGGACAATCGGAACTCGGCATATCGATCTGGTATTTCTACCAGATGTCAAATAATAGGAGACACCACGATTTTTTATAAAATGAGAACGAATTCTTTGAATATGTATTTTATGTTTGACACAAAAATAACAATAACATGATAATGATTAAGAACATTTTTTTAAATATTGAAAATTGATTAAAGAAACTCTTAGAAAAATATATCAACGTGATCCCGCACAAATCACGTTGATATATTTTTCTAAGAGTTTCTTTAATCAATTTTCAATATTTAAAAAAATGTTCTTAATCATTATCAATCAATTAAACCTGTATAGGTAAAATCGTACTTCCTGTGAGATGGTCTTCACAAAAACCAATAATAAATTTAACAAGTACGTGTATTGACATAATTAAATAGACTAATATCCAGATTGGATTTAAAATGCTTCACTCAGTACTTTGTGTTAAAAGTCTAGTATTGCAAGTCACACAATATTTAATTAGGCATAATAAGAACATTGTTTCATTTATAGGATATGATTATTAAAAATTCTTGTCTAGTACTAGTGATTGGTTAGCATAGTTGGTAATGCACCTGCCATGTAAGCGAGGGGATGTGGGTTCGTATCCCGCACAAATCACGTTGATATATTTTTCTAAGAGTTTCTTTAATCAATTTTCAATATTTAAAAAAATGTTCTTAATCATTATCAATCAATTAAACCTGTATAGGTAAAATCGTACTTCCTGTGAGATGGTCTTCACAAAAACCAATAATAAACAATAACATGTTTGGAATCATCTGTATAGTTGAAATATAATGTTTCATGAAACGCTTTCTAGAGATTCGTCTACTCGTAAAAATCTTGCTGATTAAATACTTTTTAAGACCTTGTTAGTAATCAATATTTTTTTAAATAACATAAACAACGAGAACCTTAAAAAACGCAACGAACAATAAAATGGTAAATCAATAAATAGCACCCTTTATTTTCGATGGTTTTTATTATTTTGTCTAAGATATTGCTTATCGGATTATGATTGTCAGTTTTGTAGCTAATTGCAGTGTAGAGTCGAATAAATCCTAATTTAGCAGGTAGACATGCAAAAGGCATTCATTCTCGTATAATAATCATTTCGGGACCGTTAGTCACGCGGAGGACCCAGACCTGTAGACCTGCTTCAATATTTATATTTATAGTGACTTAATTGCCAATCATTGACCTTCCTTCCGAAGCCACGTGAATACTAAGTATCTCATCATCAGCCTGTTCGCCAAATAATAGCCCAGTGCAAGGATGGTCACCTGCCATGGCATTGAAACGGTGTGCCATTGTTAACTTCTTAAATTATAGTCACCTACTTGTGATTCGAAAGGAATAAAATAACATGAAATTTCAAAGAAACGCATTTCTGTGACGTTATTTAACTAGAAATTTGCTGTGTTTGTTTTAAACCTTAAAAACTTATTAATGTTCTCGTGGTCGATAGCATTATATTTTATATAAATAGAAATATAAAAATTATTAAATTTAAGGTATTTCCACAGAAAATTTTAATTTTAAGTCAAAGTCTGCCGTTTATTAGGTTTATTTTTATTTCAATACAACACGTTATTCTCATTCAGTGATACAAATACTTAAAAAAAATTTTAAAAGTAACAACCGATGATGTAACGGTATTGTTAGTAAACAATGCAAGAGTAAAAAAAAAACAACCTAAATTATAAACATTATATTCTTTCAATGTAATAGGGACAAATAAATACTTTATAAATAAAAAATTTCTTCTAACAAAAAATAATTATAACACTTTCCAAAATATTTTTCACCTTATTTAATCGATTGTGAAATATAATGCAACGTTTACTGATATTAAAATTAATCTATCATATTATATAATAATTTATTATAGCTGTCGTTTATTAATAACATGTTTTATTTAGAATGTGTTGTAGCAGCAAGTAAGACCTGCCTACTAGAAGATTACGTAAATTTTTATTAGTGAGTTTTCCGCCTTTCCTAAGACTCCGGCTTTTCAAACCATCAAACCAATTTGTCGTAGATAATGAGTAGTAAACTTTTTTTCTTAACTCACCGTAATTATAAAAGTTAAATTCAACCTATTCTTTAAATAACAAAAGTATTAAAAAATATCATGTCGAGTAAATAATTAAGGTATAAAGTTTAATGGCAGACGAAGTAGGCCTCGCTTCCTGTAATGAAGATGCTGTGTTATTCTCGGAACTTTGCTCCGACATGTTATATAATTTAATCGAGTTTTAAATTCTTCGAAGACAAGAAATTCCAAGATTTACAAAACAAAATATCACGCCTGTATAAATAAAAGATAAAATCCTACAAAAACGTTCCGCCCAAGGTCGTGGACTTGTTATTAGTGTTGCATTGAACGTGAAATGAATACGATGGGTAATACACGAGTAAAAACACACAAACAATCATGAGAACTTAAATTGATGATTTAAATGTTAAAATAATATAATTTAGTAGTTTTAATACAGGTTCTTTGGGTTTGATGATTTGCAAAGTAAAACAAAGATCTTGCTTGATTTTTCAAATTGCGCTTAAACTAACAATTATTTTTTTTTACTGTCATTCGATTTATCTGACCCATCATCAGATTCAGACACCGGCGCTTTAAGACGAGTGGAGCCCAGAGGTTTACAACTCTCGAAGGATGTTTTTACAGTACTTTTGCTGCGATAGGAGGCCGCAAGTACAGTCTTTGATATTCTCCAAAGAAAAGAGGCCACGAGCCTCCGCTATAAATTATTTAAAAAGCTCAAAAGACCTCGAGCTAATCTCTCGTGATGCGGTTTGAAATTTTAATATTTTTATTAGATTAAAATGGAATTTTCTGTGATTTTTCTTATCATTTACGATAGGAGTGAAGCATATAACAAGCATTGGATAATAGTATATAAATTTAAAAAAATTAAAGAGCTTCGTATAATTCTATCATTTTTACAAAAAGAATCTCTTCTTCATATTCAGTATACATATATTCCAACATAGTAGAAGTATAAAATTAAAGACAAAAAAAAAATGTTACTAAGCCGTGGAATACATTAGAAGTTATAAAAAAAGCATCGATGATTGCATTTTAATAGCTTCGATTAGTTCACGGTTTGAAATAAATGCATGAAATGTAAATTCTGCAACCCGTGTCGAGTGCTCGTTGTTTCTAAGACACACGATTTGCTTTTTTAATTGCATATCTACCTGGCGATGAATTGATAATTAATTACTTCTATATTGAGAATAATTACAATACCATTTTCATCACAGCCGTTACCATTACCTTCTGGACCACCTAGAGTAAATGAGTACTTGAGTGACTTTGTCTGATATCAGTTGCGTTTCATAGAAGTTATAAAAGAGCTGTAGAATTTTATATGCGATTTTATTCACCTGATTTATACTAAACTTGTAATAATAAGTTTATGATTACTAATAGACCCACATTATACGTCAAATTCTTTCAAAACAGGTCACAAGTTGTTAAACTACTTTCAAAATTCCATATAGCATATCATTCGTATAAACTACACAAGTAGGCTTAAGTGCTTATTGAAATTGTCTGGTGGAGAAATTAAAAATATGTTAAGATTGTAATAGAATTTACATGGGATTTTTTTTTCTGCCTAAATACACATAAAATTTACTTTAATAACAATTTTATCGTCATTAGATTTATTATAAAAATTTAGTAGCTTTTGTTTTCTAAATAAAAGTATCAAGATGTGTAATTATAATATATTAATCGATTTAATTCATTTAAATAAAGTAGTTCATATCAATCTAGCTTACAAGGCTAGATTTATAAACCGTTTTAAACTTTCGTTCAAATTGAAAAATCTATTATCGATAACAATATATTAATTCAATGGCATTGATTATTTGTTCTGCGATCAAAAGCGCATTAAATAAACTGTAATGAATTTTAAAAAAATAATGGCATGTAGTTAAATTTTATACGGATCTAAGTGAAACGAATTTATCAATTACAAATATACATATTTAATTGCGATATATGCAGATACTTGTTATTGCGCTTATGTTATTTTTATTAATCTATTTTGACTGATCAAGTGTAGACTTGATCTGAAAATAATGTAATATTCTTTAATTGAATGAAAATAATTTTATAAATTCATAACTATTTTCTGATACTATGCTTGTATAAGTTAATTCATAAAGTAATAATGTATTTATATTATATATATAACAGAATGCATACTCTATCAAATTATTTTAATAATAATTGCCACCTGGTAACTTAACTTAGCACTGCACTTGTACAAGAGCATTGTTGCAATTTAAATATTAAAATTATACCTCTACTATGATTATATTCACATTTTTGAATGTTTATAAATAATAAGAGAAATGTTGCAATCAAAACGATTAATTCTCTTGCAGCACTTGTCACAATTAATACTACCATGGTATGACGTTCGGATTCGTTTGCAGCAGTAAGCGAAGAGGCTGAAGAGGAATCCCCCCTACATTCAACTCGAGTGAACCATGCCTGAGTGAAGCCTGTCGTCCATCTAATTCAACGGTGATTTTTTTTAATTCACATGTTGTGAAATGTCGGATGATTAGGACAGCCATTCATTACAAACGGAATATTCAAATTCGCCGACAGACAATACGCGGTGCTCGCCTGTGTCGGCCAGCAATAGTAGCTTTTATGAATCCATTTAAACTTTCTAGTTGCATTAACCGGAAGGTACTTTTTATATTGTTTCCTGTTGCGATATTATAAAATTGGATATATTTTGTATAGTAAATGTAAATGCGGTCATATTAATAGCCAATCATTATACGAATTAATGAAATGCTTATTTCGTACGGGGTGTTGCGATTTCGTGATAAAAAATGCAGTGATAGCATAACATGTATATATATATAAATATATACACTTTTCTTCCCACCCTGGTGTTCTGTATTTATTGTTATGATTTCAATCAAATTTTACTTTATTTACGATAACCTGTAATATGAACATAAGTGGTTTACCTTGCTGGAGGTAATTTGCACTCGCAATAATGCTTTATTGCTAACTGTGCTTAGCTAAACCAGCGGTGTAAAAGAGGACAGACACTGACCACATGTGGGTAATAATTTACAAGTCATTTAATATTATAGCGTAATATTTAAAACACCATAAATTTCGTGTTAAAACAACGTACTTAATAAAACAGTAATTACTTATCTTTTAAATTATCAGCAGTTGATTACACCAGACTAAAAATGGTTGGCTTATTGGCTCAATAGTAAGACTGTTAATTTTAAGGTTTGAATTCCCATCTTGGTAAGCGAATTCCAAGCTGATATATTGGGATCATGGCTGTTTTAATTTGGCCAAATATTATTTATATGGATATTGCCTGGATCTGTCAGTAGAAAAATGATAGAACGGGTTCTTGTATAAACTAACGCATAATGAGAGAATGTATATTCAGTAATTCTTTAGAAAAAAAAAACTGATATAATAATCTTTGGAATAAAATAATAAAACTGAGTAACAGTTTTAATCAGAAGAATTTCAGAAAATATATTTAAAAAGATCTCCAAAGCCTTGAAATCTTGAGTCGGTGTCTTAAAATAGCTCGACAGCCCTGATTTTGAACATTATTTTTGTTTAAAAGTATAAAACATAATGTAATGAGAATCGTGATGTTTATTTTAATTTTTAAAAAAAAATTTATTGCCTTTGAGTAAATATTAGTAAAAAAATATTTAGGTATTAACGTGGTAATATTTCAAATCAAACAAAATGTTGTTTTATTCTGTTTCTAGATACATTTGTTATTTTTTTTCGATTTAATATTTTCATGGGAATAACGCGGACGTAATAAATTGTGAATATAATATGTAATAAATTACGCAAAAAAAAAAGGATTTTACAGAATCTTAAGGACATAGTTGAAATGTAGCGTAATTATATAAGGAAAGTTTAAGCAGGTCGCTGCGGACAAGGAAGCAAATGTGATTACAGATTCGACTCTGAAGGTAAACTATATCAGGTGTGATTAAACGATTATGGAGCGACACAGCGTTCAGTGGAAATAATGATATAATATATGATCGCATCATAAAACTTGTTAATGTATCAAAATGGGGACAAGCCGTAATAAAATATATTATTTAAAATATATATTCACACCAATGTAGGGTGCAGCACGGGTATCTGGCCACTAAAAATCACAGATTATTTCTAGTAGTAAAATATTTCTGTGTTTTCTACAGGCTTTTTGTGCTAGTGATTTATTTCAACATTTATATTTTTTTATCGTTTTATTGGTAAATTGTTTATTAGAGAAAAACAAATTAGACGCACTCTAACACTTTTTGAGCTTGGTTGACTTCTACGATACGCGGTTTGTATATTTAAGAATAGGCGGTTATTTAGTTTTTGAAAGTCACGGCTTCGTGGAGATTGACAAATAAAATACACGAAATCAAAACCTGACAAGTCCAAATCAACAAAAATAAAACATTTTATTATTGTATATATAGTTTATTTTGTCAGGTTTTTAAAAATTTTATATACTTTGAAAAAAATGGCCAATGTCTGAAAGAGCACCCTGCATGAGTTCATGTAAAACATATGTATAATAGAATAGAATGACCTACTTCTCGGGTGGTTTTTTTTTTAGTTTTTATGCCGTACTCATTGCAATACTCTTAAGGATATGTGTGTAAAATATACCTGGTTTATAGTTGTGCATAAGCGGACTTGTAATCCGACTCGATGGAACGACTGGGTGTTGCGTCAGTGCTGGTGCAAAATTTGGAAGAAGAAAGGCGTGGACGGCGCATGCCCTCATGCCTCGGAAGAAAGCTCAGAGGCGGACGTGAGAATAGAACGGCCATTGCCGCCGCCAGGGCTGTGCCAGATTACTTAATAATAATAAAATATAGTTAAAATTAAAAAAAAATATTAAAAAACACTTAATACATAGTAGTGTTTGAGTCATTTGTCTATCTAAAAAACTTTCATTCTTGGAAGTTAAGAATAAGACAACTTGAAGAATTCATTTAGTATAATCTTTTTTTAATGTTCCATTATATATGTACATATAATAGTCCTTTTGCATTGTCAATGTTCGCCATCTCAAGAGTTGGGTAATGCTTTCATAGATCGAAAGAGAGATATCATGTTTGGTTGTATTTATAATACTGCCATATTATCGCTACCCTAATGAATAATTGAACTGTGTAACTTAAACACCTGAAGATGATAGTAATACAATCAAAATATATACTCTTGTGAAGTACAACGTATATAATACAGATTTAAATAAATATTTATATTGTTCCAAAGGATTGCTACATTAAAATTTTATCACTTAACTAAGGTAACCATAATAAGAAGTGTGTATCCAAATCAATCGTTTGCCTTTCGTGAACGATAAGGCAAACGATTGGAAGCAATTGCAGCTGTGCTCGATTTGTGTTACTAATCAATTTGTACTGTTTATCCAGAAAATTAGTACAAATACATTATATAAATGTAGTTTAGTTTAGTGTACATTTAAACTACATTTTGAAACCGCAATTTCATAGCGTAACTATTGAGCATAAAATAATTAATTTTCACAGAAATAAAATTAAATGCATGAATTTTAATTTTTTAAAATTTAATTAGACGCCTTTTAAAAAATATTTGAATTCAAATTTCTAGGTAGTATTTCAAAGTGTTTACAAACGTAAAAAATTATATATTTTGCAATAACGAACTTTAATGTACTTTTACTATTATGATGACACTGGCCGGCATTATTCCGACGAGAGGTTATGATATACTGACTCGTTTAAAAATATACGATTATTTAATAAACATAAAATATAATATTCAATTATCTGATGGAATTCAATTGTTGAATACAGCGGTATTGTAATCATTATCATCCTAATAACGAAGAGTCCAATATAATGACATCAATCATGTGTTTATACTCTGAACGAAAGTGCTAGAATGTAGTATTTAAAAACGTGTTATATTATATCACAGGCTCGATAAGACGCGGCAAGATAATAATAAATCAGAAATTCTACCAAATGCAACAATAAAAGAATATTCGTGCGTTGTACAGAAAAATATTATCATTGAGTACAGCAAAAGATACGCTCTGAGAACTTTCAAAAGTGATTCACCGAAGTTAATCAAATCGCCTAATCGTATACCGTGATGTGGTATTGATATTTCAAAATGCGGAAATCAATTTATTTGAGTTGTAATTTATTAGTATTTAATAAAATTAACCGGAATAAATTCAACCTATTAATTATAATTCAATTTACATCTGTATTTTTTCGTAAAAATTATTAAAAAGTTATTTTTATCCGTGTGTCTTGTAATCCTCGAATACACGGAAGAAATAATTCAGATCGATTGGCAACATAACAAAATCGGTATATTAATCAAATCTTTGATATTTTTTTTGTATAATTTTTTTGAAGGAACGCTTTTCCCTGAGAATGAGTAGTCAGGCCACTTGCACGGGGCGTGGAGAAACTTTAATTAGGTTATGCTATGTTGGGTTACTTCGCAGGTTACTCATATGCTGCATGAATGTATTGCCAATACTGTTAAGTAGATTGATCGAGAGAGAGATGATGATGAGAGATTAGAGAGAAAATGAGAGAGTGCAAAGAAAGAGAAGAAAAAACGCAAGGTCTCCTATTTTGGCCATATTATCCTGCAGCTGATTGTCCAAGGAAACATCTATGGAATTTACACCAGCAATTATATATATATATAAGTGAGGTTAGGTTATTCCACAAGCCGCATGAGTGTTGCCAAAAAGGTATAATGGATTGTTTCAAGATTAGTATTTGAAACAACGTATGTTACAAAAATAATTTAAATTTCAAAATTATTTTTTTTTATTTATTAGGGCTATGGTTAGAATGCGTGCGATCCTGCGCGCAGGTTGCGGGGCTTACAAGGTGTGGCTTAGGCGGTGGCGGACTTGAATTTTTATTTGAAGTTAAACACACTAAAGGCGGGGCGGGTACTAGTACCCGTTTCGCGGACTTCTGTCTGAAGGCGGGGCGCGTATTTGTACGTTTTTGAATGTTTTTGATCTAGAAGCGACAGAAGGTCATTTTACTCTTTGGGTTTACAGCTCAAAATGTTTGTTTAGGACTCGTCAACGTTACTTCTACCAATACTGTCAAGTGATTCTGAACAAAGTGACAATGAAGAAGTGGAGTGGTCAGAAAATGATAATCCTCCAATTATTGAACAATTTTTAGGGCAAAGTGGTGTTGTGATGCCAAGTAATATGCCAAGTGTGTATGAAGTGGTTCAACTTTTTATAGGAAACGGTTTATTTGACTACATGCAAATCAAAGAGTGTATAGACTAGATTTCACACGTGCAATTTTACGCGAATTTCGTCCGCTACGCACATCAGTTTAGTCAATTTTCATGAAATAATACCGTGGAAAAGAACGGTCAAATACCACGGCCTCACCCTTGACCGGAAACTCACCTGGACACCACACATAAAGACCACTGCCAGCAAAGCCAGAGCGGCAACCGCAATCCTCTCCCCACTGCTCTGTAAAAAAAGCAAATTCTCTCCCTTCAACAAAATCCTACTCCTAAAAGTCATGATCCGTCCTATCCTAACCTACGCCTGCCCCATCTGGGGTTACATCGCACTTGAGAGGCTCAAGCCCCTTCAGGTCATCCAGAATAAGGTGCTTCGATGGGCACTGAGCGCCCCGTGGTTCGTCCAAAATGCCCAACTCCACAGGGACACAAACACCAAGACGATCCACGAGGTCATTATCGACCTCGTCCACTCCTTCCAAATGTTCCAAACCCTTCAATTAGCCACCTACTAGAGTACAACCTAGAAGATTGCCTCTACCAAAAAAGGCCAAAAGCCATCCCCCCACCTCCCCCACTCCTAAGTCTGAAGGCGTTTAAAACACGCCGAAAACACCATATACAATAGCATAGATACCCGCTTAAAACACGTTGACTGCCGTGTCAGCCACTGGTGGCCGACACGGAGGTATTCCAATTGGGCCGCGTCGGCCACCGGTGGCCGACACGACATACCTGTAAATACCAAATAAATTACTTCAAAAATATCTCAAAACAAATTAAATAATTGTATTTCGGCCCATTATATTAAATTAAACCTAAAAACGTGAAAACAATTTTTGGACATTTTACGAAAATCCGCTTGGCAGTGTTAAAGTGTGTTATAGGAGAGGTGTTCGGGGTTAGATTGGAGTCGTGCGGAGTTGTGTGGAGTGTGTGGAGTGTGTGGGGTGTGTGGAGTGTGTGGAGTGGAGTGGAGTGGCCGGGCCGGGCCGGGTGCCCTTGCAGGCTGCGGCGCGGGGCGGCGGCTCACTCGGTGCGCGTGCTTGCGCAGAGAACGTTGTCGCGAGCTCCCCGCGCCGGAAGTGGAACTGTCCCGCGGCCGTTTGTTGACTACTTTCATCGGAGCCGAGCGCGTCTGCCGCCCGAGCAGCCCGCGAAGTCCCCAGCGGCCGCCAGTCTGTGGATACTCGTTGTGAAAAGTGTGATTTGTTTACTTGGAACGGTGTCACGTAATGCTGCATATGCGTCAGTGAATTTCGTTTTCCGATTTATTTATATTGTAAAAGTTGCGCCCGCGCTGTGTCGGATTTGCGAGTGAGCCGCCGCCTTCGAAGCAAGCGTGAGTTCACTTGTATTTATTACCCGTCACACAAAATGCGGTATCGGTAGTTGTGTCGTTTCACCTGTTTATACTTTATAACAGAATTTCGCCGTGCGCCCTCAGCGTATTTACAATACAAAACCGCAGAGTATATTGACGATCGAGCGCGTGATTTTAGAATATGCATTCAACGTTTTCGAGTTATCATCGTAACAATAAAAGAAATCGTGTGATTTAACAGTGTTCGTGCGTCGTTTTTATTCAGTGCAATACGTCATCAGTCGGTGTGCTGAATTTCAAAACGGAAACACGGATGTCGAGCGGAAGTGCATCCAGTCACTTTTATTATTAATGACCTACAAGCCACCCGCTCCGCGATAGAACGCCGAGCCGCTGCGGTAATTTGGTCGTCATTACAGTCTCTCACAATGTCAGACGTGAAAAACACTTCCTATTAATTACTAAGGCTCATTACACTAGAAATTATTACGCCGATGCGCATTATAGACAAGAGAAAATAAAATTAATTGGTAGTAGTCAATATGTTTTATTTTTTTCCTTGGATGATTTTGTACAACTTCCATATTCTACGTACAAGATGATTGCGCCTCTGCAATTTACATATTTTATAATAGCTGAAATATATCAATAAAGTAATATATTTATTTCTACACTTCTATAGTAGATGTTCTCTTTCACTACCTGATGTTTTTGTAGTTCAAAATTCCAATATTTCCCGTGAAAGAAATAAAACCCCTCAGAAGTTTATTTACTATGTTCTCTAGCTGTGCTGTTTATTCGTAGTTACAAAGATCATGCAGCTCCCGAATATACGACTCTCAAAAGCATTTATCATTTTACTTTTTAAAAAAACTCAACTTCTCGGCGAAGGCTGTAGTTTTTTTCTTCGGGTGACAACCAGCCAAATCAATTTATTTATTTTTTTCTACAAATGACGCTACAATCTCTTATGGAATAATAATCCCCGCAATAACGGTGTATCACTATAAATTTTAAGGAATGTTCAAAATTCTTTGTCGAGCCTTGAGTGTTATTCTCTAAGGAGGTGTAATAAATTTATACCGACCTGATAAGCATATAATACCAGGAAGACGAACACTACGATGGTACTAAATATGCTCATTTACATTTAAGCCTTGAGCCGGAGATCAGTGGATTGTTGATTCATAATATATTGTAACACAATTTCCTTCGCGAGATCTTTCTAGAAGGCTTTTGAGTTTTACCATACATTTTTATGTAGTCAATTCACACACAAAATGTGTATAGAAAAATCATGTAAAAATACCTAGTTTTCTCGTCGTTTTATGTTTGAATCGATCACTTAAAAACATAAAATGCTGATCATTTAAATATTTAAAAATAAATATTTATTTTCAAGTTGGTCAAAACATATCGAATGCCTGAATATCTCTGCGTTATTTGCCAAAACGAAGAGTCCTGTGTGACAATACTCGCATTCATCGGCGAGCCGCGCGACCGGTTTTGACTTGCGGTATCTGAATTTTTAAAAATTTTATTAACTAACTTGTAAAGCGACTAGATACATCTTTTCCTTGAGGCGCTTCTATTTATTGTCACTTGCTCAACTCGCACGACAGCGTCTTGTGACTCAACTCAAATAGGTTATTACTGCATTTTTTGAAACTTAACACAAGTATTGCGAAATTCGATAATTACACACTAACAATGCCAGGCCTTCATTTTAACAACAGAGCAAACATACAGTTCATTATTAGATGATTTGGTTTTTTTGGGTGCTGAGTAGCTTGACATTTTCGTTTCTGAAATCTCCAGGGATGATTGAATACATGGGAAGCAGCTTTACACACAAATTCCGTCATTTATTTTTGTATGAATAATATAGCTTATTTGATTAACCTTTCTACTTTGAAACTGATATTTTATATTCCGATCAAAATAAAAAAAAATTAAATTATGCGCAGCGGACGGAAATTTAAAAACTGTAAACATATCTTCTTCCGATAATAGAAACGACGTTATTATTAAAATATATTGAAATACAAGTTTACCTTTAAATTAAACAAGTATTTTAATATTATATTGACGTCACGCGGAATAACAGAATCCTTAGATTTCGTGTCGTCCACTTTGAATGCCAATGCTTCGTGAATACGAACACTTTGATATTGCTGTTGATTATATGGTTGACATTAGTGTGGCTCTCTTGATGCACTATCGGCAATGCAGTTCACAGAACCCGTCATGACCGAAACATGGAAACATGATAAATCAAAGATCACAGGTCGCGGTCCTCACACGCTGCTCCGTAGTGCTGTCTCAAATAAGCAGAAGCAGTTAAATGAGATAAAACGATGCTGCTTTTATTGAATTCTATTGCATTCACGCGCATGTTTTATTCCTCATTTCACATAATTTTTTTTTTGTTGATTACTTTTTTTTACTTCATTCAAGAAGCAGTACAGTAAAATAATTAAATATATAAAATTTTGCATGAATTTCATGGAACATTAATATACTTTAAGATAATCGAATCTTTAAATAGGATTTTTTTTCGTAAAAATCTTAATATAATGACGCATGTGAATCGTTTTTTGTTTCCTAACCATTTTTACTGAAAACAATTTTACTCAAAGAATATTCTTCTTATTGATGAATCAGTGGGTCAATGAAGCAAAAACATTTAAGAAAAAAAAAACTTTTGTAAGTAAAAGGATAAATACCATCAAATTCATATAAAAAAAACATTTTTTCTGAAAAGAAATAAAAACATTAATTAATTATATCAGCAGTATGATTTATAACATTTAAAATTTTTTTAAAGTTTGAAACACAGTGGTTTTTCACAGCAGCTAGAAGTACATCACTGCGCTGCGCGGCCCTCCGGAGCGTGTCCCGCGAGAGCCATGACTGCATTATTTTTTTATAGACACTGATGTAATAATAAATTAACATTTATGACTCCAGTAATTAGGACTGATTCATTTAATCTTTTAAATTGGCCCGTAGGTGCGACTGCACTTGGCAGAAATTCGCAATGAAACTGTCGGACGTGCGATCAGGTATTGCTCAATTCAAGAAGGATCCCATATGAGTTGATTCTGTTTCTCGAGCGTTGCGCTGCCTGAGTTTTCATTCATCCGAGGTTTCGGTCCCCGTGCTGGGACCATTGTCTAGAATTTTTTCAAATATTTTTCGTGGATTGGGTATTAAAAATTATTAAAGACGGTCTCACCACGAAGACCAAAATGGGAAAGTAATGAAAACTTCAAGTAGTGTGACACGTAAGCCTTCTGTTACTTGATGATAAGTAGTACATAAGAATATATTTATATCAAATATAATGTTTATATTTAAACATTACATGTAATGATTATTATTTAATAAATCTAAACAAAGTATTTTTGTGCTATCAGCCATGACAGGCTATATGGAATTACTGAAAACAACAATATTATATGAGAAATATAAGTAATCTTCCGTTCTCCTGGAGAAAGTTAAGTGCTCTAAGAACCACACACGATGTCACTACATTGACATTATATTAACGGAGTAAATAAATAGCGCCGAGCTTCTTTGATAAAATGGTTGGTTCGTTGGCTTAGTGATTACACAAAACTCTTACAGTCGAGAGTTTGCCGCTTTACTTCTGATGTTATCGGCTTTACGGGTTTTCAGGTTAATTCAAACATTATTTGTATTGATATCGAAAGAGTTAAAAACCATAGCATTTTACACATAAACAAAAATCCTAGAAATCGTAACTGCATGTGGTGATTAATAAATTAGTATTTATCTCTTTCACATAATTAAGAACATCAATTACCCTCAATCTATATCAAGGACTCATCCGCTGTAACATTTAAAAATATCATTAATCTCATAAGCTTAGTAGCATTGTATAGCATTTCCGTTTTCGTGTGTACATTAGATTCAATTAACTTTTATTTTTTGGATAAGAAATTAATAAAAAATAAATTTATCAAATTATATTGAAAACATAATAATTTGTATCAATTCATATAAGCTGCAATACATTCGTGTATATGATTCACTATCGCACTTTTGTGTCAAGGTTCACACCGCAAATGCTAAGAAAACTAACATATGTGCACTTTATGTTGTAATCGAAATATACAGAAGATTTTCAAACAAAATCTCAAAGAAATTCTTATAAATATTGATTATTATGAAGAAATTCACTTCATGTGTCAAATATAAAAATATATCAAATCGATTATAGAAATATATCAAATTTGTTGTTGGTGAAATTTTCAATATACTAATAAATCGAGTAATAAACGCAAATTAATTTAGATTATGGATTAAAATTATGAAATTGCGAATATGTATATGATATGATATATTTAAGTTAAAAAATACTAGTTTAACAACTTATAGAAATATTTTCTTAGTTATGATATAAATTATAAATGTATTATTCACACACTAAATTAATCGCATGTTTTGTTTAAATTTCGTATATGTAAATAAACTAATAGGAAAATTTTATCGACCTTTAATTGAGTGCTTAGTTAATCATTTACATTGGGCAGTACAGTGATAAATACGCTTTCATCCAGATTTTTAAAAGGATTTTTGATTTTTTGTTTTTTTCTTATGTAGATAATATGATGAGATAAAATTAATAAGAAAAAATACTTCTAACAGCAGCGTAAATTAATTATTTATCATCCAAGAGATGCGACACGCGGGCAGACCGAAGCAGAAAAAACCGTGTACACCGCGCCAAAGGTCATTTTACTTATTTATTATTGTTAAGTTACTTAAACTTAAATAATAAAAAATGTACAGAATTCTTTTTATATACATAGAAATCAAATTCCAAATATTCGCTATCGATCCTAATGATATATGATAAATCTACTCATCTAACACGCAGAGAAATTCTTTATAAATTTATTATTGTGATGTTTTTTTTGATTATTTAATAATATCCTGATTTTTTATTTGCGTGGCAATTAAGTTATTCGCGAGAAATGGCTTTGTGCTCCATAGTTTCCGCTCGTGGACTTCCTTTCGAGAGGGTTGCTGGCCCCATTCCTTGAGTATCGAAAACAGCACTTGTCTCTATCTATTAGGTTTGATTAAGTAGTACAACCTAGTATAAAAGGACTCTTCAGGCGCATTCTGAGGATTTCAGGATGGACTAGACTTGAGAGATTTCCGTGGCAGCTATATATCTTAATGGCATAAAACTTCAAATAAAAACGGGTATACTGGGCTATGACGTCAATATACAATGATTTTTGAAGACCCGGTTAGCTAATGACTATATATAACACATTATATGACAGGTTTTGATTCCAATACCTCATGTTTTTAGTTTCAAAAGATAGCACTTATGTTTATCAGGAGATTTATAACTGTGGATAATGGTGTAGAGTCTCGAGGCCCAACCTGAGGCGAAGGGACTATCACCCTAACGACCGCCGCTCGAGGGGTGATAATTGATCAGCTATTTAGAAAATCACTGTGCCATGCTATCTACCTGCATTAACAGTGCACCTGACAGATCCGGTTTGAGCGTTTCCCTGAATGTTTAAGTAATTTAATTTAAATATTTCTAAATTATAATAAATCTGCAAGGCTAACGAGAATTAAAAATATACTCGTAAATCTTAAAGAATTAATTTGAGATTTAATTATATTGTTACCCATTCAATCTTTTTTTTAAATCTCTGAGATGTATAATTGGCATCTTTGCTTCGAGATTTTTCAAAGCTATTAAATTAATATTCGATAATTCATGATCATATTGCGAACCGACAAAGAACATAAACGTAATAAATTATCCAATGAAGGTTACAGATATTTCTTCAAAACTTTTTAGTCTAACACTAAGTTAAATGATTGATTGTTAATTACGTTAAATACTTACTTCAGCTGTTTGGTAGATTGATGGGCTTAAAAAGATTATTTCATTATAAGTTCATCCCTTATATTTTTATTATGAATTTTTATCCTTCATCATTCAAATTTAAAAGTCGATAGACATATACAATAAACAAAACAGTTTTAAATATTAAAATACATTACACCTATACATTAAAAAGCTATTTGTATTAATCACTTATAGTTTTTATTGATTTGTTTCTAGAAATTACTGTATGTCATGTCAATTG
Organism: Atopsyche davidsoni; assembly: GCA_022113835.1. Classification (NCBI taxonomy): domain Eukaryota; kingdom Metazoa; phylum Arthropoda; class Insecta; order Trichoptera; family Hydrobiosidae; genus Atopsyche; species Atopsyche davidsoni. The sequence goes on from JAILWY010000021.1 coordinate 9,317,500, forward strand.
AATACCATATACAAATTTTTTTGAGTGATTAGTAATTAAAAGCGGAATTTTCTCCCAGAAATATTTAATACAAATTGAATATTTGAACAATAGAAATTGCAGATTTAGTAAATATAATAAATCTTTAGTCATATTACAAACAATTTCAGAGAAACCAGTTTTAAAACGACTATAAATTAATCAAAAACGATTTGAACATATTCAACGTCCAATACTCGTAAATAAATATTGTAGAAACTATAAATATTTTGGCTGTATTAAATTTATATACGAAAGTGGTTTGGTAGGTTAAATATATATTTTATAAATCTCGCATTTGTCAGAATTTGTTAACTAAAACACAACGGCATCCATTGTATTGCAGCTTCATTGTAAATGAAATAAAACACATGTTGTATTTTTTTTTGCATTTTTATATTTTAAGCAATCCATACAAGCAAAAAGGCATTGCCTCTTTTTAAAAATATTTTTTTAATATTCATGCATTATTTTTACTTGATCTTAACGCCAAACGCACACTTAATCTACCTATGATGAAATAATATACGATTTTCTTATGCATATTTTTTTTTGTTTATCAGTAGAGTATACATGCATATTTAGTATGACATGGTGGATAATTAAAAATACTAGTATTTAAAAAATATATATATTTGCCATGCTGGTGAAATGATGGTCTATTGAGACACAATATTTACGAAAATTCTTTTGAGTATAACCATTCTCAATGATACATAAAACATGCTGTGTACATATTGTCTAGTTGTGCTTTAAAATCAGTTTTACCTAAATCCATGGTTTTCCAACTCCACTCCTGGTGGACGGTCACCGTCGAATACAAATCACTACTGTATTAACTGTTGACACATTCCAATGAAACCGCCGACGCCTCCAAACAGCTGTGCGGTCTCCTGCGAGCCTGCGGACGCGTCACGACTATGATAACTCTACAATATAAGTTTAATATCTCTAAAGGGTCTTTTTTACACAATTTTTTCGTTAAATAAATTCAATAACAAAAATAAAAAAAATCTATGTACGCTTCCACCTAAGCCACACCTTGTAAGCCCCACAACCTGCGTTCAGGATCATGGAATCAAATCCCCAAGAAATATTGTAAACTAAAAGAAAAATAGACGATCTTGAAATTTAATAAAAATACCTCTCAGATATATATTTTTTAGGCTCTGTGTTAATTTGATATGTTTGATATCAGTGACGTGCGGTCCGTACTATAAAAAAACACCATTTCTTGCCAATTAATAAAAGAAAGCATGCCAATGCTTAAATGATATTCAATACATAATAAATAATTTAATAATTAAGCTTATTTATATGCAGTTACTAAAAATGCTGATTTTGAACTCACCACACGTAGCTGATCAAACCTGTTAACAGTCATTATAATTATTACACAATGGGTTTTTTCAAACCATTTTACTAATTTACATATAATTTTAATGGTATACATTTTACAAAGCTGAAGAATTTATAAAATGATTGAAATAACTAAGATTTTGAATTCAGTATCTGCTACTATCATGAACATATAATACCAAAATAGGTACAAAGGTAAATTGTATGCTTAACGCTTCCCGAGACTATTATTGAACTGATTCTTGTTATCTCTTCTTTATTTTAGGAAGCATGAGTATCAATTAATTAGCACAATGTTTCTGCTATCGTCAAAATATCTAATCTATGCGTAGCTATAATTAAGAAAAATTCTCCCTTGTTGCATAAAAAGCGAAATTGTAAACAAAAATATACAATCATAACTAATTCATAATAAAAATGTATAATTAATTATTGCATCAATGAAGCTAAATAGGTGGTATAACACTTAATAATAAAATGAAATAAAGTGAATAATTTGAAAATATGGGGAGGTTTGAAGCGATCGCAATGTTTGGGGGTGGTAATAGTTTTTCTGCATACAAACACGGCGCATTTTTTGTATTGTTTGTTTTGAATGTTTTTACCGTACAAATCGTTAACTACACGAGCTTAAATGCGGAGAAAATTTAGAATGTTATGGCCAAAGCAAAATAAAATTATTTTGGTTAGATTGCGTGTTTTTATGCGTTTTTTGTAGAACCTCTATTTAGGAATCTAGAAGCAAGAAAGTGCAAAGCAAATATGTACGTGAAAAAAGTTTAAATGGGTTTACTGTAGATTGTAAATGAAAAAAGTTCGTGTGGTCGGCTTACATGTTCGAGAAAAACTGTTGATATTATTTGTCATCTGTTTAGATTTTGAGTTCTACGTTTAGATCTAAGTATTAGATACATCTAAGAAACAGATTTAATTAAAAATGAAAAATGATAAGATACGAAAGGAAATAATCAAACTGCAATTTTATACTAAAATAATTTTATTAATTACAATTATCATTTCACTACTCGTTTGGTGTCCTGCTGTATGAAGGTCTCCCTAGGACATTGACACGCCTCTCGATCGTTCGCCGTTCTCTACTACGTTACTCCTTCCTCTCTGTTTAATTTATTAAGACCTCGGACATGTTACAATTTAACTTGAAAAATATTTCTTATAAATCATTTTTGTAAATAAAAAAAATATTAAACTGTAAATACAATATATGAAATGCAGTTACCACGTTTTTGAACGAGGTATATATTATTTAATATGTAAATAGAAATAGTCTAAGATAAATATTTGATTATATGAATTTCGATACTTGCGCATTAAAAAAAATAGTTATATACCAATACACGATAATTGTATGTAGTATAAAAACATGGATATTTTCATTTTAGAAATAATTGATGTAAATTTGTCGGAATTCATTTTACGTGCGTAATTTGCGGTAATAAATTCTGTTGGCGATTGACAGCGCGTCACTCAAACTGTGGTCCGCACATATTTCATGTTTTGTCTCGCCCGCTCATTACACGCGGGGGGTTCGGCTTGAAATGATTGATTGAACGCATAGCAAAAAATTCCAAAGCAATTACTTAGGGTCTTTCTTATATGAAATGCGTGTGAGATCTCCAGGCACAGCCACATGAATAGGGTAAACTTCGAAGTGATGGCCGCATATGTTTACAAAAAATTAACAGAAGAAAATCATTTATTTCAAATGAATTTATGATTATATTAAACAAAAGGTAATAATTACAAAAAAATATTTATAAAAGTATAATTTTAAGAAATAGAAGGGTATAGATGTTGAGGAACAATTCCACTGCCACTTACTGTGCACTTTACCCTACTCAACCACGTCAGTTCGAATTTAATATGAGAGTGTTTCTATGTACTTGTTTTTATTCTTACCAATGAAATAGCGTATAGACCGGGTGTATAAAAATTATATAAGTAGCTGTACACACATGTTGATAAATTTTTATATAATTTAAATATATTTAGAGATCATCCATTCATTTAAATAACTTTAAATTGAATTAAAGTTTTGAACCGACCACCATATAAATCCAAACCCTGACCTTTGGAGAATCATCATAAGAAATGACTTTGAGTTTTATATTGAATTCGGCATTTCAAACATTCTGATTGGTCTCGGTTTGGACTCACCGCCACCTGGCTCTCTTGTTGGCAAAAATAGCCTATTAAGACCAGGCCTATTTTCTGGTGCTCGATCAGTGGATTGTGAAGTAAAATTTTGATAAAAATACAATTTAAAGCTACAAAATATAAGGAACCTATTACTAGGCATGTTAAAAAAAGCAGGATATAATGATACCTTACGACCTTTGGGTAATTTTAAAAACAGTAAATAAGGTTGGTGTATCTACAAGAATCTGTAATTCCACTGCAGACTAATTTGCAGTACTTTTTTAGTATAAACAATATCCAATCGACTAAAAAATTTATTAATTATAATATTATATAATAGTAAGTGAATTTGGTTTAAAAAGATGTCGTCAGACGAAGCCCTTGAAAGAAGAAAGCTCTCTTTGTAATACTCGTTATCTTTAAGCTGTTTGGCTGTTATTGGAACGTTTTCTTAAGTGCACGAGTTGCTTCATTATTTGAGAGTATTTCAAAGGCTGTACCTGCTGTACTGCCTCCTGTCAGATCCGGAGACTTAAGGCGGATATATAAAAGAGGGTGAAAGCATTATGACAGATGAAATGTTCTTCAAACAAGATACGATAATCTATCTGCATTGGTTTCTGGTGTCTCCATAGACCGGATTTCAGTCAAGTCATGTCTTTAGTAAAAGAACTGAGTATAATTGTAAATAAAAGTATTTCCACTTGACACACTCTTATTTCAGTAATTATCATAGGATATTTTTTTAAACTTTTCAGAATCTATGAAAGCCTTTTAAACACCTTTCACTTCTTATCAACTAAATTATCATACTCAATCTATACAATTTGATAAATATCACTTATCACTATTTACACCTATAATCTTCGTATTGTGCTCGTCGGGTCGTTTTCATGCCGGATATAATAATGAGTAACATATTTTAGGAATTCGTGCTTTATAAGAGACAAAAAACTTTCAAGGTTGAATATTTGGTTTTGTGTGCCATCGACAAACATTACGAATTTATCATACAAATATTTTACTTTTTTTGTTATTTCACAGTTCAAGTTTGACTGCATTATATAAGATATTAAATATATTATATATTACCATGTTTTTTAGAATATTATGATTGAGAAATAAAAGGTCTGAGTCCTTTTTTTAAAAACGAAAATACTACTTATTCGGTTCTTTTTATTTTTTTATTGTAACTATAATTTTACTAATTGCAAAGGTATCTTATTTTTGTCCTTTTTTACCACTTAAAAATGTTTTTACGTCGTATTCCGCCGGAGGCTCGCTTTTTATCCTACCACAATTGCCACAACCTAATCTAGATTGTCTGTCGATCGTTACGAGAAGTCAACCAGACACGAGTGTCCATGCAGAATAATATTATACAAGTATACAGTTTGATTACCCTATATATTTAACGATAAGACATGCAATGATAATTGCGTGGATTTGCATGTACAATCTAAAAAGGGACAACAAAAATATGAACAAATACCATGTTGATTGTTTCTGAGCAAATAATTTATTCTACAAATAATTCAATGATATCTAGATATTTTTTTAAAAGTACTTTAATTCCGTATTTACTAAGTTACATTTTAAAACATGTATATAAGATGGAGCTATTTTATATATTCATAGTTTGTTTTAGTGCATGCCTTCTGAAACAATAAAATATCAGATTTTATGCATTAAAATAATTTTAGTTTAGAAATGAGTAACTTCATCATATAAGTAATTTTATAGTGTAAATTAATAATAGTTAATGAATTTTATGGCTATAATCATTATTGTTTTGAAGAAATTTTAAATTAAATTACATTTTAATGACAGCGAGAGAAATCGTAAAAAACTGATATTGCGTGTATTAGGTAAAAAAAATAGGGTACATACTAAAAAAAATTTGCTATACATATTTTATGTTACTTAAATGATTATTAAAATATATGTTTACAGCTGAGCAGGTTTTGATTGATTAATTCGTGTTACTACTTTGATGATCTTATTTATTCGTACAGCGTAATATGCAAACCGCGTTTGAAAATACTTGAAAGTAGGATAATAAAATTTGAATTTTAATACAAGCTATTTTTATTGAATGAGAAGAAACAAAGAAATAATTTAAAAAAATAGTAGTTGATTAGGTATTGTTGAACGGAAACGGAAAAGAGTACCGCTTTATAGGAGGGATAAGAGTTATTATAAATATTACCTATTTAACCCTATAGACATTTGCATCAACCGATTATTGAATTATCACTGACTCGATTATCGTCTGAACTATAACAAGCTGGCCTCTTTTACACACAATTGCAGAATAAATTGCGTAGTTTGATTCGATTTATAATTTATGGATCAGCTCGATTGCATGCTATTCGTATTTTATCTGCGAGTAACACAGTTTTCTAAAGCATTGTTCTCTGAACACACGTAAAATGCTCATTATCTTTGTTCTTATTTAATAACAACTTTATTTTTGTAGTAATATACTGTTAAGGATATTTGTGCTCGTAGGTTTTGGTGGGAAATAAACGATCTAAGATATGTTTTGGGTGTTATACTGCGTAGTGGTTTTTGTCTTTCGACCCAGTACGAGGGACCAAAACGTAGTAATACAAATAAATTTTATGATCATCTTTGGATAACCTTATTATATAGTATAAATACCAATAAAAAAAACCTTTAAGAGACGAATAGATTATAAAATAAGACAATGGAAACTTTACCCAAACAAGTGTGACGATGCCTCTACAAAAAAAAAGTTCTCATGGTCATAGTATTGATTTTATTTGAATCACTTGGACTTAAAAGAAGATGCAAACAGTTTTTATTTACCATGTTAATAAAAAATATATTGCAGTATAAACGAGTATTTATTCGATTTAAAATGCAAATCCACCATTAACTGCATCTAGTTCTTTTTTGTATTGATTTTTAAATAAAATAAATGTGAATAATTAGTGTTGGCAAAACGAAGTAACCTTCTTATTTGGAAAAAAAATCGTTGTTATTATTTTAAACAAATAAATTAGTCAAAATATATCTAAAAAAACAAACATTTTGGCTTTTGTGACAAAATATCACGTTGGTGATTTTATATTAAAGGCAATTAAACAAATATTTTCAGTATAACCGATTATTATAAATTAATGTTCATTATTTTTTTTTATAAATATTGTTTAATCGGCTGCAATTTGGATTTATATTTAAGCAGCATTCATTATTATTTTATTAAAAAAAACACTACGAACTTAATATATATTATCTAGTCATATATATATATATATCCAGTGTTGCGATTACATTAATGGAAATCAATAAATGTTAATACAAATTACTCACTGTTTCCAATATTTAAAACATTTATTTCAAAATCATATCAAATATTCGTTTCGTTTTCTGAAATATGTTTTTGATTTCCAAAACTAAAATAGTAGTATAATTGAAAACTCTACGTTTTTGCATTAGCACGACAAAAATATTAACGAGGAGCGTTTGTTTAAATCAGTGGCTCTCAAACTCTCTTGGCCTATGGACCCCTTTTCATAGTCAAAATTTGCCCACGGACCCCCTACAAAAACTACATAAATTCATATTAGAGACTAGTTGGTGCAAGTATCGACTCTATTGCGTTCCTGTATTAACCTACCTGACTCACCGCGATGCCTGTTATTACTTGTATTTTATGCACCTGTCTATCTATATTTATATTTTACTTAGGACGTAAAAATCGCTAATAATGTATTAATTGTTATTTATTTTAACTTTCATATTAATAAAAATGTGTCACAATTTTTTTATTTTATATTAAACCTTGCGCGGACCCCCTGACGTTGTTCAGGGTCCTCCAAATCGATTTTAATTTTCTAAGGACCCCCAGAATGATCCCAGGAACCCCTCGGGGTCCGTAGGGACCACCTTGAGAAGCACTGGTTTTAATTATCAACAACTTTATATTTTGAACAGTAAAATTTTAATTCAATATTACGGATATACATGAAATAAAATACTTGAGTGATTTTCCACATGTTCGTTTTTATTTGTGACCGGTTTCGCCAACTTTTCACTACTTTAGATAATTACCCCATTAATATAAAAAAATATTTGTTCACAAAATTTGCAATTATATAGAATCCTCCACTTGTCAGGTACATTAAAATCACATTAGCCCTTACCACCTGACAATCACTCTCTCTCGTTCCAACAACCTCTCCCTCTAACAATTGTTTACCTAATTGCTTATTATTATATAAAATCTCACTCTGTTTGATAATGCCAACGTGAAAGGTTGGCGAAACCGGTCACAAATAAAAACGAACATGTGGAAAATCACTCAAGTATTGTACTAAAAAATATTAAAATGGAACTCCACCAAGTACTCTCTGTCAAAAATATAATACATACATTCAGCACTACTGTGGTTTCTCGTTTTACTTGCATCGTAAAATCAAAAGTCCGGTTCCTCTTCAAATAATGCAGGGCCGCCGATGGCCGCGTCGAGTGCCTTCGTGCTAGTTTGTCTCCGATGGCAAGGGTCGAGCCGACCAGTCCGGGCCTGAGCACGAGGCAGTGATCCGGGCCGGCGCGCGACCAGCCGGCCGCTCCAGCTCTCCAGCGGCAAGTACTCGGTAATGACGCCTCCACGGCCGGAGGACCGACTTCTTATCGGATCTCAGAGGAGACGACTTCATTTGTAATGAATAGTGAAGATTAGAGGAGCGCTCAGCCGTCGTTCAGCGCTGCGGTATGCGAGCTAGTGCCTGTAAATGGTAGTTAAAGGTTGCCGGTGGGTGGAGGCGTTTCCGATAATTCTTTTTTAAACCTGATTAAGGCGCTTGTCCCTGAAACTACCGCTCTACTTTCCCGTACAAAGGTATTAATATTTCTTGTATATGGATAATGTTGCATTGCCAGTGATATGATTACATTAAAAGTGCTTTTCATATATTTTGCTTTGGACAATAAAAGCAGTCACTTGATTGATTTTGTATTATAAAACTAATTCAAATAAATTGTAAAGGGCCAAATTAAATAAAAATACTTCATATATAGAAATCGGTTGCTTTTGTAAAAAGTTATTTATTATTCACACACTAATATAAAATATGGCGCACACATATAACATATAACGATAAGTATAAGCATAAATATTTAAGACTATAACATCCGTTTAGCACGTGATTTTAGTAACTTATTGACAAATATGTAAAATCACATTTATCATATTTGTATATTTTTTGAAGAGTTAACGATATTTTATTACAAATGGGTATCAACAAAGCGTAATCAGATATTGCATTACAGCAAATGTGAACATATTTACCTGTCCTTACTTAACGCTACCGCCTTTCATTATTGGTGTAAAGTTTCCACAGCCGGAATCTTAGATGTCGTCATTTGTACCGCCTTCCGCAGCTTCCACAGAACAGAAAATATGCAAATGTCTTCCAACAATAACCTTCAGAGCTGTCATTGTGCACCGTTGCCTTGGATGCAGGTTTTTGGTATAAAATAAATTAAATGTATTTAAAATATCCCAACACCGGAATGCATTCTACCGATTCATTGAATACAAGACGGAAAAGTCAATGTAAATGTTCATGTAGTCGTACCGAGAGAAGTAGATGTCTATAAATAGCAGCTGACAAAAAATGTTGTTTTTATTATGCAAATACCAAAAAATCTAGCTATTTATCACAATAAGAAAAGAAAACACTGTTTTTTTTCTTTATACATGATGTTTTCTTATCCTACGAAGTTACTAATGATTTGATAAAACTATGTTTTTTTGTAAAATAATTCTAGTAAAACTTCAAGCAAAAGACAACTAACTAGGAGTGAAAAAAAAATTTCACCATACACAGGCATCATCAAATTAAAAAAAAACTGAAGACCGATGCATACTTCAAAAAATTATAAAAAATATTTATCAAGAATTCCAAATCGTAAACTTTGGCTCTAAAAAATAAACACCTCCATATTTAAAAATTAATCAAGCCGTTTGTGACGTGTGAAGACAGAAAAATAGTGATACAATGTGACGTAAAGACAAAAAATATATAAGAATAAATATTGTTGTAAAAAATTGAGAATTTTTTCCATCGTCATATGTAATTCGTTCACCTTTATTATATTTTCATGTAAAATATTCCTCATTGTCTTCTGTGTATATTTTACATGGATAAGTACAAGCCAGCAACATAGTTTTTTGGGTTTACTTTACAATATTTTTTTTTTAGCTACAAGTCCAGCTTTCAAAGACACTACATGCCGGGTTGCAAGTTATCTTGCGATATACACATGTAAACACTCGATTCTAAGCGTTTCAATATTCTGGCTTTGGTACTGGGCCATGTTTGGGGATTCGAAAAGTTTATGAAATCATAAACTTTATATTATATACTTTATATTATACTTTACTTTATATTATACTTGATATTTCATAAACTTTTCGAATCCCCAAACATGGCCCAGTACCAAAGCTAGAATATTGAAACGCTTAGAATCGAGTGTTTCGCTGAAATATCAAACATGCAAAAACGCGGTATAACATCCTAGACAATATTTATTTATCAGCGGCCGTTAGTAACAAGCTGCAAACGTACTTAACAAGCTCAGATGCTTATGTGTTTACACGACAATTCCTCTCATGGAGGCAGCATCAGTACGAGAGGCGGCTTTGCCCTTGATTCTCCATAGATGATAGCACTCGATAGCCGCATTGATAGCTCGCGTCGCTCGAGAGGCGTCCTACTTAGTCTGCGCTACCTTAAGGCATCTGTTTTTTTTTACAATAAAAGTTTCTCTAAAACATATAAGACGCTCGTTCATTACTCATCAATAGACATTTTAACAAAAAAGATCGTAAGTTGCACAGCTGAAAGTTTTCACTTCGTGAAATTAGGAACGACCGAGTCTTAAACAGCAAGCATTAAGAATATGTCTCAGTGTTAATATTGACTTTTAGAGAGGTGCGTCATTTGAAAGGAAAGCTAGAAAATATATTGTTGCTAAGATGACCTCAATTGTCTTATAACTTTTCAGTCGTAAATACGCAAAAAATAAAACGTATTCGAGTAATTTTTAAATATGGCAGTTTAGAAGTCACAAACTAGGACCGAGAGACTCTGGATCAATAGTCAGTGGCCTTACCAATAATAAAAATAATCGTATTTAAAAATGAGATAAGAAAGTATATGCAGTCCTATCTTCACATGCAAATATACAAAAAAACATTGTAACAGGTGCGTTTTTGTAATTACGAAAAAAACAGGAAAGAATTTTACAAAACAGAATCCTAGCACACTAATTGCACGTTAATTATTCAAAAGATTTTTTTAGACATTATTTCTTAAGTGCCATGTTGTTTTTATATTTAGTTTTTTTGTTAAATGTCAGTTAAAGCATTGAATTGTAAATAAGCAGAGTTCTCGGAGATTTTATTCTTAGTTTAGTATTACAAGTTATTAACACTTTATTCAGTTTTAATTGTAAATAATAATAATAAAGATGGTGTATGAAATTCAATTCATTACAATATGTGTAACCGTTATTTTAATGTAGTGATATAACTTATAAAAATAGATCTTGCTATTATTTATTAGATAACAAGCTATAGTCTGGTATTTTAACTGGTCCATTTAATCCACCTCAATTAATAAAATATATTATTTCCTATATTACGACTTACTAATTGTACACTAATCACTGCATATCGTCACTGTCCACCCAAAAGCTGTTATGCGTTTTTTTATAATTTCACAGCTAGAACAAGAAGTAATTATAGTGGCTGACTTTTAAAAATTTAATTATAATATTAACAAAATGATAATTACAGGGTCACTATTTTGCAAAATAAATTCATAGAAATAACTTATAAAATATTTTATCGAATATTTATTTGTAATTTTTGTATGATTTTATGAATTTGTATATTGAGGATTGCTGGTTTTACTATTGAAATAACTCATACAAAATTTATTAAAAAATTTAATATGCTTTTAAAAAGAAAAAGACTCATAATAAATTGTTTGAAATAATCATTGTAGACTCTGGGCATTTGTTTAAAATTTAAAACTAAATTTTAAGTTTTCTACCAAGCACCAAATTATACAGGGTCACTATTTTGCAAAATAAATTCATAGAAATAACTTATAAAATATTTTATCGAATATTTATTTGTAATTTTTGTATGATTTTATGAATTTGTATATTGAGGATTGCTGGTTTTACTATTGAAATAACTCATACAAAATTTATTAAAAAATTTAATATGCTTTTAAAAAGAAAAAGACTCATAATAAATTGTTTGAAATAATCATTGTAGACTCTGGGCATTTGTTTAAAATTTAAAACTAAATTTTAAGTTTTCTACCAAGCACCAAATTATACTTCATACTGTCTGATGAAGCCCTTGAAACCCTCAAATGATCACAATCTCCAAGTCATTTGACCCTTCATATGTTTTATAAAAAAAATAAACCAGTTCGCCCACGAAAATAAAAATTAACCAGATAATTTTTCTTTTAATACCAGCCATCAAATTCGGTAAAAATAAATTATCGACTGCAACCACGTGTGGCTTGCCACGTGCGATGCTGATAGATGGTATGGAGATTATCCACGTGCACGAAGACTGCAGATGCTGTTGGCGTAGGTCCTCACTGACCTGTACCAGCGAGGCGGCCTCAATAGCAGCGGTTTCATTTTCTATACAACGCACCGCCGTACCTGTTGGCCTTTTATTTGGTTTAGATATCATACTTGCCTTTGTGTCTGCCAAAGCAGTACACAATACACTGACTGGCACTATTTATTAGCAATGATCAAAAATTATTTTGTCCTTAGTTGTTTAGAGAAGGATCGAGATCGTATTTTTCTGTAACAACTCTCCGTTGTTCCTGGTGGCCATTTATTTGCTTTAGATATTATACTTGACTTTGTGTCTGCTATAGCAGTACACATGGCACTGACTGCTACTATTTACTAGCAACGATCAAAATTTATTTTGTCCTTAGTTGTTTGGAGAAGGATCGAGATCGAATTTTTCTGTAACAACTCTCCGTTGTTCCTGTTGGCCTTTTACTTGGTTTAGATATCATACTTGCCTTTGTGTCTGCCAAAGCAGTACACAATACACTGACTGGCACTATTTATTAGCAATGATCAAAAAATATTTTGTCCTTAGTTGTTTAGAGAAGGATCGAGATCGTATTTTTCTGTAACAACTCTCCGTTGTTCCTGGTGGCCATTTATTTGCTTTAGATATTATACTTGACTTTGTGTCTGCTATAGCAGTACACATGGCACTGACTGCTACTATTTACTAGCAACGATCAAAATTTATTTTGTCCTTAGTTGTTTGGAGAAGGATCGAGATCGTATTTTTCTGTAACAACTCTCCGTTGTTCCTGTTGGCCTTTTACTTGGTTTAGATATCATACTTGCCTTTGTGTCTGCCAAAGCAGTACACAATACACTGACTGGCACTATTTATTAGCAATGATCAAAAAATATTTTGTCCTTAGTTGTTTAGAGAAGGATCGAGATCGTATTTTTCTGTAACAACTCTCCGTTGTTCCCGGTGGCCATTTATTTGATTTAGATAACATACTTAACTTTGTGTCAGCCATAGCAGTACACAGGGCACTGACTGGCACTATTTACTAGCAAAGATCAAAAATTATTTTGTCCTAAGTTGTTTAGAGAAGGATCGAGATCGTATTTCTCTATAACAACTCTCCGTTGTTCCTAGAGGCCTATTGTTTGCTTTAGATATCAAACTTGACTAAGTGTCTGCTATAGCAGTACACAGGGCACTGACTGGCACTATTTACTAGCAACGATCAAAATAAAAATTGTCTTTAGTTGTTTAGAGAAGGATTGAGATCGTATTTTTCTGTAGCAACTCTCCGTTGTTCCTGGTGGCCTTTTATTTGCTTTAGATACCATATTTGACTTTGTGTCTGCTGGCACAGCACACAGTGTACTGTCTACACAACTTACATGGCATCAATTTAAAAAATATTATTTGTTATTTCAAATTATTGTGTACTTTATTGCCTCACGATGTAGAGAAGAGTCGTGGCGTTGGATTAGTTACAAACAATAAAACACTGCGTGTATCAGAATGTTCATTAAACCATTAACCAAGGTATAAACTTTATAATAAAAATGACATAAAAAAGTAGATAGTAAAAATACATTTTTCTCAAAACATATTTTTTGATTTATTAATATTTTTTTATGTAAACAATCCTCTCACAAAACAATGAGCAAATCAAGTTTATAGGCATAGATACATTATTCGTACTAATAAATGCTTTGGAAGGTTAACTTACACCTGATATATTCATTTGACGTGGTGATATGAAGTGTTCATTGGAATTTAATGAAAAGTCAGTGAATGTTTGTTGCTGTGCCTAACAGCTAGTGTTGTGAATTCCTTCAATTATTCAGCAACAAAGAGAACTATCAGTCCGATTCATGATTCAATCGAAGGACAAGCAAACAAAAATTTAAGGAACAATTTTTTTGCGGTTCTATTTCTGAGTACTCTTTTTATATAAAGAGATATCTTTAAAGGTTAAACCACTTTCCATAATATTTGTTTTATACGATAATATTGAAACTTAATTTTAAAACTACATGGAATATGTTTGTTTGATGAATTGATGAGATTTGTATCATATTCATGAAACTCGTTTTTATTAAGGAAATAATTAGACATGCATACTATTTATGGTCTTGTGAAAATTAAGTGCAAATGATTTCTTAGTTTTAGTATATATAACATCATTACCATAATAAAAAAATTCTATACAGTGCTTAGTATTTATTAATTTTCAACGCTTGTGTACAAAAAAATCACATATTATTGGTATATTTATACCTTGTAAATATTTTTACTGAATATCTACTGTAGATTCTTTAATTATTAAGACAATAAAGATTGAAGATAATAAATGATGTTTTCACATTTGTGTTTTGAAGCGATAAACCGAATCTGTTGATAAAACAAAAAAATCTTAATCAAAACATCATATCAGTATCATGTGTATGCTATGTCCAAGACATTATTAAATATTTTACATATTTTTATTTTCACGTATTTACATGCATAATTATATATGTATGTCTATTTTTGGATTGAACGTCAATCAAATGCGTATTTATTACCTATTACAGGTTTATATTATTTACTAATATAATTAGGCACGTTAGTTCACACATAGAATCATCTACACATAAATTCTTTATATCATCTTCTATGTGTGAACTAATGTGCCTAATTATATTAGTGCATAATTATACTTAAGAGAGAGATTGATTATATTTTTTTGTATTTGATCGGTTTTACAATAGTTTTTGATCACAAACGTGTCATATATCTAAATATAAAGGCATTTTCTCCGAGCACGTTCAGTATATTTTATCAAGAAAAATTGCCTTTTTAATATACTGTACAGTAAATATTTTATTATTTGCAATCAGTTGTGCTTCGACCTGCAGCATGTGTGCAGCTGTGTTTTTTTTATGAACAGTTTATATTCATATTATCAAGGATTACTAAAAGATTATTTTAATTGGTTAAGTGATACCTTCAATTACGTATAAGTTGGCAGTAAAATATAAATTAACGAGACACTCTTATGATACAGCATTTTCGTAAGGTAACTAGGAAATAACGTCCGAGATAATTTTTTATATTAAAATATCATATGGATTTCATAGACGCAAAAAATGGCCGCAAAATAATTATTCCTTAAAAATCACTGTAAGCAGTTATTTCGATAATAAATTATCAAGTAATTTACGTTGCACTGACCTTATGTTATGCCTTCCGTGTGTTTGGAAAAAAAGTTAAAATCTCATTTGAATTTTGGTTTAGGGTCATTACACCGTGATTCTCATGACAGGTAATTGGGCATTGGGTAATATATATATATATATATATGTTGATTAAAATTATTAATATTACGACAAATCTCAAAGCATTAATACATTCACTTTATTTTTGCATAACAATTATGGTTAAATTTTCAAATATTAAAAAATTATTGAATAATACGACAAATCTCAAAACAAAAACACATTCACTGCTTTTGATAATAAGATGAAGTATTGATTTGCGATTGTGAATATACTGATAATTTTAAAAACATAAGCAATTTCACTGGTCGTTTGATTGAATTGTTTTAAAAACAATGGCTCACAAAAATGATTAATTATAAAATAATTGATGATAGTTTATGTATTTATTAATTCGTGAAACTCGTTTGCTAACGACAACTCAGATGTAATACACTATTTCTTAAGTTTTTTTCAAAAACTCAAAAACTTGCTTTTACAACCCGATTTCACTAAGCAGTAAGCATTTGCGCTAACCACTAGACCTCAAGGTGTTTGAACTATTTTGATCACGAATTTATTTTTTTCAAAAACGGCATAGTTAACAAACTTCAAAGAACTAAAAACGGAATGCAAGACTTGATTATTATGTATTTGATACATGGGTCTTGTGCTAAGTCGTTCTAAGAAATCATGATTTATTAATGTCATAAAGACAACATGTTGCATTTTTAAAAAGTTACTTATTTATATGGACTATATACAATACTTACGAAATTGATTTACAAGAAACGAGAAATATCCTTTTAAACAAAATTTGATATTAAGACATGTATCGGGGTTTTACACACAACAAACCTGTATGAGAGAAATAATATGTAAAATACTTGAGTGATTTTTCCGCATATAGATTTTTATCGATGACCAGTTTCGCCAACCTTTTTTTTTTGCATTATCAAACAGAGGTTGTAGAGTTGCAGAATACCAATCGGTCACCAATAAAAAGTATTTTACTTATTATTTAAAACTAGCAATGTAGCCCGTCATAAAATGACGTATTTTGAAATTCGCTAAAGCATATTTTAAAGTTTATGAATGAAAATATTATCCTATCGTCTTGAAATTCGGCACATAGCTGCGGAAAAATTTACTTAACTTATGTGCAAAAAATCAGCGTTGTATCTTTTAAGATATTCTATATAGAACGGAAAAATGAAACATACACACATACAAACAAACATACAAACACACAATGGCTATTATTATAGTAGATATTAAAATTGAATTCCACCAAGTACTCTTTGTCAAAAATATTGATTTTCTAATATTGCTTTTGTAGATCTGATTTATTGAATGACTGTATAACATGATATACGGTGCGTCCATTATTTTTTTTTTCAAGTATTGAATCTTCGTTACTGGTGATGAAAAATGGATTCGCTACGACAATCTGAAGCGTAAAAACTCATGGGGTAAGCCCAGACATGCATCAACATCGACGGCCAGGCCAAATATTCATGGCGCCAAGGTAATGCTGTGTAGTTGGTGGGATCAGAAGGGTGTCATCCACTATGAGCTGCTGAAACCAGGCCAAACTATCACGGGCGAGTTCTACAGACAACAATTGATGCGTTTGAAGCAAGCATTGGCAGAAAAACGGCCAGAATATGCGACCAGGCACGAGTCTGTAATTTTCCATCATGACAATGCTCGGCCACATGTTGCTAAATCGGTTAAAACCTATTTGGAAAACAGTGAATGGGAAGTTCTGCCTCACCCGCCTTATAGCCAAAACCTTGCCCCTTCTGACTACCACTTGTTTCTATCGATGCAGAATGCCCTTTCTGGAATACGCTTCACTTCTGAACAGGGTATCAAAAATTGGCTTGATTCTTTCTTGGCTTCAAAAGACGAACAGTTCTTTTGGGATGGAATCCATAATTTGCCCGAAAGATGGGAAAAAGTAGCGGCTAGCGATGGTCAATACTTTGAATAGAATATATTGTACATAATAAATGATAAAAAATCCGAAAAAATTAATGCACACACCGTATAATATTGTTTCAATTGTAATTGTTTTCTGTGTAGTTTGTTTTTTTTTTTTTTCAATGCATGCTATTTTGCGGTTTCAGGTATCGGCTGCGGACCTTGAGCGCTCCGGGAGCCAGACCGCAGAGAGCTCCCATCGAAAACCGATCAATGGACATTGTTTATTGACCTTACGGACCAGAGCGCGGCGGATCGGACATCACCGACGATCGCAGGTGGCGAGTGCCGGGACAGGTGCGGCGCCAGTCTCGAGGCAGACGCCGGGGCGCCGAGAGCCCCCGCCCCCGCCCACCTGAAGCCCCACCTGAAGCCCCACCTGACGCCCCCAGCCATGGTCCCCGGGTGACGTCGCAGTGTCAGTGCAGTGCCAGTGAAGTTGTCACAGTGAATCATGCTCAACTGCACGGATTTGGAGTGCATCTTGCACCATCACCATTACTATGCCCACCTGCACCACATGCAGCATCATCTCCAGAATGCGCAGGATCAAGGTAAGCCACCGTTATTATTAAACCGATACGTCATGATTTGTATATTTTTATACAAAAAATTGTGCTAAACGCTATTGATTATATCGACTTTGTGAAAATACTTTTACATAGGCGAATACCATAAAAGTTCAAATCGCAAAATATTCATTTTGATACGGTATGCATGATCAATTACAAGATATGCATTATTTAAACGTTACTGAAACAATAAACATTATGTAAATATTATTACTAATTAGCAAAAAAAATGCTTTGTTCATATCCATGTAACGCATTTGAGTGATTGTTGACAATATCTCTCGCCGATCAGTCTTTAACAATGGAAATCGTCGCATTGATTAATATTTGTATACGTTTTAAGAACCCTTGTTTTTTTCTGTTAACTTCTTCTCAGAATACTCAATAATCCATTTTGCAAGCATTCTTTTCTGCATAATAGTTTCAAGCGTAAATAAACAACGCGTCATCGCTTGGATATGCGACTTGCTGTTTCATAGATTTGCGGTTCTAGATAGTTCTACGGTTGGCGTATACCTCGACGGCTACTTTGGATAGGTTCGAGCTGCACTGATCAAACATAAACAAATGTATCGAGGCAAATTATCGGCGTCGCTTGAAAACGACCGGAGACCAAACCTGTTGCGGGCGAGCAGTTTTCTCCTGTGCGGACAGATGTTGGTATTTAACTCGCGCACGCGGAGTACACATTTGAGAGTGTCGGCTAGTGGTGGGTGGTCGAAAGAAAAATCTGAAACCACTACTTTCAATTTGTGCTTTGTCAGAGCCGCAGCTGCTTCTAACTGCTGCACAAAAACAGTAGATTTTCACTATAAAAAAATTATTTACTATAAAAAATTGACGGTGGCTGTGTGGAGCCATATATAGAGATATTATCGGCTTGTAATGGGTGGGCGCGTCAATATAAAAATATGAAATAACTGTCTTCATTTCTGCTTTGCCAAAGCTGCAGCGGATTTTTACTGCTGCAAAGTGGTATTGTGGAGCATTATAAAATATATATTAAATATACCTGTTGGTGGTGGGATTGTCAAAAGACAAATCTGAAATAACTCAGAGGCTTTGCGGTAAAATAGTTTCAATGATTAAATATTGCGTAGTAGACATTTGATTGAGATGGTGTCGGCTAGTGGTGGGATGTTAAAATAAAAAAACTGAAACAACTGCTTTTAATTGCTTCATGGAAGCAGTAGTTGTTTTACTGTAAAAAATAATCAAGTAATAAATATAAAAACTGTTACTGATCATATTATGATCACTGTTATTTTTTTTTACAAATTAAACCAGTCCGCTGTGAAATTCAATGCTAGATTAAAAATAACTGCTTTGACGCAAACTGCTACGCAAGACTGACGTAGCAGCTTCTTTAGCAGTTTCTGTTATTTCAGCCCACCACTAGCGTCGACATGCGAGCGAATTGTGCTTCTTTACGAAACAGAGCGGTGGATTCATAGAAAGGGAAACATTGCGCGGATAGCATCTCGGCAAACGGGTTTCTTTGCATTGTTGGCGATAGCTATTGGCGCAGCTGAAAACCTCGTTAACCTTATGAGAATTTCATTACAACATATTGCTCATTAAATGCTATAACTTCGTTACTCAAAAATCTCCACTCTTCCGAAAATGCATTCTGAAGTAAAAAATACTTACGAAAAATATTCGCCATTCTGATTTAACCACCTGACCCGTAACTTCAACAAACGGAACAAAAAAAAAATTCCGACTGCGTCTTTTGTTTATAAAACACGTTTCTTAATATAAAATACGTTCTTAAACGAATCGACATAATATTTTTGTGATAGAGAAAATTTTAAATCTCTTATTTCGGAGAAAATAGCTTATATATTGTATTGAAAGTTGAATTTGTGTGTTTTATATAAGTTATTAATGATAAAATTATGTATCGGAATGATAATTTTAAAATAAAAAATCGCTATAAGTAATAATCTAAAATAATACAAGGCTATCAAAAAAGCGTTAAAATTGAGTTATTTATAAAAACCAATCAGTGCAATAACATACATACAACCAAAGGAGTCCTAAAATGTTTTTTTTAATTGTTAGTTTGAACTATGATTATAATCATTTTATGAATTGACTACACTTAAAATATTTATTTGTCATGGTTTTTTTTTTTTAAGTCTTGAAAAATAATAACATTATAACGATTTCAAACATAGCTTCAACACCGTGCATCAATTCATGCCTTTGTATTGAGACAGCAGGTATTCGAATCATAAAATAATGAAATAATTACACTTAATGAGTAATTGCGGTTGATTGGTGATTTCCCTTCGGTCGCATTCAGAACGAGCGTTCAAAGATGAAGCAGCGGAGAATCAGCGAGTTATTGCCTCAACGTGGTTCCTGGCAGCTAGAGATTAATAGGTCACGGTGAGTATACACCATCACCCATAAATATTCTAGTAACCACCTCTGCTTCAGGAGTTAGTGGTCACATTCAGAGCTAGCATTCAAAGATGGAGGACCAGCGAGGCCATCGGCGGTCCAAGCTCCTAAAAGAAGCCACTGTAGATTATTGGGTCACTTCGAGTACACACCATTGCCTATAAGCTTACACAATCTAGTAACCACCCTGTAGTCCAGTGGTTAGAGGCTATCTACAATGCCCTCTGCACTGACCGGCAAAGAGCTAAAGCCCGTATTTGTTATAACAAATTATTTTGTAACATTAACTTTTTTTAAATAAACACAAAAAGACAAACGGTTAATGAAACTACTAAGATTTATCAGTGAGACGGTGAGAGCTATTTTGCTGTATAAGGGCAATATCATTTAAACAAGCTTGACGATGCCTCAATGGGGCGAAAAAAACTCTCTAGGTGTCTATGAAGGCACATATACAGCATATAATTTACACAATCTTGTAGCTTAGTGATCAGTACGCGTTTTTTTCCGAGGATGAGTTCGAATTTGACTGAAAATGTTACTTTCTTTATGTTTTGTAATAATTATTACTGTATGCAAGCTCATAGTAATGTAATGTCTTTTTTTTTTTTTAATTAAACGTGTGAATTTCTTGCACGCAACAAAGCTGAAGACGTTGCTAATCAATGCCTGAATAGTATCTGCTTGAAACCTCTTGCTCTTGGGGTCTATAACCCCACAACAGAATAACGTGGCTCTTAAATCAGTAAGGATAATTCTCATCATGATTCAGTCTCAATCTCACAGTTGGGAAATATCTCGATCAATATTTGATATGCTCTTCGTGAATCTGACGTAACTCCGGTTATCAATGACGAAAAAACGGCGAGACCTGCGGGCAGGTACCTCGCTTATAGGACGCCGTCTATCGAGTCTCTTACATAAAGTGACATATGTTTTCTATTGGGTAATCGCCCGTTACCGTTCTTGATTACGCAATATCACACTGATGTGCCAGTCCCAAACATCCATCAAGTGCCCGTCGTTTCACGGCTAGCCGGGCTGAAAGCGCATGTCAATGTTAATAAATAAATCACGTATCACGTGTGCGTATAAGATTTATTATAGACAAATATTAGATACGTCAAGTTGATGATGAATCGATAACTATTACTTTTTCAAACAGGACTTACATTTATTTCGCAAACAATGTCTATAAATAATCCGTGTGTACATTTTTATGTTTATGATACTAATCGTTATTATTGCGTAAATTGAAAATAATCAATAAAAATATACTTATTCACCGTGTAACTACAAATGTTACATTTTAAGTAAACAAATGTATTGACTAGTGATATCTACGATATGTATTATCAAATATTAATATATATGTGTAAATATTATTTTATTCATTCACAAGTATAAGCTGAAATATAAATAAAAAACAGTTTCAATTAATTATTTATGATTAATATTAGCATTCATCACTATTAAGAAATAATTACATACCGCCTTGTGGTATGTTGCTTAGCAGCTAACCCCGAGGGCAAGATTGAGGTTCTGGGTAGAGAAATATTTATAGTATTTTTTTAACTCTGCCAATAATTGGTATTTTTTTCCTGTTTTGAAAGAAAAGAAATAAAAAACACTGAAGCTTTATTTTTAAAAATGAAATAACCACTGTAATCAGGATATTTATTTCGAGTAAGTAACCCTGTGATTTCCTATGGCTAATAGTAGAATGTAAGACAGTCGGGTATAATTACACTGAAACGTAGCTTCGGGAGTCATTGCATTAATAGTTAACATTGAGAAATTTGACGTCATTACTAAGCAAACACCGAGTGGTTAAAAAACATCATTACGGTGAAATTACAACTGGACTGGCATGCACTCGCCTTAATTTGCCGAGCCTCAGAAGGTTATCGACTCCTTGAACGATTTCGAAACGACCAGCGTCACGAACCGGCTGAAAAAAGTGTTTATCAGGACTGAGGTAATTGTCAATCGCACACATGCACTGAAATTTTACAACTGTTTACACGGATTTATCAAGTATTACACAAAAAAAAGAAACTGTTTATGCTTCGATGTAAATAGAGAGCTCCAAACATCAACAAGTGAGAGATTAAAAAATACAAGACGGTGTCGCAACCTGAAAAAATATGAGTACCTTGTTTAATTAATTTACGAAAGTGTTAAATAGGAGATGAATGCGCAAGGACTCAATGAAACCATGATGGATGAAAGTTTATATGTAAATACAAAGTTGTTCTGTAATTGGTTATAATTTAGCACGCAAAACGTGATTAAATTATTTTTTAACATATTGTCGGCGAATGAACAATGAAATATTGCAAAGGCCGAATTGGCACTGACTCATGATAGGTCGTCTTTTCTAAAGCCTTCCACGTTTCCACGCACATTGAAGGCTGTAATGCGCAAATTATGTTAAATCACTTGATTTATTATATAGATAGTGTATTGTTGCATTCCAGCTATAAACTAACTTAATGGCTGATGTATACCTATAATTTTGAATAATTATTTTTATCTTCATATATTATATATTTAACACAGAGTGTTAAAATGTATTGAATGTATTGTAAACACATACTAATATTAATCAGGTAGTATTAAAGAATTAAAATACAAAGTAACAAACAATATATTGATTGATGCATTGATAGTTACTTTCGTACATAAGTTTTTATGTGTGTGCATTTGTAACTAGATCAGCGGAGTTCTCGCAAGTAACCACCGGTCAGGCAACTTCTTCATGGCGACGGTGCTCGTATTTTATATTTTTTAGGCTGATATTAGACGATTTGGTTTATTTAAGGCAGCTATAATGCGGACACAGCGTATGCTAAATTGAAATTAATACTGACATTGACCGAATATGTTTAGTGCGACATATAAATTACGTTGCTACCGTTTGTGTCTTAGTAAACGCATTTCTATTACTATACCGATACTTATACAATCACTTACAAATAACAAGTTTTTAGGGTGAATATAATTTTAATAAAACTCACATGTTTATAAAGACATGTGACAATGGCTAAGAGATTTAGGAAAATCGATTTCTGTTTGAAGGAAATGTTTTATAAAAATTGAAAAAAAATTAAGAAGTATCTCACCTTCGGAGAAATTGAAGTTTTATTATGTTTAATCGTCGCTTCAACTTACAATAATATAAACAAAATGAATATTAAACTTTTTTATTTTTTTTTCTGACTAACACCTCATTCAAAATTTAGAATGTTTATTTTATTCATGCTTTTTATCATTTACTTGAAATAATACTTTTTAAGTAAATCACTATTTTTGTTAGAAAAATTTACATTTATAATAAAACAATTATGAGCACTAAATTTCACATCGCCTTACATAAATTAAAACCCCTCAAATATCACACTGACGACAAAGCAATCGCGTTACCAATGCAAGCGAGCACTCGGCACAGCAACAGCGAAACATTTTTAAAATAATAAATTAGCTTAATGCACATTTGAAAAACAAAATAATCAGTCCATGTAGAAAAAGGCAGGTGCGACAGGTTGGTCGGCAGATTTTTTCAGGCGCGAGGCGCGGAGTCACGGCCGCGGTGGCGATCAAGCCGCGGCCTGCCTATGCGCAAACTTTCTAAACTGTTCAGCACTGTTGCCAAAATATTGACCATACCCAAAGCGAGTCTATGTGACCTTGATATTTTGGCGTTTGAATACCATAGAAAAATTTTCTAGAAAATTTACATGTTTTTTCCTATGAGTTCTTTCCTAGTATTGCGTGGCTAGGAGCAATCTGAATGTATAGTTTTTAGCGGCTTCTTAATTCTGGTGTGATAAAATAGTGACGTAATGAGATAAATACATGTTTTAATATTTCCTGAATACGCACGAGTCGTAAACTGAGTCTGCTTCACTGATATCGGTAAGTGATAACAACGTCTGTTTATAAAATACGATTTGTAGTACTAAGCGTCTCCTAAAGCGCGTCAAGTAGTTTTACGCAGCCTATAAAGAATTATTAATATGTATTACTTCTGCAGATAATTAAAAAAAAAAATCGTTGAAGATACCTTTGTCACTAAATGTGAAATTATTTTAATCCTAGCATACGCAACGCTTTTTTTTCATGGCGAGAAAAAATATTTACAAAATGAAACTTCCTAACCACTTGAAACGAGATTCAATAAATATAAGCTATGATTTCTGTTAGTATAGTATTCAGTGGCTGACATGTTAAGAAATATTTTCGTCGTGTCATCATTATGTGTGATATTTTAAGCGTGCTTTGTGGTCAGTTGGGACACCGACAAGTATTTTAAATACCACTCCATAATATTGTGAAAAACATCTGATTTTTTATTTACCTAATTGTACGTCTACTAGCTTCTTTGGAGTACAAAATAAAAGAAACATAATTATAATAATTATTTTATGATTGTTTCTAAATTGAAGAAGAGCGCTGGTTTTCTTTGTGTTTTAATTATTTGTGAAAATAATAGGAATGAACTAATGAGATAATTAAACTTTAATATAACATTTTTTTAAGAAAATTTTAAAGTTTAAAATAAACAAAACTCAGTAAAAAATGATGATTAAAATAACAGGCTTTTTTTAGTAATGATTCATTAAAAATAAGCGTATAATTTAACCAAACGTTGGTTGAAGCAGTGATTGTAATGTTGTGATGGTGAATGTTTGACTTAATAGGGTCAAGCATTTTATTTTGACGTTGGTATTAATTTGCTTTACACTCCATGTCAAAGTTATAGATTTTCTCTTGCAATTAATTCAACACACTGAAGCATGGCTGCTAATTATTCGCCAGTCACTTGAATACTTACAAATAAGTCTCTTGTCTCTTTATTGCTGTAGCTTGTGTGTTTTTGTACTCATGTCACGGTTTTCTAATTAATTTCCACCTTTCTGCCAGTGGAAGTAAATTTATACGATGTATTGAAATTTATTCGAACAGCCAGACGAGTCACAACTTCAGCAAACGTCGAGAAAGTGCAATAAAAATAACGAAACCAAAATGGCAAACTAATTCAAACTATTGGCAAAAAATTAAAACAGTGAGCGAAATTTCGAATTTAAATTTTTTATTTGTATTTATAGTGGCAAAACAATCGCATTAAATTAATTATGTGGTACGTAAATTGTTTTACTTTATAAATAGATAATACGCATGAAATATCAATAGACATTCTATTCTTGGAAAACTTCTGTTGAAGTCAATGTATGAAGATCATGTTTGTTCAACATCAATAGAAAATCTGTATACACTTTACAGTACGTGAGCGCTTCCACTATGAGTCAACAACTAAAAAAAAAGTCTTAGCAATACGTTTATTTTTTTAAAATTAATAAAATATATTTTTTATTAGATTTTAAAGCTAGCTTCTTAAATTCTTAACTTGTACTCGTATAGTCGCTTTATATCTGTTTCCATACACTTTACAGTCGACAAAATACGGTTCTCCTTTGAAAGAACATATTTGTATAATAAAACAGCGTTTTCCTATATAATTAATAAAAAAATACATTTAATAAAATAGTTTTTTTCAAATAGAAAATAGTTCGATCTGATGATATCCAAAAGTGTTTATAACCCTGATTTTTAGAAAAATAAATGTAATGCCCGACATGAATTTAAAGCAAAAGAAACAAAATTATACTGTTACAACACTGGCGATAAGTAAAGACTTTTTAAATATAAATTTAAAATACTAAAAAGCTGGAACCTGTTTTCGATTGTTTTAAGCCTAATGTTGCAATTTTAACTAAACTAAATTAATGAAAAACAGCTCATTTAAAATTTACATATTATTAATATATATAACATATTATAAATAAGCTTATAAATCTAGTATTTATTATTATTTTTTTCAGTTTCATAGCGATAAAAATAATAAGAAATCTGAATAAAATTATGAAAATGTAGCAATACTGTTAGTGGACATGACTTTTACATTTGATCAACAAATATTATGTTTTTGTTATATTGTTAATAAGAGAAAAAAAATTGAAAGAAAATTTTATATTATTACATTCAATATTATGCAACATAATATAATATTGAGTAGTTTCAACTCACATGTTTATTCAATAAAACATTTATTTTAAACAACTCACGCCGGACGCGTAATTGAATATATTTCACAAGAATTTATCAGAAAACTCTCTCTTGCGGTGGGCAAAGTGAGTTTTCTCAGCTAAACCAGTGGAGTGATTTTTAACAGAAGGAATAGTATTATTACTTGTGACATAATCGGGAGTATCTACTATGGAGTTATGATTGTAATTATATCGCATATCGCATTTCCATGCGAAGAATTCCGTTTCCTTCCGCTTTCCTTTTTTTTTCAGATTGAAAATGCGTGATGTGCACCGTGACGCAACGTGGATTTTGAAACTCTAAAAGTGTTAACACGTGAAAATTTGTTTACATTATCTGTACGTTAAAAATGATGTAATGCCATCGTGCAATGCATTTCTTCATGTTTACTTGATTAGTTAATAAACTGTGTTTTTTTTAGAAATTCTCAGTGAGATATTTACATTTGTTGAGTATAACAGATAATTTATTTAGAAATCTAATACATGGAAATCGTTGCCGTACAAAGCTACCATTGGGTTTTTATTTGTAGAAATTTTCAATCGGATTTTATTACATGTTTAAAATATGTGTTAAAAATATATACATTTATATTTATAAATAAATGTGATAATTTGTTTCACTAAGCATGTCTCCGCATCCCTGAACTTCATACATGCTAAGAAGACGGTCGCTTCAAAATAAATTAAAGAAAAAAATATCCAGAAACATACGCACCAGTGTTACCGAGCGAACGTAAATAAAATATATACGCAGATTTTTTTTTAATCCTATATTTTCAAAACCGTGTAAATCGGGGGATAGGTACTTATGTAAAATAAAAAATTCTACTATGCATATATACCGTCTTCCTAGTAGACAGTGCTGGTGACTAATAAATTCTAATTGACAAAGAACATCAAAAAAAGCGAAAACAATGGTTGTCAGCAGAAAGTTGAGTTACAACTTTTATATCAACATCGACAACAAAGTAGTGAAGAGAGTTATAATATTTATGTATTTGGGCAGCTGGTTGAATGAGAACTGGGATCCTGACCAGGAAATCAAAGAGAGGATTGAGACAGCACGTTGAGGAAAGTACTATGCCCAAGAGATATAACACTGAAATCTCGATAAAGATTCATCAAATGTTATATTGTCTCAGTTCACTTTTATGGAGTCGAGGCTTGGACACTCAATACAGATACTATGCGAAGAATTGAGGCGGTAGAAATGTGGCTATATAGGAGAATCCTTAAGATACCATGAGTTAACTGCGTCACAAATGAATGAGTCTTGCACATAATGTGTAAAAAAAAAAAAAACTTTTGACGTTGGTAAAGAAGCGGAATATCTCCTATTTTGGCACATTTTTCTTAACAATAAATATAGCATGGGGCAGGGGGTATTTGAAGGAGGAAGTTTACGTGGATACAGGATTTGCGCCAGTGGCTGAAGATCGGAAGTGCAGGCGAATTTGTAAGACTGACCCAGGATAGGGATATGTTCGATGAAATGGTCACATCATGTATTGATTGAAACTCATTTGTTGCATTTTTCATGTTTTTTTTTTATACATGAAAGTGAGATTAAAAGTAATATATTCGCTTATTATACCGCCATCCCTAAAAATGCAAATACATCTTGCATAATAGTCCGGCGGGCTCCCACGAGCTCGCTCGCCCATAAACCAGGCTCCTGAAGCACCGGCAGGGCGTCGAACCCTGGAGGCTCCACTGCACCAAAAAGACCACCATTTATTAACAACTTAAACGCCTCGTGATTTGTTTATAAGTAAACCGAACGCGCCGAAGAAACGAGCGCAATACATATATATTCAATATTTTTGACAGAGAGTACTTGGTGGAATTCCATTTTAATATTTTTGAGTAAAATACTTGAGTGATTTTCCACATGTTCGTTTTTATTTGTGACCGGTTTCTGTTTGATAATGCCAACGCGAAACCGGTCATAAATAAAAACGAGCATGTGGAAAATCACTTAAGTATTTTACTCAAAAATATACATATATATATGCCGTAAATATCAAGTCTACTTTGGATGAATCAAATAAATACATCGTTTGCTTTTTTACTGGTAATTCTTTATTCTACGCTTTTTCAGTTGTAATGTAAAAATTAGAGTCACATTATTTAAATAGAATAAGAATAGAACAAAAATAGTTATTTTTACAAGCGAATGTATCAATTTACTGTAATTACTATGACTATACAATTTGACAATCAAAAAGGATATACATCAAATAAATAAAGTGATTTTATTATAGAAATAAAGAGTGCATACAATGATTAGCAGAATGGCTAGAAATTAAGATATTTTTTTGTGAGTGCTTTCCCTTTTTGTGTGCAAGTTAATAGAATACTCATATACGCTTGCAATTTTTAATAAAAATATAACATACATATTGATATTAGGATATAATATTTTATAAAAATACTTTGCTTTGACTCCCTTGTTAAAACCATATATTTTTTATATATATTTTCATTTTGATAAGCAATTTGAAGAATTTTAATTATCGTTGAGAATTTTTTCATTTTATAAAATAAAACGTGTGCTATGTTTTTTTGCGAGAGTTCTCAAACCTGTTTTCGCGTGTGCCGAAACGTCATATGGGTAATAAAATTTCACCCAAGCAACAACAGTAACCTGCAATACTGAAATATTAATAAAATCTTCAGAGCGTCTTTCATACTGTATTTTTAATTAAATTAAGCTTGCAGAATATTCAAAACACTCGCTGAGTTTCCACAAGCAAAAAATTCATCATATGGGGAGATATTTAAATATATTATTTGAAATATCTCACCAATAATTTTTTTAACTGATCAAATTTTTTACTGTAGTAAATGTCACTGTAGTGTTAATTTTTAAACGATATATCTTTTAAATTTAAAGTGTTTTTTTTATGTTCCTACAAAATATTAAAAATAATATGCGCCTTAATTTTTTTAAATATAAAAATTGTTATAAAATTTTAAAATAACAAAGCGTTTTAGAAATAAGCAATATTCTCGTTAATACATGACACCTAAATATTCTGTTTCGTAATCACATATTTGAAAATATTTTTTAAAATTAATAAACTTCAATTTTATAATAACAATATATATATATATTTATTACATCAAAAATATTATGTACACTGTCATTTTTTAAAGTATAAAAAAAACACATAATACTCTGAATTTAAGGATGAAAAAATGTTATGAAACCAAACTGTCTTGAATTTTAAAGTGTCGAAAATTTCAATAGTCAAAAGTGGGATGTTTCAATTTTAATCGCATGCAATTAATTGAAACTTTTGCATTAATTTCACACACTACTACTTTGCATTTTAAAGTTCGTTGCGTACAAGTATTTGCGCACCGGGGAGAATTGCTTAAGTTATAAAAAAATGTAGAGATAATCGGTCACTTTACCAAGACCGGTTCTTGAGAAGTCACTTCTAGATCAGATATCTCGCTATTTTTCTTCTGACTTAACAATATATTCTCTGTGAAAGGATTTGCAATGCAAAGTTTTTTCTTCCCGTATGCTCCACCAGGTTTCATGGCCGTGTGTGCCACTACTACGTTATTTTCAATGCTACTCCACTGTCTTGATTTTTAAAGAAAATTTTAGATTCATGATTTCAAATGACACATTTGATTTAAATATAATATTTTTTAAAAAACGTACTCAGTGAAATTCCATTTTAATATTTTTTATAAAGAATATTTAGTGTTGTTCCCACTTTTTGGCATATTCAAAAAGTCGGAACAACGCCTCAATTATATTCAATTTTGTGATTATAGCATGCGTAAAATATATAAATAAGATGATATCTGATATTGATATCAAAAAAATCTGACAATGATGTTATTTTTATGATGAAATCAAAGAAAATGTAGATTCAGTTTTTGGGGGTAATTTTTGTTGCCTTAGATATTTAATCAAACTACTTTATCTCCCATAATTTATACTCCATGTTGACGTGTTATGATTTGAATAAAAATTAGTCTGAACAACTACTAGATAAATTATTTTTTATGTTTTAATAATGCATTAGTTTAAATCAGCGCACACTGCTGAAACTGATAAAATTTTAAATTAATGTATCTTAAATTATACAATCGACAGGTTGGTTTACAAAACTTTATCGTGATCTTTAAAATTATATTATATGAAGATTTTTTCGTTGGGTTTATACTTTGTTCTCACAGTCTTAGAGCTTTTGAATAAATTAACTGAAAACGGTCTTCTTTCGGTTGATATTGAATGTAATAAATATAAATCAATTTGAAATTACAATTTTGTTTGCTACAAAAGCAAGCTGTGCTGGCTGAGTGTTTAAATATTAAAAATATGCACCCAATAAAATGCAACCGCAAGTTGTTTTTTATTTATGGATATAAAGCTGGCCTATCTAAATCAAATACAATTTTAAATAACCAATCTAAATAATTATGTAAATACAACATTCAACTGGAATATAAATTAGGCACACCTGAAGGTTAAACCAAAAACGAAATAAAAAAGTGTGCAAAAGACTTAAATATGTGTGACATAAAAAACTGTATTAATTTATATTTTTTAAATATTTAATAATTATTGGTTGACTTAAATTGATTTTTTTTACTAAATGTTAACTTATTTTAATTCTAGGTTCATTTTTTACTAATTTCCGCTTACCTCCTAAATCTAAATTCATGTCTGGGGAATTTTATTAAATGCATTTCACAAAGCAAGCTAGTTTTGCATTTTTCATGCAATACTATTCAACTACTATAAAACTAACTATAAAATTCAATACCATTCAGACAACTGACGATTTATGTCTTGGCGTATTCAAATATTATAAGTATTTAAATACATAAATATGTCTAAATAACACATAAAAATAATAATATAGTATTTACAAAAGTAGTTCGATATTATCACTAAGTTGTGGTTCCTATGATACCGTATTGCTATGATTAAAAGAAGTGGGTTTGGACTTTACTTGAATCCACGTTATTTTCTTGCCTTTTCATGTTTTTATCTTGAGTTTTGTGGTCTAATAGGTTAAAAAAAAATAAGCACATGTATTTGAACTATTAGATCATATTGAAAGTAACCAAATCATCCGTATTTGGACAATTTAATTCGATATGTTTAATCTTATAAAATTACTTTTTTGAATATGTAAATCATCATAAAATATCGTTTTCACTCATTCACACTTAAATAGCATAATAGGCCTTTGGTAATTATGTGATATTTTGGTTATCTTTAAATTATTATAAAGATAAGTGCTTTGTACTAAATACTGAATGTGAAAATTGTGAGTCAATGCTTACTGGCCTACCTTACTGATAAGATACTCCAAGTATTAATGAAACAATACGGCGTGTCTTTTTCTCTCTTCTTGCGAATAGACGTCATCAGTTTATCAAAATTCCCGCAAGTTCTTTCTAGGAACTGACCAATATATCGAAACCGGTAATACCAAATTGAAATGTTTACTATTTACAAAAAGTGCGAGTAGATACAGTCACAAAATAACAACTCGGTAATATGTAGTGGTCGGCATTTTATGGTTCGTGAACTATATTTAGATTCGTGAAAATTATTGATATAAAAATATTTATGAAAATTGAAATTTTTCAATATACTCACTGATAAAGCAGACTTCGTTTGAGTTTGAAAATATCATATCAAAGCGGATGTCGTTATTATTTATTTTGTAATTATATTCTATGCGTTTCGCTACATATTGTATGATAATTATAAATATGAAGTGCTTCAAAATAACTTGTGCCATGTTGATGATAAACACATGCTTAAAAATAGTATTGTGAAATTCGCATGGCATTGTCGTCATATATGTTTACGGATAGAAAGTACATTTTATATGTTGATACTTGTTTGTATCAAATGTCTCTTTTATGAAGGAAGTGAAACGCATAAACAGATAAATATAAATTCTCTCGACTAATAAATTATATCATTAGGAACGATAATTATATTAAATGTATGCATTTATTATATGAATATTATTTCAATCAAATATTCTGTTGTTTGAAACTTTAAAAAATTGGCCCTTTTATATAAAGTTTTCCTACTCCTGATGTTATGCCTTAACCAGCCATAAAACAGCCTAGATAGATATCTAAATAATATGTAATTTTGCTTTTGTTGCGTGATTTTTTTTTCCACATAATTTATTCTAGTAGAGGAAAAAAAACTCGCTTAAGGTATCGAGAATTTTGTTTTGGATTTGATAATTATAAAGCGTTAAATAATTAATCAGTTGAACTAACGAGAATTCACCAATATATGGATTACAGGTACACATATTTTAAGGATCAAAAGATAAAACCCACTAATTTTAAAAGTGTTATGCATAAAAAAATATTGGTATTTTTTTTTATTAAAAACTTTTTACTAACTATAATCGTTTTAAGCCATCACATATATTAAATTATATTTTCATATTGGGGCATGTTGATTCAAATATTCGTCCATCGTTTATCTACAGCTTAACGATATTATCAATCTTCATTTAGATGTGATTGTAGTTGTTTAAAACAAAATAAAAAATACAGAGAGTGTGTTCAAATTGTTAGTTTTCATTGTTGATTGGAATTACTTTCGTAAAATTTATTTTCTGACTCGTATATTTTGCAAATAATAAAATAGAAAGTCTGCCTAGAATTAGTCAAGTCAGAGTATACCGTCTTAAATTGTTAAAACACACTGAATAGAGGAGAAAATCTGCTTTCGAATTAAATGCATTTTGTATTTTACACAAAAACACTTAGATTTTATGGTATCTTCAATCAAATTTAACCAAAACCATAAAATTCTTACGTTGTAATTTGCTCTTACTGAAAATATAAAATCATTTCATCCCCACCCTTGTTCATTGGTAAGCAATCTTGTTAGTTTAACAATGGTTTTCCGGAATTAAGTTAAGCAATAAGATCTAGCAATCCTAAAAAACTGTGCCCAGAATTAATTATTTTCACTTTTTTTAAAGTAAACATGAGAAAATACATGAAACGTATTTCCTCTTTTTATACCGAGGTAAAAATGCAAGAGACGTCTCGAGTCGGACTAACTGTAGAAAAAAATCTTCTAGACTTCTCAATCGATTTTAGTCATAAGTTATCTCTTGTGATGTTCGAGTATTGAAGGTTCGATTTTATTAAAAATATAAAATTTATAAGAAAAATGAACTTCATCCCATACACAGTAAGTAACAACCTTATTTTATTTTGATTAAAAAATATATATTATAATAAACAAGGCTTAAATCATTATGTCCATAAGCTGCAAATAAATTACTTTTACAGTAAGTGCAGGTTTTTATATCCCTATCTTTAGTTAAAGAGTAAACGAAAAAGCGAACGAGTAATGATATGACATTCACTTCACCCAAGACCTTGGAAAGGTTGCAAAGTGTTTTGCATACAACTGAACTTTAATTTCTCTCGAGACACACTCGAATCTTTTTAATGTAACCGACAATTACAGACCCGGAGATTTTATGAATTAAGCATTTACAATTACATTTTTAACTAAATATGCAATTATGATAGCATATTTGACATTTGAAGCTTGAGATGATTGAGGATTTATTTTTTTGTATAAGTCCCGTTTACTTACTCCCAGTCGAAGGACATTGATTTTATCGATTTGGTTGTTTTTTGGATGGAGTTTTGATTCGATAATAGAGAAAGCAGTATCTATTAAATTTAATTAAATCTATATAGATTAATAATGTTTCAAGTCATTTAATTTTTTTTAAATACATATCTGCAATAGCGTGCAATTCCTAATAAAACTTTAATCAAAAAAAGGACCGTATGTCATGCTCTTTATATATTTTATATTTGTATTTTTTGCTTATAATAATTATTGGTTAATTTCTTGTAATTTTTCATCAAAGAGTTCAAATTATTTATAGCCTGCGTAGTTAAATATTGAAGTCTCGTGTTTTGCGTAAAAAAGTGTATAATTGTATTTGGGTCGTCATTTTTCCTGTTATACTATCACATTCATAAATTTTCATTATTTCAAAAAAATAAAAAAATGTATCACATACTCAATAATATTATAGGCTTAGAATTTTTTTGTATTGTACAATATATCATGCTTTAATTTAGAGACCTGAACGAATTAATATCAGTATAAAAATAAAACGGGCCTAGCTGTCATGTTTTGACTCCACAGAGCTTAAGGTAGTAGTTATAATAAGGTAACTGTATTGTTTTAAAATAACAAATTATTTTGAGAATCACTACATATAAAATGATCTATAGCAATTGAATAATTCTGTAAACTTATTTAGTATGTATTTATATTAGAAACGTGAACACGGTGGAATCTAAGACCCATAGTTCTTTTTAACAAGTATGATAAATTGTGGCATTCAAAGTTCGGATCTGGGCCAGAAGGCACACAAGAGAAAGACGCACATGCATCAGCTGATGGCTTCCTCATGATACTCAGCTCCAACAAGACCCTCGTTGGAACTCGGAAGTAATATAGGGTCACCCGAAGGCCTTGAATCATTAAGGTACACGTATCGCTGTCAAGCTCGCGGAGTAAACAGTTTACCTGGACGGTAACTCAGCTCAAGTGCAACTACCCTTGAGAAATTTTTCGAAAGTTAAATTAATACAAAATAACTTTTATGATTAACGAAATAGTATATAACGTTTATTTCATATCTAGAGTCTACTAGACACCATGAAAAACGAACTAATCTCTAATCTCTAAATTCGACATTATTTTTCCACTAGATATTTAATATTTATGCAACCAAAAAATAATTGTACTAAGTATTTATATTTAGGAACTGTATTTTACTTGACTCTCAGATCTGTGCATACTTAAAAATTTTGGTCTGTGTATACTAGAATTTATACTAAAATAATTGGGTCATATATTTTTAATCAAAGTATCAAATTATTTTGTAATATAGTGGAATAATAGTTTTTTTTTAACTAGCTATGTGCTTTTAGATAAAAAAAAATGTGGTCTGTGCCAAAAATTTGTTAGTTTTAATATTATCTTGTAGATTTCATCTCTTTTGCTTGCATGAATATATAATATATGTGTATATTACAGGCGTAAAATTTTTTTCTTATTCATATTCACAATTTACCATTCTCTGTATAAAGTTTACCTTTTTGTGTTATTTTTTTATTAAGTTTATTAAAAGTATTCTCAAAATTAAAACAACACAAGTAAAACTATCTGTATAAATTGATAAATGTGTTCAGTTCTTTTGTTTACCAACAAATATGAAACCTTTAATGTATATTCATTAGAAGAATTTAAAATGTTATAATGTGTAAATGTCATGAACACCTCTGCTTTGTGATGTATACTAAGCATTATTTTTAAAAGATATAAAAAAACTACGTATAATTACTGTAAATGCCATCATGGTTGTTATAGCTATGTTATATTGACGGAAGAAATCAATGTAGTTTTTTGTACTATTGTTTTTTTTTTTTTAACAACAATAATCCGTTGTGATTACAATCGTAATGTCAGATTAAATTATTTTAAGCATATCACAGAGACTAGCATTCAATGATGTTTGGAATATACTTTTCATGGATGGGGATTGAACGAAATGACTTTGTGTTGCAAGTCAGGGTATTTAATTTCAGTTTTAATTAAATTTAGAAAATTAAGCTTCCATCCTACTATCAACCCCATCTAAGACTCATTGTAGACATTTATAGGTTTATTTATAACCAATCAAGTTTTATTTTTAATGTTTATAGTGTAATTTTTTAACCACTTAAGTTATATATATATAAAAATAGTCATTGACCTATCGATAACTACTTAGATTCCTCGTTGAACTTTGGCCTAGACTGAAGATGACAGAGCGCTTTTCTGCATATATTAATTATGTCTGATTATAATATAAAAATTATAATATTTTATTATTGAATTAATAGTGAGTTTATTCATTAAAATTAAGTAGCAGGGTCAAATATCCTCATAACCTAGCCATTTTTGCAGTCTCGTGTTATTTATTTTTGAATATCTATTTTTTTTCAGGAAACAGGTTATTTTTATATATTTTTAATTATTCAATGAAAAACAGAAATAAACTCAAAAATGCTAAACCGGATTTTCACCTCTATATAACAATAAAAAAAGCATTAATTTCATAGTGTTAGAATGTATCATCTCTTTTGAATGCTATTTTTTTTTATCAATAATAAGAAGTGACTTTCGACCCGTGCGCGATCACTTAGGTTTGTTTACGTTAATAGAGCCTGGGAATACACCAGATAAGGCCCTTCTGTCGCACAAGAGAACCTGTTGCGAGTTACAAGTAAAATGCGTTTCAGGTTCTGCAAGTCCTTCCCTGGCCTAATCGAGTTTGTATGGAATTTCGCCACGCTTCCGCGTCAATTTACTGACCGTGCTCTCGCGGGAGAAAACCACCTGCTGCATTTCAAATCAATACCTGCTTCAATCATTTATCTGATTCGTTCCCTAAACACTACACCCATTCACTAAAAAAAACAAATTTGTTATTATCTGGTAGTAACAGCAATATATATGGGTAACTTTTTATACTTTCTTCACGTTGAGTTTATTATAGTTTTAGCATGACTAGTTTCGATCAACAGACTTGGTCATCATTAGATGAAAAACAAAAACGCGAAGAAAGTATAAAAAGTTACCCATATCATTAATAAAAAATGGATCTTCACCAAACAAGTGCCTTGTCCCTCAACAAGATCTTAGATATTCATTATTGTTATAAATAAAAATTACTGTGAGCTTAGTATTATTCTACATTTACATTTACACATCCAGTCTTTGTAGAAATAGTTTCTAAGTCTTTCAGGTTTATTAAAAAAATAACAACGATTTTTGTTATTGTTATAATTTAGTGCCTCAAGTGTAGAGCCTCTTATAGAGGATTTAATATTTAGTATCTGCACCAAAAATTTATTTAGACTTAATGAGGTTATAAAATGTAAAATACGAATTTATTTTTTTATATACAGGATTAGTAGATTTCAATTGGCATGTCTTAACATTTGACGATTAACCAGCAATTATTTCTATTAAAAATATATAATTTTATATTGTGCCAAGTGAATTTCGTCTTGCTGTTAAACACAGTGTTGTGGCTGCGACAAAAAAAAAACAGCAATGCCATATTATTAAATATTTAAACTCTTCGTGCATTAGCCTGACGCGAGCTGCATATGGAAATCGTTGAGAAACTAAACACAGGCTATCGAGAATGTCACTTGAAATACAGAAGTGAAATGCACGTTTTGGGAACAGTCAGTCGCGGCGTTGATGAAATGGTTTTGCACGCATCCGGTGCAAAGTGATCGTACAGGTTTAGTGCCGGGTCGGCGAGCCGGCGACTTCAGCGAGGGCCACATGGTTGGCCACTGCGGCAGCGTGCGGCGCTAGTAACCCACCCTGATAAAAACCTTTTTATATTGGGAGTATGCATTAATTTTAAGGATTTTTTTTTTAAATTGGTACAATATATTCTATTCAAAGTATTGTCCATCGCTAGCCACTACTTTTTCCCATCTTTCGGGCAAATTATGGATTCCATCCCAAAAGAACTGTTCGTCATTTGAAGCCAAGAAAGAATCAAGCCAATTTTTGATACCTTGTTCAGATGTGAAGCGTATTCTGCATCGATCGAAACAAGCAGTAGTCGGAAGGGACAAGGTCTGGGCTATAAGGCGGGTGAGGCAGAACTTCCCATCCACTGATTTCCCGGATTTTAACCGGTTTAGCAACATGTGGTCGAGCATTGTCATGATGAAAAATTACAGATTCGTGCCAGGTCACATTTCTGGCCGTTTTTCTGCCAATGCTCGCTTCAAACGCATCAATTGCTGTCTGTAGAACTCGCCCGTGATAGTTTGACTTGGTTTCAACAGCTCATAATGAATGACACTCTTCTGATCCCACCAACTTCACAGCATTACCTTAGCGTCATTAATATTTGGCTTGGCCGTCGATGTTGATGCATGTCCGGGCTTACCCCATGAGTTTTTATGCTTCAGGTTGTCGTAGTAAATCCACTTTTCATCACCAGTGACGATACGATGCAAAAACGACTTCTATATGTGGCGTTCAAGCAGTATTTCCGAAATGCAAAATTGCTTTTCGACGTCTCTCGGCTTCAATTCACGTGGCACCCAATTTCCTTGCTTTTGAATCATTCTCAATGCTTTTAAGCGTTTCGAAATTGCAAAACATCGAAACCAGTACTCATACGTTTGTTGCGATGAAGCATGTTCACCATAAACTTCACACATCAATCGGTGACTTTCAGGTGCTTTTTTCTTCCAATTGAAACAGAAAAGTAAAGCTTCCCGCAAATTGCGTTTTGTTGGTACAAAAATTGACATGTTGAGAGCTCAAAAAAAAAAAATGTTGTATACACTTCAGCGATATGATATATACTGAAAAATAAAGCGCAATAATGACGCTTCACAATGAAGTTAAATAATGTTTAGCCTGATGTGATTCAATACTAGTAACGCCGTCTCTCAGAAAATCCTTAAAATTAATGCATACTACTAATTAAAAATAAATATTTTTGTGACTGCTGTGTCATCGTATATTGTCATATTGCTTATCTTAACTATGAATTTTTTTTTAAATGTTTAATATGCACTCAAATATCCTCTTTATTACCTTTTTTTTACTATGAGCTTTCTAAAATTCATGCGCTGTACTATTTTTTTATGATATAGGCATTATTCAAATTAAGTAGTAAAAGAATGCAGTTAGTCCTCTAATGCATAAAAACTTCGATGTTGCTTATACGTGAGAATCCCAAGTACGAAGGCTTAAAATTCGTATTCGATTATTTATTATGCAATTGTCAGAAAGATTAATGGAGGCTGTCAGAAACGTTCACGACTATCATTATTGTTGTTGAATGTATCTAGGATGCATTTGAAATTTCGCAAATCTAAAAAACTACCAGTGATTGCATCTGATATAACTTTTTGATTTTAAAAAAGTAATTACAGATAAACGAATTCTGCAGATCTTGAAAAAATAATGCTTGTATTTAAAGTTATAAAATGAAAATTAAAACATACTTAAAAAATTTAAATGTCACGGTTGATGAATCAATGTCGTTGATTTTAAAATTAAATAAAATAACAAAAGTTTTATTAATATTTAGTTTGCACAAATATTTTATAAATCGTGAAATTCATAACCCTTTACTTTTTTTATTTTTTGCTCTTAATTTTTTCATTTAATAAATAACAAGAAACTTTGGATCCTATCATAACAATGTTTGCCAAAATATTACGAACAAAACACAAAACATAATATTAATAGTGATTGGAAAACAGTTTGAAGATGATATCTCGTGGTCTTACAGTTATATAATGCTTCGAGTGTTCATGCTTTGAAATCTAAATGGTTCTTCCTGATAAATGGTTTATTCAGCATAAAGTGTTCATTCACGTTATGCCACTTTACCTGAAGTCTTGTAACCCTTTGTTTGAAAATGTCTGCTAAGAAGTCTTGAGTAATATTTGCTATGTTGTTATTTAGACTTACGTATTCTAGGCGCGTCAGCAGAGCACGATGTACGTTGCACTTTGTAGAATATGAGCTTCAATGTATACAAAGTTAAACAAACTTTCACATAAAACATGGTATAGCTTATTCAAAACGCATTATTACGAAAGCTAACCACGTTTTCAAGATTCAGGGTTTGAACTGTTTCTTCGATCAAAAAATTATTTCATCACATCCAGGCAATTCACTCCACTTGCTGGTTGGAAGCAATCTTGCAAATAAATATAATAGTATATTTATTTATTGTGGAAAGCTACATTTACATCGGTAGTGTGTTTATATTTGAATACTAAAAATTACTCGACTTGCATGATTTTGTAGTCACCTCAAATAGTATTTGTCTTTTTTTCCCCAAACTTGTTGATTATTTATTTGTTTGCATTTAATCGTATTTTCTAACCTGTCAAAACGTGTCAACATTATAAGTAATAGTAAATATTCTTTAGTAGTTATAATTTTTAAGTGTTTTTAAGATTTTTCAGTTTTAAAAAAACTGCTATTTTTAAGTATGTATATAAAACACTATCAATATATGTAAAATAAACCAACATAAATCTTTGCACACAAAACAGGTATCTTTTGGTAAAACCCACATATCGATTTGGTAAAACCGATCGATATACATGTTTCAAACCTCCATATATCTAACTATTTTTAAAACTTTTATCATTGATCGTTTATTGCATTTAAAACCAACGTATCAAAACAACGCATTAACTGAAGAATTCTCGATGTTAAGACATTTAAGTTGCTTTTTAAATAATGTATTTGTGCGAGTTTAATAATATATTGGTACCACATACAAGCTTAAAAAAAAAAAAAAACAATTGTTTTCTTTACTTGTACTGAACAGTGTAAAAACAGATTTTTTTTTAATATTAACAATGGTGTAAGTATTTTTAATACACCTCATAATAGAGCGCTGCCCATCTTTGGCTAGCAAAAATGAAGCAATGCTTAAAATGATTTACAAGGTGGGTAGTATTTTATAACGGGAGCTTTAATTGTATATTTTTGTTTAGCACTAATTGAGATTGGGATCAATGATCACTTTAGCATTGCATAATACCTATTGAAGTCAAATCAAACAAAAAATAGGCATGCTAATAAAGAAGACAATGCTTTTGGCAGATTGGCACATACAATACATATATGTAACTGGCGCACACCTCGGGCTTATGTTGTCTGTCAGTGTGTTTTTAAGCAATATGAATTTAATAAATAATCACACAATATTAAGTGCTGTGTCTTTGGATGTATTATATAAGAATATATAAATATTAAAATATTGGTAATATTTAAAAAAAATTTTTTTACTTATTAACCGTATTTAAAACTCATGGTTTCACAAAAAACTACAATTATATTT
The DNA here is from genome assembly GCA_022113835.1 of Atopsyche davidsoni. Classification (NCBI taxonomy): domain Eukaryota; kingdom Metazoa; phylum Arthropoda; class Insecta; order Trichoptera; family Hydrobiosidae; genus Atopsyche; species Atopsyche davidsoni. The sequence continues at coordinate 9,358,918 of JAILWY010000021.1, forward strand.
AATTTCTGAAACATTGAATATATATCTATTTTTAAAAAAAAACTCTGATTCTGTTTTTACGTTGATAAACACTAATTTTAAAAGCGTTTATGGTTACATATCCAACTTCGTACACGCTACCTTTAACTGACTACTTAATGTTCGTCAATTGTAAATCAGATAAAAGTTCTAGAATAATACACATTTTAATATCTTTATTAATTCTCTCTTAGTGTTTGATTAAGATGTGAAATTATATATACCCATGATTTGTAGATAAAAATAAATTTTACTCTCTTGAATATTGTTACCCGAAATGTGTATATTGAAGTTGGCTGATGAAATGAGTTAATGAGATGTGACGTGAATTAAAAAAATGCGGTTTATTCTACTGATAAAATGCACTTTCGGCTCGGCGAATATGAGATTTCTAGAATAATTCATTGTATCCGCTCGGCTAAGCGACAGTCTTTCTAGTCGCACATCACTTTTAATGATTAAAAACGAAAATACCACTGAAGATGCTTTCATCCGCCGTGACGGAATCGTCCCACAAATTATGCATCTGGACTGCTGAGAAAGCCAAGGAATATGGAACGACACGCAATTGAATTCTTCGTGAGAATTAATTCCTGGCGGAGAATGCTCGCAAATTATTGGCCGAGAGCTTAGCTTGAGAAATGAATTGAGAATCTCGCCTTTTCTTAGGTTTTTTCAATCTGCGTATAAGTGCTCCTTCTACAACGTTAAAATCACCGTATAATTTCTGAGTTAAAAGAATACTTAATCTGAAGAAACCACCTTGTAATTACAATATTTGTTATTATTTTATATTACATTTATTTTCTTTCAAAATAAAGCAATCGTTATGTAAGTTGGTTTATATTTCAAGCTATCTTTATTTAATCTCTTGTTCTTGATTTCCACTCAGTGATAATATATTATTATTGCAAAAAAAAATGCATTATGGATTTATTTTAATGTACTTAATTGTTATATTTAATTCTTGTTTAAAATTAAGTCGTGCTAGAGAAGCGTATTATACAATTCGTGTAGCTAATCCAGAGTTTGTTTGATGTATCTTTTAGAAAGCGCATTCATTGGGCGTGGAGAAAACCTGGACAGGATTCGTATTGACGCTGCCTTTAGAATTTTTAATATTATTCACAATTAAGCATCTAGTAATAAATCTAATGATCTCTCGTATGCACACATACACCAATCTAATGCCCGAAATAGTTAGATTCGTGTATATCTCAAAAACAAAACATTATAAACGTAACATTATTTTTTGTGTTTTCGTGAGATATTACAGAGATCAAAGGGTTTTTAGTAAAAGTATTTTAATTCACAAATTCAGAGCGGCAGCCCTTTTATCTCTTTATAACTCACATATATGTTTTATAAAGTGAATTCGTATGTTGTTGGTCACGTAATAATATAATAAAATTTATTTTATAGGCGCTTAAAAAAACGACATGATCTATTTTATGGTAGAGACTATTTCCGCGTCTTGAGGTCTGGCAGTACCTTGATGACCTCTATAATGCGTAGATAAAACATTCACTGGACGTGTAGAAAAAACCACGGCAACCAGTCCTGCCCTCGTGTATTCTTTAAAGTGTACTATATACAGATAGTTAATTAATCAAGTAAAAAATATCGATTACGTATTCTTATCAATTAATCCGTCACACGATCATGTCCAGTAATTCAGTTCAAGACGGAATTCAATATCGGAATTGCCTGCTTAGACACTGCGGCCTCCACTACTGCGTCTTTACGTATTCTCTTTGGATACATTGGATGTAAATATGAAGTGGTGAATCAGATTTTCTACTGAGTACTATGAGTCTCTGGGAAAATTTGTTAAGTCACTGCTAGGCCGCGAGGCCTGAGGACGCGGGTTCAAAGCCCTGCGAGGTCTGCGCTTCGAATGTTTATTGCATAAAAAAAATGCATAAACACTTTACCAAAATATTCTATAAAAAAGATAAGTAGGCTTTCAAGCCGTTATTAGGTGTTATAAATAATTATAGATTTTCAAAAAGTACAAGTATATTATTTTACGAATGTGTTAATTTTGTAACCATTACTAAAAATAACAGTAAAACACATTGCAAGGTTAAGTATTTGATAACAATTATGGAATTAAATCAGTATTATTCAAAGTAAAAATATATATTTTTTGTAATTCTAACTATGAAAATAAAATATTTACGAAGAACTTGGACGAAGACTGAATAATACTACATTTTGTAATACTTGTATCTACAGCTTAGTTATAATGAAGAAAAAATATATGTTCAACCTCGTGTGTGTTTTTTTTTCAGCGTCGGCTGAAATTTTTTTTATTTTTTGTCTCCTTTTTTACGTTACCTACTGCCATCTCTTGGCGTTTTGCTGAAAAAAATTGTATTACATTGTCGAGAACTTGTGAGAATAATTGCCATCGAGAGTCGCGCGGACATGGCGGAGCCTGGCCGAATAAAAGCTATGTGAAAACGTATTATTATCGATTAATTAGTTGGTAAAATGTCACTGGAAACACCACTAATCTATGAGAAAACATATGTGGTGCTTTTAAATATATTTTCAATCGCTTTCGCCGATAGAATTGGTTGCCATTTACGGCCATAATTTTAATTCACTCTTATATGATTAATTGGAAATTCGTTCTGCTCGTCGTCGATGGCAAGCGAGTATTTCTATGAAACCGGTTGCTTCGAAAATAAATATGATGTATTATCACTTAGTATTAAATAATTAAACTTTGAAATTTATTTTAAAACACTAATATTAAATTTATTGAAAAGTGTCAGTGAATAAGTAATTTTAGATGTTTTACCAGTTAAAAAAGTAAGTGGATCAAATATATATTATATAATGGGATTGAAATTAAAAAATACAGGCTATGATTATTTATTTATAAAAAAATATTGTTCATAGATAATTATTTTATTAATTAAAATATTTTTTTTAGATGAAATAAAATATGTTTTATAATTTTAAAACTTTTACTAGTATTTTGATAAATTTCATACATTATTAAATGCAGTATCTCTAAATTACTTATTGGTGAAATTTTATTACCTTTCGATGAATTTAAAAGGTAATGTTTTATTCTAGAAAGTATTTTAATACGACGAGTTATACTTTCAGAATTTATATAATAGTAAATTTATCCATGTTTTAATAAATCAAACATATGTCGTGTCATTTAAATCTTATCTAACAATGATTGGTATATTAGCTTAGAAGATGGGACAAGTTTAAAGATCAAAGCTATTTTAACATAACCTTTTCAGTGATCAGGCTACATTCATTTTAGTAATTCATCTTAATGTGTAATAATTCAATGATAATGTATGTATCATTATTTTCTGAATTAGAATTTTAATTAATTAAAACGAAATAAATCTAAATATTTTATTTTATTTTTATACATGGTAGACAAATCAATATATTTTTTTTATAACTGCCTAGAATACATTAAACCGTATCAACGGTTTTTTTTTCTAATTATAAAATTACTAATACCCAAAATTCATCAAATTAGTGATTAACCTAGTTACTAAAATTTATTCTCTTTGTGTGTTGTTTCAACATTCAGGTCTTGTATTTTAGAAGTATACTGTTATATCTAGATGTGTTGACATATCGGGGCATGGCAGGCATATCGGACCATGCATTTATTTTATTTAAAAATATATTATTTTTATTATCCATTTACATGTTTGGAATCACTGTTTTAATAATAAATATGAAAACTCAATGCGGTTAATAAAATAAAATGGTTTACGTATTAAATCGTGAATGCTATCCATCACTCCTTGAACTTCACGTAGTCGCAGTGCTTACTTCATGTCCTCATTATGTAAATGCGATGACGCAAAATCAGAAGAGCAACTAATTAAGGATTATCGCCTTAACAATCTGTAATAACGTGTAAAGTAATAAATGTATTGATTCATTACATAAACTAAGGAAAATAATAATCTCAATTATTGGGAATGTGACTGCGGTCGGGCAAGTGCTAAGACTATTAAAACAACAACAAGTGTACAACCCAAGTAGTTGTGTTGTACACTTGTTGGGCTGTGTACAAGTAGTGCACAACCCTGTAACTGATAATATAGGGCGATTTGAAAAAAAAAAAAAACTTATTTTGAATAAAATATAATAAATTGAAGGTTTCCAAGGTTTTTAGTAGCAGGGCTGTTCGTTGGATATGTCACAGTGTCCACAAGGCACTATTTTTATCGCTTAAAAAAGAAAATTCTGAAAATAGAAGTAGCTCAATCTCTGTGCTAACAGTCAGAGATACCGTGAGCAAATATTTGTTGAATATCTCGTGACAGCATTCTTATAAAAGTAACGCTTATTCATAGTAGATGTCTGCCACTCACCCGCGGCCGCCGGTAGGCACACACTCACCTGTCAATCTGCCTAGGTAATACCCAAATTAAAAATGGCGAAACTGTATTTTGATATAACTGTGAATTTATTTATGTTTATTCAAGAGTTAATATAATATTTTTTGCGTTTTTTGTGGTACGGGTTCAAGGTGAAATCGGCGAGCGAGAAATATTTACCGCGGCGTATGATTTATTAATTGGACACGCTTTGTTACGTTAGATTAAAATATTAAAAAAACGGTTTCTTTGCTTATGACAAAACATTTTAAATACACATATTTTAATAATATTCACGCTTCTAAAAGTTATTTTTAAAATATAGCCTTATTGACAGAAATAACAACTTCTTGATACATATAAAATGTTTTTTTAAATTAGTTTTGATTGCAATTTATATATACATTTTATCTGCCGTGATTCGGTGCACATTTTTAATACATTGTGAGTTTTTTGGATCTATATATCGTGTCTTCAGCTCAAAAAGATCATCTATCGAGAAGTAGCTTTTGATAACATTAACATTTGTATACCTTTTTAATTTCAAAACTCTCAGTAATACTACAAAATTAACTGAACTTTATACAAATATTATACAATATAGAAATGATACTACTAAAGATTTGTTTTTAAATTTCGCATTTATTATAGTCATACGTCATTAGGCCATCAATACTTTTGTTCACTAATAGAAAATCACAAATTCCAAGGCAAATAAGAGTTATACGTCAAAGCTGCTTCACTTTTGGATTCAGCCAAGACGATCAAAAATGCGAGGCTAACTGACCGTGAACTGCCTGGCCACTTTTTGTATTCCATAAACCAGTTTTTGCTTATTGTTTAATCTAAATGTTGCGGACGTCGAGGCGGGCACTGCAAGTCTGTTTCTCTGCGGAGTGTGCAGTGCGCTGGGATGTCGTAAATTGAAAATAGATAATTGTCACTTTTCTGGCCTTTAACGACAGTAAGAAGCGACAAGTGAGCAGACGAGTGGTTTTCCCGGCAGTGAAAAAATGCTTTTAAAAACGTAAACTACCGTGAGTCACGTTCTTTGCGTATTAGTAAATGTTTATCTTTTATTGCGACACATTTTTTTGTAATTAAATATATATCTATCCGAGTCTGTTGTAACGTAATTGTACAGGTGATTTCATTGTTTGAAATACATTTTTGGCCCAGATTAGATATTGTCAAATTTATAACATATAGGCAGTCTGTTATTCTTCTTTGGTTCTGGCAGCCGTTGGTGAATTGATTCAGTTTCTTCATCATCAGGGATTCGTAAAATTCCTGAAGATGGTCCCAACACGGGGATCGAAAGAAGTGAAAACCTCAAACAGCGCAAAACCAAAGATACCGAATCAACTCAGTCTGCTAACCTATTTATCCTTTTGCGTTCATGCTAAATTACAAAAACGTTTTGAGTTAACTTCAGGAATTAATATAAAATATAATTGTTACCATTAAATAGGGTTTTTCTCTTGTTAGTATTTCCAAAATTAGTTTTTCAGATATCTCGTGTAATATGCATCAAAAATCACTGAATGGATTGTTGAGGTTATATATATGTGATAATATTCTCCCATTGTGAAAATTAATAAATCTTCAGGGACCTGAAACTCCGCAGCTCAACACCCAATAAACCAAATCAATTCAGTTGCGAAAACCTACGGACAAATGGTACACCTTGCAGCTTCTTTCTTAGGACATTTATTTGAGAAACATCGCTTTCAATATTGTGATTTGATTTGATTTAAAACTGGGAGCCCAGTCTGAGATTTCCGAGGAATCGCTAAATATTCAGTGTGACGGTCTTGAAATAAACAATATTCTAATTTTCAAGTCCACCGCGCGAGCGAGGCGTTATTTCATGGCTGGAGGTGCATTGCGTTAATAAATTATACATATCCTCACGTGTCGCAGCACTCTAGCCATAATTGCAGGGCAGCCGTCGCGGCATGCTAATATTGGAGTAGGGCTCTTCCATACTCGAGCGAGCCGCCTCCCGCACTTGGTGTCCCAAGGTGCAAACCGCCATTGAACTTCCATGAACTTATACAGAATGTTTTTGACTAATTAAATCACAATATGAAACGACGAGAAAAATATCGGATTTTTTCGAGACATGTGGCATAGCCGTAGAGACATAAGCTTGATTCCTATTTGAGTTTCAAAAACATAGAAAAGACTTTTTCAACGTACACAGTGTACTTGCAGTAAACCTTTTAAGAAAAATTCTGATATTTTAAAATTATTACCTCATATAAACACAAGTGTGGGTGTACAGATTTATATTTGTCTCGTACAAATATTATTGACGAAGGAAAAGAAATTGTACATTTCATGCTATTTTTGTATAATTTCTCCACAACCGGAAGACGTCGAAGTTAAAAACTTCTTAACTGTCTTCAAGTTTAATAAAAAGTAAAATCACTTAGTATAAATATTTTTCCTTAGATATTTTCCGTTTGTGTTTTATTTACATAAATACCGGATCCAATAATCTCTAAATTCAGTGTCTTCCAACCGTGGAGTTGATACACCATTTATTTTAAATACCATTGCTATGGCTTGCGTAAAAAAAATAGCTTCAAATGCAACACAAACTGACAAAACTACTTATTGGCATTAAAAAACCTTTTGTGACAAATAAAATTCATTGAAATATAATTTTTTTCAGGTTGTGTATTTTCCTGAATATTGTCGCCATTCCTCAATGATGCACTATTGTTAAGAACAGTCCATGGTTTTTCTCTTCTGGAGAGGCAGAGCATGACGGGCTTTAGCATTGATCTCAATTATTTATGTGTAATGAAATAAACAGTCATGGAGTATTCGCAAAATAAAGTATACCTGAGCTGCAGAAGGTAAAACCGCAGCTAAAGACTACACCGGAAGTTGTCCTTGGCAAATGGAGGTTGCTAGGGATTATACACAGTTTTTACAGCAAATAAATGGATTATTTAGTTTTAAAGGAATACAATTTTTTACAGGGGCGTATAACAAGACATGATTATATCTAAAAAAAAGGAACTTATCGTCAATCCAATCCAAATAAATCGTATATATTTGAGGAATAAAATATACCTGAGCTGCAAAAGGCACGATTGCAGCTAAAGACTACGCCGGAAGCTATATATTAATTGTAATGGTTTAAAATGCACAGTAAATATATTTATTATTTAATTCAAAGCATATAAATAGTGACACCCTTAAAAAGTCACGATTTCATCCAAAAACAGTATACTAGGTATTTTTATTTGTCATCAGGAAATTTTTTCACTAAATAAATTTAACTGGATTTATTTTGAGTTCAAAAGCACTATAAGATCGTATGAACCGAAACAAAAAATTAAAAAGATATTTTGAAAAAAAAATTGTTTGCCTAATAGCTGAGAGATAATTCAAAATAGTTCTGGTCGTGAGCTGGGACTTGCACGGAAAATGAATAAAAATATACGTTTCTTAGTGATAATCATATGAATCATGATTTACTCAGTGTCTTTGCTCTGGTAAATAATTACTTAGGAGGCGCCAAGTACGCACATTGCAAACATACATATAATAAGTTTAGTTATGCATCTGATGATAACCTAGTCTATTCGGTCGAAACTAGTCATGCAAAAAATATAATATACTCAAAAGTGAAGAAATAATACAAAGTTACTTTTATCGTTATATATAAAATAGCGGCTAGTTTTGTTGGTCCCGGTCCTCGCCCTGCAGTGTGGGCCGGCACAGCCAGTGTGAGTGGTGCCTTCGCAATGGAGTTGTTTATGAAGCGTACGGACTGTTCCTGGTGTCGGATTAGCGTGTGTTATTTGTATTTGTAGCGAATGTGCGAGCATTGGTAGGAAGTTCATAGACCAAATACACTCGACGGCTTACAGTATCTATGCCAAGGCGGTGCAGTGGCGGCTCGCCGGGCCGCTCGCTAAAGGTTCACTCTGTGCCAGACGGCGACCTTGACCTTAGCTGAAAGCTCAACCGGCTGGTTAACTTCATTTTGACGGTATTGTCATTTGGAAGCCCTTTAGTCCGGTGCACGCCGCTCGGTATACTTTTTTGTGACTACTGCGTAAATCTCAAGTAATGGGGTCCATGCCATAAACTTAAAATACCGCGAATCGAGACCTTCGAAAAGAAGATTTATTTTAGTTAATTTATAACATGTTTATAATGCGGTATGTGACTATCCCCTGATACTGTGTGGCTTAATATATTTTTATAAATACTTTGATCAACTTGCAACTCTAGGGACCTCTCTCTTACGTTTTGGACAAATGATAATTTCTCATTAATTATCTTACTAGTGTTATATTTTTAATAATAAGGCATATTCTATTTTGAAAGAACTTGCAGTGGACTCTTTTTAGTATTGCATTAGATTGAGTTTGGTAGTAAAGAAAGTGTTTTTTGTGTTTTTTTTTTTATTACAATTTAAACATATTTTGTAGTTCACATAAAGTAGAGATTTTTTCACTTCAAACTAAAAAATTATAAAACTCTCGAGTTAGCTTGATATATGGTGCTCAAATTATATAAAGCCAAAAAAATAATGAACTAATGCATTTTAATGATAAATGAAACGTATTATGTTACTTCACATGAGTTTATTTTAAAGCATGGGTGGCCAAACGCGAACCGCGGGGTATTTACTTTTGATCCGCGGAGCAATATATGTATATATATGAAAAATATAAATATGCTCTATCAATGATTTCGCTATTTGGAAACACTTACTCGTGTGAACAGCTTGTTACTCGGATGAAACATATTAAATCTCATATGAGAACACGAATTACTGATGAGTATTTAGAAAACTGTTTGCGTGTAGCAACAACATCAATCGTTATCAACATTGATGCACTTATTTCTGACAAAAAAAAAATCAGACGTCTCACTAAAATTTATTATTATTTTTTGAATTGCCTAACTTAAATTTTTGTTATAACTTCTCCAAAAACACTTTATTTCTTGCTTGCTTTGTATTTAAGTGTTGTATGGTCCGGTAGGAAATCTCATTTCCTCAATCTGAAGCCCGGCTGCTGAAAGATGTTGGCCACCCATGATTTAAACATATTTTGTGATTTTTGCACTTTTAAATAGATATATATAAAACTCTCGAGATAGCTTGACATGTGTTGCTCAATTTGTATTTGTCAAAAAGTAATTACAGTAATACCCCGCTTTACGCGACCCCGTTATGCGCGGTTTCACTATAACGCGAATTTCAAACTTCGCGTTAAAATGCCTCGCATTACGCGAATTTCTCATTTTAAGAATGTGTATGAACACAATGTACTTAGTCATTGACTACTGTTAACAATTAAAAACAGCGTTGGGTGTTATGAACGTATTTTACAAGAACGTAAAAGAAACGCTACCCATAAGACAATATATGTATATTTCAGTAAAAATAACATGTAATACTGCGTTCAGTTTTGACTAGGTATGTATGTTTGATCGTAAACCCCGATATACGCGAATTTCACTTAACGCGATTATTTCCGGAACCTATACCTCGCGTAAAGCGGGGTATTACTGTACTTATGGGTTTTACTTGTGATGTATACGTGTATGAAATTCAATATTTTTGACAGAGAGTACTTGGTGGATTTCCATTTTAATATTTTTGAGTAAAATACTTGAGTGATTTTCCACATGTTCGTTTTTATTGGTGACCGGTTTCGCCAACCTTTCACGTTGGCATTATCAAACACTCTGTTTGATCACTCAAGTATTTTATTATTACTAATATGATCAGGCACATTAGTTCATACATAGAAGATGGCTTACATGGCCGGTGTACTACGGTGTACGGCCATGTAAGCCAGGGGATGTGGGTTCAAATCCCACACAAATCACAATGATATTTTTCTGAGAGTTTCTTTAAATCATCCTCTATGTATGAACTAATGTGCCTATTCATATTAGTAATAATATAATAAACCCGTAATGGGTAATAAATACGCATCTGATTGACGTCCAATCCAAAAAATAAGACATCAAGTATTTTAATATTTTTGAGTAAAATACTTGAGTGATTTTCCACATGTTCGTTTTTATTTGTGACCCGTTTCGCCAACCTTTCACGTTGGCACGGTCACAAATAAAAACGAACATGTGGAAAATCACTCAAATATTTTAATTATGTCTACTTTTTGGATTGGACGTCAATCAGATGCGTATTTATTACCCATTACGGGTTTATTATATTATTACCAATATGATTAGGCACTTTCAATATCATCGTGATTTGTGTGGGATTTGAACCCACAGATATTTTTCTGAGAGTTTCTTTAAATCATCCTCTATGTATGAACTAATGTGCCTAATCATATCAAGTATTTTACTCAAAAATATTAAAATGGAATTCCACCAAGTACTCTCTGTCAAAAATATTGGATGTCTTCAAGTATTTTTACTCAAAATCTAAACGATCGGGTAATCGTTGATTCGTCACTGATTCCCTTCAAAGGCAGTGTGATCGGCAGTCGTAAGCGATAGTCCTTCCAGCCACCAGCCTGGCTGTGTGAGGTATCAGGTCTGGGCCGAGTGCCAGGCAGCTCCGTGTCCGGCAACCTTAGTGCGACTTCCGCGGAGGGGGTCCGAGAGGCCCCAGCGGCCCCGCGGCGGCGCAGTTCCTTGCTAGGACGCACCCTCGTACGTTCTTCGACCGCGGAGACAGCCTGTGCTGCCTCTAATCTCGATCGTCAAGTCCCACTCGAGCGATCGAGAGACCTTGCCATACTGTGTTAATGTGTCACTTGCATGTTTATTTACGTTTGTGAACGTTGATTCAATATCACACACACAGCGGCGCGATTCTGTGCTCTGATTTTTTTATGTAATTATTTTGTGTTTAACAAACCGTGCAATTTTTTTTTTAATTTAACTATTGAGGACGTGATGTAATACATCGTAAATTTAGCCGTTTGAGTAATAAATTCATCCAAACGATAATGCACTAAAAAACATTGATTTCAGGGGTAAATTGCATGAATACGGTGATAGGAGACGGAATATGAATAATCGGTGATATTGTTTGTAAACACGAGTGCTAAGTGTGTGAATATAGTCAGCGTAAGTGGGATAAAACGAAGTCAACATCTTGCGAGTTGAAATAACGTCATGCAGGTACGTACTGACATAAAACTACACACACTTAACACCATGTCTGTTTACTCATGAGTAATTTTTGTAGCTTTAAGTGACTGACAAATAGATTGTACCCGATTAAAATCAAATTTTTAATAGTGATAAATATTCAAAAATGAATGCCTCAAAAAAAATGAATAAAATGCTTATATTAAAATAAACCATTTTATGGAAATTTAAAATGGTTTTAGTTAGTTTATCTTTTTAGGGGTGAACTTTCACAAATTAAACTGTTTATAAATGTAACTGTTAGATTTGAAAAAATTAAATTTATAATTTATGTAGTAAATCAAATAATTTTGGGTTACATTTTTTATTAAGGATATTAAACATAGAGTAGTTATGTTATATCAATTATGATCAAAAGTATGTCTACGTTGCACTTTGTGTATAACAATGTTGATATTTAACTATATTTCTGTGCTAATTTGCAATTGAAGTCTACCAAATGTCAAAATTTATTAGTCGACTTCAAATTACTGGACTGGAAATATAATTATGAAAAACAAGTTCGCAAGTCGTATTTTTAATATTAAATAAAAAAAAAAATTCGTTACGTACACTGTCTGACATTAATATCATTCAAATATAAGCCATCGATCTAACTGTTGTACTTAAAGGCTTATATATTATTCAAGAGATTAGTTTTACTGGTAGAATACTAATATTAGTATCGAAGTCAAAACATTGTACTGATTGATTCTAATCATTTCATAAATATTTTAACGATTAAACTATGTATTAGTAAGAAGCGTGCGGTATCAGGGTATTCAAAAGTATACAAACATGACATAATAATAAAAAAACTTTTCCGTTTCATAATAGGTGGTAAACATATCTTTATTGCAGGTTCATTAATTGTCATTGTACATACTAGATAATGAACTATCACGTATAGTAATTTGCATGTTAAGTCAGATGTTTTAACGTGTATATAAAAGTTAATGGAAGTAAATGCCATAAATTAATTTGTAGTCAATTTTAGCTACAGAAGATTATCATATCTCTAGATTATCTAATAATGATTTTGTAATAAATTCTGATTATCATCATTTTTAATCATAGATGAAATCCAACTTTGAATGTTTTCACAATGTAAAAATATGCATTTTCGAAAGATTTAAGTCTCTTTCTTAAAATTAAAAAATAAACTTAATGGTAACCTTCCCAATAAGCTGTATTGAATGAAAAATAGTGTCTTACTTATACTTAGTTTGGTCGAAAATCATAATCTAATTATAACAAATAAATAAAATATCTTCATACACTTTAAGATGTTGCGCATTAATTTATGAAAATAGGATATTATATTATTTATCAATTACTTGTAATGTATTAAAAAAGTTCATAGTAAAAAACCATTTTGATATTTTTAGAATAAAAGATATTTTTGTAATTACGATAAACTTGTGGAAAATTACACAAATATATTTAATTTAAAAAATAATTACCTGAAAATTCGTATTTTAATTTAATTTAAATAAAAACAACCAAAGAGACAACTCAGATATGAGGATCAAAACAGCAAATGCCACATTTTTCAAGCGTTTTGATTTGATTTTGATTTGATTTAATTTGATCCGATTCATACAATGTCAATGCGAAAAGATTTTTGATTACACTGAAACATACGCGAGTCTTATTGCAAAATTTGGAATCCACAAAGGACGGGGATTGATCTGGAGACCTCTAGACCACTGAGCCGATAAGCCAACCTTATTAAACAAATTTTAATTAAAAACAAAAAATCATATTGAAGAGTTGATTATCTAACACACTGCACTGAAAAAACAACCGAACCTCTGGGTATGAATTATAATACAAGAATGTTCAGCTGAATAATACACGGAAGCTGAGCACGGACAACACGTGTAGCAACAATTTTATTTAATCTCCTTGTTCTCTAGCACTAGCCATTCCCACGAAGAGCTTCTGTTGAATTAATAAACAATCATGCCTCAGTACAACGGCATATGTAGGATGCTCGCAAATTTGTTTGCACTTGCCATAAAAAAATTAATGCTAAACGTTGTCAATGCATTTATTTTTATTATTCATTCAAATTATAAGTCATTTACGAGCGTGTACATTACCTCTAGTTCTGACGACGCCGTCCCATTGTATTTTTCTGAATAACAAACATCATAATAATCAAAAACATGAAGGTACCTGAAACTCACGGAAACCATTTTAAAATGGGTAGGTGTTTTTACAATGGCGGCCGCAAAAAATGAAGCGAAAAGTTAATTTTTTATATTGCACAGGAGATATTAAAACATGACATGTTTCTGGCATATGAATAACACTAAGCTATTTGTAGTTGCTATTATTGCGAATAATTTGTAATTTTGTGAGTGCTTTTCATGAATTTAAGCTAGCATTGATGATTATAATCGTTTTCCGGTGTTTAAATATGCCTACATATTTTTTTAACTCTCAGGGCGAAACTGTACTGATGTACTGAAAGATAAGGAAAATCAAAGTGTGTTGTGAGTTTTAAACTAGACTGAAATAAAAAACCATGCTATTTAGTGCAGAAAAATAAATGAATAAATATTTAAAAAAGTAATCAGATAAAAAATACACCAGTATTTAGAATTTTCAGTACTTGAGTATAAATTATTATTTACATCACTTACATATAAAATATTACAATATTTTTATTTAGTTTAGTCTGAATGCAAGCAGAAATTTACCATTCATTTGAATAAGTGATGATAAAAAATACAGTATCTTGGTTGTCATGACGCTTCTGCGAGCAAATTGAATATCAAATTTTTGCGAGTCGAAGAATCACTATTAGTTTTTGTTTATTTTTTATGATAACTCTTTTGATAGTTTGAGAAGTAATAAAGTATGCAAATGTACTTCTTAAATGTGTTCGTTGCGTCGCCTCTTCAGAGTCTAGACAGGTTCTCAGATACGTCAAGCATGATACGAGTATATTTTTTATTGCAATAGGATAAATATGTTAAGGTGATTCTTGGTCATGGAATGTGATTCCTAAGAATGGAAAATAACATATCAAAATTCCATTATGTAAATAACATCCGTTGATGCAGTAATTTTCTTTTTAAGATACTTTTTGTGTCTGAAAAATACTGCATCCATTTAAATCATTAAAATCGTTCTTACGGATCACTTCTTTGAACACTTCAATAAATAATAGACTTGACTTAAATTAACACAACAATAGCAATTCTCATCACTTTAATTGGATGTTTCATAAATAATTAAGTAGCACACGATATTAGATAAATAAAAACCACAAAGATTATTATTAACATAAAAAATGACCGCTGGATAAGCTAGATTTTTTGATATACTCTCTATAGTTTATATTGCAATTTTTAAATTTAATTTTGTAAGTAATAATAAAAAACTTTTTAACTATATGTAATAAAAAAGCATGTCTATAACAAAATCAAAAGCTTCAAATTTAATTTATATAAAATGCTTTATACTAGTGTGGTTACATCGATAAAATAAGTATATTGATTTGATGTAAAATAAGATTAATAATATTTTTTTTTATCAACATTTCACCTGTTACGTAAGAAGACCTTTATACAGCCGCAGACAAATAAGGGTTGAGACCATTCCGACGTATATCTGAAAATTCGCGTGTCATTGCGTGTATTTTAATTTATCTAAAATGTCTGCTTAATAAAACTGAAACCATAACTGTGAGATAATTTATTAAACTTAATACATGAGATTGATTAAAAAAACAGTTTTTATTGAATACTGTTTGGTTTCTAGCAAGTTTTAATTAATTTATATACAAGAGTCAATAACCTTATATAATCAAGGGTTCTTTTTTTACTGTCGGCCCCGGGCAGCGCTGTGGTACTACTTCCGGGTGCCAACAGCTGGTCTTTAATTTATAAAATAAATAAATACAATACACAATCATAAACAATTCATTCATTCATGAAGGGGGGGGGGGGTTCCAGGGAGCGCATTTTTCGCTGTTTCCCAGTCTGCCTCCCCTCTCTTCTATTCGTATCTGACTATCTATAGCAGTGCTTCTCAAAGTGGTCCCCACGGACTCCAGGGGGTCCCTGGGATCATTCAGGAGGTCATTTGGAGGTCACAGGATTTGGAGGTCCCTGAACAACGTCAAGGGGTCCGCGCAAGGTTCAATATAAAATTAAAAAAATGTGACATATTTTTATTTATGTAAGTTAAAATAAATAACAATGAATACATTATTAGCGATTTTTACGTCCTAAGTAAAATATAAATATAGACAGATGCATAAAATATAAATAAAAACAGGCATCGCGGTGAGTCAGGTAGGTTAATACAGGAACGCAATAGAGTCGATACTTGCACCAACTAGTCTATAATATGAATTTATGTAGTTTTTCACCCAGGGTCCGTAGGCAAGTTTTGACCATGAAGGGGGGTCCATGGGCAAATTTGACTATGAAAGGGGGTCCGTGGGCAAGTTTTGATTATGAAAGGGGGTCCGTGGGCAAGTTTTTACCATGAAAGGGGGACCGTGGGTAAGTTTTGACTATGAAAAGGGGTCCGTGGGCCAAAAGAGTTTGAAAGCCACTGATCTATAGAGACAGCGTCTCCGTTAAGTGACGCGCTGAAAACATGAAAGCTGAAAAGCATGAAAATGGTGTCTCGTGCTCTTCAGCTCTCGATCCTCTTCAGCGCCGTTCTTGTAGTGTCCGTGGGCTTCTCCTCAGGTCGGAGCTCTGGGTTCTAGCTGGCGTTGCCTCTCGAGCTCCTCCCTTCGGGTCATGGTCTTCTCGGCAAAGAAGACGACTCCGTCCCAAGCTCGCTGGTCCTTGAGTATAGACGGCACCAGAATCAAGGGTACTCATGTGAAAAAGTCGGTTTAAAAAACAAATGTTTTTTTTGGTGAGATTTTTTGGTTCGGATTCTTTCACTGTTTGCTTTATATCGTTCACATGCAAAAACACATGTTTTGTTTTTTGTAACTCTGAGCATATTTCACCAATAACGTCACGTTTCACAAGTGTTTTTCAGCGGTGCGTCCTCCCGCCGGTTTATTGCGAGTTGTCACATTTCGCCATCCACTTCGGGCGGATTTCACGGCAGGCAATTATCACTACTTATCGGTGCTTAATGGAGCTACTGGAGGTGCCAAACAGTTTAGTATTCGTACTCCTGTCGCTTGCTGCTGCGCACTTGGACGTGCTAACTGGCAACTGCCGCAAGATGGTGGCCGCGCCGAGCAAACACATCTTTGATTGATTTTGAAATTACTTGTAGCGACCTTTGCGATATGTTTTTACTTTCCTGTATTGTCCTTTGGTATTTATTTTTTTGTTGAAAACTGTTAAATTTCATTTGGCTTTGAATTCTGAAGTAATAGCCATCTGATAATGGATCTCGAAAATCTATACCTTAGAATACATTTGTGGGGTGAAAAAGATCCATTATCAGATATAAAGATACGAGATCATACATTCTATGCAATTGATATAAAATATACTATATAAATATTAGACATATATTTAACCAAAAGTTATGCACGCCAAATCTGTATTAGGTATCCGAAATACTTTTAAAAGCAGTATTTTTTTCTGTTTTGATAGCGTGATATTACATGTCGTCAAAAAAAAAATACTTTATTGTTTCTTCGAGTTCAATTATTTATGCATATACTATGCTTGGTGTGTTGTTTACTTTCTATCAGCTGAATCAATTCTATATTTTTATGTTATGGCGTTCGTGTTTATTGGGGTGGGTTTTTCAGATGTTTTAATGTTTTGAATTTGTCACTGAAGTCATTTATAATAGCAACCGTGGTTCAGCCCTGGTGCTGATAACCACCCTTGTTCTCACCTGAAAATACCCATAAAACTGGATCTAGTAGTGATACGCTCAGGTTTATTTACGTCCTATAACTTTACGTATATTTTCATTCCTTAACCATTATTAAAACTTGACGTGAAATAACACAAAAATAAAAAAAACACGATAATAATATGTTTTTTTAAAGTAAAGTATGATTTTTTTAATTCTTTTTTTTCTTCCTGAATTAGGTTAAGATAACATAGTTTAGAATTAAAAGCATAAATCAAATGGTGTTTCTGTGTTAACAAAGCAATATACTGGCACCCGCTTCTTTAACTACGCATTGTTTTGAAATTAAAATCCATTTATTTTAAATTAATTACAAATATGAATATAAACTACTCAGCATTGGCTAAAAAGTACATTTTATTGCTGTATTTACACGACATTTGAATATTATCTAGTTGTTTTACTGTAATATGTGAATTATTTTTATTAAATTTATTTTATTTTGTGTAACTCAAATTATATAGCAAAAATATGTGAGTCTAATAATTTAATAATAATGTACGATCGATATATTTTGATGGTTATTCGTAACAATAGCAGACATTAATTTATGATAAAAGGATCTTGTTTTATTTTTATTGTAGATTGTTGATTTACTTAGTGGTAAATAACAACAATTAATATTTTACTGCGGGTCATATGAATGGTTGTGTAGTTTAATTCAACAGACTACTGTAGTTAATTTTCAATTCAATAAATAAAAGTAGAAAGGAGATCAAAGCTATAAATTATGATTAGTGTATTTTAATTTCTATAGGTTAAATGAATTTATAATTAAATCATTTATCTTTACAGGATATTACATCGCACTTTGCACCAGTAAATTTCCAAGAGATAAACCAATGATCATGCTTTATCGTGATATTCGATGTGTTTGAATAATTACATAGGAAATGAAAACTACAGTACTAAATTTTTCCATTAAAAATTAAGTATCGGAACAACTTGACCTGACGTCACAATCATTTCTCAAACCACCATGAGGTCGATCTTGATTACTATATCAAACACACCAGGCCATGGAGTCGCTCAAAACCGTGGGTGTTAAGTTTTGATGAAAATGTACATTGCGAGAAACTGTGTTATTCGAAGAGACGATTATTATATGCCTACCTTCATTAATTATCCTCAGCATATAGACAACTTTAAAGGTTATTTCTTTTTTTTTTTTATTTACTCAACTGTCTTCCTCAAGCATCGGAGATCTACATTCGTAAAAAATAATCTTGCCGGAAGAGTGTTGCGGAATTAATTAAAAAAATGTATACTTCCTAAATAATTAATTATAATTTCATTCACAAATGTTTGATAAGAATAATCAATTAATAAATTTTATAATCGGTTGTTTTAAACGATGAAGTTTCATGTGTGTCGCGTCGTCGAAATATTACATCACTTTGTTGTTGATTGTTTTTTTTTTGTATTTTTATAATGTGCTTCAGAGTTCTTCTAGGAAGTCAAATTATTTCTCGTAGTATTACGAGTCACAATCTAAATATTGAATTCCATTGTGCATAGATTAACAAGTTGACATTTCAATATTATTTGTACAATACGTACGTACTTATATTTTATCTAGAAATTGATAATGAACAAGGTATGGAAGTGAATGGGCGTGTGACTCCATGTGATTCAATACTATAAGTACAGGATTAGCATAGAATTATAATATCTAACATGGCGACTGGTGGTTTTTATGTATTAATATATATAAAAAAAACGCATGTCACTTTGGAGACAAGCATAGAAAAACACATTATTGTTTACTGATTCATAAATAATTTATGAGCTTTATTTACTTTGAAAATCGTAATGGCGAGGGTTCATGAATATTTTCAATTGACTTGTCTCACATGAATCTTCTTTCAGGACTGATTTTACGGACTTCAAGTCATTCATTGTCCGCAGATTGTTTTCTTTGGAATGGAATCGACTAAGTGTGATATTTTCAAGGTGGTAAATGCTTGAGTCGTTGGTAAAAGGTCACTCATTTTCGCATGTGATAACTGATAAAAACCTACTCTCTTGTATGTGTTCGATGAAATTTACATCCCAGATGTTTTGCCATTAGTTTGTTAGTATCATTTAATAAATATCACGATTGTTATTTGAAATAAACGCGTTGAATAAATGCGTTGCATAGTTAATATTAATTTATATTTTTTATACATGTATATTTATTTATTATTTATAATAACTCGATCAATGCGAGGCTTTAACAATAGCTTAAATAAATACTTATGATAACTAAAAACAAAATATTTAGACAGATGATAGCACAAGTAAAACTTTGACTATTAAGTCAATAACAATATTTTTGCAGCTTACGTCAATTTTACATTTTGTCAACGATATAACAAAAGTATGACGCAGAAAGCAAACAAGATATATATTGATTAAATCTAACAGTTATGCATATATCTAGATATAAATATCAATCTACGCCCAAAAGTGGTTATTGAAATAGATTTTAATTCTATTCAAATTCATTAAATGTGGCTGTATTCAATTTTTTAAATATTCAATATTGATTTTCAAATACGTTGCAGAAATATTTATTTTTTCTTGTGAGAATTGAAATTATATGCAAGATAACAAAAACATAAAGTTTATTGCTGTTCCTTTGGGTCTTATCTACATATTTTTGTTTTAAAGCAAAGGTATAAAAAAAACTTGAAATGTCGTCTCTGCCTTGGTGTTTGTATTCGCAAATAATTGCCAACTATTTAAAGTAAGTGCTGAAATTTATTCCGGCTGTTTAAATAAAGAGTTTTTATTTGTAAACTTGCGGACAACATATCTTAAATCTGAAGTTTGCTTATTTTAGATTTGGTAAATACTTCAAGCATCAAAGAAAATTATAGCGAAATGATTTTAATTGTTGATTGCTCATCAATATTTTCGAAATTTTCGAAAAAATATATGCTTAAACAATTTTTGACAGCAAACTCAGAAAAAAAGATTTTAAAGAAAATCTGGTTAAGTCGAAAACTTGCATTTCACAAACTATAATTTTAAATTTTAGTTTAACGAAGAATTGTCAAATATAAAAAAAATTCTGAAGATCTATCAATCCATAAATTGTTTTATAATACTTTCAATTAAATTAAATTCAGTGTAGGTCAATGTATTTATCAAAAAATATTGTATTTATTACAATCAATGCTTTTAGACGTCCTATTGATTGCGCCCACAATTTCAGGTTTTTAATTTTTTTTAGTTTAGTTAACGGTCTCAAAATAATGATTGCCGTTAGTAAAAATATAAATATGCGTTTTGTATAAATGTTTATAACATGAAACAAATATGTACAAATCTTAATGTCGTCATGTTTATGTGTATATATATATATATATATATATAATATCTAACTGGCTTAAATTATGCAATTGTATTGATTTAAATAGTAAAATCATTAAATATTATTTTTGTAAATAAATAAGTATGTGAATAAACTTAATCATCTAATGATTCTTACGTCCAGGTGTAACCCTCAAGGTCAACTCATGATTTTATTTTGTACAGCACGTTCTCGATTCTAGATCTAATTAAAAACATCGTTGTCATCAATTGGCAAGGTCAGATATTAAAATAAATAAAACTAAACAATATAAACATGTCAATAATAAAATTGAGGTATAACTAAAGCCAATTGAAAAATGAGTGTGACTTTGAAATAAATGTGAAAAAAGTATTGAAAACAATAAATTCTTAATTAAGTTTATATTAAAAACGACATTATGAATCTGTTTTTATTTTATCCTTAATATTTGCAATTAAATGTGCATTTAATGACATCATATAAATGCTTATTAACACTTACATTTTTGATGTGCGCAGTTGTCCGTGGATTTTATAATGTCAACTCAATTAAATTATTCACAAAATTAAACAATTAAAATAGTAAATACTTTTAACGATATTTTTATATCAATAAAACAGTCGTTGACTTTATGTTTATTAATTATTTTTTAGCGTGGGCTTATATATGACACTACATGACGAAGTACACAAAAAACAATACCTACGCTTAATTTCTAAAATGCTTAAAATAATTATAATTAAACAGGGATTGCATCATGTTAATTTTTATATAATTATTGACTTAAAATTTATAATGAACCATTTCAGAAACTTTAAAAACATATTGTCAATATAAAAATGAATAAATTTTAAACATAAAAATAAAGATAAAATAACTTATATTGGTTAACTATTATTTAGAAAAAATAAAATATTATATTATTTACTAAAGGAGAAGAGTGTGAATAAACATCTATAAATCGTATGTTAGAACAAATATAGTTATTTTCATGAAAAATATTTTTAAACAAGAAACTAGTCGATTACTGGTGTATTTTATATAAACTGTATTTTGGCAGATATGAGACAATAAACAAATCAGCTACAAGCGCGCAACCTTCATAGTTCATCAGCGCATTTGCATAACGTAACGGTCTGACTTACTTTACCGTGAAAAAACAAAGCCGAAAAATAAAACTGCAATTTAAAAATAAATAAATTATCCAGAGAAGCTGTCTAAACAGCTTAATTTCAATGCTAACATCTACTTATTTTATTCACTGCTTATCATTTCGTTGCTCCGGTGCTCACTTTAATACCTACGTAGAGTAAATTCTTATTACTTTTAGAATGGACATATCTAATTTGACTCTGACCTCAATATTATCGGGTAATTTCCATTTTCTATAGTTATGTGTGTCGGATGTTAAATAGCTTCATTTTTATAATTTTATAACCATGGTAAAAATAATCGGATATTGAACTTGTCTGTCAGTTTTTTGTTCTTATTAAACGGTTAATTATTTTTTATTTATTTATTTTTAGCTACTCACTACGTGTTTGTATCATGAAGTTCAATAACAGGTGTAAAAGATAATTTTTCATAAAAAAAAAATTATAAAAAATACACTGAATTCTTATGTCTATGCTTAGTTATTATAAACACATTAAGTTATCATTATTTTTGACAGAGAGAAATATTTTTTAAATATTTTTAGTGATTTTTCCACATGTTAATTTTTATTGGTGACCGGTTAATCCAATCATTTACGTTTGGCATTATCAAACTGTGAATGATATCATGAGAATTCCAACGTGATAAATTGACTGGTTTAGTCACCAATAAAAATTTACACATTAAATATTAAATGTAAATTTAATATTTATTTAAATGTATTTACAAAACTCAGTCACAAAATTCAGCAATCAAAATTTTAGCTTTAAAAAAATAATTTAAATAAACGGAGCAATTAACAGTAAAACTGATTGTATTAAAAGAATATTTTTTTGGTAAACTAACTAAAAATTAGTATAAAAAATATGAAAAAAAAAATTAAATACGCAATTAATATTAGAATTTAAAAAAAAATGTAAATATTAAATGTTTTTAAACAAATAAGTGAAGCTCGAGCGTCAGGTGCAGAACGGATTATTTTTTTTTGTATAAATTATAACTCAAATGAATATTTTTTAAAACAAATTAAGAAATATATATTACAACTTTAAAAAAATGTATGTATAGCTCTGTGTTCAAAAAAAAAAAAAAAAAGGATATATTAAAAAAAAAAAATTTTTTTTTTTAAATATATCTTTTATAATTTTATTTTAGTTTGAAATTATAGTTTTAAAAGTAAAATGAGTTATGTGTTTTTGAATGTATGTGAAGCGCGTGAGTCAGGTGCAGCGCAGCCTCCCCGGGCGGGGTCACGTGGTCGCCCCGCCCCGCGCGAGCCGGAAAACTGCGGCTCAGTACTGCAGTACGGCCGAGGAAAGTCGCTCGTGCCTCCGCCCGCGCCGCCGCCGGTCCGCTTTCCACGGAGCCCCCCGCCACCCCCACACCCGCGAGTGCACAGCCTGCCTGGTCATTAAAAAAAAAAAACACCCCCCAAACCACACCACAACTCGGCTCCAACCTCACCCAACCACAAGTGCGACAAAACACCAAATTGCGAAAATCAAAAAAAAAACCTCTTCAAAACACCGAGCGATCTCGCTTCCGAATAGTGCATCGCGAATTTAAATCAACATATTACGTTTACGTTTAAATAATCGTTTATAAAAGTGTGTAAACAATAAAACAAATTTATAAAAAAAATATTGTAACAAATTATTACTTTAGGCGTTGATCTTGCTTTGAAGCAGTGTATTACTCGTACTACCAAAACCGTATAAATTGCTATGGAAAAGTGTATCACGGACGTTAATCATTTTATAACGCTTAAATCATCACAGAAGTGTATATAAATTTTAAAAAAAATGTCAAAACAACTGTCATAAATTGCTTCAAGGAGGGTTTGCTTCGGAAAAGTGTATCACGTAAACAAAATCGTTTGATAGCGTCTGGCGTACGGATATTATATATGGACAATTTAGAAAAGTGTATTTGTTAAAAGACAGGGAAATGTTTTTTTTAAATAACTCAATACTGGTGGAGTCTGCTGATATTTTTAAAATATTTGATGTGTTTAAATAAAAAAGCTGTTCTAGTGAAAATTAAATTTAAAATGAATGCCAGAAAAATGCGAAATTAAAACAAAATAATATCCAGAGTGACAAAACACACTATTACATTTGCTAGAAGAAAAAAAACATAATAATTTTAAAAAGACGTTACCATCTTGAAACAAATATATTTTGAAAAAAAACTTATTTTACTGGCATTAACGGTTAATTAATAAAAGCAGTTTTGTCAATTAGTATTGATTTACATATATTTATTATTTCTATGATAGAATAGTGTATATTTTAGAGAATGCATTATGTTATTTGTGTGTATATGGAAGCGTTTGATAATGGTTGTTGTTGAACTTGAGTGGCCATGCGACCGCAGATATAAAAACCAGTTTCGTGTCGCATTTTTTTGAAGCATTCGCTGTCACTATGTTGTCTTCATTTATAAATTTGTTTCATAAATATTTATTCTGAATTCCCAAATTTTCCTTGTCATCTATTTAATTATTTTGAAAATGAGTTAACGACAACTATAAAGTATCGACAGTGCTTTTTTAAAACATATATATATCTCATAGATATATTTAAAAAATATTTACATAATAAATATTACTAAGATTAAATTTTTATTTAAAAACAATATTTTACACGATCTACCTACTAAAATAAATCTATATTCATAAGAAATCAATGTTATAGTTGCAAGTGCGCTATCTGATTCAACTACCGTTGAATTAAATATAGCGCAAGGTTGCTACTAAGATATGTGCGAGTTTACTCTAAGACTGCTTAATAATATTAGTATAAAACCTAAAATTACCTGAAAAAATATTGTGTTATATACTTGTATGCGTAAAAAACCAGCTTCATTAAAAAAATAATAAATAACAGTGATCATTGGGAAAATAAACACAACCAAATTATAGCTTGCCGATATATATCGTCCTCTTTTGCATTATTTTCATAGATTAAATATAAAAAAAACATTCAAAATAAAGGGACGCTATTGGCTAATTGAAAATCATTGTGTGTAGGCGCCTTTATAATAAATTTTACAGCATTTTTTTCCAATTCAAGATTTATTCGATATTTTCCCAGAAGTTATAAATAATAACTTCTTCAGGTCCTTCAGTTGTTTACAAAACATTAATAACACATCCTTTGTGTTATATATTTTAACCGATATTTTATTTCAGTGGTAACAACGACCAATAAATTGTTAACATCAAAACAGATCCAAGCTTCCCCGGATCGTGCTATGGTTATTAAATTCGTATCGTTATAACCGTTCTAGTTTTGTTTATCACAGGTGCAATTATTTTTGCATTTGCGAGCCGTGCCGTGTCCGCCTACATACTTGTCTGATAATCTCTCACCTTGCACTATTTTAGTGATAACCTCCATTAATAGAAAACCAATACTCTTCATCTGATACCGATTTCATTATCAGTTATTTTGGCGCTTTGTTACGTAAGACAACTCATCGGGCATGTTATGCAACATATCCTCCTGATAGTATCTAAATTAAAATATATTCTTCAAATAATTCACAGCCATGAATGGTTAGATAATGGAGGAAGTGAAACTATAGCTGGCTACACACGCTGTGACTCGACTGACAACCGAACGGTAATTGACCAATTGCGTCCTGTTTTTGCGTTGTTTACTTAAACAAAACCATAGCAAAACACCTAAAATGAAAGGTCCTTATTGGATAGTTTCCATTCAATGGTCGGTTTTGTGAAGCGTGTGTAATATAGTACATATTTCCGAAAAATACAGAAACTGTTGTTTTTATTAAATCTATATTAAATATTCTACTAAATTAGAAACTATTCATTCAAAGGTTTACATTGATTAAGCTGATTATTTCTGATTTCGTTCAATGATATAGTAAGCCTATACACATGCCTAACATTATCAATGCCTTAAAAAATATTTTTTTTTATAAAAACATATTAAGTGTAGAAGTAAACTTCAAAGAATATCGTGATTAATGACACACTTCTGGTGTTCTTGAATATTGTATTTTATCGTTTATCTAATCAATAAGAAAAAGAATCAAGTAGTATTTTATTTTGACAATTGATTTTTTATTCCTTTATATTAATTTAAAAGATATTAATTACAGTTTTAAAGCAATTTGTAGAGTGTCTTGTACTGAGCATCGTATTAAAATAATAAATTAAGTGTTTTTGCAAATAATTTTAATAAATGTGGTTTTACAAGATATTATGTAAAATTTACCTGCAGCCAAGTATAACGGAAACACATTTTTTAAAATATTTTATGAATGCATTCAAAATCAATTCAATTGAATAATTTTTTTTTTTACAAAGCAAGTAATATTTAAAGAAGTAACTTATCCATTTACTATACCAATTTCTTTTAAAGATATAAAAAAAAACAGAATACTCTACAACGCATTTATAATATTTTTTAAGATTGAATAATATTCAAGTATTATTGTGTGTCAAATAACGTAGGGTTCATTATTTTTTACCGATGAGTTTATCTTCAATGACATGCAAATAAAGATCACGTGCCTAGAACACGTGGTAGTTTCATTCGCAGTTGACGTAACAATATTCAAGTCTCCACACCTCGCTCCCAACTCGGCTCTCTAGTTCTAAAGTACTGATTCATTTTAAAAGTTGACATAAAGCAAGCCAAAATAATTTATTACGTTATTAATGAGCAATAAACAAAATTCATAATATATTGGTAAGGCTCTAATTTACACTGAAATATATAACGTAGTTCTTTGTAGCTATTTTTTACTCTTTCATATTATTGCGTTTTAGCAGAATCAATGTTTTTTATAAAATTTCTCATTCATTAAAAAAAATATATTTGTAAAATTATACGAGCTTTTTACAGCTATGATGGATTGCAAATCTGGGCAAGCTTTAATCAAATGCACTATGAGCTTAATAAATATTTTTTTTGTAGATTTTGTCGCATAGATTACATTACTGCAGTAATTAAAATTTGAAAATCTTTAATTTTTTACGGCCTGCACTTCACATAATTTTATACACTCTCTTAGAAAAATAAACATAAAGCGCTTTGAGATACAGCACGGTAATAATTTGTGAATTCGCGACGGTCTTGTGTCTTAATCAAACATATTAACATGTCACGACAGGTATTCTCAAGGAAGCGAGTGTCACGATTTAATATACGCTCTAATATCTCAGGTGTTTGCGGAAAAGCAAAGTTACCAAGTGAGTGACTCAGTGATTGTGGAGACCCTGATATGGAATAGTACTGTCGGCCATAGAGCCCAGCGCGCGTGCCCTTCGAGAAAAGTCTCCCCTAGGACGAGAGAGAACGAAAACTGGATATCCTGACGTACCAAGTTACTGTTGTCATTGGAGAGACAACAGATGTGGCTCCGGACTATGGTGAGTTAACTTTTCCGAGTGTAACGGAAATAAAACTAGAGCCTAGGAACATAAAAAAATCAAACATGCTTCATTTTTTCACAATCAATTTTATTCCATGAATATTCGTATTTATTTTTTTCAATTTGGATTTTTGGTTTGAAAACAATTTAAGCTTTAGTCTTGGTTTAGTTGGCACGCACTTTAAGTATGAAATTTAAAATACTGAATACTTGATTTTAATATATTATTAAAAATGCTGAATCATGTTTTGAATTTTTAACGGTAAGATGAGTCAGAGACCAGACGACATTTTTTAAAGAATTATATTATAATATTCGAGCCATGAAATAAATATATTTTTTTCCTTTGTTTATTTTAAATTTCAGATATTAAAAACTAATATAAATAATATTTTTAGATATAACGGTTAATAATCGTCAATATTTTTTTTTCTATTTTTTCCTCGTTTCATTTTTTTTATTATGACTAGTTACACTTTGTTTCAAAATACCAATCGATAAGAATGGGCGTAGCTACCATGGAATTCTCAGAATTAAATCAGGTCCATCGTGAGATTCAGAAACCGGTGTGCTGAGATGAGTAGAGTTCGGTAGCGCTGAACTCTCAGAGCGTGCTTGAAATCTCCTATTCAATTATATTTTCTTCACTAGGCTGTAAGTGCGGTCTTTGATAATCTCTTACGTTGTATTTGCTTATTCATATAAATTATGTAAATTCTCAAATCTTGAAAGCACATATTATGTTATATTATTAAATATATATATGTGCTTTGTAAATAATAGCAACACAAGATTATTACTAGAAACAAAATGACTGTGAATTTATCGTAGATTTGGTACAAATTGAAAATTTAAACGCAGTCTGGCGATTTGTTTTCTTAGGTGTTACGTTTCTTGAAGTTTTCTGACTTTCGATGTTTTGGTCTCCGTGTTGGGACCATCTTCAGGGACTCACACTCTAATAACAATGGCTGCTAAAATCAACAAACAAAAAGACTTGCAATATCGTTGTTTATTCCAAATTTATAATATGTTTATGCTGTCGTCATATTTAATTACTGCGTATGTACATCCACATGGGTATATGTTTTTAATTGAAATATCTTGTACGTGTGTAATACTTATATGTTAATAGAAATGGCATAAATTGCTGTAAGTGATGTTGTTCTCTGAAGATGCCATCCAACGCAAATCTTATTTGATTCATATCATTAATTAGCGACAGTACAAACACATTCATCTCGGCGTTAGCGGAAATTGTTATGAGATCTAAGAAAAACACGCGCTGTGGAATTTGCTTCTATTGTCTCTGGGCTGATGTGTCGGTGGCCCTGATCTTGGTCAGCGCCAGTGGTTTCCATACATCTTACATCACACTATGAGTGGCGTAAGCCAGTGGTGGGCGATTCGAAGAAAAACAGCCGAATCTGTTCCGATTGCCTCTACGTCATCAAAGTAGCAGCTACTTTTAACAGATTCAGATAATCAGATGTACTAAAAAAACTTGGAAGATTTTTTGAAAGACATATGTTATGCGGTCGATTCAATTCAATTAAATTTCAAATATAATTTTCTTGGCCATCTCATGTCTCTTTACAGCTTTTTTGAGGTGCTTCTACTTTATTGACCCACCACTAAAATTACACAGCATGTATTTCAAAACACTGATATTTTTATAACGCGCATTAAATCAACATTACATTTCTCTGAATAATAATAAAAAAAAATTCAAGTATAATTCTACGATAAAATCTCGCTGTAAAGACAAATAAAAAGATACGTATTTCAAACGCGATTTGTTGAGTCGTATTGCTTGAGTAAACACTTCTAAAAGTGCCTTGTGTGACACAATGCGAGTGCCAGAAAACGAGAGATAACCGAAGAAGCTGTTATCAAATCACATGTTTTATAAAAAAGACATTTGCATATGTGAGCAGCCTGACAGTCGCTTGGGCAGAGAGGCGGTCGTCCAGGTGCAAAGCACCAACCTAAAGCAACGCGATTCACTAAGGTATTTCCACATAACTATTACGCAAGAAAAATATAATACAATAACACATCCTTCGCTTCTTAAACCAACTCTAATCCCAGTGAGCTCAAAAGTGTATATAATATATATCACAGTGAAATTTGTTTAAAACAAGCATGATGCAATGTATCGCTAAGATTATAAACATTCATTCGGCGGGATTTCACGTTTATCCATAAAAATTCTTGTGAATATTTTTAAATTTAAATTTTGATGTTAGTGTTATATAATATGCGCTGTGAAATATTTTAAAAGATCTGGACAAACTGTGGTCAAAACTGTGATGTGAATAATTTATGCGGTGTATTTCAAATGGGCTCGCCGAGCATGTCGCCGTGCATTAGATATCATTGTTTTAAACAATATATTTTTCCGCGTCCAACGGTGGTTCTCAAGCCGATCGTATAATAGATAAAGCGAGTATTTTCCGGATATAACTAGATGTGTTTGCTATCATAGAGGTAACTTACCTGTCTGTTTGCCGCTTCATATTTTACAGCCGCGATTCACAATCCAGACAATACAAACAAAAATTGATGTTTCTTTTTAAATCCCCTTTTATAAAATAATATAATCTCGCGCTCGTCAAGGATTCCACTCGTGTTATCAGCTCGCCACTATTTGTAAGATAATATTTTTTTTTATAACCAAGCATTTTTTTAACATTGCAGACTCACTGCTTGCTACCTACACGCCTGAACTTAAATACATATTAAATTATTGTTTACATTAAATTTAACAAATACGGACATTTAGCGTGAAGGTTTTTTTATTGCCATATATTATAATACCATAAAAATTATTTTCAGAAAAAATAGTATTATACATTTTTGTAATGTCAAAATATTGACATTTGTGACCAACACAGCCCAAGTGTTGTACTCGCTTCGATTGATTGATCATAATTTGTATTGACAATCACCTGTCATATTATCTTTCATTAAAATAAAGTTTATTTCTTAAATGGTAAATATGTGAGATGTTTACAATAATAATAGGCTTTGTAATTAGAAATCATATGTTGAATGTTCGTTATAAAATCATGGTCATATAATGTTATTGTAGCTCATCTAGATGAAATCGTGCATTGCGTATTTGTGCATTGTCCATTACATATATATTTATTTATACATAGTTTCCAAAGTGGAATTTATCACATGTAAGGTGGCGTGTAAATCTACTGCACTCAAGAGCTTACATGTGTAAGTCAATCAAAATTCCAGGTGTGTGCAACTTTGAGCATCACGCTATGTCCCTGGGCAACACGTTAATTGGACCTCCCTAGCAACCACCACCTGGAATTATTACCAGGTCTGAACTGAGATCCACTTGTTAAAAACTTTGTTAAATTTATTCCTTATAAAAAACAATAATAAAAGGTAGTCTGATGCATGAGCAACAAGATCGACATTTAATTTTAATTCAATTCAATTCAACGGTTCAGCAATTGTAAAACAATTCCTAAAATCGTTATCATTTGAAGATCTTATAAATTATTGCACGATACTATTATTAAATGTAATTATGAAGAGACTTAGAATCTATTAGATTATTTTCGGTTCATTAATCATAGCAGTATGAATGGATTATTGTTTCTTTTTATAAATGTGCCGGATACATAATATTATACTTTTTCATTCTCTCAGATAAATAACAACTACTGTAGTTTCTTTGCATCCACTGTAGGTTCATTAGGTGTAATATTATTCACGTCTGAATGTTTTATTTGTTTTTTTTTTTTTTTTTTTAATATTAGTGCTGAAAACAATAATCAAGTTAAAATTTATTGGTGTGGCTATTATTAATGACTCGTTTAGAAGTTGTGTAATACTACACTTTTTTTTTACTTAAAATTGTGAAATAGTCAATAAATCAGCCGATCTCTGTATTTATTATTTACTTAATATTAATTATTTATTTTTAAATGTTGAGCTTTTTCATGATTAAAGTTTCAGCGTATTTCAAGCATAACTTAATATCTAGTTTTAAATAATTAAACTAGTTTATATATATATATATATATGTGTGTGTTTATTTAAATATTTTCTTCATCAAGTGCCTCTCCTCAGAGGTGGTTGGCGACCATTTCACTGAGCATATACTTAAAATGAGCCAGTTTTCATGATTTTTTAAGTGGGAAATAGTGTAGTAGGTCCCCGGGTCCTTCTACAATAAATATAAAATGTTTAAATATAAAAATAAAAAAAAATTCAAAACAGGTATCGAGCTTTCGCGAATATCCAATTGTAAATAAATCAAATTATAACTTGTAAACAATTTTAAAAATACAACTCAGTATAAAAGAAATCATATTTCTCAGCTCTCTAATTTCTACTAGCAAAAAAGTAAAAAATCTCGTTTTTCAAGTGTACGCTTGTTTCTTTGCAATAAACAACACTTATGACAGGTTGGTATAATTCAAATGGCTCATAAATTTTTCGGTTAAATTTCACCACCTCGGTGCTGGGGCGACCTTTGGGCGCATCCACCAAACATGGACGGCGAATTGTAAAAAAAATGGTTTCGTGTCGGCAGGCTCCGGCCTCGGTCGGAGAAATGCGGCGCGTTGACCCCGGCCGATAGACCGCCTCGAGAATTTGCACAAAAGTGCTTTTTTGCTGAAGACCCCTTTTGAATTCGCGGACAATGGCCGCTTCCGAGAAGCTCCGTGGCTAGAAGGACGTGCCTGTGTTTCAGACGACCCATTAAAGAATTAGAACACGCCGGTCGACGCGAGCTTTCAACTGGCACTCCCGATATCAATTTAAACATTTTTTTAATTTTTCAGGTACTTCATGATACACCCAACAATAGTACATGAATATATAGATTCATGAAAGTTAAAATTTGTAGAGAGACTTGTTTTAAACGTGTGAATAACTAAGCTTTACTTTTAATTCAAATTATTGATATCCACAGTATACAGTGTATACTGTGGATATGGATAATTGGATGTGAAAATGGGGGGCGTTGTGAAATACCGCTATGGTATTTTGACATGGAATAAAAAATGGTATAATTATAACTGTTATGTCAAAGGGGTCGTTGGAATTTTTTTTTCATGTCAAGGGTGTGGTGGTCAATTATAGGTTGGGAACTTATGGTATACACTGACTCCAAATATTAACAAACATTTTTACTTATAGAAGGAATTACTCCCAGAAATGATATCCGGGCAACTTCACTCTTAATAATGATAAATACGACTGCTTAAATTTACTTGCAAAGAGTACTCTTGTTACTAATAATAAACACTTTTGTGCAAAAGCTCGGTATAGTTTATTCATTTAACTGATGTTAAAACAGGTGGCAGTCAAATATTTATTAAATCCACCTTTTTACGTTTAGAATTCATATTTTTAGAGCATGTTTGGTCTATCAATTTCAAAATATCCCAGATTTTTAAAATAAATTGTTTTAAACCAATTTTATATTATTATATTTTTGCGTCATTAATAAAAAGTACGAGTGATTTTTCAGATGTCTTCTATCAGATCAATAATGTATAAATACATAGTATTTGATATTAGTATAAACACATTAACCAGATTTATCAGCATTTGGTTCTACGTATAATATTATATCGGGTACAAACTCGTGATTTTATTTGACACTATTATGTTGACGAATAACTCAATTGTGTTTGTTTAATTTAAAAAAAAATCCCAAAGTAAACGGAATCCACAAGTACTTGCATTCAACATTGTAATTCCCTATTATTAGCCCATTATAAAAACGTTAAACAATAATTACTGACATTCAGAATTCAATGCTAAGTTATCAGTTAATCTGTGTCAACTAAGTATAAAAAATAACAATGCTTGTTTAATAAATTTTATTTGACAATTCATTTAGAGACGGAAAATATGTTTGATTATAGTGATAAAATTTGGATGAAAACATTTGACATAGTTTTCATAATATTAAAATTGTTTTATTATTGAAGATATATGAAATTTATGTTCTTAAATAAATTTAAGACATTCGTTCAGGATTTCTTATAAAAAATTACGAAGCAAAAAGAAACTTTTTAAATAAAAAAAAATAGTATAAATTTATCAATAAAAATAGAACAGCTCTTACAAAATAGAACAATAATATATTGTTGATCGATTTTTTTCCTCGTGTTCTTTTTATATTTTGTTACCCAACAATCATAAATCATTTCAAAGAGTCTAATTATGGAGAGATACTATAATACAAATCAATTTGTTAAATTTTTATTTTATTTTAATTATTATTTAATAACATGATTCTTTTGTTAATTTTTATATTCTGAATCAATACTTAAATAAAAAATACTTAGTTTTAATTATATAACATTCAAACTAACCATGTAATGAAATGACTTCTGACAGAGATGTATAATTATCCGAAGTAATAAATAGATTTATAAAAATAAAGCACTTCAACGATACAAAAAACTAGATAACGAGAGTTAATATTGAAACTAAAAAAAATCAATTGAGCTGCCATGTAAATCTTTGACTAAAAGTCAAGCCCATCAAGAGATTTAGAGACTGGTACTGTTGTCACTTTATCAAGAAATGAGGTCATTAGCCTCCTTGATAAGTTATAAATCCCTGAAAAAACACTTCGTGGACCTTGCTGAAAGTCCATGAGCGTTTACTTCAACTGCATAGATAGGAAAACATTGCTTTTCAATTTTCGGTGATGGCATTTAATAAATCAATTCATTTTATATTCTTCATTGCCTCTATGTGATTTATAAAGATCATAAATGCTAAAGTATTGCAATGCAGGAAAAAATTTCCATCCACCACTAGTGATGAACGAAAATTCGACGCATTTATTTTTATTCATTGATTATATTTGATTTAAAAAATAGTAAAAAATTAATATTAGATTTTTAAAAAATAGCAGCCTTGAATAATTTTAGCGACACTGAAATGCATCGCATGTAAGCTGTTGAAAAACCCGTTCGCCATCTGATCAGCTAGTTTAGAGATATGGCATGGATCGTTGCACTGAATTACCGGCTTTACCCTTCAAATAGATACAGTATGTCCAAACAGAGTATCGGGTATTTGTTAGTTTAGTAAAACAAAAACTACTAGTAATCGATTTTTTTTTTATTGTTGATTATAATAATACAAAATGAACAATTATTTCAAAAAGATGAAAGATTGCTGATAACACGCTAACAAGGTGTCCAAAAAGGGTATCGGGTATATGTTTTAGCGTTGAAGTTGATTTGGAGCGGCTGAGGGAGACAAAGAGGAAATCGTAGAGTTTGCTATTTTGTGTAATTTTAGTCGCTATGGAGCGTATAATTGTAACGGTGATTCAATAGTGATGCTCAACGTTTGTATCGTGCGGAGTGTCGTACACGCAATGCACCAAGTGACAATAGCATTAGAAAATATTCAAAAATACAGGTGCAATGGTAAAAAATCAAAACTCAGGTCGCTTTCATTCAGTCCGCGACCAGCAAACAATCGAAGTGGAAGCGTCAATTCGTCAAAATCCGTCTTTATCCACCCGAAAGCGAAGCCAAGCGTTGAACATTAAAAAATCGTCTTTGCATTCAATTTTAAAGAAACATTTGCATTTAAAAGCGAATAAAATTCAATTGGTGCGATAATTGAAGGATTCTTTGCAAACGAAATGCTGCGGCGATTCAACAACTTTCAATCTTCGTTCCAGATTAGAAGAGTGCCAGCAGCGTGACGGTCACCATTTGGATAACATCATCTTTTTTATATAATTTTCCATTTTTTATTCTTATAATTAACAATTAAAAAATACTTGATTACTAGTAGTTTTCGTTTTACTGAACTAACAAATACCCGATACTCTGTTTGGACACCCTGTATAATATTAAATTTGAAAAAATGGTGGTTTGCAAGTCGCGCTCGCTTAGCGTTGCTCGACTTTCAAAGCAAAGAAATAAAATCTCTTGGTGTCTAATCGTCCGAGACGGCTCGCCGATTCGTCAGCGCGTGTTTCAGGCAATATAGATATCCATTGTGGGTACATTCAAGACTGTCGCTTGCCGAGACGCCTCGCTAATGTTTGTTTATCCTTTGTTTCAGGTAAGCTGCTCCTAATTGCCCGTTTTAAATTTGAAGATTGCCCGCGTCAGCCTATGCATGGTTTATGGCGGTGATACAGAAAAACAGGTTTTATAATTTTAATTTTTTACTTCCAGCCCTCTGTTTTGAGTTTGTAAAACTGATTTTGAACATCGCTGTGAATTTGTGCTCTGTAACGCTTCGAAGAATAAAATGTTATTTATTTTTATATTTATGGCGATAAAGTTGTCTTATGTGCGTCATCAATGCAAGTTTATGATACCTATTTGTAAATTAAACTAATTGCTTCAGTAAAATGTATAGGCACTTATATATTTTACAAATAAATTAAATGGTTGATGTATACCAGTAATATTGACAATATCCAGATAAAAGTACATTTTAGTAATAATATATGTTTTTATTATTCTTTGTATTGTATAATTATTAGAAGTAAAGACTATTAAACATTGATGTTTAAAGAGTGCGTATCACAGATTTATTGAGTATACAACTTGTATTTTGACCATTGATTCATATCCGAAAAAACATATTTGGTATGTACTTACAATCAATAAAAAAACATTTTTTTTATTTAATACATTTGATGGCTATCGAGTATTTTAAAAAATGCGTTGTTTTTTTAATGATTAGATGATATAATAAAAATCTTATACAGCACAACAAAAACCAAAACGGTTTTCTTATACAGGCTTTTTTAATTATCGATTTAAAATTTAGCGTTTATCATATTTAATAATAGTTTTTCACGTGGATTTTATAATTAGTAATAAAATAATTCAACCGCAATTTATTGATTGACAAAAAAGTTAGTATTTTTATACTGGGACACTGCGGTATTAAAGTATTATCTCACTGTTCAGTGCATTCAGGCGTATATCTCTATAACATAATTTGTGGGAACTTCTTTGAATGCGGTCAGATTTAATAGCTATCTAATACTTCCTACCATGTTATTAGAACCAAGCCTGCACTTTATATACTTATTGCAGTCGCCATTTTAAGGAAGCTAACTGATGTTATTTGTGTTCACTCGTTAATTTTTTTTATCTTAATTCCCAATTTTAAGATCTGCGTTCTATGAAGGGCTCTTGTTGAAAAAAAAAACAATTTTTCATTTTAAAACCTTTTGAACTCCTTGGAATATTTTATTGTCACATTCCTTATCTATCTTCTTCTTTAGTATTTGGGTTTTTTCTAACCGGAATCTATTTTTTGCATTGTATATTTAAGATACATATTGAGTGTATTTATATATATATATGTGTGTATATATATTTATATATATATATATATATATATATATATAAAAGAAAGAAACAAAAAGAAAATCAGTTGGTCCTAAAATGACACAGCAAGTAAGTAAGTACAAACAAGCAATATCACAGAAATCTTATAATGTGCCAAAAAAGAGTTCAACGCGTTTAACCTTAATAAAAAAAACCCAAATTTAATTATCAGTACAAATTTTATTCGACGAATTGTTTAGTAAAAAATCCGGAGAGCAGACGTGTTATTATGATTAAAAAAATGTAACACTTGTCATCGATCAAAAACTCGTTTCTTCTTTGCTGAGGCTGGCAGTCTGCTCTCTCCCGTCACGAGCTCCGTTACCGAGCCGCCCAGCGCGACTGGTTCATATTTCGATGGCATCTGTGCTAGGATACGTGATGCCAATTCCATACCATGCAGTATTGCACATTATTACATGGCTTTCAGAAATCATATAGCCGCGTACAACAGTGACTATCAAAATATTTCATTAAAAAAAGCCCTTTGTTTCTTATACCTTTTTGACGCTGTTGTTGGGGCATATTCAATTAATAACGCGGTTTAATTTATAAAAAAACAAACTAAGTGATTAGACGAAATATCTTTTCATTTAATTTATATTGTACAATCCTTTTTTTTCCGGCTATAAAATACGTACGTTTTTATAGGCTTTTTATTAAAATCCAATGCAAAATAATTAAATTTTTATTTGTTGGATAAAATATTTTTAACACATTGAAGTCTTACCACTCAAAAAGTACAGTTTTTTTCATAAAAGTACTAATTTTTCAAAGTTTGTTTCTCAAGTTGATAGACCGCTTTCCTAAATAAACCCATTACATATCGCAATAGAAAAACCATAAAAATATCTTTAATTAATATTATGAATTTACAGTCTTACGAAAACCTTATTAATTTGTGAACACATAAATTTAAAATAAAATAAAATCGGACTTTTATCAGAGTTCAGATTTTGATTAATCGTACATTCTGTCAAATTAATTTTTACTGTGGTACGTTTAATATAAATTAATATTATTTTATTTACTTTTATTTTAGTTGTATGCGAAGATTGTAAATCCAAAAAAATATGTTGAGTCAACCATAGCTAAATATTGAGTTAATAGTCTACGTAATATATTCACTAAAAAATAAAGAATTAAACATTCAAAGGCATTAAAAATATTTAAAAGTATGACACAAAAAAAAACTGAATACATTGAAAACTTTTATTAAATTTTCAATATATGTAAAATATTACATCAAATTACATAATATATTATTGAGTTGATTTTAATTACACATCTCACTGACTCGGTGTACACACAGGCTATATAAACATTCAAAATTTCTGCATAAATTATCTCTAAACTAAGCAAATCAAATAAAAAAAATACCAGTTACATCTCCTTGACATTTCCCAACATAATTCTGTAGTCTATAATTAATATTCTCATAAACATGGTCTCCGTGTGCGGAGAATGCCCGGCAATGACACCTGAACACTTTTTCTTTCGCTGAAGAGAAAGTAGTACCAAATTTTATATTCTCACATCGACTCTGCTATCATTTGTGATCACTATGAGCTCTATTGTTATTCTTTGGAGCTCTGGGCAGGTCGATTGGCCGGCTGTCAGTGCTTGCATGTCCGCTCGAGGTTTTTTTCATGTTCTCTTTGTATTTTCTAGTATGATATTAAATATCATAAAGATATTACGTAGGAATTTATTCAATATCGCGCCTAATGGTTTCATTGGTTATAAGTGAACGTGAAAGATTTTTGTTTGATATAATTTAAAATTATAGTAGCTGAAACAAACGCAATAACGCGAGACTCGAAATAATGTATTTGTTTAAAATATCAATAAATCAATCAGATATTTATAAATTATGGGTGTATCTAGAAGTACAGTGACTATCTATGCTAGGATTGCAATCTGGTCTGAACAGTTGAAACTGCTTTATGAGTGCATTTAAAAAATGATTCATAGCCTTAGTGGATGTATTGGAAGTACTACGGAGGCCACAGATACATCCAAAGGCGTTAAAACATCTTGACATGAACATATAACTTAACAGATGGTCTATTACCATAAACTATATCAATACGAATCCGCTGTGTGGACGAGGCCACAGATAACTGCCGGCTTAGATATGCTGAACTGCTACAATTTGATGCGGAGAGGCTCGATGGCGTTTACGATGAAACCGCGAGCATATCGCGGGATGACATTGAAAAACATATAAATATTGAACGGCTCGCATCTAGTCCCAGCGAAAAATGTCCGGAAATAATTATCCCGGTAAACAAATAGCGCTTCTTTTGTTATCTGATGACAATGGCATCGGTCTATTTGTATGAAAATGCCGGTCTTGACGCTCGTGTCACGGTGGATTCAGTTTTATAACACAGGCAGTGTTTTTGCCTGAAGGATTGCATATCGCATACACAATGCAGCAATGCGTCTTGCGATAAGACGCTCCCACACTCGTTTCAGACTTAAAATTCAATGTTTATACGTTATAACGATAATTTTGCTCGTCAACTACCATTTAAACAATATAACAAATTTCTTTGCTATTATTTTTTTTATTATTTGTGCCACTACAACTGATAGACATCTTTGCATCGTGCATTACAAGAGCAATATAAGCTTAGGCGATCTGAACCAAAAATCTGCGAACTTTGCAAGAGATGAAGGGAACAAATTAAAAAAGTAGATAAGCAAGCGATCAGAGGCAACTGCAGCTGAACTCGGTTTTCGAAACTAGCCTTGTTTTATATAGAAAAATCACAGGAAATATCAGAAATATTTGAATTTTGCAATAGTTTAAATTTTTCTCTTTATGCTTTTAAAATTATGTTAAAATATATATAATATAAATCAATAGGCAAAGGTTAAATTTCTTAATCTTTTACGTTTTGTCGGGACCGTTTCCAGAAAACGTGTTCATATAGAATATCTCATGAAATTAAAAGGTCATATAGATTGAAATAAAAATATCCGTTACTGCATCTTATTTTAATATGTCCTTATCTGAACTGATAAGAAAACATTAAAATATAAAAAACGCAAATAATAAAAAAAACCTGTCATTTTTTGTATTCGGATTTAAAGAAAAGTAATTTTGTGATATGTATAAACAGACATTACATTTTTTTTTAAATACAGTGCTTATTTATTATAAAATATTCAAATTATTAAAATCATAAAATGAAAGATAACATAGTGATGACTAAATTACATATATACCCATGGATTGTTTAGTCCATAGTTGACCCAATACATTTTTAGTAACGTAATTATTATGGAAGCAAGTCTTACCATTGATAAAATTTATCTGTAAAATATTAAAGAGGACTGATTTCGACTCATTTTGAGATGGAAAGAAAAATAATTATACAAAATCGTATGTATGAAGGGATCGAAATTGCAGCCTTCGCCATTTGCAAAACTGTCGAGATATTAAAAAAAAAAAATAATAATATTTTCTACAATGCAATACTTCCGTTAAAAATATTTATTATCAAAATAGTTAATAATGTGTGCGTGACCCTTAAACTTCATATTACATTTTTGCTTGTTTGATTATATAATGCTTTGCTGTTAGTATTAAGAATGCAATGTTACCAGCAGTATTAAAGAATTACGAAACATTTCGAAGCTAATCATAATAAAGAATACAATGTTGCAAGCGGAAATGAAGATGCAGGGAATATTTCGAACATATTACAGGTAAAAAGCATGTCAGGTGCTTTGGATTAATTGTCAGCATTGAGTTGTTCCGGCTAGCTGGCGCATGTGCCGACGCTGCGAACACGTGCGTCAGAAGCCCGCTTCGACTACAAAGCCTGAATAATGAGCACTGGGGCCGTGTTTTTAAACTGTCCATATTTGATCGAAAACGAACGAAATTAATAATAAAAAAACATACACACGGCGCCAAGGTCGGCGCTCGGGTCGAAATCACGTAGATTTTTAAATTATTAAATTAACTGGGCGCTTTGAAAAGTCTGACTTTTTTAAAAACTGAATTTATAAACATTGTATAATACCATTATATCAATAAATCAAATTATTAAAAAAAAAAAAAAATATTATGTAACATATAGGTACTAAAAATATTTTGGTTCATATTATTTAAAGATGAACTTTATAATTATAAAAAAATAATCGTTTTTTTATACTGATTTTGGACATAATGTTTTCAGCACATTTAATTTCTTAAAAAAATATTGTCTTTGGTTAAAAATTTAAGATTTATTGGTTTGTAGGTGTAACGACCGGTTTGTTACGTTAAAATCGGGAAAATCATAGAAACCACGTAGCAGACTTATTTTTCCTCTCAAAAGGATTTTCTTCGTTTTAAAACAATTTACAATTTTAAAGGGTTGTATAGAAACTGAAATAATGCTTTTACACCAGGATTCGAGCCCAAATAAATAGCTGTGTTTGTGTGATTTAAACAAAATGAACGCGTAATGGTATTGAATTCAAATGTGGTTTTTAAAACTTTATTTAGATCTTCCTTTACTTATTCAATGTTTTTTCTCTCGTTAAGTACAACCTCATTGTATTGCCAATCAGCCTGAAAACTGATACTTATTCTTGAAAGCATCAGGTATAAGTATAAAACAGGCATCGTAGTTTTTGTCAACTCCAAGCGAATTGTATAAAAAGTGATATTTATAATCGAGTTACCTTATCCGTGTGTCGACCTCTAAAGATGACTTGTTCAGCGAGGCGATCAAAGATCTTTGCATCTCTTTTTGTCTTTATCGATGTATATTTAACAAGTTGTTTGCTTGAAATTACGCAGAAAATTAGCATGAAACGTTATTTCTGATGTTCTTTTGTTGATAAATACTTTTGCGCCGAATTATTGAACCAGCGACAAAGTAATTGAAATTATTAACGGATTAAAAATGGCATTGAATTTGTAGAGATTGTGTTCTTATATAAAGGCTTGTAAATTTAATTTTTAACCTACATAAATCCTACCAGTATAAATAATATTTTATTTACACACACAGAGGCGTAATTTCAGTTTAATATCTACACTATCGATAAGGATGTCATTATGTATAAAATGTCCATAAACAATGTGGATTCATTATGTAGATATATTTATTTATTATCAATCAAAGTAACTTCGTAAACTATTTTTCAGAAATAAATATTATTACAAGTCATCAATTATTCACTATTTAATCAATCTTTTCATTGTTAAAACACTAATTAATAACGTATTATAATATTTTAAAACTAATCAATATAATAAGAAACACAAACACGTCAAGTTGTTATGAATTTAAAACAATATCTGTCTAGACATGCAAAATAATCTATAAAAATAGGTTCTTAGATAATGTTTAATTTTATTCCAGCGTTTCTCAATTTTTATTGCCACGGCAGAAATGAACAAGGCATTATATCATAGAATCGCCATTCGCTCAAATTTTTTTTTTTATACTAATTATGTTTATTAGAAATAAATTTTTCATTGACATTAATTTGAAATGCAAAGCTTTTGCTTCGTATTTTTATTTATGCCTACAAACTGGTTCCATCTAAAATTTATGTCTAATAATAGGATAATAATGAAAATTTATGAAAAAAATATTTAATTCAAGATAACGAATATGTTAAATATAAATTAATTTGAATAATGAAAATATATCGATGAAGTAAGATTGTTAAATTAAAACTTTTATCGATAAAAACAGTTTAATATCTACTATAATAATAGCCATTGTGTGTTTGTATGTATGTTTGTATGTGTGTATGTTTCGTTTTTCCGTTCTGTATAGAATATCTTAAAAGATACAACGCTGATTTTTTGCACATAAGTTAAGTAAATTTTTCCGCAGCTATGTGCCGAATTTCAAGACGATAGGATAATATTTTCATTCATAAACTTTAAAATATGCTCATCAAATACGTCATTTTATGACGGGCTACATTGCTAGTATATTAATAATAAACCCTCGTATTGAGCGAAAAGCTGTATAAA
The DNA here is from genome assembly GCA_022113835.1 of Atopsyche davidsoni. Lineage (NCBI taxonomy): Eukaryota > Metazoa > Arthropoda > Insecta > Trichoptera > Hydrobiosidae > Atopsyche > Atopsyche davidsoni. Next base: position 9,401,578 of record JAILWY010000021.1, read on the forward strand.
CGTTATTGATATTTAGATATTCATTTTTTTTTAAAGAGAGTAATTAGTGGAATTCCATTATTATATTATAAATAATAAGTAAAATACTTGAGTAATGTTTTTGGCGAAGCCGGTCACCAATAAAAATCTATTTGTGGAAAAATCACTCAAGTATTTTACTTATTACTAAAAATATTATTGGTATTTTTCGGACAAAAACGTTAACTAATACAGCTTGTCGGTCGGTTTACAGTTTCCGTGTTTAGGGAGCTTAAAACATACACCAATCGACTGACTCTATCACCAAAATCTGCAAAAGTTAGGCGATAGACCTTCTCGGTTGGAGATTATTTTAGGTAATTTAAAGAGAGCAAAGATGCAAAAAATTACTTGCGTTACAATTTATCGGTCAGTTGGCGGTTGTTTCGGATCATGTTCTATTTCATCTAGAATATATTCAATTAAATTCATATATTTTACTAATATTTTCTTGCAGTACATCGAGTTTCAGAGTTTTTGCTCTTCACGTCAGCTATGTTAGACCGTACAGCTATTTATAGTGACCTCAGTTATGTATTTAAAAATCTTATCTGATTTATAATGTTTGGTTTTCGCCGCGGTGCTTGGACTCTCCACACATGTCTGGCAACACCGAGACGATTTTTTTCATGGATGTGACATGCCGGCAAGGACACTGGCTCGAATGAAATAGATCGTTGCTCTATTTTTTGTTGCTTTATTATTTTTAAGTCTATAATTTAAATGCCTGCTGAATTGTAAAAAAAATTATAATTTTGATTTCCTGGGCTGCTTATATTAAATAAATTGAAATTTTAATTAGCTTTTTTTCCATATTTGTTTTAAGAAAAAATTAAGATTTGTGATTTGATGTAATTAAGACAATGCCATGTGATTTTGGAAGACACTTAAATAATAAAATGTTTATCTTTGGTTTAATGTAAATTGTTTGTAGTAATTAAAGCATTTCCATTCGAACTTATCTATTAAAAACCGTAGTAAATTGTATTACAATATATTACAAATTATGTGTTTTATTATATTCACGACTTAATCGTTGCTATCTTTTATCATTATAAATTTAATCCACAGTGACGGGAAATAATCTGTCTCGTTGTTTTTCTCCTCGTTTCATGACAGTTCTTGGGCAATTGGAATTTTCTTGTCAACCACTTAATCCTGAATGAAATAAATGTCAATCATCAATTAAATTTGCAAGCGTGATTGACTCTTACACAGATTCAATAAATTACCTATAACTGAAACTCAAAAACGTATTTTTGTCGTTGTCATAACAATAATAAATATCAATAAAAAAAAAAATATATATATATATACAATAGTATGTATGTGTGGATTAAATAATGCTTACACGCTTATTTTATTAATTCAAAGTCTAATTTTATACGATATAAATTATATCGACAGTACAATGCAAAAAATATACTTATATTTTCAGTCCTTTCATTTAAAATCTGATATAATGTATTATGCTCACTATACTGATAGAACGATACGTTATCACTGTTGACACAAATATTATTAAAATACGTGATTTGCTTGTTTTTAATAATTCTCATATATTCTAAAATTAACTACACCTCAAACAAGATAATGTAATCGAGATCTCCAAGGGCTTTGTTCAGTTTTAATAATACTTTTTAATTTCACGATTTTGCAAATTTTAATTAAATAATTTCATACGTTAATTTAACGGAGTCAAGAAAAAATGAAAATATCAATAGAATAGAACAATAAACTATCTCAAATGGAGTCTTATACTCAGGTCAAAACAAGAATAGGTTTTGTAGTTGAGAGAGTTAGGTAATACGACAATTAAACAGATATTCCAAGAATAAGGAACTGAAAAATCAAGTTTAAAACGACAACAGTCTCACGTAAGACCATATTATTTATATATTATTGCACACATTTAATCGATTCCAGAGACATATGCCTTGTATACATAGATACAGGAAACCATTGTCTCTTATTGCTACAAATCATAAGCTTTACTGCCTCTTTGAGTTTCTGATTTTTTTAAATCATTAGCGTCACTGTCTCTTCCAATCTTCGATTAGTTAGAATCGTTGGCTTCATTGCCTTTTCCAACCTCAAATTGCTTAGAATTATTAATTTTACTGCAGTTTCCGTTACATTTTACCACAAGGGTAGGAGCACTGTTACTGAAATATTCCCAATCCAGAGTTTTTGGGCTTGAATCCCGTTGAAAATTCACCAAAAATGAAAACAATAAAAAAAATTAAAGTAACAAAACCAGTTATAAATAACAATTGATACTTAGTTTCTGGTTACAATTCAACACTTGAAGAACAATCACAGAGTAGCTATTATCATTATTCAACAAACCACACAACCAGTGTGTGTCTTCCTTGCGCATATCAATGCCGAGTTGCTAGAGGCGATAAGCGATGGAAAATTCATTGGGAAATACATGGAGCACTCGTACTTGTAATCAAAGCGTGATTACTGAATGATAACTATTGTTTTTTTCCCATAACAAACCGAACCAATTTAAACGTAATGAATGCAGCTCGATTTGTTCAATATTATATTGCGCAGTTTATATGTTCAATACTGGGTGTTGCAAGATTATTTTAAAAAGTTTTTCTTTAATCACACCATCTCATATAAATTTGTACAGAGGACGGATATAAAATCTTATAACACTCATTTGAGAATCAACAGCCAAATAATTTCACTCGACCTGTAAAAAAAATATTTCATTTGGATTTTTTAATCTTAAAATTTTTCTTCCTTTCAGTTTTCCTTGGTTTCTTTGAATCGCATCTATAAAAGAATTTCAGTGAACAAATATTATATAAGATGAAATAGAATGAAAATTTAAAAAAAATAAGTTCAGGTGCGGTTTTTTTATTTCATTTAATTTATGCGGTTTATACAAATTCAAAAAAATAAGTAACATCACATCATCGTTTGCGTTCAAAGTACAAAGATACGGTAATGTTTTTAAAAATAACAAAAATTTCTTTAAAATAAAATATAGGATATTCATTCAAGATTTTCTTGAATTATGTTTATTCAATCTTTGATGTGATTTAAAAAATAAATATTAACGCGTCAATTATAAGCGCGTTTTAGTACTTTTTGAAACTAGATTTAAAAACTTGTAATGATGCAATTATGACGCCTAGCTCTTCTTTTCGGATGACCATGACCATTTTGAAACACCTTACATTAAATTTGAATACTTTTAAAACTTTATCTTGTATCGTCACATTGCTATCATAGCACACTGCGTTGTATATATCCTAATGGCTACAACTCGTGAAGTTACGATTATGATTTTATGACAATAGATGCGTGACACCACTTCAAGGTCAATTGGGTTGTAATCCCAATTTGATTGGTCGGCTTTCGTGACGTCACCTGATAATGTACAGCCAATCCGAGACCACTTGGCCATTGTCTGCCGTCGAGAGAGGTCGCATATGAATGAGCAGACAGTCCACGTCGATAAGAAATAAATTCTATTTAAGTTCAGATAAGAAGGCATTTAGTAACTTGTCTGATTACACCAAGAGCAATACTTTTAGTAAATAGATCCATAAAAACTTAACGATGAAAATGAGGTAAGATTATAGCAAGTCTGGTTGTCTTTCAATGACGCTCATATTAAATCATTTATATTTTAACTTCACAATACTTTAAAAAGCTCATTTCTCTGACAAATTATTTCAGAAACTAAACAACCCATACCCAATAAAACCCCATAATTTAATCCCAATTTTGAATCAAATCATCTCTGCCAACCAAAACTCGGCTTCAGAAAAATTTTAAAGAATTTTCTTGTATTTGTGACAAAAATAGTTTGTAAGACAAAGTTTTGTTTATATTTAAAAGCATTGTCTTAGTTATAAAAACTCTTAAAGAGCAGAGTAGATCAACGTTAAATATATTTAATCAAGGCCTGGTATTTTTTATCTTATAGTATTAATCGTATATTATTAGTAAAAGACATGATCCTTTGTTGAAATGGTAGCAAGCGGATGAAAGCGATTAGAGATATCGCTGATGTGTTTGCCTTGATACATTCACGGATATCAAAAAAAAATTACACTGTTTCAAACTGTTTCTTTTTTTAAATAAAATTTTAATAATATTTATTTTGTTGATTTTTAATTCGAACTAATACTTCGCCGTTATAAATCAATTGTCTAAACCGTTAGATCATGAGGTTGATTAAGGTTATATTTGTCAAGCAACAGGGTGACAAATGATACTTATTATTCATGTATTCGTCAGCTGTGATCAGTAATCATTGTCGATTACTTCCTTGGACTTCGTACAATTACCGTCATAAGTCATCATAGCCGACAAACAAAAATAACAGATTAAATAATATTCCATATATTTAAGCAAATCGTCATACGAGTGTTTAAACACCGGCTCTGACAGTGCGACGGTGTAGCGCAAAAATGCCAGGTCGGGAGTCATGAATGTCTAAATAGTAATTATTTATTTTTTCAGTGCAACAAAAACGCAACCTTCATTGCGGCACTCGTTTGCCTTTTTTGCCATCCTGGGCAGCGGTCATGCACTGATAAACGATGCGTCTATTCTTCAGCATGATATAGATGTTTGTGTGATTTGTAGAAGTCTTCATAAATACTGCGAATCGATTTTATTTGACCCACCATCACCTCCAAAGGTCAGTCAGTCTAATTTCATCCGTACACGATACAGTAGAGCCTTGCCTTCTATTAAATACCCAATTTTGGGGTTTCCGTCGATTACCTGGCGGCTGACACGCAACATTGAGGTCGGGCGCCTATTGAAAGTGGTGAGATATTCTGTTTATTAATACTATTATGTAATTAACCTTAGGTCATTAACGGGAGCGTGTATAGTTTATGTGGTAATTGAATATAGATATATATCGCAGTTGCGTCACCTCTGCTTGCAAACTAATCCCACATCGAGAAATTAGGAGGACGAATACACTTTTGTTTTGGAGGTAAATAATATTTACTCGAATTGGAGAATGCTGTGCAAATAATTAATATGGGACATTCAACGACAAGCTTAGTTTTCTTCAATACGAAGCACTTGCACCATATGTTTCGTTTAATTATATTTATATAATATACCATTATTATATACAAAATAAGCGTTAAAAAACAAACTAGGTATTCTTATTCTATCAAAATACACATCAAGGCATTTTATAAAACAGCTTATCGTGCTTGTTTGTGTATAGAAAAGTAAACACTATGTAGAATCAAAACATGATTAGAATTCTTAAAGAGAGAGCATATCGTATAAGTTCAAGAGAAAACTGCTAATGTATATTCGTAATATGGGAATAAGAGTGACATGTTATGATGTGTTTAAACAGCAGAAAGGGATACTAGCTGCTTAATTACATATGATGTAGAACCATATCCAAATGAATAATTTGCAGGTAGTATTTTGTAAATGCTGTAATGAACAAACTGGAACAGTGATTATAATAAAACTCGAATATATGAAAGCATGTGCAAAGATCACAACAATAGGTTGAATTCTTATTTTGAGGTTCTCATTAATTTATATAATTTTTTAAACCTTAGAAAAACGGTGAAATGTTAAACTAAATTTTATGACAGTGACAATTTACATTAAAAAACGCATTGCATTTTTATCAGTTTATAGTACGACAATATCTATCGACATTGAATGGGCCGTGCTACAAACGCGAGGCCTCCTTCTTTATCTTTCCGGTAAAAACACGTGCCTAATATTTTATAACATCCAATTTTTTTTGAATATAAACAATCGAAAGAAAAAGGGGCACTCGAACGAGGAAATCTGCGTGGATGCGGAATTAACAGTAGTGGCTGGAAGTTGAAAGTACGGTCGAATTGGTGAGACTGGTCCAGAATAGAAACATATTCTTTGAAATGGTCACCAACCTCCTATGCGGAGAGGCACTAATAGAAGAAGAAACATTTCCGCACCTTGTTTCAGATCAGCAGACATTTCCAATTGAGCACATTCAAGTACGTAAATGTTTACAGCGGTTCGATTTAATGTGAATTTTACGATCAATTACACCGTTTTTAGCTATCGTTGTGTATAACAGAGTCTATGAAATCGTTAAAAGATAGACTTTATTGTTATCATTTGGAGAAGAACGTACTCACGTTGACGTTTTCATAATATAATACTACGAGCATTACCTCAGAGTGACTGGCGTTCGTCGCGTGACGGAAGTGAGTTATAGAAAATAGCGCAATAAACCTGAACAGCAAGTCTGCACATGTCTAAGCTTGCCCTCTGCGAATGAATCTGTAATGACAATAAGGTGCCAACAATCAGCAGCCGACCTTAGCAGGTACACACCAAGGCGATTGCTTATAGCGATACCCACATATTGTCACCTGTGACCAAAGCGGAATTCACTGATAAGGTTTTCCTTCTAAAAGTGTATGCAGACCTGCTATTTGAAAAAGATTATCAAATCACTTAACATATTATACATACATGGCATACTTTAAATTACAATGAAAATTACTTAAGTTTTATAAATATATTATTGATTTTTGTGAAGACCGTCTCACAGGAAGTACGATTTTGCCTATACAGGTTTTTTAATAATTGAAAATGATTAAAGAAACAATAAAACAATAAAACAATAAAAATAATAATATCCAGATCGGATTTAAATGCTACACTCAGTACTTTGTGTTAAAAGTCTAGTATTGCAAGTCACACAATATTTAATTGGCATAATAAGTACATTGTTTCACTTATAGGATATGATTGTTAAAAATTCTTGTCAAGTACTAGTGATTAGTTGGTATAATTAATAATGCACCGGCTATGTAAGCTTGGGGATGTGAGTTTAAATCCCACACAAATCACGATGATATTTTTCTGAGAGTTTCTTTAATCATTTTTCAATATTTGAAAAAATGTTCTTACTCATCATCAAGTTTAATAAAAAGGAAAAAAAAGAGAAGTAACCAAGTGTTTGAATGGCTTTAAAGTTAGCATTGATAGTTGGTTAAATGATTATTATTGTTATGTGGGTAGTTAGTTGACACGATCCCTGTATCTATTGGTTAATTTCACATTCATATAAACCTCACATCTGTCTTCGTTTGGTCCAAGATAATTTAAACTGGCCTTCCACGTGTCAAAATAAATTGACAAAAAATGCTTTAGATATAAATCAATATGATAATTAATCTAATGTTTCCGTGCCTGATTTTACTAGCTAAATTAATACACAACACAGTTACCGATTTTATTTATCCAAATGATTACATTTTAATTTGAAAAAGTTACTTATCAATTGAATACAGTGTTATATTGCCACAAAATTTTGAAGTATATTTGTATGAAGAAGCACATGTCAACCTTGACATTTTACAATCGATAATAGACATGTTTATTATTTTAATGTATTCACAACAATTATTTTATCAACTATCAAAGTTAGGAAAACTAAAACTTAATTATTTTGAACACATAACTTGCTCAAATATCGATATTTTCATAACATTTAGTTATAAGCACCTGTACATTGAATCAAGTATGTGAACTAAAACAAAAGTATTTTTTTTGAAATATGTACTTGAGCTTTAGTTTAAAATTTAATTTTAAGATTAAAGCGGGTCTTAAGTAATTAACATACGACTTTTAATTTAAAGTTGATGGTAAAAACGTACAAAATTCATGCGTGAATTCAATTCACGCAACAAGTAACCTTAATTATACGAAAAAAATAATACACTGCAGAAGTTGCCATGTGCTGATAAAAAAACGATATAAGCGAGATTTTTTGTTCCAAACAAATCTGTATATATATATATATATATATTATTCTCTTCAGCGTTCACATGGAGTATAATTAATTTAATTTATTGTATTAACATATCAAATTGCAAGGCAATGTTACTGATATGGCAGTAGGTGAGTCGTGTTGCAAAAAATAAAACACAAAAAATAACATCAATATCCTTGAAGCAATATAAACATGTGTTGAAAAAAAGTACCTGATATCCTTATTTTATTCAACTGAATCAAGTCATGCATTATTTATCACATTAACTATAGAAAATAAAGATAAACCAAACCATCGCATCACTAAACCTTAAATTAATTGTTATTACTTAAAACTGCAGAAAAATATACTCGGGTCTAATTTTTATTGATTGACTGAAATAAAATCTGAAAATGAAAATAATCGTACAGAAATCTCTTAAAATGACTTCATCAGATTCGCCATGTTACTATGTAGATACTTTATTTATCTTTTTTACTTATCTTGTTTACCACGAGGTAGAGATTTTATACTTCAAATAATTATGAATATCACAGTGCGCAATGACCTCATTGAAACATTAATAATTAATCATATTTTAAAAAAAAGTTATCCAAAAAAATATATGCATCTCAAATTATACCTAAATGAAGGTTTCTAGTCCTTTTCTTAAAGATATATATATATATATATATATATATATATATATATATAGCAGCTATAGTGCTTTTAATTACAATATGGGAAGACAAAAAAAATACCCTAAAACAGTCATAACTGTATCTATTCTTTTTCTTACTTACGATTCTCTACTTTTGCATAAATATTGCATTACCAACATATTATAAATTTATGATGTATACGCATTAAATAAAACTACAAAAAATTATTTATAACGGGTATAATTCAAACCTACACTTGATTATCGCAACCTTAATCCATTCGCCCACCATGACCCTGCAACTAACCAAAACCCTTTATTTTTATTAATGTTTACAGATGTCACTAATCTTTTCAATTTTTTAAATCTCCTATTTAATCACACACTCATACATATCACAATTTACTGCCTTTAAACCACCAAGCTTAATCACTTAATCTTTGAATTGCTCCAATGAGGAGTTGATACAATTCTGGGATTTTTGCGTTTCCACAAACCATATAATATTCTTATCTTATATTGCATGTTACTGTTATTAAATGCGTTTCCCCAAACACTTATATTTTCATTAATATTCTATCCGGTAATTGTAAGTTTCATATCCTTATTGCAACTTTGAGCCTTGTTTTGTTCAACCATTTGAATAAATGATTTCAATACCAAAGAGCGTGGTTCAAAATAGCTTCACGGATAGTATTCTAGTTGTACAGGTATATTTACGAGCCGAAGCACAGGAAAGTATACAGTATATGACATTTGTAAGGTTGATTAGTGTCTGCGATAACAATACTTGTGACAAGTGAAATATCTTTATAGTTAAACTGATAAGAGAGAAGGTTGAAGTTGTGCTAACTGTAAATTCAAAAAAATAATCACTTATATTAGTGAAGACTTCTAACTTTTAATAAAACTACAATAATACTGTATTTTTAAAACTTATTTTGTTTGAGAAACTTCGTTCGCAATGCAAATGACCTTGATATTTTGAAATCTCGTAAAAAAAAAATAAAAATTGTTTTGAGAGAAAGATAATGTTTATTAGTATGCATTAGAAATTTTTTAATAATTTTTTGCTCTAAGAAATATTTATTGAAAACCTTTAGTGCTACTGAAAATAAAACTTTACCAATGAAATAAATTTCTAATAAAGCATGTGTTAACGATTAAATTAATGGCAAGTAATTAAGGCTATATACACTACTATATAAAAAGAGATAAAATTTAAAACCGTTTTATTTACTTAAATAAAACATCTGTTTTAATCGGATAAGTAAATTATCAAACTGGAATACACCTGCGCAAAATTCAAGATATACAAATTGTTGGCTTACCGGATGTAGATTTTCAAAATTCCGATAAAATTATTGTCATATTTGATATCAAATCAAACGCCTAAACTACAAAGACCTTAATTGATAATAAAATATGATTTTTACTTTGTTTGTGTAAATTAATAATATCTAACAAACAATAAAGATATCCTTTATAATTTTTAAACGCATATTTAGTTTAACATGATGTATGTGATTTTGATGAAAATCATATCATAATAAAAATATCCATAATATTTATAAATATATTATTATGTATTCTAGAGATTAATTTTATTAATGTGAGTTATCGAATAAATATTAAATATTTAACAATTTTTAATTGAATATTGTAATGATTATAATTTTGGTCGTTTAATGTGTGTAAACAACAAATAGCATTTAATAAAAAAATGCAGATTTATTAAACATATTTAACAATAATCATGGATGAAGTTATTATTGAAACTCAAAACCACGGCACGCCACTGTGAGATACTTAACCGTGGTATTACTTAATAAAGTATAACTGTGTTTACTGATAGACATGGATAAAGCTGTACTTAATTACCCAAATATTTTTAGGTTAATGGTATTTTGCACGCTCAGATCTGCGATCAGTGAAATCAACAATCACTTTTAGTAATCAATAAATTTGTTCTTCACTAGCAGCGCCGTCAAGGTCATTCGATAGGATTTCGATTAAAGTGCGATATTATTTTATCTTTATATTTTTATAAATTGTTAATTAGTATTAGATATTTCGAAACGCCAACGCGAGTGAGACTCAAGATTACGTCCCGTACTCAATCGATGCCGATGTACGTGCTCCGTCTATGACAGTCAGGTTTAATTCGTAGTACTTTACATTTAAACTAAAAATATGAAAAGCCAACTGACTAGGAGATTGCGAATATTTTTAACTGTGAGCAGTTTTGCCAGTGTGACAAAGCTCTTGAAATGCGAACCTCTTAGCCATAAGACTGTTTATGTTTGTTGCTTACTTGCTTCAAGATCATAAATATAGTGAAGCAAAATTATTTTAATAAATTTTGACGACCGTCATTAATTAAATTAAATTCTAGGATGTTATGACGTGTCAAAGCCTTATTGTCTTATAATTTAGTCAATACGATTATATTTGATCACAATCACAATAAGATTATATTTGATTCGATGAATATTTTAGGAATCAATAAATATAATTTTTATATTTATTTAGCTAAATTTAGACTTTGGCCATTCTCACAGGTGAATCTTAAACTGATATAGTTGAGTTCTCACCTGCTTTAGTTTTTGTTGACTTAATATGTTTCACTACGAATTTTTTTTTTAAATATACTTGAGAATATTGAAATTACAAGTATTAAAAAAAAACATCAGCAACCGCATAATGTAGTTTAAAATAGATATAAAAATAAGTTATGTTATAAGTAATAACTATTTTTATCATTGAGATAGACAAATGTGAATATAATCAAAACTAAAAGTAAGAATAGCATGCATATGAATTTGTAGATCTTTAGAATTTGTCTTGATGTATACAGGAAAAGCATTTGGAGGTATTTTTTATTTTTAGATTAATTTTAACAGGTCTGAAACAAACCTTTTCTGCATTTGGAATCGATCTCTGCAGCTCTTTGACTCTTTGTGTTAACTATATATTTCTTATTAAAAATAAATAATATGTAATGAAAAAAATTCCAGACAGCATATTCAATAAAAAATGTAGAGAATTCCGACGCTTGGGTGATTTTTTTTGTACTTTAATCAGAACACACAATTACGGCACGTGTCTTGTAAGCATTTAAAGAAAATGGTTCCTCATTATCCACTATTAGGTGTGTGCGGGACTGCACTCAGCAGCAATTTGTATGTCCCGGGATGGAGGCAGACCAGCATTGTACTATACAGATTTATAAATAAAGTAATTACAGACATTTGTGCCGTTCTCGATACAAAGACGACGCGTCAACAACCTTAGTTCAATTTAGAGTGAAATAATATATGAATTATCTGCGACCTGACGAACAATGAGCGTGTTTCTGTATTGACATTCCGGCCTTCCGAGTTGAGTAGTTTCATGAATATACGACCAAACCGCAATAATAATATAAACACGCAATTAATTTTATAATCTTATATTAATGCTATAATCGTTGAGTATAAATACGAGTTAATGTTTATTGAGCGAGAGAGCTTCATTATGTTTATAAAGAAACGAACATGTTGAATACATAGAAGAAGTACTCAATTATATATTAATCGTGTCTTATATAAATTAATTTTAATAAACACCCCTTTATATCATGAGTAAAGTAATATTAAGAAATTCAATATTTTTCACAGAGAGTACTTGTTGGAATTCGATTTTAATATTTTTGAATAAAATACTTGATAATACTCTCTGTTTGATAATGCCAACGTGAAAGGTTGGCGAAACCGGCCACTAATAAAAACGAAAATGTGGAAAATCACTCAAGTATTTTATTCAAAAATATTAAAGTAATATTGTAACAATAGATTAAAATTGTATAGTACTGATCGCACATAACAGACACACGGTTCAAATTTCCGTATCAAATAGTCGATTCCTTTGCTAGAAGACTACATAGTTATGACTGTAATAAAACCACCATGTAAATTTAGTAAAAAAATAGATCAGCTGAGCTTATTCAAAAGTTTGATAACGTAGCAAGTATAATAGACTTATCACTTTTGGGTTGTTTGAAACTCAAAAATGTCATTTTCAGGTAAAAATTCTAGTAATCAGTGTTGGTTAGTTAAAAATAAAATATATAAAGTATGCATTAGATGACTATTTGATCTTATAATTATGAACGTACTATACCTGCGTATGCGCCACGTTAGCGTCTGTTTGAGACGAGAGACATCCACCGACCGCACTCCTTTTTACAACGGTATTTCGTAAACTGAAAACGATATTTACGTAATCTGTAATAATCAGACCATGTCTCAAATGCATCAAGGTTAGCTTAGGAATTGCTGAGAATAATCTGAGCAGTTTAAATTGTAATTGTATATAATAAACAAATTGATTTATTCAAATTCGGAGTGATTTGAAGTAGGTGGTAGGAATTTCAACATTTTACTTCGTTTCAGTTCTTTATAATATGCACTAAGTGTTCATGAAAGAAATTATATTATTTCAATTCAAGGTTGCGTTTTTAATACTGTGTCCTTTTGTATTTATTTCAAAATCGTTAAATTTATTTGTGGGTCAATAAAACAATTTTTATGTAATATTTTGTTGTAATATATAATCGCATTTACATAATACAACTAAATGAATTTTATATAGCATTATAAGTATTGCAGATTTTTTTCTCGCAATGAAACGTAATAACATTGTGTTTTAGAATCAATTATATATTATTTAAGCCTTATAAAATTCGTAAAAATGCCTATACGTATTGTTCCTAATTATTTATATTTATTTAGAATCAAGGTAAAACGCTACTATAGTTGAAAAATATTAAGTTAAAAACAGCTCACTCCACGCCACTTGTAAATTTTAAATTGAGGCTTTAAGTCTGACGCACGCCATTGCTAAACAGTACGTATCAATTATCTCAAATCGAAATTATTATTGACGTTTTGCGAGGAAGTACGTGGTTGATATAATCTCTGTATGTACCTCATACTTATAGCATTTAATGGCTTGGAAAGGCAAGCTTGCATACATAACAGTCTGTCTAATGTGTGCGGCATTAGAGTTATCATAATCACTGGTTAAATCATTCGAATGGATAACGGACCCCGACTTCACCTGTCGATTGTTGAATATTCAGTATACTCACAATTTTGTGACATCATTGAAACGATAAAAATAAAATATATTTAAGAAAACACGTGAGATTCGAACTCACGTACATTGGATATCGTGACCATCCATTGTTTGTGAAAATAATTTTATAACTAAAATGATTTTTCAGATTTGTTATGTAAACGTTGCAACGCATAACTGACCAAAGAACATAATAAAATATATATTTATTCTATTGTTATTTTTTTCTATTACTGCCATTTTTTATTTAATATCAATAATAATAAAAATTCATACAGCCTTCTTAGTAAACAATTTTTCATTTATTTTAAGGAATGTTCTTATATGGTAACTTTAGTCATATGTCGCACGAGGGAAAAAAAATCCCAGATTCTTTGTTTATATGTTGTATGAGGAATCAATCAGTTGATTTTCCTAAAATTCCATTATTTTACAATAAAGATTTTTTTTTTTGTCACGTTGTTGATTTACTGTAAAAATATCATAAAATCTTAGATATAGATCTATGATTTTATGATATTTTTGATATGAATCTATTATTAAATTGTGTCTCAAAGATATCTCATTGTAATATATAAGATAGGCAAACCTAGAACGAAGTTCAATGATTGCTGTAAAGAAGTCATATTTACTGTCGTTGAATGAATAAGCAAAGTTGTTTATAATGCACAACCTATTAAATTCTAAATGGCGTATAACATATATTGAAAAAAATTCACAGTAAGTTTTTACTTATTGCATAATAGTATGGAAGATATAAACAAATTATTTGAATATATATATTTAAAAAAATCAAAATAGATATAAGCAATCAATAATTTTAAAAACACACAAAAGAAATCCTTGTATCACTTTTCACAATACTTGCTTTCTTTCTTTGTATTATCGTAACTATATCAAACAATTTTTTTCAACAATCACATTTATTCTTTTTGAAAAAACGTTGTGTGGGGATTGTAATTTTTTTAAATAGTCTTTTATCTTTAATAAGAGATACAATCAAACGATAAATATATCTTGATGTAACATAACATCCTGTCATATTTAATTTGATTGGTCGACTTTATCGATCGAGACGCAATTAATTGTTGCCAACTAAATTCACATTTCCTTGGAGTTCTGGAGTCATCTTATCAGATATTTGTTTCTATGCAAAAAATCTTTGTGCACGTATCTATTCAATATTCGTTTTTTTAATGTAAAATACTTAGATATGAAAATTATAAAATACTTGTAGGTCATTAATTCACATATTAATTTTTAATCAACCGAGTTATACTTTTGCTTAGAATCAATTTTTACGTAAGGCTTATTATATTCACATTTTAGTCATCTCTTGATAGAGTTGCAAGTAAATATAATGATTATTCGTATTTTTTTAATTTGCTCATCATACTCTTGAAAAATAATATTTATCTCAAGTCTTCATGAAGATATTAAAAATTCATAAACATATGCACTTATTTTTATATTATTCTTCTTTTACAAATATTTTACTTTTTGACTGAAAATAAGCAGAGAAACGTTTACTGACTCAACGCTTTTTTTTAAAGATCCAATGAACATATTTAAACATTTTTTCACTTGAAATTAAATTGCGTATTAACATTATAACATCCTTATGACGTCTTTAAGTGTTTAAAAATAATAAAAAACGTTTGAAAAAACTTTTACTTTAGTATATCATGCTGACATTCATTTATTAGTAATTTTCGTATATTTAAGGACGAAAATTCTATGAATTATTTTAAAGAATTATTTTAATTATAAATTAAAATAGACTTTGCTCGTCTGGCGGCATACATATATAAACTTAAATATTACGTTATTGTATTAAGACAAATAACGTGGATCATAAGTAAGACTAAGTGGTTAAATCAACAAAAAATATTAATTATGATTCCATTATTAAGAACGACAAAAAATATTCTTAGGTTTTACAATTTCTGAGAAAACAAATATGAATAGCGAAGTGACTTGGAAGTTTACAATAATTATTGTTTTTTTGCATATCCGCTATTTACGACCTTTTTCAACCTCTATGAAGAAGCTCTTGAAATGTGAAAGCTCTTAGCCATTTGGCTTTCATACTTGTTCATTGCATGTGGAATATTACAAATTAAACATATGTGTCGTGGATAATATTTTTTGAATAATGTTTTTAAACCTGGTATAATTGAAATATAATAATACTAAATATAACATTAAAACTGTGTTTATAAACTTTGAAAATTGGGTATTCTTTACCGTGTATTTATATTAATGTAATCCTCTTATTTTTTTGTAAATGATATTTTATTAGTATTTTATTAAAAAGGTCTGGTATCGTATAATTTCGAAGTAATAAGAAAAACACGATAAATTGAAAACAAACCTTTCAATATTCATGCTTATTAATTAATTTGTATGTAAATTGTATTTACATTTTTTTCGCGTGCATTTGCATGAATATATTTAAAACTAGTTGATTTCTTAGTTTCAGATTTCAATAACCCATTTTTACCAATAACTAATGACATAGAAAATATAAGTATTTTGAAAGTGGTATGTATTATATAATGTAAAAAAGGAAACACACGAGTTAGATATTTGGCTTTTAGGACGTGAACCTGAGAAGTGTTGTGCAACAGTCACCGACCCTAACCAATGAGGCATCAAATCGACCTTGCAATTTCCCACGTACCTAAAATTTTTATTGTTATACAATAAACATGAGCTCTAATTTATTTGCATATAAAAGTAAATCGCACATAGTCAGAGTTCAATCAATTTGATAAAAATTTAAAAAAAATCACGTTTAAGATATTTATTGTGTCGATAATATTCTTCATTTGATATTTCATACAAGTCACAGATTAATTTTTTAGAATAAGTGACATAACTTATCGTTAACCTTACTGATTCTCAAAATATTAACAGAATCCTGATTTCTTAGATTTATTACAAATAAGCATTGGATATAACACCCAAATATCAATAGCTTGTTGTTTTGCACAAAGATGAATATAAAATAAACCAGTGATAGATTATTTATCGCGAGTTTATTAGTAATCTATTGAGTGACGTCACAATCTGGTTTTACTTAATCACTGCACATTTTTTTCATTCTGAACTAATAACAAAAAACGACACTATGACATCAATAATCTATGCTTTTTGTAAACCTGCTATGGAAAATAACTTTGTGAACGTCTAATTGTAATATTTTATATAATATGGTTTAAAAGTTATTAATTGTGTTTATAAATAAATTTTAACTTAAATCCGGAGGCCCAACCGGTGGGAAGAAGACTATGATATGTGATAATTGAAAAGCTATTTGGACTCATACTAAGACACATCTTGCTTAATGTTATAAAATATTATGTTTACAACAGTACTGCAATATTCAATGTCACATAACAGTCGCTTGTCATGAGCTGCCTCTCCCACCTTAAATATATTTTTTTACTGTTAATTGTGTTCCACAATGTTCAATGTCACTTAACTGGATAGTTAATGGGAAGACACATCATAAGAGCTGCCTCTTCCCCCTTAAATATATATTTTTACTATTATATAACCAAATTGACTAAACTGACGTGCGAAGCGGACAAAATTCGCGTAAAATTGCACGTGTGAAATCTAGTCTATACACTCTTTGATTTGCATGTAGTAAAATAAATCGTTTCTTATAAAAAGTTGAACCACTTCATACATACTTTTACGGATTACTTGGCATCACAACAACACCACTTTGTCCTAAAAATTGTGCAATAATTGGAGGATTATCATTCTCTGACCACTCCACTTCTTCATTGTCACTTTGTTCAGAATCAATGGACAGTATTGGTAGAAGTAACGATGACGAGCCCTAAACAAACATTTCGAGCTGTAAACCTAAAGAGTAAAATGACCTTCTGCCGCTTTTGGAGTAAACACATTAAAAAAGGTATTAATACGCGCCCCGCCTTTAGACAGCAGTCCGCGAAACGGGTACTATGTGGTACCCGCCCCGCCTTTAGTGTGTTAATTGTATTCCACAATATTCAATGTCACTTAACTGGATAGTTAATGGGAAGACACGCTTATCCTGGTCACTGATCGAGGTCTCGACTCATGAGCTGCCTCTCCCACCTTAAATATATTTTTTTACTGTTAATTGTGTTCCACAATATTCAATGTCACTTAACTGGATAGTTAATGGGAAGACACGCTTATCCTGGTCGCTGATTGAGATCTCGACTTATCACATCATAAGAGCTGCTTCTTCCACCTTAAATATTTTTTTTACTGTAAATTGTGTTCCACAATATTCAATATCACTTAACTGGATAGTTAATGAGAAGACACGCTTATCCTGGTCACTGATCGAGGTCTCGACTCATGAGCTGCCTCTCCCACCTTAAATATATTTTTTTACTGTTAATTGTGTTCCACAATATTCAATGTCACTTAACTGGATAGTTAATGGGAAGACACGCTTATCCTGACAATCGAGGTCGTGAATCATCTCATCACATGACGGGAGCTGCCGAATTACACGCAGTTGTCTCTCCCGCCCCGGGTCGGCCCGACGCATTCAATTGGGCGCTGGAGATTGGCGCTCACCTTGGTCGTTAGACCTGCCAGTAATTGGTGCTTGAGTGTCAATTGAGTTTTCGCAGCATGAGGCGAGAGATTTGTCAGGAGCGAGACGTGAGGGGGGTACGGAGGGCGGACTGCGGACTGCAGCGGGCCGGCGTGGGCGGCCTGGCTCAACCGGTGGGACCCCGAAACACATATTTTTATATTTATTTCACGCACAAGATACATCAAAACTATCTAAAGTCTATAATTACACCAATTTATAGCACCCCCCGAAAAAAAAATAGACACATAGTAAGAATATTTCGGATTTACGCATCTCTGAAATTCACCTGAAAAGCTTGCGGTTCTAGTTGGGGTTGAGGGACCCTTGAGCTTGCAGACAATTCATCGCTTTAAAAAAGGCTTTCGCTGGTTAGCAAAGAAGTGTACTGGCTACTGGACCACGAGATGTTTTTAAACTCTTTGCATCCAAAGGAAGTCCCTTATTTTCTTTAACTTACTACAATTGCTTGTGTATTATTGAAATATCTTTTACTTTATATATTTTCTTCATTCATATGCGTTTAGCGTAGTATTAATGGTTATTTTATTTCAGTCTTAAATTTCATTCATTCCTACTTTTGATTTGCTCACTTCATTTTGGATGGTGTCTAAAAATTACATTTAAAATCTTTCTGTATCACTAAAATATGAATGATAAGACAATGCAAATATTAACACCGGTAGAAATATCTCGCAAAATGACCTCGTTGTAGTATTATGAATGTACTACAATACAAGTACGCTTTGCGAGTGCAGCAAGTTGCAAGCGGAAGAAGCAGATAAACAAACGTTTTAAAATTATCAGAGACAATTGCGACTATATCCGGTTTGATACGTCTCCGAGAATAGCTTTGTTTTATAAAGAGAAATTTTTGCATAGTGAGAAACATGCAAGCTAACCGCGACACCACGAGTCGATTGCGAGTATTTAAGTACTCTTTCTTTTAAGTAGGAGTATGGCTTTTAAATTTTATATTTTCAATATATTCTTTAAACAGAAAAAGTAGAAATTTTATATAGGATTAAAATTCTGCGGTTAGACGGGACAGAATAAGTTCGGCTGCAAATTGAACGGCGCGCAAACACGGCGGGTTTTTTTTCGACAAATATTTACTCGTGAATTCTTATTTAGAGAAGAAGATAAAATTATTAATGCCGTGACTTGAACAAATAGCCGAAAAAACCGCACACTCCAGTAAATAGACCCACAAATATCCGAATCTTGCTAATTCATTGTACCAACTCACCTGAAAAACAGAGTTTTTTTGGTATTCTAATTCGAAGTATCCACAACGGTTATGTGTCCGAGACAAACTGAAGTGTTTTATATTTGCAGATAATGTATACAATTAAACAGAGTTAATTTTATTAATGAATATTGCATAATAATAGTATTATTAATTTGACACAGATATATGATATATATCTATGATGTTAGAAAATTGATTTTATGTATTTTTTCAAATAAGCATTACAATAAAAAAGTATTTAATCATTCATACATTTAGTAATTTACTCGATTCATTTATTTTTGAATATATACTTTTACCAAACCAAATAAAATAGTTTTAAGAATGACGTGTTTTGTTTTCATGATCATTCAAATCTTAGTGTGGGTTTAATACAAATAAGTTATTAGGACTTGTACGGTCCTGGATTTAATTGATTTGAGTGTTGATTGAAAACATAAAAAAGGCTTATTGTTCGTACGTTAAAAAGTACACCTGTGAAATACAGGTATGTGACAGGTATTTGATATGAATATAAACTTGAGAACTAGAGTCATGTATGAAAAATATCTGAAAGATTTTTAGCCACTTTGTGTCACTAATAAATGAGACTTATTTTTACATTTTTGAGTAAAATACTTGAGTGATTTTCCATATGTTCGTTTTTATTACTCTGTTTGATAATGGCAACGTGAAAGGTTGGCGAAACCGGTCACAAATAAAAACGAACATGTGGATAATCACTCAAGTATTTTACTCAAAAATATTAAAATGGAAATCCACCAAGTACTCTCTGTCAAAAATATTGAATTTCTTAATGAACCTCTTAAATAGCCTTCTGAAATAATATTATGAGGTAGGTTTTTAACTGTGGTTCAAGCACAAGTCGCTCAGAGAAGAGCGTTCATTAGACGAGTATAAAAAAAAGAAAATCGGAGTAATCTTTGTATTTATTTTTGTATAAAATTCGATCAAAAAGTATTTGGTTTCCCTTTTTTTCAATGTATAGGTTTAATCTTGTTGAGGGTTTCGTGATTATTTAATGATTCGATTCATTATTATAATGACAAAAGTAACTTTGTATTTTGTCTTCACATTGAGTATATTTAAATCATTTGCATTACTAGTTTCGACCCGATACACTGGGTCATCATCAGATGCTTAACTAAACATATAGGTTTAATTTACCACATTTTTTTTTTTTAAATATATAGTTTTTAATAAAAATAATAAAGTTGTCTTTTGAGGTTTTTTTTTAGATTTCGTGCGTCATGGCTCGTATAAAAATTCAATACGCTTAATTTTTTTTTAATTTTTTTTTTTTTTTTTTAATTAAGTGGAGTCTCCAACTCCTGGCTTTTTATTGGACTAATTTGTCGTCCTCAGAATTTACGGCTTCAGTGTCGCGGTCAGTGCGGTGGTGGCGGTCGCGCGGCGGGAAGGACGCCACGCACCTGCGGCCATGGCGTGGGCCAGCCCCAAGAAGCAAAGCCAAGCTTTTAAATACTATCGGTTCTTGGGTAATTAACAACAGCACCACCCTCTCACTGCACAGTACACCCCGATTCCACCAGAATCCTTACAAATCTCAACGAACCGCTGGGGACTGCTTGCCTGTTTGTATCGCTAAGTTTTTTTGTTCGTAATCTTAAAAATGTATTTTTAGATTTTGGCGGACGTTGTTATTAAAATACTTAGTTTATTTTTAACGTTTTGACCCAAAGTGAAGGTAAACACGCTCTAAATTGACTAACCCCCGACAAAAGCTTAAAACAACTTGGTTGCAGACTCTACTCGATTCGCTCCCTGGTTTCCTGTAGTAGTGCGCCCAAACCTTCACAAGCAACTACAGCCAAAATTATTTTTAAATCCTTGAAGATGATACCGATGATTAAAAAAAAGTTTTTTTCTATATTTAATTTCATATGTTAAATTTACAATAGGTCTATGCTTACAATACGGTGTCTTGCCTTTTCTTCGAAGCTGCGCGCAGGCTGTGAGGCTTACGACATGTGGCTTAGGTGATGGCGTACATGAATTATGGAGGAAAAATATGTGTAAAAATACCCATCATTGCATGAGTTAGAAAAAAATAAATTAATCTGATTATAACCCAAATGATTTACTGTTTGTTGAAATTCAATTTTGACTTTTTATGTTTGTAAAGTATTTACATATTTAATTCTTGGTGTATTACTATTAAATTTTTAAGCACAACCTAACTTTTATCAGAGTCATCAAATATAATGATTTTTTTCGCTCGGCTTTTAATAATAAATAGGTAATATACTCAATCGCATCAGAATAGAGATCCCTCATTTAATCAGTCCTTTTCCCTTTTTTTTCAACATGAACGGGTCTGTACTCAAAGTATTTATATTATAACATTATTGAAATCAGCTTACTCATGATTTAAATCTATTCAATACTATCAACATTCTCATTCAAAATGACACCTAATAAATTATATATAAACTCCTAAAATAAAGGTAACTTGGTAACTGTGATTTCAATTCTGATCAAATCGATTGTATTTTTTTGTTATCTTGAATTCGATAAGGCTTAAAGTATTAAAGCACTCCAAGTATATTAATGGATTATTCTTGAGATGTTTATCAGGTACATTCGTCTGTTTTGCATTGTGATTTTGTTATTAAATTCGAGACCTTAAAATTAAGGAAGTGACACTGGATCGTCTTTGTATATTTCTGGTAGAAAACTTCTTTCCGATAAACATAAATCGGTTCAGTTCAGTTTATTTGATTTCAAATCGGTTTTTCCTGGTGCGAACGGTAGTTTACTTGCATAATTAATTTTTGCAAGGTGATGTTTTTTTTAGAAGACTTCTCTAGGCTATGCTACGGTATTTCACATCTTTCGATGCGGTTTATAAAATAAAAAAAACTCCAAATATAATAAATATAAAACGCTTAAACCGTATTTTATTACTGTTATACGTAGATATGATACTGCATAAATATTTAAGTAATGCACTGATTGTTTGTTTTATTCATTTCGTAACTAAGGTGATAATATAGAGTATTTCTAGATTGCATACATAATATTTGCTTTCTATTTTTTTTAAACTTTATCAGTATTGTACTCGTAGATCATATAAGCACCTCAGTATTTGTAGCAATAAGGAATTTCACGATAAATCATATCAGCAGAAGTGTGGAATTTATAAAATAAATATATATTATTGTAGTCTCGTGTTCAATGAAAAATATAATAATTATTATTTGTTTTCTGGTGTACGATGATGTTCTTACTTATCATATAAAAAATCCTAAAGTAAAAACTATCAAATAATATTCTTACTGAGGAATGCTTTTATAATAATAATATTACAATCCAAGTTCTTATACTGCTGGATAAACCCACATATTTTTTATGACGACTATCTTTATAAGCATCTCAAACAAATAGTCGATTTTGAAAATATCGATTTGTTTTGTTATTATTGTTATCACTTTAATTGAGTTTAAATTGAAATTAAATAATAAATCACCTAATTTAGCACATTTATCGAAATCAAAAACATGAATTCATTTGAATTCAATGACATTTAAATATATCTAAAACACATGTTATGATGTATAAGAAAGTGGTGTAGACATTTTTAAAGAGCTTGCGACTCAAACAAATATTCTTAATCGCTGATTAAATACAAACACGTTACATTTTAATCTTTACGAATCACCTTTATCTTTAAATATTTTAGATAAAGTTCACCAGTACACTGAACGAATAGCGCTATTACAATAAAATGCCAACGAGTGGATGGCAGTCGTGAGTGATAGATTTCGTGCATATCAATTCTGTTCCTCAATTCAATAGACAAATCGACACTTATCTCAAAAAACGGAGATAAACGTTTAAAATCAGTCCGGCTTCGGTTTGAAATCGTCAGTCGCGCGTTATTCGCCAATGCATGAGCTCACACGCCATGGCTCTCCCCATACCCCTGAAAAGCAACCCCATGCCTTCAGCCGCAATCGCGCCTTCCGCCCCTTCCTTCAGCTGATGTTCCGCGAGTGCCGCGAGTGTTTCGGTGCCAGTTTTTCAGCAGTGCTTTCGGGTTCCAACAGGTGAACTCCTCCTCGATCCCAGCCGCAGCAGAATGGTGTACAAGAAGTTCAGTGACCTCTCGAAGGTCGGGAAAACCAGCCGTGACAGGGCAGCCTCCAACGCCGTGCTGGGGAGCCGAGGTAAGGCGACCGGTGCCGCCGCACCTGGCTGGGTTTTCGGTTTTATCTGGGTAATGATTACAAGGTGCCAGCTGGAGAAGTACAAGTTCAGTGACTAGGAACGCTGACCTTGGGCAGGTACTCCCCCCGGGGCAGGTCAGCACTCGGCGTGACGCTGGATCGATACCGACAGCATTTTCAATAGACCAGAGATCACGCTTGAGATCACGCGAGTGGTGTGTTTCCTTTCAGAATCTGTGACAACAAGTCTCTGTTTGCCCTTTACAATAGATACTGAGGTAATTTTCCATTAAAGGAATTTACTGCGGTTAGTAGAAGAGGTATTGCGATATGTGTAAATATTATAGTATATACTAGAAACGTGAAGTAAAGTATAATATTGGCATTGGTTATTAAATGGGTCCGTTAAAATCTTAACATACCTTAAAAGCCATATTTTTATTATTCATTACTCTTTAAGGTAATTAAAGTGTCAACTATGACTGTCGGTGAAATGTGATAAAGTGGTCGATTTTAATTACACTGGCTTTGAGAACTGACTTGAACTTTCTTTAGAAACTCACATTTTAGTGGAGTTTGTCTGAAATATTTATTATTGTTTAATCACTTATCATTCGATGTTGTTTTTATCGCATATATTATTATTTCGCACTGGCTACTGATGAAAAAGTAGCCGCTGTCGCATTACAATAACTTAAGGTTTGTTTTGTTAAAATTATAACAATTAAAGTGTTTAAACTGTGGAAAATGCATTATAAATACCTTTTAAATTTATACATATCGAATTGAATTTTCTTGTCAATATAAACATGTAAGTACAACAATGCTCAACAACAAAAAATATTTTCTTAAAGATATAAAGTTGTATGTAAAACGATTAGTCGGTCTTAAACTGCATACCCAACTTTTTTAAAAACACATAATTTATATATTATTTCTAAGATTTTTTTAATTTTAAGGCTGTTGAGAGGTTGTTTGCTGGGAATTCCCTTACTTTTACTTAACTCCTTTTATTAACACTCATAATGACTTGTACTCTAATGTGTAATCTCTGGAGAATCCCAATTCTTAGAGCGGGACATTCTTTTCTCTAAGTTTATCAGTAGATAATAACGATGATTGTTTTTATTAAATCATCAAATTTAATAAAAACAACACAATTAAGTCTAAAAACTCTTGTCCAAATAAATATTTTTGATGATCTGAAATATTTAATATAATTAATCTTAGTAACATAAAATTATCCCTAATATATCTGCATATTACTTTTGTATTTATATAATTTTATGTCTAAAAATTTATCCTGACTCTGCACAAATATATTTTTTTAAGTTTACTATTTAATTTTTACATTAGATGTCCTGAAAAGGTAATCAGTGCTTATCCATTTATTATATAACGTTTGACATATATAGATAATCCTAAGTAAGATATTTTTTTCTGCTTGTTTGTATTCATATATTTTATTTATTTATATAATAAATATCGTTCGGTGAAACTTTTCATACATCTATAATTATAATTACAGAATTGTATTTGTATGGTTGTTATTGTGGAAGTCGAATACAATACTCGATTATTTATTCAATAAAAAGAAAATCTGTTTGGCGACAGAATAAATTGATTCGATTCGATAATTTCCAAAATTTATTCATTTCAAATCGAATTACTGTAATCGAAGGTACTTTTTGCAAATTAAAAATCAATGTTAATTAATTGACTTTCGATGATTGTTTCGATTAAGCTTACGCAAACAATAAACTCTTTAGTAAAAAAAAATTTTTTTTGAATAATATATCTTTATACAGTACCATTTATTTGTAATTATAATTTTTGGTATAAACTCATATATATGCAAGCGCACAGTCTGATAAGTGTAGAGCGAAAATATGACATTTGAATTTTTTTTTAAGGGTAGAACCAAAAAATTAAAAAGAATATGAAAAGTTATATTTTATTATTTAATATACAATTGTATTTTTTATGTAGAGATGGTAAGGTTAGAAATTTAAAAATATTTTTTCCATATAATTGGCGATAAATTCATGAACTACAGGTGTTCTTTAAGCCAAAGATAATGATAATTCTCTTTTGTTATAATCCACATGGAAGTCCCAGCAAGTTCAGCTAAGCCGGCAATCCATCACGAGAAAGTGGTCCGTGTGGTGAGAAAGGGAGAGGACACGATGGTGAACTGTGAAAGTGATCTCTGTCTTTACAATCCCTCAGTATATATTATCATAGGATGCTTCAGGCGAAATCACACAAATGACCAAAAAATTGTATCAAAACCATTATGGGGTAACCTTTTTTTATCAAAAATCTTAAAACCACTCTTTTCTATTTTTATTTATTATATTAAATTATTATTATATATTTATATTCATTACTATTAACCTTCAACTGTGAGAGAAGCGGAGCCACCCGATTCTCTACCCTTAAACCACATATTTAATATACACTGTATTAAAACATTATCGTGTATAAAAATAGCAAAGACAAAAGATTAGTTTTTATCTGCTTTTAACAAGAATTATATTATTATGCAATAACAATAATGCTTATATCTATTGTTTAGTATAAAATAATCCTTAATTGCCTAGTAAGATAATTATCACTAGAATTGAATAGATCAGTGTTTCTCAATTAAACTTGGCCATGAAACTGAGCACAGACTTTGTTATTTATATTTTAAACGTCGTGAAAGACGCAATAAAATTAATACATATTTAAAGACCTAATAATACGCACACACACACACATATACACATGTAAATTAAAATTTCACACTAATGGAAATCTACCCACAGCATAGTGCTCGATCAATTGGTGATCAAGTGCCAAGCCGCGATGACGGTGACGTTACAAAAATTCAGAGAATTTTTCGTCTCTATCTTTACATATTGTAAACACAATAAACCTGTATGTATCGGTGAAAAATTTTGACTTAAAAAAAATATTGAATAATTACAGTTGATTACAAAATTATACTTTGTTTTCATGACCACGGAAACACAAGCAGAATGGATTTAAAAAATGCCAAAATCGACAAATAAAGTATGCCTTAAGTAAGATAATTTTATTATTTTTGAAATGAAATGTAAAAAAACGCTGTAAATAAAATTATATTATATTCCACTTTGCGTCCTTGGAATTGATTATTTACTGGTACATTTCCATGGCATTTATTGGCGATATATAAGTGACATTTCATTTATTTATTTATGCATTTCACGATTTTTATCTTCTTCTCGGTGATTTTGTGTTTTTTTTGAGTTGGAAGCTGTTTTGTGGTTTCTGTCTTCCGATGTACTCTGTCCTGTCCTGTACTCGGGGATATTCCAAGAATCATACATCCTCGAAGATTGTCCCAGTACCGAGACCAAAACAGAAACCAACATAAATATTGGGTTGCTCGTAATGACGCTGTAAAACTCCGAAACCTACGACCGTTATTATTTTTTGTCGATCGTCCAGGCTTTCTGGCATTTTTTTTGTTTGTGGTTCCATCTCCCTGACGCCGATGTTTATTGTTGCAGGAATGGCGGCCGACGGGTCGACTACGGACATCACCGGCCTGCTCAATGACACCGGTCAGTAATTTTGCAATCAGCCCTCAATCTTCCAATAAGCAGCGAGGAGCTCCTCAGCTCTCCGGTCGCGTGACTCGATGTACGAAATGGTCGGCGATCCTCGGTTGACGACACTCGACTTCGCTGTGTCAGAATTTATGTGTACTAATGGTTTTTTTAAACGCTTCGTAAAAGATAAAAATATTTTTTTTTTCTTGCAAATGGAAATTAGGTTGACATACATTCTTAGAGTGATTTTTTTATGTAAATTTATTTGCTCAACTGGACGTCGTTTTCTAGGATAAATTTAGAAATCGTACTATTACATTTGTTATATTAAAAATACAAAGTAGGCTATTCGTTAAACTTTAATTTTATTTATATAATTGCAGTAAAAATTACTTATATTATTTTAATACTTACAATAAAAATCCAGTTGCAATAAAAATATTATTTAGCCATCTAGCGACAGTTTGCTACAACTTTTGTAAATAGTTAGTATTTAAAAAAAAATTAGTTCAAAGTAGAAGAATATTTATGTTTGATTATTTTTTGTCGTTCTGAAACCTCGTTTAATAATATATATATTTGTTTGTATAATTGATAATATTTCAAATAATATAAATGAAATCTATCGTTACAGCTACACTAAAAATTTAAAAAAAACTACTGCCATCTATGGCATTTTAAGTAAACTACCAAGCATAATTTTTATTCAAAAGTTGACATTATTAATGAATTTAGTAAAATTGTTTTATGAATAATTCACAGATGTCGTAAATATATTGAGTGATCGTTCCGCTTAAAACAAATACAAAAAGTTTCGTAAAGGGAGAAGCTTCAGTAATATTACATTTAAATAATTAAAAACCAACAATAACAATTAATTAAATTTTTTGTGATAATGATTTTTTTTTTTGTGAGCAGTGGAGTGAGTATTACTTTCGTTCTTAAATATTTTATTGCGGTCTTTCAAAATGTGACTGCAATATAAGATAACTGTTATTACATATTATTATAGATATTGTATAAAAATAATATTTTAAAAATATGAAACGCAGGAATCCTTAGAATACATATATTTAAATTTTGTAATTTTATGAATGCAGATTTCTGTAATTTCAGATATACAGAAATCACACTCTATTTAGTATATCTTTTTGTCCACAGATGTCACTGCTAAATTAATCGCAATTTATTTTAAAATATATTTTTTGGTTGCTTTAGTATTCGCAATTCCACGCATTATAAAATTTTTTATTGAATTTTATTTTTTTGACTGCGATTAATTTTTTCTGTTTGAAATTTACGGAGCTCAAATAAAAAATCTTAAAAATATATTGGTATATATCAGAATGACCGAAACGCCCGACAAGCACCCTTTACATTTAAATGAAAAGAATAAATTAATTTTAATAGCAGTTCAGTCTAAAGACCCTAGACCGTGAAATATTCATATGACCCGCAATTATATAATTTTTTAGATATTTTATTATGGCAAATATTCACAAACCTACCTCTATAGAGAGGCTTATGATATAGATCCTCACAATGTTGAACTTTCCATTTTAGTCTTCATACGGTCAACGATAAACAAAGTTGTTATTTCAATTCATTTAATTTCTAAATATTTTTTATGTAATATCACTTACACAGCAATTCATTTTACCAAAGTATAATATTACAAGAGTCCCATTATCGGAACTATTGCATAAGATATAAACATCCAGGCTAAATACGTACAAGGGGGGATGATTCCAATTCCCTCGCCCACCTTGTTCATAACTTATTCCCGTAACTGAAAAAAACATTGTTTCGAATGTCAAGAACATGACCGTGAATAATCACGTTATATATTTATGTGCTTCGATTTACAATTTGAAGCCAACATTGTAAGTGGATGAAAGCTTTGTGTCGCTATTACAAAGAGTTGATGGGGCTGTTAGAAAAGATTGATCGAAAATTATTTATTAAGGCGACCAACATTGTGTTTTCTTTGGATATTGTATAAAATTATATTTTTGTGTATTTAGATTTATGGGGATTTATTCTATGACTTGAAATATAGGTGTTTTGTAAATCCGTAAAATATCTATACTTATCAACTAAATACGTCAAAGCAAATGACCGACATAACGTTAAGATTCAAGGAGACTATAATTATGGTATTTAAAAAAAAATGTTTTTGGTTAAACGATTTCATATTTTTAAGCCTTACCTTTAAAAAAAAAGGTAGCGATGCCTTTATTATGTCAATACTACAAAATTTTTCCGTATTGAACGATTTTCAATACCACGGATATTTTTAAAATTTCTCTACTTGACTTGTGTTTACTAAAGCAAAAGATCTATAATTGGTTAGTTGAAAATCGGTGGCAAGTTGTGTCACAGCGTGTGTAGCCAGCTTATTTCTCTGACTGAATGAAACCCAAGCAATGCTGGCAGCTTTGGAAGAAGCTTTAGATTTCTTCGGCGTAAACAAAGTATTCGGTTTATTCCAGTTTGCTCCCAGGCCGAACCAGCTCGGATTTTTTGGCAAGTTTGATTGTTTGCATTCACCCTCTGTTCTGCAAACAATCAAAACACAACCGACAAGGCACGCGAAATTAATCCGAGAAGTCGTTGCTCGCAATTGGAATCATCACGCCATTTTAGACATAGCTGATATTCCGATTTATATTGAGACAGATCGTTTTATTAGTTCGCTGATTTTTTTTGTTTGTATTTTTCGATCCATCTCAGCTGACCTTCAGTCAATTTGGACAATGAAATGACACGTAGTATTCCCACAAACCACTTAGCTTTTACTAGTATCAACTAATGAATTAATTATTATGAAAATTAATAGCAATCTGAATATATTGAAATCCTTACTAATATAATCTATAGGAGTCGTGCTACGATATATTATTTTTCCAAGAGTTATAACAAAGCAATGCTGTTTGATTTGTTTGCTTGCAAACAAACTTTCATCGTCGATCAATAGCTTCTATATTATATCCAGATATAAGCAGTATATTGTTTATTATCAGATAACTTATCTGCTGATATTTTTTTTGGTTATCCTTTATTTAGTTAATGTAAAAAAATGCAGTTTTTTTAAAAAGAAAACACATTATAACATAACCGGTCATACATAACGGTGCATACGATCTTTATCTATACACTTCATGTTTATCGAACAGAACACTTAAAATAACGTTAAAGTAGTATTAAAGCGATGTGGCAGGTTATACAACTGAAAAATATTTTTGAAAAAAGTCAAAAGGTGAGTTCAGGTATTTAGTTCAGTTATGTGATTGCAATATTTATTCGATATTAAGTGACTACAAAAAAACGTATGTTTGTATTGGAAAGTAAATTGTATTGTTGAGGGTATGGATAAGTATTATTGGACCAAAATTTATATAGATTTTATTATTATATGCGTTTGGGTCTAAAGACCATCTGGGGTCTAACAGCGAATCAAAAAAATATTATTATATTTCAGCAGAAAAAAATTAAGCAGACTAAAAAAAGTTTCTTAGAAAATAAGTAAAACGCAACACTTTTTATATGAGTAAAAAATCACATCTCCATGGTCTGGAAGACATACTCTGTATTATTATTTTTTTCAAATAAAACGTGACTTTGAAGTGTAAATAATATTATTGAAAAGATTATAACTAATTACATGTTTATTATTTTAAAAAAATATCAGGGCTTTACGTAAGGAGACATGATTCCTATTGATTTGATTTTTCCGCGATTTGGCAGTTATATTAATCAAATTATGTAATAAATAACGGTTTTTTTTTTAAATTATCACGCTTTTGTGTAGTTGGAAATCAGAACCTGGTATCGGTTGATAATATACACTGTGGTTGGATTCTGCGGTATTTCAAGGTAAAAGTTTCCCTAATCAGAGACCGAATTTTAAATAGAACAACAACCTAATGTTATTGTACTCAGAATGTTAAATGCGCACTTCAAAACAATGCATATTTATTGATAAAAATAAGAATTTTCTTGCACTTATCAGCGAGTTTTTTTTTCGAATTGGGATTTCCTTATTGAAGAGCTGAAAACAGCATTGATTCACAAAATTCACTGAATTCTTACCCGTGATCTCACGAAACACCTTGTTTTTTTAGAAACGTGCAATTAGCAGGTATTTGCACATGGAAAAACACGAAAAAACAATCTGCTTGAATTCGATGGACTAACCCACCTGAATATCACCGGAAAACCCACATGTTGGTATTTCAGAACCCATCGGGTCTATAAATAGCATTTTCCTATGACGGTAGATGCATCTGTCGGCAAGGGCACTGAAAGTGCATTGACGGGTAATCTAAATGATGAATTGTTAATGCTCAAAGCGTGTCAGCATCGTCAGTTGGTAAATAATTCTGACCTTTTTAATTACACTTGATAAACCCAAATCAATTGCTGTAACGTTCGGTTCATTGAGAAATTAAGATAACGAATTGAGGTTGATGAATTATTTTATATTGAATGTGGCACGTTTAGAAATCATGAAAGCATGTTAATAATAACAAATAACGTTAAGATATCATCAATGATATAAAAACAAAAATCAGAACTGATCCACAGTGGTAATTATTTAACTAACTACTATATACTGTAGTCTTTTTTCGTGTTATCTATTAACTACTATATTTCACACCAGGGATCAGAAAACGTATGGCATGAAAGCTTAAAATATAGAAAGGGATAAAATACGTATCTTAGCTTGACATAACAATCAACAGTTTCAATACTTTTAAGTTTTACAAAAGTTCTAAGGAATAATCTTACAATACCCTGATCCTTTGAGGAAGTTATGAGGCTTACAAATATGTGGCTTAGGTGGTGGCTTACATTGATTACTCTATTATCGTTTTTGATTTTGTATAGGGGAAAAAATGTGTAAAAAAAACCCTTATTGCATGACTCGAGGAAAAGGTTATATATAAATAGGTAGATACTAAATATCAAGAATGAATAAATATTTGTCTCATATACATCTCATTGTACGCTTTTTTTGCAAGCTAGCAGCTATATATATTATTTATACATAAATATATATAAGATGACTAATGTTACATAGCAAACACTTGATTAACTATAATTGGTATAAAATTAGCTCTCATAGGCTTGTAAGTGTAGTTTAAACTCAAAGGCGTAGATGTATTCAGTGTTGTAGACTATGAAAAACTACGTATGAAAGACTTTGAATTTTTCATGTAATGCGGATATATGGAGAGGCGAGCTTCAAGGTTTCATACACTGGAGGCTTGTTGTAGGAACTAATCGACCACTGCCAAGTAATGTGGACATGTCCTCATTGGAATGTACGCAGTAGAGCTGGATGTCACGAAGATGGTCTGCAAAACGACATCCTCCACACCAGTGCCTCCACAATAACTTCTTTATATACAAATTTATCCGATCAGATCCCTATATTATATATTTTCGCTGTCTTAACCTTCGGAAAATATACATAATCCTGATCTACAAGACACTAGTATAATTTGTAATAAAAACAAAGAATTTTTGGTTTGATTGCTCTTGCGTTTCAAAAAAAATTTCACTATCCATATTCATATTCATTATATATATTTTTAAGGTTTTGCGTGAATATAATTGAAATGTGTCAATATTTCCTAAAGAAATCATAGTATTTTAAACTCGTTCGGGCATGATTTTATCATTGAATATAACGCATGCTTAAAAATCACGTACGTTGCTTGGTGGATATAAACAATGATCTTATTAATTGTCATGATTGTGTTATATAAAGGTAATGCTTCCTTATTTTATATAAATATGTAATTTATTTAATCTTCAATAACAAATAATGTTATCGTAGTTATATTATTAACACATGCCAATAGAATATTTATCTAACAAAGGTACGCCAGTTGCAACAGTTGCATATAACGATTAAATTTACGCTCATTAATATGGGATTTCAGTAGGTTCCCATTTTTTTAAAAATTATTTGTAACTTAAAAATACACAATTAACCTGTATTTTTGCGATTTGATTTCATTTGATTGTTATATCCAATATTATACAATTTATTAAAATATCAATCGAAGCATGCACTGATAATAAATTAAAAATTTGATTCTAAAACGTAAAATAGAAATGAGTTGCGTGTCGTGACTTTGACGGCAAAGTGAGGTCGTTTTCATTTATACCGAGAAAATTATCTGAATAAAGTTATATGCAAAAAGCAACAATGCGTAACTCACGTGATATAATAAAGAAACGTTAACGTCTCTTTTATTTTGTTTAATTTAACAGATCACTTTTATAAAGTTGCGTGTCGAATTTGAAAATAATTTTGAATAATGTAATCGTTGGGTGATTAATCAGGAGTGCCTACAGCATTTATTCTGCGTAGGTAATGCTAAAAAATCCAGGTAAAGAAAATCATAAATAATTATCACAATATACATAACTGGTTTTGAACCTAAGCAATGGGAGTTTGATATTTTGATTAAAATTTATTGTAAAAAAAACCTGCTATTTACGAATATACCTGTGTTTTTTTTGTATGTTAAGTTCTTTTAAGGTTTAGCCTTACAATAATTATACGGTATGCACGGATAGGGACTTTGGTTAAAATACTTTTGGGATTTGTTTTGTATCAAATTCATTTATCTTCGTCTCATTTACCAGGCAGTGTTTTCGTTTTATTTAATTTCAAAACTAAAACTAACTAACAATAAGACGTACATAATACAAAAAAAAATTTATTAATTATAATGCACATCTCATCATATCTGCAATGTCCCTGTGTATAGAGAAAATTCAATATTTGATAACTGGTTTAGTTTCAAAAAGTAACTTTAATTTTGAGTTGTAAATTATTTTTATTGTATAGGACTTCATTAAGCTCACCAGCTATTTTAAGTTCACTTTAAAGTTAATACTGTGATAATATCTTACATATTTAAATGGTTTAAATTTAATGTTTGAGATACGTGAAATTTTGGCAAATACCCATACACACGATAGGTAAGGCGTCAAAGGTTAATATATAGATCTGAAAGTGGAGTTTAATAATATGATTAGATCTGATATTAAACAGAAATGGTTCATTCACCCGGCCAGGCACTCGGCGGGGTATTTATGTTGACTGTATAAAATTAAATTGGGTTCTATTAGACAGGTGCAGGTGTGGTCAACAATCAGCGCTTTTATGTTTTTTATACGTTTGATATAAAAAAAAACATAATAACAAATCTAGCCAATAATAATATTATAATACTAACCGGAAGCACGCGTTTGCGCGATGTGTTTAGAAAGTTAATTATTTTCGCATACTTATTAATGACTACCAACCAAACCACGTACAAGAATCGTAATCTTTTAATATGTAAAAAGAAAACACGGCACTGCTATTTAAGTTACAAATCTCGTATTTGTTTGGTGATAAGAATGAAGACTTGCTGAAACGTAAATCTAAATTTATAGATATTTTCATAAATGTGAAATAATTTTAAAGTAGGATTGCTAATCGATAATCCATACAAACAAACCAATAAAAAAATTTCCATGTCAACTAATACGAGTATATTGATCTTAAAAAAAAATTGCAATGTTATCAAAAGAGAGAAAACTTCAAAAATATATCTAGACTTAAACCGATTCTCTTAAAATATTTTTTGGTACTAGGTTAAAATATGCGAATGTATAGTACGAGTATATTATAAAATCAATAAATAAATATTTATAAGCTCTGGTTCTTGTTTTGCTCTGGTTAGTTTTGAGTGCTTAGTCTGCAACGAGCCATATTTACAATATGTTCGACCTTCTCTATCAAAATTTATGGGCAGGTGCGATACGCGTTGACGTCAATGGTTTATCAGCAGGATAATCATAATATTATGAAAGTAATATTGAATATTGAACATGATGCAACGGGAAGCCTTATTGCAGAAAGATTGTCCAAAATGTCATATTTGCTCTCTCCGTCCACTGCGCAGTAGCTCGAAGGAATTACTACTCAGGCTACTGTATTTAATAATAATAAAAATCTAACATAACCAGTCTAATGATAGAATTATTATTAGAAATTTACGCTTTCAACAACATAGAACATCTAAGAAGTAGTTAAAATAATGTCACCATGATTGTGAATAAGACCTGCGCTGTAAATAGAAAAAAATGTAGGCATCGCTAAGTTCGAATTCGTAAATGCATAAAACAAAAACATTATTGGTTGATTTTTTGGCTCAGGGCGTAGGCCATAGACCGGATGGAAAGGTCCTGACAGGTAAATACCAAAACAAATGTAATTGAGGTCACACCTGCGTCACTTTGGATAAAAACAATTTGAATTTGCATTGCATGCAAATGTCTCAAGTCTCACATACACCGATTCTCAAAATTTCCAGTATGCATTCATTGGATGTGACCTAAAAACAATGTCCCGAGTGAATTTAAATTACTTGAAATCAAAATATACTGTGAGTATTTCTTACCGAACAGAACATAATAAGACATTCGGTGGATAATTTTTCATTTTACGTGATTTATGCTCCGACGTAGAATAGTCTTCTAGAAAATATTAGAAAAATTATTTTCCCTGCCAATTCTCATGAAACACTACTTCAGAATATTAACGTTCTGATTATACAAGTTATTGCCAAGTTGAGTTATCACCTAAATAAACTCTTTAGTCAGTGTATATTCTGCCTTATGGATGATACGTTTTATTATTTATACAATACGTTTCCATGAGACTTTCTAGCTGGAAGTTTGCGTGAATCATCGACCTCATTTGTAGAGGTGTCTCTTTTCTCGATTACTCACACCTATCTAATTAAGTTGATTCCATTGAATCATTCCATACAAACAGATATGGCTGTGACTCCCAGTCTATTATGGACATTACGCTATATGAAAGTCTTATGGAAATAAAAATGCGGTAAAATTATTGTAATAGTTTCAACATCTCACAGCAACAAGGATAAAAATATGAAACGGATAAAAACCCGTTGCATGATTTATTGAAGATAAATCGTAGAAAACAGCTTAATTCATAATTTATAAGTGACTTAATAAATTATCTTACAGAGTAGTCACGTTTTTATATATTTTTTAATCTTATGTACGATTTTATTTTCACAAAAAATATTGTAAATTCGTGTTTTTGCACCCAGGTATTTAAAATTGAAATTAATACGATTTTAACAAAGAAATTGGCGGACACGTCCGTTATCGAATAATTTTCGTATAATAACTTAAAATTTGTTTCAATAACGTGATATTATAGTATTTATTTTATGATTTTAAGTATTAATGTCTATTCTGATAGAGAATAGGTATTGTAGTAACATTTTTCTCGATCTTGAAAAAAAAATGAAGAAGCCCTTGAGGTCCTTGCTCTGCAAAATAATTCTGCAGAACAACACTTATCTACTTCGATGTGGTCACATAAAAAATAATTCGTTTTAAATGCGGTTTGCTTTGAAAGTGAACCAGCAACTATAAGTGAGCACTTAGATGGTTTTAAAACCATCACATATATAACTGTAATTTAGGTAAATTCAGTAAAAAAATCTCATAAACTCCTAATTTCTCATGACAAACAAAGAGCACATAGTATTAATTTTTTTAAAGCCTATGTCAACTTACACTTGGAAGAAAAAAAATGGTCTTATTGTTTTGTTCTATGATTTGTTATGGTAAGACAACGAAACCAAATAAATCTGAATTGGTCAGTTTTGATTATGAAGGTATTTGCACTTCATGAAAAATCTAGACCAACAATGATATTGTAAATACTGCTATTTATTGATAAAATTAAATTAGAAAAATAGTGCATCAATATCACCTTTTGTTGAATGCCCTTAAGGGTAGAAATATATTATTACATATTTTTTAATATTTTTTTTTCTATCATTTTATTTTGTGAATCAAATCTATGTTGTGGTGTTATATTTGTGTCACTTATATTGTTGTGTTTTACTTTGGATTTGTTATTCAATATTGTATAATCAGATTACTCATCGTATAACGAATCCTGTCTATATTTACGTTGGCTTTTCGCTTATTTATATAAGACGCTTATTATTACAGACTTATGTCTGTAATAATATGCTTTATTTGTCCAATATTATATTCTATTTTAAACCACAGCTCTATTTCTAGGACTTCATAATCGACCGGCAATCTCTCAAGCTAAAAATATTACCACAGGCAATAGAAATTTGTAGAAATCCATAACTTAATCCGACACCGTCACTCAATATATCTTCATTGTGTTGTTCTATAATTGCTAGGTTACGACACTGCCCTTGGCTCGTTAGAATTAAAATAGTTTTAAAAAATTAAGAAATTACAGGTAATTAATTTACCTCACCCCTTACTTAACAGTAAGTCGTAATTAATTTTCTAAAAATGGAAATTATACAATTTTGAAAATATCACAAATTGAGACACATTTCTGTTTCAAGTTAGTTATGTTAGATGTTCGTGATCCTTATTAGTTAACATTATTTAAAAATTGATACTAAATGCTACTACTGTATATTTACTCATATGGTTTTAATATTATTTTAACATAATTTTAACTCCAGTTTTTTCAAAAAGTATAATATCCAACCGTAGATAACATTACTTTCATTTATCTATATATATAAAACACTAAAAATGTTTGTTAGTCCGCTATAGGCTTTGAAACCGTACGACCGACGAGCCCCACACCGTGTTTATTTGAAAGCCAAAAATACCGAGAGTAATCCAGACCACTAAAATTATAAAAATTGATTATCAAATTTGGTTTATTCAATTAAGAAAAATCCCATACAAAAGTTTCCAATTCATAAAAGGAACTGCCATTTTCGCGTATTGCATATACGCGAAAATGTCTTGAAGCTGGCTGCCTGCATGGCTACCAATCGAGAAATACTGATATTGATGTTTGTAAATATTAGAATGAACTTGCCGTTACAGGCTGCCGAACTTACGGAACAGAATTAGGTCGATTTTTGATATTTTCCATACAAAAATTTTCAACATCTGTAAAGTGGACATCGTTCCTCGCAAAAAATTGAAAAAAGAACATTGTGAAGATCGCGCGGACTGATCGTACGGACTTTCAAAACAAAATCACTATCTGTCATTCACAACGAGTTTTATCATAATGAGTTTGTCTGTTTATATATGGGAAAAAAATTATTATACGAAAATATTCGTATTACAAGTTTCGTCTATTGAAAAAATTATTCCAACTCAAATCGACATCGATCTTATATCTGCTGAACACCCGAATCAACGTGAAGATCTGATACTTTTTGACGTTGTTTGTAAGAACATCACGGCCCATGCGGAGTGTTGCATATGAATTCGCCTTGCATAAAAGACGGCAAATGCACGAAAAGATATCCACGCGATTTGATCGATGAAACTCAAACTGGTCTACGAAAGCCAGAAGATGGAGGATACACCACCACCATTAAATTAAGAAACGTCGATATTGACATTGATAACTTATGGATTGTTCCATACAGTCCAATACTGTAAAAAACATTTCAATCATATATCAATGTGCAACACTGCAACTCCGTGAAATTCATATGCAAGGACATATGCAAATATGTTAACAAAGGCAGTGATATGGCAGTGTTTGAGCTTTCAAATCGAAACTATGAAATCACTCAATTTCAGATAGGTCGCAGTAATGAAGCTGTCTGGCGAATTCTTGGTTTCAGTATTCACGAACGATATCCAACTGTTCAATCCAATCTTGCTGTTCATTTAGAAAACGGTCAACGTGTTTATTTTACTGAAAAAAAATGTCGAAGAACGAGGAGCACATCTACAATAATTTTGCGAAAACATTGCTGCATAATGAAGTTCCAAAATAGAGTCAACTATCCAATAGAGATTTTTAACTCTTTGGAACCATCTGGAATGTCACCACACATCTTAACTTTAAAAGTTGGTTCACCATAGATGCTCATTCGCAACTTAGATCCACCTAAATTGTGCTGTTGTAATAACTATCAACAAGGCTCATGGCCAATCGCTAAGTATTGCTGGTTTGAACATAGAAAATTCCTGTTTTTCGCAAAATTCCTGTTATGTTGCGTTTAGAGTTGGAACGCCAAAAAAAAAATTTTATGTTTACACACCTACCGAAAAAACTCAATATGTCCGCTAGCATTAAGATAAAAAGTCAATAAATAAACAAAATTTCCTTTGTTTTTTTCGAACAAATAAAAAAAGTATTCTATTTCTTTATTTAGCGCAGTAGAACGCGCCGGGTATCCGCTAGTATTATATAATGTTTGTTTTATATAATTGCACAAACTGTTTTTGGCAAGTGGTCACATTATTGACAAATACGTTCCTGAAAAATATCACCGTTACTGCCTTTTTTAAATTAAAAAAAACCCAAATATATCCTCTGAAATACCAGATAGTCTCAAAACCTTCAAATGTAACACCCCATGAAATTTAACTTAATTTTTGAAATAACGGCAGTACGTCTTAATACATCATTTTTTGAGTGTGTGTATAGAATATTACGCACTAAACTACTATGCGTCATCTATATATCTTAATTATTCAATACACATGTGATTATATTATTTACAATATAAATACAATAGACTGTACATAAGAGATTGGGAGTTTTTGTGAAGTCACTTTGTAGAAAAACCCATGCTTGCCCACTGTATACGCGGCGGTTCTTATTAATTTCAACATTTTTATTTGCACGCTCGGGGATCTCCCATCACGTGAACTTGCTCTTGCTCCAACAAACACTGAATTATCTTTGCTTATCTTCTTTAAAACAAATATTTTTACTGGTAATGCTTTTCAATTCATCCTAAAGTTTACTATTGTAAAGAGAGTAATAGAGAGTAAGAAAAAAACCCGCGAGTGTCAACCAAAACCTAATACGAGGAGATTCTTGTAGTATGTAGTAGTATGAGCATTAAAATTTTGTAAAAATATTTAAACAAGCCCTTAAACTACACTTGTCTCTTAATCTTACCATAGGCTTGACTTTGTGCAGTGATTTTTATTATAACTAAGTTTCTTATATATCTCTTCTCACGATTCTTCAAATTAGGTCATTGGTTATCTGCGACGTATTTAATTTATTCAATATCTCAGTACACTGAAGATATTGCTGAAATATGATTAATTACATCGCAATTTTTTGTTACATTACATTATATATTTATACAATATTAAGGTCTTAAATCTAAATAGGTACAATTTTTGCAGTTGTATCTAAATGGCTAGCTTGTTTTATTCCTTTATTGAGAGAGTTATTTTATATCAAATTTAAAGTTAATAAAAAATTATAAAGGTTAATTGCTTTTTTTAGATTATATGTTTAAATAATTTCGTAAACTAATAAATTGTACAGATTTTTTTGTTAAAATGTAGTTTGACGCTATTTTTTTGTTTGGGTTATCCTATTATGATTCTCGTGTTTTTGCTTGTATGTTCAGTAGAGTAGCTACGCAAAACAAGTGTTAGCTATAATGAGTAGATGTTATTCATCAATATTTAACAGTTATAAGTAAATTTACACACGGCCATGAATAACAACCGCTTTACTCTTTCAAAATATTATTTATTTAGGTATAACGCGTTTACGTTTGCTACCGATATTAGCACCAATTTAATCACTTTCGTCCTCTACTGAATTATAAAAATTTAATTGCAGATAATGATTAAGAACATTTTTTTAAATATTGAAAATTGATTAAAGAAACTCTTAGAAAAATATATCAACGTGATTTGTGCGGGATTCGAACCCACATCCCCTCGCTTACATGGCAGGTGCATTACCAACTATGCTAACCAATCACTAGTACTAGACAAGAATTTTTAATAATCATATCCTATAAATGAAACAATGTTCTTATTATGCCTAATTAAATATTGTGTGACTTGCAATACTAGACTTTTAACACAAAGTACTGAGTGAAGCATTTTAAATCCAATCTGGATATTAGTCTATTTAATTATGTCAATACACGTACTTGTTAAATTTAATTATTGGTTTTTTGTGAATGCAAGTCACACAATATTTAATTAGGCATAATAAGAACATTGTTTCATTTATAGGATATGATTATTAAAAATTCTTGTCTAGTACTAGTGATTGGTTAGCATAGTTGGTAATGCACCTGCCATGTAAGCGAGGGGATGTGGGTTCGAATCCCGCACAAATCACGTTGATATATTTTTCTAAGAGTTTCTTTAATCAATTTTCAATATTTAAAAAAATGTTCTTAATCATTATCAATCAATTAAACCTGTATAGGTAAAATCGTACTTCCTGTGAGATGGTCTTCACAAAAAACCAATAATTAAATTTAATTGCAGAATTTCATAAATATTTATATTCAACAAATACTGAGAGCCAAATGGCTAGGACTCCATGATTTTCTTTGATTGCGAGATCATTCACCTTTCCAGGGTTTCAATAACTATGATGAAAACGCACACAAACTTTTGGCTATATTAATATTACAAATTAAACAAATAGTCATAGATGTCATGTACAACATACAATTAAACATGTTTTTTTATATTATCTACAATTCAGTAAATATGATTTATAAGTATAATTTTATCTAAATAAAATAACATATCTTTTCACACATCATGAAATATTTTCAGGAGTTTCCTGAAAGATTAAAAATATACATATATTAATAGGCATTGTCAGTTTATTAATTTATTAAGTCGGTTGAACTCGTGATTCTCTTGTGATCGAGGATAGTTGATCAAAGCACCTTTGAATAGTGATCGGAGTATCAAAGTTGAATCCGAAGAGACTGCCTCGCTTAAGCATGCTATATTCGTAGCAACACAACATGCAACCGATTTGCTATTGACCATGGTGTCCCATTATTTTGGGAGTTTTTTTATGATGAGGTCTTAGTGAATAACGCAAAAGAAGACGCTATTGCCTAGTTACGTTGTCAGTTGGGATTTAAGTAACATCAAGGTTCAACTGCTGTAACTAAGCCAGTTATTATTGCGACATTTTCCACGTAGCAGCTATGCGATATTCTTTCTCATAAAATAACAATCGACGATCCGATCCTGCTTTTCTGACCCACCTCTACCACTCACCCAACAACGCAACCGAATATCAATTGCTTGTCTTGTTGACTAAATGCAAAGGTTAACTTAATCTGTTTATTTTGTTGGTGGTAGCCACGCTGAAATATTGCATCAAGTGTTATTTTGTATTCTAGTAATTTATATCACAATTCGTGCTTTTGTCATTTCACTGTTTGTGTTCCCACTGTTGCCAGCATCTCATTCTCACACGTGTTTGTTTGCATTTTTCAGATTCGGAGCTCTCTGGACTCTCGCATCTGGGTGAGTACCTTATCGCTTTACCAACATCGTCTCGGGTATTACCCGAGTACCCATCATCTGTTTGTTTGCCATTTCCCATTGTTTGTCGCCAAGTCCACCGGAAAACAAACCGAATTTTATCTCGCCGGCTCTCGGAATACCCAACTTCACGAACTTATCAAATGTGGTTTCGAGAGGTTATATATATTTAAAAACATTTCGCTAACCGCAATGAAAAGTAGTAAGCTAGTGATATCATTATAACTTATAATCACGAGTATAAGCAGACCTTTAATATTTATCTAAATGTTATAAATGCGTCAGTAATAAAACACTTTGCGCTTTTAGTCTGTAAAAAAAGACCGTTATTTTTTTATTATTGTAAAGAATGATGCGGATTTTGTCAACATGTATAGAATGACGTATAAAATTTTATTTTATTTCAATATTATTTTCATGGCATTTTTTTTTTTTCATAAACGATTGATATTACATTGTGACTTGTATTTTTTTTATTTCTGAATACAACGATTGTTATTATATACATCAAAGTAAAATCATTGATATTATACTAGTTAATATGCTATATACGTGAGAAATTAAATAAGGAAAATTATAGCACAATGAAACCACCAAATCTAATTAATCAACACAACTGCTTCTTTATATTAAATATTGAATTTAAGTTTATCAAAATATTCCGTCTCTCTAAATGTGAAAGTCTACTTGATATTTTTGCGATAGTAAAAATAAGGTGAAAACTATGTGATAGTCTATCTGATATTTTTGCGTTGCTAAAAGTGAGGTGAAAACTATGTAAAAGTCTACCTGATATTTTTGCGTTGGTAAAAGTAAGGTGAAAGCTATGTGAAAGTGTCTCTGATATTTTTGGGTTGATAAAAGTGAGGTGAAAGCTATGTGAAAGACTATCTGATTTTTTTGCGATAGGACTGGTGAGGGGAAAGCTATGTGAAAGTCTTCTTGATATTTTTGCGATAAGACGATAATTTAACAGTGAAATATAAGCGAAAATAATTATATCGTTATAATTTTTAAAATAATATCTCTTTCCAAAAAATCTAATTATATCAATGTTGTATTCCAATTGAGTACACTTGTCAAGATAGGGATTGAATCGGGAAACTCTGGATCTAGTGCGAACATCCAAACCATCAATCTCATCCACTATTAATATTCAATATCGAACTTTAAAGATACTTTGCTTCTCACTTATGTGCATTTTAAAATTTTGA
The DNA here is from genome assembly GCA_022113835.1 of Atopsyche davidsoni. Lineage (NCBI taxonomy): Eukaryota > Metazoa > Arthropoda > Insecta > Trichoptera > Hydrobiosidae > Atopsyche > Atopsyche davidsoni. The sequence continues at coordinate 9,445,364 of JAILWY010000021.1, forward strand.
ATAGCTAAGTGTTAATGAGTTGGTACAATTGGTCGACCAATTGAATTGCGTTCATCGTTTTTTCTCATAATTATTATTATGGTTTTGAACCGCCACTCGAATTACTCAAACGAGAATTTTTAATTGTAACAAAATGGATACAGTTTTTTATACGCAATAAAACACATTAAGTGGAACCAAGACTTGACATATAGTACTTTAAGTAATGTGGAATGATATATACGAGATCTTGGATAAAAAAGTCAAAATAATCTAACAAAAGTACTTTTTAATTATCCACGACAGACTGTTTTAATATGTAACAATCTTTATTTAATCACTTACTATGAATAGCCAAATGGCTTTGAAATTATGAACATTGTTTAAAACATGTTTCAATGAAATTTACACGACTTTTCTTTTCACATAAAGCTGTACAAATGCGTTGAAAAGTGAAATGTATTATTCGAGACAGTTATGTGGATTTTTCAAGAAAGTAAAGACTGGACTAGCTAAATAACTTTCAGATGTATAAAGCCTGCAAAAAATATGTTATTGTAAAATATAATTGTACAAAAGAGAGTAGAACGAGCTGTCACTTAAATTCACGTGATTATTCGCGAGCAGCAATTTCAGTTCCATGCCAAAATACTAATAAAAATCACATGGTTAGATCACGAGTTAGATTGTTTTAGACAAACATCACCATCAATTACAGCAAGTGTGGCTCGCTGCTGTAATTGAGTTCTTCTTCGGCTGCTTCCAGCCGTGATGATCCTATCCGTCTCCTCCCCAGGAGCCTCGCCGGTCTCGTCAATTAAAGCACCATCATACGAGTCACTTGCATTTTTTACAATTAAAGTTGACAGCCACTGTCCCGGCGATTTTCAAGGACAAGTATGATGGACGTTGAAGTGACACGGAAAGGCGCCATCGTCAGGTCCGTCTCGTGAAGTGAGGCAATCAAAAGTGAACTGTCGTCACACGAGATGTTTGTACTTGAGGTAACAAATGTACTCTGACAGTACAATTATTTTTCGCAATACGTTCTGAGTATAGGTCAAGAGCAGAAAATCTCGCAGATAAAGCTAAGACATTAATCTTTTTACTAAAATAATTGCATCTTAAAGAGTAATAAACCCGTTCTAGGATTTACATTCAAATACTGACATCATTATAATGATTGATTTATTTTTTATAAATAATTACTCATTATAAAAAGCTGTATTTTTATTAATTTTAAGTCCAGAGGTGAAATAGTCACCGTCTTTAACATGTCATTGGCTTACAGTATTAAGTCAATAGATTTTCAATAAATTGCTGATAAAAATAAACAAAATAATATTTTAATTACTTGTACTCATAAATCACAGAAATATTTTTGTTTTTTTTTTTTAATAATTAATCCTGTAGTGGATTTTTAATTCGCGAAATTAAAAAAAAAAATTCAGCCACGAGTAATACAGTCAAACATGACCTTTCATATTCATGTAAAATATGATTCGACATTGGAAATTTTAAACCGCACATTTGTTAATAAAAAACTTTATCTCTACTTCATTTAAGTATTATTTGATTTCAAAACAGTTTCCCGAATAACATTTTATTATGGTTAATTAGGTCATTCAATAATTGCATTCAATCGCATAGTGAGAAATGTGATTCTAATTCATGGTAACGGATATTTGCATCGATTTGTTAAGCTACTCGATCTTAGATGACCTTTAATAAAATATACATTACTATGAAATGTTTTATATTTTCTTATCTGTAGTAAACTTCATACAATTTTCTTTTTATTTTAGTGGATATGTTTTGTCAAGGATTTTTTTGATAAAAATACGGTCCCGTTACGATGATGTTATACAATATCAAGCAAGTAATTATTTTGATAACTAATAAATAATTAAAAATTAATAATGAATACTTCAAACTGCAGATACCTGTATGGGGACTTTTTATATGCAGTTTTTGGGGTTGTATTGTAATTATTTATCAAGCATGGAGACACAGATCTTTAGTTAGTATACGTTGTAGAGAGCTTCTTGAAATTTGCAATTCTTGTCCACTACGCCGAATTGAGGTTCCTGGATTGTCACCGACACTCTTACACTCTTCGATATTGACATTTGAACGACTTGTTTTTGGACAACCAGTGTGTTTAGCGTCTCCAACGAATCCAGTCTCCCTGAATTTTTCAATTAATCTCTTCACAGTTGACGAAGTTAAAACATTAATTAAAACGTTAATTTTGGGACACCTTTATATACCAAAGCACAAGTAACCTATAGGTTGCTTAGGAAAATTATAATATTTTATAACAGAAACCTTAAAGTTAGTTGACATTCCGTCATCAAATGTTTATTTTTAAGCCTAACAATGTATTGTTTTGGCAATAAATTCGCACATACATTGCAGTGGATAGAGTTTGCCTTGAGTGGCCTTAGGTAGTTGAACAGAAATCCTTCTCTGCCAGATATTGCATAAGCCACACAAAGAACTATCAGATCCAAGAGTGCCCGACGAGGCTGCTCTTTGTTCGGCCTGCCTCTAATCTGACCATTCTTCAGAATCTAGTTTACTATTCAAATTACGCCACGTCTACCTACGGCATAACGCTGGTGTAATAAATTACTTACTCCTCGTTTTTTATAGTCTTGATCTGTCCAAAATAATAAGCACTGCTTAAAAAACTAATGTTGTTCAAATACAATAACAAACTATAGCGGCTTCGATGGAAAACGTGATAAATAGATAATATAAGTTTTTAGTAAATCAAAAAGCCTAACTGAAAAGATTTTAGTTTTGAATATAATATAAATATAAAAATATAAGTAAATCTTATCTACTAAATAAACAACGGAAGCCTAAGCGAATTTTACGAGCTGATTTTTATAATGTGATTTGCTTTTTTTAGGACTTTTCATTTTTAAATTTATAAATAATAGTTTATAAAAATATGTGTTTTTTATCAAATACTTTTATTACACTAACAAAGCTATCCATAAGTAACAGTGCAGTCTACAAATTTATTAGGAGTATCAAAATTGTTTTAATTGTTAAATTAAAAACTTCGAATTCAAAATATTTCCTTCTGTAATTTTAATAATTACTACATTTGATAAATGTACAAACTAAGTGTTTTAGCTTTTAAATTTTATATTTAATTTAGTTCTATTGAAACTATTCGTCTCTCTTTTCTTTTCTACTAAACCACAGCTATTTGTGTACCATTCCACGCGTACTTCTTTCTGGCTCCAGTGACAAACCTTGTTATGAAAAATACGTTACGTATGATCCCCAGAATCGTTGAAATCGTGTATCAATTTGGGGCACGGAGGGCAACTTGAATAACACTCACTACTCTAAGTATGAAGGATTTGGTAAAAGTTTTTGTGGTTTTATGGATGTTAAGCTGCTTGAAGTTTTTGCCTCCGACGTTTCGGTTTCCGTGATGAGACTTTCTTCAGGGATTTTTCTTTAGAGGTATTGGAAGTCAATAAACATCAAACTCACCACTATGTTTCTTTTCAACATTTTTTCTTTATTGCCTGCTGGTTGATGTTGCTTTTAAAAACGGCCAAGGCCATGCAAATCGTGGACGATGTAGCCATGGGGAAAATCGCAACGTGTATTATATTTAATTTGGATAAACGATAAGCAGTCAGTAGTGTTGGTGTAGCGATGTGATTGTATTATACAATTGTTACAATGTTATGATTTTTCACCTTGAAATGAGCTGATAGCGAGGCGCGATTTCCATTCGCGAACATCTTCCTCCTTCTCTTCCGCGTCAGATATTCCTTTCATGGATAGACCTTGCACTTTGATTTCGTGAAAATTCTTGATCTTCTAATTCACTAGACTACATGCAAATTCCATGTAGTGGGATGAAGTTGAGACCTATTTATTACCTGAAATGGAAAGAAATCCTTAATTGTAATACAAATTATACTAGTATATTGAAGATAAATAAGAAAATTGACACCGTAAGTCTAAAACGTTATTAGTAATTGTACTAAAGATTTGAACAAGTTAACTAAATCTTAACTTTTAACCATAATCAATTTACTTATAATACAGTATAAATCAAACTTGTTTATATGAAATTCATTTTCAAACAATACTTATTTTGATAAATATATAATATAATACAGGTCAATATTTCATTAAATGTTTGGAGAATATAAAATGTGAGAACAAGTAAAGTAAGATGAGATTCAAATTTAATATTGAATATTGCATTGGAAAACTTTTGAAAACGTTTTTGCATAGTACATGGATTCGACTTTTATTTATACATATATGTAATGAATAGACTATAATAAACATATGTTAGTTTTAAGTTGCTTATAATTAACGTATGTGATTTGCAAAGACAAAGATCAATAAGCATACTGATATATACAATCCCAATAATCAATTCATTGTTTTTTATTAAAACTCGCTGTATTTAAGTAAAATACGTATTTCAATTATCTTCTTATTCACCTGTCAATAGATAAATGATGTGACTCCAATCACAAGCTCGTAATCACAAAAAGTATTTAATCAAATAAGACGTTTTTGAAGCGAGATAAAAATAAAACAATAAAAAGATTTTTTCAATGTTCTGAATTTCACCGGTAATAGCAATTTACACTAATTACATTTATGTTTTTTATTTAATAAAAGATGTTGCATTCTTCTGACTAAGAAGTTAGTTTTATTTAACAAGTTTTGCTGTTTTTGAGATGTGCCATTCTGTTTTGACGGTTCACTTTATTTTGACACACAGATTTTTAACCAGTTCAGGTTTTTTATATTAAAAGAATTTGTTTGATTCGCATATAAAAAAAAATGTTGGAAAGTACAGCTGGAACTCTAACAAGAACCTTTTACATATTTTTTGCGTATAACTGTTCAAACTTTCGTTGGATAACCGAGTCACTGCTATTAAAATGGATCGGATACATTACCAGTAAAATGTGGTTTTGAATTCCATATGTGTCTTCCGAAAAAAGGAAGGATTTTTCTCGTCGTTTCACATGTAAATCGATTACCTAAAAATAATATTTTACCCGTCAGCTAACTACCTGTCGATGTCGGTCTTGTACGACACCATAGAGATCATTATGCGGCGGGTATTCAATTGCAAACCATCAATTAAACTTAAGTATTCTGAAACGTGACGAGATTAAATAATGTTTATTGATAAAACTTGAGTGTTTGGATTACGATGATTGCTTGGTTGACATTTTTTAATGTCATACCATAAAGTATAGGTCAAAATACACATAATCATGAAACAAATGTCGGGCAACCAACACATACATACATTTGAGCTCTGAGGTAATCAATCATCCGACAAAACGTAATAAGTAAAAACAAATATTGGGTTTTTTGCTAGTTACTTCAGAATAGCAAATAAAATAACAATAAAATTAATGTATCCGAAAATATTTAAAAAAATTAATTATAAATAACTGCACAACCAAATTTAGCTGAATCATCAAACATATTTAGTGATAACTATTATGTTAAGATTTTAAAGCTCACCAAATAATAGGATTTTTAATAAAATTTATTTTATTGATCAACATTTCTATTTAGATTCATACATTTATGGAGTGTTATTTGCAATGGAAATTAGATACAAACAGGCAAAAAAGGTTAGGTATTATAATTTTCTACGTAAGTGATCGGTCACTGACGTCACAAATTTTCAATAGATGTACGCATTTATATGCAAAATAAGTTGTAATAGACGATTGTAGTTCTTATGGTTTATTATACATTCGATGGTTTTTGCAATAAAGCAGGTGTCAATGAAAATACACATCATCGTTTCATTCATAAAAAAATATATGGACTTTTTTAAAATTTAATTATATATTGAATTCACAGTCTTATAACTTAATAATAAATATTAATAGAGAAACAATTATTTTTAATGAACTTTTTATATAAATCGAATTTTAGTTGCGTATACGGATTATTAAATAATGGCATTGCTTGAGGATTAAAAATATGAATTGAATAGTTCTGGTAGTAAATAAATATCTTAAAAAATACCATGCATATAGAAGGCTGTGAAAGTTCAAGTAAACATATAACAAGCGTAATATTTAAAAAAATATTTTTTTTTATGGTAGCAAAAATAATATGAAACTTTCAGTTAACGTAGTTCTGGGAAGGAAAAAGTAGGGAAGCCCATGTCATCATCTGGTCTAAATAAAGACTTCTTTTGATATTCGTGGTTTCCCTGGCATCACGAAATGACGCGGACTGGTGAAACTGGCCAAATGTCACTCTGACGTCATCAGACGTATTCTCAATTGGGTATCTTGTCATTCGACTAGGATCGAAGAATCCGAAATGCTCTTCAGAGACAGTCCACCGTCACGCTTTTAAGCCAAAACATCATAATTTGTATAATATATTTTTTTTATGTACTTTTTATATCATATAATCACAGTGAGTATATTTTTTTCCTATTATTTCTTTCAGACGAGCATTCTCCGTATTTGGATAAATTAAATTTCGATCATAAGAAAATATTTTGCCACATTGTTATGCTTTATGTATTTAAGCAGTGAATATGTTTAATCAGGTAATCATTTAAAAGCATTTATTCACACTTTACAAAAATACGCATTATACAAAGTAGTACGTGCTATAAATATTTTTTTTATATTATAAATTTGGTTGAAGTTGCTTGTTTTGTACAATATAAATTTTAACACTTGAAGCTTCTAAGCATTTAAAGGGCTTATAATGAGTCGGACATAAATCACAAGTCAATCAATTGCCTGGAAAAGGCTATTTACTATTACAACGTTGCCTAAATTTCTTCATAAAAACAGCTATCTATTATAATTAACTATGTATTTTCGTATTATTTGTTTAGTTAGTAAAATACCCTTGAGGTAAAAACGTTTCTATGAGATAGCATCACAAATAGTTCGCGTTTAATAATATATGACACGTGTGCTTGTTTTTCTCGCTCACTCCCAACGAAAAACTCACAAATGCAAATGAGATAGGAGCTTTAAAAATAAGCTAATTGGCTTATCTTAAGTAATATAAATAGTACGCATGATAGTTTCCTCTACATCGTATAAATCCGATTATTGAACCGTTCTTTAGCCGATGTAATGTTTGTATGTGTAAATTAAATTAAACGTGTTAAATATTTGCTTTAAAGCTGATGCCAATTATGACGCAGTTTAACATTATTTACCTTGTACAATTTGTACTAATTTAATAGAATACGAATTAACAATTGAAACACTTGTGTACATAAAATGTAACCCAAGACCCACATACGCACATTGGATTACGCGTACTCAAAGAGAAAACTTAATACGCATACTAGTAATCGTATTTGTTTACGTAAATTGACCTTTTTTAACTCAATTAGGAAAGTGAAAATGTTTCCTTAAACAAATTTAAGTCTTTGTATTTATTTTGGTATTTTAAAAAATATGCTTAAAAAGCGTGTTTACAGCAACGAAGCGATTCTCTTGCAATATTTAAAACATGATTATTTTTACAAACGATTACTGAAGTAATTTGTTTTTACGGATTAAATTATTTCGGCATACAAACGAAGATGCCAAAACGTTTTTATAATTACTGTCGAATAAATGTATTTTATTATCAGAGATCCTCGTGTCGTCGAATCCTTCGCAGCCCGAGCAGCGCGGTACTTGGCAGCGTTGGAAGAAATGCAGATCGACAAAATGGCGTCCTTCCGCTTGAAAAAACGCAACTGGGCCGGCTCAATAAATAGAATATCAACAAAACCGTTTTATATCATGTTATACAGTTGATTAAAACATTCCCGTTAGTACTACTGATGTAAGACTAAAAAAATAAACAGTCTCAAATTCAAAGTTTGAATGACCTTGAAAAAAAATTTTTTTTTTTATAATCACTCCTCTGGGTTTAAGTAGACGCTGTTTAGAATTTTAGGTGACAGTGTCTTTAAAACTATTACTACTTTATAACAAAGATAAAACAAGTGTTATAAAAGTAAATAATGGTTTCATTCGAATGTAAATTTTATGAAGATAAAGTGCTTGCGTGCAGTTTAGGTTCACCCTGTATAATCGATAAGCATGGATGTCTCAAGGTTTTGTGATGATTGACAGCTTTGCGTCGGCATGCAGTCGCCGTCCAGATTGAAATAGCACGCAGCGAGTGAGTTATTATTTTTATATTTTTTCAGTTTCTCGCACATAAACAAAGGCACCCTCTATAATTAGACTCGGAAATTATGTTGGGAAACTCTGCCAACAATACACGTGAAGCTTTTTGCGCTTCTAGAATAGTTTTATTTAGCTAATAGGCTAAATAAATCCAAGACGATACAAGGATGGAAAATATAGTAGCAATAGAGATCGAGTGATTCGCTTGTGGCCGTAGATATTTTTTTACTAGGTTTAATTTAGAAGTAAACGTTTATAACGTGAAAAATCAAATTGTTTATTTTTTGACCCGTAGACGGTTTCCTTCGGTGTTTCGCAGTTTATTGAGGTATCGACGGGATGAAACATTTATTGTTTTCGTGTTGACTTTGATCGAACTTGTAGTAATTTATTCAAGAGTACAATTTATTTATTTATGGTTGCTTGTGTTAGGCTACGCCAGCATAACATATTCGAAGTGTCTGGTTTGACGATTGAAATTTGCGTTACATATACAAAAATTATACCAGTTTTAAGAGTTAACTTTTTTTATTTAAAAAAATACTCCATAAATTAATTAATATGATAAGCGAATAATCTTATCGGATTTTTTATTAACTCTATGCATGTGAACAAAAGATTGATATGAGATTGTACATATATATTTACGAAAAATGTTAGATCTGTAAGATTGAGAAAACACACCTGAAATAAGTCGTTTTACGTATTTTTTATTACAATATGGTATTCTGTGAGAATAGAGAACATTGCTCACGATTGGGAACCATGGTAGAGATATAAAAGAAACTAAGCATTTAAGTATATATTAATCATTAATTTATTTTATTTAATGTCAATTTTTATGTATGAGCGCTTTTTGTAGGGTATTTTCAAAATGAATATATCAAATTTAAAATATATTCAATGAGTTGATTTGGTTTCTTGGGTGTTCAGGTGTTTTAATCAGTGTGCACTCTGTCGTTACGGTCCAGTGACTTGATATATGAGGCAATAAGCCCCTGAAGACGTTCTCAGCCCAGGGATTGAAAATTTCCTTTTAAAACCTACAAACAAGACATACAATCCTGAGTATTTAAATTGACAAAAAAATCTAACCACAAAAACATTTTCGTATTTGGTACTTCATATCAGTACTTTTTTTTACATTGTAGGTAGAAAAAAATACTTATGTTTGAGCATATATATAAGGTAGACTGCTGAACAAACAATTTGTATTTTTTCTGCACACAGTTATCACACGGCGGGTTTGTTTTGTAAAATATGACCCACCTGTTACCCGCCGGTGATGAAACACGTCGCGCTGTTGCTAGGCGGGATCTGCGGACGGCGACGGTTTTTTTTTGTGTTTTGGCAGATTCGCACGCCAACTTGCAGCTGCAGTGTGCAATTTTTAACTTCTCGCCGAGTGAATGCCAGTTGAAGAAAAAAATTGCTTTCGTTTCATATACGTGATTGAGAATTATTCGCTTTCGTCACGCGTACCCATCGTGAAAATAATGAAAGCGATTAAAAATATTATTTCGTAAATTTTACTTCTCGGCTGTATCGGTAATATTTTAATTTTATTTTCTCTTTGCATTATATTATTTTTTAAATATTTATTTATTTTTAAACGAAATCTTACTATCTGCAATAGATCTAATTAAATTTATTATCTTACATAAAGCAAATTAATGAGCAACGTTTACATACATTATAATATTATTAAATTGTTTATTTGTTTTACAAAATAAAAAATCTTTGATACAAAAAATTTAATTCACTGACGACTTTGTGATCAGTTAAGTTTTTTAACATTTTTTATTTTAAAAAATGTCAAAAAAAGTATAGATGTTATTTTGAAATAATAACTTGAATAACCTATTTAGGTTGTTATATCTTATAATGATTGCATATTTTATCACTAAGTTGATGATTGCTAGAATCGTGAAACGACATACATTTGTAGAGCTCGTTTCAGTTGGTGAGATCAGGTCAATACTGTTTATTGTATACTCGTATATATAATATAATTCATGCTTGCGGCGTAAATAAAACGGGACGATGTCAACAGAGTTCAAATTCAGCTTTGAGTATTGTATGTTTATATTTTTCAAAACTTCATCTTTATTTAGTTTTTGCTATAAGCTCGAACTATTTATACAGATTTATGTTATTTACACCATTTGAAAAGAATTCTGCATATGCACATATGACTTTTCATAATTCTAACAATCAAGTTTTGTTTCTAAAGTAGTTCGATGTATTCGTTTATATGAATAATTTTCTGTCGACACTGTTATTTAGATTCATTATCCAAATGTGACAATACCAGAACCGGGTAAACGAATCCAAATCCGTATTTCTGTATGGTCTTTGTATTTATTTTCACCGTTTCACCGGTTGTTGCGTAAATTTTCTTGGAAGTCACTGAAACAGGTTCATTGATCATAGTACAATGAACGAACTTTGCCACAGTTTTATATTAAACGTATTTATTTTTGTAAAGCTTCACGAAGTCCCGGAGTACTTACCGACGGAAAACAAAAATTAAGTTCTTTGTTACTTAGTGATATAGCAGAATAAATTGTAAAAATAATTATTTGAGAATACATATATATTTTTTAGACCTCTTGCGTACTGTAGAAGCGTCGTTAATAAAGGCGAAAAAGAGTTCATACTTCCAGTAAGAATTGAAAAAAATATTAAAATGTACTAGCCATTAGACTAAAAAGCGGCTTTAGATTGATGTAGATTTCTAACAGTTGTATATGTCAGGCATACTACAATGTAAGATAAAAGCATCCATCTCATGCAGCAGTGACAGTTTCTAAGATTTCTAAGCTATCAAAGTATCGCTTTGATAGCTTAGCGATAAGAGCAGATAAGTGAAAAAAACATGATGTATATAAGTTTGAGTCGTTTTTATGCCACGCACTTTATGAAGTGTCACTATAAACGTGGCGATACGCTGATCACTGTAATGTTAAATAAAAAAATATGTATTTAATTATTTTCAACGCAAGTATCAAATTTCAATTCTATTGAATCACATGTTGAGATGAAATATTTTTCTAAACGCACGAGATTTTTCCAGATGCTCGGCTTGCGACGGCATGATGCTTCTTGACTAATGCCTACATATATTCACCGGTATATTGGCGCAATTAATATAAGTCTAGTAGCTTGATGACAGAGTGGAATTAATAGTATCCCGATGCACGATGTGGTTGCATCAGGAAAGGAGACCGCGACGGTGCCGATGGCCCACTTAGCTTTATTTCTGATGCTGCGAAGTGACCCGAATTTCTAAATGGAGCGACTCTTTAGAGCAAGATCTCATGACGACGATACAAAGGTTGCTTGGGAAGAAAAGAGAAATATACTGGCAAAGTTCACTAATGTTATTACTCTTAAACAACTGCGTATGTATCAGTGGCGCGTAATTGATTTCCTATCCGAGATTTTTAGCCTAAATAAAAATAAAACTTTATACATATATTGCATATTTGTAAATCTGCACCAACATGAAATGTAACTAAATATACATTTTTATAATTGAAAATATTTATCCTATATAGTAGTGAGTTTCATTTGGCGATATTATGTTTATTTATTTGGTGTTTTTTTTCCTTGATTATAATTATTCGATGTATGTACAACGAGGTTATACTTAGTTGTCTTTTGTGACGTACTCCATACAGGTTTATCCAACATGTGGTTATCATCATAGAACATTCGTAAATCTAAATGTAAACATAGATCTTTAGGGGAAGTGGTTGCGGTAATTACTGACTTTGTTATGTCTCCGGTATTTTCTATGTCGTACATAGAAAAAAAAACAGTAACAGAGAGGTTTTCCTTCCGTTTAAATATATACGCAATTATAATTGTTTAAAAATGGCATTTTATCAAAATAATTAATATAGAGGTATAATTTATTTTTTAGGTTATTTTATTTAGGACACATTGGCTAAAATAAATAACTGATTTTATATTGAAATTATAATTGAATAGATGTGTCGGGACTTAATCCAAAGACCACACTTTTAATCCCCACCCTGGCAAGTAAATCCAATACGATTGTCCGCGAGCGCTATTTGAGTATTGATTTAAACGAATTCTTCGTTCTGGTTTTTCATGCTGAAGGTCGTGATTCGATTGGATGCTTTTTACTCTCGTGATATTTCTTCTTCCACTCGCCTCGGCACGCCATCATCTTATAGACTCACCAAATGTTACGAATGCTAAAGTTCAAAAAATTTCGCGCATAGTATATGATCCATGAGATCAGAGCAAATCAACATTTTTTTGACGATTCAGTTTTGCAGTATTAATGATCAAGTTGAGGATGGACGAATATTTTTAGGGGTCTTGGGTGCCTCTCGCTAGCATCTAGTCTGGCCTGGAGTCCATTCTTGGGCTCCAGACGACGTCGAGTCTGATGAAAAATCAGCGTGACGTCACTGGCTACTGGCGTAAGAGCACGGGATAAATATAGCAACGTGCAACGGGATAGCCTGCCCGAGCGAGTCGTCTGCCAGACAGGGAGATCTATCCAAATCATTGGGAAAATGCATTTTTTATTCTGGAAGGAATTGATATTGATCACTAAGATTATGCAGCTTCTAACAGCGAAAGATCTAAAGTAACCGAACTAATAAATTGTAAAAAAAAATATTTAATTTCACATTGGACGTAAACATACGTTTTCAAGGATTTATCCGTATTATGCCAGAATTACATAATCTTTAGACTAATAACAGCAATGTTATGTTAAATACAGACAATCATTTCCTGTCAACAAGAAAACGAAATATCCTATACAACAAATGCGTATAAACGAAAGACTAAGGGTTTACGATTATTTTGTTTGTGAATATTTTCTTTGAAAGCTAGCTTTAATACACAAAAATTACCGTAATCTCTAAATATTGTGTTTTTCTTCGTATTTTTTGTTTAAATATGGGTATCGTGGGTGTAGTATGCTATAATAAAAAGTGAATCACAAACATAATGTAATTTTTTTAGTTTTTCAGTATGAAATTCAATATGCTTTATATAATGATAAAAGTACCTTTGTATTTTGTCTTCACTTTGAGTTTATTAAAATTATGTGCAGTTTAGTTATGCATCTGATGATGACCCAGTGTATTGGGTCGAAACTAGTAATGCAAATAATTTTAATAAACTCAAAGTGAAGACAAAATACAAGGGTACTTTTATCATTATAATAATGTATCTTCACGAATCAAATGCCTTGTCCCTCAACAAGATCAATATGATTTATTTTGTAAAGCGATCGTTTTCCCCACAATCTAAATCAAGAGTTTAGACATATTTTGCCTTGAATTTTAAAAAATAAACAACTGTAGAAATAATATTACAAATATATGTTTGTTTCTCATATCAGATTTATCAGATCGTAGGGCTCGCTAGAGTGCGTGTCCCCTGAGAGCAGAGTCCACGTGTATGTACCCGCGGAATGACGTCAATCGGTGTATATTTACACGTGGAAGGGGGGAAATAGGGCACGCTGGGGGACCTCTCATGTCGGCGTCATTCCCCTTTCGATTAAACCGAGCTGCTTCTGGATGAGATGCGTTGGGAAACGCAGATCTCTCGAGCTTGTGCAAGGAGGCCTGGCAGATCAGAGCTGTGAATAAATAAAAACCGTCCAGATGATCTATACCCAAGGCAATCAAATGCAAAGCTTCTATAAAAAATTACTTTCGTATTTTTGGGTTGCGTCCAATGAATTAAAGAAAACTTACCAGTAATTTCTAAACAATTTATATCAGCATTACATATACTTGTCTATCATTAATCAAAGTTTTAGAAGGAGGATAAACATAGCATGTTTTCTGTAATATTGCACGTGAAACAGTTAGAGAGTAGGTTTTCTATATTTTACTAAAGGTACTATTTATATTCAGTAATTGATTATTGATCTTAAGATCAAACTCAAGTAATAATCAGCATCCAGTTTATCTGAGGTTGTGATTCATGTCATCAATAAGATAGTAGATATTGATATTTGATAACTTACAAAATCGGATGTCATTCTTTAAGATGTGATATTTTTTTGGATTTCCCTCAAGCCACGATTGTAGCTTTGTTACGTGTCTAAAATTAATTGTAATACTTGAATTATAAAATTAAAATAATTTCAATTGATAATTTATTATACCACTTTCATATTTTAATAGTGTGATTCTTTTAAAAACACCAATTTTTAAAAGGGCATTATGTTTTCAAACGTTTTATTATTCTAGATTTTATACATTCTTAACACTTTCAAATATGTTAGGTTAAATAAAATAAACAGAATTGATTCAGACCAGATCTGTTTTTGCTTGTTTTTTTGATTTGTTTATGAGACGAAAATATTTATCGAATTATGTTAAGGCGTAATATATTTTCTGTAGGAATAAGATGAGTTATTAAGAATATTTCTGGTTTTGATCCCTTGGCACAGATGTCTCTAACTTCCCAGAATCCATTCTGAGACATCTTTATTGTCATTCATCCAATTCAATTAACACTAAAATTACAACCCAAAGTGCTATATTAATAAAGTTCAAAAATATAATGCCGGTGTACATAATTTTGACAAAATATTTAGAGGTCTCTCCTGGTACCTTGACTTACAATTTTGTTTAAACGTACGCAGAATGCGAAAGCTGTCAAGATAAGCCAGAGTCGGAAATTCTTTAAAAAACAACTTTTAGAAAATATTTAAAGAAACATAAATCTTAATTACTACAGATAAGGTAATCATTTTACCTTCCGTTTAGTTAATTGCAGGGGGCAATGTTAATTCTCAGTAAGTGGATATGAGACAGGAAAATAAAAATGATATTTTTTCGACTCAAAAATTTCTTGACTCATAAAGACGGCGAATGGTTTTAAATTTTGGTGATTAATGTGAGACATTTGAGTAAAAGTAAGATGGAAACCAAAAAAAAAAAGTAAGCCTACTAAAAAATATTTATCTTAGTCTGAATAAATTTATTTTAGAAACCATTTAAATGGGCTCTTAATGATGAAGTCAGCATTATATTTTAGTTATTGTGAATGATTTCTTGTTGTGATATACTATGAATTATTTATTTTCATGTTATATGTGACTTTAATATGAAAACAAATATATATTCAATAAATAAAAAATATTCAATATTTCTGTATAAGACGCAATCTTTCTGTCTCTTTTTTAAACAGAATGTGGAAAATTTTGATAAAAGGCGTTTCCAATATCCAATATCCAAGATTAAACATTAACACAAAGTTAGAAGGTTATAGCATTGGAAACTGATGTCTGGTGATGACGTGAAGAAAGAAGCCAGTTTTTTTTAATATTTGATGAAGAAGTTTCTTAATTTTTAATTGCAAGATGTACACAAATACGAAGAAAGTTTTTGAACGAAAAAGACCGGAAAAAGAAAAAAATTAAAATATTCATATCGACAGAATAAAAACTTCAAAAAATATCTGCACAAACACTTAAGTTCGCAGGCGGTCTTCTCAACCAGCAATAAACGATCTTATCAGGAAAAATCTTATGACGTCATAGAGCTCTGCTATAAAATATTGCGATAATGGGGGTGGACATAAATCACCTGAAATCGCAATGTTGACTCTCCGACGTGAACTTTTCCAGTCCAGGTAAATTTACTTAATTTTAACGTGAAAAACAGTAGATAGTGCCATCGCGAAGGCAAAGGTTTGCTTAGCAACTGGGCACTTGGCGAGATTACGGCTTGACATTTTATTTGACGTATTCTTTGCACAAGACTGAGTGATAAGAAACTCATAAAGTAAATATTTTAAATTGTTATTTTAATTGCTTCCCACAACAAGAGCACATGGTGATTTGATAACATCCACTTAAACGTTAAAAACTACTGAAACTATTTCGTCCATATTTTCTTCGTTTAATCGAAATTCGTAAATAATACTCTCAAAACAATAAAATCGTTTTATTAACGTGTATAATTTTAAAATAAAATGTATAGTTGAAAAATATATGTGACTAAGTTAAACTAATCGTTATGTGGTTTTAATTTAGAATTTTAAATGAAAAAACTATTCGTTCTGTTCAAATATTCATGTAATGGATTTGCAGTGTTTTAAGAGGTTTAAGATTATATTTATATATATTATAATACTAAAATGCTTAGTGGATGCTGAAGTTTTCAGACTTGCGGTTCGTGGCAAACCATTACTATTAAAATGCATTTGGATTGCATGCAAAGCTATTACCAAAATAACCAACCCAATGCACTTACCTGGTCGTGTGCAACGGATACTGCTGCAACTCAAAACTGCATCTTTCGTAGATTTTATATGAGATTTTAAAGTAAAGAATAACCATTATTAAATAAGTAGAATAATGTATCTGAGTTAAGTGTTAAGCTATTTAAATAAAAATATATTAAAAAGTGCATATAAAAATCATGTTTCATCACCAACGTCCTATTTCTCGAAGATTGATAATTGATATGGCAAGTAATATCAAGCAAATTATTTTACCGTACAAAATTGTATATTCTTTGGTATATGACGTTGTACTTAGTTTTATTTAATTTAAATAATATTTATTATTTTTAAAGTACAGTGTTATTCTCTGCGGACATCGATATATCGACTGGCGTCTATACTAGGAAGGTTAAAGCCCTCGCGACTCTTCCGATCTAAAAGTAGAATAAGCAACCCGATATAGAATATTATACGAATATTACGACCGGAGTAGTCCTGAGTATTCTTGGCTAAATACGTTCAACCCTAGCTGATACACTTGCACTTTCCACTGCATAAACAATAGCCGTAAATAAACATTTGAATAAATCTGGATATATCAGCCATAGCACTGTATTCTAATTTTATACAGATAAAGTTAAACGCTGTCAAAGGTTGCAATATTGCCGAATCAACTAACATTGTTTTTTTTTTATCGAAACAATGGAAAAATTGTACTGCGTATAACTTTTACAAATTTAAAAAGAATACACAATTGTTAGTTGCCAGCAGAATTTTCTTGTAGGGCCATTAAAATATTGATTATATTATCCATATACAATCAAAGGTTGCAACTTTCCAAATCGAGTATCATTTTCATCTTGACACAAAAGGATAAATTATATTACTGAATTTCTAGAGTACATCTTTCGGTTTTATATATCTTGAATTTTTATTAATCATTGTAAAAAAAAATAATTAATTTAATATTGCTTGCAGAAACTCTTAACTCAAATGCATTTTCTTCTTGAGCTATAAATATATCGATAAAAAAAATATGTACTTATAACTTATTTGTGTTTAAAAACAGCAGAAATAGTATTTTTAAGCAAATTTATCACAAAGATTATTTCTCAACAGTTAAGATGTAAAAAATATACACGTGGAATGTTTTATTGGAGTTTTTCAACATATATATTTTTTTCTTTTGCAATTAATTTCTTACCTCTCGGAATATTTTTACTATATTTTCTTATCTGTTTTATTTATTTATTTACTTATTTAATGCTTAATTTACTTACAACATATGATAAAAATTGAAAAATAAATATATATTTGTATTTTTTTATACTATTAATGTAGAATTGTATTAAAAATATGTCTATGATAAAAGCAAAAACACATAAAACACAATCACACTATAAAACCTTATTTATATTTGTTCAACAGATTAAATTATTTATATGTATTTAGATATATCTAAAAATAGGTTAAAGAGCTTCGTATCAGTTGAGAATTTGACTTTTAACCTAACCTTTGATAAAATCAGTTATAATTAAGTATGCATAGCATGTCCTACGCACTGGTCTCGTGGTGGTCGTCCCCAGCGGAGTTTTATCTGAAAATGCAAGCAATATAAACAAGATCAAAGATTTCCAATAAATAATACATCATGACGTTAAAGGCGTGGTGTGTGTGCCACTTTTAAAACTGTAGTATAAATATGTACCCGATATGCGTCAAGCAGTGTTTACCCCGAGTAAGTTATATGACGCGAGTCTTGCCTCTGAGGGATGAGTATCTGCAATTTTGTTTTATTTTTGAACGATACAACAAACCGATCCTGAAACGTTGCTTTTAAAATAATATTTTGGCTTTTGTGCAAAGCAAATAGCATGCTTGCGTACATGTAAATATAGACAATGCTGTATACAATAATAACGAACAAATGCGAATCGTTAAATCTCTACTAAGAAAACAAGAAGAGCATTGAATATTTGTAACTGATATCGTAACTGATAGTTGTAACTTCGGTTTGATAGAGAAATAGTATATAATAAGGCGTAATAAATCGTACCTACCAAAGATCAAATAATATAAGAATGCGCTGCAAGTGTTTATTTTTTTTATCGTTATCACCACATCTCGAAGATGTCTTTGGGTTTTTCATTTTAAAAAAATACAGTTTTTTCTGCTTATACAACAATTAGATCAAAATAATCCACAGATCATGAATACGTATTCCAAAATTGGTTTTACGTACGGCTTAGTACTTAAATCCGATATTTACGAGTGTATAAATTCCCTCACGGCTGGTCTAATTTTCATGTAAGCCTCAAATATACTACGACGATGGAAACGAGCACTAAAGTCATGAAAATATGACGAGAGGTCACTTTAAGCGACGGAACTGTATTCAATAATATAAATTGTATATATTAGATCAAGTGTAGCAAATATTTAAATATAGTCTACTGTGCAAATAAACCGATCTATCGAGCTTCATAAATTGGTGGCTGGCGAGAGCAGACAAGACGTCGCGACGGGGTCTCCAGTGTTAACAGAAAATAAAATCAAAAGATCCTCCGACATGGCCGCCATAATTTTAACGTCGCCGCTTGAATTATTTTCCTGGAAATCTTCAGGTTGCCAGGTTTATATTTATATGAAGTGTGGACTTGGCACTCGCGATTCCTTCTATTTTGAACTGGAGTCGATTTTCTTGGCGAATTGAATTAGATTCATATTTTAGCGAGTGCTTTTCACGTGTGCTTCGATACTGCATGTCACAGTTACTTGCTACAAAGCTAAAAATAATGAAGTTGAACAATGAAATGAACAATTTTATGCAATTATTTTACAGATAATAAAATACAATTTATAAAAAACTCCAACGTTTCGTTTTAAAAAATCTTTAGTAGCTGCTAAATCTATTGCATGGCAGGCAAGCCATTTTCTCTAACGAAATTGATATGACCATAATTAAATAAAAGGCAAAAACCACCTGTATGGGTCTTTTACTATTTTAATGGAAGAATGATTCTTAATAATATATTTAGTATGTAATTAATTTTAGTAGCACAGCCATTAGTTATTTTTCCTGGGAAAATTAGGTAATCAATCAATCAAAAATTAGGTAATCAGTTCTCCATATGTAATTTCCAATCATAAAAAATATGTCCTATATTTTAGAACTACTTTCATTAGTGTTATGCTGGATTTTTTTCGTTTCAGTCTATTTCAGGTATTTGAAGTTTTATTTTTTCATACATAAATATAATTGTATTTCGTATTATACGTTATTATTCAAACAAATGTTAAAAATAAATTTTGATAACCTCAGAGACATGTTAACGTATGAATAATAATATCGTTTCCTTAGTAACACAAATACTAACTGTTGCTAGCAAATTTAGTACATTATTTATAGTTTTTTTTTTTGACGTTATGGTGTCATATTTGTCAAAACAATTTTGTTTCATTATGATAAAGTAGGTAGACACATAAAACTGATAATAATATACTCAATTAATAATTTAAAATTCATTTTATCTTGAATTTTTCAATTATATAAAAAAACTAGATTTACTTTTAATATTATTTTTTTACAAGGGATGCAATCGCACACAACCAAGCAATAATTATATTTTAGAATTGCTTGGGTCAGTGTGTATTTCATTATTTTTTTGCAAATCGTGACTTCATAGAGTTGTCCTTCAGTTATTGCATTCAGTGCGGAAATAAATTTACAAAATGCTAAAAATAAACTATCAAATTATATAATATAATAAATTGTACCTTGATATTTAATGTGTTGACGAGATTTAAATACTATGATAAATATTTAATATAATAATGAATCAAGATTAATATAGTTTGGCATATAAAAAAATCATTAACGCGCATTGTATTTAAATAGCATGAATATAAGGCAGTAGTAACAAATATATTCTCAATATGATACATATTTAAATGAGAAAGTTCAAATAAAACTAATTAATCATAAGACAACCCAATGCCAAATTATGTATGTTTTAGCGTCGATATGAGAATACACCATATATTACGATAATAATATTGCGAAGACAAAACAAATACTTGTTTTTAAAGAGCACGTATCCCCATTAATATCTCGGAAAGTTACCAGCGATATATCATTAAAAAAAATCGTTTTGTGGATAAAAAATTTATTTTTAAAACATCCGCTGTCCTGTAACGAGGTTATACTGCGGGAGTTTTTTCAGATATTGGATTCTTCGTTCATCACTCCGCTAATGAGCCATTCCTCTTAATCAGTGTTGCCGTATTCTGACCCGATTGAACCTGGGGCAACATATTCCAACTGGCAACACTGATTACCAGTGATTGAAGCGGCTGAATCTATGCAAATGCTAACTGGTGCTATCGGCAAGTTTCTTTTGCAGTTATGGAAATTTAATAGACCGGATAAAAACTATGAGGAGTGACAGAGGAGTGATTGTGACTTTTATTTGCATTTTTATGCTTGTTGATTTATACTGTGATATGATAATAATATTTCTAAATATTCCTTTGTACAAAAAACAATTCTGTTTGTATACAGCCTGAAGTGTGTACATTGTAACTATGCTGTGGTTTATAACCTTATAATGTCTTCAAAACCTTATTATTTTGTTTTACACGTTAACGCAGAGAAAGCAGTTACCATTAATCAGATTGCAATGTAAATGTAATAATTCACATATGTTACTTAGTATACTATAAAATTTATGGCTACAAATAAATATAATTGCAATTTGGTGTGATTTGCGAAATAATATATGAGCGAAAATTTTTTTTAGAAAAAACATATTTTATTTTCAATGCATAGTGGCAAACGCATTTATTTTTATGCAAATGATATTTCATTTGAACTTATAAGTAATTAAGCGAATAATTTAAGCTGTGTAATATTTGCATGATATACATAAATCAGTTAAATTTACTTCCCATGACATTTTTTTGATCAGGAAAATAAAAACTGTCCTCGTCCCCTATTCTGTGGCATTTGCTTTTATTTCGATCTCTCATTCATTGAACTTGATTATTATTAATGCGCTATTAATCTATTAATACACAGCGGAGATAAAAGATTATCTATTTTTACGAAAAACTAAATAAGCTACTACAATGACGAACTATTTCTCAATCAATTTATATTTTAATTTTTACTGCTTTATTTTTTATAAAATTAGAGTGTGTTGGTTAAGATAGTTCGTTTATATTGCACACATATAATATTTAAAAAAAACTAATGCCTATATATTTGGTATATTTGCATAAAATTTAACATAAATCCTTGTATAAGTTATAGACCGTTATCTTAGAAATGGATGCATTCGTTTTCTTTTTCATCGATGCCTCTCCTCAGAGGAGGTTGGCGACCATTTCACTATACATATACCCATGCTGAGCCAGTGTTCATGGTTTTCCAAGGGAATAATAGTATATTCTACACCTTCGTATTCAGTGCACTTAATAAAATGAATTCAATAAATAAGTACTGAAATATTTTGAACATGCAAATATGGGCATACTTTAAAATTGAATTTATTGCCTCTTTGACGAATTTTAAATGATTTTTTATGGAGCCAAAATTTAGACAGCTCTTAAATAATCACCAATTGACTCCGATTAGAATTATTATAACTCACGCTACAAATTAATAAGAGGTTATAAAAAAAAATGGTTTATTATGCCCACAAAGGCGATAAAAACTAAATAGCGATTATATCAAACGAACTCAATGGAAATAATTCAGACTTAATAATGGTTTGCGATATATTCGCGGCTCGGTTGCCGGGTGGATTCCCAGACATTCCGCGCAGATATAGAACTGGGGGGCTTCCGAGCCCGCCGCGTGCCGGGCCTGCCGACGAGCGGCTGACGTCCAAAGCCAGCCAATATGAAGAAGTTTGGCGATGCCCGGCGGCATGGCAACACTGCCGCCGCCTCGTGGCCGCCGCTCGTTAACGACCGGCTGGAAAGTTGGTCAACTTGCGCCGACTTAAATGACATTGGAAAAATCTTGAACTTGTCTTTATTTTTATCGCCGAGTATTGCCAGTCAGATAAAAACGCGGATCCGCCTTGTTTAAAAACGATACCGGTTGGGTTACGGGCTCTGTTGAGTTACTGGATCTATTTGAATAAATCGATCGTATCTGATCGATGACGCATTATCAAACAATACGCATAAATACAAAATAGTAGTGGTGGGAATATATATATTTTTTATATTATACAATAAAATATCTGCATTCTTTTATTCGACACTTATAACGACGTGAAAAAATGCATAACGAGTTGCGCGCAAGTTGTGGGGCTTACAATATGTGGAAGCGTACATGGATTTCTTATTTAAAAACCCTTTTTTGCATGAGTTAAGAATAAGTTAAATAAATTAATATTTTTAGTAAAATACTTGAGTTATTTTCCTCGTGTTCGTTTTTATTTGTGACCGGTTTCGCCATCCTTTCACGTTGGCACATGTGGAAAATCACTCAAGTACTTTACTTAAAATATTAAAATGGAATTCAACCAAGTACTATCTGTCAAAAATATTGAATTTCTTATATAAATTAGTAAGGACTAAATCTTCTTCGTAGAGGTTGGTGACCGTTTCCTAGAACACATCCCTTTCCTGGGCCAGTCTCACCTATTCAGCCGCACTTGCGATCTCCAGCCACTGGCGCGAATTCTGCATCGACGTTAACTTCATTCTTAGTGCCGCTTTTTCCTTAGATTTTCCTTGGACAATCAGCTGGAGGATGGTATATTTACTGTTACGAAAAATGTGGCCAAAATAGGAGACCTTTTCGCTTATTTCAAGAGATCCTTTTCTGAAAATACTATGCTCAAGAGACCCTGAAATCTCGCTGGAGATTCACCAAATGTTATGTCGTCTCAGATCTCTTTTATGAAGTCGAAGCTTGGACACCCAAGACACCTACTATGAGAAGAGTTGAGAATAAATATTTAAGAAATTTTAAATGTCATATTATGTGAATTATATTTTTAAGTGTGATCGATTTTGGTCATCGTAAATTGGCGGCACTATTAAATCAAAATTTCACCACTCGTTTTTTATTAATTTCCAATATGTATGTCAGGCGAGTACATGCGAGATGACGCCACGCCGATATCTTCTATAATGTCGGATGACGCGTTTCAAATAATGTCCCATTGTGGTCCAGAGTACCGGCGTTTCTAAATCATCAGCGCAAATAGTATCTAATCACACATGTGATCATTTTATATTCGCCGGTCGAAAGTGCGGCGGAAGAGAGATGGCGACATTTGGCGCAGTCGCTGACTTTAAACGAGCGTTTCCGAAGGCCGGTCGGGAGGAGCGCCGCTGTTGCTAGGCGAGGAATGGGCTCGCCTCATTTGACTTCCTAACGAATCAAACTCGTCATGGCGTCCTAAACTGTTATACACGATTTACGTTATTACCCAAATCAAATGCCAATTATCTCAACTGAAATGCCGCATCGCGACGCTCGTGTGAGCTAACTTTTGAGTAAACTTGAATGTGTGAGCTTTGTTGGCATGCCGGACTCCATTCGACTGTGTGTATATTAACCAAAACATCAATGGCACGTTAATCTCAAAGTTTTATTAAATAAAATATGCCCACACAAAATATATCTACATAAACAGTAAATATCATAGTATATTGGATGCAAGTTTATACGACGAACTTAATCAAAAAAATTTTAGCAATTATTTGGATAAAATATTTTCAAAAACAACAAACGGATTTTAAATTAATTAATATTTTTATATAAAAATAATAAATCTGCAGAGAAAGTTATCAGAAAATAGTTGGTCACGTATAAATAATAAATAATCGCATTTCATGTTAGATAACACAGTTAAATAGACGACACATTTATTTGCAGGGTAATTCATTATAGAACACAATAATTAATATTCAGTAGACTTGGCATTCACCCACTGAAAGTTTATAAAAACTTCGAATGAATCAACATCTTTCATGCCGTATTGGCATACATTCTCAAAATACGACATTTTTAATAATCACTACAGTTTGATTTAATTTTGACAAAAGTAAATGAATAGAAAATAACCTTGGCAGAAAGTACTTCGTTTATAACTTTTGCAGCTGCAAATGTGATTTTGTTGCCACGGCGTTTTTAACCCAAACTAAAGAACAAAATAATTTTAAAATATTGATATAATGATATTTAACACTTGCCAAAAAAAACCTAGCTTGGTCGTTCGTTATACATTGTATTCTATTTTAATCTTGGTTTTCCTGGATATTACTTTACGTCATGCGTACTGACTTTTCTTGATGACTCCTAGTTATCCATACGTTTATAATACGTTTCTGCTTCATCAATGGATTATTTTCGATAATCCGAACTAAATTAGTTTTGAAGTAAATAAGATTCACATATCGTATCGATAACTTGCTTTTTGTAGAAAATTTAATTTTTTATCCGTCGTTCATCTTGGAGACTGACAATGACACTCTCGCAAATACGTAACTTTTTTGTTATTACCTTAGAAGTAAATCGATTACCGGAGTCTGTCGATAAACCTTTAGATTTCGTCTCTTATCTCATCAAGTTATCCAACAACCTGATTCCTTGCATATATTTCAATGTTAATATGTCAAAACTGTTAAAATATACATCTTTTTGGGTAAAGTAAAATCGTTTCAAAGTAAAGTGGCTAGGGCATTTTTTCGACAAAGTAATTTTTTTTAAGGTTTTCTTTGGATATATTAGTTCAAATCGGTTTCGGGTTTAAATGGACTGCATTTTAATATCTTTTGAGTTTAAGCAGCTATATTATGTCCCAAGCCAGCCCAGCTGCAAGTCCTCACGTAATTGGGTCAAGTTGGAGGAGTAGCATGGATTGCCGTGATGTGTCAGGTAAGTATACAAATTAAAAGAAGAAAGTGAGGCCAGTGAGAGTGAAAGCCATTTTCGCAAATGAAACGCTATAGAAGTTAATTCTTATTAGGAGAGGCTCGTTGCTGACTAATTTAAATCACCACTGTACATTAATTTACATGTAATTAAATGTGTATTTTATTATCACACTCTAGCTATTAAAAATATTTTTTATTGTTGTGTAATTCAAATCACCAGTTGGAGATGTAAAATAAATCCAACGGTTCCTAGAATTTTTGTTATGTATTATTTTCTCTGGATTTAAATATCTTTGTTATACTTAGATATGTCATAATACTGTTGTATAATGCTCATGACTGAGACAGATGTCTCGACAGTGTAACCTTCTGGCTTCAGTAACGCAGCCACCATACTAAAAGAATACAACAAAAAAATATCAGAAAAACAATATACTTTTTTATAATTTTCTATGGCTAACTAGAAAATATAAAAATACACTGAATCATTATTAAATAATTTTAGGGAAATATAATTGGACGCATAGTCCTTCAATAATATTACTAACAAATAATATTATATTCATTTATTTAATCTTTCTTAAATATCTCTTAAAAGTCGTAGTTATTTGTGTTTGAAGCTCTATGGAGTTTTTATATTTGAAACTTTACGTCTTGAATAATGAAAGTAATATTTTTTTAAAAATCCATGCAAGATTTTTCTTTTTAAAATTTATAATCTCAAGGTCTAGTTGCTTGTTTATTTTTAAACACAATTCACACATTGTCATTTAATAATAAAAAGGCAAAAGAGACAATAAGAGATATTGAAACATAATTAAGTCCAGATACGTAATATAATATTCTACGTATACTTCAGCATTATATTGCAAGTAGGCCACTCAGCTGTGATTAATTAGTGGTTTTTGCGCAGTAGCGCCCTAATATTGCAACTTAAGATAACATTTTAGTAATTTTGGGCACTACGACGAAGTTTGCTAAATCTTGTTCCCATGGAGACAAGATAGTACAATGCTCATTAAAACACTCCAAGCCGAGAGTTGATAAAATTCATTCAAGTGGATATTGCAAGATGAGTTAATGACAGTTTGAATTTACAGTTTATATTCTTGTCATACACATAATGATTTTTTTTAAATAAAGGTACTTATAAATAAATATAGTGGAAATCTAAGATTGCACAACTCTAGCAGCATACAAAGTCCAAGGAGATTTTAATATTTTTAATAATACAGGATATATAGATAATATACTCGTAGTACATATTTCTTTGCAAATTTTAATTACAAGTTTTCTTTGAGGTTTATCACAAATATCTTGCCTCAGCGTTTGACACAGCAAATCAAATCATTCAGAAAAGTCTAAACAAGACCAGGTCATCACCTTTGAATCTACATGTCTGGTTAAGTTATCTGCTTTTAATAATACACTTGGTTAACCTTTACTTCGGGTCGATACAAGAGACAACCATGGCACATTTTCCACGTGTGTGTGCTGACAAGTCACCTTGCACTAAAAATAAACGGTGCCAATAAAGCTATGAACTTTTGACATTGTTAACATTATTTCAAAGTTTTTAATGATTTTTAGCAAATTATATTTTAATGAATATTTAAAATTTTAATTGTTTTTGAACTCACTAGTTGCTAGCAGTCAAATTAGGCACCGGGGAACTAAAAGATTGAATCAATTAATAATAAATTTTAGGGTTGCATAGGCGTACACTATAACTTGTTAAATTATAATTGCTATCCGTTAAAAACGCGATTTATTTCAAAATTTTGTTAAATTTCATAAAACTAACGAAAATTTTAAAATTATCCACCCACACGCTACTTGCTTATATTGACAAGGAATTTTACATAATATGCGCATTTATTCCTGACGAAGGACACACGTGAGTTAAGGAGTCTTTAGTTTTTAGTTATGGTCATATTTATAGTAACACATGAATATCACTGAGTTGTGTAACAGGCAACATGATCACCTGTTTATCAAGGCCATTTTAATAAGCTGATCTCGTCAAGGTCATAATAATTAAAGCATAGGTTATGTTAGGCAGGTATCAATAAGTTTCAAGTTACTTATCAGTTTTAAGTATAATGATGAGTATTATCGAATAAACTTGTTAATCGACTCAATTTAAATTCTAAATTAAAATAATTATTGTATAATTTATACTTTACTTCCCGAGCGGGACATATTATATGTATTGTATATTAGATATACCAGAGAGGGTTTTTGTTTGTTTTTTATTGTTGGTACACAAACGAACCAGCCGCTAGACCACGAGCCGGTTACATAATCGAATAAATCGATTATTTTGATACATCGGTAATATATTCATCACTAATAAATATATACAGAGGCGCACCTGAACTTGTTTTTTCATTTAAGAAAAAAATCAAAACTGTATCAGATTTGCAGAAATCAATTTTGAATATCTGCCTACGTAGTAAAATCAGGAAATCAATATGTATGACGTATTCAGCAATAGTAGCTGTATTTTCTTCTCGTGTATTGTTTTACATAATAGTATGTCACTTCCTCCTCCAGTCATCCTTCAGGCATGTAAACGCACTCCGAATCGTTGGTCTTCCGCTTTTCAGGTCATGCAAATAAACACACTTGGTACTTAGTCAACGTGAAATGGAAACAATGCAAATAGCCTTCGCGAGAATAAACAGTGCATGCAAACCATTTGTTAACCTTATAGACTGATTTCGTTTCTACATAAATATTCATTCATATTTATTAAGACGATTGAAAGTAAGTCATAAATTATGCTTAAACAAGAAATTGAAAGTACTTATATTGAATACATACAAGCAAAACGCAATTTTTTAAATTTATTTAAATGAGTTTTCTAAACTTATTTTTTTAATGAAATATTCATATGCATTATGATGAACACAAGGTTTCTTTAAAATGTATTTTTTTAATGATTAAATAATACTGCAATGATGTAAGTATTTACAGTTAATCCAAATGTCCGGATGTTGAATAAATATATTCTCGCATATCAGTGGTTGATATTTTTACGAGGAACCCACACAGCTGCGCCGACTGCTCCTCGTGTAGGCAGCAATAGTTTTGGAACAAACCGGAATATCTGTTGCAACCATTCATTCGTACACGTATCCCATAGTGTTAATGCAATACCGGTAACCTAAATAATGCAAACTAGATAGGGGTTCCCGTCGCGCGATTGTAGCGGCTGACCCAGTTGCTTTGTACGAAGCAGTCACACTCAAGTCGATGTAATGGGGTGACGAGTACACGTATTCTGTTTATTCCGCTTATTTTCAGGGGAATGGTTCGATGCACTGAAAGGCAAAGAGCAGCGAATCTCGCAACTCTCTCTGTTAGATTTAGGAGAAGAGTGATTTTTGACGTTCTTGGCGTTTGCTCAAGAACCGTTTTTGACGCATTTTTTTCGTTCGTTTCGCGTAGGAGTTGCGTGTATTGCTGTGCTTATAATTACACGTTTTATCATATTTCCTCGGTATTATCGTAAAGGCAGTGCTGTATTTTAAAAATACTCACGAGCGTGACAAAAGCAAGTCAGGGTCGCTTGCATGTGTCTTCCTTGATGTGTGGACAGAGATTTGTGTTAAAATTCTACTGTGCAATATTTTTTAGTGACAAACTTAGTGAACATATGGTTTCTTTGTACTTAAAATAATATAAAAATCTTTTATTGATTAAAAGTAGCAAATAACATGTGTTTGATTTTTGGTTTTGTTCACAAATGCATATAAAAATCAATTGACTTCTGGTATATACAACTTATACGCTACCGACAATGAATTAAATATACTCGTAGCAAAACAAGAATTGGTGAGTTTGAAAATACTTTTGGTTGAATTGATAATACCTTTAAATTAGCCTTATGGTGTGTTTTTTTTGTTTCTTTCATTGGGGCTTTTTAGTATCTATGTTCACAAATTGTTTTTTTAATATTAAACATTTTGTATTTATCAAGTATATTTAATTTAAAGAATCATAAATGAAAAATATTTTTTTGTAAATATGCTACTATTTTGGTCAAATATTTTGAATTAACACTTTCTTATTCAATATATGTTTGATGTTTAAAAATAGAGATGTTAACGCATACATTCTAAGATGTGCTCTTTATTGAGGAAATATTAACCATAATATTAAAAACCTGTTTACTTTATGCAAGTAACGATATAATTAGTAACAATAAATTACTTTTTGTGTCCTAAGGCAAAACGTTACAATTTTGTTTTTAATTAATAAACAATTTATCATTTTTCCTATTAGCATTGTAGTGGAAGTAATTAAATTGGTATTTCGTTATTATAATCCTAGTGTCTCTTACATATTTACTTTTATTTGATACTAATTGCAACAGGTACAATAATAAGTTATATAACTGATCATAAACTAAATAGGCATCTTATCAACTGAATATAATTGATCCTATCAATAACTTTTAGATAAAATGTTTGTTAAATATGGGCGTCTATTATGTTAAAAATTGTAATCAATCACCTGTTCTCTTCCCACAGAAGCGTAGCATATATGCATTATTATACCCAGGCAATTTATATTAATTACACAACATCTGTTTCAAGTATGTAGAAAAAATAATTATGTTAAAAAAATATATTTTTATAAGTCGTGAAACACAATAATATAATATTATTATAATAAAAATGGTATTTGAGTCAAGTGATAAAATGAAAATTTTTATACAATTTGGATAGAAATAAACAAGTGACTGAAG
The DNA here is from genome assembly GCA_022113835.1 of Atopsyche davidsoni. NCBI lineage: Eukaryota > Metazoa > Arthropoda > Insecta > Trichoptera > Hydrobiosidae > Atopsyche > Atopsyche davidsoni. Next base: position 9,475,430 of record JAILWY010000021.1, read on the forward strand.
CAGCCTACACAACGATACTAACAACCGATTTGTAATTAGCCAATAAATGTCTCTTAGTTTAGGTGTTTTTTTTTTAAGTTTTGTCCTTGCAAATAACGCAAAACCGGATGCGATTGGCTAGTTATTGTTCGGTCGTCGGCTGTGTAGGCCGTTATGTATTATTCACCGTTGGAAAGCCTGATTGGTCGAATGACAGATGACAGCTGGCCAAAAGGGTTGATTAGGGGGTACCAATCAGATAATAAAAAAAAAAGACTGTAACTGGCAAACTGACTAAAAAATGACAACTGGCAAAAATAAAAGTGCGATCTGAAAACTGCCGGCTTTGACGATAAAATATTAAAATCAATTTAAAGAACACAACGGACACAGATTATTTATTTAAGAATAATAATTCATTGTAAAATAATAATTATTATTATTAACTTACGTTCACAGGTATTTAATTTTTTTTTTTATAATAAGGAAATATTGAATTTTAAAAGTCACTTCAATATTTCATGTTCGATATGTTTTCGCGAATCTTACTCTACTTACGGTACAAAGGCGGATGCAAATACGAAAGTTGTCTGGTAAGGTCCAACGTTAAATAATAGCGACTTTGCAAATGGTGGCTGGATATTCTACTATAAAGTTATAATTTATTTCTAGACTGAAAGCTGCAAATTTAATGCTAAGTTATATGGACCAGAGTATTTTCGATATAATTTTAATCGATTTGATTATTCACACCAATATATTCAAATTGTAAAACCAAATTATATATTAACCACTTATATAACATATTATGAACAATTTGATAAATAATTAATGCAGTAGATTGATTTTTAATTATAAAGTGGAAAACGAAAGACTTGCTGTATATTTTCATTACTATGAAATTATTTATATGACAAAATATACAAACTTTAAACATGTAAACCGCAGGTAAGTTAAAAAAATGTAATTAAAACTTAGCATCATATAAGTGTTATGTTTAAAAAAACATTTTAATTATATAATATATTCAATTTACTGCTAAGCTATCAAGCCAACCATATATTTACTACTTAACCAGAACTAATAAATTAAGACAGATATTAAATTTTATATCTTACAGTTAACTCTTGATATTCACTAAAGAACAAATAAATCTATGCTTTCGCTTTACGACTTGCTTGCAGTTACTTGAATATTGTAAAGGTTGTTTTACGTGTATGTCAAAACGAATTATTTCCATTACATGAGTGTTGTCTAACAAACAATAAATTTCGTTTAAAGCTTTCAATTAATTTAGCTTGCATGGAGAGCGTGTTGTCTTTTTTTTTTGTTTGGAGACTCCCAAAAGGATGAATAAGACGGCGGGATAAGGTCTTGCTTTATTTTCAGATGTGTCACTTCCCTTCACATGCTTTCAGAAGTTGTGGGTTCAGAGACCTCGTACAGATATATTAAATAATATAAAGCTCATAAAATACAACACCGCAATAACTCAAGCATCATTCCTTCGCAAATGAATTTGATTTAACATGCGTTTTATTGTTTTAGTAAAGGTAAACGAAATTTTTACCGTGTAAATTTAAAAGTGACATTCATGGTATCATAAAAACAAGTACTTTTTAATATTTTAAATGTCACATTTTTATACTCACGCTGTATAATGATTTTAAAAATGATTATCATCAAATTATTTATGGCACGAAAGCGAAGCTTTCCTGCTAAATTACCATGCAAAAACTCCAGACGCCATTATATAAAAGTAAATTATACAATTAGAAAGCCCGAGCAGTTCAAAGTGAACCACAAAAGATCAGAGATAAATGATTATACTTCAACAATCAATCAACTCAAAGCGATGGGAATCGCGGTTCGACTGCTGGTATTTTGGGAAGTCAAAAATGGCAAAGGATAATGAACTCTCCCGTGGCATAATCTGAAACCAATCGCTCTTTTTTAATCTGCGCGATGAACGCAGACACGGGCGGATTCGTCGCGGCCGATTCATCGCGGCCATCGCACTCTACTTCTGGCTTTAAAATAACTCGAAATTGCATCACCTGTCGAAGGTTTCGAAGGCTCGTTCAATAAGTACGAATACGCTTAAAAAAAACAGATTTTTTAAGTAAACAGTCATATGTTGTAATATAACAATCAATCAACAAATTTTATGAATAACGTAAGCAAGAAATTGCTCAATGCTTCCAAGTAAACTTTTGTGTGATAATAGAAGTTCTGTACCTGAAATAAATGCACGACAGACTGGTTTAATTTATAGTTATACAGTGTGTCAAAAGAAGTATCGGGTATTTGTTAGTTCAGTAAAACAAAAACTACTAGTAAGAGTACGTCCGATAAGTACTTAGCCTACAAATGAAAAACGAAAATTTTGGAAAAGTGACGATTTATTTCTCAAAATAGTCTCCTTTAAGCTCGATACACTTGACCCAGCGATGCTCCAATTTCTTAAACCCATCTGAAAAATACGTTTTTGCGAGGTCTGCAAAGTAGGCCTTCGTGGCGGCGATGACCTCCTCGTCGTCTTAAATTTCTGCCCGACGAGTGACTTTTTGAAGTTTGGAAACAAAAAAAAAATCGCACGGGGCCAAATCTGGAGAATGCGGTGGATGGGGGAGCAGTTCGTAGTGCAATTCGACCAATTTGGCCGTGGCGACGGCGGAGGTGTGAGCCGGTACGTTGTCATGGTGCAAGAGCACTTTTTTCTTAGCCAAATGGGGCGTCGAATCGGCCCAATAATTTGGCATAGTAGAGCTCTGTGACCGTTTTGCCCTCCTCCAGGTAGTCAATGTAGATCACACCTTGTGAATCCCAGCAAACGGTGGCCATCACAGTCTTCGCCTTCTTCGGAGCACGTTCGCCGGATGATGTCCACTGTGTCCAATTTTTGACGGTCGCCATCGAAGGAGAAGAGTCACCGTACGCAGCATCCAAGCGCTCTTTGAAGCGATATTGCTATTTTTCCATTTTTCTAAAATACGCGTACACGTCCGCATCCACACGCGGCCAAAACAAAACTACGATTCCGATTCGGCTGAAATTTTGACAGAGCATGTACTACACGATAGTAAATCTCTCTTGCGATGCTAGCACCATCGGGCGGTGAGGCTAAGTACTTATCGGACCGCCCTCGTGTATAAAAAAAAAACTTTTTATAGCCTTTGGAAAAAAGTTGAAATATCACAGATTACGCATAGTATTTATTTTATATATATATTTTTTAATGTTAAGAGCACGTTAAAAAATAATATGGTACTCGATGGGGTTACATGAGTGCGGCATTAGACGGCGAGCGCAGTGCAGTCACCCGAGTGGCGTTAACCTCGGCCGCCGTCTAGCGCGCGTGCACGCGAGTCTCGCCTCTGCGGCCTGCGCGCAAGGCCCACAGTCGCGTGCGCGGCCCGGGCGCCCGAGGGTGGCGCGAGGACGCAGCTGTCTCGGAAGCCTGCGCCGCGCATTGTGCGGACAGGCCGCCGGAAGCTGCTGGGACTCCGGCACAAGCTTCAAACTGCCACACTGTGCTTGAAGCAGTTGCAGCAACAGGTTTCAATACGAGTGATGGGACGGAATTTGATTAGATGTCAGGCGGTTAAAAAATTTTATTATAGATTCTTTTATTTTTCAATAATAACTGTAACTGTAATACAGTATGCGAGGGATACGTTCCGGAAAAAATCGCGTTAAGCGAAATTCGCGTATATCGGGATTTACGATTAAACATACATGCATAGTCAAAACTTAATACAAATCAATATTATATGTTATTTTTACTGAAAAATACATCTATTGTAAAGACCGTCTCACAGGAAGTTGGATTTTGCCTATACAGGTTTTCTCCAAAACCAAAACCAAGGTAGTCTCCAAAACCATTTGGTTTTATTTTATTGTAATAAAATGGAGTATTACAAAATAAATACCAGTTCCATTAATTATACAGGTTTTATTGATTGATAATGATTGAGTACATTTTTTCAAATATTGAAAAATGATTAAAGAAACTCTCAGAGAGTATGATTGTTAAAAATTCTTGCCAAATAATAGTGATTCGTTGGCATAATTGGTAATGCACCGGCCATGTAAGCTTGGGAATGTGGGTTCGAATCCCACACAAATCACGATGATATTTTTCTGAGAGTTTCTTTAATCATTTTTCAATATTTTAAAAAATGTACTCAATCATTATACATCTATTGTCTTTTGGGTAGCGTTTTTTTTACGTTCATGTAAAATAAGTTCATAACACCCAACGCTGTTTTTAATTGTTAAGAGAAGTCAATGATTACATTATTTTCATACACATTCTCTAAATAAGAAATTCGCGTAATGGAAGGCATTTTAACGCGAAATTTAAAATTCACGTTATAGTGAAACCGCGCTTAATGGGGTCGCGTAAAACGGGGTATTACTGTATATTACAGTAGGTTTTAGATCTAATGTTTTACGTTACTCTTACGATATTGTGTTAGGCAGGGAAAATGAGTGGGAAAAACCTTTTATTGGCATGATGTCAGCGGTTAAAAATTTAATCAAATTTCAAAATTCTTTTATTTTTCATTAATTATATTACAGTTTTGGGGCATGCAATCTGTGACTTGGGTGGTAGTATTCATGCTTTACTATAGTTACGATATTGTGTTAGGCAGGGAAAATGAGTGGGAAAAATCTTTTAATGGCTTAGTTTGTGCACTTACTAGCTATGAGGTCTAAGGGAGAATGGTTGCAGCAACAAGTTTCATATATATTTATATTGTACATGTGAAAAGTATTTGATTGTCATTGTTTGCAGTATAATGAATGCAGCAGGAATATATTTTTTAAATGTAGAGCCAGCTGTTTTCAAAGAATATAGCTTCATTTATATACTACCAGTTAAATGTCGGAACAATCAAACACCTTTGATTGTTTCAAACCAGCAAGTAAAGAGGGCTACTTTATATTTTTACGGAAGAGTGTGGTGTATGTATAATTATTTTTCATGGTATTTGAGGTTGAATGTCTCCCGCTTGGAGAAATAAATATTAAAATGTAACTAGACAACGAACAATTTCTCACACTTTCACTCGGCGTTCTTCTATAACGATAGCACGGGTTTTTTTACATCTCGGTTGCAGTATTGCATTTCATGCTTAGTGCATGTGCGACCGTGTTGGCACAAAATCTCCGTGAACTAAACAATCTACGAGAGAACGAGATAAATATTATTTTAAGCCTCACAATCCCTAAAATATATGTACATTCTGAATGGGATTAATTTGTAGCCAGTTTTTATTGATTTCATACGTTAGAGGGGATGAATACAATAGTAGTCCCAACATACTTGATTTGCGTTCTTTGTTTTGTTTTTATAACAATTTTTCTGCGACTCACTAATTACTTTTAATATCCATTCTATGAACTATATTCTGGCACTCACCTTGCTTTAAGTGCTCATCTTTTCTGTTAGCTGCTCGGGTTTTTATTCCTGGAAAATTTTAGATACAGGTCTGAATCGCGAGATTTTTTTGGAATTTACCAATGATGCTATCAAATACAGAATACATGTTTTCGTTCAAGCGATTCCAAGTTTATATTATTTCGGTTGGTTTGTTGACACAGTGGCTCGGCCGTTGACTCTTAATCGAGAATTCCCTGAGACGATCCCTGACGTGACAGGTAAATTCTAAGCTCTTATTTGATCAACACCTGCTTAATTTGATTCATCACATTTTCGATCCGAAACTGCGTATATTGAAATCAAGGCAAGCAGTTTGGTTCACTGAACTAATAAACGCCTAATATATATACTGTAATTATATATGTATATATATATATATATATATATATATATATAAATGCAAGCCATGATTACGAAACTACCTGTGTGTGGTTCGATTTTTATTTATAGAGGGTCTTGCAAGACTGGTCTGCACCTCGACGCGCGGAGAGACAAGGGTACATAAATCTCGTTGACCTACGGAAGATGTACCTACAAAGGTACGGCAGTTTCAAAAGATGTATCACAAATCGATGAAAACCGGTTACAATGGCGGGAAGTCACCGCCTGACATCACAATGTAAAAAACTCGATCTAACAGATGTCCCAGGCTTCGCGCGGCCTTAGGTTACGTCCGCCATGCTCTGACGTCGGTTTGTAATTTATTTTTTTGAATAAGGACATGAATCGTTTCATATTTATGATGCTCTAATGGCGTACGTTTACTTAGAAACATTCGATTACTTATTGCCACAAAATAATTTATCTACTTGAAGAGTTACACAAGCTCCTGGACACCTATGGTTTTAAAGCACTGATCTATAGGTGGAAAGGTACTATGGGATGATTTTGGTTAGAATGTCATCTAACATGTTATACGCTTTATCCGTTTTAGAATAAGTCTAGTGAGCAAGCACCGCTGCTAGCCAAAGTTCGTCTATTGTGTTGTTGGCACCAGAACGAACCAACACAGTGGCCCAGAGATTGTCGTGACCGCTCTGAAAATCCTTCTAAACAAAGATTCTCTTTGACACCGAGGAGCCACGACGAGAGAGCGCCCGGAGCGTTGCGAACGAGCCAAAAACCGAGACACGGGGAGTAATAAACTTTTTGTGGTTATAACTGGACCATGAACCGCAAAAAAGGTTATTGCCGGGTCCCTGGAGACTAACACTCTTCGGCCAGTTTTTGTGCTCGGGCGCTCAGGGTCTGATGAACTCTGAAGACCGCGCCGTCAGCCTGGGAAGGTGACTCCGCCACTGCACAACGCACCTCTGATAATCAAAAGCATATATAGATTTGGAATCAATATAAGTCGATTTCAATGTTTGCCTTTGATAAGGAGTCTAAGATGACTTAAAAAAAACGGGATCTTTGAAAAATATATTTTTAAAAATGGCTGTTTTTATTTATTTCTTTGTATACTTATAATAAAGCGCGATGAAAATAATTTTTATTCAAACAAAAATTTACTTAGTATTTTTTGATATTTTGTGAGCACATTAATTTTAAAATGCAAATATTATTGAATAAAAGTATTGAATATATATTCAAATGGACTTTTTATGCAAAATAATACTTTTAACAAAAATATTTTTATTTAAATCAGTGGTTTTATTATGTTACCCGTTTATTCCAACCGACTCGCTTGCGGATTATAGCGGGGAATTCGTTTCGCTTCCGGTCGAGCGAGACTAGCATCACCCCATCTCACTCACTCCCACCACAGTGGCGTACAGTGAGTTCAAAACGGGGCGAGCAGTTTTATCAATTGAAAAAAAAAACCTAAAAGCATTAAAATTATCACAGCGTGTAAAATATTAAATTGCTTAAAAAATATTTTGAGCCCACATTTTTTTGTTGCTTTAATGAGCAGAACATCACTCGTGTAATAAAGCAATAAGTGTTGAATTAATCATTTAAGCAATTAAAGTAAAATAATTTTTTTTCCTCTGAATGCAACATTGCTTGAAGTTGAACCTCAAACCATTACGGCTTCCTTCTTTTAAAGATTAGTTTTGCTGTCGACTTTTCGTTCTCAGATTACTTAAGCACGGGTGGGAGACACCAACCGTGGAAAATATATTTAAAAAAAATACACTTTATCAGAACCGTAACCTCTTTGGAAAACTTAATTAAATGTAAATCGTATTTAAAAAAAAAACATCGGGATACGATGTACCGTCGGACACAAAGCGCGGAAAGAATAATGAGGTTAGTCAACTTGGAGCCCGGCTTCGTTTCTGTCGGGTTTTCGTGACCGGAGCTGTCTAACCGTTACGAGTAGCATCTCCCCGGGATTGATTTACTGTTACAGCCGGTGAAAGTAAGAGCTGAAATGAGTCCAGCCATAACAGGACTTTAGCCAATCACCCCGCGTAATAAATATATTATTTAAACGCTGTTAATATTATCTTGACTTGCAGTCAATTTTAAATCTGGCCATGCAGTTTTATGACCCGAAAAAACCGCCAACCGCACTGCGTAATAAATATATGTTCATACTACTATTTATTATCAATGACTTAATGTGGATCATCAGCCCAAAAATGGAGATAGTCTTAGATGTTAAACATTGTTGTTGCTATACCTGGAGAACAATACAAATATAGGTATAACTGAAGCACGAAACTCATTGTATAATATTAACGAGGCTGGACATACCGATGTTTCGCAAAAATGCCACTTTCTAAAAAACCATCCTCGACTACTTGGCATGCAGTTACTGCTTTACTAGTCATAACCTACGTGAAAATCGATATGATCAGTAGATGCCGGTTACCCCACCAGTGATTCGATAAAGCAAACAAACTAATTCCAGCTATTAAATCTTCATGATTAGAGTTCCACGTATCATTGGCAGATAGCAAACTTGTATATTCTTCAATACAGTATGATTATCTTTTTTAATTATTGGTCATTAAAAAAAGATTCCATGGATGATAACAACCGTTCTTAAATTGGCGAATAAGACACATCAGTAGTGGGGACGTGTATGGTTGAGTTAACACTGGACCGAACCGGTGTCTCCATGGAGACAGTCTCATTTTCTCGTTCAATCTGTTGTTTAGATTTTGATTAAATCTTTTGTATTTCATCTAAGTTTTAACATTTGCAACGAACCACGGGAAAGCAGATAGTGCGCCACAATCAAAGTAAATTAAGTCAAAAATTTTACAGAATGTCTTGTTTGTTGAGAAACACAGATACGCACGCAATACCAAGAATTAACATCGAGATATAATATATCTGTTATTCAAAGAAACTTCATTATTATTTTAACTAAAAGTACTGTGGCTTCCACGTCGACGGTCAAGTCAAAACAATTCACTGTAAAAAAACATATTTATGATACATGTATTAATAATTAAATTATATTATTGAGAAATACTTGCAGTGTCATAATAAATTTCATTAAGTATTCAACACAATAAGTATTTTTATTGCCAATTGTAATTGACATAATTTTAGTTAATATTTTAGGATTATGAATTTTTTGTTTTTTATACCATGGAGGTTTCATTTAAATTAGTTTTAACTCATTCATACTTCTTAAAAATAGTGTACAATATATTTCTTAATAATGTACAATATGCAACACAAATTATATAGATTTGAAATTTACGATTTTAAATGAAATCTGAACATAATATTATATTCAATTTATAAGTGAGTGTTTTTCTATATACTGCAGATATATTGTCATTTATTTAATTATATTTTATGTTCAATACTTCAAAATAGTATACTTTAAACAATAGCAGACAAAGTTTTGTTTAGCGTTAAAACAATACATATCATAATGTAAAACACATTTAACTCATGGAGGAAGTCCTTGGCAGTGACGTCACAGTTTTTCGTACTGGTGCAAATAGGCAAGTCAATTAGTGATTTTAAGCTGATTATATATATTTTATTTTGTGTTTTGTATAGAATTGTATCTCTCATGGGTTTTTTTTTAATAAAACGGAAATGGATTTATAATGGTGGGTATGTACAGCACAATGCATTTTTGTTGTTGCAAAAAATACAATGAATGTGAGTTATTTAGTCTTCATTAGCAACGTGTCACTGCTTCAGTACATTGACAAAAAATGTGAATACACGTTAATAATATGTTTGCCAATTTTTGTGACCTCTTATTTGCCTGTTTTGGTAACTTTTATTTTATAAAAATTTCGGTTCTGGAAACGAAAATTATTAATCAGTATCAAAAAATTAATTTAAACGAATCAAAACATTGGAAGAATATTTACGAAAGCATTAATTATGGATTCTTAAATTATTATTGAGTAATTACTAGTCTGATAGAAAACCGGGGTATTTGCATGTATAGCTGTGTCCGCTCGATGATTTTTTTAAATTATTGTATTAGTAATTTCAGTATTAAAATAAATAAATATATACAACTTATATTTCGTACAAATTTGATGCCCTTTGTGTTTTTTTAAATTTTAACAGTAAGAATATATAATGATGTGTTACACAATTAATATATCATCAATAAATAAATAATCATATTTTAACTCATACGTTTTAAATTTCTATACTTTATAATAATACGTACTTTAAAAATTAGAGAGATGTATCATGATTAATCTTAAAGATACTGTTTATTCAAGTAAAACGTGTTAGTAACAGCACCGGTGCTCAAAATTACTAAATTAAACCAATGTAAGTATAATATAATGAATATAGCTTAAGAGAGATAGTGTGGAATAAAAATGAAAGAAGCGTTAGATTGTGCTTATGTAATACTGTAAATTTAAAGAGAAATTTAGCTCTGCATAAAAAAGGTTATGTAAACCTTGCGTTATACTGCGTAGGGTTAAAATGAGTGTAATTTAGAATAATATTCGCGAAAATTGCAAAGTTTTTGCGGCTTGCTGTTATTTTCGTTTTTTGTGTCATTAAAATCCTACCACTGCAATAATGGATAAATAAATACACACTTTGTTCGACTCTCTCTCGTCTACATTTTTTGCGCCTAAATCACGTTGATGATGTCACAAAAAATCAAGTACTCTTGAATTCTATGAATTTAGTGGTTCAAAGCAAATATTGTTTGATGCCAAAACTAACACCAATTAGATGATACTGGGGTTTCTTGGGTGTTGTGCTGCGTAGCAATTCGTGTATTTCGACTTGCCCTGGTGCTGGGGCCAACTTTACGGATAATCTCAGTACCGAGACCGAAACGACGAAAGACATAAACCAATTTGCAGCACAACACCTAATAATATTGGCTGCCAATACCTTCGAACACATCTAACATTAGTTATTACGTACAAATTTGTTTTGTTATTTTTTTCTGATTTTCTCATATTTGCACATAAGCTTATAAAATATTAAATAATTTTACTTTCCATATTATCTTGAATAAATATTATTTGTTTTATTTTTCTTATTATTGCATTCATTAAAAAAAAGCTTAATTCTAAGCACAACCTGGAGGCATACAACTCGTAAGGTATTTTTTTCTACAAACACTATATAAGTATGTATTAAAATAATAAGTGACTACTGATTCAAATCACTTCGTGTATAAAATTACATTAGCAACAAGAAAAAACGCGAAATCACTGTTACGTAACTGATAAATATGCAATTTGTTAAAAAAAATTGCCACTCTCATGCAAGCATTTCTGACTTCAAAAAGGAGTATTTTTTTTACCCAACCTTGGTTAAAACATAATACTTACATACTACTTGTATCCCGGAAGATATCAAATCAGCAAATATACTTGTCGCATAGCTTTGATATATAATATTTTTTGCGTGCAAAATGTGTGCACTTTATAGAAGTCATGCACATGCTTATCTGGAACACGTGTCACCAAAAACGCCAACTTGCCAGAATGCACGGGTCAGGGTGATATATTTATTATTATTCGTATATTATAAATTTTTCAAAATATTCGCAGGTAAAATATTCGATTATCAGATTCTGTATTGCCGAAAACGTTTTATGCATAGCATATTTGATTATCCGAATATTTAAACTCAATCACTAGTCCCACTCGCTAAAATAGCTAAAATGATTTATCGTTCACATTTACGATTTATTATTTAAATCATTCATTTGAATGATTCGATCCATAAATGTGATAATTCGAATATTTCAATATTTAAAATTAAAATACACTTTTCAACAAATTGAATAGCTGCAGTCGGCCTTTAAATTTACTGACAGAAAATAAACCTGCACTAAAACTCCATTAAGACTACACCTGCTGACCTATTTCTTGTTGTTAGACGTTGATATTATTTAATACAATATCAGAATTTTGTTTTGCCGTTAATTAAGTGCATTTATATAGAATTACATAATAACAAGGTTAGCGGTGTTTAATATCTGTAAGTTAGAATTTAATATTATTATCGCATGTTCATTGAAAATGGTGTCAAGTAGGAAAGAATATACTTCTTAGAAATTAAAGCTATAAGGAAATAAGAGATGTCTGCCCATATCTAAAATGGATTATTATGAGAAATCACACGACTAGAAAATCTTTAAAGTTGTACTCTACAGAACAGGAACATTTTTGCACAATTGTTTTAACGTTAGTAGTTTAACAGTGCACTTTTCCATAAAAAATAAGGCGTATTACTACTAGTATAAATGTTTTATAAATAAGCTAACATGTGTTGTATGGCCTGCAAAAGAAAATAGGAAAAAGTCGAAGATGAGAAGAAAATTGGTTCTTTCGTCATTTTTTAACGCTTGTAAATACAGACATGTTTTTATTAAATAAAATATTTTGCATAATACAGCATTGATAAAATATTCAGTAACGAATAATTAATAACACAAAGAGATAAAAAATATATACGTAAAAAAATGTTTTTAAAAATCTATGTATGTAGCTATTCATAATTTACGATAAGGCTTAACTACGTTTGCTAAAGTAATAAATATCAGATGTTGTGAAAACCTATAAACACAAAACTTCTTAGAATTTCGCGCAGACTTAAAATATGATATAAAACATAAAATCACTCTGTCAAGGTGACACTGAAAATTCTTTGGCTCGCTGTTTGTTGCAATACTCTCGTTTTTATCAATTTCTAACGATGAAAAAATACTTATTTTGTAATTAATAAATATGTTAAGTCTAATAAAAAATATAAACATTGCAACATTCAATAAATATAAGCTGCTAGATTAATGCAAAAACATCCAGAATAAAGGGACGCGATTGGCTAGCTGCAAGTCGGTTGCATATTTACATAATAAGACACTGTTTTATCACGAAACATTATTACTAATAATGTAAACTTTGTTTTACTATCTTGTATTTGGATTTAATTTATTTATACACTCTGAATATTTAGTCTGAGTTAGATATATTAACATTCTCTCTAATCAAATCATTATAAAATAAACACTACTAGGTCATACATACAAGTCTTCGTTTTACTCTGTGGATTTATCATCGCGTATCGTTTTCATAGTTAGTCTTGAAGTCTAGACAATGCAATGATGTCATTTCATGAGTCGCTTGTGATGCTGAAAATCGAACTTTGTTGTGTCCATTCAAGTAGCCATGAGACGTAAAACAATAAAACCATCTGAAATCTAATAAATTTATTCTTAACATCTTCTAACTTGATACAGGCTGTACATAGGGTTGTCTTGTCTTCAATTTCCAGGAATGAAGGCTCTGGAAAATTATTTAAAACACGTGTTTTACCATATGCATTTAAACATAGATAATAATATTATTGGGAGCATTGAGTGGCTGTTTCATATATATACAATGAAGTATTTTTTTTTAAATATGTCATCAAATTTTTTTATCAAATTTAACAACCTCATTTTTTAGTTTGATGTCTTTGTGCATTTGATTCCTACTACCTGCAGGAACATCCAATAAATATATGTACATAAAATACGCCTTCACGATTCCTTGATTCCTACGTTAGACAACAGTAGAATCGTCACTGCCTGTTTTTGAGAGGAAGTAAAACATGAGCGATTTGTTATTTTTCCATCATATAAAAAAATAGTACTGTGTAAAAATGATCATACTAGCGAAATTTACATTTTGTGATCCAAACAAACTCAGTATGAGACTTTACCAACTGTTAGGTTACAAAGCATGTGTGTACTTACGCAGTGACAACAAAAATATCTTGCATATGGTTCATATTTTTATCTTGCAAGTCTACGTATCTTAAGCACCAGTCAACACTTCTGATCTTCTTGTCACCCATCAGTCTAGTAAGTCTGTGGAATGGATCATGAAATATTTAATTATATGAAAATAAATTTATCACGACTGCTTCTGTGGGTACTGAATACACGATATGAAATCTCTGTTACAATCTGCAGAAAGTTTCATTAGAAATATTAGCATAGCGAAATCACATCGCTGCGATGCAATCCACTGAGAATCGCTGAAAGAAATTAAAAGTAATTGTTATATTAAACCAGTGACGTGCGGTCTAAACAAGCAAACAAACCTGCAAATATATATTTTTAAATTTAAATATAAATATTTAGAGCTTAATGAGATCACATAATGTCTTGAATTATAGTTTATTAAAATAATAAAAATTGATTTTAAATAGTATATTTTTTTACATGAACCGCACACCACTTCTTTAAACCGAGTCTAATATAAATTAGTCTAAAAATATTAAATGTTATTTTACCATTATTGTAAAATAAACCTTTTAATAATTTATACAAGTTTTTTTACGAATACAAAAACATTTAATTTTGCATAAGTGTATGCAAAATATACAGATAACAGAAAGAGAAATTATTATTCTTATTTAATAATTCCTTTTCTCTCACTTATTTTTTAAGAATGTTTCATAACAACCATTACAATAATTTATGGCAATTTTCAATAAAAATTATAACATTGTGATTTTTTTATGCTTACCTACAAAATAGATTTCGATAATCATAATTCATTTAGTCACCGCACACGCTTATTCTTAGAATTGTATGCGACCCAAAAATAAAAAAATAAAGTGTTACAACTACCTACATACATTTTTAAATAATTACTTACAGTGTTATGCAAAGTCATTTACTAAGAAATGTTATAGTAATCCATGGCCTATTGACGTCATAGTCTCGGCATACCTTGCTCGATTTTTAGGTACACTCTTAATTTTTTCATTTCGTAGAAAGTGTTAGAGAAAGGATAGTTAGAAAACGAGTAGTGAGTGAATGAAATTAGCATGAATCAACGCGAAAATGAATATATATTTTTTTAATCTCACAGTGTGTAGGTCGTGCCTTATAACGCACGTATCTTTTGAATCCCTACGAAAATTTTAGTGCTTCGTTGATAAGGAGGCGTGTGACATTTCTAGGTAAGGTTACTGCAGGCAATGGCCGCTCAAAAAGCCACGTAAATAAAGGCAATTACCGCTGCCGTACCTTCAGACGGCAACCTCGCCGGTTTAGTGGCACTTGCCTTGCCTTGGGGGGAAGGCTGCAACTTAACGATTCTCCAAAATGGCTGATTGACACTCGTTGGTACATACGAGTACTGGAGCGTTTACATCAGGTGAACGACACGTCTTACATTCAATAATTGACTTGATTTGGATATAAAGTACACCTGCATACGCACACACGTAGGGGGTGGAAAAACGAGTCATTCTGTGACAAGTGGGGTAAATTTTAATTGCCTATTACTTGTAAAAGCAATATCATATATTTGATTCAAATATTTAAATGTAATCATTATTTTTACAATGTATATTTATTCTAAAAAGTTAGTTAGAATTCTGTTGAAATAATTCAATCATAATTTTTGAGTGTGGATTTCCTAAGGGTTAATTATATCACGAGTATTAATTTTAGCGTAGATTACTCTGAAGACAGTTAAAATATAAACATGTTTAATGACAATGTTATGGATCAGGTGGGCAATGTTTAAAAACAATAGTTGTTCTCAGAATGGGTCTGTGTTTATATTATATAGTAAATCAACTGTTATTCACATCTTTAACAGTATTATTAAACTTAATAAACTATACGTCATTATAGTTTTTTAGTAATTCGTTCATTAATAGATTTCTCATCCCGAACTCTTAACATACTATAAATATGAATATTTTTTATGAAAACTTAGGTACAATTCAATAAATTTCATTACTTGTTTAAATAAATCAAAAATTTAATGGAAGTTTTTGGCAAGTGATTCAAGAATATGAATAATATTTATCATTGATATTTTTTTTATATATTATACGCAGGTATGACAGAAAGAGAAGATAAATTTCACTTCTGACCCACTTTTAAATCTTCATTTCTCCTGCTTCCCAATAGTATGTATGTCAACACTTATTATTTGACCCAATTAGCAGCTCTTCTTTGCAAATAGGGCCAAGAAATCTAAAAAAAGTTATATAACTTTCTTATTTCGTTACAGATAAAATGAACACCTTGAGCTAAAAAACTAAGCAACTGAAAACAGACCAGAGATAAAATCGATTTAAGCTGCAGATATAAATTTTTGTCTCAATAGATTTTGAAAAATCTATCTCAAAACTATTAGATATATATTCATTATTATTGAAGAGCATATTTTGAATAAAACATATGTTGAAAGACAGCTTTAGTATGAACAAAAATATCACAGTTATAGGTTGATATAAGTTTGATTTAAGGTTTTGGCCGAAAGATTGGTGGAATTCATTCTATTATACAATATTTTTTGTAAAAATATATTTTTGTTGTAGATTCATCTCATTATTTTTTTTATCATGCCTGTTTCGCTTACATGCGACGTTGGCATCTTCAAGCAGGGTTGAAGGTGCTTACAACTATGCACGGAACAACACTATATATTTAATTTTACTGTAAGTATATTTAAATATTTTTGAATAAAATACTTGAGTGATTTTCCATATTTTCGTTTTCATTAGTGACCGGTTTCGCCAACTTTTCACGTTGGCATTATCAAACAGAGTCACTCAAGTATTTTATTCAAAAATATTAAAATGGAATTCCACCAAGTACTTTCTGTCAAAAATATTGAATTTCGTATTTTCGAATTTGGAACTATTCAGGATATATTTTGAGTAATCGTGAAAGCAGATTGGTTTTGGTTATTACTTAATATTAAGTGGTAGAGTTATTAAAAATGCATAACGTTTCAATTGACAGTTTTTTTTTTTTTTTTTTTAATAAATGTGATTTATTATTCCGCTTGTATCTGCGGATCGGTTATTTTAAATGAGCATTCCGTTGCGGCAATAATTTTTGTACTGCGATTGGTTCACCTCAAGGAGACCAAAAAGAGTACAAGTGCAGCGGCGATTTCTCTCGTTGGACCCACAAAATGGCGGCCGGTGACGCTCGAGGTGCGTTAGGGGTCACCTCGGTGGAGGGCGAATCCGCCGCTTTCCCTTTCTGGCCCCGGAGGCCGCCCCCGCCCCCTCGTGACTGTCAAGGTGTATTGAAATGCTGAACCTCTTCACTATGATTACAGACGGTTGCTTAATATTTTGTGTATCCATAGAAGCGCTAGCAAAAGTAGAATTCGAACTCTTATCTTTCTGCTGTAGCGACTTGTTGTTCGACTACTTCGGATCCGAAACCGAGTCAGAATATCAAGTATTGTATATACTCATAATGCGCTATAATTATTTATAGAAATAATGAACTTTATATACTGAATAACTACTAAAAATCTCTTACGTTACTGGAACCAATCATATATTTTATCTAAAAATAAAATATTTAGTTTATATTTTATGAAACAAGCCAAAAAAAGTCTAAACAGTCCCATGTCAAATGGTTTTGAAATCAAATCAAAACATTGAAATTGTTTCCAAATTTATACAGTGAGAAACTGCTATAAATTTCACAAACCATTACACACAAGGTACGTGAACGCAATTGTTTTTTTTTATAATACTAAAAAAACTTTTGATTGATATAAATTATATTTATACAAAAATGCCTCGAGAATCAGTGGCTAATACGTTTGCCTGACAAATATTTAATTATGTAAACGCCAGAGATGTATCAATATAAACACAGCCGCATTTGAATGCTTCTTACTGCTTGCCTTCTTATCTAGCTGTTACCAAGCCTTCGTTTCTGAATTATTAAGTGCCTACTGTTCGTGAAATAGAGATACAATAAACTATTTTTATGTTTTCTTAATGCACAGTGGATAGTATTTATAGAAAATATTTATCCAAGCTATTATATTAAAGTCACTACTCTATTATAATAAATGAGACTTTTGTAATATTCATATTAAAAACAGTTAAATGCATGATTCATGACAAATATACTTGTGACGAAATCGTTTCAGAATTAAATTTACCATGTGTTATTTAGAAGTTCCCATAGTACATATAAGATTATTCGACGAACTTGCTCGACCTTTGCTTCCTCGTGTAAGGCAAGTTTATTTTGTCTATCTTGCATTGTTTTGGTTAATAACACGTGCTGCACTTATGTTTTTTTTTTAAATTAATTTCATTTTAAATTAAATCACCACACAAAGTAGACAGGAGGTTTTAGTTCTTATGGTGTGAGAAAAGAAAAAGCAGTCGTATTCATTCAAAAAACAGTAAGTAATGTGATTTTGAAGTTATGTAAATAAAGACGACTTTATATACCAATTTAAAGCATTATTAGAAATATGTTATTTGCTTGTAAAATATCAATCAGTATTTTTATGGTTTATTATTTATCAATAGATAATAATATAATTTGAAACAATAATCAAAATATCAATCTTTTTTATGAGAGTGATTGCAAACTTAGTGCTGATGGCTTCGTGGTCTCTTGCATATTACATCATCTATCAAAAAACTAGCAGACTTGAAATAAGTAAATATGAAAGACCGATCAAAATTTGCTCAACTTTCGAATGATATTGCTTAAAATAATTAAATATTTGTGTCGTGAAACAAACACGAAATACACCTTCCATTGTCATTTTACTAACTTTCCATGACATGATATGACAATATAATGATACCGAGAGTAACCACTTTCACACTTCTTTATTTTCTAAAAATATAAATATCATTACTTTTACATAATTATATTTCCGAATCTATTGAAACAACAGTAAATTTATTTACATGACTGTTTATATTATAAAATACCTAAAACATATTAATAAGTATCATTTTTATCATAAATAAGAAAGTATTATTAAGCTATTGTGTGCCCACATATATGGAAAATGTTTCATCTTTATTATTATTTTCTTTAATTTTTTAATAACAGATAGTATATTTCATAAGATTTTTCCCTGCAATTTAACAAATAACAAAAATAAAAATAAAATCCCTTTACCCAGTTTTGAAACCATGACCTTAAATCGGCAAGGTTACTTATAGTTTTATGACTTTGATGGAGTGTGAATAAAAGTGTCCCACATAAAATCACCCTCTCGACCCGTGAACTGCCAGAAGTACCTTCGTGGTTAGGCCATGGTGTTTTCACGTGATCGTTTATTTATGGTGGAAAATACGTTCACTCGGAAACCGTACAAATGAAAACAATTACACGCGATGCGTAGTCTGAGTCGTTTCACGTGTCTGACGTAATGCAGTCTGTGATCTCTGAGGACTCCTTCATAAGTATACTTAAAGCGAAAAATAAAAAGATCAATCATAAAAATTATTTAATATTTATTTAATTAATTGAAAAATGAAGTACGAGAAACGTTCAGTTTTTATTTGTTTCTTGATTTCCTGTTGCTCTGCTTCTCAATCAAGAAGTTTGACAACTTATTTTACAGCATTATATGAAGGTATTTGTTCTGCAAAAAAACTTTTGACTTGACAGACTATTAGACATAATAAAATAGCTAAAAGAGTGTGTTTTGTCAATTAAAAAAAACGAATTATCAAAGCTTATTGCACGATGTTATTAAAACGATAAAAGATTACTTCAACGTTCAATAGAATTATGAACGAGTTTGGGTTGTCGTACACCTTTAGATTCAAGTTCTTTGCCAAGGGCATATCGTAAATCTTTCTTGACCTACGTTACCCTTAACTGGTCTTCTTAGAAACTCTATCCCTTCATTTAAAAAAAACCGCTCAATACTGTCTAGTCCAGCTTTTATTTCGTCTCCGAACAAAACACACCGAGCGGTTTTTCTGATTGACATCGGCACATGATATAGTAAGAAGGGTGTAAAGCGCCAAAACATTAGAATTATTTTTTTTGTATATATATATATAGTCCATTGCATATTATTACGATACAAAATTCAATGCATGTCAGCGTAGGTTTGAAACAGTTGTATAGAGCAAGTGTGTCTAGCATTCTCGTACTAATTCTCTCGCGTCTTTATCCATAGCATAATATCGTCTCGAATTACTTGCGTATTGCTCTAATCAAAGACAACCGATGAATCAAACCAAGTCGATACAAGCTCAACGGTCTGGGCTACTGTACTTGGGCGGTCTGAGAAAGATTTGTGGCAAATGTATATTTGCTTTTAGAAGAACGTAAGTCGTGATTTCCACGTGATCTAGTTATTTTACAAGTCGAGTCGAGACGAGCTCATCTCCTGCACCCTCGCACTCGGGTTGTCTCGAAACGATTCGAGGCGAATGTGCTTTTTAAGTAGCGTAACCCGTACAGTCCACTCTTTCGCAGAATCACCACAAAAAATAAAAACAGGGCGCTCCGAGTCCGCCCGGCAGAATTCGGGGTCAATAACTAAAGGCCGGTCCATTATAACAGGTTTTTTTGTATGGCTTTTGATTCTTCTTTTTGCCGAAGCTGTTGGCCGTTTTTATGGACGCAGGTCCGGCAAATCACATCTGACGGGAGGAGAATTAATTCTATAGCGGGATTATGTATGTGCCGATAATACAGCCGCATTAGATCAATAAAACTACAGTTTGTTGCACTTAAGATGAATTTTGAGAATTTTTGTGATAATTGTTTGTAAAATTATATATTTGTGCGAGATAATTACAATATATATACCTAAGGAGCATACATATTATATTTACATATGAACTCTAAATTACTACCGTAAACGCTGTTTCATGGTAATCTCTTGAAAGATAAAAATTGGTTCAACATGTATTATACAGTAAATTGTTTGAGCAGTCCCAATGTCATCTATCTTTATACTTCGTTTTGTTAGTACTTAAGTCTATTATGAGTAACACATAAGCATTAAAAATATTCACAACTATTCAATTTATATAATTATACTTTCTTTGTTTTTTTCAGGTAAGTCAAAATATCATCATCTAATTGAAACAATATCACTCTCAAATCTGCTTTCAAAGTAAGTAATATTCAACTCTTACAAATACTTGTCTACCAATCTGTGTGGAATACAATCTAAGGCGAAATGCTGTAAGTATACTTGAGTTGTAAATAAACGTATACTGCACTGTGCAAGCTTCATGCATTTCGTGAATCATAGTTTCTTGATCTAAATAAATTAGATTTGATTTTCCTTATGAAGTAGGACGCACCTAAAATATATATATAATCGTCTGGCTGGCCCGAATACAGCTGGTCTTTGTTTGGAGTTTCAAGGAAATCTCATTGTTCCTAGAATCCTTTTAACCAATTAATTTATCGAGAGTTTATTCAAACGAAACTGCCTTTGCGTAAGTAAATATTGAAATAAAAACTAAAAAATATGTTTTATTCAAACGTTGCAATATTCTAGAAAAAATATTAAAGATTAGCTATCTTTATTTATATTTTAATGAAAATAATTTTACCATTAACTCTTTTGAGTTATTTATCGTCGTTGATATTTGTTAATTTCGTATAACCAAAAAAAAAATTAAATATTCACTGTCTCTTAAGATTATTTTAATATGCAAAAATATACTATATAGTATGGAGATAATTATAATAAATAATGTTTTATTATAATGGATAAAGCCTTTCTGCGAACACTTGTTTTCATAAACATTTCCTTTTTTTATATAGACGTAGGATGAGCGAGTTTTTTTCAAGCTATTTTGAATTGCATATCTAACTTAAATATAACTAAAATAATTCATTAAATTATCATTAAATACTAACATTTACTATTTGAGACTAGCAAGCCTAAGTGTATGCAACCAGAATTAAAAATATTTATAGAAAAAACTGGATTTTACAAATTAATTGGTTAGCTGATTTATAGATTCTGTTACAAGTAAAAAGTGGTAATTAATTATTAAATATTGATTATGTATATTTATATAAATGATTATCTGGTGATATTTCATGGTTGGATATATTTGTAAGTTAATTAATATTGGATTCGCCTAGTCAGCAGCGTCTGTGAAAAATCATAGGCGAGTCCACTCATTTTCTATTGGACTTAAAGTTGCAAATTGCTGCCAAATCACCTAGTCTCTTATAAGACGAACGATGCCAAAAACGTTTTGTATAATGTTAGCTTTGTTCAGATCTTAATACTAATTGTAAAGATGCAAGCTAAAATAATTTAATATATAATTTTCAACAATGAAGCGTCCGTATAAAAAAGGCTAATGCAGATTTTAACATTTATTTTCATTCAGTCTATTGTCTGGTAAATTTGAAAAGCATGTGGATGTCATAGCTCTAAATCACGGGGACACAATGATTTAATACCAAATAAATCCTTTGTTAAAAGTACAAGACGTCATAGATTATTAAAAAACAATTAAAATGTGCATTTGATTAATGGATAAATTTATACAAAATACATTTTTTTTATAATGCCAAAGATTTATATAAGCATCGAATAATAGTAAAATAACACATCCTGTTTTAATCTTAAGATTCATAGTGGTCTTAGGTGATTTATTATGAAATTTTAGACAAACGATAATTATCATAAATATTTAATTCTAAACATGGAATATTCCACAATTTTATAAGAGGATAATATGTATTTTTTAATGACTAATAAGTTTTTTTAGTTAATAAACAATAATGATATTAACTTCTCTTTAAAACCAATTCTGTAACACTAAAAACTAACTGCAATATACATTGAAAGATGAAATCATATAAATTTGATATTATTTCAGAAAATGATCAATTATGAAACTACGTAAATTTTTAGGAAAAAACTATAAAATTATGACCTCTGAAACATGTCCTCTTTTTATCTTCAATTTTGCGAATATTTTGCCACTTTTTTAGGCCAAGAAAAAATAGGCATTGAATAATTATCATTCTCATTAATAGTGCGCGATTTATCACGGACTCAACGGATGTTACTACTGAGGTCAAAAAGTATCATTCTCGATATTTCAGCTCGTCCTTATACGTTCTTGAGATTTATTGAGAAAACCTAATATTCATACATTCAGAAAGAAATAACTACATTATAATTAATAGATTTAAATCGAATCGACTTGACATTTGCATCGGGCATGTATTTTTTCCAGTCGCATGATCAATCCTTGGTACACAAAGACGTTTGCTCGGCGTTTGATTTCTTTGCGCCGTGTAGCCTCGCAATTTTTTTGTGCTATAAAAGTTTGGATCGTGCTTCGGCAGATATGTTTGAAAAAAACCTACTCAAGCCGTATGATTTCATGAGAAATGATTCTGCATAATGATCTGTGAACATTTTTTAATTATTTATATAATCACGATCAATTTTGTACAACCTACAAAGCAGTAGTGGGACAGTGTAGCAGAGGCGGTTAAAAACCTGCTGTATTCAAGGAAATAAATCAAAGCTGTTTTTGTTTTGTATTTGTGCTTTTTATTGTTTATAAAAAAAACTCAATCGAAAGTCGATTCAAAACTGAAATTGCACTGTATTATTTTTGGATATTCGAATTTGATGTATAAAAATAATTTTAATATTTTCAACAGATAGCTCCTAATGGAATCCTAATATAATACTTTTATCAAAAAAATATTTAGTGATGTTCCTACTTTAAAGTTTTTGACGCAACTATTCAATCAGATAGAGGTTTCGTAAACATTACAATGAGTTAGAAAGAGAAGCAATGATTGGCGGAAGCAATTTCAATGGCCAATGAGTTTAGTGTATTAAAAAAAAACTAACAAAAGTTTTAGTTTCAGTAGAAATTTCACTAATAATTGCAATTTTGCATTTTAATAAAGAGAGAAAATTGCAACCGTGACAAAAAATAAATAGTTGCTATTAATTTGTATAACTTCGAATTTATATATTTTTAGCTAAATTAGTTGCTAAAATCTAGAGAGAATCACTGATGGGTTGGTTCGGTTTTTTTTTGTTAATTTATAATTTCAAAATATTAAACATTTCCGCATTTAATTATAATCCAAAACAATGCACGTATGAAACATGAAGAAAGATATGGAAAGGCCGTGAAAACCTACGCAAACATAAAATAAATTATTGTAATTTTATTTCAGAAATATTTTTAAACCAATAATGCATCTTCGGTATTAAAATAATAAAGTTTAGTGTTTTAAAGACGCATCCTACAACTGTTTTAATACAGAGGTGGATCAAATCAATATATAGTGTGAATTTTATGAAAAGTAGTGACAATTGACAGTGGATTATAATCATATATATGATTTTCGATACTACTAAAAGTTACAATAAATGTTTTATATATCAACATTAGTATTAACTTCAAACAAAGTAGTGATTGTAAACAGCAGATTATTACTGTGCGTATATTTTGATATACGAAAAAATTTATAACAGTTAAAAGCAGGAACTTAATAACACAGGGAACAGCGAAAAACCACGCTAAGTGGATTGGAAACCTCAAGACAAGACCAAATTAGAACAGAGGCGTGGACTCGACTTTGTGTCTGGCGACTGACTCAGGTGGGGCCGAAGTTTCCGCGTCGTTGCTTTGTGGCCGTCCGTCTGCTCGGGACTTCCCGGCTCCTTTGTTGGCTTTGAGGAATTCGGGGCAAATGTGTCGAGCTTCGTCTGGAGCTTTTTTTTTGCACGCCGTCGGCTTTGCTGTGTGATGTTGCTATGCAGAACTTCGTTTGAAGCTAAATAAACGCCGATGACCGAAATGTAACTTGCCAATAACGTTCTCGTAGCATCAGATCTAAATACCAACGATTGACATGCCTTTCGTTTCAATATAAAACTGCGATGTTAAAAGACTCAAGGGACAATACACTATCCTCCCTATGAAAACCATGAACACTGGCTTAGCATAAATATATGTTAAGTGAGATCGTCATCAACGCTTTTTATTGCACGCCGTCGGCTTTGCTGTGTGATGTTGCTATGCAGAACTTCGTTTGAAGCTAAATAAACGCCGATGACCGAAATGTAACTGGCCAATAACGTTCTCGTAGCATCAGATCTAAATACCAACGATTGACATACCATTCATTTCAATATAAAACTGCGATGTTAAAAGACTCAAGGGACAATACACTATCCTCCCTATGAAAACCATGAACACTGGCTAAGCATAAATATATGTTAAGTGAGATAGTCACCAACGCTTTATTTTGCACGCCGTCGGCTTTGCTGTGTGATGTTGCTATGCAGAACTTCGTTTGAAGCTAAATAAACGCCGATGACCGAAATGTAACTTGCCAATAACGTTCTCGTAGCATCAGATCTAAATACCAACGATTGACATGCCTTTCGTTTCAATATAAAACTGCGATGTTAAAAGACTCAAGGGACAATACACTATCCTCCCTATGAAAACCATGAACACTGGCTTAGCATAAATATATGTTAAGTGAGATCGTCATCAACGCTTTTTATTGCACGCCGTCGGCTTTGCTGTGTGATGTTGCTATGCAGAACTTCGTTTGAAGCTAAATAAACGCCGATGACCGAAATGTAACTTGCCAATAACGTTCTCGTAGCATCAGATCTAAATACCAACGATTGACATACCATTCATTTCAATATAAAACTGCGATGTTAAAAGACTCAAGGGACAATACACTATCCTCCCTATGAAAACCATGAACACTGGCTAAGCATAAATATATGTTAAGTGAGATAGTCACCAACGCTTTATTTTGCACGCCGTCGGCTTTGCTGTGTGATGTTGCTATGCAGAACTTCGTTTGAAGCTAAATAATAGCCGATGACCGAAATGTAACTTGCCAATAACGTTCTCGTATTCACCATCAGATCTAAATACCAACGAGTGACATACCATTCATTTCAATATAAAACTGCGATGTTAAAAGACTCAAGGGACCATGCATTATCCTCCCTATGAAAACCATGCACACAGGCTAAGCATAAATATATGTTAAGTGAGATAGTCACCAACGCTTTTTTTTGCACGCCGTCGGCTTTGCTGTGTGATGTTGCTATGCAGAACTTCGTTTGAAGCTAAATAAACGCCGATGACCGAAATGTAACTTGCCAATAACGTTCTCGTCGCATCAGATCTAAATACCAACGATTGACATGCCTTTCGTTTCAATATAAAACTGCGATGTTAAAAGACTCAAGGGACAATACACTATCCTCCCTATGAAAACCATAAACACTGGCTTAGCATAAATATATGTTAAGTGAGATCGTCATCAACGCTTTTTATTGCACGCCGTCGGCTTTGCTGTGTGATGTTGCTATGCAGAACTTCGTTTGAAGCTAAATAAACGCCGATGACCGAAATGTAACTGGCCAATAACGTTCTCGTAGCATCAGATCTAAATACCAACGATTGACATACCATTCATTTCAATATAAAACTGCGATGTTAAAAGACTCAAGGGACAATACACTATCCTCCCTATGAAAACCATGAACACTGGCTTAGCATAAATATATGTTAAGTGAGATAGTCACCAACGCTTTATTTTGCACGCCGTCGGCTTTGCTGTGTGATGTTGCTATGCAGAACTTCGTTTGAAGCTAAATAATAGCCGATGACCGAAATGTAACTTGCCAATAACGTTCTCGTATTCACCATCAGATCTAAATACCAACGAGTGACATACCATTCATTTCAATATAAAACTGCGATGTTAAAAGACTCAAGGGACCATGCATTATCCTCCCTATGAAAACCATGCACACAGGCTAAGCATAAATATATGTTAAGTGAGATAGTCACCAACGCTTTTTTTTGCACGCCGTCGGCTTTGCTGTGTGATGTTGCTATGCAGAACTTCGTTTGAAGCTAAATAAACGCCGATGACCGAAATGTAACTTGCCAATAACGTTCTCGTCGCATCAGATCTAAATACCAACGATTGACATGCCTTTCGTTTCAATATAAAACTGCGATGTTAAAAGACTCAAGGGACAATACACTATCCTCCCTATGAAAACCATAAACACTGGCTTAGCATAAATATATGTTAAGTGAGATCGTCATCAACGCTTTTTATTGCACGCCGTCGGCTTTGCTGTGTGATGTTGCTATGCAGAACTTCGTTTGAAGCTAAATAAACGCCGATGACCGAAATGTAACTGGCCAATAACGTTCTCGTAGCATCAGATCTAAATACCAACGATTGACATACCATTCATTTCAATATAAAACTGCGATGTTAAAAGACTCAAGGGACAATACACTATCCTCCCTATGAAAACCATGAACACTGGCTTAGCATAAATATATGTTAAGTGAGATAGTCATCAACGCTTTTTATTGCACGCCGTCGGCTTTGCTGTGTGATGTTGCTATGCAGAAATTCGTTTGAAGCTGAATAATAGCCGATGACCGAAATGTAACTTGCCTATAACGTTCTCGTATTCACCATCAGATCTTTTCTTTCAATATAAAACTGCGATGTTAAAAGACCCAGGGGCAATTCACTATCCTCCCTATGAAACGAGCCAGACGAACCTGAAGAAAAATATTTAAAATTTTGTTGTTAGTCTAGATTTTTTTTGTCGTTATTTTATTTTTAATATTAAATTGATTGAGGCTACTTCTCGGAAGCATTACTCTCATAACCATGAACTAAGGACCTATCCTTTTGCAAAAGTTTTATTGCAACAATCAACTGACGTAACTATGTCTTACACAAAAAACGCCTTAGAGTAATTTACAACTTATGCAATAAAGACGCTGATTTAATTAAAAAATAAATCATGTTTTAATTTTTTTGATTAAAAGTGCGTTTTTGATGTGAAAAAATTCTTGCATGAATTTCAAAAACAAAATCATCAGTATACAGTACTGTCTATTTTAATATTAGCAGATTTCAAGATTATGTTATTCAATTAAAACAAAGATCATGAGTTGATTTAGTTTATTGGGTGTTGAGCTTATTGATGATTTCACTCCTCCGACGTTTCGGTTAAGTGAAACATCGGAAGAGTTAAAACATTATGCAATTCAACACCTAAGAAACTAAACCTATATATATAAAAATATATAATTATAAAAATGGCTGCCGAAACTTACGAACATACGTGGATGAATTATCGCCAGTTCAGAAAGTATTGATATATAATGTTGATAAAAACGAATTATGGAGATGAATTAAATATATCATCCTGAGGTGGTATGTGTGTTGTCCGTTTACCTTATATCATAGATATATAAATTTGTATTTTTTTAATTTTAATAATTAATAATAAACAAAAAAACAATTTGGTCCCAGCGATATTATTTGATGGTGTATGGGTAAGTATATGTTTGAATATGCTTTATTGATTTATTTATTTGCAACTATTTATATACTTGTAACACTAAACGGATATGATGTTTCTCTCTGTGTTGCATTTGAATTTGAAGCTGAAACATTTAATTTTCCATTGTTGTAGAATTTCCGATTGTCACAGCCGATTTGGTGCGTTCCAGCTTCATGTACTGAAACGGCCATTGTGTAATCGCCGGTAAAGCAAACTAATCTCAATTGTTCAGGCGTACATTTAGCTTTCAGCAAAACTGCACTGTGTCGAAGGCAGCCTTAGTTCAATTAAATTAAACTTAAATATATTTAATTTCCCATGTCGAAATGTATCATTATGTATTGCAGGCTGCTAGTTTTGGAGACAGGTTTTTTCAGTTTATATTCAAAATTACAAATGGGAGATATTTAAGATATAGGGTCCAAAACCTGAAGATATATAAGAACAAGTGATTAAAAGCTATTGCAAATAATTGTAGCAATGTCCGCTAGTCTCTCTTTGTAGTATTCTTATAAAAGTAGGTGTCTGCAGAAGGAATCGTTCATTAAACTTGAATCTGGAATCTCATGAAGGTCCTGATTCCTATATCATGCATATTTGTATCCCTTGAATAACAAAACCAAGAAGGATGAGACCCGGCTCCTCTGGAATGTTTTCTATGGTCCCATTGTCAATTCAAAGCAGATGCAGAAAATTTTTAACTAGGCCATAACCGAACACCCCGTCAAATACTATAAACATCGTCCTAGTTGAAAACACCTTCTCTGAATGCAAAAATGTATTCGAATCATATCTTGTATAATACTAGTAAGGTTTCTAATCAATAATTAAAAAAAAACACTTTATCATATACCAAATGATATAATGAATAATAGGCATTGAAGAAAATGGGTGTATTTGGCTAGATACGTGTATTGTCAACTAGATTCTCTACAAAGTGTAAGAAATTGCCATACATCATTATAGGGTTTACTAATTTACACCACAAATCTGACCACAAGAGTACCAAGAAAACTTACCAAATAGAGTGGTCAATACTTTCCTCTGAATTTTTTTTTAAATAAATTATTTATTTGTATTAAAATTTTTGAGTTTCTCGTTTGCTAGCAAAGTCAAATCAACCCCAACCCCTAGAGGGATATAGTGATGCGTATAAATTGGATTGAAAATCTGCATAGCATGCATGCATGATACTCAATATGATGGATTTCCTGATGCGTGGAACAATCGCTGACTCGGTGGTATTGAAACATTATTGTTGCATAATACGTAGTTTGATTTTAATAGAAGTGCTTATTTAAAAATATAGTTTCCATTGTGTTGAATGCGGATAATGGGGAACTTTATGAATAGTTATATCATGTATTTATTCATATGCTATTATTAGAAACTTTATGCAAAAATGTTAAGTGCACGTGAATTACTAATCATTACATTGACTAACAATGCGTGATTTTTTATCGTTAACTGGCAGTTTCGTTTTTAAAAAAATCTAACTTCCAAAAATACTTTTTTTTAAATTATTGCTTAGTTATCTTAGTCAGGGTTTTTATGCATCGATAAAAACCAATTTTTGAAGTGATTAATTAACTCTAAATAATTTAATTGTGTTTCCTCAACATTCACGCCACACCTTTTCATCCCTTAGATATAAGACTGGCGTGTAGATATTAACTGTTCAAAGACAAAAACGCGAGTGAAACAATTTGGTGGTAGAACAACCTAATTTATTATTAATCAAGAAATATATACATTTGGGAAACTTTTGGTTTATTGTAAGTTATAATGAATCATCAACATGGTGCAAGGCAGGCACAAGCCGCCCATGGTCCATGGCTAGCTTAATCATCGATAACGCCAAGGATAGAAGCGTTGCCGTACTAACCTCCACCCAACGCCCTACAATTATGAAATCACACCGGAACGGTAGTGTCATTGAAAATGACAGATTATTTATCCTTGATTTGTCCTTGGTGAGTGACTTATGTACTGCCTCGTACTAACGATTATTTTCAACACGAATTCGTTAAATCCTTGGTCGTGTTTTTGCGTAGTTTTTATGGAATATACCCTTGTAATTAAAACGGAGTTTAGTGTGTATCTAAATGTTTTCAAAGAGTCAGAAGACTGCTTTATAGTCAGAGTTGTGAAATTGAATAATTTTCATCAGATTTCTAGAAGTCTTGTATTATTCAATGCATTCAATGCATCTTCTTTCGTCACAAATGAATACCAAAAAAACCTACTTTACAATTTCATTTAATTATCGCAATCTAAATAAATTAAGTTTTTGACAACATCAAACATTTTCATAATTAAGCGTATTTTTTGATAATTGAATATACGGTTATTTATATTAATCATGTATATTTGGCTTTGGTGCAGAACTTTCAGTAGATTTTTATGTATTACAACGGTGGGATTCGAGTCGTAGGAAATATCCAAGGTGCACGTTGATGTAGAATTAGGAAACATGAACTCGGCACTCGTTCTCTGTCGGCTGCGACGACCGTGTGCCACATAGCAACAGCGGGCACTTATCTGTGCCATAACCTTATTTCACCATTACTTCACTTCAGCTTGCATTCTAACCTATTCCAGGTGCATTTAAATATTTAAAACATTCCCTTTATTAATTTATGCATATTCAGAATGATTCCTAACTTTAAATTTACTTTTCAACTGATGTATATTTTAATAATTTTTTTTTGCTATTTTTTAAAAATTAAATCAATTGGTGGTTATTTTTTTTAATAAAAGCATGGCGTCTGTGAATCATGCTGCCATGTCCTGATATTTCAATACTTTGACATGACGAACTCGCAGAATACTCCTTGGTGGCTAGCGATGAGTAATAAAGAACTATAAAGTCTAAAGTAAACCAAAATATAGTAGAATAATTATCTATCTGTTTTCTTATTTAAACATTTCAAAAGAATTTTGACGTATTTAAAGAGAAATTTTATAATATCTTAACTTAACTATCTAAAAATATATCATACTCGTATCTGAAAAGTATTCCAAACTTTAATTTTCAGAATAAAACAACACCGATTGTCTCAAACTCCGTGAATGTATTTTACTAAAAATAATTTGTAATCCATTATTATAAAATTTACTTATATTTGTATTCATTGAATACTAAACATATCAAATATATTATATAATCTCTTATCGTATAATAAAAATGCCATCTTTTTGGTGCTAATTTATGAATGCATTTTAAATTTTGTGACGTAATATTTGTTTTTTTTTATTTACATGGACTTGTTGTAGAAATTAATAAATACTCGTTGTAATATTTTTAATTAAAGTTTTTTTATGAATTTCAATGCTTATCTAAGATATGACTACCTAATTGAAAGAATGACTGGCTTTAACTTATTAAATAGTCAACAATATCATATGACCATATTACTGTTTGGTATTAATTCAAAATATGAAACTATTATCTTAGGTTTGAATTAATTACTGCATGTATGATATTTATATGATAAACTTATGACTTATTCAAATCAACGCGAGTCCTTACAATAATTTGCAAAAAATATATGATTGCTTTATTTCAAAAGTGAACGATTGCATAAGTTTAGTATATAGCTAAGCAAATATTTATCATTAACTTTCTTAATAAAAAAACAACGAATGCATGAAAAATCAATTAATTAAAAAATTGCCTCAAAATTATATTTCCTCATGTCTGATAACTTTTTTTCTGATTTTCTTTTAATAGTTTCATGCAAAATAGCCGTGGTTTACTGACGTTTTACCTATTAGAGCATAAAATAAAAATGTGTAAACGAGATTACGATGTCAACTAACTATGGTTTGCATACACCTAGCTAGTAAATAACATGAAAGTGTTGAATTTTAATACTTCGAGTCATTAGTTATAACACCCATGTTAATAAAGACATTTGTCATATGTTTATAATACGGTAAGAAATAAACTTTCTAAGCACTTAAATAACTACAAAGCCAAAAGCCAGCCTAAAAGTCTAATAACCATGGTTTGCATAGTAATAGATTAAGATCTACCTAAGCAAGTTTTTATATATTTTTAATCTAGCCTGCTTTAGAGGAAACTATTATAAAACTATATATTTTGACCACTACACACCTGTAAATACATATCATTACAATCTTCATTTTATGGGTATTTTATTTCGTTGCTTTTCTATAAACTTTGTGCGCATATAAGCCATTGAAAACCTTCCCTTAACTAGTCTAACGAATGCGCTCACACACAAAAAAATGATCATAATCATCCAGCAATTTGGGCATTCATATTTGCTGTTTTAGAGATCTTTCAATTGAGCGCATGCATGCATGAAATACGGACAATTTTGAAGGAACTTTCTTTGAGAAAGCTGACACTTGCTTACGGGAGTAGAATACGACGTTGCAGTTGGGGATCAAGCCCGGTTATTAGAGGCCCCTTGCCTTGGCACAGTTGGCGGGTAGCATCACCGTTTTGCCACGATGCGGTTCGTGAAAGGGACGTCTATCGGAGTCAATTTTTTTCTGGCCATGACCCTTTTAAAAATTACCCGTACTCCATTGGCAAAACCATCTTTCTACTGCTGCTGTTTAAACATCACGTAGAACTGAGACCATATTCTGTGATCCTACCCCTACGTAGATTCTTGACACGGTGAGCCCTTTGATACAGTATGGTTTTGTCTAATGCAAAAGATGACGCTATTGGCCAATTTCAAATCAGTTTCAAGTTGTGCCACGAGCTGTATATACCCAATACAAATTTGCATAAATGTACAATGCAGTGTTGCTCTTGACCCTTTTTACTTGTAGATGCTTGAAGTCAACAGAAATTTTAAGAATCCGTTGTACAAAACAGTGCCTTTTGTAAACTGCTAATGGTCGATTATTTACTCTGAAAAGATCCAGTAATGACACAATAAAACTGCAGCGGACCTTCACAGGCTTTTGCGTTGGAAGGGTCACATAGGTCTGTTGGCGGTCTTGAAACAAAACAACCTTATTCTTATCAATTAATACTCGTTTTAATGCTGATGTAATTCTCAATTTTTAAAATATTTTTGATAGGCATGGTTGAGAAGTGTATAAGTAACAATAACAATATATAATATAAAAAATTCAATAAAACCTGTAAAGGATATTGTATTACTTGAACTATTTAATTCAATTTGAAACTAGATTGTATGCAGGGGATCTCTTGATATTACTTCAACGGCAGTTAATTGTTTTATTTTCGTCAGTAAATCATAAACATTTTAATGGATGGGAGTACATTAATCAAATTAAGTCATTATATATAGTAATATTGCTCAAAAGGAATTCAGAATTAAATAGCAGAATGAACTAGGTCAGATCACTTATATGTACTAGCATTACTATTATACTTGCTTTTACTTAATTAGTAAGTACCTACTGCTTTTGCAACAATCACATTTGAGATTTTAGCAATATCTCGAACGGACTGTCTTTATACAACGTATATATAAAACTATATAATTAAACATATTTCTGTAAAATGTTAACAATGAATAACTATTGCGACATAGTTTTTTTTCAAAATAATTGTTTGATTAAATGGATTTAATATTAAAATATGGATTTTTTTTATTTGCCCAAAGAGCTCGGATTTCAGTAAGTATTCTTAAATGTATGTTGAAAAATTTTTGTTATTTGACTATCAGGAAGTGAGCAACCATATAATTCTATCAAACGAATACACACCCAGAGAATCCAGGTAACCAATTGCAATTATTACTAAGATTAATGTTTTTTTGCTTTTCTTTCGTATGTGTACACAGGCACTCACATATACAAACTCCGAGAGGTTTCTCCGCAAAAAAATTACCGCTTATTCAAGATGGCTGTCGACTGTTGCCAAGTCGCTGTTGCTATGAGCGTTTTTTTTAAAGATTGTGGCTTCGTTTAAAAATTGCAATTGGCTCGCTTTAATGACTCGGGTATTCTTTTATATGTATTGACAAATACATTCGTGACCCAAACATTTTTTTTCAGAATATCAATGGAGATAATTTATCATCTCGAAAAAGAGATTGTATACCAAAGGTAATATCCACCGTCGTTAATAGCTTTTCTAATGGGCGGTTTTTTATTCATATTTGGGACGGATATTTAAAAGTCAGTTGTTATGAGATAATACAGTGGATTTTACAAAAACCTGTATATGTATAAATCTTTTTAAAAAACGCATAATAAATTATTACATGCGCTTTTTTTGATTCGTTATAAATCTTAAATTTAATTTAGTCATCTTTTAATGTAATTTTTTTGCAAGAATACTAACAACATATTTTAAAGATTTATG
Organism: Atopsyche davidsoni; assembly: GCA_022113835.1. Classification (NCBI taxonomy): domain Eukaryota; kingdom Metazoa; phylum Arthropoda; class Insecta; order Trichoptera; family Hydrobiosidae; genus Atopsyche; species Atopsyche davidsoni. Next base: position 9,509,733 of record JAILWY010000021.1, read on the forward strand.
AAATGGCTCTGCGGTTAGATCGTTCATCGATAAGTAAAACTTAATTTTATAATCATAAAAATGTCTTAAATATTTTTTTACTTATTTAATATTTATAATCATCGATTGTCAAAAGTCTGAATATATTTGTTTCATCGTGGCATACCTGACAATATAGTCTATATATCAAAATCGAAATAAAATAATGTCTGTCTTTCTGAGAGTTACATTTGACATCATATTATATATTATCTCCTTGTTTTTATTCTGTCACCCATGATAGAAGTTTCTGCTTCTTTATATCTTCAAGTATATATTGTTTCAAACAATATATACTTGAAGATATTTGATACTTGTATTGCAATATCAAAACAGTTAAATTTTAAGGTATAGTAGTAATATATGACTTACTTAATGGAACTGGTATTTATTTTGTAATACTCCATTTTATTGTAATATATGACTTTTAAGTGCCTTCGTTTGTAGATCATAGAAATGTATCAGTTTTTGATATTTTACATATATATCTGTCAATATTTCACTCTCACAGGCCACGTGGAATCTCAATTGAATGACTTTGTATTTCTTTAGTTAATCCAAGTCAGGCGAAAATGTTTGCTATTGCCTTAGAGGTGATTTCGCGTGCCTATTTTCATTTCAGATAGAAATAATCAATAAAGTATGCACTGCATCTCAAGGAGATATTAATCAACAAAACATTAAGTAAAATTTTTAATAACTAAAACAATTTATTATTTTAGATAAAGATAGATAGCATAAAAGAAAGGAGAAAGAAGATAGGTATAAATAAAAACTGGTGGTCGATTTTTTTAATTACAATTAGAACCACCTAACATACTTGTGGCAGCAACTCAATTTACAAGAAGCACTAAATTATCTTAATTATATAAAAATGATCTTTTCTTGAAAATTCATGAATCAAAATGATCGAAGGTTTAAAAGAATAAAAAAAAAATTATAAAAATAAACACAATTGAACTAGTCAGACAATTTTTACTAGACAAGCTTATATATATAAATATATTGTTTCGATACAAAACTAAAATCTAGATATGTAATTAAATAGAAAAAACTAAAAAAAGCACTGTTTGGCGTAAAAAAAAATAACAACGAATATAGCATGAAGTCGATTATGGAAGGTATTTTTTTTATGCATCTATAGCTGCTTCGTTAGGAAATAGTCAAAAAGGAAAAAAATATGTTTTGTAAAAAAGAAAATATTACAAAGACGCTTGAAGGTTCTTTATATGAATGTTTTATTGTTATATTTTTCTTTAACAGTTAAGAAACATTCAATATGAATAGGTATAGAGAAATCGACTTTCTATACTTACACATTATACGTTCACCACTACAGTTACAGACTGACCTACACCGATGCAAAAGATTTGCTGTATTTTAAACAGAAGTTAAATAAAAAAATATATAATTTATATTCCACCTTCATCAATACCAATGATTGATTATTACTGGTTGTACCAGTCAAGCAGATTATTTTAAAATATATGTTTGTGGTAGTGAAGATTGCCAACACATATACCTTGCGTAAACACGAAGGTATTAGTCATAGCACACCTCACTAACACACGCTTGTCTACCTGGCCATTCGTTTGAAATCCACTGTACACACACGCAAGTCACGTATTAAACTGAATTAGCAACGAACACGTATAGACAACCATACAGAGGCATATAATTTGAATACTCGTGTTTACCGTGGTAATTAATTTCTTCTTATTTGCATGAGAAATAAAGTCATATGAAACGATCAATGTATGTGAATTATAGTCATTGCTGAAACCAGGTATAAATCAACACGGAACGTATAAGTATTTTTGTATGCACGTAGATCATATAAATAAAAACACACTGCTAGTGAAAGTATACATTGAAAAAAGTTTCAGCTATTAACTTAGAAGGTTTCTTAAAAGGAAGCATATTGAAATAGAATGATTTGTAAAAGAGTTTTTGTTGTTATATGCTACCTGGTTAATTCAAATAAGCTTTTTATGTAAAATGTTTTTGTATCTAAACGTATTTTGATAAAAAATCAATTTTAACTGTTATGTATATGAAATACGTAGCCCTAAATTATAGTTTGGATCATACAATGGATCTGCATTGGATTTTTTTAACAAATTAAAATTTTGAATTACTTGCTTTCAGTTTTCCATTGTATCTTCTTAATTTTATCAAATATGATCATAGTTTAAATGTCTATCGATTGTCAAGTAAAAACAAAAAATTCAGCATGCAACTTCAGCGGAGAATATCTTGATTGCATTTTAATTGCATATATTTGTTATTCTATATTTTAAGTCTGCGCTTACGTAAAAGCAGATGCAGAAGTGTTATGTATGTAAATAATGTTCTGTAGCGAATGTCAAGCGGAAACAGAAAAAATAGCATGCCAACTCCCACCCGTCCGCCATATTGTCGAACCGTCGACGTTTCCGGTCGCCATTCCATACGAAACAACCGAAATTACTCGGCGTATCGGGTTTGCGTTGAAAAAGATTCCAAACCAGGCCAGACTGGCCGTATTGCACAATTTCACGAATAATTTCCGGTGCAAATCATCATTTCAATTATAAAAATAAAAAAAATCCCATTTGCGTTCATTTTTAAAATTATTTAATGAATGCGAAGCAAACATTTTACAAAAATGAATAATAATGTTCACCATACTTATTCAAATGATTATATATATATAAATCAATCTTCGTTATTAAAATAACTCTAAAATAAATCGTTAAGATAAATTAAGTAATATTTACTGAATTAAAATTAATAATTCAGTCATTTGCAGTCTGTCGTCGTATTTTGCGGACGTGCAATAAAAATTTATTACTTTCACAATGTGAATTTCACACTCGGCGATGTACAATTTGAGCATCACTGCCATATTTAATTTTTTCACCATATTTTATTGTCAATAAATAACGGCAACGCAACAAAGAAAACCATAGCCTAACATTACCGCATAAACCATGGATAAATGTATCCCATGCAAAGATAGTCCTGTGTATGCAATGCGCTGCAACACCATAACATATATATATATATTTTTTATATATCGTACAATAAACTAAACACTCATGAGCGTCTTAAGATTTATATTTATTTTGAGAGAAAACAACATTTTTTACATTAACTGTTATCCTGGAGCCTATTTTAATCCACGCAGAATGATACCAGGCTCGCAGTGTTCTGGAAAAAGTAACGTAGAGCTTCTGCTAAATATTTTATACAGTTTTGAAATAACAAAAATTAAGTAATAATATATAATATTTCTACTGCGCAATAAGTTACTTAAACAGTGCGTCACTTGACGCATTGCGGATGATATTTTTGTCTGAAATAGGAACCTATAATTGGAATCTAGATTGTTTAATTCCAAGTATACTAAAAATAAACATAATCGATAAGTTTCGAGGCAACCCACATTATTCAATGTGAATGTTAAAACATCGTTTATTAGTAAATCTGACTTCGTTATTGTATAAAGTCGGTTTTATTATTGCGATTCTCATTGAAATTCGGTATGATAATCACTTTAATTACCTTGTTATCTGAAATCCTTCTGTTATTGTGATGACTTTTTTGCAACCTTTTAATGGTGACCTCACCTTGATGATATTATTATTAAGCTATTATAAAATCATTTACTAAAATTTACTTTTTGAACTCATTTAACTCTACTAATCTATGATAGCAAAAATAATTTGTTTGAGTTTTTATTTTATAGATTGCTTTGCCTTAATCAAATATTTAGATTAACTTGTCTATTTCTAGACATTATTTTTAATTAAATGAATAATTCATCAAAATTTATTGAGTGCCATCGTTCAATGAATAATTTTTCTCTTTACTAATTAACTCGTACACTGAGCATTTTTTGGATGAAATATTTTAGTGAAATTTGACTTTCTTCTTTCTTTCAAAATATTTGATTTATTATACATATTACACATAGATTTTACAATGTGGGTATTAATTATGCGCAGCTAAGAACACAAGCCCTTCTTAATACGTAGTTTTGGCTCGTCAGTCCAGTCACTGAAACATCGTACATATTGAAGAACAAAAATAACGTCTAGTTTATTATTGTCGCACGCGACCTCCGACAAGAAACCGGCGGAACTCTTGTATAAGTGATGCTATGATTTATTTACGTGAACTGAACATTTCTCAGAAAAGCGACTGACTGCGTCCAAGTCACTGACTGAGTGCTGAAAATCTACTCCCTGAAAAATAGTTACAAAAAATTAACCAACTCAACATAACCTGAAAATGAGTAATCACAGTACTGTGCTTCTACTATGCTGTGAACTTTAAATAATTGTTTCAATAATGATGCGATTAAAATGCGTTTAAGTTAATTATCATGATAATACACGGAAGGTCTTAGAATAAAGTTACAGCGTCTTTAAAGAAAATATGCATTTAAAACGTTGCATATATGTATCCTATTTTTTGTATGTGAAAATCTAATCAAACAGACCAGGTCAAAAACATGCATTTTTAATATCGTTTTAGCATCGTTTTGTTATCCTTAAACAACGGCGTATGTTCTTGTTTTAATATAGACACCTCAGGTGTATCTATATAAAACACGTCTGTGTAATAAATCCACGGGTAGCTTATACGTCTGTAAAAATATTGAGTCGTTACCAAGCAGCGAAACACACGACAAAATTTTCCTATCCGTAAATCATCCTCAACACTTGTGTCAATAAATCAATTACACACAATAACCACAGACAATACTAATAACTCGCTACATGACCGTCTGCGCCGGGCCTGGGTCGCCGGGCCTGTCGACTCGGCGCACGCCACTTGCCGAGAAGTAATATACGCATAACCCACTTGCGTCCGCCGGTGATCCCGAAAGAATTGGGACGACTTGACGATGGCGTATCTGGAATTGGTGATTTACGAGTGTCGATCCGCGATGAATTTGACTGGCGAATATTTTAACTGGAGACACCCCAAACTAAAAATAATTACAATCAAAACATGGAGCTGTTTGAATATACAGGGTGTCCAAACGGAGTATCGGGTATTTGTTAGTTCAGTTAAACAAAAACTACTAGTAATCAAGTTTTTTTTTAAATTGTTGATTATATGAATACAAAATGGAAAATTATTTAGAAAAGATGATGTTATTTAAATGGTGACCGTTACGCTGCTGGCACTCTTCTAATCTGGAACGAAGATTGCTGATAACACGCTGACACATAGCCCTCGATATTGCTGCCATTTCTGACCTGATGTCTTGTTTCAATTCCGTTAGGTTCGTCGGATTATTCTCATAAACCCTACTTTTAAGATATCACCATAAGAAATAGTCAAGAGGACTAAGGTTGGGGCTTCTGGGAGGCCAGTTGATGTAACCTCTACGTGAAATGACCTTATTAGGGAATAATTCGTTAACAGCTTCAATTGATTGATTGGATGTATGGCAAGTGGCCCCGTCTTGTTGAAACCACGTTCTTGAGTTGAAACCTTGAAACTCCTTCAACGCTAAAACAAATACGCGTTACTCTTTTTGGACACCCTGTATATCACAAATAATGTAATAAATTATATACATATTAAGTAAATTAATAATTATTTTGGCTTTTAAAGATTAGAGTGAACCCTTAATGGTACGAAAGTATAATTGAGATTTGAAATTATCTGAGCGCGCAGCGATGAATGATATAATTTTAAAGATTCTTAAAATGATGAATATATCAAAAATATATAGTTTGAATTTCGTCATGTCATTGGTAATCTTATGAATTGTGTTGATCGCACGATGTATATTAATAAAGTGGATATTCGATAATTAACGAGCCATTAAGACCGAGTCTCAAAGTCTCTAAAAATAATCTGGTCAGCCTCTAGCCTGCAGTCGGATGTGATGTTTACAAGATCATTACTCACGCATACTTTTCTTGTTAAATGCGTTTTAAAATAGTTTAATTGCAATCATTAACTAAATGACGGCCATCTAGTGGACTTAAATAGATGAAGGAACCTACTTAGTGGCATCGTCTACATTACTGCGCCAGTTCAATGGCCAACCTTTACTTGTTACACATTGAAAAGTACGTAGGTTTCTTCAACAAATTTTAAGATATTTGAGAATGACTGCTATTAATTATATTAAGTATCTGTATTACCGTCTCACGACTTAGTGGTTGGCTTGCTTGCTTGGAGACAGTGAGGTTCGAATCCACTTGCAACATATTTCAAATCTACATTATCTTCAGATTTAAAGAGATGGAAGGCTTCAAGATTCCCTTTGGTGCGGATTTTCCGTAGTTTCTTCTTTTACAACAAGGCAATTTCCGGAGATGTTGCAACCGGAAATGGCTGAAATTGCACGTGATCGCTTCGAAATGCTTGGTAGTTTATTCCACGTGCAGGCTGCTACTTTTGTATAATTGTATAGTTATAGACCCGATTATGTGAAATTGGATGTCTCCCAAGGCGGAGGAAATTTAAAATAAAGAAAAACCACTTGCTACAGAATATTAACGTCAATATTATGCGTAAATCATCTACGCAATCAACACTTCCTTGTTTTGAAATCTTGAAGATATTTACGTCATGAACATATAAACATGTCAGTTGTTTTGAAGTAGGTATATTTTTTATATTGAATTGAGGTAGGTTGATAAACGAGTTTTGGCATAAAGGATGTTGACGAGTAGCATGATAGTAAATAATTAAAATCATATAACGATATTTATGACACCTTACAGATTTATTACAAATTACTTATCAAATGGAGTTCTTTACTAAAATTTATATTTTATTAATCTGTGTTATTCTCAATGTATAATAGATAAAAATATAAAGATCTTCTACGGCATGCACTTACAATTAGCCAATGGCGTCTTCTTTTGCGATGTTTCCGTAGCAACACCACAAAAAACACCCAAAATAAAAGGACGCTATTGGCTGATTGAGAATCGGTTGCAAGTTGTGTCGCTGCGTGCGTAGCCGCCATTACTTATAAAAAATAAAACAAGAAATTCAACAATGGACGCAGGCTTTTATCTTATCGATTTCAAGGTCCACAAATTGCATAAATTATAACTGAGTTTTACGTAATGAAAACATCGATCTGGTTATTACATTATTCCACTGGCATATTTCCGGCAACACTGAATCAAAGAAAAAATATTTATAGAGTTCGAGACAGCCTAGTGATGGAGTATTCTGTGTGTAGATGTCATTATATGTTTTTAATAAAAATAATACTCCATCGCTCAGCTCGCCCAGAGGTTGTAGCGCGTCATTGGAGATTTGTCTGTAATTTATTTTAATTGTCTTGTCTATTCGGAAATACAATTTACCAATATGGCCAGCACACTGCTCACAATTTGCAATGAATATCAATTCGCATATCTCATAGTAGAGGTTACATGCAGTGTCGAATCCATTATGTCACTTCCTGTACATACCATGTTTGATTTATTATTCAGCAGTTGATCTTGAGTTAATATTGCAAACAAATATTCAAAAATGTATAATGTCAAATATCACTTAAAATTTGCGGTGATATTTTTGTAATGATGCGATTATAATAATAGCACTCATAATATTTGCATGGATCGAGTTTGCAATTAAAAAAATAGAGAACGTTGAATGCATGGCCTTCTTTTATGCATATAAACTTTCGTACGTTTTATATTTATTACATTTAGCTGTTTATGTTATAAAAACACACTAACCTATTCAACGTTTGCAGTGCGCGACTTTTTGCAGTATTTATTGGATCGAGAATTGGTCGCCTGAGACACCTTGAAATTATTTTGTCAGTGCATAGTACAAACAAACATCACAAAGTTAAGAGTGGTATTTGAGAGAATGTATTAAAACGATAGTCTCAAGAGATAATGTTTGATTCTAAATTTTAATTTATGTAACGTCTTTAAAAAAATATTTCAGTTTTTTTAAATATTGCTAATAATCACCTCAGGCTTATCTTTGCATATAAACATAACGGTCCGTGCGTCTTACATTACAATTATAATCGACGAAGGTCTACACGAAAATGCTACCAATGCATAGATTTGTGTTTAGATAAAATAAAAAAAATGTTTTTTTTTTAATAACACTAGTATTGATACGGTATTGTTTACTGTAAGCATATTGTATAGTGTTCATTGTCAGCTGTTATACTAATATGTATATATATTTTGTGGATTGAACGTCAATCAAGTGCGTTTTAATTACCTATACAGGTTTATATTACTTACTAATATGATTAGGCAAATTTTTTCACACATTGAAAATGATTTAAAAATACTCAGAAAAATATCATCGTGACTTGTGTAAGATCCCACACAAGTCACGATATTATTTTTCTGTGAGTTTCTTTAAATCATTTTCAATGTGTGAAAAAATGTGCCTTATCATATTAGTATGTTATACTAATAAATAAAAAAATAATAATTAACTATAAATATATGCAAGTATACCCGTCTCTTTGTATCACCAGTATCGAGAACATACGAAACATATATTATAATTAATAATAATATAATTATTCCTAAAACAGAATTATACTTATTAGTTTATTCCAATGACTGGCATTTTGTTATCGACATACTTTTTATCGAAGTACATAGAACAATGGTGGATAAACTCGTAACGACATTATCTAACTGGAAATGAAGCCTCCCGGGGATATATTAGTGTACCATGATGGTTGTGTTTTTACATTGCATGGCTTGCATTAATAAGTTCATCTGCTGTGTTCGCGAGCTCTGGAGAGTCACTCCGAGCGAGGGCTGCCAAGGCTTCGCAGGTCGATACTCTCGTGTGTTCTCACCTGTGCAAATCGTTGACCTTGCACTGTAGCCGTCAGGATCGTATCCTTGCCATGTTCGCCACTACAACAGCGAGAAATTTTTACAAAATAATATTATGAACTGCTACTTTAAATATATTTTATTACTTGTTGTGGTGTAATCGACACAGTCTTCTTCTGATGCCGGCGAATATCTGTTAGCATCAGCAACATCATACACAGTTCATTCCTATTGAAATCTCAGAATTAATTATTGAAGAGCATAAAGCAGCTTGAGATATAATCTCATGTAATTATACTTGCAGTTGATAAGACACATCGTTTCTAGTCGAGGAAAAAAATATATTCGTTCAATACATTTAATAAAATCCCGAGTCATAACAAACACTATGCGTATAGATTTTAAATGTTGTATTTAATATCGTCGGTTGGGTTCATTAGTCGAATATTGAATATATTATCAATTGAGCATTGTAGGCAACGCTTAAATACGTAGTTGTGATAAATTTTATTTAAAAAAACTTTTTATTTTGTATTTAATTTTTTTCTCTTCAACGAAATAATAAGGCGTCATGTTGGTAAGTGAAAGCGAGTGCCAAGGTGGTCGAATATACGCATATTATTTATACAAAACATCATCAAAATGACGCAGAAAACTCATTTGCATGATAAATGATGTTCTAGATACATTTCTTACATTGAAAAATTGAGATATTTTTACGATATTCAGGTCAGTAACGGATCCAGCACAGGTCACGTTAGTGAATATAAATAATATAAAATAATGGATAATTTTTTTAAAAATACTCTGTGTTGGTATATGAAATAGAATGACTAAGTAAAAACCTTTAGTAAATCTGTCAATTTTTTTTTAGAACTCTTATTGGTATTGATTTATAATCATAGATAGCTATATAGCACAATGTGATCAAGAATCGGAAGTCATATACCCGACGGTGAAAACTAGAGAGAGGATGTTGGGACATGACGGCGATCACACTCCCAAAGGAAGTGAATCAACTTTCTAGACAATGCTTTAAATCATGAGAACCCCAACTCACAATTTTTGTCATACATATACGGTATTTCAAACATCATGGTATATTAAAATAGAGCGTGTCTCTCAAAAAGTATCATTTAGTCGTTATATATATATTTGGTTTATAACATTTGGTTTGTAACGTAAACGAACCAATAATTTATTTTTGTCGACTAATATTTGATTTTGATGTCTATCTCTATTTTCGAAGCATCTTTACACATTTCCAAAGAAAATATTTAACATGTTGGCGTAGTTTTATTTGTTGTAGTTATATATATTTGCACTTCGTGGATATAAATCACAACGCATTGAGTCTTTTTATATATTAAAATACAGTTCACGTAAAGCACATAGTTTTTAAAATCTATTTAAATTGTAAGACTTTATATTTAGAAATAATATTCAAAGGTTATTATTTTCCTTTAGTGTCATGACACAGACGCGAGATTAATTGTTTTTCTAACCGTAATTGGTTCATTGAATTGACTGACTGGAGAAGTTGTATCAGGTGCAAAATGTCACCTTCTCCAATATCAATAAAGTTATTGTATCATCTTTTCAATGACACTTATACGACAATATACTACTACATCCATAGCCACGTCTCATGGCAACACATATAAAATATTCCAACAAAAGCCTGTACACATATTTAGTTATATGTAGAGCATTTCAAAATTATCATATGCTAAATCTACAAAGTCTGTTGCTATGCCAGCCAGACATTTTTTTTATATTTCTAGAATGTTTTGTTTTACTGCATTGGTTTATTTTATCTTGAACATCTGTCTCAGTGAGTATAAGAATTTATAGCGAAATGTTTCAATTGTAATACTGGTAATGAATAAGATAAGCATCAAGAATTTACTGATATCTTTTTTACGATTAAAAGAACCTGATAATGTATTACTTTTTGGTCATCTATCAGTCACACGATGTGAAAGATTCTTGCAGTGTGTCGTTTATTATCAGATCTTATTTATTAAACAGTAGTGGGATCTTTATACAAGACCAAAAACCTGACTTGCTTTGATTGAATACTGTTATATGGACACCTGCAAGCAAATATACTTTGAATGTTAATCAAGAACCGTATAATTTAGACAAACTCAATCATCTTAAGGCAAAATATAATTGCATACAACAAAATAAAAATAGCCTAAATAAATAAAATGTTACTATCAAGTAATATGACATATTTTTTGCCACAACGGGCTTGTGATATAACTCCGGAAATTATTATAAATTATACTAAAGAATCTCAGGATTGAGTATAGTGAAGGGTTTTTCCTTTTTAGTGTTCCTTGGACGAATAACATTTTTTGACTCATTGAAATGCTATTAGGCTCATCCAGATTATAACTTGGGACCTCATGCTTGTTTCACAAGGGGCGATGATTTAGTAAAATTATCAAAATTATTAATGAGAATACTAGCTTCGATAGTCATTTTTGTTAAAAATCATTGAGATTGGCATGTTGTTTGCAAAACTTTCAAACGTTTGATAGTTATAGTCAATGAAATTATTTGCTTAGGTCGCCTAGTGCCGGTGGTGAAACGCTGGATCGTTATTCAAACCTTGAGACGGCTTATTACCTAAGAAATCAAACCTGAGTAAATCATCACGTGTCGGTATTATCGGCTGTAAAAAAGTGTTTCTATTCACTTATTATTACTAATTGTTAATATGCCCAGACTAACCTACTTCTTTTGGGTGGTATCATTAACTGAGAAAATTAAAAATACATTAATAGTCTAAATATACAGTCAGAAGCGCGTGATTGTTATTTTGGTATTTGTTATTTGACATGAACTACGCGCAATCTTAATTACAACCGCGAAATGCGTAATTCCAAATGGATAAACAAATAACAAAAAAAATTAGGCTATTTATAACAATCTGTACAAAAATATTGGAGATTGCGTTAATCGAATAAAAAAGACGCAAATGTACAAATATTAATATGTATATTTACTAACTCTTTACATTGTATTTTAACTCTTATCAAAGTAAAGGAAAAGTTTAATTTTTTGCATTTATAAACTGAGTATTAATGAATTTGCCGATGAGATTGAACCACGCGGATTAAGCAACAAAAACAAATATACATTTCTAGGAGATTACGAACATTTTTGATGTTTCTTCATACTTTGTATAATCAAAATCTTAGAGTCTGAATAAGCTTAAGGCGAAAGTACTCACAAATAAATATGTTTCTAATTTCCTAGGATATATATATATATAAATATTGTATAAATATTTTTATGAAGTCGAATGCTATTGTAACAGTTATCCGTTTAATAACCGGTTAATATAGATTTTTGGTGCATTATAATATACAAAACCATAAAACACCCATTATTTCCATGTAAAGGTTAATTATTAAATAAAAGTTTAATAGCCTCGTGTTTTGATTGAAATGGTGTGGTTAATGAACATGACTCATGTTAAGCCCCAAATAATTGCAGTATGAATGTGATTCATATAGTTTATGACATCATTATGATTTTGTAATTTACCTTGTTATTAAAAGTCTGTTAGTAGTCTGTAATGTTCACAGGTAACCCAGGTAACTAGATACAAAAGAAAGTATCAAAAATTTGTCACCACAACCATAAACAGGTATCGCGTACATTAATGATAACGGTACCAAAATAAGATAATAGAATTAAATCAATATTTTGCTATCCCTTGTAACACATGCATTACTTTATATTAAAAACACAAAAAAATGCATTCCTATATTATTAATTATACTACTCAATATATGTTGCTGAAAATAAATTTAAAAAAAATTAAATACAATTTATAACTTGATCAATATCAACCCAAACAAGTTTTGGAATGATCAATAAAATTAAAAAAAAAAAATAACATTAATCTAGTAATAAACTAAAGTGACCTACTCAAATCTGATTTATTTGGTTTATGCTGTTTGTATGTCAATGATTTAAACAGACTCAAATATGAATGTAGGAACAATAAAAATCACAACAAACAAAAACATTGCGGTCGTAGTTATACGTATAAAAATTGTAACTAAAATTTCTAAATTTTTTGTATTTAGTAGGTAAATATTATCATTTCGAGAAACGTGTTTACAAATGTAGACAAGAATAGAGCTAGAAATTGCTCAAACTGCGTCAGATTCTGGTTCGGATTAAATATTCGATCATTTATCGCCAATTGTAAAATTGATTGATTGGCTCGCCCGTCCAATTTACCTAATTGATAAACATCCGATTCTGCGAATGGCGTTCGGTTTTTCGGTATTCAGATCGCTATTCATTATGTGATCGACGTATTTCTACAATAAAGCAGTGTTAATCGATTTGAATGATTGATAATAATTTATCCTTGTGTCTTTATCAATGGAATTGCCAGTATTCAAAAATAATTATCTAATTTAGGGTAGAAGTTCATGTTCCCGTTTTTGAGTGAGATAAGCAATTAGACAACAGATTAGCGGATAATCCGATGATGAATGCTTGAAAGTTTTGTACACTGAATTTAATGCGTGGCTTAGATAAAAATATTTGTTGTATTTAAAAATATTTTCATTTATTTATATTGTTTTTCCGATTCCAGACGCTCCAAACGATGGAACCTTCATGATCTACGGGGTGATAATCGCGATGGCATTGGTGGGAATCATCATTGTACTCCTGGCATTGACGATCAAGTAAGTAATTTTATATATTATTTGAGTTGTCATTTTTGTGTAATTTTATATTATTTTATGCTCAAACACTAACACTCGATTGAAGTGTTTTTATAGGTTGGAACTAATAAAATGTTTGAAATTATTGACCTAACAGAAAACTTAAATTGATTATGTTGGGTGTAACTAAGCTACGCGTAAAACTTATTTGTACAACTGAATGAGTATACAAGACCTATCAAATAAAAGGGAATATGATTTATTCGAAGAGCATTCAAATGCAATTAAAATGGACTTAAACGCAGAATTGAATATTATGAATACTAATTCAAAATAACTTGTAAAACGCGTATAAGTCACATTCCCTTTCAATCAGAATATATGCGTTTAACATGTATTATTTTCAGTTTAAAATTGCGGTGGAGATCACTAAAAAGACGAATAGAAATAGTAAGTTTTTAGATTTACAATCTAATAAAGACTTAATGTGTTTTCAGATGAAATTTCTATGCAAGGAACGGAAAATAGCTAAAAACAAAAATAAACGTTATCTAATAATGTTGAGAGTAATCTGTATGCATATTTTGAAATTATGCCCAGATTAAATGTGCGTGCTAAATTAGTAGATATTACTTTGGTAATTAACTCGGCATGATAACATCGTCGTAATAATGGCGTTTTAGACTTGTGTTATCACTCATAAATGAGAAACTAGGCACGAGTGAAAATCAATGGCACGTATATGTGTCAAATATACAAATATTTACTAAAATATGCTTCTCACTTAAGAAAACAAAACCAAAGTATCAAAATAGATACTAACACTACTGCAAAGAAGTGAATATAACAAGTTTTACTTAGTTATCTATCCAATACCATATTTATTGATTTTTATACAATTGTACATAAAATAGGACTTTAAAAATGATACAAATAATGAATACAAATAATAATTAATAATTTATCGTACAGGTAAGTGTGTGTTAATTTATTTATTCTGGAAAGAAAGTTGAGGCAAAAATGTTTGTGAACGTAGAGTTTGAATTTAATTTTGGTTTTATAAGGTCAATGCTATTAGTATATAATAAAATACGAATCGATTTAATATAAAACCGAAAAGTGATTATTTTTATATAAAGCATATAATATATATTTATTCAAACGCAATGAAGCAGCCCTCAGACTGATAAAACTTTTGCTGTGTAAAATCGGTTTTCGATAATCAATAGTTACTTTGAGAATAAAATTACTAAAAATATGATTTCAAAATTACAACTCAAGTACTCAATATTAAAAATATTTGCATGTATGCAAATTTAATATTGAAGTATTTAATTACATTAACATAAACAAGTTGCTTTTGGATCAACATCCAACTTAAATTTAAAAATATTTACTCATTTTATCATGAAATTATTGCTTCGTGATGAGTTTGCAGAGTGATAATGATATTGACTCGCACATTACTGTTGATGGAATGGCTATGATATCACAACAAAGTTATTTGTGACAATATTGTTTATTACTTCAAAGGACAATTAGTTGGGTACAAAGCCGGGAACATCCGTACTTTAGGTTCAGTTGTCCAAGTGAGTCCGCAAGGAGAACTCACTTCCTGAACACAAGAACCTAATTTAATCACTACAAATGGTTCGCAGTGCTTCGATAGAATCATTTATTTTCCACAGTGACAGTAACTTGTATTATATTATATGGGTAGCATTTTAGTGCATTTATGCTATCTTGTCGAAGTACCTGATAAAACTAGTTAATATTTTGATTGACTATTTCATAAGTTATTTCTTAGTGATATTGAAAGCATAGATTGCTTATTTTGACTGAAAATTTGAACGCTGAAGATGTTTTTTACCGACGGATTGTTCATTTTGATTACCAGGTGAGTTATCAATTACTATATATGTTATATTATTGCTACAAGTTAACTGGTTTAGAATTAAATTAATCGAATTTATATATAACCAATAAAATAGTAATTTAATGAATTTATATTATTAATTCTTTGAATTCGAAAAAAAACCATTTCATCGTAATAGATGCAAAAATTAACATATATGAATTTTTCATTATTTTTAAACCATCTTTCTTATAAATTGTTCTAAATCAAGGTTATGCAAAATATATTGAATTCATTAAATAAGATTACTTTAGGTATTTATATTTTAATATATATGTACGTTATGCTATTAATTATACAAAATATTTCTGTCGATTTTTTTATTTTTTTTTATATCTCACTTTGGAAAAAGTATAATAGTATATCCAAAACTAATATTATTATTACTTGGGACTGTATAAAACTATATACAAAGCATGTATTTGCTGGTATATTACTTTCAAAATCTAACCGTATTAAAAAATATTTATTCAGACACTAGGCTTCTATTATTATGTTTGTTTAAATTTATTTAGTCAGTGTATAGGAAAATAGACAGCATTCATGTAATTTTAGTTTTGAAATACTCTCTTAGTTTTAACTATATAATTGTTCGATTATAAAAATCATAATAACCGTATAACAACCGTGTTTAACTAGATTACTAACGGTCCAACATACATGACATATAAATTAGTATGTCAGTCGGTATACTCGAACGAGCGCTTCGTCCGCTCGAACTGCAAATTTCAATTCGATTTTACCATAAACGCTGTCGTAATGGTTTTTTTTATTGCACCGATGTAATTCGCCACGAGATTTTATGGAGTAGGCCATTGTTGAAGTTTTTGCAACATTATTATAAGACCGTTAGCGGTGATTGTGAGAACGCTCCGACTTTCAACTGGCGAAATCTGTTATGCGCTGCCATGAAGAAACTTTCAAAATGTCTGCCGAGCGAGAGCGAATATTCCAACTGAAATTAGAGATACTTTATACCTGTAGCCACAGTAAGTGTATGTTTGAGATCGAACCTGCACCAGATGTCTCAAAATACCAATTATATTTTGGTAATAGGCCCTTCAAAATTTCAGATATTTTGTAAAATTACCGAGTCGTATTTTTCGAGCCATTTATTTACGGTTTGATTGTGTGTCATTTCACATATCCATGGAGCTAATAGTGCATTTTTACTCTTCAAAAATCAATCACATACACTTAGTTTATACTGTACAGTGACGTTGTGATAGAGTCGTCCGTCTGGTTTGTCGGGGGACTTCACAGTCTGCCATTATTGTATCTCGCCTTCAGTCGACAGTGCCAGCTCAAAAGATTTCAAAGAGGATAATACACCAGTCAAAATACTAATGCAATTGAGATACATTTACAAGGTCTCAAGTAGTTTGATTGACAGCTACTTTTAAAAAACTCACTTCGCCATTCTTGTTCCGCTAAGAGACTGCATAGAAATCGAATAATTGCTTATTGGCCAGGAACTCTATGAAATATTTAATAGATACAATTATATTATTGGTTAAAATATCAAGGTATATTATAATGATTAGGTTTTTTTATACATTACCAATCTTATTAAACTGCAATTATTAAATTTTTAGCTTTACTATCTTACTGTTTAGTGTTTATTAATTATATACAGAACTTAGTAGGTAGACGTTTATAGTAAGTCTTAATGTATAAAGCTATAAATGTATTTACATTCGAAAGGATATCAGCCATGACAGACATCTAATTATGCAATTAATATATTTTACTAGGTTACGTTGCATAATAAATTTTCATTCCGACAGCAGATATTCATAGTAGCTGAGAGAAAATTATACCACCGGAGAATTTTTCGGAACAACCTCACAAAACAAACATTTATGATTATGAAACGAAAACAAATCATAAATTTCGTAGTCGCTCATCTTTAACTAAACCTACTTATCACAGCTTGCAAATTTTATTTTATTTTATAAAAAAAGTAAGCAGCTAAGAGCTTAATTTTAATTTTCTATCAGCGAGCGTAAGCGATTGACACCTCGCAAGGTGAGTCTGCTATAATTTGTCTGTGAAAAAATATTGGCGTCCACTCGAGGTTGGCTGCGCTGCGATTTCGCCAAGAAAACCGAGAGTTGTCTAGAGCAGTGGTCGCCAAACTGAGGCTCGCGGGCCGCATGCGGCACTTGGTTCTCCGAGTGCTATTAAAAAATAGCTCCAAAATTTCCTTGCCTTCGAGCTAATATGAAAATATTGAAGTTACAGTTATTTTGTTACAGTTATTGTCTGTAACTAAATATAAAGATGATTTTTTTTAAATTTGGGTACCAAAAGATATTTTAATTATTGTACTGATTGCCAACCACTGGTTTAGAAGCGTCGCGACGTCATGCCAGAGAGCACCAGCCGGGAAGCATAGAGAGAACTAGGAAGCTTCGACATTTTCCACGGCATATCAAACCAGAAGTACGTTTTTTTTTCCGTTCACATGTTACAAAATTGCTTTATGAAACTTTTACCCGTCGGTATCGGAAAAGAAAGCCAAAATAATGAGCATTATATTCATAAAAATTAGATTTTTTTTAAAATATCGCATTTTATTGTATAGACAAATTTTTGACATACGTTTAACAAAGATACCTCTATATAATGTATAAACATGAACAAAAAAACACTACTTATTTTTTCTGTTGTGTTTGGTGTATACTTTTGTTCATTTACTTTGATTTTAAGTTCCGCGTTTCAGATCTAGTAGTAGAATCATCTCAAGGGTTATTGATGCTTCCAATGTCAGGACCAAAACAAAAAAAATATCTTAGCTTACCAAAACTAACGACAAGTTAATCAACCATATATCACATGCACCCCTTGCAATATTTTAGACTCTTAGCTGGAGCATTTTGCTGCGTTATAATTAATTTAAATGTGTTGTTTTCGCAGCAATATACCTGAATTAAACGATATTTTATCAAACGGTTACACGTTCTAACCATAAATTCAATTGAGCGATAAATTATTTTTTCCTAAAAATATTTATCAGTCGCCATAAATTAAAAATATTATCGCATTAATTATCAACGTTATAATGAAACACTAACGTAAATGGCCAAGGTATACGTTGATTTTACGTTATTTGTTCATGTCAATTTTCACCAGAAGCCGGTGATGTAATTCGCTGCTGATTTATGAATTGATAAACAGACGTGGGTCGGGTTCTTATACGATCTACGTGGTACAATTTTCTGTTTTCACATCTAGCTAGAAGCTTCGTGAAGCGCCTCTAATTAGCTGGGCGCAGCGCCCGAGGATTCGGGGAATTCCCTCGTTCATTAGAGGTGACTACCTGGGGCAGTGTTTACACCTCCACGTGAATTCACAGAACCATTTGTTCTTGTATAAGTAGTTAACTAGAAAACGGTTAATAATTGTCTAATAGACCTAGGATATAAACACCGTGTAAATGCAAAGTATCTACAGTAAAGTATGACAGTAACAGCGAGAATTTTTTTTCAAGCAAGCCTTATTACTTGCTTCTTGAATAAAAAATAAATGTATTTTTTTTTTTCAAAAACAGTATAATATGAATTAATTGAAATATAAATATTTTTGGGCAAGCAAGACTGCGTGTCTTTTTAATGCAAAATTCACTCAACATTTCAAAAGCTCCAGCATACATTGCTTTACTGTGTTTTTTGAGTGGAGCAGCAGCAAAATCTACTCAGTTTATTTGTAGAATTTGATCTGTGTGTGATCTTTTAGCACAATTTCTTTAAGTTTTGTGATACGATAATATAGTTATTCCTTATACATTGTTACTGAAATCTGAAAATATCGATACTAAAAACTACCACTAGTTAATACATATTAATAGCTTAATAAATTAAGTGCTACTTGTTAGGTTGGTTTAAAAAGAACTCAATTGGTAACTTCGGTCACGTTTTATAGGCAAACTCGAAAATATCTTTTCATATCACACAAGTGTTTTATTCCACACCAAGCTATCTTGCGCCAATTACTATACAATTAAAAACAAATTAAAAGTCGTTTTACATCTCAGATGAATACGGAGAAGTCTCGTGTAGTTAAATTAGACAATTACACAATGGAAGCACCTCGTGACAACTTCAAGCCCCTCGCGTGTTTGTATTAAACCATCACATCAATTTGGCAATTTTCGCGATTCTCGACGGCGAGGCGTTCTGGCTTCTGGGAAAAGGCGGTTTCCTAATTTACCGAATCACATCACATGTGGTCTGTTTTGTGTAACTCTATAACGGTTGGGTTTTATTATTTTGAAAACAAGTTTTGATGAGAATGACGTACCGGTTCGGTGAAAAACATCATGTTTTTGACGCCTTATCGTTCAAGGTTGATGGGTGTAACGCTTTGTTTGTTTAATTCACAATTTGTGCTACATTCTGTTTGCTTGAACCATGACGGGTGAAGCAAGATATCTCCCTACTTTTTAAAACCAAAGAATGCCTTTGCGACGAAACGTTAGGAAAAAACATTTTTGCTATAATTATATTTTAAAAAAACAGATATGAAATGCGAATGCGTTCGATAAAATGAGAATGTTTCACAATGTTCCTGATCTCCAGATATACGAAGTAAATAATTATTTTTAATTTTACAAATATATTTAGAAGATTCGTTTATTATAAACGCAAATCTTGCATCCCGTATCTCAGAGTCAAAATACTTTAGAATTTTATATAAAAAATACTTGATCAATAAGTTATGTGGCTTAAAAACATTTGATTTATAAGTAAACAAATTAGTAACACGAGGAAATATAATTTAACATTAAATGCTATGTACTGTCAAAGCAGGTGTTTTTTTTTTATATTAATCTAACATATATATCTACGTAAGTAATTGAGAAGTGATTATGTTTTTTTAACTCCGAAAGTGCCGTCATTGCCTTGAGTTTTCGTAAGCCAAATAAGGAAAAAAGAAGAAGTTATCTAAAAAATATGTTGATTGCTTTTTGCCAGTATGTAGCAAAAACATCATAATAAAACTGATTATGCTTTGGACTCACCAAATAGTTTTCTAGAAGCCCCAGGTTAATTGGTTGGGAATATTTAATAACTGTGATGAAATAATATTCTGGTAATGCCTTGGCACGAGGAAAGTGGTTTTTACTGATCGTCCAACATAATTTTATACGAAAAAAAACAAATATAGATCGGCCATATGAATTACGATGAATATTAAAACGGGAATTTCTACTATTGTTTTAGTATATATTTCAAATTATTCACACATGCATAGCTACTGTTAAAAAATATTTATAAAAACTTATTACGAATAACTATTTATTTTTACAAACTATTATTTAAATACAAGCCACTAATCATAATAATCTTAAAACAAAAAACATTGACTTTCATTCTCAACAATATTTGGTAAATCGCTGATTTTTATATTTGTGCTAGTCAACTTTTACTTTTTTAATTTGAATTCTTGTTTCCTTTGCATATTTTAATTATCGACTATCTGAATTTCGTGTTCTACTAAAGTGGAGAAAAACGAGGTTAATAATCTGCCTTTTACTCTGGGATCTAGCGCGGCCACTTATCGATTGTAAGGTCCCTGATTCGCATCTAGGTGGAAGATTTATGTAATTTTATTATTAACAAAATCAAAATACAACATAAAATCAATGTACCGTCTTTGTTTCATGCATAAAATAACGTAAATACCAGAAACGTATCAAATCAAATTCAACTACAGTTGTGTATATAAATTATCTGTTTATATTCCGCTTGTAGCTTCCGACTGTTTTGGGATGGTTAATATATTCTCATTTAGTTTACTTAATTTAAATGTCTTCGCTCGTGGAGCTAACATAAAAATATAAATAGATTTGCTATACTAACAACCCGGAAGAAGATGGCAACACTAAAATGAAATATAACACATTCTTAATCATTTAAAATATATATGCATATCTTAGTATCCTTCGTTGTATTGATGTTAAACTTTAATTAATTTTATATAAATCTTACATAAAGCCTAAAATCTTCATCAATTCATTTTTGTAATTAATTTTATTTGATAGAAAAGAATAATTATACTTCACGTTGATTAGATCCCGTCTTTCAAATAATGACGTTATATCCTTGATATACTCATGGTTAATGATAAAAATGCAAGCGAACAAACTAGCGGCAACACAATGCCAGTGAGTCATGATCACGATTTAGATGAAGCATTGCGGCCTGCTGTGTCTGGACCCACTGCAGACCGAGTGACTCATGCATAGACTAAAGCAGCCTACACACGTTGCAACACAACCGACAATCGAACGGTGAAAAGCCAAGAGTGCCCTCTTAATTGCAAGTTTTTTTCCAGTAAACAACCCATCAGAGTAGACGATGATACTGGCAAGTTTTTTTTTTGCAGCGTGTGTAGGCAGCTTTTCATCATAGCTCAACTAGTCCATATATTTGAAATGATGAAAACATCAAATTCTGCAGTTCCCACGAATTATGATGATCGAGTAATTCAGATTGCTGATCTTCTCATATATATATCTCGGAATGGTACGGTAAAAACAATATTGTGCAAACATGCAAAACTGTTTTAAGCATCGCGGATTACTGTGTCTGGATCCTCTACAAATTGAGTGACTCATGCATAGACTTATTGCAAACCATACTTGTGCACATCTCAACTACAGCCTTTTTATTTTCGATGATAAAAACATTAATGCACTGTACTGAAAAAAACTTATCTCAAAATTTATGTGATGTAGTAGATCCTGTATATAATGATAGTTTAGAATTACTATGTAGTACTTTAAGTAAACCATATCTCGATTATTTATAATATTAAAATGCCAAATGAATACTTATACTTTAACAGGTAAATAATATAATTATATGAGATCACTAGTGTCGCAGAAATAATTTCTTAATTATTAAGTTAGCGGTATATACACATTATTTTTGTCTAAAATATTCCTCATCAATGACGTTTGCATACTAAACAAATAAATCATCACCAAAGTCTACAAAAAAGCAACTTTGTGTGAGTAGACCAAATAAAAAAACGTGAATTTTAATTTCGTTTAAGCCTTTTGAACAGGTCGGACTATAACGCCATAAATTTCAATTATCTCCCAGCGCGTCGCGTCATAGTTTGAATAAATTATTACTGAAGGATTTCAACGGCACGTTACGTGTTATTAGCAAATTCACGAGTACAAAGTTACTTTGCACTCGTTCCGACCTCATTGGCACTTTGATCATAATGCACGAAAATTGCTTATCAGACCGCAAAAATCCGTCACTCGAATGCCATTTTAGGCCAAAGCACGTTATTGGCCCTTTTATCTATGGTGGAAAAGCAAATTATGTTTAGACACTTTGTATCACACGGAGACCTGCTATCATGTATAGACTCGACATTTATAAAAAAAAAAGTTACTTTGGATATTATAAACATATATGTTAAATTATGTTTTTAAATTATATG
This sequence comes from Atopsyche davidsoni, assembly GCA_022113835.1. Lineage (NCBI taxonomy): Eukaryota > Metazoa > Arthropoda > Insecta > Trichoptera > Hydrobiosidae > Atopsyche > Atopsyche davidsoni. The sequence continues at coordinate 9,532,628 of JAILWY010000021.1, forward strand.
CATAAAGAAAAAAATACTGTATGTTAAAATATAAAAAAAAACAATATTTTTTTGAAAAGGTGTTATCAATAAGTTGTATAATTAATTTAAATATAACTTGACATGCTCTTAAATAAATTTTAAAATGCATATATTATCATAGTTGTATATTATTAGCATTAAAAATATTTTTTTACTTTATTAAAACCTGATGATATTCATAATTGCTTTCAATTTATATATTGTAACTTAATTTTTTAGACAACGGTGATTTCTATATTATATTAATGGATACATTAGCAAATAGCATAGATTTGCATTGTGACTAATTGCTGGTAGAGCTATATCACAGTTCAATAATATAATCTCAGACTATCTTATCATTACTCTATTTGGAAGTGAGTTATTGTATAATATATATGCCCACACAACCACACTTCACAGTACAATCTAACTTCCTCTGTTATCACTCAGTTTTGCAGAAATGATTTGCAATCAAATATAGTGCAAATAAAGCGTCATTTTCAACTGTAAATTTTTCCTCCAATCCTTACGAGAGCAAAAAATATACAATCAATAAGAATTTCGCCAGATCTATTAAAACCACATTGATATTCAAAAATGATAGATTTGATACTAAAATCGTGCAAATAAATTTGGAGATTAACTTTTTTGGAAACTTACTGAAATACTTCTTGCAATAAAACAACAAAACACGCAAATTACACTCAATTTCATACATTTTTATGTGTCAGATTTTCATAATTCATTTCACAGCAATTGTAAAGGATAAATATCATTTAAGGTGGTCCCTTAACGATAGATATTATAGATAACAGTAAATTTATATTAAAAATTTCTTGTACGAATGCAAAAACAATCAAACATAACAAACTCCCAAAATAATTAAAACAAACTAGTATAATTCATTATTAAAATTAATGCAAAAACGGTATTTTTTAATGATTTTACTGTCGAAACGTGTCAGGATAAAACTTAATAATATTTTATTCAATTCGCGCCATTCAACACTCTGACAACTTGTTTAATCATTGGCTTAGTCATCTGTCTTGATGTATTGGTTTTTCTATTTGAACTCACAACATAACGAAGCATAATTAAATTCACACGGTAGTTACTGGCTGTGTTTATTATGGGAGAAGATCGTCTTCCAAATTGGCTCGCATGTTTACAGTTGGAAGTGCCTGAGCCGGAAGTCCGATAGTCGATACACAATACAGGATATTCGCTCGATTCCCTTATACCGTCTGCTACTCTTCCATCACCTGCACTCTGCTCCTCGACGCTCTGGGAACGCTTTTTATTGTTGGCTATTTTGAGAGTAAATCCAAAGTTGCCAGTAACCTGATCCACACACCTTGCGTCTTCGCAGGTAATAGATTTTTTTCACTACTTAGGATCTGTTTGTGGGATAGATTCGTATACATATATTATAAACCATCTACGCATACGCATCTTTGGGTGTGGATGATTGACCGTGAAATATATTTATTATTAGAAAATATAATATTCTATGTTTTATTCATTAATTTTACGTGACATAGTGCTGTTTTGTTAGGTTAAAAAATTGCGCGAAATCATATAAGACTACATAAATAATGCACGTGGAGTATATCAAAGCTGAATGCAATGATAACTTATATATGGATCCCATTTTATGGAGCAGTTTTCACAAATCCAGTTGTTTTGCAGATTTTTAAGGTTTTTATAGTTGCTTTTATAGGCTGAGATATTTACTGTCATATTGTAAAAGTTATTTTAATGATTTTTTTATATTCTACCATAGTGAACATCACTACCTAAGAGCATGGAAGTTACTATAGTAACTGATAGGCAACGTTGCCAGACCTTAACACATGTTCCTGGTCACCAACACAATCGCACGCATTACTACAAAGCGTTTATTTTTTGTATACGAGCTCGTATATGTATACATAGAGCTATGTGAGGACAAAATACTGCTTCTGGGTGAAGCTATTGTGGTTCTCTGACATAACCTCAAAGCTACGCGCAAACACGTGGATTCGCAGCATGCGCTCATATATATAAATTTATGTATATATATATATATATATATATATATATATATATATATATATATATATATATAGCCTTTTGCTCTCCTGTTTTTCTGCCAATTCTTGACGAATGACGCGTAACGAACCTCGCAGGCTTACGAGATGCTTCCTTCCGAAGAACACATCAATTAGAGAGACAATACCACAATGGCATTAGGAAATTGGCACCGTTAGACAATTAGCAGTCGCGGATTTAATGAATGAAGGAAACAAAAACGGTGTCGTCTATGGCTATGCTAAAAAATACTGCATTAAGTACGATTTCAGTAGTAGCTAAAAAGGAAATATCCTAATTAATGATAATACGTTTTTATCTGCGAATAATCTGCCTAATGTGTTTGCACACTTTCAACTTAAATTAGCATCGAATTAATATTTACTCTTAATTTTAATATCATTACGAAAGCGAAGAAAACGTATATTTCATGTTTTGAAAAAAATAGCATACTAGTCATTATCTGTCTTATTTACAGCCAGTATGATATAAAGAATTATAGATTACTTTAGATCTGTTTTAATAAATTGCATGCAATGTATTTTTCATTAAACCATGCGATATTTAATTCCCTGAACGTAAAAAGGGCCAACGGATTAGGGAATGTAACTATAACTATATAAAATACTCATTTTGTGACAGTTCTTTGGTTATGAAGAAAAAACGAAAGCGGTTTTATTTTTTCAACAAATACATTAGGACAAGCAAGCTTTAATTACTTAAATAGACCGCACATCACTAATGTACATATATTTTTTTTTTGCTAGTTTAACAGTGACACATACAATGTCAATGCAAATCAAATTAACCCTGATCAAAACACGTTCGACTTAAGCTCGCAACTAAGTCGTATCGTTATATCATATTAAAACGATTAAATTAATTGGAATATATATGTCAACAGGTTGTTACTGTAAACGTGCTGTTAATTCAATTAAAATTTTATTCTTACACCTGATGATGACTGAAGGCTTTAGTCGAAACCGGCTTACAGTGCACGTGAATTCTTGAAAATGTTTTCTTTTAACCTTTATGATTTAGTTGCTGATAAATTTACGTTTTTGTTTCTGGTTTATATGAATAGTAATAGACAGTATTCCCGGGAGTCTTTGGTTTTTGAACGTGCACTTTACCGGTTAAATGATTTTGAATTACCTTGCGATCAATGCCGGATGTGATTCTGTGTCATTCATTTAAGTGGGATGGCCGATCTTGCATTGTTTGATCAATCCTTCGTACTCCAAGGTAAATCAAGCTTCTGGCAAATCAAGAGACGTACACTGATTGAAAATAACATTTGAAATTTACAGAAGATAAAATAGCATATATTGTTTGGAGTCATTCACTAGAGCATGACTAGGAGGGGTTAAATTATACAACTATATCCTGAAATACTCAAGTATAAGAGACAAAAAGAAGGTATGTCTTATGTCAAGTTTTTTAATAAAAATAAATATATTAAACTTAAAATAGAACACCAATATATCATTAAAGCCCAGGAAATTCCAATTTAAAACAATTGAAACATTATCTACTACTATACCTAAAATATCTTACAATTATGTTTATCATTAATCAATCAATATTTACACCTGTGTTCATTGTAAAATCTGACTTTATTGAATGACTCAGGTGTTTTAATGAAACTGATAAGGCTACAAGATAATTACACCGATATCCTGTGCCTATACTTAGATTCCCTGTTTTAAAGTTTCCACGGATCTGACTTCATAAAATATAATTGAATCAACTTGTTAAAGATAAAGATGCTATCGCTGAAAATAATCAATTGTCAACAATTATTCTCTTACATCTTATGGATAGTGAAAAAATAGTTTTTCCCAAGAATCAAGTTCCATACTTCTACTGGTTTATATAGAAATTTACGACCTGCAATAAGAAAAATACACATACAAATAATACAATTTTAATTAAGCCGTATTATATTTGTCAAAACTAAATATTATTCATATCATATTTGTGCTCAAAGCTTAAAATAACATTTAGTTTATTTATGCATCGAGCTTAGGCGAACCAATAATAATCGCATTGTCTTGGCACAATAACAACTTGACATCTCAGTTGCAATTTCGTCCAAACAAAACACAACATTAAACGTCATATAAACATATTATTATCACCATATCACTCATTACACAAATTGCAATACAGAATATATTTAAATGCATGCATTTTTGCGAATTCATCGCAGTATGCGCAAATAAGCTTCTTTTTATATATTATACTTTCAAGAACGAAAAAATTGAAGATGATATTGGACCCTTTATATCAAAACCTTGATTCAATTATATCGAATCGAGAGAACGCATGTGCAGTGTATGCACTTGAAATTTTGAACTTGCATTATTTAGTCCAAAGTCAAGGTTAAGTATTTGATCCACGAGGTCGCCGATCTATAAATATACCTTGGCGATATATTTTTTTATATATCGACGTTGATAAAATGATAAAATTAGGGTCGGCTTTGTGGTCCGGGTCGACTGATAGCTCGGCAGCTCAGCGTTTACTGGTTATTTGTCCTTTATGAGATAGCGTTGTCGCTGTCGTATTATGAAATCAAATACGCTCTGATCTACATACACTAGATGCATGTTGACTGGGTGAATGGAATATTTTAACATCAAGTATTTATAATCACATTCACTGCTTGCAAGTATTTCATCAGAAGTACATTGCACGACATATTTACTTAAACTAAAATCACAACGAGTGTTTCTAATGCAACGAACAGGACTTTGCATCATCTTGTATGCACCATTAATATTCTATACGTGAACAGTTTTTATTCATATCAAAAAATAAAGCAACAGGTGAACACAATTAAGTTAATATATATATTCGTTATGATTTAGAGCAGGTAATCGTCATTTCGTAGTAATTATGTAATTAAATGTGTTTTGCGCTTTCTCTTGAAAAAGAAATGCATTTACAGAAAAAAACACATTTCAATTATACGACTATTTGTTTTTGATCTTAAAACATTTTTAAAATTCTTAGTAAAAAATATTGATGTATCAATTTATAACACACAGCAAGTATTTTTAAGATTTAGTTTTGTTATTTTTTTAGCTATCATTACAAAACTATTAACTGTAGAAAAAAAATATTACTATTTAAATAAACGTATTTTTCTTTTCTCAATTAAAATTAAATTAAACTGCTACAAAAAAAAAACAAATACATTTTTTTGTGCTAAGAGATGCTACATTTTTATTCTTGTGTTGAAATATATACATTGCAAGGATAGTTAAGAGTTGAATAATTATGTTTATTATACATATTTATTTTTAAAGGTGTGTTTTGACGCGTGTGCTTATTTAAGAAAAAAAAACAGATGAAATTGTGAAAAAAAACATAAGTGCGCTATATTTAAGCCAACCTTCCGGACTAACTAACTAACATTGGGCTGCCTGGCACGACCAGCGACGTCTGCATAGGTAATAAATAACACGCACCACGACACATCAATGTCAGACCGGTGACCTGGGGCCGGTGCCCCGTCAGGGCTTTGACTGCTGATGATGATAACATGCGACTGACAGCCCCTCGTGGCCCAGTGGTTAGCACGCTAGCTTGACCCCACAGCTTAAGAGTATGCAGTTTGCAGTACGTACCAGTTAAGCACAGTTCTTAAATATGGTTGACCAGGCTATCAATAATGTACATGGTCATGTGATTGACATGTGCACTAACTAGTTTTTTTATTATTATTAAAATAAAGTGGATGCTGGAGACGTGGCCAGCTAGAAACAACCACGGTTGCTTTAAATAGCAGCCCTTTGTATATATTTTGCTTCCAGCCTCTTATTGAAAAGTATGGTTGAGAGTAAAATAAATCTTTTTGAGCTTGTTGTCTATCTGCCTCTAGCTTGCAAACATCTACTCCCACGGAGTAGTGCGGTAATAGACTGCCTAGAATATCTGAGAATGGATGCCTCCCGCTCGTGAAGTAGATGTAAAAAAAACCTGTCACTTGAGAGATCTTACACACGCTCTCCTCATTCACATATTGGATGATGAATGAATGTGAAAGCATTTTTAGACAGCCTCTATAGCAACACTAAGTGTTCATTAATTATAAGTTATGACTCGCAAATGAGCCCTATTTTTATAGTTTTCTTGTTTATTTAGATAAACGTAGTAAGTGGAATCGTGTTATTTCAGAATTAACGAGCATACGTTTGAAAAACCTCGATGGCGTTCAGTGGATTTTAGCACAAAATGTGAACAGCAACATTTTTTGGAGCGAAAAGCTAGTTGAGAAGGAAAATTATTTTTCAAAAGGGATTTTAAAGCATGGGGCATTTTGAACCGAAAATAAACGGCATTGAATCATCGTGAAAAATAATCCTAGCAGTAATTGAATAACTCTTATAAATTAGCACTAGGTTCGGAATGCCAAGACCGCACTGCTCAAGAATCCGCAGCCATCATCATCGCATAACTATCCGGCTGCAAGTCTGTCTGGGGGCGTCCCCAGACGCTGACCGGCGCGTAACAATCGCCGGCTATGACCAGAATAAGCGCTGACCTTGAAGACTCCCCGCGACCTTGGGCTGCAGCGGCTCTCGTCACCGTCACGTGAGACGCCCGGCGTCACGGCGCCGTCACGTCACGCCCACCGGGCACCTTGCAGAGAGACGCCACTGCAAGACGGGATTGCGAGAGCATCTGAAATATACCGGCCGATGCTTGCCAAGCCATTGGGGGGCGTCAGTCGTTTACGATTTGCAAAAAAAAAATATATTTTACTGCTATTGCAGCAGGGCCATCAACAAGAGTAGACCGATGCAAATCGATTGGGTGCAGCGATTTCAGAACGCAATTATTTGTGTTCCAACAAACTAGAGTCTTCTCGCTTGAAGATAGCGCCATTATGAATATTTTCCATCTTGTTGAGGGACAAGGCATTTGATTGGTGATGATCCATTATTATAATGATAAAAGTACCTTTGTATTTTGTCTTCACTTTGAGTTTATTAAATTTTTTGCTGTACTAGTTTTGACCAAATAGACTAGGTCATCATCAGATGCATAACTAAATGATGCGTGATGATGACAAAAAAATACAAAGGTACTTATATCATTATAATATTATAGAATATTTTCCAAACAAACATATTTTTATTTTATATTATTTTTTTGCTTTTGTGGATCACACGCCACTGGTGAAAACCCGCGATTTATAACCTCGTGGTCCACTTTTTATTTAGTGATTGAACAATGTTTACGGCTGAACACCTCTAAAACCATAATTGTGATACTATGACGTCAATAAACCACAGTTTACTTATACCCGATTAAGCAAATGATTGTATTTAATATAGTAAGACTGGTAACTTAAAATTGTTGATACAATATTTGTCATCGGTTTCATTTGATCTATAAATATATAACTCGTTGGTGTTATATGTTTCCAGGTATATTTAAACTAACTTTAGATTATAGTTACGATGTTATTGTATTATATTTTTCAATGAATACTATTTTTAATAGATAAATTTTGGTTTTATTATACAAAGAAGTACTATTCACAAAGCACATACGTTTTCACAACGCGTACGTCACGACGTTGGCAAAACAATATTAACTATTATTTTTAAGTATAGGAGCTGTCGATGGAAATTTAACGGCTGCCGTCAGAAGTATAGCCGTCACGTGCTGGGCTAAATGAGCAGGAACAGGACAGAAATTATTGTCTTTTGGCACTGAAACGTCTACCAAATATAAAATCCGCCATCCACATTTAAAAAAAAACTTATAAATAGCCAAATTAGAGATTACGACCATTCATGTCCTCACTAGCAAATATTTATTGTCTTCCAAAATATAATTAATAGTACTTTTTCCTGTTTAATATTTTAATAATAAGTATAGTCTTTTATAAAAGTACAGTAATTCTTGATAAAATTGATGCAGGCATGTGTTGAGAACCAAATGAGCGAGGTTTTAATTAGAAGTCTACGGTTTTTATCAACAAATCAACGTGTCAACCAAAGCAAGGTGACTTTTAATATCACCGGTAATGCCATCGATTGTTATAGAGTACAATATACACGTGGTTATACAATGCGACGTAGAAGTAAATTACTTGGTAATTAAAAAAAAATCCTCCATCATTATTATATGTACTATCGCAATGAGCACGCATTGATTTGTACGTGCTTTAGGCAATGTAGTAATCCAACTTTCACACCTGTAAATAAAAGTGCAATTACAGTTAATTAAACGGTATTCCGTATAGCGTGCGTTTCGGCACGCACACTCGTCACATAAGTATTTACAGGTGGACGCGTATTTGAAAACCATCAAAACGTATTGTTTATTTATAATGAATTGACTAATGGGTACTCTACGATATTGTTAAAACAGACTATTTTTACTTGATAGTCAATTGGGTACGCATTGCACATATATTGTTGAAACATCGATAGTGATCCCATGAGAAAAAAATCCAAAAAGCGATATCAATGTATAAGTGTAATTTTAACGTATTTATAAAAATATACGCATTGTATAATTGTTCTTAGCATTTTAAACCCACGGTACAGATTGAGAGAAGGTTTTCAATCCTAATGAGCTCATGACATAGTTTGAAGTCTAGATCTGTTGCCAAAAATTCGTGGCACGGTGTAGACGGAAGTTTTACGCGCTCAATATTAAATAAGGGAGTACAGAGTTTTTTGGCGTTGTAGAAAACCATAAACTGTTCAGGGGACAAGCTTTATCAATACAAAATCACATTATTGATGAATTCTCGCCTAATTTGTAAATTCAAGTTGTGATGAGTTTAGAGGAGGAAAAAATCGTGCAATAAGATTTCTTTGCTGTTATTGAAATTTTAGATAGTCCTCATGCTCACGAATAATGAAATTCAAGTCTTTATTATATATGTATGAATAATTGTACGCTTATGTTACTGCTATTGAAATCCTAGCCATGATGTACGGTTCTCAAGCCCAGTGGTGTGAAATTCACATCTGCATTATATATGAATACGCTATCCTTAGTAATATTTTAATTAAAATATTTGAATGTCTATTTTATGGATTGAACGTCAATCAAGTGCGTATTTATTACCTATTACAGGTTTATATTATTACTAATATGATTAGATATATTACTAATATGATTCACACATTGAAGATGATTAAAGAAACTCTCAGAAAAATATCATACTGATTTGTGTGGTTAATGCACTAGCCATGTAAGCTTGGGTATGTGGGTTCGAATCCCGAGAGTTTCTTCAATCATCTTCAATGTGTGAAATAATGTGCCTAATCATATTAGTAATATATTTTAGTGATTTTTCCACGTGTTAATTTCTATTGGTGACCGGTTTCGCCAGCCTTTCGAACTCGGTGGGAATTTGCCTCAAGTGATTTATTTTGTCAAAAATATTGATTATTTGATATTGAAGTCCCAGCTGTGATGTACGGTTCTCAAGCCCAGTGGTGTGAAATTCACGCATACACTATATATGAATTATTATACGCTATTAGTAAAATATTTGAGTGATTTTTCCACGTGTTAATTTTTATTGGTGACCGGTTTCGCCAGCCTTTCGAACTCGGTGGGAATTTGTCTCAAGTGATTTAGTTTGTCAAAAATATTGATTATTTGATATTGAAGTCCCAGCTGTGATGTACGGTTCTCAAGCTCAGTGGTGCGAAATTCACGCATACACTATATATGAACTATTATACGCTATTAGTAAAATATTTGAGTGATTTTTCCACGTGTTAATTTCTATTGGTGACCGGTTTCGCCAGCCTTTCGAACTCGTTGAGAATTTGCCTCAAGTGTTATATTGAAAATATTCAAATGGAATCACGTCAAGTGCTCATTGTCAAGAATATTGGTTATTTGATATTGAAGTCCCAGCTGTGATGTGCGGTTCCCAAGTCCGCGTGGTGTGAAATTCACGCCTACATTATATATGAACTATTATACGCTATTAGTAAAATATTTGAGTGATTTTTCCACGTGTTAATTTTTATTGGTGACCGGTTTCGCCAGGCTTTCGAACTCGGTAAGAATTTGCCTCAAGTGTTTTATTGAAAATATTATAATGGAATTACGTCAAGTGCTCATTGTCAAGAGTATTGGTTATTTGATATTGAAGTCCCAGCTGCGATGTGCGGTTCCCAAGTCCGCGTGGGTCTCTGGTTGGCGAGCGCTCTCCGGCGCCGCCCGCTGCTCCCCGCAGCGTCCCGACTATCTTTACATAATTTGGTCGACGCGAATCCGCTCCTCCGTCGCAGTCGTCCGCCGATGTTGAACCCGCGCGCTTCGTGAACCCAAAACCCTCCGCCGGCTCCGTGACCCTGTGCCAGACCTCACACTGGACACTTGATGGTACTCGCGAACAGGACCGCCGCGATGAAGTGCAAAGAGGAGAACTGTGAAGTGGGGATGCTGCCCGACTGTGGCTCGCTCATCGTCCTCGAGGGCGACAAAGTTATTCTGTGCAAGTGCGGCAGGAGGCAGAGGTCCATCCACGAGCGAGGGTAAATATTTCAACATTTCAACATTTCAACATTTTAACATTTCAATGGCTCCTTCCATTCAGTAGTCTTCTTATCGTCATTCTGACATTTTTACGTTATCAGAAATCTTATCTCTGATATATTACAAAGGTTTTCGAGGCAATCCAAGGACACGAATAAAATCTGTGAACCGCGTTTTATGTTTTGATGTCACTGAAATGTGTTTTAGTTGGTCAAGACTGATAAGAAGTACTAGGTCTTTACTTATCTTGTAAAGAGAATTATATTTACTCGGATACTCTTCATAGTATAAATAGTTATAGAGATGCACTCAGTACTTGAACGGTCACAATCAGAGGATTTCTAACGTCATTACCGTGAATTCAAATTATATTATGTAACTGTATTATATATTATAGTAGACTTAAATTATTTCATAGACACAAATTTTCAAAAAACCATTTGTAAATGTAAACAGGGCTGTAGTAGAAAAAGTCTGTAGTTTTCCACTACTTAGTAAACATGTTTACTGAAAAGTGCAAGGTGTTAGTTTAAAAAAAGTAACATTAACATAACAAATATTGTCCACCTACCAACAAATATATTCTAAACACTGTCACGTGATAGTTGTTGGTGGCCGTCCGTTGGCGAATTCCCAAGCGAATGGACTGAGTCCAAAGGAAAATGGCTAGAAGGATAGCGAGCAGTTGGATTTTCAGAAACGTCCATCGATTACCACGAAGGATGCGTCAATCCTCAACCGTCAACTGTCAACCGCTAACCGTCAACCGTCAATCCTCTAGGTCAAAACAACGATAAGTGTATACTTGTCGAAGGTAGAGCGAGCTATATATTATAACTAACACTAAAGATTTGTGACACTAATGAGTAAACTGAAGTGATTAGACAATTTTCATGACATTATGTAAATTATGTGATGGCAGGAAAATTCTCATTTCAACAACAGCACAGCCAGGGGAAAATATTTAATTGCGAGTGATATTTATTCTTCTCATTGCGATTCCCGAGAAATAATAATATAATAATGTTTTTGTTTTTATAACAACACGGTTACGGGGAAATATTTATTTGCTGGTGATAATTCACTCATCGTGTTATTCCCAACAATAAAGATAGTGATTTCTCTTTTGAACAATCCAGCTAAAGTTACAAGCTGAGTGTGATAACAAGCTTCAAAAAACACTTATCATTGGGAAAATTCATAAATTTATTCACTTCTCAAGATTTCAGTGTCTAAATTAACTGTTGTTTGGTTGTTTAGCCTTCAGCTAACAGTTTGCAATGTCAGCCTTCTAAAAATGCTAACCTTGGTTCCGATATTGCTCCAGTCCAATGGATAGATTGAGATCATGCTGCTCATTAAGATCAGCGGAGAAGTGATTGTTGTCAAATCAGCTTGCAGTTTCTCAATTCCTCTATGAAGTCTCTCTTTAGAATACATCTTAGAGAAAATTTCATACAGCTGTATATGTTGGCCGTTGCCCAAGTGTAAATCTCATGAGAATTAACAACTTTGTCGGACTACTTATAGAACTGCGTGGATTCGATCGATTGGGATAGTACTTAAAATTACGGTTAACTAAAAATTAAATGGTTTATTTTATTGCGTTGAAAATTAGTAATTTGATTGTGAGTTTGTCCAGAGCATCACGAGGAAGCCGTTCGACTGATAACTCTTTCTTATCGGGAAACGCGGGGTACGGCATGACGTCTTTTATTATCAAATCCTAAATAAATGCTTCACGTTTTCTGGTAACTACAAAATAAATCAACCAATACACCAACCGACATTTGATAAGAAAAATTGGATAAAGCAAATGTAAAACATAACACCGATAAGTAAATTCTAAATAAAACTGGATTCAATTCCAGTGAAAAGTATCCAAATTTTATAAATAGTCCGTATATTTTCCCCAAGATATTAGATATATACGTGGATTTTAGTTTCTTTGAAATTAAATATCTTTGTATTTTTTTAATAACGACGTAAACAGAGATGTCCTCTCATGTCACATATTTAAGATTCAAGAGTTCAAATTGGTCAAGATAATTTTTTTGGTGCACCTTTACCAAATTTAAATCGTACAAAGTCATACACAAGTTAAAAGTCATTTCTGATGAACTGTAAATTATATCACATTGTTTATTTCTTTTAGCTGTCAATGATATACTCTCTTATGAACTGCAACATGGAATTTAAGAGAATTTAAGAGATAAATTATATCACTGAATATTTTAAAAGGTTCGTACCGGATATTTTATTTTTAAATCGAAGAAAAATTTGATATATATGATATGCACATTGTAAGTATACGATTATTTTTCGTTGTATACTTAGTGATATAATATATCAAACATTGGTCCATTTCATTAAAAAGTCTATCATTAACAGTTAATATAAAAAAAAAAACAAGGCAACTTGTTGTCAATCAGAAATGATTTTCAATTTATGCATGATCTTGTATAACTGTACAAGTGCACCTACTTTACTCCACTCTGTTATAGTCATACAAAATAATTTTATCTTGATCAGTTTGAATTTTTTTTTACTTTTTATAATACAATATAGAAAAAGTTCTTTCTTTGGAACGTCTGAAGAGTTCATGCATCTCATGATTGCTGAAACCAGTTCTGCGGCAGTTCGCTCTCGTCTTGCGGTGGAATGGATAGAGTAGATGGTCGATTCCTCTCAATGCCCCGACGAACCGCAATCCCCGGCCAACCCCGCCGCTCTCCAATAAAGGAGGTTAGGGATCAATTAAAAGCTTGCAGTGCCTGCAGATGTAGAAAGTTCCACTACTCCGGGTACATATTTTGATTTATAATTATGCGAGAATCTCTAAGCTGCAGTATCATGGTATACTGATTTGAAACTCAAATTTTAAAATTGCGTTCACTTACATTGCTCCTCTACCTTAGTCATGCCGACAGGCAATATGCTTAATGTCCGAATCATAAAACATAACAGTTTTTTCGTCGAATTTATATTTATATTACACGTACTCATATTTTGTTATCTCGCTTCATCTGCATTATTGAACGTGTTTTTCACTCGAGTTACTTAATTCGATGAAATCAATTGTATGTAGAGTGTCGCCTACATTTTCATGGCGGATACACTCGCGTCTTTGGCAGTGGCAGCATCAAAGCCCCTGGTTCATGGGGACCAATCAGAGTATCAATTGCTGGAGGTACCTATCGCAATCGTTTGGTGTAATTCCTAATGCGCCATTGCCTCCTACGACTCCAAGTACGCACGGCCATCGCGGTAAAATGTTATATATTTAAAAAAACATTAACCTCATCGTGGTCACATGCCGTTTGGACGCAATAAGCAGTGCAAAAAATACATTTTGTTTGATATTCGCATGCCTCGATTGTTCCCATTAAAAATGAATTTCAAAAGCAAAGTAATTTTGCGAGTTACTTATAAAGTGATTTGGATTTTTTTTTTTCAAAAATATAGCTGTCACTTTTGCTGCAATCCTCGATTCAACTATGGTAATTCATTTTTAATATTATTTTTTGAAAATTCATGTTAGTGGCCTGTCACCCGTGCATGCAATGTAATAGTATAAAAACAAAAAGTTCTGGCAGAAAGTAACTTCTTGGGTATCAGCAAATTAGGATTTAAGTATTGTGGAATAAAAAAAGAGTTATTTTTTTAAATAAAAACGAGTAGTAACTTTAAAGTTTTAGATACTTTAAGATATGATTTTCGCATTTGGAATAAAAGTTATATGTGCCTTTTAAATCAATAATAGTATGACATAGCAATAAGGTCATTGGACATGGCCAATAATATATTTTTTAGTGATAAATACGTATTTAAAACACTCATTTTTTTTAGTATATAATATAAAATCTGTAAGGTTTTTAGTGATTAAGTTTTTGACTGCATTTTTTTGTGCAAATGCTAATAAACCGCATTACCTACTTATTACTCATGAAAATGTACTTTCTGAACTCACACCATGAATAATATTATAAGTCAGTTGTTTACTTCCTTGCAAAATACGTCTTATGTTTTTATCGACACAATTTTATTTAAAATACAAGTAATTCGGTGACTAAAGCCATTAATTTGAATTTTAAGCTATGACAATACATATTTTTCAATTTTAATTAAAACTACATTTCCGTTTATTTTTAGGTCAGCAAGTGATCATTCAAATTCGAGTTTTATCTAAATCATTCTACTTTAATTACCTACGTCATTTGGATTATAATTTCTCCACAATCTGATGAACAAAACATTAATGATTTATTAAAAATGTATATTTTTGATTCATAATCTTGATTCAGTAATTTTTCATCCAGATATATATTTATATTTTGTTTACTAGATTATATCGATACGATAATTTTTTTATGGCTATTCGTTTATTTACAAAATATCGATATACTCAATGACTTCAACAGTCAAAAGTGTAACCAAATCTGATATGTTAAAATGTGACAGAACTCAATAAACACGGTATTATTTCTAGCAAGTCATAGCAGTATAGTCTCCTTTTTTAAACTTTATTAACCTCCATATACATAAATATCAAAATATGGCCCTAAAAATCTAAATATTCTTAATAATCTTAAAAACTAGAAATAGGGAATAGGATTTAACACGTGACATAGTAAAAAGTATTATATCTATTTGTTTATCAAATTAGACGGAAGGGTTATTCCTGTGTTATATAAGTTTTTTTCGTCTGCGTATACCCATAATATGAACTTTGATTTGACTTATGATAAAACGACCAACGAAGGAAAATAATTGCTTATATAAAGTTAATTATCGGAATAATTAAACCGTTTCTATCACAACCGGGAATCAATTTTCAACCTTGCATGTTTTACTGCCATTTGCACGAGTTTATAAATATTTCTCATTAATGCATGCATGGTATAAGTGATTGCACCGTCGCCACGCATTAGCTGAGAAGTATCTATGCAGACAGCGAGCCATTAACTTAATGCAGTGACATCGTTGCACATTTTCTCAAGATATATATACTTTATAGCCGAGGCCTTCCTCGTGTCTACTGATCGTTGATGTACGTTAAAACTGTGAGACTAGTTTCCAGCTATTTCCGGTGATCGACCTCTTGCTCTCCTTGCTTGAAAATATGTTCTTCGGGTAACCTCAAGCTTCAACAAATTTCTTAAACTTAACACCACACACTTGGAATCAGAAATAATAGCAAAATCCTCTACAAGTTACTGTACGTTTTAAACCTTATTAGAAGTTTGTGCAAGACGTGATGTTTTGTATTTGAAATTCCTATGAAAAAAACTGCAAAGATACGTTATGTTTTCAAACACATCTAGCCTGAGATCCCCATATAAACATTGTTTTTCTAAGTAATATAATCAAGGCATAAACATGACACGTATATAATATTTTCTATATATAATATAATGGTATGTCATTTACCAGTAAAATAGTTATATTTGTTCTTCACACGATGCAATTCCATGAAAAACATGTTATTGCTGTGTATTCTAGCCATAGAATTTCATGCGAGTAAAATTAAGAACAAAGAAGTTATTTCATATGGAAAACTTAGTGTACTTGGCGAAGAATCAGTATTGAAATTTGCTTTGAATGAACTGTAAATGCGAAAAGTTATATATTCTGAAAAACATCACAACCCGTTCTATTTTAGAGTTCTTTTAACGTATGGGTATTGTTTTATTTATATATAATAATGCTGATGTTTCAAGGATATATTTCAACATTCTGTTAAGTGCTTTATACGAAAACAGAATATTTAGTTTCATTGCTCCATGGAAAGTTTCATTAATAAACCAAGTGTTTTTTTCTGTTTTCAGTTGTAAAAAGATTAGTGTTGTTATCACCGAGGATTAAAATTTACTATATGCTGTAAAATTTGGCTGTAAACACGGCTAAAAATAAGAATTATTCATTCAATTAAAAGAAAACAGACTTGTCATAACTTAAACCATTTCGCATAAATCAAAAGTATTTTACTATGGCAATAATTTATTATTTATAGTTGATTTTTAGATTTATGCCTGAAAGGGTTGTTGATATGTCTCTGATTTGATCACGGTCAATTTCATTACGAATTATTTAATAAAATATTTGTATTCTTACAATCATTTATCAAATGCTTGCTGCCGCGATATTCAATTAAAATTTATATTAGATGTGACAGGAGTCCAAACAGAGAAAAATGATGAAAAGAACATTAGTTATTTTTTATGCGTAGACAATAATAAAAAAATATATATATTGTTTGTCAATAAATATTTAATGATCCATATAATAAAAACAAATGTAATATGCTTTGGATCACAAACATGAAATTAAAACACGTGTAAGGCAATAAAAATATTGTTGCTATTATTTCACGGTTGGCACATTGTTTAAAAACTTGGAAAAAATACACATTAAAAAAATATGTGAATTTCCTTAGTACAAACCGAGATAGTAAAGTAATATGATGTTGTAATATTTCCATAAAATACGCAGGTTTATCAAATCTTCTTTTGAACTCTGAATAAACACAATTATGCATATAAATAGTTGTATAAAAACGCAAAACACACGCAGTGATCTGTGCCCAAATAAAAAAATAATTCTTTTACAATGCCTTCGAAGTACCCCACTAGTAACTTTCCAAATCTAAATATACCTGAGCTACAAACACGCAAAATTAAAGGCCGATTTTGTTAAACAGCAAGTTGTTTTGATACCATTTGAAAAAAAAAACTATTTTACAAAGTACACCTACGTAAATAACACATGTTTTTATAATCAATATATAATTACAATAATATAACCAAACTCTTAGATGGGACTTAAAAAATATACAGTGTCTGGTATTTACCATCTTCAATGACCATCTATTCTATGTATTCATTCTATCTCATAAATCTTAGCCTGAATAGATCTTCTCTAGAAAGCGTCTCATAAAACGGAACTTTTTAATAATGCATATTCATAGTATTATGATTACGTATTTATTGGACTGACGCTTGTGATGTCAATGGATTCAACGGAGGTGTGAAGTTATTAAAATAGAAAAAAAATCCGGTGTACCTTTAATTTTTATCGATGTTGTGGGTATTACTTTATTTGCAATTTATACAACCTAAAATCACTATTGTAATAACAACTTAGTTACTTGTAATATTACTTGTCATAAATCATAATTGTCGGCTTGGGGGATTCGGCTAAACTTGTCAACGTTGTAAAAGACGCCATACTGGCTGTATTTTTTCTGGGCAGTGATTTAGGGATGATTGGGGTCCCGAGCCGACAGACTGTAAACTTTTCGGCCATATCGGGCGCATCTTTCGTGATAATAAAAAAAGGCAAAAAAGACTTGTTTAAGTTAACAGTGGAAATCTGAAGTGTGTTGTGGTATTTGATTACTGCGATAAAGGATTGTACGGGATATTCTCTGTACACACGGAGGACGGGGGCAATGGCTTTCTGCACCCCCCTGCCTGCTTTACCGACCAGTCAACGAGTGTCATTACGATCAGCAGGGATGACAAAAGCCCAGCGTCAAGCGATCTCAAAATCGAAATCATTCAAGCTTTCAATGCAATTTTGATTACAGTCAAGCTGAATGTGGTACTCGAAAAAAAAAATATTGTATGTGTGTCTGTGATATTTGAGCAGTGGCATGTGTGTCTGGCGGTTGGGTGGAAGGTAGAGAGCTGGTGGCTTTGGCAACCCTGGGTTCGGAAGGGATCCGCCAAGGGCATTGCTCTCTCGGGGAGCCCCTAGCGGGCTGGCCCTTCACCCTGACGTCGCCGCCGCCCCCCGCGGGCGCGAGGGAGCCCGAGAGAGCCTCTCCCTTGGCTCCTCGCATTGTCTGAAGACCGCAGCCGTCTCTCTCTCTGGTCCTCCTCGGGTATTCCAAACCCGCCTTTGTTACGCGCCTCGACCGAAAATAGACACGCTATCTTCTATTTTCTCTTCGCTTATGCCATTTTTATTTTTTTTCTTTAAAAATAACGCGTTTGCCGGAAATCTCTTTCTAATATTAAAATCGGCAGTCTAGTTGTAAGGTTGGCTTATGTTTAGATCCCAGCCTTGAAGGCATACTGTGATTATGACTGCGTCTTATGAAAAATAAATAATTGATGGTTTTTTTTATCAATCCGTTTGCTTACATAATTCGCTATATGATATCGGAATATGTGACGCAGTAGCAGCAGTGTGTAGACAAATAAATGGCATTATTATTTTAAACAGTACTTATACAAGGTCTCGTCCGAGCACAGCCGTTAACCGTCCGAGAAATTGTATATCTGTTTTTTTTTTTTCTGCAAATTTGCTTGTCATTTGTCACACAAATGTGGATGATAGATAGAATAAATAATTTATCACTCTGTCGGCGGTTGTGATGAAAGATCAGTAGGGTCTTTATGTACAATGCAAAGTAGTTTATTTTATAAAAAAATTATAAGCAAAACATTATTTCATGTTATGTCTAACTTCTAAATTTTAGAGTCAATAAGTTATCAAATTATATTACATAAGAAAATACTAGATCGAATAGCTCATTATGTTATACCTTTGTAAAATTAATAAAATACAAAAGTACTTTCAATTAATTTCACATGTTTTTGAAAAGATAAACTAAATACAGTATTGTTAGTCTTATTGAAAATAAATAAGCAGTTGTTTTTTCTCAATGATAAACAGGGATCAAGAGACATTGACTTTGCAAAATTACTGGTAGATATATAGCTTTTATGAATTATTACAATCATAATGTGAGTTCTAGGCTTTATACTTCAAGGTACGGAAATAACCAGACCGATGACATACCATTCTCGCGAAGTACTTGCATATGGGCAAATGAATACTAGAATTCTTCATATGCATTTCAAGTAGAAGGAAAATTTATTACTTATTCTTGCTTATTCGATAGCGGTATTGTGTCTATTCGGTAACGTTTTCTCTAGGCATAATTGACAATTCAGAATATTTTTTTTGGTCCGTCAAATTAAATGCTATTTCATAATTTCTATATAGAAGCACGCTGTATTTAAATATAAGTTTAAAAACCTATTAGGATAGTATATTTGATATGAAGTATTAGCAAAATACAAAAAAATAGCAAAAGTGATGTGTTTGAAATGGCACAATAATGTATAAAAAGTAACGACGTATCCCTGATATTTACGCGAGTTAACTGTGTATATATCGCACCAAGATAATTTATCGCGTCCATCATTTGTACTCGTTTTTTAAAGACACAATGTTGCCGGTTTCCTATTCTAACGCCCGGGGGATATCCTCAGTATTCTAGGCATAACGAAACAGACAACCGACAGTCGTGTCTGATAATACCGAAGAGAAAGCGAGCTCGTCTCTTTGTGCCCCGCACACGGTACAGGCGCTCGTCGTTCAGGCGTGGGTTTCAAATGCAGCCTCGTAAAATCAAACAGTCCAACAGCGGGAGACGAACGTTTGAGTTTAGGAATAATGACTAGACACCAGAGAAACGCTCGCTTATTAACTTCGCGCACTGCCAAAGTTAAATATAAGCTTTCGCATTTATATAACGGCAGTCTAGCGACTGGGACGACACTCACCAGTGCGGGTAGGCCAAGTGTCTAGTCAGTACATATGAAAACGAATCTCACACACTGATCTCTCGGCAGTTGAGATATTGCAATTGAAATTCTATAGAAATCGATTAGTTATTGCGGCGGTAAAAAGCCGAGATGCTAGACTCGTCTCGCTCGGATTGCGATTCTCGGACCGAGATGAAGCGATTTGCAGGCGGCGGCCCTTCCGAGAAGGGGCCGGGAGTCCCGTTACTCCATTAGCAGGCGCCGAGCCACTCGCGAGGAGCGTCTCCGTCGCGATGCCGGGAAGCGAATGGTTACATAAACCAAAATAAAACATCGAGACTCGCATCGGTGACGTTTTTCGTGATTCTACGTATGACCGCGGAGTCATTAGCTAGCCGGCAGGGGGGCGAGGAGGGGGCCCCCTGGTCCCCCGTGGCCCCCCTGGCCCCCCCTCGGTCCCCCCTGCCCGGCGACGTCACCGCGGCGGTATCTATAAAAGACCTCGCGGCCCGGCGGCGTCAACTCAGTCGCATGGAGTACGCAGTCGAGGTTGTTTGGCACGAGCTTCAGCTTTGCTAGGCACCTGCCGCCCCTATCCAACAATCTAGTCAGTTTTACGGAGTTGCCGCTCGCGTAGACCGAAGTTTGGATCGTCTCTGGCGATTCATTACGTTCACCGAACAGTGATAAAGTGCAATATTCATATTGTATACAAAAATTGTGATAGTTAATTAATTCGTATTTATAATTCGTTAGGAACTGAATCCGAGTGAAGGAAACCGTTTCCTACCTTCGAGCGGTTTAGTGAATTCGGACTCGTCCGGTGATAATATTCGGGCGATTCGTCCGCAGTGATAATAGGCGTCTGAATTGACATTCGCATTTTCTTCGCCCGGCGAAGGAGCGCGACTGAACGAGACTCCGCCGCATTTTAGACTAAAGCGTAACCCAGAAGACAAGATGGTCGGAAGCAACGGTACGATGATGGCCATCCGCATTGTTCGCAGCAAGCTCCGCAAGCGGGAGGAGCACTCCAACACGGTGCACCCCGCCGACGTCATCCTGCAGGCCCCCAGCCCCGCAGAGCCTGTCGCCTTCCGCCAGCAGCCCCTGTGGCAGTTCCCGCCGCCCCTGCCGCCCCCCTACGTGTACACCACCGACCAGGTGAGCCTCCACTCCACTTTATGCTCTTTTGAATACGCCAAAACCAGATAGAAATGCAATGAATATACAGTTTTACGACGAATACGAGGGACCGCCTCTAGTTATATGGGTCTCTTATCTGTGTTTTTTTTTTATCGTTATTCCTCACGGTCGCGATCGGTTTTAACTTCGAAAGTCGATTTGTACGGATTTACGTATCGCTATGCAATTTACCACTGTATTTTCGATTGTTTCTATTCTATTATTATTCATTATTGAAAACGTGCCGTGCATTTGTATGATCTCCCCCCCCCGGAGAGTGCGTTTCGTAATCGCGCAGAGTCAGTGCCGAGGGTGATAATGAACAATTGTTGGGGCTAATTAGCAAACTTGGTACTCTGTATATCTCGGAGTGCTCGGCTCTCAGCGCGCGTCGGGGACTTCCTGTTTTATTGTTGCAAGTAAATGTCTCAGTAGGTGGTTTTTTTTTCCCGCGAGACGATTTCACTTCGCTACCGCTGAAGCTGTCGCCTACCTTTTTTGCTCACACTCTGTATCGCGAATCAAAAGTAGAAAATTAAAAAAATTTTAACTTGCTGAAACGCATTGGCGACCCTGAAAACTGCGCTAATCGCGAATGAATACGAATCACGTTTTGTTCAGCATTGCGGCCGGGGCAGTTGAGGAGAGCGACTTCCTCGACGGCGAGGCGCATTGGAAAGTGAGGCTCTTGCCAAATTTTTGTGTTGAAACTTTTTTCGCGATTCCCAAAGCCGAGACGGTTCGTTTTACTTTTTTCTGCTCCAAGTGTGAAGCCGATTGGGCGAGCACGCGGTGCGGCCTCCATTGAACGGTTTCATTCCCCATTGTCTGTCGGCTTGTGATGCATTACAAAAGGGGACTGTGAATGTACTTTGGGGCGTTGAACCTTAAGTTTGGCGCGTGTTTTGTGCATCGCGAGTAGTGTCATGCATTTTCAATAAAAAAATATAGAAACAGATAAATATACAGTAGTGTCACATTTAGTATGTAATTTTGAAATCTAAGCGATAATCTAATGTGATATTTTCCTTGGATTCCAGGATACACTAATGCAACCCATCGGCAACGAGCGAGCGAGCTTCCGCAACCTGCGCAAGAACATCGGAGGACGCTGGAGACGTCTGGTGAAGAGGAAGCCCGAGCAGGAGGTGTACACGATACCCCCCGAGCTCAAGCCTCAACTCAAACAGATATACGTCTACTAACGCATTATCCCAGCGTGATATAGAGATGAATCGTTTCCATCGACATATCATCTGTGACTTCCCTTCGACATATTCATCTTCTTGTGTTATATGATAAGATTTTTATAATACTTTCTTGATTAGTAGAATAATGGAGTGTCAGGTATTAATGAGAGGGAGTAGTGAATAATTCCGATGAAGACAGTTATTATATTTATTTATAATAATATAGATGATGATAATAATAATAGACATTCTATGCGTCCGGTATGATGAGCGTATCATTGTTAAAGACCTATGATTATGCATATTTTTACCGAATTTATTGTTTAACCCGAGCGGTTAACGGCCATAAGAATATAGATGACCACCGAAATGTAATTTATGGAAGTTCATATGTTTTCTTAAACAAAAGAGAATTTAGCAGTAAATTCCCGATATGAAGATGTTCCTGTAACTCTGTTTAGCGCGGTGGTGCCCTAATGGTGATTGACATCTCGTAGAAGTAAAAGTCATTATTATTATTTATTGATCAAATGAAATCTTCCGTGGAGAGTTTAGTGAGAAATGCTTGCGAGACTTTCGACTACGTTAAGGTTTGTAAAGATTAGTGACCATATGAAATTTAGTTATTAATACGAAGTCTGTTATACTAGAACACGCGGTCGCGCACATAGCTACGACGGGCCAATAATGATAGTTTTATTATAACTGAGTATTATTTTCGCACATTCGTGGAAAACCTTCAACATTTATTGGATATAATTTGAAGGCAAGATTTATCTTGATGTATTTGGACTAGACGATATCACAATTCAGATTGATTCGGCATAATATATAGTTTTCTTATTTCCAAGTTTAATTACTACAATATCAGGTTGCCATTTAGATAACATTGTAATATTTGTAAATCATATTTCATAAAGATACACTATTTTTGTATTTAATCCTCGTTTATCCATGTGGTTAGAGATTTGTAATGTATGTATTATTAATGTTAACCGTTACATGTAAATATTTAAAACGAGCAATCATTCAATTTCCTGTAGTGAAAAACATTTTAGCCAATGTTTTTTCTTATGGCTAAGACCTGTATGTAATTAATTATATTTTCAATTTATCAGCATTTTATTGTGATTCCAAATTAAAATATGCAATCAAAGTGGTTTGATATCAGTTCTTTGTGAATAGAGTCAAGCAAATTGTCATATCACTATTTATCATTTATTTTTATAGGTTTTAGTATTTGAAGAAAGAGACAATTTAGCTCATATTGAGCCGTTTATTCTTGTAGGGAGGATTTAAGATATCATTTATCTAGTGTAAAATCAGCCATTAGTAATTATACAGATATTGGATCACGTAATGTATAAAAGCAAAAGTAATAACATTTAAATTGAACACCAATGTTGATTTTTGAATTGTATTAACAATATTCTTGAAAAGTGAAATATAAAAGAAATTTTTACAATGAACTTATGTTTTTACCTTCAACCCTTCCTTAATTACATACAAAAACACAAATACCCAATGCAAATAAAAATGACCAATCATAAGAATCTTGACCTGCAGTGCGTAATGACTGGCCGCTAAATAATTGACACAAAGTCCTGAGGTTTTTGGAGTATCTGTAAGTATGGAAAAATTATAACTTCAAGTAAAATAATTCAACAAAAGCAAATATGGATTGATATTACAGACAATAGCGCAGTGCTATTACAAAATGTTAAATAAGACAAAATTAAACAAAAAGGGACATATTCATGTTCTACTGAACAAGATAAAAATATGATATACTAGAAAAAATAATCCAGTACGATCAAACAGACTTGAATAAAATATGGATATAATAAACTATCAGCAGTTTATATTGAAAAAAAAAAAGGCATGGCTAGTTTTGGTTTATTACAAAAAATAAATTATTACAATTGAAGATCGATAGTAGTGCATACATTTATAAGATATCTTTTACAAATCTTAGTAACATTTTTTTAAAAACTAGTAGAGACATCTCGTGTCAATTTTTTATACTTAAATTTAAATAAATTAAAAATATAACGCCATCTGTTGTTATTGACGTACACTAATGTTACGTATAAATATTTTACCAAGTAATTATAAAAAGACACAAAGAAAAACATTTAGTTTAATATAGTTATTTGTAGATGGTGTATATAATAATTAGGATTTTTGATGTATAAAAATATGTTTATTTTCATACAATGCTATTAATAAATGTAGGCACTGTACAAAATTAAATTAACTGTCCACAGAAATGGATGATATCAATTTGTAAATAAATTTTTATAACTAAATTTAAAAAAGTTATTAATCGTAGTACTGAATTTAATTTATATAGTTATTAATCGTAGTACTGCTGTATTTTTTTCTTAAAAGCGTTTATTTCAATGGGAAATTTTGTAAATACCGCCTACTAAGAATATAAAAGAAACTAGCTCCGAAGAAAGTAGTCTGTTCTGTTCATATAAAAAAAAAATATCTACGAACACCCCTGCCAGGCCTGTCGCCGGGCCGACGCTTTTAGGGGTATAAAAGACTTGGAAATGTGAAATTCCGCCAGTCCTGGGGCCCAGCATGACACCAGGTCGGAAGGTGTCAGGACTTTATTATTGCCCTTTATCAAGCTTCAATACACCCAATACTGTGCGAATTTGCATACTAGAATAAAAGTCAGTTTGATTTAGTCTATTCAATAAAAAAATATAAATCTTTATGGTTCAAAACTTCTATAATCCATGTGGATTTTTTAAAGTTTAAGAGTTTCAATACTTCCGTCTTTAATATGGTGCGACTTTAAATATAAATAAAATCAGACTGATTTAATTTGCAACCCTCTTAAATAACAAATATAAAAAGCTAAATGGCAAGGAGGTTGCATTTTTAATAGTGAGCGTTTTTGTCTTCAGCTTTGTCAGACTGTCGACATAATTAAAAATGTCGTTATCTCTTAGTCATCTGGCTTATTATATATAACAGAAATATTTACTATGGACTTACAGGATAACTAGAACAAGTATAATATTTAAGAGTTAAAAACAAAATGACTTATCAATCTCCTAATAAATTACTCATTTATGAAATTGATACTCAATGCATAAAAATGTATATATGGTATTATATTGACTTTGTTAAAAAAATGTTTTAAATTTATCAATATATACAAATTGACAAAAGTACAAATTGAATTTACGTTATAACCCGTCGTCTCGCTTTATTCACACGGAGCGAGCGGAATCCATCTTATTAATAAAATCGCGACCGGGTAGGTTATTTCCGGTAGAACCTATTAATAAAGATGAAGCTCCAGACGCAGCCTCCCTAAGGCTCTATTGTCTTTCACAGACGGCCGGCGTCGTTTTTTTCCTCCGAAAGGCGAGACAAAGGTAAAGGCGGCGGGAGCGTGAGTGACTACGTACCGACCCTTACAGAAAAATATGGGACTGTTTGTGGTCTACGGGGATGATAATAAAGCGACGGAAAGAGGGGTTTATAAGAGCTGGAGGTTTCCTGGGCTGAAAAAGCAACAAATGAGAGCATCCCAGAAGCGTAAAAATGTTATAATTAAACCGACACTACGTATTAGAGTTACAAAAAGCTCTCTCTATATTTTTTAGTTATACCTGAAACACACGGGAAGCTTGTAATAACGCAGTCGTTTATTTAAGGACCAGAGCATAAAAGCGATAAAAATATAAAAATATAATATTAACAAATGTGGCTTTCATGAATTTATTACATTATAAAAAAAATGTATAGGACGTTTTGCCGCAGATAAACACTGGCGTTAAAAATACCGAGCAAAGGTATTATTATCCACCAATTATAAAATTTATCACCCACCAATTCTAAGTGTTTATTTTATACCTTTGATTAACTTAAATCTGCAATAAAAAATAGCTTCAGTGAAATCTATTCGACAAATTTTAAAATATCTCCCGGAAAATTATAAAAACGGAGATCGAGGCTTTATTCGTTTGAGGCAGTGTTAGAAAGTGTGGCAGCTTAAATTGGAAAAGGCGATTCGATCATCTCGATTCGCGAGTCAAACTCGGGGATAGATTAAAAATTATTGCGAAAAGTTCAAAGTTTACGAATCAATCCGGAACCGAAAGAGAATACCTTTTTTTAAGCGTAAAATTTAAATCGATATCTTCGTCAATCTCAGTAATGGCGAGATTTCAGGCGGGGCGTTTATTTTTTCGAACGCCAAATAACGATGGGCATAACTATTCGCAATAATCGATTATATCAAAATCACTTGAAATTATCAATTCAAATATACATTTGCAGAATGCGCAAAAAGACAAGGCCTCAAAATTCGTGTTCGGTTAATCGAATCGTCAAGGTTCTTGCTACCTAACCTTGCTTGGTGTCCATCCCCCGTCTGCCACAAAAAAAGGACCGTTTTACCTGGCAAAATCACTTTATTTTTCTATGTCGAAAGTTAATTTTTTTATAAAATATTGAAAAAACTATAAATTATATTTGTATATTTTTAATTTATTAAATAACGTCCATTTTCAGGGTAAAATAAAACCTTGAAGGTGTTGAAAAATTGGATAAAATGACAACTTATCAAAACCAAAGTTTGTTAAAGATTTTTTTTTAAATTTTTAAAATAATAAATCGCACAGTGTTAATATTTAATCTTTTAATTCCAATTGAAAAAAAGACTTTTTAAACAGTTACATGACGAATCTCCAAATTCCTACATTTCAATTGGAAAAACACATATTTATCATATTAAAAGTAAATTTACAAGAAATAAAAATATATTTTGTTCGGAAGAAGGGATGTATCTAACTTTTTGCATTAAAAAACGGACCAGAAAATGATCAAAAAAACTCGAGTATGGGACTTGGACCCTTAAAAACAGGCCATTAAGAAAATTATTAAGATCATCGAGTATTTTCAAAGCCGTTACGTTGAATTGCATATAAAAAAACGAGGCGTTCAAAAATTGAGTTCAGATAGTATAAAAAAGGTTTTTATTCGGTTTTCAGGGGTGGTTGGAGTGATGGGATTATTTGCGCGAGAGGTCCACCCCTAGTTGTTCCGACGGTGCACTCTGCTGATTGGGGGGCGAGACGGCGGAGGCGTCATTATTCCCGTCCGATGATGTCACGGGACGCTCCTTTCATCAAGCGGGACCTCCGCCTCGCAGGTCGAAGCCTTTTTTGTTGCTCTTTGATTTTTTTACGGAAACATTTACACCCCGGAATGGCGAGACTGAAAAAGTATTACAAACACGCTTTAGGCCTGTCTGTTGATTTTTATGATTTTTTTCATTTGAAATGCGAATTTATTTTAAAGTTTTTTTTATGCAATATAATTGCTATTTCGTAAAAATTCAAAATCGCGAGACCCATGCTACTTTTATGCGGCAATTTCGATTCAAATATTTATTAACAATATAAGATTTTGAGTGTTTTTATGCTATGGTTACTATTACAACTTACAGATTTGTGTTAAATTTATTAAAAAATATCACCATAGTTTTTAATTTAAGCACAAAATTTTAATTGAAAATAATATTTTCTAATTAAACCCAGGAGCGAAGACTTTGCAATTGGCAAGGGGAAGCAGAATTTAATGTATACGTAAAAAAACACGAAATTAATATTAATTGGTATACAGTATTGTAATAGTTATATATATATACTTAAAATTATAAAAATAAATAAAAGATTACTTATTTCACAAAACAGATAACCTTAAAGAAAATGCAATAACAAAGTATCAAAATTAAATATTTTAACATTTTCATTATTTGATCAATTTGCTTTGCTGTTATTTATATTAATAATTATTAAATTGCCAGGTAATTGATATTTTTGAACCTGAGTTTGTTTTATGCTTTTGAATGACTTTTGAATATTGGTTGGAAAAATGTGTGTACTTATTTTCTTTTTTTACAATTCAGTAAATATTTTGCAAATTACATATATTTATAATTTATTTAAAAAATTTAATATCATACTTTCACAGAAACATTTCACGGAATAATATAAATAACTGTTACGTGTAAATACTATATTTATTGGACGCGGTAGAAATTAATGAAGTAGAAATAATAATGGTCAGTTACCGTACGGCTAATCGTATTAATATACTACTCCTGTTTTGAAATCGCAAACACTATCCATTAATGAACCCATTTATTATGAGAAAGGCCACAACAATATATATGCTTTAAATATTCAAATAGTAAATTTATTATTGAATTGAAAATAAAACAAATTAAACTCAACGCGAATAAATTCCGTTGCTCTCTATAAACGAGTATTTATAACAATTTATATTTGTTTATATGGACAGAGTAACAATAATGGTGCTGGCAAATCGTGATATATATTTTCACTTAGTGATAATTCATTTCTTGCAACGGTAAGCACAAAGTCACGATGACAAAATAAATCGCTCGGAAGAATAAATATTTCTCAATAAAAAGTGCAATAAAACCGTTACTATAGCGGATGTATTGCTATCAAATATTTTATAATAAAAAACTTCGTGACTCTTAAAAATAATACGGCCGATAAGAATATAATGATAAACCTGTTTTAATTGTATGTTGATCAAACGTTTTTAAATATACTACTATCACATCGTATAGGTTAGGTTAGGTTCTAATTCTACTTATTGAATATAGTCATAACTCTGTTATTTAACCGAAATACACACATGCATATTCAGCAAAACTAATACCAAAATAACTACCTGAAGTTTAATAAATCCTGTCCAGCAGGATGCACTGTGTGAAATACATTTTTAATAAACGTTCCTGAAACCGCAGCAATCCCGGAAGACTGAATGCATCCCGTTTCTCCCATTTAGCATCGATCTGTTTCCCGAAGAATTCGCTACGCCGAAGCTAACGGCTTTTAACGATATTTCTCCGCTGAAATTGAATCCGAATTACCTTCTCGTTTCCTGCATTGAGCATTCGAAAACGTACTTCTGCCAATACCGAATACTTGCGCTAGAGGCGTAATGATGCGTGGTTTTATTTTATAGCTCCGGAGATATTTTCCTTCACGTTTCGCTTTTCCCTTTCTGCTTAAATTTCCCGGCGGCGAATTTCGCGCGGCTGTCGGTCGGCGGTCGCAATACAAGTCGGGGGAAAAGTATACAATATTGTGAAATATTTTACGAGTTGTCGATCGCATTTCCGTATTGGAAATATTGTATACCAGAATGTCTACTTACGGTGATGCGTGGCGGGAATACGCCGGAATGCTCGTTGTCTGACTCCGCCGATGTTTGTCTACTTCTGCTTATATCAAGAAACGTTTTTTTCTGCGGCTATCGAATAGTTGTTGTTTGAGAGGGATGAACATATAATTATTTTTATTAAATGGTTGATAAATATTTTTGGTACTTGTTTTTTATCCGACTACCAAAAAACTTGTAACTAACCTTTTTTTTTTTAATCTAACGTAACCTATCCCAACGAATCGAGCGGTCATGGAAATCTGCAATGAACGAAATAAACGCCACAACGGGACTCATCGTCATATGATAGATTCTTATCTCTGCGAGTACACGTACATTGAAAAATTTTGGTGGTCGGATAAAAAACAAGTACCATATTTTTGAATAAAATACTTGAGTGATTTTCCACTTGTTCGTTTTTATTTGTGACCGGCATTTTCAAATCTCTCTGTTTGATAATGCCAACGTGAAA
Source organism: Atopsyche davidsoni (assembly GCA_022113835.1). NCBI lineage: Eukaryota > Metazoa > Arthropoda > Insecta > Trichoptera > Hydrobiosidae > Atopsyche > Atopsyche davidsoni. The sequence continues at coordinate 9,562,870 of JAILWY010000021.1, forward strand.
GGTTGGCGAAGCCGGTCACAAATAAAAACGTACATGTGGAAAATCACTTAAGTATTTTATTCAAAAATATTAAAATGGAATTCCATCAAGTACTCTCTGTCAAAAATATTGAATTTCTGGTTGATAAATGGTAATTGTATGTGTATAAAAAATACACATTCTGGTTCCGATTTATTTTAGTTTTTAATCGAGGTTTAAATAAAACCGCTGTTACATACTTATGCTGCAAATAAACATACGATTATTGAATGGAGATTGGAACTTAAATCTATTTAGCTATGCAAGTAATTTGACGAGTTTTGAGGAGCAACTAAAAGTCTAAAACAGGTGATTGCAAGTTGATCATTCGTCTTCTATATCGAGTGGCTATATTTAGAGGAAGTCGGCGACCTTTTCACTGAGCCAGTACTCATGGTTTTTTAGGGGAAAATAGTGTAGTGGGTTCCTCGGTCCTTCTACACCGCAGTTTTATATTGCTGTTGCCCAAGATTCATCCAGAGCACATCCCTCCACGATAATTCCAAGTCCACTACACCATTACCGATTTACACACGCTTAGGGTACAGAATAACAGCCATGCACAAGCAACAGAATAGGCAGAGCGGGGAGGTTCATTCATATACAGTCACAAAATCAAACCTGTCTTTAAGGTTTGTAAGGGTTCGAGCGGATTGTACGGTCAACAGATGTCGGCTTCATAACAGGGAGAAACAAAAACGTCCAAAAACCGACAGCGAAGAATCGGAATTCATTTCCGGTACGTATCGGCTAAAGCACTTCGCGTCCGCGGAAAATATCCCAATCAAAAAAAAAAAAACTACATGTAGGGCCCCCATTAATCGTCGGCCGGGCTGCTCGCTCGGAGGGCGGGTTTTTTTCAGCAAAAAATGTATCTTTTTCCATCCATCGGTTTGTTTCCGATGGGGCCATCAAAAATTTGCATCACAAAGCAGTATTGCACTTTTCGTATGCCCGCTGCACCGCTGCGCCTCTGCTCGACAAATTGTGTCCGCTAAATGCACGCCGGGGCGAATTGATCGCTTCGTTAGGCGGCGTGGGCTTCGAAATGGGCTGCTGTTAATATACAAACCGATATCAAGATAATCAACTTGCTTTTCTCAAATAACAGTGTAAAACTCGGCGAATTTAATATTTATGCACTTGTAATTAAGGCAGTTGCTCTCAGTCATTTAATTGGCTCTGGTGTCCAACCGGACACCACAGTCAGTCCATTACCTGGCGAAATCGTGTCATTTAATTAATTTAATTGTAACATTATTTTTCTATATCGAAAAATGATTTTTTTACAGAGTATTGAAAAAACAATAAATTATATTTATTTTTTTTTTATTATTTAATTTAAGTCCATTTTCAGGGTAAAATAAAATCTTGAAGATGTTGAAAAATTGGATAAAATGGCAAATTTTCAAAACCAAAGTTTGTTAAAGATTTTTTTTTTATTTTTAAATTAATAAGACACACATGGTTTATATTTAATCTTTTAATTTCAATTAAAAAAAAGAATTTTAAATGTTAAGGATTCTTGGAAAATGTACCAGACGAATCTCCAAATTCCTACACTTCAATCGGAAAAACACATATTTATCATATTAATAGTAAATTAATAAGAAATAAAAATATATTATGTTCGGAAGAAGGAATGTATTAAACTATTTGCATTTAAATTTTTCTGATTAGTGTGGTCAATTTTTCGCAAAACGGACTAGAAAATGATAAAAAAAACTCGATTATGGGACCTAGACCCTTAACAACGTATTTCTCCCAGCGCGCGTTGGGTTTGAATGTTTCTTAACCTCAGGCCGTAGTCTTTGTAGATATTTTCTTGAGACTATTTGCATTAATTGTTTCTCTAGCCATTAATTATGATTTATACTAACGTTTTTAATCAATAATTCTAATTGTAAGTATAAAATTAAGGTCTCATGCACAAAACGACGGAAAAAGTTTTTTATAAGGGTGTAATTCATGTTTATACTAGTAAAAGCAAAATTGGTTGTAGATATAATATATATTAATGGATTCCAAATATTATTTACTTTAATATTAGCAAATGCGTGAAGCATTAATTACTGATACTAACTTTTAATAAAAATAAATTATTCTTGAATTAAAAAACGCTGAAAAACTAAAAAAAAACGCTAGTTTTGGGAATTGTACGCAAAGTCGCTAACATGTATGTATATTTTTGTACATAATAAAAAATAATCACCTTTCTGTCATAAAATATATAAGTTTTGGTATTTAATGCTATAAGCTCTCTAAGTAGTTTATTTTAATAAAACAAAAACGAAATTTAAAACGATTTATTAAACCTTGAAATTTTAATTATGTAAGTTCAGACAGTTATAAATATTCATAATTCAGTTCCCATTTGTGTGAAAGCAACCGCAAAAAACCAACGAAGCTCTCTTCGCTCTTTCGAAACAAAAATCCAACATAAAGGAATAGTTTATTTTGGTTTTATTTCAAAGAGAATATCCCTCTTATCGCTTCAGCATTTTCCTTGGAATTTTTCCTAGACGTAAACATATTTAAAGATTAAAGGCTTGAAAAGTACGACAAGCTTATCATTATTCCTCGCCAAATATTTGCTAATATCATTTTCCCGCAGGCATCGCGACTCCGACAATGCCCTTGCTTGGCGGCCCATAAATATTTTAATACACTCTGATTTTAATAGGGTATATATTCAGGCAAAGTGCATAGTCGAACCTGAGGCTTCTGAGGAAGATAAATTGCTTCAAACAATCTGAATTTTGTCAAATGATGTAGTCTAGGAGTGTATTCCTAAAATTTGTACATACATCTACATTTTTACCCATGTGGGCTTATTTTGCGTACAATATTTGTGTACAAAAAAAATCATCTGTAAAAATATTAACGACAAAGTGAGGTTCAAACCCACATCTCCGTGATTATTGCAGCTCGATGTTTTTACCAACACATTGCTGCTCTAACTATTTTTTTATAAATTCGTGCCTCATTGTTATCGAGCCAATTTCATTGTGTTAGTAATTTTAAATATTTTCCAATTATTATTGCAACGCTGTATGAAAAATGTATAAATTGTTTGACACCTGATATTCCTGAAAAAATGATTACTCTGCTGAAAATTGTTTTGCTATACGAGCTTTTGCATTACGTATGAATACATATGAAGCAGCTTATGTAAGGTGCTACATTGATACGTTCGCAATCACGTACATTGCGTGTTTAAGGATCTCTCGTACTAGTTCCGAGGGCGAGATCAACGGGGAGGATGTCGGTACTTTCAGAAAGCCCGGCTTTGGACTTTCGATATTATAAGTCCCAGCTGCCACTTCAGGGAAAGCCCTCAGATTCAAGGCAGTAGTGTGGGATATAACCGCACAGACGTGAGACATAATGTAATCTCCTTATCTTTACAGAAAATTCCAAAAAACTTATCCCGCTTCCGAGCTCGCAAAGCCTCGCAGTAACAAAAAAATGATTTAATAAATGAAAAAGCCGTTTTTTGCAAACGTAATTCTTGTATGACTTTATATTAATAATAAATATAAACGACGAGTCAAAGGCCAAAGAAAAACTATTCAAATGTGTATTACAGCTTTTGTCTTAAGGATTTATTAACACCTGTCTATTCAGGTAAATTAATTCAAATTCATTTGCATTCGTAATTATACTGAATCTGTAATTAGTCAGAAACATCAATTCGCTCATTTTTGATGATTTACGAAACTTGTCAATTTAGAATGTAGGCAAGACTAGTCGCGTCAAAAAAATATTTTTTTGAATAACACTACATATTGATTACAAAGTACTTTTGTCAAAAATATTAAATTTATTTAGACCATTTCAAATGATATATTTGTTTTTATTTTCTACGTATATTATGACAATACTTTGATAATACGGACAGGTTGAGAGCGTTCGAGATGTGGTGCCATTGATAAATCATAAATAAAACTATAAATAACGCGCTTATTGGAAAACTAAAATGAATGGTGGACGTTGAGCGTACAAATAATTTCAAAAAGGGCTAAATAAAATTGCAGTTTTGGAAAACAGAAACCGTTATTGTGGTACAACATAATGATAATGTATCGATTTTTATTAGATTTTTTATAGCTTGGAGAATTTAAAGCCAATTTGTAGTATTACAGTCAAAAAGTGCCAATGCTTGACTAAGCTTGAAACACACAAAGTAATGTGATTTGAGTTTATATTTAAAACATTTTTTTAATTAATAACAACTCACTCCACTTCGTCCAAGAATTTGTAACAATATTTTAAGAATTAATTCCGTGTTACAAAAGAGATTTACGCAGCCAGGAATCACGATTCGCACTAGTCACTGATGCCTGACGAAGAAGAGGAACTTACTTATATTTAGCATTAATAATCGATATTGGATTTTTTTGTATTTAATTTTGAGATATGAGGGTTTTTAAATGAATAAATTTACTTCTTAAAATCTCTGCATTCAATCTGTATAAACATACCGGAGGGTTTTTCGTAAAAACATTTCTTTAGGGTTTTTTTGTTAAGCGAAAAAAAAAACAAACCATCGGTACTGTACTGTGGGCCTTCTTCATTTTTAGGCTTCAAAAATACATACCAGTCTTTCTCCGCAGAGACTTTCAGAAGGAAAAAAACTTTCATTTCAGATCCCTTTCAGATGTAAATGAAAATGCCTAATTTTTCTTCTTTTCCCTGATTTTCGCTTCCCAATTGCGGCAGGTTCGGCCTTTACCCTCCATCAGCGCTTATTTCAGCCCCGCTTTGTGTATCTTGCGCGGCGAAAATATATTTGGGAAACAATCTTAAAGCTATGAAGTTTTTCAGCTTACAATGCGGAGAAAAACGTTATGGCGTTAAAATACTTGTTCATTGATAAGTGCCAATTCTATTCTTATTCAAAAATACAAAAAAAGAATTTAGAAATGTAAAAATGCTCCTTCTTAATACTGTAACTTTGCAAAGGCTGTAACGTCTCCAAGTGCCTCTCCTCAGAGGAGTTTAGTGACCATTTTACTGAACATATGTTTGCCCTGAGATATTTTTAGTAATATGGCTGTATTCCTGATAATAATTATTATGTTAGATATCACACTATTGTATTGAAAGTTTTGGTTGCTGTTAAATATTAATAGTGCTGTTACAAAATAAATGATGAAAAAAATCCACAAAGACACAAATAATATAGAAATCTACACAATCATGATTTATGCGAACTGGATTTGTATCTAATTCAACTTTCATGAGTCTGTGATTGAGCACGAATTCAAATTGTCTTATGCAACTGTGCAATTTTTTTTTACCATGAAGTAATAATTTTCAATGATTGAAACCGTGAGCATTATTGATTATTTTTTCTATATTTAGGCTGAAATATATATATGTGCAACCCCAGGGTTCCGCCCTCGCACGCTATCGCATATTTATGCCCCATCTTTGTCATTATGGAGACGTTCAGGGAACTTTTCTCTGAAGTCGCTCCGTTTACGCTAAATAGTGAGTCGGACCTAACGACACGTGACGTCACAGTTACTTATGATAATCCACCCCTACCTACTAACCAACTTCGCATATCTGCGATGTAAGTTAGGCGAGAGATATATACCCGAATATACCTCGGAGCACGTCGAGGGATACTAGTATCTAGCAGAGGACCTGATAAGATATTTATAAGAATAAAAAAGAACCTAGAAAAAAAAATCAATTAAATATACTATTTTTTGCAAGTAACCGCCCTGTGATAGTAACCACCCTTTTTTGATTCTAAGGTTGAATCAGGATTTCAGATTTCAAAATTCTGTTAATTTGGCTCCAACTTCCAAATAACAGAAACACAAAAATAATTTGATTGAATATAAGCAAAATATAAAATAAAAAAAACTATGATATTTTTGCTAAAAAAATTCATCGTGGGTGAAATATAACTATTTTGGAATACGCTTGCTAAGCTCGCGGCTCGAATCCCCGGATCCGGGCTAAGAATTGAAAGTTGCTACCGGTAGACAAAATGCTAACCTATCTCTAAAATAATATAAAAAAGAAATTCACATGCTTGGGAATCTCTATATAAAGTGACCGACATTCTGACGGATGGTTTATGGGACGGAAGAAAGAAGAGGGAAAAAAGAAAAATGCTTACATATCTACTATTCACATGATACTGTGCGTAGAAAGGATACCTAAAAATGCCATCCTATAAATGTCATCGATAATCAATATATCCGGTATAATATTTTTTGTTCCTAAATACGACTATCTTTATATTTGAGTTATATATATAATTCAATATCGTTATATATATATTTTTAAATAAATATATAAAAGTGATTTAAAAGTATGACTATTTATATATATATGTATAATAAAATGTATTAAAATCCATTACAACAGGAAAACCCTTTAGGAAATATTCATAGCCTGGACACATGAGGCCAGACCGCACCTCCCACACTGTATGCGGCGGTCGCTATACAGGGTGAGTGACAAGCAGGTGCGTGGTGCATTGCCTGCCTGCTATACAGAACGACCGCATGCCAGACAAGTATGCAACATTCAAAGCGAATTTTCACAAAATTTCCAAACAGCAATAGAACCTTACGTGTTCAAAGATTTCGCATTACACACAAAATCGTTTTTTTTTAAATAGTTTTGGCCTATAGATTGTATAGTCGTATGTAGTTAAGAGGAGTGATTTTTTAAAGAACTTGCTTTCACGTGATTTCACATTGAGTATTAAAAAACTTAGTCTGAAAAAGCTTGGTTTAATTAATATGTAATACAGCTGTTTATTTTCAAATAAAGTATTACAAATTGAACTAGACACGTTTATGTTAGTATATGGTATTAATAATCGTAATCACATAACCACTTGTATATTTACATGCGTATGATTAAATATGGATTATTACAGATTCGTATAATTCGAAAGCTTTAGCTCAAACTGCGGACGTAATCTTTTAATATTTGGATATATTATTTATTAACTTAAACTTGGAGTATTACAAATCAAATAAAGCTTTGTCTGTATAGCCACAAACAATATAAAATTTCTCCTCCAGTCTCGACTGCCACTGCACAGCTAATGGTTTCATAGCCTCCCCTTTAAATATTCCGAATGCTTTAAGGTCCCAAATAGCCTGGCAGGAGATTTTTCGCCCGGAAGCCGCGGTTAGAGCCACTCAACCCGTAAATGGGCTCCAAGGTCGCTCGCGCAACGTAAAATGGTCTTTATAGACTCTCAGGTTTATTACACGTGACATAATAATTTTAATAGGAGCCGACATCAAGGGGATGTTAGGGTAACTTTTAAGTTATGGAATTTACAGTTTCCGTAGATTATCAAAGTTAAAAAAAAATTGAAATTTTAACCACAAAAAAATAGCTAGAAAATCTAAAAAATATTTTATGTCTGTTTATAGATATTGCGTATTCCAGACATGGCAAGCATCTATAGACACTCTTAGACATAGTCCGTGCCACACGACAAATATTTGTCTGTACAGACAAATGTCTGTGACTATATTATATTTTAGTTTTTTTTTGATGGAATTACATTATTAAGCATTTTTACCCCGGAAAGGAGGCGGAGTTAATTTTATATATAAAATCATATAGATTTTAATAAATGCAAGCAATGAAGTCATTAATATATAATTTAAATACTTGATACAAAATGTGCTGATAAATATAGAAAAAAAATTTTTTTTTCTAATACATGTGAATAAACATTTAATGCTGCAACAATTGCATTGCTAGTTTTATTATATCATTTGAAAATATTTATTAATTCATAAATAATTATGTGAAATATTTGTATGTTGCTAAGAAAGCAGAGTTTATAAAGCACGACGTATTTTTTAATATTATATTTAATAAAAAGGTAATACTGAACATTTGACAATATTATTTGCTCACAAGTATTTAAATCATAATATATTATTCATCTCGCTTGGAACAATTCAAAACTCTATTAAACGCAAGAATGGATTACCGATCATTCCTCAAGTTAACCTCTTATACCGAAGCTCTTAAATAATCATACTTTTCAATCAAAGCCTTAAATTAAACAAACAAGCCTCCCCTCCCCTGCAGTATACAAACACCGAGCAAGACTCGGGAAGTTGATTTAAAAGTAAATTCTGAACTCCAAACAGAGCGAGTCCTCCCTATTCTATCTTATAATGTACCTCACCTGTTAATTAATGCCTAGGCTAGGGAGAGAAGAGAATATTTTCAGTCACCTGAGGTTGATTCTGATAGGAGCTACAATATTTCAAGACGTTCTTCTAATATTGTAAAATTAAAAAAATAGATAACTTTCATATTGTTACTTTGTGTCAAATTATATGGAAATTCTAATCTAACTATAGTATAAAAAAAAAATATTTTACATGAACACATAAATTGTAATATACAAAAAAGTTTATAATATGCGAAATTGGTTTAAAAAATAAAATAAAAATAAAAAAGGCATATTGTGACATGAAATTTTGTGATATTACACAACACTACTGAAATAACAACCTTGAGTATGAAAAAAAAATTGATATCATGACAAAAAACGGAATATTAGAATATAGACATGGTGACATTTTTCTTGTACTAAATAATATTATTATTGTTGCTATGATAAGAAGGTTCAAACAAATTTAAATTTAACCGATGATTTGTAAATACATAACACAATATTTTTTACTAATAAATCTTTTATCATTGTGCCTACAAAATGTGTAAATTATATTTAAATATACATCAGCAGCATACTCGCATACAAAAACAATTATTTTGCATATTGATTGGGGCACAGTAGAAACGTCCAGGAGGTGTAGGCTCTAATTTTGGAGGTATTTAAGACATTCCAGAAGTGCGACGATCATCGAGAATTATTTATTATTTCACATACAAAATGAGAAATCAGTATTTGGAATTCATTTATTTCTCTGATAACTCCACCCAGAAGTTTCTGCACACTAAGCCATCCGTACTCACCCCGCCCCGGGCCGGCCCTCAGATATTTCAGGACGTTCAGGAGAATTTCCAGCCACTGCTAATTGTTAAGTTTCTAAGGCCCACGAATTAGTTCAGACAGAATTGAAGTCCGCACTTCACAGCGATCAGTTTGTTAAATTGCGCGAGAGGGTTGGAAATTATTGCAGCACAGCACACAAACGGAAATAATACCGAGATAGCAAATAAGGCAAAAGTAATGAAAAAAAAAAAAAACACATTTCACACGCGAGAGCTAACCGACCTTCACCGGTCAGAGGACAAAGACATACTAAAGATTATATTCGAGTGTAACCGTTGTAACAATTATTTTTGGACGAAGTATTTACAGAGACGTGCATGTGAGTAATAAGATATTTCTAGTAAAATCCAATACTTTGTACTTGAGCGCTTTGTAACAATAACAACTAAGAATTTTTTTTAAAATTCGCACCAATATCTTCGTTTATTACACTTATGTTAATTTGTCTAATAATAATGAAGAAAAAAAAAAAACGGTACTTTATCTTATATTACAACTCTCAACCCTCCGGTGGAATTAAAAACCTGCCCGCGGTATTTAATTTAAAATGAAATGAAAGATAAACATATATTATGTATCTCCCGCGGTATAAAAACTTATCAAAAAGGTTTATTCGCTTCAAGGAATCCTCCTTTGGCATTAGAAAAAATAATAAATCTACGAGATGTGGAAGCGGTACGTATTCAGAATTATGTTTGTACTGAGTAATTAGTGTGCTCGGGGAGGCCAGGCTTTTTCTACTCCACTGCAGCCTCACCGGGTTAAGTTGGCGGATGTGCAAACATATGGTTTCATTATTCATTGCATTTGTCAATGTTCCCGGCGTATATTACTCACTTTTTATCATTTGAATCTATGATGCATTCAAAGCTTTGATTGCTTTCAGCTGCTTTGTTTGTAGAATAGTGTGTTATATATTCTTTCAGTTCAGATAACATAAGATGCGTTTCCATAGCGTTGATGTACATGTGCATTATCAAGTAAAATTTATTCGATCATCCCAATTATTCAGATATGCTTTGAATGGGTGAGAATCGACTTTGCCGACGGGCCAGCCTATATTTCGCGCACATCTCGCGGTATCACTGTATGCGATCAAAAAGTAAATCCTATACAGGGTGACACGATCGCGGAGTCCCTTTATCATGGTAACGGTGGTGTGGTTCGATTTAAACGGAATAAGTGCGTCGAGCTCGCTGGCGGCATGTGGGGATGGCACATGTCAAAGATTTCCTGCGCCCAGCACCCCTGTATAATTTTTATTCTACCCCCGGGGCGTCTAATTCGGATTCACCCTCGCATTGTGCGTTCAGAGGGCACACTGTGCTCCTAATATTTTTTTTTGTGATTCATATTGTAATGGAAGTGTCCTTTATTGTCGTTAATTTTATTGCTTTATTATGTATTATCTCTGAATGTAATTATTTTATATTACTTTTCATAGTATATATTACACTCATACACTGAGTTGCTACTTCAGTGTTTTCGAAAAAGAGATCATCCACCATTTTATAATTTCGCAAAAGTAGGATTTAACTTCAAATAAACAAATGACATTGTATGTGTTTCAGTCACAGGGAGACATGTTATTAATTGAGACTTAATTGGAATTTACAAATGTTTCATAATTTAATTCATACTGTTGTATAACCATAACTCTGGTGGGGCGCATTAAGCCATTTCTCTATTAATTAAGCAAATTTTAACCAACCCACGGGCCACAGTAAGGCAGTAGAAAGAAACCACCCTCGTAGAAGGCCAGAGGGGCTTAGAGGATATTTAGAGGACATCATTCGCCTTTGAGAGAAGTACTTGATGAAAATAAAGTACTTTAAATTCGGTACTCAACAAAAACAGCACCTTGGTATATGGTTGCGTTATATTGTTTATAAAAAAATATATAAAAATACAAGTGTACTCAGATATATTAACCGATGTATCCAAAATGAAACTTCATGGTTTTTTGTGATTTATTATACCTGGCGTAAAAAAATCTGAATTTTTAAAACTGATCAACGAAACGCACTGCTCATAATTAAAAAAACACTCACTATGTTTTATTAATAGAAAAATTATAAGGCCTCTCTGGTGTGTCGTCGGCATATTACCTCCGGCCTCGCGTACATGTGGCTTCCACGAGCTAACGCAGTGACAAGCACTATTAATCCTAATTGTTTGGATCAACCCTTTTATTCCGCGTGTTAGCAATTAAACAAATAAGCCTCCAGTTGAACTTACACAGTGCGAGCACCTTGCATGCTAGTAATTACGATTTGCCGATTTGCATACTTTATTTAAGATGTTTGATTTGAAACAATTCGTTTTTTTGACAAATTCAATTAAATCTCTAATAACTCTATTATATAATGATTGTGACAACTTTTATAGGTCAAGATTTCACGAGAAATACGAATATGTCTTGATGTTTTCATGCGGATTTATATTAAATATTTTTTTGCACCTCAAAAGCGTCACCATCACGAAACAGCAAGTAGAATCTCGTTAATATCACGAAATTATAATAAAATTTCTTTATAAAAAAAAATATATTGTTAAATTTAAACATTCATATATTATTGATTTTTGTGAAGACCGTCTCACAGGAAGTACGATTTTACCTATACAGGTTTATTTGATTGATAATGATTAAGTATATTTTTTAAAATAGTGAAAATTGATCAAAGAAACTCTTAGAAAAATATCTCATCCCCAAGCTTACATGGCCTGTGCATTAACAATTATGCCAACGAATCACTAGTACTAGGCAAGAATTTCTAACAATCATATCCTATAAATGAAACAACGTACTTATTATGCCAATTAAATATTGTGTGACTTGCAATACTAGACTTTTAACACAAAGTACTGAATGAAGCATTTAAAATCCGATCTGGATATTATTATTTTTAAAGTCTATTTAATTAAACCAATACACGCACTTGTTAAATATATTATTGATTTTTGTGTCTGACCGTCTCACAGTAATGCACCGGCCATGTAAGAGCTTTGTTGATCAATTTTCAATATTTGAAAAAATGTACTTAATCATTATCAATTAAATACTCATTATTATTATAACAATTGATTTTTTATTTAAAATATGTCTCATTGTTTTTTTTAAAACATCCCATTAATTTACTTTCAGCGAAACGTTCAGATAATGCCTGGACAAATCCAAGCGCGAGCTCGCGCAATCGACGACCGCGGATTCAATTTTCCATCATTATTACTATTCGGGGCTGTTTCCTTACATCGAGCTGACGTCAGAGCTGCGGTGAATCTCAGCGGGTGGGGGTGGTCGGGGTGGTCGGGGGTGGTCGGGGGTGGTCGGGGGTGGTCGGGGGTGGTCGGGGGTGGTCGGGGGTGGTCGGGGGTGGTCGGGGGTGGTCGGGGGTGCGAGACAAGGCCGCCCCGGGGCGCGCGGCTCCGCTCCCTACATCATCCTAATGCCGAATTTTCAGCGCGGGATTACAGTAATATTGTTTAAACCACATGTGAAGTCGGAAGAGTATTTGCGATCCCGCGCGGTGAGCGCCTTTATTTAAGTGAAACAAACGTAATAGACTTCTCACAATCTGCTTTTCAGGGAACTTTGGAATTCCCACTAAATTAATGTGGATTGAATTATACAGAATGGCGCTTTTAATCCCAAAAGACAGATAATACGCGTAATACAAAACGTTAAACTTTTTAAAAATTTATTTCATACAGTGAGATATTCAAGACGATGAATCTATTTCTACTTCACTCCACAAAAGAGGGAGGCTTGCTTTATAGGCAAGCAATGAGAATCAATTGCGAATGTATACAGTTTTTTAAATCTGTATTTTACTCGCAAAAGACACATGAACTCAGATTATTATCTATGGAATCTAAAGGCTGCAAGGCAATTTGGTAAGCAAGTAATTAAGTCATAGGTTGTATTGTATTAAAAATCAAATTTGCACTATAAAGAGTTTGAACCTAAAAGCGACGTGTGATTGCAACAGAATTTAAATATTATTTCTCGAATTTCATCAAGAAATTATGTATTGGTAAACATGCGCTTAAACACTAGAATGACGTAGTATACTAGTTGTAAATATGATATAAAATCTTGTTGTAAATCTGTAATAAAAACATACATATTACAGTCACAACTATAAAAATCTATTTTTAGTCGTCTTTCGTAAAATCTTATTGAATAGGTGAGAAGATGGGGATTTATATTATATTGCCTGCCATACAGGCATCACGCTGGTGCATTTAAGATATTAAGCTTTCTGTTTTATTGTCAACTTCATTGGAAGAAGAAATAATATTAATATTTGGGAAGAAGATGACGTCAAATTCAAAATTTCGTTTATACCCCCTGCCGCACGTATCGCCGAGGGCGGTCACGTATAACAAGGAGTGAGGGGCAAAGGTCCTATAAATTACTATGGGGAAGATGCCAGCAAGTGGAAATTAATCATCCATCAATATCTAGCTACAATCCTCTGCTATTGTCGCTGTAATTACCTTTTCTGTAATGCCATACAAATACGTTGTACCTGATATAGCAATATTTAATACTATCCATTAATTTATATTTCATTACAAGAGGTATGATGGTTAAATTATTAAAACCATTTTAGAAATTCAATATTTTTGACAGAGATTACTTGGTGGAACTTTATTTTAATATTTTACATATTATTTAAAATATTGAAACCATTTTCTCAATATATCGATTTCTTAAATCGAAACTACTAGAAAAAAATACTTAAATTACAATATAAGATTTTAAAATTATTTATTAACGTAGTACTACAATTTCATATGAAATTTATCATTCATCTATGCTAAAATGGTTCAATCAATAATATTCCATCTTCTCACTGAAGTATATTTTGAAGATGCTCTCGTACAGCAAATACGCTGACATAAAATACATATAGTACCATATATGCAACTCATCAATGTGTTTTATCACGATTGTTGGTAATTTTTATTTTTACAAATACAAAAAAATGAATTAAATAACGCATTTAGAAAAATTCACCTTTTTAAAGCACAGATTTCAAAATGTTACCTCGGCTTTTCCACTTAACCTGGCCTGTAGTCTTTGCACAAGTTAATAAAGCCTACAATATTAGTCGTGAAAAACTATATGTTTCATGTCTTCTCATACTTATTAAGCGTGACGATATGATGGCTGCGTTTAATGGACTAATGAGCATTAACTGATGTTATTTTTTTGCCTAAACAGTAAATTTATTAACAAGGTATTGTCAATAAAAGCGTGGTTTGCGAGCAATAAGAGGACTGGCCGGCCATAAAGCTCGCGCTCTGCCCCCAGATTGACTGCCGCTAATGCCTTCATTCCTCTCCTTCCCTACATCAAATAAATAAGGCGAGCTTTTGTGTTTTGGGAGCTTTCGCTAGCCTTAGGAGACCCGCACCAGAGATCTACAAACTGCTAGAAGTATATATATATATACAATAAAATAGTATATATATATACTGTATAAATATATTATATATTTGTAACGCTTTTGAGATTAAAAATATCATGGTCAATAAATTGATATTTTAGTATTGTCTTTGTGAGAGATTTCAAAATATTACTCATGTACAGTGTAGATTGAAAATGTTTTTTAAATTGAGTTCAACTGCAACTATTAAGTAAAACAGTTTATAAGTAATATTTGTTTCGGATTAGAAAAAAAAAAGTTGGTTACCCCTGACCCGGGTCCAACAACAGAACGAAGGATGTGTTGTTAAGTCTCATAGGAGGTATAAAGACGCACTCTGCACAGGGCTGGCCAACCGGCGGTATGAGGGACTCGTAAAACTCCAAACTTTCTTATTTATAAGCTAAACTTGCTTACGGCCGTGTATCCATTTCTCTGTCGTTAGTTACAATGATGCCGAGAGGAACTTTTCATTTGTAGAGAACGTTTTTATTTTTTTATCAATGAACTGTTCTACGAATAATTTTTTTTTTTCACATTCGAACGTTATTTCGCAATTTTTGAGAACAACAAGTTTTTTCACATGTACTCAAACTTGATGAATATTTTATTGTTAGAATTCATAAAATCTCTTTGAAGCGGCATGCCAACAACCTAATAAAAGATTGTTTTTAATTTTTATTGGAGTGTATCAAGAATATGACATATATATATATATATATACATAGATATATAACCAAATTTACTTTAATGGGGCTTAGATTAGGATATTGATATTTCATATAATAAAAGATCTTCTTATATCTAAACCATTTCAACGATTCAAAGCCCTGGAAGTAATTAAAAAAATAATAATGGAAATGATGATGAGTTATTGTGTAATTTGTATTTACTTGTTGTAAATATCATCATGCTTTCAAAGAGATCAATAAAATACCAAATCAAATGTTATATTCAATGTTCAACATTCTTCGTCATGTTATAACAGCATCAATTCACATCAGTATGTGTAGGGTTATTACAAAGCTCTTAGTCGGGTCCGGTGAACTGGAAAAATCACGGATAAACACAAGGTGGTCCACAATCGAGTGCAGGCACGTCAGAAGGGCAATTGAGAACGTTGCCTCCATTCTCTGCCTTACTTGTCTCATGATGCATGAAATGAATGGCTCGGCGCTGATTCTCCCCATGAAAAAGTTGCAAGGGTGTTATTCCCATTGCATAATAAGGGTGCTTGTTCCACTGTGCGTCCAGCCATGTGCAATAATAACCCAGAGAGAGGAAAATATTTTCGTAAATGAATTTATGTAAATACAATTGAGCCCCAAAGTGCTCGCCCTCGGGCGTGGAATATGTTGTAAAAACTGAGATAATAAACGGGGTACCTATCGAGATATTTTGTAAACATTCAACAGCCGTTTAACGGGACGAATAGCGAAAATAAATCACCCTTACAATGTGAGTAATTTCATTTTGTTACATAAATGGCTTTATAAACACATTACTGGACTATAAATATAAATAACGCCATTCTAAAACGTATTTACCAAACAGTAGTAGTATTTTAAGGTAAGTGTTAACGACATCATTTTAAGAAGCAACAAGTTACGTCATTTTTAAATAAATAATACGATTATTTTACTTTATACACGAAGTCTTTAAACTCAACTCCTGTATTGAATATATAATTAAAACAAATCAGTCAGATAAAAATCGATTTAATAATATATTAAAGATTTGAGAAATATTTACATTGAATTACGTGTGATTAGATCCTGATTTAAATTAAACATCTTCACTGGTTATATGAGATTTATATATAAATAACTAAGTAATATATTAAGTGTAAGAATATTGTTTGATACTTATAACTAAAAATAGATCCAGTAAGTCTTTACTATAATTAAAATATTTACATTGTACTACATGTGATGTTATCGAGATTGAAATTAATTAATATTAAATTAACCGTATATGATTAAAATTCAAGGCGGAAATTATCCGTACCCTTCCTCAGATTAAATTCATACTATATCGTGTGAAATGTGATACTAGCGAAGGGTAAATAATGGAAATTGCTAATTTTATATTAAATTACAAAATTACGTGAAGGATTCTTATTCACGTCGTGTGTTTGTTTACTGCCAGTAGAGCGATTTCTTGAAATTAAAGCAATTACGACGTTTAAATAGTATTTTTATTTTATTTATCTGTAAAGGTGCAATTGTTGAATTCTAGCGATGCAGTTAATTATATTCTTTTGACCAGAAAGGAAGTAATTTGTTCAATCGATTGATCGGGAGTGTATAATTTTGTGTTATTATTAATACGTACAGCTTCTAGAAACTTTGGAATGTATATTTACTTATACGATATACATTTAGAGTTATAATACAAAAAAGCATTTTAAATTTATAGCTATAAACTGAAGTAGTTAAGCAGTTGAATATTTTCTAGAAAAATACCGTAAGCTTCTTATAGAAGTTAAATAATACCGGTTACTCTAAATTTACTAGCTGAAAATAATGATTATATATCCACGCTTCAAAATAAATTTAATTACAGTTTTGTACTGCTTTTGATTGAAAAAAACACTTGACAGAAATATCGTGTAATACCTGAATTATTACTAATATGATTAGGCACATTAGTTCATATATAGAAGATGACTTAAAGAAACTCTCAGAAAAATATCATCGTGATCCCACACAAATCACGATGATATTTTTCTGAGAGTTTCTTTAAGTCATCTTCTATATATGAATTAATGTGCCTAATCATATTAGTATTAATATAATAAACCCGTAATGGGTAATAAATACGCATCTGATTGACCAATCCGTAATAGACATAATACCTGAATCTCAAATAATTTCAAAATGTCTTGCATTAGTAAGCCCATGTACTCCGATGGGAGAAAACATGAAAAAAAAAGCCCAGCAAGCAGTTTAACCTGTTAAGTGTTGAATGAGTATGGAAGCGCTAGGCTCTTAAAGATAATACAATACAGGTCGCTCTGCATTTACTTGCACAAATATAACAAAGGGAATTTGACTATGCCGAGCTTCCATTAGAGACAACAACTTAATACTTAAGGTAGTTAGTTTATTTTTGCTAAGACTTCAAGGGGGGAGAGCGAGGGCGCATCGCAGGTGGGGCTATTTATTCGAGCGATAAATGCGCTTGGGGCAGGTCTGGGCCAAGGGAAGGGACGAGGGGGGTCATTAGGCGCTTAGCCTTCCCTTCCCTTACCCTCCCACCCCTCATACAATATCCATCGGCTGCAGGCTCGTACTCGCAAGGGACGTCTGACGTCTTCCGAACTTCAAAAATGTATTCTTATCCCATAGCAGTGGCGTTCTATACATAATACATGTCCATACAAAATAAAACGCAAATAATCATCGACTAGTATTAACTGTGATTTTTATTGGTTGCCAGGGATTTTTTTTTTTCTTGTTGAGGGACAAGGCATTTGATTGGTGAAGATCCATTTTTTATAATGATAAAGGTAACTTTATATTGAGTTTATTATATTTTTTGTATGACTAGTTTCGACCAACAGACTTGGTCATCATCAGATGCATAACTAAAACTGTTTTGGTCGAAACTTGTCGTGCGAAAAATATAATTAACTCAATGTGAAGAAAGAATACAAAGTTATTTTTATCATTATAAAAAAATGGTTATATTTATTAAATATTGAGGCTTTTTTTGTATTTCATAAGATTACAATGAAACAATGTCAAAGTAGTGAGTACTTATAACTCTGGTATGGTTATTGTGTTGGAATATTGCGTTTTTTAATTTCATCCGCGAGAAGAACAAAATATCACACGTATTAAACCAATGTACATAAAGTAAAAATAACCATATGAAAACAATTCAAATCTGCTTTTACTCTCCAAAGTAAATTAACACGCAATTGAATTGCCAAAAAACACGTTACCGAGCGAAGAAAACACATTGCAATAAAAGCGAAATGAGCCCTAAGAAAACGGGGGTTGGGTTCTCACCCCCGTCCACCCTACAAAGCGCATTTCTCGAGACTTTACAGTCGGCCATCTTAAGGGAGCATTCTTACATGGAACAACTTTGTATGCAACTCGGCACAATTCGCGAGGCATGTAATTTCAAAACCATCAAATCTAGTCAATATAAAATTTATGATTAAACATTGTAGATAATTTCCTGTACATTTTTACAATATAAATTCAATATTAATTTAAATTACTGCCGTAATTATTTTTATTTATTTATATGACTTATACGTGATACTTAAACGGATGCTTAATTTTTCAACACATTCTAGGCGGGTATCGAATGCTCACACTAATATTCACGAATTCCAATTTTTATACGGTTGATCGATTAAAACAACAGTTGACATGCTGTCGTGCATGTTAATTTAAATTTTTGTCGATCAGCATTTAAAAATCGTGGCACAGTGTATTCGTAGGTAAAATGCCGACCAGGGAAGGCTGTGTAGGGCGGTGTCTCTCCACGCAAACAGCCCCGGATAATGCGCGCACCACCGTGGCAGGACAAACTTTGATGAGATTTGGGGGTGATTTCGCCCTAAATAATTAATATAAGAATTTAATTTCACCGTTGTGCAACAAACACGGCAACCTTTGATCTCGCCCCCCCCCCGCCCCTGCTTTGAATTAATTTTAAATTAGTTGATACTCTCGCTGGGAACATTCGGGAATGCCAACTTTTGCTAGTCAAGTTTTCTTTATTTGTTTATAATTATTTTGCTTGGTAAATAAGAAGTTTCGCTTGGTTTTGGTTATTATATTTGTTTGACAGTATTTCAATGGCGCATATTGAAATATATTACCACAATGGTTTGAAGGAGAAATTAATTTACTCAGTGTGAGTGGTGACTAATATTGAAAATAAAAAAAAATTTAAATATCAATTATGCATCATTTGAATTTATTTTTAATAAAAAAACTTAGCCTCGAGTTTAATTCGTAGAAGCAAACAGACTAGTTTTTTTAAAAGTTTATAACAGATTAAAGTATTTAAATGAAAAAATTATCAGTAAGTTTATACAAGGGTAGACTAATGAGGTTTTTGTTACGAACTTAAACTTGTTATGAACTTAAACTTTTAATACTAAATAAACGAAATTGAAAATTTTAAGGTAATATATATAAATAAATAGTCACTCAGTTTTAAAACATAACGCAGTAAATTATAAAATCTTTTAAAAAAATCCTGCACTGGTAAGGGTTTAAAAATAATATGAAATAGAAAATGCGATATTATTATAAATCAGCCCAAATTCTTTGTAATGTCATGCGGTTCAATAACTATGAAAATTTTTCAGCTTTTAATTTTTTTTGGACTTTTCTTTAATTTCGAGGTTCGTGGATATCTTCGTTAGCCGAAGTTTCACTAATCACTGGAACTTTCGTAAGTAATCAAATAAAATATAAGCAATAAGAGCCAATTACGGGCGCCTTAGCTAAGTTCTATCTTTAGTCATTTAGCAAATAAATTATACCAATTATGCTAATGAAAATATATTACTCTACAAACAAGAAGATAAAGTTTGCATTGATAAAGGTTAATCTTATAGCACCCAGACTCATAACTTTGGTTTATTTTTTATCTTTTGCTAAAGCTCTAGGGTGTGGAGACAAAAAAGAATTTAATTTTAAGCTATGCCATTTAGTCTGAACTTTTTTGCGAGATTATTTAAATTAATGATATAATGTTGTGAATATCTCCACGTATTTTTTAATTAGAAATGTACTGACTGTAAGTTTACTAAGTGCGTGGGGACATATTTATTTAAAACTTTGTTCCCAGGGTGAATAAATTTCTAAAAAAGTGAACACAATAACAGCTTCTATTTATACATATTATTTTGTTCAGAAGTTTAAGTTCTTTTTTTGTTACTAAATGCTTATAAAGGTGAAAATCCTTTGGAATATATAAATAGATTAGAATAAATCAAATGATTTTAATTTAATAAAAGAAAAACGCCTTTGCAAAATTAGGTTTAGATTTAACATTTTTTTATTTAGATAATAATAATTAATATAATAAACAATTTCCCAGGAAAATATTCAAACTTTTACATTACTTTACTTTATGTACTTTTATGTCCTTTTTGTTAAGACCTGTATTATAAAGTAATATTTTTGTGTTTTTTTATTTTTAATGCTTTGCATTTCTCCTCAATGATAAATGTATGCTTGTAATTAATAAAATGATGTCTTAATTCTTCTTCTGATTAAAAAACAGAATTTGAATATGTTTTTGATCAGAGATTAAAATTCATAGAAACATGCTCATTTAATACGTATCTTTTTCTACGCCGCTGGTGTATGAGATTTTCCCTTCTCTTCTCTAATGTCTAATCTGCAAGAGGCTGGACGTCTTGTGGGGAAGGACTGGAAGCCACCCCCTTACGGGAAGATAGCAATTAATCGCTTGGATTGTTTCCACTTTCAAGAACCTCCATATTTTGTTGCAATTACTACCTTAAAAATATATTAAATGAATCTAAAGTCTTTTGAATAGCATTTATACTAACACAGGTGATTTAAAAAAAAATTAAAGATGAGTAGATTGCTGAAGGAGCTAATAAAAATAAACTAAACCGGTGTTTATAAGTTGAGGGATATGAGACTCTGGGACTAATATGTATACTCAATCTCATAACAACAACAACAAATGTGTTCCTTGAGCTTAATATGGATGAAAAGACATAATGTTTGCGGATTACTAACAGTATCTCGTCACGAATTTAATTTAATCTATACTGTTTTAATAAATTAATTTTATTATTCGATGGTTGCAAATTGACACCAACAGGTCGTCATGCAGGGAATACAAATCATACGTAAAATTCATTGTGATATGTCACATATATAACTTGTTGACTATAGTTCAATGTAATATTTATATCATATTTTATTTTAAGCATGATCGTGCAAGGCTTATTAATAGTTTGGTCTAGTGTTAATATTATACAATTTTAATTGTAAATTATTCTCAGTGTAAGATTATCTTAGTAAGGTTTATCTTTACTTTTCATGTAGAAATACGTCGGGGTTTTTAGCGGACTGGAGGGTCATGGTATTTGCGACTCGCCACCAGTAGCCCGTCACGGAGTGAACCTAATTTATACGTAAGATCCAGCGTTGTACGTCACAGGTCTGACTTATCGCTCGCAGCTCTGGTTGGCCGTGGGACTCCACTGAGCGATAGCTCAATCGGCCTGTCGGGCCCCGTAAACCCTCGGCCAGGGGCGCCTCGCGAACTTCCACAATGTGAGCATATTTATCTCGCCGCCAACCCGCAGAAGGCCGGAGGGGTCAGTCTCACCATTACCCAAAAGTATCCCAACGTGCACTCGAAATTCACCAACTCTTAAAATATGAAATCGTATTAAAGTATCAACGGTGAAATATGCGCCACTCGACCAAACTGATCCTGGATGTATCCATCTTTTTAAAATATCCAATCAATGAATATATATATATATATATATATATATATATATATATATATATATATATATATATATATATATATATATATATTATATAAACCCATTTGACTATAAACTTAATTCCTTTTAAAGTGACCGCGAGCAGAAAACTCTGCCTTTTTTTGTTTTTTTAGTTTACAATATCTTTAGTATACAACATATACAGGTAACTATATTGATTTATTCCACTCTGAGCCTGAAAACAATTTTAAATATTAAAAAAATGCAAGCATGCGAACTATTGGACTATATATCCCACAGAAGTACATGCGAGATCAATTAAAAAATAATGCATATATACCTGTTATAATAAACAGGTATGTTTGTAGGTTTTAGCAGCGATTGTTATTCGATGATTGTGTATTAAGCTGCTTGATGTTTTCGGTTCTGCGACATCAAAAATCTCTGAAAATGGTTCCAGGAACGAGACTTCGAAAAAGCCACAAAAGCATTGTATATTATATCGAATTTAAATTTAATAAGATAAAATTAAAATGAAAATATAATTATACGGCATCTCTTAGGTTAAACGTGGATTTTGTAGAAATATTCTCAAGCCTGGCGGACTCTGCGCAAGGATAGATTCAGGTACTATCTTTTCTAAAAACTTCATTGTATAAGTTTATATGCATACTTGACTGCAAATCTGCACACTCAAGAAAACTCTACTTTTGGATATTTAAGAAGAAATAGATACAAAAAGAGAAAAATGGCTATAAATATAACCAGCGTCCCTAAAAGAGAGCGAATATCGAAAAATATTAGACCTAAAACAATTTGATAATCTCACAAATATTTAATTAAAATATATGTTATCGTATGAAGTAGATATATATAGATAAGGTATTTCAAATATGCAAGGATAATTTACCGCTTCGTATTGTTCGGGCTCAATCAAGGACTTGCGTGAGTAAAAAATATATAATATTGGCTTAGGTATAAGTAAATATTTGGCCCTCCGAATACATCAACGGCTCCATCAATCATTTGCTTGAGATTTAAAATATTATTGAGTTATTTCTTTGTTCGCAGTACGTGCGTGTCTGGAGACTACCGATGGGTTAGTAACTTTTATTTTAATAATAAAGAATAATATATTATATATGTATATAAAATGCTATACAAAACACATCAATTTTAGAACAGCTTGTTAAATAGAAACAGTGGTTTGCAGAGAGATTCAAAAATAAGCATGCAGATTAAAAAAATACAATTCAAATAATGCAGTGTATTTTTCAGTATAATATAAGAAAAAAAAATTGTTTGTAGAGACTGAAAGCTATTGTTAAAAAAAATGAATAAAATAATAACGACCACTGATTGTTATGTTTAATGAGGGTTGCAACATGACTCACATTAATTAAAGACCCTTGTGGATTGTCATAACATTAAGTAATAAATAATTTCTTATACTTGAATGTACTCAAAACATTGATGAGTCATTTAAATTAATAAAAAGAAAAAAGCTTAATTAATAATCATAAATCTTTCTATGTATTTTAATTAGTCGTGCAAGGTTCAAAGCCTTATTTGATATGAATTCAGGAATATTAAATTTCCCTGCCTTTGTTAATTGCACTCGCATCAAAAGCTTCGACGTTTTTGTTATCGAATCAACCGCGTCCCGGACCGGCTGTGTCCATTTGCTAATTTAGCGCTCATTTTTCAGGATGAATGGCTCGGAACTAAAGAAGCTTCCAGAGCTTTCTTTCATGATGCAGCCAGGATCAGGTTTCAGCGCAGGAGGCTGGCCAAATTAAATGCATTAATCATTCTAGGTAGGTTTTTAAAGAAGAACATCGATTGAAATATCTTTTTTATATTTTTTAATTATGCCTTATTTTTAATGTATGTAATACATATAAATAGAAAATAACAGCAACATATAATAAACAATATTAAAAGCAATTAAATGCTTAAATAATTATATGATATGCCTTGTGTTTAAATAAGTTATTTATTGTCGCATTGTCGTTATTTGTTTTTATAAAAAAAGCATTTCAGCTGATTTAAATGATATCGCATTCAATCAGGAAGTGTGAATGACAAGTATGATAAGATTAAATAAGAAATGCCGAATGACGATGAGCATATTGGAAGGTCCTCACTCGGGATCCTCGAATAACGAGATCGACAAGGATGAGGTCTGTCTTCTCCGACAATGTTTCTATGGTTCCCTTGCTAATTCAAAGCAAATGCAGAGAAGCTCCAATCAGGCCATAGCCAAACATATTGCCAACTCCTGTTAGATTAAACTCATCCTAGTTAGAAGCATCCATCCAGTTGTTACTCTATCCTACCTTATTCATAAATACAAAGTTTCAAACCTGTAAAAAAAATTAAAATATATGTTTGTGCGTTGTAGGTATACAAACTACCATGATGGCGTCGTTGACAGACAAGTCAAAAATATACCAATAGTCTATGTCTCGGTTCTTACTTTCGATCATGTGATCATGGTAGTGATATTAAAACGGTATCACAGATCGCACTAAGTGGGAAAAGAGAAAGTTCACGCCAACGTGCGCGATGGGGGGCCATGCAAGCCTCCTCGACATTCTGTAATAAAGAATTCTTTTATGACGTCACCCAGCGCCAGCTGCTCCGGAAACTTTTGCATACAGCTGCCCTTAAGATGAATTTCAATTCGTAAATCTTGCATACAAATTGTACGTCGCTGTTATAAATAAAAAGCCGACAGTCGGTCGTTTAGCGAATCAGAATAATGAATATTTAAATATTTCGTTTATAAGGAGACATTCAAATTTAGTTGGGCATATATTGACGACGTTTATTTTGCATTCGAGGGCCGCAAAAATTAGCTGTACGAGCTTGATACGTCTCCCGCATTCAAACAATATATAAGGGATTTTGTATCGAATGATTTTACTTAGAGATATGAATGTATGTATAGCAGGGGTAACCAAACTTTTGTGGCGGTCTACTGACATCGTATGTGATAAGTGTTAAGATTTGGCTACCCCTGGTGTAATACACGATTTAAATTTTTTGTTTACGCCATTGTAACTATCGTTGCGTTTATTAAAGCGTCGTAAATGTTTTTTTTTTTGGATGCGATGGGCATTCGCCTGCACCAGACGCCATCTTGCAGGCTGTCTGGCTGCGAGGAAGTCAGCTAGCACCTGGTGCAGAGTCAGGTGCTGCGAGGCGTGCGGTCTGCCGGAATAAACGCACCCGCATGTATGGAGCATTAAAATAACCGAGCAATTTGGTGAGTGGAAAAATATTACTTTGCAAAGCTCGCTGTGCGATTGAACTGTAGCGGAGCTCATTAGGTTATTCGCATTCCACAGTTGGGTTGATAAATTAACAGAAATACTTCCCGTGCTCTTTATCCATATGCTCTAGACCCGAAATGCTTCGTTGGGCTTGTTTGCAAGCCCACATAGATCATGTTTCTTCAATGATTTCACGCATATTTTTGGCGCCAAATTTTGATTTAATAAAATTTTATTTGATGAAGAATCTGAAATCTAGATCTGTCATCAGATATTCTTCGTAAAAACGCGTTGAAAATAGTTGAATTAAAATATTTAGCGGTAAGTTTTTAGAATTTTGAAAATAAAATTAGTTAAGAACTTTTTTAATATTTTTTGCTTTAAAATACTCAATTTTTTTGGAAAAACTATTATACCTATATATATTTATGAAGCTGGAAAATTACAAAAAATTTTAAAATTTTAAAATAGCTCAAAAATCCTAAAAAGTTCAAAAAATTCCTCAAAGGTTAAAATTTTTCATAAAGGTCATTAATTTCCAAAAATTACAATACTGGATAGATTGATTCGTTATAGTTTCAGTTTCTTATATTTTTTTAGGTCCTCATTGACAATCAGTAAAATAAAATGATTTATTTAAATGTTGAATAATGTATTTCGCGTACTTAAAATAAATATAATTTGCAGCGAGAGAACCTCCCGCCGCGCCACTTGTTAAATTTCGGTGCGAAAAATATTGAATCGACAACATTCAGTCGAGAGGAGACGCAATTAGTTCCATCCTGGCTCGTGCTGGAGTCTGCAACACTTGCAGTTATCCAATTGTCAGGATGCCTGGCCCTCCAATTACCGACCACTTGGCTGCAGCCAGCGCCCCCTGAAAGGTGTCCCCCGTCCCGGTTTTCAGCTTTCAGGAAATATTAAAATGGATCTCACGGCGAATTGCGCTCTTTTTTCAGATCAAACGGTGAACTTTGAACTGAAAATATTTTTTTTCATGATATTAATATCAAGTATTTTCTCTTAGATATAAGTTTAAGTTTTTTTGCCAGTTTATAAGTTTGAACATTCATAATACATAATTATTGATAATATTATATTGTATGTCGTTTTTCTGATTAAACGTCAATCAGATGCGTATTTATTACCCATTACGGGTTTATTATATTATTACTAATATGATTAGGGACATTAGTTCATACTAAGAAGATGATTTAAAGAAACTCTCAGAAAAATATCATCGTGATTTGTGTGCTTGCAAATCACTAAATATTGGTTGGCCTGGGCACATTGGTTCATATGTAGAGTATGATTGTTAAAAATTCTCGATAAATGGAAGTGATTTGTTAGTACAAGGGTTAGTACACCGGGCATGTAAGCCAGGGGATGTGGGTTCAAATCACGATGATATTTTTCTGAGAGTTTCTTTAAATCATCTTCTATGTATGAACTAATGTGTCTAATCATATTAGTAATAATACTATATTGCATATAAAGGCCATTAATGAACCAAAGCTTGTTTCAAATATTTAAAAATTATACCGGTTAAACAAAAGCGAAAAAGTTCAAACATGAATAATTGTGAATAATTAAACATTCTATGGACATTGAAGTAAATAATATATTTTTATTTTGTAAGTATAAATTTAGGGGAGGTTTCCAATACATATTTTTATTGGGCAGTAGTTTTAACAATGTTCGTAGTCTTCAAATGATGCTAGTATAAATAAATTACATAATAAGATTTTATCTGTATTTTATGTTTGAAAGTGATTAAAACAAACTCTTTCATTCAAAAGATAAATTAGAAATATTAAAATGAATTTTAATTTGTTTGAAAGCACTGGACTAGACAACGAATTTGCTTCGGGATTCGGTTATGAATACAAAATGGGAAAACCGAATGATTCTTTTTGATTTTTTGGGGCTGTCGCTTTAATTATCGCAATTGTGGATTTCAGAGGTACTTTTTATTACTTATTATATAGTTAGTTTATTCAAATCACGTTCAAATCAAAACAATTTGTAAAACAAACTTCCATTTTCTTTATCTGCAATAAATAATACTAAATTTGTCAACAGAAGACGTGGCACGTGGCATGCTGGACCATTGCCCAAAAGATTCGTGTATTTTGAATAGATTTTCATTAAAGATATTACAACAAATGTTTTTTATTTATTATACCGACCGACTTGGCGCGTACTTATATACATGGTTTATCTATTGTCGCATGTCCAAGAATAAAAAAAACTATATGTGGCCTCATACCAGAGTCGAGAGTGGATAAAAACGATGGATGTTTCAATAAAAAAGATAAAAAAGTAGTCAATAGCCAAGGACTTTTTTTTTTATATTTATGTAGTAATATAGAGTGTTTCTATAGTTATAGTATCATAGAATAAAGAAATATGTGTATTACTTCTGAACATTTTTTTTTTATATAATAATTTTGATTTTAAAGTATAAAATTTCATATTTGTTTTTTAAATAATATTGTATATTATTATTAATTTTCCAATTCTTCCAACATGCTTTTTGATATAATTTTGAAATATATTATGGATCCAAAAAGAAATCCTAGTAATATTATTAGGAAAGTCTGCTTATCAAAACACATCCAAATTAAAAATTTTATAGTGCATCCCGCAATTTCGTCTCTTAATGATAAAATTTTACGTTTATATCAATTGAACAAAAAAAAAAACCTATTGATATAACTAAGAAGCTCTGCTTATATATCTATTTTTCACAACATCACAACAAGACTCAAACTCAAAAAGAAACCCCAGCATCTTGCAATCTCGTCTCTCAAAGAAGCAAGGTGGGACCAGGTTCAAAGCCCGGGGAAGAATGGCGCCAGTGAAGAGCAGCAGCATCGCGTCTCCGGCCGAACCTCGAGCCGGGTTTAATCACGGCCATGTGAAATATTAAAACCGCCATTACTCTAATGAATCGTATCAGATTCGACGAGAGGCGTCGCTGGCATCTTTCATGAAAGACGCGACACGCCCGGCGTCTGCGGGATTCTCCGTCCTGGCACCCCCCCGGGAAGCAAGTCTGGATTATTTTTGTGGTTAAACAATAAGAATTTTTCATATTTTAGCTTGAGTGTGCTGAAAGTATTTTTATAAACATAAAAAAAAAAAAAAATAATTGAATAGTATAATATCTTAATATTTCGACTGAGTACTTCATAATATTTCTATGACGAAAGATAAAGTTTTTGTGATGAAGCTTTAAGAATATCTATTAATAAAACATTTTTTTTTAAATTTTATTTTTGAGTAAAATACTTGAGTGATTTTCCAGAGTATTACATTATTGACTCTGTTTGATAATGCCAACGTGAAAGGTTGGCGAAACCGGTCACAAGGAAAAACGAACATGTGGAAAATCACTCAAGGAATTCCACCAAGTACTCTGTCAAAAATACTGAATTTCTTATTAGTAAAACATTAAAATTGATTTTGTTATTTATAAGAGTTATTAGAGTTTTATAAACGTATTTTAATGAAACTATGATATAACGAAATGTTTCCACTATTTTGACAGTCGACCAACGAAAAATATAAATTTTAAGTATATCGATTTATTAATTTAGTTTGCAATATATTGATTTGCTCAACGACAAATTGTTAGTGAAAATGATTCATATTTTAAGTATAGAAAATGCGCTGAAAGTACTTTAAATTAACTAAAGAAATGTTTTGACTGTGTACATAAAATTATTCAACCTACGAAAGATTGACACTTTTAACAAAATTTAATGCTATTATAAAATTTTTAAAACTACTTATTTCACTAAAAAAATTGATTAATTGATGCTTCAATGATGCTTATTTGTTTTAGAGAATGTATTAAAAATAATTAAGAGTTTAAAATTACCATAAATGTATTTTTTAATAAAAAATTTAATTTAAAAAATATTTCTTATTTTTTATTGCAATTCCAATCAACAAATCAAAGAGTGTACTAAATATTTTTTTTATGTGGAGTTTAGAATATACATATTTACCAACCTTAAAAACTGTACTGCTGTGGCTGAATTTTAAGAATATCCATAGGTTACAAGAAAATTTTGGCCATCAAAGTAAATAGACGAAATATTTACAGGTCGAAATCAACATTTATTCAATCATATTGTGATATATTGTTTGATGCTTATTGATATCAAAATAAGACGCCTGTAGAAATTAATTTTATATGAAACATTATTATGTATTGTTTCTTGAGATTAGTTGCTTTCTTCAAGAGGGAGAAAGGCTTTATACCAGGAAACTAGGTTTCAAATTAGCCTCTTTGGAAGAGCGGACTTGTGAATTCAATGCAGCGAAATGCGCAATGGAACACAAAATAACCAACCAAGGCGGGAGAGAAGCGCAGAAATGAAAAATCTTCTACATAATGTGAACAATTCAGGTTTTTTCCTATTGTAAAAATAAACTACATTCTCATTTATTCTTTTGACTTTATTAAAATATAAAAACGCGTTATTAAAAAGCCGTATACATACACCTACAGATTTTCAAGAAAACGTAAATAGTAAAATATATTTTAAATTAAACGATTCACATGTGAAACAATTTTTTTTATTTATATAGATGTCTGCCTCGAATCTCATCTCTAAATCAATACGTCTAATTTTGTAAAAATGCGGATCTACTTAATATCTAAGAATATTCATTTTGCATTCCTTTTATTTACCATCCGGATTTAATCTGTGAAGTGATATTTGTATGTTTTTAACATTTTGCTGGAAATGTATGTAATTCAGTGACAATTTGAATAATCAAAATTAGTTGAGATTAATTTTTTTTGCAATAACGTTATTTATATGTTTAAAGCAGGGATGGCCAATACAAATGATCTTGCGGGCCACTTTTGAAATGCATCATAACTAAATATACCAAACATAATTTCAACAATTGATTTTTGAATATATGAATGCACAAGTAATGTAATTTTTTTTGATACATTGGTCATTTAAAAATAAATATATTTTGTGAAAACGGGATGAATCTTGCGGGCCGGAAAAATGTTCAAGGCAGGTTGGCTACCCCTGGTTTAAAGCATTATTTCATTGTATTTCAATTGTATAATAAAAAATCATTTCTCTTAATTTACGTTTTCAGTATTTCATATAAAAAAATATACATAGAGAGATTTATAGATATAATGTTTATAGGTGCATTAACGTGATTGGTTAGCTTATTAAGTTATTTTTATAAAATAGTAAACTTTTGACCGAGAGGTCCCCGGTTTTGATTTTTTTTAGTATGATCAAAGGTGGTTTGTATTGATAATACATGTGTCAATAATAAAATTTTAAACAATTTTTAATGGAAATTATTTCGTTGAAATATAAATACTACAGCGAGAAAATTAACTAAGAATTTTAGATTACAATTCCTAAATCTTAATGACTATACTTAGATGTCACGGAGAGATATAAAATCAAATAGTGACGCTATTTAAAAACAATTTGCCTATGGCGGAAGATGACCGAAGCCAACAGAATTTCAATTCACATTTAAAACTAGATTATTATCATTTAATCTTCTTGGAGAACACAGGGCGATGAAATTCTCGGACAAGTCGGGTCCGCGACGGGTGATATTAATTCCTGGGAATTTTAATCGTCCGGCAGAGCCTTTTTTGTGAAATTATGGAAACGCGTGCAATTAAAAAGGCATTAGTTCACAGGTCATCCAACATGGCGGCCCGGGAATAAGACGGAATGTAAACGGAATTACAATCATTAACGTTAATATAATAAACAATGCAAGGAATCCGAGGGAATTATTCAGGACGGGCGCTTTGAAGATGTTCCGTTATATTATCAGGGGCGGACATTTTTAAATTTCAACTTCATTTCCGGAATATCGCGAAAAGCCCGACAATGTTATTTTTTAGACGGTCAAAATCAAACATAAATTTTTAATATAAAGCTTGAAGCTGTCTTGTAAATTTTCCTTTGTCATTTTTTCGTAAGTCGAAATGAGAAATTAATATATATTTTTTTACTTTTAAATAAGATGTGTACAAAAAAATGGTTTTTATATTTTTTAAATGTCATAATATACATACTAAAGAAACTTACGTATAAATTCAATGACTAGTTCACACAGTCGTATATGAAATTGTAACGTGATATTAATTGCGTATAAAGCAGAAAACTCTCAAAAAACTCAAACAAAATATTCATTGGGTTTTTTAATTATTAATATTTTTATTACTTTTACAAAGAATTTATTGCTTGTATAGACCGCACGTAACTTTAGTGACAATGTATGATATCTGACCTCGCGAATTGTTATTACTCTGATGTTTCCTTATAAGCAGCATTTAAAGCCTCATTTATATATGATGCCAATAAACGAGGTACAAGATAATACTTAACCAAAAGTGAAAACAAGTCACCTTGCCGCATATTGTACTGGATGATAACCCAATAAAGCATTATTGTACCTGAACCGGCGAGTCGGGGGGATGGTGTGGATCCGAAACACGAGAGAAGAACCTTCAGATGACTTTACTGCTAATAAATACTTCTGCTTGATTTATGGACGACAATAAATATGGACTCACTTGACTGGGAAGGTCGGCATATTAAATATATCATTTATCAAGCATGCAATTAAAGCTGTATTTATAACGATTAATCCAATCCGTTAATTGATATTATTTTTACAATGTGTTTCGGTACATACGCGTTTATAGTTATAAGGAAAAACAGCATGGATGTGTCATATGAGGCACAGGTGCGAATCGAACCCGCACCTTTTGGATATTGCGGTTTAGTAATAGCTTGTGGTTTGGCAAGACTATTAATGCTTATTTATTTGTGCCATTTAAATATTTACATATTTGCCAATATTATTTTTCTTCGTTAAAGTCAAATCGTTATTTTATCTAAAAACACAGTGTATTTTTGAAACGGCGAAAAAACAGAGAGTGATTTAAGTTTACTTTAATACATACGTAATCAATTAAAAAAAATTAATTTAATATTTTATGACGTTTTTTTTTTCTGTTGTTTTTATTGGGGCACCAATTATTTTGTAAATACAATAAACAAATACAGATTTCAATTGCGGATGTATTGAGAATTCAAAAAGGACTATGAAAAATTACTAGATGAATTGAAATTTTTTTATGTGATGACTAAGATGTTATTCTATTCTTAATACTAAGAAAGGAAAGTCATGACTTGTTTGAAAAATATTGGGGTAGGATTACTAATGAATTAAATGCTTGATCAGTACAAATTCGAATTCATAGATGTAAAGTGTAAAAATACAAATATTTAAAAAGCAAAGACCACATAAATATTCAAACCTATTTTTCAATCTTCTATACTTCTAATATTAACATTTTATAGAATAAATTATGTAAATAAAGTTTCTTATATATGACTACGTAGGTTTTGAAGATGTTGCAAATTAAGCACAATCACTATTGCATGTGATCTCATAAAATTCATTGTTCCTAATAGTTTACCGATGATAGATTAATTCAGAGAATTAGTCTTTTTATAATAACTACAAAAGTATAAAGATAAAATAATGTATTTTCGAAATAAAGAGAAAGTTACGATTTAAAACAATATGTTTAAACTTAAATATATAAAAATATGCAGATACTCACATAAACAAAATTGCAAAAAAAAAACCATGAGTCATGTTTTTTACCTTATTAATCTAGACTGCATTACAATGTATAAATTACATTACAAAATGCAAGATTGTCGGAAGATCCCAACCTTTGTTTAACAACCCGAATCGTAAAAGTAGATTTATTGCTTTATGCTTTTATTGTATCTCGAAACGATAGTTTTTATGATGAAATTCAAAACCGTATATTTCAGTAAGACCTAAAGATCTGAAAAATCGTAAAGAGTTTGATGGCGCTTAGTTAAAATTTATAGTCATTTAATATCCAAGCTAATAATGCCTACTCGCATAATGTTGTTTCATAAGTATCTTTAGAGTTTAAAAAAATGCAAACAGCTTGAGCTTACTGCAAAGTATTCTACTCCACCCGGCTCCATGTGACTTTTTAAAAATGTTTTTTTATTATTATTAAAAAATAAATGAGAAAATTTTCTAGTAACCAATAGGCTAGAAGAATTGCTTGTCAATTATAGGGTCACAATTAAGAAATTACTAGACACAATAATTATTGTATTTAATCTACCTAAAATTGACTTTTTTCATTGACTACGTGATTGATGCATTTTTTACGCTTGCCTGCTTATCATAGTAAACGAAGTTTGAATAAACTAAGTGTATTTTTAAAATTGTGTTAATTGTTTGTTGGAAGCAAAGGAAAATGTATAAAACACTTTTTATGATAAACACAGTGATGATTACAAAACTTACATAATTCTTGTTTGAACTATTTGAAAATAAGTGTCTTCCACTTATAGAGCAGAAATAAAAAAATACAATAAAAGGTAGTTGCATTGAATAAGAAACGCGTACATAGTTCCAATATACCAGGTTTAAGTTCCGTTGACTCAGGTACAAAATAATCCCCAAATAACACAAAAATACTTACAGAACTGCCATTGGAACGGACACTTGTATCGGGATCTCAAGAAAACTTAAAGAAAACCGTCGAGAAAATCGCGACTGCATTTTATTCGCGAACTGAGA
Source organism: Atopsyche davidsoni (assembly GCA_022113835.1). Taxonomy (NCBI): domain Eukaryota; kingdom Metazoa; phylum Arthropoda; class Insecta; order Trichoptera; family Hydrobiosidae; genus Atopsyche; species Atopsyche davidsoni. The sequence goes on from JAILWY010000021.1 coordinate 9,596,761, forward strand.
GTCAGCAGTTTGTGGAAAAGGCTTCGATAAATGTCACATATCTCAGTACAAACCCAAGGCACGGGCTTAGGTTAGGCTAAGCCGGCAATATTTCTTCCCTGTTATTCGTGTCCGTACGCTAGACGAGTGTACCGATCATGACGAATAGGAAAAAAATATTTTTTTGTGATTGACGGAATCGGGCAAGAGGAGAGATTGCACTTTTGTATACGGCAAACCAAAATTTAACAATCATTACATGTGAGTATAAAAAAAACAAAGTAATTAGTTTATCGTATAAATGAATGTAGCAGATGTACAGTCTTAAGTATGAATACCATCTTAATAAAAATAAATCATATCAATAAAGTTAACGATTCATGACGAATAGGGAAAAACAAAGTTTTGCGCCGGACGGATATGTAGACGGAAAGTTTATACTTTCGTTCCTATCAGATCTAAGTTTGAGTAATTTCATAATAATTGTTGAAATAAAAAAAAATCACAAATGAGTATAAAATAATATCATGATTTCAAGTTCATTTTACCCACATTTTCTAAAAAAAATATTACGTAAATAAAATTTAACTGTAGTGAGCACTTTACGGTCAGCTGCTGTAAAGCGATGCTATACTTAAAAAAAAATTGTAATATAAAAATTAAAGGTTTGACCACTAAGGCATCAAAAGAACAATAATGCAGTGCTGCGATACAGGAGATGCAAGTTCAAACCCTACTTGCTATTTATTGTTTCACTTGTGAATCGATAGACTAAGACGTATTATATAATATTCGTGTTATTTTTAAGTATTGTATTACTTGTTAATATTATTAAACAATAATATTTTTATTCTCGCAGGCCTTGGCGACATGTAAAAAGGCGATCGTGGGCCCGAGCCGGCCCTGTAGTAGGCGCACGTCATCACGGAATTACCCGCCGCGCAAATAGTCCCCGTGTATATTAAACCGAGCACTGTGTACTGTGTGTGTCGGCTTAGGGAACGCTGTATATTATAAGGAATTTTATACTATAGAGAATAATGAATACCATATATATCGTCAGCTGATGACTACCTGGAGACAACTCTGAAAAAATCATTTTTTAAAAGAAACAGGAGGTATAAAAATCCATACTTCCAGGCTACCTAGTTAAATAAAATACTAGAAAACAGGGTCGTCTATTTTCAGAGATCTCAAAAATTCAAAAATAAAAAATAAATTTGTTGAAAATTGCACATAGTTTTATGTCATCTCTTTGACGTAATAATCAGTTTGATTTTATTAGGCTTTCAGAGCTTGATTAATTCTTGATTAATGAATACCATATATATCTTCAACTGATGACTTCCTGAAGACAACTCAGAAAAAATCATTTTTTAATGAAACAGGAGGTATACAAATCCATACTTTCTGGCTACCTAGTTAAATAAAATACTAGAAAACAGGGTCGACTCTTATCTAGATCTCTTAAATTCTAAAATAAAAAATTGCACATACAAGTAGTTTTATGTCATCTCTTTGACGTAATAATCAGTTTGATTTAATTAGGCTTTCAGAGCTTGATTAATTCTTGAAAGTGTACAATATTCTGGGTGGCGATAATTTTCGCACAGCTGGACGTCGGCAGTTCATTGAAACCCCGATATGAATATTTCATTTGGCAATGATTGCTCCGCGATTACCTCTCCGTACAATCCCAGGATTTTCGGTCTCTGATACTTGATGCTAAACTACATTCGCTACACGTATGATTGTCCAATGAAAATCTTCGTATCATTCATGAAGAGCAATTTACTTTAAAAGAGTTTTTTTTGCCCAGTGTAATTGGTCTTTTTAATTTATTTGATACAATTTTTTCGTTTATTTCATTGCGTGCTGAAATAATCTTACATGCACTCTATATAGTGATACAACTGTGTTTTTTAGGTATCTTAAGATATTAGAAATCAGGCCCAGAGTAATTGTTATTATATACAAAAAAAATTGTAGCTAGAATTATAAGAATTTAATTGAAGAAATCAAATGTATAAATAAAATATTTAAATTAATAATTTATAGCATATATTTGACAATTCAATCATGTCACTTTCAAAATATGATTAATTCAACATTGTCTATTTTTAAATAACAGTGGTCGCCGCTTGTCAAAAGTCACCACAATGCCAAATTAAAACTTAATCCATCACAACCATCCCCAAACACAGCAATCGCGCTCTCAAAGCACGCGAACACAAATCAATCAAAAAATTACAACCAAAACGCGGAAAATTAGAGGCTTCATTAATACCCGACAGATTGCACCCACCCTGGCCGCCCCTGCCCACCCCTGCCCACCCCTGGCCGGACGCACGCCGCACATGCACCGGCTTTGGCTACCCCTGGATGAAATTATAGCCGTGATGGGCATTACACTTTATGACTCTGATCTGTTTATTATTATCCATTAAATTTTGATCGTTTTAGATTAAATACAGCCCCTCAAACGTTCGCGAATGCTTTTACGAAAAATTGTACACAAATTGATGTTTTGTTGATATACCGACTCGGTATGAATTCTGTAAATTAAATAATGATGCATTTTTCCCATTTAGACAAAAAAAAAAAATATTTTGATATTACATTACTTATTGAGAAGACTTCTCTTTTTAACAAAAATAATTTATATAAAAATGGGAGGTATTCATTCACTAACCGTTATTTTATGCATCTCTCTGCCATGCTGATGTGCGACAAATGATTATAAATCTTGAAAACCGATTTATTTTTTCTTATTGAGTTATTTATGAAAGTATTTTTACATCGAAATATAGCCGAATTGCGTTTGTGAGTTCTGTGAACAAGCTTATAATCAAGCAGGAATAAATAAACACAATAATTTGTTAACATCAAATGTTTATCGAAAAGCAATAAACCATCATGTTATCAAAGCTCAATAAACAACTCGCTGTATTTATATTATACGAGGCCACCAAAAAACAACCGGCAAAAAATGGCGTGTCGAGTAGCCATAAAAATAGCCGAATAGTGACACGAGAGAGGTGCGAGTGTATCGAGTCGTGCCATAGACAGCGGCCATAGTGCACAAAATTAGCACTCGTCCAGGGGCGGGCAAGGGCGGGGGCTGTCGGCGGACAAATGAGCAATAAATAATAACGGTTTTATTCAGGGGCCGCCCCTGCCGGACGCGAGGGGTGACTGCGTCCGCTTGAAGTTTGGCGTTATTTATGAAAATGGTAATGGGTTTGCAATATGTGAACCTGTATGATATTATTCATATAATTGATTCCCCACGCTCACAGCATACAAAAATATAGTATGGTTAATAAAAAAAAATTATGCACCGGGGAATTATTCTACACTATTTACTAAGAATAATAATTTTGGAAGTGTAAAATAACACTGAAAATGTAAACGATTTGCTGAGCGTGAATTTTATTTCAATGTCGCTTCGTGAAATATTGACATTGAAATTTACTTGGTAATTTCAAATGTCATTGCGTGTATCTACAAAACGATGTAATCTGTAACATGCTTCTCTGAATAGTGGTATTTGGTAGTTTTAAACAACTATTTAAAAATATGTTTTCTCGTGTAATGAAGTGTGTAATAATTAAATCAAAATAACAATGTTTAAGGACAAACAGAAGAAAAAATAAACAGAATAGAGTTAACATTAAATGCATTAAACACTTAACTGCACGATTTTTTTATTTTTAGTTAGGGAATTATGTGTTAATTTAAGGAAAAATAATGAAAAAAATATTTTGTGTATTTTTTATATGTTTTATATGAAAAAACTGAGTAAAAAAAAAAACTGAAAATATTCATATCTCATAAAAGAAAAAATAGATTATTTTAATTGATTATGAAAATAATTTACTTTGAAATTTAAAATATATTTTTGAAGTTAAATCACGTATTCGTTCATTTGCCAAAAGTTGGCGAGTGTCATCTTCTAATACGGTTTGTGTCTATTCTAGAATTGTTAGTGGTAAAAAGTTGATTTAAATTAGTTAGACAGGTCCAAGATAACGGTCACAAAACGAAACGGTTGATCCTATAAGTTTTTATGTTTAAAAAAAAAGGATTTATGGTTTGTTACCGATCTGTCATTATAAGCAGTTAAGGGTTAAATTTCAATGAAATTGATAAATTTAATTACTCCGCAATTGATTATAATGTAATAATAATAATTATTACACGAAGCAAAGCATTGGTTCTTAGAGCTTCAAATTAGAGTATAAAATAGACACGACTTGAAATTGATTTTCCTGAGTAAATATCGTAAAAAGGACGCACTAGCTGGTTACGTTCGTAAGAGTTTTAAACTTGAGACTGTTCAGAAGTTTGTGCATAAAAAGCACAGTGTTTTAATATTTATGCTATCGATGCATTTAAATGCTGTTTACAACAGGCGCTCGCGCAAATATTTGGCAATAAATTATACGGAATTATATCTTTTCGTGGAAATACAAGCATGGGTTGACATTCTGAGAATTAATATCCTATGCGAGAAACTGTTTTGGCGGAGTATTCCAACTTTATCGATTTAAGGCAGAATATAATCAAACTAAGTTTTCGCAGAGGGCTTGAACACGTTTCAAGTAATTTCTTAGTGGAGGAGTATTACTTTTCAAAATAACAGTCAACGTACAATTGTTTTGTTACAATACCAAGAAACTATATCACCACGTGGGGTATTATTCAATTTGACGAGTAATATCATTTCGGACAGCTTTCTCTTGGGCGGGGAACGTAGAAAATCGATCATCCGATATTATAGTCAGCCACTCGTATCGTTTATTGAAACCTGATAGTTTCTCTTACTTTATTTCATTTTTATTGGGAGAGAAGAAAGATAGTACTCAAAAGCTTGGTATAGTGCATGGTCTATCCGTGCAAGTAACAGATTATATACAGATATGTGTAATATATATTTATAATACACGGATAGCAAGCTGAGCAACTGTTTGACCGTTTCTAAATATATGAAGTACAATTTTTAAAAAATATAAAATATGTTTGTTAAAGCTGGCTTCACATACACCGAAAAAAACTACAATCGATTTTTAACAAAGCAATATATTTTAATGTTTTTTATAGTTAAGCCTAAGTAAAAAAAACGCTAAAGAAGACGCTATTGGTTAGTTAAATCTATCATTTGAAATTTTTGTCTCAGCGTATATATATGAGTTAAGTACTGATAATTTTCATGTAATATAATTTTTTTATTAGTTAAAATATATTAATTAGTAATGAATATAAACATCTTTGGGAATATGATACATCTTTTCCAGCAATGGGGTTCGAAATTGTGTTAAACTTCTAAAAGACAAAGACAGAAATGAAAGCAGAACTGTGGGTTACTGCTGCGAGGGACGTTTCAATTATTCTTTAAATGCACTTGAGACCAGATGCCTCTTCCATCCAGGGTTTTATATGTCTAAGAAAGCAAAGGAAAAATGATCCCAAGGAAATAACCTGGACTGCGATCGAAAGCTGTAAAATACAAAGTTTTGCAATAACTGCAAAACGATATAATATTTACAATTTAACAAAATATATTGCATTTAATATTCTTTAAGAATGTTAGCTGTATAAACGGGCAAATATTTTTTTGTGAGAGTTCAAATCTTATCCGTGATCCGAAAAGTGTTTTTATTGTAGCTTCATGTGTTAACTATTTGACTAAAATAACGAACCTGGTCTTTTGATTCCAAACAAAGGATTTTCTTGTTTTTTTCTTAAACCATATATGATTTTACAGTTTATAAAAGTCAGCTCTCGTTTGTTTTAACTATATTGTCAACAAAATAAGGCTATAAAGGGATGAAACACAAAACTTTTGAATATTCATGAATCACCTGAAATTAAATGAATTATGAACCAATATGCTAAAATTATATATTTATATATAGTCCTTGCTCACATATTACAAATTAATACTTATAAGTCTATTAAATTAAAGGCAGTAAAATAATATGTGTGTCTTCGATATAGAAGTGATTCGCGGCTCTATACTCTGTTTGTTTCAGAAGTATGACAGGTTAATTGGTTCTAAACAAAGGTGAAGTTAAAGGAGGGAGGAGATTCGATTGTGTTCCGAAAAGTTTACGTCAATCATTATAGTCGACGTATTTGTTACTTGGAAAAATGGCTTTTTATTATCGTGAAAAGGGTATTCGTGGGTTTCGAAGGGTATCTATTTCCCGTAAAATAAAAATGACACCATAAAAAGTAAAAGTAACTTACGAACCACAGGTATATTCAGTCAAAATGATTTGTTAAAGCACATTTGAATCTTTATAGCAGCACTCAAAAGAGTAAAGTTCTTCTGTGGTTGCTTTACACTGTCTCTCAAAAGGCATTATCATCCGAGAAATACCGGAAATCTGTTCGTAGGTTATGAATGTTACGCTGTATGATAGTTTTTGTCTTGACGTTTTACTGAGATTATATTCAGGAATTATTTATTATAAAACTTCGGAAAACAAAAACAACTACGCAGCCCATAGTATATGTTAGTAAGACCCGATGAACACAATAAATGAATAACCGCAGTTCGCACGTATCGTTATACAGCCTAGCCCGTATAGTGACTACAGGGGGAATAAACGGCCAAGTTGGCTCTAAATTACAGTCGTATAATGATTTCGGCAGTAAAACTGCGTCGTTCATTATCAGCTAGAGCAGTGGTCGGCAAACTGCAGTTCGCGGACCGCCAACGGATCCATGAACTTAAACTTGAACTTAGTTTACAGCACTAGATTTTTGACGTCATCTGATCCTGCTCGCAGGTTATGGGGCTTACAAAATGTGGACTAGGTAGTAGCGTACATGGATTTGGATTGTAATTTGGCTTTCAGACGAATTCTCAATTGATATTTGGCTCTGTTGACTAATGAGTTTGCTGGCCACTGAACAAAGAACCCGGAGTTGCTGCGTGTCCGCGGGGAGCCCTGCTCGTCTTGCAATGCCTGGACCGGATGAACGTCGTCCGGTTATTACAAGCAAGACAAAAAAAAAATTTCAAGATTTATTAATTTCTTTTAGTTAATTTACAATAGTTCTAAGGGCTATAGACGGTCTCCGCGGGCCTATAAGAAGGCGCGGGCGCGGGCTACGTGCGTGGATCTAGCCAAATACCCTATTGCTGCAATATTGGTTTTTATATTAGAAGTTATATCGAAAACTTTGTATATATAAAAAAAACATTTTACCAGCAAAGAAATTTAGATATTTTTTTATATATATATATTTTCAATGCAATTTGTGCGATATACCGCTTCGTGTTATGCAGTCATATGCGTTATATTAAGCTTAAATAAAGCTCTGTTTTTCTCCAGTTCACGATTTTATTTTTTGGTGTGATAGCGTTAAAGCAACAAATTTTCAAATAAGAAAATGTGAAAATCTAAAACAAATATATTTTAGAGTAGTTAAACAACCAACATATGAAGATGCACTTTATTCTTACCTTGGTATATTTGGCAATTTTAGAGACTCGTGTAATTAAGTAATACAAAAAAATTAGTCAATTTTACATTAGGATTTGATTTTTGTAGTTTATATATAATATTAACATGCTTATAATAAACATTGAAAAATTATTGTTAAATTAAATATTATATATTACAAAATATGACAGACGTTTTTCTAAATGATAAAAATATAAAGCATTTTCAAATCCACAGATATGTTGCTATGCCAGATATTTGAGATACTTACGTATGTTGAATTTATACATATTTGGCAATTTTAGAGACTCGTGTAAACAAGTAATACAAAAAATAAGTCAATTTAACATAAGCATTTGATTTCTGTAGTTTAAATATAATATTAACAAGCTTATAATAAACATTGAAAAATTATTTTTAAATTAAATATTTTGTATTACAAAATATGACAGACGTTTTTCTAAATGATAAAAATATATAGCATTTTCAAATCCACAGATATGTTGCTATGCCAGATATTTGAGATACTTACGTTTGTTGAATTTATACATATTTGGCAATTTTAGAGACTCGTGTAAACAAGTAATACAAAAAATTAGTCATTTTTACATAAGCATTTGATTTTTGTAGTTTAAATATAATATTAACAAGCTTATAATAAACATTGAAACATTATTGTTAAATTAAATATTTTATGTTACAAAATATGACAGACGTTTTTCTAAATGATAAAAATATAAAGCATTTTCAAATCCACAGATATGTTGCTATGCCAGATATTTGAGATACTTACGTATGTTGAATTTATACATATTTGGCAATTTTAGAGACTCGTGTAAACAAGTAATACAAAAAATAAGTCAATTTAACATAAGCATTTGATTTCTGTAGTTTAAATATAATATTAACAAGCTTATAATAAACATTGAAAAATTATTTTTAAATTAAATATTTTGTATTACAAAATATGACAGACGTTTTTCTAAATGATAAAAATATATAGCATTTTCAAATCCACAGATATGTTGCTATGCCAGATATTTGAGATACTTACGTTTGTTGAATTTATACATATTTGGCAATTTTAGAGACTCGTGTAAACAAGTAATACAAAAAATTAGTCATTTTTACATAAGCATTTGATTTTTGTAGTTTAAATATAATATTAACAAGCTTATAATAAACATTGAAACATTATTGTTAAATTAAATATTTTATGTTACAAAATATGACAGACGTTTTTCTAAATGATAAAAATATATAGCATTTTCAAATCCACAGATATGTTGCTATGCCAGATATTTGAGATACTTACGTTTGTTGAATTTATACATATTTGGCAATTTTAGAGACTCGTGTAAACAAGTAATACAAAAAATTAGTCATTTTAACATAAGCATTTGATTTTTGTAGTTTAAATATAATATTAACAAGCTTATAATAAACATTGAAACATTATTGTTAAATTAAATATTTTATGTTACAAAATATGACAGACGTTTTTCTAAATGATAAAAATATAAAGCATTTTCTAATCCACAGATATGTTGCTAAGCCAGAAATTTGAGATACCATGTACGTAAGTAGTAGAATAAAACCGAGCGGTGTTCAATGCCTTAAACATGCGAAGCCACGAAGGAATTGTTCTGTAAAGAAAAAGGTTGTACTGCCTGCGTACTTTTCAGCTGGCGGAATATTGAAAGGCGGTTCGGAGGCACGCGAGCTGTCGCGACGGGAGGCTTCGCGACTGCAGTCACGGCGCCTTGTAAGGCTTCCGGGACACTTTCACTGCCTATCTGAGCTTACCCGAATGTCAATGCTGGAATATCATAATCGTGAACACGATATTATATTCATTTTTAAATATGATTTATACTAATATCTACAAACAAAATCTCTGAAAGTACACGAGAATTTCGAGTACAAGTTTATTATGTCTATTTTTTGGATTGAACGTCAATTACAATTACCCATTACAGTTTATTATAGTGTTACTAATATGATTAGGTACATTAGCACATTGATTGAGAATTTTTAACAATCATATTCTACATATGAACCAATGTGCCCAGGCCAACCGATATTCTCAATTAATGGATGCGATTCAATTTGGCCATGCAAGCCAGGGGATGTGGGTTCAATTCCCACACAAATTACGATGATATTTTTCTGAGAATTTCTTCAATCATCTCCTATGTGTGAACTAATGTGCCTAATCATATTAGTAATAATACAAGTTTTTTTTAATAAAATGTGTTTAATTAAAAAAATATCAGCTTAATTTTATATCTTTGTATTTTTTCACGTCTATTTTGGTGAATTTAATTCAGGACTTGTGCTATGAGCGAAGGTCATAAATGAATTTAGTTGTGCGTGTTCGTATGTGCAATATCGCGTTAAAGTGCTTGCGCTATTTCTATATTTTTATTTGTAACAATAATTATATAATAGTAAAGCAAAATGGTATACGGTGTGTGCGTTAATTTTTTCGTGAAATTGGAGCTTTATTAGAAAAAATTGGTACAATATATTCTATTCAAAGTATTGTCCATCGCTAGCCACTACTTTTTCCCATCTTTCGGGCAAATTGTGGATTCCATCCCAAAAGAACTGTTCGTCTTTTGAAGCCAAGAAAGAATCAAGCCAATGACAGTTCAGCGATATGACATATACTGAAAACAAATGCGCTATAATGACGCTTCACAATGAAATGTTAAAGTATAGCCTGATGCAATTCAATACTTGTAACGTCATCACTTAGAAAATTCGAAAAAATTAATGCACACACCGTATATGTCACTAAAATGGACACACATCAAAATCAAACCGAATAAATTAATATTTTTTTGTAAAATCGGATGTTACAGGCTACTCTGCTGGAAGACAAATAGCAGACGTATTTTTACGGTGTGATGTTTTAGGTACATCATATCGTGATATTATGAAATATAATATGACAAGCAAAAAGTGTTGTCTCATCGGACACGTCATGCGAACTGCGCCACGCATGGCTGCTCGCATTTCCGTGGAAATTCTTGCCAGAAACGACAAGCTTTTACTAACGGAACCAGAATATTAGAGCTATAATGTACGACGGAACTAACTCAACACCGCCCCCAACATTGGCTTAAAACAATGAAATATTTATCACTATGTAATAAACAGTTTTTGTAAAAATTTTACTAAAGATCAAAAACAGTTGTGATATTTCATATAAAAAGTTCAAGAGTTTAAATTAACAAACAAATATGCCACACGGGTTTCGCTTATCAAGTGTTTTGCTGGACCGTCTAATGATGCCATTTAATCCTTTAGACATTTTGCTTTAAAATTAATAGTTTTCTACGTCTGTGATTTGTTATATTATAAATATTACGAAAGTATAAAAATTGTTAAATTATAATTTTTAAATCGGAAAATAACTATTGTATTGAGAACACAATGAAAGTGTGTAAATATCATGATATTAAGAGCATATTCACAGGCATGTTTTCAATTAGGGAAGACTGGTACTTTATGTGTTTATAAAGCATTTTACAAGCAATTAGAGCAACATGGCGCCGTCTATTGTTTCACGTTTTTATCTCACTTAGCATGTATTAAAATTCATACAGCTTCAAACAGAATTAAATCTACCTAACGTGTATCTAATAGCTCTTAGAAATTTTAATTTTCACAGTGTCTGCGATAGAATTTGCGTTAATGGGTACTAGAAAGTGTACTGAGAGTGTATGAACACTTGCGAAAATACATTCGCCGTCTAATGAAAATTTTAACCCTCAATATATCTTCTTAAGAGTGAGACGGAGATGTAGTGCGCGACTTCTCTGCCTTAACACATTTAGTCGAATGTTTTCTTGACACCGGCGACTGCTGTTCCTATGGTAATTTTACTTACATTTCTGCCCAGCGAAGAAGGCCCTAATGCTTTCCGTCGAGGATTTGAACCCCGGCGGCTGTGTTGATGAAAACACAGGCTTAGCATCGTTTTCTTTATAATACAGCCTTGTATTATTAAAAAAATACCTTGCTTGAACAAACATGTTTTAACTGTCAATACTTAAGCAATAAAAAAAAACGTTTTTTATGAATATTATTTTTTAACATATTTTTTAACGTATTTATAATAGATTCATACATAAAACGACGTGGAAAATCTTTGAAATATTTATACGAGTTTAAAGAAGGGTTAAAACTTACTCTTGACTATTACTTGACTCTGTAATAGCTAGATCAGCGGTAATCAAAATCAGACTTTTTAACACTAGTATTTATATCGAATACACGTGAGTTATTTCTCGTATTGTGTGTGTCAATATCTTTAGCAAAGTAAACAGAAATATTCCGTGTAATATTGACTCTTATGTGTAGTCACATAAGACTCAATATTGCAACTGCACTAAGCAGCGTCAATAAGACGGTTTGATTTAGCTTTCTGCAGGGTGCCAAGTAATGTTTGACTAGGTTTAGTATAATCGGCTTTATGTCTCCCGGCGTAAGACTGTTTATCGATATTACGGTAAGCACAGTAAATATTATGCATGCTTATATTATACTGTTGAGACAATCGATAGCTGTATTTTTGTTATTTTAGTGGTAAATATTAGAATACACACAAACAAACCTAAGATGAGTAAATATTGTAAATATAAAACCTACTCAATATTCATAAAAAAAATCCCTGAAAACAACCTTTGTATAGGGAAAAATACTACATCGCACCAAAGAACAAAGTAATTCCAACAACAATGGCAGTCAAAACCTACGAGCACAGGTTCTTATCTAGTATTGAATTTCAAGAGCGAGAAGCCTGAAACAGGCGGCCATCCACCTGAGAGTCTCCTGGATGTTTACCCAAACGGTAATGGACGCCAGGAAGAATGAAATTTATGCAAATAATTTCAATTTAAAATACTCGGCAGCTTAAAAACGGCTGCCATTTAAAATTCCCGAGCGCTCGCAACACCGCCGGCTCTGTCGACTGTGCATATTTTTAATTACGTGTAATGCAGACGGCTAATGACGTCATACCTATCGCTTGAAACAGTTTCAAATCCACCGCATTATAATACTTGACTACTGTGAAATTAAAGCAATTGAGAAGCGAAGCTATTTTCTATTCATCAAAAGCAAGACACTCATGCAAATGAACGTCGTAATCGGGTACACACCCCCTGAGCCATTACTCACTATTGAATTAATCTCATCTTTGAGACTATCTGTTGTTGGGTGGTGTTAAGATTTTTAATGTATTTTCACTCAGCATCTTTAATCAAATATATTTTGAGCTTCTTGAGAGTCTTCGAAATCTTAAAAGGCGAAAGCGTTTACATACAGTTTTTTTAATCTATCTTAATACAAGGCTAGTTCTTATAACTTGTATTAAAAATGGAGATTTACATATTAAATCAATATGTCTTAGATACCTCGTAATTTTGACATCATCTTACCGCGAAGTGATAACTGAAATATGCTTGATAAAATATATATTCTGGTTGAAATTCAAGAAAAAGGTGGGCCAGAAAAATAATTTTAAATTTGATATTTCCAATGTGAAGCATTTTCAATGAAATTTTTGCGCGCTTATAAAATAACAAGTGTTCATTTAACGATCGCTGCAATATCTTTACAAAAAACTCTTTGAATTACAAAAGCATTATTTAATTACTTCAACTCACGTTAATAGGAATTTTCTACTTTAAACTATGCATATTTAACATGGCACGAACATCCATGCTTCCAATGTGCATAATTATAAAACTTCTACTGCTGTGTGGAATACATCCCTTAGAATATTTTATTAAATGCATTCACAGGATATTTATATACATATTTTATTTCATTTAATTTATGTTTCCAAATAACTTAAAGTAGGCAATTTATTATAAAAACCATAAACGAGAGACATCCTTACCCTTATCAACCAGGGTAGAAGTTTAAGCACCCTTCCCATTCCCGCAATAGAAGAAATCATACTTCTAGAATAATATCCATTTATATATTTTTTTCAAAATATCAAGTTTATAGCGGGAACGAATACGAACCACAAGAAAGTCCGTTCAGAATGGAGTTTGATATTTCAGGTCAAAGATATTCTGATTCAATGATTAGACGATGGTCAGTGTATGCGAAGCGTGAAATAAAGCTTCTCCGAACAGAACCCAGAAAAGCAAGGCAATAATAGAAAAGACAAAAACAAAGACGAAAATACGTGATTTTTAAAAATATATTTTATTTATGAGCTCAACTCAACAATAGAGAAATTTTTGATAAAAAAAAATAGTATAGTTTAATTATTTATATATCGATCTGAAAAAAATGTATCAAAGCATTTTATAAATACAACGCTTTTAAAATAATATTTAAAAAAAACATCTTAACAATAAAAACACTTATATTAATAATAAATCATTTTATCTTAACTATTATTTTATTAAAAACAAAACTTCATTTCTAAAATAAATTGATAAGCAATATGTAGATATTTTAATTAATAAATCGACTGGTAAATGCTTAGAATATAACACAATTATTTTTCAAATATATATTATGTTTCAGCAAGCTTTTAGTGCAGTCGGTAAAAGTACTTTTACCCAGAGTTAAAAAAAATATTCTACTCAGAAATCTATTTGTTTAGATTCCGGCTTGCGTAGATAATCCACTTACTTTTCACTGGCCAAATCGTCTAAGGATAAAATTGCTGACCTTTTCTATATAAGCCTATATAAGGTACTAAAAATGTATTTCAAGGCAAATAAAGTACCTACATAAGATTTTTTCATTAACAGCTGTATATTTTATTTTTAAAAAGGATCAATACAAAAGGTTTTTTAGAACTTTTCTCAATATTTCTCATCAATGCGTATTTGACAGTACAGTTTAAATAATAAATTATCTGATTAAATCTAGGATAACTAATTTTTATAATGCTTGCATACGTATAAGATTTTTGTCTGTTACTTGTAATAAAGTGCGTGCATTTGAAAAGCTTTAAAGATTGAGAATATTGAGAAACTATCGCAACTAGAGAATCACGATGATAGAAAAAAATGCAATACATTAAATAATCAAAAATCTGAGTTTTTTCAGAAGGGGGAAGTGTGCCCAAAAATAGTTTTCAGGAGCACTCCACACGAACCCTTGAAAGCAGAAAGTAGAGCTTAACTTCGAATAAATCATGCATTGTGATACAAACATACACCGTGCGGGGAAGCCATTAAAGTGACTCGCTGGTTTTGTTTACTATCTAAAGTAGTGATGGGAATAGCCGAATTATTTTAAAAATTTAATTTGCCAGCATTATATATGACCCGAAATATATTGAATAAAATTATTTTCATTTCAAACAACTTTAAACTTAGAATAAACTATTTTTTAAATATATCTCGAAATTAACATATTTTTGATAAAAATTGTCTGAAGTAAATAGGTCTCGCAGGAATTTATTAAATACAGCTGCTTACTGACAGTAGTGTCACTGTAGAAAAAATAATTTTATGCATTTCGATAAATGTTACAAATTTATCTAAATGATAAACATAGATAAATAATAGCACAATGTCGATGTACCTAATTGCTACATAAATATTTGATAATTAGTCTTGTTAGAAGATCTAAATACTTTAATAGCTAATTCGTTTGCCAAGCCAAGAAGAATTTTAATATGTCTGGATGAGACGAAATACGGAATATATAGAATACTCGCGAGCTAAGTTTCAGTAGTCGAAAAAAATTACGGCACCACGAGTTGCGAGTTTAAATCCTACCTGCATCTAATTTTTTAAAGATTTTACTTGGCGTTTCACGTAAAGATTGATTACTCGAATACAAGTTATCATTGATTCGGACTGATCGGTTATTCAGAACGATCGATTGTGCGATCGTGCCCATCCTCAATCGAGCCGTTTTAATTCGTGTCGTCCGATACATTAGTGAATCCATATCGTGCAACCTTTGTGATGTATGAGAAGTCTCCGCTGGGGGTATGGGCGAGTGTGCACGGAAGGCTCTGGAAGGTTTTCGGTGAGACGTGAATGATAGCGGCTTCATCGCACCGTAATTCAACTTAGTGACTACGGAATAATAAATAATACTCACGTTTTTCGCTTATATTAATAACATTTTTCAAGGAGATTATAAACGAAACGCGAAAAAATATGCAAATCACGATGCTCACATGAAATGCTCACTTCATTTTTATAACACCAATGTACATTTGTAAGGTGCGGAGGTTTTTATATAAAAAAGCGTTTATTGTATTGTTATTGCTAGCAATTTCAGCTTTCAGGCACTCAAAATCAATTCAACTGTACAAATCACTTCACCAAAAGTGCAACCATTTACTGCATTTTAAAATAATTGGCTTACTTAAAAAAGCTGTGTGTAGCTGTACTGCAACCTTTCAAAATGCTTAGAAATTCTCGAAACGGTCAATTATCAGACACTAAAAGTTGGACAAAATTATACAGTGTCTAGATCGCAGCCTGATAGGTGACCTGTAATTTGCTGCTGCCTTCGTCCAGTGACTTCCGCTGCCCGAACCCTCTCCAGCTCGTTACCACCATTGCACCCCCTGTAATGGTCACCGCGTGCTCATGCATCATATCACAATGGCTTACAATGTACCCTAAACGTCGACTGCAGTTTCTAGCACATGCTAAACAGGTGCTATAACATAGGTGCATAATATATTTTCATTACGATATACTCTTGTCGTTTGAATCTTCCTGTTCTTACCTAACGTAATGCACTTTATTGACATCGTGTTATAATATTTATTCCCCAGTGCTTCGTGATAAGTATTATCTCACGATGGCTAACAGTTTCTAGCATATGCTGAATACGTGCTATAATCATTTGATAAATTTCCATTCTTATAATACTCTTATCGCTTGAATCTTCCTGTTCTCACAGAGGAATATGGTTTGTTAGATTATTTATCTGCTTGTACATACCTTGTTCATCAACTTTGAGTTTTTAAATATGTCAAAATAAATATAAAAAAACATATATACCAACATTCTTTTTGAATGATAATGATTAAGTACATTTTTTAAAATATTGAAAAATGATTAAAGAAACTCTCAGAAAAATATCATCGTGATTTGTGTGGGATTCGAACCCACAACCCCATATTTTTCTCATCAATCAATAAAAGCTGTATAGGCAAAATCGTACTTCCTGTGAGACGGTCTTCACAAAAAATCAATAATATATTATTTTTGAAGTTTATCGAAACTATGAATGAAACATACATTTCTGAAAAAAAAACCCAAATATTCTGAGTAGTAAAGTTATTAGCAAAACGGACAATTTCTTGTAATTGCCAGTTAAAATGATATTACATAAAGAATAAATATATATCTATTAATTAAAATGCAATGATCATATAAATCAGCAGTATTGGTATAACAGCGTAAATACATTGTTATTAAATTTTCCAGGTGTAGGTACTAAAAGAGGCATGTTATGTATTTGTTCTATCGTAAAGGTGTTCAACATTTTCTTAGCCTGTGTTCCTGATCTTATCTCGCGTCCGATTGAGCTGCTGGCAAACTAGCCAGCAGTTCAGTCGGACGAATTTCCTTCGCAGGTTCTATTCAGTCCAGCCTGCGTTCCAAGAAACAAGACCGCAAAACTCAAGTTGCCTCAAACGGAAATTAAAAAATAGCAATATTTTATTCGGTGAAATAAAACGCTGACAATCGACAGTGATTAAAATCAGTTGTCGGTTGTGTCGCAGCGTTTGTAAGCAGCATGAGTTAGCAGTCTTTTATTTGAGGTATTTTTAATGGTTTTGGCTTGTTACCTTTTAGCTGTCTGTTTGGTCGCGGAAACTGTAGGCTGCTTTATATTTGCAGTGTTGCGGTCTCCCGGAGCGTCCATTCCGAAGTTCTTCGCATTTCTCGTCGTGCACTTGCTCTTCGCCCGCGGGACCCGCTGCAATCATATTTCATCCGACCCACATCCCTAGGAAAAAGACAGAATGTCGCAAACACCTAACTTTCTACGTAAATCACGTTTTTACTTACTTTATACCACGCTTACTTTCAAAGCTATGCATCTGGAAAAGTAAAAAACAAATTCTCACTAAAGTAGAAGCATGAACTTAAGGAATTAATTACCACGCTTCAAGTGAATTCTTCTATTATATCATCGCAGAAACTGGGATTGATTGCTTGCTTCAAATCGCAGACACAAAATCGATACACGGTGACTTTAAAAAAAAAAAAAAACTTTCTGAATTCTTCTTTCAGTTCCTTATTTTGGGTATTTTTAATGGTTTTGGCTTGTTACCTTTTCGCTGTCGGTTTCGTCGCGGCATTTGTAGGCAGCTTTATATTTGCAGTGTTGCGGTCTCCCAGAGCGTCCATTCCGAAGTTCCTCGCATTTCTCGGCGTTTTTACCACGCTTCAAGTAAATTCTTCTATTATATCATCGCAGAAACTGGGATTGATTGCTCGCTTCAAATCGCAGACACAAAATCGATACACCGTGACTTTAAAAAACAAAAAAAAAAACTTTCTGAATTCTTGAGTACACATTCGGAGGTATTGTTTTTAGAACGGCGCATCAAAACAAACAGCCTTAAGGCTCATAAATAAGGGAAAACAATACAAATTTCGGTCTGAAGCGAGATCTCCTCGCGCTTATCTCGGGGTGGGGGGTTGTTCGCTGAAGGGCGGGGACTCCACGGAGGTCCACCTGGTCCCTCGCCCTGAACAATGTACCGGGAATTTATCTCTCGGGTGCGACTGAAAGCACCCCGCGCCGCAAATCTTTACGGCGTCACAGCGGACGAGCCTTTTCAAAACCACTTTGTGAAGAAAACTCGGACGGCTATAATAAGACTTTTGAATCATTTTAACTTGTTTTATATTAAATACCGTCTCGAGTGTTTGATACGAGTAAGGATACAATAAAGATTTTGGCGGTTGAAAGTGCTTAAAGAATTTCGTTGCTTTGTCTATTTTACATGATTTATTTATACGCGTTAGAAAGTTGATTCATAGTCTGAGTAAGTCTGGGATGTTTAATATTGAATTAAAAAAAATAAATAGAGGTTTAAATAATTAAGTTATGTATGTGAGGTTTGATGATCTTTATTCGATGAATACGAATAAAGATTGTATATATTCTTATAAATTAATAAAACTAGTGCAGTGAAATATGTGTGACATGCAGAAAGTTGGTAGAAATTCTATTGTAGCATATGCGATTAAATAATAAGGGTAGGTAATTAATTTACTAATGTGAAAGTCCTCAGCACTTCTCGTGCATGTGGCACATTAGTGCTAACGACGTTTACAACTTTACCGTAAACTTTTATCCCGGCTTGTTTTAAGCGAAAGCCTTTTATTTATCCCTATTAGTTTTAACAACTTAGGCCGTATAATGCCACGTCATAAACTCTGCTGCGGCCCTGCTCTCTAGCAACCTTTACGATGATTGCTTTAGAAGAGGCTCTTTGCTTTAAATATTACCTAATATTCAATTTGAAAGACTTTCCTTTGTTGCTTTGGCAGCATTCTGTTGACCTTGAATATCTCATCACCCTTTTGTTGAAATTACTTACGAATTTCTGTGACAATTTTTTATTTATTGGCGCAACTAGTATCGCCGAAAAAATCATGCAAAACGTTGGGATAAAACTTAAAATGTTGTAATGGAATTACATGCAGTATTTTTTGTTAAAAATATTAAAAACAGTTATTATTCTCAAAATATCATTATAGCTTTTAAAAAAATTGTATTAGTACGTCTAATAACAAAAAAAAAACCCGTTAGAATGAAACATGTCTGCGTTTTGTTAATTCGCCAACTCAAGGGTAGATTTCAGTCAGCAAAGGCGCCACGGGTAAATACAGTAGTGCCATCTCTATTACTTGTCTATCACTTGTAATATATACTTGTTAAATAGAAAAACCACTCACGCACTCGAGACTAATTGGACGGACCCACAGACGGGCACTCACAGCTGAGGAGAGAACAATGAGCCAATCAGATGTATTATATGTACAGCAATTCGGCTAACCAATAAATATTAGCGTGAAAAGAGAGAAGGGGTGATTAAAGCATTTGTAAAATTACTACTACTCTAATATATAAAAAAAAACTATACCAATTTTTACTTGTGATGACAGACTGCATATCATTTTTGGTGTTACAAAGAAGAATGAGTTATTTCGTTATCAATTTGTAATCATTGATGTCATGTCATTTTTATCGTCTTAGGTTTAGGTATTAATATAAAACATTTGCTTCTCACACGAAAAAATAAAACAATGATATAATTACTTCTTTCACGTGTATGTGTTCAGTTGGCAGGTTATTACTGCAACGAGTTCCAGATAACAGTCGTCGTAATGAGTTTTTAATTTACAAAGTCATAATACAAAATGGTGTCGACAATGTGAGAAAGTCTGACCTCACTCACCGCGGAGGCAATTGTTTATAACAGAGACCCACAAAAAATGCACCAAAGAGGGAAAAAAAAGACAAAGAGCGGTCAGTGCGTCAGTAGTACGCACTTACGATTTCAAAAGAATTGTAAAAATGCGTAAACGGGGCTGTAAGTAGAGCCCCCACTACCGCCTGAATAGAGCCTCTTTTGTGGGGCGGTCAGTGGAGCAGGCTTCTCAAAGCCTTCAAGTCCGGACTCCGAGGGTCCCTCAGCCCTCCAGTGCCACTCGAGCCTTATCGGACGAGAACCTTTTCAATGGTGGCTAGTACAGAATAATTATGGATTTGACCGGCGTGTTTGGAATTGTGTTTATTTCAGATAAATTAAATTAATTTCAGACGCTAAAAAAAATATTTTTTCATTTGTATATATTTAAAAGAACTAATAAAAAAAAAATTATGATACTACTTTTATCAATCATATATCTGTGAATCCAATTGGTCAACCCATACTTTTAAGTACGATTATTAATTTTTATTCGCTCAAATATGTTTTTTTTTTTAAATATAATAAATACAATGCATTTTTGAATGGAATTTAACTAAGTGTTTATTTATTAAAGCCTATTTTATGTATAAAACTCATTCATGTGCCGCTTTTACTCAAGAGGGCCAGGAGGCGGGGGCGGCCAGTCTGGCCCGAACGACCTACACTGCCCGTGTTTGCAATTTGGTGTATTTTTTGCTTTTTTTGTTTCAGGAATATGGCATGAGGGTTGATTGTGGAAATAGATTTCACGCTTTGTACGCGAAAAAGGTGCCATATTTTTAAAAGCACCCGTACATTACGCACAGTTGGATTTGAAAAAAGTATATAATGTCCGTTGTAATTTATGGTGAAACTATTGGCATCCCATTTTTTAGAGATAACTCTTAAAAAAAATTGTAACATCCGAGCTTAGTCCATGTTACTTTTATGCTGTGTAATTTTATTTAAGCTACACCTAATTTTTTTTTTGAAAACAATACAGTAAAACTAACTTTGTACAAAAACTTATCAGAAGTAGTTTATGATAACATTTTTCTCAAACACGATGATTTATGTTTGCAATTTTATATATTTTTCAGATTGTAGATTGTATTCTCGCGACGATTTTTCAATTATTTTGGCTACTTTACTAGCCGTAAAGTCCTTAAACGCTTATTTTAGTGTATGAAAAACTGGGAAAGCTGTCAATAAAACGTGTGCAGATCGAAAGTACAGAAAGAGACAGAAAACAATCCCAAAATATTTAATATTAAAAGGGACGTCGCAGTTGACAATAATTCTAAAGAATTTGGCACATGACCGAAGAAGTGTCATATTTGGCAGCTAAGTGAATATTTTATATCGGACTTAAGAGAGCATTGGTATTAATCTGTGCAATTGAAAATATATAATATAACAAATACACACATGGAGACTAGAAACAGAAACGCAATTACAATTGAAATTATTTACATTTAGTTTTATTACATAAGTTTAAGCACTGAAATAAGTTATAAAATAAAGATTTGAAAGACTATACAATTAGTGATTTGTATAATTTTTTTTTGCTATAAAAACTGTTAAATTTAATATTTTAAATACTCAACAATAAATATTATATTATGAACGTAATTTTGCTATACATATTTACTAAAACATCGTCACATTGAATTTGTACAAAATCTTTTGCTTAAGTGGAAGACCACTCAATGATGAAATGTGTTGTCCTGCAAGCAATTTAGATTGATTTTATTTAATAACGTAGTTTCAGTAGTAGTTTTTTCAGTGGTTTCACACGACACATGGAGGCTGTGGAGGTGGTGGGGAAGGTGGTGATGATTCTGCAGCCACCGGACACGTTATGGGGACAGGGCAGGCTACGTGCACGTTGCAATTAAACGCTGTGATCTGCGATATGACAGAGCAGGGATGCATTCACCATCCATCTACAAATTAATTTTAGTTATTTAGTAATTGAGTATACCAGAGCAATGTACGGTTTTGGCACCATTCTGTGGAATTCTTTTCAGAGGCATGAAATATGTTAAAGAACCACTTTTCAAAGATATACCGCCGCAGATATATAAATTCTATGCTATTTTTGATTGACAGTTCAACCCCAGGATATCAAAAATATATCCATAGATTCAATTTAAAATATTATTTATTTAAATTTCTTACTAATTAAAACCAAATTTATATAAAATAATTGTTTTTTTTTGTAGTTACCTCAAATAAATAGCAAATGGGAAATATACTTGAACTAAAGTAAAGCAAAACATATCACATTTAAAACCCGAATTAAGAAACATACTATAATATAATTACATGATATTTTATATATTTACATCTTTGATGTGTGTGAAATTTTATTAAATTAATATTATATGTAACAAAATGAAGCAATAAAGAAAAGTGAGTAAAACAAACTAAGTAAGTTTACTTATACTATATTTTTTTCAGATTTTAATAAAAGCTTAGCATGTACAAACTAAGCGTATGTACAAGCACAGAGTCGAAATAGGAATTAAAAAATACAGACTTTGGTCTAAAGAGGAAAATAAATTTCTTTTGAAAATGCTTTAAGCATTTCTCTTAAGGAAAAAACCGTACTTACATTAAGTAAACTAATTTGAATAAATACGCCCCGATGTATAGCATTATTTTTAAAACAAAATATTATACTCCATGCATTGTAATAAAAAAAGTAAAAACCATGAAAAAAAAAAATCATTTGGTTTTCTCTTAAGGTTTGAGCAAATGAACCCAAATAAAAACTGAATAATTAAATTAGTATGCTTAATAATAAAATACTAGTCGGCATGGTAAGGCCAAGGACTCTTTTTTTTCAGAGAAGTTCCTAGCTAGATCCCCAGACTGATTTTCGGCCTCGCGCCTATTTCGGTTCGGCCGAAGACGATGCGTATTGCCATCAATACAAATCGTTTAAAAAAATCTTATTTACAATGTTGTTTAGTGAGATTATTATTCTACCAGTCCCGTTGCGGACCTGGCCAGGGCGCAGTGCTCGATACTCATCAGGCATTTTGCCGGGTGGCCGACACTTATTGCCTATACAAATGCGGAGTCGCCGGTTGCCACGCGACCGTCTCTGCAGCAGACGACTTTTATGGAGTGCTCCAGAGAGGCGGATCAACTTAATGTATAAAGCAGTACCCCATCTGTACTCCTAATACTTGGGGATATGAGCATAATAAAAAAAGTAAACGTTGCGTAATAATAAAGCCTTACAACACATCTAAAGAGCACCTGGAATATAATTCCGCAATTTTTTCAAGACCACCCCAGGGACTAGTCGTTTGTATAAATGCGGACAGACTACTGCTTCTTGAGTTCAAAAATAAATACACAGATAAAAACTGTTAAAAAAACTTTCTTGTGTGCAGATTTAATTGTGATTTTACTATGGATGACAAGTCAGATACAGCCACAATTGTCTACAACTTACTTTGCAGTAAATTTCTCAATAATTTCAGTCACCTGTTAATTCCAATTCCAATGTAATAATACTTTTGAATATTTCACTCATGGAGTGCAATGAAAGTTTAAAATATTTTTTTCTTTTTATAACCATTTGTTTCCATTATAGACACAAGCCAGCGTGTATCGTTGAACTTGCACTTCATTAAGTCAGCTCTCCCCCTTGTCTTCTATTGATAAGTCAATGATAGATTCTCTTAACCCTAGGAAAGACTTGAAAAAAGACGGATCTGGTGTCTGCACTGGATTTATCGAATTCATTTCCTTGTTCGAGATGAAGGATTAAGATAATAAGAAGTAACCATTTTAATTATAATATATTTTAGAAAGACCAAACTCAGTTGTATCAATAAGCTACGTTTGTTTCCAAATTGGACAACGCTTTGTGTTATTCATTTATATAATTTGAATTTGTTTGTCCCTATTGTGAAAGAGTTAAAATAGAAATCCTATTTTTTTTTCTACGTACCTGTTGTATTTTATATTTATTTTTACACTTCCCTCACTGGGCCATTCCGATTTGGCCTATTTAGCCCCAATTCACCCCCGTCACCTCCACGACAAGTTTCTACGATTGATATTAATTTTATTTTTAGGTTAGTCGCTTTGCGATCGATCTGGGAGTGAGAGTAGCCTGGGGCTGATTGTATTTATACTTTGAAAGGTTTTTATTCTATTAATAAAATTACTTTGTAAGTATCAAATAGCTTTTCTTTATACGTACTTTACACAATAAAAATGATTTATAATAATGTCGATTTCTTTTAGGACACACGAAGATTTGAACCTGAATTTCTATGGGTCATCGTATATATTTTTAAATACTAGTATTTTTAGTTGATTTTGTTTAAATTTTTGAATTTAGTATAATTAAGGTTATTTTTTTTAAGTTATGATTGTTAGTTCAACATTTCAGTTAGAGTCATTTTCAAGAAAAAATGATACAACAGCACACAAAAAGGGAAGATTGTGTAGTTTCAAAAGTATTTTGAGAAATTCTCTTTAACATATAACTCAATTGAACATCGTTGTATTTTAAAAAAATTTCTTTGATAATAAGTAACGCTGAATATTTTTTTATTTTGTATCACAAAACAAAATCAAAGTTTTATTTATTTTATATTTTAATTTATTTCTCATTTTGAAGCTGTAAAATTCAATGGTAGAAATTGAAACACACCTTTTACTCGCAATATGGAAGCAATTAGCAATTGTTTTCATTTTTTTTAATTATCTCGAAAGGTTCCAGTCGCCAGTCCACTCGTGCAAACAACAAACGGCAAACATCAAAATAAAAGTCGCAAACATCGCGCTTTGCGACAAGCGCTCCACGAAGATCTGCCCTCGGCACATCATTACAAAGCCCTCGAAAATTATAGCGACAGTGAAAAACATTTTCCGTCAAACGGTTCGAACGAGTTGCCGTTTTTCAGATGAAAACCATTCAATGAATATGTTTATTTTGCAATATGAACATTTTTTGAAGCTACCGGGAGCGCTGGCATGCATCTCCATTGTTGGCCTGCCCGACAATAATCCAGAGATTCCAAAAAATATCTGTGAACCTTTCAATTTTTTTTTTACTTAATAGCTATTATTGAGTATGTATCTTCATGAGCATTTTTTTGTAGTAATTCTACAAATAGAAGATATCCAAATAAAGTACGGTAAAAAGCATGGTGAATGAAAGCATGCAGCTTGATTCAACGAATTTATAAAAAAAAGCATTGTATTTCACATGATTTATTTTTTGTTGTTTCTTACATATGCCGCGATATCATTGAAAGTATTGGAAATAATAAGCATGGATTTTTATTGTATAGTTGTATTGGGAACCGCTTTATCATCGATATATCTGACTACAGCTGTAAAGCGTAGCATAACAGGTGGAATATACGAATTCGATGATACGCGGAACAGAATGACGTCATGTGATAGACTGCAGGTCTATGCACATTGCACATGACGTCACAAGTTTCAATCTGCCAAACAATACCTCGCTTTTATGGAAATTCTGAGGGTTTAACAATAGTATATAATTATTTATATTTTTTAAACTGTAAAATGATATTATTTTATAAAGTGTTAGCAATCACTCCAGTTAACGTAAGCAGTCAAATTTTATCAACTTTCATAAAAAAAATATTTACAAAAGTAAGCAATATGGTATACCTTAAAAAAATTTGCAATATCCTAAAAAACCTTACATAATTTTTTATTTATTGATATATATATATAGGAAAAAATGTTATATTGTTGTGTTGTTTGTCATGCTTCCAATTGACACAATATATTTTTATTGTAGCTTTCGTAAACAAAAATCGTAATAAAAAAAAAATTGAGACCCTTATCAAGCAAATGATTGACATTGAGATGGTTATGAAGAGACTACATTTTTAATTAAAAATGTCATTTATTTTACTAAAATTAATTAATGCCAATGCAGTAATGTTTTTGTTTCTGTTATTTATTTTTCAGAAATTCAAAGTTATGATAAATTATTATCACGGCTTATTATAAAGCGGTACGTGAGCTTAATTTTAATCACAATAAATTAAAAGCTATTGTGTATAGAGTGATTTAGATAATTATCAATTGTAACATAATGTTTTTAAAAATTGTTATTGATAATTAAATAATTTATATCAAAATCAATGATTTGTAAAAATACTGTTTAAGTGGTACTTTTAAAACCAAATTATATTTAAAGGCTAACAACCTTATTTATAACATAATTGCTCACACGTAACATATTTGTTACCGTAATCAAAATTTAATTAGGTTTTTTTTATAAATTCTGTGTATTAAGTTTTTTTTACATATTCAATGGTGTTGACAGAAAGTACTTGGCGGAATTCTATTTTTTTGTTTGTTTTGTTATGTATTGGTGACGGTATTCCGGTATTAGTAATTATGATTAAAACAAGCATGAATGGTGTTATAAGTTAAATCAATCTTCAAATTACTTTATATAAAAAGGGTTAAAGGGGAGAGTATAAATATTAATACCAAAGAATCCATTTCAAAAATACACCAGGCAACAAAAATATGTATTCTTCTTCAGTTCATATTTTTTTGTAAAAGTTCTAAATTTTACGTTTGTATGAAAAAAAAGAATGGATTATCTAATCTAGCGTCTTTACTAAACCTTAATGTAGATTGATATCATAGGAAAATCATAATCTAAAAGACAATGAAGACATCAGAGCGATCAATCGAGCTGGTATGAATTAATCAAGAAGTAATGGGAACACGGACTCAACTTTTCTATATCCGTTTTTATTCTGCCATACTTGACGTACAAATTATAAGCCTTGGTATGAATTTTAAATATCTTGATAAGACGCTACAAAGAAGTCCGATCGCTGTATTTATGCCATCAATAAGCTGTCGGGTTTTTTCACTTATCCACGAAGGAAGTTACTTATTTTAAAAACAAAAGAGAATTTTTACTTCAAAGAACCCATTTTATAGTCATCTGGAAAACTTCAGAGTTATTATTTTACCCTATGACTGTCAATAATATACTTCGGCAAAATTATCTACATTCAACAAATTTGATTAACAACACACCTTCAGCTTTCATTTTAAACTAATTAAAGCTAACTTTGTAGTAATCCATTTTTTTTATATACGCCATGTATTATTTTCCACCCTTACAAGGTGTATTTAAAATATAAAAAATTGAGAACGCTGGTACCAAAAAAAATAGTTGATAAATGGTTATTAATTTTTCGATTACCAATTTATAGATTTTTTAAAATAACATGAAAACTATGGACGGTTTTTAATTACTTTACATCAAAGTGACGGTCAAACTCAGGTAAAAAAGTTATTATAAATTTCATTAAAAGTTGGCAGTATTAATATTAGAATATTGGAAAAAAATATGATGTTTTAATTTAATATCAATAATTTTAGAAGTTAGTTTATGCAAACTATTTTTAGTGATAGCATGTGATTTAAAGCTATAAAATAAACATTTTAGTCGATTGTCGGTTAAAAATTTACTAGATTGAAAGCTCTTTTTATCTTAAAAGCTTTTGGATACGAAAACCTTCGTCAATTTGGAGTATGTAAGTTGGTTGGGCGAAAGAGTTGTTATTTAAAAATGGACGTTCCCATGAGATCTACTGGAATACATACAATTGTCCCTTATTTAAAATATATACTTAATTATATATTTTTATATTGCTTGACGTAAACCTTGCGTATACTTAAGTACCTCTTCAGTTGTTTTTTTTTCCCCGAAAAGATATATTTTTTTAATTAACGCAGGACCGGTGAATAATTATAATTTTAATTTTAATAAGAAGACAGAGGTCTTTACTTGCATGAAGTAATCGTGTAAAATTCATCGCGGCGGTCATAATTGAATTTCTCAGAAATGGGGATGGTCTCAAGGGTGGAGTGGAAAATCATATTCGAAGACCCCACCCCCTCGGACACGTATTTTTGTTAATACGACGGGGAGCACTCGAGAGTATCTGCGTAGGATTGTTGGGGAGTCTTGATTGCCTCAACAGAACTGCGCCGATGCTTCTTAATTTCCTTGAGATAAAATATATTGTTTTCATTTCACTTTGAACGAACGTACTATTCACCTTGCGAATTAAATATCACCATGCCAATAAATTTTGATTAGAATTTTAATCATAAAATATGGAACTAGAACAGCAAAAATTATTTCTCATAATAATAACAGTTTTAATTATGTATCAGTTACATCATATCTTGAATAAAAAATTGGCAGGTTTCTTTTTAAAATTTAAGTGTTTCAACTCTACTCTACTATTTTGGCATAATACTATGACCCTTTATTACCCTGTTTTACTATAATAGAACATTACGCTTGTATAGATTTTCTATACATCATATGTAGTATTCAATTACTATTCAATACTATTTTATGAACTTCTAAGACAACAAAAATAATTAGCGGAATTTATTATCAATATAGTGTAAGTGAAAAAGGCTGTAAGTTTGATCAAAACTTTGTTCAAAATTACCTGTTTTTTTTATTTATAAATAAAAAATATATATATATATAGCGAGAAATATATATATATATATATATACAGAGATTATTGCGGAAGGAAAATATGAATTAATACTCATTAGATAATTCTTCAAAAGATTATACAACCCCTTTTCCTTGATACTAACGTTCTGCCGTGTAAGTTTCTGTAGATATTTAGTGATCCGGCGCATATTCCATTGAACAACGCCAATATGGACCGCGACATGATGGATGAAGGCTGAGAATGGAGAATTTGTTTCATGCGATATTATATCCCCGTCCCTCTCGCTCCCGTCTCAACCCCCTCGCCCCATCCCCTCGGCGGCTAATCATTACTGAACGTGATATCAAATCTATATTATCTTCCCTCATATGTGTTCGGAGAATACAAGACATCTTTATTGTCAGAGAGAGATCAGTTGGTTTATGATAATATGAAATATTATTTTTAAGGTTATTTGTACACATCTGAGTATTCGACTTTTATATATTTATTTTATGAGCAAAATATATCTAAACAAAAAAAAGGCCTTTAAACATTTGGAAGTATTATTAAAATACAAAAACGGTTTTAAATTGCTCCATATCCAGCATTTGCTCAAAGAGAAAAAATCATTAAAAAAAAAAACTACGACAAAGTGAGCTTTTCACAATATAATATGTCTTGGAGTCGTTTAGAATTTACATAAAAAAAACATTGTAATTTTATCAAAGTACTACTTTAAAATATATAATATATTTATATTAAACGCACCACAAATAACGACTCTATTATTATATTAGATAAATTATTTAAGTCGTACGATATTCTATTCTACTCTAGTTGAAATAATTTTTTTTTAAACTATAAATAATTTTAGAGTATAATTATTTACTTATAACTAACTAGAACACTAGATACCAATATTTTGCTATACATAAAATATAATATACTGATATTGATATACCTTGACCAAAGGAGATCCTAGTGCCTCTAAGAAAAGAGGAAACCCTTTTCGACGTCTATTACAGAGTGCTAAAGCGAGTATCTAAAGATAGAGGCATAGTCCCGCGGTTCATGTTAAATTGAATAAAATATTAGAGTCAAATTATGTACTCATAACTAACTAGAACACTAGATACCAATATTTTGCTATACATAAACTATAATATACTGATATTGATATACCTTGGCCATAGGAGATACTAGTACCTCAAAGAAAAGTGGAAACCCTTTTCGACGTCTATTACGGAGTGCTAAAGCGAGTATCTAAAGATAGAGACATAGTCCCGCAGCTCAAGTTGAATTGAAATTTATTAAACAAGAATGCCCAAAATAATACAAACCCGCGAGGGATGGGGGTTAATTGTCCAAAGTTCTCATTCGGGGACCATGAGAACATTAGAACCGCAGCCCTCGCGGCTCCCACCAGCGAGTGCGCTTGATGGAATATATCAAAACCCGATAATTGTATCATACGCAAGCACTGCAGGAATTATTTAATTTGTGTTTGGAAATTTCACGTTTGAAACAAGATATATACAACAATGATTAAGCCTGCCACGAAGCTGCGGTAGCTGTCTGGATTAAAGTTGAGAATATCAAAGCTCATGTCTTCAATTCCAAGAAACCCATAATCTGAATAAATAATATATGAAGTATTATATATTAACGTGCTAACTTAAAAAAGGATAAACTGATCAAAATCTAGATAATTTGTTTTACTTTCCATTACACGATACAGAAGTTTAGCTTAGTACCAGACTGTTCTGTAAAAAGGGGTGCAGCTTAAAATTACCATAGAAGCAGTTAAAATACATCTAAATAATTAAATTTGATTTTATACTGTTAAATAACTATCGCCGACATCTAATATTACTGCCAAAGAAATAAAATATTTGGTCACATCTATATTAAACATAATGTATCTGGAACTCTATGTAGAAATATAATAAGGCAAGGTATGGTAAACGTTTGAAAATATTCCACCCTGCACTTTAAACGCATCATGATTAACGACTCTATTTTCATATTCTATTAGACGTACGATACTCCACGTTTCTTATTCAGTAGCGGAAAGTGCAGGTACATTTGAAATTCAGATAAAACATTTATTTTTCAATAAATAACTTTGCAGTAAAAAAAAAGTTTTCCGATAGTGCAGCGCGAGTATTGGGAAAAATCAAAATGTTATTTATATTGACATTTTCATACGTGACTAAAATATTACGTGGAAAATTTATCCCACATGTTCAAGTAACCGCCGAGCGACATTCCCACAAAATTTATTTCCTTTGGGTAATCAAGCCACCCATTCGACACGTCTTCGCCGTCTGTATCAATCTATTTGGTTGAAAATACTCTTATATTATTGAAAAAGTTAGACTGCAAAGAAAAATATTCGATTGCACTGTTGTTTTCGATAAAAATAAAATATGGTTTCACTGTAAATAATTTCAGCAACGAGGTTAAGTCAAATTTCAAAAGACAAATATATAAAAATTATTTTATGCAACCAACTAACTTTTCTAATAACGCGATGATATAAAAACGCGCAATGATTATTCTTCATACATATTTAATGAAAAAATGCTATATAGATAGGTTCGATCTAATAAATCTCCTTTGTCTAGGAAAATGACGTGGTATGAAAAGAAGTAAGGCGGTGTATTCCGGTCACGTTAGTATATTATCTCACGTCACTGTCTCTCACCTCCTGATAAAGACTTTCTGCAGCGCGGAAGCGAAGAGATTCCTGCGGGGAGTCGTACAGGAATCAAATAAGGCTTTGCAAATGGCGAGGGTGACATTTATCTTTTCACATATATACCAATGGTAGGCATATATATAGATGTGCCCAATTCATTTCACGTATTATTTTCAGCAATAATTAAATCTAACGTCAAGTTAGGAAATTCAATATTTTTGACAGAGAGTACTTGGTGAAATTCCATTTTGATATTTTTGAGTAAAATACTTCAGTGATTTTTCACATGTTTGATAATGCCAACTCTGTTTGATAATGTCAACGTGAAAGGTTGGCGAAACCGGTCACAAATAAAAACGAACATATATTATGGTTAAGAACATAAGTATTCAAGAGTAAACTATGAGTGAAAATTTGTTATTTTTTGAGTCAGAAATGTAAGGCTTACGCAGTAAATCATTATGTGATTATTTTTAATAATGAATAATTTTTAAGTATTAATTTTTAGTAATTTTATATAATACGGTTATTAAAATTTTTGTATGTGAATATGCAAAATGTAATTGTACTTTTAAAAATTTTTGCTTTTCCACCAAAATTATTTGATTTTGAATTATCTGATAAATTTATGTCATAACGGAGAATTAATTTGTATCGTTTTCTTAAGCAACGATTTTCTTAAATAAATAATTAAAATTGGTCTCGGATGTTGAATTTAGTATTATTATGTTCTAAGTAATTTTACCTGTTTAGAAATTTAATATTTTTGACAGAGAGTACTAGGTGGAATTCAATTTTAATATTTTTTTGAATAAAATACTTGAGTGATTTTCCACATGTTCGTTTTTTATTTGTGACCGGTTTCGCCAAACTTTCACGTTGACATTATCAAGACTCTGTTTGATAATGCCAACTTGAAAAGTTGGCGAAAATTTAAAAAAATGATGATTTCGAGTAAATAAGTGTCTTTGAAAAAAAACACTCGGCTGTAATATTACACACTTCTCAGAAATGAGAGAAAATGAATTGATTTTCAAGGTATTTAAATTCTTCGATGTAAGAGCCTGCAGCGCGTTTGAATGCTCAGCTCGGGTAGAAATAAAGCTCACGTGCAAGTCTTACAAAGTGTTTTGTCGAAAACAGAAATAAGATTACAGATACATCACCTTTGATGTGTAGGGTGGGTATTAACAGCCCCCCGTGAAGGCTACAAGTTTTTTTAGTGTACACATCGGCTCCCATGAGTCACGAGAACTGGGGGTGAGGGAGCACACCCCATCCGAGCTGAATTTACTCCAATCAGCAAGCCGACTCCCCAAAAGGTTTTCTTAAACTATCAATCTCGGCTGTTTTGTGATTCGAGTGGAAAAAAAATATTAGAAGCTTAAGTCTGTGATCTTATGATACCATTATGTGTCAAGGAAGTTGAAAGCTCTTCGGAATATAATCAATTACGTAGACTTGGTGAAGTCAACAAGTTGATCGCTAAGTAATAATTGATATACAGCAGCTATTATCCTTATGACAGTGTAGTTTACAAATATTAAAGCTTATCTGTCGATATTAACTTAAATATTTAATAAATTTGTATTTTGTGGTGAAAAGATGCGGTATATTTTTATCAAAAAAAACTCTGACATGTGAAATACCAAAAATATGTATGAATTTGTTATTCACAAATTTTTATCAATAATACGTATTAATATTTTTGAGTAAAATACTTGAGTGATTTTCCACGTGTTCGTTTTCATTTGTGACCGGTTTCGCCAACCTTTCACGTTGGCATTATCAAACAGATATTATCACACTCTGGAAGTATTTTACTCAAAAATATTAAAATGGAATTCCACCAAATCAAAGTCTCTGTCAAAAATATTGAATTTCTTAATACGTATTACTCATTAATTAATTGTTTAATAACAAGTTAGTAGTTCGTAGCAATAAATAAATTAGATTTTTGTTGAAAAAATATATAATAAATAAATAGTAGTGTAACGATCAAATTTGAAGTTGCTTAATATTGATATCCAATTCTATCAATACCCCATATCACTAATTTAATCTTATCAGATGACCTGAATAGTTATGTTGACATATTTATGGTCTGAATGTAAGATGGTGTTTGTAAAGTGAGTTTTGTTATAATAATAATATTATTTATATTTGTATATAAACACAAGATACATTTTTCATTTTTTAAGAACACCAGTGCTGCACATGTAAAGTTATCCGTTATTTTTCACTTGGCGAATATTAATGTGAGTTCTCAAAGGTTTTGTGAATTCAAATCAACATTTTTCTCTTTCATTTTCAGCAGGAAATAAAAACTTTAATGCACGAAACGAGATATTTCATCTTCATAAAAACGCTGTTATACGTCATAAAAAGTAGATTCGAAAAACAATATATGAATAGGGACCCATAAAAAAAACCAATGGGTGCTAAAAATATTTAATTTAATATTACGATTTATAAAAAAGTTTTTTATGTTAATTGAAAAGAAATAAGTTTTGTGGAAGTTTGCCGATAGTTAAGTTCATTTATTTACGTATTTAAAATATTATTTTGAAAATCCCTGAACACTATTCTTCTCTCTTCACTTTTCCTTGATTTTCACGCCGTACCAGACTTTGGTCAAGCAAAGTTCAAGGAAAATTATATTTTTCAGGAGTTCATTAGCAACTTCAATAAACTATCAATTTTATTTTCTTCTGTTTTGTTTTCTGAAAGTTTTTTAAATAAAAACATGCTTGTACCAGATTACGTGTGGCGATGTTACGATTATGGCGTGACGTCATAGCGTAATTTTATAAATGAAATATATTTTACTTGTTATAAAAACTGTTATATTTTATTTCGTACGGATAAATACGATAGCACCAAAAAATATTTTTACATGACCACAGCTAATAACACTAACAAAATATGACGAACGAGCAACACGGCGGCGTATTAGAAAACTTGAATATTTATCTAATCTTGTAGGAGCTACGTGCCGGGGGTCCGTTTTATATTTCGGTCTAAGCACGGAAATAAAATGTGCCAATCAATAGACCCTCCTCTCAGGCGGAGGGCGGTCGGTACAGAGGGATGATTTATGTACTGGGGCTGCACACGCACCGCCAGGCCCCCCACAAATCAAGCCGCCCCAAATCTTAACAGTTTCGCGACAAGACTCGCATACGAATACCGCCAATTTACTCTCGCCAAATATTTCATAAAACTTTGGGAAAAACGTGTCAATATCCCCCACACAGATTAGCCGCAACGAGCGGCCCTGTGAGCGTGAGCGTGAGCGTGTGCGTGAGCGTGAGCGTGAGCGTGTGCGTATGTGCCGAACAGAGTCTGAAGTGGCGGTGTCATCCGAAATGGGGAGGCCGGGTGTCTTGTAGACATTTTTAATTATTTTATTTTAAATACTGCAGAGTTATTAATATCTGTATCAGTATACTAAAAAAATATATATAACTTGCACAATAATTTTTTTTATTTAAAATTTGAACTGCAAACCAAATATTTTATTTCAGAAGTGGACCTATTCTCCTTTTAAAATGACCGTACTATCAAAATCTATAAGTATTTTTATGTGTTTGGTAATCGTATTTTTTGTTCATTTTATAGAAATATATTTAAACGAATCAATAATAAAAACTTCAAGATGCAAATATAGCAATAAAAGTTTAACGTTAATAGATTCGCATTCTTTTGTGTTAGCTAGCATGCGTAAGGTAAACTCGTTTTTACATCGATAGTTAGCTTTCGCAGAAAATCCGCTCCGGCGGCGGCTCTCTAAAATTGTTTATGATGTACCCTTTTAGACATTCGAACATCCTACCATTTTATGATGAACACTAAATGTTTCCTGAAACATATCGATCCATAAAGTTTATTAAAGTAGTAAAACATAGCAAACGTATTAAACAAAAATGTTTTACGACAAAACACATTGTAACTGCCGATCGGGAAATTAAAAACCAGGGACAGAAAATAAAATATGAGAAATAACTTATACCCGTTCCGTAACCATGCTTTACGAAAATATTTCACATGAACAGTAAGAATGTTTCACATTAGAAGAGCAAGTTATATTGTTGCTGAAATCGTTTATTATTTTATTTATGCCTTCACAATATTGTTCAGATACTTGATGGAAAAACTTGATATTTTTGCCGTAGAACAAGTGAGGAGAAAGCGATGTGAAAGTGTCTCTGATATTTTTGCGTTGATAAAAGTGAAGAGAAAGCTACGTGAAAGTCTATCTGATGTTTTTGCGGTAGAACAAGTGAAAAGAAAGCTATGTGAAAGTGTCTCTGATATTTTTGCGTTGATAAAAGTGAAGAGAAAGCTATGTGAAAGTGTCTCTGATATTTTTGCGTTGATAAAAGTGAAGAGAAAGCTATGTGATAGTGTCTCTGATATTTTTGCGATAGGACGATTATTAAACAGCGAAATATAAACTATAGAAATAATATCGTTATAATTTTCTAAATAATAATTCTTAATTCCACAGATGAGGACTTCTGGAATATAGTAGACATAAACCAATTTCCATTCTTGAAAAGAGCAGCATACAAAATTGAATCGTTTTTCATTTCTGCGAATCATTGCTTTTAACAATGAATATAAAATCATAGTATAGATATTGACTTACAGATGAACATATTGATGATTTTATAAATCAGCCAATAAAGACATTAAATTTAAAATACATATTGTTGGTGCATTAAAATCTTAATAAATTTAGCCTGGACCCTAACTGATATTTTTAGAGTTCTTACCTATTGTTTGCAATTTTTAGCTATAGATGTACATTTTAATGTTATATCAATTAATAAGTTAATCATTCGTTGCATTTTTGCTCCAATTTGACCTAATTACCAGAATTTTTATGCTATTATTTACTATTTATTATACATTAAAATGTAAACAATAATTTTTATAATAACTTTTTTGGATTTTAATATTTTTCGTGTATTGTATGTATTATTGACTATATCCAATTATAAATATACCTTGAAAAAATATATGGTGCCCGCCACCCGACCAGCATTCTAGAATGTGGTCTTAGGTGCAAAAAGGTTGGGGACCCTTGGTATATAGGCAACAACACAAGAACGTCAATTCGTTTATCAGTCTATATACCAAAGTAAGTCACTTAATAAAAGTATGTCGAAAAAACAAGGTCAATTCTTATGATTGCGTGAAAAGGTAGATTGGCCAGAAAAGTTTTTACTTATTTCAGATTCCGGGCTATCTTCCTGAAGTGTTCCTGCCACTCTATATAGAACCAAATGATAAAATTAGGCGTGTCAAACCAATAACGACCCGCCCTCAATAACTCGATAGACAAAAAAACAAGCGAAACTCTCAGAGAGGCAACTTCATACTCGGAATATAATAATAAAGTCATATGAAGGAGAGAACTTTTGGAATACGCGTATTAAGCTCCATCCATACTCGCCAGCTCGGCGAATAATCGCGAACATTCATATTTACATTTTTTTTTCAATACGTTTAAGCCTATGGTATATTTTCAGGTAATCAATTTGCACATTAAACAACAAAAAAATTACTCTATTTTTTCTTTAGCACATATATAAGATTTTACCTGTGTCATCAAAACACGTTTTTGTTCGTTTATTGAGTGAACCAATTATTTTAATTATAAACTTTTAAAAATATGCATTCATATAATATTTTATAACTGTAGTAATTATTATTATATTTTACATTAAAAGTATTCCTGTAATAAATAAAAATATCAGGTCTATCTAAAAGGAACTTTTAATAATAGTTCAATAAAAAGATATTCACGAATTTATATCCATTTTTTCGTTTTATTTCACTCACTGTGCAGAACAAAATATATTTGACCATATAGTCTAATGCTACTATTGTTTTATCTGCACAAATGAAATAACCTTAAAACATTGTATAGAAACACACTTTACCAACCCCCGGGAGATTTTTTTCAGCACTGATTTTATATGCACGTGTATTGAATTGAAAGCTTTTAAAGCAATCAAGTTTCTAACTAAAAAAATAAATTTTATATTTTCCATGTGCCTATAGAAGCTAAAAACATGCCCGAAAACAATCTAAATTGTCTGCGATCGAAATGTTATTTAGACATAAATGCACATTGCTATTTCTTTGTTGCAGTAGTATTCATTGTTAACCAGTTATATTAGTTAAATTCAATATTTTATTGAATACTAATAATAATAAAACATATATTCTAGACATTAATTATTTTATTTATTATAATAATGGAAGTGGATGCTGAAATAGTCTTTTGATCATTACATTTTTTTAGTATCACCTAGCTAAGAATTAATTATTTCTATCACCGAAACAACATTTGAATGATACACGAACAAAACATATATTTATTAATCTTGAATCTATCTCACATAGTATTAATAAGATTGACCTATTTGAGGTCAAGTTGAGTCAAGAATTTTATATATTTTTTTCTTAATACATATTTTGCAGCTTAGAATCAAAGCAGGAAATGCAAACTTAAAAAGTAAAGCACTCAGTCGTGCATTTGCTAAAAAAAAACTTTCAACCTTCTATTGCACAGCAAGTCATGTTTATAAAAAAAAATCGTATTAGGTATTTAAAAAAAATCGGGAGCGCCTTGGTATGTTTTGGTTTATTGTCTTGTGAAAGTGCACGGCATAGAATATTCAGATTAAACACTTATGTTTGCTGAGGGAAGCTATGAAATGAACAATAAATAAATCATTTGAATCATCAAAATATATAGTAATATTGGTTTTTGTTTACATTATTGGTTGATATCTAAATTTAAGGCATGTACTCACCAAAATACTTGGTCTAACAAGTCTTTTATTATTAAAAAAAATGATGGGGGTTTTATCTGTTTTGTTCGTAATAAATATTGCAGATTTTCAAAAGCGATTATGACTTTTTCATGGTGTAAATAATTTAATGATACAACCTGAAATCTGATCATGGCATTACTCGGCCTGCGTGTCTGTGCCGGCTCGGGGTATTAGGGGAGGCGACGGAGAAGTTTCTGAAGTGGACTCTTTCAGCGGAGGTTGTGGCGCACCAGTGTATTAACGTCACTTGCTCTCTCCTCCCTCGTATTTTTTTAAAGACATCGGACGCTTTTAAGCTTTGCTAAGAAAACAAATTAGCAAAACGGCAGAATGGTATGAAATAATAAAAAAATTGAAAAATAAATACTGCAGTAAAAACTTTCATTTTGTATCGGTTGACTAAGATTTTCAGAAAAATAACTATACAGACAAATGGCAAGGAGATTTCTTATTAAAAGGAAATACACTTTTATGGTTTAAATAAATTACTTGTAAATTACTATTGAATTCTTCGAAAGTGTGAAATTATAAGAAATAAATATTTGTTATGTAAGAAGATTTTAATAAAATGTTAACAGCCGAGTTAAACCACGCACAATACATATTTGAAGTTTGACTTTATTACCCAAATTATTATTGAATAAATTTCAATTCAATAACTTTCCATGCAGTCCCATGACTTCGCTGGGCCTTTTGTAATTTTATTGAAACCCTATCATAAATAATAAACCACAATACTAAGGTAAATGTAGTCCGTTTGATTTTCATTGTTATCAGCCGTTTTGTATTCATTGCTGGATGAAGGTCTGTATTGCTCCGGTTCGGCGTAGTTCGTCGAACTTAATAATAATTTCATCAATCCAGAGGGATCTAGGTTGACCTTTTTGTCTTTTACTACCTCTTGGGCTCCGCACATAAATTTGTTCGACGTTGGCATGATTTGTATTGAAAAGGAAATAGCCTAATAAAATGAGAATTGATGAATTTGTTTAACTGAATTGTTTTTTATGATTTACTTTTACATATACCAGAAAATTGTCGTAGGTTCATACACACACATACATATATATATATATAAACTATTATTATTTTTTTAAATAATTAACTATTCATATATTACTACTAGTTAATACAGAATTCAAATTCACTAAATATTGATTGAAAATATATGTAAACTGGAGACTGGATCTTGGATTTCAGATTGTATACTCCGAAATTCATAACTGCATAATAATGATTTCTATAAACAAACATGATTCTATGTTTTTTGGTTTAGTTGCTTTAATAATAACGGTTTATTTTTTTAAAAAAACGTAATATGAATTAAATTACAAATATACTACTGAAAATTTCTTCAAGCAATATCATTACACGTTATTAGAAACTGAGCACTCCAGGGTTTTTATACATCAATGGATCTTTTGTGAGTAAATTTCTGATAGGAGCTTCGAAACACTTTTGTGTTTTTAGAATTCAAACAGTTTTATCGATATAACCGATAATATAGTTTTAATTTTATTATTATCTTCTATAAAATAGTATAATACAAGATTTTTACGTTGAAAATAATAATAAGTAAAAATAAACTTCTTTATTCTTTTCTAGCTTACACATCATATCAGTTGAGTAAAAATTGAGCATTCTGGCTCCAAACGACCTGGCGGGGAGTGAACCGGTGACTGGAGCCTGAAACTAGTTTCGTGATTCCAGATTTCAGATTCCGGTGTGGGAGAGCGTCAACTTATCTTCGTTAGTTTTAAGGAAGTACGTGGTCCATGATTGCTCAGCCCGTGTTTGCTCGGGCGGTTACCCACCCCTGCTCGCTAAGGGGCAGTGCTGCAGTCACACGGGACACGTGCGAGGCCAGGGGTCGCAAACAAACTTCCAACGGATATTATTGAACTTTTGTGGTTTTACGGAATTCTTATTGGAGTTATAAACAAGTAAAACAAGTAGTGTGAAAACATTTTGTATGAAAATTTGTATGTAGCTTGGATGTTTATAAACAAGGTATACAATTGAATTAGCATATAATTAAATCATCCGCTGAAAGTTGTTTGAAAATTGTTTATCTTTAAGCTGTATATTTACTCATCATAATATTGCAGTTCTTATTTCTGTCTTACGAGCAAAAAAATTTTTAGCAAGCATTGTTGCATACATAAAAATGTGCACCAGTAAGTGCATATTTAATACTGAAAAATCTTCACCGTGTTCCAGCCTGTGGTTCTTAAGTTAGGAAGCTGTGGTCAGTAAGCAAATGTATCTACCATTTAAATATGAGAATGCTAATAGGTTAAGTATGCAATAAAAAATCAATTTAATTTAAGCTGTATTTTTATTATTTTATATTGAAATAACAAGTTTTATACTAATAAATGCGAGGTAATTGATTACAGAGCATTATGGGTAAATTTCATATTTTTTCAAAAGTTTCCATACCACACGCTGTTTTATAAAGGAAAACTTCAATAATGTTATGGGAATAAAGCCATCACATTAACCACAGTATCGTAAATAGTTCACAAATTATTGACAAAAGTTGGCATTGAACACAAAGGGGGAAGCAAAGTTAGCGAATGGTATGGAAACGTTTCAGTTAAGCGGTGGAGATTTTAATTTGAAATATGACTTTTTTTTTTTACGCTATTAATAGTCAAATATTCATCATTTAAGCTAACGGTGTAACTAAACCTGTTTATGTAAAAAATATTATAAAAACACAGATAACGATATATATATATCTATATTATGATACTATTTATTCCGTGTGAAAAAATAAAACTCCTGGCATATAGTGAGGCGGTAAGTTAACAACACTCTTAGTTTTGTTAGCAATTATTTCGACTTATTTGTTGTCATCGTTACAAAGTGCCAAGTATAAGAATTAAGCAGAAATATCGTATTACTCACGTGCACGTCTATAAAATATTTCTTCGTCGAAAATAATTGTTACAACGGTTACACTCAAATAAAATCTTTAGTGCGGCTTTGTCCTCTGACCGGTGAACATCGCTTAACATCCGCATTAAAAAAAAACGCGTATTTCAGTATTTTTGGTTACTTTTCCTGATGAACCTTATTTGCTATCTCAGTGTTATTTCCGTTCGTGTGCTGTGCTGCAATACAATATCGTATAAGCCGAAAAAATATATTTTTTGCTGATTACTTGTGGGATTAGAGCCCACACCTCCTGGATGTGTCTACTGTGTTTTAATAAATATGCAAGATATACATGTGCTTTTTTTTAAATATCAGTAAAACACTTTGCAGGTACAATAGGTAGATGTATTAGTGAAAAAAAATGTGTTGTATAAAAATATTCACAAATCCTTTGGTAAATTTAAATTAGTGAGTACAATTTTATTATAATATATTTTTATTAGTACATATTATAAACCTTGTTACTTTATGGCATAAATATTTTTATAAATACTAATGGTTGTTGTTTCGATGGTCAACAATCAAAGCATCATAAAATGCCTTCTCTATGTCTGGAAAAATAATATTTTATAATTCATTTCACCGCTTTATCTCTTCCGCAAGCCTGGCGTTAAGTAGACCAGCTTTCGTGACATTTGACTTCTATAGCTATTTCCGGATCGGGTCATCGTCGGTTGATATTATTTTTTCTTTCGTGTTACGTTTTTCGTATCCCAGAGTCAAGTTGTTTGGATACTTAACCGGACTTAAAACACCTTTCCCGGGGGGTCGATGTGGCGGAGCGCAGAGACGAGGAATCACCCCAGAAGTTAGTGAAGGAACGTGTCACATCGACCCGCCCAGGGGGCCTCGAGACACCGCCCCCAAGCACCCCTGCCCAAAAAGCCTTCATATTTCGAGAAAGATCTTAAATAATGTCACATTAATTGATTTATAGAGCAAAGCGAATGATTTAGATTTTAAAAGGGTTTTTTAATTTTTAAAATATTTTTCGTTTATCGTAATTAAAATCTAGCACTATCGAAGTATTGACTAACAACCGAGTATAATATGAATTTTCTACATTTAAATAAACTCTGCAAAATTTTTTTTTTTTTTAATGAATGTACTTGATTTCATCGATATTCGTTTCTGTGGTTAGAAAAATCTAGATATATCTGGTTTCAAGACATCGCACTGTATCCACCAGCAGAATACTCAATGTAATTTCTGAAAAATCATATAATCGTTGAAAGACATAATTTTATTAAATACTTTGATCCACCAGTACTTTCTCATACATGCGTATTACTATTTCTCTGTAATGTACTTTCTGTTTGTGTTTTTTCTAGGAATATTCCAAATTTTTTTAATAAACGCAAATAAGATTATTACTTGTTGATTCACCGTTGAAATAAAATAGAATTCCTTTAGAGTTTATCAAACCGTACGGTTGTGATAAATAAAACTCAACAAGTTATCTTATTTACGCTATGACATTAGAAGACATAATTTCGCTACTACAATTTCCATCCTTATTTCATAAACGAGTTTACAGTAAGACATATCAAAATAAAATTACATTTAGTTGTTAGCAAATTTCCAACATTGATGTTTTCCATACTTTTTGTTACAAACAGTACCATGTCACATAGTTTATACTTAAGTAAACTTTCATACATTAAACAAATAAAAATTAAGGAATAATAATACCTTATAGAAGCGCGATATTAACTTAATTATGGTACGTAAAGTTTACTATGGATAATTGTATTTACTGAATAAAATCAATTATAAACACAGTTTTCTACTTATTTGTGGCTGCGTATATTTTTTTGATACAAAACTATGTAGTTATATAATGTAAAAAAAAACTCTTTTCATCTTGAAAAGCCTGTTAAAGCCCGGCAAAGTTTTACTATGCCTATACTAAATATTTTTGAAAAGAACGTGATCGTTGATTTTGTTGGAATGTATGTAAAATTAGACATGGGATTTTGGTCTTTTCAGACATATAGAGGTCAATAAATTTGGTATATGCTTTAAAAACAATTAAAAGTTGTAGAGGAGATCAATTAGCACTTAGAATTTTAACTACCCTGTGATGTGCAGGTGAGAAAACGGTCTTGATGAATATATCAAATCATCTGTGGCTATTGAATCCCAGAACACGTAACACACATAAAATCGTTTGTGTATATTCTAGCTAACTGCACTGCGACATTTGTAGCTTATGTTATGTACTTATTTTATACAGAAATACGTACATATATGTAAATGTATTTTATGTCGTCATCAGGCCGTGTTATACTATCCCGATTATCGCGTCCCTCCAGGGTGGCGAGTGTGGCGCGGCCTTTCGGCAGACAGTTCCCTCCTGGGCGGGTACTTTCAGATGTTCAGTAATACTGGCGGATCCGGAAGTCCTGGCTGGGGCGCGGGGGGTAGTAATTTCTCATACCGCACTCCGGAGCGGAGGGTTCATTTTTATTGAATCGTAAAGCGCGTTTTTTGACTCTTAAATTCGTAAGTCACATTGTATATATGTATGGAACACCCGCATATTTGCTTGTACTGTGCGTGTTTTGTAGCAACATGTGCTAACTTAAATATTGCCTTGAATTTTTTGGATTTTTCACACGTAACATAAAAAATATGTCAAAGTATAAATGTATACTTATTTTTGTACCTCCGTAAATTTATTCTTCTAAATAATAATACGGAATTACTATTACATGTCTTCCTGTATAACATGACTCAGTTTTGTGACTTTATCCTCTAAAATAGCCCGAGAGTCTAAATATAAATAGTATATTTTAAAAAATAGGCATAGTTTCAAATATAAAAAGGGCCAAAGTGGTGATAGTTAAATGTAGCTCATAAGAATATTAGTACCATCGTTGATCCTCAGCTATGGACGCGTATTTTTATGGAAGCCAAGACTGAAGCAAGGCTTCGTGCTTCGTGCTTCTGATGATAATGATTTTATATTCAGAAGTTACCTAAAAATATCCTATAGGTTTATTTTATTTCGGGTAATTCCATGTAAAGTCCCTAATAAATAACTGTCATAACAATACATTCTACCAGAAGAGACATTTGTCAGATGTACGGAGGTATTGAAAAATAATAAACGACTTATAAAGTACAACACTACAAAATACGGCTTTTTTATAGAAGAATATCATAAATTAAAGTAATTCTGAGATCGTGACACGAATATATACTACTGATGTGTCACATAATTTATTGTTAGCAAGCAGGTACCATTGTGACCTATCCTC
The DNA here is from genome assembly GCA_022113835.1 of Atopsyche davidsoni. Classification (NCBI taxonomy): domain Eukaryota; kingdom Metazoa; phylum Arthropoda; class Insecta; order Trichoptera; family Hydrobiosidae; genus Atopsyche; species Atopsyche davidsoni. The sequence goes on from JAILWY010000021.1 coordinate 9,640,892, forward strand.
TCAAATTTATGGGCTTACTAGTAAATGTTTATGTACTGATGCGTATGTTTGTTGTTTGTCATACTACCGTTAGTTAAAAATTTTTTTTTTTATAGAAATGCCAAGTCGGTGCCAAAAAGACAATAGATACCTGCTAATCGAATCAATATAGAGATATATATGAAAACACTCATTAATATTGACAACAATAATATTATGAGAAGGTATTCACAAAAAAAGTTTCTCAACAAAAAGTTGGGCCCGGCGTGCGCAGGCGCGGCGCGGGGGGTGGGGGGGAGCAGGGGGCGGGGAGGGGGCGGGGAGGGGGCGGGGAGGGGGCAGGGGAGGGGGGCGAGCGGCGAAACGAGTTCAGTGTCGGCCCGACCGTCGTGCGGGAGCCCGCGTCGCCGCGACTCTCTGTCGCGCCAAGTGCGCATTCCAAACACGTCAGTTCGTCAAAGTCGCGAGATGCCCTCCAACAGCAACATCGTCGTGGAGTGGCTGAGGAGCCTGCACCTGGGGCAGTACGCCGAGAGCTTCATCGACAACGGCTACGACGACTTGGAGATATGCAAGCAGGTGGGGGAGCCCGACCTGGACGCCATCGGCGTGCTGAACCCGGCGCACCGCCAGCGCCTGCTGGCCTCCGTCAGGACGCTGCGCGAGGAGGGGGCGGCCAGCGTGTACTTCACGCTGGAGGAGGCCGCCGCCGCGCAGGACTGGCCCGGCAAGGAGCGCGAGGCGGAGGCCGAGGGGGCCCGCTACCGCGACGAGTACGAGGAAGGCAAGGCCGAGCTGGTGAAGATCCCGCGCGTGCAGCTGCGCGTGCTGCTGCGCGAGCGGCTGCTGCAGGACGGCATCCGCCTGAGTCTGCAGCCCTACTCCACCACGGTGAGTCCCGTCGCCCGCCTCTGTAGAGTCAGTGCTCCTCCAGTGCCCGCGCCCCCCCCCCTCCAGTGAAGTTCAAAAGTTTTGTGTTTCTTTGCGGAAGTTCCGTTGTGGTTTTTTTTTTTGACTTTGGCGATACTTTTTTTTTTTCATCCCCTGTTAGCTTAAGTTCTTCCTTTCCTTCCAGCCCCGAGAGACTGGCCGCGCTGGTGACAATAATCCCGATTATTTCTCCGCCGCGGTGCGCTGGCTCGGTTCTCTCGCGTGTACCGACGTACTTTGATATTAGATTTCAATATTTCATACTCCGGGACGGGCCGTTTCTGTAACTCGTAAAGCATTTCTTTTATCGGAAAATTTATTCTTACGTCGCTCCGTCTCGATAAACGATCGAAGGGAAGGAAGTATATCTATTATTTAGAAGTATCTTGGCAACAATCTTACATTTTATCTGAACTGTTATGATTTATGTCTTTATGTACTGTATTCATGCGATACTATTTTACAAGACGGACGATTACAATCTATCCATACCGAATAACTGACTCAATAAATTCTGTTTAGACGTTATATTTCATAAGCAAAACGTATTCTATTCATCCCTTAGGTATTTACACATTTCCACGTAACATAATCTCAATTTTCACACACGAATATTAATTCAAATTTGTAAATAAAAATCGGTATTTATTTTACTGTAATCCTAGGAGAGTAGATTTTTTTTCACGCCAGCAAAAATGTAGATCGAAGCAGATATATCAGATCAGCTGTTTAAAAATGTAGGCTTGACTTACCTCCACCGAGGGCCGGAGATGTCGGCGCGGAGCATGAAACAGGTCTTCCTTAAATATTAAACCACTCGAAAAAAAGTTCTAAGTATATTGCTTTCATTTTTAGAAAATCCATACCCATAGAATGTCTTGCCTCCTCTTGCACCAGTCAATCGAGAACCGTTTCTGTGTGTATATATTTATATATATATATTTTACGGAAACTTACTCTAAATTTTATTACATGAAAATAAACGTAAACTATGATTCTAGAATTCATTGTGCTTATAGGTTTGACATTTATCTTTATTTAAGTATTTCCTAGACTTCGAGAAGGCTGCGTTAATACCGATCGCGTAAATTCGTGACCGTCAAATCCTCGTTCGTGCGTCTTGCACATAAATTGTATCGAACAGATTCGCGCCGCTTATCCGCCGTTCAGGGAGAGATCGCGAGTAAGCCGCGGCGTCTAGACGATGACGAGGATCCTTAATTGAAATGTGACGCGTCGGCCGTTGGCTAACTCGTCTCGGATCTCTGTCGCACTGCTAAACAATAATCGTCTTCAGATTAGGCCGGCAGTTCCGTCGCAGAGCGGCGCCGCTGGATGCGAGAGGAGATTAGGGATCGGCCGCACCCGGGTCCGGGCGTCCCGTAAACGGATTTAAATTAAGCTTCATTAGCCGAATTCCCCAACGGACCGCTAACGATCAACCCGAGAAGATCGAAGCCAAACTTCGGCCATGACGCACAGACGAAACAACAAAAAAACGCACGCCGAAACCTTCGCTTCTATTCTGATATATATTATGTCGAAGACGATCCCACGATCGAGAGGTTTTTTTTTTCGTTGTAAAGCGCTCCGGTAGCCTGCTGATGTACCGAGTATAAATGAAACATAACGCTATCTCTCGGTTACTTCTATCGGTTTGGGCCAATTATGGGGCCATTAGGCAGTGATGCGTTACATCCTCGATGATCGGACAGGTGCGAATGAATAAAATTCCGATTTTTTGTGAGGCTCCGTAATTAAAGAGCCCGGGCTTGCAGTGCGCGACACGCAGGAATCGACAGGGAACCAACCGTGAGCGCCTCCGAGTCCTTAACACCTCGACAACTTTGGTTTGCCGCCGCTTGAATCATTAATTAGGCTATTAACGCGAGTAAGGGGCGAGTCCTGTATTTGGACAATACTACTGCAAAGGGTTAAGAAAAAAAGACCCGGCTAAACACACGCACCGTGACATTGAAATAAAAGCACTTAATTTTAAATTTGAATTTAAATAACTGCATTTTTAATCAATTCATAATAAGTCACGAATATATTGTATTTTAGGTATACAGCACACGTATAAAAACACGAGATAAATTCTCCCTTATTTAAGTGACATAACGTACTTACGATAATTAAATATTTGCTTGTATGCAATAATTATATGAATGTAAAAGGTTTTTTGCCGTTGTTTCGTCATTAAAATCAATTATTAAAGCACTAACTGCACAGTTTAGCTTACAAGCAAAAACAAATAAGCTAATAAATACAATTGCCTCTTATTGCTAATTACCATCACGCCATCAATCACTGCTTCGATGATGAAGTCGTTCCAAAAAGCAATTAACATTGCTGCCAATGACGAAAAAAAAAAAAAAAAAAAAAAAAACAATCTCGCAGGTGATGAAACACGATGAAACAATTCAAAAACTCAATAGAGCAAAACATTCAACGCGTCCCCGCGAATATCTCTTCGTTAAAAAAATCCGCCGGTGAATGAATAAAAAAATCGAAACCGGAAAGGGCGACATATTTATTGGGATTGTTTCGTATCGGGGAACAGATTAGGCCCGTGCCTAACGCTTTTCAATGGTAAATAATAATTTCATACAATTTCACGCGGTTCGTCTGCCCCCGGCCGTTTGTTTACAATTGAATCTATAAATTGCGCCCCTTTGTATGCCTGTCGGCCGAAAAGAGGGCAGCGAAACTTGTCCAGCTGGCTTGCGTGCAGATGATTCGCAAACCGGCGATACTGTTGGGAGACACCCGAGCTGGGGTAATTTTAAAGGAAGGTCTTCTTTACTCCATTGTCGCTATTGGTTCAGAATAACATTTTTATATTGCGTTTCAAGCATCATAAGATAGAGACAAAATTCTGTGGTCATGTCCGTTTGAGGTTTTTTGGATCCGCTGCGGGATCTATGACATGAAAAAGATTTAATTTTGTAAATATTTTTTTCGTTGTGCCCAGTGCTGTTTTTTTAGTGGATGTATTTACAAAATTGATAATACTTTCAGAATTTCGGAAAAGGCTCTGCGCTATATTCATATTTACGTAATTTTTACGTAAATATGAATATATTGTAGGGAGACATCCGAGCTGGGGTAATTTTAAAGGAAGGTCTTCTTTACTCCATTGTCGCTATTGGTTCAGAATAACATTTTTATATTGCGTTTCAAGCATCATAAGATAGAGACAAAATTCTGTGGTCATGTCCGTTGGAGGTTTTTTGGATCCGCTGCGGGATCTATGACTTAATTTTGTAAATATTTTTTTCGTTGTGCCCAATGCTGTTTTTTAGTGGACTATTTGCAAAATTGATACCCCTTTAAGATTGCGAAAAAGGCTCTGCGCTATATTCATATTTACGTAATTTTTACGTAAATATGAATATATTGTAGGGAGACATCCGAGCTGGGGTAATTTTAAAGGAAGGTCTTCTTTACTCCATTGTCACTATTGGTTCAGAATAACCTTTTTATCTTGCGTTTAAAGCATCATAAGATTGAGACAAAATTCTGTGGTCATGTCCGTTTGAGATTTTTTTTTACAGGACGCGCTAATTGACAATGAGTACTTTGCAAATATTATATATAAACATTTTTATCTTTATCTTCTAGATAGTTTCAAACACGCTATTTTTTAAATGAGCAAATCTCGAACTTTGTTGACCAAATGGTTGACAGCCATTTAAGCGACAACACCTATAACATAAAACCGACCCATAAATTGTAGCATTGTCGGTTAATCTTACTGCGAATTTACCTACTTTTTTTGTAGGTTCAGTCGTAATGTTCGACGATAATACCACACATGATTCAATTTATCAGTCGGTTAGGTCAAATAAAGATAGATTTTGCTGAAGCGTAGTAAGACCCTTGTTTTTTATTTACAATAAGTTTAAAACAAAAAAAAATAGGCGAGCGAGATGTTTAAATCGATAAATTGCGAGTACTACTTATATTTTGTTATCTCCTGCGTATCTTTGCGCATTATTGCATATAATTAATTTACTGTGTGTAAAGTGAAAATTTTTCAGGCTTTGTTTTATTTATAATTTAAAAAAAAAAAACTTCTTCACGTAATCGTACACAAGACTACTAATATCTGAGTCACGAAGCGGCTAGATTAAATTGCGTTTTCTGTCCAAATAAATTATATCAATCCAATGTAAAGAACTCAATTCTCAGTTTATGGCCTCTGTTGCATTTTTTCATGGCATACAGGGTAATCACAAAATAATCTGTTTTAATAATTTAGGTAAAAATAATTTTAATAAACACGAATTGCTTCACCTGGATTCAAATGCATGACTGCGTGGTCGACAGAGAGCTACTAGACAACGAGGCAATCGCATACATAATCATGACAAGTTCTCATTCACAACGGTCAAGGCCTTGTCAACCCTTCGTTTTGCATTTTTTGTTTGCATTCAACAGAGTGTAAGTTGTGATGGCAACTGCTGTGGAATGATTAATGATTCATCAGTAAAAACGCTTGCTACATTGAAAAGCGTCACAATCTAGTAGTTAGCAAGCTTATTAAAAATAAAAAGCACTACGCTTTTTTATTTCTATAAAAGTGAAGATTATATTAGTGTGAAAAAAAAATACCGTTTTAAGGCGAATGCTGGACATGTAATAATCCATGTTTTAGATCTATCTACTTTTTATTCTGATTATTTATTTCATCTTTACTTTTCTCGCCTTTCTGAAACAAATAATTTAGCCAACGTCAATTCAATTTTTAGATAATGAATAGTGGTAACAATTCTAGGAAGGTAAGCTGGTGCTGCTTCACAGCATGCTAAGGACTTAAGTTAGTACTCAGAAAGTGTCATTAAAGGTAAAACCTAATTCTTAAAACTCAAAAATTCACAGTGGGTAATAAAGCAGGTACCGGTGATGTATACGCTTGAGTAAATCCTAATTAAGGCATGAAATTAAATATTTAAGAATACTTATAACCATTACAGTAATAAAAGACCCAAATCTGAATTGCTAAATGACTAAGCGGTTATAGAAATTTTTGTTTGTGAGCGCTCAGAAAACCAGAATTATCGGTATATATAATTTGAAAATATATTTTTTAAGCCAATCAATCAATACAAAATTGTCTGCATTGGTGCTGCTCGGTGAGTTTTGAGCTTTTTTTGGGCTTTTTTCACAAATGGGCAAACACCCCGAGTCCCGCAATATTAGCGGCACTACCTCGCTTCTCTCCGAAGGTGTTTCTTTGAAGACCGGGAAGGTACAATAAACCTACCCGTGTCCGAGGCAGCTGACAAATTGCACCCTAAAGTTTGGTTAAGCAATGACAAATATTGCTCGCTCCAAAGCTAACAATCACTCTGATTTATTTACCCAAAGATCACTGTCAGTTTAGCTGTCGATTGTTCCTTGTTTGTTTGTTGATCCTCCGTATAAGTTTCTTATGTGATGTTGAGGACAAATTGTGAGAAACGTGTATTTTACTAGTTGCGTGTAAACAGCATGTGGCAAGCATTGTACGCCTTATCATATTGAGTAATTAAGAATAGAAATTATATGAAATCTACGCCAAAACGATGTGATTGATATTTATTGCGTACATATATAAAACAGGCGTTAGAAGTTATCCATACAATATAAATACACACACGTATACATACATATATAATTTTTCGTTTTTTTCAGTTTCTTTTTGTGTGCACCCCAGCATAAAGAAAATTAATGACAAAGTTCCAAAAAGTTCACCTATTATTAGATCTCTTCCGAAGGTTGTCGTTTGACAGAGTAATAAATTAGGTCTCACCTATTTTTGACCGTTTGATGAATTATATGAATCAAACTACTACAGTTTTATTTAATACGAGTAATTTTTTATACCTAATCGCTGTCCGGAGGGTAGATTTCGGATAAAGAGCATAAAAGGAATGAGCAACCTTTTTACGATTCAGGGATTATCTTGATATATTATTGACATGGGGTCGTTTTAGCAATCAAAACTCATGAAATATTCATTTATATATTCTAAATAAACATTGTCCATTTATTATATATAAAATATTAAGTACAGTGATTCGCAGCATGAATTATAAAGAAGGGATCGTTTGAACTATATGTTTAATATTTATAAAAAGCATGCATTGTGAACTATAAAAGGCAGGCGTTTAAAATATTTTTGATTAATACGATATTTCCTACTTTCTTAGATCGAATTGATAAAAGCGTATTTGTACAGCGTCTTTGATACAATAAAATATAACTATTTAAGTAAAATATTAACCAATTATAATAATTCATATAAATGATGATTGAAACATGCTTAAAATTTAATTTATTAAATAAAGAAAAGTAAATTAAAAAATGCGATTATATTTCAACAAAAAAACAAACCTTATTTAAAAAACCATTTACCCAAAGAATAATTACAAGGTAATAGCATCTTTTAAATTAGTAATTTTTGATTTTGTTACGTCGGGGAGCAACAGGAATATGAAATATTTAATACAGCGGCGTAATCAAATGGTTGAGTGCCTCGGATTCGAAGCAAGGGTCCCAACCCCGCGGGGCTGGGCTGTCTCCGGAGATAATTGAGTGGTTGGGGCGGCGAGCACGCAACGGGGACCTGCGCCGACTGCAGGTAAAAAGGGCTGGACTATTTACAAAATTGATAACACTTTCAGAATTTCGGGTAGGCTCTGCGCTATATTCATATTTACGTAGTTTTTCATCGTGAAAAATGATGCTGCTCACTTGTCAATCCGTTTTAATCGGCCCGCTGCGGGATCTATGACTTGAAAAATTTTAATTTTGTAAATATTTTTTTCGTTGTGCCCAATGCTGTTTTTTAGTGGACTATTTACAAAATTGATAACACTTTCAAAATTTCGGGTAGGCTCTGCGCTATATTCACATTTACGTAGTTTTTCATCGTGAATAATGACGCTGCTCACTTGTCAATCCGTTTTAATCGGCCCGCTGCGGGATCTATGACTTGAAAAAAATTTAATTTTTTAAATATTTTTTCCGTTCTACCCAATGATTTTTTTTTAGTGGACTATTTACAAAATTGATAACACTTTCAAAATTTCGGGAAGGCTCTGCGCTGTATTCATATTTAAGTAATATTTCTTCGTGAAAAATAACGTTCTTCACTTGTCAATCCGTTTTAATCGGCCCGCTGCGGGATCTATGACTTGAAAAATTTTAATTTTGTAAATATTTTTTTCGTTGTGCCCAATGCTGTTTTTTAGTGGACTATTTACAAAATTGATAACACTTTCAGAATTTCGGGAAGGTTCTGCGCTATATTCATATTTACGTAATTTTTCTTCGTAAAAAATGACGCTGCTCACTTGTCAATCCGTCTTAATCGGCCTGCTGCGGGATCTATGACTTGAAAAAAAAATAATTTTGTAAATATTTTTTTCGTTGTGCCCAATGATTTTTTTTTATAATTACAAATTGGGCTGATAACACTTTCAGAATTTCGGGAAGGCTCTGCGCTATATTCATATTTACGTAATTATTCTTCGTGAAGAATAACGTTGCTCACTTGTCAATCCGTTTTAATCGGCCCGCTGCGGGATCTATGACATGAAAAAAAATTAATTTGTAAATATTTCTTTCGTTGTGCCCAATGCTTTTTTTTTAGAATTACAGATAGGGCTGATAACACTTTCAGAATTTCGGGAAGGCTCTGCGCTATATTCATATTTACGTAATTTTTCTTCGTTAAAAATAACGTTGCTCACTTGTCAATCCGTTTTAATCGGCCCGCTGCGGGATCTATGAATTGAAAAAAATTTAATTTTGTAAATATTTTTTTCGTTGTGCCCAATGCTTTTTTTTTAAAATGACCGCAAGTTCTTCTGTCTATTGATATTTGGTTCAAAATATAATAATAAAGTATTACAAATTAAACTATTTTACCGTGGAGTTACGGCAATGAAAAATATACAGTCTGTGAATACAATGTAAATAAAGTTTCCAACAGTAACCTTGAGAAAATAAAAAAATTATCTCAATTTTATCGATGAGTTTTTAGTCATCTGATTAGTCTATTGGGTTTTTATGTATTTCACTCATACATATTCACAAATGTAACGACGTGAAAAAACCTCGATTTTTTATCACGGCACCAGTGGTATTCTAACCCACACCTCAGCGGCTATGTGTAAAATGACTATAGATCTATAGACAATAAGACTATAGATTTTTTATGTAAAAAAAAATTATTATGTGATAAAACTACACTGCAAAGCCATCAACATCATCCAGATTTTTTGCCACCCTTAGAAGCCCAGCCGTGATATCTGTGGGTGGTTCTGTCGGCTAAGCACCCTTAAAGTGTGCATGGGTTAAGTCATTTGAATTCCCACCGCTGATATCCATCATGGGGCACGAAACGTTGACATTATTATTGTGTTATTTTCATATTGAATTTAAATTTACGTACATATAACTACCTACTATGTATTTACACAGTCGCTTGTAAAAATTTGTCGTTACATGTTGAGAAATGTTAATGGAGTAATTAAAATAGTCGGTGCATATGTTTAGTGACGGTACGATATTTTTTTATGTTAAAAATATTTTGATATTATTTTTAAAAAAGTGTTAGCTTGAATTAATTACTTTCTTATATTACACCTAACAGTAGGTTTGTACTTATAAAGTAATATTTTATTTCCTACAATTGAAAGTATTTCACAACTAAAATATAAAACAACTGATGTTTACTTACACTTTTGATTATAACTAACAAACATTTACATTGATTATCCTAAATTGTTTTTAATGTTTCATAAAACTTTGTATTATAACTTGTTTATATTTAAAGCAAGTTATCTAAGTTTTGCTGTAGAATAAAATACAATCAATTTTGTTTCGTTTATTAGAGATGAATATTTGATTATAAATATAACAGACATCATACTCGTTTGTGATAAATTTAAAATTAATGTATTGAATCATTTTAAGAATAGGTATCGTTACATGATTTTATACATCAATCAACATTAAAAACACCAAAATATATTAATAGTTAAATTAATCGTAAGTCCAAAGTGTGTTTATATTAGTTTTCAATTAAAAAAAATAGCATCGATCTAACACGAAACTTTGTTGATTTTTGCACTTAAAACGCCAGCACCTAGCAGCAAAAAACTCGCTCCAGTTACTGGGCCAACTTTAATTTCCACCCCACAGTTCAAAACTTCGCCGGCCAATGTGTGAACCGCAAAGTTCCCAGCTTTTTGTGCTGCATCGTCAAAAAACAACGGATATTCATAGGTACTAAACTACCCTCGAGCCTCGGAACAGAGCCTCCCCGGCACTGCCAAACCGCTACGATTTATATGAAAAAGATTCGGTCTCTCATATCGCATTTATACCCGCATTCTAAGAAATGAAATATCGTCCTGAAATAGATCAGATCAACCGATTCGTAAAAGCCTGTTTTTTTTATACAAGCTTTTCAGTTACGTAAACATGAAGCTTACGTGTAATATTTTGATTGGATGTTTATTTTTTTTTGATAAAGAAAATGAGGTTTTTTTGCGGCGGTTTTATTTAATAAATCACCTATAATTTTATTCAACACGTTTGGAGGTATAAACGCGGAGGATATTGTGGCTATTATTTGTTTATTTGGACTTCGTGTTTGCAAAAGAGTTATATTATTCGCTTCGATGCTTATCAAATAATGTATTGTGTAAGCGTCACAAAGCGAGCCGCTCAGCATTAGCAAGGCGTTGTTAGCTTTCATTATTGTTTGACAAACGCAAGTTGATAATTGAAGCAAATAAGTGCAATGATAAAACTTTGCTTATCATTCTTCAGTTCATGTTCAGACATTGCATACCACGTTTGTAAAGGAGTGGCACTAATTACGTGTACGATTACGCCTTTTGTAATTTGATACTCATTGAGGCACCACAGACACTGTACAATTACTAATAATGATTTGGCGGAACCGTGAAGATGTCGTTTGTATTATATCTGTATTAGTCTTTTCTTATCTTTACAATCACAGCCAGACACATAAAACATGTGGTATATTAATTTTCCCATACAATGTGGGAATTTCTTTGCGTCCGTTACTAATTAAAACAGAGCATTATTATTTTTTTGTTGTAAGAATAATGTGCAATGTTGTATTACAATTGTATTTCCTTTGTTTAAATTTAATACGTATATATAATACATTGTGAGATATTTCTGGCCGATGTATAAGCAGCATTTTATCCAGGATGGCTATGAAGTTGATCAGAATATAATATACACATGTATTTTAAGCATATTACAATCTGGTATACTCTATAATAAACACTATAGATAGTACATATATATTTTTTTACACTTTTGTACCAGCATCTTACTGTGTTTCTCACTTCCCCTCTCTTTTCTATACAAATTATCAGCCGAATTTCAATTGTATAAAATTTTACTTTTGTGCATACTTAAACGACCCAAAAAAAGAGTTTTCTTTTTGATTACTGACATTTAGTATCTAAGACATAAAATATTTCTCCTTTAAAATGTTAAACACTAAAAGTTCGAATGATCAAAATTTACGAATCGCCATTTCATCACTTCGTATTTACAGTCTGATTTAGATTAAAAGGTCAACTGACAATAAAATGTAAGTTTTGAAATCGATTTCAATTGGAGATCACTGTTACAGTCAATATATTAGATTTCATCATTTAATACTGCCTATTTCAAAATAAGCACGATTATATTGTATATATATAAATTAGTATTTGACTTAAAAATATCGTAATCTAGCAGTCACTTAATGGCTCCATGAGTTAATTCACACATCACGCCTTAGTTTCTACAAAAATAGTATCGGTAAAATATATTATACATATAACTCTTCTAGAAAAGCAAGTCTACAAGTCTAAATACTACAAATTTTTTTTCAACATTGTCGTTTTCACTTTTCAAGTATTGATCATTCAATATTCTAAACGCACAGCTGATTCTCTCATAGTTTACACAGTAAAAGGAGTTTTAATTTTTTTGTGTATTTTGTGTCGGTTTAGTATTTATTATTTAATATTCAGTTACCTTACGCGGTATGGTTGAGTGTGCTTTGAGAATCCCGTGTCAAAGGTTGAAACAAATCTATAAGCAGGCGTACTTTGTAAGGTCTCAGTATTTTAAGATGCGTTATAAAAAGGTAGTCCCCCTGCGGAGAAAGGAATAAATTTTACTGCCGGCCGTAAGGATTTACTTTTTTTATGTGTATATAAGAAATATATATTTTTTATTTCGTCAGTAAAGGAACCCATTTTTAATGACCGGGTTATTTCGAAAATATTTAATTATCGAAAAGCATATTGGAAATAAACTTATTCATTTGCGTTTACATAAAAAAATAAACATTATGACTATATCAATATTAATAAATATGAAATGTTTTAAAACACGGCTTAAACACGAAAAAAAAACCCAAAAAGAAAATCAAGGCACAAATAGGATTCGAACTTTTTCAAGTATGTATTTATGTTTCAACTTTGTATTTATGGCGACAAATTAAAATCTTGCGTTAATTTTGGGACACCTATATAAGCTATTTTCGTTTTTTTTTTTTTTTTTTTATGTGTAATATAGCAAGTCAATTTATTTGCATGTTTGTTTCATATCAAGTCCTTAAAATAATATTCTAAATGCACGCAAGCAGAGTTGCGAAGAGACACCCTGCACAAAGTGATCGCCGTCCAAAGTACCCTTTACATCGCATCGTGAGATAAGAATCTCGCTCTTTCACACCTGCTGCAGGTACAATGCTTCCATTTCACCTCGAGCGAGCACAGTACATTGCTAAGCTCCGTACAAAGCAATCCGGCCTGTTCCGTGCTATTTCTAAACTATTCGGTATAACAAAGCTAACATTTACCACGGGACGATAATTATACATCTGCCAGGGAACTCGAACCTTTGGACTTAATAATATATTATTTATAAATGTATCAAATAATGTATCTGTCTTCCATAAGATTCTTTATTCATTTATTTTATAAATAGTACTGAGTCAGTTTCGAGAAAATAATAAACGTACTCGCTAAACCTAAATAACAGAATATATAGAGTATTACAAAGTACGCTGGTCTCTTGCGAGTACTAACAAATAAAAATGAAATATTTTATATACGTACGAATTTTTTTTACTAGCACAAGTTATGGGCCAAGTAAAAAATGTTTTTGCGTATTATGTCACCTAGTCCATGCACACGAGTATCTTTCTATATTTATTTCAATTAGTCGGGTTTTGGTTATTGATCCTCGGAGGACGAACGCCCAGATGATAAATACATATTTTTCAACTCGTCCTCTGAACCTTTTGAGAATTTCGAGGATTTCAAGCCGCGTATTAAAATATTAAAATGGTATCTCGCCGTATCCGTGCTGTTATGAAATATTAATTGATCATATTCAAATGCCGCTCATTGTGCGCCGCCGGAGTTAGACCGTGTTTATGGAATTTGCATAAATAAGTTAATTCCATGATTATTGCGACTCCGGCGTGTGTGCCTTTATTCTCGGATCTCGGCCTATAAATTAATTATGAGATTTTGAAAAACGACATTACTTTTGGAGTTTCAACGAAAAACGTACTTAAAAAAGTAAACCTGCTTTAAAATAAATGTTTTACTTGTACAGAGTGATTCCGAACGTGCTAGAAACTTTTCAACTTGGTTTTATTAATACCGCAGAGTGTAATAAAATCAGAACATTTCTTTTCAATGACAAAAAGTTGTGTTTTCTCAAAATCTATTGCGTTCTTTTCTGACCTATTTTAAATATAGTTTCAACACTCACTGCAGGTCTCCGCGATCTACACAGCCATATCAAAACATAATTATATCAATGTGTTAAATGTTTCGTTCAAACGCATTTGTATTATTAACCATATATTTTAACGTGTAAAAAAATATTTTTCACATATCAAAGCTTTTAAAAAAAAAAAAGACTGAATTATTTAAATTTCTATTTCATCATCCAACAGATAAAAGATAATCAAAATTTGTAAAATAAATTGAAATTTGGTTACAACAAGTTTAAATTTGTAAATTGAAAACACGCAATTATTTCCATGTGAATTATTTTCAGGAAGAAATAAATGTGTTTATTTAATTTGAATTATTACAGCAACTGTCAGTCAATATATTGTTTTAAAGGGAACATTTAATAGGTATATGTTTGTAATTTTTTTTATTAAAGAATTAATAAGCAATTGATGAGCTGAATCTTCTAAGAGAATATCAAAAGATTCGAGTTTCGCTGCGGCAGATAAATTATTTTGCTCCAAGCGGTGGGATTGTGAGAGTAGATTGTATTACCTTATTATTCTGGTTGAGTGTTATTACGAAAGCTTAATTATTTTTTATACCGAAATTGTGTTATCTTTGCGAGAAACGTGAACATTAACCTCCATAAATCAAATTCTCTTCCGCGTAACACATTCAATTCCGTAAGACGTAAAACATTTACAATGTTTACTTCATCACAAGATACATAAACATATATATTTTATATTTTGCGAACAGCTTTATTTTGGCCCCGAATATTTATTTAATCAACGGTTGGAAAATAAAATTTTAACCACTTGTAGGAATAAATCTGATTTTAATTTTTTTATATTAAGTTTATTGATTAATCCAACGGTTGCGAACCCCTGCGGTATAGTCGATGCCGGTCTTATGAGCATAATGGGTGCAACCGCATCGGCGGCTCTTCTATACAAATACCATTGTTTTTTGTCGTGCCTCCCTCTCTTTCGTCTCGCCAGTGCGTGTGTGCGTCCCTCTCTAACCCGGCGAGTCGTTCGGTAGTTACTTGTCAAGCCGATTTTAAGGCTTTCTGTTATCAAAAGTAAGAATGACACATCTATCAGGGGAGCTATTAAGTTATAAAAGGATCCCTCATGTTACTTTTCTCCAAATGAGCTCAGGCCATCCGACAAATCGATTTGTTTTTTTTTGGTTTTCCCGGGAATGTCGGCCTCACAAAAAAATGCTACCCGAATTTAATAAACCGGGTGAAATAAATACGGTTTGTTCCTTGATGCTTTATTATAGTTTACCACACACGGCCGCCATTATTTTTCAATTTGATATTGAAAAGCAATTTTGGACCTCATCCGATTTGAATATTTGGTTTTTCAATTAATAAATAATTGAATACAAACATCTGCGCGCGATTATCTTATTTGTATTAATTTATCTTCTTGATATCGATAGTAAATATTAACTCTGTATTTTCCACGTATTAAATATTACGCCATTTTGTTGGCCTCAATAAGGGTACCTACAGTATTTCATAATCACAAACAGATGAACCTTTAATAATATACAATAAAATTAACCAATTCAATTATATTTACACAAGAGTCATTTAAATCTGTCTGAGAGCTTCAAAATCAATAATTTATATACTTTTTAATTAGTTATAAATGTAAAAGCTCGTCAATCATAGTAAAGTCTGTCAATTTGTTTGATTAAAACTTTATTAGATTCATTTCTAAAGAAGAAACATTAAATACTGGCACTAAATAATTAATTCAATTAAATAATTAATTTTAATTGAAGATATTTGATAGTGCGAAGTCAAAATATTAAACTCTCCTCAACGTGTCAATCACAATGAGATTTGTTCTTCCAATTAACTAAGATATTTTGTATTTCAGTCGTTTATAAATATTTCAATATATTTAAAGCATATCGTTATTGACTTGTTAAATTTAAAATATCTCAAAATTCAGAGAAAACAGAAAAGCCTCTGATACAGACATATTTATAAAGAACGTAGCAAATTCTGGACACAGCCGTAATTGCCTCAGAAAGCGTCTTTTTGTATGCTTATTTACTTTTTTCTTCCTTTGTGACCTCTTTCATGTATAGATTAAAGTCGTCACAGACACTGATTATCAAAGCTTGGACAACTCCCGTTGGTAAAATAAACATTAAAATAAAAAAAAATACATTGTCAACATAAAGTTCATCTCAAAGAAATAACGGTGAGTATTTGCATCATTATTTTTTTTTTGAATCACTGTATTACTGATAGTTCACAAAGTTCATACTAAATTGTTACTTTGTGATTTATAATAATTAATCATTATATACTCCAGCCTGTGCTCAAGTAACTCGTGACGTCATGCTTGTTATGATTGAAGTATAAAGCTGTCGTGTAGGATGTTTATTTAATGGTGGAGAAGTGGCTGTTCGTGTGACGTATACACTCTGTTGACGTTTATTCCGTTCCAGAGTGGAGACCAGCGACTTAATATCATAATATACCTTCAAAGCACTGTATACGAGAGGCATTCTAACAGTATGCTTTTGAGGTTTTTATTATTCGTTGTATTGCTTTTCTATATGAACGTAAAAAATAAGACTTCGTTTAAATTGCAAAGTATTTTGTAAAAGTATACATAATACATAAATAAAACGTTTGCAGTTATTTAGAGTCTTTTGCTACTATGTAGTTCTATACATTTGTGATAGCTTATAGGCCAGTTTTAATTTTCTTGGTTTCGAAATATGTATTCATAAAATTTAAGATAAATAATAATAATGAAAGCGAAATAGATTGCATATCTTCATTGTAAATATTTTAAATTAATTATTTGACACAAGTATTTATTTTCTGAAAATAACCTTTTTCTTTCAACAAAAGTAATGATAAAATATATATGATATTTTTAAATGAAGTGATTTGCAAGTCTGAGTTATGATGCCCTTTAATCGTGGAGTTGTTTTAACTATAAATAATGTTATAACAAGTAAAGTTTCTGTTTTCAGATGTTGTTTTTTTAACAAATGCTCAAAAAAAACCCTGCTTAGAATATATCAGTTTTGAACATGCCATGAATGTTTATATAAATTGTATTCTACACTCGCATTTGGATTGCTCGAGTACTTACATTAATTAAGTGATGTACTGTTGTTATTATAGTGTAAGCTCGTCATATTCTTATTTGTCTTTGGTTGTGCTTAAAATGACATACCTAAGATTATGTTTATTTAAGCAGAGTTTCTGACTGTTTGACGAAAATAAAAGCATTGTTACTAAAGTTTTCTGTCGTTTATATACATACATAATATAAGTATTGAGCTTACTAAATATCAGATTTTTTTATTATTGAAATAGCGTTATATACAAATCATCTAAAACATTTCAGTTGCTACACAAATACATCGTTGGTTGATTCAGCAGAAACCTATCGTAAATTCTTCTTCATCTTTTAATATACAATATTTTCAAAACAAAAGAAGCCATTAATAGTGGCTTCAAGGCAGTTAATGATATTTTTTCACAAAAGAACCAAAAAAAGCTTCGAAGAAGATTTATTGGCATTTGTTGGAAGAAAAAATTAGTAAAATATAAGAGTAAAAGGTTAATGAGATAAATTGTCTTCACAAATAAATATAAAATGTCATGAAAAGTTATGCGAACATCCCAAAAACCACTCTTAATCGATGAAGTACTTGAATTTTTTTTAAATATTTAATGAACAGACTTAACTTTTATCATCATAGAAATGCGGGTCCATACACGTGAAAAGAAGCTGCAGTCTGAGTTTAGATAAAAAAAACTTGAAATATTCTTTGCTTTGCATTATACACAATATTCAAGTACTTGTCATTTTAACACGATATACATTTATCAGCGTATTCATTATGTATATTTAAATACATCAAATAAAGTACTTCTGCGACGAAAGTCTCTCATAAAGCCTTAGAAATGTGGGTGTGGCATTAAAAAAGAGCCACGTAATAAAAATAAGCAGTTTTTATTTTAAAAGTCTTATAAAGATTATGGGCAAGTAATCTCCAAGTTCCTAGCCTCACGTTCACCTCGTATTTATACATATTTATACGTTTCCGAAATGCGTTCAGTCACAGTAATAAATTATACAAGTTTGGCCGCGAATATTTTGCCGAGTAGAGTTATAAAAACCCCATAAATTAAATTCATGAAAATTTAAGCCCACGCTGGATACAGTGGCTGCGAGCGAAACTGACTCTTGGGGGGAGAAGTAATAAAGTCTCATTTATTGTCTCAGAACTGGCCGCGGTCGTTAGAGGGAAATGCGATGCTAAGAATTTCATAACGGTCGCTCCCCTGCATTCGCAGAAACGGGACTAGCCGATTTTTAGAACAATTTATTTTCTTACTGCACCTTATGCTCTGTCTCGAGACTCATGATAAACATTCCGCTATTAATTATAGCTTCAAATAAATTCATAAGTCCTTCTGAACCCGAAGCAATGCAATAACCCTGCGAAATGAGAAAAACTCCATGCTCCAGGTAAGTCAATTTGCTTATGCGCTATCAATTTTTTTTATCGCGTCTGAAAATATATATAGATATGAGTTTATCATTGCAACTATACTAACATGAGTAACTTTTAAAAATAAATATATTGGTTGCGTCCGACACGACTGCGTTGTCCAAAAAAAGAATTGTTGTTACAACTGAAAAACAGTTCAACGTGTACATGCATTGCAATAAGATAATTATCAGTAGATCAGTTAGTCACCTTTGACTAGTCAGCGTTCTTAGTTCTTACTGTAATTTATGCCGAGACACAAATATCTATAATTAAAACAAGCATTCAACAAATCATACGAGACAATAAAACGACTAAAGTACCTATCAAATCGTTTAAGCTCGGACAAGAATCGAGCATAAATTAATGCCGGCCATTATTAAAGTCGCTGACAATCGTTGAATAATTCACGTTCCGTAGAATGCTGTCTTCGGAAATCCATAGAAAAACTGAATGGTTGTTTCTTGTGGCGGAACGAAGGGCGAATAAATGTACGGAATAGACACACCGGTTACTGCTTCTGTAGACTCTTACATGTTTATTTGAGGAAATGCGATTTCCATTGTAGCGGCAGCACCCCATACTTGCTTATCTTTGATAAATGATAGTATGATTTTCAAGTAACTGTACCCCTGAAGAATATTGAACCCTCGTAGCTTTTGTAGGAAGCTTTTTAACTTGCCTTATCAACACCTCGCAATGTATAAAAAATATTGGAAATGGATTGTATTTAAAACTCTTACTTTCATTTAGACCCCCTATAGATAAAGAAATAAAAAAAAATCAAAAGTTACGCTACAATCTTAACTTTAGTAACTAATTTTTTGTATAAAAGGATCGCGTTTATAGCAATTTCAAATATTATTTAAAAATTTTGTGTGATATCATAAATACAGACACACACCGGAAATGACTAGAAAAAAGGGATATATTTACTATTAAATATTATGTATACATATTGGATTTATGGTAGTCTTTAGATTAAATACTGTCTAGATGACTTGATTTCTTCGATGTTGAGCTGCTTGATGTTTTCTGTGACGCAGACAGAGACAGAAATCCCCGAAGAAAGAAATCAAATCAGCTTATAACAACGGCGACCAAAACCTACGAGCATCACTTCATTCCAAATTATAAACAAGCAGAGTATTATAATAAATTAACACGTAATATAAACCACGAAGTGCTGAAAACGTGAAATAAAAAAAATAATGAAAAAAACAGTAATCATCATTTTCCTCTAGGAATTAAAACCGAGTCAGCTCGAGGCGTCGCCGCAGCAAGTAGAAATAATAAGCCGCCGCGGAAAATCCGCCAAGAAGGAGAGGAAAGCAGTTTTCTAGTTGAGCCAATTCAGTGGCGGGCACGCCTCGTAAATAATCTGTTTATTTTACATTCGGTCCCCGTTTATTTTTTCAGAGTGTCTAACGACTCGCGAAACGCCGCTTTGTTGATTTTGACTGCCGTGTAATTATCAGCGCCGGGGGAATCGCGCCACATGACTCGGATTGCTTCTGTACCTTACCGAATTAGCGAGAATTATATAAATTGCTTTGCTGGTGTAGATTTGATTTTTCTTTGACATGTTTTAAATTGAATTGATTGTATTCTTTGGGTAATAAATTTATGACGCGCCTCTACAAGTTTAAAAGCATTACATCGAACGAAACAGAGTTGATTTTTAACGACGATTTCCAAATTAATTTATTTCTTATAATGATAAAGGTTACTTTGTATTCTTTCTTCACTTTGAGTTTATTATATTTTTTGCATGACTTATGAGCTATGCATCTGATGATGACCATGCCTGTTGGTCGAAACTAGTCATGCAAAAATAAAATAAACTCAATGTGAAGAAAAAATACAAAGTTATCTTTATCATTATAAAAATGGATCTTCACCAATCAAATGCCTTGTCCCTCAGCATATTTATTTAAATTATTAATATAATAAAATCCATAGAAAAACATTGTTTTTTTAATTAAATGAATAGGTTATGTTTGAAATACGAAATACATAAAACCTTTTAAAAGCAATGCAGAAAAAGAGAATTTATAATAACACAAAGCATTTTTTTTAAAATTCAAAACATTTCTGACTGTTGCAGCTTTTTATAAATATAATTAAAATTGTGTGCTGTTCATTTTCATTCTTCGGGCTATTGTAGGTTGTACAAAAGGCGACTTTGCCAATCTGTCATCGCTGGCTGGCGTGAGGCAGAATTCTGTCGGCTCCTCTGCAGCCTGAGAGAAGATAGGTGTGCCCGTCCGAGTCGCGAATGACTTAACTGTAAATACACAATAAACACGATCCTAGGATGATAAAACATCTGTGAACCTAAATTAAGTCGTAACCGTTGCTGGATAGAAGACGGAATCACCTTTGCAACAGTGTTTGTATTCGTATGATGGCAAACTAAGTCAGTAATAAAATACCCATTTGTATAATTTTTTTGGTGTACGGTTTTGCCAATCTTTCATGCTGGCATTATCAAAAACTGAGTGAATGAAATTTTTGAAGATACCCCCGATTCCAAGACCAAAACGGTACAGACTTAAAATGCCAAAACTTGTAAGTTCCAAGTAAAATTCTTACTAAAATTCCGAGACCAAAACGGTAGAAACTTTAACTTAAAATGCTGCATAACACTTAAATAAAATAATTCGTAAAAAAATATGAGATTTCCAAAGAAAGCGTACGTTTGCGTCCTTCGCCGCAGCTTGTTTTGAAAGACAATTTATAAAAAAAAAACTTGCTCGATCCGGATTCAAAGTGGAACCTCGGGGTCGGCGAGCAAGCGACCTGGCTGCTGCACCATGGGGTGGTTTTTAAAGTAGGTTCAAGCATGAGCTTAGTGAGAATTCACTATGGAAGTGAGCATTAGGGTGGTTTGTGTTATATTGCACAGTTATATTACACGTGGGTCCGTGAGGGAGCGTACAAGAACTTGCCCGCCGGGCTCGCCGTCCTCTCCCATGCCCGCTAAAGTTTCACTACATACTGTTACTGCTACATATAATAATATTTCACGTTAAATCGCTAGAAGTCTCCATTGGCCTCCGGTGTACTTAGATAAATAACGAAGATTTGCAACTTCCCCGCGTAGGTCTAGGTTCAAAATGGGGTTTTAGAAAACATTTCAAGTTATTAGGGTCACTTCATCCTAAATTATATTACTAATTGTTTATACGGTCCTTATTGCGAAAAATTACGCATGATATTATTACGGACCAAACCGTTGAAAATATAAAAATGTAATATCGCTGCATATCACCCAATAATATTTAGTTCTAAATTAATTCTTCGAATGAAATACTTCATTTTTCTAAACAAATAATTATTCGATTTGGCCCATCATTACCGATTCTATTGCACTATAAGTACGTGTTGTTTTCAGTGGTTCTGAAATAAATAATACAATATCGATATTCAAGGCTCAAAAGGTTTGACTTTGCGTGAGTAAACCCTTGAGTCCTCATTCTTGGGAGTCCAAACGCTTATTATGGCGTCTCCCCCCAATTTCATGAACACGTAAAAGCTCGCTGTATTTTTTGTACAAAACCAGATAAAGGCGAAGAGCTGTTTCTTTGATCCCTGTACATTTTTTTCAGTATTATAAGTTTAACATTTTCCCTTGAAAGTTTTACATGTAAAATTAAAGTTACTCGCTCTTACAAGCACTGAAGATCTTTGTAACATCAACTTTATAACACGCTTCCCACAATTATAAAAAAAAGATATATATTA
This sequence comes from Atopsyche davidsoni, assembly GCA_022113835.1. Lineage (NCBI taxonomy): Eukaryota > Metazoa > Arthropoda > Insecta > Trichoptera > Hydrobiosidae > Atopsyche > Atopsyche davidsoni. Next base: position 9,662,884 of record JAILWY010000021.1, read on the forward strand.
ACAAGTCTTAAAAACAATTGTTGAGGTTACCGGCAGTTGTATCAAAATATACATTTTGTTGTGCTATTGGACTGAAGGCTGCAATATATATTTTTTTCTCGTTCTATGATCTATAAAATTGAACGTAATATGAATCACATGTAATGTAAATAAGTCCACTAAAAATGGTCTTATGTCAAGCAAAAACAGTCTCGAAACATTTTCAGAATCCGTTAGTCGTCAAAACTATAAAAATCTACTGCACCAATCAAAACAAAATTGAGTTCAAAAAGTTAGATACATTTCTTCTTCATGACAAAAGTATATTTTATTTCTTATAAAAATATATATTTTTCCGAGTAAAGTTTACGCATTTGGGAGATCATGAAAATTCATGTTACTAAGTCCTAAAAAGTAATTTTTTTAATTGAACTACCCAAGATATCTAAGATTAAATTACACTAAAAAAATAGTACATAATAATACTATTTCATAGAAAGGCAAGCGTTCGTAGCGACCATATATAGTTGCAGCTGTGTTATCTCGCGTTTTTTTTAATTCTGCAAAAGATTTTGAATTACTAAAAATAATCCATTTCCTCAATCTCGGGTCCTCGTTTATTTATTGTATTTTTTATAAAAATGGTCATGTTTTTTTTTTTCAGTCTTTGAGTTTAATTTTTCCGTTATAAAGTTATATAAATGTGAGTTATTCGAGCAATTCATAAAAAGCGCAATACCTGAGTCTAAAAAAGTGGTCTATACTTCCCCTCGCGTCGGCACACCATTGATTGCTATAGTACGCCGATTGTAATTTACGTTGAGGTATTTGTTGGCTTGTTTGCTCTGTGAATTGACCGCTCCCGGTCACCGTAATAGCCTCCAGGTATTTATATAAATCAATCTCCTGGAAAATATTAACTTTAATAATAATAGCGAGTAACAGTTTGCAATAAAAAAAAATATGGAAAAAATACTATATTTTTGTGGTAATAAAATATTAAAGCGTAGCGTATACAATAGACGTGTAATACTAAGCAAATATTTGGACACAAATCTGATGTTTGACAACTGTTAAAAAATTAGTATATTCAACATATTTGGATAAAATAAGACATTCGTATATTTTACAGGTAGAAACAAAGTATTGAGATTCGCGTTTATATTTAGGCTAGTCGTACTTATACTACTTGCATTTAAAAGTTCAGTAAATTTCAATCATATATTAATTTGGGTTAAATTTATCAACTGTATCAGTGTGGTACAAACTCATCCCTAACATCTAGAAACAGTCATTCCACTGTACAAAACTTGAAGATTACCATTTGCCAGCATCGAAGGTCCGTCCTAACAGTGTGGCGAGTCCAATGGTACCTATGGGGCCGCCCGCTAATAGAAGTAATGGCCATACAGTAATAATAGCTCCTTGTATGTGGTCGACCGGAGCCGTCGAACCCCCATGCAGTATCCCTTCAACCCTTTCATTCTTATAGTTTCATATTTTCATATTAATATTTGTAGATATTCAAGATTATATGGTTTTCATTTGAGTGCGGCAATTCAGTTTTATGCTGCACTTAATGTGTTATTACTTGTCTTTACCAACACTACAAAGAAGTATAGTAAAAAAAACCGCTGTAGTACATATGTTGAATACATTTGTAAATCTGTGACAAAATCGTAAGCAAAACATTCTTTGCCTATCGATTGGACGCTTTGCGAATATCAGAAAATAGGAATATGTTATCTATCCGGCTCCAATCTTTCGTTCATTCAAACGTGGAAAAGTCTCAGTTGGCAAACTTTCTTCAACCGAAGCCAAATGTGCGACGGACCCGATACCGATTTAAAGTCCCCGCAACTTCGTGCGGTCCCTCTCTCGTGTCACGGGTCCGAACAAGACAGCGAATCCCTCACTTCCGGCCGAGGGTAATATGGCGGCCGCGGCTCGCCCTTCGCGGCGGTCCGAAGGCTCTGATGGATTAGGTAATTCCGTTAAATGTTCGTATTTTATCGTCTCATAAACCTACGTGGGAACTTTATACTTTTTGTTATTTCCCGTCCGGGCTCCACCCCTACGTGTAGAAACACCACCTTGCAAAGCGTATTTACAGGGTATAATTGTAGATTTGCGAAAATGCGAGTATTTACCGTTTGCAAAGCGCTCGATATTTTTGGAACGAGTGGCTTACTTATCTGGGGGGTATGTTCGGTTGCGTGTCGGTTTGGCGAGGTGTTTTTTCGGTAGGCTTTTTTCATATTTACTATCCTTTAATGTTGGTATTACGAAAAGAACCGTTTTTATCGAGGTCTAGATTGAGTATTTAGAATATTTATGTGCCGATGTATATCGGACTCGTGGCGAGGTCTCGGGGCGAACCGCGTATTATACGCGGCGGATCTCTCACTTTCGGGGAGATTGTATGCTTTTATGTTTCATAAAAGGACGGAAAAACAATAAATAAAATCGGCGACGTTATTTTACGAGTCTAATAAATTAAATTACGTTAGTTAAGACCTGCTCCGTGAGAATTAATGGTTTTTAATTGTGGGAGTGTTTACTTTGCAGCATTTAATTATAAACGTATAAATATATCCCAACGATAAATGAGCCTAATGTTACTCTTATGTGATATAGTAAAAGTTTTTTCAATTTTAACAGACAATATTTAAAATTATTAGCTTCTATATATAGGGCGAAATATTTTTACTTGTGTTATATTTTACTACTATTTAATATATTTTTTAAATATAGTTCAACACCACTGAATCAATTTGTTGTAGGTTAAAACCAAATATATATATTTTTTAAGTAAATACATTTTATTCAAAAAATTGTAACAATACTATATAATTTATCAAAATATTGCCATTTATTCCGAACCTAATCAAAAATTAGAGCTCATTCAATGGAGATTACAACCTGGTATTTTATACTTTGATCATCGTGGGTCTCTATAGTTTTTCCTGAATAACCTATACATATACATTTCAACTGATGTACTTGTGCTAATTAAATGTTTTTTTTTTTTTTTAATTATATTTTAGAAAATTATATTAACAGCACCAAAAGCCTGCAGGACCTGAAATGAGTATCTATCAAATGTTCAATAATCGCCCGTGTCAAGAAGTTCTCACCGTCGGCGTCGGCGTTGTTAAAATTTTAATTAAAAAATCACACAAACACATTTTTTTTTAATCATAAAATTACAAAACTTGCAACTCATATTGTGATGACGTCAGCACTTTGTTTATTCTAAATCCAAGCTCTGTAGCCTTCTACAGGTGTTGTTGTAGCGCACCGTTCCCACTGAAAATTCCGCCCGCATGTAGTAAAAAAATGTTCCGTGTCCTGCGTCCTTTTGCCAGGTGTACCCAACACGGTCGTCCTCGGCGAATTTACATAATAATCAATTTAATAACATCGTTAACTTAACTTAAAAATATACTTTTTGCTGTTATCACAAGCAGCGGCTCAGGGGAGATTATATTTTTTTAATTGGGCCCAAATATTTTGAGGCGTTTCGTAGTTATTACGTTTCTAGCTGAATCCGAATACTCTAAGTCAAAAACTTTCCTTGTACATAGCATAAAAATTTTTGGAAACAACAAATTAGTGTTATTAGATTATTTTCAACTTCCGTATTTATGTAATTCATACTAAGATATCTTCTACTAGCGAAATTACACATATGATTTTCACTTGGCTAAAGAGACAAAGTGTTTTTAGAGAGCTTATCATATATATCATGTTAATCTTATCAGGAGATAAAAATATAAATAAAAAATATTTTTTCAAAAGCAAAAACCTTCCAAAAGCCATTTATATTATTTTTTATAAATATGTGACATAACAAATAAATTACCAGGTTGAATATCCTTAAAAATAACTGTAAGCGATTTCTCCTTTACGTTCGTAAATATGTTGCAAAATGGTTTGATCTGATCGGACAAATTCACGCGCACAAAAATACTGACCATATCGCCAACAGAATTGAGAGTTACTTCCACAAATAAAGCGTTCTTTTAGTATTTGTTTTTATTTTTTAGTGAGTCGGAATATTTTACTTAAATGTACGACAAATACTATTTTGAATAAATGTTGCCTTCTAGGCTTAAAAAAAATAAACACGTCGGATTACGGACCGCCACATCCGGTGTAAAAGTCGAATAATATGCCGCGGAAATCGTGACGTCATGCCTCGCGTAATAAATGCGTAGAGACTTGTAAGTTGAAAAGCCTAGGATTAGCGGCGATGTAAAATTTGAATTGCTAAACCACCGCTTTTATTATTCATAAAGTACCAAATTTAATGTTATTATGTTTTAAGTAATATTAAATTATTATTGATTAAAAAGCGTTGTATACGATTGGTGCTTGAGAGATAATTGGCTAAAATTTGATTCGGTAATGTATGCGTATTTTAAACTCTTTATTTTTGTTATGTATTGAAAACCATTTGAATAAAAATATTTCAGCATTTTATTGAATTATAAAGTATTTTCATATTTTATTTAATTTAACTGTCATTTTAGTCTTAAACTAGACTTGTTTGATCTATTAATAAAACTGACTGAGGGTTAATTTCCTAATTTATAAATAAACCATACATCCGGTTTCAGATAAGCTGATTGACAAACTGTCTTAAAAGCGACTCCATATTTTAAACATCAGCGACACAGATAATTTCCGAAATTGTGCTTTATTATACATATTTTCGTAAGGATTATTATTTATTTTTCTTTTAAAAACCAGTCGTTTATTATAAAGGAGAATGTGCCATTTTTAGGCTAATGTAAATTGTAAATATTAAATAAAAAAATGAGGTATCATATTATTTCCTGCCATTAGTCAGTGATATTTATTTATTTTTAGACTGCTAAACGTTCTCTCTTGCTCCGGGAGCAGCTTCCCAAGGAGCCAGGATAGACAGCGCCTTAAAAATTAAACCGCTAAATTGGCTCCTTTATATAGCAGAAACATTATCATTTGTAATATAATGTAATAAAGTACGCGGCATTGTATAGGAGCGCAAAGTCAGGGGTCAGGAACATTACAAAAAGGCGTTATTCTCCGCTTGTAACGATGATGATGCCATTATTTTTTGCGTCCCCGGAAGGCCATTACGCTCGCGGCCCCGGGCGGTTGGGCGCCCCTGCATCGGAATGATGTCTCGGAATAATTACCGATCATTTATTGTGAGCTTAACCCCGCCGAGGGAGAGCAAACAAAAAAGGAAAGGGTAACCCTGCCAGGGCCTGCTCGACCGGTACGAATTCAAGATTCGCCGCACCTATGACTGCCCTCCGCATACACACGCTGTAATAACGCCGAAAGGGAGGCTGTGTTGGTGGAATTTGTAAGCTGAAATTATTAGAGCCCCCGCAAGATAAATGACACCTTTTAAGTAAAACGGGCGCTGTGTACTATTTATTTTCAGTTTAATTTTTATCACGCAATACACGCTGAAACGAAGCTGCGAGAATTTCGTGAAAAAAGGCTCGCGTTATTAATGAAGGGATTTCCAGCAGATGATATTTAAACTCGTTGTTTAAATAACTCGATGAAGAGGCTTATGCATATGAAAGCATTTATAAATTAATTTAAATAAATCTTACACTAAAGAGGTTTGTTTGTAGGTAGATTAATGTATATTTGTATCATTTACAATTATTTTAGCACGATCGTATAAACGAATTGAAATTATCGAACTGTCTGCTACAAGACTGACACGAAGTGAGAACAATATATTTTAATAAAATATGTATTAGTATATATGTATTACTAAATAAGTCGCTTGCTAAATAAAATATTTATGTAGGTTTGTTATTTTTGTATAATACACTCAACCTGTTCGTTTCGAATTTTTTTTATAAACTACATTACAAAAAAATGTTGTACAGTGGATACAAATCCCAATTTCTCCTAGGGCTCAAATATATATTTTATCTTGTTGAGAGACAAGGCATTTGATTCGTGAAGGTCCATTATTATAATGATAAAAGTAGCTTTGTGTTTTGTCTTTACTTTGAGTTTATTAAAGTTATTTACATTACCAGTTTCGACCCAATACACTGGGTCATCATCAGATGCATAACGAAACTCTTAAGTTTTGTTATGCATCTGATGATGACCCAGTGTTTTGCTTTTATCATTATACTAGAAATGTAGCCCGTCATAAAATGACGTATTCGATGAACGATGCAATAGTGTTTGAACATATGTTTGGCTGACAATTAGATGAATATTTGATTTCATTTTGTACACATATATTTTGAATAACCGGATATTAATTTCTAAAGCAAAGCCATTCTAGGAAATATCACATTTCGTGTCACAAACAACGAATCACTTTCACTGCACTGTTCTTTATTAGATGCAGTCTTTATCACGTTCAATTGTGCTATTCTTTTTCAATTACGTTTGCTGTGCTTAGACGGTGTTATTTTTTTAGGAGGCATTTTAAGTTATTAATGATGTGATTAATAATTTCTAACGCAACTAAAAAATAAAATTGGTGCTTGTGTCAAGCTGACATAAACTGGAAATATCATATTTTGTTTTTTTGTAAAAATTCTAAATTTGAAATTCTCGCTGTGAACAACAGAACCATATAATTCGTACACAAAGCATATTTGATAGTTTTATTTAATTAGTTTATGAATGAAAATATTATCCTATCGTCTTGAAATTCGGCACATAACTGCGGAAAAACTTACTAAACTTACGTGCAAAAAATCAGCGTTGTATCTTTTAAGATATTCTATAGAGAACCAAAAAATGAAACATACACACACACAATGGCTATTATTATAGTAGATATATCTTATATCAAATATGTACGTTTAATTCAATTTAATATGGCTATCTTGCTAGCTGGGCACCCCTGGCTGAGGCCGAGTGGTGCGGTGGACGCGTCCGCAAGCCGAGGGAGGGAATCGAGTCCGATCTCCTCAGCGTTTATCATAATGATGGGCCGGATAGTTTTTTGTTGCGCGCCTACCTGCTCCGGGCCTGGTAGCCGCCGCCTCCTATCGCTGCCTTGCCGAGGCGTTTTTGATATGCGTGCCTGATGCGATACATAAATCATATTTTTTTTAAAATGTAATTTGACTTATTTGTTTTAAAATATATTTTGAAAATGTGTACAAAACATCAAAGGGAGTTTTTACGTGAAGGGTATTAATTGAAAATTTTGAACCCCTTCTGATTTATTCTACTGTCGCCGCTGATGAGTCCACGTTGTAGATTTCTTGCAGTTCGTTTATGTAAACGTATTTATTACTAATATGATTAGGCACATTAGTTCATACATAGAAGATGATTTAAAGAAACTCTCAGAAAAATATCATCGTGATTTGTATGGGATTTGAACCCAGATCCCTTGGTTTACATGACCGGTGTACTAACCCTTGTATCTGGACTTTTTGAACAAAGTAACAAGTGAAGCGATTTTAGTCCCATCTGGATATTATTTTTAAAATCTATTAATTAGCCAAGACGCGCACTATCATATACGTATACATAAAATAGATAAACGTATTGACGTATGTCTATTTTTTGGATTGGACGTCAATCAGATGCGTATTTATTACCCATTACGGGTTTATTATATTATTACTAATATGAGTACTAGTATGAATATATTACTAACAGTGCTTGCAAATCACTAAATATTGGTTGGCCTGGGCACATTGGTTCATATGTAGAGTATGATTGTTAAAAATTCTCGATAAACGGAAGTGATTCGTTAGTACAAGGGTTAGTACACCGGCCATGTAAGCCAGGGGATGTGGGTTCAAATCCCACACAAATCACGATGATATTTTTCTGAGATCATTCATCACGGTTTTAACCCTTTGTAGATTTTTTATTAACAATAAAACAAGTACTAGAATCGTAACGACCCAAAACGGGCGCATTCGTTTCTGATAGTTTGTAACCTCCGAAATTTTTCATCTTGTTTTTCAGGTAACAATATATATTGTTAAGGTATACTAAATAGTTGTACTGATTTTAAAACATCCCTCTACTGAATAGTTGCTAAAATCACACAGGGTTATATTGGTTTCAACAAGCTGGCTGGAATTGACGCTCTAGCGCTTCGGGCCCGAAGGGAGAGAACTTCGCCTTACCTTATGTAATCTAACGTAAACAAACCTGATCTAACCCAATATTGCTCGGTTAAGTCATTTTATCCTGAAATTAAACGATGTTGATGTATGAGGATTCACGCCTTGTTGCCTCCTTCTGCTACTATTTCAATAATCTAATTGCAACCAAAACAAGATTTTATTGTTTGAATTAGAGAAAAAAACAACGAGAAACATTAAACTTATCCAGTGTTTTGTTTCAAGCTATATATCAATCAGTAGGTTTTTTATTAACAGTTATATTAATAAAATAAAATAGTCTAATATAAAAAATAGAAATTAAAGCTGCTGACAAAACGAAATTCTACTGATAAAAGTGTATTTGTAGTTTTAAGCATATCAAGCAAATAAAAATGTGATTTTGCAAATATTTAACAAATATATTTATATTAAATTGGATTAATGTTAATATATTTTTATATATTAATATATTTATATTTGTCATATGTGTTCATGGGACATAAAAACACTTGTATAGGACATTTATGTCATTTTATCTATAGTATAAAGATCGCAATATACCCAAATTTTTTTATTCGGAACCACAGTGCACCGTTGCACTTTTACTTCTAGCACTGTAAAGGACGCTTTGTATTTGATTTTCACGAATGATTTTAGTAAGCTATTCTTAGAATATTTATTATTATTATTCTTAGTTTATTTTTTCTATTTTTTACTAAACGTAATTTGTCTGTTTCCGGTGGATTTTGTTTATGATGCCAGAGTACCGTTGGACAATCGAGGCTACGTGGCCCATCTTTGAAAGAAGATTCTCGTCTTATTTTTTGTTTTTGTTCTGGTACAACCAGTCTCTCCATATCAAAACAACTCCATTCGGAGAGGGAGCGACCCATCTGGACCAGGGAATATGAAAATAATCTAACCAGCTACTCGAAAACATTCGACGTCAAGAGTAACACTATTTTAAATAACAACCATTTTTTTTTAATGAAATGCGCGTTTTATTAAAATTACACCATCACTTATAATAAATTATATTTTTACCAGATATCTTCAAGAAGAAGCCTTTCTTGTTTTTTATCTATCTTCTGATTACCTATCTATACCAAGAGTAATTCTTTGTATAATTGCCGGATGTTGTTTCGTGTATTTTTATGAAAAGTGAACGCTTCAAGCCGCGTGCGTAAAAGTAAAAAAGGGAAAAATTGAAAGTAACGAGGTAAATAGGTATCGTGTGAATCCATCATCTTTTTAATATTTAAAAATTTTGCAGTCTTACGTGAGAATGTTTACGTTTTTTTTTTTATAAATAATTTATGGATATAAACCCAAGTTCATTATTTATGGGAGCAATTAATACCGAATTATGACTTGGTAAGTACACGAGCTACCGCCTGTATTGTTCCCATTTCGGGAAAAATAAATCAATGTCATAATTAATATTTTGATATATCTATCTTCGTTCAACCTTAGTAAAAATATTTGTATAATTTACAAGAATAATAATTTTAGAAGTGTAAAATAACAATGAAAATGTAAACGATTTGCTGAGCGTGAATTTTATTTCAATGTCGCTTCGTGAAATATTGACATTGAAATTTACTTGGTAATTTCAAATGTCATTGCGTGTATCTACAAAACGATGTAATCTGTAACATGCTTCTCTGAATAGTAGTATTTGGTAGTTTTAAACAACTATTTAAAAATACATTTACTCTTTTATTGAAGTGTGTAGAAATAAAATCAAAATAACAATGTTTAGAGTCAAACAGAAGGAAAAAAAAAACAGAATAGAGTTCACATTAAATGCATTAAACCCTTAACTGCATGATTTTTTTATAAGAAGAGTTAGGGAATTATGTGTTAATTTAAGGAAAAATAATGAAAAAAATATTTTGTATATTTTTCATATGTTTTATAAGAAAGAACTGAGTAAAAAAAAAAAACTAAATAATTTTAATTGATTATGAATATAACATACTTTGAAATTTAAAATATATTTTTGATGTAAATAAAAAGATCTCCAATGATGTGTTCCAATAGCTTATACTTAAATCACGTTTTCGCTCATTTGCCAAAAGTTGGCAAATGTCATCTTCTAATACGGTTTGTGTCTATTCTAGAGCTGTTAGTGGTAAAAAGTTGATTTAAATTAGTTAGACAGGTCCAACATAACAGTCACAAAATGAAACGGTTGATCATATACGATTTAAGGGGGTTTAAAAATAAGGTTATATTGTTTGTTACCGATCTGTCATTATATGCAGTTAAGGGTAGTAATGTAGAAATATGACTTATTTTTTCAAATTGCAATATTCACTTTGTTCTGCTGAAACATTAAAAGCTATACACAACACCTAAGAACAGTGTATTTGTAATAATAACAACGGTCGCCAAAACCTACACACAGATGTAAGCTGGCTAGATTAGAAATGAATTTATTTAATGACGTAGTTTTAGAGATATTGTGGTGTTTGTATTTTCATGACAACAATGTCCCATTCATCAATTGCGTGTAAAATATCCCGGAAATGCCCTCTGAAGTGCCATTAGACGCCGGCCATGCTGGAGGTCGTGTCCCGAGCTCTCCCAGACTTATTACCTTCCATTAGTTTCGATTCGAACCCTTGCACGTGATGCTAAAAATCTCGGCTCCAATCGGATATGATTAATGTTCAAAGTATTTTCATAAATTACACAACCTACCCTGAAATGCAGTTGGAATGCTTGGTAACGTCACGTTAGGGGTGGAAAAAAATATTGTACGTGTTAAACGATTGGTTTGTGTTTATTTCTACTGAATTCATTTACATGTAAAAGTCTTCGTGTTATTATTTACGTAAGTTTCTATTGTTTGAAATAAAATACAAATATTCAGATGGTAATATAAACCGTTTACTGGGTTTATTTAGGGTTTATACTTCACAACTTTTAACTTATTCTTTTGTAAAGAAACCTTTTATATTCTGACCGTTGATGCCCGAGAATTTTTCTTTATTAAATAATTTGTTTTATATAACGTTGTAACACAGTAATGGCACAGTTTTGTTACCATCATTTTTGTTTTATTATTTAGAAAATATACTACCACTTTTGACGTAAAAAATGGAGAACGCATTAGTAAATATTGATTTAGTAATAACTAGATTGTATATCGCAACACACAATACATAGGTTTTTTTTGATTTCTAGGTTTATTTTAAATACAATAACCAAATATAATAAACTTTCTTACGAAAACTTGTAAATGAATTAATACTCACAAAAAGTATGCACAAACTTAAACATTTTGCTTTAACTTATACTTAGTAAAATTATACAAAAGTATAAATTGAATTTCAAAGTTATTCAAAACTAATATTTTATGTAGTAATTCGTCTTTCAAGAAAATTTAATCGTTTTTGTCGACTGTAATTAAAAGTAAATAAACTCGTTTTAATACTCTGCCCTGCGTGTTTTACTTAGAGTACTCGTATATTTCTAAAAATAAAATAAATTTTTATTGGAATTTTTTTTATGTATTTAGTATAAGACGTTTATCAGCGTCAATTTCTGCTTTTTATACATATTTATCCTGAGACTTTTACAAATTCAGCTGTACTTCCGAGTTCCAGCCACTGGGGAAAATTCCGCATCCACGTTAGCTTTATTATTTCAATGCCTCGTTTTCCTTGGGTTTTATCCTGGACAATCAGCTGCAGTTGGATAATTTGTATTTCTAGATATATAGCCAAAATATTAACGTTTTTTTACTAGTATTATTTATTTGTGCATTCTGGACAAGGCTCTCTCATTCGACCGAATATAGCTTCAGTAGGCTTAGTATATGATTTCTTACCATTGTCAAGAGAAGAGCTCATTATATATGATCATTGAGATGGTCATCAGTATTATCTGAAGCACTTGTAGAAGAAGATACAAATTTGCCTTATGGTGCTCGCAAGTATTGTACAACGTTGTTCGATATTTTATTACATCACAAGCCGGCGCAGAGTCATTCGGTAATTTCTGTAACAAGAGTGTGTTACGTACGTAACCTTACGTTTTTTTTTTTTACTAGTACTATTTATTTGTGCATTCTGGACAAGGCTCTCTCATTCAACCAAATATAGCTTCAGTAGGCTTTCATTGGTATTTCAAAAAATATATCCAAAATAGTATATGATTTCTTACCATTGTCAAGAGAAGAGCTCATTATATATGATCATTGAGATGGTCACCGGTATTCTCTGAAGCACTTGTAGAAGAAGATACAGATTTGCCTTATGGTGCTCGCATGTATTGTACTCCTTTGTTCGATATTTTATTACATCACAAGCCGGCGCAGAGTCATTCGGTAATTTCTGTAACAAGAGTGTGTTCTGCTTTTTTTCCGAGGTTGAGTCCGCTGCGGTTGAGCTTATTCCTTAACGGTTACCTCCGAACGTGTTCCACTGATGAGAACAAAAACTCCACCGGCGATGTTATTGTGGCGCTCGTCCCTGGTTCTTTGCTCGTTCTCTATGTGCGAGGATTTCTATACGTTTCGTGCGATTTAAAAGAAGCCCGGAGTGCGGAACAGATGGCCGGGGTGTGAGTGCAAAACGGCGCGATATCAAAATTATATCTGGACACGTTAGCCTTATAAAATGTGGGGTTATTTCTAAATGTATCGCTGCTTTCGAAATTCAACTGGAAGTAATGGACATTTTATCTGGTATACTGTTTATATAAAATATTTTATTTGTTCATCAAAACCGTCTGTGAATTGTAATTTCTAACCGCCCAAAAATTTAAAAAAAAGTCTACATACACTATATAATTAAAGCAATACATATTTTTATAGTTGATTACGAGAAATAAAATTTAGACTTTCTCTAGAACACGAGCTTTTAGACGCCTATCTGGTATGTTTAATATATTTTAACACTTGCTGGGATATTTACATAAGTGGAATTTGATACTTCCTAAAGTTAATTACAATGTCCCATACGAGAAGCAGAGCCAAAACCTGTTCCATAGCAATTCAATTGGTTACTAACTCAGCCATACACAGCGGTCAAGTTATGCAACCAAGTATCGACCCACGATTGTGTGACATTTAAGAAAAATAGCGAACCAAGAAAGTGTTGTTTTTATTTCTTTGTATTTCGGTAGGAAAACTCTTTATAATGCCAAATTGGAGCCGTTTTAAAAAACCATCAGTAAAACCACACAGCGTGGTGTCGTATTACTATAAAATATTTTTTATGTAGCTAGGTTTAAGCGGTGGTAATAAAGGTATAAACACCGTAGAGGGTAGGTATTTCCAATATTAAAAACTCATTTTCATAAAATTACGGGGTAGAAAGTGTGCTTCATAGCGTGGTGCAATTATTTTTACCTTTATGATTCATTCAACAAGTTTACACCCTTTTGATTAAAAGTTAAATTTACTTAAATAGCGTTTATTATTTAAAATTATAGATGCAATGGCATGATATTGCTGCGGTTTGGGCGTTAGATTTCAGACAGATTTCAGATTGTCAGACAGACCGAACTTAAATGCTGTTAGAGTTAAAAATAGATTATAATTGGATAGTTTGTTGAGTTAGTTCAAATATTTCAAATACGCAAATGTGGAGATTCCGACTATCTTTATTTAGATGCTGATTTTATTTAAAAGTTTTAATGATATATCTTACTTATTTACTGTAATAAAAAAAACGTATATACGCAAATAAAGATATGATTGATTCATAGGAAGATCTTGTTGTAAAAAACTCTATATAATTTTTAGGGTACATAATCTGCTAGATTTAGTTATGAAGCTAAGCTATTTTATTATGAAAATTTTGTACAGACATTTATGGATGCATATGGATTATTAGTTGAGATCAAAAACACATTCTTAGAATACGTAAATATAAAATGAATAAAGTATTATTCTCCTGACAAGTAATTATTTTTTTATACTTTTTCTGATGAATTCTTTTATCAAACTCGAATTTCTTTAATTAAGACGAATTTAAATTCCACATTTTTAGTGCCATGAATCTTATCAACGGTGTTAATTTAAACTTTTTTATAATTAACGCCCCGGAACTAAAAATTTAATTCAGCCGCGATGAGTTGATAGCGCGCAAGTGTTTAATTGTGACTAAATACACCGTCCTATCGAAATATTATTAAACGCATCGAAATTCTTGAGTTTCTGGAATCAATTGTGAAGGCCAGCCCGGCGGGCATACCTGACTCGGCCCTAATTAATGTTACCTGCGATTGTTGAAATGCAGCATACATAATATAATGGTATGTTATGCGACCGGATGCTCAGGTGTCCCGCGTTTCCGTACCGGTGGCAATTAGACAGTGAACATTTCACCGCCCTTTGACGGCGACTTATCATACAACGAATAAACAAGTTATTTTTTGGTCTATGGAATGATCGCACAAGTAACGCGGTCGGTCGTTTTGAACACAGAAATGTTTTAATGAACACGTGGGAATCGAGTATTATTTATTAAAGCAAGCAAGTGCGCTGTAAAGCGACTGGTTTCATGAATAAATATGTTTTTTTAACGATTTATTTATAGCTAGATTCAGAGCAAAAAGGAAAGCGCTGTGAAGGTAAACGCGGCGCCGATGCTTTTTAATGAAGGGTTTTTTTTTTAATTGTGGAGTTAAATTGCCCTGTTCATTTATTTAATAATTCACGGGCTATATATAATATCATTGTAAATATTGGTCTTTTTACTTGAGACATCCATTGAAATAGGGTAGCATATGCTATACGTGTCACTGTTTTTTGACCCTTGCGTAGTCGGAAAACTTTTTGATTTATTATGACATTTAATTGACCTCGCGTCCTTTCATAATATTCAACTCTATTCAAAAACCATCTGAATTATTTTACATAAATACAAATTAACTTGAAATTTATTGTATTTTGTTAAACGTAAATTTAATCGTTCTGCTCTACTGACCATTTTAAGAAAAATAACGACGAAGTATTTACATACTGTTTAAAAAATACTATAAGTATAACGGTATAAATGTCATACTTTATAAATATTACTTGTTTAGGATAATCACAAAGTTTGATTTACTAAATATTTAAAACCTAATTGACTCCATTGTCTCAGATATAGAAAGCGTAAATGTACAACAACCGATAGTTTTATATATTCAAACGTATCAATTCAATGTTGATAGGTTCTTCGATAGTTTGTACAAAAACAATTTGATATTATGCTTTTCAATTTATCCAACGTTAATTTATTATTAACGTCAACATCGGGTGTGTATTTCATATAATAACCTTTAGTCATTATCCTAAAGTTTCTTCTAAACCGAGAATATATAATATAAAATTTATACGACCGTAAATTCTTTGGCCTACTTTATTTTCCATTTTATTACGAGCAGAGCTTTCATTCAATAAACGTCAAAAGTCATACAGTATCTTTGGGTTCCTTTCATGGTTCAACTGTTACTTTCCATTCACTACAGAATACATTGAGGCGGATTTGTATGCTTGGAAGTGATCAGGAATGTACCTAGGATGTGTATAGGCAGGGGCGCGGACAGTAATATGGGCTAGTGATGGGCACAATCGATTTATTTTAATAATCGAAAAAAAAAAAAAAAAAAAAATTTAAATATTTACTTCAAGTAAAAAATATTTTTAATGATTAGTTATAATTTTTCTTGAGAATTTTACGTGTATAAATTCTTGAATTTTTACTAAAATAAATGTGTAAATTTTGAAAACAAAAATTAGACTAACCAGAATTGTTGTTCGACGGTTTATTTTTATTGCTGTGATTTATGAATAAAACGTGACTAAATTATTATAAAATGTGCAAAAAATTAAAAAAAAAAAATCGGTTATCTCCAGCACTAATATGGATTACTTGATAATGTGAGATTCATAGGCGAACGATAATGGGGATAGAGCATGTGATTTCTTTGTGAGGGACCAGGTCAGCTATCACACCGACGGCCCCAACGACCCAAAGGATGAAAACTAATTATTTGCCAGCCTACCGACCCTTCAGCAGCCAACTACCCTTTGTGCAGTGAATAATCTTATTTACATACATAATATTAAGGTCATTAGAAAGACAGTATTTTAAACTCGCTTTTATGGCGAACGCAATAAATCACACGCAAGCCGTGCAATTAGTGCGTGTGTTTTTATTTCACTTAAATTACGAGTGTAATCCGACGCGATTAATTACGGAGCACGCATTCAAAGAGGCGTTGCCCCGACTTGAATATATATTATTAAATTCAATCGACCGGAACAAATGTTTAATGAATCCGCATTAAATTAAACCCACCGGAAGTGGAGTTGTACAAACTCTCTCTCCCTCGAGTAAATTAGTACAGGTTGCTTTTTGAATGAGGTGTAGATACTACGATTATTTGGACTGACTACCGAGATAGTTGTATTATACTATATAGTAGTAATGCACGTTAGTGATGGCATTATATAATATTACATTAATATAGCTTGTATTTTTCATATTTTTTTATAAAAACAATGTCATTTTGTAACAAAGTTATGTTCGGATAATTCAATATTTCACTCTGGTTGATTCGGATAATTTATTTTGATGCGTGCATATTTGTAGATGTTGAAATTTTGCGGCATTTAAGAGTAGCTGTTAATTAAATGAATCAGAAAAAAATTTGCTGCTTAGGATTTTCATTCGAGATGCTCATCACTAGAGTGGATACTTGCAGTATCTGGTTGATTCGGATAATTTATTTTGATGCATGTCTATATGTAGATGTTGAAGTTTTGCGGCATTTAAGAGTAGCTGTTAATTAAATGAATCAGAAAAAAATTAGCTGCTTTGGATTTTCATTCGAGATGCTCATCACTAGAGTGGATACTTGCAGTATCTGAAGATGTTGCAGCTGACCGCGATGTCTCCGGTCCTGCAGGGCGGCGGCCATTCCTGCGGTGGCCATCATCATTCAGGAATCCCAACACTGTCGTGCTAAAACTGTGGAATTCCTCGCTCGTAACCCGTGACGGGCACTTAATATTTAATATTGCCGGAGTGTCCTTTTTCCGAATTTGAGGTTATATTATTCACGCAACTTTGGGCACTAAAAGTTGAAGGAATTCCGCGGTTAAATAAAAAGCAATTTAATATCAAAAAGTAAATAGCTTATACTAAAAGCTGTTTCCAGTGCCGAACTACACAGTTTAAAACCCAAAAATCATATACGTGACATCAATTTTTCCAAATCGAATATTGCTTATTATATTTTTACTGTCCCTATTTTCTTTTTTTCAGTTCTTTCGTGTAAATGCTACAAACGCACACTTAGTTAATCATATTTACTGAGCAACAATATTCTCACGCATGGCTCCTATGTCATATCAGCATTACAATGCTACATACACTGATTAGGCAAATTTTTAGTTATATTCTAACAATGATTATACGCTGTGAACGTAATATTTTATTCTTAAATAACACACCGGCCGTTGCATTTAATTAGCTTAGTTATTTAATAAAGAAGACGGAGGTTTTAAATTAACAATTAAATTCGTTACATCCCGGCTATCAATTCTTCCGTTGGAGAAATAAACGTGAATTTATGGGCCGCCATGTGTCACTGTTACAATTATTTTTGTTTGTAGAGGTATGCGGGAACTTCGACTCGGGAATGTCTGTCGGTTCAACTATGCCTCCAGTTCACTCCCTGTATCTGGGTATACGTATCCAATGAACCTTAACAGAGATCAATATAAGACCAGTGCTAATGCTTTATGGGACGCAAAGTATTTTGAATTTTGAAACTTGTGTAAATCAGCATTAAAAAAAAAAAAAAAAAACGAAACAGAACATTCGAAACTGCAAATAAAACATTTATTTGTTTAGTTGTCAAGTATATATTACTGTGTAAAGTATATATAAAATAACTTTAAAAATACATCGCACATATTGTACTTGACCGTTTAATCTCAAAAACACTAATATTAAAGTGTGATATATTTTGAAAGTATACTCAAAATTTCGTTTAATCTAACTTTAATGAATATTTTGATAATTAAACATAATATTGTTCAGAGAAGATAAAGCTAAAAACTTTGTTAGTCAACATACAAACATCAAGTTTTGTTTAGAATATTAAAATATTTGTATTTTGGAATAGTTAATAAAGAATATTTAACATTCAATACGTATAATGATTTAAGCATCCCCTAAAATTAGCAATGTTTATTTTAGGGCAGCAATTACTTTGTTTGAGATCAATCGATTAACCAGAAAATAATACACTTGGAAATGTAAATTCACGTATAAATATTAAATAATTTAAATTTATTATCTCCTTATGGTTAATTAATCTAGAATGTAATTGAATCGATGAATAAAAACTGCATAATATTGGTTTCAGCAGTACTCGGAGGTCTGTAGGAGTGACTCCTTCGCACCTCTTCTTGCTCGCGTGGCAATTTATTCCGCGCTCATATCTAGTCGTGCGTCTGAAAACGGTTATTAATTGTACAACTCGCGTCGTTAATTAAACATGTGCCCGGCTTAAAGTTTTATGAGTCGGGAATTCATAAACATATCCGGACGAATGCTAATGAAGTCGGGACGGCTCCGCGGGCGCACGCGGAACGCACCTATTAAACTCCGATTGCACCGAGGCATTTAACCTGGCACTGAAAATTCAAGCTCATCATTAAACTGAAACAGCATTAACTTTCAGAGCTTCGTTTTAAAATAATTTATTTAATAGGTTTTCAGCCTAGGGGTGCGAAGGTTTCTGTTCCGAGACTCTTAAACCTTTTAGAGCTGTATCAATGTGAATAATCTATGGTTTTAAGATTAAGCATTAACTGTATGATTTTTTTTATTTTTATGTGAAATATAAAATTATTGATTATTAAAATTATTAGTAAATTCTTCCCGTATGCGAAATGTAAATTCACGTATAAATAATCAATAATTTAAATTTATTATCTCCTTATGGTTAATTAATCGAGAATGTTATTGAATCGATGAATAAAAACTGTATAATATTGGTTTCAGCAGTAGCTTAAGAGTTAGGGAATTATGTGTTAATTTAAGGAAAAATATTTTTCTTATGTTTTATAGGAAAAAACTGATTAAAAAAAAAACTAAATAATTTTTTATTGATTATGAAAATAACTTACTTTGAAATTTAAAATATATTTTTGAAGTAGTAAAAAGATCTCCAATAATGTATTCCAATAACGTTTTCGCTCATTTGCCAAAAGTTGGCAAATGTCATCTTCTAACACTCAGTCAGTTTGTGTCTATTCTAGAGCTGTTAGTGGTAAAAAGTTGATTTAAATTAGTTAGACAGGTCCAACATAACGGTCACAAAATGAAACAGTTGATCCTATAAGTTGTATGGTTTGTTACCGATCTGTCATTATATGCAGTTGAGGATTTTAATATAATTTAAAAAAAAGAGATATCAAATCTAGATATATCAAATATTTTGCTGATTAAGCCTCTTATTTTATAATTATATCAACTCATTTGCTCCAAATCTTTTGATATCGATAACGGTACAGTTCTCTTTATTGCCTGGAACAAATACCGCAATTAAAAGCAAATCAAAAAAGCGAATAAAATCGCCGACACTATAAAGATATATAAACGTATACTGTTGTCCATTTCCTACTCCCGTTAAAAGTGATACCCATTTTAACACGTTCACGTCTAGAGTGCGCAGAGATCGCCTGAGATATAATCAACTCCTGAAGCAATAAAATCGGTCGACACTCGGGCTTCTTGCTCCGAGAGGTTACACTCCCGGGCCTCTATCTTTTAATTTATTTTAGACTTATCGATTCGTCTTGAGAGCACATCGGTTGCGTAATATTTCCATTTGGCTGCTTAAAAGACCACATAACTTTCCAGTTGAAGATTCGGGCTTGCTTTTTGCATGACTGGAGAGAAATCAATGTCTGAGTAGCCGCAACTATAGAAGTTGTATATAGTTTTGTCTGCTGAGAGTACTTTGAAGTTTCTCTGTAGTACTTGAATTCAGTTCAATGTTTACTGAAGTAAATATATATACTTATACGTTTTTACACGGAATGATTAATTGATTCATCAGCTTTGACACTCAAAGATCACAAGTTTTACCCGTCGACGCCGGTTTCCGCCTGATTTAATTGCAGTCCGATACATAGCAAGAACTTGAAGTTTCCTTCATTACTGTTAGCGATAAAGCGGCAGAATTAAAGATTACGGTACAGGTATGTAGTGAGTGAAATATCTGTCTCTTTTATTTAAACTACTGGTTTGCGTTAACGCATTTAGTGAAAGGCCTTTTTAACGACAGCGGCGATGTGGAAAAGAAAGTCAATTGAAAATGCATGATTATGTATTTATTCGCTGTAAAAAAGGGAACTCAGCCGATAAATTCAGTTCCAGCTCTCTATTAATTGTGATTTTATCTGGTACAAAAATGTAGCACGAATCATAACAAAAAATATATTTAAATGTGTGTATGTTAATGTATGCTTATGTATATATTGGTAGGAATCGCTAGTTAATAATCAGGCGCAATATAACTCATGCGACCTTCGCAATGAAAGTTAAACACCCCCCGAGGGCCACATCCCCGACGAGCCCCCAGTATATCACGTTGGCGTCTAGGATTCTGTATAAACAATGCATCTTGTTGGGTTCCTCGAAGATTTATAGGCGTCAATAAAGGACCGCGCAAGGGCACGCACGGGACGGAGCTACGCCACGCACGCAACTCCGCTATACTGTCATAATATATTTTAATCCTGTATTCTTCTCACAATTAAGCCATTTCTTCTTTTTTTACACACGAATAATGTGCTTTTTTGCTTTTTGTCACTTAGAATGAAGAGGGACAAGGCATTCGAATGGTTAAGATCCATTATTATAATTGTAATTATAAAAAGTAACTTTGTGTTTTTGTCTTCACTTTTGAGCTTATTGAAATTATTTGCATAACTAGTTTAGACCCAATGACTGGGTCATCATCAGATGCATGACTAAACATGCAAATAATACAAAGTTACTTTTTATAATTATAATTATTGTTTGATTCATTACTTTTCATAATAGTAAATATGAATATCTGTCGGATAGAGTGGTTGGATAGATATTTAAGTGAAACGCGTTACTCGTAAAACTGTGATTAAAAATAAATAAATGGTTTTATACTATGAGGTGTGTAGAAGTGATAAGGACTTGTTTTTTGCTTTCAAGGCTTATGCAGTGTTGCTAGTATACAGGTGTAAGTATTGTTAATCGATACGTAAAAAAAATACCTGATTTTTCAAATAAAAATAAACCGAGTTGTAGTATTACTTTTGGGTTTTTAATGAATTATTTTAAGTTAGCACTTTCTTTTCAAGACATTTTCTAAGTAAAAAAAATAAAATTAATAGTTAGCGTACGTAGCTGAGCTTCAGTGTGTTGTACTCGTATTTTAGTAAACGTAGCTTAGCTGAAGTGTGCGTGTCTCTGTATACACTTCCGGGCGCGGTACCGTTCGTTCTTTCAGGAATGCTGAGGCGATTTGTCATCGCGGGAACTTGATTTATTCTTTATTGCGTTTAGGCATTTGAAGCACTTTTCAAACCCCCGTATAAATAATCCGAATGCGCTTCCCCCCGCCTTATTTTAGGGTTAAAGCGATAATATGGCTTAGGATAATTTATGTGAATGCATAGCGAAAGTGTTAACCCTTTGTAAGGCAGGCGCGTTCCGATGATTTCTTTTTATTTTTTATGTGTTGTTTTTACGTATTAATAGCCTTGCTGTGTTGAATAAATGGTAAATGTTTATTTAGGTGTGTTAAGGAACGTTCCTGGTGACTTGCAAGTGTTTTTTTGCTTCCTTATTTTTTGCTCTTTGATGTTGCAAGTGATCCACCACATGCAAGGTGAAGATAAAAGATACAATTAACATATTTTAAAAACTGTCCGTCTATACACAAAAAAACTCTTCAGTGAACTTTTCAAATTTATAAGTTTAATATGCAATTTGACTTTGTCTTTAAAAAGCCTTATATTTTTAAAAGGTCATTAAAACGGAAATTTAGTCAATTCTAGGTGAAGTAAGAAAATAGGAACGAAAAAAACGCACATTCCGCTGCAGATTTCAAGTTTATTTAAATCAATACACTTCCAGCGTCTTGGTCGAGGTTTTTCGTTGCCAGCGGCGTCGGGGATAACGTTTTAATTATGGATTTCACGCTAACCGTCCATAAACCATAATATTTGCATAAATGACTTAACAGCGAGCTCGCTGCCCTTTTAATTACTGCCACCGCACGCCACTGGACGCTTCGTATGAACTATCTCGGTGGCCTTACCAATCTCTTGATTCTGAGAAAGCGCAAAAATTAAATACAGTGGAGTTGCGGTACTTAAATTGATTACCACGATAGTGATTTTATAAATAATACCTAATTGATGATGGTGCATTTAAGTGACACGCTTAATGCTTGATTTTAAAAAAATAATTAATTCATTGTTAATTATTTACGAGACTATTGATATTTCTAGTGGGATCGTCAAATTAAGGTTTTACATTTTATGCGACCCAGGCGATAAGAGCTATGACTGTTAAACATGAAAATTAGTTTTATTTTAATTTATTTATATATTTTTTGCAAAAGTAATCGATTGATGACCCATTCATCTTTACTTTATACATATTTTATTATGCGTAATCGTTTTTTAAAAATGAATTTCAGATTGGAGATAGAAAATAGTTTGAATATCTATAATGTGCTTAAATCATCCTGTGTACTGTTTCGGTTAAACAAAAGTCACGTTTATATCGCATGTTTATTTTAAACTACATAATAAAGCAAAGATTGTATCTCTCGGATAAAGTGAAAGTTCATAACTGATCTTACGAACAACAGCGCCTAGTATATAATTAAATTATTACAATGTTAATAACAAAGTGCAAGCGAGGCAGCAACAGTGACGGTGGAGACAGGACTGAAAGGATTGAGCAATAAAGCCTCTAGCACTGTCAAGCTGTGAGGAAACAACAGCGGTTAAATAATAAACAAAACATCCCTCACTTTCTGTGACAAAGCTGTGAGGCACTTCAAATGTTCGCATGTGTTTTATTTCTATCGTAAAAGTTTGAAACGATCTCAGAAAATAACATGCAAGGGACCTGCACCATAATAGAAAATATATATAAATACACGAAAAAAAGATTTACGAGGCTATTTTAGATTACCAAAAAAACAAGAGTGTAAACATCACTATTTGCTATTAATGTGAATTATTTTATTTTTATAAAATGGTGTAGTAAATTTTATCATTCACTTTTTTTTTTGGGATGGCATAACCCAGTGGTTCCCAACCCTTTGCCCGCGGGCACCATGGCGCCCGCCGTCCGTTTTACGTGTGCCCGCCGCTGTGCGACCACGATAATAAACTATTTAATGTTACAATAAAATGTTATATATAATTATATCGTTATAATTTATAAATAATAATTCATTGTTGCTATTAAAAATAATTAAATATTTTTTGTGCATTTTATAGTTGGACTTAGTCAATAATACATGTATATTATTGACTAAGTCCAACTATAAATATACCTTGAAAAAATAAACGGTGCCCCCCGACCCACCAGGATTCTAGAATGTGCCCTTGAGTGCAAAAAGGTTGGGGACACCTGGCATAACCAATGCAGTTCATATAAAAATACAGCCATGTATTTTGGTTACTCTTTGGTGCATTTTTGAGCGTGGCGCCAATAAAGATGCATCGCTCTCGAAAATTGAAGAATTCGCAAAGTTCGTGCGTTACTGCATGCATAAAGAATTCAGGGCAGTTAATTTTATGCAAATGCTCGGCGACCCCTCTCTCCCCCGGAGCCTTGGGCTCCTCCGAGCTCGCCAGGCATTCCCTGAAAAAAAAAATTAATACACCCAGAGTCGTGCTTTTCATAAAGCACTTTCCACGTATCTACAAAACGAGCCACTCGAAGCTTTTTTTTTTTTAAAGAATTTTATATTAAAGCACACGTTTGAAGCTAAAATATATTATATTTATTCGCGACTAACTACTTTAGTCAGTATTTGTATTTCTGTACTGATGAAAGCATGGATAGTTTGATAAATATGAGATTACGACTGTTACTCAAAGTGCTTCTCGGGATTGCCTAAGTTGTTGAAAAACACTCTCGAAAATCTAAAACAATAATTGGTTTTCATAAAAAAATATCGTTTACTTACTTTTATTAAACTTTTATAAAAAACTTATATAACTGCGTTTTATGAATGCACAGTAAATTTTTGTTGTAATTTATTAATTATTACTTGTCAATTTCTACTTTTTGTAAATGTGATCAGTTAAATTTTATTTTAATACATATACGTTTGTTTTTATATTAATAATGAGTACAAAATACAGCAGGTACTATGTGCCTTTGTTTTTGGAGATCTTCTTTTCACCTCAAATCTTTATCTTTTTTATATAGTCTCTTTGTTTGCTAGCTTGTAAGCCATCTTGGTCTAGGTTCATACACTATTGTTTGATGCATTCCGCCCATCGCTGTTTTGATTAAGATTTCGGGTCAAACCTCTTACAACTTCATAAGACGTGAATTTTCTACCGCAAGCCGACCTAGAGCATTGGTTTTTAAATAATTATACATAACATTAATGTTTTCATTGTCTACAAGCCACAAAAGAAAAATCTTAAATTTTTCTAATAACACAACATCTTTATTATGTTAATTATCATTACTCACCCGACCAACGCCCACAAACAACAGAGAAGGAGTGCATAATTTAATAAAGTAATTTTAAAATTTGGATTTTAGGTAAAGTATTGTATTATAACAGGAAACATTAGGTGCTTATAAATCATCTTCGCCACAGAGTGCAAGCACTTTGTTCTCGTTGGCTTTCGGTGAGAAATTCCTCCGTGCAGATACAAATCTCTATAAATATGTTATCGTCCGCACAAAGTGGAGATCAAAACGATGACCCCCGAAAATACCGAAATACCTTTGAGGTTTTTGTTTATTTTCCCACTTTAATTAATGAAAAATGTTTGCTTTGTTTAACTGCAATAAATTCAGCGCTATGTGGAAAAGAAACATAATTTATCCCAGACCGGATTAGCTTGTAAAACTTTATATTTAAACAACAGATTTGAATGGCCAAATGGCTGTGAGATTACGATAGATTTGTATGTGAGATCGAAAAAAACACTTACGAGCATCCTAAACATTTCGATAGTTATATGTGTTGAGTATAATAACATTTATTAAATAAAATATATTGTATTTTTTGAATAAACAGACAGATTTTAACGGGAAATAAATAAACGACTTATGACATATCCAAAATTAGCCTATGAATAAAAAAAAATATTGTTGCGTAGATTTTGCGGCTTTTAGTAACATACATATTTGACATTTTTAATCTTATAAGTGCTTTCTGGTTTAGTGTTACAATATTCCAGTTTGCTTTTTCTTTTAAGTTATGACACAGCATTGGCTCTGATATATATAGCTAAAAATCTTAGCAAATAAAATATTCTCTTTAAGTTTCTTATCAACAAATTTAGTATGGTTAGTGTTTCTATTTTTTTAAATACTTTTCCGCACATACAAACATACTAAGCTATCTTGTGTAAAGTGAGTATTTATTATTGGCATATGAGCCGATACCTTCTACTATATTAAAATATATAAGTAATATATTATTTATTTAACGCACAAACATATTTATTATACATTTCTAGATGACTCTTATTTACCCAAAATATGTAAATTAATACTAACACATAATTTTTTTTTTAGAGCATAGCTAACTTAGTGTGGACGTATATAAATTATCCACAGTACAAATTTAGTGTTTAAAAGGTTTTAAGTGTTAGTAATAGAGAATTTAGACTCGCACTTCCATTTTAATCTCTGACATCATAACTCATGACCCTTCCCACAGTTCTCTCAGTCCATTTTGTATGTGCTAAAGGAATTTTTATCTTTTCACTGCTTTGGTGAGAATATTCATACCTAACCCCTTCTTCAGTTATAATATTTGACAAAAAAATGTAGCCTGCTGCGTGAAAACTGAAATGTTCTGCCAAATATACTGAGAGCCAAAATTTGTTTCAAATCATAAAACTACCAAATCAAACGATTCATTAATTATCTTTGAAAACTGTATTTTTTATTTTCATGAAGCAAACGTTTCTTATTTCATTGTAAAAATAGACTAGAGCCTTTGAATTTTTTTATTAATTTACTATAGTAATATATAATATCAAACCTTTGTTGCCCCTTATAAGAAATATATAATACAGCGAAGATCTAAATGACTACGAGAAATTATTTTTGTGTACAATTTAGCTAAACTTAAGCAGTAATCAATGGCATGATTAAATATTTACAGAATGATATTATTTGTAGACGTATCCAGTTAAAAAATATTTTATGAGATAATTGAGAGATTGGCATGTTGATGCTATTCACATGATAAATGAAGTCAGTAGAGTTCGATCAGCATGCATTGTATGCATTTCATGGACCAATACAAACAATACAAATGTAACGTTTTATTTATAGCATAATTCTGGGCGTGTTTGGTTTCAAAACACGTGCGTCGAGAACCAACAAAGAATCACCCACAAAAAAACACGAGGAAGATTGGCTCTTCCTAATTTGGTATGCGGCCGAAAATTCTAACTATCTCTGTCATCAAAATTCATTTTAAACTTTGTCATCTTCCAGAAAGTTCTTCCCAGCATAGCTCAAGCCAGATGATATATGTAATCGTATATTATACAGTCTGTCCTAAACTTTCATCGTACGGTTGTTTGAAGCGAGCAGCAGAATAATTCTAGTCCCATTTAAATTTCCTGAAAAAAATACTGATGGCTATTTTATTCTTACACATTATATGCCAATTTTTTTGTTTAGATAAAATTATGATTTGTATTATTTTATAGAAATAATTTAAAATTGTAAAAATGCGACCGGTATTTTTAATTTTTTTTTTTAAATCTTATGTGATCACTACTTGAAATGCAGGTTGTATTTTATTAAAGACGGGAATTAACGATCATTAATTTATCCAACCTGTGATATGATTTATCATATTATTTATTATGGTAATAAACTACATTTTTAACAGTTTGCGTTTAATATCAGTACGGTCCTATTACATGATCTATCCTATTATATCTATTATTTTAGGAGATCGTCATTTTTATATAGATTCAATGATATGTGTTTTATGATTTATTTTATATATATATATATATATATATATATTTATGCTCGTTTTTGAATTTAATATGTATAGTTACTAGAATATAATATTGTAAGATATCAATATAGAGGGGTTTTTGTTGGAATAGTATTGAAAGGTCTGTTTATATAAATAAAATGAGCATCCATGGACAAACAAAATCAAATATTTTATTATGTTTAAATTATTCAGAAGGGTTTTACAGTAAATTTTATACGTTTTAAGATATATTAAATATCCAAGTTTATAAATATTTAATATAAATACTACAAAAGCAGTAATTGTATTTAGAGCAAAAGTTTTGCCTTACAAGTCCCAAAGTGAAGTTATATAGTTTGATATATTCATTGCCTCCATAATAGTATGTTTGTTTATATTTTATGGCCCAATAAAGGCTTGTGCGCTGTCTCCGGCGGTGATATGACTCCTCCGTGAGAGTTCACGGTCCTCCAGGCTCCTCGGCCGGATGTGGGGAAGCTGAAGTGCCCTCCTGAAAAGCGACGTTTTCACTTACTGGGCCATAACGCTCGGCGACCTCTCGCGCCTTGGCGTGCCGCAGCTGAATTTTTTTATGACATTCGTGTCGAATTAAAAGTGTTTTAGCTTAATTAATACGCCAACGGATTAATTTTTATTTTTTGGGTCAACCCAGCGCCATAAATATAATGTAATAAAATATTTAAGCATGATTAGGTACGTATTTAAAACGTGCATAAATTGGCCGAGGCGTGAAAACGTAAATATTTAAGGAATACCTTCGCTTTAATAATTGTGTATTTTATACTAATTATATATTTTCTTTTTGTTTCAGGTGAGTCGCATTAACCAACTCATATTTCAGCATAAAAGCGAGAGATATTATTCTGATATACGCAAGAGACTCGAGGTACGTTTTATTTTAATCAAGCTAACATTATACTTACTATTAATAATACAAAAACGAAACAAGTAATAAAGATTAAGACTACGGAATAATTAAAAAAAAAAAAAAAAAACATAAACTGTAATAAATTTCATTTCACGTTATTAAGCATTTTAGTAAAATATTAGAATAACGCATACGGTTATGCATAGTTGTATATTTTTTAACACCCACCTTAAGTCAATGATTTAAACTGTGTACATTAAATTGCTATACACATTACATTTACCTAGCAAGGTCGTTTCTAATTACATTTTGGATTACCTCAAAATAAACACCATTAGTTGCCTTTGTTAATTTCGTATCAAAATTATTCATAACTGCACTCGCAGAGGGCTTTTGTTCAGGACCTCGCCCGCGAGGAGCTTATTGTTAAGTGGTCATTAACCCAAAACTGCTCCTCATCCGGGAGTTTAAAGTTTAAACCAACAAATTATACGGCGCACTGTAAACAATGTGTATTGTAGAAACACAAAAGTGCATTGCTGTGTCATTACCCACAGAAGTTGTAGATGACTGGGACTCGAACTCGACACCTGTGTCTCCGGCTTACTATTGCTAAGTGAAATCCTTTGTTTTTAGACCTCCTCGCTCAATCTCACCGAGAGATGTTCCTAGAAGAACTGGGTAGCTACACATAAACAAATTAATTATTCTGAAAATAAATGCGAGTCGTCTCGCTTCAAATTGTTATTTTGAGGTAATTTGTATTAATTGCCGTAAAAATAACATTTAACGATGTGAAATAATAGTTTTGAATGGTAATTGCTAATTGTTTCTTTTTTATTACAATATTCTAAAAATATCATTAACAAGCAATTTATTCATGTTTAAAATATGTAGATTGATTGCATGATAAGTTGTTTTATTTTTGTAAATTAAAAATGCACAAAAACTGGTCGAATTTGAAAAATATTTTTGAAGATTAAAATTTAATGAAATGTGCTGCTTGTAATAAAATAATATGTTTTATATAAATATTATTCTTGATATCCAAATTAATAAATACTCATGACTCAATAGTCTTCATGCATTACCATTTTTCATTTGAATTAATGCATAAAAAAAAAAATTAAAAAATTATTACCTTTCAGTGACTGAATTTGTGAATATACAAATTCGTTAATTTGAATTAATCGCTTATTCGCCAATGTGCATATTCTGATGTGACTGAAACCGATCAGTTTCAGTTTCAGTTCAGTTTATTAACAAATAGCGTTATTTTTTGTAGGACACTTGCGTTGCAACGTGTGTAGGTCGCTTTTCGTTTAATTAGCAAGGGTCGAGGGCGCAATGTGAAGTCTCAGCGGGCGTTCCTGACAAAGTGGGTGACCTGAAACTATCTCGTTTCTTCTTCCCAGGCACCGGTGGTCCGAGAGACAGATAAGTCGGTTGACTCAGTCACGCCCCAGTCATCCAACCAAATAAACAAGTCGACGGCTCGAAATACTATAGCGTTATGTGTTATAACGGGCCGCTACGTCGGCGGCAGCTCGTAACGGACGTGAAGATTAACCCGATCATTCCGAACGAACGGAGAGACACTTTTCTAAATACCTGCGTCATAAAATGCCAAGATTATTTACGATTTGTGATTTTAATAAAATATTTATGTTATTCCAGTTAGCACGCTCACACACGAATCAATTATATTCAAAGCCCGTTTTACTGACATCGAAGTGGCACATGTATTATTTTCTCCTTTGCTCGTATACTTGGAGTAGTATCTATATACGAACGAAGAATTTATCTCAAAAATATTACATGTATAAACTTTTCTGGTTTATACTGAAGCATTATTATAGAAAAATACATGGTGCATGGTACAACGTGTTGTCTAACAAATATCAATATATCATATACCATATTAGACTTTATTATAAATTAATAAGTGGCAATATATTAACATACCAATAAACTAAAAACAATATCGGTGTTGCCAACCTGTTAAAAGAGTTATTAATTTTCCAGAATGGTATAACTATCCGCTTCTAATCATTCGATTCCCATAAAACTCGATGGCGTCAGACGTCATTAGAGGGCCGCCGTAATCTCGGTCTGCATTCCCAGAATTTATCATCATTAGAGTATAATTTCCAGACTTGCCCCTCGGAGACATATTATTGTCACAGCTTTGATGTCTATCAGAGCACATGCTAATGTCTTATATTTGTTCTTGCAGTCTGTGGCAATGGAGTCTCCTTGAGGATTGTGTTACATGGGACACTCGGCAAAGTGATTTTCATTATATCCCTTCAGATTATCATTGTATCCCATTTCTGTCTAGACACTGCTAAAATTTTCAAATAAAATAAAGGCGTATTACAGATTTTGCTAGACAAGCTTTAGCAGATATAAACGTACAACATTACATAAATTTACTATACCACAATTAATTTTTTTTCTACGAAAACATATTAGCTTTTCAAAAGTAAACAATTCAAGTAAGAGATTTATTTAGAGACGAAAATTACTAAAAATAAGTTGTTGGGGTTGCTGATGGACTAGTTAAAAAAATAATAAAATTAAAATTTTTTAATAATTGAAAAAGCGATTTTGATTGAATTTAATACACAGCAAATTTAATTTTAACTTATTAGTATATTTGCTGATTTGTGTATTTAACGATCTTATTTTTTAGAGAACCATATTAATATCGTATATGAGCAAATTAAATTTTAAACCAATGATCGTTATTGAACATGTAGTAAATTAATTTTTTTATCCACAAAGATATATTGTATATACTATAACAATATATTTTTGTAGGTATTTGATTAATAAACAAAACAATTGATAAGAAAATTTCTCGTCTTTTCAAATGAAAATTGATTACCTTAAAACGTATTGTATAAATGCAATTTGTGCTACATATATTTTCTTTTATATTTAATACATTATTTTCGCAGTGTTTTTTATTGAGTTTATTTTGAAATTTAATATGTTTTATAACTTCTTAATACTTAAATGTAAACTGGCGCACTATTGAAATAAAACACATTAAGAAATGCTTATCTTTAACGATAAATATAAAAAAAAATATGAACACCGGTTTCACAACAATATTTTCTTCATTAGGTGCCTCTCCTCAAGGAAGGATGGCGACCATCTCACTGAGAATAAATTTATGCTGAATTGGTGTTAATGGTTTTCGATGGGAAATAATAGTGTGGTCAGTCTCAGGGTTCTTCAACATCGCAGTTTTATATTGAAAGGAAAAATCTGCGTATTCCTGCTGCCCAATAGGTGCGCAACTAAGGCTTTAGGTTTCACACATTTATGGCGCTAACGACACATGTAGTCGACATACATGTCTTAATTTGTATTTTTTATAGCTTAGGCATCTGTCAACAATATGCAGTCATAATACTAACCCATATCGCAACACAATAATATTTTTTCTAAGTATGAAGTTGAATCGAAAGCTATCTGTGAAAATTGGTTTAAACGCTTCAAAAGTGGCGATTTAGACACTGAGGACAAAGAGCCCTCCGGAAGACCAAAAACAATCTGCAAGGCAAGTGTTATTTGATGAAGATGTTACGCAAACACAAAATCAACTTGTATTTCAAAACGTTTATGGCAAAAAATCAAAGGGAAGGAAAAATTTTCGATACTTACAAACCTACCAAGTAATGATGAACGAAAAGTGTGTGCCGTATAAAAGTCGAAGATTTTATCTTTTTTAAATCAGTTATTTAAAAATTGTTCTCAAAATAAACCAGTTTAGGTAAAAAGTGAGGATTTGTTTAATAAATAATGATAATCATCGTCAACGTCGGCAGTCGTCTCACGTCGGGCGAGGCCTCGCGGGTTGGTTGGTTGTAATTACGGCGCAGGAGTTGATCCCCGATTGTGTGGCAGCGACCACAGCCGGTGTTTACGAACTGATTTTAAATGCATTCTTGCATATTAATATGGAAATATTCAAGACGATGCGCGCCATGTGTAACGGGTCACATCACAATGGCTACGCACACATCTGTTGCGTGTGTAATTATATGCTCAACGACTCCTTGGATAGGTCTTAAAACACACTTAACCTAACCTAACGCGCGGTATTTGGTTAATTAAAAATATTTTTTTATTATTGATTTATAAAAAAATAAATTGCTTAATTATAGACAAAACAAAATCGGCTTTATTTAAACCTTTTTTTTTTTTGCTTCAAAACAATTAAAATTATTATCCCACACAAATCACGATATTATTCTGAGAGTTTCTTGTATCATTTTTCAATATTTGAAATAATGTACTTAATCATTATCAATCGTACTTCCCGTGAGATGGTCTTCTCAAAAATCAATAATAATTTTACTTTGAGTATAATCGATTATTATTAGATTGGCCTTATTAACGTTCTGATTTTTCATTTAAAACAAAATATTATCTGAACTATCGATTCGTTCCGAAAAAGGGTTTAGTTTTAATTATTAAATAAATATTATAATTATATTTATTTCATTATGCTTAGCTCAAGTATTAAAAAAAAGGGCTCCAGCTTCACTATTTTGCATAATTTTTCCTGCATAATACTCAGCGTATTATAATTATTACTAGCAATGTAGCCCGTCATAAAATGACGTATTTGATGAATATTGAAATTTGCTAAAGCATATTTTAAAGTTTATGAATGAAAATATTATCCTATCGTCTTGAAATTCGGCACATAGCTGCGGAAAAATTTACTTAACTTATGTGCAAAAAATCAGCGTTGTATCTTTTAAGATATTCTATACAGAACGGAAAAATGAAACATACATACAAACATACAAACACACAATGGCTATTATTATAGTAGATATTTCTTAATGAAAGCACACTACGAGAGCTTTGCTTAATCCCTCATAAAAGTTAAGATAATTTACGTAATAATTCAAGACTGAGAATACATCCGATTTTAAACAATGAGCTTATGAATAAGTCAATTGAAGTACAGCAAAACTCTGTCCTAGTAATAATCTATTGTGCGCCGCTATATTTGCATATAATAATATGTTACATGTATTCGTCTTGTTTCTAGAAAGCTCGACTCTCCAGTCGGTAAAGTATGTCTGCTCTGACT
Source organism: Atopsyche davidsoni (assembly GCA_022113835.1). Taxonomy (NCBI): domain Eukaryota; kingdom Metazoa; phylum Arthropoda; class Insecta; order Trichoptera; family Hydrobiosidae; genus Atopsyche; species Atopsyche davidsoni. Next base: position 9,696,212 of record JAILWY010000021.1, read on the forward strand.
TGTAATTTAAATTATAATGGCGGATCATAACTATCTAACATAGACTGCACTCGTAGATTCAAGTTGCAGCGGAATATTTATAGTTTCATGAATACTACAACAATCTACGTGAGTTTTGTCTTGTGAGTTTCAAGTCACGTGACAGTAATCAGGTATATTAATGTACCATGATATAAACCATAAAAAAATATATTTAGAAATGCAATTATTAATAAGATTGCAACTTGCATACAAATATACATTTAATAAACAACGTTAAGACCAACACAATAAGTTTTTAATTAAATTATGTGTATGATTAAATAAAACTTATGATGACTGATTTCATATTAATGTTGCTACTCAGAATTTTTTTAGAGCACTCAAATCTCTCTTTATGTTTTATTAGTCGTAAACATCAGTCAAAAGAACTATGAAAACGTTAGTTTTTATTGTGAGGTTAAAAGAACGGTCTTCAATGAGAAGCTTTACTGTGAATTTTATTATGAATATTGATTAACGCTCTTGCTGATTGTATTTTTTTAGCCTATGTGAATTATTTTTTTATGCAGCGGCAATAAGTTTTTATGGTTTATAAGTACACGTGTTGTATAATATTATAATACAGCGCAATGAAGACTTCCTCCACGAGTTGTACTGCTGTATTAAATGAGAGAATTATATATTTTTTTGTATGAGAATAAATTAAATTATACATATTTGCGCTCAGGAGCACTGGTTCGAAGTTATCGGTATGCAAATCAAATGAAATATCCATTATTTTAATAAACGTAAATAGATGGTTTCATTGACCGCGCATGCTTCATGGATGGATCCCTTTTTTATCGTTATAACATGAGAAATTCTAAATACTCGATAATCTTAGGTGCTTATTTCATACTATTTAAACAATAATTAAGCTACCAATTCACATTTGAAACGTTAAGCAAAAATTTACGATCTACTTGGGATATCGATGTTTTCTTGTGGTAAAATATTAATCAAAAACCTTAATACTGCAAATTCAATAAATAAGGTAATAAATGTGAATTAAAAAAAAAATACTTTAGCAAGTGAAACATATAAGCACTAGAATGTGTATATGCCAAATTTATTTATTTAATCATTTTGTTTTTTTTTTTATTTATTCAATCATGTAATTCTTCAAAAGCATAAATACGAGTATAACATTTTTCATTTTCAGACCAAACTTATATTTTCCATTCCAGATCTTCAAATATGATACTAATAATAATATTACAATTCGTAAAGTCTCGACGAGGTTCTTATCTGTAAAAATACCCAACCGTTACAAAAAAATATTTCATTTAAAAAAATGCTCAAAGCAAAAGTCTGACATAATGTATTATGAAATGTATATAATAGATCCCTACAGACGTTCCTAAACAACCGTCAACTAGCCGACATATTGCATTGCAAGTTTACTACGAATTCACTTAACATTTTGTCGACCAGGTCGTGAAAAATGTTAAGAAATTTGTCGTCCGATCCGTTATTGTGCTAAATAGCCTTCAAGTCTTAAATAATATTTTTATCAATTACATAGATACCCTATGCTTGATGATTATCTATTAAGTGTTTTATATTCTTAAATCATATAATGGTTATTCTTTTCTATGCCTCATCATATGTTTGTTAGAAAATATATGTTAAAACACTTCAACTCTATATAAAAAAAAACCATTGTATGTGTGTTTCTGAAACACTGAAAATACGCTTACGTACATGTATGCCAACAGAGATATGTTGCTTCCAGGAGAAATGGAATGGCTACTTTAAGACACACGCAAACTTTATGAATTAAACTTGCCAGAATCTAGAAGTGCAAACTTCCGGATCATAAATATATCTGTTCCCCCAAATAGGCCGTATCGAATATTGAGAAATTTAGGGGTGGCTCGCACCCTTGCATTGGTATTCCTGTCAGTGGCGGCCTGTCAACTTTGCTCATTCCACACAACACGAGTCTGTCTGGCGTCCCACACGCCGCCGATGATTATGCCTTTGTTGATCTTACAATATAATAACTATGCAAATCATTCCAATATTTCGGATGAGCGACTCTCTTTTATATAGGTCTGACGGGCTTGGAGCCCCTCCATCTGATCTCAGGAGAATTGGGCCTAGTTTGTTGTACTGTGCGTATGCGAAAAACACGGTTTTTTTTGTGGAGTAAACCAGCAGTAGGACAACTAAAAACAAATTAAACGCTACATTTATAAAATCACCCACGCGAGATATTGAATACAAATCGGAAAACTTTAATACAAAAAATGTTATTTGTTAATGCGTATTTGGTAACACATGGATTGTATCTAAATGAAAAATGCAGACACAATTGAGACCAGTTCGACGTTTCAGTTCCCGTGTTGGGATCATCTTGAGGGTTAGTGTGTCCTTTTCTGCTGCTAACTTGTATTTAAGGGCACTGAAATGTTGAAGGTATATATATACATCAAGTACAAAACCTACGTACATTGAAAAAAAAAAATATTATCATTCTATGCGAGGCTGTAAAAATAGTCAATCTCAATCAATGATTAGTACTAAACAAGAAAAAAATATTTTTTTTATTTTAAATTAAAATATGATAGAATACCTAAAGCATGAAGGTTATTTTTTTAGAGTAAATCGAACCTCCAAACCTTCCCTAAAAAAATCCAGTGATGTATGAATTTCGGTCGTGTTTGAATATCGGTATGATTTCCCGGCCATCTCGAGAGAGCGTGTGACGGCTTCTCATTTCCCCTCGCTGCCCCAGCTCGTAAAAAAACGGAATTCAAAAACACTCAATCTATTATTATAAAAAAAAAATGCACAGCTGAAAAATATTTTTTCGATTTCTCTTTCTTAAACGTATTTCTTGAATATAGATCGATAGTATATTTACTTCATTATTTATTCAATATCAGTGATATATAATATTAGTGTTTTCGTATGTCTTTTTTAGTGTCGACGCTGAATAAAATATTTTTCTAGTTTTTAGACCTGTATCCTCAAATAATACGTCACCATATCCTCGGAAAGAAACTATGTTAGTTTATGTGGCATTGTCTAATTCTCGTATATCTGGAGGGTGGCATTTTTTATTAAGCGATAAAAAAGTTCGGGGTGTCGTATTAATTTCCTCTGGGGTTAAGAAAGGGGAAAGACGTGACTTAATATCACATCCCCCGCCGGATGTACCGCCATCTTTGTCTATATAAATTTAATATTCTTATTATATTATGTACGTGATCTTCTGACGTCACGCGCGTAGTTGATTATGACTTTTTATGCTTTTTTATTGGTCGAAGTGGTTTTTTTTAAATTGCGCGATCGGGAAGAAAGATGCTGCCATAGTCTCGGGCCTTTTATTTTGCTACCTCAGGTAATTGGAAAAGGGTAGGTGCTCTGGGCTGCTAAGTAAAACGAATGACTCTTTTGGAAAGGCACGCGACCTCCTTTAATGTTGGCGTATAAACGTTATTTACTTACTCCTGAATGTCAAATGTATAAATTTAAAATAAACGTTATATTTGCAGGCTTAAGTAGAAATATCTTTAAATATTTGTACGAGTATTCACACACGCACATTTATGTACGTAGTCACAACTATAGTATTTAAATTTTTATTGAAGTATTTTTTTTAGTTATTTATAATAAATTTCAAAAAGTTCAGTTTTAATATAAATTATATGCGTTCGTAAACAATGGCGTATCTTGGACAGTGTATATACACACAGCCCCCAAAGTAAATAATATAAAAACACACGTGGTTATTGCTACCGACGCAGGCGGTAAACTTTCTCATACGTGCACATAAAGGGCTGATAAATCCGGGAGATTAATATTCTCGGATGTCAGAACTCGCACGTGTCTTGGACGCCGCACGTGAGAGGCTGTAGTCCAACTACCCTGCGATATCTGTTAACTATTATATACTGTACTGAAGTGTACTTAACTATTATTTAACTTAATTTCAAACTGAATAATCCACTCATAATCAAAAAAGCATAATAAATTTTTCAATATTAACACATGTACTACTTTACGTTTCATATTATTTCAAAGTGTTAATAGCGTATGATTGGCGTTCGACAACGCAGCAACACGTGCCAATAATATGTTCACTCTTTATTTGGTTGTCAGTTTAAAAAGTTCAACTGTTTATGTAATTTAAAACATGGAGAAAAAATTCTGGCCCCAACGAATAAATATAACATTTTACTCATATATATCATTGCCTAGAAGCAAACCACCTTATGATTTGTAACTTGAAGTGTCAGCATGTTCATAATTTTTTTTAGTGAATTTAATTCCAGTAATAAAATTGCAAAACCCAATTTATGACTGCATTATTTGCATATGTGGGTAATAATTTTAATTCGTGGTTTGTTAGCAATTAAGAGCTGGCACTGTGTCCATTCGTCAATCAATCAGATTAGTTAATTATAATTAGCATATAATTGCATAAAATTAAACGTGTCTAGGGTCTAGATATGCAGGCCATTGCAATAAATCACGGCTAGGACAATAATTAAATTTCAATACAATCTGCTGGATGAAATTTAGACTTCGTCGTTCTTCCAGAATATAAAATATATAATTATATGAAATTTTATATCTGAGTTCTTTGTCGTATATTTAGTAACCCAGGATACTCAAATGACTTCAAATCAAGCCAACACACTATTAAAATACGATGAGTGATTTTTAAATTGCATCAATGCCTGGGCGAATCCTGTTTGCTAGATTTACAACGGAGATTAGCATAAAGTCTCGTGGAAACCACATCATAAATTCGGAATTCACTCAAGGAATGGGCCGAAGCTTTGTGAATGGGCCATTATTTCAACAGTGCCATGAAATATTTAACATATTTTTTTATTGAAATGACTAGGCTTGATTGTAATAAATGGGATTTGTAAAGAATGTGTATTTAGAATTATTAATATGCTCCTTTCGTGGGGCCGATAATTTATTATGTGAGTTGTCTTGTGCGGTGAATTTGGATATCGATTGTACTAATTTTTCTGTTAACTATGAAGACAAGCTGAGCTATTTTTTACATATTCAATAAAGAACATTTTTTACATATTAAAAGGTAACAAGTTTTTTTAGGAATGTTATTAAAAACATAAAAATAGACCGATTGCTGTGAGATCGATCAAACTTTTCAAGCTATAACTAATAATTGCTTGTTAATAAAATTAGTTTGCCCGAGAGAATTGTTTAGAAAGACAACATTATATGAAACGACATTAGTTAAAAGTTAGAATTTATTTTCTATTGTAATTTCAGGCATAATTTTTATCTGACATCTCTCATGCTTTTTGTTTAAAATTATAAATAAATATATTATTTATAAAATAAAATAATTTGTTAAAATCTAATACATATTTAGAAGTTTGATATGTATCACAATATGAATGGATTTTTAATTTTGAGAAAATATTATACCATGGATTTTCAGTATCTAAGCACTTAAAAGTACATTGTATGAAATCCAGCGTAAAATATTTTACAAACAAACACGACCAAATACTCGGAGGCTAACCTGGCTTACCTGAAAAATGCCATTACGTGAGAGGTCACGTGCTCGGTGGTCGGCTCTAGTTATTTATATGTTAATTAATAACGGCAGGTCAGCCTAATCTTCTGGCGTCTCCAAACGGCGTGGTTATGCGTAACGACATAGCAAGACTTAAATTTTATAACGACAGCATTCAGTATAACGAATCTGAAAATGTTGCTTTCCGTGCACAGCTAGTAATACAATATAAATAAGCTATAAATTATAATTTTTCGATGAAAAGTATGTCTTTATTTTTTGGTTTTTGGACAACGAATACAGACAGATACTTCAGATGTATGATTATATACAAAACAATAGTAGTATTAAAAACACTTAAAAAACAGAATAAAGATAGTAGAAGCAGCTTCCACTCATATAAAACAAACAACTGAAGATACTGATCATCTACCTTTATTGAAAGTTATTTCTTCAAGAGTTATTAAGTTTTGTTTAGTTTCAGTGCAATGTCAACGTAAATCCTTTATATATTTCATGGAAAATGAATAGTGTTAAAAGTTGGTTGTGAATAAAATGAATCAGAAACGGGCGTTAAACTGATAACGCGGCGATGTTAATGTTTAATGAATAAACAGGTTATTTTTCAAAACCGCTTCTGTAGTAGCAGATATCATGAAGCCAGATAATAAAATCTGTGATAACTAAATGAAATTCTCCTTAAACCTGCTTATGTTCGCATCATCTCAAAATCTTTTTGCCAAGATTAATGCAGTAGGAGGTGCTTAAGGATTTTTTTATGTATTGCGTAAAGTTTTCAAAATCAACTATATGCTAGTTTTTTTAAATCTGTATTTTATAAAAGGGATATATTTAATGTGAACGAGGTATTTATGAACAATACTAATGAGGTAGTAAAAGGCAACGGTTTGAAGCCATTTAAAATAAATGAGGCTGTTTGCGAGCGTCTATACAGAAATTTCCTATTGATTATTCGCATAACGTCATGCCATCATTACACATCAGTTTACCAAAATCACAAAGTTACATTCATATAGAGTTCATACGAACTGCAAAGTGGTCAAACTGAGAGTACTCTTGATATAAAAATATTCTTTTTAGAAAACAAGGTTTTTTGAGTTTAATGTACTAATATAATAATTATTTCGTTGTAGTTGCCTGAAATTATAACCTACTGAAACTTTCCCTGCGCATTACAGTGTACTTAGTCAGGGGTGTTGGCGAGCTGCAGTGGAAGTTCTGCAGTGCGATTCGGGGATCGCCGCTACCGCAAGTGGATTTATTAGTATTGCGCACTGGAAATTAGTTAATTTACAGTTGTTACGACAGACTCCCCAATACGTGATCAGAATGGCTAGGGGATGACGTGCCCACCGTGCAGGGGAGGTCCGACACGGGGTCGTTAGCTTTGGCGACCGTCCCTAATGTTTGTTCTTCCCTTCGTGTAGGCAGCTGTATTGTGCGCCAATTACCTCAAAATTCAGTTCCAATATAAAAGAAAACTACTAATGAATACAAACTGTGAATTCAAAATTCAATTTTCGATTCACTCACTGCATACGTATACGCTGAGATAAAATATTTTATAAATCCATTTTTCCCTTTTTTACGGTTGATTCATTGAGGAAGCATATTTATAACTGAGTTAAATTATAACTCAAGTCTCATGTCAACATTTGATTATATTTCACTCTGAAATGCGACAACGACGAGCACCCACCTGCATATCCGTTTTCACAATGCAAATATTATACGTGCCCAGTGTGTTAAATCCTGAATATTCATAAGAGACCGGGGGAAGATTCGCATCCACCGAGGCCGCTTAATTCAAACAGACAGTTTCGATGATAGGCTGTTGATATCAAATAATAGTGTTTATGAAGTTGTAGCTGCATTTATGATTAACTTAAATATTTCTAGTACGAATTAAAAAAAACTTTTACATGAAATTTTAACGAACGATTTTATGAACAAGTTATATCCGTTTCTATTTTTTTTACAAGTAGTATTGTGAGTCAGTCAGTAAGAAAATCTCTATCACCTTGTCTTAAAAATACATTTAGGGAAGTTCTTTACAAGTATTGCTCAATGAGAGCTTTGCAACTTAGTAGCTCAATTACTCCAAACTTGTACCATAAATAGTGCTATTTATTATTCCCGCTGAAAAATCACGGTTGCCGTTTTTTTTTCTTTTCAATCTAAAAAAGAACGCTTTGCAATTTTCCCGGCTCCCCATTTACTAACAAACTTCCACCTGCCGTCACTTTAGCTGTAAATTATTGTCCAGGTTCACGGCCTGCCCCACGTACTCTTCAGGAGCCGCCACATCCATAAAAACATCCGACAATCCCTCCCCTACTGGAAGACGTGATGAAATTTTGATTTAGTGTTTCCACCCCCTCCGGAGGGCGCGCGCCTACCTGCGCAGTTAGCGGAAGATACATAAATATGAGCGTCTATTCTCTTTCTCACGTTTGGAGTAATAAAATTTCCTAAAACTGGCCGGGAGGCTGAAATTAATAGATGTTTTGTGCGTTTTAATGCGTTTATGGGGTGATATTACCTCATCGCTTTTGTTTAGAGGCCGAGAAAGGTTGTTTCTGACACTTGCCGTTTTTCTTCATTTCCGCAAAAGTCTAGTCAATTTTTCAGTCACTTCGTAAGCTTCAATATCAATAAATTCCAATAAAAATATCATAAAAGTTAAATAACGTCATCACTTAAAACTTCTTCCCTTATCAATAAAGCTATTGAATGTATAATATGAACCATAATATCTCTATCTGCCGTGCGATCTTAACTAAACTAAAGTCCTTGTGATCTAGAGTGACTGTTCACCTTGCTTGGTTCTGTGCAACTTCTTCACATAACACGTTAATGAATGCTTTAGACAAAAACTTACTCTAAGTTTCAAGATAAGGCCTTCTGCCTTCAGCGCAGACTCCCAAAGTACGGCCCGCCTAACTTAACTGATATAATTAAATACAATACTAAACAATAGAAACGAATAAAATTTCAGTTTAAATAATACAATAAGTTGTAATGCGTAAGAGATCTCTGCTGGCCCTGTACAAAGGCAGGTTCTAAAAAAGTAGTACTTTGCAATTTGCATAGTGTGAACTGTTGAGAGTCTGTTGACTAATTTATAAAAATAATTAATTGACCTTCACGGGTCAAACACATTAAACAACTCAAAAGAAATTGAACGATTGAAATGTATATGTTTTCTCTGTGCTGCAGGTGTTTTCTTTATTTCCTTTATTCTTTGCAGCTAAGGAAGATATTTACACGAGGAGTTTAGAAGCTCCCGACCCGAGAGGTGGCCGAGACGCCTGCAGCCGCGGGCGCCTTATCTCGGGGGTGTGATCTCTGACAGAAAGGCTTAAGAGCGGCCTGAAATAAATTTAGCGTATCAGTCGTCGGTACGGAGCTCCAGCCCGCAGCTATCGGTATTCAAATGCTAATACGTTTTCGGGATTGTCGGCTTCCCGGGTCGTTCGAGTTGCTAAGAAGCTGGGAATGTGGGTCTGATATGTACTTCAACTCGCGGGTGCTCGATCCCTTTGTTGAACTCTTCGTTGCATCTGAGAAGCCTTTCAAGGAAACGAAATACAGAATCTAACTTCTGGAGAAAATCCGAAGTATTGTCAAGTATTACTGCTTATCGTTTTGGTGTTCAAAACAACACTTTAAACGATAAACACAAATATTAGAGAAATATTATGCATTATATATTTTTTTTATACATCCTGCGCTGCTTATATTTTTGTTTTTTTATAAATAATCAAATTTGTCTATACGAGGTCTAGAATCGACCGAAACATGTTTAAAGCATAATTACATATTAAATAAAAGGTTTCACATTGTAATAATCCTTGACCAATTAAATATTTAAAAAAATATCTTAATAAATTACTTGAGTGATTTTCCACATGTTCGTTTTTATTTGTGACCGAATTTCTTAATGAAATACGTTAAATTAAAAAAAAATAGAAAGAAATCATTTACTTGACCAGCTTAAAAAATAGCAAATTAAAATATATATACAATTAGTATAATACGTTTTTAAATGTAGATTAAATATTCACAAAGAATCTTTGAAAACTGTGGCACTATTTACCAGACAAAGTAGATTCCAATATAGAAAATAATGCAAAATAATAAATTTCACCGTCTGTTTAAATATATTCAGCAATTTAACGTAAACATGCCTTAAAATAACATTATATGCATTCCAAACATATTTATTAAATTCTAGTATTTGTAATAATATAATCATGCCTTCGATATCATCATTTTAATTTAAAATAATGCTTAAAATAAAAATTGAACCTAAAACTGATTGGTTCATTACTAATTCGTTCCCAAATGCCATAAATTGTATCTCTAATATCATATTTCATATGATGCAAGCGAAAATTTGTTCGTTGCAAATCAACCATTATAATGAGAGGGATTTCAAAGATTAAATTGAATCGAACATTACAAAATATCATTTCAACCGAGCGGTTTTAAATTCGGTTCAGCATTAGAATTAGAATAGAAAGGCAATTTACTTTACTTGACGAATCGGTTGTCCCTGAAACAATGGGCTTTTCTCGCTGGCGTGTTCGTCCACCTGCCTTTGTGAGACCACCGAAGGCTTCGATGAATGGCTTGAGTCAATTGGTCATTTGAAACGAACTAAAGTGACGTATTAAAGCTTCTGTCCTACTGACCGCAGTGCTAGCAATCAATTTCCACAGATATATATATATATATATATACAAGGTGTTGAGTTGTTTGAATGTAGCACCCATTCAAGAGTGAAAGACATGATATGCCTAAAACTATTACAAAAAAAATATTATTCTTCAAGATACTCTTGAGAAAAATATTCATTTTAAAATCATGATTACTTTGAAAAGCTATCAACAACATTTAAAAAAAAAATCGTCTTTCTTTCAGTTCAATTCAATTATAAGCTTTAAAAACTAAATCCCTTCTATAGTATGATATCAAGTTGAAAACATATCAATTATTTTTTGATTTAATAGAATTTACTGGCATTGACAGCTCGCCACCGGTTTAAACATTAAAGAGTTATACATATACAAAACTAGGATTCATGAAGATAGTATAATAATTCAAAATTTTAAAATGTTACGGTTATTATAATTTCATTCTGATTATCGAATGAATGCTTATTTTTTTTTTTATGTACTGTACACATTAATTGATGTCAAAAGTCTTCGGCGTGGTAATTAGATGACGATAACCCCATTTCACTATCTGGAGTTGATTGTGTCGCAGCAGTGGTCTTCTTACAGTGCCAAGAAATTGCTTGACATTCGGGTCTGCCGTTAGCATTCTTTTGCGAAAACACAGTCAAATGTACTGTTATCTTCTTCATTATCATATAAATATGATGCAATATCAGGAGTATTACAGTGGCTTTGTATATATATGGTTTAAAACGGGTCTATTCAACAAATACACTGCACACATTTTAAACTTATCAACTTCTAAATAATATCTTAGTCAATTAGTTACATTTCATTTTCACGGAAGAAATCAAATAATGTTATGTTAAACCACTCTATGTCAATTTATTGACATTTTAGGAATTCAGGAAACGATATACAAGAAATCATCTATTTTTATGAAATTATAATATACCTTCACCTTCATACATGCATATATAATTGCAAGTAAAGGCCTCATATATTAAATTAAAACCTTTGTTTTTTTCCTATTACGGAATTCGGTTCAGTCGCGTGCAATGGACATCGGTTATAAATCACATATTCTTGCGTTTTATTTCTTCGAAGCATTTCTCGGTGGAAAATTGATTTATACGCCGATAAAATTAATATTCATAGTAGAAAAATTATTTCCTCGTCACCTGGGCTCGGTGGAACGTCACGGAGCGTGACCGCGACCGACAAGGATCTGTATCCACTTTTAGAACCAGAGCCAACTAGAAGGCCCTGCTAGACGTCAACGCGAGTATATTACACTCAAAATATATTCTGGATATTTCAATGTTACACACGTGCTTTGTTTTCAGTTATACTGAAAATTGTGTGTGGCCTGCAAAGGCACTGAAGTGGATACGTTCTGAACGATTTTTTATTAAATATAGTATCCATTATTACTACTAACACATTTCATGCAAATATATTTATTATTTAAAACTTTAAAAAAATATATTGACGCGGCTTATTGCATCGTCCATTTTCCAAATATATATTAGTTTTTACAAATCAATAAAAATAATCCAAATGGAAGCATTAGAGTTCGAATTTTTTCTGGCTGTTACTTGTATAATTACGAAAAACATACAATAGTAATGGTGGTTTTAAATTAAAAATATTCCAGTAATCTGAATCACTAATCGTTATTTATGTAATGGTTTAAAATAAAATAATAATCTGAAACAGTAATTTTTATTTTTGCTTCGTGAAAGATATAGTAACCACTTTTTATTTTTTATTTTATAATTTATTTGTATTAAATTAATTTTAAAATGGAATGTGCAAATATTTTCTCATAAATCATTATTGGATATTCTTTCGCAAGTTCGTTTTACCCATTGCTTTGAGTGGATATATATTTCACATATCTGGATGGGTTTGTCTCTCGCTTATTGTTTTTCAACAAAAAATGCACAAAATATGTTCCCAATAGTTCAAAGCTACAAAAAAGTTGCGAACAAGCGCAAATATATGTAAATGAGTACATTTTGTATAATAACTTCATTGTGGAATATAATATATGTAGATTGCACAGTGTTTTTCTCTCGACAAGCAGAGCTCACAATGGTATTGCGCTATCATGTCTGGTGTGCTTTTGATAGCTCAGCCGATAGTCTTCATTCTGATGATCTTGTAACTTAGAGATTATCAATCTTGTTCCGAATCAGACACGAGAACTTTAATAACGCATCAGCAGACATGGCGCTGCACGATTAATAAAGTACAATTGAATCGAATAGATGTACCCGAATATTTTGAACTTTTTTCCCATGTAAAGTATATTTCATTGTTTTCATTAACACAATCGTTAGAGTATGCATAATTTTATTTATTATTTAAAGTTATATCATTCAAAATAAACAATACATATTTATCATTATAAACACAAAAAAATAATTTGTAGTGTTTTATATATTGAAAAATGGAGCAACTGAAAAAATCATCAGTTTTATATCCAATATGATTTTTATTTAAAAATATATATTTTTATAGAACTATGTCAAACTCTATTTAGCTGGAAGCGTTATACACAATATGGCGTCAAAACTTTATATAGGACACCATTTCCTCGCGTGGCTGTGAACTTCAGTACAAAAGTAGCGCAATCACCCAGATATTGACTATTCGAGTACTGCTTTGACTGCTTCCTTTGTTACTATTGTGTCCTGATATGCTTTCATAGCATCGAGAAGTTTTGACTGGCATTCATTTTTTTTAATTTACCAATTGAACTAAATAAACACGTTTCATACTAATTTTGGATTAAATTAATATTTGGAAAATACAGCAACAATTATAGATCTTTAACCCTAAAATGAACCTCTCTCTAAATATTTTAAACTATATAGTTTTATTCAGTATTTAAGCAATGAAAACTTTTAAAATAAATACCTCTATTATTTGAAGCTTATCAACGATTAAAAACCCGTTTTGTGTAAAAGTATGGTATTTTTATTTTTAAGTACCCCTGCTTTCATATTTAGAAAGTTTACATATTTGTGATTTCTAATTTGGTGACCGCATTAGATTTAGCAAACTTCCCCCTGTTACTAGATTTAAAGTTATACATTTCTACAGCAACAAAAATACGATTGTCGTCTGAAAATTGATACAAATGTGTTTTTAACAATCGCGTGATCAGTCGTGAGAATTCCTTTTAAAAACTTTCAAGTATCTTTGAACTTTACTCAATAAATTAATTAGTCATCTTGCAGAATAGACAAGAAGAAAATAAAGCATTTAACAATGTCAAGAGAAATTATTATTTACAACTAAACATTAATTAAAACGTCGCGTTGGATTCTTTCCGTACTCTCCATCGCACGAATTATTCTTTCGCTCACACGACTGCCACGTGATAAGTGGTTTATCTACCGCGTATTTTTATACTTAACCATAAATAATATTAAAAATATAGCACGTAATATTTTTTTACTTTTGATTTACCGAGGTCACTTGTGTTGTCGAGTCCCTTATCTGTCGTCGCTTTGCCTCCAACTGTTCACTCTTTTTTGCTGAACATCGCTGACCCAAAACATATTCTGCCCATCTGGGTTTATGCCAAATATCCTGCTAGCTATTTTTCATGAAGGCTTCTGTGAGCCTATATACTTATACTAATTTTGTCATATTTTATATATTTTTCATAGTGTGTATCACTTTTAGGCATATTATAGTAGCTCAAACTTTCTATCGGCACAACCTATTTCTAATGATATGAATTAATAAAAAAAATTTGTGGGATTAAAAATGGTCGTTTTAAATATACGGTGTGTGCATTAATTTTTTTACTAGCATTGAATCGCATCAGGCTATAATTTAACATTTCATTGTAAAGCGTCATTATTGCGCTTTTATTTTCAGTATATGTCATATCGATGACGTGTATACAACATTTTTTTTTGAGCTCTCAACATGTCAACTTTTGTACCAACAAAACGCAATTTGCGGGAAGCTTTACTTTTCTGTTTCAATTGGAAGAAAAAACCAGCTGAAAGTCACCAATTTCTGTGTGAAGTTTATGGTGAACATGCTCCATTGCAAAAAAAACGTATGAGAACTGGTTTCGACGCTTTAACAATGGTGATTTCGATGTGGATGACAAAGAACGTCCAGGCCAACCAAAAAAATTCGAAGATGAAGAATTAGAAGCATTGGTCGATAAAGACTCGTGTCAAATGCAAGCAAAACTCGCAGAATCATTGGGAGTTGATCGAGCAACAATTTCAAGACACTTAAAAGCATTGGGAATGATTCAAAAGCAAAGAAACTGGGTGCCACATGAATTGAAGCCGAGAGACGTCGAAAGGCGGTTTTGGATTTCGGTAATGCTGCTTGAACGCCCCAAAAAAAAGTCATTTTTGCATCGTATCATCACTGGTGACGAACGTTGGAATCCATAATTTGCTCGAAAGATAGGGAAAAATAGTGGATAGCGATGGACAATACTTTGAATAGAATATACTGTACCAATTTTTTATAATAAAGCTCCAATTTCACGAAAAAATTAATGCACATACCGTATAATAAAGCGTCAGTTTTACAGAATACGCATATGCTTCGGTGTTTCTAAAGAGTTAATTTATATTTAAAAAATATATTTTATTAGTTAAAAATATTATTATTAACGGTTAAATCATATAAATCTGAAAAGACAGCACAAACAATTTTGGCCAGTAAAACGTGCGCTCGGCCCCACTGTGCCAAAAAAAAACCTAACGGTATATTATTTATTACAGCCGGCGCTCACTTAAGGCGGTAGCATTTTTCATTCTTTAGAAATCTAGAAAGTAAACTATCGCCGAGTGACTTGTTACTGTTAACACTATTATGTCGGATGTGAAAGGTCAGCCGGCACAGTGGGTCCGCGCGGGCGCTTCGTGACGTCGCGGAACAGCCGAGCGTTAAACCAAACACGTTCTCTATCCCGAACACTAACTGATTCTTTTTTATTGGAGGTCGTTTATACACTTTTTTTATTTGAACTTTCATACCGTGTGTAAAGGAAAAAAAATAAAAGGAAAATTATTTGTGTTACACCTAGATATAAGGAAACTGCCCCGACTGATTCAGTGCAGCTTCATCGGAGAGATCCATAAAGCGCTAAAATTAAATGGCTCAAACTATTTATTGTTTTTATAGAAGTCTTCAAAGAGCCTTTTTACTAAAAGTGTTATAAAAATACATTTTCTATGCTTAGACACTATGTTTTCAAACTATGATTATAAATAATTAATTTACTCTACTGCAGTCTACTACATCACATATTTTAAAATACAAGCTTGCGATAAATATATTTATGCGTCGATATCGTGCGCTTTAAAAATACTACTACAACATCAAAATATTATTAGTTCATCCTCTTCTTGTAGTGCCTTTTCTCATAGGAGACCATTTCGTTGGCGTAAATCCCTCCATCTTTCAAAATAAGAGACCCAATTTTTTTTACCATCGTCAGGAGTTCTCTTTCTTTGCGCATTCTGTGCAAGACTCTCGCGTTTGGTATTTTAAGGGTTCTCATATAAAGCCACATTTCTGCTCAGCCACATTTCACTGTCTGAATTTCAACTCTACAGCGAAGAAATGAAACAAATTTTTATAAATTATTTTTTTCTCATGTTTATAAAATAGCTCAGTTTATATTCAATGCCTCTGGTGTATCGCCATTGTCTGGCCACACTGAATAAAATAAAGTTAACACCTGGTCACCCCACTGATGCGGCGGGCCGCGGAGGCGCCGGCTTACCCTGGACTGCGTAAATAGCCGCTGGTAATCCGGATTAAGGCAGTGCGGGCAGTTCAACTCCGGTTTAGAACATAAAAATATACACATAGCAGAAAACACGAAAAGCAATTATGAATATCTACGTAATCTCCTAGCCATAAATCTATTCGTATTAGTTTTTTTGAAAAAAAAAATACTCTGATTTTATTTGGGCCTTGTCACTTTGTGAAGTCGTGTTCATTTTTTTATTCAAGATATTATTAAAAAATACAAAAAAAAAACACACTCATTTTTCAACGGAACTTAAATTTTATTTATGAAATGTGTAACTTGGATGTTGCCATTATAAAAAACTCATGACGAGCAGATATCCTCACTCTTTATCCACCAAGGTTATCCCCACATCGCGTTGGAAAATATTGATATGTATTCAATACACCCTTGAGTTTTAATGTTTGTGACTATAATCAAGATCAATAATTTTATTGGATATTATATTTAAAAAAATATTACTTTGGCGTTTACAGATTGAAAAGCAATGGAAGTATCAGTAAAGCGGAATATTATTATTTACTTTGCGAGTCGAGTGGAAAAAAGAGCGAACAATGAAATATTGCTCGCAAGCGGACTCTTGCGTTTTCAATGTCTGTTTCGTGTGTTTTTTCGCGTTGTTCGTGGACTTGTACGTCATTTGTTCGATTCCGTATCTTGTTTACTCACAAGAACATCCGCAGAGCAGTGCTGAAAGCCAAACATCACCGGCTTACACGAGCTGTTCCCAGCTCGGCCGAACTTGCACGACCCCGGCCGGACTTTCCCGAAGCGAGCTCGGCGAAGTTCGTTGTTGATGCTTTATCAAAATTGTATTTGCAACTTCAGGGGAGCCGTAATCTCGGACGCCTACATAATTTATTAATAAATACAAGAATTGTACAAGAGTGTTGTAGATTTAACTGGAATAGTTTTGTTTAATGTTCAGTTTTACAAAGTTTCAGCAATAAAGTGTCCGGAGATATCCGCAGTGTGGTATAATTAATATTTTACATTTATAGCTGTCTTTGCTTTTGCATAATGATTCATAAAAGCGCGATTAAAAATATATATTGAGTTATTATTTATAAACTTGTTTTTTTATCATTATAAATTCCGCCTACGGAATACAAGCATCTTTGGAATCTGATTTGTGTATAAATTGATAATCTATATCAATAAAATTAAATGTACACACGTTTATCCTTTAACAGAGGCTATTGGCATTTATGTTGGCAAATTTGTCTGATGTAAAACTATTGGAATATATTAAAACATTTTGAAATTTAAAAGTATTAAAAAATATAACGTTTCATTACATTTAATCAATTCTATATTCTTCAGACTAACTCAGCTAGTAATCAAATATATGAAGATTTGCCTATACGCAGAGTCTGTCTTCTCTCAGCCTTTTTCCTGAGTGGACAGCTCATATAGATAAGAAGGCGTCGGGCTGAATGTTTTATCAAACGCATTATGTCATATTAAAGTCAATATGTTCATGGCATCTTAGCTACAGCAGAACCGGATAGAAATAATTAAACTTGGATGCTCGTTAATCCTTGTATCGAATTAAAAACAACCTGAAATTAACATGCAAGCATAGGTATTTAAATAATTGATTTGTTATTCCGACAAGAGGATAGTAAAATTAATGTTTTAAGGCTGAAAAGAGAAAAAAAAACTGGAGTAGTTTTTGAATTTTGATACACAAAACCGAGAATAATATTTTAAGTGTTCCTATTTTTTATTTTATTTGATGCGACAAGATTCGCAAACATGCTATATTGGCATGTAAAAGAAGGGTAAGGTTTTATCTTATCTTTTGCTCTGCCTAAAGATGTCAACCTAGCATGTTGGAAAAACACAGTAAAAAGTAGAAATTTCACTAAAAACATTATTTAAAAATAAATAAAATATTATGAAATTCCTGCAAGTAATTTATAAATTCGCACGGTCATGTATATTTACGAAGACTCGGAGGATGTAAACAAAATATCTCCATAGGTTCACATTGAATCGGCGCGTAGGAACATAAGTGGACAAATATAAATGACATTTCGTGGCTCGGGATACATTACAAAGGTGTCCGATGAAACGCTTGAATAAATACCCACGAGCGGTGTGGGAGTAGCGAGGTAACAATACTCCTATCTGGCTGCAGGCACTACACTTCACCCATCCCCGGGACTGCGCACGTGTAAACGTGCTTCTGATGTATTTATAAAACAAACAATAAAACGAAATGTAATTGAATAGAATAATACAATACACAAAAAAAAATATTATTATCATTTAAACATGACGACGAAGCAGTGATATTAACAAATCTGACTACTGTCAAGACAGTCAGAAAATGTAAGAAGTCCAATTTTAGTCAGTGAACGTTTTTTTTTATTTTTTTTAATAGTGATAAAATTAATAATAATAACAGCATCGAAGCGTATCAGTCGCTGCACTCGTTACAATATTGTAGGCACGCAATTTGAACTGAAAAAACAGGCCATGCATTGTATTAAAACAATGCGGGCGTAATTTTTTTTATCCGAATATAAAAGCTGCATTTGGAGGCACCGCATCGGATTCACTTTGAAGGAATTTTAAACACTTGCAGCAGTATTATGTAATTGCTGCAAAATGGCCCCAGTCTGTTTGCAGCGGTGGCCACCCACCTGTGGCATTCCTCCGCGGTGCAGATAGCTCCGCGACGGGCGAGCCCGCCAGCGACCGGGCGCCGCGCTCACCTGCGCAGGTTAACGACACCTGAGATATTCTCGCAGCGCCGGCAGCCTTGCTAATTAATTTTTAAAGTTATGTTTTGTCATACGCTCGCAAAGTGGGGCTGAGGTAGGCTCATGGCAGCGGCTTGCAATGAGTCCGAAATCAGAACTCAGAAGTTCTATTAACCGAATTTGAATGAGCCTTATAAATAACGCAAAGTACTAATTGCACAATCTATATAATATATGATACAGGTTTCACTTGACGAGCGACGACACATGCCCTTGTGATGATATTACTCCACAAACAGTGATCCACCTGTGGGTTCATGCCCCATCTTCGGTCTTCAGAGACACCAATGGCGACAGGAAAGCCTGTGCCTGGATGACCTGAAGTCAGTGGCGAGACACCCTCAGTTGATGAAGTCACTGGATAGCTTCTTGAAGCGTGTCATCGGAACCATAATGAAGATAAACCAGGGGGTGTAGCTTCAGTCACTCCCATATATAGATCAATTCGATCGAACCTTCAAACCTTGTACATAATAAGCAAGGTACCAAACCTATTTATAAAAAATATATATATATGATACCAGCACTTTTTTGAGAGAAACTGAAAAACAGGTCAAATTTGTATTTTTGATTATATTTTAGAGCTAACTACTATTAATACACTTAAGCTCCTGACAGTAGCTTGCAATGAGTCCGAAATCAAAGCTCAGAGGTTCTATTAGCTGAATTTTAATGAGCCGTATAAATAACGCAAAGTACTAACTGCACAATCTACATAATATATGATAACAGCACTATTTTGAGAGAAACTGAAAAACAGGTCAAATTTGTATTTTTGATTATATTTTAGAGCTAACCACTATTAATACACTAAAGCTCCTGACAGTGGCTTGCAATGAGTCCGAAATCAGAGCTCAGAGGTTCTATTAGCTGAATTTTAATGAGCCGTATAAATAACGCAAAGTGTTTACTGCACAATCTACATAATATATGATAACAGCACTATTTTGAGAGAAACTGAAAAAAAGGTCAAATTTGTATTTTTGATTATATTTTAGGGCTTACCACTATCACAACACCAAAATAAAAATGTACTACAAATAAAAAGCTAAGTGCCTAGAAGATTACGAATACTGTGCAAATATTATAATTTTTTTTTTTATCAATACAGTTGAGTGAATGACTCTAAAATTATTAACAAATGACTTAATTACGAGTATAACGACGAAGCCAAGAAAAAATATGCTGGTGTGTTTTCTACACATTGAAAATTTAAATATAAGCTTATATTAACAATAGTAATGTGAATAAACCTAGGAATATGAATTTGAATGTATAGATCTAGAAATTATAATTACTTTGTTACTGATCGTTTTTGTTTCTGTGTCAGATTCTAAGCAAATGTATTCCATGCACTTTAATGCTTAAACATTTATTTAATATATTGTCATTTTTTAATCGATATATTATAAGTTATTTAATGACACGCAATAAATTGTTGAATTTAACTTCACACCTTACCCTTAAATAGACCAATTATTATATTTTGAATTTAAAAACTTTAAATTCAATTTCGTTCACTGAATTTGTCCCGACACATAAATTCGGTTACACAATTAAAACATAACAATAAGTAGTTTTATCTAGACTCTCATACCACGCTTGTAACTAAAAACTCTCCATGGATAGAATACTAAGCGAAGAAGTCTAAAATAAACGATCCTTCAAAAAAAAAAAACATTCCAACATGAATTTTTGTGGAAATAAAAACAAAAACGACATGTCCAAAATGTTTTTACCGCAAAGCAATAAGGAAACTTATTTTTTTCAATTTGTCCCGTTGTGTTTTAAGTTGTCAGCTTTCTAATGTCCTTCCCGCAAAAAAATGAAGAAAAAAAATACCATCAATTTCCCGCTAACAAGCCGGGGTCTATTACCCGTCCGGCCCTCTTTTCTTTCTCCTCCGGTGATCCACAAGTCACAATAAAAAAACTTCCGGTGACTCCCGCCAAATTATCTTGCATCTGCTTTATTCATCCCCTGTTTTTTTTTCAGTGCGCTAATGCGTTTTTCATGATGCCTGTCGGGGTTGGCGGACCGGCGCGATCTTCTACTGCGCCCCTAATTTGATTGTTTACCGTTTTGAGTGCACTCCGTGGAGTCAAATGTGATTTGAACGGCTGGTAATGCAGTTATCCCGACGTCTGTATTACGAAAGCATTATCGTAACAACGCATCCAGCCCGTGTTTGGGATAATTGCATTAAAATGCAATGCGCCGGGGTAATTGAGTGATTAGCTGCGAGGGCCACGGCTTCCCCGTTTTGATCCGCCTTAGTCGCGTGTTCTATCATTAATGAGATATGACTGATAATAACCTTGGCAATATATTAGTGACTCTCCCCTTATTGTATTACCAAAAGCGTACAAAATAATTGACAGCAACCAAAAGTATCTGTATAATTTATTAGTATTAACCCTTAACTGCATGATTTTTCTCTTCAAATTTTTTTATTTATGAAAAAATTTGCCAGTCAAAAAAAGTCAAAAAAGAGTCAGGAAATAATGTGTTAAATTAAGGAAAAATAATGAAAAAAATATTTTGTATATTTTTCATATGTTTTATAGGAAAAAACTGAGAAAAAAAAACGAAATAATTTTAATTGATTATGAAGATTAAAATATATTTTTGAAGTAGAAAAAAGATTTCCAATAGCTTATACTTAAATCACGATTTCTTTCATTTGCCAAAAGTTGGCAAATGTCATCTTCTAATACGGGTGTCTATTCTAGAGCTGTTAGGGTTAAAAGATGATTTAAATTAGTTTGGCAGGTCAACATAACGGTCACTAAATGAAACGGTTGATCATATAAGTTTATATGGGGTTTAAAAAAAGGTTGTATGGTTTGTTACCGTTCTGTCATTATATGCAGTTAGGGGTTTATACAAGTCCACTACTGCATTACAGATCCTTTACACACGCTCAGGGTACAGAATTGCAGCCATGCACAAGCAACAAAATGTGGAGGGCGGAGAGGTTGTAAAGTATATTTAAATTATATGATCAATGTTTCTGTTTAACACTTGCATGTATTAATAAAATTAAACCATTCTGTAATAACATGAAATGGAAAAAAACGAGCTTCAAAAGTTTGGTTGTTGGTGGTGCTCGCGCCTATCGCAGAGTTGTTAGCTGTCAGGTGTATAAACAAAAAAATATATTTCTTTTTATAAATTTGATAAGATAACTTTTTATCCAGTTAAAGTAAGAATCGAAGTAATCCATTATACAATTATCCTTTTTTTTCCACAAGGGTACGGATTTCTCGACTTTAATAAATGCAGGAGATTTATGGCCTAAAAAAGTATGAGTATAAATCTTGGGATGGCGTAGGCTGGACTAGATTTATCTGTCAACAATAGTTCTGTACTCCAGGCCGCACAATGAACGCGGTAGGTGGCACAGTTCCCTTCACAATACCACACAGAACCACTGTAAACCCTGGTGTATACGTTAATATTTTATTTCCTGTCGCAGGGTTGGATAGAAATTTATAATTCCGATGAATTCCTTTCAGGACTCGTCATTTATAATGGAATTCAATTATAGTCTTAAAAAATGTATAATATTAAATTATACACAAAAATGATGAATACACAAAAGCTATTGAAGTAGTAAAATTTATCTATTTGATGAAAGAATCATTTTATGATTCAAATTTAAAAAAAAACTCAAGCAAACTCCAGAGATTTTAAAACTTTTAAGCTTGGCAACTCAAAAATTCTATCTAGCCTATCTACAATTATAAATATTATATTCTAGTGACGATTGTGAAACTCAACCTGAAGCAAAACTGCAGCAAATATAAAAAAAGCATTGATTTATTAGTGCTATTCGGAAACTCTCATTAAAGGAAATAATTTTACTGCTCTTGAGAAAAACACAGCAAGCAATTATCTTTTATATCCACAGGAAGCGAATAAACTTTATAGGCACATTTACTTTAATGATTAATTTCCACCTCGATTTAGATATAAATGTTTCATTTTATTAATACACGCCTGCAGCCTTTATTTTTGAATCAATAAATTTTTAGTTTATTTTACCAAAGTATAAAATAATTATTTTTACTTAATATATTATAATTTAAAATGGTATATTAAAAGAGTTATTCATATATATATAATTTTACATTTACTGTTATTGTTAAGATTTTAATGAAATATTTTATTTGAAAATATATGATAATGATTAAGAACATCTTTTCAAATATTGAAATTCGATTAAAGAAACTCTTAGAAAAATATATCATCGTGATTTGTGCGGGATTCGAACCCACATCCCCTCGCTTACATGGCAGGTGCATTACCAACTATGCTAACCAATCACTAGTACTAGACAAGAATTTTTAATAATCATATCCTATAAATGAAACAATGTTCTTATTATGCCTAATTAAATATTATGTGACTTGCAATACTAGACTTTTAACACAAAGTACTGAGTGAAGCATTTTAAATCCAAACTGGATATTAGTCTATTTAATTATGTCAATACACGTACTTGTTAAATTTATTATTGGTTGTGAAGACCATCTCACAGGAAGTACGATTTTACCTATATAATCACGATGATATATTTTTCTAAGAGTTTCTTTAATCGAATTTCAATATTTGAAAAGATGTTCTTAATCATTATCAATCAATTAAACCTGTATAGGTAAAATCGTACTTCCTGTGAGATGGTCTTCACAACCAATAATAAAAATGAAAATATATGTTTTAATAAATATTTGTAAGTAAATCAACGTTTGTAGTATTCTGCTACATTTTTGATTTTTAAATTCCAGACGATTCGATGTTATTGTAAGTTTTTCATTTTAGCCAAAAGTAAATGTTTTGCAGCAGAGCAGTATACAAATATTAATGTTATATTGAAGATATTGATTTTGAATTTAAATTTCTCTAAACTTTCACTGCAACGCTCGCACCCTTTATTCCTCGTGCATGCATGAATTATCATTAAACTTTAGGCAAAATAAATACTTATCCCTGTGCACGTTAACGACAAAATAATGTCCAACACGTGCAGGACGGCGAAATCCCACTCCGACAAAGTTTACTGCGGAGACGCCATTATCTGGGGTTGAATTCACCCACCCTTCGCCTGAGGGTTGCTAATCAATCATGACTAAGTGTAAGCCCGTTTATTTATTACTGCTTCGTTAGTGTTGCCCTCCGCAGGATTGCATTAATTAAACGCGTTCTAACCGATTGATTGATTTAGTATAAAATAATTATTGACGAATCTGTCGAACTGTGGTCATCAATACGTGAACAACTTCAATCAATTTCGCAAAATTTTTAAGCGGGTAATTTTTCAAAATTTGTTTACCGAGTGTGAGTCAGTTTAAATTGTAATTTGAATATATTTATTCATTCATCATGTTCAATGCAGTGTTAAATTATGATAAAAGGAAACTGCATTTTAAAAAGAAAAAAGAAAATAGACAGATGAATAATAAAATAGCCGGCGCACCGGAAAGCGCGAAATAAAGATTTATAGCATAAATGCAATTTTTTTAACTAATTATATAAGTTGTATTTGAACTC
The DNA here is from genome assembly GCA_022113835.1 of Atopsyche davidsoni. NCBI lineage: Eukaryota > Metazoa > Arthropoda > Insecta > Trichoptera > Hydrobiosidae > Atopsyche > Atopsyche davidsoni. Next base: position 9,720,581 of record JAILWY010000021.1, read on the forward strand.
AAATATGCAAACGATTTATTACTGATTTTACCGTGGAACTGAGGTACATGACTGCTTTGACAAAAATGAAGCTTTTCTATAGGGTGTCGAATGTGAATAGTGACCGTTATTGCGATATGCTGCGAAAATTTTTGGGCCCAGAGTTCAGGAGTTTCAAGATTTAAACTCAAGAACGTGGTTCCAACAAGACGAATCAATCAATTAAAGCTGTTAACGAATTATTCTCTAATAAGGTCATTTCACGTAGAGGTAACATCAACTGACCTCCCAGAAGCCCCGACCTTAGCCCTCTTGACTATTTCGTATGGGGATACCTAAAAAGTAGGGTTTATGAGAATAATCCGACGAACCAAACGGAATTGAAACCAAACATCAAGTCAGAAATGGCAGCAATATCGAGGGCTATGTGTCAGCGTGTTATCAGCAAAATCTTCATTCCAGATAAAAAGAGTGCCAGCAGCGTAACAGTCACCATTTGGATAACATCATCTTTTTGAAATAATTGATTACTAGTAGTTTTTATTTTACTGAACTAACTAATACCCGATACTCTCTTTGGACACGCTGTATTTATTTAAAATTTTATTTCAAATTGATTGCTTCAATATTTTTTCTAATAAATATAATCTTCAAGTGTCGTTAAACACTTCGGTTTCTATTGGAAATCTTTATTTATACTCGTACTATAATATGTAGATCAACAGTTGGACATACTGTACAGTATTGTACGGCTGAAATCTGATTTCGATGGGTTTTCAGTTCGAGCCCACTCTTGGTTGCCGAGATTTGTTTTTATAAACCCCTCTCCACGAGGACTGAGCCCGTGCCTCCTGGGCTGGAGTGTGGAGGAGGGTCCTCCCGGCGGCGGCGCGGCTGTGTGGAAAGGACTCGCGGCAGGGATCGGTGTCCTCTAAGCTCTTGATGCGACCGATATGATAAGGATCGGAGCGTTTTGCCATGTTACAGAGAAGGCTTAGGATTTTTCTATTTTATTTTTACATCACACTTTCAATATTCTATATTATTGATTTTTGTGAAGACCGTCTCACAGGAAGTACGATTTCGCCTGTACAGGTTTGATTAATTGATAATGATTAAGTAAATTTTTTAAAATATTGAAAATTGATTAAAGAAACTCTTAGAAAAAATATCATCGTGATTTGTGTGGGATCACAATCCTACATTGTTCAATGTAAAATTCTACATTGATATTTGCTATCCCGAATTTTTAGTTTTTTTTGTTGTATAATTGATTTCAATGCGTTTATCCACCAAATGATCATCAGGCAATCAATGACACCCACACCTAATACACCTACATCTTGGATTCTGAAGTCATAATGATATGTTCGTGTTCGATATACTATTTATACGCAATTATTATAAAATCAAACTTCCAGGACGCAGTAGTGGGAAGTAGACATATAAGATAATAATAAAACAAATCTGAAATATTGCACCCTGCATGCGTGCGAAGCCTGCGAGTGGGAGGCTGCCGGGGCAAGCGCAGCCACTCCACGCTCTGAAGGGCGCGCCTGCGAGCCGCGATGCCTGCGGCTGCACAGCCTGCTCGATCTGAAACATGCGCCGATATCAATAACTGAAAATTACAATATTTTATGAATCTATCAGGTATTTTAAATATCGAAATTCAATATTTTTGGCAGAGAGTACTTGGTGGAATTTCATTTTGATATTTTTGAATAAAATACTTGAGTGATTTTCCATAGGTTCGTTTTTTTATGGCTGCACAACCTGCTCGATCTGAAACATGCGCCGATATCAATAACTGAAAATAACAATATTTTATGAATCTATCAGGTATTTTAAATATCAAAATTCAATATTTTTGGCAGAGAGTACTTGGTGGAATTTCATTTTAATATTTTTGAATAAAATACTTGAGTGATTTTCTACAGGTTCGTTTTTTATGGCTGCACAGCCTGCTCGATCTGAAACATGCGCCGATATCAATAACTGAAAATAACAATATTTTATAAAACTATCAGGTATTTTAAACATCGAAATTCAATATTTTTGACAGAGAGTACTTGGTGGAATTTCATTTTAATATTTTTGAATAAAACACTTAAGTGATTTTCCACATGTTAGTTTTTTATGGCTGCACAGCCTGCTCGGTCTGAAACATGCGCCAATAACTGAAAATAACAATATTTTTTTAATTTTTCAGATACTTGGTGGAATTTCATTTTAATATTTTTGAATAAAATACTTGAGTGATTTTCCACATGTTCGTTTTTTATTTGTGACCGGTTTCATCGACCTTTCACGTTGTCATGTGAAAAATTACTCAAGTATTTTATTCAACTATATTATTTTAAATATGTTATTTGCATGCTCTTGGTAGCTAATATGCTCTCCGTAGAGAATCTAGACCCTTATTAATTAATTGTTAATTAAAAAATATTAAAATACTGTAGCAGAATTGTAGAAATAATTCAATAAGTAAACAATAGTAGTCGATTGATATGTTACATAGCTTGAATATTGTATTTTTTATCAATATATTGGAATATTGGTTTTAGTAGCTGTTGTTATTCGATAATTATTATTCTGAGATAAAATTGCTTCTTAAAATTCTGCTAAAGTTGCAAAATTTCTGAGGATGATTCCAGCACTCAGAAAACAAAAAACTTCAAGCAAAATCATTTTATAGAATAATTATTTCCATGAATTAAAAATAATTATCTACTCGTTTATTTATTAACGGAAATAATAAAAACAATAAAACAATTTAATTTAAAGATAATGAAACGAGTCTACCCGCGTCTACAATTGAGTTTGCAAAAAAAGTGATTGAAAATTATTCGCAGGTGTCTTTATACGGTTCTGAAATTATTTTTTTTTGCTTTGTTCTTTATCCATGCGAAATTTATTATATCTTGAATTAGTTTCATGCTTAATCGAATATGTAAATACGTACGTTTTAGTCATTTTAAAAATGCTGCATTTGAATTTCAAATTAATGTTTGATTAACATTTTTTTGGGTCAGCAATAATGAATAAAAATGTCATATAAAGTATGCGCGGTAAATTTCAGGAATTTGGTGATTTGTTATGGGAAAAATGATTTTATTACTTGTAACATACAACTCGTATATATATGGTATATATTACGAATATTTTTTTTTTTACTAATTAGCTTTAAATAATTTTGGCAAAATCCACCGAATAAAATTTCTAACCACAAATGTAAGAATTGTAATATCAAAAAATTCTCAATCTCGGATTTTTTAATTAAATTTATTTTAACATTAATCCGTAAACGATAAACGAAAAGTCCAGAGTTATAATTAAAAAAATCCTCGGATAACAATAACTTTTTCCTCGTTGAGTCATTGGGAAGATTTCACATTGTGACGCAAAACTCGGGCGCCGATTAAAAGTGTACAGCTTGACAAAGTTTTAATTATGAATTCGTAATGGCGGAGTGTCTTGCCTCGTTAACGATTGGCTTTCAAATCGAGTCCGCCCGGCCCCGACGGCCATCCTCTCCGAGCCAGCGTACGAAATTTGCTATTAATTAACGCCGAAGAAATAAATGCTTACGAATTTGACTCAATTATAAAGCCGTTATTATTTCAAGTGCAGTAGAGCCTGCCGAGTGGATGTTGGAAGCACAGAACTTATAGAAACGCTTTGATAATTTAGCAGAGTGAGGTTTGGTATTTGGTTATTCATAATTTATACATGTGAGATATTGTCATTGTTATATTATACACTTATGAATCTATTTTTCTGATTAAATCTCAACAAGCTCCTGGTTTTTTACTAATATGATTAGGCATATTTGTGACTTGTGTAGGATCCTACGCAAGTCACGATGATATTTTTCTGAGAGTTTCTTTGGATCATTTTCAATATGCGAAAAAATATGCCTAATTATATTAGTAAGTAATATAAGCCTGTACAGGTAATTAAAACGCATTAGATTGACGTTCAATCCACCAAATTGACATATATATCTTCTGGTTTTATGCTCACAAATAAACAACTTGTCAAAACTGACCTGGAATCAATGAAATGATTTATTTTCTAGACAAAACTTCTCCCGTTTGCGGCCACTTTAGTGTGCACGAACTAGATGATTAGATTCCTCATTTAGTTGTTGTAATCAAGGATAACTTGCGTATAAAAGTATCCTGAGAAGCTGAAAGTGGTGTTTCGTAAAGTGCAATGGGCGGTGGTACAAGCACACCTGCTGAGATGCAGATGCCATTTTTCGATTGCCTGCTTCTTCCCCCCCAAGCGATACCTTTATTACTGAAATTTCATGGTACTTATTTATTTAAAGATGTTAATATGGCGCTGAATGCACGGTTTTCTTGTATATTTGCTCATGGCCGGCGGGTATTTTACAAACTTGCTTTGCATGGATTTTAGAGATAGTTTAAAAATAAATAACGATATTTACATTATTATAAGGTTTTAATAATCAATCACTTTTAGAAAATTTGATTATAATAAAAAATCTGATATTCAACTTTGAACAAAAAAATATTTTTATGTAATGACAAAGCTGTTTGCGTATAAACTAGCTTAAAATTTTGATTGATGTTGTGAGTATTTTTTGGACCATTTAAGATACATGTCTATTTCACTATACTACTATGTGGATTTTAGAATTATTAAATTATATTGAAATTATCTTATGTTGGAAATATTATAGATCGTGACTACTTATAAGTAATTCAAAAATACTTCATCGGTTTATCGGCTTAAAAACAGTATGTGTGCTTTGTGCTTCAATTAAAACCAAAACAAGTTTACAAACAGCATACTGCACAAAAGATTTGAAATTTAATTACGTACATAATCCATATAGTTTTATCTCGAAAAACCACGTTTCAGAGTGCATAAACTTTCTGCATCAGTTCGCCCAGAAGATCCTGACTTCGCAGGCCGGCGGTATCTGATGCTGCATCCTCACGTGCCAGGACCTGCCCGAGCCCTTATCTGCAGCAGCCTTATGCTGGCCCGAGCCAAACCTGGGTTATCAAAGGCTCCATGCAAATTACTCTATTGTACCATCTGCTCCTATGCACTAAGGAGGATTAAGAAACTCCCATTCTAGGAGTTTTTCAGTTACTGAAAGATATCAACATGACTGTTCTACAAAATGAAAAAATAAGATTTATGCCTTTGTGAATTTATACATTTTATTGCACTGTGGATTTACTTATTGGTTTAGAATTGTCGCCTTTTTTTTGTTTTGTTCTCCGTTTAATTTTTATGCTTATATTATTGAGTTCACGATTATATTATTGAGTTCACGCTTATATAATTTGTTCCGAAGATGACTTGTTACCATATTGCTTGTTGTTATATAAAAACGAGAAAGAAACTGCCATATTTAAATCGAAGTAATTAATACAACACGTATTAGTATATTGAGTTGTTATATAACAATTAATAAAAAAAATTATGTAAGATAATGTTACACATTTTTAAACCAATTCAAATACTAATAAAAATAAAAATATTGGCTTAGAAAAAAAAAAGGTATTTTATTTAATTTTAATTTTGGAGAGCAAGGAAATTGTTGAAAAATATTATTGTACTAAATACAAAACTTTTACTTACTTAAAATACAAACTGATTTGTTTTACAAATTTAAAGTTTTGAGTTTTGTTTGCTCAGAACAATGAGTTGCATTTTCATTAGCTAAAATTTAACAATTTCGGAGAAATTAAAGTTGTTCAAGGGTTTACTGTAGTAATATTAATTTATAAACTTTTGCATATGGGTGTTATAATTGACCTTGGTATTTTTCAATTTCCAACTAGTATATTTATAAAATAGTTTGTGAAGACCACGTTTGAGAAGTTATGGTAAAATAATAATTAATTTTACAAAACAAGTAGCTTATATCTGATACATTAGTAGATTTCTAAGAATTCTTGTTAATTTTAGCTCACAGATTTATAATAATTACACGAATCTATCTTGATAAAATATATCTCAGTAGTAAAAAAGTGATTTGTAGAATTACTCTTTCTTGATATTTCATCATATATTAGATAATAATAGTCATTCTTAAATACAACACATATCTCGAAAATGTAACAATATAAAACTATGACGTTGTAGACTATTTAAATATAATATTTTATAAAAGATTTCTGGAAAACGAACAGTGTTTACTTTGGGTCGGAGTTCTTACAGTAGATTTATACAAATGTATGCAGCACAAGCACGAGCATTGTTATCGGGAATTGTATGCAAATTAAACTATTTTGCCGTTTACGACTATCAGCTGTAAAAAGATCTTGTTTTTCACTGGACTTTTACGATATTTCTAGCATGAAATTGCCAATCCCATAACAATTAATATGGTCCTAAAGAATATACTTATATATATATATATATATATATATATATATATATATATATATATATATATATATATATATATATATATATATATATATATATATATATATATATATATAATAGATTTTTATTGGTGCTACATTCAAAAAGGTCAATTTTCGTGTAATGCTTTTTCTACGATTAACATGTATTTTGTAAAAAATAACTAATATTGACTAATAACTTATTCACAACTTTTGTATTCACTATTTGACAAAAAGTATTTGGTGGAACTTCATTACGATATGTTTTAAGATTAAAAATAAATCGGTGATTTTTTCCATTTATTTTTATGGGAGGTATTTAAAAAAATTAAATATTTGACACTTATGCTTGCTTATAATTCACAAATCCACACTTAAAGATACTGCAAGTCTATAACGTAATGTGCTTGTGTGAGTTACTTTGCTTATATTCATCAAATGTATTTCAATTAATATTAATATATTTAAGTATCGTTAATAAATAAAAACAAACATTTTCCTGTAACTAATTTGTTTTTCCTTGTTGTTCCAGGTGAGTTTCACAAACTTCAACACTTCAAACTGCCAGAGTTCCAAGGGGCAGGTATCAAAATAACTCAATAAATCACCAACTTAATCCATCATTTCTTCATTTCATAAGCCACTGAAAAAGTTTTCTTACAGGCTGTAGTTAGGCCAGGTTTATCATTGCACCTTCTTCGTTCGGAAGTCATAAATCGGGACTGTTATTCGCATTGAATACACAAGCATTTGCTGAACAAACGCGTACTGAAAAAAATATTTACATGGGGATGGAAAGTTTTCCCGATAGGAAAAGCACTATTTACACAAGTCACGGAAGCTCTGGTATGATACGGATACTGTAATGATTTACCGTCGAAGGAGACTTCTGTTTATCATTTGCATAAACTTTCCAATTTTTTCGTATTTTTCTGCTTGCCAGAGCGAAAATAAACGTATTTGAAAAAAAAAAAGGTTTGCATTTATAGATAAAACTTATTTTTGAAAATTCCCCGTAAAATATTTGAGATATAAAATATTCAACATTTGACGTGGAATATAACAAAATTATATTTTACCTGTAATGATAAACGTGCGAACATTTGATCATGTACTATAAAATAAATATATAGAAAAACTAAACTTTTTAAACACGTCATAACGTTATTTTTTATTATTTGTACATTTTTACTTTAAATTTAAAATAAACAATTAGCTGCTACAACATTTGGTTTCAATTTCAATTTTACAACTTCTTCTGAAAGTTAATTACAGTAATTATAAAAATTTAAATCATTAGCTATATTTCTTTAAACCACAGTTAGGTTTTTTATTTATCCTTGTAGTATAAATAAACTTTTTAGTGTAATACCACTGAATTTACATTCAGAGCTCCAATAAACTTCCGGAGTAAAAATCAAATGTACGGAGCATGCATATTAATATAATTTACTAAAGCGGGTAGCTCTAAACCTCTGTAACTAAGTGAGTCGTATTTGGGATTTAAAGGCGGTTCAAGGAAACGCTCGGTGAGTCGGCTTATAAATTATATTTTCAATATAATATATTCTCAAATAATTTTCACAACATAGTGACAGTGTTTTCAGCTGCTCAAACTCCATTTTTTTAATGAAAAGTAATACAGTTGGATCAGAATAATAAACCAATAAATACGGTAGACTAAGAAATGACGCTTTATTGTAACGTATTTACCAGTATACTTACAAAAACTATTGTGTAATTATTTATAAATGAATGTAATGTTTAATGGAAAATCTTAAATTTGTTGTTAAGCAATATAATTTATTAAATCACTTTGCTGACATTACTATGTGTATATTTTTTTAATAGCAAATAGATGTTTGCATACATTTGGTATAAATATACAGTAATACCACGCTTTACGCGAGGAATACGTTCCGGAAAAAAATGCGTTATGTGAAATTCGCGTATATCGGGGTTTACGATTAAACATTACAAAAAAATACGAATCATTTGAATCAATCACTTCAATTCTAAAAACACTTTATACATGTAATTTTTACTGAAAAATACATATATTGTCTTTTGGGTAGCGTTTCTTTAACGTTCTTGTATAATTCGTTCATAACACCCAACGCTGTTTTTAATTGTTTTTAGTGTTCATACACATTCTGAAATAATAATGTGAAAGAGGCATTATAACGCGAAATTTGAAATTCGCGTTATAGTGAAACCGCGCATAACGGGGTCGCGTAAAGCGGGGTATTACTGTATAATAAAATTAATGCTGTAAAACATTAATTCGACTCAGCCGCAAAGAAATACACATACAAACTATATCAAGCATCAATAAAATAATTTTACATTATTAAAATAAATATTCACAGGCTACAAATAGCTGTGGAATTGTTTTTATAAGATGGTTTTATGTATATTATATTCTTATCTAGGTTTTGTATAGCAAAAAAATATACATAAACTAACCATATGAAATACGCGTAATGCGGGGCGTAATTTTAACGCGAAATTTGAAATTCGCGTTATAGTGAAACCGCGCATAACGGGGTCGCGTAAAGCGGGGTATTAGTGTATATATTTAGCTGGGGGTTGGTGGGTTTGTCCACCCCCACGGGCCGCCCTGGCAAGTGGCGTGAAGGCTCGCGTGCCGCGCCGCCCCTGGCCGGTATGGATTTCCCTTCGTGGCCGGCGGGCGTTAGGGCGCCGAGGAAGACATTCTCGCCGGAAAAACGCCCCCGAGCCGCCGGAATGCCAACCCTTACGATTCATAATCTAATCCGAATAAGAAGGAATTAATTAATTGGACAAAAATCGCCAACCGCAACTGTGAGGTCATCGGTCATAACCATTGAGCTAATTAGGCGACGCGTTGCGTAATTTCTGTTTTTAAAAGTTGACGTCACGGAGTAAATATTTTTTTCGTGTTGATGGACAAGGCATTTATTTGGTGACGATCCATTTTTTATTAATGATATGGGTAACTTTTTATACTTTCTTCACGTTGAGTTTATTTTAGTTTTAGTATGACTAGTTTCAACCGACAGACTTGGTCATCATCAGATGCAGAACAAATAAATATTTTTTCTGACAATGCGTGCATTAATCAGGCTATAAGTTTATTTACCCTTGAAAAAAATACTCTCTCTGTTGTATATATATATATATATATATATATATATATATATATATATATATGTCTAAGACTATTACAGGACGTATCAAATCAGATACAACAGCATTATTTTTAACGCTAATAACTAATCGTCTGCACGTTTGCTTTATAGAGATGCGTCATTATGAATATTATTCTTTGATAAATATGTCACTTGCGGTCAAAATTCTCACATAAATTATTTATTGACTCATTTTTGATGAGCTCACCATTATGAGAAAAACCAACAGTATTTACATACTTTATAAATAAAAAACCTTGTTTCTATAAATACACTATTTTTTAATAAATAGATATTTGCCTTATTTTTGTAATGTCCTTTTCAAAATATTAAAATTACCTAAATTGTTTGAATAAAATTTTAAATAATTAATATTATTTAAAAAAATAAAATTGACTAATATTCTTGATATTTTAACTATAATATTCTAGCTAGGGAATTTTAATAAATAAAAGTAGCTTAATACATTTGCAGATGCCTCTAAGGATCTTCAAAACCGTTTTCCTCCCTTCTTAGCTCCTCTTACGACTTCAAGGTCATAAACTTTTTATGAAGGTTATCTTGGTTTAAATAATAAAAAATGTAATATTTTCTATAGTATATTAACAAATAATTACTACTATAATATTTGTTATCAATAAAATAATTTATAAAAGTGTAACTGACTTTAAAATAGAATGTGTAGGCTGTAGAGATGTGAATATATTTAAGTAACCTCGTATACAGTAATCACTGTACACCATGAGATTTATGGTCGTTAACAGACTACATGGGAGCACCATATGGCCTGCGACTCCCGTGGTGATCTGTGTTTTGCGAAATTCACTGTTCACCAGAGATTAGAATTGCCTTAAAAATAAGGAGCTGTGTTTAAATCACAATTTTTTTTAAAAATAAAACACTCTCTTATTAGTGGAATTGTTAAATAACAGAGTATACAAAAAATGTCAAGCATATTGCAAGCGATTCCCGTGACAGAAAACGAGAGTGAGAAATTAAGTGTTTACCTTACACGGAAGCCTCTAAGCCAGTGCTTCTCAAAGTGGTCCCTACGGACCCCAGGGGGTCCCCGAGATCATTCAGGGGGTCCTTATAAAATTAAAATCGATTTGGGGGTCCCTGAACAACGCCAGGGGGTCCGCGCAAGGTTAAATATAAAATAAACAAATTGTGACACATTTTTATTAATATGAAAGTTAAAATAAACAACAATGAATACATTATTAGCAATTTCTACGTCTTAAGTAAAATATAAATATAGACAGGTGCATAAAATACAAGTAATAACTGGCATCGCGGTGAGTCAGGTAGGTTAATAGAGTCGATACTTGCACCAACTAGTCTATAATATGAATTTATGTAGTTTTTCACCCAGGGGCCGTTGGCAAGTTTTGACTATGAAAGGGGGTCCATGGGCAAGTTTTGACTATGAAAAAGGGTTCGTGGGCAAGTTTTACTATGAAAGGGGGTCCGTGGGGAAGTTTTAACTATGAAAGGGAGTCCGTGGGCCAAAAGAGTTTGAGAGCCACTGCTCTAAGCGTAGTCAGGCCTATCGTGAAACCTACAAATCGATTGGAGATTAGGAATATGCAATTTTTAGGGACTAGGATCTTGTTACACAATACAGATAATTACGAGAAATTAATATCGATTAAAAATCTCAGGGGTATCGAGTGCTCCGGCCCGCACGCGTGAGGAGTGCCAGATGGCCCGCGGGCCCGGCACTGGTGAATAATGAATCCCTGGGAGGTCCGCGAGAGACGAGGGGGGATCGATCCCCGCTGACCTTGTTTAAAGTTTCATCTTTTCTTTTGGACCTGTGAGATGTAAAAATCCGTGAACGAAGCGCGATTTTTATGGTTGTCGCGGAATATGTATTTTTTGTCATTTTAGCGGTTTTTACATAAGATAGTGTCGAAACGCAATAATTTAACATGAAATGTATGTTTAATGCAATCTTGATAAACCTATTGGTTTATGTTTTATTCTAGTAAAAAAATAAGACATAAATACTGAGACAATCAATCATTTGAAAATTAATAAGTTTTGTGATGTCATGATTTCATATACAATATACAAGTTGAGCTAGTTTAATATTATTAAAATAAGTTTGCTTTCATAAAATTAATTTTATATAAACATGATTTCACACTGATTTTATAAGACGTAAACGATCAATCAAATAATAATTTAATTGCTTTAACTATAGCCTTGTAAATCCTAAAATCAAAACACAAAAGTAGATGATAATAGTACGTATACAATTATAATTATAAAAATACATTTTGCGGTGTTAAAAATAAAAAAAAAATTGTTTTGAAATGGTAAAGCGTATGCATGTTTAATTAAAATAAATATTCTCACACAACGTTGATCTCTCACCAAGATTTATATCTCGGCCCGTCCCCAGCGGCCGGCGGATCTCGGGCCGGTAACTCAATACGAATATTCCGAGAGACCTTTTTTTAAACCTTCCCTCACAGCTAACGCGTCCTGACGTGAACAAAATCGACGTTGACGACGAAAGCGCAGGTCCCCGTCGACTCCCATAACCGTCGAAGCTTCTTATAAAGTTTAAACGAGCTTTCCAGATGAATTAGTTCAAAATATTCGCTACGATAAACAAAAAAAAAAAAAAAACCGATCGTTTGATAAATTTACACTTCACTCCTTATCAACAATTCAATTTGAAATTTATAATGATTAAATACATTTTAACGTGTCAGAAAGCTGCCGGACACACAAAACAGTACGAAAATAACACTGATGAATAATAAACTAAACAAAGCATCCTAATAAAATCATCGATTTAGCTCCTTCTGAATAATTGGCCGTATTTATATACAATGGATAATAAAGCAATCAATTATCAACACGAGATATCTCACTGATACACTCATTCAATCTAATACAGTCTAAATACAATTGCCTCATTGATTTTCATTCAAGAACTACACGCGAGCAGCCTAGCCGAGCAGCTGGCATTCTTGACCTGAAAAAACACGTTTAAAAAAGCTCGGACAGAATGTTCTTACACATGTCGGGCTTAAATTGTTCACAGATTCCGACCTGTGTTTAAAAAATCTATTGTTTTACTCTCACCGAGTAAACATGTTTGAAGTGCTCGTATTCATTTTGTTCCTATGCACGCTACAAGACTGACACTTCGTGATTGGAGTTCATGCATTCTAAGTGATTGTAAATTAAATATAAAATCAAATATTGATACTATGATTACGCCTTTTTAAAATCGATACGAATCCGCGGCAAGTTCTCCGTTTTGTTTAAAACTTGCCGTTGGCATTGAATTAAAAAAAAACTGCCTTAAATTAGTTTTACATGTAAAAAACGATATTGTCTAATATGAGATCAGTAATACATTGATGGAGTATTAACGCTATTCAAAATCATCAATTCAGCAATTTGAAGTAATTTTATCTGCATTAATTTATTATAGAATAATTAGTTCCTTATGATTTAATTAAACTATTGTAATAAAAACGTTGAAACTACAAATCTATTACGTCAATAACTCAGATAGAGACATAGCAATCAGGTTTTGATAAACACGGTCTGAATTTTAATTCCTGGATAAGTTAGTTGCGGTGATTCCTGGTCAGTTGATCCCCGGCATTCTCACCAATAAAATGGATTTCTCGTGACTAGCTATTGGCCAGAATTGCACTTAGCAATCGAAGTTCTGCTCGTTAAAGGCAGATAAATTGCATCACGAATTATATTTCATAATGAGAATTGTTTTTACGATCGAGCGAACACTTCCCTGCAATGATTCTACGTTCCGCAACGCTCTTTATCTAGACAACTGTAAATGAACATTTCGTTACGTGCAATAGCCAAGCTGTTGAAGAAATTTTAGATAAAAACCACTCAAATACGTTTCACTTGTCAAAATGTAAAGTGTAACACATACACGCTTATTTGAAGTGGAATATTCGATTGTGATTTACATGGATTCTTGTGGGAGGTGTCATATATGTAATTCAAAGCCTCACGCCTGCTTCACTTTGCGATTGCATGCGTCAGTACAAATTGTTCAAAAAATGCGTTCAGTCCGAGCGACGGCTGAAATTCGGTAGATTTTTTCTGTTGCACAGATTCCTGAAGCTTCTGTCTGAAATAACCGTTTCTGCGACACAGGAAGAGCCCTTTTTGCGGTGCGTTTCCGCGAATGTTATTCCTGAACGTCTGGCCGCGCAGGTAGTCCCGTGGCCGATGCCCCGCGCCGCCAGTAGTCGCCCCGAGGACTCCGCAATTCTATTTTCGTCCTCGACACGTGGTCTTCGGCGCTCCCGGGCCCCTCGCTAGTGATGCGCTCCATCGATTTTATTTGAAGTACCATTCAATTATTTTCAATCACTTAATCGAATTGTTCTTTTTCAATGTTTTGATTGATGCTGTCTTAATTTTTTTTATTCAAAAATCTGATATTGATTTTTACAGGTTCCAGTTAAATTTTTACGAATGTGTAACTTAGCGCGTTGTGCTTAAATCCCATAAATTCATTTGTTAATTTGATTCAATCGATTACCATAAATAAACGATACTGTCCATCACTAGTCCTGGCATTACAGATGGGTGTTTTTTTTGTGGTTTGAGCGGTGGTATTTATCGCTTTTAAAGCCACTTGAATTGTGACTTAATGCTGAGCTCTTCCGCGAAGTGGAGCTCCGTGTTTGTGTTTATACAGTTTCTGAGTGACTTTTTTATACTAAGGCTGCCTGCACATGCTGCGTCACAACTGACAACCTAACGGTAACTGGCCAATATAGTCCTCTTTTGCGTTGTTTAAGAAGAGAAAATAAATGCTCTACTCTCTAGATTTGTGATTTTTTGGGTGTTAAGACTGCGTAGGAGTTTCTGTCTTTCGACGCTTCTATCTCGGCACTGGGATCATTTTAAAATAAAACACACATTTTACATCAAAATTGTTTTATTTTTTAAATAATTGTAGCGTAATACAAATTAATTTAATATCAAAACACCCAAGCATTGTAAATTAATTACGGCAAATTTTCGAGTCTCTAAAAGCTTTTGGTTGAAAATGTTTGATTTCAACAACTAAATTAACAAGCAGACTACTCTGATATATGTTTGTACATATATTGCATCTCATAAAACATCCCCTTTGCGAGCAAATTGTAAATTTTAAAGAGTTAATAACTCCCATACACAAAACAAACCTGCACTCGCCGCCCACTTTATCTCAAAATTCATCACGATTATTTATCTCACCCCTGCGCGCGCACCCCTCGTCATCCCCCGGGCTGCGGTCAGCACCCTTGTCGGACTTTTTCAGAAATTCAAGTCCCTACCGTGTGATGGACCTTTCATTAATTAAATATTTAATCCGGCCTTTGTGTCGGCCGACGCAGCGCAACGCACGGCGCAGTTCTTTGATCTATCTCCTTTTGAGTTCAACTCCTGGTCTCAGCCGGTGGTAGTAGCGGCGATAGAGATGTGGGTGTATTTAATGAGACAATGGTACATAGTCTGTATTTGGGGTCGCTGCCTATTAGCTACCGGTGATAACTCTATCCGAAATACGAATACATTAGCATACTTCATAAACTCGAGTATTACTTATTACCCACCACGGAGTACGATATAAAGCATGTGGAAGTTCCACATACAATTATGTTAGTAATGAAATAATATTTGAACTGATCGCAAGCATTATCCAAATTTGTAAGTATTCAATGCCTGTCTTCACTATCATCCATTTAAACATGTTAACATGCCATTATATATGATTGAATGCAAATATATTTATTTCTTCGTACACTCAACATATGTACATTGCACCAAGTGAAATGTACGACCCTTTTGGGTACACGTCTCTTAATAGAGTTCCCGGAATGGCCTTTTGATACAAATGTGTGCCCGGTGCACCCTAGTAGCTCTCGGTGGACTTCTCATTTATTTAGCGTCACTCGATACGTCCCTACCGAGGCCATACTCATTGCATGTAATTAATCTCGCCGACACTTCGCGGCGGTATCGATTTTTCAAGAAGTCGTGACGCAACGTGAAACAAGAGTCGGATGGGCATTTCCACTACTGGAAAACTGCCCAGACTTCCCGTATAAATTAAAACTTTACATAACACAAAATCGATACTTCCCGTGTATGACTTCGAGTCAGTACTTCTAGCAGTTCTGAGCTGCCAGTCAATCGATTGCTTTTTATTTAAATAATTAATATAACTAACTGGGGAGCGTTTAAATATTTAGGGTAAGTAAATTTTAAATGTGGTTCTGCAAACCGGACAAAAATCAATGATTTAGCAATGCATACTGTCTTTTGAATATTATTTTCTCATATAAACATTATTTATACAATAGACTATTATGTAAGTTTTTAAATCACACTGAGAGTATATTCTTTATAATTTATTAACGTGCCTTAAAATAGGCTACAATAATATTTTGTAAATTTAAAAAAATATTATAAGAAGTCAATGTACGTTGTTATGAGTTGATTTGGTTTCTTAGATGTTGAATTTCAAGGTTTCAAGTTTTCAATACTCGGACGTTTCGGTTCCTGAAGAGGTCTTAGCACCGGGGACCAAAACGTGAGAGTACCGAATGTTCATTTGTTAACCTCAGTACCATGGTTTTTTTAAAAATAATATCCGATTTATAACCAGTAAGATCGAGTGCGATCCTGCTGAAGTGAAAACCAGCTCACTGGCTGTCTTTGTCTTTTTGTGAGGAGAAGCTGCTATGGCAATCTCAATCTTGCATTGTACGAGCTGCTTACATCGCACCTACCGCCTTCTGTTCAGCTCCGGCATATATCTGTAACACAATACACTTAGCGCAATGCTGAAAATAAAATACAGAATCGTATTTAATTTAACTTACAATGCCTCATTTATTTATTGCAAATGTAAAAAAGTTAACTTTTTTACTTTTGTTTTACAGAGAAAAAAATATGCGCTTCTCGGTTTTGGCAGTCGTTGTTTTTAGCTTTTTTACGTTCTTGAGAGTGGTGCTACATTATTTTTTGAGTCTTTCCTAATATATGGAGAGGCTAAATACCTGAAGACGGCCCCAGTACTGGGAACGAAACGATGGAAGCCTCAAAACACAATGTAGCACCCAAAAAAGAAAGAAATCTAATAAAAATTAAAGATTTCGTGGCATTTAAACTCTTGTATCGTGCCAGTAAGCTCCTGTATACAAAAATTAAGTTGGTTCGTGTATATTTTAAATGCTTTATATTTCATGTCACAATAAAAGACTTTTATTCAAAGTACACGATCAGGCCTTTTGAGAACCTAGTAAGTTTTTTTGTTGATGTTTGGATATCGCCCGTTATAAAGGTCGTGGGTTTTGTAATACTCTTGGCTCTAGTACATTGAATTTGTAATATTTTTGTTGAATATATTTAAAGTAATAATTATTATTGGATATCTTACACAATAATTTTTAACCGATTTATAAAAAAATAAGTTAATATAAACAAATAATTATTTAAATATCAATCTTGTTTTTTAGAAACAGCATTTCAGTGCGACGCTTACTAATTAAGTAAATATTTAAATCTATTTGAAATTACCCAAATCCATGCAATTTTTTTAATTGAGATTCATGGCTCCAACATTTCTTTAATTTAATCTGAGATTATGTATTTTACCCTATAAACTCTTCAAATGACATATAATTACACCAATCAATATAAGATTAATTAAAATTATATGTTGGCACATTTGGAAGTTCAACAATTCTTAGCCTGCCTATCACTAAAGCATTTGTTTAACGAGAAGATCAAAGATAGAATATTTTATAGTATATTTATTAATTAACTACAGATTGTATCTTCATTATTTCAAAGCAATTTAAATAGCTTAAATGAAACATAATCTCTTTCAATAAATACCTCACATTGAGACTTCCGTCGCATTGTAATAAAATTACGAAGAATATTCAAATTAAAATTATATGTAAATAAATAACGATAAAAATCAATGACTGCAGCATCCTACAAGCGAGAACACAGGAAGTGTCCACGCCGTTTAGATATCGTTAAGGCGCGGACTCGGAAGATTCCACAGCCAAATAAAGCCCAGCTCGTAAGCGTCAGCTGCCGTCCATACAATATCGTGAATTTACGACCGATCAGGTGGCACGTTTATTTCAATCAAACAATCCGATTTGCTTCCATGGCTCGTAAAAAGCGTATTCGCCGCCACGAACCCCGCGCCGTAAACAAACTCGGGCTGTAAAAATTCCAAATTACCCGATCTCTATCAACTTCTCATTTTGTATTCAAAATTTCCGTACCGAAACTTCTCATACATTCTCCGTTAAACGTCGCCTTTTTATTTCCCAGCATTTGTCACCTGGAGCAGCTCGAACAAAATACCAATCCGAATGCCGCCGAGTTATTCTCTCTCTTACTTTTATTGCGGCGTTTCCAGTTAAAAAATGCCTCTACATACCGCCAGAAGTGGTATTTTCTTTCGCGGAATTCGTGGGTGAATTTGTTATCTGTACCGTGAAGGGGTGACACATATTACCTGTGTGTAAAATTTTATTGCAGTATTTATTTTGTCCGTAATAAAAACTAACACCTCTCTTCTCTGCGCTCTGCCTGCGTTATTGCACTTTATTTGCTCGGATTATATTACTAAACGGATTTACTACTTTTACTGCGGCTTTTCTTTCATGTGCCTCTTTTTTGTTTCAGGATATTTTTCAGTCCATTTTTTCAGTTCATTGTAAATATAGTGAAATAAGTGAAATCCAAACTATCAACCCATCTTGTGTCTTTCATATTGACATTATAAAGCGTTTTATTTTGCTGAAATGAATCCCGAATATTTATGAATAAAATCAAATAAATTTATTGCAACAAAAAAACATTATAATAAACTATCAAACACGTTTATATATAGGCAAATCATCAAAATCTGGAAAATATTTCATATAAATTTTCAATAAGTCTCCACTATTATTCCCTATTGCTAAATCACATCTTTAAAAAATCATTTACTACGCAAAAACCTATTATTTACAGATAAACACACTACAGGACAAACCCCATCACAGGATAACTGTTGCTACATCCCATAGCCACTACTTTAGATAATTACATTACCCCATTAATATAAAAACCATTTGTTCACAAAAATTTGCAATTATATATAATCCTTCACTTGTCAAGTACATTAAAATCACTCTCTCTCTCTTTCCAACAACCTCTCCCTCTAACAATTGTTTACCTAATTGATTATTATTATATAAAATCTCACTTTGTTTGATAATGCCAACGTAAAAGGTTGGCGAAACCGGTCACAAATAAAAACGAACACGTGGAAAATCACTCAAGTATTTTACTCAAAAATATATAAATTAATGCTCAAAAAAATTACTTTTGAATACATTTCAGATTTAATTCAAAACTAATATTGTAATGTTAAGATATAATTCGCCAAATTTATGTCTGATAAAAAATTCTTAGAATAAATTTTAACATACTCGTATATTACATAATACCACTGTAAGATATCCGAAGGTACTACCTATCAATATAAATCAACCTTTCCAAAGTACGCTTATTTTTTTCATTCAGCAAACCGGCCCGGTAGTTGGCTGAAATTTCAAAAAAAGCACGACAGGCATTCCCGACTTCCGCTTTTGATTAGTGTGACAGTGACGGACTGTCAGCCGTCTCTGACAAGTCCCGGGACTTTCTCCCGACCTTCTTGTTTCTGTCCCGAGGGCGCCCGAAGGCCTCCGAGAACCAGCTCGGAGCAATATCTCCTACATGGACGCAAGGTATATGATGAAAGCTTATTATGTGGACCTTTGTTTACGAGATTAATGTCTTTTTGTAGATTGTCATGCTCGAGTGGCCTTTGTAAGAAATGTTCAGAAATCAATCTTCAATAAAAAAGGACTTCTGGGTTTTTCATGAACATGAATCTACCAGAAGTAGATGTTATAAAATATTTTCAAAGATAAAATTTTATATTAAAATGCTTTTGCAGAAATATTATTCAATTCAAATTCAAAGATACTTTATTCAAGCGCTGAAAAATTGATTTTCTACGAAATTTATCATTATAATACTATGACAGAAAAAAAATATTGATGCCATTGGAAATGTAAAAGTATAATGAAAGTAGTTTTTGGGCCAAAAACTTAATAGTTGCATATTATTTTGTAGATTTTTCAACGAAAATAGTTTTTATTATAATAAAAACGAAGAAATATAAA
Organism: Atopsyche davidsoni; assembly: GCA_022113835.1. Lineage (NCBI taxonomy): Eukaryota > Metazoa > Arthropoda > Insecta > Trichoptera > Hydrobiosidae > Atopsyche > Atopsyche davidsoni. Next base: position 9,740,375 of record JAILWY010000021.1, read on the forward strand.
AAAAAATAAAACTACCCAAAAATATTCTACAAGCAAATCGGTTATTTCAAAAGTATTTATTAATCGCGTTTTCGTGTAAATTGCGATTACAGTGAGTCCGTAAATTTTAATGAAGCAATTAACTTAAAAAATATAGTAGACAGCGTCCAAATTATCGTGTGTGCGTGCATTTCACTTAAATAACTTTCATTTTAGGTAAGTTGTTGTGTCAGTCAATCATACTCGAGTTAAAAAAGTGTCAGTTGACCTAAAAGTCGTTGCTTTGATTTCACAGTACATTTAAAACTTATACCAGCAGTGTTCAATCCATTGAATTTATTTGTAAAAATATATTGTATATAATTTTTTTTTTTTTTTTTCAGTAACACCTGATTATAGTCAGATAGCTAATACAAATGCTTTCGCTATCACTATAGTCCTATCACACATTTCAAATTCGTCACATACAGTTGTTAACACGCTCCACACAAGTTCTGCGTTACAATGGAGATTCTGGCATACAAAGCTTCGTTTTGTGCGGATCCGTAAGCTCGCTGGATCCTGAAACCGGCAGAAGCGTTCCTGACTAGGGTAATATCCCTTTTATAGCATTCTTTGCTCCGTCCTATGTATCCCCTCACGGACCTTATTTATTACGGGTGATCCCTCGTAAAGTTAGGAACCCAATTAACTGACTCTTCGTAATTGAATGTCCAGAGTCCATTCAATAGATTGACAACAAGTGGATTGAGAACGAGATGAGATACCATTATTATATTATGCAGCTGAATCCTTTTTATTTCCTTTTACTACTGAGAAGAAAGAGAAAATGACATTATTTAACGGGTACACGAATATCATTTAAGTGTAGTGCTATTAATTTGATTGTACGTTTTCATTACTTTACTCACTGAAATCAGGGAATCACAGAAGACTTGTAACAAAAAATTTTTTTTATAAATTATTGTTAGCATAATTTTTTTATCGAGTTGAATTAAAAAAAATCATTAAACTTACCTAATTTATATAATTTGCAAGAGCTACATTTCATTAGTCGTTATGAGATAATCTCTCATCATAATCTCCGCAAAATTTTAATTATTAAAGATATTTATTAATTTTTCAATAGCTTTAGAGTGTTTTATCAAATAAACTTATCGTGTTTACTATAAATCTCTTGTGTTATCATTTTTTTTAAATTATCAAGGCCACGGTATTACTTAAAATTGTGAATTTTAATTTTTTAATAAATGTTAAACATCAGCCTTTTTGGTTTTTCAACTGTGCAATAGCACGAGACATTAAAAATTACTACACAACACATCGAATACATATATTTTTTATTATTTTCGCATATAACATTGAGAGTAATCCCAATTTTTTTAATCCCACCTGAGATAAATCGTTTATAGTTGGTGACACCTGGCGTTCAGGTGTGTCGCTCTATACGCGCACTGGTAGAACCTCATCGAAAGTCGAATCCTTTTGTTGTCGGACTGCGTTAGGCGGCGACATTTTTTTATTCTTGTTTGTCGGAATGTGGATTACCTCGATTCTCGTTTACGTGTTCATTTACAGCTCGGGACCCTTTCAGCGCGCGTTTTATTCAGTAAACTGATAAAGAAGCTGTAAATGTATAGAGATCCGAGTTAATCGCCACTTTGTCCAGATGAACGTCATAAATGTATACAATGAAAATTATGTTAGTTGATTACTTGGAAGTTTCACCTACAAATGATTTAAGCTTAAATTATTATACTATTGAAAGTATCTCAGCTTCAAACGTAAATCATTTTGAAAAAAATGGGTTCTGGGGCCATCTTCAAGAATTTGATTATTGAAGTATCCCTGAAGATGGGCCCAGTACCAGGCTAAGTCGTAAACCCAAAGTTAAAATGCAGCAAATTACCTAATAACAAAGTGAATTTTAACAACAACAGCTACTTAACCTACAAATTAAAAAAATACTGAATGTACTGAATACTGAAAAATGATTTTTATAAAATGTATTTTGTTTTCTTAAAATATGTCTTAAATATAGCAAAAGTACTGATTGCCGAATCATTAAAACATCATTGGAGGACTATTAAGAGTAATCTTGTTTATCGACACTTTGTTATTATAAACAAATGCTTTCACATTCTCACCAAAGTGTACATATAAAATTATAGGAAATTTATGGTAAACAAAATCCATGCTCACGTTTACATATCATTTTTATAAAATAACATGTAAAATAAAATTGCAATATAAATACTTATTGAAATTTTATATTTGAATACGTTTTACGTTATAAATGTGTACCTACCCACTGCATGGAGTGCTACGTAGCCTCAACAAATTATATGCAGCGACACGAGCGGCTATACCTACAAAGGTTCTTTGTCTTTGACCTCTACAGGTATGTCCGTGACAGTCTTCCCCTAATCACAAAATACAGCCTTTGGAAGCCAAGACCCTTGGGGGGTATTCCTGCTCTTGTGTACCTTGTAAGCCTGGTATTAATTATTACAACAACGTGTTTTGGCTAAATCCTAAATATCATGTACAAGGATTTACAAATATGCTATTTTATTTTTAAAAAATGTAAGGTATATTTTATATAGAGAAATCGATAAGCTTACAAAATAACCAGACAAAAAATATATTTTTAGTTTTGTATTTATAATACCAAGATCCCTGATGTTTTTTTGAATAATCTTGAGCAACGATAATTACTGAAATTTATATAATATATAATTCTCTTTTTTTTATAACATAATATGCAATTGGCAAGTGTTTTACTTGTCCTTAAGTATTTTTTAGTTGTTTTGATATATTTGAATATATCAGTATGGGCATAGTTTTATTGCTACCTCGATGCTTGCTGTGTCCATGTGGGTTTATTACATAATGCGCAGGAGATTATCATTACTGTCACCTCCAAAAGTAATAATTACCACCATGGAATTTAATTTTATGGCAATAAATGAAGTGAATGATATATAAAAAAACATCTAATAGTTTTATTGCCACCTTGATGCTGCAGGCACTGTGGGCCTATCACACAGTGACAATCTTGTGCGCTGGAGATTATCATTACTGTCATATCGTCACCCAGCACAAGAGTGATTCTCATATGAAATATTTAACAGCCAACAAATAAAGATACAGAAAAAATCAATTTATCACAGTTTTATGGCGGGCGTGGGAGGGTCCTCAGCTTTGGTGACTTGTAAGACATTTCAATACAATGGCTCGAGTTCATTCTTCAATCCGGTATCGCCTCAATCTACACGAGCCTTATTTTTTACGCTCGAGTAATGCATGTAGGTCAAAAATTTATGACTCCGAGCGGTCGTGATTGTTAATGAAATTAAGATCGAATTTATTTTGAGTCTGTATTTGTGAATTTATTTATTTTTAACTCTCAGTATTAAATGCTCGTACCATTAAAAGGTTTTTTTTATTAACAATGTGAGCTCATTCTATAAACTTATTATTATATCATGAGTATATTTTAATATGTAGATTACTTCTGCATGTATAACCGTAAAACAATTTCCTTATATCATATTTTACACTTCTTTTTAATATACGTATATAATTATATTTATACCCCTTAATAAGTAATTTGAAAGCTAAATAATTCAAAATCTGAAAATCAACGTATTTATTAAATAATGAGAGTATCTCACTTTGTTTCACAAAATAACTTCTGAACAAATTTGTACGTAATTGAAAAATATACGTGTACATATATATGAGTAAATACTTACGTAATTTTATTACGAACTTTAAACTTTGTAAAAGTAAAAGGAAAACATCTCGTGAACATTTGTTATCTCCTTTAACCCTCACGATTCGGGCCTCTCGGTTAGAAATGCTGCATACCTCCGAGCCTACCTGGTTTCTACGATTTAGTTACCCAACTAAACGTGTCGCTTATTTTTTTATTGTTTATTCTGGTATTGAGGTATATATGCCATTAAAAGTCACGAATTTTCAAACCAATAAAACAATAACGATTTTAATATACATGTGATCAAACAATGTAGAATACTTTCCTAAATGACAAGAAATTTATTGTTGAATAAGTAAAAATTAAAATATAATTATTTTGAATTTTTTTTCGTAATCGGGTGCCTCTTCTCAGATGAGGTTGGCGACCATCTCACTAAGCATAAATTTATGCTGAATAAGTGTTCATGGTTTTCGAAGAGGAAAATAGTGTAGTATGTCTCCGGGTCCTTCTACATTTCAGTTTTATATTAGAAGAAAAAGTCTGCGTATTGTTGTTGCCCAATAGCATTATTATATAATCCTTTCCTTGCAAAACTCTGGCGTTTAGATCTGATACACCTTCTCCAGAGCACATCCCTCCACAATCATTCCAAGTCCACTAATCCTTTTCACACGCTCTGGGTACAGAATGGCAGCCATGCACGAGCAACAGAATTGGGAGAGCGTGGAGGGTGGGAAATATTACAATAACCAGGAGTATTGTTTCAAATCCTGGCTGCACCCTAAAAAAAATAATTTATATATTTCGTCTGTATCATTAATCTAATAGCATGATTTCATTAAAGCGTATTTCAGTAAAAATTAAAATAAATACACTGTTGCTGTAGATCAGTAGCTCCCAAACTCTTTTGGCACACGGACCCTTTTTCATAGTCAAAACTTGCCCACGGACCCCCTTTCATAGTCAAAACTTGCCTACGGACCCTGGGTGAAAAACTACATAAATTCATATTATAGACTAGTTGGTGCAAGTAGCGTTCCTGTATTAACCTACCTGACTCACCGCGATGCCTGTTATTACTTGTATTTTATGCACCTGTCTATATTTATATTTTACTTAGGACGTAAAAATCGACTTCCATATTAATAAAAATGTGTCACAATTTGTTTATTTTATATTAAACCTTGCGCGGACCCCCTGACGTTGTTCAGGGACTCCCAAATCGATTTTAATTTTCTAAAGACCCCCTGAATGATCCCAGGGACCACTTTGAGAACCACTGCTGTAGATCGCAATTTTGAAGATATTTCACAAAAACTTTCAGCAAATACGCAACGGTGTGTTTTCGTATGCAGGCGAAGTGGAAAGGCTTTTCTGGTCGGACAGGGTGCTCGCGCCCCGGGGGTGCTCGGAGGCTCTACCGCTATGCGAGCCACGTGTCCGAGCTCCGGCCCCGGCGTCTCGGTAAAAACGTCATAAATTATTCACAGTTGATCTTTCCTCCACCCGAGAACAAAAAGACCGACCAATATGGCCGAATTCGCCAGCTATTTTGAATGACATTCGCAGCTCCCATAATAGTTCATTGATATACAAAGTAAATATTGGAAATACGGCAGCTTTATATACCCGAGCTTGCGGCTAACTGCATTGTTCGGATTTTATGTGTAGGATGATTTCAATCGAGCTTTAAAGCCTTCGACCTTATATTTTTATAACCTCTGTTAGTATAAAAAAATTGCATATCGTTCGTGGTTACCCGTCTAGTCATGGTTGATATGACACTGCAAAGCACAGACGTTATGCTTATATTACTAGAATATCCACTAATTATTTGGTTTATTTGGTAATGAGTGCATGTATTTTTTATGTTGAAAATATCAATGGAAATAACAGATTAAAGTTTTGCCATAAGTTTGAAATCATCCTGTATAACAATCCACTTATCTGGCGATAACAGAATGTCTACTTCGGAGTGATTTATATTCGAGCAAAAGGCTTTATATGTTTATCGATTTCACGCACAGACTGCTTATTCCAAGCGTTTTGTATATTCCATCGAAATGCTCGTTTCTATATATTTTATGGCATTATTGCATTTAACATAATACAATAATTCATTACTTATAATCTCTCAGTGGCATGGAGTGGATTTTATGAAGATCATGGTGTCCTGGGATTTTGGTGAAACATATCCACAGCAATATTTTAACTTTAAAATAAAATATGAAAATAATAATTATTCTACATTACACAATCATTAACAATAGAATATTTTTATGAACATGCAATTTATTTCAAATATAAATGCAGTTATGTATCATTACCACGTACGATATTTTTAATATGAGTAACCTATGTGTAAAAAATCACACACAAACCAAAAGTTTTGCATAAATTTTGCTTTGAACCGATATAAAATGCAGGAGAATGTTTGCATAATTTTTCATGAAGATGTATCAGGTTACTCAAACGTTTGTGTGAAAGTGACGTCATTGGTGTTTTTATAAAATATGTTGTATTTAAAATGTCGTAAATGAAATACGCTACATTTGAAATTTATTTGAATGTGAATGTCATAATATTTTGACCAGTCTCGTCTAAGCGTCGGACTTCATCTGACACTAACAAGTAACAAAACATCAAACAAAACAAGACCGAAGCATAAGTATATATTCAAAGTTAATAAAAACAGTGGAAGGGTATATTTTGACAACGTAGTTAAAAGATAATTTATTATATGGATAAATATAATACAAACACACCGACGAAAAACGATAATTCAAACTCATATTTCAAGGGTAAGTTTTTGCTACAAGTTTTGTTTTTGCTCAAATTTAGTCGAAATATTAATTCATTCATCCATTTATTTATGTATTCATTCGGATGAAGTGATTATTGAGAATAATCGTTCAAACCCACCATGATTAAAAATATACACACGGATATTTATTTGTTATTGGTTAATCAACCAGTGTTTATTAAATGTATATTGCTATCGGGGAAATTATTGAATTATTGTGTGAGGATAATTCAATTTGTTTATAAATATTTTATTCCCATTCTGATACGTAAAGTGCATTTACAATACATAAATTGAGACAGATCACTCCTGCAGCTAGCATGGGAATGCAATTTTCTTGGTTTCCGAGAACCTCTCTTAGATGTTGGTTTACTTCTCGCCAGGCACTTCCCAGCAATCAATCATAGTAGTTTAGCATTAAAATACTTGTATGTATTCAGTAAAAGGAATTAATCTTCTTTTTGAAGTGGCAATGGAATATATTAAATTATGTGAATTATGTTGGCATAACTTGCTAACGTTTATGTCATATGTTTTGTAAGATATTCAATTTAAACAGCAATTAAGGAGTAGTTCTGGGACTATGATTATTGTAAAATTACACTCAAAAAATTGACGTTAATTTCATCATTTTTTTTTTGAGTTTTGGTCAATAGTTATAAAATTAAAATATTACGATTAGCTGTTTAATAAGAACATTGGAGAAATAAATAAAACGCCTAAAGTAAACAAAAATATCATAATTTATATGTGATATTTGGATAACAATGATTAAAATTAACAATAGGGAATTTAAAAAATAAATATTATATAACTGATGATTTTTAAATTCTAGTAACCTTGTCATGAATATTATATAAAAAGCGAAAATCATATTCTACTAGTGTCGTATTTTTATGAATATTTTGTATTATGCAAGCAAAAAATTTCTAGTTTATAATACTATCAACAAAACCACTATCTATAAAAACATTTATATGTGCATTTAAAAGCGATTTATTAGAACGACGCCTGTTATAAATCAATTTTTTTACATTAATCAGAAAAATTATAAGATTTTAACAATGAATTAATAAATCACACTATTTAAATTTTTAATTTTAAATGGGTACACGTAAATTCTTCAGTGCTAGTAAAATCTATCAAATCCATACTGTGTGACTAAGTAGATAGAAAAAAAAACTGCTAAATATCATATGCTAAATATCATATACACAATAAGCATCTGGCCAACCGGTTATAGTTTCAGTTTAACATTTCTGAGCAATCACCAAGTCACTGGAGATCAATTTTGAAAAGCTGCGAGTTGGTGAAAGTCTGGTGTACAACCCAACAGGCACGTTGGCTTTTTTGACCTCTCTGTCGAGAGTTCAATTGAATCAATCACGGAGCCTGTGTTTCCTTAGTGATATTTGTGAAACTAGAGTGCTTTTATTAAACAAGACGTTTCTATTTTACAAGACCTGAAACTTAACAAGCGATCGTGAGGTTATAGAAGGCGGTTTTCTTATATATTTTATTTTTTGCTCCATGATCTGTCTTAATTGTATTTCTTTGATTAGAATGTTCAATGCAGGAAGCTATTAAACTAATGTACATTATTTTACAATTATTAAATACCGTATTTAATAATTTAATGTAATACCCATATGCAACAATAATATACTGTATATAATAAACATTATTAAAAACTTTTTTAAATTTCTAAGAAAAAGCGCATAGTCTTAATAATTAAAAAATGAAATGTTATTTTTTTCTAGCCATACTTTGATGTAAATAAAATATAAAGACCTTTTATCTAAATGCTCACTAAGAAAACGCTATTGTACATATTATGAAAAAAATTATTCCATCTGTGCTCCTTATGATTTTTACTTTTTTTGATCATATTAAAATATTCGTATTTCTCTTTTGTGTTATTTTTACTTTTATGGATAATCCATCTCCTTTATATTGCCTGAAATATTTATATTAAACCGCCTTAGTGTCCAGAAACGTATCTAAACTGATAGCTGCAATTTGACTGTTTTTTTTTACTACACACTAGCTTGTCTTTCGCCTTTACAGAACAGTTTTTTTAGAGACTTATTGTGATTTTCTGAACTCGGTTGTCTCCCGCTCGCGGACTAAATTGTAGCAGAAAACACATAAACGGTCTCGCTCTCAGAGAAGTACGAAATAACGCAATCGCCCGGCCTGGCCAGCCGCAGTGCATTTTGTTGTACTTTGCCAATAATTGCAACGCGAACCGAGAAATACACTTCCATCGTGCAACCGTAATCCCTCGATAATATCACCGTCCAAACGTCACATTCCGAGCGAGGCGTACCTGAGCGCCGCGGAGCCGCGAGACGTGGGAATGGGCGCCGATGGCCGATACGTTCACCGCAGGATTCTTATACCAGAGCTCTGATAGATTTAAAATGGAAACCTTTACAATTTATACTGTTTTATTCCCATAGTAAAAGTACAGTAATAAAACATTTATACTGGGTGATTCGCACCTGGACACATACAATAAATATATATTTTTATAAAAACTGTTTATTGTAATATTACTATAGCACCGTAAAAGTCACTAAGTGATTTATTAAAATTACATTTTTTTATTGTACTGTAAAATAGCAGAAGTACGCAATTTTCCATGTATTTATTAATAATGAAAAATGGATTAGAAAGTCGGTAAACACTATGCCTATCTATTTTTTGTTGATTGCCTACCGATTTTGACATATATCATCACCTAACTGTTCAAACATTGCATCATATCGGAACCGCGAGGTTTAATTACTCGACATTCCAGCATCCGTGACCACTCAGCCTCTTTATTGCTCGCCACTCTAGCCAATTTAATTATTCGAAATGGGCGTTCCGTTACGGACTAACAGCGGCGAACAGCAGAGAACATATTAATTTTCTTTGCATGCCTTCTATGTTCGCAGTACGTGCTCCCATACGGTGGGAGTCCACAAAAAAAAATACACTCTAGCGTATATATTTATAATTAATACAACACGCCTGCAGCATCTCACCAGTTGCATTTTTTGAGCTTATGTTAGAACATGCGATTTATTGATTCGAAGATGAAGAATTAGAGGCATTGCTCGATAAAGACTCGTGTAAAACGCAAACAGAACTCGCAGAATCATTGGGAGTTGATCGAGCAAAAATTTCAAGACACTTAAAAGCATTGGGAATGATTCAAAAGCAAGGAAATTGGGTGCAACATGAATTGAAGCCGGGAGACGTCGAAAGGGGATTTTGCATTTCAGAAATGCAAGCAGCATTTCCGAAATGCTACTTGCATTTCGGAAAGAAGCCACAAAAAGAAGTCATTTTTGCATCGTATCATCACTGGTGATGAAAAATGGATTCGCTACGACAATCTGAAGCGTAAAAAATCATGGGGTAAGCCCGGACATGCATCAACATCGACGGCCAGGCCAAATATTCATGGCGCCAAGGTAATGCTGTGCATCAGAAGGGTGTCATCCACTATGAGCTGCTGAAACCAGGCCAAACTATCGCGGGCGAGTTCTACAGACAACAATTGATGTGTTTGAAGCGAGCATTCGCAGAAAAACGCCGAGTCTGTAATTTTCCATCATGGCAATGCTCGACCACATTTTGCTTAATTGGTTAAAACCTATAGGGAAAACAGTGGATGGGAAGTTCTGCTTCACCCGCCTTATAGCCAAGACTTTGCCCCTTCCGACTACCACCAGTGCTCTTTCTGAAATACGCTTCACTTCTAAACAGGGTATCAAAAATTGGCTTGATTCTTTCTTGGCTTCAAAAGACGAACAGTTCTTTTGGGATGGAATCCATAATTTGCCCGAAAGATGGGAAAAAATAGCGGCCAGCGATGGACAATACTTTGAATAGAATTAATTAATGCACACACCGTATATAAAAGAAGTATTAGTAGATTCACGCTGTATATATTTTCGAGGTTAAGTGGCAACATTTGCAACTGCCACTACGGGCTAGATGTAATGCATGTGCCGCGCTAACTGCCGGCAACGGTACTTCGCATCGCGTTCCTCTCCATCGTTACTCCTTCCATCACGAAGACTTCCCGCAGCGCAGGGAAGTGCCAGCGGCTGCTCTGCTGACCTGGAGTTCCTCCGCGACTCCTCAACCGGCCCGGCGATGATAAATGGTGCTCCGGTCAATCCGCCTGATTGATTCGAGGGGCAGAGATATTTTCAATAGAGATATCAGAGTGTTTCGTTATTGTTTTGCTTGCGTTCGATACGGATGATGTATGCTCTGTGAAACGCATTATTATTTCGAAGACTGCCGGCTCCTCGGCGGATGTGTGCTGACCGGCAGACGATAAATTACTTTTGAAACCAATAGGCGTTTATTTCAACTTTTAATTAAACACGAATAAACTATTGCTCGCTGCGGAACATCGATTAAGGCGCAGAACGAAATACACAGATTATAAATATTTGTAACACTTCTTATTTTGATTTTACTCATTGGGCTCGTGAAAGTAAAAATTGATAAAAAAAGGCCTTCATGATTTTGTGACAGATTTTATCTAGAGCATTAAAGTCAAATAGTAACAAGCAGTTTGGTGGAGCAATGAAAATGATTCACAAAGATATTTTATTTCCATGAAACATTTGGAAAACAAACAAAAAATATGCCTACCTCAAAATATTATTTTACTATATGAGTGAATCATGTTCTAAGTGCGTTATTACTAAATAATCAATACTATTTATCATTTAATGGAACGTGTATATAAAACAAGTATTATCGGGAATAGTTGTATCAGAGCAGGGATGCACAAACTTTTATCCTCTACGGGCGACCTGTTCTACAAACATCAAAAATTAGCAATTTAATGCCAAAAATAAGTTTAAATTAATAGTACACATGTACATATTGAATATCAAATTAATCAAAGTATTTAGTTAATGCGGGACGGGCATCAGAGATGTGTGCACATCAGACAGACAGGCGGGCGACTAGGCGAATAGTTACGCGGTCGCTTCTCTGTAATAGAGCGGTTGAAAAGTAGCTGCTTCTTCTAGGCGACAGAGACGAATAGAGCTGTTTCGAATTTCACCCACGACCAGCACGTAAGCAGTTAGTCCACCTAACAAACCGTCCCAACAGCACGAGGTCGTGGCCTCCCCAGCCGCACGCACGCCCGGAATTACACTTTGCCGTGAACAACATTTTATATCGGGCCTCGCTATGAATTTGCGATGGACCGCCGAATGCCGCAGTGTTCCTGCCACGAAGATTCTGAATTCTTTATTGCAGTTTTCGTATTTTACGACAGCTGTTTGGCAACGGGAGGTGATATTTTGAGACCGGCGTAGTGCTGTATACGTACACTGAGGTTTTAAGGCGTACCCTACATATATATCTAACAATAATGTCCTAATACCTTTCAATCGATTTCCGATGATGTATAATACTCAGCTACTCAAATACTTGAGTGATTTTCCACATGTTCGCCAACTTTTCACGTTGGCATTATCAAACAGTCAAATGACATGTGGAAAATCACTCAAGTATTTTACTTAAAAATATTAAAACGGAATAGTATGACAAGTATCTCTGTCAAAAATATTGAATTTTTTACTCTATAATTATTGCATGAAGTAGGCATTTTATAAATTTTGATTATATCATAGTAATAACAAATCATTTGATCTTCTGTTCTGTCCAATTATTAAGTTCTTATAATCTGAGACTCTTGGTTGATTGCTAATACGCAATAAACGCGTTGCATTTATATGTTTTTTGCAGGGTGTCTAGTTTTTTGTTTAACTCACATTAAACGTTTCGTTTTTTTTATCGTTTTCAATTCAAGGTACATAATTTAAGGGGATTTGCAAAGATTCAAATGCTCGATGTTATTGAATCTCACCGTCTAAAGTAGAATTACAATTTAAAGCGGCGTTGTGTTGTAATATATTCCAATGTCACTGTGAATGAAATAAATTGTACGTTTTCTCGTAAGTTGATAGAAGTTACTCCTCGGAGTTCACTTCATTTCGCGTTAAATTGCGTTCCTCCTGAGGTATTTCCAACGTTGTCGTTTTAAATTTGCTTTGTATTTTGAAGAAATGCTCCCAGCCGTACGTTATCGGGCCGTACCCACCCGGTGACACTTTCCCGATATCTCATTCGGAAGGATTTAAGACTGACGTGATCTGTATTGTAATATAAATCTGGGAAAGAAATTTCCCATCGCTTTCACGGCGCCATGTCTCTCGCTTGGTATAATGAAGAAAACGCGATATGTTTAAATATACATTAGTACAATTAAGGCACTACGATTGACGTGTACGCTTTGGAATTTATGCGGTGTATATTTCGATAGTAAATTGAAAATGTCGTTTGTTCAGCCAGAAATCCCACAAAACACGGTATCTTGTCTGTAACTACGCTGAATGTTATTTGATAGTTCAGAAAATTGTGCGAATAGCAAGACATATTTGAGATATTTACGTTTTCATTTTTTTAAATAGATCCCTCATTATTTCAAAATCGCACCTATATTTTAATATTATTTAATTTATATCATATTAAGATTTGTGCCTGCAATGTTGTCATAAAATTTCCGACGCGTACATATAAAATAAACGAATGAATTTAAAGCAGGCATCATGGTGGTTATTTATATTCTTTTAATAGGATATTTATTTCTCTCATTTCACCATAATATTATAAGACTAAATTCATTTGCTTTTTATGTAAATATTAAAATAAATATATACGACAAAACCTGCGCGGTTCAAACTCCCCAGGTTTTGATCGAACCATAAATTGATTCAAATTATTCGGTGCAGTCACATTAGTTCCCGAAATATGAATAATTTTTTAAATATAATCCCGTAGTCGTAAACATGGCATGTCAACTGATTATAATTAATGATTTATCTATAAAATTGTGATTTACGATCGTCTGGCTGCTAAGCTCTGGCTCGACGATGTAGCTGTTAGGAAATAGGTGTAGTGTTTTTTTCTCTGCTACAGCACTATGGGAGCAGGGCTAGCACAGAACAGCTGCTTTCACGTACTCCTGGAGTCCTCGAACACAGACAGGGATAATGGTCACGTCTAAACAGACATTGCTAAGGTGCATTCGACATTACAAATGTCGTTTTCAAAGATTCACAGTCTAGACTAGACACTAGCGATGGGTAAAATCGAGTGATTTTTACTACCGAATAAATCATACATCACAATTATTTAACCTAGTGTTTTATCACTGTATTCAGATTATGTTTATTGCTGATTATGAAAAATCAAATCATGTAGCTCAATACTGAATTTTATCCTTGATTCTATCAACATAATTTATGAACAAACAAAATATTGAGCCCTTAAAACATCTGAAATTTTTAGACAGTAACAGGGGTCTTCGTATATTTTTAATGTTCCTCCGTCTAGAGTAGTGACACAAAGGAAAAACAAGTATTACTGCGGTACGTTCTAAAGCCTGACATGAATATGCATGAGCTCCTATGAAGCCATCGGCGTTTTTATCGGCTTCCTAGTAATGACAATCGTGGTCAGTCATTGTCAGCCGGGCCTGCCCGTGATTATTCCGGGATAATTTTAATTGCCCATCTTGATATATGACCGCGGGTTTTACAACCGGCGCACACTGTGCCAGCAGCGGGTGGTTACTAAACAAAATATATTTTTAATAATAAATAAAACCGATTGGTGCACAGATACGATATTATCATTAAAATTGAATTTAAGGTGCAGTGTCTTCATAAAACATGATAGTTATTATTAGTTACCAAATTTTGTTTTAAAGTTTTATTGAATAAAAAAATTGTTGCATTCAATTATTTTGAACAGTCACGTTTCATTTTCGGATTCATTTAGTAAAATATACATAAAATTTTTAATGTTTAAAAAATATGTACGTAGAAACTTTAAATGACTGTTATTACATTATATATACAGGGTTAGGCAGGGAGGTATGGATGATTTGAACGGGAGGTGGGGATAACCTTGGTGGATACAGAGTGGGGGTATCTTCTCCTCAGGAGATTTTTGTAATGGCAACATCTATGTTATAATTAATGGAACTGGTATTTATTTTGTAATACTCCATTTTATAACAATAAAATAAAACCAAATGGTTTTGGAGACTACGTTTAATTTTGCTTATAGCGAGAGCTCTTTCGCCGAACACGGCATCTTCAAGACTTGAAGTCTTGAAGATGCCGTGTTCGGCGAAAGAGCTCTCGCTATAAGCAAAATTAAACGTAGTCTCCAAAACCATTTGGTTTTATTTTATTGTTATCTATGTTATACACTGAAAAAATAAAATTCAAGTTTCGTAGGAAAATGAGTGTGTAACTATTAATTAAAATCATCCATGCCTACATGCTTAACCCATACCTTCTGCTTTACCCTATATATAAAAGCAGTATTTTTAATAATAAATAAATAAATAATAACTAATTTAAAAAAAAATACTTAATTTTATTCAGTTGCACGTAAAGCCCAGCACACTGTGCTGCGTCTGTAGAATATTCTGTTAACCGCTTTATAACATGTGAGAGGCTTCTAAGTGTTTTATTACAATTCACATGTTTTACGACGGCGACTGAAACTTGCAGTCCGCTAATAAAGCGGACGTTAAATTTGTGGCACAGTTGCTACAATATAAAACACGACGGGCTGTACGTACAGTGGCGTTAATGGTGTCCAGTTATATTGGGGTTTAATTTTAATGATAGTATGACAAAAGGTTATTGATTGTTTATTTTATTGTCACTATTACCTATGCTAATTAGATCCATAAACAACTTGTTTCAGTAAGTGCACTAAATTCGTACTCAACTATAATAAAACCCTCGTTCAGTTTTCATTACAAGAGATGATACTTCTTGCTACTGTTGTATTATTCATTTTGCATAGCTAACTTTGTACCTTTCAATTTAACGTTAACGTGACAAATAAAGATTGATGTGGGTATATATTTGTTTAGACATATCTTTGAATAGTTAGTCTAGGTATTTTTTACCTTTAAAAGGTGCGAAAAAAGAAAAATAGTATGTATTGTTTGTTGTAACGCAAGCGTACAAATAAGTGCTCTAAATACGAGGAATTTTGTCAATCACTGAATTCTAGTTACTTGACGCGTTAGACGTATAAAATTAATGAAAAATACTTCATCCATGAATACGCTTCTGGTATTCTTGTCGAATAAATATTACTGGTAAACTCAACAATAAAAATACCGAGACAGTAGCTTAGATGGCTGAAAAGTAATATGTCTAATTCGAATCGCCGAGTAGAAGTTTTCATTTTGATAAGTACGTTTCCGCCCGCAGAGGGCTGCGGCATTGCAAAGATTTCTGAATTACAAATATTAATTTGAGGCTTCGCAGAATTTGCTCTCGCAAATTATTCGCGGATATTCGCGAAGCCGGATTTTTAATGAATTCGTATTGAAGTATGGATAGCTTGATGAACAAAAAAAATTTCATGGAAGTGGCTTTTCGGTTACCGTTGATATAAATGAAATGTTCAATTTTTCACGCACTGACTTCAGTGTATTGAATTTAATCAGAATGTATACGCTATGTAATAAAATATTATAATAATAAGCTAACGGTGTGAAATAAAATATCAATGCTTATCTACCCGAAATTTAATCTAAATATTATATAAGTCAAAGTGAGCATTTATATATATTACATAAACTTTCAAAGTAGAAACAATTATTTGTTAAGTATGTTTAGAACGTTTATTAGAAGAAAGTGGACTTAAGCGTCAAGTTAAATACATGCTAATAATGATGTGAATAACTTGAAACATAAAATGAATAAATAAATAATATTTTTTTTTTTTTTTACGTATTATAATACATATATTTAAAAAAAGTTAAAATTTGAATTATTCCATTAGTAATATAAATAAATGGTTTATGCGTTTATATTAAAAATAGTTTTAAAAAGGGTTTCATTTGTGATTTGTTAAAATTCACCAAGTGGTTGACTGAAAATCACATTATAATAAATCCGATGGTGTATTTCGAAAGTTTAATTAACAGGCAGTTTTCTCAGGTGGACGTAATTTGAAATTTACGTTAAATTATCTCGACTAACACTCAACAAGTTCTCAAACTGTTGGTCGCGCTCTCGGGTCAGAAGTTCCCGAAGTTTACCGTCTTGACCAAATTGACCGTCTCTCGAGTAACCCGGAGCGAACAATTTATGGTCGTACAAAGGCATTTTTACGTTAACTTGGTCTATGCATGCCTTTGTTTGTGCTCTGTGGAAATATAGAGGCGTTTCTACGTACGGCTTCTAACGTTTCTACGTAATGACATCACACTGTAACGTGAATTAAAGTAAGTAAGTGCTATATACACTGTAGCTAGTACCAGTATAACGGGTTGTATTTACAATTTTAACTTGGTGAAAAGTTATTTATAGTGTCACGGGTATGCATATAAATGTAAAAAGATGATCATAGGATGTATATAGATAAGACACCAAGTCAAAAAGTAACGATCATTTTAGGGTTCGGTCAATTCAGTTTACTCTCTGTTGCTCTGTATGTATAGATGAATTATCATAAAATAAATAAATCAACATCATAAAAATAAATTTTTATTTGAAAGAGTGTATCAAGTGTTATCGAGAAATCTCCATGATTCATCATAAATGGAATATAGAAATGGGAAAATAGAATTTAAATTATATGTGACTTGCAACGGTAGATGAGGTTTCTGTACAGTTAGACTGAGTCCAAGTAGACGCAAACACGACGGTAATTGGATTTTAAATAATGCATAAAGCAGAAAACAAACACATAAAAGGAAGCGAATTCTCACGAAATAAAAAGAGTTAATTAAAAAGAAAAACCCGAAACCTGCGCCGGAAAGTCGTAAAGATTACAGTCACATAAACGTTTGTTCTCGCCAGCAATGCGACTCGGTGGAGACCTGCGCGGGTGATCCGTCTCAATTATCAATAATTCCACAGATACCCTCGGCAACCGTAGTTTACGGCCCTTGCAGGTCTCCAGACCACACTCCTCCCTTGGACAATAGGGGAAGAAAAATAAGCGGGCTAGGTCGTGACTCCGTGACCTAGATAGATAGCCCATGCGATGTGTATTTTGATAACCTCAGCTTTGAAAATGCGCCGAAAGAATTCAGAAGCTATATTTATATTTTGATTGAAATTTCTATTTATAATTCACGTAATTTGAAAATAAAAACATATCTTAAACAACATACACCAATCACATAAAAAAACACACACCACTGCAACTCGTTTATAAATAAATGTTTTAAATTAGGTTTTGGCCAAAAATAACTCCTTGTTAATTCGTGTAGTATTTTTAGAAGTTCCCATTATGCTAAATGTATATAAGAGCCACCGAAAATAGTGTATTTGAAAAGGATACTGATATTTATTAAGTCTTTATAACACTCGATAGGTCATGAAACATATGTTTCTGATAACAAGGGACTTTTTTTGGTATAAGTCAAGCATGGATTCTTAGTAAAAGTATGTAAAAGATTCTTAGAAAATAATCTGTAAAAACTAATTGGCTTCTTTCAGCTAAAATAAAAGTGAAGCTTGATTACAAGTACCGGATAACGAAAGCAATATAATGGTTGCCATAACAACTCATTAGAAAGGACAAGCGAGTGATTAGATTGTGAGAAGAGAAAGACTGATTAGTGATTGTTCCCGTTTATCCGGTTTATTTTGAAATCCTCGATATTAAAACGACAAATATGCAAAATCAATTAGATGTGACATGGTTGCTTTATTTTTTTTCTAATGACATTTGCCTTTCGTGGGTACTTCGGAGAAATAATTGATAGTAAGCGTTTTTTTATCTTGAATTTAAATCAAAATACTTGAAACGGAGTTTCGCAAGTCAGTTTTGGTTTCTTTTTCATTTTCAAATAGAGCCTGTAAAATTTATTGTTTTAAATTTGAATCTAACACTAGATGGTATGAAGATTATGTATCAAATGCAGGTATCAGATACTTGGAAGGTGTTTCACTCGGCTGGTCTCGACTTTTAAATGTACACAGAATTCGAGTCGTGGTCATTAATTATCAGTAATTTATGGAACTCTCGTCTATCTATGACATCGATCGGAAAACTTAGGTGTTTTTGTATGCTTGAAATGTAGCTTATATATTTAGAAATCGTTTATGGAATACCATAGTCACGAAAGTATGAGAAAATTACTTCAGTGTAAATCATGACACTTATTTTTATTAATGAAATATATCCGAATACCTAAGAAGCTGCACAAAACGCGACCCATTTAAAAACAAACCATTTATGTAGCATATCAAAATATCGTTAAATCAAACCAATACTGAATATTTATACAGTAAATATAATATAGTTGATAATTAACATCGATTAGTTTTTTAAATATTTTTTTATAAAAGCTTTGTTCTCAAAGTGTTTTTTCAAGTTTATCTTTATTTTCCAAGTGCCAAAGGCTGCTGAGATATGATCAAATTTTTTAAATTATTACCCTGAAAGAGTACCTTATCACACTGTCAATGAACGCCCGCATCTGAACGGAGCTAATACTTAAGCCACCAATATTATCATCCAAAATAAATCAGCTAAATGGTTCTTGAAATAACTTTATCTTAAAAATAATATCGATTGGCAATAGCATGGCTCTCACCGTACGACCTGGATTCAAAGTACTTATGTAAATATTTCATCTATTCGATATCTCAATATCTACCTGGACTTGTATCCACCGGGTAGGATATTCCTATATCAGATTGCGGGGATCTTTTCAGAAGCTTTCAAAAGTCTTGTAGGTTTACCTTATCGTTTGCCGGTGCTGTGGGATCTCTTTCGTATTCTTGAAGTTTTTTTTTTATTTCTATTGATAAATACTTGCATGAAAGCTTGTCAGAAATAAACATGTCGAGATAAACAAAAACACGATTAGTAAATTTTTTTATAATAAATAAGAATCTACTACCTCATATTAATATAATTTTGAATACTTAATAATATTCATAGATGCACGAATACTGTTTTGGTTCAGCTGTATAGACAAGGGAAAACTTTTATATACATTTTGCAGATATTGATCGATCAACGCAAAGAGAATCAAAGGTTTAATTCACCAAGAAACTTAAATTTAAAAATAAATTTATGCATCTAAAACAGCTAAGGAATATGAAAACACGTATTGCTTTCATTTGGAAACAATTATTATTACTACCTTATTCCTCGATTGGGAGACATCCAAGCTGAAATAATGTAAGCAATGTGTATTTTATAAACCACTCAGAGAAAATAAACGCAAAATAAAATAGAGCAATGACGAAAGTTTAATAAGAGACAATTATTAAATTTAATAAATAAATACATCTATTGATAATGATTAAGTACATTGTGATTTGTGTGGGATTTTTCTAAGAGTTTCTTTAATCAATTTTCAATATTTCAAAAAATGTACTTAATCATTATCAATCAATAAAATCTGTATAGGCAAAATCGTACTTCCTGTGAGACGGTCTTCACAAAAAAATCAATAATAAATATATCTAGATTCGAATCTGCAACCCATCATCAGTTAACAAGTATGCGCTGCATCACGAGGCGATTGTTAAAAACTTTGCAAGAAAGGCAATATTTCATATAACATTAATCTCATGAATATTTCACAGTGAAAAGATCTGATTAAGCTTTTTTAAGTGGGATAGAAACAAACAATAAATCATGCGTAAAATTGATGCTTCAACACTTTCTTTCTTCTTGTCTTCTTCCGCTGAGACGTCTCCCTGCCGGGCGGCTCGCACAGCCTACTTTACCCCTCGCAGCCTTCGGCCCAGTTCGCCAGCGGCCGATGTGTTATTTGACGAGGGTGGGCTGTCAGTCCAGCCAGACGTTTCGCATTGACCTGATTCGGGAAGTTTCTTTTTGATTAGACTTTGATGGTGATTTTATCTGACGCTTGCCCAAATTATCAAAACAACAAGTATGAAAAGTCAAATGACTAGGTGATAACGAAAAATTTACTTTAGTTGATAACGCTCACAATTGAAAATACCGTAATCTACTTGTCGTTTGCCTATACATGTCTACAGGTTAAATTTGAACCGAAACTCTTATTTCGTGATGTACTCAAGGTCTCAAAAAAGCACTTTGGAAGCGTCTTTTGCAGCTGAGGGACTCATTTCAGTGAGATATTTTTTAACCCTGCTGCGCTTATACTTCCGCCATCAGCCTGAGCTCGTGACTCCGACCCGACCACTGCCTTCCTGCAGCCAGGGTTGCCTGGCGAGAACTTCACATTAAAAACTGTCGATATTATAAAAATAACCGTTTTTCATTTGACCGGATTTATGACACGCCATTCGGTAAAATTGACTGATATTGGACATGTTTATGGCGATGTTATGTCTGATTTACAATATAACAAATACATGGCATCAAAATGTAACGAATATATATTTATGACAGCAGCGAGGTTATAAATTACAATTTTCTTTGTGAAGCAATATTTTTAAACTAGTTTTGTTTTGTTGTGCCTGTTAGAAATTTGGTTGGTTGGAAAGTTGGTGAAAATTTGCAATGTTACAACTTCCGGCAAATCCTAGAAATATATTTCTATTTTTATAGGCGAATATGAGCAATTTTTTTGAATTTATCAAAAGTTATTGTGGTTATGATAATCTTTCAGCATCCCTTAAATTTGAATACTTACTGTAAGATTGATTTTCAGTTATGAGATTGTTTTTTTAATATATTTTTATTTGTAGTATACAGAGACACTGCATTTGAGAGTTAAGTTTGTTCACTTCCCTGAAAGTTTCGGTGCCAATCACGATTCTCACTAATTATTGGATTCCTCTGCCTCTTCGATAATGTCAGCCTGCAGCTTATCTGGCCACTCGTCAGGACCGACTCGTGATCTTCACAATACTAAAACACAGGCACCGCAGCAGCCGTGACTGCGTCCTAACTTCTGTCATTACTGAGTCCACAAACTCAATAAAGTATCTGATGCAACGTGCTGATTCAGATTAAGCTGTCTTTTAACGTTTTCTTTGTAATTATGTTACAATGCTACCGTACTCATTGCAACAGTATTTGAGAAGTTAAAACAATAAAAAAGTCAAAGCATCGAAGAGCCTTTATTTAATTCACCAAGAAAGATGGTAAACGAAGATCTAATAAAAAAACTTTTTGTTGTTTCAGTCAGTAGCTGTCGTTGTTTCAGTGACATAATAGTTTTCTTTAATCATATTTGTTATTGATACTTCAATATAAAATATGATTAAATAAAATTTAAAATATATTTTAGTGACATTAACACCTTTCGCATCGCATCATTGATGGTTCTGTATGTTTATTGCTTGACCTCGGCTTACAAAACACACCCGATACACTCACATTCCAGCTTTCTGAAATCAATTTGCATGATTGTATAACCCACACAGCCTCCCTTAATTATATTCAGCAAATTCACGTGTTCGGTTAAATCCAGTGAATCATCAGTCTGTATTTATGTCCCGACTATATCACAGGTCCCGATCTATTTCAGAATTCAGCTACTCTCTCGCCTCCTGCAATGAGGTTTAACAAAATTTGACGTTTAATTATCATCTCCGACTGGGTCGGATTAATAGACGACATATTCTGCACATGTCACAACCCCATTTCCATATTAGCATATTGTATCAGTTGACAAGCTACCGATACGGGAATTGTAATAATGAAACTAAACAGGTATGAAGAGCCGGATAACTTGAAATTTTTGTTACCTCATTCTGAACTTCCCTTATGGATGAAAATCCTTATGCAAATCAGAATTAAATATAGTTTTTATTTTTTTCATACACTGAGTGTTGTATTTGATCCCATTATCACTATCCCATTATTTTTAATTTGTCAGCATATATAAGCGGTCGAAGATTTTCCTAACTAATCTGAATAAGAACTTGACTGGCAAACTAAAAATATCGTAAACTTTTAGCAAATTGGCTGTTTTATATTTTGTTGTACAACATGGAATATTACTAAATATTATATTTAAGATACCAAGAAACAAAAGAGGTTGTTTTAAAAAAATATAAATAAATATTTTAGAGCAAGTAGTACTTTGCACAGTTTGCGTTTTATTATGATACTTACAAATTCATTTTATTTCATTTCCATTTCTTTCAGTAAATACATGTTGAGGTTACCTTTTACACTAAAAATATTTTAACTCACACCTACTTTTAATAATATATGGGTAGATCAAGATACGCAACATTAGGAAAAAAAATAATAATACTGTGAACATTTTAGAAACCTCATTTCAGATTTGATCATTTTTAAAATTATTTTTGTTTACTTGTATTTTTATAATTTACAAAATTCAAAAGCAGATTTCTTAAAACTTGAGACACGCTGGCTACACAAAATTTCAATAGCATTTTTTAAGCCATCATAAAGAGCTATTTCGCTGTTAATTTATTTTTAATATAATAAGCCAAAATATTTTATGCCGACTGTAAGCAGCACTGGAGTGGTTCTGCTTATATTTGTAGTATCGCAAAAATATTTATAAAGTAGAATCTCGTCGATGTTTATAAAACAGCGGATATCCCGCTGAGTAGGCCGTTTCCAAGCGAGAAGAAAAAGAAAACACCGGATTCTGATTCGATGAAGTCATTCCTACAGCCAGAGGTCGGCTTCTTTCAGATTGTTGTGGTGTTCGGCGCTCCTCTCGACTCTCGAGTGTTAATCCAAATGGATTGATAAAACGAGCCCGACGGCGTGCCTAGAATTCGTGGTACGGAATACTTCTCTCTAAATACACCCTAAGGACCACTTGGTTAGCAGCGGCAACTGGCGGCGGCGCTAGTAGCTGATACTTTAACATAAATGACAGAAAGCAGTTTATCACCCAAAATAAAGAGTAAATACAATTTGTATTAAATTTTGTAAAAAATATACGTGTCATATAATTTCGTGGTGGAAACGTGGTTTTGATAGTTCCAAGCAATGAGGCAGATTTGTATACTTTTCGCAGACGTGTGCGCCGCTGTCAACAACGTGGCGCCCTGGCGTTGTTTCGGCGGGTAGTGATTCGTACCGCGGATTCAAAAGACGCAGCCGGGCGTCATTAAGCGCGTAACTCCACAAGAGCCACCGCTAATGGACGCATTAACTTAATGACCGGTTCGTTCGCTCTTTCTGCTCGCCGGCTGACTCGCCGCGAATAACTCGGCTCGTTATTGCACTCAGCGCGTATTAATAACTAGTCCACCTGAGCGGCTCGTAATGATGACTCTCTTACGATTGAGATTACTCCAGGGCAGGGGCGGGCAACGGAGGGCCGCGAGCTCTGCCTGGCAGTGACCTTGCTGCGTTGAATCACATAATTGTATTACAAACAAAAAATAAAAAAACACATCAGTTTAAACAAGATCGCAATGTCATCAAAATGTATTTTTAGCCTAATATTTCAACGTGAAAAAATATTTTCAGCGACTTCATTATAACAACCATACATACCTTTAATCTTACAAATATGCAAAAATCAAAAACACACCAAATATTGCATAAGATTGGTTGAGGACAAAAGATCCAAGATCTTTATAATTTTTCAACAAAACATATATCAAATGTAAAGGTTAAAAAATATATTTAATACTCAATCAATACATGTAAAATTTTATTAAGAAATGTTTTGATTATAATAATAGTCTAATCACTTTCATAATTTTATGTGTTATTTATGTCTTTATTAATATCAAAATCCTGTCTTAAACTAAATAAAACAAATAATATAATTGTAATAAAAAATAAAATTCTAAGAATAAAGTAAAGTTGAGGTATGTGAAACAACGTTCAACTATGATTTCTCTTAAAAATATAATTGCTAAATTATTATAAAATACAATATAAAACAAAATACGAGATAAACCACGAAGCTTTGAATTAATTAAATGTAAATTTAATGTACGTCTTAAAAAGTTTTCCCACCCCTGCTTTGCCATAATACATTCTGCATTCATGAAATATAACTTTGCTTGCACTTACGCATTTGTATAAAACGCATATAAAATACCTTAACTAATCACTGTTTATATGCTTGAATTATTCATTCAGTTCTGCATAATGAGCTTTAAGGGTTAATAATATTTAAAAAACAAAACGAGTTTATTTTAAATACTCATTATAGGTAAAATATTATAGTCCTTGAATCAATTTTATATATGTAAAATATATCCAACTCTTGGGATCTTCTTCAGAAAGGGTTTTTTTTCTCGAAAGCGTTGTCATCTCGTTGAACCTGCATTCAATAAAGAAATAATAAATAAAATATTTACATAATATAATATTATTTCGAGACTCAGATTCAGAATCTGAACCTCATTATCGAAAAGCAATCAACCACAAAGCGATGACTTTTTAACAATAATTTATTTAATTTTAGCAAATTTCAATGTCGAATACAAAACAAATCATAATTAGGTTTCAGTATATAAAATTTGCACACGATAATGTTGTTTACTAGTAAAAACTTTTAACACTTTACTGAGAGTTTCCGGTTCGATTCTTGTCCTGGCATGTAAATCTAAAGCTGGTGTCAGAATTAAGCTCACACGACTTTGTAATTCAAGGCGATCGATATATTGTGTCAGTAGTTAAATAACGTTTATGTAACGTCAGTGTTCCATTTAACGTTTATTGCTATCAATCATCTTATATATTCCATATTGATAATTTTATGACCAATAAAAGTGATTAATTCCATCAACGAAGCTTAAATAAATAGTATTTTAATGTCACTACTGTATAAAGCCTTTTATCTTGTGTTGATCTTAACATAATAATATATGTTGGTTAGATCACCAATTCGCAGTGAGGTTTATGTTATAAATAATAAAAGATTATTGTAAACCTATGAGTATTAATTTAATAATACAAATTAAATTAAATAAATAAATAGTACAAATATGAAAAATAGCTTTAAAGGTTTTAAAAAACCGGGTGCCACTGTCTTAAAAGAAATGCTTGTAATTTTTTCTTTTATACAATTTTGAGTCTATTACTTTTATTTTTATTGAATGTATATGTATGAAATACATACTCAAGTTTTTATTTAAAAATAAATACTTCTTTCGAGTTTAGTGCTTACAATATAAGTAATCCTTTGATTTTATTATTTTGTTGAATTGCCTTTATAAAGGTGAATGCTCAAAGGGGTAAAGCACACTGGGGTGCTGTTGATAGTCGAAGTTTTGACATTATCTTAAACACGATGGCGTAAAAAATATATTTATTTACCGGGAAGTTTCTCGATACAGCATGAAAAGGAGGCCATACGCGATACCACCTTAAACATTTTAGGTTCGGGGAATTACATATACTCGCACACACGCCAAGTTGCTTCCATAAGTATTCACAAATTTCAGTAAACATGGCTGAAGTTTCGGCGTAAATATTTGCGCTACTTTTATCAGTGTTTCGAAGTATTTATACTTAAATCGGTCTACACAAGAAGAGTTCCCATACAATAATAACAAATCAATCCTCATTTTAGGTCTCCCTTGTTTGTCTTTTATGTTTTATAATGTAAATTTTCTGCGCTTCGGCTTTTGAACTTCCGGTGAAAGTTATAAATAGTACAGAGGTTATCTGTATGGCTATATTTAGACATCTATATTTAATAAAATCGTGTTGAGATAAATAAAGGAAACCAATATACATTTTTGCACGTACTATTAAAAAAATATTATTTTCTTAGTACTAATTTACAATTGTGTTCTAAAGATATGTAAAATTAAGATTGATGAATTTGATAAAAACCTTTTACAATCTGATATGAAAGATTCCATGGAAAGATTTATTGAAGTCATCCATCTAAATTTGTGATTTTGTTGTTGTCTCCAGTTGTAAAACAAAAGTTTTCTTGTGTTAAATATACAGAAATAATAACTTTACTTGTGACCGGTTTCGCCAATCTTTCACGTTGGTATTATCAAACAGAGTGAGATTTTATATACTAATAAGCAATTAGGTAAACAATTGTTAGAGGGAGAGGTTGTTATATAGAGAGAGAAATATTAAAATGGAATTCCACTAAGTACTCTCAGTCAAAAATATTGAATTTCTTAATAAAACATTTACTCAATATTTCAGCGAACACAAAGCGCTGACATTTATTGTTATTATTAAAAAATATAAAGATTCATTGTTAATATATTTGAATTTAATACATGATTTTTCAAATTTTCTCACTTATTCTGGTTATAGCATGTTTTGTGTTGTCGGACGCCTGTTATCATTTAAATTAGTAGATTTTATATTATTGTAGTGTATTTTATTTTACTTTGAATAAATACCATTTTTATACTTAAAGCCTGATAATAAATATTACAAATTCATGGTGTTTTGAAAAGGTGAATTATTCTCTAGAACAAGTATTATTCCAGAAAATATATTTTTGCGCAGTATTAATACAAGATTAACCTGTTGACAATCGCCATCACTAGCCAGACCGGGATGCGTCACAGCTCACCCCTCATGGAACACAGACAGTCCCGGGGGTGCGAGGCGGTGCCTCCAGGGGTGCGAGGTACGGCCTGAATTATTCAGGGCGAGGGGGAGGAAGGCAGCTCCATCCCTCCCCGCAGTCCGTCTCGCCGAGCTGGACGTGCCGAGAGGCCGGAAGTGGCTGGGAGCGTCCATTCGAAAGGGTACCGATTTTCGCAATTCGGATTGTGAACCAGTTCACCTCGCAAGATGGCGATTTTCCACGTAGTAGATAACTTAAAAATGAATATTTTGAAAAACAGTGCATAACATATGTGAAGTACTATTTTAGATCACAATCAGATTTATCACTATTTTAATGTTTTATTGCTCTAACACCATGAGAGTAAGTCTAACATATTTTTTTAAAAAATCAAACATCCGATGTTATATGTACAGTTTAAAATTTTTCAATATTCAGAAATATCAAAAAAAATCTGAATCTTTCATGCAATTAAAATATTTTGATACTATTTTGTAAGATACTTGGCAATATAAGTATATTTCTTTAAATTTTATTCAATTAATCAAATTATGGTTTTAAGAGTTTTCCTATCGATGCGTTAAATGCTTCCATCAAAATAAGCAATGCTTGTTTTGGAGTGACATTAATTAATGACTGAATAATCAGTAAATAAAACTAATCTGAATACTGCAAAATGTTTTGTATTAATTTTATAACATTTTTATATTAGTTGATTTTAAGTATGGCATTATTCAGAATATGATACACACCTGTAATTTACATATATAATACAAATTTATTTTTAAGTCGCTTGTAAACAGACATATATTTTCCCTGATCATTTTACTTGTCATCCGATGTGCTTTTATAAATTTACAGCTGACATTTGTTCAGAAAGAATTTATGTGTGGTGTTTTTATCTTTGGCGTGTGCAAATTCGCAGAAAAATAATATATTTTTTTATCTTGTTGTTTCAGGTAAGTGTTGCCTATGCTTTATCACCTCGTCTGCGGCCATTTGCTTCCAGCTGTGCAAGCACCACTGCAAGGTAAATAATTAATACAGCCTATGATAAAAATTGTATTGATTTTTAGATAAAAAAAATCGCAGAATAACAAACTCACATCAGTACAGATATTAAAGCTGTTGACTTGTATTGCTATCTAACATTATGGCTGTTCAATAATTTCGCCATCGAAACTATTTGTATTTTATATAAATAAATGAAAAAAAATAAAGTATATAACTCTTATACTAATGTACAAGTTGAATTAAACAAATCTATTTACGCAGTATTTTTTTCGTGTAAAACTTAAATTTAATTTTCACAGCATCGACTTATGTTGCTCCATATTTGCATTGTACTATTGTTATTAATACGTTTCTTATTTAAATAATCTGGGTATGAATGTCTCCCCTTTGTGGAGTAATAACAATAAAAATAAAAACACGAAAAACTACCCTATAAATAAAATGCATTAATAATTACAACATTCACGACTAACAGCTTCAAAAAGTCTTTAACCAAAAGTGTCAAAGAAAGTTACAGGGTCGTATTTCTTTTATACTCCTAGAAGTAATTCACG
Source organism: Atopsyche davidsoni (assembly GCA_022113835.1). NCBI lineage: Eukaryota > Metazoa > Arthropoda > Insecta > Trichoptera > Hydrobiosidae > Atopsyche > Atopsyche davidsoni. The sequence continues at coordinate 9,768,982 of JAILWY010000021.1, forward strand.
AATTCCCATAGGTATTACTGATAATCAGTCTTTCACAGCTTTCAAATTAACACCAGTTCAAAACCAACCCTTCTGCCCTTTTTAAACACCCCTTTTTATTTTATAAATATTAAAGTTATACAGTTGCACACCCTTTTTTTACAGTTAATGCGAATAACTACTCGTTGTATACTGTATTCATGAAATATAACTGATTTTATGCCGTGTTGATAATTTCGTAAAGGTGCATTTAAATCAGTGCGTAATGCAATTTTTTTTTAAAGTGATATATTCTAAACAAATATGAATATAATGGCTAGAAGATTTCGATACTTTTGACTTGGAGTACGTTTGCTTTTTATTATTTTTATGAATAAAATTTCATTTCATTTCAAGTTTAGCGATAGTAGCAATGCTCAGTTTATCATAATATTTTTTTTTTCAAATTAGAAATGTCGTACAAGACCGCCAACTGCCAGCGATTAAAAATAAACTTTTTAAAATTCAAATTTGAAACTAATTTACTCGCAATGCCTTGCGGAGATCGTCTCCGTTCGGCCGCACGTCCTGACGATTTTTCATAAAAAAGTCATTAATTTCTACCTTTCCGGCTCGCTCTTTGTCTTCGCAAAACTTTTTAATGCAAACTTTGTTTTACGCGCTATAGGAGTGCTCGCCTACCTATGGACGCACTGAAGCTATAAACTCGACCCCCGCCAGCGTCCCTACGCCAGTGCTTTTTAACCCCAATATAGGTACACAGCCTTACTCTGGAGGTTACATCACACAGGTTCTCAAACAATTTAAAAAAAAATTATGTAATTTTTTTCGATTTTCAATTCCAGCATATCGTTAAAACTCTTTTGGCTATCTAAAGTATATAAATCATCGAGGATTTTAATCGCTATGCAAATACATACAACCACTATTTTTTGCCATAAATATTACAGACTATACCTTCTTCATTGAGTGTCTTTCTTCAGAGGGTTGGCAACCATTTCACTGGGTATACAGTGTTCATGGTTTTCTAAGGGATAATAGTGAAATGGGTCCCCGGGTCCTTCTACACCGCAGTTTTATATTTGAAGGAAAAGTCTGTGTGTTGCTACTGCCTAATATTGGCATTGTTACGCCAGAGCTTTATAAATAAAATATTATCGATTTAATAGAAGCACAAAATAAAATTTAAAAAATATGTCTTGTCCCTATGCAATTAATATTTTGTAGTCCAATTGTAGAGTCCGTCGCATACTTTATATACAAATTTTTAATACTAGTAGGCAAAAATCTATATAATATTTCTTATCTACCAATATACGTATTTTTTATGGCTATTAAAGCTCGTAATTGGTGTTATTTAATTTTTTGTTAAAACCAAAATAAATTGTGTTAAAGCTTAAAACTTATTTTCTGCACTATTTTTAATGTAGTCTTGTATATTTTTAACGTTTATGTTTTTATTGTGACATTTTAAACGAAGTGTGGATTTGTTAATTATAAACTAATTTATCATTTATAAAACCTCATTTCGTTTGAAAATATCACAATATAAGCAAAAATTTAGAAAAATACATTCTGTTAAAAAAGTATAACAACTTAATTATATATTGTTGGGGGACAAGGCATTTGTTAGGTGAAGATCTAAGATAGCTTTTAGAATACTTCACGTGAGTTTTATTTGATTTATTGCATGATAATTTTGCATCTGAAGATGACCAAGTCTATGGTTCGAAACTAGTAATTCGATAAATCAAATAAAACTCACGTGAAATTTTTAAAAAGTTAACTTAATTATACTTTATTATTATTCTTCTAGTTAAGTTCATTTTTGCACTTAGGTGCCCAACGTTTTCCACGGATTTAACTGTCTCAAGAAAAGCAAAACAGATCTTTTAATCCGAGAGACAAGTTATGAAGGCCTGTTACAGAGACGTGCAAGAAATATTGACAACAGATTATCATATTACTCAAGGGCCTAGTTTTCAAGATCCACACTAATAATTAAATCTGAGCTAGAAGCTTGAATAAGCCGAGAGTTTAAATGAATTCAGAGTGCCCCCGCGTTTGGAAGCCCTGGCCGGGACATATTTCATCATTCGCGGCCGCAACGCTGAGCGAGTTTCGTAGAAATTTATATTTTCAGTAATCATGTCACCAAGAAGTTTTTGCGACTTTCGAGAATTTTCAAGGGATCACTTTCCAAATGTCACTTTGTTTTTTAGCGACCGTAAAGTGGAACGTTGCTCTCAGTAAAATTTAATTAACATTATAAACCAACAAATATGAGCAGTTTTTTTTAATATCACCATCATCAAGCATGATTTATTTTCTAAAAATAAAAACATTCAGCTCATTAGGTTTTAAATATGCTCATGAGAATTATTTTGTATTTGATTGAATAATAAATAAAAAACATTTTATCATATTTTACTCTACTGGTGGATGTATTCAAACATAAATATATTCACTCTATGATCACTCTTTTTGAACAAGAGCCCGCAAGCAAATGAAGCAAATAGACCAGCTGTTTGAAGCAATTAGAAGTAATAGAGATTCTATATACTTTGTAATGTATGCGGTGTTTAAAATATTTAGAAAATTCCCATAAAATCGTTAAAAAACAGATTTATTTTCAAATCTAAAAATGCAACGCAACGCAAAAAATAAATTGATAATGATTAAGTAAATTTTTTCAAATATTGAAAATTGATTGAAGAAACTCTAAGAAAAATATCACCGTGATTTGTTTGGGATTCGAGAACCCACATCCCCAAGCTTACATGGCCAGTGCATTACCAATTTTACCAACGAATCACTAGAACTAGGCAAGAATTTTTAACAATCATATCCTATAAATGAAACAACGTACTTATTATGCCAATTAAACTTTTACATCACTTTGTATGCCAAAACAAGCGTTCGGTTGTATTTATCCAAAAGTAAAAAATTAAAATAAACATAATCACATAACTGAAATAATTTTTTTTTTTAAATTATATATTTAACATGCAAAATATTTTTTTTATATAAACACAATATAATACTTTGAAGCGTGCTGAAATTGGCCTTGTTGAACAAAAACACGAGTAGCAAGCACAGTGGAGTAAATGTGGCTTGCTATTTTGACGCCCAAATTACCCCACTGTGCGGTTCTCTCCACTGTTTGCACTATTACGCATTATGCATATTTATTTAACGTTTACCCTTTGCAACTCATCCGTGCAGTCGACTGTGCGCTTGCTATCTACTTGCGCCCTTCCATTTTTTGCTATTTATTTTTTTTATATACGTACAGATAAATCAACGTGTTATCTTAGTTGCTTTCACTCGAAAGGGTTGTTAAATAACTACTAGATTGTTAAGGGTGTATTTTTCAAAGTTTTGTTTCTGTTGAATAATTAAATATTTTTAACTAAGGGTACTGGTGTGCTTTCATTGCGTTTGTATGTATAATAATTATTTATGATATTTTGTATAATTTGATATGCTTATTATAATATTTTATTTAATCTCATTGGCTATTGTGCATCCAAAAACGCGTAAATAACAAATAATATATGGTACTATAAGTAGTATCCATGACTACAATTGATCGATACACACTTATGACAAATGCATTATTTTGCAATTCAATATATATATTTTATATTCTTTTAAAAGATGTATCTATTACTTGTTTTATTGATATATAAAGCAAAATAAGTAAGTAAAATAAAATACACATTAAAATTCCCTCCTCTAAATGTATACGAAAAGGCAGTAAATATACCTCACGGTAAAACTTTTTATAAATATTATATATTTTTAACCTCTCTGATAAAACAGGGTGTACTCTCTAAAAACACACATCCAAATTAAAGGCGTTGTTTGGAATGTAGCGTTTCTTTTTTTACGACGTCGAATAAGTACGAACTCACCCATTGGGTGCTCTTCACCCCATCTGGATGCGGTTGATTAGCTATAAAAACCAGACAGGTATTGTATGAACGGAGGGTTATAATTTCGCCACGTTTTAGGGGAGTAAAGAACCTTGGTTAGAAGTTATTTAAACGACTATTTTATAACTGTGGGGTTCATTTTAAAGGTGTCAGTTAAAAACGCAGACAAAAAAAACCGACAGTAAATCGATGTATCGGACCTTACTAACGCATCTATTTACAATTTTAATAAAATATTACAGATCTCTTATTTGAAAGTATAAATGTATAGAAATATTCTTTATATTAAAAAAAAAATACACTACGTTTTGAGTACTCAAGAATATCATATTAAAAATAAGAAAAAAATTGTGCTTCAAATAATTTATAGTACAATCACGTCCCTTATTCAAAACACGAGGATACACTTAAGGCAATCTATTTTATTCTAATGCATCCTTCTCGAGTATTCTCCGTTTCCTTTGAAACAGCTGATGTGTAAAAGCCACAAGGCGAAGATTGCATCAAAGTCGGCCCCTTCCGTTTTTATATACATATTTTTTGCACAAAGCTTTGCGAAAGAAGACATTATTATTGTCAGAGTTCGGGGGGGGCTAACTTCTCTTCCCGACCACCGAAACTTGGCGGGGTTGGATTCGACCGATGAAATACGAAATAAATTAGGTGCGAATATTCCAAATAGGGTGCATATATGTATGAGACGCTGAAAATTTTAAATAGCAACAAAAAAAATACGAACCAATGCCACGTATTACCTCTGAAATGAACTTTAAAAACGTTAACTTTTAGTTAACACTTTTTACACGTTTCAATGCTTCCGTAATAATATTAAAAGCTTTATATCGACTTTTCGTATAGGTTGTAAATTATCTAAAAAACACCTTACAAAGCTTTTTATTTATTTTTTAGTGGATTACTTGATAGCATGTATGCTTTGTTTCGCTTAGCAGTGTTATAACAATGGTAGTTTACAAATTTAATAGTTTTCTTGCAGCAGCCGGCAGTTTTCACTGTAAAGAAATTATCCACCCCTTAAGCCTTCCCCTACGGGAATGCCCGAGCTCGAGTATGAAATGCGCACACCGGTGCCCTCTGGGAATATTCGCTCACGAATTTTCATTGTTTTCGTTTCCACAGTGGTCAAATGGATGGTAATTGATGCATCGTACTTTGTATTTGTATTGCTTTAATTGCATGCAAATATATGGTATTGATCTGCGTGTCTATAGATTCACGTAAACGAGTATGCAGACATAACAACATCGCATATAATATACTACAATTGAATTTATATTAAAAATAAATTGGTTGCGAGAATTGTGAAAAACTGTAACCAAAAAATATTTTCAGTAAAACGTTAATTATTATTATAAAAAAACAATAACTTAAAGATTACTATATTAAATCATATACGATTCTTTATTTTATCAAACTGAATTATCGGGAAAAAATAGAATTTATATTTTCACTCTGCTGTATGTTTATAGCAATGAGTATAAATAAATTATTACTAAGAAAAAAGTGAGTAATACATAATTTTTAATATCAACATAAGGCTATTTTTTAAAATTAATTTTTACTTATTGGTATGTATCAATATAAGTCACCTAGAAAGTAAAGTAAAATGAAATAGGATTCTATAAATGCAACTATGAGATGTTGGGGGCTACCCCGATTCAGCACTGGTCAACGGCTATGAAGAAGGGGTGGAGATTACCCCAGATGTTATTTGCCCCATTCACTTATTTATTACAGCTACCTCCACGTCCTTTTTTTAGTTAAGTATTCTCCTGACGAAGCATTCTGTCGAAAATAAAATTTCGTTTAAAAGCAGCTATAATATTGAAATACCTCGTGTTGACTACTTGTTTTAACATGAAGTAATCAATTTTTTAAATATATTTATTTTCTTTTCGGTTTTCCCCTATGAAAGGTAACGCTGGTTGCTACAGAGAAAACATCGGGAGCATCCCTTGTATTCTTCAGTAGGTTTCATTAGTTAATCAGGACCACTCCGTACCACTACCCCATTCATATATTCCGCCTGTCGCTAATTCCCCGCCTGCGCTATTCTAAGGGTTGAAAAGTACGTCCGACAGGCAAAATTTATAATAAGTTCAAATTTGCAACTGTACTCGTTTATTACGAAATGTCATCGGAGAAAATATACGACCGGAGCAGTCGAAAATTTGAATATTTGAAAGTGTTAAATAAAGAAGGTTATAGATTTTTCTGTTCGGTTAGTTCTCAAGTGGTGCGCTGTTACATTTTTCGCATGGAAATTGGGCAATAAATAACATTTATGTATATTTCATAACCATAAAATTGAATAATGACCCGAATGTGTTTATTTGCCCTAAACATTTGGAGACAAATTCAACTGTCCCTTAACAATACGGAAGACACGCTTCCGGTGGCCATGTGCCGTCATCTCCGGCCGCGGCCCTCAGCCGGCCCGAGCCCCGCGGGGATGGGCCCTAATTGTCCCCCGCCCTGTTGGTTTAGGCCCCTGCGGCACAAAATTAACGCATATAAATTAGGAAGCGCCGCGTGCCCGTGTAATTGGAAGTAAATACTAGAAAATATTGGATTTAAGGAGCGTTGTAGTCTTGCTGGGACCTTAATTAAAATTGTCTGAGCTAGTCCCGCGGGAAGGACAGGCGTGGTTGTGTCCAAAGAGAGTATCGGGTATTTGTTAGTTCAGTAAAACATAAACTACTAGTAATCAAGTATTTATTTTTATTGTTGATTATAAGAATACAAAATGGAAAATTATTTTAAAAAGATGATGTTATCCAAATAGTGTCACTATTCACACTAGGCACTCTTCTAATCTTGAACGAAAATTGCTGATAACACGCTGACACAAAGCCCTCGATATTTATTTTCATACTTTTAAGATATCCCCATACCAAAGGTCGGGGCTTGTTAATGTTACCTCTACGTGAAATGACCTTTTTAGGGAATAATTCGTTAACAGCTTCAATTGATTGATTGGATGTATGGCAAGTGTCTTGTTGGAACCACGTTCTTGAGTTGAAACCTTGAAACTCCTGCAACTCTGGACCCAAAAAATTTCGCAGCATATCGCAATAACAGAAACTATTCACATTCACCCGATACTCTTTTTGGACACCCTGTGCTTTAATATGTTGGATCGTCTGTCTATTTCCTGTACCATCGCTTACAAAAGTTTAAATTAAAATAATTTCGTGATTTTTAGTTTATATAATTACCACAACAGCTGATGCATAAGATTATTTTTTCATTATGTAACGACGCACAGGTCTGCGTTTACATAATAATATATATTTAATGAAAATCATTTTGTACATTTATTTATACAGGACTCCGAGTGATTGATATCCTTGCTGACGAATATTTATTTAAAATATTTGTTAAGTAAATGGAAAAGATTAAATTGCTCAAAACACAACAACAACGCGGAGGATTATCGTTTCTTTGAAGCTCTCAATCATTTCAACCGAGACACTTCACCGTGGAATTAAAGCCGAGAATAATTTATTGAGCTTTTCAAAGCACCAGCTAGACTTTATTTTTAATACAATATTGATAAATTATGGCGTAGTTTACAATTATTCAATAATACAGGCGAATATTCCTGAAAATATTCACCATTTAAAAACACTTTTTATGTTAATTATTCTGAAATCGAATTTTGCATTTATATTACCTCTTATTGAAAATGCGTTATTGAATTGTTTTGTATTTTTCGCCGGAATATTAACCCACAAGAGAGCTTTTAGTCAATTTCAAGGAAGTCAATTATCAAATTATGAATTATTACCGTCAAAGTAAAATCAATTGCCAGATAAAATCAAAATCAGACCTCGCTAATGGAATAATTTGAATTTATTACTGTGAAAGCAACACCATGCGAAATCGATTTCATTCGTTGAATCTTACACAAAACGTTTATTTAATATATATTGATGCTTATTTTCACTTTCAGCATTTTTTGCTGAAAAACCTATACCAGTTTTAGTTCCGAATAATTTAAATTTATCACAGAAACTGACGTTCGCGAAATCTATCACTAAACGTGTATAAAAATAACTTTCAGTACTTCTATTATATGATATTACTTTTCAGCATTTTTTACCCGTTACCCCTGCTGCTGAAATGCCTGGAAATAATTCTAAAAACCTATACTGGTTCAAGCATTCCGACACGTAGGGGCGAGTGAGTCATCAATGCAATTAATATTAGTGCCGAGCGCCTGGGGCTAGGCAACCCGCCTTTGTTCGGATAATCCGGTCACACTATTGTGGGGAACAGGGTAGGAATACATCCAGTAGACAAAAGGTTCCTTCACGGTAAAAATAAACACAACCGAATTAAGCAAACATAAAATACTAATTCTACTTTACCCCATATTTGGAATTTGGTTTCTCCTTTGAATTAATTGTCTAATCTCCGTCTAACTTAACTACTCAAACCTTTTAATACTGTCCTTTGCAAACAGCCTTTATTGTAATAAGCGTGATTAAAATTCTTCCTTTTACATTTCAATCAAATTATATCCACGGCGGTAGATGTAGCCCGTGGGCAGAGCAAATTAAATTTATGACTAGTAATAAACTTTTGGTGTAATACCGAAAGTTTATATTTGATTTTAGATTCGTATTAATAAAACCAATATAATGCTGCGTATAAATGACGACTCTCGCATACGTGCGCTTAAATATAAATTTCCTATGAAATCCCCTTCGAATAGCAGCCAAGGAATCATTATTCAACCTATTGTGAGTTAAACTACCCAGTACAGCTTATCAAACCTAAAAAAAGGCTTCTTCTTATGCTCGTTAGTCTGCGACGAGGCAAACAGGTTCTTGAATTTCTGCAATCAGTCTTAGAACTTAACAGTGCACCACACGTTAAGGGGCTTGACCTCGAATTATGGTAAATTGTATTAAACATATTTGGTATAAAATAAATAAATAATTTTACTTTCCAAAATAATATTTTAAATATAGTACAATAAAAAAACCCGTTATTTTAGTTCAAAAATAATATTTTTAAAACCACGAAATCTTGTTTTTATTTATATAATATTTTTTTATTAAATATTGATAATTTTATGCTTAAATGTATGCAATATACAGATGTTACATAAAATATTGTTAAATCCATTTTCAAGCACATAACATTGATATTCAAAAGTTTTATAAATTATATTTATAAAAATTAATGTTTATATAAATATACATAAAACAATTGTGCTTTCAACGTTTTTTCACAACGTACTAGGGTAGTTTTGAATATTTAATAATTTTCTCTTAACTTATAATTATTTTTGACGATTAGGTCGGTACCAAGGGCCTTAAGTAAATTACACCAGTAAGCAACCGACTATCAATGATTCAGTAGAGAAGTGCACACACAACTCCCACACTGAATTCCTTTCGATTTGCTGTTACGATAATTGTACGATCCTCTATTACTCTGATTGGTCGACACGTGTTTGTTTCCCACGCGAGGCGATTTCTTATTCTATTAGCGATATGTATACGAAGGCATTCGCTCAGTATTGAATTTTACATCGATATACAGCGAGAGCCGTTTTGAAATCTGCCCACTGAAGCTCTGAAATATTTACGATGAGGCTTTATTATGCCTTTCGAGTTATGACCAGCATTGATGTTACAATATTACCAGGTTATAGGTTCCGATTGTTATTTATTACTCCCAGCTTGACTTTGAATCTTTAAACCTGTCGTTTAATCTTCATACAGACTCTGGCATAATTTTTTTATCAATATCTTAAAAGCATCTTTATTTTCTTTTAAAAATAACTTGTTTTTAATTAATAATAGCCGCTTTTCAAATCATATTTTCAAACTGAGCTCAATATATTTTCATTATAGCTATAAGTACTCAAGGATATAATACCGCTCAGTTATTAAATTTTCTCTCGTAAGGTATAATGGTATTAGATCCCTTCAGGATTTTATGCTTATTCTATAAAACCCTTCCTTTCAATAAGCAAAATACCCAATCATTTCGTAGCCTCAAATATGAATAAACGGACTTATTAAATTACGCCGCCGGATTAAATACAAACTCTATAAATTTATAAATCAAATCTAGCTTGACCAGAGTGCAAATATAACCAATCCAAACAATGGCTGCACGATAGCCTGGTGAAATATCTAATACTATGTCTGGAAGTAGACTTAATAGCAGATCGTCTTAATCGCTTTGATATGCAATATCTTTACTGCCCTCGTATTTTGGCAGACCCCCTTTAATTATAAGGCTGGAGGGAGTATACTTCTTTACAACAATAGTAGATTTACTTTCGCTAAAATTTAAATAAGTTTCATATAACAAATTATGATATTGATTTTGACTTTAAAATAGTATCATCAAAAATTATACTCGTAATTGTATTATATCTTCTTAGATTGCTGTTCTTAAAAAAAATGATTGGTCAGCATATTTCACGTTATATCATTAGCATATGATATATACCTGATATCATTTAAAAAAATATATAAAATTTGTAGATATATAAAAGCGAGGAGAGCTTAGGCTTATCTTTAGATAATTGAATAGATTTAGATAAATCTATTTTCAAGTGTTTACTTTTCGTCCTTCCAGCCCTGTAAAGAGGTGGTTTCAGTTATGGTCGGCGTTTGCCTGCGGCTCCTGGTCGTTAGAGTCCAGAGATAGGCCCTTCCCCTCTGCCCTGCAGGCAAGCAACCCTCGGCCTGGGGGTGGGTCGGCCTAATGACCGCAGCCTGCCTCCATTACAAAGAATTGGCCAACCTTGATATGTTATACCCGTTTTATAAAGACTGATTACTCGCACGCTTTGTTATTGGGTCTGAGTCCCCAGTAATGCTTTTTATGTGTTTTTTTTTATAACAATTTACCTACCTTTTAATGTATATAATAGTGGTCAAACGAGCGAGTGAAATATCCAAATGCTTTGTGGAACTTTAAACATTTTTTTGTGTTTATACACTACAGGTAGTAAACATGATTATACCAATTATTATTTTTTCTATTTAAAACACAGTTTAAAAAATATACTGCCAATGACAGATCACCTTATTTTGACATTGCTAACTAAATTACGCCGTAGGTATAAATCTATTAATTTGAAAAACAATACATTTTTATTTAATTTAAATCTCACCGATTTATGATAAATTTTATTGGTCTACTTGAAAATTTATTTTGTTGAGATAATTTAACGTAAATTTAATGTTTGTTCTGAAAAGTAATCCTTTTTTATTTCTTAATAGTATCTAAACAACAAAAACAGTAACTCGAGTATCGGAAATCTGTCTGCCGCAGTGAAGGCATTTAAAAATATCAGATAAATTATTTCTATTTCTGTACTGTTGCAAATTTTGTGGTTTTAATATAAAAATCGTGGTATAGTATAATAAAATTGGATTATTTTTCGTTTATAAATACAAGAATATCAATTTTAAGTTTACAATATACCAGGTATAAATAGGGAGGTATGTTAATAAATATGAATTTAAATCACATAGTTGTCTAGTTATAAGCAAAATTGCTCACTAAGCACCAAGTAAAAGGTTCGAATCTATTTCAATTATTTAATATTTATTTATTGTCTCAAGTGAAGGCTTTCCGTGATTTTCATTTTCAAGATATTGGGAGTTTTTCAAGTTGTACATATCTGCAATTATCTTTTGTCTTTAATATGTGGTTTATTTGCTTTTCAATGTTTTATTTGAGTTTCAATAAATATTTAATAAATAAACAGAAAGATATAAGCAAAAATAATTATATCGTATAATTTTCAAGATAATAATTATTTCCAGAAAATCATACATAAACCTGTTAAAATCGCATCTTATGGGTGTAATTTGGTTTGTCTTCTTCTTTGTAATAACGCCCTCTAATAATGCGTTCACGATATTGTTCAGATACTTGATAGAAAAGTTGCTGAATAAATATAAATCTGATATATTTGCGGTAGTACAAGTGAAGTGAAAGCTATGTGAATGTCTGTCTGATATTTTTGCGTTGATAAAAGTGAAGTAAAAGCCATATGAAAATGTCTCTGATATTTTTGCAGTTGTTCAAGTGAGGTGAAAGTGCCTCCGATATTTTTGCGTTGATAAAAGTAAGGTGAAAGCTATGTGAAAGTCCGTCTGATTTTTTTTTCGTTGATAAAAGTGAGGAGAAAGCTATGTGAAAGTCTATCTGATATTTTTGCGTTGGTAAAAGTGAGGAGAAAGCTATTTGAAAGTCTATCTGCTATTATTGCGGTAGAATAAGTGAGGTGAAAGCTATGTGAAAGTGTCTCTGATATTTTTGCGGTAGTACAAGTGAGGGGAAAGCTATGTGAAAGTGTCTCCGATATTTTTGCGTTGATAAGAGTGTGGTGAAAGTCTATCTGAATTTTTGCGGTAGAATAAGTGAAGTGAAAATAATTATATCGTTATAATTTTCAAAATGATAATTCATAAATCCAATGTATCAGATGAGGACTTCTGGAATATAGTTGACATAAACAAATTTCCATTCTTGAAAAGAGAACCATACAACATTAAATCGTTTTTCAGTTTTATATACTTGTGTGACAATGAATATCATAAAATCAAAGTACAGATCTCGACTTACAGATCTTTATGATTGCTTACAAGCAGGAATATCGTTATTCTTTCCTAATTACGAAGCAATGGTCAATGAAATGCAATGCCAACGAATGAATTTATGAAGAATTTTGGTAATAGGGTCGAATTTGGGCAATTCTGATTGGTCAATTTTTTTAAAAATCAGCCAATAAAAACATTTAAGTTTAAATTAAATATTGTTGGTTCATTAAAATATTCAATAAACTTAGTCCGAACTCTAACTGATATTTTTGGTATTCTAACCTGTTAAGCTATAGATGTACATTTTAAAGTTGGTATTAAAAATAATTATTCCTAGCGTATTTGCCCCAACTTGACCCAATTTTAATTTTTAAAAAATATAAACAATAATTGTATATAAATATATTTGTGAATTATATGTATTATTGACTATATCCAACTATAAATATACCTTAAAAAAATAAATGGTGCCCGCCGCCAGATCGGTATTCTAGAATGTGCTCTTGGGTGCAAAAAGGTTGGGGACCCCTGCTGTAGAGTATATATGTAAAAAAACCTAAGACTGTCCGGAACTTCCATTATCTTTTCGGTAAGAAAAATTAAGAGAGCAATGCTTAGTATGTGTATAAATATTTGCGAATTCACAGAAGGCAGAACATTTGCAAGGGAGATAAATGAGATCAGTGTGGCAATGCGGTCCGATTAATGGCGGGTCATATTGCATACGTAAAGCATAATGTAGATAATAATGAAATGTAGCAGGTTTTACTGTAGCTGGCTCGCGTTACACGCCCCGTCCCGCCGTCACGCGATGTCCGTGTTTATTATTTACAGCCGATTTAATTCAACCCGCCGCTGCCTTACAATCGATTTATAATTTGGGTGCCTCATGAGCCTAAACGCCTTGAAGCTTCTCGGAAGGCATTATTTGAAAAAAATTTCATCGTTTATATTTGCGGTTGTATACAAAATAAAATTTACTCCTAATTCTTTAATAATAATGCACGCTTTGGTAATTTAAACTAGGCACACCTTGCGCTCAATATAAATGTACATTTTTTACTCGTACGATCTTAGCGAAGTGACCGAAAGACCCACCGCTCTATGAGAGTACGAGGATATAAATTGAACAAGCAAGCAAACAGACAAACAATTGTGATCGTGTCAAGCGTAACAGCATTTACCATTTTGCACAGAAAAACTGTTTACAAGTTTTCATAATCGAATAAACTCAAATCTATACCCGTATTTAAAGCAGCACACTTACCAGTGGACCACATTATCATTATAATAATTTAAATAATTGATTTTAAATTATTTAGTTATTGATTATGTCTTCCGGTGTCTAAGTGATCTTCAAGATTACTCTTTTTGTAAGGATTAATTTTTTGATGATATAATTTCCGGCCCAGTAAATAAAGGGTTACTTCACCAAAATCAATCAAGTTTATTATCAATCGACTTTTTTATACCAAAAAGTTGAAAGAAATTTTTTAGGAAAAATCAAATAAACTTAATTATTGTTCTGTGTAATAATTCAAAACAAACCTGATCGACTCGTATTTATATTTGCTGTAAAAAATCTGCGCATCGCAAGGGAAGTCGATGATCAAAAAATCAAAGATTCTCTTCACCATTCGTACAAATTGATTTCGTTGTTCCTGTTTCAGGTTTAATAAATTTCCATAAAGCAGCCATTGTTCTAGATTTCAATGATATCATTCCGAATTTATAATAACACCCCGAGGCGCGCGGGAGGCTGCGGCGTCTCCGGGATGGAACATGATGTGCTGAAATCTTTCAAACTTAGGGTCGAAGTTATGGCGAATATTTGTAAGTATGTACGCCTATGTACGCTTTTGCAGAAAACGAAGACAATAAATTTCGACCCCTTCAATTTGCATCAGCCTCTTGCCCGTGTCCAAACAAGTATGTAATTTGATCATGTTTCAACTGAAAGCCTACTAATCTCATCAATACGTATTATCTTTGACGTTGAGAAATTTATTTCAGGATGCAGGTAGAAACTCGTACATTGCAAGTTCACGCTTCGAGAGCGCATCATTATCTGTACCGTTTTCTCGAGATACATATCTTGAAGTTGCTTGCTTACATATATTACTTTGAGTATATGTTCAAAGATATCCATAAAATACATTAAAATTAATAAAATAAATTCAACATATATTTTAAAGTCTACCTAGATTTTATTTCATGCGTTTAGTATTTTGTAAGCAATATTTTCTATGAAAACGATGCTCTCTTGTATATTAAAAATACATTTATACGGAAAGTAATGAAAAAGTTTTGTTTTTTTCATTTACTTTTTCCTAAATAATAAACAGTACAAATTTATTCTGTTGCTATTATTCTTTGAATATAATTTTCAATTTCATTCACTCCGTACTAAATCAACTTTGAAACAAATTTAAAGCGGCGAATTTAATTTATTGTAATTGATATCACTACTAAAGCGATTTGTTCTGTGAAATTAAAAACCAGGTATCGATGAACTCCGACAGTCCCTAACCCTTTCTGATTTCACATTTTAAATATTAACATAACAAATACAACTTTAAGATGTAGAGAAGATATCGAACTACATATTATTAGCGAAACGTTTTAATTAAATAATTAAGCCTTTCAGTAAATTTACAAACATAACAATGTGGGGAATAAAGCTTGCATATAAAAATTACGTATGAAGCCAATATACAAATAAGAAGAGCATTGATATCGCTTCGCTATATTACGAAAAAATTTCAATTAAACTTGTAAGTGAAAATGATACATACAATGACTATTTTTTTTATTAAATGTCAATCAGATGCGTATTTATTACCCATTACGGACTTATTATATTTACTAATATGATTAGCCACATTATTTCATACATAGAAGATGATTTAAAGAAAATATCACCTGGCTTACATGGTCGGTGTACTAACCCTTGTACTAACGAATAATTTTTTGCATTCAACGCACATTGGTTCATATGTAGAGGATTGTTAAAAATTCTCGATAAACGGAAGTGATTCGTTAGTACAAGGGTTAGTACACCGGCCATGTAAGCCAGGGGATGTGGGTTCAAATCCCACACAAATCACGATGATATTTTTCTGAGAGTTTATTTAAATCATCTTCTTTGTATGAACAAATGTGCCTAATCATATTAGTAATAACATACAATGATGTAATACATGTGGTTTAGGAATGCGTTTTTAAACGTGACTTGTATAAAAATATGACCATAGTACAAGCACAAGTACTCTACACTTAACCAATAGCTTTCCATTATTTTGTCCAAAAGGACGCTATTGGCACTAGACCTAGCAAGCTACACATAGTCTCCAAAATTTAAACCCCAGATTGAAAACAAACCTTTCAGTGTTGCTCCCCACGAGGGTTGAATAATTTTGATAGCCACGAAGTCCTCTCCATGGTCGTGTGCAATAACTTCCCAGATCGAAGACCCAGTCGGGACCCGCAAGGGCGAGAATGGCGGCTCGTCTAGACCCTCGGCCGGTCCCTCGCATCGCCCGAGGCGAAATCGCGACTTGATTGCTTTTTATTTTGTAATCATCGACTGACATTATGATTTTTATCGCTGGATACTTTCGCCGATCGTTATTCAAATGATGCCTAATTAATATATATATATTTTTTATTAAATTCTATTCGTGTATTTTTTTGGTCTTCGCATGGAAGAAAACCTTGACATTTTTGAGATTTTTTTAATATCTCCACGAGGATCTGACTGATGGCAGATTAATCTATTTTAAAGTGGTTTCATAATTTGTAAATGCTATTAAGACATTCCGTATAGGGATCAAGGACTTGTGTTGAAAAAATGTTAATTTTACTAAGTGACTTTAATATATATTTAATAAATACAAACAACAATAAAAAATGCAAATAAAAATATATATATCTTGTGTTGATGACAGTTTTTGTTTGTGAGTGGAACTTGTTATAACATATATATATATATATATTTTATAAATTTTAGTATGCATGTAGCTTTAGAAAAAGTTTATATGAATTGCATATCTCGAGTATATACTATTACGACCATATTTAAAACGATAAATCGTCTTATATTATATTGTCATTTTGTAATAAACCAAATGGGATGGTTTTGTAATTATAAGACTTTTATTTTAAAGGTATACAATGCTATTTTTAATTTTCATTATACGTTTACACATAAAAACAAATATATTTATTACTTTAAGCTCTACTGCTACCGCAGTCGTACAATATAAGCAATGGTTTTCATAGCAATTGGAATACAAAGAATACAAACTAAAGACATCGTACAAGAAACCCGGAAATCCAATTCCAATATTGACTAATATTTCTTATTTATCATTTCCGGTGGCCTAAAAAGTGATCCAATTACTTCGGCGGATAAGAAAAAACGTCAATCAGTGGAATAAATCTTCCCGAGCGCTATCGCGGCCATATAAATCTCCTGTTGCCACATTCGTAAGGTGGGATCCAAAGTAATTGCGGCCAGGACATTCCGTATTTAGTAAGGCATGATATGGTAGCAGATTTTATCAAAAGCCTATATAACACAATACCTCGGGTGAGTTCCCGTCCCCTAGTTAATATATATCACTGTAAATCTTACGATTACATCAGAATTATTAGTTCTTCTTGCAGTAGTAAATTGTGATTATTTCCCCGAGTTTTATTTGTGTAGGAACGGAGGGGAGAACAGCGAAGCCAGTAATTCTTATTGCGTAATGGTTGACACGTACTGCTGATTTATCGCATAGATTTATTGGTTTTTTAAAGAACATTAATTGGCGACGAAGAAACAAGATAAAATAATAATGTTCTACAAAATAAAAACCAATATTATTAGCATAAATTCATGGTTACTATTATTTTGTCGGCTCAGTGGTAAGAACTACTATTGCGCCATCTTTTGATCTGTATCTCCCCTCTGTTCAACCACGTTGATTGCATAGATTTATTAGATTTCTAGTGTACATTGATTGATGATGATGAAACAAGGAAAAATAAAAATATATAAAATAATAAAAATCTATGTTATTAGCATAAATCCTCAGTTAATATCATTTGTTTGGTTGTGTAGTAAAGTCTGCCATCGTGCTATATAATGCAGTGCCGTACAATATTTCCTTGTTGATTGCAAATATTATTTTATATTCATTGATAGCAAAAAAAAAAATAATAATCCTTAATTTTCTATTATTTTATTGGCTCAAAAACATCTGTTTCTTTTCTCTGTAGAGCCAGGTTGATTTATTTTAATTTTGAGTACAATGCCTGTGCCTTGGCACTGGAGAAATCTCCAGGGAATAAAAAAATAAAGAATTTTCATTGGCCTAGTTCTCTTTAAGTGGCTCGTGGTTCGGATAATTTTTATTTATTATAACTTCTCAATCCTTGTCTTTTATAATGCTACTTCACAGCTGCCAATAATTTTGCGCTGAGACTAATATAGTGATATAAACAGGTATTTAAAATGTTAGATTGTATCGTAACCACTAGCCTGTTATAGCATTCCAATATTATCAAGTTTATGTTTGAAAAAAATAACAAATCTCGTTTGATTTGTGAAATCTGGTTATTTATCAGATACAGGGTGATTTTAATATTCTTACAGTATTTAAACACATTCGTAACACATTACAAATTTTTATTTCAATTTTCATTACAATGAATTATTTTTGAAAAAAATAATTGCGCCGTTAAATAGTTTAGTTTAAAATATAAAGAGCACATTAAATATACAATTATTTGTTTTAAATTACGAGATGTAATGAAATAAAAAAGAATATGTGGATAGTGTATTATTGAGTGTTATTTCTCAAATAAATAATTTAAGCACATGTGTGCTCTGGTCACAACTTTGGTACTAACTGAGACCCGAGTGGAAGGTTTTATTGTAGAGATAATTTAACAATACAAAGCAGTTGCACAAAGACAAATTAACTACAACAAGGCAGCGGCTTTTTCATACATTACACAAGGTGTAATAATTCTAATGCTCCTATAGAAATTATAGTTATTTCAATTCAAGCTTTATTATACTTATTGCACAATTCGTATATGAAATATCTGTATACAGTTAAGTTTACTGTAGGCACGAAGGCGCTATTAATCTATGATTTATTTATTATTTCATAAATTCTAATCCATCGTCATGATTGCAACTTTAAATTTTGCCTATAATTGTATACAACTCCGACTTTTTCGGCTGAATAAATATACAAGAAGCCGAAGAAGTAATTATCTCAACCCGGCTATTTTCTCAATTAAACAGATTTATTCCATATTATGACTCGAAAATGATTGAAACCAAAACTGGTTTTAACAATTAAGATAGCCATCTTAAGCTCATGGTTTTAATGAATTGATTATGTATGATATATGGGACCTATCGAATTACATTAAAAACGAGTTCTCTTCCAGACATGGTGAATTATAAACTAAATTGTAAATATTACATAACGACTACCTTCTTCCTTAGTGAATACTTGTAAACTCAAAATCAAAATTTCGTACCTTGAATTGATTACTCTTACGCCGAATCGTTTATTTTATATAATTTGGTTCTTTAATGGATAACTTTTGCATTAGTATATAGGATTATCTCTATACTCCATAAACTTCATGATATATATCAATTTTATACATATATGTCTTGATTTATTTTATTAAATAATGTTGAATTGAAATATCGCATTTGGAGATATTCTATGAATTGTGGAATCATTACAAAAATATAAATTTTGGTTATTTTTTCACTAACTTTTAAAATGTCATGTTTGGGTGTATTTCCTTTTAATCGTTTAATATTACCGTTTATGACATATGCAAACTGCGAATCAAAGATAAACCTAAGATTTGGCAGCCTTAACATATTAATACATATAAGGTATTACAAAAAAGGTGGGCAAATATATATTAATTTTTATACTAAATTATATTATTTTAGACCAAAAATATTGAGTATAATATTTAGTTAAAAAATGTATTAGAATGTTAAATTTAACCGGAAATTTAAAACCGACGTCTTAAAAAATATACTAATACTCCTTCGGCAGCATACTTTATGTAAAAAATACATATTGTATTTATTTAAATATGAACTTATCATTTCTGTGGTTGTTATAGTTGAAAATATAGCTCCAACGCAAATCACTGGCTGGCTTATGTTATCGAAAATTTCCCTGCTTACAAGAATCAGTGTTACTTGCGTACTGTTGCCCTAATACACCCATCATTATAACGCAAACAAGAACGCGATACAAGTATTAGAGGCATTAACTTGTAAGTTCTGAATATATTTTGCACCTGATAACAATGATTCCCCTGTTACTATAAAGCTGCCGGTAATTACGAGCGATGACGGTTTGTTAATTTATGTATAGCTATTCATACTGTCAGAAATAATTATTATATCATAATTTGTAATGAGGTATGTCGAGTTAATGGGTTGCTGTAGTAATGCGAGCATTATCAATTTAACTTCCACCTCAAATGTGTAATGTAACATATATCTCACCGCCAAGCCTCTTCCAAGAAAACGATGGTTTTCTTAGCGGGATTATGTAGACTTATTTGGATGATCAAATTTTAAGGTTCATCAAATATGCTTGTACTTTGCCTTTTGAAAAATACGCACGTCTCTGTTGAGTGAATTCTCATTTAATTGAATCGATTAAAATACTTTGATGGTTGAAATTTTAAAAGGCAGGTAGAAAGAAGTGACCGGAGAGTGTTGTGGCATGCTCGCCGGAACTTGAGGGTGTTATTAGTAGTATAGCCAATTTATTACAAACCCCATAATAAATCACCCGCATCTTTGCCTAAACGGGTAATTTTTAGTTTAATTTTATTGGCGTTCTTAGACATCGAATAGCCTCAATTATAAAAAGCACATAACCGTTTTTTCAACGAACATTTGAGTTATTATCCCAAAAATGTAATAAGGATATCTTGAATTAGTATTCACACCTATACTTAACCCGTAAAAAAAACCATGAATTTTTACCCGTTTTTAAATATTCAAAAATGAATATTTAAAAACGGTAGACTGTTTTATTTCTAATGTTAGAAATTTATCAATAAACATAAATAGTCAAATAGTTGTCACCATTTACTTTCGCCTATTAAGATCTTCTTCAGACTCCCTAAGGAAAAAGTTCTCACAAACTATAACAACGGATATTTTCTAGTCTTTTGACTATGTATGATTATTAAACACGTCAAACTGAAGCAAAATGAATTATTATAATAGTTATATAAATACTATACTTCAAACTACATATATAATATATTTTTCTCTATCTCTTCATGGGTTCCCATGAATTATTTATCAGGAAACATTATTCTTCGGGTCGGCGGTGCTTTTATAGGAAGCTTTAAGGTTTTTTCAGTTATCTTAGAATGCACACACGTCAAAAGGTGCATTCCTAGAAACCCTTCTCTCAAAATGATAAATGTCTCTACAATGCAAATGCAATACAGCTTAACCATATTTATCCCACTGGCTGCACGTGCCGTTTTCTTCCCTTGCAGAATTTTCCTCCCCGTGTGTATTATAAGGGATGACAAAGGTATTTCGGCCCCCCAGCCTCCGAGACTACCACGTCTTGATTAATATTCCGATCACGCGGTTGACTTTTCCACTTCTGATATCAATTGTTTTTTTGTGAAGTCTTTTCGGTCCCCATTTCTACTGCGGAATTCCACTAAGCGATCTAAAAATATAAAGTTATAAAAACCTACAAATATATATATTTTTAAGTATCAAAGTAAATTTGAACTGTATACCTCTAGATTTACTTTTGTGTGAAATATTTCACTTTTATGTATTGTTTAATAAAAATGCAAAATTAGACGCTGTACGCTGTTTCGAGTTAAGTGGTTTTTTTGCATTGTAAGGAAAATGAGGATGTTTTTACGTTTCTCTTTCGCGAAATATATTCACGTCAGTATAATAAACAATTGTATGACTCATAAATACTCGGATAAAAAGGTAGCGCGGCATTTATCACCTGAAATGTGAAGTTTAAAATAATGAGTTGAAAAGAACACAGGAACGTAATGCGTAAAAATTGCCGGCGTGTCCTGGGAGCGCCTGGCGAACAATAAAAACTGCGCGAAGAGAAAATAAAATAAGTGTTTTATTTCACCAGGAACTTTCGACCATAATCGAATTCCTTCCCCGCACCCAGAAAACAGAATATTATTAAAAACAGACAATTCTTTGCACAGCTGACTCCACGACATTAATTCTATGAGCCTTCAGCTGATATACAAAAAAATTGGATTTAAAATATATATTGATATGAAATATTTTGAACCAAAACGATTTTTGGATTGCTGCTGTAAGCAAAAAATATGCAATAATTATCAAAGCACAAATAATAGCTGATGTAATATAAATTTTAGTAATATTAAATATTTTGCGATGTAGAGTTGTCGAGAGACGCACATGGCTGTGATGTTTCTTCCCTTGGCCTGAGGGACACTACCCTCAACCCTCCACTTTCTCCCATCACAGTCGAATCATCGGTCCTCCCCTATTTATAAATTGAATTGCTGTAAAAATGGAGGACGCTCTGGTAATGGAAGTTTCGTTCGGAATTTTTAGAATTCGTATGTTAAAAAAAAAAACATCAAACGATTCTTATTGTTGTGTGCGATCAAACAATGAATATTATTACTAAATTCTTTAATCTCCCCTTTTGATTCGCAAAATTGCAATTTTTATCCACTCAGAAATAACAAAGCGATGCTTATTCCAACTATAAATCCATAGCAAACGTACTTTTGTAAATGAACTTATACTTAAATATACCGCAATTCAATGTTAGAAGATTTTTTAATGTTTATAGATGCAGCCGTAATCATTCATGTAATATATCATTTTTAGTAAGTTTTTGCTGGAAAAGAGTGATATGACTTAAAGCAAGTAGTTCATTTAAGCTTTATTTATTTTTTTAAAAAAATTTCAATGCTATTTTAGAGGATTTAGTGTTGTATTGCTTGTATGGACTCAATGCTTCCGACATACGTACGTTTACAAAATAACGATTTACCGGGCCGGTACTAATTGTGTTAAGGTAAAATATAAATGACTATATTATTTCTCCATAGGTGATGTTTCCCCAGTCCCTTTATTCACGGTCATCAGACAGTCGGTGACCACGGTCCATCGGGAATGATCGGGTGATTCCGGTCACGATCGACTGGCAGGGGTGTGCTGCTATAATTTATCACTCACGGCCGGGGTTTTTAAGCTCCGACTCCCCGCTTTGACAAATGCGTGAGCCTAACGGTCGCTTACACTGCATTTTGGACGTTTTCATGGGTCTTTTATACGCCATGATAATATTTTAATCGAATTAATATGTTCTAGATCGACAGCTTTCACTGCGTTTTATAAAAAAAAATACTTTGATAATCAAATACGCGAACTCGTATTTAAAAAGCATTATCGTAATTATCAGTCGTTAAACTGTCGTTTTTGATTAAAACATACTGTAAATAGTAAAGTTATATTAAAAAAACTGCGATAAAATGACTGTCACGTATCGCTATTTATAATAATTGAAGATTACATGATAATAAATTATCAAAATTATTTTCATTCAATGCCAACCTATCATGTTAGCGTCAAAAAAAATAAATTCTAGTAACATTGCTACAGAATATTTTAGTAAAAATATTAACCCTAATGTATTAAATTTACGTTTTTTGTATGTTTATTAGAATATATCTTCCGTACGTGCATTTTTAATCTGCTTATTCGCTTTCGGGTTGCAGAAAAAACGGCAAAATTTAGAATATATTTTCCCGCTGTGTCGGTAAGATATTCGAGAGGGCACTAATCCAATTTATTTAATACCTTTTGTTGTCTTATCCCTTTTTAAAAGGGTTTCAGTACGAGGGAGAGTTACTCTAGTGTTGATGTATTCGTATCACTGAAACTAGAGCCCTAAGAAAATAACTAAACAACTCAATAAATCTTGTAATGCTATTTTTGTAAAGCTGACATTGTGGTATTGTAAGTGCAGTGTTTTTAATCATAGGGCAAGTATTTAATAAATGAGCTTGCTTACAATTCAAGAATTTAAATTAAATTTAACAAAAAAAAATTATTAAGGGGTTTGACTTATATAGGGTGTCCAAAAATAGTATCAAGTTATTGTAATTGGGACCGTTATTGCGATATGTTGCTAAAATTTTTGGGTACAGAGTTGCAGGAGTTTCAAGGTTTCAACTCAAGAACGTGATTCCAACAAGACACTTGCCATACATCCAATCAATCAATTTAAGCTGTTATTCTCTAAAAAGGTCATTCACGTAGAGGTAACATTAACAAGCCTTGACCTTAGCCCTTTTGACTATTTTGTATGGGGATACCTTAAAAGTATGAGAATAAATATCGAGGGCTATGTGCCAGCAATCTTCGTTCCAGATTAGAAGAGTGCCTAGTGTGAATAGTGACACCATTTGCGTAACATCATCTTTTTAAAATAATTTTCCATTTTGTGTTCTTGCAATCAACAATAAAAAAAATACTTGATTACTAGTAGTTTATGTTTTTTTGAACTAACAAATACTCGATACTCTGTTTGGACACCTTATATCAAATATTGTTAACATTACTAATATTAAAATAGTTTTTTTTTGCTGAATCACGTTTTAACGTTGATTGGGAGGTAACGCAGTCGGACTCGAGTATCTCCGCATGTCCTGATATGTCGTGCGATTGCCGGAGCACTCGAGCCGGAGTCACTTACCCCATCAGGGCTGTTAATTACCCCCTGAAAGGGAAAGTGGGCTCGTCGCATGTCCCCCGCGCAGTTGCACGGAACAATGGCGCTAGCCTCCCATTGTGGCGAGACCACCACTCTGCACGCAGGTATAGACTGCAAAATTATATCGGATGTGTAAATTTTAATATTTTTATTCAATACTATATAAAGTATTCGTAAAACTGGTTATTTGTAATTATGAAAATAACTGCATTCCCATTTGAACCCACACCCCCAAGCTTACATGGCCGGTGCATTACAAATTATACCAACGAATCACTAGTACTAAGAAGAAGAATGAAACAACGTACTTATTATGCCAATTAAATGTTGTGTGACTTGCAGTACTAGACTTTTAACACAAAGTACTAAATGAAGCATTTAAATCCGATCTGGATATAATTATTTTTATTTCTAAGAGTTTCTTTATTCAATTTTCAATATTTGAATTAATCATTATCACTCAATAAAACCATTATAGGCAAAATCGTACTTCCCGTGAGACGGTCTTCACAAAAATCAATAATATAACTGCATTCCATTGCACTTCCCGCAGGTATTCATATATGTATATAACAAATTAAGGGATATGTGATTCCGTGAATAATTTCAACCATTATCACACGAACGATTCTATTGCATGCAGGTTTTCAATATATAATATTATCGCCCATTTTATATTTATATGATGGAAATACTCGTAAGCTTAATTCGTATAATTATTAATAAGTTCTTGGTGAATTAAATGAAATGAATTTATATTAAAAATACGTTGAATATATTTATACCCAATGTGTAAATTAAGCTAGACAGCCATATATTCATAATATTTTTGACAGAAAATATTCATGAAATTTCATTATGATTTATGATCAAATGAATTTATGATTTTATTTTTTTTAATAATTAGGTATGTAGCAACTTTTTGTCGTTTTTTTTCATTTCTAAATAGTTAACGAAACCTAATTCTGTTTGGAAATGCCGACACAAGAAGTCGCCAAAAATAGTCGCGTTCAACAAACTAAAGATGTAGAAATCATTTAAAATAAAAAATGTAATTATTTTATAGGTAATAATATAAAGTAAGTTTTTAGATTTGGTAGTTTATTCACCAAAGTAAACTAGATTTCTCTAAGAGACTGTATTAAATTTTATTGCTGCACCAGGCAGGATGTTCGCAGTCTCGTTTTGGCTGTTATTTCGCGATTGGAAAACTTTGGTCCATCTCGTCAGATTGCGCGGTGGCTCTCCAGTCTCCACGGACAAATAAACAATCCTCTCAAGATTCTACTCCATTCTCCGAAGGTAATAAATCAGAACTCTGCTACAAACCTGAAAAACTGCTGGTAATTTAAGTTAATAAGTGTAATACCGACTTTATCGCCGTTTTTATAGTGAATATATATCAAAATAATCAAATTTGAAATATGAAATGGATTTGATATTTTTTTTACTTCATAAATAAATATTTTTATGTAAGATCGAAATATATTATAGATCGTAAGATAAATTACTTCAAACTGATACTATTGATATTTAACTCAGTTTTATGCCCAGTAATTGCTTTTACGCGTTTTTGTAGTAATTACCAAAATGCTTCAAAGTCAAATATATCCCGTGCGATGTCTTAAACCATTTGAATTTGATTCATTTTTAAATCAACTCTTTTGATTAATAAAAATAGCACTAACCAATCCGATCAAATGAGCCTTTTCTAAGGGTTTGTTAATTTAGTCAACCTTATATCCGACGCTAAGAGTTTACTCTCGGGAGCATGAAACAGACGTACGAACCCCTTGAATA
Organism: Atopsyche davidsoni; assembly: GCA_022113835.1. NCBI lineage: Eukaryota > Metazoa > Arthropoda > Insecta > Trichoptera > Hydrobiosidae > Atopsyche > Atopsyche davidsoni. Next base: position 9,795,115 of record JAILWY010000021.1, read on the forward strand.
ACCAGCCCTCGCGACTTTTATAAGCCCAATAGCTTTTGCATATTAATCATAATATCCGCTCTGGATCGGATAAGGGACGTTCGCCGTGGGTTGCCAGTTGCCAGCGTTTGATTCCTACCCTTTTAATCGGGAAAAAGCGCCTTTTGTGAGCGCTCGTGTTGAACTGGAGTCAAATAATTCACAAAGAGTTTGTTTTGTATTGCCACGTTTTAGATTTGCGATATGGCGAATGATGAGCGTCAGCTTTGGGAAATTTTTGAAATGGCAACTCCTGGGAAGTTGGCCGTGTGACTCTACATGTTTCTCTTTTTTTTTCACTAATACATTCAGTTGAGGTAAATCAGCGAAAAGCTATGATGCATTTAAAACATTCGTAAACATCAAACCCATTAATATCAATAACACAGAACCAATTTTTCACGTGTTATTGAAACGTGAAAAAAATCATTATTTTCTTGTTATTGAAGCGAGGGATTGAAAAAATATATTAAAATATAGGGTCTAGGAAGCTCATTGTAGTTCGGTTTTTATTAAGATTTATCGCGTGTTTATTTTTTTATTCACCCCGCCAAAGTACCCCTTTTTAGATCTCCATGTTATTACTGATCCTTGCGAGGGGTGCCGAAGACAGGGATGATGACGCCAGAGATTGCGTCTGTTGGGGGTAGCGCGCCATCGAAGATGTTTGCCAACATGACAGCGCCGAGGGGCGATGTTTGACTTTCCGTTTGATTGGCATAAATGGAAGGAGCTGTGGCCGAGCCTCTGCATTGACATTTGCGCTAACGTTATTACGCACAAGAGGCTAGATCTATATAGAACACGAGCTTATGTCATACTTATGGTGTCAGATTTTCAAGGCTACTTTATTAAACAATCATGAATTCATATTTGAAATAAAATTTACTACTTGTTCAATAAGGCTCTATTTACTCCTTTACAGTTTTGGCAGTAACTTTGAAAAGTGGTTTTTGTATGTTTTGTTGAAGCTTTTATTCAGATTGATGAATTATACGAATCCAACGCAGTAACACTTGTTCTTGGGTTTTAACATAGCATATAATAACGCCAATCGGATGGATTAGTTATTTAAATAGAGCTTTAGTTATCAATGAGTCACATTGTCTGTAATACTTGCCAACTATGGCTAACTGTGGCGCTGGAAGTCAATATAAAGAGAAGCATTACGCCATCATATTTCATATAAGAAAAATATTATATAAATTTCAGCTTCATAGATATCAGGTTAAAATTAAAAAGTGGACAATACTTTGAATAGAATATATTGTACCATTTTTTATACATGAAATTATCGTTTATCCACCGAAGACGTGGAGTTTTTTTTCGTTACTGTGTATATGCTACTGCATCATAATATTGGATGTATACACAATCCGAGTGTTTCCAGAACAAATAATCAAAGGTCCCCGGTTATTTGGCCACCAGAATTGTGACAATACACCGCCTTCAGTGCGACTGAGATATCGCCGGTATTTGCCCTTCCACTCAGACACCCCCTCTGAATGCATTTCAGCTTTATCGGTTTTATTGTATTGCATTTATATTTCCTCGGTACGATCGGGTCGGCGCTATATTACGTGTCAGGCGACACGTTACGGATTTCGCAGTAGTTGCCGTACAGTCGTAAAGACTCGAGGTTTGTTCTCTGAGCAAGCAAACAACTATTTAAATGAGCAAATTCCTATAAAGCCTCGTGTGATTTCAGTTTACGAGACTACTTTCAACGTAAAAATGCCAATCAAACTGCTTTACAAGAATTACTTGCTACATTTTACATACTATTATTTAAAAGCCCCGAGTCACAAAAATAATATTTTTCTTCAATTTATATAACTTTCGTTTATCCCTGTAATTTTTTTTTTTAAATTGTGTTATTTTATAATAGTAGTAAACATACTGAACAAATACCTGTTAAAGCACTTATCTTGTTATACACAATTATTTCTAATAACTTTTTAAACCCTCCACATATTAGGTGTCTCAACAATCATATTATAAAAACATAAGGACACAGAAATTAGGTAACCTGAAATATATTTGTAAAATATATAATAATATTGAAGATGTATTCTTTGAATTGTATTAACCATTATAATACGAGAACATGAATATAAGGAGCAAAAATCATAGAAAAATATTGTATTACTGTTTTTCAAAGTCTTCTTCGGATTGATATTTGATTATATATAATATATTTGTTTTATAACATTAACTTAACGATATATTCTATATTTTACCATTTTCATTATAAATATCAACTCAACTCCATGTGTTTGGAATTCGTTTATCACAACAGAGATTGAGCTTGCAAACTCTGCCAATCCAGCGGGACAGTCAAGTTTTTTGAGAACACGATTTTTCTTTTTTCCACGAAAATTCCGAAATAGTACGCCACTGTAAAAACATAGAGGGGCTCCCTTTAGTGGTTGCATTTAATTACTTTTTTAACAATGCTTCCCTCTCTTTCCCGGTACATGGCTGCTCCTAAGTCCTGAGTGGGACACATTGCTTTTTCTAATCCTCGGATGCGGATTTACTGGGGAATTATTTCAACGCCACGAGCCACACAAGGAATATTTTTCTTAAATTTATTTATTTTTGTGTATTTATTTTGCATTGTGCTATTTTATAATAGTGGCATGGTTAAAACATATACCTTGTTTCACACAATTATTCTCTTTTGTACCCTCCACGGGGTTCAAGATTTTACTTGCTCATTACACCTTGACAATAGCAAAGGATCGAGATAGAATTGGAGGTGCGAGCTCAAAACTTATTTTTTACAAAAAAAATTTCAGGTGTGAATCAATTTTCTGAATTCATATTGTTTACACAATAAGTGAATGTAAAAAAAACGTACTTACCGATTTATTCAAATAATAATTTATTGCTGTGTATATATACAAAATTGTGTTGTAAATGAGTAAGATTTAATGATCTAAGAAATGTTTCTAAACCCCATATACATTATTTTATTTAGAACGTGCTGAAAATATCTATGATTAAATGAACGCATAAAATAATGTATAAAAAATGTATTTAAAATAAATTAAATTTATTGATATAAGAATTATCTTTAAACACTAGATACATCGTTTTGCTTAGCGTGCGCTGAAAATGAATAAAATTTTATGATCATAGAATTGTCTCTAAACGCCAAATACACCGTTTTGCTCAAAATGTGCTGAAAATGAGTAAGATTTAATGATTTTAGAATTGTTTCAGTCTCAGTGTGCCAGGGAAGGCTCAGCAGGCGGCCTGCAATATCGTGTAAATCAGCTGGGATGGATTAAAGCTAAGTGCGTCGACATTAATTGGATTCTTCGGCCTCGTTTTATTTTGTCCTTGTTGTTTCTGAACGCAGAATTTACTAGAAGCCTCCGCCGACAGAATACCTAGTAGCTTAAGGAATTACTTTAGAATTCTAATCCTTAATTCTTTCCGATAAAAACACTAAGTGCAGCAGAATAATGATGGTTACCTAATGCAAGTAGGAAGCTAAATAACATTTATTTAAATTTAAAAAATAATCTAATGTTTAGTAAATTATCATAAATAGAATTTGAAATTGGGTAAATTAATATAATTTTTTTTTAGCTTGGTAGTGAGGTTATTAACTTTGGAATCAGTAGTCCGCTATTCGACTTTGTTCTGATGGCCGAAGACAATATCCCATGTATCTTGTAAGCTTGACTTAATTTAGCCTTAAACCTGTGCCTTTGTTCCAGAAGTCAAACTCTCTCACTACACTTGGAAAGTTATGGTAAATTAATAGTTTTTATGATTGACCTAATGTGCTCTCAGCGTCCGTTTATTCATTGTGATGAAATGTCTTCGTTATTGCAGATTGAGTGGACATCCATGAATGTTGTGAGAGAGGGGAAACTTGTTTATTCTGTTTTTATTATCATCTCAAGTACTGTTTTTATTGCGTAATAAGGGACGTTTACGATATCATTATGTCCGTTGTACATGGATGCAGCCTTCTGGTGTTTTTGCTTTGATTTCTTAACCTCTTAAAAGCAGACACAATTAAAAACAAATTATTCAAGATATGAATATTTTAAATTGAAAAAACTTTTGGATGTAATAAAAATTACTCTTTGATTTCCATAAAATTATGAAGTGTGTCGATTAGCTTTACTCTCACCTTAAACGTTACACAAATCAATAATAAAAAATATGTTATGTCAATTTATAAACATGTCAAATAAAAGTTGAATTTTCGTTTCGTTTTATCCTTGTGCAAGGCTTTGTTGTATTTTTAAAATTTAAGTGTTCATTTAATCGGAGATCTTAAATCGTTTATCCACAGATTTGTATCAAACACGATCCGCCCGAAGCATCGAACCTTTTCGCGTTTGATTATTGAACATTCTGTCGAACAGCTCTTTGCGTACCATCCCCTCGCGTCATGCGTGCGACCCTTCAGCCAGACAGGGATCGATCACTGAAAACACAAAATTATAAAATATATATTTCATAATTTTTATTTCTGTTCTACAGGTAAGTTCCTGATTGCATTAACACCCGGCGATTTACGAAAATTTGGTGATACGAGGTGATACTTACAGGTAAGTCAGTGGGGATAATATTATTTATTTGAATATTCATTCAACTATTTTTTACGTCAAAAATATGATTGATAATAAAAATAAATATATTTATATTTTCGAAAATATGTTTATTATAACATTGCATAGAGTCAGTACAATGTTTTTACATAAAAAATAATATGTTAACATAACCTAATTTGCACTAAAAGAGTGTGTTTAATACTTATTGCTTTCAATCATTCTATACAAGTGACAATTTATTCTGCTCCTAAAGTATGTTTTTAAAAAATGAAAACACGTTTTGGCTCATGTGTATATGGCAGTATAAACATTTAATAAAACTTTTTGTCTAAATTTAAAATTTAAAGCGCAAACTGATTCTGACGCGTTTATTTAATTTTTTTCAATTTGAATTAAATTTTTTGAATGTATTTTTTGATTATTTAAAATAGCAGGCAGGGTTAGTCGCCTCTGCCAGGAACAGAGGCTGGGGACCTTTTGTACGGAGCCTCTTTGTATCCAGATATCCGGCGGCCCCGGTTTCGGAACACCCTGTATTATGTAGCTATTTAATAAGCGAACAAAGAAAATAAAATCAGATTGTGTCCCGTGTCGGCGCGGCACTGCTGATATGGTACGTCTATGTGTGCCGACGAAAAAAACAGCGCGGGTGCTATACTCCTCACAACTGTAGATCAAAAAAAATTGATAGATAATTGAAAATATTCAAAATATACCATTCATTATTATGTATATTCTATTTTAAATTTTAAACACAATTATTAGATCACATTAAATCACACAACTACAACTACTTTATATAAAAAGTTTCAAATTGTAACTATGCCTATCAATGTTACTACAGATAAAATAACATTCAAATATTTTTTTTGGGTAAAAAATTATGTTTCAATGCATACAATACAAGGAATTTTAATAATGAATAAATTATATATTATTCTATTTAAATATAATTGATATCACTTGATTACCTTAATTGAGGCCGTTTATTCAAAAGTTCTATTAAAATGTTGTTACTTAATAAAAATTATTTAAATTTTAACCGATTACCAGTCGAATTTCAATTAAACTATTATCGATGCGATGCCTTTAATGTCAGTGGTACGTACTACATGTATAGAACACACACCTATCCACCCCCTTTACTCTCAGGCAGATGATGATTGTACGATCGTCATTTTCTACGTGTGGGAGTTTAACTACGGAAAGGCGTGTTACTTTTGCGGTGCGTCAGAATTGACGCTGTTTGATTATGGTAATTGAAATTATTATACTCGAGAGTACAGTTGACAGGAGCGTACATGATTCATCGTGTAATTTATACGTCAATCAAAGTTTCAACACAATCGTTATTATTAAAAGATTATTAAAATAAACACGCATTGATTAATAACATGCCAGATACTAGCGATTCCCAAGACTTGTTTTGATTAAAAATGTATATTGAAAATACAGTAATCAAGTGTGGTATGCGAGGAGTGAGATGTTTAATCTCATACGCCTGGCAAAAAATGTTTGAAAAAAGTTTTTAAGTTGTTATAAATTGCTTTGTTACTTCATCGAGTTAATAAAGTTGAAACATAACTTTAGGCTCGGAGATGATTCGCTTCGCAGGTAAAAATCTTGGAGTTCAGTGAGAAATTTACAAATCCGGTAAACAGATTGTGTTTTTTTTTTTTTTTTATATCTATGATTTATTTTAGATATTTTCAAAAGTTAGCGGTGTTATTACTGACCATGATTATATGTCTTAGCAAAAACTATTTGGCTTTCTTCCCACCCTTAACAATTATTTTTGAAACATATTTAAATCAATCGAATTAACCTTCTGTGCCAGTTTTAACTAATGAAAATCCATGCACGATTTGAAAATGCTATTTTGTAATCAGCTTCTACTAAGCCGCGGAGTACGCGATTTTTCTGAAATCTTTATTTACTAGAAAGGTTTGCATTATTCCCGCTAATCCCGCTAGATTATCCTACTCTCCGATAATGAAATAACCGAGTGTTGCAAATGGTCCTCTCTCGCCTTTTGTCCCACTTTCTTCGGTACAAAAGGTCCCCCTCGCCGCCTGAATTTTCTTTTAATAAACCCAACCTCCCCCCGTTCTATCAAAATCTACTCACCCCCCTCGGCCCAAGAGGGCTTTGGAAATCATTTTTATACTGAAATATTTCTGAAAGTATTATCATAAAAGTCGAAGATCTCAATCGTAATGCTTTGTTTCCATTTATAATTCAGCTGCATCGTTTTCTAAATCTGATCTAGTGAAATGAATACAACATGATTGCTTTTCAAATCACAAAGCAACGATCGAAACGAGGTCTAAACTTTACGTATTATTTCTGTTCGTGTCGTTTGCGAATAGCTCAAATTTATTTATGGAATAATTGAAAAGTTATATGCAATCGACCTCGCTCAAAAATAAATTAAAAAATAATGGTTCTGTGCAAAAATATACAAAGTAGGGCTGCAGGCGATTGAGTCTGCTTTCATCTGATAATTCTATTATCTACATATTGAACTTATTGGATAAGACTGTACCCGCTTTTGATGATACAATATTCAAAACAGATTTTTAAGCGAAATCTCCAAAGCGGAGATTCAAAATTTATAAAAAAAATTCAATACAGTCTCTCCCCTATCGTAGACGAAATTACATAAAAATTCGTAATGAGAAATTTACGTGTTTAATATGCATACAATTATATGAATATGTATGCAAAACTTTTGAAGAAAATGCGATGCTTATATAATATTTAATAAATGCTAGGTAGATTATTATCTACTTAGATTGAGGTCGGTTAGGCTAGTAAATGTTATGCTAATAAAATCTTAATATATATAATATGTTGTTTTGCTACAAAAGACGTTAGAAAGATCAAAAAATTCAACGACTTATAGTATTTATTTCACACTGCAATTGTATTTATTGTTATTATATTTAGAATATATTTAAGTTTGATTCAAAATCTGTTAAGGTAAGAACGTATGACATTGACTAAAATATGGAGGCCATAATCCAGTAGCTTATCAACAGCATCGTAGCTTAGCACGGTGTGAGATTCTAAGGGTAAAAACAATAAAATTATTCACAATGTCTCGTCATTTTGTCGAATGGTTCTGCCTCAACTTAATTGCGGATTACCAGGGCCGGACTTGGCTGGATTAGTCGACAAGATTTAGCCGGCTCTGTGTAAGCCGGCCCGGTCCCTCCATTGTGCCCCCTGTGGCCCCCCCTGGCCCCCTGCGGCCCCCCTGGCCCCCCATGCCCCGCAGAACAGCTGACGTTTCTGCTCTTTATCTTTTAACACTTTCGTTCGGTAGATTGAGTCATTTCATAAATCGCGTCTTTGGCTGTGGAAGTTTTTCGCTCCGTCTTTGTTTTCGCATTCTCCGCGAGAAGCGCCGGAATTGTGGAGGTTTTATTGGTTATCGATAAGTGCGTAGAAAAAAAAAAAAGTTTATTCATTTTGTACGGGCTTACATGATCAGTAAAATTATCAAATATTTCCTGGTAACTTGCTCAAAGGCTGCGAGTTCCAATGAAATCTATCAATTAAAGTAAATTATTTCACCTTGTGTTATATTTTTTTAAATAAATTTTATTTGAGTTTATAAATAATCCTTAGAAAAATACTTAAAGTGTCTTTGACAGCAATCAGGTGGGATGTTTTTTTTATTTCTTTTTTCATTAATGAACCCTCCCCCTCTCGAATGGAAATTTTAGAATATTTTTATTTCTTCATTAAAATTTAATCAAATTCCTTCTCCCGCTTTCGAGATGATCTCCGTAAATTCCTGGGGATTTTTTTTTTGCAATGGCAACATTCACAGTGCTGAAACTCTACCGAGTTCACTTCTTTATGTCCTTTTATAATTACCTTCGTGTTCGCCGCAATACCCTCCGCGCTCCTCCCTGCCAATTCTTCCTTCCACTTAAATTACTTGGCTCACGTGTTCTTCTAACTTTCATTTTCCTACCAACTGATATATCTTGAATCTTAATTAACAACAAAAAAAAACTTTTTATTCTTTATAAAAAAATGTACCACTTAACCAATTTTATCACATTTAATTCGTTTTTAAAATTTGTGTAAATTTGAATGGTTTTGATTTTCTCAGTCGCATTGATGTAAGTAGATATTTTCCGGCTTTATTTTTTATAGCCTGGCAGTTTTCATAGTTATCCCACGGTTTTAAGAAGGTCACCCAAGAACACTCTTATAACTTATCTTTAATTTTTATCAATTAAAAATTAATAGTTGAATCAATTTAACTCCCATGTAGGCTCTATAAGAGCCCCATGAGCAGGGGTGTCAGTCCGGACCCCGCACGAGACCGTGGACAGTACTTAATGATCATCTAGTCCCTCCTTGGATTCCAATGCTTTGTATCGCAGTAAGTTTGCATTCCGACTTATCCCATTAGACCGGGGCTTTGGGGCATTAGAACCTAGGTGGGTACTCAATTAGTCGAATCCGTTTTGTGACACCCCTACTTAGGTGGGATCATTTGATAAATGAACATTCCGAATTTCGTTGAACTGATAGTTTTACCAGGATCAACTTGGATTTTTGCTGTTGAATTAAATCAAAAAGACCATTATTTGGCTTTAAACGTTCAATTAGTGACTAAAAGCTTTAAATATTTTTTTATTTTATGTGACAATATAACACTTTATATAGTTTAACACAATAAGTTTTAGAATACAAATATTTCTGTATTCATTCGTTAATATTTTATTAAAATATTTATCTATGATATCAAAAAACCATAAACAGAACTTGTAAATAAAACTTTTTAAACAATAAATTTCATAATACATAGTATAAGCAGTCATTTGTATTTGTTAGAGATAGCTGCTACCGAATAAAACCGAAACACATGCTATTTACACACACGGAACTACAGTAAAAAAAAAAAATTTTAATTAATGCGGAACAGAAGCGCTTGTATGCGTAATTCATTTTTATATTATTTATACGAGTCTCTGTACAGGACATGGGCCCAATTCGCTCTGGGGCAGCCAAAAGGCTAAGGCAACATAAAAGAGACGTCAAAAAACCTAATGAAGAAGGACAGGCCACTTGATTGAACGCCGGACTGTCATTTGGAACAATCCTTGAACGTCAGCTGTAAGGACGCTTAACGATAAGATGGATTGATTGAATTTATAACTGCATTTACTTGCACTTCACTTTGATACTTATAATTACTAGCAACTTCATTTTTACATATTTTTAAATTTAATTTTGTAATTATTTTCATTAATATCAAATAATATAAGGCCAGTATACACACTTAAAAATTATTATAAAATGTTTGGAATTCAATAAATAATTACTCTAGTTACTAAGTCTTGTTGTGACACAAATTCACTACCCGAGAGAGCTTGTTATAAAAATATATATAAACTTATATTTTATCAGAATTGAGTCGCATGCTAACTACTGAAACATACATATTTTAAAATTTAATTTTGTAATCATTTGCATTAATATCAAATAATATAAGGCCAGTATAAGCACTAAAAAACTATCGTAATATATTTGGGATTCAATAAATAATTACTCTTGTAACTATGTCGTGTTGTTTACATGGCAGTGACATAAAATCACCACCGGAGAGAGCTTTTTATAAAATATATAAACTTACATTTTATCAGAATTGAGTCGCATGCTAACTATTGAAACATAAGGCTGAATTGTATGCGACTCAGTGCAGTTTTTCGTTTTGTAAAATGTATATTTTCAAATATATCACTAGCCGCGGAACCTCACAAGTTGACATTTGTCAAGCAGTCAGTCGAAGTCGCTTCGCGTCTGGATCTGCTCGCAGATAGCGTCGCCCAGCCATACAATGGGATCACATTATTTGGATTTATTCCCGTCCGAGGGAAGTCCAATATGCGGCGTGAATGATATGTAGTCCAGCAAGGGTTTATTCAAATGGGCAGGCTGTCCATGGCAACGGGCCCGCTTTCAAAACATCCTTATTCCTGATGTCCCCTGTCGAGCAACTGGTTTGGATCGGCGTCCAGGGAAGAGGTTGTATATTTGCGGCGATGTGACGTTCTTCCGGTTTGTTATTTACGCATCAGAAATGACGTGTGGTCCGTAGTAGTAAAAACACAGTGATACGCTTAGAATTTAAACAATTTTTAATTTTTGAAATATAAAAAAAAACAAACTGATAATAATATAAAATGATTCACGCTGTTTAAAGCATTTGTTATTTAATTTCACTGTTACATACATCTTAGAATATGCCGCCGTTAAGCATGTCACTCTTAATATTCATAACATACCCCGTGTACTGTGCTCAAAGATACTCTTAATACGACGTTATTCCATTGTGCTGCGGTCACGCTAGCTGGTCAATTTCTTCTTGTGTGAGCTCGCATTAGATATTAAAATTTAAACCTCGTATAAACACACACAAAAGCTTATCCTACACAATATCCCATTCTGAATAGCTTTATAATATCCGAGCACACCTTGGCAGACGTAACCAAAGCTTTGATGTGTTCAATTTGAATATTCCATCTTGGAGCTTCAGCGGAGAGCTTTCGGGGCAAATTCTGTAAATGTAAACTGCACCCAAGGTACTCGCAATAACCTGTCTGAATTATTAGACGCTGGCGGTGCAAATGCTTGGCACTCTCTCTTGTAGGCATGGAATGTTCTTTAGTTACTACTGTAGATATTATCATTTAAATTGTCTAAGAGACAATCTAATTTGTAGCGACGGTCATTAACCTAATGATTCATAGATGATATTAGGATCATTGCACTATAAGCAAAACGATATTTCAAAATTTTATTTTACAGTAAACTCTAACAATGCAAATAACTTCTAAACAGGCAATTTGAGGTAAAATAAGCGTGTGATATAATAATAATAACAAAAATGTGTCTGTAGACAGCATGGACTTGAACTGTCAAGATTCAAGAATCTCTAAAGCCTTATTAGGTATACAGAGTCCTCAGGGGATCTGGCGTCTCGTGGTTACAGCTGGAGTACCTAGTAGACATCTGGTTGGATAGACAGCCTCTGACTTTATTTGTAAATATAGAGTCCGATTCAGTATTATTTCAAGTCAGTTAAATCGTATAAAATGCTTCTTGTAGTCTGAAAAAAATGAGGTATATTTCAATAAAAATGAAGCTTGAAATGCAGTTATCACAGTACTTTATATTTTCTTCCCGTGGGCGCTTTGCAAAAAAGACGCGGTTTGGACATGTTCGTTTTCCCTTTTGTAAGTCGTTGTCTGTCTGTGTGGTTAATTAAGCTCCGGTGCCGTTTGTTTGTAAAACTTTTGTTGTACAGGTATACCGGATTACGCTCCCGTCGCCAAAGGATTACCGAGAACTCCTTACAAAACGCACGTCCATTCAAAATTAACCGAAAACCCAAAATAAAAATACCACCCTTTTCCCTCTTACTTACAATTCAAATAGCATAATTAATTTGCAATAACTGAATTAAGAGTAAAAAAATCCCAGTATATTGATTTATAATTTTTTAAAATCTGTTATTTTCTCATCGCCTTTGTATCTCGTGTACACACACACACACATATATATATATATATATATATATATATTTGATATTTGATTAAAAAACTTGGTCCCATGTATTTTTCATACGTTTTATACTCGTTAGCAGTTGATTTCATCATAATAAATAAAAGTAGTAATTAGAAACTGATTTACATTTAAATCTTGATTTCGTTAATAAGTCTTCGTAAAACAAGTTTTCGTAGCCGTTAATTTAAATCCCACCTCAGTGTTTTCCCATTATAAAATATATCTATCTGGACACATGGCCGTATTGTCCGAAGACACACATCGCTCTGCAGTCAAAATCAACGCCTACTTTGACACAAACACACCTAAACTGACAAGTTCAGAAACACCATCTTCAACAACAGGGCTGTTTAGATAAAAAAATCACTATCATTATATATTTAATATCACCAGAAAGATATTTCAAAAAAATTGCTAGAAAAAACCTTTGTATGGAAAACTACGAAAAACACCCTTGAAAGTTTTTCACACTTTCCAGCTTTTTATATAATCCAACAACCTCTGTGCATATAAAATTTTTGATTAAATTCATTGCTACTATTTTTTAAATATTTTTTTAAATTAAAATCGACCACGGGCGCAGATTGGTAATATCGCGAGTTGAACGACCGCGACCGTCCATTTGGACATCCCTGCTTTATAATAATACTCGAGTGTGCACACCCACGGACGCAATACGAAGTACAAATAGCGCGAAGATTAAATCATGAATAGGAATACTGACGCCGACACGATTTGATTGCTTTTTTGTGTTCTTGATGATTATAAATGATTCAATTGCTAGTGTGATTGTTGAAATAATTTGTTTACACTACTTACCAATTATCACGCTTCTATTTGCTCAACGATGCAAGACAGTACGCACGGAATTATATAGGTAAGATTAATAAAATAACCATTGAAAATGTGACTCATTACATTAGTATTTTATTTTATCTCACATAATTCACTTGTGAGAAATATACTACCAACAAAATTATTTGATGCTACCGATTTCGCCAACATGCTTAGTTGGCATTTTCAGGCAGAAGATTTTTAGAGGCTAACCAAACAAGTTATCAAAACCAGTAGCATCAAATAAAAATAATATGGAATAGCATTATGTATTTTTTTATTAAAATTTTAATGTGGAATTACGTCAAGTGTTTTCTATCAAAAATATTAAAAATAAGAATGCAACATCACTCGCGATTGTTTGAGATCTGTCAATGCTGAGATTATAATGGATTATAGAACCTTCATTTGACAGCGCATAGAACAAAGAATTCTCGGCTCATAAAAAAACGTTTAATTGATTTTACTGCTTAAATTCGCGCTTAACAGTGATTTAATTGAGTATTCGATATTTTTAACAGAGAACTTGGTGGGATTTCATTTTTTTTGATGAATTATTAAATGATTTTATTTTATAGTCAGTTCAGATGCACTTCAATAGCTCTTTCAGGATTTCTGTTTTAAATGAAAGCTCATTTAGTTTTATGACTAATGATCACTTAGATGAAAAGACGAGTGTATTTACGCGAATCTGAAAACCTTGCCAGATAGATAGTCAGAAATTGCGAGTGATGTTGCAGGTCCTCTTATGTCTTTGCATGAATATTTATAGCAAGAGCACACTCTTCCGCAGCACGCATCGGACACGAGCATAGAGCAGAAAATGTATTTTTAACGACCCCACGTCCTGCACTATGGGTGCGCTCGCCTCTCGTGCCGAGAAGAATGGATCCTTTGTCGGGAGTCGGCCCATCACCAATTATGGCGCGATAAATCTGAAATCCCTTCACGGCGTCAAGCCAGTAATGGCCGCGCTAATGGCGACGATATTGATGGTCCAGATCACAATGAGTCCACGGAGTTGCCTCGGCTGACTCGGACTCCTCCGCGCTCTGCTGAACTCCGCGGTTTTCTCTCGGCTATCGGTTTCCGCTGAGAGGCGCGGCAGATGGATGTCTCCGTCCATAACGAAGTAACACAATACCGTCTGATGAATTATGTCTGAAGGCTCAGCTCGCGTTCATGGCTTATGATCATTTTTGGGTTCTGTCACGCTTCTGGGCTACTTATTGAGCCCAATACTATTTTTATTTTTTTTTGTAACATTTAAAATTTTATTTTAACTATCTTCTTCTACAGGTGCTTCTTCTCAAAGGAGGTCGGTGACTATCTTACCAAACATATATTTAAGAATATTAAAGTATAAAAATTCCCACAAAAAATACAGGAGCTCACATCTAAGGATGCAATTGAAGTTAATAAATCGGTTGTATTTGAGATTTTTTTTTATAATGATAGTATCATAGTATCTCTATATATTTTATGTGGTTTTTAAATTAAAAAAAACCAATTACCCATAAATAAATTTAAAAAACACAACTGAATATATAAAAGTTGTGTATATTTTATATTTAAAACCTTTGAGTTCAACGGGTGTAAAAAGCAACGTATTTGCTCCTATAGGTTCAATAGCAGAATCTGATGCTTGCGTTTATCATAAAATATACGTGTTTATTTGCTGTAATTACCATGTAAAAAAAATATCAACCTCATCAATAAGTTGCATTATAGCGATCATTAAACAGAGCGCCGCTCCCAGAAGGCCGTATCTCTGTAATGACCCATTATGTACAGCCTCCCTGAAGATGTGTCAGTAATCTAGCCTTAAGAGCGTCTTCAATCAGCAGTACGGCGGACAATTATCTGCGGAGGGCAAGTACCTCCTGACTGGGAGTGAGTGCCCTCAAAGCAATTTGGGCCTCAAGCGAGATGTAGTGTTGGTTCGGTGGTGTAATTGCTCGCGTCGTACACGCCGGGAGGGAGTGTAATGTGAATTTATTATGTATCATCCCGCTGAGTAAATAGACAGACATGCCCGCAATAATCGTATTCTATTAGTGACGAAATAAGATTTTACCTGATGAAATGAATGGAATGAACGTAACACCCCTTCGTCATAAATAAAGAATCTATTATATTATTGTGTTGAAGTATCCTTCAAACATGACCTGAGGGTTGCAAGCTTCTGATTTAAACTCGCCTCAAAGTACCAATTTATATATTTTATGATTTAATTTGGTAAAAGATGTCCATAGCAGCTAAGCCTTAATTTCTCTCTTTCAAAGAAAAATCTCGCTTCACATCTTATTCCTTCTTTCAACTTTGTTTTACGCAATGCAGATGTGTGATTTCCGCACGTGAACTCGATTTTATTCCTTTACTAAGTACAACGGTTTATGTTGATTAAAATTGTCCGTCTAGCATTTCGATAAAAATTCCTAGCTTTGTATTTTTCATAATAACTTATTTTAGGAGCATATTTTAGAGCACGAAAGTTTAATATTTAACTGAAAAATCCATTTTTTCTTGCCTTTTTACGGGCTCAAATCTTATTTCACAATAAGGTAATGCTAACGCTTAAAAAAATAGTCCAGATTAAATAGAAAGGTACCTTCTTTGACTGAAAATCCTTGCAATTAACGTGTATTTGTTATTAATTATACACGTCAATTGGTCATGATGAAATAACTCAAAAAAGGGTTACTGACTTTTAGTCTTTGTTGGATAGTAGTCTCCATTTACATTAAATTAAGTCTTTATTTCATTGCATCAACGTTAAACAACATTTTTGTTTAGGTATTAAATTGAAAATGCAATCAAATAATAATTATTAGCATTGGACCGAACAATTGGAGGTGTAAAATATATTTTGTTTAATATAACTTTACATCCTGCTAAACTGGTTGCATTAAACTTTCCGCGGGCTTCTCTCGCAACCCTTTCATTTTACCTTTATTATAATATAACACCACGGGTAATCTCATATAATGTAATCGCCCTATAATACATACCACGCGCTTCTACAAGACAATAACCCAAAACTTTCAAAATTGCACAATCTAATTACGTCACTTCTGGAGGCATTAGAGGTCCCGGGGCGGCACTGGGCTAATACCTCCCTTATCCATCAGCGCCTTCAAGACGTGCTTCTTGGGACCAGGTGCCTCCCCTCACAGTCCGCACCTGCAATTAATTAGGCGAGAGGGCAAACAGCCCCCATCCAATTTGCAGCCGGCCCTGACCGTGTCGTCTCACTGAGAAGTTTTGCTGACTTTACATTTGTTGTTTGATAGTGCATTCTTTAGGTGTTTCAAAATCATCTTTGAAACAGCTACATGAAATTTGTGCCTACTTGTTATACCCTGCCTATTTATTAACATCCTAAATTCTAGAGAATGTTGTAAGATCCAAAAGTCTTACTGGTTCTATTTTAATCGCTCAAAAACAAAAATGTTTGTATTCTCCCAGCTCGTTGGATATTCACATTAATTGATTATCGTGGATGTTGTCAGTTGTGAAGCAAAAATATTTAAGCTTTAAATTACTTTGTAAATTATTCAAAAATATACATATACATTTGACGTTGCTTTGAGGTAGCTCGTGGTATTTTACATACAATTTTATTTGGATTTGTAGCAAAATGTAATTTCACAGGACTCGAAAAGTTTCTAGTATCCATTTTCCTCTTTTATGTGAGGCATTTTAATCTTCAATACACATCAAAAAACATTTCTTCAATATCCGGAGATCTTAAGCGGTTCCTCAGCGTGATTTCAGTCATCGCTGGCGGCACGAGCGTTTCACGAACAAGTTTAGTAAACATTATTTAAATCATATAATATATATTTTCCAACCTGAAAAAGTTTATATATTTTCAGGAGAATTTTTTTTATTTCGTTGAATTTATTCATCGGGGGAGATTATTTAAAATAGTAGGTTAAAAAAATCAAGATTCCCGAATCGCTTTTGCATAATTTAATAAAAAAATATCTTTGCCAAAAAAAGGTCACAAAGATGCGGAAAAAAGGAGACACTGACGTTCTGGCATTATGTATTTCGTTAAATGTCCCATTTTTCAACAAGTAGCTCATTACTGCTTTTGCAAGCAAAGTTAATGTGATAATCCTGTTATATGCAAATTACGCTCTTAACGACAAGGTTCACAAGTGCCCTTTTGCTTTTTGCGCAATCGGCTTGGTTGCTTTTTGTGACTGTGTACTCTGGAAAAGAAAGAAAAGCCGTGCAAAGTGAAACAGTCTTTTCAGAAATCGCCTTCAGAGATGACAGGACCTTTCTACTATTATCAATTTACGAAATATTCTACTTTTTTCCATTTTGTATTCAATAAGTAGAAATAACCGTAATTACACGTAAAAATAGATTTTCGAGTTTTTTTAAAGGTATTTTCATCAAATGTTTACAAACGAATGCACGATCATTCAATAAAATGTACTTTAAAAATATCTCGACACTTTTTTGACTACTGAAAATTTTTCGAAGGAAATATTTTTTGTGGGTTTTTTTTAACATTGAGACGTAATACACTTTATAAATTCCATGATAAGTATGAAGTTATTCTTGGTAAATAATGTTTGTAAATGACTTAATTAACAAATTATATTTCTAAAATTTTTCAAACTGTTAGTGTGTACTAAAACTTCTTCTAAAACATGGAGTGCTTCTTATCTGAGTGTTATTGCTAACTTCTGACTACCCTGTTTTATTATAATACTAATTTAGTAGTAGTGTTAAATATTTTTTTAAAACATACACATTGGACGCATATAACTCAATGGCCACGCTAACGGTTTTTTGTATAAAAAATTCACCGCGTATATTTTCGCAGGCAGAAGTAGCTATTTCATTTTTTTTCATGGGCTCTGTGGCAGGTAAAGGGATGTTTAAAACAAGGGCTGGCAGTGTCGTTACGCGTCTAATCGTATCACACGCCTCGCGTTAAAATAAAGCCTCCACGTAAAGGTGGGGCTACCGTGCCAGGAAAATACACGCGGAAAAGCATCGCTGTATTTGCATTTCATTTCAAACGTGTCGATTGTTTGCAGGACTTCTATACTTCAAAGGGACGGATCCTGAAAGCAAACACAAATCCTGGAAACAAGAATGCAATATCAAACACAAAACAATACGTAATCTTCTAACAAAAAGAAAATATTTAAAAGCATTCCTTCGTTTGCCTTTTTATACAAACTTTTAAATATTCAATGTGAATTGTGCGTAGGTATCGTGTTATGGAGTACTTAAAGCAAATATAAAAACAACACACGGAATACCGGGAGATCCGCGCTACTAAATATATTTTTTACAGCTCAGATACAAGGGAATTTTTCTGTGTAATTTTAATGGCGTGGATATGAAAATAATCTTAAAGGCAAAAAAAGATTTTCTCGCGGCTTATAAAAAACAGAGTATCGAAAGTCGGGAAAATCGGATTACTGAAATGTACACAGGATTTTCAGACTCGTATATAAAAGTTAACGGCTTTGTTGAGTAAGCGCAATTAGTATACCACTAGTTGTAGATATATCCAGAAAATGCTTTCAGTAGATTTTTTTTATTACTGAACTGCTTTAGTATTTTTTTATATTGGAATTTTAATTATTTTCATTCTAGAATGCAGTGAAAATTTTTACGATTTTCATACAAGATTTATTTACACCACACTTTTGAAGTTATCTCTTTCTTTTTTGGTATATTTATTTCTTAGTTGGGTTAAGATTCAATTGACAAAACTTTGATCAAAGGAAATATACAAATATTATTTATAGAATACAAGAAAATTTCATGACAATTTTTAATTTGAACTTGTGACTCATAGGAAATATAAATTTTTATCTTCTTTGACTATTTTTTATCAATGTAATTATTTTAGTTTTGACTTAATTAAAATTTGTCATAACGACGAATTAAATATAGGGCTATTATTTTTTAAACTAATTTTATGCGAGTGATCTATTCTTATTTTTATATATAGTCCTACAGCACATTTTTTTACGTTTATGTTACGTTAACGACATGTTGTTATATAATATAATCAATCAAAATCAAAACAATCTATTAATCGGTAGATTAACTTCTGTTAACTAGGCTAGCAGCTAACTTTAAATTTACTTTGCAGTGAGTTAGAAGTAGGCTGTATGTTGAGTTTTCAAATTATTCTCTTATATTTTATAATTAGTTAATTTATAATCGTGTGCATGAATACAAGTAATTTAATTACTGACACAAGCTGTTCCCAGTCGGTACGCATATAGAAGATAATGGAAGGCACATGTATTAAAACTTTTGTAATATATTCATACTTAGTTGCAAACTTTAAGTTGGACGAAAACAATACGCCGCTTAATTCTCAGATTAAAACAGTTTTGAATTCTTTCAAAGTATTATTTAGATTAAAAAAATACTGCTCTAACTTGCTACGCATAAAAAAACACTACTGTAATCGACTCTTTGCAGTGTTTCAATAAAGTAATAAACTAATTTGGTATATATGGAGCTTGTATAAATTATGACTGATTATTTTTCTTTTTTACTGTGTTTTTTCATAACTATGCTTAAAAGAGTTTTAGGCCAAAATTTTTATTTATAATTAAGAATTTGTTTATTATGCAATGTGTTTAAATGACAAGTGACAAAAAATTATTTTGGTAACAGTCATTCTTTGCAGTTTCAAAATGCAAATCATTTTCATCGTCATTCAATAATCAAATCAATATTAAATCCGATATATTCCATAATTTTGCAGTTTCTTGGTTTAAGGCTGCTTTATCTTTTATATCTTCTTAACGTTTCGGTCTCGGTGCCATTAAAATCCCTGAAGACGGTCGAAGGCCAGAACACCCAAGAAACCACAAAATCATCGAATAACAATGGCTGTCAAAGCCTACGAACATACCTGCCAATGTATTTCATTTAAAAGGTTTTAATTTTGACCTCGTAACCTCTTCCCGTTTCTTACACGCGACCGTAATAAGGGTGGTATCAACTCCATGACAACGTCGAATGTTTTCTTTGTCAAATAAAAAAAAAAATCGGTGGAGAAGCTTTCACGCGCCTGTATCTTTATGTATTCTGGTGCCGAGCTCGTTTTTTGTTGTTCGGTGTGAAATCGGCGCCATATTTTTCTGTTATTATTCTTGGGAGGCCATATTTATAATTATCACGCTATGTTTTTCTGACAAACAACACGCACGGCGGCAGTATTAGTCCCTATAATCAATATCAACGTCGGGAAACTCGTTTTGGCCCGATTACTGTGTATTTATTTTCAACATTTTATCAATCATTCTTTTTTGCTATGGGAAGATTATCTCCTAATAAATCATTGTATTGCGTTAGTGTTTTGCTTATTATTCCTCACGTAACCGAATCATCTGGTATTTTTTTTGTTTATCAGTGATAACTATTAATGATGAAATAAATTTATGTTTAGGAAACAAAAAAAAAGATGATCAAAACGAGAATCGATTTTTCTAGAAGAAATTATTGAAGTATAAAAATGACGATATTTCAGGAAACCACTGAAAAAGATTTTGGCTGAAAGAATCCATCTGAAAACTATTATAATTTTATATTTTTAAAATAATATAACTATTGTATACGTCGATATCGTACGGTTGTACGAATATTACAAATAATGCCCAAGGATATTTGAACAATAGAATTTTCACTATCTAAGGAAGATAATTTTCATTTGCCTTTGTACTTGGGTGACTACAGGGTTAAGATGCTTTTCCTCAATTTTGGAAAATACTTGGTGATATTCATAATTTGCTTAAGCCTTATCAAGGTTAACAGCACGACCTATTTAATGAGGTGAGATGACAAAACTTAATCTATGAAGCTAATATAAGTAATCCGTTAGATATTCTTAAAGTTATGGCAACTGTTTAGTCTAAAAGATCTTATTGTATTTTGATTTAATAATAGTTAAATCTGAAATTAAATTCACTAATTCAATATTAAATTTTATTGATAAAAAAAAATTATATAATTAAATTTAAAAAAAGTGTCTCCGCGACTGCCCAGTCTAATTTTTAATAACAAAAAATATATAAATTAACTAGAAGATAGGAGATGGTTGATACTAGTATTTCTTTAGTCTTTGAAGTTCCAGACGATTCTTGTGTACAAACAAGTCTTATAAAGTAAAAGCGTTCACAAAAAAATGATTAAAATCTCCTAACCCTTTGGCTGTTCTTATTTGCTGAGTAATTAGTATTATAAATAGCTGAAACACAAATAAAGTGTTATATATTCTTCATCAAGTGCCATTTCACTCATGCTGATCCAGTGGTTCAGTTCATGGTTTTCTAAGGGGAAATAGTGTAGTGTGTCTCCGAGTCCTTTTACACCGCAGTTTTATATTGCTGCTGCCCAATAGCATTATTATTTAATCCATTTCTTACAAAGCACTTGCGTTTAGATCTGATACTCCAGAATCATTCCACTACTCCACTACTGATCCTTATCACACGCTCAGGGTATAGAAGAGAAACCATGCACAAGTAACAGAACGGGGGGTCGGTGTGGTTATTATAATAAGTGTGTGCAAAAACCAATGTTTTATCCATCTTAAAACGTAGAAAATAAGATTTTTTTTTTAAATTAAAGGCGTATAAACATCCCCGTGATGTCGGGGGTGGCTGACGGATTAGCCCCCGTCCAGGGTGCGGCCCGGCACTTGCCAGGGGTGGGGCTCGCCCCGGGCCAGGACCGGAATGCGAGCATCACTTTTTACGTTTTTCAGCGTCGCCTTGAGGCTGTGCGATTTCATCTAACGGATTGTGCTCTTCGGGCAATAACACATCCCCCCAATCTGGGGCCTTGAGCATATTTTTATTTGTTTCGCCGTATGGCATTGCATAATACTATTTTATTCTCATAACGTTAAGATTTATCTTACAGCTGAATATTAAGATTCTACAGTGAGATTTCTTGTCGTATGTACAAAGTAGGCACGAGTTAAATAATTTAAATAATAATATAAAAATGTATTTTTTTAACGAAATATTTTAGAATAAATTTTCTTAGTAATACGAGCTTTGTACATTTGTAAAATCTAAGTATTTGATTAATAAAAATGAGCCAAAATAATTTATATGTTCGAACAAAAAATGACATTGCTTTATAAGTATTAATTTAGCCAATTTATAATGTGTTTTAGTTATTTTAAAAAATACCTCACAAAACATAATTTTTATACACTTTAAACCGATACATGCAATGTCAATACAAATAGTCTTCAGCCACACTGAAACTGGCATGAATCTTATTATATCAGTTAGAAATTTATTTTCCAGGTAATTTTTTGAGTGAATTATATAGTGAAAATAATTTTTATTATAACATAGCAAGCATATTACTTTGCGTCGTATTTCAATTAATATGAATATTATGAGAGGTGAAAAGAAACAGCATTATATGGTATATGTCGTAGCTGCAGTATATGTATATTTAACAGAATCGGTCTTTAGAGACACTTCCGGCTTTACCGACTAAGCACTATTCTATTACGTGTAAGGAGAAGTCACACTGCAGAGTATTCACACAGGATGCTCCATTTCTCTGCTAACTAAATCGGAACTCAATCACTAGTTTCCATTATAGTTTTAATTGATATTACGTATGCCAGTTAGTTCAAAAGAACCTGCGCAGTTAAACACTGTATATTTTAATAAATAATTTGATTAACTATTCTCAATTATACGCTTTCGCATATGGTGGATTTTTTTATAATATTGTGAGATATTCACACAAGTAACGTGTGTGTAAAGTAAAAACCGACTATGTATACTCGTAATATAACTGTAAATATACATATATAAATAGTTCCTTAAAGATGTAATGGATAAAAAATTACGATTGCTTCAACATAATAACAGACACAGTAACCGCAGATCAAAATAGATCATATGATTGCGGATCACAGTAAAGATTTTTTTTTTAAATTTTAAATATATATATTATAATAAATCTCACAGGAGTTTTCTCAGTTGCAGTTTTTTGCGATTGCACTATATAAGACGCTTGTTTATCTGTTTCTTTATAAAGTAGATTATCTGAGCCCAAGGCAAACGCGGTTGTAACGTCCCATGTCAAAACCGGCTTTGTTTATCGTAATTCTGTAAGTATTTTAATAGCTTCGTATAACAGAGATGTCATAGATAAACAATATATATTGCTCAAATGAAATCGTTCCGTTTTACTCCACTCGATCAGCTTTAATCCACCTTCGTGACGAGTATCGCAGACGTAAATAGAAAAAAACCACCACCGTAAAAATCTGGTGTAATTTAAAATTTCACGAACTGTATTTTAATAATCCTCGGTAACACGTCCCATGCTCGAAAGATCAAATAAAAAAAAAACATGCCTCAAGTTATAAAAGCTTCCGTTTGGATCGTATTGATTTGAAATTGAAAATTTTAATTTCCGCCTTTTAGACCGTCGGAGTTGAATATTCTGTGTTAATGTAAACCGAATTAAAATGAAACGGCTTTTCTTTATTTATTTTTGCCTTTCTTTAAATTATTTATGTCTGTATGTTA
Source organism: Atopsyche davidsoni (assembly GCA_022113835.1). Classification (NCBI taxonomy): domain Eukaryota; kingdom Metazoa; phylum Arthropoda; class Insecta; order Trichoptera; family Hydrobiosidae; genus Atopsyche; species Atopsyche davidsoni. The sequence continues at coordinate 9,818,708 of JAILWY010000021.1, forward strand.
CATAGATTTATAAAGTCTTTTCTTTGCGTTGTTTTTTTCATTGATTTCAATATTCTATGTAGTGATTGCATTAGTGCTTTTGTAACTTTTTTATTAAGCACACTAGAAAACTAACAATGATACTGTTTTTATATATCACAAGCAAGTATTAAATTTTGCTATTTGAAACAGAAATATTGAGATTATCTGCAATAAAATATTTCATTGACATTAGCATCGCTATTTTTTTTAAGAGGTCGTTGTTTTGAATCGAATTTTAATTCAATGTCAAGTAAGCAATTTTATTTTATTTTTTTGTATATTTTGCGACTTTTAAAAATATTATTTATATAAATCCAAGGAAGTTACTCTTGTTCTTGGGTTTTAACAGGGCATATAATATAGCCAATCGGATGGTTTATAGTTATATAAATAGTGCTTCAGTTATCACGCTGTAGTCACATTGTCTGTAATACTTGCCAACAATGGCTAACTGTGGCGCTAGAAGTCAATATAAAGAGAAGCATTAAGCCATCATATTTCATATAAGAAAAATATTATATAAATTTCAGTTTCATAGATATCAGGTTAAAATTAAAAAGTAAATTTTATTCAGTACGTTCTGATGAATTCAATTAAAGTATGAAGGTAGGCAGTGGAGTTAATCCTCTTCTGATATTTTACCATTTCCAGTAGAGAATGACTTGGCGGTGTTTTTAAGCCGTAACCACGTTTATGGCAAGTGAATAAACTCAAACAATGACGCGGTAAGAGGAATATCGCAGCTCGGGGCTTAAAAATGCGAAATTCACAGACTGAAATAGTCCGCTTAGCTGACAGGGTTGAACGGGGGTGAGAAAGAGACTTATGCAAAATTATTAAAAGTAACCTCGACTTAAATAGTTTCGTAAATAAAAAAAAAAAATTAAAAAAAAACACTTTACACTTATTTTAAGTTGAGTTTAAGGAAACGATTAAAATATAAATATAATTTGTTTTCAAATGTCAGATTACACAACCTCGTTGAGTTTAAACTGAGTCTGTTCAGTAAAAATATCTGATGTGACATCCCAAACTACCAAAAATTGACCGATTCATCTGAGTTATCTTAACACACTTTAGGCGGATACCAAATTGACTAAACTGATGTGCGTAGCGGGCAAAATTTGCGTAAAATTGTACGTGTGAAATCTAGTCTTTACACTCTTTGACTTGCATGTAGTCAAATAAATCGTTTCCTATAAAAAATACACACTTTGCGGATTATTTGGCATCACAACAACACCACTTTGTCCTAAAAATCGTTCAGTAATTGGAGCATTATCATTCTCTGACCACTCCATTTCTTCATTGTCACTTTGTTCAGAATCACTGGACAGTATTGGTAGAAGTAACGTTGACGAGTCCTTAACAAACATTTTGAGCTGTAAACCTAAATAATAAAATGACCTTCTGCCGCTTTTAGAGTAATCACATTCAAACACGTATTAATACGCGCCCCGCCTTCAGGCAGTAGTCCGCGGAACGGTACTAGTACCCGCCCCGCCTGTGACATTTGCACCAAGTAGTAAAGTTAATCGTTCTTTAGACACCTTATAACCAGGCGCAGATTTTTCAATTTTTGAATTGTACGTGCGATCAGGCATTCGCTTCCAATAAAGCCCTGTTTCGTCTACGTTAAACACTTGTTCAGGTTTATAACCACATCTTTCAATAATTCCCTTTCAAATGTTGGGATATTCCTTAGATGCGGCCTCATCGGCGCTAGCTGCTTCACCTTTCATTTTCAAATTATGCAAATTAAATCTATTTTTAAAATTTTCAAACCATCCTCGGCTTGCTTGGAAGTATGTTGTATCATTTCTGTTAATACTAACTCTTTGATACTGATTTTTTTTTTAACAAGTATGCGCATTCATTAAAATGTAGGTGGCACTTGTACGTAGAATTACACCGGTACTTTTAATTTCCACCACGTTGACTTAATCCAATGATAATTATTTCAGATAAAGCGACAATCTATTACAACCATTAAAAAAAAAAGAGATTTTACCTGACGGCGCACCCGTCGCGAGCAAACACTCACCTCAGCCGCCCGAGCTAATCACATATATTCTCAGTCCGGAGCGACAGTTTTATAAATCACCCGACGCTGGTCGGCTTGAATTATCGAATTCAATTCCGGCGCGCCCAGGGCAGGCGATCCTCGGGCCCGCGGTCCGGAAGCATTCAATTTCTCGATGGCCGGCAAATGAAACTGTATTAGCCGCGACTGCACTGCGTCACACATGCACAGCAAAAAAAAATGATAAAAAAATAATATATCAGTAGGTATTTGCAGCCAAGCCGCAGTAGCAAAACTACATGTATGAATACCTTTAATTTTATAACACCTGCTTAGTGAGTCTTAAACGTATTATGCTTACGAACTTTGAACAAAAAATTTATAAACGTCCACCTAGAAGACTTCGGATATTTTTGTTCGTGAGCGTTCTCATATTTCAGGGAACTCTTCATAAGTTTACAGTATAAAAAAATACTCAGTTCGGTATTTTTGTTCATACAAGGCGTTTAAAAAAGCAAATCAGTGTGTAAAGTTTATAAGTATAAGATTATGTAAATTTCTGTCTACTAGAGTGCAAATTTCTCGATAATCATTTGCAAGAAATGCAATTTTTTCATACATCGAAAATGGTCGAAAATCGAAAATGGCCGGTGCATTATCCACTATGCTAACGAGCCACTGCAATTTATCGAGAATTTTTAACAATTATAATCTACATATGAACCAATGTACCCAGGCTAATCAATATTAAATCATATTAATATATACCTGTTTAGGTAAATAAATACGCACTTGATTGACGTTCAATCCACAAAGTAGACATAAATACTTTCTTATTAAAAGAGTTAGTATTGTGATTGTTATGGATAGTACAAATTTTGACTGTAAATAAAAAATAATGTCATGGAACTTCCACTGTTTGTTCTGTTATAATCCAGTTTGTAATACCGAATATGTTAAATATTTAACTTTAAGCTCCCATTGTCACGAGATTTAAATAAAACGTAAAAGTTTTGAAAAGGAAAAGCTCTTAACGCCCATTTATCAAAGTCGCTTAATTACTCGTAAAATTTATTCGATGATTTGGCTGCTAAAGAGGCAAACGTAAAAACGCTCCGATTTCACAAAGATGTATAAATCACGAGCTACACAAAAAAATATCGTGCAATCTGGTAATAAACTCTGAGTAGTTTTCCCGTTTCAATCAAATAGTTTTACATTAACATGTTCGTATTCAATTTCGGAGCAATTATTTTTTGAATGGCAAAAAAACACAGCACGCAAGATATTCATCGCGAGCCTCCCTGATCCGTATTGGAAAAACAGCTTTTCACGAAAAAAATGCCATGCCATATTTTTCCACATTTCGTTTGGCTCGCCCCCCCGACGGCGGCGCTTTTTATTGAAAAGTGTAATCGACAACGTCAGGTTGGTTGCTCAACTCTGAGGAATTAACTGAATCATTTCCTTTCAAACTCTGTAAGTAGTTATTAAGACTCTGCAAAACAAGTTGTGCTCTACCGGGGTGTTTGAGTTTGAAGCTTCTTGTAAATAACTAATTAATCAATTAATTCTCTATCATAAATTAACATCAAAACTTTAGAGACATAAACGGTTTTGATGTTATATTACACGTTGTTCAAATTTGCGTCTTTGTTAATAACAGTTATACCGAATATCTTTAAATCACTTCTAAATATTCAAATACGAATATTTTCACTTGTGCTTGTGAATTTTAATAAAACCCGCGGCATATATCATCATTACTAAAAAAAATTTTAGAACAATTTATTTGTAATTGATAACATGTTTTCATAATGTAAATAGTTTTTAATGGAACTGGTATTTATTTTGTAATACTCCATTTTATTATAATAAAATAAAACCAAGTGGTTTTGGAGACTACGTTTATTTCACTTGTAGCGAAAGCTCTTTCGCCGAACACGGCATCATCAAAACTGAGTCTATACATAAAAAAGCGAGCTTATACATAACAAATTCAACATAAATACATGAATCATAGATTATACTACATTGCAAATTTATGTGGAAAAGTTGCTTCTATTGAGTGCTGTGAAACCCCATTAAAATGATATTGAAGATGCCGTGTTCGGCGAAAGAGCTTTCACTACAAGTGAAATAAACGTAGTCTCCAAAACCACTTGGTTTTTCTTTAAATTTGTTGTAATATCTTTATTTGGATTTTCTGTTTTTGTATGATATATTCCTCGCTGTGCTTGCTGCTGGAGTTTTTTTTTAGCTTGTAAGTAATATATCTATTTATGGATTGGTCAATCAGATGCGTATTTATTACCCATTACGGGTTTATTACTAATATGATTAGGCACATTAATTCATATATATAAGATGATTTCAAAGAAACTCTCAGAAAAATATAATCGTGATTTGTGTGGGATTTGAACCCACATCTCCTGGTTTACATGATCGGTGTACTAACGAATCACTTCCGTTTATCGAGAATTTTTAACAATCATACTCTACATATGAATCAATGTGCCCAGGCCAATCAATATTTAGTGATTTGCAAGCACTGGACTTTTTGATCAAAGTAAATTGTAAGTAATACTAAAAATGAAATGTGTCGTCTGACAATTCAATAGGATCAGCGACTCGCGCGGCGCTGTATCCCAGCGCAAACAGCCACGGGAAAGAATTAAAGTTTACTTAACGTAATCCGCATTTTTTTTAAAAAATACTCCACGTTAATTCAAAGGCTTCGCCAGCCCACGATTTCATTTTATTTTACGGCTGGCCGGGGACTCGGGCACGATGTGCGACGAGCCTCCGCCGCGGGGGCTCCTCGGCTCGGGGCTCCTATCAGCCGGGTCGACCGGGATTAACCAAAAACTAAAGGATCGCGCGGTCCGGAGGGGGCGGAAATACATAAATTTCGGACTTGCAAAACGCTACATCTCCATTACACGAAAACACCCCTAAAATGACAGCTGCAAGGGGGAGACCCAAAGAACGCACGCCCCAAAATCAAACAAGCTTTATATATATATATATATATATATATATATAAATATATATATATACTAGAAATGTAGCCCGTCACAGAATGACGTATTCGATGAACGATGCAATAGTGTTTGAACATACGTTTGGCTGACAATAGGCATGACGAAAGATTTTCAAATCCTCTTCCATAATGGGGGTACACGTTTACTATTTACGAAAAAAACTTTATTTCGGTAAAAAACTAGAGTTTAACGAAGTTTAAAGCCATTTTTATAATATTTTTTCAAAAGTGCGCGAAAACGCTCGCAGGTGTCATCGCGTCCGCTCTGACGTCACGCCTCCTATTAACTATCATTGTCAACTGGCGTGCCATTGTGTTTGCATTGAAGACCATAGACCAATTTGAATACCATAGAGTTGTTTACAGGGGTATGACGTCATGCGCTGTGACTGGTGTTTCAGTTAAAATGGCCGATTGCAGTATTTTAACCTTTTAATTTGTTGAAAATCTTATTAATCTTAGATTTTTAAATAAAACTAAATCAGTTTTTTAAATCCTTTTAATATGTATTTTCCCTTAAAATAATTATTTCTTTGATTCTTTGATACTGTCGTCACGCCTATTAGACGAATATTTCCTTTCATGTTGTACCATCAGTTGGATGAAGGTGCGAAGTTCTGTGATACATTTGGGCTTGAACTTTGAAGCAGAATGGCCCTGATCCTGCCACTGTACCTGCTAATTTAGCTTAGTATAATCTTATTTTTCTTTTGAATTTCCATTATAAATATTTTCTGGATTTGTCATAATATCCTTTAAGTATACCTTTAAAGTACTTGTGTCAAGCCGACATAAACTGGAAATTTCTAAGAAGCATCAAAATTTGTTTTTTTGTAAAAATTCGAACAGAATCCTATAATTCGTACATATTGAAACTCGCTAAAGCATATTTTATAGTTTTATTCAATTAGTTTATGAATGAAAATATTATTCTATCGTATTGAAATTCGGCACATAACTGCGGAAAAACTTACTGAACTTACCTTTTAGGATATTCTATAGAGAACCAAAAAATGAAACATACATACACACACACACAATGGCTATTATTATTATTATATATGTATATATATATATTAAATCACTCTTCACTCGGTGAAGCGGAATAATAGGAGAGCAACAAACAATCGCAGCGTATCAATCTGTAACCGAGAGTCATTTTTCAAGTGAGCAGGTACTCCTGGCAGCTGAGTGAGCCGGACTGGCCGTGTTCCTGGAACGAATTAAATGTCCCGTGCCGGTGGCGGGTCAGGCGGGCCCGGCAGCTGATGCCTCGGGACACGGAACACGGGACACGGGATAAGGCACGCGGCACGCGGTACACCCCGCGCAAGAGTACACACCCCCATCCCCCACCCCCGCCTGTAACAGGGCGCCCCGGGCTGCGGACTTGCCGAGACCGCGCAATACTCGGGGTCGTTGAGATGAGATGGACGTGTTTGTGCTTGTGGCTTTAATTTAGTCTTGAATCGTATTCTATTCCTATTATGCTTAAAGATAATAAAAATAATTTCATTTTTGACTATTTGGACATATCCTATACCTGTATAGGCAAAATCGTACTCCCTGTGAGACGGTCTTCATAAAAATCAATAATATATTTAACAAGTGCGTGTATTGATCCAGATCGGATTTAAATGCTTCACTTAGTACTTTGTGTTAAAAGTCTAGTATTGCATGTCACACAATATTTTATTGGCATAATAAGTACGTTGTTTCGTTTATAGGATATGATTGTTAAAAATTCTTGCTTAGTACTAATGATTCGTTGGTATAATTGGTAATGCACCGGCCATGTAAGCTTGGGGATGTGGGTTCAAATCCCATACAAATTACGATGATATTTTTCTAAGAGTTTCTTTAATCAATTTTCAATATTTGAAAAAATGTACTTAATCATTATCAATAAATCCTACTCGCACTTTCTACTAATTTTCAGCAAGATCATGTTCATATTCACACAAAAGGAATATTTATCTAAATTTAATATAGGTATAGAGATTGGAGTGATTTTTTATTCAGTGTGATTGTTTGAATTTATTTATTTATCTACCCTTTTATACTTTTATCGAATTATCCAAATTAATGCCTCTTTGATTTGCCCAATAACAATGTATCAGCCTATAAAAAAAAACTGTTTTATAAAGTTGCCTTTTATTTTCATACCGGAATAGATTATTTGCAGTGCAGGCAAAATGATCACTTTCCGACATGAACAAATTCAGGCATTTATTTAATGGAAAAAGGATTTTCTTGACTCCGCGCCCAGCGGACGCGATCTGTCTTGTTATAAACGACATCGTCCATCACGGAGCTATCGCCTGACTCGATCATTCCCACCGATCTTTGTTAAAAATATCGACCGAGCCCCCCGATTTCGGCCAAATTGGATAAGTTTCCACAAATTTGGGTTTTTCTCGTTGTAATTATTTCCGTTGATATTTTTTCAAGGATAATTTATAAGTTCGATCGCTCGATTAAGCAGCCATTGTGGAGTGAATTTGTCACAAACGCTGTCGGTAGCGTGAACCCTATTGCTTTGTTCGCCGGTTTAGGACATGTTCTATGGAAACGGTGAATTATTCGCCACGGCCCGTGCCTCGCTGGCTCGGATCAAAGAATACGGAACTGCAAACAATCTAAACAATGAATAACTGTCGACGCAATATATTATTGAACCAAATCGGTTCTATGATATTCATACAGTTTGTATGAGAAGGATCTATAATAGTATCGTTCTCCATATAAACTACTAGAAATTGCGTATTTAGTTATGAAATACAGTGGACAGTTACAATATATGTATACATCCTGAAATATCCAAGAAATACAGATAAGTTGTCGATTTGAGATGGATCGAGTACAAATGATCACAAAAAATAGTTCAGCATAAAAAATAGCTTTGCTCAATCCGCATTCGAACACTTTATCGAAGTTTGTAAAATAAAATGCAAACTATTAGGCCACGAGATGCATTAGTAATTATTTATAACTATTTTAATTCAATGCAATAGCAGTGTCTCGTTTCTTCAGCAAAATTTACATATTGATTAATTGATAATTTCACAATGATATTAAGTGTATTTGAATGATCTTAAAATACAGAAATCCAGATATTTTGGTTTCATTGATAATTTTTGTAAATTTAAAACATTGAAATGTGAAAAATCTTGGAAATTCAAAATCAAGTCCAAATCATTAACGTTACAATTTTGATACTGCAAGCCAAAGCTTCTGGCTTGTATAACGATACGATAACTGATACCGATCGATTTCGGATGAAAACGTACCCTAACAACTACGTTATCTGTGTGTAGAAATACAGCCTCCATACTTCTCTCCGTTAAAGGGACTTTAGTCTCATATTAAGATAAGATCATTTTTTTTAAGACGTGCTCTCATTAATGACTTTACAAACCGCCTTTGATTGGTGATTAATCATAGAAAACCCGGGATACTAACATTAGTGATAAGCTTTCAATCTATTAATTTATTTAATTAATTTTTTTATTGTCAAATAACTAGATCGAATATACAATAATATTCACCATAGTGTGTTTTGCAATATAAATTAGACCGGATTTTTCCAGCAGGTCACCTATATCTAATCGCATATTATTGGATAAGTTATGCATGTTATATAATGCTGAAATATTTTCTTTATTTATTGTTTCGATTTGATCGGGCAGCTCGAATATACGCATCATGATGTCACCAAAAGCTCATCAGGAATATCAACCGTTTAAACACGCTCACTGATGTCTTAGAGTTAAATATAGAGAATCATTATTTAGCGTCGCAGCAAGGAGCGGCCCGAACGGAATAATTATTATTCTTTCCAAGTTATCTCTCTTCTAGAGAAGGCTCAAGTATAGATGGCAAGCAGAGCTTTCTGTCGTCCAATTAGGGACCTCCATTACGGGGACATCTGTTCCTAAATTACTGGGAGATTATTTTCTTGCCACACGAATGAGACAGATTGCGTTTTTTTTTTCTTGCTGAGAAATTGTGGTTTTTATTTCTGGCAAATCTGCTATCACGTGTTTTGACTAATGAGATGTATATAGTGCACACTTAACAATTTGAATAAGTGATTTTTTTTTTTTTTCAGCCATTAATTCGTGAATTCACGAAAGAGACAGATTGCGGTTTTTTTTTTTTGCTGAGAAATTGTGATTTTTATTTCTGATAAATCTGCCGTCACGTGTTTTTTAACTAATAATTGGATATTTATTTATGTCCATGTATTTGTACAAGAATTCATATTATACATTATTAAAATACAGTCGGTAAGAGACCTTTTCAGGGCTTAAGATGATTAATTAACTGTAAATACTTAATTTATAATCAAAATAATCTATAAAACATTCCCATAGCTGTAACAAATAAAATTTGTGTCAGTTTTAATTTAGATAAATTTTTGTAATAGATTTATTTAAAGCGGTGATTTTAATCTAGACGAAAACGCAAGTTAAAATATATAACTAAAAACAGTTTATTATAATCATTGTCATAATCTGATCCTACAAGACTTAGAATTTAAAATCTAAAGCCGACTAAAACAAGCCTTCAAGTGGTGGTGTTGTCTTTTTTATGTGACTCAATGTGATTTTTTTATTAATACATATACTGCATAAGTGATTTATTACTATAAAATACACGCTAAACGACGCATATGATATTGATTACATTACATTAGGTTGGCAACCGTGATGTGCTATAGGAAGATATTCCTTTCCCCATAATGGACTGTCGGCTACTTTGCATGAAATAATAATGCATAATAGCCGAGATATCTTCCCAGACACTTGGCAGACGTTGATTGGATATTACTTTGAAGTTTCATTTCTAGATTGACTATCGGTCCTGGCTTCTCGATGGGGACGATAGATAAAATTCAAATGCGCTTCTCGCCACCGACATGGGGAGCTGGCAACACCGGAGAGGCCCCATACATTATGCATGCACCTTGTATGAAGGTCCACGACCTGCACAAAGAGACCTCGTCTGATTTGTAATTCACTTAAAAAGTTTACGTACACATTTAACGAATTGGGGTAATTTAGAGCGTCATTTGGTACACACTTGCTTAATACGAGTAATCAGGATAGGCTCGTTAATGAACCGCTTTTATAACGAGATGGTTACAAAGAACTTATTCATATAGAAAAAAACCATACTGAGATTCTTATGGCTGCCTACACACATCGCGATGCAATATACAACTTACGTTAATGGCCAATTACGTACTTGTTTGCGTTGGAAAAACTATAAAAAAAAACGCCCCATAGAGGATACTATTGGCTAATTAAAAATCGGTTTTCAGTTGTGATGCTACAAATGTTAGATAACGTTTGATAAATAATTGAAACTAAACCACCTATTTTTTAGGCAATCAAAATTATATTTGTATTATAAATAACATAAAAGTATATAAATACAAAAAAATATTTGAAAATTTTAACAGTCCACACCGTTTGTAACACTCCGCGGTGACTTGTACGCCGCGGAGTTTTCTATTCATAAAAAAATTAAAACTCTAGGGCTACGTAATCCCCGGCTTAATGTCTACGAATGAATCCCGTTTTTTGTTTTGGTGTTGCCAGTCTCATCACCATAAATCCTATTATGGGGGCCCTCGTGCCTTTTTTCGACCGCGGCTCGACGTCTGACGGATTACGGAGGCCGGCGCGGTCGGCAGCCCGCCGGATTAATGCGAATTGATATCGTATAATTTTATGCGAATCATTTCACATTTTCCCTTAAATCGTGCCTAAACTATTTCGGAAGGCGTATCCGTATTTACTTTTTCATTTAAATGGCGTTATAATTTGGGAACAATCCCTTTCAGTGAACCAGCGGTCGACGAAAATAATTCCCTCTAAGCCTTCGGGGCTTAGTCACATGACGAATTGCTACACACCAGCAAATTAAATTCAAATTTTATTTTAAACCGACGTTATTATTTAAGTACATCATTTTATAAATGTTAGTAGTATGCAGGGCTCAAATATTTTACTGGAATTTAGTGCTTTATTACGCATTTAAAGTGGTTGAAATCAGACAAGAAGCCAAATAATTACACCATAAAATATATTAATAAATGCTGGATAGAACTATATTTTTGTGGACGACTTTAATTTTAAGCATCCTATTTTGTAGAAAAAAATGCAACATTTTACATAGAACGAGATGTTGCTATATAATGTATCTTCATTGCTTTTGATTATTAAGGGTCTAAGTCCCGTACTTGAGTTTTTTTGATCATTTTTTGGTTCGTTTTGCGAAAAATCGACTACACTAATCAAAAAAATTTAAATGCAAAAAGTTAGATACATCCCTTTTGCTTATAGTATCAGAATATTTTTTTATTTCTTGTATGTTTACTTTTAATATGATAAATATATGTTTTTCCGATTGAAGTGTAGTAATTTTGAGATTCGTCATGTCCCTGTTCTAAGAGTCTTTTTTAAAATTGGATTTAAAAGATTAAATATAAACCCTGTGCGATTTATTATTTTAAAAATTAAAAAAAAAAAATCTTTAACAAAATTTGGTTTTGAAAAGTCGTCATTTTATCCAATTTTTCAACATATTCAAGATTTTATTTTTCCCTGAAAATGGACGTTAATTAAATAATAAAAAATAGATAAATATAATTTATAGTTTTTTCAATACTCTGTAAAAAAATCAACTTTCGACATAGAAAAATAAAGTGATAATTAAATTAATTAAATGACACGATTTCGCCAGGTAAAGCGGTCCTTTTTTTGTGGCAGACGGGGTATGGAAACCATGCAAGGTTAGGTAGCAAGACCCTTAATGTACCTTATTAGTTTTGAGAGAACTATCATTCTTAGAAAATAATAATTTTATTTCTACCAGAAGCTAACAAGTGGTTACACGAAACAACAAAGTTGTATCGTAATTTTTCAAAACGCCCATCACTTTAGTACCGCCGTCCCAAAACGTATCGTTGCCTCGAACTCGCGTCAGTGATTCAATTAAATCTCACCATCTGTTTAATTTGTTCCCAGGTAAGTTTGCTGCTTGGCAGACAGGCGTCAGTGGGTAGATCCAGTCCGGAGAGGCTCTCAGGGGCGGTGAGTGGGTATCGCCATATCACATTACCGCGACAGGGCCTCGGCCCACCCCGCCCCTCGCAATCAGGAGGTCTCCGGAGAGACGCACAGCATCTGCGACTGTCACGTCTGACTCGTTTCCGATGCCCGACCTTCACAAGCACCGTGATATAAGATGCTTAACCTTTCACAACTGCTTCAATGAACTGCACTGTAACCTAGCGTGTCATATTTCACAATCGAATCGGTCCACGATACACATTCATACACTATGAAACTACCTTAAAAAAATATCAGACTATTTGGTAATACTCGATTACTTAGTCGTGTGAATAAACCCAACATAGATTATAAAATTATTTTATTTTTACACAAAATAAATAGAGTTGTAACATATTGAGTATAAAATTGCTCTTATACTTGGTGACTTGGAAAATTCAGGAGATGAATCAAATATCCGATTGTAAACCTCACACGGGTTATATGAGTTTGGATTTCCCGTGTTAAATCAATATTACCATTTATATAAGTGTAATATACACAGTTCGTGAATATATTACACTTATAGAAATGGTTAAGTGAATCGCGTTAAGTGAAATTCGCGTATACCGGGGTTTTCGATTAAACATACATACATAGTCATAATACAAAAAAAATACAAATCACTTTAATTCTAAGAACATTTTATGCAGTATTACATGTTATTTTTACTGAAAAATACATCTATTGCCTTTTGGGTAGCGTTTCTTTTACGTTCTTGTAAAATACGTTCATAACACCAACGCTGTTTATAATTGCTAAAAGAAGTCAATGACTACATTATGTTCATACACATTCTTAAAATAAGAAATCCGCGTAATGCGAGGTATTGTAACGCGAAATTAGAAATTCGCGTTATAGTGAAACCGCGCATAACGGGGTCGCGTAAAGCGGGGTATTACTGTATAATAAAATTAATGGTGTAAATCATTAATTCGACTCAGCCGCAATTACACATACAAACTATATCAAGCATCAATAAAATAATTTTACATTATTAAAATAAATATTTACACGCTACAAATAGCTGTGGAATTGTTTTTATGAGATGGTTTTATGTATATTATATTCTTATCTAGGTTTTGTATAGCAAAAAAATATACATAAACTCACCATATGATTAATAAACAAAGCTATATTTCTGTAGAATACAATACAGAGTAGTCTCCTTGCAAAGCTATAAAATTTATCAGAGACTTAAAATTTCATCACGTCGAATTAGCTCCATCAAGTAAGGTTTATTCCAGACTATTTAAAGTTAAATGTTCAGTATAATAAGTCCAACTACATTTACGACCATGATTTATGTCCAGAGATATTCACGAGGGTATATTTATGCTCTAATAAAATAATATGATTGTTTTCACGTGCCGTAAAACGTAGAATGACACTCAGGCTTCTGTCGCGTGTATTAATTTAAATCACATTTGCCTGATTGACACATCCTGCTAATGGGGCGTTTTAATTAACGTATAAAATTTTCTTTCTTCATACAAGTGAAATTATTCTGTATTTTATATGTTATAACTGAAATTATTATAAGTGATTGACAAAATAATTATCAAAATTTCTACTGCTTTTGGCGTGAAAATAATAAGTGATTTCGTTTGTAATGAGTTTTTGTTTGATTACGAGTGTATGAAAATGATTTCATTGAGTGTTTATAGCTGATAATATATTTTTTTATTGTTTGCTCGTATTTTTGTTTTTTTAATGAAACGTGGAGGTTTAAAAAAAATATTGTACGTAGTAACATCGCTTCTAATACAAAAATAGCTTGTGGCCGGAATTAACCCTTCACCGCCGACTCAGCACATTTTTGCAGCATCCCTTCCTCTCGCACCCCCGCCCCGTTGTCGGCTGTCATGTCACATGCATTATGGATGACGTCACGGATCCGACACACTGGGGTGTCTGAAGACAGCCAGGCAGGGGCGGGGGTGCGACATGTCATACTTTATGAAGTTTTTATAATCCCCAAAGAATAGTCTTTTTTTGCGGAAATTTGAAAGTATGATTTTATTTTTAAAAACGGAAAATCTCAACTCGTTTGTGTGTGCTGTTCATTTTGTGAATCGTGTTTTTTATGGTAATTTTAATCGCACGTATAATACAATTCTATTCAAGCTCTATTAGGTTCACAAACTGAAGTGACAATACTTCTTGTTAACAATATAGCAACATGGTTTTAAAAATATTTTCTACTGTCGGAAGTTTTTTTTATCTATCAATATTTTTATGCATACTTTTAACTGAAATGTGTCACTCACCTTAATGTGTGTTCATTATTTATTTGAAGTTAAATGATGTTGAAATTTTATCTTTCATCATTGCAATGCTTTACCTTTAAATACGTCTTTCATAATATTAATAAACATAATTTATTTACTAAAGTTTGACCATTAAGGTTTTCAGAGCATCTGTTTGAAGTTGAATAAAAGCCAAAGGCATATTTTTGAAGTTCTTAATTGATGCGATAATTGAGGTAGGTGTTAAAAGGTCTTCGTATAAGTTTAAGTAGAACATGATTCGACTTATCTACTTAACTAATAAGCAATCAATGTAAACAACTATAATCTCAGCTTATATCTGCAAGTATGCTCAGGTAATGTAACCCAAAATCGCCGCTTGACATAAGCACCCGTTAAATAATATCCAACTAGTGATGGGCGTAATCAAATCATTTCGATAGTCAAATTTCTCGAATAATTGAACTAATTAACAAATTTTTTGATATTCTATAAATAGATCTAGTTTTTATGTTCTAAAAACTTAAAAAAGTCTTCTTCGACCATTTCTCTGAGCATGTTCTCATGCAGAGCCAGTGTTCATAGTTTTCTTTGGGAAAAATAGTGTAATAGGTCCACAGGTCCTTTTACACCGCAGTTATTTATTGGAAGGAAAAATTTGTGTATGCCGCTGCTCAACAGCATTAATATTCAATCATTTCCTTACAAAACTCTAGCGTTTAGAAACAATAGCAAGAGCCTTCCCACCTCGACGAGGTACTTCCAGAGCATATACATTAACAATCATTCCAAGTTCACCACTCCATTACCGATTCTTTACACACGCTCAGGATACAAAATGGAGAAAGCGGGGAGGTGTTTAGTTTTTTTTAATAAAATGACCAAATTCCATAGATTGAATCTATCGTTGTGAATCGTCGATTATTCGATCATGCATGTCCGATGGTGCACATCACTAGTCTCGACACTAAGCCGGTCGTCTTCTCATCACCAGATTACCGCGGCCTCCTCCAGGCGGGGACCCCCGGCACCCCACCGGCATCAATATTCTAATCTTTCCGCAAACTATCAAAACAGTTCACCAGTATTAACCCCATACGAGACAGGCGTCAGTTCGGCCCGGGTAGGTTATAATGCCTTTGAGGGTAGTACGCTGGGATATGCACTGTCACATTTTAGGCTTTTTCATGAAACGAAGAAAATTGTTTTTCAGGAGACAGCAGGAATTCAAACACAGAGACTGTCAGAGTAAAGATTTACGCGAAAAAAAAAAAACGGTCTCTTAAACGGAACTTTTAACAAGTGTTTCACAGTTTGAAATTAAAATAATTATTATTCACTGCAAAGGTGCTGACTGATGTGGCAGCGTAATCTAATATATATAATAGCCATTGTGTGTTTGTATGTATGTATGTTTCGATTTTTGGTTTTCTATAGAATATCTTAAAAGATACAACGCTGATTTTTTGCACATAAGTTAAGTAAATTTTTCCGCAGCTATGTGTCGAATTTCAAGACGATAGGATAATATTTTCATTCATAAACTATAAAATATGCTTTAGCGAATTTCAATATGTACGAATTATAGGATTCAGTTCTTCGCCGCAAGAATTTCAAATTTAGAACTTTTACAAAAAAATACATTTCCAGTTTGTCAGTTTGACACAAGTGCCATCTCTATTTTTTTTATCGAAATTGCATTAGAAATTATGAACCACATCATTAAGGCAGTTGCTCAGTGAATTACCTGGCGAAATCGTGTCATTTAATTAATTTAATTGTCACTTTATTTTTCTATATCGAAATGATTAAGATAATTTTTTTTTTCCGATTGAATTGTAGGAATTTGGAGATTCATCTGGCCCATTTTGCAAGAGTTCTAAACATTTAAAAGTTTTTTTTTAAATTGAAATTAAAAGATTAAATATAAACCATGTGCGCCATATTATTTTAAAAAATGACACGATTGGGCTGTCTCTGGTGTCTGGTTGGCACACCAGAGGGCAGTCCATTACCTGGCGAAATCGTGTCATTTAATTAATTTAATTGTCACTTTATTTTGCTATATCGAAAGTTGATTTTTTTACACAGTATTGAAAAAACTATAAATTATATTTATCTAATTTTTATTATTTAATTAACGTCCATTTTTAGGGTAAAATAAAATCTTAAATATGTTGAAAAATTGGTTAAAATGACGACTTTTCAAAACCAAAGTTTGTTAAAGATTTTTTTTTAAATTTTAAAATTAATAAGACGCACATGGTTTATATTTAATCTTTTAATTCCAATTGAAAAGAAGACTTTTAAATGTTTAGGATTCTTGGAAAATGTACCAGACGAATCTCCAAATTCCTACATTTTAATCGGAAAAACACATATTTATCATATTAATAGTATATTTATAAGAAATAAAAATATATTGTGTTCAGAAGAAGGGATGTACCAAACTTTTTACATTTAAATCTTATTGATTGGTGCAGTCGATTTTTCGCAAAACGGACTAGAAAATGATAAAAAAAAACTCGATTATGGGACCTAGACCCTTAATAACTCAAAATAACACCGTCTACGCACAGAAAACGTAATTCAACAAGAATTTCACAATTGAACGTGATAAAGACTGCATCAAATAAAGAACAGTGCAGTGAAAAGTGATGCGTTGTTTGTGACACGAAATGTGACATAAATGTCAAGCAATGAGTTGGAAGGAAAACGTGAGCAGCGTCTTCTTAAAATTCGAGTACGCGCATCGACCTCAAGACAAAAAGAAACTGATGCACAGCGAACGCTGCGTTTGTCTTCGGATTAATTAGTGTGACCTGTCGATTCTGCAATGCTTTACATTATCAAGTAGAAAACCCATCAGATGGAAAGTTCAACGATTACTGTCACAAAAGTAAAGTGAAACTACCAGCAAGGCCTATTTCCCCAGTATATTTAAAGGATATTTATAATGGAAATTTCAAGAGAAAAATAAGATCATACGATAACAGTATATCTTCTGCATCAATGGGAGCTAAATTAACAGTGGGCCACTCTGCTTCAAAGTTCAAGGCCAAGTATATCACAGAACTTCATCCAACTGATGGTACAAAATGAAAGCAATTATTCATCTTATTATGTTCAAACACCATTGCATCGTTCATCGAATGCGCGTCATTCTATGACGGGATACATTTCTAGTATTAACATATTAATTGACACCCTGTTTCTTTAATTCGACGATATATTCAATTGTTACACATGTAGGCAACTCAAAATCCTTCGCCAAATATTTTATATTTTTAAGTTTTAAATTTGTAAGTTTGCTCTATATTCATTAAAACTCTGGTAGAAGTAATAAAGTACCAGATTTATTAAACTGTGTTTCAGTTAATAGTTATATCGTTTGTCTTGATAAGTTGCATGTATTCTTTGAGATAGTGCAATTACGATTCATATTAACATTAAAAATCCGCATAGATATGAAGCATTATTACTAGCACAGTTAAAGCGAAAGAAAACTCTGAATATTAAGTTCAGACTCCACGTCCGGAAAAATAAACAGAAAGCTCAAAGTGTTTTAAAGTTACGAAGAAACCAAAAACACACTTTAACACGTTGCCAGGAAACTCCCAGATAAGCGCTCTGACGTAGTTATAGTTAACGATTCTTAGCAGCGAGATGACATGAGCTTTTATCGCCTTTTCAGCCCGCAAGGCGACAACCCCTAAAAGGATTATAAAATTATAATATAAATAGATCGTGGGGACGTTGACTTGTTTTTAAATGCTTAATATCGGCCCTATGTATACAAATTTAGTCTTTATTTAAAATTAAACGTTTCTTCAGGAAAATTTATTCTCTATTGCTGCCATAGAACATCCACTTGGCTCTTATTGCTTCAACTTCATTCACAAATGAATTATATAAAACTGTATTGTAGTGAGTTTAAGTGTATGCAAGATTGTTTTTTATACAATGATTCACACAAAATAAATTTCATTATAAAAACAACACTGTATTGCAACGTGCTCAATTTTGATAACAGCATACAAAATTAATCGGTTCATGTTGAAAGTATGTTGTTTTTTTTCTGCTTCAAGAGCTCACCGTTACACGAAAGACGTGTAATCTCCAGGAACCTTTTGTAAATAAAGTATCTCGAATTAAGTAATCATTATTTTAATTATGCTCTGCCGGTGGGCGGGCGCCAGGCCCGGGGGTCACGGCTCGAGTCCCGGGGGGCTCGTTGCGCTCTCGCCGACTCCCGCAGAACCGCATGCAATATGCGGAGATGACTGGAAACATTTATAATTATGACAGTGATAAATAGGAAAGAAAAGCGCGAACTTTAAGCTCGGGGAAGTTCGCAAATGAACCCGCCCCGGGCGAGCAGCCCCGCCGCGCAACTTTCGCGGAGTCTATTTTACGAAAGTGACTCAGGCGGAACTGCCGGAGTATTGCTCGCTTTATTTACAGTCGAACGCAAGTCGCCGGGAAGAATGAGATTAATCTTGGCCCATCCCCACTTTCAATATCTTCCCGGAAAATAATCAGAATATCTCAACTTATTGAAATTCTGACGTGCCTTCTTATTTATCGAGGTTCTTACTCTAAGCACCTCGTGAATGTACAAAAATAACTTAGATATCTAACGCCGAATTTCCCTTAATGTATCTTCAATTTTTCTTTCGTTTTCTTTGACTTCCTCAAAGGCGTCTTTGTGTTGGATTCGTGTTACGTGTATACTGTTACCACGGTCTAAAAATATTCCACACGAATATATTTAATACTCATTGCATCCGCATTTCTCAACCCATACAGACTTATTATATTACCTACGTTTGGGCACCTGTTTAACAAATGTAACGACGAGACAAATCTATGAACCTCGTGGTTTTTGCCCAAAAAATATTTATATATGTAGTAACTTAGATACACATAGACATTGAAACTCTCGCTAAGTAACAAAATGATCAAAAAGACTACTGCACAATGCGCGATAGATAGAAATGCGTGTTCGAATCCCTATAGTAATTTTTATTATAGTTTCATGAGTAAAACTGTAACTTACATACTCTAATGCGTTATGTCCACTCTAAAAATTAATCGCGTTTTTTTTTCTTCGTTGAATTATCTTTTGAAAAAATTGCCCGAAATGTTACATGAGGCTTTCTGTCTTTTTTGCGGATTAAAAAAAAACTTTAAATTAGTTAATTTTCGTGAGTGATTCCTAAGACTCTATCAGTGGAGTACTTCTCGGCTCTGCCTCCCAAATCGGCTCCATGCGTCAACACAAAGATCGGAGAGTTTTTCCTACAAAGTTTGACACGTCGTCCGTAATCATTACAGACTCCCCCTTCCGAGCGATGTGATATTCCTGTATGACAAATTGTGCCCTTTTTGTCACGTCCATGATTTACTCATCCGCTTAGCTTCGGGTTTGTAAAACATTACGAGCGCTCGCTTTAATCTTGGACGCCAGACGACGATCGACGTAAATTTGGTATTTTGAAAATTATAGAGACTTGCCTTCGTCTGCGCATTAAAAGGCCTATTTGTAAAGAAATATGACACAATAAACTTTCACTTTTATTAATGATTCCTAACTAGCTTTTCAAAGATAATATTTAGTTTTTTAACGACTTTGCATACTACTAGTGCTATGATTTATGATGAATATATCACCCCTCTTATCCTTGATCTTATTTTAGAACGACATTATGACGCAAACATACAAATGATACGGACGCAAATTAAAATTTCACATTTATTATTGTTTTGGTTTTTTCTGATGCCGTTTCATGCTATTTACTAATAAATTATTATTTCATGTCATATTTACTAATATATATTTTTCGATGGTGATAACATCGATCTATATCGCATTGATAAAATATTTTTGTCGAAAATCTTCAAACCTTTACCATAAAATATTTAGGTAATGCTGCCCTTATAATGATTTTTTCTGAACAGAATTTTTTTTCTTGATTTTCTATGCACCAATACGTTGACATACATCCATATTAGGTCAAATTTTATTCTGCCAAAGAAATAAACAAGTTCGAAAAAATTTTTTTTTTCATATACGTATACAGGTAATGCTGCATATATAATGATTTTACCGTCTACTGATTGCTTTCTTCTTACCTCGATTTTCTATACACAGTTAGTAGACAAATATCCACAGTGGAGTAAATCTCAGTTCGTCGGGTGCATTCGTCACAATCTGCCCGAGATTTATTCTTGGCAGCCTGTTTGCGTTGGCAGCAATAAAACATTCCGGGACGGATGTCTTCTCGGTCTTTTTGTGGGGCGCCCTGTCGTTACGGTTACACTATTTGACATCTCACTATTTATAGTTGGGTTTTTTGTTTTTGCAGCGCGATCGCGGGGGAGGAGCTGGTGGTTATGAGGTGTGAGAGAGGCAGTTTATTAGGAGCTTAACTGCTTTATGCTTATCCACGACGGATTGGTTTAATTTGTAATAATTTAAACTTATGATATATATAAACTAGTCAAATGAAGTAGTATTGTAATAAAATGCTGAAAGATATATTCACTTTGGCGCTGTGCTGGGATTCCCCAATACGGAGTACAGAAAACTTACCACAGAAAACCAAAAAGTAACAAAATCACCTGATATGTATATTAATACATATAATGAAACCTTTAGTAAACAATGTATCAGTTTGATTTTTATAAATTGATAATGTTTTGTTTACGCACTGTGATATTCAAGTATCACATATTTATAATTTTCAATTAATTTCATAATTGTTTTTTGACAAATTACTTTGCATTACAAATGCCGGAATAGACTCATTAATTTACCTGAAGCCTCAGTTCCATAATTACCGCTGCAATCTCGTCGGCACACACACGTGACGGCAGACGAGTCGATTGCTTCATCAGAGCCGCCATGAGGTGACGTGCGACAGAGGGAGGAGCGGCAACACGCCATACAAACATAACGATAATTGGGCCATACTAAACAGTATTTCAATACACCCAGGGTACACAGTCATATATGCATTTCTGACAGTACACAATATCTTAACACACCTTAAGCGGGTAACAAAATTGACTAAACTGATGTGCGTAGTGGGCGAAATTCGCGTAAAACTGCGCGTGTGAAATCTAGTCTATACACTCTTTGATTTGCATGTAGTCAAATAAATCGTTTCCTACAAAAAGTTGAACCACTTCATACACACTTTGCGGATTACTTGGCATCACAACAATACCACTTTGTCCTAAAAATTGTTCAATAATTGGAGGATTATCATTCTCTGGTTACTCCACTTCTTCGTTGTCACTTTGTTCAGAATCATAGGACAGTATTGGTAGAAGTAACGTTGATGAGTCTAAACAAACATTACGAGCTGTAAACCTAAAGAGTAAAATGAATGAATTTCGGTTCATATCGAAAATAAATAAAATATTAAAAAATAAATGGCATTGGTGTACTATTGCTGAAGCAATGGTGGCGTGACGCGGTCGCTCAGTGGGCACAGAGCACCATGACGTCACCATAAAATATGTGTTGTATTTACGTGACCAAGCATACTCCAGTCTCGCTCATGCACCCGGAGTAGTACGCTCGATTAGGCCAATAAGCTTAAATAATGTATATCTACATAAATCCTCTAAAAAATACTCACTTAGATGACTAAGTTCGACTTGGTAAAAAAAAAAAAAGGATTTCAATATTGAGTGCCTATTTTTGACGTTATCAACTGCCTTGATTCAAACCACCACTCTTTCGTTATAGTCATAAAATACATGCTAAGTATTATGATTAACATCAGCCCTTGTCGAATCAGGGTGAAATGAAATCACCCCCTGGTGTTTCCACTCTTACCTGTTTCCGCCCTCTATCATAATTGATTGCAAAACTCTGAATAAAAAGATCCATTTTCTATTTGAGTATTTTATATTGTAATAGGTCAGCCCTGTTTCACCCTCATAAGTTATTGCGATCCGATTTAGAGTACTTTGCATTAACCAAACCATAGCTTTGTAGTTTTCTCTCACTGTACTTAATTATTGTTTGGTTTATAAGCAAAAAACGCATATTCGTCATTAGACTACTCCTGTATCACAAGTGCTATTTCAAGTAAATACATATTGGAATATATGGGAGCGTAATGAATTTTACCAGTTTATCAAAACTTAAATGGCCTATATCCACCCTCCAACTGTGTGGTAAATATATTTTTTTTGTTTTTGCAAAGCTTCTTCAAAAATAATATAGCTCTGATTATTTACCTGTTACAAAAAAAAAACATTCTTAAGCTCTTTTCGTTTTATTTTTATTTATTTTCATTAATTAACACACTTTAATTTTTGAGATGATTTTTTAACCAAACTTTTATGTTAAAAATGATACAAAAATTGTACAATCTAATAATAAACGTTTAAGGGAAGTTTGGGTTGTGTTTGAAATAGGAGATAGGAAGAAATAGGAGAGAGGTGACTTTCTCGAATAGCCCCCCCTGTTCCTAAAGTAGTTCATCCTTCGTCCCTTACATATATACGATTATAAATAAATCAAAACGTTTTTTGGAGATATTCTCTTTTATCTGAGTATAATTGAATCATAAAATTGTACATATATAAAAATCATCTTTATTAAAAATAAAATCAAAAATATAATTAGTATGAAAAAAATATGTGTTTGTATGTAGATGCGTTAAATATAATTAACTGTAATATTTCATAAATGTTTTCAAATTTTATAAATTGTTTATACAATTTTATATCTATGCAAACATGAGCTCTTTTAAAAAATGTGTTTATTATAAATTAAAACGAAAAGTGTTTCAAAACATTTTATATGTCAGCTTCCATTTAAAATAAGCTGCTTTAAAATTGAAATGTTAATAAAAAAAAACGACCCATGACTACATTTCAAATCATTAAATCCAGTTTTTTTCAGTCGTAAATTCTATTTAAAAAATAACTATTTGTAATAAACAACATTTATAGCCAGAGTAACTCAACCCGGCGAGTCATCGCCGCCATTCTATCCGGAATCACATAATTTTTTTTTTTTCATAAGTCCTGCTCACACATGGAACCATTTAAATCCAACTGTCATGGATTATCATTGCAGGCAAATCAGTTGAAAAACACAAACGTGTTAAACTTCCCTCCTAATTAACAGCATGGAGACGTTGGAGCGAAACATTTAAGCTTGTTAATACAGCGCGTTTAAAAATAGGCGACAATACTATTTAAATGTTCGTTTTTTTTACAGAAGATCATTGAATATTCAATATTTATGCATTTTTATTTGCACAGGCATAAGTATGCTTAAACATTTTTCAAAGTTTCGTAATTTTTTGAGAAAACCATATTCATATAAAGACATATCTAAATATTTCGCGAGTGTATATATCATGTCGTTTAATGATAAAAAAATTATATTTTTAACTTATGTAAAAAAAAATTACTGTATAAACTAAAGCATATGATTTAAATCAATAAAATACATAATATATATTCTTAGCCGGTGATTAACAATTGATTTGTTTTAAATAGATTTTTGGTTGTATCTGATATAAAAGAGTGAATATAATGGAATTTCATTTTAAACTAGATACTTGGCTATTCATATTTGTTTGTCTTTCGCAACGTTTTCTGGGTGTATTAGTAAACCTTCAAAAGGATGCCAAAATCCTCAAAGATGTCATTTGCTCACTGACCCATGGAGATTCAAAGCCACCAGTCGTTATTCACACCCCATCTCCGTTTATGTGTTTAACCATGGTTTTATGCAACCTTGATCTGCTCTCTTACCCACTGCTTTTTTTTTACAAATCCATTTATTATTTTTAGAAAGAACTTTATCAAAACCCGAGATATTTCAAGGTATGATACATAAATTGTTTTACTTCTCTCTTGAATATAATTGTGAATAAACAATCTGTCACGACATCAATTTTTTGAACAACGCAGCCAAAAATATAACTAAAATATTTCACGCTAATAAAAAAATTATAAGAATAAGCAATGAATCTTGTTTAAGCTTGTGCAAAGTCGACCGTGTATTTTTTTTTTTTATCTTCGAAAATTAATTCCATGTTATTAAATTGGTTCTCAGTTGAATTCCTTTAAAAAATATAAATTGAAGATAAATTTCAGCTCGGTTTATCGTTCACAACCCAAATTTCACAATGCGCTAAGTAAATAGTACATCCGCCAAAATGAAAAAAGCTATACTTTTGCGAATGCAAATAAATTATCAGAAATTTGTACTGTAATAATTTACATAGGTAAGCGGTAAGGGGCCATCCCTTATTTCTAAGGTCTCAGCTGAACCGAAAAAATATAACAGTAAATTACCGACTCTTTCGTAGTAATTTATTTTGGATTTTAAGGCTCGGCAGGAATCGTTAGGTATTTCAGCATTAGCTGTTGGCGTTTTCTCACATTTTTAAACTTTTCGAGCTTTGGGGTGGTTTACGGTGGAAGCCGCGCGGCCGTGTTGGTTTACCCTAATTTATGTTTTTTTTCTAAGTAATATTTTCCTCACGAGAAAGCCGGGGACTTGCGTTTGCTATATTTTAAAACAAAGGTACGTGGGGGAGGAATGCCAACTTTCGCCGTGGAATACCTTTCGCTCTCTAGCGAGCATAAATTCTTAGTATCAAAAACTTATTTCGGGGGAAGTATAATCGGTCGTGTAACTTGCGGAAAGAAATCGAGGATTTCTTTGTGCTGGAAAGTAATAAAAATAATTTAAACTTTCGCCATAAAATAGTATGCATGCGTGTTCGGATGACGTAATTACCTATTAGACTCGAACCCACCTTATTAAAACATGAATAATTACTTGATTGTTACTGCAATATCAATGACGCTTTATCGTGGTCCCGAGATTTCTAAGCCCAGTATATTTTTGAAGCTAAATAACGAATACATGACATTTTAAAAAGTAAATTAAGGAAGAAGCTATGTGATATATATTGTTTGTATATTTACCTATTTTTTTCTAGATGCAATGAAATCGAAAACAACATGCATGGCTTAATATAACTTTCTCTCTTTCTTCTAATGACTCGGTGTTTTTGTTTATTTTGTATTACCGTCATTACATCGTCAAGTATTTTCATAGTATATTTCCTCATGCTCATCTCAGTAATGTGAATAAAATGAAGGCGGCACTCTCTATTGTTGAAACGAACTATGCAGCTCTTCCATAATAGAGTACATTTAAGAACGAGACATATATCACTTGGTTTAATAGCATACGTACGCCTTGAAATGACAACTCAACAGCAACGTTCCCACTTGTCAATCATAATATATATCTTACAATCGAAGTCAATGCTCCAGCTTGTAGGCTTCTAGGGCTCTCTCCTTCGTCTTCAAGCATCATATATGGCATTATTTACACATTGAAGGCTTTGGTGACTATGAACACAGACATTGAAGTTCAGATAATATGAACAAGTACCAAACGATATACTCTGTAAAAGTCGATGGATAGAAGCACACGAAAGACAAATGAGTTTCCAGCTTGAAGCAATTAGAAGCAGTTTTGTCTGGTATATAATCTAAAAGTATTTTTTTTATTCGGAAATCATGTTCTGGTAGAGCAAAAATTTTTAATTTTATATTTTGTATTAATGATATTTGTAATCAAAAGAAAAAAGTCCACATTTAAAGTGATTTCTTTGCATGCATAAAAATAAATGCCTGGTTTAGTCTTAAATGCCACAAAATGCATGTATTGAAATTTGTATCCGTTTAATGCTGGTAAAATTTTGTCCGGAGATACCAGTTTACTATATTTATAAAAAAAGGATGTCGCTTCTATAAAATATATTACACATTGCAATGTCACTAATACATTGAAAATACAAAAATTACATCCTAATGATTGATATGGCGAACAATTTATCTAACTCTAGTTTAGGGTTAACTTACTTAAACTCGTTGTAACTTTGGGCATGCACTGCGTTAGGAAGGTTGCGCTGACATCGTCCAAGATCATTCACAGTTCAATCTTCCCATGATTAACAGCGACACAGCGCCGGACCGAGGACTTCCCCTTAGTCTGAGACAAATCCCCGTTTAATTAGTCAAGTTCAGGACCGCACTGGGAAATCTACCCTAAATAATGACCAATTAGTAACAATCACAGCTTACTCCCAAGAACACCTTTTATGGCACTAAATCGTTTAAATGTTTAATAGTAAACAAGTTATAGAGTTTTAAATTGATATTTCAAGTATATTTGTGGGCGTTGAATCAAAATTTATACTGATGAAATTCTCTAAATTATTAAAGGTGAGTCAAGATCTATTCGTATAGTATCAAATAGATCGGCGTAATAAAGAATCGGGACCGCAGAAAACGGTTTTTTTTTGTTTGCAATATACATATTACTATGTAAAAAAAAAAACATTCATAGCAGCTAACGTATTGTTATTTTGATTCCTTAATCCGCCCCTGCCCAGCGGCCGACTGCCTGGCCACTCCGGACGAACAATAATATTTTGACGTTTAATTTTGCGAGCTGAAGATTGATGGTGGATTCTCCCCAGTCGTACTTAACTTCTTTAGCGCTCTCCCGCACGTGCGATCCTAAATAACTACCCCACGTGTTGTTCCACGGGTAATTTTGTAGACTGTGAAATACTGCTAGTAAAAAATGTAATGTTGTCGTTATATTTTACCCTTTTATCACTCTTTATACCGTAAGCTTAGGGCAAGATACTAAACAAACGCAATCAAAATTCATAACAGTAAACGCGCAATCTAATATTCATCCTGAAATTATTTTTTCAATTACATATAACCCAAGCGGCTTATGTAACCAAAACGTTGAAAATCTCACAGTAAAAACGAATGCAACATTCGCTTTAAAAAAAATCTAGTAGCGTAATGGAGCTCTCTGTATATCTAAAATATCTGTGAGCCATTGTTTATTTAAAATAACGTATTCTCTTTTCTGCCAAGTCTATCAGAAAACTGAAGCGAATCTTCTTGGAAATCTTGCCTGTGTTCGAACAATGAAGTTTCTGCTTGAATAAACTTGCATTCACAATAAGTTGATTCCTGTGTCGATGCTAATGACGTGTCTATACATATTTTCAATCAGAAATAATGGTTCATTGATAATTTTTGGGCTTGATGAATTCACTTTGCCACTGTGCAAATATTGTTGTTTACACAATGCAAAAAAAACACGTTTAAAGAGCAATTTTTATTTTTATTCTCTATTAAAGCGTAAAATACATATACTAAATGAAAATCTTTTTTCGTCTGTACTAATAATTAGTATTAAATAATTATCAAATATTGCTTTTGCGACTATATTTCAGTCTGGTATATCCGTAGATTTTATATCACCAAAAGCAGAGCTTCAATACAGATTTTTCTACAAGATTACCGGTATGCAAAAACATCTCACTGAAAATATCATAAAAATTTTGCCATGTGTGCTTATCCATTAAATTCGATTTACTTACAGGGGTTGTTTTTTTTTTTTTGTATAGAATCTTCCCGAACGTAACACGTAATAGACACATTCTCAGATATCTATCCTTTTTATAGTTCCCTTCGCAGTTGGCAGTCGTTCTCCCCATTTTAAACTCGATATCTCTAAAGTATAAAAAATAACGACTCTGAAATCCAACTAACAGTATACCTGCAGATATTTTTTTGTGACAGGAAGCGGATCTATTCAAGACTCGTCGGGGGCGGTTTCCGGAAAGTATTTGCAAGTCTGGCCAATAGAGCGTACCTGAGATCCCGGGGGCTTTGTACTTTTGTTGTTCGAAAGAATGGCTTTGAAATGGACACCTGTTTGGCTTGTGGCCATCTGCAATGTGCATTTTTCTTATTCGTTTTAAAATGCATGAATACTCATATTTAAAAAAAAATCAACCCCGCTGCTGTACTTGCTATCGTTAGACATATTGAAATGAAAATAAATGTATCCTTAACACAAATAATACATGTTGACCACTAAATGGTTACATTAGGACTTTTTTAGAGTATTCCTAAAATTATACCATAATGCGTTCAACGCAGACCCATAAAATCACTACTAAGTAGTATCGACTAAATAGAGTAAACAATTTGAACAATGGATAATTTTATCAGAATCCAAATATATTGTCTAAATTGCTTGATTTTTACGGAATTATAAACGTGGAACTAATATCGAAACATAAATCGTAGATAACATAATTTGATGGACAGGTTAAGTATATTTTATATTTTTTTGGTTCTTTTAAAATAATATTCCTTTATCATTCAACTCGGAAATAATAAAATCAATATTTCACTGGCTTTAATGGTAAACCCTTGGTTAATCTGTAATTATATCAATCTGTGTATTTATTTCTATAAAACATTTTATACGTGAATAATTTGCATTGATACGACCGTTATTTTGTTGATTTCATTTATAAATATTATTGAAAAATATATTTCACAGAAAGTACTTGGGGGAATTCCATTAGAGTATTTCTATTAAAATGTAATATTTTCACAATTTATTGACGCGACTAGTCAATAAATAAAAAGCGGAAACATCACCAAATATTTCTTTTAAAGAAAAATATCAGTACATAAATAAAAATTCCAATTTTCGATTATATTGCAGGATATACAATTATATACCGCGCAAGTCTTAAAGTACAATTTTAGCTTTGTTAGTAAAAAATGTCGCCAAAAGCAACGAAGCCAAAAGTCGACATTCGTGCCAAGAATTGCTCTACTTTTCAAAGAGCTCGCTCGGCAAACACAAATATTATTTTATTTTGTCAAGAACGGCCATGGGTATGTATTGTGACTATGAAGTTTTATTCACTACACTTAAGTACAAGCATATATAAAATTTATTAATATTTTCTCTGTCATATTGATGTTGATTATTAACGATTCTAAGCCGAACGTTTCGCTATTTTAACACGAGTTACAACTTGAGTTTAGACAAAATTAAGGCTGTTTTTTTAAATTTTAATTGCGTACACTGGTAACGAGCCTAAATATCGATACTAGCTTAAAAAATATTTGAGAAACTTGATATAACTTTTCGGTTATCTATTTTTTCTGTATGGCTGTAGTGTAACGGTGCAAGCTTGAATATCTCCAGTAAATATGGAAATAACTCTGAAGAATTACTACAGAGGAGCGTCGCTGTCTCCATAGAGGGGTTTCCTGAGAGCTGAGGGAAAAATGTAACTAGTCGGCAGATGCAAGGCTGACAGGTCATTTGTTCACGTCTCTCGTCATCAACAGAATTAATCATGATGGGTTGCTGCGCCTAGGGAGCGGGTCAGCTGATGCTTGCAGGTATTTACATTCTCGGACTCGTGTCTGAAGATTTATCTGTTTCCAAACCTTTGATAATGACAATAACATGATTAAATACACCTTAAACTAAATATATAAATAAAATCAATCATAAAACTATAACATATATATTTATCTGAACACAGCCACAATTGCTTTATGTTTTTTTCAAAAAACTTGCCTTCTGCTCATTACTATTTATTTGAGCTTACGTATTGCACAAGTGAAATAAATATATGAATATATTAGTATTATCATATAGTTTTTTTGTATTATTTCTCTATACACAGAATAATATTTTTACTGATAAATTAATTTGATGAATCCTTTATTTCTGTAAATACCAGTAATAACAATAACTAACGGAATACTGTAACATTTTATATCAATCAATCACGAGTATTTATCAGCCATTATTGTTTTATATAAGAAGCCGGGTAAACAAAGAAATAAATCAATAGTTGGGGGGGGAGCTCGCCAGGCAGGAACTCCATTTGTTATCCGCGTATTGCATACAACGCTGTTATTGAGGGACGTTTCCCAAGAGAAATGTAAATATTCTCATAATAATCTTCCAGTAAACATGATATTTCAAGTGTTTGTGCGAACTCTACCGGAATGATCGCTTAGAGTCTCGGTGAACACGCATACGAAATATTCTCTGTTCTGATATTTATTATTGAAGTAAATATTTTACTATAGTGATTTTCCACTATTTATATTTTGTATGACTAGTTTTGCGAAACTCTATTGTTAATATTATCAAACAGAAGATATTGTAAGCATTCTCAAAACCTTTATCTTTAAAAACGCCAACAATAAATGATGATGAAACTAGCATCGCAAAAAAAAAAAAAAAAAATCACAAAAACGTTTATTTTAATAAAAAATATCAAAATTAAATTCCATTATACTCTCATAAGCTATTTAAGATTTCTCTATTATTTTTTTTATAAATTTAAAAAAATTATACGCTTCTTGATTATATTGGTAATACATATTAACTTATCCAAACGGTGCAAAACAATTTATTGTTACGTACCGTTTTACTTAATAAGGTCTGAGATATGTCGAAATGTGAATACGCAATTCAGTGTTAATTTCAAGGCAATATTTTCAGGGTATTTAATTGTACACATAACTTAATCAAACCGTATTTATACACCATTCTACACGTCATCATCGTTAAGAAATATGAAGGTTTTTTGGTAACCATATGATCCCATGCTTAACTTCAGTCGGAACAATATTTTTAAATTTGCAGAAAATAATCTGGATACGTAAATACACCGACTTTTCAGATTTTTATACTTTGATGTCTCCCGTTCGTATAGTAAATATTAAATTAAAAGGTCATGTGGACTTTATTGCCCTTCCAGAAAAATGTGACAAAATAGCCATTAGATTACATTCAATTTACCAACTCGCTAAAATGCTAATCTTAATTAAATAATAAATAAAAAATACGATATACGTAGAAAAACACTGCATGGATAATATCACTTTTCCATTTGGCATATGCTTTTATATATTTTTGTATGACATATTTTATATACAAAAAATAGATTTAAATAATTGATATGATAAACCAATATCCTATGAATAAAAAGGAAAAAAATCGTATAATACGCGTTGATTGGTACGGCGTTTTTACAGTAGTATAACGTAAAAAGCTTTAGTACATTAGAGAGATCACAGATAACGTTATCACGTTTTAAATATAACATTAACATACCTCGCTACCTACATCGAATACGGAATCACATATTCGGTAAGAAAGGCAATCAACAAACAAGTTATTGGCTGACGGAGATCGGACCTCCATACATATATTACCAATTTGTACACATGTTCGTTTTTTTATCGCCGATTCATCACACACGTCTCGCATCTCTTTTATCGGAGGTCAAATGTTTGACTCAGCCTATCTCGACTGAGGGTCAGAGAGAGACGGGGGATAAGCCAGAATTCCATACTCTAATGAACGCGCCACCGGACTTATAAATTAAAAATCAAACATTTATCTTCGTGGATTAATTGATATGCAAAGTTTATTTTAAAGCGGGGGGTTTTTTTTTTTAATTTTGCGAGGAGTTATTTTAATCTTGGGAAGTGAAAAAATCTAAGCTTTTCAACAAAATGGTTTTATTGAAACTGTTCTTTTAATTTTGTGTTGAGTCATCTTTCGATTGGTTTTTACAATATTTTCAAAAAAATAAATTTGTATAACGTTTCGAAACAATGTTTAACGAAATCCTGAAAAACACCCTAATATTAGATACCTCCACTACCCTTCATTACCGAGGTTGATTAAAATAAATTTATTTTTACAGTGCGAGTGGCTAATCAGTGCTTATATCAGTAAGAAGAGATAAGGGTTATTATGTTGTATTTGCTGTATAATTGTGTATCATCACGACAGAGTCTATACTCTATACAAACTCGAAGCATGCCTATACTGCTAGGTTTAAAAAATATATATGATTCGTATACTGTCTTTAACTTATTACATCTCCATCAGTTTACATAGTTTTTACTACATACCCAGGTCAAACGCTGGAAAACACTCTAATCTCCAAGCTTACCTAACCACCCCCTGTTACCGGGTTCTATTTAAATATATCTGCTGTCCAACCAACTGTTACCGAAAAGCCTTATGATTTGCACCCCCAGATAGATCCCACAGACCCACTCGGCGGCACGTACCAATGCCGGACATTTCAGTGCCCAGGGAGAACAGCTCTGGACCATTATAGTAGGCGGCGGCGAACGAGACGCCAGCTTCGGTTGTCATTGTAATAATTTGAAACCCAACTAATGGATACCTATTTATTTGTGACATATATTGTGTATCGTTGCTCGTGTGGAATTTGTAGCCAACTCCGGTCCTACTTTCAGGGTTGAGCACAATAAGCAAGAATTTAATATATATTATATTCAATATTTTTGCCATCGCATCTCGAGCATTTCATGCTAAAAATTCGAAAATAAATACAACTAGCAATAGTTAAGTCAAATCTTAATAACTTTATAAGCGAGGAACGTTTAACTTCAATACAAAAAAAAACCACTGATAATTGTTTAGTGATGACTTTTTCTGAGAATATAAATAATTACTGTTTTTTTTTTGTTATACATACAAAATATGTCTGTGTGCAAATAAAGAAAAATAATATTTATAATTTTTTATTCTTAGTCATCACTTCAGGAGGTACTGCTATGAAATCATGGAGCGTTTTGAACACAGATACCGGACCCGAATACTGCACAAAAAATACATTAAAATATGAGGCTGTCTATTAAAGTTGACACATCAAGCTGAGATAAGTTATGACTTGATTTCATGTTATCTAATACGTGAATCTACCGACAATATCGCGATGTCAATTTAGCAAACAAAGACAATCGATATATCCCGTTTGTTATGATGAATATTTAGTGGAATATTCGTGCACATTTTTTAACAAAACCCATGTAAAATATTATACATCTTTTTAATAAATTCTCATCATTCTTTTATATAGGTTTAGTTTAGAGTAATTCACGTGTGAATTTACTGTTTAAATACTATATAAATCCTAGTTCTCTTGTCCCCCATGCATCGGTTACGCCTGGAGGAGACGCGCCGAGCTGTTACGGTCACTTAGTCACATCATTTAGTGCGCTAACTGTTATGTTATCCTCGTATTGTTATATTTGTTAAGCGATTGAAAGTACCGAAATAGGGATTCTATGCCGTTATTGGAAATAAACCTCTGATTTAAAAGAAAAATAAAATCATTGAATGCAGTTAGTTCCCCCATGATATTTATGTTGCATTGTTTAAATAACTAGCGAGAATGTATTGATGTTTAACAATATGTTTGTAATTTAATACAGAGAATATATATTGTTAATAAAGTAGAATGGTCAATTTTTAAATATTTCTTAAATTATTTTGTAGTAAAATAATGTCTCTAAGAGTGAAAACAAAACTCTCTCAACATTTTTATAAAAGAAAAAAAAAATATTTTGATTTTATCGTTACTTTGTTACTTATAAAGTATTAAAAAAAAAAATGTTTTTTTATGATTCGGTTCAAAACATTATTTTATAATAGATAAAAAAAATCAACAATTTGAAAAAGACATTCACAAATGAACATTTAATGAGTATTATGTTGACATTAACAAGTCATTGCAAATTGCAGTGCTTAAAAAATGTATTAGTTGTAGACGCCTCCTGTTTTTTAAATATTATATTGAAAACAACTTAAGAAAATATTTGACAACAAAATAACACAAATATCTCTTAATCTACAAATGCATCACCTTCTGAATTAAACGATCAACAAAGTAATAAATTTATAAAATATATGATCTAAAACAGCCATCACCATTGAGGATAGGTTCAAACTAACTCTCGAAAGATAAAAAAAAAATTTAATAGTATATTTAATAAGTACACAAACAACTGCACAGTTTGATATGTATACGCTATACAATTACAGCAGTCTAGCCGTGGCGACCCTTAGATCTGGCTTTGGCCGGATTAGCCCGGCCGCGAGTGTGGCACGGCCCCGACACCTGTTAGTAAAATCCTAACTAATGTCCGGCGGCTCCAAGAAACACACTCTGCGGTCGGGACTGTTGCTTTAGAAAGCCTGGCTTTTAATAACTCAGAGTTTGCTTAATGGTCCCATATATTGCTCGAACTAATACACACGTGCCTCAGCTTTTCCATTTGCAAATCTACCTTGGGAAATATAAAGTTTAATGTGTATGTAATGTTGAAATATGTGTTCTTCATTTTTAAAATTTTATAAACATAACCGTAAATAACATACTCCCTTTTATATTTTATATAATTTTCTTCAAAAATATATTTTATATGCATAATCAATCAATCGATCGATCTAGAATTTCAATAATATTTACAATTTATGAGATAATCAAACAATGACGGAAATACCGAAACACCTTTTCACGATATAAAAATAAGTTTCTGAATTGATCAGCACATGTGAAATATTTTAATAAGCCAGCAAAACTGATATGCAGTGAAAAAATCTGATAATTGAGTATTGTAAAGTACGTATAATAAACGATTTATAAATAACTTCTGAAGAAATTTCGATTGATTTTCTTTATTATATATTGAATTTCATATATGAGTAAATTTACTGAAGTAAAAAATTCAGACATTTTTCATATTATTCACTATTAGACGAAATAAAAATATTATTAAAAAAAAAAATTCGTTTAAATTTCTTAATACATCGGTTCATATTAAAAAAAAATCGTACAATAAGCGCAATCAAGTTCATCTAATACGTGCATAGCCCGCCTCACTAATCGACCGGAGCCAATCATCTTTACACCGCCACCAGGCACGGGCGTTATTCGTACGCTTTATTTATACTAGATGCGAATTCCGAAGGTCAGAGCTACACCTGTTCAGGTATCTAATTTAATCTGATAAGGCTTTGACTGAGAGCGGCGCGCTAACAGCGCGGGAGGCTCCGCCCCGTTCCGCCCCCGGCCCCTGACCGCTGACCTCTGACCCCCACTCGGGACCCGCAGCCACTCGTGCTGCTCTTTTTAGCTGCTTAAAAAACAGTAAAATACAGCAACGATTCTTTTATCACCTTTCAAACTATTAAATAAAATCTTCGTTAATCTTGTATGTATAATGTAAAGTCGCGCCAAGTTTTGGTTGCTCATTGGTCATTTGACTATTTTCAAGAAACCGAAATATGAAAATACTTTCAGAGCCATATAATCACGACTAACACCTTATAAGACAGTATCATCAAGGCAGTTGCTTCCAGCCTTTGGCGAAATCGTGTCATTTAATTAATTTAATTGTCACTTTATTTTTCTATGTCAAAAGTTGAATTTTTTACAGCATATTAAAAAAACTATATATTATATTAATCTATTTTTTTAAATTTAATTAACGTCCATTTTCAGGGTAAAATAAAATCTTGAAAATGTTGAAAAATTTGATAAAATGACGACTTTTCAAAACCAAAGTTTGTTAAAGATTTTATTTTAATTTTTAAAATAATATGTCGCACAGGGTTTTTATTTAAACTTTTAATTCCAATTGAAAAAAAGACTTTTAAATGTTTAGGACTCTCACATATTTATCATATAAATAGTAAATTTATAAGAAATAAAAAAAACATTCTGTTCGGAAGAAGAGATGTATCAAACTTTTTGCATTTAAAT
The DNA here is from genome assembly GCA_022113835.1 of Atopsyche davidsoni. Classification (NCBI taxonomy): domain Eukaryota; kingdom Metazoa; phylum Arthropoda; class Insecta; order Trichoptera; family Hydrobiosidae; genus Atopsyche; species Atopsyche davidsoni. Next base: position 9,854,680 of record JAILWY010000021.1, read on the forward strand.
ATTTTTGATTGGTGCAGTCGATTTTTCGCAAAACGGACTAGAAAATGACCAAAAAAACTCGATTATGAAACCTAGACCCTTAACAATTGTCCCCCAAGCTTGCAGACTTATTTATCAATATTATATCTGCCAGTAAAATTCGGTTATAAAAATCGTATCATGTAAGAACATTCGATCTATCAAGGTTGATTAGATTAACGCATGATGATTATTATTATCATAAAGATGACGATGCGTAGTCATTTTCTAAAGTTCAAAACGCAGTATTGAGTATAATATATATTACTAGCAATAATATAAATATCAATATCTGTGTGAACACTGGGGGACCCGCATTTCTGAATGGTTTCCAATTATGAGGACGCCCTGTTTCTCGCCGCGGGTTGACAATGACAACCCCTGGAGGAGTGATATCGATCTACCAACTATGATGGATCAGCCTCCAATATGCTGCCCTGTTAATTTTCTGTTAATTTACCAAACATTCCCTGCTACGGGAACAATCTCCGGGTACATCTCCTTAATAAACAACGCACGTATGTATGAATTTCCGATATAGTTACACGTGATTTGATATCAATCTTCACGTGTGAATTTATTAACCCGAATAAATAGATGCGATAATTACTCGTATTCTCTTTAGTTATTTGTAATTGTTAAACAATTAATTTAAGTTAGCTTTATTATTTCTTACATCAATTATATAACATCTGATCAATAATATTGTAATATTCAGCAAAAAAGATTAAAAGACGATTTATAAAGAAAATCATCTCCATACACGGATCCAATTTATAAATAAAAAATATTAAGTATATATTTTTTTATTGATAAGTAAAATTTAGTAAATACGCACCTTTTTATATTATAAAGCTTATACGAAACTTAGACTAAATTTTTCGTAAAAATAGCCACTCTACAAAAATAGAACTACAAAAAATATTTACATAATTAATTGCTCATAGAGCAATTATTTATTTAAATTTAATATTTTATACGTTCAAATCAAATATATTTTAGACTTGAAAGCATTATGATACTATTTAACATTAAAATAAGTTTGTACGATTGTATCCAAACGGGAGTGCTAGATTCAAAACTATGATATTTAATTTTATGGGTATTTATGGAAAGTTTTTATACAAAATATTATAACAGCTTTATTGCTTATAAATTATGAAATAACCACAACAAGCACGTTATAATATATATATATATATATATATATATATTTATATCATAGTTTTGAGTTGTATTGTATTTTTTTTTAAGAATTATGGCTTCCGTAAACTGGATTTGCCTCATCGAAATGCAAGGTTAGCAAAGCGTACAAAACATGAACACGGGCATTTGATATGGGCTTATTTGATTTGAAACCTTCTAAAGACATGTTCTTGATTCACTAAACGATTTCCTAAAAAGACTTCCATAAATTCATAGCATATTAGATAAACCAAGCTTTTAGTGAATTTGAACAAATTAAATTGTCAATTCGACTTGGTTTTCGATTAAGGAGGTACATTTAGGATTCGGTGTGTCGAGTTATTAAGGCCTGCATTTTAGTATTGATTCCAGGCGTGTTTGGCGATCTGCCTTGGGATTCCCCGATTTAGTATCGGGTTAGTGCAATTCAATATCGGTAAACAGGAATTCCCATTAGCCGGAGCAGATACTATAGAAGACGCTAATGAAATGTTAATAATATTGTTTATTGAAATTCCAGTTGTAGTTCGTAATTAAGGGTTGTATTCAATATCGTTTGCAGGATTAGCATCTTAAGTGGCTTAATAGACGTAAGCGGAATCGATCTAAAAGCAAATTGCAAATGTAGGTAATAAATTTTAAACAATTACTCGAAAGTTTTATTTCGATTGATTTCTCGGTAAAGAAAACAATAAATAAAGGATTCGGTGTAGCCAAAGCCTACTAAATCGCTTTCAGAAGTTTAGCTTCTTTTTTCAGGCCTGCGGAGCTCGGTTTAAAGTAATCCTTTTTATTGGAGCAATTTTATCTTTATCACGAGGAAACGGCTACTTCCCCAACAATATCGGAAGTTGATAAAATATCTCGCAACTTTTCAGATCACGCAAATGGTCTGTAACATTTGCATTTCAGGAGTCGGTGCCCGCCGCGAGCTCCTCGCCGGGTTGCAAAGTTTTTTGTTTTCGATTAGTGATCGGTAGCAGCTGACGCGTCTATTGTCAAGTGCTGAAACGAATCAGGAAATTTTCTTTTAAATCAGTTGGGAAGTCTGCTAATAATAAAAGCAGGGGGGAAAGTTTCACTGGCGTGTGGCGGAGTTCGAGCCACGGCAATCACAATTGACTTGAAATCCCTATATTATATACACAGAAACGCAAAATATACTATAATTGATTATACAAGGAATACAATATGCCGCAAGGGATTTCTTTTATTTTTTCAAAATATGTCAATTTTTTATAGTGGAATTTTTTTGATTTTCGTGGCTATCACAAAGTTCACTGAAATTTCTTTTATAAATACTCAATATTACAGACCATACTTTTACCATGCATAAAGAACTAACACAAAAAATATTTGATAATACCAGTTAGAAGGTATGCTTTAAAAGCATTGCATAAATTTTAATGAAAGCCATTTTACCCAAAAATATGTTTTTGTATTATGCTTAAATGAATTTATTACATTATTTAATGTTATTTTTTCTAGTTTACTAATATTTTTGTTTTGTTTTGTTTCAGGTATGTTCACTTTACTGACCTTGAAGTTATGCGGCTTGGGTAACGTTAAAGCCATATATATATATATATATATATTTTTTAATTAAATAATTTTATTTGCATGTATTATTTAATTGAACTACATAATTTTTATTTCGTATATTATTAACGCATTTTGGTGTTTATTATTGACGTAATTTAATAAATATTAATTATAATTATTTTGTACAGTGAAATATTACCATTGATGCTCAACGTATTTGATAAAATTGATTTTATTTTAATATTATTCGATTTTTTTTCTGTTATACACACCGTCACTTGTATATTTCAAAGCAGCGTTGTAAAGTATCTGGTTGGTATTTTTTTTAATGAAAAGCGTGTGTGTACAACGATACAGTTTAAGCCAGTCATGTCAAAGATACGGCCCGCGGGCCGCATCCGGCCCTCGAGCCGAATCAATACGGCCCGCGATCCCAATGTGTCACAGAAAGAAGAATCATGTTTTTTAGAACTTTTAGACTTATTTCATTTGAATCTGGCCCGCCTACACATTCTAAATTTAATATATGGCCCTCTGCAAAATTGAGTTTGACACCTCTGGTTTAAGCTATATTTGTTCCGTCAGAATGACACGATTTTTGATAAATAATTAGGCGTATCGGTCCCCCGATTTCCACAAACCTTAATAAGACCGTATGACATCGAGGGAATACAAAGTACCCGCAGTCGTGTTTCGGGGGTGGAGAGCTTCAACACCGCCGAGTTCGCTAATCCCGGTTTATGGGGTGGTATAGGCCCCGCGGGATCTTTGGATTATTTATATCGCAATTTTTGCTCCGGGGTGCTTAGTCACATGCTACCCTCGTTTTAAGACTTAATGCATATTACAATATAAAATACACCGTTTTAATATTCATAATGCGCTCAATTTAATCACCGAAAACACATGCTTTTTTTATACAATAAAAACAAAATAATAATTTCGGGCAATGGTATACGTATCAAGTAAAAACCTTGTGCTTTGAAAAAATAAATATATAGAATTTTAAAAATATTTACAAAAACTTAATATTAAGAAAATTGGGTTTTATTTTCAATGTACAATTATTGAGTTTTTATTAAAATTATCAAAAACTCAAAAAAAAACATTACACATATTTTATTTCTAAAAATATTTGAGTAGATCGTGGAATTTTTATAAACATTAAAAAATAGCATAGTTTTCAAATCGCGTTGGTTTTATAAACATAAAATTAAATGTTGTTACCAGCGTCGTTAATTCAACGCTTAATTACCACTTGCAAGTTGAAAAAGTAAACGACTGTGCATAAAATGTTCCGGTTTAAGTTATTATTCAGTTAAATTTAAAGTATGCTTGCAAAACAGATTAAAAAATTAATTGTATCAAAATAGCAGTAAAAATTTGCAAAAGACATATTTTAATGCTTATCAATAACTCAAATAATAATGATAATTTTTTAATCTTGTTGAGGGACAAGGTGTTTGATTGGTGAAGATCTATTATTATAATGATAAAAGTAGTTTTGTATTTTGTCTTCACTTTGAGTTTATTATATTTTTTGCATGACTAGTTTCGACCAAATAGACATCTGATGATGACCTAGTCTATTTGATCGTAACTAGTCATGCAAAAAATATAATAAACTCAAAGTGAAGACAAAATACAAAGCTACTTTTATCATTATAATTATTTTTTAATATTAATTTTTATATGAAAAATTCCATTTTTATAGAATTTTTATTAAAAAAGTCATGAAAAAATTTAGTAGTGCAAAGCACTCTCATCTAACTTCCCACAAATGGAATGATAGCCTTAAAAATTCATCCCCAGGCGTCGGAGCGCGGAATGGCGGCCGCCTTGCAATTGGAGCTTTTTAAAATCGAACACCGCCATTTTTTTCTTGTTGGGAATTAAATATTGAAGTGGTGTTACTTTACGGCGCGAAATGCATAAACCAAGGACGCCACTTTCTATCTACTCAAATACAAACCCTTGAACATACACCTTTTCAACATTCTTGGGAATTATCACATCACCATTGAATTAACGACTGACTTTACCTTATTGGGTATTAAGACCCCATCATAAATAATGAGTAGATTTTTGAAAGTGTGGAGCTCGTGAAATTCAGGTTGTTGTGTACTTTTTCGTTACTTCAGACACTTCCCGTACTGTTTACAGGAATCCGGTAAGGCAGCCGCGGCCCTGGAATAATTTTATTAGATGACGTGATTTATTGTCTATATAAATTAATCTGGAATAATTGTAGTCAAAACCCATAAATGTATCAGCGTGATAATATGTGGTATTAAATTTAAAAATGCACATTACAAAATTATCAAGTATTCACAAGCATAAAAAAGACTTTCACGTGTTAGACACTACACTTTCTAGACTGAAGCATGTTCTTTGTAAATACTTTAGTATTTTATTTCTCTTTTGGATTAGATTCTCGTGTGTTTTAGGGGTTGCATTTCTGTGCAAGTTCATTTATGAATCAATAATAAGATCAATGTATGCAGTGCTGCAGGAGGGGGTGGGTAAGGCGAGCTGGTGGCACGTGCACTGCATCTCCATCAACCCCCGGGAGAGTCCAAAAGTGACAGTGGATACATGGACCCCATGGAAACCCTGTTCTCGGGGATGGAACACAAGTTCCACAGAAAGCGTGGCTGTTTGCACGTCGTCTGTAAGAGTTTATTGCTACTAGAAATTTAATTTTATTAATTACTTTCATATATTTTTTCATGAAAACTTGTTTTCGAAATTGCTCTAAAACAGTTATTCATTTAACATCTTCGATATATACAAACATTGGACTGGACTTTTTGTTTGTTTTATATACGAATGTGCATAAGTAAGTACATATAATCGATTGGACTTTGAATTGATAATTTTTCTATTTAAGTGTTATTAACAGGTGTTTAATAGTGCAGATGTAAACGTGAGGCAATCGCTTCATTTCAACTACAGTAAATATATTATTAATACTTTCTGTACACCTACCCCCGAATTAGGGGCAATAATGAAAGCCCCCTCATACAACTACCCTCGCTTGACCCTCTCACTGCACTCTGGCTAATGGACTCTCTTCGTTGTTTATTGATGATGATTTTAATTTCCATTATGCGGTCCACGCTCCCGTGCGATGCGACAAGTAAAGGAACGTTCCATTTTGTTCGCATATATAATTCAGAAACACTCTTCTCTGCCTCTGTGAACGCGCTGCTTTGTCATCCTTTCGAAAATACCTATAAATTTTGCTATCACTTAACTACAGAATAAACTTTAGTAATTGAAAACATTTAAGGTGAAAGAATCGTGACACCCACACCACTTTGTTTATCGCAAGGTTGCGGATTTCGGTGCACTTTATCGTTGTCATTTATTTTCAGACTTGATATATTATTTTAATTGAATTCTGTATATTATCACGTAACCTTCTAGCATAATTTATTTTTCATTTTATTAATTATCTATTGTATTATAAATAACCTAATGAAGACGTCAACAAATTTAACAGTTTTGTATATAGATAATTTCTACCAATCCTGGTCTGTGTTGCAATGGATGCACACTTAGCTATTTTTTCATTTGCGTACATTATTTTTTAGTTTAAAAATATTTGGTAAAAAAATGTAGGTAATTTTTTAATACAATATCATGTAGCCTCAGGAGATATCACCAACACAATCATTTCTGAGTTCATTGTTATTTTTATTGTTTTTTTATAGTCATTGTCATGATTTAACGCTCATCACCTCGGATTAACGTCAAATTGAATTAGAATACACCATTGTCCGTTTTTATTTAAATTCAAATTAAAATAATATTCATGGTATACCATACCATCGCACTAACGCATTTTCAAGACAGATTAAATTTACATAATAATCGGATCTGATACTAAAAAAAATAAGTTTTAATTTTAAAATATATTCACTATTATATTCATACTAGCATGATTTTATCCAAAATAAAAGGGCGCTATTGGCTTATTGCAAGTCGTTTGCAAGCTGCGTGTGTAGACTGCTTAAAAAACGAGCCGGTGTAGTGTCACGCCGAGTTGACTTGACTCGCAGCCGGATAGAACGAATTATCCCATTTTTTTGTTTATTTTGAACTACTTTTTTAAAGTGCCACCTCCACTTTGTTTGTCATAGTTCAAAGCTGTCGCGTATGCTACATATAGACCGGTCCTTAGTCCGAGTCTACACATTGTAGTGTAACGATCTGACGCAGCGTCGGCCGGATTAACGGCCGGATACTCTCGTCAGCTCTCGGGGCTCTCGGTCCCGGCCGTGTTTATTATTTTCGAATCAAGCCACAAGCGATTCGTTTCCTGTTATTTCTGCGGGGGATCTCGATTCGAGTCCGAGAGACGCTGCTAATGAGGATTAAAGAGTTATGTTTCTCCGGCTGCTGTTGCCGTCTCGCTCCCGAGACTTGGAGCTTGTCCAAATGCGCTCCCGCTGCAGTCGGGTGTCTGCTTGACGGAGTTAAGATCTTAGTTATTATCCACAGCTTACACGAAAATGCACTTACTGCAACCATGTCTATTTATGAATTACAATTATATACATATATTTATATTTTTTTCTATAAATTATAATAGACAGTAATCAAGAAGTATAAAAAATTATCCAAGCAGAACAAAAGTACAAAAACGACACTAAAACATTATTTAAAAGTTTACGTTTAAAAATCAATTAATGCACTGCGTAACTGCTTTCTCAGCAAGCATACAAGAATAATTTTGTCAATGCGATAACATAGTTATGTTCGTAAGTTTTGTCAGTCTTATAATAGGGATGACGACAGTATCAAAGAATCAAAGAAATAATTATTTTAAGGGAAAATACATATTAAAAGGATTTAAAAAAGTGATTTAGTTTTATTTAAAAATCTAAGATTAATACGATTTTCAATAAATTAAAAGATTAAAATACTGCAATCGGCCATTTTGACTGAAACACCAATCACAGCGCATGACGTCATACTGACGTCAACAACTCTATGGTATTCAAATTGGTCTATGGTCTTCAATGCAAACACAATGGCACGCCCGTTACAAATATAGTTAATGACGTCAGAGCGTCTAAAAAATGCTGCGATGACGTCACGCCTCGCGATGTCGCGTTTTCGCGCACTTTTGAAAAAATATTATAAAAATGGCTTTAAACATCGTTAAACTCTAGTTTTTTACCGAAATAAAGTTTTTTTCGTAAATAGTAAATGGGTACCCCCATTATGGAAGAGGATTTGAAAATCTTTCGTCATGCCTATTGTCAGATTTGGTTTTTTAGGTGTCGAGTTGACTCTTCGACCCCTTTACTTGGATCATTCTCAAAGACCAAGAAACCAAGTCGTGTAAGACTATATAAATTGTGTTTATTTACACATTGTGATTCTTAAGAGTTAGGTTTTTGTATGATGATGATAATTCACGACTAGTGATACTATCGCACTCTTAAATGTGCTATTCAGCCATGAAAGTAAAGTTCAATTTTTATTTGTTTGCTACTGATTTCAATTTTTAGAAAGAAAATCCAGCTCGGTCGTTTACAGTTTCACTTTAAACTGTAAATAAACCTCTCCGGTTTCGAATCGAATTACATTTACTCGGTGAAATTATTATCAGCTCTATTTATAGAATATTGTGGGTTGGCCCACTCTAGTTTTCATAATTTCAAATATAATTTATGAAAATACTGCAAGTACTTTGTTATTATTGTGTAGCACATTTCCACTTTCTAGTGTTGTTTTTTTGCATTGTAATTCCCGGGCAAAATATTATATGCGTTCTCCTTAAGTCTTTTATTATCCAAGTAAAGCTTTGTTATTTATCACTCAATACTGTACTGTTTGGTCGTTTCTCAGAATAGCCTAGAGGAGACATAAAAGTTAGTTCCACGGTTAGTAATTTAGTCCGTGGTCACGGCCTTTATAAATCACAGGTGTAACGCGGCTAACTTTATATGTCGCAGTTTCCTTAAAGAATTCCAGAGTGGGTTTGTGATCACATGTTATATTTTTATATTTCTGCCTCACCTTCGGAACTTACTGGAGTTTATTGCAGTCACGTACTTGCTCTGGATTGTGATACTTTAATGCCAGGAATAAAGTCTATTTTTACTGATAATCTTACAACGTATCACTATCCCCACGGCTTTATCGTGCTTATTTTATTTTCCGAGAAAACGAGTTTTACGAATTTACAAGGCTTACAGAGAAAATTATTTTTTTAATTAAGAATATTCTTTGAAAAAAATACATCGCTTAAAGACTCCGGGACCGAGAAAAAAGTAATACGACTAAAAGAAACGAAAAAATCGGAAGTCAGATACGAAAACTTTAGGATTGTTTGGCATGATTAATTAACTTTCCAGGTTTTTTCCATAGATTGATCTTGAACAAGGGAGAGAATCGATCTGAGAGAAAAGTTAAATTTAAAAATATAATACAGAACTGAACAGTTTATTATCGAGCATTCGTTCAAAGCGAGCAAAACAAAAATACTTGTTCATTTTTTAGAAGCGCTTGCATGTGCAGTGGGTCTCTGCAACACTGTAAGAGAAGTACCCGATACCTCGACTCTATCTTAATTAACGAATGCAGTATGAAACGAGCAAAACCCAATCCTCCAACAAAAGTGCAGCGTGAATCTCAGCTCGCAGGCTCATTATGCCGGGAACATGCGAGGGGTATCATCTGTTGCCAGCTGCAAGCGGCTGCGCCCTGTAGTCCCCGTCTCCGATACTTACCGTGATTTAATGAATATATATCCCCTGGATAAACATCAGTCGGCTGCGCAGCTACCTGCCGGGACGTGTCATGTTTGTAAATGATACAGCGGCCGGGAGCGCGAGACGGATGGATGGGCACCCGCGAGATGAGGAGATACGGCGGACTCCGGCTGCGGTCGGGAGGGTCGTTTCTTCGGTCGTTACCTCCGTCGCAAATCGTCGGCCCTCCTGCAGATTGCTCCACAGCAGAATACGCACTCTTAATATCGTATAATTATATAGGAAACGTTCCTACTTAAGGCAGTTGCTTCCAGCCTTTTAATTGCCTCTGGTGTCCAACCGGACACCATTCCATTACCTGGCGAAATCGTGTCATTTAATTAATTTAACTCTCACTCTATTTTTCTATGTCGAAAATCGATTCTATTACAGAGTATTAAAAATACTATAAATTATATTCATCTATTTTTTTAAATTTGATTAACGTCCAATTTCAGGGTAAAATAAAATCTTGAAGACGTTGAAAATTGGATAAAATGACGTCTTTTCAAAACCAAAGTTTGTTAAAGATTTTTTATTTTTAAATTTTTAAAATAATATATCGCGCAGGATTAATATTAAATCTTTTAATTCCAATTGAAAAAAAGACTTTTAAATGTTTAGGACTCTTGGAAAAGGGACATGACGAATCTCCAAATTCCTACACTTCAATCGGAAAAACACATACTTATCATATCAATAGTAAATTTACAAGAAATAAAAAAATATTCTGTCCGAAAGAAGAGATGTATCGAACTTTTTTTATTTAAATTTTTTTGATTGGTGCAGTTGATTTTTCGCAAAACGGACTATAAAATGAACAAAAAAACTCGATTATGGGACCTAGACCCTTAATGACACCAGTAAAATGCTTTAATGTAATGCGACTACGCGTTTTGCACGCGCTGAGCAATTTGTATCGCAACGATATATTTACTGCATTGTATGCCACGTACTCCTATTGTTTTCATTTCCTGAAGTAATCACAGTGTGTTTATTTTGAGAAAACGTATTTTTGTTATGATCTGAAGTTGAATTGTATTTATTATTGATTGCATTCCGCTCGCGCGGTTTTGCGTTTGATTTAATATAAAATCAGTTCTATTACAATATTATAAGTTATACCTCAATTTAATTCAAAGTTTTGTTCACAGAATATATTTAAGCTTTGCGGTTAGGAATTTGTTAAGAAAATGCAGCGGCGCGAAACTCGAAAGTTATCTATGACCATTTTAAATGACATACTACGTTTTTTTTAATATTATCTTATTGTATACATATAAAAACGATTGGTTTATAAACCGAAATACAAAGAGTCATAAAAATAAAGGTATTTTGATCATCCAAATTATCAATACGTTTCAAGTTACTTTACGAGGTGTGAAGTTGATATAAATGATAATCACCTGTCAATGGTCACTCTGTTTTTTGTAAAATCGATAATTTTGAAACGGCGAATAAAATAAAAAACTTAATCGTATTACATAGGAAGCGGAAGTCACCGTGGTCGGTGCGACGAGGATGCAGTAAAACATAGAAAAGATTCCTATATACATAGTATCGTAAAAACTGACATAAGGCTCATTTCATTATATTCTAAAGATATCTTTGTACCCTTCAAGTTTCTTCTCTACTCTCGTGTAGGAGCTCGTAAACCCGCGGTTCTTTACGATTATCTATCGCCCTACAATGGGGAGCTCCAGCCAGGCTTCAGTTATACCTGCGGTTTGTACCGGATATTGTTTCTGTGACCACAACGCTTAAAGTCTGCGTTTTGTCGGAAACTTCAACACATATTCTGAGAACTTACAAACTAAATGTGGGAAACGAAGTACCGGAATTTGATACGACTATGTCTTTAATATCTGTTTGTTACAAACGCAATTGTATTATATAATTTATTTAATCGTGAGTTTAAGAGTGAGTCAGAAATCGTGAGTTTAAGTTTCTTTTTTAATATTAATGCCGCTAAAGTCCCTCTACGTGCCATTTCAGTAAACAAAGACTGATATCACTGGCAGATTATATGCCAACTGAGTATACTCATGACAGGCTTTTTCAATTTGACATAACAAAAATACATGCGAAGCAAAACCATGTCTAAACTGCTTATATTTTAAAATTTATTTCTGGTAGATATTCAAATGCCGTAAATAAAAATTATATCAAGTCAGGAATCAAAATATTTACAAAAATGAAGCATACAAATCAAATCGATGGATACGACGTAATAAATTGTTTGCGTGCCAGTACCGCATTAGTTGTGCCATAAATTCTCAATAAACTATTTTAAAAATACTTTGAAACGGGACAGCAGTGACACATCACCAAAAGGTTCGCTTCCATTAGAGCTCTCACGATCGATCGGTTATCCGGCGGTTCATGCTCCGGGACGGTCGATATTTTACGTTTAACGACTAATCCCCGCGTCGCAGTCGACCTCATGCTTTGCAATAACAAATTCATAGCTTATAATTTGACACCCGCTCATTGTGAGGGACGCGGCTGCGTGTCGGGAGAATGGCACCTTTGTTGGGGAAGGTTCGACCGGGGACAATGGGACTGTCGTTTGCAAATAACACGCTGTGTTGTCAATTATTTGGGGACTCTTGCTTGGAATTTTGAATAAGAATCCTACGAAACGGAAGGAGCGATTTTCAGGTGAGATTGAATTTGTCTTGTAATGTGTCATTCGAATTGATCACCTGCGTGTGTTTACGCCATTTAATCTTTGTAAGATCGCATTAACATTAATAATTTATTTAGAATTGTTTTTACGCGTTTTCTTCGCTGTTACCGGGGTGTTTTAAAGTCAGCGCGAGCATAAACCGATTGGCGAAATTCCCTTAATACGAGTTTTGCAGTTTCTATGGCGCAATCTCCGCTTTGGCTACATAATTTAATGTAAGGCTCTTTTTTACCTGTGGGAAATTAATTTTTCTGTTTTTTGAGGTGGTTGACTTACGACAGGGTGACTTTAAATTGCTTAAACATTCACTCCAGCGCTTAAAATCAAGTCTAGTCTGATTCTTGAAAGAAATACGCCACTGAACATGCTCACAAATATTTAAAAAAATGTTACTACTTTAACAATTATTTAATGTACAAAATAATTATAAGCGTACAATAAACAGCTTTTTAAATTATTTAACAATAAATTTAAATTGACAAACTAAAAAGGATTTTGGCTTAGACAGTTTAAGCGAGGTTGATAAAAAAATATTAACTGATGAAAATTAGCTGAATCATTCGATCTGTTATATGGCGTGATAATTCTTAGCTGAACATACGAAGAAATATTAGGAAACGATATTTATCCCACTGCAAACAAATAACTAATAATAACGATATCCCGGAATTCCTTATCAAATAAATATATTACTCTTTACTTCTTCAGTTAATATTTTTCTCCTCTGAGAAATATTTCACATTCTCTCCATTGTTAAATAAATGTATTGTATCTCTGCTACTCTGGGGATATCTATCAGTCACAGTATTGAATTATCACAAGTAATTCGCCGATAGGGAGTCAGTTAAGTCCTAAAGACCCTTATTAGCGTCAAGCAGAATCCTTTTATGTGGTCGTAAAGATATGGGCGTAGCCTCAGACGCCACCGGAAGTCGGGAACAATAAGTCACCGGGGGTCGAGAGGGACGCTCTGCTCGGGCACAAGCCTCTACCATAGGACAGCATGTGCGTATTTAAACCCTAAATAGTGGCCATATATATTGATTTTCTTACTAACATTCCTCACAAAGCTTAAGATAGAACTGAAGCACTTCATTGATAATTCCCTTCTAAAAAATAATATCATAGTATTTAATATTGGTAAACTTAAAACTTTCACTGAAACCAATAGTTTTATGTAAAATAGTCTATCGTAATCCTAAATAAAAACATATATACGTACAATGCACATTTATAAGATTTCGAGTATAATGCTTTCATCAGCTTAACATGGCCTACGTAATCAATAGTTGAATTATGGCATACGTTTGTTTTATAGTACATTTATTTTGTGACTTTAAAGTTCAATTATAGCGAACATATAAAATAGAGAATTACATCACTAAAATATTGGTTTAAATTTGAATAATATTTTGAGTAGTGCTATTAAAAAAGGCTTGTATTTATTTAACCTGATTATGCCTATATAGATATATTATTTAATTTTAAAGCAGTTCAGTCATGATACGAAACAAACTTATAAGTATTTTTAAAATTCATGGCGCTTACAATACTGTGCCACTTTGACTCGAAAATGACTTAATGTGTTTATCGAATACTGTTACCTTGAAAAACTAAATCTGTATACATATTCATAAGCCCATCATATGTACTGTTGATCTGTAACGAGGTCGTATTCTCTACACACTTTATTTTACCGTTTTTTTTATAGACTACCGTAATAAGAAATAATAAGTTTTTCAATGCTTACTACATGCCGATGGGCGAAAGAACTCGCAAAGTCTGGATAAAAAAATATTGATAGTATTTCAAACATAATACTTTTTGCAGATTTTTTACGTATCTTAATACAGATGCAAAAATGTGACTGCTATTTTAAAATTCCAAATTTAGGCAAGAACTTACGTACGTGTTTGTAAATCTAGATTAAAACTTTTGCTTGAATTCGAAAAAATAAATAAAAACGCAAAGCACCAAAATGTTCTTTGTTCGGTTTGTTTGTGGATGCTCGTACCTATTTGATAAATTCTCATTGTTGGTAATGCAGCATATTTGCAATACCTTCGAGAAAACAAACTCACGGAGCATTGTGCGGGATAAGCTTTTAAAATCGCGAAATTCATACATTTCGGTGCGCGCTCCTTGCGGCATTTTTAAGCAGACATCCAGTCTTAAAACACGAGTAATCCCATCGAGTTTGCAAGGACGATTTAACTCCTTGCCCAGGGTCTGCAGACTAATACACATTTTTATTATTTAATTTCAATTAATCGTACTATTCATATGATATGAAAATACCTGTCCAAAAACTAGGTGAAAAATGAGAATACCAAAATTAAGCGCTGTTAAATATTTAGATTTTATTATCCTTTAGTGGTTAGATAACAGGAAAGTGATAATTTTTAAACATAAATTTAAATATAAATACATTTCAAAATCGTGAAAATAATGACCTGATACTAATCTATAACAACACCAAAACTTTTTTTTTGTTTGATATTATAAATCTACATAAAATATCCACTTTTTTAAACGGGAAGCTATGTATTAATTTTTAGACAGTCAACAAGCATATAATATAATTAAAATTTTAATGTCTTAATAATCTTTAAAAAATATGGTTTATAATTTGTATAAGCACTTGTATAAACATTTCTTAATTGGCTAGTAATTATTCACTGCTTCTCATTATTTAATGAAAATAATAAATAAGTTTTATATTTTCTTTGGGGTTCATTGAAATGCGTGGGAAATTATGTATATTCGTTCAGAAATAATTATATATAACAGATCGAATGCAATGAGGAGTGCCCTGAGCAGTTCAATGGAGGAACCGCCGAAAAGGACCGAGAAGGGTAATGAATCAGGCGAGCACAAAGCCTACATCCTGCCTGCGATCCCTTGCAGGATTCAAACGTCAGGCCGACCGATGCAGTTTTTATGCGACAATAACACTACAAAGGGAGCTTTGTACTCCCGCGAGGATTCAAAGCATGTTTGACTGAAAACCTATTTATTATTAGCTGGATCGAATTATGCAGACGATTTCACTTCTTTAATAATTATATTTAATTTTTTTAAAAGTATAATTCCATATTAATAGTTTTTGTTATAAATATTCATTATTATTTCTACTTGTTTTTATTTGAGGCTACCGGTTTCGCCTACGTACTTGGATAGTATTCTCTGACAGATTAAGGTTACATAAACTCTTTACAGTGAGAAAATGACAAAGTGTTAAAGAGAAAGGCACTGTGGCCTTAGGTGTGAGCAAATTAGTATGTTGATGTCTGTAAGTTTATTTATTATTTTTGATTTTATTGCAATATATATATTTTTAAAAACTTTTAAGCTAAAAAGACAAAGTGCGGTCTTGAACTCAAACAAATTTTTTTTTGTAATTTCTGCGTGATTCTATTACCTTAAAACATATTGTATAGCTATAATGATGACCTCATAAAACAATTTTTTTATAAATTTCTGGGAAATTCGATTGTTTATCAATAAAACTGAAGTTTCACTCTTGTTTTAATACGCCCTAAAACGTCATTGCTTATACACAAAAAATAATCTCAAAAGTAAAAATAATTCTCAAAGGAACTTTTTACACAACATAATATAAAATATATTTAATATTACAATTCTTTCAACAACAACAAAATATAATATAGTCAATGAAATCTGTATATTCCTATGTTTTTTTTCTTACTTATTTTTTAAGGTATACGCACATCATACAAATAACAAAGAATATTCAGTGAGCCGAGCTTAATATAAGTGAAATAAAAACCTACTGCAACTTCCATGTTTTTGTGGCTACACAATAATGGATCCGATTCAAAATTTAGATTATTGATATTACAAAACCACACACGTCTGTGCGTACACGAAGCCTCACATAACCATAACACTTTTTATAAAATAAAATTTCATTAGCGCCTATAACTTTTTATTGTACGAACACAACACAATAAGTCACAATAGTCGGTTATATATGTAAATGATGCAAGATATGACATGAGTGGCTATAGAGAAGTTTCAGTGTGTATGAACCGCCCCAAGTATCACATTACATTAGATATACATTTTTAAGTAATCCCTTTACACACGTTAAATATATATAAATAATTTTTTTTTTAATTCTGATAAAATCCCTGTTTTTAAAATGTTCCCAATTTTGAACTATTGTCAGATTGTAAACTTCTTATAAGTATTGACTTCACATTGATACAGAATGCTACTGTCGTTGCAAGTAATGAACTTGTCGCTATTTAATCTTGAACAGGTATTTTTATGACATATCACTTTTAAAAAAAACAATTAACACCGGGTTATATTATTAATAGTCCTCTAATACGTCATAATAATATATGTTATAGAAAAATATTGTAAAAATACACAAAGCACAAAATTCCTGTAAAGAAATAAATTTATTCCAATGCCTTGAAATTTAATATGTCGTGAATCTTTCATTTTATATACCATATAAAAATAAATGCCCAATTTTAATGAAAATTTTTCATAAACTCTTTGTACAAAAATCATGTTTATTTATAGAAACTTCACTTAGTCTCCAGTGAAATTCCGATATTTCGAATTAATTAAGGAATATAAACAGGTAATTCATTGTATTTGAGGTTGTAAACAAATTAAAACAATTAGTATTAACTTTACAAAATGGGCCTAGAACAAATAATTATTTTGGTAACCAACATTGCGTAACAATTTTAAGATCGGGCCTGTGAATTTATACGCTTGGCGTAGCTTGAAAAGATCAAGCTAATTGTTTATCAAACTTATAAAACAGAATAAACTATAATCCACCAGGTATTTACAGCCAGCCACACCTGCGCCAGGTACAATCCCGGGCTTATATTATATTCTTTGCCTCTGTAGCTCAAAACTTTCCAGAATATCTAATTCGACTCTTGAAACTCGGCTTGCTCGAGCCATGACAAACTTTCTTCAAAAGTTCAAATTACACACAACACTATACAAATGTACACAAAACGTGATTTAGTCATTGGCAAAATGGCTACACAGTAATTCTACCTGACGATTAAATTAAATATATTTTAATCACACAAACAGGATTAGTAATTCATTCATCTTCTTAGTATTGTTACGGTTTTGGGCTGGATTTATATCAGATTACAGTAAAGTCTCAGATTACTTCAATAAATCTCGAATTATTTTATTTCAGAAATCCCAATTCATAAATTAACGAAACGATTTTTTAAATATTTCGCTAAAATTATATAATCGCATTTTTTATAAATAAATTAACATTGTTTCTGTAATTTTTTCACATTTAAGAGTCTAAACTTTTCCATATCTTTCTAATTATTTCAAAGTGTTTATTTAATATCAAAAGATTATAATGTTTTTTTTGTTTTTGTTTGTGTAAATACAATACAGTGTACTTGAAAAGCATCTCTTAAACATTACAGAAAAAAATAATAAAGATTCACATATGCTAATTGCACTTTAACTATGATTTTAAACTACACTCGTTAAATATTCTAGCCAATCCTTATATTGCCATTCTCAAACAACTACGTATCATTTCTCTTTGATGCATTTAATCATTCCATTGCCTCGAGTTGATTCATCCTAGCCTTTAGCACAGTAAATTGGAGAGATCTGTCAGGTTCGAACCGTGCAACCTGATTTATTATTAACCATCTCAAATATCAACGATATTATATTCGTGGTAGTTGTAAATCGTGACTAGAGACCCAAACAGGATGCCAGAAATGGGTAACACTGTTGAAGATAGAGCTTACTAGCTTCCGATTAGAAATCTTGCACACTAAAGCGAACCTTACGCGGAATGGTAAAATTTAACGTTTTGCCGGGAAAAATATCGTGACAGGCCAATTTACCGTTTCGTTATTGGTTGACCTATAATATATGTAACGTGCACCATAGGATGGTCTGCTAGGACTCCACAAACATTCATGAGAATTTGGATTTTGCTTGTCTCTCAGTTTGAGGGCCAAAACTCTTTTATTAATAAGTTAATCTCTACATTACCTAAACCTCGTCACAGTGTGTAGACCGCCTAAATAAACACTTACTATGGAAACTTAATATAAAAGCGTATCCAAATACTCCAGTCCTTATTTTATATTACTTGATTTCTATCGTCGGAACAAGTAGAAACGACAGGCTTGGTAACGCCCGAGGCACGAGACTACTTTTGCAAGCAAATAGTCGTGCTCTTGTTCTATTTTGCTGAATAAAAACGACTTGACATTAAAACTCCTCAAGCTCAGAAAAGATAACATAAAAACTGACATATGGTTTTGATAAAAAGAACTCTTGGTTTATAAAGCAGCCGTTGGAAGGTCAGCCGAGATACCAGATCTTCCAAAGTTTGCAGACATTTTGTAGATCTTTCCAAGCTATCAAATATTTATTTTTGGTGAAAATTTTCTTTTCTTTCGATTGTATAGGCAGAACTGAAAATTAATAAATAAAAAGGATTGCTTCACTTAGTTTCGATCTCGGAATCCCACGGTCGGCTAGCACCAATGCTAGCCACTGAACCTCGAAGTGATTTTATTATTCATGTCTCCTGCGAATTGCAAACTTGCTGCTAAGTCACATATCTTAGACTTTCACATAATATATTTTATTACTAAGAAGTTGGTACTGGCATAGATTATTTCTTATTCCTTAGTAAGAATTTATGGCACACACCTGCATTACGCCCTTTGAATTCCTGCATGAAAAACACTGTGGTGGTGTTTATAGTTTATCAAAAGTATTTATAGTTTATCATCTGAGTCTCCACGAATATTTCTACTGCACGCATGGGAGTCTTATTTGTCTTTTTTTTTAGTTTGATTATATGCTACTTTTAGGCAGTGTGACAGCACTCTGTCTCAATACACTTGTAATGGTTCAACCCTCCGGTCTTCCAGGAAATATTGATCAACTGGCCTACTTAGAACCCTTTCTTACCCTACTCCATAAATTCTTTCGGGAGAAAATGGACTGATATACGTCTCATGGGCCAAAAGTTTTGAGACCGTTATCAACCGCACATTATATAAATCTTATTGGAAAAAATTCGACTCACGAAGTTCTTTTAGACTTATAAGAATGAAGAGACGAAACTTCATAATAAATATGTTATTTGAAATTAAATGTTTAAAAATAAATAAATTAGTGTCTAACACATTCATTTGGCTTATATATCGATAAACAAGTATACATTGCTACCCTTTCAAACTTTTAGCAAGTCATGAGTTTATTAACCAATCTACGATTCAAACGTAAACCAATGCATTAAAAACGATGTATAATATTAGATTACTCGTATAAAGTAAAATGCCGCTAAAAATGAACCTCCTATGATATATTTCAATATTTCTGTATATATCTTATTTTTTTGGTTTGTTGCTAATCTAGGATATCTAATTTAATGGATGATAAACCTGTTTTACTAGACGAATCGTCCGTTTTTAAAATACTACTTTGTATATTTAATCACATACCATGATTATAATTTTTTACGTGTAGATTTCAGCAACGTTCAATGAATGTTTTGGCGTGTATAAGAGTGGCGTTACGTATAAGAATAAATCATACAGGGATATTAAAAACCAGACATTTTAATTTTATTCTAGCATATTCCAGGTTAGACTGTGCCTTATTACTTTCACGATATATATAATACATGTCACTGAAACACATATGTAAAGCGTATTGCATAAAACACCCCAAGCGAAGCTCAAGGCAGTACACAGAGCTCAGAGGGTAAATACCAATAACAATTAGCGATTTGGCATGCTTAATATTTTACCCATACAAATAACAAGCGAACTTTCTGAGCACAGTACGCGTGCAGTACACGTGGGATCGGCTCTGTTGACTGCTGCTAAAGTTCATATTTACTCAGATTAATATCCCCGTCTGCGAGCGACAAGATTACAATCTCCATTTCAAGCCTTCCCCAATACTATAAACCACTGTTACCCTTCACAATCCGTCAGCCGGGGCTCGTATGAAGGTCTAGTAAATAACATCCGACTGCATTTGCAACGTCTTGGAGCTGGATTTATTCGTACTAGACTCCGATTGATACGAGCAGAGTGTGCTCTCGGTCGCAGAGCAGGGCTGCCCGTGTAGCTGCTCCGCATATTCCTCCAGCTAACCGCGACTCGGAATTATAAATTTACACCAGAGCGTGTTTACAAATGTCGGAAGAGAATGTTTGCGGTAGTCGAATTATACGGCTGGGGAAAATGCACCGTCTTGTGGTAAATATCCCGTGAAATCGCCCGCTTGGCTTTTCCGTTTTGGAAGTATGCCGTGTGATTTAAGTGGATTTGTTTCCATGCTTGCGAAACGGCGATCGTTTGTAATCATTACCGCTGCTTATGTAATGGATACGTTTGAAAATCACTTTCATTGATATGTTTTAAAAAAAATACACATATCAGCTTGTAAGTGCTTACGACAGGCGTGCAACAAAACAAAGATTACATTTACATGTTTATTTCTTACATCTTATGCTATCCGCAAAACTACATATTTGGCTTAAATTAAGCTGTCAACCTCAACAAGTGAAATGATTATAAAATTCAAGTCATAACTTATATTTAAACGAAATGTATTTTTATCAAATTCTACAAGACAAAATATATTTATGAACGCTTATTATATAAGCTCAAACAAAGTGAAAAGTATTATTCTGGCTCTAGATACCCTGTGAATAGAGTTAATGTAAACTGTAAAATCAATTTGAAAAAATCTGTATGGTTTTAAATGAACATATAAGATACACGCACCATAAATGTTTTTTGTTTTATATTTAAAAAAATGACGATACGATATTTTACCTGAGTGGGTGAAAAAAAATGCGTTGTGATGAGGTATTATAGTTCAGTTTACTGAGAATGATACGAGTATACTAAATTTGAGTAAATCAGTTTGCAATGTTTGAACACGGTTAACTTTTTACAATATTTACAAGTAGGTAAAAAATATATACGCTTATCTATCAGAAGCAGCGTTACCTGAAATTCAAAGGACAAAAGTTTTTACACATTTTTGAGATTTAAAAATATATTGCCATTGGATCGTTTGGGTTATGCTGTAGCTCTTTGCATAATATATATTTTTTTTATAAAAAAAACATTATTTATTCCTACATTATATTATCACATTAATAAAAAATGATTTAGAGCGCCTATTTTTATGCCAGCATGAGTAATCTTTATGCTTCATCTTCAGACATTAAATTTTCCAATATTTATGAAAACTCGTAAACTTTCGCACATATCTCACCCGAAATCTTCAAAACTCGCTGCCGATCGAAGCATCCATTATGTACTGGAAGATCCACCCTTTCACTCACCGTCGCCGGAGATAAACTGGCGCAAAACTTCATTGTCTGAAATATTAACCGAACATGTCCGCCGGAGCTGCGAATAAACGTTAGTTTCCAACGGGGATATATGCGCTGGGGAAATTCCAATATCATTTAATGCCCCGCCTGCCGGATCATATTTCACAACTTCTTGACGTATTGTCTTACCGTACAGTGGAACACGCGGCCGTAACTCTCTCCCAAGTAGAATATGTCGACAGCACGGTGCTCGAGCTCTCGCAAAAACTACACCCGAGTCGACGACGGCTTCCTGGCAGCTCAGACAGTCGCGGGTCAAGGATGACCGATCCGTCGTTTATCAATCGACCAAATAATCTGATATATATAAAAAAATAAATATAGTTAAATACTAAGTAATGTTGTCAAGCTACGCTGTGAGGAATCTTGTAGCCACTTGGCCACCAGGCTAGCGCCGCGGCGCGGGGGCTCGTTCCTTGTTACACATGAGGGAAATTGCTTTTTTGTGTAGGCCGCGTGGAAAACAGCCTTCTCGATAACGGAAGCGAAGATCTGAACGACTTTTTCAGGCGGCGCTGCGATCGTATCTCGCGTTTTATTGTTTGAAAGGGAAAGACTCTCGAAATATGGAACATTTCTGAAATTCATGACCCTTTTACGAGAGTACTGTAAACAAAGCGGTTGCTTGTGTCTACATATACATATTTGGTTCCATTTTGTTTGGTAGACTTGATGACAGGATTTCTCTTAGTCGAATTTTCTAGTTTATATATTACACTGTTCCTATTGTTGTTTAAAAAATAGTTATAATACAAAATATTTGAAATTTTTAATAAAATATTTATCACACATAAACGGTTTATTTTCCATCCAGCAATCCAACTAGATTTTTTTTATTTTGAGTAGTAACTTTTCTAATGTATTTATGTCGTTCTAATTGGATCTGTAAATAAATTAGTGGTCTAATAAACGGTACAACCCTTACGTTTTTATTTATAATACCGTATAAAATAGCATTGAAGAGATATTTATATTTTCTAATTGGCTTTTGACACGCGAAGTAGCATCCGGAATGAAACGACAAACTGTAAAGTCAACGGAATTATCGATCCGCTCAAACACCCAGCACGGCGGCGATTCGATTCCTTTTATTTTAAATTAACTTTATACCGAATAAGCCGCAAAAGCCATACAAAACAAAATAATTCAGGGGATTCCGACCTTAATCACTAATTAATTCGACCGACGCGGCTTCGTTTCATTACTGGGAGAGTCGCGGTTCGCCCCGGGTGGGTCATTTTAAAGAAATCAGGTGTAAACAATGCACTTTTTATGAGGGAGATTTTCGTTTATTACTCGGAACAGAATTCTATTAAAGCTTGTACAAATATATGCAGAGTCCCCGCCATCTCCGCACTTGTTTACTCGAGTAGATTGAAAGCTTTTTACCTCGGAATATTCTCGTATGAATGAGAACGGAGGTGTTTTTTTATTACTTTGCAGCCGATGCCTGGCGGAGCGGGAGAGCCGCAAGTGCGCCGGAAAGCTCCGTGAGATTCGATCATATCTGCAGTTGGAGAGTACGGGATTTCATTTCGCGCGGGTATCTTTCAGTTCTGCGGGGGTTGAAGAGTCGGGATTCGCTTTCACAGCGATCATACAAATAGAGACAGCTTTTCAGCGGTTATATCCGATTTTATTCCATTCAACAGTGGCTGCATTTTCAGCGACTGCAGACGCGGAGTGTTGGGACTCGCGACGTGTGAACGGCAAACATGCTGGGGGCTCGCCTGAAAAAAGTCCGGTATTTACCGAGCTGGGGTTTGGCTTTCGGAAACATTTGGGTGGTATTTGAATTTTATCACCCATCAGCATGAATTGTAGCCGGATCTATTTGAAATTTAAATGCGTTAAGAGAATTATATTACGGGCGCCGCATCGTGGATTAGAATAAAGAGATTATTTGTTTCTAAGAAAAAATGTTCGGGTCGTCTTTTCTCGTTGAGTATATACGAATCCTTTTTCAATTACCATGTTTATCGGATCGATTGATGGCTCGGCGGATTTAAACTTTCAGGTGAGAGTGAACTTTTGTGTACGCGTTTTATTTTATTGCATTTGCATGACATGAATAACGGCGCTCGTGAAACTCGTAAAAGTTTTTTTAACTTTATATGGTTATAAATATATTTTTTAATGTTTATTTGAATATAAATCAGCTTTATATTTAAAAATTTCATAGTATAAATAATAGCATATATAAAAGGATACATTTATATTTAACTAAATTTCGTTTGACAATATCTAAAGTAACGAAAATATTTTCAGTGCCCAGCGTGGTGAAATAAACTGTTTCATTAAATATTAGATAATTTAATTTGATCAACCGATAATCAAATTTAAGCAGTTTTATCCAAGCTTTCTAATAATATTTAATGAGATCGGAAGGGACATCATTAGTATATGTCTAATAATTCATCCTTTGTTTACCCTAAAAAGTCAGTTTACCCCCGAGCAAAAGCCGCCTACAAACATAATGTATAATTAAACCGTAACTCTATTAATCACTGAGTACTAACCGTTTTTTTTTCTTTTCGTAACAGGTGAGTCTATATTCTTCTCAAAGGTGATTGGAAAGAAACACTAATCACCTGAGGTCCTCCCAACGAAGTGACTAATTACCCTTAAGACAGTTTACTTAAATATACTCTTAAGTAATTTGGGTAAGTAAATACGTTTTTTACTTTAAGTTACAAAAAATAATATGATAAATATGCTTCTACAGCTGGTGTCATAGAAACTACGCTAACTTTTTAACAGTTGGCGTGCAAAATGTTAAGTGTTTAAAAATTGAAACTTTTATTTTCATTTGTGTGGAATGTGCCGTTGAAAGGTTCAATGTCGCACTAATTAGGAGAATGATTTTATTTTTATTGTAAAGGAATTTTATAATGCGAATAATTTTTAAAACAGCCCACAATATTTTCAGTCTATAAAAAAGTGTGCAGCATATTTTTAAATATAATCAAAATATCACACGCTTTGGATGACACGTATTACTTAAAATGAATTAATTACATATTCATAGTAATTATTTAAATAAATAAATAAATTTTGACTATTTCATGGTTTTACAATTTTATCGTTTGGTTAAGAAAGCAATCTAGAAGAAAAAAAACGGCAACAATATTACTATAATATATATGCATATACTTCTTTTAGTCTATATTTATTTGCTAAAAATAGAAAATTATAATCAATCAAAACACACATATTTATAGTTCCGGATAAAACATAAAAGTAAAGATATAATCAATTTTATTTTTATTTAAATAAAAGTAATTACAAAAAAAGCATTGAAAGTATTTCTTTCACCCAATGATTATAATTTTAAATTATCAAAGACCTGAATTACGAATGTTGAATCTTAAAGCAATATAATTAGGCTCAGTTTGAAAGTAATTTCTATTTAAATTACACGAATGATTGCTAGAAATACCTGAACAAAATATTTAAAGATATATATCCGATAAAATGTAATTAGGAATTAGCTCTGAACGTGTATATAATATAAAATTATATTTAACAGCGTCTAAAAGTAAAAGTAAATACAATTAAAATTTGTAAATCAACAAGAAATTCCACATCACTTTATTTGCTGTTGGTGTATTTATATTCTGAAATTACGTTACTGCTCATATACGATATTACGCAAGTACCTAGAAACTTAAATTACTATTCTCGTAAACAAACCACTCGCTTGCGGTTCACTAATGACTTATTCTTGGAAGCCTGACTTCTCTGGAGTAATCTATGCACGTAAAATAATCCAGTTCAACGCCCGGGAAACCTCCCACCGCGCGTTGTTGCTCGCAATAGGCTTTTTTTTATTTACTGTACCTATCTTCTTCTTCTCCAAGTGCCTCCCCTCAGAGGAGGTTGGTGACTATTTCTCTGAACATATGTTTGCCCTGAGACAGTCTTAGTAATTCGACTGTACTTCCGACTTCCGGACACTGGCGTAAATTCAGCATCAACGTTAGGTTTCTCCTGCCAATGCCTCTTATTCCTTCGATTTCAACCTGCAGTAGGCTGTTACGATTTTAACGCTTAAATTAAATTACACACAGAATTGCCTTACCAAAGAGAACACTTGAAGCACCATTATGATTTATTTTTTTGTTGGTTTCTTAACAAATATAAAACAGTAATACCCCGCTTTACGCGACCCCGTTATGCGCGGTTTCACTATAACACGAATTTCAAATTTCGCGTTATAATGCCTCGCATTTTGTGAATTTCTTATTTAAGAATGTGTATGAACATAATGTAGTCATTGACTTCTCTTAACAATTAAAAACAGCGTTGGGTGTTATGAACGTATTTTACAAGAACGTAAAATAAACGCTACCCAAAAGACAATAGATATAATTTTCAGTAAAAATAACATGTAATTCTGCATAAAGTGTTCTTAGAATTAAAGTGATTCGTATTTTTTTGTATTATGACTATGTATGTATGTTTAATCGTAAACCCCGATATACGCGAATTTCACTTAACGCGATTTTTCCTCGAGTAAAGCGTGGTATTACTGTACATTTAATACACACCACATGTGATGAAATAATAGGTAAAATGTTGACTTTTATAGCAATTGTATGTATGGTTGAATTCTCTACATATAATGCTTCGCTACTGAGTCAAAGCTCTCAATCAAGACGAAGCATTTGATTAATAGTCGGCGTGACAACGAAGCACCGAGACTAACTGAAATGACTCTTTAATAGTTTACGATTTTTCTGGCTGCGGAGTTTTTTGCTCCCATTTCTTACGGTTGCCCGCCACCAGCCACCAGCCACCAGCCACCAGCCCGAGACACAGGAGGCCAATTATTAGCATGAGAAAGAAACATCAATTATGTTTTTTTTTCTTTATGCAGTTGTCTTATAAATAATTTGGTCTGCGCATCCACCTCACTCGGGTAATACATCATCCACGGTGACAAGTCGCTCCTCTTGTTTACTGCGTCTGTACATTTGCTCGACTGTCAGGGTCTCGTACGTGTGTCTGTGTTTCGCTGAGTGAATATTCGTGTCAATAACCTTAAAAAATTTACAAATTTTCAATGCAGTTTATTCACACATGAATCCCAAGTGATTAAACACAATACATATTTAATTCAAGCATTGGTAAGAATTTATAGATCAAAATGATTGACTTGTCTCTTTTTGCTTGTTTCAAGAAATTTCACTCAAGTATAATTCTAATTTGTATTGATTGAACAAAAAACAAACATAACCTCAACGCATATCGGTGATTCTTTGAATATAGTTTTTTGAACTAATTAACTTTACAATTAAGAAGCAACGTGCGTTTCAGGGGCACTACTTGTATTGTGATCCCCTCTGTCACCCCTTTCCTTAGGCAGCAACCACTTAAGGCCCGTCTCGGTGCAAGCTCCATTGAAACGCCCGTTTGCTGTTCAGTGCATCTTATCAAAGACTCGGCTTCCCTGTCGGTCGTTTTGTACTCGCCGGAGTCCCTTCTTCCGAAACCTGTCTTATTCGGCCACCAAAGAAATCCGCGATCGAAAAAATGGCCCGGGGGACGACAAACGCGCCTGTCATTGCAGTATCGTGTTTCGGGGACGCTCCGCCTCACATCTTCACCGCCGCAAGTGCACGGGCTTACCGCCAAAGAGAGCTTGAAATGCTTTAATGCGACATAACGTAAACGATTCATTTATCTGATTGAAATAATAGGACATGTTTCAATTATACAAAAAAAAAACAACATATTTACCGTGTTTAGAGAAGCTAATAAAAAGATATGATTTCTGATTGATGCCGTAGTATATTTAAATGTTTGCTATATGTGGGATCATAAAAAATCATTATCATAGTTAATAATGATGATGTGATTTAATAAATGAACGAACCATGCCACCGATTCTTAAAATAAAGCATGCAGTGTGGTATTCTGATAAAACTAATATGTTTTTTTTTTTAACAATATTAGTAAACAAGAAGCTGATTCAAACACTTGAAGTAATAAAAAAACTCTTTCAGTTTTCTTTTTTTACACGCCTTATTACAGACCGTTTGTGCAGTAGACAAAATTGATGTTTACACTATGATGGGTTTACGTTGCTTCGAGTTTTCTTCATAAACCTTATATTAAAGAACAACGGCGAGCGGAATAGAGCTGCATTCACTTGACTGTAATTTACTGGAAAGTCTCTCATAAAGTTACGTTCAGATGCATTACGAAATTTTCCATCCCACTGAGTTTAATTCCACTACAGCCCCCGTGTTGTTCATTACATCTTAAATATTCATTTATAGTCTTCGCAGCTTTATAGGGTTGGGATTCTTAGAAGACGCTTGCGAGTACATGTATTAGCCAGTACTGAAGCCGCTGAAAAAGCTGTTTAAATATAAAAAAGCTTAGATAACACAGTCGTCTTTACAGTTTATAAATCACTCTTAGTAGGAGCAGTGTCCTTTTTAACCAGAAAAACTCGACCTCGTCAAAATAATCTAATGAAAACACGAAAGAATAGTAGCGGACCTAAATACTCTTTTTGCTTAAGTGAAGTCCGGGAAGTCGGAGACTTTTCTTTAGGACTTTAGGCTTTAGCCTGTTACATTTGAAGCAATACTACTTATTGTTCTAAACGATGGAAACTTCTTATTTAATGAGTTTTTGTCTTTTGGATACAAAAATCTAATATTTTACTTATGTACTTGTATCAAATTTTTATTACCTGTCACCAATTTATTTAGTATAAAAAATGAAATGTATAATGATTTTTTTTATTAAAAAGGTCACTCAAATTTTTACGTTTCATATTTAAGTTGTTCAACGAGATTGCTTTTAAAAACGGATCAATGCAGCTGTTACTTTTAAGAAGCAGAATTGAATGTAACTGTTTCAGATTAATCCCTAAAACGCCCAGCACTACGGAGAAGGGGACTTCTGCCCAAATTTTGCCTATTATTATACATGGGCATTGTACTGTGAATGCAAGACAAAGCCTGACAAAATCTATATTTAACCCTTTCAGCCTTAACTTAATTAAAATTTCCCACAATGCAGATATAAACGAAATGCATTAATACAAACAAAATAGAAATCTCAGACCAAAACATACTACGTACTACTTCACTTATCTACCTTATGAAACCAGATCTGGTAGGAGGCTGCAAGTGCAACTTTTGAGAAATGGGGTCACTATACTTTTTGGTAATCCAAGATTCTTATAAAATAGAGTTAAACACAAATAATTTTTATTTCAAATCAAATGCCTTTTATCAAACAGAAACAGGAGTAAACATAAAAATATTTACAAATCAAACACAGATCGAACTTTTTTGTTGAGAACCAAATAGTAAGAACATTTTTACAGTTAAAATATACACGAAATAGTTTTTAAAATTAAATGCATTACATATAAGCCAATTAGCATATGTATGTTTACCGATATATTTTGTTGAGCAAGATGAACTTTCGCAGAGTACATTCCGATATTTTATTGAACTGGTTTTGCAAACATAAAGTGTTATGTTCTTCAGATTAACGCTCTGCCACTTTTTTCACAATGAGTTATTGCAATATTCAAAATGCAAAACAGAAATACCTTCGCAGTTTTTTTACTGCAAGATATACTGCCTCAAAATCTCCGAAAGATGGACGCTGTCATAATATTAATATACTTTGGAAGAACAAATCCATTTTAATACATAATTGAAAAAAAATGAATAGATTGATAAACTACAATATTTTTCATTATAAAAGTAAATCTCGCAGTTAATTGTTTTGAGCAATATAAAATAACATATAAATCTTAATTTCAATTACATGTTAAGTTATTCTCTGTTAAATTTTACTTCTTACCTCAAATATAAAGAGAGTAAAGAAACAGTAAATGGTTGCTGTATCGAATGACCATTGTAGCGCTTAGCTAATTTGGCAATCTACAAATTAAATGTCTCTTTTCTTTGCAGATAAGTATAAAGAATAGCATATTCAGTTTTGATTAATAACCGCTTCATAAAAATACACATTTTCAAAGTTGCATTATACCTATTATTGGACTAAGGAGCGGTGAAATTGCCTTGGCTCACTGCCAAGTGTACCCGTTTACTACGGAATATGTACAAACTGTCCGATATTTTAAATCCCGTGTTATTTATATATAAAGTTTCAAATAGATCGATGTACAAAGTTTCTTGCGTGTGCATAGTGTGTGAATGGTGCATGAGACTGCATGCAGTGTAATGCAACTTATTTTTGATTGATTATTATAGTTAGTGGTTCCTTGGGAATTGCATCCGTGTACGTAGTTAAATAACTTGTCAATACTTTATGAATATTTCAGAGAATGTACAAGAGAATATAGATATATCATATATAACATTACAAACCCTTTTTTTTTAGAAAGTAAAATAATAATATTGATGTTACCAACCCGATGGCAGATGTAGATTCCTATAAGTTTGAATTCAATCTAGATATGATTTGTTATTGTTAACGTAATAAACGGCCGCTAAGTCATTGCCCTTTTAGTAAAATATTATGTTTAAAAAGGTGAATACCCGCGTTATGTCACCGCATTGGAATGCATCGGAGAATATTATTATTTTCATAGGTGCAGAGGATAAACATCCTAATCAATTGAAAGCCGATCTCATGGGACTCTAGAGAGTCGCCATATTATAATTCATTTTTAACGACTTACATATGCGAGTAAGTCGATCTGTTTAAACTAGAAAAATAATTAAGTATATCAAATATTTGTGTTATTGATAGAGTCTACGAATAATTAATAGTATTTATGTCGATTAGAAAAGTACTTAAGATAACTAGGAATGTGAACAGGAAAACACATCTTTTCCTTTGTTCTGAAACCGTATAAAAGACGAGTGAGAGCCCAAAACATTAGTTATAAGATCTATTGTAATAAACCTAATGAAAAATAAAAGAATTTTGAAATTTAATTTTTTTTTCCCCCAAAGGGCTAGTGTTCGAACAGTGTTCAAATTGTCTTCATGGGGTACCTATGCCCGGAGACAGCACTCCGGTAAAACGTAAACTGCGTTGTTATCGTTAGAGTCCGGCGAGGTTATGAAAAGTTCATATCTGTCGGAATGATCGTTGTGGGCCTTACACACCCCAATGAGTGGAAAAGCAACGCGCGTAGAAACCACGTCCGCGTGCGTGAAGATACGACCACGATTGGCGTATTCTGTGCTAACATCGCGTCAGGTGACGTAAATATCGTGGGAGGTATTATATACCTCAGTGAATATACCGCCGCGAGTTCGGAAGTATATTGTGACGGATTGTCACTCAGTGTTAAATTACCGACCCCTGTGTCGGCTTAAAAGTGAAGTCAAAGTGTTAAAAGTAACATGTCTGGAAATCATATATTATAACAAAGTTTGTAATAAAGTTTAAATAAAAGTTTACACGAACGAAGTCTTTGAATTACCTACAATACAGTCCACTGATAGCTTATGAACCTTGGCGAATTTGTATGCTAAACATCGAAAGAAAATGAACGTCTACCAGTGTCTTGAGAACTATATCTGGTAGCGTCGTCAACAATTGAATAAATTTGATTAATATATAACATAATTATATGATATTTAAAACAAAACATATTAATGCATAAAATCACATATATTATGCAGAGCGACAGCCCATGCATATTTATAATTGTAATACTCCTCATAGTGCACCTTTAATGAATTTAATAATATTTTAAAGGTTCAGTCAGATAAAAGGTGTTTATTTTATTATACGATTTATTTCGATTCGTAATCAGTAGCGGCGCAGATGAAAAGAAATCAATATTTATAAAATGTTTAGACTCCTTGAATGGATTTTTGGAATATTTGAGGCTTTGTATGAGCTCTAGGCCTGAAGTAACACGTCATTGGGTCATCTGGAATCACTTAATTCCACTTTCAACACACATAAAGGCAGCCTTAAGAAGGCAATTGCTTTTTTAATCACCGATTCGTT
Source organism: Atopsyche davidsoni (assembly GCA_022113835.1). Classification (NCBI taxonomy): domain Eukaryota; kingdom Metazoa; phylum Arthropoda; class Insecta; order Trichoptera; family Hydrobiosidae; genus Atopsyche; species Atopsyche davidsoni. The sequence continues at coordinate 9,886,271 of JAILWY010000021.1, forward strand.
CCGCTTAAATAAACCATAAAACTTCTTACAATCACTCACCTTTACTTACCTTATATATTGCACTACACCTATCTCACCACGCCGGCTCACAGGGCCATGTACTCAAATTTGTATATTGAAATACTTGAATTTTAAATTTTAACTATGCCAATAAAATAAAAAATATTTTTTTAAAAGTATTCTTGCAGTGTATTTCATAAAGTTTTTTTTTTTTTTTTCTATACAAATAATTTAAATTATTCATTGCATCTTTATTGCATAACTCTATTTGAATGTAATCCACAATTATGTTAAATTAAGATGTATTATATATAAATTTAGTGATATGAGTTTAGCGTCATTTAAATAACTACCTTTATTGGCAATGCATTTCATTCAATATTTTTAAATGTAATTTAGGCACATTTTTTTCTAACGTGAGATTTTTTTATGTGTTTTTTTTTCATTTTCAACTGCATGCTGTATGCGTTTGTAATTGATTAAAAAAATGCGTAATGTCAGGTTTTGCTTTATCTAAATCCGCCCCTTGTGAGATTTCTCTAGCGAGAAGAATGCGTCCGCTCCAAATTCTTGGCTTACAGCTGGTGGTGCCATGATTGACGCGGTCAAAGGCGCCGCCGGGATCGACGACCAGATTAAACCGAAGCCACTGGGCACCCAGGCCCACCACGCGAGTGGGCCAGCTCCTATAATGGATGATTGTCAACTTTCCGTAGGTCGGATTAAATTATTACCAAAGCTACCGTGTTGAATGCGACTGCACTGCGTGACAAGTACTCGCCACGGATTCTATATTTTTGGGATCAATATATTTTAATTATAATATCCATTCGTTAAGCACTGTCAACGAATAGAAGCGTCATTGATTGATCGCAGAAAATACGCTTTGCGCATATTCAGCGGAGACCGAAAATTGCATTTTAAATTAACCGGCGATTTTAATAAAGCGCAAACACCGCCCGAACCAAATTAATCGAGCGGGCCGAAATCGCCAATCAATTATCGGGCGTTTCGTCAATTTGAGCGAATACATTAGCGTCCCCCGCGGTCCGATTTATGACGCTGAGAGCCCTTCTTTACTGGCGGGTATTGTTTCATCAGCCGGGCTCGCGTATCCGAACTCGCATGAATAATTCAGAGAGCAGTTCCGCGCGCAGACGCTGCGGCCGCATTATACTCCGTCATCGCGGGGCGCTTTGTCTGTATTTGGGCGTGAATTATATTCATTTTTTGCGCGGCCGTAAAAAGTAGGGCCATTATTCGAGGCTCGGTTATTGTGAAGGCCAATATTCGGATGCAGCACACGCTTTTTGCCCACGCGGCGCTTTTTTGTCACCGCTGTCTTCATCGCGAGGCCGCCAGGTTTATTGCGTCGACATGAACCGGAGTTATAAGGTGTCCCAAAATTAACGCGAGATTTGAATTTGTCGTCATTTTTGCAGTGAAATTTTGGGAACACTTAAAAAAAAAATAATTTGACAGCTGACAGTTAAGGGTTAGTAAAAATGAAGCGTTAAACGATAGAACAACGTGTCTTCATTATTGAACAATATTTCATAAATAATGAAAGCTTGATCGAGCTTGAAGTCAACTGTGAAGAGATTGATTGAAAAATTCAGGGAGACTGGATTCGTTGGAGACGCTAAACACACTGGTCGTCCAAAAACAAGCCGTTCAAATGTCAATATCGAAGCAGTGCGTTAAAGTGTCAGTGACAATCCTGGAACCTCAATTCGGCGTCGTGGACAAGAATTGCAAATTTCAAGAAGCTCTCTGCAGCGTATACTAACTAAAGATCTGTGTATCCATGCTTAAAAAATTCAATTAATACAAGAACTGAAGCCTAATGACCATGCACAGCGAAGAGAGACGAAGTTAAAACACAATTCCATCCATATTTTGTATGAAATTTCCAAACTGCGGCTGCCAAGCTTTCATTATTTTTAAAATATTGTTCAATAATGAAGACACGTTGTTCTATCGTGTAACGCTCCATTTTTACAAACCTTAAACTGTCAGCTGTCAAATTGTTTTTTTTTTGAAGTGTTCCCAAAACTTTACTGCAAAAATGGCGACAAATTCAAATCTTGCGTTAATTTTGGTACACCCTATACTATGCTGTCTGCACGCAATGCGTCACAACCTTATTTTCCCTATACACAATAATGCAAAATAAATATATACATGCGCTATGATACGCTATGGAGTGACTCTTACTATCAAACCTATTTTTATATTTATATTCATAAATTAATGAATAAATCTTGAGTAGGCCCGTAGGGTAGTAGAATTTTAATTAAATCTATGCAAATATGCAAGAACTAAAGAATTGCCTGTACCGTAAAGAGATGAATAAATATATTTCGTATTTTTCATCGCGTAATGCTTATCAAACAAATCAGTGTTCATAGTATAATGGTAAGCATTATAGATCACAAAAAAATATTAATTAAAAGTGCATTCACATTATTATTTCATACAGGTAAAAAGCTTAAATTTATAGTTTTTATTCACAGGGCTGTGCAATAAGAAATTCATACGTGAGCCGTATTTTTTATGTTTTGAAAATACTGCGAGCTTTTTTATTACCATTATTCTTGCATATGTGTATTTCAATGTGAAAAATCTAACAATGAGTCTTTATCCAGGGTAGAATTTCTGCGCTCTCGCAGGCTTTGTGTGCGAGGGGGTGTTGCCGCGCTCACTCATTGAAGGCTTTTGTTTTAATTAGCCACTTACATGTAGGAGGGCTCCGGTGATTTGGGGCGGGGCCCCATCAAGTGATGTATGAATTTACTCCCTTCTCATTTCAGCTCAATCTTTCTCTTTCAATCTAGACTGATGCATGAAATGCAATTGGCAGTTGCACGCAATTATTTTTTAAACGTATTGTGTTAAAATTATCCTTATTCATTTTTCATGCTTGCATTAATATATCCAGAAAACATATTTAAATACTGACTCAACACGAAATCAGTAATTCCTTTAAACCATTATTTTAATGTTTATTTAAAACATAAACATATGTCTATTTTTTGATTAACGTCAATTATATGCGTATTTATTACCCATTACGAGTTAATTATATTATTACTAATATGATTAGGCACATTATTTCATATATAGAAGATGATTTAACGAAACTCTCAGAAAAATATCATCGTGATTTGTGTGGGATTTGAACCCACATTCCCTGGTTTACATGACCGGTGTACTAACTTTTGTACTAACAAATTGGTTGGCCTAGGCACATTGGTTCATATGTAGAGTATGATTGTTAAAAATTCGCGATAAACGGAAGTGATTCGTTAGTACAAGGGTTAGTACACCGGTCATGTAAACCAGAGGATGTGGGTTCAAATCCCACACAAATCACGATGATATTTTTCTGAGAGTTTCTTCAAATCATCTTCTATGTATGAACTAATGTGCCTAATCATATTAGTAATAAAACATAAACCATACATATATATTTTCAGTTTTCACGATTTAGTTGAATATTCTTTATTTATCTATTTCTTCAAATATATTTGCAAGTTAACATATAATTTAATTTATTACATTCTATCTTAGCTCAAAAATTGGCTAGTATTCATAAAATATCTCCAGCATTGTCTGAGTACAAGTATATATTTAATCGAAAATAACGACACAAGCGAGTTGGCAGCGATCTCAATACCATTTTTATAACTCAAGAATAAACATTAGGCTATATTTTCAGATGGAAAAAAATGTATATTATTGAAATAATAGTTTATTTGCTTACGTGTTTTTATCATAAAATATATATATTCATATTGGGTCCTTATAAGTTCATTTCTTTTAACAATACCCTGATCTCCATTTCGTACTAGTCTAAAGCATATTTTTGCTTTGGTCGTATTAAATTTCAATTTGCTCAAGGCTTACGTCTGCTCCGAGTAACTCGCTCTCGGAGGCTCTCGGGGCGAGCGGTAATAATCAAATTTAAATCAGTCAATAATATGATATTGTCTGAAAAAATGCGACAAACTGAAAGGAATTTGTATCACAAGGGGTAATATCTGAATTTCGGAATTTTCATTTATTTCCGGTATCCTTCCGGGTTTCTGATTTATTGTTTGAAATCGTATAGAAAATTATCATTCGAGAATAGTGTTGCTCTTAATATTATAAAATTACTAACAAAATAATTTTAATGAGCGAATATAATTTAAGTTATTAATTAGATACTAGATTATGAACGAATATGACAAGATATATCATAGAAATAATTATTATCAATATGAATCCTCATACTATCGGATATATTGCATAATAGTTAAATTTATCCAATACTTTGCAATTTTATATCGTGTTGACATTAGCATAGAGTTTTTTTCTTTCTCTCTGAACTTGTAGGTACTAAATAATTATAAAAAAATACAAATATAAAAACAAAAATATTATTTAACATGGATCTTAACCTGGGTTCTCGTTAATCCAGCATTTTATCTACTGGACCACAAGGTGCTATTTTTATGTATTCATTCAGAAACTTCGCACATTCGTGTAAGAATAATTCCTAGCTCTTCAGGAGAAATAAACTTTCTGGTATAAAATTTGTCCCTCAAGTCGGTTTTACTAAATCGTTGGCCATTTGTTATTCAGGGCCCGTATGGAGATAAAATCTCCGTGACGTTCTTGTCCCTATATTAGGAATACGTGTTATTCATACATATTTTAATATAAAACACACCTCCGGCCTTCTGGCCCATCTTATTTTCGTGTTCAGAAAAATATTTGAATATCGGAGATACACACATCTTGTATATAAAGATATCGAGGATCGCCTCGAATGAACGACAGTTTAAAATATTACAGACTTCCAGCCTATCCGTTATATTATCGGATAACCAGTTGTGATTTTTATCTGCAGAAGCCATTAGATATAATTTATAGAATTATAAATACTTGTGTAATTCTATGACAGTTATATTAAATGTTCTAGAGTGAGTAAATAAATACCCGCATCCTGCAAAAAAACATCCTGCAAAAAAAACCCGCATCTTGCAACTTTGATGTTATTATAAAAAGTATAGCCTTTTGCATGTATCGTGATATTGCGAAAATATTATTTTTCCAAATTTTTAGAGTAAATATTTATTTATTTTATTTTACGGCCTGTAAACTTTTTTATAACTTATATTTTATATAGTAATTTTGAATAAAGTGCTTTTTTAAGATTGTTATTTTAATGATTTAATATAGAGACTTTGTTTAATGTATTTTAAACATGAATGCCTGAAGATTGTAACAAAATAAATAAAAACGTGTTAAACGATAGCATATGCTGAATAAAAATATTTTTTCATTCGTACCAATAAAAATTATTGTACACTTGAAAAAAAAAACGTAATTATATAGTATCTTTATTTCACATCTAAGTGTGAAAAATCTAATAATCACGCTACCCTTAAGCAAGGGAAAAACTTGGTTGGAAAGTATTTACAGGCAGTTTTTAATGGGATACACTTTTGAAATATCTGACACACCATCCTCCATACAGATGGTCTGGGATCTGGTGGTCGGCAAGCAAAGACTACTAAGCACTACTTTAAAAAATAACTTTAGCAGTCAGTAAAAATACGGAACATAATTCCATTTTTAATAATAAAAATTCTAACAAAGAATGATGGATTACACAAAATAACAGGCCTTATCGCCGAGTCCATCACGAAATCATAAGCAAACATATTTAGTCCGGCGGAAACGAACACTTTTAAAGACTGCTATTTAGGCCTAACAGTTGTCGCGTGAGAAATAGGTAATTGCCCAGGAAGACAACTGAGTATTACGGATTCAGAATAAAGAACAGAGCCTGTGCCTCGAGACTAATGATGCCGTGGGAACGAGTCGCAGACACTGCGGTTTCCTTTGTTGCCACGTCTTCATACTCAGATGAAGGATGTCTAGCACGGGGTGGGTTTTTTGCCATACTTGTAGCTCTGGTGAAGTTAAACTGAAAATTCAAAAACGTTGAATTCATGACATTGTTTTTATTATCTTAATATCACCCAAATCTCTTATGGATGCTTTGAATATGAAATATTGATTTACTATAATTTTCAATCTTGTATAATTGATTTTAAGGTAGATAACTGCGTATTACGGGCTCAGAATAAAAAAAATAGAGCCTGTGCTCCAAGACTAATGACGTCGTGGGAACTGGCTGCGGTTTCCTATGTTGGGACGTCTTCATCCTCGGATGAAGGATGTCCAGCGTGTGGTGGTTTTTTTGCCATGCTTTGCATAGCTTTGGTGAAGTTAAACTTGACACTCGTGCGTGAATGTTTAATGAACGAATTTATGTTACAGAACCGTTTGGATTGATGGTTTTATGTTTCATGTATCTAAGTAGTACATCACTCCAGTCTTGTGGATGTTAAAAATGATGTAAATTTATTACATTTGATGATTAGTAACAATTTTTGGCTATTTAAAATACATTTCCTTGTAAGGGCTACGATGTATTTTTAAAGTCTTTTTTAATTTAAAAAAGATAATTGTGGTTGAATATTATTTAAATCTGAATTTTATTTCCGTAGAAGATTTTTGTGAAAGCAACATTGATATAATTGATACAAATATAAAATTACCTTCCCATACACTCACAGTAGCATAATATCACATATGACAATCAAAAATACGACAGCGCAATACTAAACTTCACTCTAATGTCTCCAGTACAATTGCATAAAAGTATTTTGTTTAATTGATAATATCATCATCACACAGTAGTTCGCAGTATGTATAAACTTTTTCTGCAATAAGACGGCTTAAAATGATGTTTTCACCGCATTGAATACGGATAAGACTCTCGACATTAAAAAAGCGAATAAAATAAATACAAGGTAAATGCAGCCACACGTCAAGTCGGGGTAAAATGATCGGTTTTCGCTTCTCGGCCTCCGCGGTCTCAGGCAGAACAAGACATCTGATCAGGCGATCTCTCTTAATTCAAAAGGATATGCGACTTGCACAGTCAGTGACTCCAGGTCAACCGTAAAATAACTTCAAGGTAATTTATATGATAATACAAACTAAATTGCGAAGCGAAAATATCACAAGCAAAGAAACGAGTCGAGCTTTTTTATACTTGCTTTTTATCGTTTAAAATATAAAGTAGGTAGACTGATTGCGTTCTTGGTTAATATGCCACGTCAGCGTTTTGTTTGCCTTTAGATGTTCCTGGTCCTGTACAATACACGTAAAATTAAATGTAAATATTAAATAGTAGGTTTGCTTGGATTCAGGTGCACTATTCGAGATCCAATATATATTATTTTGCTTGAGGTAGTCGTCTGAAAGTTTTCTTGATGAAACGTAAACACTTAAGTGTCGACTCCAGTACCTGAACAGCTCTATGGTGATATTACGGAAAATATTTCATATGTAAGATGTTGGAAGACCAGCAATATTAGTGCGGCATAACACCTAGAAAAAAACACTTCTTCATTAATAGTAGGTAAAACAGTGTACAGCGATTATTAAGAGCTTCGCAACAAAGTTACAAATTTTCTGCAATTTATTTTTAAAATATTTTTTGTACAAAGCAATAAACGCTTTTCCGCTACACTTGGTGAAATTATAAACTCAACAAAAAAGACGAAAAGAAGCTTTTCAACGCAGTCTCCCCAGAAGCGGATTCAGCCGCGGGAGCACTTTAAACGCCGCCCTGTTTTCTTTTCACAGCCTGAAAGATTGCCAATCAAACGCTCCATTTTAATCAAACTTTACAAAAAAAAAAAAAAAAAACCTTACTCCATTGTCGGTGAAGCCCAACAAATGGCGATGGGGTGTTTTATACCCTTCAAAACTAGCAAAGGGGTAAGCAAACCGGCCGGGCGTATCACGACTGCCGCCTGTCGAGCCGATTGGTCCGAGCCATTAATCACGTGACATAACACGGCAGGGCGGGGAGGCGGCCATATTTCTTTTTTTTCCTTTTAAGTGGACGTTCAACTTGCGGAGAAGTCCTTGCGTTTTTGCACGCGCGTTTTTTGCCCCCTCTGAATGCCAATGTCAAGATTGTTTACTTGTCTATCGAGACGCTACTCGAAATGCGTCTCGTAATGGCGATCGCCGTTTTATTTATTGTGTTATTATACAACTGCAGCTGACGACTGCGAGGCACTCTGTTCTAGCACCACCTACAATACGAGCCTGACAATTTAATACAAAACATCAGTGTGGTTTTAAATATGTTTACATTTAAAAGTTTTACTAATGAATGAAAGGTATTTTTTTAATATACTTCACATGAGCTATAAAAACTCATGTAAAGTATATAAAAAGATACCTTTCATTCTTCGATCTTCACCATGCAAATGTCTTGTCCATTAAAAATAATAAAAGTTTTACATTTCATCAATCGAAAGCCTAATATTTCATCAAAACAAACGGTTAAAAATTAATTTCAGTTGTCACGACGTATGCGAGACAACACGCGACTTCAACTTTCATAGAATTCTATTATTTCCCCATATGCTTTTTTACTATTTGATTTTATGTATATGCGTAAAACTTGGTGTTTTATTTCTTTTTACTTTATAAACATACAGCATAGAGTACGAAATTCAATTACATACAAAGTTAAAAGACATAATATTGATTGATTTTTATTTGATAATTTTCTTGGTTACTAAGCAGCGTCAAATAATGCTATTTTCAATGAATTGACAAATGTATTCATTCCATGAATACAAATATCCAAAAAATACTTTATAAAATATTTTAAGCTTTAATTTGTTCACTAAAACTGTGTTTGTCAGTGCCTAGTTGCTAAGGCTCGTGCTCTAGGTGGTGCAGCGCTTGAGATCGCTCCAAGTGCGTAATGAATTCAACGGCCGATGATTCATACGGGCAGTTATCCTTTTAAGTAATGACTGTAATGCCTATACGACGATAATGATAAATAAATTTCAATTAAATCACATCGCCTTTTATTACGTCAAGATAAACCTCGCTTTTGCGTAATTGGTCACATATTACTGTGTTAGAAATGCGTTTATAGAAGTAGTATTTTATATGTACGATTGTGTTTATGACTTTATTACAGCAGGTATAGTTTGCTACCGGTATTTAAATCGTTTTCTGACTATATCACATATATCATGTCTACTATGGAGTAGCTTAAAGTTAAGACGATGAAACGTTTTATAATTCGCTGCAAGAGTGCCATCAATTGGGGTTCTATTCCGAGGGCACGTCGTGTTGTTATTTCGGTCTGCGACATTTGCCGTGGCCGGTGAATTGGATCTTAGATCCGTGAGACAGAGAAAGATTTCCGGCAGCTGTCTCCCTCGCTCCCGCCGCAGGTGGGCGGACGTCGATTCCCACCTGATGAGATAATTTCATGGTTTTCGCATTTCAGGCCACATCGTATTATTCGTGCGAAGTGAATTATGAACACGTCGTGTGTAACAATACATGTTTCGTGAAATATATAAATAATGAGTTTAGTGGAAAGAATGACAGAAACCACTTTCCAATCGTAAATAATGTGTTTATTTCTTATTCCACAATATTCAACTTATACATGAAATACGTTACCGCGCGTTTCTTTTTACAGCCACTTTAAATAATATTGAAATTAATTTTAATATTTTATAAGTACATAAACTTATTTCAGTTTGGATCGCAGTTGAAAAATATCAACACTTTCAAAGAAACAAACACTATTTTACTAAATATACCGTAACTTAATAATGTGCCAATCCATCAAAACCGCTGTGTTATTCTATTGTTGATATAGTTTAATTACAATTTTAAAGTAGCGTTTCGTAACAAAGACGTTAAAATTTTTCTTCAGAAACGCAGTTTTCTCTCTTTTTTTAAAACCAATACAGCATCAGCCCTTAATGGTGATTTGTTGCCCACAAAGTTCAGAGGCTTAATCGTTTTCAGGCAGAAGCAAGGAAAACCAATTAGGCATTATCAATGGCTATGTATAGACTACACGTGTATGGTTTTAACGAAGGGCAAAGTACATAAAATATATACATGATTTACCATTTTTTTCTTCAAATTATTTTATGTATTCAAAATAAACTGAATAAGGTTTGCTGTTAACACAGCTTCTAGAAATATAGATCTCTTTATTTTTACCCCTAGGCAAATAATGTAACATTAATGTTTTATTTTTCATTTTTTTGTATCATTATTTACATTATTTTTATACTGTGATAAGCTATGCGTAGAATTTACAATGATATTAGTTGAGACAAAAGGTAGTCTGTGATCTAACAAGACAGAGGACAGCCAATTAGAAACAAAATTGGATGTCGGGGATGAAAAGGATGGATGGGGGTGGATGTGTTTTTCCATTTTGGATTTAGACCTACCAAGGTGAGCTTAAAAAATCAAAAAAATATTGTTTTAATTTTGGTTTTAAGTGCAGAAAAACTACACTAATATACTTTATAATATATGGTTTGGGCCTTGTTATATTTAGTGCATTTAAATTTATTATATTTCAGGTAAAAACTATAAACAAATGCAATAACAAGTATTTCACAATATGTACTCAAAAATATATATTTAATTTTTCAATCTTAAGAGGACACATAATTAAATTAATAACTTTTTACACTAGCATTAAGTAAATGCGTCTTTGCCGTTTTTAAAAATATACCATTTATGAAGTCAAAAGTCTTGCATTTTTTGTTCAAACGAATTTTTATAAACACTTTACTTTATCTTGTTAAGGGACAAGGCATTTGATTGGTGAAGATCCATTATTATAATGATAAAAGTAACTTTGTATTATTTCTTCACTTTTGAGTTTATTATATTTTTTGCATGACTAGTTTCGACCAAATAGACTAGGTCATCATCAGAACTCAAAAGTGAAGAAATAATGCAAAGTTACTTTTATCATTATAACTTTACTTTATGTTTGTATTTTTATTATTTCAAATACCTGAAAAACAGTTTTGGACGTTATTTTGAAATTTATTTTTACAATTTCTTGTGGGGTATCATTTTACTTGTGAATTGAATAATGTAACACAGAGGCTTCAAGCCAGCTTCCCCGCCCTCGGCTCGGCCCAACATAAATGTTGCTATAAATCTCAAAGACTAAAGATGTTCTTTCCCTTAGGCACGCGCTCCTGACGGCTGCTTACGGTGGTGGAATTCAATTTCCAAAGCTTTAAAGGAGAGAAAGTGTTCTGGTGTTGTGTTTATTGCATTATATGACGGAATGAAGGAAAAATTGTTGCCGAGACAAAGGGAATATTGTGCTTTTGGAGCAATTATTCAGAATTTTCTTTTTTGAGTCGGAATTGAAAGATATTGAATTTGCAGATATGATACTTCACACTACTAACACGTATAATTTTGTGGAATATATTTTATGCTTAAATAAAACGCGTATTTGATTTATTTTAAAATATTTAAAGAGAGTATATCATTATAACAATAACGTAAATCTGTTCGTTATTATAGTTTTTTTATTTTATGTTTGAAAACGTAGTTTAAAGGTTCAAAGATGACGATTTAATTACAAGAGTCAAACGGCAAATATAAAAAAATTTGCCTATAAGTATCGATCGTAAATAATTTCGTTTCTATATGAACGTTATAAATGGACCTGAAATATTTAAACTATTTCCATAAAGTTTTCAATAAAAACAACCGATATTTGAGACAGTGGGAACAATTGTTCAAGGTACATATTTTTGATGAGACCATGTTTACAAAATTTTGCATACAAATAATTTAATTTATTTCTTAAAAAATTTAAGATTTTGTTTGATAATATTTTTAAAAAGTATTTAAATACAAGCGTAGCGTACAGTTTAAAACGTTTCAAAGAAGCCGACAACAGATAAGGCATGTCAAGGGTTATCTTTTTGTTGCTGTTGTTTTTTTTTATTTATTAAAAAACTTAGTTGTGAAAACATTTGTAAAAATTACTTAATACTGTTAGATAAAACAATATTTTCAGTTTGTTTTTTGAGTAAAAGAATACTCACAAGTGTGTTTATAAACACTATAAGATGCTTAGTTTTGTAAGCGGCGAGAAGTGGAGAAAAGTCCGATATAAAAACAAACGTCTCCCATTACATCATATCGAATGGCCCATCCAGCGACCTCTCCAACCTGACCTGCTTTCGAAGATCAAGTATTAATTGATTCAGCTCGCAAACCCCGGGAGGCGATACCGACTTCCGGTCCGAAGCTTTTGAATTGAATAGAGGCCAATCACGGTCAGCCTGCTTCCGCCGCCGGACTTCCGGGATAGCGAAAAGCTCCGGAGTCCTGCGAAGCCTCTACTTACACTTTCGGGATTCTTTATTGCCACATTTGCTTTAATTTTCTTCTTAGAAAAGCTGGAAACTAGGGGGAACACTCCCCTAATGGCGCTTGTAAACTGCCTATATTGTTCTCTTTTTTTATAATGGCTTCTTTTCGATTTAGCTCGGCTTTTAATGTTTTTTTTGTCATCATTCTTAAATGCATTACAATTTTATTATTATTTTTAATTCAACAGCCTAAAACGTGATAATCTTCATTTTCAATGTTTTAAAAAAAACCGTATTCCTACTAGCTAAAAAAAATAAACTTAGGATGCTATGGCAAGAAATACACTTTCGTCTTGGCCTTATGTTTTTACGAAATTCCCGTTTCAAAGGTGTTTAGAATAGTTCTACAAAAAAATATTTTATATATATATATAAATTTATTTTTTTCCAGTTCAATGGCAATAATAATTGTGATTGCAAAAACCGTTTATATTCACTTCACAAATAAATATTATTTTCTCTGAAAAAAAAAATAACGACGAGCATCCCACAGAAGCCCAGACGGCTCCCCGTACGGATGACATTCATGAATTTTTCATACCCCCTCGGAGCCGCACTGTTTGTCCGCGGAGGGCTGTCTCTCGGAATACCCGCACTTCCACCTACGCAGCCTGACAATACTGAATCATCTAAAAAAATACACTAAAGAATAATTCCGAACCTCACGTGGTTAAGTATAAAGAATTCTCAACTCTGCAGGCTTCATACATTAAATATTTTTGGATATATGCATTATTTATTTACCAACGTACTTGGTAAAAAAAATGAAACATTTGCAAATAAGCAGTATTGGTTTTGAACAAGTCTTATTTATGAACATTAGTACTCAATCAAACTTCACTGTGCAAAGACTATTAAGGTAAAAATAAATATTTGTACTATACGCACGTCTTCATTTGAAATAAACATCTTGTTGATGGACAAGGCATTTGATTGGTGAAGATCCATTTTTTATTATTATTCGACCAACTTGGTCATCATCAGATGCAGAACAAATTCATGGTCAACAAGGTCATTCTGCATCTGATGATGACCAAATCTGTTGGTCAAAACTAGTAATGCTAATCTTGTTGAGGGACAAGGCATTTGATTAATGAAGATCCATTATTATAATGATAAAACTACCTTTGTATTTTGTCTTCACTTTGAGTTTATTAAAATTATTTGCATTACTAATTTCGACCCAATACACTGGGTCATCATTAGATGCTTAACTAAACATAGTTTGGTCGAAACTAGTAATGCAAATAATTTTAATAAACTCAAAGTGAAGACAAAATACAGAGGTACTTTTATCATTATAGTCATGCTAAAACTATAATAAACTCAAAGTGAAGAAAGTGTAAAAAGTTACCCATATCATTAATAAAAAAAATATGAAATAAACATGGTGTTGATTTCAATCAAATATAAGTAAATTTAATATAATATTTATTTTCGTAAAATCTGTGTAAATACCGCTTAGTTTTAATTTCTTTGTGAGATCTGCGAGAAATGTACATAACAAATCGATTCTTCAGCACCGGCGTCGCATGAATGTTCCCCTAATGGTACCTACCGGGACCCTAATAAATCCAAATAAGAAATAACTCCCGAGCCGCGCCGCCGATGGCCTTATTCGATATAATTTAAAATATTGCGTGATAAGCGGATGAAATGGTCTAATTAATCTACCGGATTCCCGATTAGATTGTGGTTCTGTCGCGCTGTAGCTCTCCAGAGCGGACGCACGCCTGCAGCTGAAAATTTCCAAGAGCAAATTAAATTCGAATCGAATAATTTATTCAATGTTTGAAGATGGCTATCGCGACGTTAAAAAAACGTAATCGCTCTCTGCCGTTTTCGTGTGCCGCTCGCTTGGAGCGATTCGTCCGTTTATTCGCGAATCAAATGCCACACCTGACTGCTCAATTACGAAAGTTTTAAATTACAAAGCTAAACTCGCGGTGCTGCTGCCAGGAGCTCGTCATGCTCCACGCCACGGAGGCTCCTCACCGCAGACGACATTGAAGACTTCCTGCCAGCATTCTTATGACTCAATGAAAACTTTGTTCCTACACAGAGAACTTAGATTTCAGCTATCCGACGTACAAAGGCAACACATTTTTGAATGATTCATCAGTAACCTCACCTGTTCATCGTTATTTCGATTACACGTATTGAGAATCACCTGACAGGGCGGAGATCATGCTTCCTTGAAAAAGCTTACTAATAAGTCTACATTAGATCTTGCTACTATCTCTACTACTAATAATTTGAAACACAAGTCGGATCATCGTCCATGTTTCATCTGAAAATCTATTCCAAAAAAAATATCTTTTATCGATCATCAAAATTCACTTGCGAAATATTTTATTTTTGATGATCGATAAATATTTAAAATAAATCGTTAAAAGTAAGCTTTATTTAAAAATATTCGTAGGTTTTTATTTGTACAAAGGTTACTTTTTTGTAAACATAGAACAATGCTCGACATAAAAAGGTGAGAGACAATAAAGCCTGCGCCATCGACGGGCCTCCTTTGAGAGAAGCCGTTAAACCGGCATCGCTTTTACGACTCGAGAAGCTTCGCCAATCCCATCAGAAAGATTATTTCAGGAAGCTCCCGCATTAAAATAAACATTAATATGTAAATTCAATTAAATCCGATTGATTTTATGGAGCGATCCCGCGGCCGTTACTGGGAAATGTTTACCCCGAAGATCGCTTTGTATGTTGAATAAATTAAATGAAAATATCTTAAAATTTAGTGCACTTTGATATTGAAAGTTATTTGAATACTTAAATACAGGTAAATTATATTTGAAGGGTTGCGATCCGCAGAGTAGATTTAGTATTCATTTGTATTGATTTTTCGCAATACAAGACATTATAAGTGTGGCATATTCAAAATAATATTGGTTTTTATCGAAAATAAAAGGAAATTTATACTCTGATATTCAATGATAACAACCATAAGCTTACTTATATATACATAACTTTGGACATTGTAAAAACCTCTCTTGAAAATGGTTTTAAATAAAGTTATTGTATTTAACAAGTAAATTGTACGTTTAAATCGCTAGTTGGACATTCAAGTGATCTGCTTCTCTGATAGTATACTGATTTAATATAAACTATACTTTATGATGCAATTTAAAATATTTAACATTTATGTTTATTTTAAAGCATTCTTATTTCTAGATTACCACGAGGCAAAAACCCGATCAATTTATTTAATAGTGGGGTTTCATAAACTTGTGCAGTTCGGATGACAGGTGAGTTTGCTATCTTGACTGGTTTGTTGGCATCAAATACTTTATGGTAATTAAACGAAACTAAAAAATAACTTCAGTGTGAGAAGATTGCAGAAGAAGAAATTAAAATCGATATCTTTAAGTTGATCATCAGAGAGAAGAATTGCTTTTCTACCTATTAACAAAATCGTTGCCATAAGCTATTTGAGCACAGTAAAATTTTATTGCAAAGATATAAAAGGGGCAATAAATTCCTAAGCTCATTTGTGAGATTGCAGAATTAAATGCTACGGAAGTTTAGAGATATTCATTTCAATAAATTAACCGTTTACCAATAACGACATCTTTCGTAATCAGGATTTTATTCAGTAGTGTGCACTTTTTAACTAAGCATGAGGCGCATGCTAAAACTATTTTTATATAAATTTTTTCTAAATTTTTCACAAAGAAAATATAAGCTTTTTAATGCTTTGACCGTATCAAGACCTCTTAGAAGTGACCCCAAGAATCTTAAAGTTATGTTTTCTTTTTATGTATTTTCTATACATAATATCTGAACTTGGAAATTATGTTAACATTTTCTTAAAAAAAATGTGGTCTCGTAAATGTTGTTTCCAAGAAATTATTTACATATAAATTATTAATTGTAAAAAATCATCAATTAATTCTACATAATATGTGGGCTTGTTTTGCGCGAGGAAAGTTATTGCTCCTTGTGTATATTTAAAAAAATCTACGCCGTTTGGAGTCATGTAAAATAAAATAGTTTTGTTTTTTTACTTTATGTAAAAATATCGTAAACACATCAAATAAATTTAAATATTTTTTCAAGCAAAACGGGCTTTGATTTTCATAGCAGTGGATTTACAATTTTAAATCATTCCAACGTTGTTTCCTGCATGTCATCGTCGTCTGAAAGTTTTCCCGGCCTCTTGACTCAGTTTCCCTGGCACTTGATCAATTAGCCCTCGGAGGCACGCGAGGGGGTGCACATTTACGTGTCCCCTCAACCGGAACATGTAGCAGACACTCTGTACAGGCTTGATATCAATTTTGAGCGACATGTGAAAGGTTATCCTTTTATAGTCACACAATTTTGACATTTCTCTGCTGGCATTGATTCACGCTTGAAATTACAGGTAAATGCTATGTAACAACCATGAGATGTATTCGATGTATGAAAAAAATCATTCAATGTTATTGAATCAGACTTTTCAAATCCAATGGTATATATAATAACTGAAAAATATTATCATCATATAAAAGTTACATTTTGACATTAAAACTACTAAATATCGTTAATACATACAGAAAATAATGAAATGTTGTTGTTTGTGTACCTACAGCCTGATAAATATATAGTATTGTTTTTTGTTCCCATGTTAAGCCGATTGCATATCTCATAATGTATTTTTGAATTAATATCCTGATAATGACAGGAAGCGATTACGTTGGATTTGTGCCGTACATTTCTTCCACAATGAACGCTACGGATCGGATTGTTCATAATTATGCATTCACATACTTATTTTAACCTGGAATATACGAAAGATCTACCAGTTATGTCTTTCATTACGGACTTAGGTCAGCAGACATTAAAAAAACATTTTTTTTTTGTTATGAGGTATCTACTTACTGTGCGGCTTGTATTCAGCGTCGCTAAAAATGGGATAATTGCAGTTATTTTCTTGTACATGTGTCTCGGCGTATTGTGATACAAAAAGAGCATATTATTACGAGAAACGTCAGCTTTTGGTATGTTCTAGAAACACGCAACTTGGCATTGGGCCGTGACCTAAAGAACGAATCGCTCGATTTTTTTCTGTTATTTAAATTCAGTATTATACTTCAAACCCACCTGATGTCTCAGCAGCTTAATTCCTTGCTTACCTATCACAAATCCAGTATTTATCTACTCACTGATTAAAAGAAATTCACCATTATTTTGTTTTTATATAAAAACGATTCGACAGGAAAAAGCTCTAATATAGGTAAATTTTTATTGCGTTATTTAAAATTAATCATAATTGAAAAGACGCCTCTGAATTTCATAATTTCATTCAAGCAGACCGCCATAAATATGGTAATGGCAAAAACAGTCGAGAATATAGCTGTATTTTGTGGTAAATTTAATAAATAAAATTATTTCAACCACAAGTTTAATTTGATTTATTGACTGGAGAAAAATCTTGTTAATTTAATTATATTTTTTGCTATATTTATCGTCGTCTATCATAAACTGGTCAATTTTTTGTGACTGTATCGAATGAAAAAGCTGTTCTGTAAAAATATACTTGAAACACATATAATTCAGTTTTTTTATGTGCAAAGATTGTGGTATTAAAATAATAACTTTTGAAATTAAAAAGAAGTTTTCAAATTTACATTTTTTGCTTGAATATCTAAAGACTACACAAGATTGCTTTAACTTACATTTTTTAAATAATGAACTTAATAAATAAATAATACGTATTATAATATTTATAAGAATTGATTCAGTTTTTCTCAGGCAGGCTGAGACGCTATCTCCTAGCCACATGGATTATATATTTATTGTTAAAATATGAAGCATGACATATCAAGCAAGTATATCGTAAATATCTAAGAAATCAATAGCAATAATCAATATTTGTCAGTACAATTTAAAATTGCAATGAAAAATATAATTTAGTTTTTTGACAGTTGGGAACCTCTGAACGAGACTAAATAACCCGACAAATGGCATTCCTTAGTAACGGCGGGAAACTGAATGTCATTAATTGTGAGTAATTGTCGGGATTGCCGGGATCATGTGAAGGGGCTTCCCGGGAACGGGAACGGGACTCCGGCGAGGCGCCCTGGAAGGCGATGACGTCACATCCGGACTCCTCCACGACGAGCTCTCGAAGCAGAATCACTCAATAAACTCACTGATTTTTATGAGACGATATGAATTTATAACGTTTTATGTGATCTGATTTTTATGAGTGTTTTTTTAAAGCGAAAAGTTTTACGCATTCGAAATTGCATCATCGAAATTTTTACAGCTGATTTTATGTCTCAAAAAATGCTACTAAAATCAAATTTTTTTAAGACCTCATTTATATTTAATTTATCATTGCAGAAACATTCCATAACTATTACAAATATATATATATATATATATATATATATATATATATATATATATATATATATATATATATATATATATATATATATATATATATATATATATATATATATATATGTTTTTAATTCAAAGTTCTCTTGTTACTTATTGGAAACCAGTGTAAAAGGAAACGAAAACAATTCACGTCGGAAACGCCAAAGTTTCTTCATTGTAGAATTTCTTTGAAACTTGCCACTTCTAGACTGAGAGAATCGTAGAACTATCTGTCAAAATATTGTTCTCAACGTTAAATTTGCACGTTTATTTACCCATCAAGTGGTAAGGCAAATAATGTGGTGTTTTTCAGTCGACAAAAACTTAAAAATAGTAATTTTTTGTGAAATTGATGTACTGTTTATCCAAACAGAAATGTAAAAACATGGACAAAAAGTGTAAATCGATTTTTTGTTGGTAGAAAATATGAGAGATTTAATTAATATATGTTTTAAATTAAATTGTATTAATCTTATTGTAGAGTGTAAAAAGCATATTATGCTGATTGCTTTTATTTCTAACCAGTTGCGTTGGTTTTGTGCCTCTGTCTTGAGAATAATACAATATTACAAGTAAAAAATAAATTTATTTGAGAACGATCGTAATTCGATAAAAATGACGGATGAAAATGATGTTGGCTCAAGGAATTTCTTAAAAGCCTGTAATATTCCGACTGCTTATTCCAGTGTGCACTGCTCGTATTCGAAACAGATTGCCTAATCTCGTTTTGAAGATTTTCAATTCATTTAGATGTAAATTGCTTCAAATTATTCTTCGTTCACTTCGAGTCTCCCTTATTTCTTTAACTTTTTATAATTTCGCATGTCAATCACATGCACCTCCTTCTTTCTCCGCTCAGTGAGTGGATTTATTTATTCGATTTATCTTTCCATAATGAAGTTTCAGACTTGCAATATGGAATGGTTCTTTGTAAGTTTTCTCCATCTAATATCTGCCAGATAGCTTCAGTTATAAATCGTTATAAATAGAGACATCAAAAATCTCATTACCTCTGATGATAATGAATTACCTGTCACTCGGGAAAGATCTGTTTCGGTCTAATGTTTCATCTATGCTAGTGTGGATCATGTTATATTAATTGAGATGTATCCATGTACCTACCAACGAATGAAAGATTTATTGGCATTAGTTTAAAGTTACCTCCTCTAGGATTCAAAGTACTAATATATTTTGTTTTTTGTTTCAGGTATGTTCATTTTACTGACCTCAACATCAAGCAACATTGGTGAGATTGACGACTTAATTTTGATATAATACGGTCTCCAGTTTTGACATATATTCTCCAGGTTAAGCTTTATTCATACAGATTTAGGCTTATCTATTCCCACATGAAATAACAAGAAAAATCATTGAAAATATCTTTTTTTTGTGGGATTTAAACCAACACTTCTACGGCGATTGTAACACTGTGGAGATGTGGGTATGAATCCAATCTGTGCTGTGAAAAAACTTTTAAATGATTTTGATCGTCGTTTCATATTTAATAAATAATTAGTTTAAGAAATGGCAAGGATTTTTTTTTATTGATTAACGCTTACAAATATCGAGAGATTTTGATGGTTTATATATACTTTAAAGTGTCATATAAAAAAATGAAATCTAGTTAGCTATTATTTTCTAAGTTACACAAATGCTTTTGATTTCATTAATTATAAATTATTCGTAATTTTTTTTTTATGTTTTGCCCAAATATCACTTTTAAAATTTAATTAAAGCCTACGGAATAAAGTTAGACAGAGAATTTAGAAGTCAGCGGGTACCCTTAGAAAAGCGACCCCATTATCTTTTAAAAACGTTGCCTTAAAAATAAAGCATCCACCGAGCTCCCCGCGCGGAAACTAAGACCGGCCATATTGAATCTCCCCCGCCATCTTCCGGAAGTCGACTTGAATAAACAATAACGATGGAATCCAACCCAAAAGGAGTCTCGGAAACTTCATATGTAGGGCATAAAATTTAATCTCCCTCGATGGCTGCAAAGCTGCTAAAACACTTTAATATTTTTACATAATTATATCTGTATAAATATTATAAAATATTTTGTAGAATTTATAAAAAATGAGATCTTTTGATGAAAGCTAGTAATATACTAATTATTCTGTGTAACATGCATAACCTCAGAATGAATATGTATTTGTACTTAGTACCTTAAAATGAAAGCCTTTGGGTTTCAGTTTGCACAAAGAATTAAAAAGTGATGTCACGTCACTCAGTATATGACTTGAATATTCTGAATATATAATATAAAGTTTAGAGTCCCTGTCGAGTGTTTTCTCGGGTATTTAATTCACGGGCGCATTAAGCACGGTCAGGTTATCGATTAGTTGTGAAAGTTCAGTGAGTGTGCGACATGGCCGCCTCCTCGCCGGGAAGCAGTGACTGGAAAATGAGGCTTGTCGTGTGGAATGATCCGTGAGGCCCGGCGAGTCCCGCGCCAGAGCCTCTTCTCTTGCCTGAAGTCTCGGCCTGGATGTGCTGAAGCGGCGATGCCCTCGAATAACTTCTGCGAGTCACTCGTATTTGAACTAGATACAATAACAGTAATATTTTTCCATTATTGCAAAAAGATTTTAACAACTTTTTAAAAATTCTTCAGGAAAACTATGATTTCATTAAGTGGCTTTTTTCCGTTTTTTCCATTCCCTGGTATATCATCGTACAAAGAAAAATATTTTCTAATATGATTAGGCATATTATTACGCATATCGAAAATGATTCAAAGAAACTCAGTAAAATATGTAGGATTTGAACCTACATCTCCGAGCTAACATAGCCAGTGTACTGACTCTGAAAATTGAGAATTTTTAACAATCATAATCTACACACGAATCAATGTGCCCAATCAATATTTGGTGATTTGCAAGCAGTGGACTTTTTAAACCAAAGTAACAAGTGAAACGATTTTACTCCCATATAGATATTATTTTTAAAATCTATTAATTTAGCGTTTCTGAGAGTTTCTTTGAATCATTCTCAATATGCGAAAAAATATGCCTAAGCATATTAGTAAGTAATACAAGCCTGTAAAGGTAATTAAAACGCACTTGATCGACGTTCAATGCACAAAATAGAAAAATATATGCAACTAGCGGATACCCGGCGCGTTCTACTGCGCTAAATAAAGAAATAAAATACTTTTTTTATTTGTTCGAAAAAAAAAAAAAGGAAATTTTGTTTATTTATTGACTTTTTATCTTAATGCTAGCGGACATATTGAGTTTTTTCGGTAGGTGTGTAAACATAAATTTTTTTTTTTGGCGTTCCAACTCTAAACGCAACATAACAGGAATTTTGCGAAAAACAGGAATTTTCTATGTTCAAACCAGCAATACTTAGCGATTGGCCATGAGCCTTGTTGATAGTTATTACAACAGCACAATTTAGGTGGATCTAAGTTGCGAATGAGCATCTATGGTGAACCAACTTTTAAAGTTAAGATGTGTGGTGACATTCCAGATGGTTCTAAAGAGTTAAAAAACTCTATTGGATTGTTCATGCAATTTTTCGCAAAATTATTGTGGCTGTGCTGCTCGTTATTCGGCTTTTTTTTCAGTAAAATAAACACGTTGTTCGTTTTCTAAATGAACAGCAAGATGTTGAAAAGTTGGGTATCATTCGTGAATACTGAAACCAGGAATTTCATATTTTTTCAATTTCATTCGTGAATACCAGACCAGGAATCAATGTCAATATCAACGTTTCTTATTTTAATGGTGGTGGTGAATCCTCCATCTTCTGGCTTTCGTCGTCTGTATTTCGGATATCCATCCTCACCAGGAATTATATCTCCGAATGTTTTCCAAATGCTTGGACAACGCTGTGTTGTCAGAAACGTAGCTTGTAAGCGGTTCTGGCGGGTCAACCAGCGTTGACAACTTGACTTTTCCGTTTGAACAACACATACCGGGTGATTCCTTTTGAAATTAATGCTAGCGGATAAACAATGTATTGAGTTTTTTCGGTAGGTGTGTAAACAAAGATTTTTTCATTAACTACGTGGCGATAGTTTTTTAACAGCAAGTCTTGTTCCGTTGCACAATTTAGGTGGATCTAAGTTGCGAATGAGCATCTATGGTGAACCAACTTTTAAAGTTAAGATGTGTGGTGACATTCCAGATGGTTCCAAAGAGTTAAAAATCTCTATTGGATAGTTGACTCTATTTTGGAACTTCATTATGCAGCAATGTTTTCGCAAAATTATTGTAGATGTGCTCCTCGTTCTTCGACATTTTTTTTCAGTAAAATAAACACGTTGACCGTTTTCTAAATGAACAGCAAGATTGGATTGAACAGTTGGATATCGTTCGTGAATACTGAAACCAAGAATTCTCCAGACAGCTTCATTACTGCGACCCATCTGAAATTGAGTGATTTCATAGTTTCGATTTGAAAGCTCAAACACTGCCATATCACTGCCTTTGTTAACATATTTGCATATGTCCTTGCATATGAATTTCACGGAGTTGCAGTGTTCCACATTGATATATGATTGAAATGTTTTTTACAGTATTGGACTGTATGGAACAATCCATATGTTGTCAATGTCAATATCGACGTTTCTTAATTTAATGGTGGTGGTGTATCCTCCATCTTCTGGCTTTCGTAGACCAGTTTGAGTTTCATCGATCAAATCGCGTGGATATCTTTTCGTGCATTTGCCGTCTTTTATGCGAGGCGAATTCATATGCAACACTCCGCATGGGCCGTGATGTTCTTACAAACAACGTCAAAAAGTATCAGATCTTCACGTTGATTCGGGTGTTCAGCAGATATAAGATCGATGTCGATTTGAGTTGGAATAATTTTTTCAATAGACGAAACTTGTAATACGAATATTTTCGTATAATAATTTTTTTCCCATATATAAACAGACAAACTCATTATGATAAAACACGTTGTGAATGACAGATAGTGATTTTGTTTTGAAAGTCCGTACGATCTGTCCGCGCGATCTTCACAATGTTCTTTTTTCAATTTTTTGCGAGGAACGATGTCCACTTTACAGATGTTGAAAATTTTTGTATGGAAAATATCAAAAATCGACCTAATTCTGTTCCGTAAGTTCGGCAGCCTGTAACGGCAAGTTCATTCTAATATTTACAAACATCAATATCAGTATTTCTCGATTGGTAGCCATGCAGGCAGCCAGCTTCAAGACATTTTCGCGTATATGCAATACGCGAAAATGGCAGTTCCTTTTATGAATTGGAAACTTTTGTATGGGATTTTTCTTAATTGAATAAACCAAATTTGATAATCAATTTTTATAATTTTAGTGGTCTGGATTACTCTCGGTATTTTTGGCTTTCAAATAAACACGGTGTGGGGCTCGTCGGTCGTACGGTTTCAAAGCCTATAGCGGACTAACAAACATTTTTAGTGTTTTATATATATAGATAACGTATTTTTGTGAAATAATATATTATATACAAAATAGTAAAACTCAATTTCGACGTATATTTTATGAGTAAAAAAACAATTAAGTATATCGTTTTTTTTTTTTTTTGAATCGTTTATATAAAAACAGGTATACAACGAACTATATTTTTTTTATAATATATAAGTATATACCGCGGTAGATTCTAATGCTTAAGTGTTTGTTCAAAAATCTCTGAGCGCAAACATTTACTTCTGTAAAAAAATATCAACGAGAAAGCATGCATCGAAGATAAACTCTAAAAATCAACACATAAAAATGCTTAAAACTCCAGGCCGGGGTCTTACATCGCGAGGCGTGTAATGTCGAAGCCACACGTAAAACTAATATAAAATATCAGGAACACCGAATTAAAGTAATTGGAACACGCTGCCCCCGATCGATAATGATCTGGCGAGATCTCATCTCCAGGGTCCGTGGCCAGCGACTCGTTCTTTTTATCTGGGCGAGCGCATTCCCCTGCTTTATGTTGATGATGCAAACAAAATCGGAAAAAATCAACAGAAATGTTTCCATTTGCTTATTTATATATGTAATATAAAATAATTATAATAATACTAGAAATGTTGCCCGTCACAGAATGACGTTTTCGGAAGCATTTTGAGTTATCAATGATGTGATTAATAATTTCTAACGCAATTTCGATAAAAAAAATTGGTACTTGTGTCAAACTGACATTAACTGAAAATTTCTAAGAAGCATCAAAATTTGTTTTTTTGTAAAAGTTCTAAATTTGAAATTCTCGCGATGAACAACAATCCTATATTGAAACTCGCTAAAGCATATTTTATTGTTTTATTAAATTAGTTTATGAATATAAATATTATCCTATCGTCTTGAAATTCGGCACAAAATTTACTAAACTTACATGCAAAAAATCAGCGTCGTATCTTTTAAGGTATTCTATGGAAAACCAAAAAATTAAACATACACACACACAATGGATATTATTATAGTAGATAATGAAAAAAGTACCTTTGTATTTTGTCTTCACTATGAGATTATTAAAATTATTTGCATTACTAGTTGCGACCCGATACACTGGGTCATCATCAGATGCTAAACTAAACCAGTTTAGTTAGGCATCTGATGATGACCCAGTGTATTGGGTCGAAACTAGTAATGCAAATAATTTTAATACACTCAAAGTGAAGACATAATACAAAGGTACTTTTATCATTATAATAATGGATCTTCACGAATCAAATGCCTTGTTTATCAATAAGATAAAATAACTGTTAAATTTTATAAAATTTCTAACTCATTATATAAAATAAAACACGGTGGGATTAATTATCAATAAAGGTGACTATGAATTGAATAACGTATGCACATTTAAGCTGAGGCATAAATGCGTAAAAAAATGTTATAACCTTAGCAGTAATTGTCAATTAAAGTTACAGTCACTTTAAAGAAGTTAAAACCCAAAAATAAATAAATTATCAAAGCATAATTTTTATATATGCGAGTGCGTAGTATGCTCTTTTTATAAAGCGTCTAACCAAAAATATGAAAAGCCAATAATTAGAATATTATAAACACCTGTAAGCCTGTTAGCTATAAATATTTATTGCATGATTATTTGATGTCACTTATTAAAAAAAAAAAAAAAGTTGATTTTAGAACAAATTCGTTTATTAGAATCATTCAGAAACGCAGTTAATGCATTCACTATAGTGATTGGTAATAACTCGAGATATGTTAGAGACGCCTTCAGCAATAAGGTGCGAATGGGGAGATGATAGAACGGAGGCTGTCCGGGGGCTCGCCGGGAGGCTCTCCAGGAGGCTCTCCGGGAGGCTCTCCGGGAGGCTCTCCAGGAGGCTCTCCAGGAGACTCTCCAGGAGGCTCTCCAGGAGGCTGTCCAGGAGTCAGACGGCCCTGGCCGGTGACGAAGGACCGCGCTGTCTGCAGCCTGCGCAGCGATTATCGTCCTGAGTTATTCGCACTCGGCGTATTTGCATGGGCTCAAGATTAATCCCCGCGGCGCACGCGATGTCTTCGGTTTCGCGTTTTGTTTTTTGACAGTAATGTATTTTATAAATGAGGTGTATTATTTTAATCGCTGTTGAGTATTCTTGACCACATGTTGGTCAAGCACTGACATATGGCCTGAAGTGTTAATATTATTTCACTATATGCTGCTTTTGCCTTTTAAGTTGTATGAAAGTAGTTATAAAATAAATCAATTAATATTTGTACACAGCTGTTTTTTTTAACCAGTAAAGTATTTTTGTTATAATAGTATTTAGTGATATCCTCACTTTTTATCTTTTGACGAAACTAGTTTCAGTACTAGTGCATCTTCTTCTTGCATATTAGTGAAACCAGTCGCGTCATTATATATTAATTGAGAAAATAATGTAATCTCCTTCTGATAAAAATATTTTAATGAAATCCACCAAGTGCTTACTAAACATGGTATATATATCGATTACTAACAGTTACTTCTTAACTCAAACATGAATTTAAATTATATCAAATTAAAACATTTGTTAAGTAATTGTAATTGTTGGAGTTGTTAAGTAATATTTTAGTCAAAATTTTGCAATGTCAACGTTGCCTTAGAGCTTAGACAAATTGTTTTTTATTAAAAAAAAAAAAAACCAAACCAACCAAAAACCAACCTATAATAAAAAGTAGAAAATATATTACATTCCTTCAGCTCGCCATTAATAATTTTTTTAAACATATTATATGATTGCATGTTAAAGTGAACAAAAAGTTTAACCACATTGTAAGTATTCAAGTCAACGTTAAAATCTGATAAAAAAGCCTTGTTTTTGGAGGTTAACCAAATCTTATTATTCATATCATGAATTCGCTCGCTACGCATGGGCTAACACGAATGGTTTTTACTGCGAATAAACTAAAAAAAACATATATTTTACCGAGTTGTATTTTTGTTTTGCTTTTATTCGACATTATTTGTATATTGCCACTTTAAAAATGGGCTTTTTCAAATCGAAATATGCAAATTATTTTATATTAATACACCACAGTAATCGAATTGTATTATATTATCTTGTATAACGTTTTTGTTATCATTTTAGAGATAATGCGAATCTTGAATAATAATATTTTTGAAAATGCTTTGTATAACTTATATAAATATTATAAATTTATAATAGATAAGAGTGTTGGAAAACATGCAAAAATACTTCAGTTGTATGTTTACGAATCAAAAATAAATTTTGAAATACACTCTATAAATTTATGCAAATTCAGTGGAATTTGTTCACTTTGATGATAATTAAATGGATCTCGTTCTCAACAGCTCACTTAGTGACAAAAGCTTTTTCGTAAAACAGACCGCTTATTTAATTGTTGTTGGGTGTATTATATTCCGAAAAATGCCTCCGTTGGCGGGCGGGGCGGGGCGTCTTTGTCCGCCGGG
This sequence comes from Atopsyche davidsoni, assembly GCA_022113835.1. NCBI lineage: Eukaryota > Metazoa > Arthropoda > Insecta > Trichoptera > Hydrobiosidae > Atopsyche > Atopsyche davidsoni. The sequence continues at coordinate 9,913,836 of JAILWY010000021.1, forward strand.
GCAGTCCCGGCTCGGGCCGAGGCTTCTATCGGCTGCCGTAATGCCTCTCATTAAAAAGAGACGCACCATTTGGCCAGGTCTTCTCCTCCTTATCTCAATCCTCCAATTAAAATATCGAAGTTCTCCCAAAGCGGTCGGCAAGAAATATTAATGCCGCGACGGGGACGGGAACCGGTTTCGCTCGGAGACAGAATGTGACGGTGTCGCTTCCCAGGGCCTGCCCTCCGCGCAGCCCCCAATAAGGCTTTCACGAGTGGTTACGTAATTTTTAAATGTCATAAAACGAGATATAAATACAAGCAATTACGAGATTATTACTATTGTTTGACTAATGTATGAAATGTCTATTTTTTGAATTGAACGTCAATCAGATGCGTATTTATTATCCATTACGGCTTTATTATATTAATACTAATATGATTAGGTACATTAGTTCACACATAGAAGATGATTAAATAAATTCTCAGAAAAATATCATCGTGATCGCTTACATGGCCTGGGCACATTGGTTCATATGTAGAGTATGATTGTTAAAAATTCTCGATTAATGGATTTGATTCGTTAGTACAAGGGTCAGTACACCGGCCATGTAAGCCTAGGGATGTGAGTTCAAATCCCACACAAATCACGATTATATTTTTCTGAGAGTTTCTTTAAATCATCTTCTATGTGTGAACTAATGTGCCTAATCATATTAGTAATAATGTATGAAAGTAACAGGAATAACCTATATATATTGCATAATTACTTATATCTCATTGTATGCAAAAATAAAATTTATATGCCACAATTGATTAAAGAGAACTTTTAGTATATTTTTGAAACTTTAATTCCTTATTTGGACAGTACAGTTATTTTAAAGGCATTGTGTATATGATACTGTTAAAAATACTAGAAGAGTTGATCGTTATTTGTATAATTAAATTCACGTCATTAACGGTTCTGTATGAATAAATTTTACTGTGCATCAAAAATGCAATCAAACATTTTTCACTGTTAAAGTTAAGTTAATTATAGTATTTAATTAGTTTTTGGTGTTTACCTCTAATAAAAGTTTTATTATAGCTTACTATTACATTCAATAAAAAACAAAAAAAAATGGTTAATACTTCTTCTTTATTTTCTCAAGAAAACGAAAAACTCAGTTCATTTAATTCTATTCAAACAACAATACCAAGACTCGGCTGAACGCTTTGTAATAAAAGAATGCTGACTTTTGAAACTTGATATGTACGAGTATTTCCATGAACACAAGTATTCCGGAATTTTCTCGAGACGTGTCACGAATGTTGGTTTATTTTTTACCCTAAATAAAAAACATAAAAAACGACGATAACACGCGAAATTTCAGTCAAAACCAATCTCGAAGTACGTTCATTTCCGTGCTACAATTCTCCAGACAAATTTTAGACTTCCAATATCTAACAGCGACGTGCGAAACAACGTGCATTATCATTCCGGAAACGTTTCTATTATTTCGTATTAAAATACTAAATTATCGAAGCCTTCTTCGTGAAACAGGAAATGGCGGCCATTCTACCCCCTGGAAGTGTTCGCTAAAAAGTCGCCAGGTGGTGGTAATGTCGGCGGACTGGAAGGCAACAAACGCCTAACTTTTTCAATTCGGATGTTAAAACGGAAACAGAAAGCTGTAGATTATTCAGCTGTGATATTTAAAAATAGCAACTGTTCGCTTATGGTGTGATTTCATCGAAATTTTAAAGATAGTTTTAAAAACTATACACTACAAAACACTTAAAAATTATGCAAAGACTATACAAGTTATTTCGAGTATAAAATAATAATGCGACTTTTTTGGGATCAACACTTTTCCTAAAAATGTAAATAAAAATTTGTTAAAAATAAATCACTATTCGAAATGTAAAAATTATAAACATAGTTTTATAAAATTCTATGAAGATTTCGTTTAAGAAAATAGTATATTTAAGAATACAAATTTATATTTAATAATTCATGCTTTTATTTTAAAAAAGACTGGCGGAGTGTAAAGATTTATTTGTAATAGTATTAAATAAAACGTAGAAGTAATTTCAAACCACTTGTGAGGAAAGGAATATGAATTCATTTTATTTAACTGGTCGTTACTAAGAATGTATGGACTTGCATGTGAGTGTGAAATAACTATCCCAGCATTGCGAGTTGGAAGAGAACTTTAACCCTTGCAAATATGAATGCAACGTAAAACTTATGCTTTTAACAGTGAAATATTTTAATGCATTTCAATCTAATTTTAATCAAAATCTGCTTTTATAAATCATTCTGGGGCATATATCACTTTAAAGTTACGAATAAAAATAAAATAAAAATTACGCTTAAACGCTTCACAACAACCTTTAAGCGTATTCTTCAGCGTAAATAACAAAACAGAGTGGTTCAATAAAATGTATGCCCTGTGGTTTGTGACTTTGGAAAGACAGCCAGAAAAACATAATAATGCCTTTACTTCTTCTGGAAAAGAGGAAAAGTAAAAGTACTCAAAAAAGTATTAAAGAGATGTATGACGATGATGATGAGACATATGAGAATACGTAATCACGTTTTGAGTGACTCAATCATCACACTATTCAGACTGTCGAAAAACAAGTAGATATTTTTTTCACTATATCTGTGGGGGTTAAAATGATCTCTGAAACCATATTTTAATATGATATTGTGTAAAAACTTTGCTAAATATAATTTAAAGTATATGCAACCGATGCATGAAACGAATATGTATATTTTTGGAGCGAAGTTTGTTTGCCTACGAAATGAATCTTGACAATCGTGAGTGATGTACTTGCTACCCAAATTCCAAATAAAAAAACCTAGCCCGGTTTCATAAAAATGAATTCAAAAGGACAATTCTAACACAGCCACGCTATTTCTATTTCTCATGTTCTTGGTATTCTTTATCATCTCTACGTTTATTTCGTGTTCGTAAACATTAATAATGGAGAAATATGTTTAAAACTAGAAAAGATGCAAAAGTTTTTCTTGTGTGCGTTAACCACGGTAAAAATGAAATAAATTAAATTCATAGAAACAATCTCATTATCTAAAGTTAGGCTTTGAATACATATATACGTTTTTATTAATGTATGAGTAAATAAATAAGTATAAAAATAATATGTTATTATATAGTGGAATCCGCGTTATTTTTATACTTCAGGGGAATATTACGACAAGAGACTGGTTATGTGTATTTAATAAATTTAATTAATACACATGAAAAAAATGCGAAGGTACTTACAACTAAATTATTTCATGGAAAAATTAATATAAATTTTATTTTAAAATTGAAAAATTTCAGTGCAAATTTAATGATCCTACAATTTCTGTGACAGTTCAACAAAAACAACTTTTATTTGTTTAGTTGTGAATATCTGTCACGAATGCATGTTTTCGTGTAGAATAAGTTTAAAATGACTTCGGTTTATGTATTAAAAATGTCACCCATGTAAATATGCTACATTCGGACTATTTTCTAAGTACTACATGTACAGCCGCTAGCGAACTGTCATTCCCTGAGACATTTGAAGATTTTCAAACAGCGTTTGTATTTTGTTCATAAACCATTTGTCAAGATAGCGAGCACATAACTCTCCGAAGAAATTTGTCACGGGGCGCCTTGTTTGTCGTTTGAATTCGTAACACAATTTGTTTCGCTCCGAGACGGGAGAAAAAGGAGCTTCCCTGAAATGATTTAAAAACTTTTCAAAAACGAAGCGCTGACAGAGGTCGGGCTCGGTGCGCCTGTGCGAGCTTTTCAATATTTATTTCGGTGCCACCATCTATTAGTTAAGGAGACAATGACGCATGACCGGCGCGGCCGCATGTAAATAATCCTTATTTCAAATACAATCCGAAGCCGCGGCGAGAATTTATAAGCGGCGTGTGAGTTTTAAGGACGAAAATAGTCCCCGCATCCACCGTGTGAAGCCCTGACGACGGTGCCTCCATTCATCTTCGGGAAGAGGTGGGAATCCTAATAAGAACGCGTTGATTTGTTTACAGGCTTTTTTGGTGAGAAAAGTAAGGATTTTAGTGGAAGGTGATGTCCGTCTCGCAGTCGTACTGTTGTGTCCTTTTTCTGGAACTGGCGTACTAATCGTAATGCCGCAAACCCTTTGTTGAAGAATTTTTCCGCAACTCGTGAATCACTTTATTTTATCGAAAAAAATCTCACTTACTCATGTTTTATATTTAGTATAAATTAAATTAAATATATTCAAAACAAAAAGATTGAAAAATTAATTACATGTTGCGTTTAATCAATAGAAAAATATATACAGTAATACACCGCTTTACGCAAGGGATACGTTCCGGAAAAAATCGCGCTAAGTGAAATTTGCGTATATCGGGGTTTACGATTAAACATACAATAAAATGCAGTATTACATGTTATTTTTACTGAAAAATACATCTATTGTCTTTTGGCTAGCGTTTCTTTTACGTTCTTGTAAAATTCGTTCACATCACCCAACGCTGTATTTAATTGTTAAGAGAAGTCAATGACTACATTATGTTCATACACATTCTTAAATAAGAAATTCGCGTAATGCGAGGCGAGAAATTCGCGTTATAGTGAAACCGCGCATAACGGGGTCGCCTAAAGCGGGGTATTACTGTATTTAAAAAACCTTTTTTTTACCAATTAACTAATTTTTATAAAATTAAATTATAATAAATAGTGTATTTTAGACTTTACATGAATATTTCACGCTCGAAAGTTCAAAACCACAGCTGTGCTCAAGCTTGAATTACTTTGATGCATTTATTCACGTATAGATACTGTAAAAGTTGAGTAACTGATGGTATTGTATATACATCAAATCTTATGGTGAATGTAAAATATTTAATAGTTGTTATATACTAAATAAGAATTTTTAGTTTATCAGTTTAATCGGTTCCTTAGGTGTTGAATATGTATCTAAATCAGTACAGTACTCATATCAAAAAAAAAAAAAAATTATTTTTTAAATTTAAATAATGCGTTGTCTTTGTATAAAAAAAGCTTGTTGTAAACGCTCGAAATACTTAAAAACACGTATTTTTAACATTTTCATCGCAAAGTAACAATGGCACCGTGTCAACGCCCACATCTAATACAGCTCAATTTGATTCGCGAATTTACACAAAAGCAGCGGTTTCTCGCGCACAGATCAGCTCGCCAGCCCCGCGTCCACCGATTTATAAGGTTACTTAGCCGGGCCGGGGATTTATGTTCAATAAATAAGGAATGCGTGTCCAGCACCCTCGGCGGTAATGAATCGTCCGGTAAATCTATCAGCCGAACGCCCACGAGGGCCGCGAGACAAAAGCTCCCGTGCTCGGCGAACATGCCTGAAAAATTATTGTCAGTAATGCGAAGTCTCGTTGGCTCGCAACATATGGCAGGCTCGAGAGACTTCGCGAGTGTAATGCGCATACGGGTGCCAATTTAAAGTGATATAAAAACTTTTATTTCATGGCATATTTATTTACTGCAATACTACCATGCACACCTTTTAAATCAAAGCGACAAGTAGAGAATTGAATATATTCAATATTTTTGACAGAGAGTACATGGTGGAATTCCATTTTAATATTTTTTAATAAAATACTTGAGTGGTTTTCCATTGCATTATCAAACAGAGTGAGATTTTATATAATAATAAGCAATTAGGTAAACAATTGTTAGAGGGAGAAGTTGTTGGAAAGAGAGAGAGAGTGATTGTCAGGTGGTAAGGGCTTATGTGATTTTAATGTACCTGACAAGTGGAGGATTCTATATAATTGCAAATTTTTCTTTTTTTTTTGTGAGCAAATGTTTTTATATTGATGGGTAATTATCTAAAGTAGTGGCTTTGGGTTGCAGCGGCAGTTATCCTGGGCTGAGGCAGTTGTCCTGTAGTATGTGTATCTGTAAATAATAGGTTTTTGCACAGTAAATGTTTTTTTTTTTTAAAGATGTGATTTAGCAATAGGGAATAATAGTGAAGACTTCTTAAAAATAATCTGGTCATTAAGCAGGTGCTCTTCTCCGATTGATCTCTTAAATCTCTTGGCGATCGAGTTTTGTGCCTTTATTGTTAATAAGCAAAATTTTGAGGTTGGAGTTCTGGTTAAAGTCGTGCTTATTATCAGAGAGGTGGAAGCCGAAGGTAGATGTTTCATCTTCCTTTTTCCATCCTCTTATGTGGTCTTTAGTCCTTGTGTTGAATGATCTACCTGTTTGGGCAATGTAAGTGGCGTCGCAGGAGTCGTGAAAGGTTGGTGAAACCGGTCACTAATAAAAATAAAAATGTGGAAAATCACTCAAGTATTTTATTCAAAAATATTAATTGAATATATATAAAAAGCTGAGATTCATCAAATATTATGTCGTATATGGAGTCGAAGCTTGAATACTCAATACAGCTAGTATGCGAAGAATTGAGGCGGCAGTATAGGAGAATCCTTAAGATATCATGATTTGACCGCGTCACAAATGAAAGAGTCTTGCACATAATGCAAAAAGAAACTTGACGTTGGTAAAGAAGCGAAAGGTCTAAGTATGGCATCTTCCAGCTGATTGTCCAAGGAAAAAGGAGAATTTGCGCCAGAAGTGCAGCCAGATTTGTGAGACTAGCCCAGGATAGAGATATATTCGACAAAAAGGTCACTAACCTCCTATGAGAAAAGGCAACAGAAGAAGAAGAAAGATCTTGATATTATTATAATTAAAAATAATCTTTCAAACTTGTTTTAAGAGCATCAATTATATTTTATCATCTATTTTATTTACTTCTAATGTGAAAATATTCGTACCGCTGTCGCTGCATACATGCCAATGCTCATGTTTTTACCTCTTATTAATATTTATCTAACATCGCACAGCCAATAAATAAAAGACAGCCGTGCACATGACTCATAGGAATACTTCCTCGTTGTTAGCATAAAATTTGTCAGCCGGCAACAAACAAGACAAATTGAAAACCGTCTTAGGGAACACGACGCATAAATTATCACAAAACAACCAGCCGACGCTCCTTTTTAATCAGCCTCCCCGGCAGGTATTAAATTATTTATGCGTTGTCAATGTGAATCTGCGCATCGGGGTGCGGCCGTACCTCTCGAGCTAAATATTCACAACAGGTAGGCACTTCATGCTGTCTGTTCCGGTCGCTGGAGGCCCCGTGGAGGCTCTTCGCGCCTACCTGCACGAGCACCGAGAAGCCACCCTCACGCAAGGCTTTGTTTCCGGTAGCTCTGACTCAGCTGAAGCGACTGTCGTTTCAACCTCAAAGACGTTATATCAGATACAATCATCGAAGCGAAAAAACATCAGTAAAACCGATCTATGACCGTATCAAGTGTCGTGATTTACAGGTGTGCTTTAAACTTTACCTGAATCGTATATTTTATCTCAACACTGATTGAATACATTAGTTTAGTTACTATCAAAAAATATAAAACAAATAACATTTAATACAATATAAGGTGTGCTGATCTATAACATGAATCTTGCCTTCAATTTTACTTTAATTGTTTCTTACGCCATTTATTAAGATATTATCAATGAATATATTACACATAGATTTTTGTACAAGCAATATAAATAGTACGTTTGTTATACGTATATAAAATTAAAAAAGTGTGTTCTAAGGTATGAGACAGATACAACAATAATATTAAATTTTTAGTCTATATATATATATATATATATATATATATATATATATATATATATATATATATATATGATGTCTGGGCATGTTTTTTTAATTTAATTTGAAAGCTTATTATTTTCAAGGGTGATCGCATGGCGGTTGCTAGTTCCTTTACTAGCTAACTACCGATTCAATTGACACATAAATAATCACCATAAGCGTGGCAGAAAGCCTTTATGTTGTAAATACTTTCACAATTTAGTTTACATGGTTTTCAAAAGTTTTTTTTTTCATTAAGACGTACACAAAATCCATAAATCACTGCTGAAAGAGTTGTTAAGTAAATTTCTGAATAAATAAGCCGATTTTCGTGGGAGGAATTACTGGTAAATAAATTGTTTTGCATTATAATGGTACTGCGGGGCTACCAAAAAAGGGATAGCAGGTAACTATCACGTATTTCCCACGTGTACTCAAAAGCTATCTATCATAGAGCTTACAATATTTATAAATCGTAAAAGGAGTAGTCCGTAGATTAAAACATTAACACTGCTGTCATTAAAGAATTAGTAAAATCTACTAAATCATCAAGTTTTCGATGTTTATTTAAATGTGTTACTCCTACGCGCTGTAGTTTGAATTAATAAAACGAAAATCCACATTCTCATATACCATATCGGTAAGATGTTATCTATAAATTTAACGCTTTTTTGTATGTATCATCACCGCTTACATAAAAAAAATAATTTTAAAAACATTAAGCATAAATAATATATCTTATTGCTTAGCCTTACTTTGCTTTAAAGAATTTGAATGTAATCATAAAATAAACATTTTAAAATTACTATTTTTACTCCCCAGGCTTTGACGCCAATTGATCTGATTGGACTTTTTGTAAACCTAAACTCATTTATTTAATTCATTAAAAATGTATCCTCTACCGGATCTGACACGACAAAATCTCAATTAAATATTGACTTTAAATCACAAATACATATTCAACAAAAAGGTTTTGATTTTTTGCTGTAATTCTATGATTTCTAATACTATACAAGTATTTTTCTATACGGCCAATATTTATATAAAAATAATAATTTTTATCACTTGTTTATTTTTTTATATTTAAAGTAAGCTTATAAGTCTACTAATATCTCAAATGTGTATAATATATCATCCACTTTGTGAAAATTACATTCATATTTGCACTCCTAGGTATTCTCGACAGCATAGTAACAAGTATCTCAAACTTGCAATCGCAATTCCATTCATTATAAGTTCGGTCTTCGATATTGAGCAGAGACGATGATAATAAACCATCCTATCTCATGGCATTACTAATTTGAACCAACTTAATATTAATATTGAGATGTTAATGTAACATGCTACTCTTAAAGTATGAAGCCCCAGTGGAAGAGACAAAATTATCAGTTACGTCATTATTAATTATCTGTTTTATACAAGAAAATCACAAACATACTTGCATGAGATTACATATAAGATGATCTCTGAAAAAAGGTTTCAGTATTGTGGTCGCAGCATAACACATAAGAAGTCCCAAGAGCTTCTAGTAACAACAGCTGTCGAATCTTTCAAACATGAGAATACGTATAGTTTTGAGCAATCAATTTACTAAAGAAATCAATTGCCAAAGCTTTTATTTCTTCAAGTTGCAGCAAATTCTTCGGCACCTAATTAAATTGATTTTACGTTATGCCTGGTAACATAACACTTCCATTATGTCAACACAGCCCCTTCTCTCCATTCTACGAATCCATTGAATCCTTGAACTTCCTTTGAAACGTCGTCCTTTTCATTGATGCCACTTTCCCAGACGCACCCTGTCTCTCAGGTCCTTCAACCCAGCAAGCCTTCTAGAAATCAACCATCGATAGTTCGTGTAATTTCTCTCAGCTGTGATAGACGACGCGTAGGGTGGCTATCATTTTCAGATTAAAGGGTAGGAACCTAGATTAAGCTATTATATGAGATCGAATGGATTTTGGTGGTTTAATTTAATCATAGAAAATTATATTTTGTTAGAAATTTATATATGTCATGTAGGCAACTATAATTAAAATAATTTACGGTATAGAAAAATTCTTTAAATTCTTAATTGGAGGAAGAGTGATAGAAAATGGTACTTTCTTAAACCACTTTATTCTATTTACTTTTATTAAGTTCTGTGACAAATCTTTAAATATATTTTTAAAATTATAACTAATTATATTAATTAAATTATAACTTTTCACGTAATTTAGGTTAAAATAAAACGTCAGAATAATAAACTTTCAAGCCAAAAAGAATGACTTGGCAGTTTTTCAAGTTTAATTGTTTTTCAGGATTTTTTAAAAACTGTATGCTATATGCTTAACTCGAGTTCGCGAGCTTTAGAGGTTGTTATTATAAATTCAACGTTTTTGGGTGCTAAGCTCAATTTTTCATTTAAGTTTCGGTACTGAGGTTACATTTAGAATTCCTAAAGATGGTCCCAGTACCAGGATCAAATCACGTAATAATATTTTTTTAAAAATAATATCTGTTATTTAATAGTACAGTGATTGACTGTGTTTGTTTATGTTTATAACTATTACCATTCCATACCAATAAAATTTACGTTTCTATAGACTCTTTCTGTTTCTTATCCATGGACTTGAACGCCACACCACTCAGAGTACCTAGTAAAATAAATAATAATAAAAAAAAATCTGTCCCGCGGTTGAACAATAGCCATAAGAATAATAACAACAACAAAAAAAAAACAGAATGTTTACATTGGCCTCTGAAGACCCGATGGCTGAGAATGCACCCAATAGTGAGATGAATTGATGCCTCAGTCTCCATATTGTTTTTGAATGGCCCCAACAACGGGGGGCCCTCGGAGGCGGCGCGCTCCGGTCATTTGTACCTAAAGTGTAAATCTCATTCTTTATAACGGTCGTTAACTTTGATATTCCCTATAATTCTGGATTAATAATATTATTTACATGTATATTGTAGCTACGCTTTTGTGTGCATTGTTTTTTCATTATTTATTGCTTACTGTGGAGGTTTTTCATGAACGCGCCTTAGCAACGAGGTCACCATAAAATATTCCAACGAAACCGGAACTGCATTTTTTTCAAGGAAATAAATCCACTCACATACCTTATTTTCTATGAGAAAAAATCTGAATTCCATGAAGTAAATCTTATTTTTAATAAACAACAAAAATAATTTATGAACAATTTCAAGCATTTTACGACATACTTAAAAAAAGTAAATACGAAAGCTTAATTTTTTTTTCATAACCTGCATAGAGTTGTGATTATCTGGAACAATTAAAATTTATAAATGGCATTTAATTTTTTTAATGTCATAACAATCAGGAACACCATGACTGTCCCGTTAAAATAAAAAGGAATGGTGAGCTCACTCAATAGTAAATACTTGTTAGTACATGGATCTACCAAGTATATAATTTATGCATTTAGTCATACAAATACGCTGTCATTTATGGATCGACATTCTTTACTAGACTTTGAATCATGTAATAAACATGATCCGATCCATTAATTTTCTTTTGTTATCTTTGGTACAAAGCGGAGACTTACTGAATATTATTGATTCTTCTTATCAAAAGAATATCTGAGATTTGTAAAATTTCAAGTACACGCTGTTTTCAGAAAAACCTAGTAAATCTTATACCTATGCAGATTCCAATCAACAATATTCTTTTTAGGCATAAAGCAGTGAACTTTGATTTCTATGGCTCATCTCAGAAAATGATATAAATGACTATTTTATATAACAGTTTTATAAAAAATTGCAGTTATGGTATGAAGCATGTACATCAATAAAACCACTAGAAAATTTCGAATACAAGAAACTTCCTTAATAACAATCTAATAAATTGTATCAATTATAATTCTCGCGTAGCTTTAAACAGAAACTTAAAAATACTTCAAAAGCTACACATGCAATTTCAAGAGTGAAATGTGGCCCAGAGTGCAGGTCCATAAAATATTAATGAGCTTTCAAAATAACCCCCGCATCCAGCCGAACCCGCGTCACCGTCCTTAAATCAAGTGCCCTAATCAAGCGCGCCACAAAGTCAGTAAGAATCAGTAATTTATTCTCACAAAGAGAAGCTTCTAGAACACCGAGCCCCGCCGCTAACGAATATCACATCTCCGAAGGTTCTCTTTTTCTCCCCAAAACAAACACGCCCCATTCGCATCAAATTTGCATGGGTATTACCCGAAGCTCGCCGGGTGCATCCACACGCTCTTTCCTGACCGACCATGTAGGAAGAAAGGCGATATCGTGGTACTAAAGAGCCAGCAAAAGAATCAGACAGAAAAAAAATGTTTCCAAAATCAAGCGACTACTGCTTCGTTAGCGTTACCTGCAAGGTTGCAAGATACCGAATATATCGATTAATATCGAAATTTGCTGAAAAGCATGCTTTGTTATTTTATGCATATATTTGTGAATACTTCTCGGCAACTTAATCGGCAAATGCCCGGCTCACTGTTTTATTTACACGTGTACTGTACTCGTAAGAATTTTATTACTTTAGGATGATAAAAGTCACTATGCTACGTGATTTACCGGTAAATTTTAATTCAAATGTCAAAGTCATTTACTGCTTGCTAATTTCGCAAGTCATAGCAAATCATAATTGCTATTAAATTTGAGCTTTCATTTATATTAGGCACAAGAAATAGTTGCGTTTAAAATATGGCAACGTTTCACTTGAATACAGGTATAAGTTTTTATAACAAATTTTAATCGAAAAATAAACATGTGTACCATTGATTTAAGTATAAATAAAAATTGTTATTCAATATTTTTTATTTTATATTTGAGAAACAGTTTAACATTTAAAATATCGAAATAATAATATCGTGTAGTACCTTCAGGAAGTATATATTTAATAAAGCATTTTATTTGAGTGTGTTTGTTTGAGATATTTCTGAAGATGGGAAAACCCCTTGAAATGGTTCCAGCACGGAGACCAAAGCGTCGGAGCCTTGAAAACTTAAGTAGCTCAAAACCTAAGAAACCAAATTATTATTCGTACTTTATATATACTTAAAACACGCATGGGCATGAAATCTCTCTCTGAGGGAGGGAGATTTCATGAGTCATCAAAATATATAAATTGTTGTGCTCTTGTCGTCGGGGTTTGCTGGCATTTTGTTCATGAGATATGGAGGCAGATAGGGTGGCGTGAATGTCAGCCACGCCACCGATTTCCGAAGAAGTTCTCCCATCGCGATGGTGGACACTTTCTCTGCGACTTTTTGCCAAAAGAAAATCTTTTATGCATGAACACCGAGCCGGATGCAACATAAAAGTTTAATACAGAATAAATATCAGTAAACTGTGTGTGCGACCGCTTTATATGGGCGCCTTGAAAACCGTATACTTATAATATGATTCACAAGCATCGGCCTCGATACTTGCTATAAATTAAAATTTTATTCGGGTTTCAAGCAGTTACAAGTTATTATACATTATGTGGATTAAAGTTTGTGTTTTTTATACTTCCAGATGGCTATTTCATTTTAAAGCCAGGCGTCCAAAATCACCTCATATTTATGATTTATTACTACAACAATAATTACAATTTGGTTTGAAGTATATTTAATATATACTAATTATACGAGTATCTCTGTAAAATAAATGTCAATATTTTTTGTATTTTAAGTAAATATATATGACTAAAAATAGCGTTTTTAAATTATTATCATTTTATTCATAAAATAGTTAAATAGTGTAGCGGTGATAAATGATTTAAAATCTTGCTATGCAACAGGTAATATTAACTGAACTGCTGTCATAAAAAATAATAAAAGGGAGTCTTCCGTACCATATATAAGGTCTGTGTCCATATATAGCTCTTGAATTTTTTTTATTAAAAAAAAAAATAAGTCGTGTTACTATTGATATATATTTATTAAGAATAATTTTTTTTTATTATTATTTTTTTCATTAATAAAATTTACAATAGTTCTTAGGGCCATGGTTATGGTATGGTGTCTGGCTATCTCTTGCAATGTATGACTTATGGATTTATTTAATTACATTATTGTGTTAGGCGTGGAAAATAAGTGGAAAAACCCTATATTTTCAGGAGTTTATGAGTAATAAATAACTACGAACTAGATAAAAATTAATACTTGTCAATTGTTCAAATGCTGAAATATTCAATTTTTTTGTTATATAATTTATGCTCTCATATAAAAATGTTTTCGGTGGAGGTATTCTACAGAGCCTTTCTCCATTAAGCGGTTCTTCGTAATCCTTCCCAGCTGAATAAGGCTATATTTTCCTGGTTTTCCGATAGCAGAAGGCTCGCCGGAGGAGCAGGCCGGGGGGTCCCGGGAGCTCCCCTGGGCCAGGGATGCCTCCGGGCCGGCCGCAGAGAAGGCTTTATGAGGAACATCATCTCAAGTTCCCGGCAGAATAATGGCAGAAGTTCTTCATTCTCGGCGCCGACTGAGGCCGCCGTCCGCCATGTTGGCGCAAACTAACTATTGTCCGCGGTCTGCGGGACCATCGCAAGTTTTTGCGGCAATAAATGTCTTATTATATTTGCGAATAAACATTTTCGAGTATGTTTATGCCGCTTGTATATAAGCATTTATTTCGTCGCAAAATACTTTACGTATACTTTATGTTTGCACGCATTTTTTGGTCACCGTAAAATGCACAACTTTTGCATGAAAACTTATTTTCCAAAGTGTGAAACGTGCACAGATCTACATAACGTGGGATTCAATGTCAAAATAAAGACTCTTTGAAAACAAGTTTGCATCTAAAATTAGTGCGACACAATATTTTGATCTGGTCTAATATAAAAATATCAACGACGCGTTTTACAAAATGAGTTAAATTTTACGTTTCTCTCTTATGCGTTAAAAAGCTTCCTTGCACAGTAACAATAATAAAATAAAATTCTACAATAATAAAATAATGAAAAATATTAAATACAAATTGTAATTATTATGGGATCTCAAAATTACTGGCCTGATATTGAAATTTCAATCGATAAACTTGTCCACAGATGGTCTTGGGGTCACATTTTAAAACTACGTTATATTAAATCTATTTATATCCCGGCCACAGTCTATCAAATATCGGATCTTCCGAGGAGCAATCAAGTCCCGACATTATCACAAAAAAGAGATTATATTTTATCAGTTTCTTGTCAGCCCAACATATTGACTCAATCAATTCCGGGTTGTTTTTTTTTTTTATATAGAAACCGAAAAAATGACAAAGCGTTGCCGCCTTGTTAATTCTATACACTTTCAGATTAATCACCCTTCATTTAACTTGAAAATAAAACAAATGCAGACAAACGAGAGTAATCTGTCCATCATTATAATGAAGCAAGGGGGGTATAGTTTTTATTATTCTCTCTCTCTCTCTTTAACAGCTTGGTCCCTCTCGCAGAATTTTGTTTGAATATAATTTTAAGGACGCCATTTTCTCCTAATGAATCCCGTCATCGACTCGGCCAGTTTGTTCCGATGCGTGACGTCACTCGGAGACTCTGTCTCGCTCGCTCTCGCACCGGATGCTATGCGCGTCCCTGTCGCGACCGTCCCGTGTTGTATGCTCTGCGGTAGGTTCACCCTTTTATGCTTAATTATTATACAGCATCTAAAACGACTGACAGCCCATCTATAATTGTTTTCTTTTACGACCATCTACAAAATGTCACAATAAATTTTAAACTAGAATAAAGCGCTCGGCCGATGTATCTGGGTTGAATGATTAATTGATTGACGGTGGGCTTTTTATGTCGGGTGTTTTTATGAAACTCAAATAATCGTGAGAGAGAAACTGACTCAAAAAAAAAATATAAAAAAAATTCAATTGTTAGTTTACATTAGGGCTATGCTTACAATACGGTATGTGACTATCCCTAGATCCTGCGCGCAGGTTATGGGGTTTACAAGGTGTGGCTTAGGTGATAGCGTACATGTATTTATCTGACTCTATTACATATATTTGTATCCCTAACAACAATGCCAATAAAATGCGTTTCACAATATTTTTTTAGGATGTCACAAACACAGACATTGGCTTGGGTAAAATTATGCTAATAGTAGCAAAGGTTTTTTTTTAATTTAAGTCATATTTTGAATGAATCTCACGTATTTTTATACTTTATTTTTTATCAAAATATATGCGTTTATATTTTTATTTATTTAAAAGTATGATTATATCTTATATGTAATAATGTTTTTTTATCAACCGAAATATCAATGTTTAAGTTATGAGGCAAAAAAAATAAATACACAGTCAGAAAATACTTATATTTGACAATAGAAAACGCGTGTTTTTTTCTACTAAAGCATGAAAAATACCACGATGATAGAATACGCCGTTTCTCGTGCGATATAAAATACCGTAAGATGGATGGGGCGCAATTATTGTGCGGCCGGTATATTTTACAAAGCGCAGAATAAGTATGGAAATTTCCAGTCGCGTGATTACTCATTTATGTAAATTCCATTTGGTTGAAATCAGTAACACAGAAGTTATGACCGTCGTCAAAGTGTCACTGCAGGACAATAAACAGAAATAGAAAGAAAAGCCGCTTACGAGACCTTCGCTTAAACAAACCTGCCATCGGCTCAAGGAGCGATTCGGTAAGATCGATATTCGGCGGCAGAAACACGTCACAGTATGGAGAAGCCACATTTATAAGACCCCAAGTATTTATTCTACAAATTCTTGAATAAATTGAGCACTGCTTTGAAATAAAAATACCACAGGCCGCCATATTGGTTAAAATATATTTGTGACTTAAATAAAATATAAACTTCTCAAGCACGTAATTTTTTTTTAAAAAATGATTAAAATTCTAGGTAAAAGGTAAATTTTCCATTTTATACAATTTCATTCATGTGGGTTTGTTCGTTCTATGTAATTTGTTGTATACAGCCCGAGTTGTATGATAATGCCTTGTTTTATGTTTGTATAAGTTCTTAATGGAATATCACAAAAGTTTTAACTTGATAAAATATCCTTCTGCATAAATATTTTATGAAGGCCCCCCCCTAGCATCTCATGCGAAAGATCTTTAGCTCTCCATCACGCTCTCACCCACTCGCGAGGTGTCACGCAGAAGAGAAAAAGAACATCCGAATATGTCTGAGATTAACGGATGACAGGCCGAAGTAATTCCCTCTCGCTCCTTCTCCAAGATTCCCGTACAATGCAGCGAAACAGAACGAAAAGTAAACAGGGAAATATTATAAAAGGATTTTAAACACTTCTCTGACTCATACCGCATTCAAATGCGCTTTTTATCTTTTAATGCTTTTGTAAATGTTAATTATTTCTTCTGCGGCTGCTTGTTTGAGTTTGTATAATGAATCAGCCTTATTTGTTGATATTTATGATCGGGGTGGACTAGCCGGCCAGGCTGTGTGCTCGCCAGATGGTGTATCAAGACGGGGTTTATTATTTTTAATATTTTACGCTTCGCGGCAGAAGCACGCATGGGAGACAGCAGGTAGGCAGCATTTCTTTGTCCTTTTTTTGGTGAAGGTTAATATTTAAATATTGGAATCCCTTCCATAAAATGTATTAATCAGGCTATTGTTTTCAATTATGAGTCGTCAAAAACATCAACAAGTAAAAAACAGTTGTATTGGAATACTAACATCATTTATTTTATAACATCATCATAAAACATGTTGTGAAAAACGGGTTGTTTTTTTATTATTTTGCAATATGCAAAAAACATATTTCAACGTTATGCTTTGATCTGATCATTTTTAAATACTGTAAAATAGCGTATAGCACTATAACGTCACTAGTTAAATATTTATAAGGGATGTTTTATTACACACGCGCATCCCTGGAACACAATTTTGCCTTTCCCAATCAGCAAAGCTCGATAATTTATTTTATCTGAAAGTTTTGGTGAGAATACGGTCAAACCTGAAATGTTCTCTTAACTTTGGAAATACCCGGATGGACAGGTTGTACCCGAAAAAAATGTTTACATTCTGATTTTATTCATGTTTAAAACCAAATGTATATATATTTAAAATAAATATTATCAAACACAATGATCAAAATATATTACATCCTCATTTCAGGAAAATTACATACATAGAAACATTGAGATACTCTATTATTTTTTGATCATAAGTTAGTTTCAATGTTTATGATGAATTTCAATCTGATCAAATAAATTAAACATTTGTTTTAAAAATGTAGATTTGTGCGAGTATTGTGAAATATTGACAGAGATCATTTTCACCGTGTATGCATAAAATTCTACTCATATGTAATATTTTACATCATAAAAAAAATAAATCGTTATGAGAAGTTTTTTTTAAAGGTGAATACTCTTTTTGGGAATAAGCACAGTTTTAAAGCAATTTCTTTCTTCCATCTTAAATAACGAAGATAGAATACAGTCGTATGCGGAAGGCTCCGATTTTGGCACCGCCGTCAGAAAGAGGCTTTAATTGCCAACGCACGCCTCGACAGCCTCATTGTGGTCTTCCCCTTACGGGTATAAAAGCGAGCATTTAAAATGAATACTTGTTTTTATACCTTCTGATTTTACAAAATACACTTACATATTAATCTGCCGTGGTCCTTATACCGCCCACATGAAGACTAAAAATGTATTTATTTATTAGTACCGATAGTGATTGCGATGCTTTTTTTAATCAGTTATTGCATTAAAAATACGATGTTCTTTTTCGTTACTTCTTTAGCTTCTATCTGCGCATTATTACTTTAATTTTCGTGTAATAGTAATAACATTCAAACATTGAGTACTACTACTTTAAAAAAAATATTTGTGCATCGATACAATTCGATACTCATATAAGAATTTTATATTTGATTCTTATACACAACGAGTAATTGTAGCTATTAGTGATTGTTTATTTTGGTAATATATTCTTCTATTTGTAATTTTAGTTTTAGTCAAATGATGTTTCACTGCGATGTTGTGAATTTTATTTAAAATGATATTTAAGCATACTTCTGTTAATGTCTTCATGTGAATATTCAGTGGGTGTGCTGGTTTCTTCTTTTCTGTAGACAAAGTCGATTGCAATGTAGAGTGTTAAGTCAATCGAGAGCAGCAAATCCAATCAATCGGTTAGCGTTTGTTCCATCCGCCCTTCGCTGGTTGGAGGATTTGAGAGTAAATTCTTTTATCGAAGCGACAAAGAACACTTAAAAGGGTTTCTTTAAACCGACGGGGGAGACGCCGCTCATCCCTCGCTCAGAGGGTTGAAAATACTTATTAAAGCTGTGTGCTCGTCTGTTATATGAAATCCTCTTTGAAACATTGCCGGAAAATAGTCGTATATTTTTAATAAATCACAAGTAAAGCAAGCCTTATTAAAATGACAAATAATTAGTTCTGCATATGTTGTTAAATTTCACTTAATTTTCTTTCGCTTAGCTTTTCAGTTAGCATTAAAAAAAAACCTTTATAAAAACGGAAAATGCATGAATGCAAAGACGACAAAGTTTTTTTGGATATTTTTTTCACATAATTGTTAATGCAAAGTATACACCAAAGTGTAACCAGTCATTTCCGTTCATAAACTAAACATAAATAAATACACTTTTTAACAACAAAAAATATATTTGCAACATCCCACAATCCATGCGGTAATTTTTCTCGTTGTCATGCCTTGCACTGAAATAATATAAAGACACAATGAAGCCGAGCTAATTTTAGCACTCACGACTAGTGGTAAGTGCAAAAAAGTAAATCATATACATTTGCAAAATATGCAATTTTTTTATTGATAAAAAATAAATTAAACAGTTTAAAAGTCTGAATCACATTTGAAATCCCTCACAAAATTACCTCTCCTGTAAAGTTGCAATAAAATAAAAGTTAAGTAGGTACCCGCTGGTATTTTGCATTGTCAGTTAACCCTAAGCTCCGCTGCGTGGTTTTTATTTACTTTTCACATCACAGAAAGGATATCAGTCTTTTCCGTTCGTTAACTAAACATAAATAAATACACTTTTTAACAACAAAAAATATATTTGCTACTTCCCACAATCCATTCGGTAACTTTTCTCGTTGTCATGCCGTTAACTGAAATAATATATAGACACAATGAAGCCGAGTTAATTTTTGCACTCACGACAAGTGGTATGTGCAAAAAAGTAAATTATATACATTTCCAAAATATGCAATTTTTTTTATTGATAAAAAATAAATTAAGCAGTTTAAAAGTCTGAATCACAATTGAAATCCCTCACAAAATTACCTCTCCTGTAAAGTTGCAATAAAATAAAAGTTTAGTAGGTACCCGCTGGTATTTTGCATTGTCAGTTAACCCTAAGCTCCGCTGCGTGGTTTTGTATTTACTTTTCACATCACAGAAAGGATATTTACCGCTGCAGCCTGCGGCTCCGAGTCACCCCGCCGCGGTGCCTCCATTATTCTATTACAGGAAATCCTGAAATGCGTTTCGCGAGGAAACGCAATAACCGTCGTATATAAAATATCGTAAAATGCATCGTTGCTTCTGAGAATACGAATATCAACAGATTTGTTTACAGACTAACATGTTCTACGTATGATCAAATATATTATTCAAATTTGATTTTTATATCGAGTCATCGGTTACATCTGTAATTAAATTGGATCAATACTATGTTATTTATAATTGTATATTTTAAATTGATCTTAAACGTCAAGCCAACTAGAAGAAATATACGATTGAATACTTGTTTATATTAAAAAATACATCCTAAATAAAATTAAAAAAAATTATTAATGATATGGGTAACTTTTTTTATAATTTCTTCACGTTGAGTTTATTTTGATAAATATTGATGATAACCAAGTCTGTTGGTTGAAACTAGTCATGCTTAAACTAAAATAAACTCATCGTGAAGAAATTATAAAAAAGTTACCCATATTATTAATAAAAAAAATGGATCTTCACCAAACAAATGCTTTGTCCCTCAACACGAAGAAAATATATATTTTTTGTATGGTTATTCATGAATCGAAAATAATGACCATATTTTGGATACTGCGTCAGGGTGCATTGTTTTTTTTTTTTCTTTATAAATATATTTCTCCTTATCACATGTGAATCGAGTATACGAGTATGTACTCTTTGGAGAAAGGTGTTGTATATACGCTCATTTAATTATAATCGTCTTTTGACAGATGCTTGTCTTCGTAAGGGTGTTGATAGCATCTTTTGAAGCACTTGAGGTACGGAGTATTTATCTCAACATATCTCCTATGTGCTGTCTCCAGGAATGGTTGGGGTACGCTTGTCTAGAGTTTTCAGTCTTGGGTGTACTCACTTGCCACAGTCTCGTCCTTCGCCCCGAGCGCCCTGCGAGTATTGTGTAGTCCCCGGTAAGAGAATAAACTTTCTTTATGTGTTTCAAAGACCGTGTCGCAATTATCCGCGTCTCCCCTTTCTTCAAAGTGACATTCCTGGCCGCCAAGTGTTCCCCTTCCCTGTTAAAACGTTTTTATAATAATCACAAGGGTGTTCGTTGCAAAATGTTACGGATTTAGGATTCTTTTATGGTTTAAAATGCACCTTTGTGTGTATTACTTGACTGCGGTAAGAGAAAGGGAGGTTATTTAAAAATATAAATAATTAATAATTACATCTATACTTCATCTATATATGTATTTATATTGAATAACAAAAACATATATTTGTGGTAATGTAGAGTGTTATTATATCGACTGTCGATAATTATTAAACACTAACAATTTTACTTTACTTTGCCATTTTTTCGAAGGCGTGACAGTATGTTAAAATCTAATATTTATCAGCTTATGTTGAAAAAATCTGTCATGTTATAAAGCAACATGAGCTTTTTTATAAATGTAAAATCAAATAGAATTGAACTATTTTAAAAAAAAATTATGTTTATATATATTTTTTTTAATTAAAAACAAGGCAGCTTTTTAGTAATAAAATGGTGCATTGTAATATGAGTGTCTCATAAATCATAATGACTATAAAATAACTTGTAAAATCTTCAAAATCTGTTAACTAAGTACATGTAGGATTAGAACTCAATCAATGATCATATATAAAAAACTGTTTACGAATGTGAAGAGTTTATCATAAAATATTGTGACCAAAAAATACCATTTTCGTAAAAATATTGATTCATTTTTATGAAAGTACTCGTATTTAATAATTTTATATATTTGTTTTTTATTTTTCTCTTCCAACCATTTTGTTTCAAAAGTGTTGTGTAATTTCTAAGCAAAGAAACGTTGTGATATTCTTAAGCTTTTTTTATTATTAAATTTTCGTTGAAAGTATTCAAGATATTCCCAACTCAGTCTTTTATTTCAGATTTATTAACATGCGATTTTTCTCGTATTGAAAATGTGAAATGCCTCGCAAACTTCAGTAATAAATATATATTTAATCAAACTTTATTTGATTAAAGTAAACAAGAAATCCTCTGAGCTCCCGAGCGGGCACTGAAATTCTACAAATATTTCTGGGAAAAAGATATATTTGCACGAAAAAGAAATACTTCTCAGATTTATATGAATTCGCAGAAGTAAAGAAATTTTTCAAATTATCCATATGCGTAGGTTTTTGCAGCCACCAGTTGTATTGGTTTTCGGAGTAAACTCATATGGCGAGATTAACAAAAATAGAGTCTAGACTCCGTATTAGGCTAAAACTCCTTTAGTATACTAATTGGATTCTGTGTTGTCCAAAACATTTTTATTTGATTTCATTCAAATATTAAATTGACTCCAAGCTGGAAGAGATGGAGAAAAACTCTTGTATGTACTGCTCGCTTACCTGTTTCTTTGAGTGCTTATTTTAAAATGTGTTTTTTTTAATTACAAGATTAGAGTTTGAGTCAACATGAAAAGTTTATTGTATAGTCAAGTAATCTGCTTTTATTCCGCTTAAAATAGAAAGCGTCCAAACCGCATCTAAAAATCCGTACCGATTACTAAGCAGTGTCGTTCGTTCTTTCCCCCGACTTCAGTGATTTTCCAGGCGTCCAGTGAAACATTGGCGGCGGCCTTCAGGCTTCCGGTTATTTTTCGGAAGGACATTTTTAAAAGCCAGGCTACTTCCAAAGTCTCCCGCTTTAAGTGGATTAAGTCGCTGTACCCTGAGGTCCCGGCTGGGGCGGGAGTTCGTAGGTACCACGGGCGTTTTAAGTTCGGGGTGATTTACAGAACGGAGGAGGGGTCGTGACTAAATGAACGTCGGCACCCCGACTACCTCCATGCCTAAACAAAATTTGCAATGTAAATTGTTTTTTATTCAAATGTGATTGTATATACAAAAATCGTGTTCTATGTACGACCGTGTTTTGCCCGTTGAAATGCAGCACGCGAGCTTTGGCATGGCTTATAGCGATCTGCTTGTGTCTACCTGTACGTATAATTGAATGCTATAAGGTACTTCACTACTACTTTGGAAATCCTACGCTACCGACTAGACATCTTTTTATGGCATTTTTTCAGTGAACAAAATATTTTATCACTTTTGGAATACATATTCAACCTTAAACTTTATAAACTTTAACTTTAATCTAAAATATGCTTGTTCATAGTTCTAAGCACTAAAAATAAACATGGATAATCTGAGATAAATTAAACTTACTTTATCTTGTATTTTACGAAACATCTGGTTGAGAATATTAAAGTCTAGACCATGTGAAAATATATTTCTTAATATTAAAAAGTATTGTTATTTTAAAAATATATTACTCTTATCTTAGATGAGTTCATAAAGTAGATTTTTTACCATATAACAATAATACTATATAAACCTCAGAAATTTTAAAATTACTTTATTTTTTATTAAATGGGTAACTTTTTAAACTTTCTTCACTTTGAGATTATTATAGTTTTAACATGACTAGTTTCGACCAACAGACTTGGTCATCATCAGATGCAGAACAAAACTGAGTTTTGTTCTACATCTGCATATCATTAATAAAAAATGGATCTTCACCAATCAAATGCCTTGTCCCTCAACAAGATTCATTATTTTTAGTTAAATATCTTTACAAAAGATTAATTGCTGGGCAAAAGTAAATTCATAATTCTAAAACATTATTAAAATATTAATCATTGTTAAAGAAAATCTGCGTGTAGTGACTTTATTTAAATTTAAAATTTTGTGTATTTACTAAAATTCAGATGGTTTTATTTTGCGTTCAGTTATTGTCGCAATTAAATTTAAGCAAATAATGTATTATTTGTCTGGCGGCGAGTTATCTTGGCGGCACTTGTTTATTTTTTTCGTATGATGAATTAGTTGACCATTCCTAAGCTGTTTTCCATGTAGGCCATTGCCAGAGTAGTCACGCCATGTACGACAATTCTTGAAAACATTTTCATAGAAAATATAAAATATCATGAAGTTATTTCAAAGCCTACCACTTGTTACATAATCCACGTTATATTTTTAAGTTTTATTATATTCTACTTCACATATTTACTAAAGAGTTAGAAAAGAAGATTTTATGAGGAAAAGTCTATCATAGATATAGTATGTTCAGCTTTGAAAACAAAAACATATACAAATTCCTAAAATCGTATTTTAATAACGTTTCATCCGTTTCATCCGAACCTGAAGGTTTACTCAATTTTGTACATTATTTAACAACACAGGATTTTTTCGCTGCCTACAATATTAAGCTAAGCGTTTTTTGTGAGTGTTTCCTTGTTTATTATGTTCGACAAATTCTCAATGAGATAGAAAAGGTCGATGTGTAACAATCCAAAATCAAACAAAAACATATTTTTGTAAACACAATCCTCTCACGTGTTTTCACGCATTATCGATATCGAATATCAGTAATTTTTTAAGTAATATTTCTAGGGTTTTTCAGTTTTTTTTTTTTATATGGATTTGAAAGTTTACTTGTTTTAAAATGTTGAAGTAAAAATATTGGTTGGATTTATACGCTTGGTTTTGTTTGTTTATTTTTTTTTTCTTTAAGGAATCACAAGGTATTATATGAAACAACTTATTCAATTCGGCAGTTTTGATGGTCGGTTTATGCAAAACGGTCAAATCGTTGTTTTTGCTTTGCAAAATAATTGAAGTATACTTTCTTTAGACAAATACTTTCACTGATACATTATTTTTTTCTCCCTCAATGGCGGAGTGCCTCCCCGCAGTGCTCGGCTCCCTTCAGTTTAACTTTCTTGCAAATAGCTTTCCAGTTGACTTTGGCCCGGGGCGGGTCCTGAAACTTCCTCGGTCTGCCTGGATTTGTTTAATCTTTTAATGAAATATTTTGGCAACTTTTGGTATGCGTTTTTCTTGTGCAAAATTAAATGGCTACTTACCTACTTGCGTACTTCTCCAGACAGATACGCGTGTATCGGCGTACTTATATGAAATTAGATTATTATCAAACTTTTTTAATACTTTTGTAATGACTTTGGAACTTTATCGAAATTGCATTCTTTGATACCAGTTAAAGATTCGAGTTTTTATTAAAACTTTTTGTCTGCAACTGTTATATCTAGAATGCGAATGTAGAGAAAATTGTTATTCTGATGCATTGCTGCTTTCTTTTTAAGATAAAATGTTTATTCTTTAAAACTATGCTTATTTTTAAACAACGACAGTGTTTTTCTTTACGATTTTTTATATGAATTGTTGATGAACCTGTATTTATTAGATGATAGTGGTGTGCATAAAATTATCATTCGTACTATCAACTTCATTAGAATATCCCATTAAATTGATCGAACAAAATAATAATCTATTATTTATTCTGTATTTTAAACCAAAACATGCAAAAAACACACCTCTATTAACACTTCACGATACCAATAAAAAAAAATGCTTGCAATCTTGTTACCACCAAAAAAAAAAAAACAATAATTTGCATGAACCGGATCGAGATATCCCCGTCCTGGCAGTCGAATCCCAAAGCATAACTTGACATTAAATATTATACCTTTTAATGTTTTATTATATATATTTTTTAATATAACAAGATTCAATGAAATATATTCAAAAATTATTATTTATATCAGTAATCATTGTACAATCTTGTTTTATATTTAACACCGAAAACGTAGACAGTGTTTGTAAGAAAATTCAAGAGACTTACTTTTTCGTAGTATGGAATTTTGTGTAATTATTATCACAGTACGCTACACAAAAATTTTCCATTTCACCAAATACATTGTGCGATTCATTAAAAGTAGCTTGTATATATATTTTTCTATGAGTATGTGCTATTTCTGTATTATAAACTGTGAGCTACCTTCTTGTGAGATTCGCTGTGTAAAAATGTGTTTCTATCGACAATCGATTCTCTTCACTCACTTGTCCATTCTCTGCACGCAACCCCCGTGGCTCCCTTAGCGCGCCCCCTTATTCGGCTGAAGAAAGAGACTCCGTAATGAACTTAATTGTTCTTTTCCACTGCAGTTTTGAACATCCCTCAGGATGCTTTAACAACTTTCTATTGGATATTCTTCTTAAAAGATCAGGACGCACAAAAAAGTTTAAGACTTTCGAAGATTATAACGATGCATCAATTTAAAAAAAAAGGATATAAATACCCTCGTTAACGCTATTGTTGTGAAACGGGAGCTTAATGCAAGTAGATTTTTTATTTATTTATCTTTCCTTAACATATAATAACTGGCAAATTGCGCTTTACGTATTATATTATGTAAAAAAAATACCCGTTGAAGAACATAATAATTCACGGTGGCCTCAGATCTTATATTCATTCTGTGATGTTGAATTACTATTAACCATATAAAAACTGCATATATTTTTATTACAACTCCTATTTAAGAATCCTTCAAGAGTTACGATTCAATTAAATCCATAACTACCTGCGCCAATAATATCTAATAAGAATCGTCTCGTTTATTGCTGTATTTGTTGGTCTGTTTGAAATTTGGTGATTTAGATGTCAATTTAAGATAGGTCACCAATATTTTTCCATATTAAAATATTTCTTTTTCACAATTTACTTCTGTCGATATTAGGTTTCTTTGAATTTAAAAATTTATGAAATTATTTCAAAATATCGTGAAAAGATAAAAATAACTTTAAATAAGCAAAAAGCACGTTTTGTACAAGAGTTCTTATCAAGATTTTTTTAATTGTGAAAAACTAATCCATAGTAATTAATTAATAACAAATCCAGTACTACGCGATGAGGGTATAATAATTTTATTTACCGAACGCATATTTTTCTAAATAATCTCGTTTCTGATATTCCTTTTCATTAGTATAATATAAGCATTGAAAATATAATTCATTCAACGCGACATCAATTAAATTCTACCATTTCTGCGGTTTTTATCAATAAATTCACCGAAACAATAAAATGCACTTTAATTTTTCATACACTCACGATACGCTGGTATTTTTTTCGTTTGCAGTATTTCAAATTTGCTCCAATGTGGTCATGGAAATACAAATATTCGTTCTTCGCAAACACATTAAATTGAAAACACCACAAAACTACGCCCGTAAAGTAGTCCGAAAATCATTTCGTCTCGAAGAAATGATTCAGTATTTTGAAATATGTTCAGAAAAAGGCCGCAATTTGCCAGAGTGGGCGGACATAATTTATTTTTATGTCACTAAGTATCGATTACTTTACATTAACTTATTTCTCAGCGCGCAATATTTTCTGCAACTTATAGATATGGGAAGCCATAAAATTTTACTGCCTCTTTTTATTCGCCTTTATGCGTTGCTTCCTCGAGGAATTTCCCTTTCGGCGACTTCTGCCCACGGTTGAATTAAAAATTCTGAATAATCACATATTTCCTTATTCTTTAAATGCAAATATGTAAATCATTTTTGCGTTCGTTGAATCAAAACCCCCCAGGTAAACTTTTGTAGTGAAATAATAAAAAATATGCATAATCAAATATCTAGAAGTTTGCGGTATTTTTTTAGTTTGTGAGCGCTTTTACCTATCGAGGCATTTTTAAAACTGCAATTATGTTCACAATAAAAAAAATCGTAATCTCCTTGACATTAAGCCATTTTTTATATATTTTTTAACTAAATTGTTTTTGCAATATAACTAGTCTATTGCATGACTTTAAATGTTTTTAGGTCAACAATTTAGTTTATGTTGATGATAGATGTTTTCATGATTACTTATTATTTAAATAATTTTAATCCACTTTGTACCCAATTTATGTTGATAAAAATTATGTAATGAATAAAACATAAGATTTCAAAAGACCAAAATTTTGAATATTCATCAATAGTTGTGAGGTCGTAAAAATAAATCTCGTTGCTACCTAAATAAAATTTTGCTTTTAGCATTGATATTCAAAGTTATTTAAAACAGTATAGCAGATACTCAGCGAAATGTAAGTCATTAAAAAAAATAAAAAAATAACTTTGCTTTTGAAACGAAAACCAGACACAACAAAACAAACCCAATTTAATTAAAGCGAGACGAAAATATCAAGTATTCATAGTTCCGGGCGTTGAATTCAAAAAATGTCTTCAATATGAATCTGTCTAAGAGTTTCTGTGCGCCATTCAAACTAACTTCATACATTTTGAATCAAAAGCTTCCCTTCCGAGATTTTATCTCCACAATATCTATTCAAATGCATTTCGTCTGAATTCCTCTGTACTTTCTTATTTTGTTTGCACCGCGGAGTAAAACACCTCTGCTGCAGGTGGAATACTTTAAGACTGAAAGCGCCGCCAATGCATTTCCTTATATAAGGCTATACTGTATATATATTTTAAATTATTTTACGTGAAATAAATTCCGCTTTAAATAACTAACCACTATAAAAGCACTCAAAGGAAAGCTACAAAAAAAGTATCGGAATATTTTTAAATCAATTATCAATTACCTACTTTTAAAGAGCGATTTATAAATCCGCAATTTCTACTCACAAAGGCTTATTGTATAAGTAATAGGGCAAAAATAAATGATTGTCATTTCCAAAACATCTTCATTTTCTTTCGGTACTTTATTTTCATATACTTTAACATGTCTCATAGCTTAAAAATTTCGTTTTCAAATTAAAACCATTCATGATTTCAATAATTTAAATTTGAGATTCACAAGACAAGAATAAAGCTTTCTTTATGTATGTATATAAATATATAAATTAAATAATTTTACTATCTTTCTAAACTCAAATATCATTTTGTTTTATGCTTTCTAAAATTACCAACGTGGTAAAATATAACGTTTAAAACTCTTATCATATAAAGTGACGATGTAACTTCAATCTCGTACATGCAATAAAAACTTTCGCGTTTACTTTGTTGACAGGAATGTCAGTAGTTGTGGAAACTGCATTTAATTTTTACAAGTTTTGAGATTTTTCCGAAGTTATTACGACTCGGTTCACTGAAACTTTAATATGAAATCCCTACCGAGTTGAAACTTCGAGAACACCTGCGGACTCTAATGAGTCATTCATCGTTAAGGTTGTATTTTTTCTTTCGAATTTAATACAATACAACAGACAGATGTTGCGAGACGGCCATTCGTCATTATACTTTTGAAAGAAATGGATCTGAAAAGTTTCAAGAGCTTTTTTGTCTACATAGAACTTATAAAAGATGCCTGAAGAGTCCTTAAAGAGCTGTCTGAACGTAGACAAATTTATAATTAAAAACCTTTCAAATCAACCTTCTTCATTTCGTGGATCTCACAAGCGAATGCTTAATTCAGGAAAACTATTTAGTTATATGTTTTAATTTAAATGATTTTTATACTGTACAATTTTCCGAAATTATATGGAATTTGACTAAACCATGCAAGAACAGAAGAATACTTATTTAATATTAAATTTCTTGAGTAGTAGTTACTAATCATTGAGCCAACAAGCTATTCTTCATTATTTATAAAAGAAAACTTCAAAATTGTATGTTAAAACATTTTGAACAAAACAGCCATAGCATTATTATTCTCTACACCAGTTATAGAAATTTTACGGTTAATTACGGTTTAATGGTGATTTAAAACTTGTTTTTTTTTAACTAAACCAAAAATTTAATTAGTTTTATAAAACTGTACAAAATATGTCTGAATGATTTGCAAACATGTTAACTATATTGAATAGTTAATACTACATTAGAAAACTACTCAAATCGTCTCGTAATATTGTTATAGTCTGGGTATTTCACGATATCCCAGAGCGTCACCCCCTCCAGCCCGACTCAGACCGGCGACTTGGAGTGACGTTTTTGTGCGCAGCCTTCCTCCACTTCCGGCTGCCCTCTGCTCTCTGAGCGCCATTCTGCACAGCCTGAAAGGTATTCGGGGAGCGGCGCCAGGCGTGACGCCGTTTCAGGGTAGTTTCAAATATTTGAAATCGGATTTGCAAGAACGTTGGCTTCGAAAATTAGCTCTCTGTGTAGTATTCGTGCAATACCACTGCATTCAATCACGAATCTTTGCATTTAATATGATTCTTCTAATAAAAATACGACATTTACATCTTTCGAAACATTGAATTGCAATCGCACTGTATACTCTATATATTAACTTTCATGCAATTTATTATATTAGGGTAGACTGCCATAAATTTTGATACCGTTTATACTTACGGAATCGATATGCATTTAACATAATTAACACATTTAAAAAAATATATATTTATACATAACATAACATACAACATTACGATCAGTAATATATTTTCAACGATTTCGAGAAGATCGTTTTGAATACATATTTTATTTATGAAAGTCTAGTTTGGTATGTATTTATCCGTATAAATCTGAAAGTCATATAATTTCACACTCTGGTGCAGGTCTGGCACTCTTTCTGCGATTCGTTTAATCATGCCGCGGGTGTAACGACCCCTGCGCCCTGAAGTTTCACGACCAGGCCACGTGACCTCCCCGGGACTGAATGCCACTGAAAAGGCGCTGGAGGCTTTTGTTTCAGACACTCAGTCGGAGTGCGGCTGCAGTCAGACCCTGCGGAGTATTATTACTGAAAAAAAATCCAGGCTTAGTGCAGATATTACTGGAATGTAAATAAGTTTTTTTTGTGAAATTCTGATGAAAATACGTCAGATGAAAATGATACACAAAAATATGATTAAAATTTAAAGTGTACATAAGTTTATATTTATATTGAAATAGAACCTTCCAAATGTCATATCGAAAACACATATTTACTGCGGCTGTATGTAGGTAGTCAATAAAACCATATTCTGGAAAGAGTTGTCGCTCATTCGATTGGTATTGAATTTTGGTTTATATGTGGAATATATTTTATTTTATTTAACTTATGACTACTCAAAAATTCAAAGCTAAAATAAAATTAGATATTTATATCAATATAAAAATTACATTTCTTTAAAACATATTATCAAAATCAATACTTGTAGATCTGAAAACCGATTATTTGCAATGTTTCCAAAAACGTGCCTCATTTCAAACTAAAGCGTAAACGAATCAATAAAATATTTTTTATCAATCATCGTTTTTCAAATCAACGTTTACTTTCTATTCAGGATGGTGATCGAGGTTACCTCAAAGGCTTGGTCTCTCGCTACTTACTGTAATATAAAGTTGCGCCTACGTAAAATCATATTAAAATAAATACAGAGGACTTTATCTTGTATAATCAGTCTTAGCCTTTGTCAGTAAAAAATCAAAGCTAAAATAAAATTTCAAAAATTGTATATTTTAGAAAGTCATATCAACAATATTTTAAGATCTGAAAACCGTTTATTTGCAATGTTCCCAAAAACATGCCTCACTTCCAACTAAAGCAGAGGTTCTCAAAGTGGTCAATATCGACCCCCAGGGGTCGATTTCGCCCTGCAAGGGGTCGATGACAGCAAAAAATAAAATTGGGGGTACATGAACTGTAAATGGGGGTCTACAAGAGTGGATCCCATTTAAGCAGGTAATCACCAAAATTTAGACATTTCCTAAATGTCATAATGCACTTTTGTGACGAATCGAAGCCCCGAAGCGTAGAAGTGTTTTGTATGTTTTTAATTAATGTATTTTATTCTATTTAAGATATTAAAATGGAATTCCACCAAGTATTCTCTGTCAAAAATATTGAATTTCTGAATGTTACTATATTTGCATTTTGTGTGTTTTTAATTAATAAAGGTATAATTAACTTTTCATTTTTAAACCCACTGTACAGTGAATCCTATAAAAGTGAGTTGTTCTTTATAATATTTTTGAATAAAATACATGAGTGATTTTCCACATTTTTATTTTTATTAGTGACCGGTTTCGCCAACCTTTCACGTTGGCATTATCAAACAGAGTGTACTCTGTTTTTAATTCAAAAATATTAAAATGGAATTCCACCAAGTACTCTCTGTCAAAAATATTGAATTTCTTGTTCTATATAAGATGTCAAAAATTTGTTTGAAGTTGATGAATTTGTAAAAATTCAATATTATCAAGGCAGGGCGTCGACGACAAAAGTTTGGGAAACTATGAACTAAAGCGTAATCGAACCAATCAGATTATTTTTTAAATCCACATGTATTTTTTTTCAGGATGGTGATCGAGGCTACCTCGAGGGCTTGGCCTCTCGCTACGCGGACCTGTACTCGACGCACTACGGCGACGTGCTGGACCACCTGGAGGAGCTGCGGAGGCACGAGTGGGACGAGATGTCTCCCCGCATCGTGGTGCTGGGGGCGCAGGGGCCAGCCACGCCAGGCACGCCCCCGGGGGCGCGCAGCCCCGGCGCCCCCCACCGCGCCCTCGGCTCCCTGGGCTCCCTGGGCTCCCTCGGGGCCCTGACCACCTCGCTGTCGCAGCCCATCTACGTGCCCGGGAAGTATTCTGTAAGTTAAAACGCCTTCTGATCACATCGCTAGGGATGTATTTTTTTTATTAGAGTATAAATATTTTTACCCTGAAAGCATACAATATCGAATACCTGCTCTCAATTAGAAATCACAGCATATTATTGATTTTTTGTGAAGACCGTCTCACAGGAAGTACGATTTTGCCTATACAGGTTTAATTGATTGATAATGATTAAGTACGATTGATTAAAGAATCTCTTAGAAAAAAGTTGGTAATGCACCTGCCATGCAAGCTTGGGGATGTGGGTTCGAATCCCACACAAATCACGATGATTATTTAATCAATTTTCAATATTTGAAAATATGTACTTAATCATTATCAAGAAATCACAACGACTGGTAGCATTGATAAAACTTCCTATGTCTCTATCAAATATCAATAAATAACTATTTTTATTTACAAAAGCAAGTATTTTATACATTGTATGCCTTTATTGTGAGCTAGCTGAAAGACAAAGGAAAACATGTATTTTAAATCAATTATTTATAAACGTAGTTTGCATATAAAAGACATACGATTTCGTTAAAAATGTACGATATAATTATAAAAAATAATGCATATTTGATTCCAAGTTGTGTATTTTGCGGCTTAGAAGCATAACTTGCAAAAATATATATTTACTTACAGTTTTTCATTGTAGTTTATTTTTTACTCGTGAAGACGGTTCAAACATTTTTTTGGACTATTACTGTGATATATCAATAAATAGTAGTTCAAGTATTTTTTTTGATATCTCTGAAGCTCTCACAGACACTATCACATTAAAATCCTGTAAATAGTATTGAAAAAATAAATTATATCAATAATCTACCTGGACATTAAAAATGGACAGACTTCGAAGCTATTTTTATAATTGATTGAAAACATATTGTGGCCTAGTTTTAAATAGATAAAACTTATTAACTTAATTTTTAACTTATGAATTTAACATTTATCAAGGAAATATGTCTAAGAGAGTATGTTTCAATAAATCTTGCTAGTAAATATATCTGTCGTTAATATTAAATTTAACTCTTTTATGTGCAAACGTTAATTATTATTTTTATTTCATATAATGCATTTTTTTGTCTTTTGTTATTCATCCTTTCCCTTGTTAATCGTGAAATACTTTCGCAATTTCCTTGTTTTCGAATTATAATTAAAATAAATTGCACCCTTGGATAAAACAAGACAAAACACAAGATACTGTTGACGCCTCTATCTCGCGCCTTTTCATGTGAAATCGAAATAAATTAATTTAAGGAAATAATTATTCCATCACCGAATCCAGATTCAATTACAAAGAAAAGTGGTTTTATTTATCCGAATAAAAACTTTTCATTTAAATTGTTTTAAACAAACAATGTCCTTTTACAACCAAGGGTGTGATTTAAATAAAAAACGAAATAATCAAATAATACATTTCATAATAATCATACTAACGTTTCTTCATTAAAAATGTTATTTCCATGTATTTTCTTTATACGAGTTATCGTAATAATGAACAAATTAAAGCTAAGTTAATTTTATTATTATCACGCTCTCAGTTTCAATATATAATTACCACGTAAATTATTAGTTGTCTCTGGGTTGGAAGGAATAAAATCTTTCCGAGAAAGTAAAAAAATCCTCTTTGATAAAGCTTTTATATGATTTCTATACAATGAGGTAACCGTCTTATAAACCTAGTAGTCTCTGATCTGTTTGATTCATATTTTTTTTGGCTGTCTTTTGTTGATATTACATCAGCTTGTACAGTTGCTATTTTTATACGATTTCATAGCATATAATCATAATTACATATAAAATATAATTATCAAAGGCAACAGCTCTTTATAACATGAGTAATAATAAAATACTTGTGATTACATATAAAGTACATGAACAGCATTTTTTAAATAAAATCAGAGCGGATGTACTCTACTGGGGTGCAATTTTCCAGTATCTCGCATCCACCCTTACACAGTGCACGCTCCTTAAAACAAGCGTGAAAACTGAAAGGCTCTAGCGCTGGGGAATTAACCCCGCGTTGCCTTTCCGATACGATCCGCGTGCACTGCAGTAATTACGATGGCTATTTGCATGCGATGTGTTAATCGACAAAACCCTACAAGTTAATTTGAGCTGCTTTGTTACCTTATTTATATGAGGACAAGTGGAAATTAATTAGATGCATTATAGTATAATACTGTAATTATAGACACACTTACTTTGATACGAGATTATTATTAAATGTACAACCACGAATAACAACCTTGTTATAATTACTACTTACTTAGCAAAGTTAAGCACACAATCATAGCGAAATTATTTATTTGAACTGAAAAATTAATCTTACAGGTTCAAACTGACATAAAATTTTGGTATTGATTTGCAAGTCAATAATTGGAATTTATAGTTTTTTTTTAAATTCGGTCAAAAAATCACATAATTCACAGTGGGCGTCGTTTTAAAGCTAAAAGTCGATTGTGCTAAATTTTAGCGACTAATTGAATTGAAACTGTTTGAGCACACAAGGAAGTACAGTGATTTATTCACTTTCAACATTTAAACTTTCTTGTATTTAAGGCGACTGTGAATTTAATTCGATTTATGTACGCTTTTCCTGCAAGATTATAAAAATGCTCTCACAGGGCTGGTGAGGCTTTGCGAAGCGAAATCTAAAAAATGAAATTTGTGAACTTTACAGTCCACTTTGTAACATTTTGCTTTTAAATTTACTCAAAACTGTGACGTTTTTATTTTCGTTTTTTATACAATTTCAGTCGTGTAATTTATTTAAAATATAGTTGTATTTTTATATAATTTTTATGTAACGCACAATAGAATTTGATGTTAAACGATCGATCAAAAAAAAAACATCCGATTCGATATAACAATATATATATATATATATTTTTTTTTGACTTTATAAAATTTGTTTAAATATACCAAAAAATAATTGATGAAATCAGTAAGCAGCACTCAAATCCCAAAATAAATGACAATGATAGTGGATGTGCTTTTTATTATTTATTTTTATTTTTGTTCATAAATATAACCGTTTTTTTGGCATATTATGCTGTCGGTTGTATTAGACGTCAAAAAATTAATCATAAAATAAAAACCAGTTCATGATCCCATGAAAGCTTTAAGTAGATGTGATTTATCAATGGGCATTGAATGAGGCAGCTAGGGCCCGCGACCCTACATTTGAGCAGCCCTGCGCTTGAACAATCGAGTTCTTATCTTCCCGAGTTCACTCTTTGGTTATTCATTGTTCAAATAGAGATAAAGTCGGAGTTCTTTGTCATTCAGAGCTGAGAAACTCAACACAATTTAGGGTTTTAAACACCAATTTATTGTACATGCAAAATGGAGAATTAATTGAGATTCTTCGATTAACTTCAATTAATCTTAATATTAAAGATAAAACATTAACTCGTTTCCACTCTAGAAACCTATCGATATATTATTTTTGAATTATATTCATTCATTTTTTACCCTTATTTATAAACTAAATATTCAATTATATCAGTCAAATTATTCCACGATTTGTAATAATGAATTTAATATTTTGAATAAAAATACTTGAGTGATTTTCCACATTTTTGTTTTTATTAGTGACCGGTTTCGCCAACCTTTCACGTTGGCATTATCAAACAGAGTGTGGAAAAACAAAAATGTGGAAAATCACTCAAGTATTTTTATTCAAAATATTAAAATGGAATTCCACCAAGTACTCTCTGTCAAAAATATTGAATTTCTTAATAATGAATTTGTCAATATTTAAATAAAATTATTACTCCATTTATAAGTTACTAGCGTATACATGGGGTAGTAAGCTAGTTTTTACAGCAATATTTATTGCGAATATTTTAAAAATTAATCGCGTTAAGATTATTTCCTAAAAATATATCACTTGACTAATCTGATTTTTAATATCACGGATTACTAACAAGAAATGCACTCAACTCTAAATTTATAGATTTTAGACCTTTTTCTATTCCGTTAACATAATTTATTAATGCTAATAAAATAAGTTTTTTGAAAAGCGTATAGATATGTTCAAAATAGAGCCTACATTATCTGTCACGTTGTTGATAAGTTTTATAGAAACTGAGTGCCATTGTAACTACATTGAAGATGGCAAGTTTCATTAAAGAAAAAACATGTTTAATTTAACAATTATTATATTTAATCTCGCAGCTCGGCCACCTTTGAACTTTACGTATTTCTCACAATTAGCTTGACGCCGGTAGTACTGAAAGCTCTTCAGTTGCTTTTAGTGAAATAATTTTCATATTGTAATTATTCTCAAGCGGATTGTAGCTCTTTATCTAGGTCAGCTCCCCTCCTAGGTGTTCTCTTTGTTCAAACCGTTGAAAATATATCACAATGAGCACGAAATCGGATAACTCCTCGTAAAATTCTGCACTGTATAATTAGAACATGAATTATATCCCCACCAGTGACTTCAAATAAAACTCCCATATAATAATATACTACCTTACGATTTAATTAAATCAAAAATTAAAAAAAAAAAATTATATTAATAACGTCTACAATTATCTTTGAGACTAAAATAAAGTATTGAGATCACTAAAAAAAATATTTTTACATTATGTCTATTGTGTTGATTTTCAAATTAGTAATAAGATATTCTTAGTTTTAATTGATATCTCTTTAAAACGAATATATGGAAGTAACAAAGTGTGATTAGTTTTATTACCGCCACTGAATATTTTTTTCGGGATATTTTAAATTAGTAAATGAAATTATGAATTTGGATTGTAATATTGAATACCAATCATATTGACGTTATTAAAATATAGTTATTTTTGGTGATTCGTTTTATGTGTTAGCTACGTCTGTAATTTAACGTTTTGCTCTTCAAGTCAATATTTATTTACATTTTTCTTTACTTAAAAAAAATGTCGAAAAAAAAATACAATTTATTTTAAAAAAATCGCTATTCAAATCTGCCTGTATTTTCAGAAAACGATCGATGAATTATTATTTTTAAATTATTTGTAAATGTCCCGAAAAAAATAAATGCGATTTGTATTCATACAACCCCGTAAACATTAATTAAAACATGTAAAGTAGCCACCCCTCATTATCTTTCAGATATCAGTGTAGCGAGTTGTCATATTTATATTTGTTTTACTCCCTAGTTTGTGGCGGGTCTTGAGTTTTCCTATGTAAACACATTCCAAAATATCATAGTTTACCAGCACTATTAAGTCCCTAGCAATCATCATCATCGCTAACCCTATATACTTCTACTAAAATAAGCCATTACCTTCATTAATATAGCTTCATTCACGATTATTATTAAAATTAACTCAGTTTTATTTTCACTAACTTTAAATGAGTTTACATAAATTAATCGAAGTGAAGGGAGCTTGAAATATTTATGCGAAAACGCAAAATATCCCCTTGTCAGCTGAATAATAAATTCTGTGATACAACTTAATTTCACATAAAAATAATAGCTATGGAACACAAAACTTAATTTTGAGATAGCCAATTCACTATGATTGATAGATCTCGGTTTAAGGGAATTGTTTCCGTCGTGTTTTGAACGAAAAAGTTTCACTGTATATTTTATAACTCAATTTATACGTGAGCATGAAGTAGTTTTATTTCAAAATGTAAATTAACAAATTTGTTTGAATTATTAAACAAATAACGCTATTTGAAAGTTAATTTTGAAAACAAAAAGAAATAAAAGCGAAATTATTATATTCCATCCATAAACTTTTGTTATACAAATCGGTATTTGCGCTTTTATACCTGGTGACAATAACACTAATAAAAATTAAGCTTTGATATGATAATTAATTATATATGGATGACAATAGACTAACAAGTATGAAATTTAAGTAACGACTGAATAAAGTAAAGAACATTTGGCTTAAGAAACCATACAAATTTCGTGTAACTGAGTCAGAAATGTTTTTTTACAAAAGAACTGTTCTAGCAAATATTTAAAATTGTTTAATTTTCATATAAAAATTATTTTCAAGTAAAAACACGCTGAAATAAATTTCCCTCAAGCTATCAAAGTTCCAATTTAGAGCTGCGAGACTTCCTCGTGCATCGCCATCGATCATTGCACTCCAAACTCGGATATTTTGCAATCTGTCGTACGTGGGGAAGCTCCCGGCCCTGCAGTGACCGGTGTCTGTTCACAGCCCTCGAGCTGCCTGACGGACAAGGAGGAGGACGAGATCTACGGCTTCGGGTACGGCGTGTTCGGGCGCCACATGGCGGCGCGCCAGCAGCAGCAGCGCGCGCTGCTCGGCTCCTCGGCGCCGCAGCAGCAGCAGCACGCCCCGCACGCCCCGCAGCACGCAGGCCACGCGGGCCACGCGCACCAGCCGCACCCCTCTCACCCGGCCCACCCGCCGCACCCGCCGCACCCCCCGCCACAAGGCCCAGGCCAGCCGCTGGTGCTCCACCACCACCATAACTACCAAACGTAAGTACCCTCAGACTACTCAAAACACCAACACCGTCACCTTCAAACCAGTGGCTCTCAAACTCTTTTGGCCCACAGACCCCCTTTCATAGTCAAAACTTGCCCATGGACCCCCTGTTACGACTCTTCGTGGGTCGTAAAGCCAGCTACCACACGTGCAATGAGGACGCGAGCCGTATTCTCGACCGGGGTTAGTGGTCGCTATCTCGTCCACCGTTCGTGAAATTATCAATTACACTGTTACACTTGTTCAATATAGTTAGCACTTATAATAAAATCAAAGAGCAGCGTACAATATAATAATCACAAGAAACGAGAGCAAGATAAGAGAATAGTTGAGTAGAGAAGTAGAGAGAGCTGAAGGCAATGCCCGCCTTTTATACGTTCACGTATATGTTTCCAAATGCCCTTTACAGGTCACAAGGCTCGCAGGTTACATGACTAAACTAAACTTGACTAGACAAAACTATTAATTATGGCTCTAGATGACGGTACCCGTCTTAAATCATACGCCCCCTTTCATAGTCAAAACTTGCCCACGGACCCCCTTTTATAGTCAAAACTTGGCCACGGACCCCCTTTTATAGTCAAAACTTGACCACGGACCCCCTTTCATAGTCAAAACTTGCCTACGGACCCTGGGTGAAAAACTACATAAATTCTATCATAGACAAGTTGGTGCAAGTATCGACTCTATTGCGTTCCTGTATTAACCTACCTGACTCACCGCGATGCCTGTTATTACTTGTATTTTATGCACCTGTCTATATTTATATTTTACTTAGGACGTGAAAATCGCTAATAATGTATTCATTGTTATTTATTTTAACTTCCATGTTAATTAAAATGTGTCACAATTTTTTTATTTTATATTAAACCTTGCGCGGACCCCCTGACGTTGTTCAGGGACCCCCAAATCGATTTGAATGATCCCAGGGACCCCCTGGGGTCCTTAGGGACCACTTTGAGAAGCACTGTTTTAGACCAACGGGAAGGTCCATGCCTAGACGACCCGAACACAACAGCGCAACACCCAGAATGGATAAAACCGTTGAACGATTATATACCGCACGTTACAAAAACGATCAAAGCAATAAATCAGGGAGTGTGATTGGCAAATATGGCAATATACAATTAGAAATGAAGATGAGGATGATCGACAAGGGTGAGGTCTGACTCCTCCGACAAGGTTTCTAGGTTCCCAGGTTCCCAATAAGGCATCATCCCACCAACTCCTGTTAGATTAAACTCATCCTAGTAAGAAGCATCCATCCAATTGTTACTCCATCTAACCTTATAAAA
Organism: Atopsyche davidsoni; assembly: GCA_022113835.1. Classification (NCBI taxonomy): domain Eukaryota; kingdom Metazoa; phylum Arthropoda; class Insecta; order Trichoptera; family Hydrobiosidae; genus Atopsyche; species Atopsyche davidsoni. The sequence goes on from JAILWY010000021.1 coordinate 9,954,026, forward strand.
AAATTAAAAAAACACTCCGCAACCCGGTATTGTCCATGAACATTGCCAAGATGAAATAATGCAAAGCAAGTACGTAGGTTTTGTTAGTTTGCTTACTATTTTTCGGATTAACGCTCCTCTAGGTATATATATCTTTGATGTTTCGGTTCCCGTGTAGGGAAAATCTTCAGGGACTTGGATTTTAAATGATAAAAAAAATTTTTATATCATATCTCGAGCAGCGAACATTCATGAAACTGAACCAACTTTACTTTTTACTAAAATAGTATTTTGCGAGTAATTTCGATAATTTTTCAAATTTTGCAACTCGGTGACGGAAATATTCCGCTCACAGCTGGTTCAGTGCTTGGAGGGATGATGCATATGAATAAATGTATGTAAATACTGTGATTTTATTCCATTGATTAGTTATTGGATTCTTTGGGAGTCAAATCTTACACTTTACCAATTTTCTGGAAACGGCAATCATAAACTCGAAAACAGTTTTTCAAAAAACAAAGTAAAAACACAGGTTACGTTTGATTGAACTCAGAAGCAATGCGTAAAACCAATTCACCACGTAAAACAAAAAACCGTCATTTTTACGTGCTTCATCCATCACTTTTAAAAACGTGCCAACTCCAAGAGGATGGATTGGTTTGGCTCGTGTCAAAAATGCTAAAGCCTCCGGAGTAATCGAACCAAGGGCCGGCCGGAGCTGCTGCGGACTTCTCGCATTTTCGGATTAATTAATTCAATTTGTCCCGCTGTTGATCAGCTCCGGGGAAAACAGAAAAAAAGTTCCCGGCGCCCGTGCGCTCATATTTGTTCTGCTAAAGCCATTTTGTTTGTAGCACACATTCAGTTAAACTCCGCGCGTTTTATTCCCTCTGAAAGTAAATTCGACAACACATACAAATGCTTTTAGCAAAGAATTTAATAGCCCCTATCCCTGTTTATACTATCGGCACTAACATTTCAATTTAGATGTTTAAACATGAGCACTTTATGATTAATTGATTTTACTATACAATACATCGCCAAAAACAAGCATCGTTAGATAACCAAAAAGTAGTAATTACACATCGCTATCCGTAAAATACTTTTTACATTTTTTTTTTCACAAATTAACAAACAAATATCTTAAAAATAAATGTATCATAAGATTTTTAAAAATACTCAGTGCTTTGAAATGCACATTCCTGCACTTTTTATTTTGACTACTAGTTTCGCTAACGTACTATAATATTTTAGCATCATCAATCATAGCAAAAAATTAAGTACAAACACTGTCAAAAATACTTCTATAATAACGTCTCCTTTATTGTTAAAATCCTTATTTTGACAATTCGACCTTTATCAACGGGAGAGTTCACATGAAATTCATTTATAAATGTGCTAAATAGCTATATTGGCTATTACGTTTTTTTTGTTAAAAAAAACCGTGTAACTTGTCAGTAATAAATGTTACCTTATTTTCAATATATCGCCAATACAATTAAAATTCAAATCCAATAAACCGATCGGAACTTTTAATTCGCGTTATATTTATCGCGAATCGTAATCCATTTACAGTCCACCGTGCAGGTCACCGATAATTCCACTAACTTCGTTCCCCGCTCCGTTCTCGGAGTCTATTCCGTTATTGTCCAGACCGTTCTTCGCTGTAATAAATTGCAGGGGCAGTCAACGCCGGCCCGGGAGCCGCGATGTTCCCTGGGAGATTCGGCCTGATGCAGTTTACGTCCGTTTTGGTATCGATGCATATAAATCGATTTGTTTCCCGCGGTATCGGCAAACCGTAAAGAATAAAAAAATACATTAGCCATAAAGGTGCTTCCACAAAAGCAGCGCAATGCAGGTAAAAATTTTCAACACATGAAAAAAATATATATTTTAGTGAAAAAACACTACTAACGCACTTTATTGTTATTGTAGTATAATTTTTTTTATAAATTGAACTTCTCTGCATCACCTAAGCCGTAAATTCACATATAAACGCAATAATACTCGCCCAGGCGCCGTTCGATATTGTGCACCTAAAAGAAGGGATAAATTTACTTCTTTCTAACCGGTTTCAGCGCGGAGGATCCATAAAATTGTCTCTCCGGACGCTAATTGCATTAATGAAGTGTCCAGACGGTAATGCATTTGCATCGAATGCGAATCGTACGCACTTACATTACCAGTTATTTTCGCAGTGCGAAGACCGTTTCGTTGTGTCTATTTATACTTCGTATCGTTCTCTCGAACTCAATCCGAGCTCGGTAAATCTTCCTTGAACATTGTACGCTGAGAGATGTTTGCTTAGTTAGGAATTATTGTCCCGCTGCTTACGTCGGCGCTAACATTGCAATACGTTTTCTCGGTTATTATTTATTGAGCTGTAAAAAGCTCACAGTGTAATTCAATATGAAGCAGCTTATGAATATTGTAACAGTTTCGCATAAATAATACAATAAAGCCTGTCTTCAATCATAAATAACTATGATGTATTAAAAAAATTATGTGTTATATAGCCTCAAAAGCCAGCTAAATTAATATTACTTCTAAACAATAATAGCTAGAATATTACGACAATTACAAACAACGCACTATGCTGTGATTGACATATTTTTGTCGAGTGTTAGCAAACATTATCAAAAGTTATGTGCAGATTCAAAAAAATTTGATAAGTTTTCTCGAACTCAACCATTATTAATTTTCTATAAATTTAATTTAAACACAACAGGTTATTGATAATAAATATGTTTTTTGTTTCAGGTGCTTGAGTCCAAGATCGGCGTACTTCTACGAATTTCCACCAAGCGGTAAGTCATATTTTACCTTTTCTTACATCCACAAGTGATTCTTTTTAAAAAGAACGACACGGGAAAATGGTTTTCCGACCGTATGGCATGAATCTGTTTTCGTGTCGTAAACCATAAAGGGTTTATATCGATACAGATAACACCAGAGCGTTGAAGCGCAACGTCATAATATTTTAGATCACAGGGAGAACAAGGATGGGGGTTGGTTACGAACTTTCCATTCTTCTAGTCGATACACTGAAAAAGTATTCCGATGAAAAGATATTTTTAGACATTGTAACTTGAAAAACTTTTTATGCCCATGGCAATTGACTTTGTTTTAGTTTTATTTAAAATGTCTCCCCACCAATTTGACCAAAAAAAAATTAGTGTGTAGAAAATTCATGTGCCGAAAATCAATATTGTAATCTAAATTTCACTTACAAAACAAAAAATCTTATTTTAGGTTTGTAAAAATACATTTAATACCTCTAACGCACAAATTTAAATATTGTCTATCTGTTTGTCTTTCATTGCTTTTGTTAAATTTCCTAATTAATCGTCGAAACAGGGAAAATTAAAATCTGAGGTGACGATTAATTCACACCCAAATGGCATTTCAGACAAACCAATTAGTAAAATATATAACGAATCGAATTATTTCCCACGGGTCTTTGAAGAGCTCTATCACTCGGGGAGTGAATCCATCCGATAACACAGTAATCAGATTTACATGGAAGACAAAAGAGCTAAGTACTCGCAAGTGTGCTCAATGCCACTCCATTACGCTGATTAGAGAAACACGGACTTTTCAAAACATAGTAATTAAATTTATAATAATTAAGATGGATTCGCCGGAAATGGCGCCGTGAGCCGTGACCGGAAGTGAGAGCTCCCGCCAATTAATTGATTGAAGGGGCGGATTGAACTTCCTTACTGGGGACGCCTTCCAGATGCAATAAAGGAAACGCTTATAAAGCGACAAGTGTTATGTGAAAACTTTCATTGCTGATTGCTATTTGCCAAAATATATATTTTCAGTGCAATTAGTACGAAATCTTGCATAAGCACCTTTTTTTAAATGTGCACATTATTATTTGGTTATAACGATTTCCTATTAATTTTCTAACTAGTTCGCCTTAGCATCCAACATTCTTTTACTTATGTGTTGATTATTACACTTCACAAATAATTAAATATTTTCCTATTGCTTTTAATATACGTATCTCAAAGGCACAAATTTACATAAAACTTTTTTTCTCTTATATTTCATACTGAAAATGCTTTGAATTCAAATTACGTAAGCGAAGGCATTACGTATTTATTATCCGCCTTTTTGAGATGTTCCATCCCGGGACGGGGTAGTATCTTCTCCAGCATTCATTTTGAAATTATTTTTTCAAGTTCAGTAAATCTTTTTGGCTCCCTCCACCCCCGCCTCCTCGCCATCTGCGGCCACCGCATAACTCTGCCGGCTTCATTCCGTGGCAGACTTCAGGGGAAATAATGGATCCTGCATCAGGGCGCTGCAGCCTCGTCTAGTGAGATGGAAAAATTATTGCGAGTAATAGCGCGGCTCCTGGAGTACAAATAAAATGTTGTGAACATAAGATTTAGGTAGACATTTATGTATATTGCATCTTCGGTGTATTGGTTGTCAACCAAGAAAAACAGTTTGCTAGTGCATTACACACTTCACAATTCCTCTCATATGAAAAGTAACTGTTGATGATTAATGCTCGAAAAAATTGGATTTACACCCAACAGCCCAAATTCCAGCTGAAATTCATTGCTTCGTTTTTGATAATAGGTGTTTGAATATTTTATATAAATAATTCAGTATGTTGTTTATTTTCTCGTATATGCACAGCATCGTTTTTTTTTTGTTAATAAAATTTTTCCCGAAATATAATGAAACCTAAGTTTAAGTCTCAAAATATAGCATACTTTTTCCGAACACGTGGCTTATTTCGTATTCGTTGGTAAATATATTATTACTAAAATAGTTTTCTTAGAAACAAAATATTGAATAGTTCCCTTAAGAGGCTTGCGCGGGTCGGCAATTCATTTGTCACATGTATCCACAGTCAATTGTAAAGCTACAAGATCGCACGACCATTCCGAGTTTTCCACTGTAACATACAAAGCCTGCAATAACCGAAGCCGCCCTCACACTTTTATTTTGTGGAAAAGGCTTTATGGTGTCGTTTTATTCATATTCTTTATTATTATAGGCGAGACGCCCGTTCATCGAAAACCTAGAATGTATTTTTTTCATAAAACTTGGGCGTAAAAAGAAAATAAGAAAAGTTCGGCAGACAAAACCAATACGTAAGAGGCTGTCTATAAAAAAGTCCACAAACAAAAATGAAGGATTTATTTCCCTGCCGCCATGCTGGGTGCGAGAGTCTGCGAGAGTTTGTGCTCATTAAGCCTACCTACGTGTATAATGATTATTGTTGCATTCCTGGTGGTGTGTGACAGGTTGAGGGTTGAGGAGGCTGTCTGGCCCGCCGGGGGTGGCTTTTTCAGATTTTTTCATCGCAGGCGGCAGAAGGAATTACGGCTGAAACAACGAGTGCTCGTCGTCACGGCATGAAAGTCGCATACACTTCAAGGAGTCTCTTTTTTCCTCAGGATATTTAAATTTTTGTTCATTGTGCATTTTCATAAATATGAAAAATATATGCATCTAAAAAATCAGCCATCATTGTTTTGGGTATATCTTACTATACATATAGTATGTAAAATTTATTACATAGAATAGTATTATTATCATTATAAGTAATAAAATGATAGTTAAATATCAAGTACTAAAAATGGAATGGATATAGAAATAAATAGACAAATTATTAATCGGAGTAATAAGACCTTGGGTCACACTTTCGACCGAGAGATTCTCGGTTCAATTTCCGGCACGCCAAGTAAATATTAAACTGATATTATTGGATTTCACAGCTTTATTATGAATGTACAATAATGTTTTTGTAGACTAAAGGTTTTTGGTGTGTTTAACTGTTCAATTTGAAAGCCTTTCCTGGATTTAATTTAATAAATTACTTTCATTATCCTCGAAACCGCTGCATGAAAAATTAATCACAAGATAATGAAGTCACCTCGCACGGAAGCCTCACACAAAGCCGAGTGGTTTGCACCCTATTCATTATTCACGTTTAATTACCTGGGATTTTTTTAATTCGGAAGCCACGGCAGACGGCGCGGGAATGCATTTTCGTTAATGAGCAGTTCAAAGTTTCAGTTTTTCTTTCAGCATACGGTCTCCGCACCCTTTCGGTATATTTCCCACCCCTGTCCTCGTCCACCCTTGCCCACCCCGCCCGCCGGACGGCTGCGGGCGTCTAGGCCGTATAAAGGACACGCGACGTGTCTGTCGCAGGGTAGTTTTATTTTTAAACTGTACCTTAATATAGAAAAAAAAATCATAAATTACTTCTCAAAAAAACCACCTGTTTTATTAAAAATTCTAATAATTCATTCATTAGTAAATAATGTGTGATTAGTAAGCGTTGAAATTAAACTCTTGTATTTCTCAACTATCATGTTTCAGACAGTTCTTCTCAAATAATGAATATTTTAGTTATTTAATTTATAACAAATTAAGCTTCCACTGCTTCAGTTAATTCAACAGAGAATTTGTTTTGTTGATATTAATATATTTAACACTATAATCTAAATATCTCTACATTTAACGTTATCTAGTAATAAATTTATTTCTTAAGAGCGAAAGTACTTGTAGAATATTATACATGTTAATTTCAAAATCCCATCAAATACAATTACTCTAATTAATAATGTATAATAAACCGGAGTCACTTACAGTTTAACCACAATAATTAATCTCCACATTATTTTTGTAATCCAATCTGCGTCATTGTTTTTAAATACGCTGATATATTACAACCTTGATTTGCTTCAGTGAATTTATTTAAAAGCAAGTCATCGCGGTGTGAACTCACAAAAAATGTATTTAAATCTCGTAGGAATTTCAGCAATTTTTATTTTCACGCTCCCGCGGTTCGTGCTGACGTGTTTCTACCCCCGGCCAAAAACATTATGTCACTCTCAAAAAAGAACAAATACGCTTCGCATGATAATCCACATTACATTTTTAATTCCGAACTAAAAACACAACAAAATCTCGTATTTAAAACTCATCCAACTAACACCGTAAAAAATCAACAAAAAGTCACGTAACCAAAAAAACGCGAGCACAACAAATCCCAGTTACTGTCAAAATGTGAAGCGGGGCGCGCGAGCCTTTTCCTGAAAAAAGTATCCTAGCTGCAAATTACACATTAGGGAGGGCTGTCTGGAACAGTTTATCTGCATAATGCACTTCTACATGCTGCTGCGGGCCTTACCGGCGTGGTGTTGTCAGGACCTCAGCCCATAGCGAGGTCTTTTAAACTTTTTAAAATGCAAACCCTAATATAATGTTTGAGTTTAAAACCTACCACGTTTTTATTGAAAAAAAAAAACATCTCGTTATTACACAGACGCTTATTCATAGGCGACACATACACATCCAAAATGCTGAAATCATAAACTTTTGAACAAAACAGGCAGATATGCTATTGATTCAAGGCAAACAAAGTCAATTACTACTATGTTCAGCTTATTACATCTGAAACGTTTGCTTGTTCGTATACAATAAGATCTCAAAAAACCTCAATAAGAAAAATTACTTTTTCGTGTTTTTCATTTTTATCATTGTCTCTTTTATAACCGTCCTAACCGAAAAAGTTCAAATTTGAACACAAATACCTATGCAAGGTGTTCAAAAATAAATATTTGTTATACAGTTGTTCAAGTTTTCAAAGTCTCTTTGGCGATATGAAAGTTTGAGAGACGCTGTCGCGGAGCACTCGTCCTGCATTATACGCCGAGGCGAATGTGAAAATATTCATCTTGCCGACTTTCAGCGCATGTTTTTGCAAAGTTTCATGAAAAACCTGCGCCCCTGTCGGCGCCGGATCGGGTTTAATGAGGAAGGCTTCACGTGTGACGCCACCGGGGGCGAGTGCTTGACTCCCTCGCTTTATTGGCGTTACACGAACATCTGCGCACTTATATTTTATTGAGGAATCCACGTTAAAGCATGGAGATTATTTCAATTTATCCCTCGCGGTGAAGTTTATGATTATATATATTGCTCACTTTGTATTAATTTAATTGCTGTAATAAAGCATACGTATAAGTATCTGATTTAAGGGCCTCATAACGACTGAGTTCTTTATACCTTCATATATAATATTTACATAAAAAAATTTAAATAAAAAAAAATTTATTCAATTTATCAAAGTCTTTTAATGCATTAAACAGGAATCTCATTTGGCACACGAAGTTTAATAATCTACGAAATCATTATACTACTCGTGTATATATTATTTTCTCATATATATATATATATTATTTTCATATACATTCAAGTCATTAGGTTGGACAAGTGTTCATTTTAAGAATCGAGGGGTTTACTTCAAATATCCTACACCAAAGACTAACCTTCAAGAATTTATATAATTGTAATCGATTGTTTTGAAACTGTTCTCGTGTGTTTATTTTTGTTACCTATACACCATTAAATATATTGACATTCATAGTGAATATTTAAAACGCGAGTTTCTGAAATATTGATTAAATTGATTAGTGTCATTGGAAACATCCCTCCATATTTCACTCTTTAAGCCAAGTACAAGTATATCTCGTAATTATTCAAATGCAGCTTATCAAATTATTAAATAAATTTTTGCGTTTAATGTAATGTAAAATTAATCTATTGGCAATTCACACGAAAGGAATGGAAAAGTGTTACATAAATCACATTAAGCGGGATAGTTTGTTTGTTCGGGAGCGGCTCGTGGAATCAAGCAAACAAAGATTTTATCGCTTTGGTTATTTACTATTTTACCAGAATTTATTTACTGTCTCGTTGTATTTGTTCATATAGATTGTAAAAAAAAATTCGCAATCCAATAAACTTTTATCATGAAAGATATTTATTTTGTAGGTATGGCTAAAGAAACTAGACATTATTATATTTTTTTGAAATAGAAAACAGCAATAACAGCGACATTTATTTGGTATTACTCCGTATCGTAACTGAACATATAAACAATCAAATGGCTAAAAAAATGCGATATTTCTTATCTGTGAGCGTTTTGGCTATTACAATATCTGATGGTGGATGAGATAGCAATTTTTTTATTAATTTGCGTTTGATATGCTCCGCATATATTTTGACTTATTTGATGTGAATATAAACATAAGAGACTTTGAAGTTACAAGCAAATTTGTTAGAAAGAATTTAAAGCTTGCACATTAAAGCATTGCTACATTTTGTAATAAATCATTTATTTATAATAATTTTAAATATTTATATGCTTAAAATAAATACCCCTCAAAAAATTTTAATCGTCCCTAAAATCTTAAATAATCGTAGTAATACAATCTGACATTAATCTGCGGGTAAATAATATCTACTTCGTTACTTTTCTCTGTTACCAAGGTCACCTTGATCTGGCTTCAAGGACAGAGGCTCTGTTGGGAGCTTGGAATAAATATATTTCTCGGCCATTCTTTGAGGATCTCTTTCTCCGGCTCACCTGAGTGGACTGGCCTCCAGCAGCGCTAGATTCCGATGAAGCGACTCACTTGGAATGAACTCATTAGGCAGCCAGCGACTCCTTGGGCGCCGAATATTTCACTCAGAAGGCTCTGCCTCTACTCAGTTCTACCTTTCAGTACTTTTGTGCTCGTTATGGTTAAGCTAGAGCCTTCGTATACATCGTACTTGTAAGGGTGGTAGGCTCTTATTTACCGGGGTTGATTTCGATTGTGTAAATTTGAATTGTTAACGGAGGCTGAAAAATATTCACAAAGAAACTCTTTTGAGAAGTCTTGAGATATTTTTGTAGCAGCTTTTAATTTTATTTAAAAAAAATAATTAATTGTAATTGTTGTTTTACTGTACGTCGTCGACACGGTAATTAATTTTTTTAACAAATTGAAAAACTTCCCTATAAAAAGACTTTGTATCACCGCTATAAGTTTAAAAGCCACGTTTATAAAAATAAGATCAAAAAATAAAAATGTTAAATCTAAAAGTTTTTTTTATAACTTATAGCTATTTGAAAATGATTTTTTTTTTATGAAAGTCGAGAAATCAGTTCAAATAAATGTGCTTTGTATGATTTCAGTAAACAGTAGACCATCAATCTCAATATTTCTAAACGTTTCCATTTCCAGTCAGTTTTCCTTGACTTGCATCTTTATTCCTTAAGCTCTCTTTGTAGGAATACGTTTCGCAAAGCTCATTCCGCCCGCGCCGCAGCCCGGCATCTCTGTAAGGCTCTCACACCATTTGTTTATGTCTTCATTATGTGTAATGTACCTCGAGCTTTGAACTTTTTTGTCCAAGTTCCTATTTTGAGCTTAAACGTAAGTAAGCATCTCCGGCAAGCGGATTGTGGACATTAAAAAGGCTGAATTTAAGCTGAAAAGTATTTTTTTACCTGCATACTGTGACGTTATTTTTTTATCGTAAATTAGTTTTATGGTCATGCTAAAATTATGCTTATCTGAGCTCGGATAATACTGCGGCCTATTTTAATAAGGAAATACTTTAAAGCAATCTTCTTATCATAGCGCTGCTACCTTACATTAAAAATTTAAAAGACCCTCTAAATTTTAGAGTGTTATATGAAAACTTTGTTCACGCCTGATCTGTTATTGTCATTGAGTTAAGAATTAATTATAATAACGTATTAATTAAATTTATACGAAAGTCTATCTGGGAATGCAAATATAAATCGGCAATGGACTTAATAAGAAGTTTAAAAATTTGAAGAGCCATAAAATGTAAATAATCCTTATGATTTTAAATGGATCTGTAGTAATAAAAACTAAAAAAAAACCATAATTAAATTTGCGTATCTGAAACTGTAATAATTTTTTTAAGTGCAGTGATTTTTAGATATCACTGTCGAAAAACACAATTCTTATAGTATATATAAATACATAGATAATTTTATCAAGTGATGTCAGTCCGATTTATCAAACGCTAAATTAAAAGTAGGATTAACTTCATAATAAAACCTGTATTAATTACATATTATATGATCAAAGCAAAATCGAGACGAAAAAGAAGGAAAAATTATTATATTGTTAAATATTCGTATCGTATATTAAGAAAATCAATCTAGTGACCATCTCAACTTATCTATTATATCGCTTTATTAATAAATGAATAATTAAATATCTATATTTATTTATTCTTAAATTATTAGACTTATCACTGAGAAACTTTTGATACGAACTGAAGAAGTAGAGTTTGATTGGAAAATATTTCTTTAGTGCAGTGTAAAAAATAAAAATAGATCAAACACTACTTTAAATTTCAAATGCCAAATCAGCTGACTTTTCAAATGAAAGCTATTCCGAGCGCCTCTCGAGCTATCGAATTTATTGCTTTTCTTACTAGGAAAGCATTTTCAACATTTTCGCACATGTTGGAACTGAATATTTCACGCCATACCAATCTTCATATTATTTGCTGTCTTTCAGTCGGGTTTGCAGTCAGATCACGGCATCCCCATAATGCTGCCTTGTCATCCCTCCTCGGAATTTCTGCAAGCGTTATTTTTATTATCATGCCTTTTATGCCTCCTTAGCGAGAATCCCACGGTGAACTATTACACCTACCCTCTTCTGATTAACTCATAAAAAAATAATTCATTCCTAAGTATATAATAAGAATAGTTAAGATGAGAAGAAGACATTACGTTATTGTTAAAAAATATACTGACATCTAATTTGTGAGTGGTGGGTTTATGGTGTAAATTTAACATAAAATAAGTTGTAATTATTAAGAGTGATAGAACTTCTTCAGTTTTGAGTTTCGCCTTGATGAAAACTCTCCTTTCAGGCAATTAAGTCCGGCGCGGCGAATCATTTCACAGGGCGCGGGCGGCTCGGTAAACTCGGCGGGCTTTTATAGGCCAGACAAAGCTTTGAATGTCTTAATGGATGCCATCTTGTTTATTTAGCCGCCATGGTTGTGACGTGTAATTCCACCAGCCTTGACCGCAGGCGCCTCCCCTGCGGAAGACAGTCGTAAACTCCGGCCCGACCGAGTCCGCGACCGCCGCGGCTCTCGAAGTTGCTCCGGGGTTGTGTTATTGCAAAATTAAAATTCGTGGAAGTATTCCTATGTGTAAAATTTAATTATATTTCGCCACATTTCATATAAATTTAATAAAAACATACGCGTATTAATTAACCTACTGCGGCCTCACTGCCCGTAGAGACCCCGGCCGCTTGACATTTATGTTCTAAACAAAGTTACACAACGGACAACTTTAGAGACTATCCTATGTTTTTTGCAGAGAGAAATACTTTTTTTATAGAACGTGTAATAGCGTCTCTTCATTTTATTTTATTCATGTGCTGCTTTGTATTTTCGTACTACACAGTAGAAAAAGCATTTAAAAATAACTTTTATCAATTCAGTGAATCTTCAATTTTTGGAATAAAACTTACTAACGGTAATTATGTATACATAATAAATATTAAAAACACTAAACCCTATTAATACTTGAACCTTACCTTTGAGTACCCATTTGATATGCTCATGTGTCTACTCGGTTTAAATTTTTAAGGTTATTTGTTCTACTTTAATACGATATAACGTGGGAGTAGAGTTGTGAAATTTTTAATTACAGTCGTTGGTATAAGTCTCAACGTACATTTTTACAGTAAAATCTAGGCTACAAAGCGATATAATTAAAAAAATAAACAATTCTGTTTTAGTTTCTTCCACGTACGATATAAAAGTTTCCTGCCTTCATATCGTCGGCAGTTGTTCTGTTAAAGTAATCCCATTGTTCTGCGAGGCCGGTAGGCTGGCCGAAGTTAAATTGCCTTAAACGGTCAGGAGTAACTCTCTTTTACCGCTCCTTCATTTTTATTATTGTGTGTTTCGCGTCGGGGCGGACACATTCGCAGTTTTTTTTTTCCCAACTTGTTGATTTAATTGAGAAACTAACTAAACGTATTGTACAGAATAAAAAAATGTTCATTGAATTTCCGAGACCCTTTTCTAAGAGAAGTGCTGACGTAGCTGAAATTCATTCTATTGAATTTTGTATACAGAATTTTCTCATTTATTTTATAAATTAACAAGTTTTTCACAATTACCATTATTCGATCTAGAATAAATAACAACACAAAGCCACGATGACTAGTGGGTATAAGTTTAAATACCATATGGCAGTGTTTTTCAAATCATAGCAAATAGTCTGTGTTAGCAGTAAGCAAGTCATCAACAAATTACTAGCAACTAGGTAAATGCATTTAACGATCCAAATGTTTTATACTCTTACTACTGTGTTTTACGGTTTTCAGAATTTTTGAACGACTTTTGAAATTACTGTAATAGTTCTCTGAATTATTTGAGTAAACTATAACTTTTAACATCTCGGACAATTATACGTACGAAGATTCATTTCAACAATTTATCGCCTGAAGGATCATAACACGTGTAAATACACCATCGCCATAAAGTCACAAGTTTACGACCTGAACCCCAGCGTCCCTCTATCTGCACTAAAACGGTACCCAAGAATGTAGCTCCTACATGTCTCCTTCAATTATCACCGCGCAAACTCTTCAGGGTTCCTGAACCGGGGTGCGACTGAAGGTTCGGACTTTCAGGCTTCTTGCGCTTTCCTTCAGCGTTCCGCCCTTAGGGACTTGCGAATGCGAATGTGCCAACTTTCTATGTCTGAACTTTGCAGACACACGTATATAATATGAGCGATATCCACTTTGGACATATCTTATACCGTTCGAGTCATTGTCGAGACCTTTGCACAACTGAAACTTCTATTGTTACCTTGGCAACTAGTTTGATATTACATGTTATGCTTCCTGAAGGTTAATTCATAACTAGAAAGCACTTTAGATAGAGTATTGTTGCCTGTATAAAGTATTATCATTACATTATCATTAAATTGATGTGTAACCCTGATATGAACATATTGAATTCTGGTATACATCGATTTGTAATAAATTAACATGATCAATGGAATATCAAATTGTATTTAAAATATTCCTATGATATTTATATAATTATTAAATGATATTGGATTCTGATTTTTGAGGCTAACGTTATAGCATGTATCAAATAATAATAATGTATTTTTTGTAAATTCAATATTTTTGACAGAGAGTATTAGGTGGAAATAATAAGTAAAATACATGAGTCAATGTGAAAGATTGGCGAAACCGGTCACCAATAAAAATCTATACGCGGATTATTTAAAGTATTTATTTATTGTTTAAGTTTGACATTTTAGCATGGCTCAAAGATCCAAGTCTAGTCTTCGTCAGCCAGATCCGAATCTGTGCAATTACTTCGGCCATTTGCAAGACAAGCGCCATCTTTGGGCGCGCCCCGAGGAGCGCAGAGAGAGCCATCTACCGGCGGCTCCTGGAAATATCGCTTGCTATTTGTTCTCCAAATCTGGCTCCGTAATCTCGCTCCAGCCCCTCCCTCCCCCCGTTATGGATTGCGGGGTATTTTTCACGGGAAGATGATAGTTTTACGCTCTGCCCCCTGGTTATGGTTTCAGTGAGGCGTTTGTCGCAGGCAATGGATGTTTTTGTCTGATAACTCGTTTCGGTATCCTGCATGAGTTCAGTGGTATTTTCACGTAACAATACGCCATCAATAAAACCGTGTATGAAAACACGTTGTAATGAACCAAAAATTATATTTTATAAAAGTATTGTAATAATTTTTTTTACTCATTTGTACGGTGCTGTGTATCACTACTAAAAAATCTACAGTACAGTAAAACCTCGATATAACGGATTACTTCGTGGGAGGGGGTGTCCGTTTAATATTTTTTTGATAATACACTGTATGTATTAAGATATAAATAAAAAATACAAAACACAAACAAAATTGTATTTACTCGTGACTCGCTTGCTTTTGGTAATCCTACTAAAAAGGAATCAAGTTTAGTTTGCACTTTTGATGTTTTCTGTTTTTTTTTTTATAATCAACTCTCGAAAATTATGAAAAAAATGTTTTTTTTTACATTTTCGCATTTAAAACGTTTTTATTTTTTTACATTTGACCGGATTTTTTGTCCGTTATATCGAATGTCCGTTGAATAGTGGTCTGTTATATCGAGGTTTTACTAGTCTTTTCTTTTAATAATTTCAATTTAATTATATAGTTTATGCTATAAAACAATATGACCTATTATTTTTATGATATATTACAAAATCATTAAAATCCCATTTTGAATAATTCACGTTCGATCAAAAAATTCTCAACAATTTCTTTTTCAAAATATATACGTCAATTTATTATTAAAATAATTTGTTTTTTTTTATAGTTCTGCCGTGCAATTTATCCAGTGTATTGAATTTTAAATAAATACTTGCTGTTGTATATATGATCAAACTATAACAATGGAATGTTTTTATCGCCCTTGTGGTTCAGTTCACTAACAATGCTTTACAACCGATAACAAAAGCGTTTTATCATAACTTAAGAGTAAAATCATTAAGTACCACTGTTACCAGACAATACATTCTGCAACAAATTAATAAAAAAGCAACAAGCATATCCAATTTTAGGGGTTCTTCCAGTCACGCGATTTGACAACATTAAGCACTGTGCCCGAAGGCACTATCGCCACTATGCAGCGGGGCAGAAGGGAGCCTTTCGCGTGGCAATCTGCGGATCACACTTTTTATTGTTATTGTTAGCCCCGCAAGACAATGATGGCATGAAAGGAGAAATAAATTGCTTGCAATAAATATCGCTCAAAAATATTAATAACGAATGAGAAAAAAAGAAAAAAACTCACCACATTAATAACTGCTAATTTTTCTTTTTTACATGCAATATCACATTACTACATTTATAATCAGATTGTTGAAAACTTTTGAAATCAACTATGAAGAAATCTTAATGATAATATACATAATAAAAATAGCATCTTTTGTATCATATTTACAATAAAAAACATCGTTTTATGGTTTATCCCAAAATATTCTCTCTCATTTAAATATGCAAAAAAAAAAATTCAAGTATCAACTTTATTAAGTACAAAAATTACACGTAACAAAAGTTTCATATTGTGAACGTTTTTGTATAAAATGATTTATTATACTGTTCCTTTGTTTACGATTCGATGAATCGTATTGTGGTTTCTCATATACAAAAAGCATGGGTAATATTCATTGTCTCTCTA
This sequence comes from Atopsyche davidsoni, assembly GCA_022113835.1. Taxonomy (NCBI): domain Eukaryota; kingdom Metazoa; phylum Arthropoda; class Insecta; order Trichoptera; family Hydrobiosidae; genus Atopsyche; species Atopsyche davidsoni. The sequence continues at coordinate 9,970,083 of JAILWY010000021.1, forward strand.
ATATCTAAATGGTTAATACAAACAAAACGCAGTCTATTAGTCTTCATCCGTATAAGACTTTCTTGCAAGGGATGGGGTGGGTCTGAACAGAGGGTGGCTCATCCTACGAAAAAGCGTAATAAACATGTATGTAATGGGACTTATAGCCATCATAAAAAGAGCCCATAAAAACATCACACCTCTGTGAGCCTTGGCCCATTCTACGCTTTTTTGTAAATACACGAAGGGTCCCTTGTACGAGAGTACATTCTTCTATGGAAGTATAGGTTGTATACAAACACTGTGCACTGTAAATGTACAGTGTGGTGCTTGTATCAGGATTCGGTGATGTTGCCAGCAGCCTGTCTCAAAGGATCTTTATACGGAGGAGAACTGAACTTTTCACACAGCAACACCGGAGAAAGTAATACAATATTATTGACACATCTTTGTATTGTGTTTGTGTTATGGTTATTTATATTTGCAATTAAAATACATTAAAAAATACTATCGGGTATATAACGTTAAATATAATCAATATTTTTAATTTTATATAACTAGACTTATTAAAATATCATGTCTATAAAAAATAAAATATATAAAATTCATAGTATTTTAAATTTTTTTAAGAAAAAGGACTCGAATATAAAAAAAAAAAAGCAAAAACTTTTTTCAAAACAATTTGCTAGGAAAACCTTGAGATATATTATTCTATTTATAAATTCGCTAGAAAATATTCAGGTGTTTGACCCTTCTTATAATCCACTTCCTTTTCCTGCATTAGCATAATGAATTATTCGTATCTACACGTGTGGCGACAGAATGTAAAGCCTTCCATTTCTCCGGAGGACTAATCCCTTTTCTTCTTCCAACTTTTCTTTTCCCAAATCTTACCTCTGTGTTTATTTATTTTTCTGCGTAGGTAATATATTATACAATAATAACACCCCGCTTGCAACCACTCTAAAAATACAAGCAAAACACAAATAATTCAATGTTGACATAAAATATATGAAATAATACCTCGATTTTTACTGAATCATTTAACTTGAAAACAAAAACAATTAAAAAATACTCAATACGCTGATGCGAAGTAAATATTTTTTTATCCATAAAAAGTATACCGCTTTTTGTAAAGCTAAGATAACAAAGTAGAAGTTACTTTTAAATAGGATCTAGGCTTGTTGTGCTGAAAACTCTTTTTCGTCAAACACACATACTATTATTTATATATATGCCCAATAACTGAACCATGAAAAAAAATTGTATTTCAGAGAGTTACTTTATTATTTCAATGACACTCTGCCGGGTTTTTAAAAGGTTAAAATGTATCAATTTAAATATAAAGTGACATTTAAATATCACTGTAAGTAAAATCGACGCTGACAGTGTTAAATATTATCTATTGAAAGGCAGGTAGTATATTATGAAATAATAATTTCAAAATTTATATAAAACAATATTACATTTTATTTTGGTTCAATTCTAAATCGTGTTGCTTGAATTTCGCAAATGTAGACTCTTGGGTGTATATTTATAAAATTGGGTTTCACTTTGACGTCGGACTACCGACATGCCGGCGTTTTCTGTTATTGCGTAGGCGCGGTAGGTGTTCTTTAGTAATATGTATTTGGTATATTCTCCGTAATATGGTCCTAGGCCGAGCAATATAAACGCCATCTCGGTATTCGGACCGGGGGTCGGAAGGCTCCCCATGCTTTATTCAGGGGAGGTTTAAGCGAGCGGGGGAGGCTGTGAGTAAAAAAAACCCAGCCATGTACGTGTGAGGTTTCCGCCACAAACGCACACTTTGGAAATGTCATATTTAATACATGCACTTTTACGGAAGAAACCGTATCCTTTGGATGATCGTAAAAGTTTCATGATGTTACTTCACTTTCTCTATTTCACTTCTGAAATTGTTCTGTAGAACGACGCACAGTTATAATTATTTATGAATTTATTTGTGTTTGTAGAATACCAATACATAATATTTAAACGTTTTGAAGAAATGAAATGAAATATCATCAGTGCATTAGTATAACTTAATTGTTGTTTTTACTTTATTTTTGGGTAAAAGTCAAATATAATTTATATATATATATATCCGAAAAAATCCTAACAAACAACTCACATAATGTAGATTTTCCATTTACCTCAAAGATTTTCACTTCTTTCCAATCTTATTTATATTATTCTCCAAGTTTTCTCTTTGCTTCTTACCTGCTGTGAATATAAAGGCTTTTCATTATTCATGTTATGGCCGTGATATGGATTCGCATTTCTGAAATGATATGTTCCCCTCCACCATTTGTGCGTAGGAATTCGCTAACATTCTATTTCATTTATTATGGGAAAACAAATTTAGGAAATAATAGGTTTCCCAACTGAAAAATAAATTTAGATGCAAGGGAAAGAAACGCTTTAAATCATATTTATTGTTTGCAAAAAAACACTTGAGAATTTAATTTTTTTAAACTTAAATAGCTTAGCTACACACCAAGCTCACTGTGAAATTTAGACAACGATTTAAAACTTAAATCTCTTTTCATCATTTTATTGCTATAAATTCCAATATTTTTTTCTGAGCTCTCAAATCTTATGGATATTCGAAAATTTACTATTTGATTACCTCCTAAGAGATGTGACAGCAAATTTGATTGACCGAATTAAAATAGACGCTAGTTTACTATTAGTAAAGTTTACAAAAAGTCATTTTCAACTTCAAAACCGCTTACTACACAAATTATGTGCATAGATGGTGAACTATATGGGTGAAAAAATAGAATATTGATTGTCAAATAACTATTCTAGAATTTTTAGATTATCGGATTACAACTATAAACGTCTTTAAGATTTAATGGAAATAAATATTATAAAGCAGTTAAAATTGCACGATGTTACAATTTCTTTTAATTGATTTCAACTGCTTGGTTATCATATTTATTCATGGCGAATTTTTTTATAACTAAGCAGTTTGATTAGAGCCTACTGCTTTTAGGTAACATGAGTTTAAGTATTTTTAAATAAAATACTTGAGTGATTTTCCACATTTTCGTTATTATTAGTGACCGGTTTAGTGACCAAGTATTTTATTCAAAAATATTAAAATGGAATTCCACCATGTACGCTCTGTCAAAAATATTGAATTTCTTATGAGTCTAAATGTTGCATGCCTGCAGAGTAAAAATATCAAAAATAGCTATACAATATAAGTATAAAAAAAACACACCTAGAATAAAAGAGATTTGAGTGTTTACAAGCACAGTAATCCGTTTTAAAAAGGAATCAATGAAGAATAAAGCTCCCGAGTCCCTGAAGGTCACGCGCACTCCGTCAGTCTTCGGCACATTTACGCACAAACTCGCCGACGGGGCAAAACGAAATTTCAGCGTAGCGTTGCGTTACCTACAAAAAATAACCCCTTCAAGAATAAATCCCGCCAGCCCGACAAGGAAACTGTAGCCTACGTGACCCAACTGAGAAGGAGCCGCGGCTACGGGCCGTAGAGCACCGAATTCGGCGTAGAGGTGTCTACGATGAGAGAGCTTTTGTTGGGAGTTCGTTCAATTGGATTGTGAACTTACCGTCTAATTTATATTACTATTGCCAAAAGACAAAATAATCCCACTTGATATCAGCTAAAAAGCATATGTTTTGTTTGAAATGCCTTTTATTTATTATCTTGCTACCTAACCGTGCATGGTGTCCATCCCCCGTCTGCCACATATAAATAACCGTTTTACCTGGCGAAATCGTGTCATTTAATTAATTTAATTGTCACTTTATTTTTCTATGTCGAAAGTTGATTTTTTTACAGAGTATTAAAAAAACTATAAATTTAATAATCATATTTTTTATTAATTAATTTACGTCCATTTTCAGGGTGAAATAAAATCTTGAATATGTTGAAAAATTGGGTAAAATGACGACTTTTCAAAACCAAAGTATGTTAAATATATATTTCTTTTAAATAATAAATTGTACAGGGTATATATTTAATATTTTAATTCCAATTAAAAAAAAGACGTTTAAATGTTTAAGACTCTTAGAACAGGGACATGTTGAATCTTCAAATTCCTACACTTCAATCGGAAATTTTTTTTTTTTTTAAATTTACAAGAAATAAAAGTATATTCTGTTTGGAAGAAAGGGTGTATCTAACTTTTTGCATTAAAATTTTTTTGATTGGTGCAGTCGATTTTTCGCAAAACGGACCAGAAAATGATCAAAAAAACTCGAGTACGCTAGAGAGTTTAACAAATTTATAAAATAGATAAGTAGACTTATTCATCCGATATTAAAAGCAATAAATAGTATGTTTTGAATCTGTATCAAAAATCAGCCGCACAAATTTAGGTGAAAATTTATGTAAATAGAACTTAAATCCCCAATTCGTGTAATCTGATTCCAATTACTTTGTTTCCAGAAAATTGCCTGAACACAGCCAAAAAGAAGGCCACCACCTTCTCTCGACTACTACGCGGCCTGAAGACCTCCCACCGCAAGGAGAAACACGGAGGATGCTCCCCTAAGGGGACGCGGGGGGCGAGGGCGCAGGGGATGCCGCCGCAGAGGGTGAGTCCACACACACTACCTACCAACCCCCCAATACTTGTTACCTGCCTTAGCGCATCCACTTACTGTCCTGTATTTCTAAATAGGTGTTTCTATTGAAAAACACTCGTATATAATATTTTATGTGATATTATAAACTGTTATGTAATCTCCTAATATTACCGTGAAAGTATCAATATTATCTCATTCCACTCCAGTAGTATATTATATTTATATATAATTATCCCTATTATTCTGTTATTTATACATGTCAAGGGTAAATTGATATCAACTTTGTAGCTTTAGTATTCCAAAACCATTTAACCCATAATACATATGACATTTAATATGATTTAATCTCCATACTAAAAGATACCCTTTTTCAACCGCTTAAGTTTCAGCAGACTGAAATCAACCCGACCCAAGTTCTCACAAAGCTCCACTAATATATCTCTAGCTCTGTATACAGAGATTCAGAAAACAACCTTTACCTTTTCTTCCTCCCTTTGAGCCTTAACTTACCTTAAAACTCGCAACCCTTAGTTCTATCAGTAGCTCGCTAAGAACCAATTTGTTTTTAGTTCTCCTAATTCTCTCTGCCTTAACATTCAGACAACTAACTACCACCCCAGTGTCCTCAGAGCGTGTCGGGGGGACAATCACCTTGCATGATTAATGGTCCATTGTGTTGACCCTTCTTCGATATGTTATGTGATTCCATAGTATAATTCGTATTATGTTTGCTCCCTATCTCCGATGTTTTTATCTTACTATTAAATTCTGAAGCAGACAATACTATATAAATAGTAAAGATAAACCTACATCTACTATTATTAGAATGTATGCATCTACCTTGTTTATGTTTTTAGTTATTGCGGAATACAATACAATATACAGTTTCGTATAAACTCAAACACAATAACCGTGAATGTCGGCCTATCACTATGTTGAAATGTTATGAGTACTTAGAATTAGCGAACCATCTTAAAGAGATATAACCTCATACAACATTACAAAAAGTAGTAATAAAAAAATATAAATCGGTTGCTTAATATTTGCTCATAAAATTTACTGTCACACAGTTTGTATACATTCCTTCCTTATAATCAATCCCATCGCTACAGCAGGTCGTTATATTCACAGGGAAAATATATAATTTCGTACGACCTAATTTCAGAAAGTACTTAATATTCTTTTAATTTAAAGCAAACGCAGTGAAAGCAGACACCTCTTATTTATTCTATTCGCGTGTTTACACGTAGCGGCATTCTGTTATTTTAGGTACTGGGAAGGCTTTATTGCAATCTTAACGACACTCTCTCACGAGCCCAGGGCGCAGGCCCTTTATCAGGGACTCTCAACAATGTGGCACACCTGTATTTTTATGTTTTAAAAATTACGAAAACAATCAAATCGATTCAAAACTTACATTGGTTGATTGATTGTAAAGTCATGTTTACCATGCGCAGAGGATCAATACATGAATTATCGGATATATTGTTCTATCAACATAATGATATATAAAAACTAAGCGTTTGTAAGTTTTTTGTTATTAAAAAATAAATAGGTTGATGGATTGATAAATTTATATTTTCGGTTGATTTCGTATTTATTGAGAATCATTGTCTGATAATTTTTAAGTACCTTTTTAAGTATTTGGAGATAAATGCACGAAAAAGAGACTGCGAGTCCCCGGAGTTCAAGGGACAATCAGCTTTATCGCCCCGAAAGTGCGAGGGTCCTGAGTAATTTTCCCATTAATTTGTAGCGCTCCAATAAAACGTCCTTCCAGCGATAGGAAGCGGCACACGTCCCCCTAGCACCCCTGCCAGGGTGATCTGACTGCGAGGTCCTATGGTGGTTGCATAGTTGAAGCCTTAAGATATTACCATAGATATAAAAAAAACACATCCGGAGCGAATTTTCCAACTCGCGACATGCCTTTAAAAAAAAAAAAACAGATGATGATTATACTTTATACATACCTACGAGTGTAAGCATAATTTTGCTGATGTTTACTTTGAGTTCTTAAGGGTCTAGGTCCCATAATTGAGTTTTTTTTATCATTTTCTAGTCCGTTTTGCGAAAAATCGACATCCCTTTTTCCGAACAGAATATTTTTTTATTTCTTATAAATTTACTATTAATATGATAAATATGTGTTTTTCCGATTGAAGTGTAGGAATTTGGAGATTCGTCATGTCCCTTTTCCAAGAATCTTAAACATTTAAAAGTCTTTTTTTTTATTGGAATTAAAAGATTAAAACCTGTGCGATGTATTATTTAAAAAAAAAATCTTTAACAAACTTTGGTTTTGAAAAGTCGTCATTTTATCAAATTTTTCAACATTTTTAAGATTTTATTTCACCCTGAAAATGGACGTAAATTAAATAATAAAAAATATGATAATAAAATTTATAATTTTTTTAATACTCTGTAAAAAAAATCAACTTTCGACATAGAAAAATAAAGTGACAATTAAATTAATTAAATGACACGATTTCGCCAGGTAATGTCCGGTTGGACGCCAGAGGCAATCAAAAGGCTGGAAGCAACTGCCTTAAGTCATCGAACTTTTAACACTTAAGTCGTATTTATACTTATTTCAGGAGTATTATGTTAAAAATAGGTTCACGTTTCCGTCGCTAAAGACGCTAATCTCTTCGTCTATGTCCTGACCCCATGGCGTTCCATTTCCTGCGGGAGGTTCACGCGGTTTATCTGCGGCGGAGGCAAACGTTGACTTGTGAAAGGTCAGCTTCGTGTCGTACGTGCCGGCAGGCTGTGTCAAAGTGGCCGTTTAACTGTTATTAGCGTTGTTGTAAAAATGAAATCACGAATAAAGTTGTACGCAGAAGCTTCAGAACAGCTCCACGTAAAACTGGTTGCATGCGTAATACTTTATATTCAAAAAAACAAATATGAATAACTTTTTTTAAATTTATTACTTTGTCACTTATATGGGTTTTTTCATACTTGTTATAAAAACTTACAATAGCATATAAATGTTAAAATCATAAGTAATCAAAAGTCTTTTATGAACTAGCCCTCAAAGTGCACAAGAACAAAAATCTTACACTAAACAGTAATCTTCAAGCCATTAAGGTTTTTATAATTGTCGTTAATATAATCTTACATTCACTTATCTACACTTTTTTTAAAAGTTACTGTGTGCAACAATAATCGTTATTTTTAAAGAGTGTTAAAGTTTTAAATAAACGAATAAAACTGAATTTTGTTATGATGAAAATATTCATAAGCTTGTGTATTTTTCTCATTATCACAAAACGCAATCTGAAATTTTAATTGTTATAATATTTTAGTTTTATTACGCGATATGTTTTTAATATTTTATGATAGATTTTATTCTCAAAAATCTAAATTACTGTGGTGCTTATTTTTAAACTAAACTTTTAGAAAATATATATAAATCAGATTTATATTTTGAGACTCACCTGCCTCGTTTATGGAAAAAGTGTTTAGATTGAAAATATGTACGACTTTGCCATATACATTATATGATGTTTAATGATATGGAATATCTTTTTTTCTGGTGATTAGTCAGCACATGACTAAGTTAATATGAACTTTTAAGTGAATGGCTCAATCTTACTTCTAAATTACAAAAGCTCGTCTACACTCTCACTGAACGCATATGAGACTTCTCCAGTACCACAGTATGAATGATACGAATGCTTTTTTATTTTAACTTGTCTTGAATCATATCTGGTCAAAATTAATTAATAAATATATTAAAGGAAACAAAGTTGATAACAGTGAGAGCATACCAGTAGCGTTCGCTTAGTTTTCACTCGACTGAATCTGCGGACGCTTTTTGCGAGGAATTTCCTACAGAATGAGGACGAGCCTTGAAACATAGCCTCATTACATAATCATCTTATCGACTCGGGACAAACCAGCATCACAGAGTCTTAACACCCCCGGCTCCGAGCCTCCCTGCCTACAGCCCTCAATAATATTACACCAGACCACAGCCCCTCTGTCTGAAGAGGAGGCGCCGCTCTCAGAGGGTTTAAGCTCCTGTTTTACTACCGCTTCGGGCTGGCAGCTCTGCAACGGTGTTGCCACTATAATAAATTACATAATATTAAAAAAAATTCCATTGTTAATAAAAATATACAATTGAAAGTTATGTTTGCATTTGAACTATCGGAAATAATATAAATGTTTAGTTAAATTGTGCGGCCGTCAAGTATTGGTTGAAAATCCACCGGGATTATTTATGGTCTAGTCAAATATTTCACAAATTGTTATTTGTTCATCATTAAAATTCGTGATATTTGGAAGTATTTTATAAAATTAAGTTTATACGTGTGTTTGTTGAGTTTACATTTCACATTTGAAAACAAACGTTTAATTTATTAATCATTTACTAAATACCTTTAATATTTCATGTTTATCTGCATATTTGTTGCATTATAAATCTTTTTGTTTATGCAGTTACAAATTTCAGGATTTGGACATGAAATATCTTATTAACATTGTAAAAAAATATAACATTTAAAACGATCACCAAGTCTATTAAAGTATTGCGCATACAATAATAAATAACTGTTCAACATATTTATTATATTGTTTCTCTTTTTGAGGTATAATAGAAAATATCTCTTAGGCTATCATAATAAATTGTAGTTTTTAGTGGCACATAAGTCAAGCGTAGGGTGAAAAGCCTGCAACCCCAGAGCACAGGGGTCGGCCCATGGAACCACTTTGCTATTGATTTAATTTTATAAATAAAATAATATTTTGTAATTCCAAAAAAAAAACAATGACAACAAAAGATATCGGATTTTTCTGATGAAACATAATTTCTTACAAGACTAGATATTATCATAAATATTTAAATGTTGAGGTGATTCTTAAATATTTTATACTTTCTAATTATATATTGAATTAAGAAATCACTTTTAAAGAAAAATACAAAGAACTGTTTGCTTAATTTAATTGATGATACTAACAATATTATAGTTCTTGTATTTTTAATCAAATCAAATTTTACTTTTATATGTAAATATGAAAACATTTTGAGTATTAAATACGTTTGAATATTATTTTGAAAAAGTGTTAAACTGTGATGTTACTTTTAACGCCGAGTCAAATACTAAGCACGTAATTTTGCCTTTTCGTTCGATTGTCATCTGACAAATCACCCTTGTAAAATGACCCCTGACCCTAACCACCCTCGTAAGCGAGACGACCCTAACGAGGACTCATGGTCGCACCGGTGGCCGTCGTTAAAGCCTTATAAATAGAGGCTCCATTTATACAGGCTGGTTTCCTTACGTAAGACTGCCAACTGTGTTTTTGCAGCACTCTCCAGTTATGAAAGTTTCTTTATTGCAGACCCCAAAAGGTTAATAAATGCGACTGCTTCAGTGTTCCTGTAATTAAATTTTATGTGCAAGTGAAAAAAACTGTAGCCTTTTGAACAATATAAGCCAAATTCAATTTTCAAATTTAATCTCAAAAAATAATTAATACTAATTGCAATAATATTTCTAATTATTCAATTCGTTTTTATCATAAAATGTAAGTTTCTGTTGTTTAAAGTCTATAAATATTAAATAATAAAATAAAACGTTTTTTTTAAATACATAACTATATGCATCGTAGATTTTCTCAACAGTTCAAGTTCTAGGCTCTTATTGATGTTTTTGCTTTATTGCAGTATATTATAAAAACCCGTTTGATAAATGGACCGATGGAATGGAATATCCGAAAATAAAAAATATATCCAACTAACCCAATTACTGGGCATTTGAAAATGACAGTAAATATTTGTATTTAATATATATGTGCTCCCAACTAGCGGTCCCTAGTATTGATTAAAGTAATTCAAAATAAATCGTCAATCAAACAACGGACCAGTGCTCTGAACTGTGGTTGAAACATTGGCAGGTTTCATCAATTTTATATAATTTACTCATTTATAAAGCTTGTGTTAGCCTATCAGGCTTTGTTTTAGTAAACAAGTTGATTTTACAGTAAATTTCCTATTATATGTAATTGGCAATTTACATACATTGATTCCTAACAACTCACTGGAGTAAAGTAGGTTGATCCACATCTAATGGTTTTTAATTTCCTTTGAGGTTTTATTTATTATTTATCAAAGTTATCAAAAGGTGAGAGAAATGTTCTTGTGTTGTACTTTAAGTGGAATATCAAAAATATTATTTAAAAATCATGGGTGTATTTTTATTTGAAAACACGTTAGATGTATTACTTGATAAATTGAAAATTCTTAAAATATATTAAAAAACAAAATGGCTTCTTTTTCGCAGCTCCTAAAACTCTATTTTGGAGTTCGGCTTGGAGTTTTTCGTTGTTTTTAGAAGTGAGTTCCCTTCGTGCGTCTACGGGAAACTTTTAACAAGTCCAAGGGCTGCGTCGGCAAAGTTTCCGAAGCGATAGACTTCGGGTCGGACTTTATCGTTACTGGAGACCAAACGCGACTCTGCGAGATGGCCGAGTCTCACCGTCGTCCATACTTCCTTCCCAATAATCTTCTTATCAGTAAAAAAAAATATTTTTTATTTTAATAACAATATTCATATATATTCAATAATTCTGATACACACTTTATAGAATCGCCATTTGATATTTTACGAATTAAAAACTTGTCTTAAGCGAGCAGTCTCCTCAAACAGTTTGCTTACAAAATTAAACAGCATATTGCGAATGGAACAATAAACCTAACCTAACCTAACCCCATTCATGTTTCGAAACAAAATATTTTTTCTAGTTGTTAAATAAACTAATAAATATATTTTAAGTTTTTCTTGAATTTTTTTGGTACCAATGCAATATTAGATGATAGCATGTTCTTAAAATTGCTTTGAATTTTGTCCTGCCTTATTATTTTTTTGTTTGATTAAAACGTTTGACGATAAAGCCTTTTAAATCTGTTGGAATATTTTTGAATACTTTTATTGCGTTTGTAATAAGCCCAGATTAGAGCGAATTCGAATTCAACTCCTGAAAACTTGATTAAAAATTAATCTTCTGTAAAGCGTGAAGGGTTGTTCTTCCCGTCCTTGTTTATCGTGACAGAACTTCAGCTGAAACAAATCTAAGACGTCGATTTGGGCGTGGTTTTTGATAAATTTTCTTCTGTTATTTTTAATTTATAAATAAAAATATTTACCAAACTCAAAACGTTATCTGATATTTATGATAATTTTATACAATCTGTTTTATAGATATTCACAATGGATATCGGCAATTTATATTAGGTCATTTGCAAATTTTAGGATTTATGTTTAATATATCTAAACATAGAATTTTTTATAATTAATTTAATAAATAATATTTTCAATGGAAAATCAAAGTAATTTATATTTTTGTGAGCGTTTTTGTTTTTCATTTTTTTTTGATGATCCATAATAAAAAGCTTGATACTCCAAAGCGCTCACATACAAAAATAATTGTCTTCTCCTATCCGTTTGCCTATTTACATTTGCCGTTACAAATTAAAACAGTCTGTCGTTGATACAAATAATATTTATGTTAAACTTAGTAAGCTTCAGTAGATGGGTCGTGGATTACTCATATAGCCGCTTGGGAAACAGCGTCTTGAGGGATGCGAAGGAGTCACCCCCGGCCCTCCCCATTGTGTAAAATATGCTGACGACGCTCCAGCAATTTGGTTCACCGATCCACTCCCCGACAATAGCAACAGCCACTCGATACAGCCGTTAGTTTACATCCAAGGGCTCCCCGGAAGCCTTCCGCCGGGTGCTTGGGAGTTTTTCTGATTTTTTTCCCCTTTTGGCAATTTTTCGGTAAATTGAAAGGGCACTTTTGTGTTTCGACGCACTTCCGCTCCGCTCCGCCCCGAGATAGAAATCACATTGAAAATTCGTGGGGTTTATTTAGGCCGGCGGCATTTTTGTATTTGTTTTCGGGAAGGTTAAATAGCGAAGGTGACAGATGTTGTTTTCTTTGAACATTTCTTGCAGCGTTTTATATTTTCCTTTTCAGCTGTAATTGTTTTCGGTGATTTAAAACCCATTTAATCTGTGACATTTTTAAATTACGGTATTTTTAGGATTTTAAGATCTATTTTCGTAACGGTTACTTGAATTATCAACATTAATATTTTAATAAATCGCCGGTTCGTTGTTTAATTCACGTGTTTGTGTTGCTGGAACTGCAATGCATATATATGGTGGCGCAGCTGAGGTAGCAAAGCAAGACGTGACAAGCAAACAGGACAATATTTCGTGGATGTATACCCGCAGGTCGGTGCATAAGGGTTGCAAGTGGGAGGATACGGGCTGGGGTGGCTTTAGACGCGAGGGTAAATGAGACATCAAAAGGCAGACATGTTCCAGCAAATTCTTCCACCCTGCCACCACTTAAGGCTTTGAAGCTCCCCTGTACAATAGCGACGCAGTCGAAATGTTACGCCGTGTGCTGAAACGTGTGTTATCAATAAGGGATATTTCCTTTGAACTAAAATGCATACACCACATGTACTTGCGCCTCAAAATGCAGCGTATGCTACATACTCACTGTTATATATATTTATATGTAAACAGTTTTAATATTTATATAAAAAATCAACATAACGCAGAGCTTGCGAATATATGAAACATAAAATCTACATTCATTTACAAAATGTCCTCCATAAAGATTGTAATAAAAGTCCTGATAAAATTCCGGCGCGTTTCTATATCGAACATACCGGGGAAGAAATTCACATTTATAAACATGTCTTTCCGATAATTCCCAAATTCTGGGAAGATATTCAAGTGTGACGCTCTCGGCCCGTATCTGATGTGAGATGCGTAGGCCTCGGGTCTCAGCTTATCCCTCTGGTAAATCTCTTCCGTGCACAGACTCGTGTAGCGGAATCCCGAGCCTTGTCTCGCGAGGCAAGAAAGGACCTCCGTAAGCGCGTGTGTATACATTTTCAAAGCCCGGGTGGATAGTTAGTCAACTAGTTGTGTTTTCAGTTTGGACCCTTTGGGGCTTGGAAGAATTCTATGCCCGTGAAAAGGTATCGATTTTCTAACAACAAACAAACTTTATTACTTTCTTCGGTATAATCCTCAATCCGGCTATTGATGTATAATCAATATTGAAATATTGTTTGAAAGATTTTAAAGTCTATACTATATATGTCAGAATTTACGCAATATTGTTGGGATGGTTTCTAAATCACAAAATAATATGAGATTTTATTCGGTTATTCAGAAAAGCAATCTCGGTTCAAGTTTCTTTATTAATCGCTCAGATCGCTAATCTTCATAGGGAAGTCCTCCAATATTTGAACTCGGTATCCGAAGTTCTGGATAAATTGGAATTGGTTTATTCAGAAGTTTGAAAGATGGAGTTGGCTTTATCTTGAATAAAATTTATTTTCTCGGTGTCAACGCTACGAGGCGCAACTAAATCTTAAGTTTTCCATTTTCTTTGTCTATCATCTCCGTGTTCCTAGTCTGGCTTAAGCAAGTATTACCAACAAACTACGAGAAAATCAAACTTGCTTGACTAATTACAGCCCTAATCAGATAGATAAGTATCACAAATAATTGTAAGAGCCTCTTGTCCTATAGTATCTATAACCATCGATCAAAATTGATTACATCAAAACCCAATTAATCACAGAACAATATTATAACCTATTCTATCACAAAACTTTCTATTATAACTTATTTAATCCTAAAAGATTTTAAGCACAGTAATACGTGTTTGAAATTTTTGTACACTTAACAAAAAGTTACCTAAAATTACTTTAGTATAAGAATCTTTGATAAGATATAAGAACGATGTATTTATATGTAAATAAAGCATCACAAACTTATTTAGCGGGCATTCTATAAGTATTTATATCGAAATGAACGATTTATTGCTGCCTAAATTCTTTGCATTTAATTCATCCAATAACAACCGCACATTGAAATTAATTTACTGATTTAAACCCACACGCAGGTTGCACAGAGTGCATATAACATAATTGCCATATCGACTAGAGTAGAGCCCATTCACTGCGGGTCCATTAAAATAATTCACTTTAATTCGGAAATGCCTCCAGTAATAATTTAATTTTCTACTTCCAACATCAGAATTTGGTAATTCCTGTGTTTCATGCGCAAACGTTTAATTCAAACCACGATGTTTGCATGCTGTGCTTAGAAATGTATGTAAGATAATTCAATAAAATAAAAATACTGCTGAGCTGTCTACTTCATAAAAAAAGTATAAACAACGAGGGAATGATTCAACACACAATTTTTGTAAGAGGATTAGCAATTAGAAACAAAAATTTTAAGACTTTTATAAAATTTATAAGTATTTGTAAAAACTTTATGATATGAGCAATAGATAAATTGAAAATAAATAACGGCTTCATAAAATGGTTAGATTTTTAAAAAAATAATTATACTTTTTTGACTGAAATTTATTTTACAAATGAGCTTTCTCGACACGACAGTAATAGTGTAAATCCAAATATAAAGTGCAATTATTCGTTTATTTAGACTGCCTTATAAATGTGACTAAAAGTGACAAAGCACCTTTAACAAATGGGCTTTAGCAACACAAAAGTAACAGTGTAAATCAAAATAATATATTAAATGAAATTATTAATTTATTCAGACTGCAGTAGCATAAATTATAAATAGCTTAAAACTATGAAATTCTCGAGTTCGACATTTTGCTCTGCTCACAGTCCGTACGAGGGACGTGCCACCTGCTTCTCGTTTCTCAGGGGACGTTGAAATTCAGCAGAACGAATTCTGCATTCTACGTGTTAAATTTTAACTTCCCTGTCGTCCTTTGCGAGTTATTAGGGATGAATTCTCTGAAGCGCACAGTCCAAGCGATGTGTTTCGTCCTAATTCCTGTATTCAAATTGAACGTTTGAAGGGATTTCAACTTGTGTTCCTTGAAATGCCTACGAGGGGGACTCAGTAATATTAAGATTTACTTGTAATATTAAACATTGCTCATACTGTTTTTCATATATAGTTCTTGACTGAAATGCCTTTACAAGAAACAAGAATGCGATTTCTAGCATGAATGAAAACTTCTATATGATGTATTTTATGAAGTGTTACGCATTATTTTTTTAAGCATCGAAATGGGTAATGTGACCATTGTTTGACCCTTGTGTATATATTATACTAAGGTTACATTTTTCTAGTTTTGATAACAAAAATATTGTCTTCGGAAATGAACAAATAAATCAATACTCTGAAACATTTCCTCGCATCATTTGTATCTCGGAACAAATACTCTTCAGAACTGGAACACTTGAAACGGCTTGAAACTCCCGACAAGCGACCGTTCACGCGCTCTCGCTTTCGGCACTCGGGGCTAATGTAGCATGGCGCATTGGTAAACGGGGAAAAATTAACATCGTTAACTCCGGCAACGATTGATCGCGTCCGCGCGTGACGCTGGAGCGGCGCTAGTATCCGCCCCGTCCTGGTGCGCGAGGGCCGCTGTTGCTACCCGCGGCTTTGTATCGCCCGCCGGCTCGGGGGAGACTGCGAGGGGGTGAAGTTCTTGAGAAATCACTAGATTGTAGTGTTTGTGATTTAGCTGCTTTGGAACATCTTAATATATATGCTATACGGCACCCCTTCGAGATAATTGTATAAATTTATGCAGTTAGGAACACACAGTCGTGCATAAGACTCATTGAACAATATAATAAACTAGACGATTATTTTTTCATTTATTGTTTTCCTTCACTTTGAACCAGGGGTCGACAAAGTGCGGCTCCGGAGCCGCATGCGGCTCTTTGACCCCTTAAGTGCGGCTCTGGGCATCCCCGGGCATTGATTTTAACAAAATTAAGATTAACAACATACAAACCGGACTTACTTAAACTATCCAAGGAGATGCAAGGATATCGTTCGCATTAAATGTTTGTCGGTCATTAAAAACGATTTTAATGTTTTTTTTTTTTTCATTTTTAGTTGCGACTTGTAGAGAATATATTCTGATTTTTTTATTTTAAGTACTTACATATAATGAATAACACTTTATTTTTTTAACATATGTGTTTTATTATATTACACTTTCTATTTCATATCTTTTCAAAATTGTATTATATTAGCTTCAAAGCCCTGAGGGCGTTTGTTTGATAATAAATGAAGAAATCAAGTTTTATTCGGTATACCCGCAATTTAATAAAGTGTTATATTACAATAGAGGTTTGTTAAATCAATAAACAAATTTTACGTAGTAATGTACATATTTAGCTCTTTAGTAAATAAGTTTGCCGATCCCTGCTTTAAGCAGATCTGTGCTCATTTTATAAGCGTATTTTTTTCATGTTTATTCCATATTTACTCAATACTAGTTTTTGTAGGTTGAAAATCGTAGTAAACAGAATCATTTAGAAAAATTGCTAAAAAAAAAATATTTCATATGGTTGTTAGATTAAAATGCATTTCAGAATATACAAATATTTTCTATTGCATTGTAAAATTTCATTGAAATTTATTTCGTCGTTGTACAGCCATGCTCAACCGCTGGAGTGCGATAATAATAAAAGCGAACACTTTCTGTTCTGTAAGGAGTAATTTAAATTAGGGGTATAAATAAATGTTCGGCTCGCGTTGCTCCTCCCCGGGGCGGCGCGGGCTGATGGACGGCGCAAGTTTCATCCCCGCGGCAAGGAGCTGCCGAGTCGACACTACAGCCTAATTTATGGCCCGCGGGGTGTTCGACTCCCGCTCCGCAGCGAACGGCCGTCTTATGGAAATGCGACCGGAGCAGACTCTTTTAAATTCGCCTTGCGGTCATTTAAACCCGCCGCTCGGATCCCCGCTCGGGCAAACAGAGGATGCGCGAGTAATGACCAGCGACTCCCGGCGTATTTTATCGGACACTGGAAACAATGAACTCGAGTTTATACAACAATTGCTGAAGCTACGTGAGATAAACTTTTATTGTTGTATACATTTTACTTTATTTTTAAGTACATAATAGACATACGAAGGCGGTCCGATAAGTACTTAGACTACAAAAGAAAAACGAAAATTTTGGAAAAGCGGTGATTTATTTCTCAAAATAGTCTCTTTTCAGCTCGATACACTTGACCCAGCGATGCTCCAACTTCTTTAAACCAAATGAAAAATACGTTTTCTCGAGGTCTGAAAAGTAGGTCTCCGTGGCGGCGATGACCTCCTCATTCGTCTTAAATTTCTGCCCGGCGAGTGACTTTTTCAAGTTTGGAAACAAAAAATAATCGCACGGGGCTAAATCTGGAGAATACGGTGGATGGGGGAGCAGTTCGTAGTGCAATTTGATCAATTTGGCCGTGGCGACGGTGGAGGTGTGAGCCGGTGCGTTGTCATGGTGGAAGAGCAGTTTTTTCGTCGCCAAATGGGGCCGTTTTTTCTGCAATTCGGCATCGAATCGGCCCAATAATTCGGCATAGTAGAGCCCTGTGACCGTTTTGCCCTTCTCCAGGTAGTCAATGTGGCCATCACCTTTCTGGCCGATAGGACAGTCTTCGCCTTCTTCGGAGCACGTTCGCCGGGTGAAGTCCATTGTTTCGACTGTTCCTTCGTATCTGGTTTGTACCAGTGGATCCATGTTTCATCGACGGTCACGAAACGACGCAGAAACTCCTTCGGATTGCGCTTAAACAGCGTCAAACACTGCTCCGATGTGGTTTCACGGTTGCGCTTGTTGTCCGGAGTGAGCAAACGCGGCACCCATCCATGTTGCATCTCGTATGCATTACATACCTAAAGATTCACTATAAATCGTATTTATCATACTAGTAGTTTGTCAATAAAAATTTAGTTTAACAGCGTCGTTCTTTAGTCATTATTTATAAAAAAAAAACGTTTGTTATATATCACGGCTTAAATGATATTTTAAGGCAACTTTTTATTTTATGTAGAAAATAAGACGAGTTTTTAAAAAGTATCAAAAGATACACAGATCATATCACAGCAAGTATCAATAGTCATTATTTGTTCATTAAATATTTATATTTTTAGTAACAAAGCCTATCAAAGTGATATAAATAAAATTTCCATTGCTGAGGACTCCCACGTTAAACGTATAATTTTCATCAATTTTAATCAAATAACAATAACAACGCAACAAAACTTTTATAGTTAAAAAAAATAATTCTTGTAATAATAATGAAGCGAACCACTTTTGGCTTTGCTTTTGCTATTTCAAAACTCAATCTTATTTTCTTCCTAAGTAGCCGGAGTAAATAAACACTCTGACCTTTCAAGCGACACGTTTCGCTTACTCGCCTGTGATTTTACTTTCAGATGAGATTTTTCCACGCCCCGCAGCAACGCAAGATCCGTACAAACTATTAACCTAAATTCTTCAGGCTTTACGTCTTTGTATATAATGTTTCTTGATAATATCACGACTTTTGAAGTCAGTTTTCTATATCGTATTTGCAAAATGCAATTGCAAAATAGTAAATTACTCACAACACAAATACATCATTCTGTATATTGCAAATCTCAAAGAAAAGCGTTTTCTATAATATCAATGAACATTATATTATAAGTTTTATTTTAAACACTTTGATAGATGTGCACTTAAACGAATATATTCAGCATAAAAATAAATAGTAATGCAGTTTAAATTAAAAGTCAATGATCAAATATATAAACGAGCAATTGTTAACGAGAAAAATAATAACACTTGAAAGGTTATATCAAATACATAGGCCGTCGAATTGCCTCGTTATTTTTGGCTGAATTCCGTTACTTTCTATTAAATTGATCAATTTATATAACCACGCATAAAAATCATGTAGTTTATAGTTACGCGGTACAGATATTTCTTATAATATTTTATTTTTATATTTGGTAGGAATTATTCAAATAGGACGTCGTCGCCGGTACATGAGGCTGTTGTTCTCCACCCCAATTGACTTCTCTAGGTGAAATTCACGGAGGAACTGTATTTATAGAATGCCAAGAGGTTTTTTTTTCCTGCAGGCTTTTCATACGTCTGACAGGAATCTTGAGAATAATGCTCTAATTTTGAGGTTCCTTGCATACGGCATTACCGACGCCATCTGCGCTCTGCTAGGGGGTACGATTCAAATGAGATTTTTCAATAGACGGTATTTGTTTATTTATATTTTTAAATTAAGTAACCTTCCTCTACCGCTATCTTACTTATTTTTTATTTATAAAGCAATATTCTGTATTTCTAAAATATGTTAAAATCACTCACTTAAAAACAGTATAGATAGGTAAAGTAATAGAATTAATAAATCGAATACGTGACACGTTCGAACTCACAAGAGTATAATAAAAGGTTACAAATAGTAAGCAAGTATATTAAGAAATTCAATATTTTTGACAGAGAGTACTTGGTGGAATTCCATTTTAATATTTTGAATAAAAATACTTGAGTGATTTTCCACATTTTTGTTTTTATTAGTGACCGGTTTCGCCAACCTTTCACGTTGGCATTATCAAACAGAGTGGAAAATCACTTAAGTATTTTTATTCAAAATATTCAAGTATATTAAAGTGACCGGTTCTGTTTGTTCAGCTTTAAACGTTTATGGAGTATATTTGGCTTTATACAGGAATAAGTTTTTTGGGAAGCGTTTTTATGTTACAAATAATTTTAACTCAAATTGCACAATAACTACAATTGTTTATTAAAAATTTGTCTACAGTACAGTCCAAAGTATATTTTTTTAGTTACATGCCGGATGTTTTATTATCTCCTTATAATTTAGTTTGTCAATCGGTGACATTTAAGTATGTTGTTTGCACAGTAGTTCTGTGTGGATCGAAAAGCAAAAAAGTGATTTATATCCAAGCAAAAAAATAAACAATGAGAAAGCGTTTGAGACGAGACCGACTCATAGACCCATCCATAGTCAGCCGGAAGTCTCAAGATCGGCTGGAGTGCTCGAGCAGCCCTTACACTTCACCCCCGCGTCACTCTCGCTTTCAGAACAAAAAGGCTGAAGATCCGCCCCCGTCTCACCTTTGTTACTATACGGCCAGACGGGATTGACCCTTTGCGGAACTTCGGTCATTACGGAGATTTCATTTCGGCCTCTGTAAGTGTGACGACGGATTTAATTTGGTCTTCTCTGAACGCACCGCTTCCGGTATGAAGGTAATGTGCCTCATTACTATAAAAGAAATTAACGATTACGGGCTTTCTAGTTGTTAAATGATAATTATAAATTATCTTACAATATTACGTATATAGAATCATATTGCGTTTTCTACGTGAAACCTTTTTTAATATATGTTATTTTTTGATTACAATTTCAAGCCTAAAAACATTTGAAACATATCACGTTCACCAAAAAAAGTTTTTTTTAGAATAACAACCCTAGTATTAATGTATGTAAATATATTTTTTTAATATGAAGTGTTTATATTGATGGTTTCGTATTATATTTCGATAGCTATCGTCTTTGGTTTTGTTTCAATAAATTTTCTCCGCAATTTGTAGCTTGTCAGATATCTTCAAAAGTTTCGACTAGAAAATCCAAATTTATCTCGTCACGGAGCCTCAGGGATCATTTATAACGGAGATTCATTTATATTTGATTCCCGGAAGTCCCACCCCTAAACTTCATATTTCCAGCGAAATCACCATAATCTCAGAGACTAATATCCCTTCCCGATACTTAACGATTTAAACTTGTTATCTCGGGAGCAAAGTCAAATCTAGCGCCAGCGATATGAAATACAAAGCCAGAAATTCCCGGCTCATCATTTCTCACGCCTCGGATAATAATCCGTCTCTCTGGATAATCACCTGGAGCAATGAGCTCTGCTGTCAACACGGATGGTGTCAAATCGTCAGTCATCAGTCAGTCTTATTGGCCCCCCCGGTCTGAAAAGAAGGCTGTATCTACAGACCGCCTCCAGTCCCCTCGGCTGTCCGCCACCCTTCCTGCTTCCCACCCCCAGTGCCGGACCAGGAGTGATGACTTTAATCCAGAAAAGCAAATCCGGGGCTAATTAAAGAGCAGCGTGATCTCCCTTCCTTCGACTCTGCCGGCCGTGGATACGATCAATTCTCACGATCGTGCCTTCCTTGTTCGACTGCTAGCAATAATATATTATTGCAAGGGAGGACCTAATGATTCCTCATTAGTAAATTGAAAGCAGTTGTTTTTGAATTATCACTAACGTTATATTGACGCTGACTTCTAAAATTTATTATATTTTTTATTTCTTTCATATTCGTCAACATATGTTTTTTTAAATATTTTTAAATAAACCTTTGAAAAAAAGCACTCAATCTAAGGTCAGATGTATTATGAATATTCATAAAAACACAACATTAAAACAGAAGTTACTGAAAACTGAAACAAGTTTTCTACAGTGTAGTTGTACGGTTGATCGATTGGGCGTTTTGATAACAAAGGGACGGGCTGGGGGCGCAGCCCCGGGTGTTGCCTGCAGTGATGGATGACCAGCTGGCGTGGCCAGCAGCACGTGTCTCTGGCCTGCAGGCGTACCCCAACAGCCTTCCTTGAGCATATTGGCTTCTCAGATATTTCAGCTTTAATGAAGGACTGACATGGCGTTTCCGGGAGCGCTATTTTTTCAGCCTGAACGTAGACAATAGAACATACGAAAAATTGTCTGTATTACGAATAATATAAATGTTCTCCACTTTTCATATATTCAGAAAATATCCACATAAATATTCAACGACCCCTTAATACAAAAACCAAACACGTATATCAAAATACAAACAACCAAATTCTAGTATAGTGTGCATTTAAAATAAGAATTACATTCACAGTAAAAGAAATGTTTGTTAAAAAAATGTATAAAAGGCAGTAGGAATATAAATAATAGAAAATATACTTGCTTTTTAGTGAGTCCTTGTTCAGTTAAACTTATTCATATTTTTCAATTTCCAAGATGTGCTTAAATGTAAAAAAATCAAAAATTTAAATAAGAATATTTTTTATGTACTTAGACTTTTTACATTTTTTAAATAATTTGTTTAATGAAGTAACTTTTTAAACTCCATTTGCCTATGTATATATATAAATAAAACCCATTGGCCTGCAAACACACTCGCGCAACCAAAGCGACGCAGAACTAAATCCCTCCAAGGCCTCGAGTCCCAGTGTTTGATCCTTAATTGTGAGAGCAAGCGTCGAGCAAAATTTACACAACTTCATTTGGGTTCCTAGAAAAGCCAACAAAAGGACAAACAGACTCCCCTAACGAAGATCAATTCTATTAATACCTAACGAAGTCTACAGCGTCAGCATCTCTAATGCCCCTCCTTTGAGATTGATTTAATCTTTTGCTTTTATGTGCCTCTTCTCAAAGCAATTTGTCTTGAGTGACCTTTAGTTGATTGGCGAGGTAGAGCGTCTGCTTGGCCGACATTTGTCACCCCGCCATGAGACTTGCAGACCTCTCATGGAGGTTGCGGGTCGAGTAATCTTTGATCTCGCTGCTTCCGCTATTGTTTTATCGATATATTATACGCAGCCCCTATATCGTGTTCCATTGTTGCCGTATTCTATTAAGGCTACTTAAATTAACCTGCAAAGCATCCACTGATTAGACACTCTTGAGTAAATGATATCATTTCAAATTCGTAACATTTTATATCTTTTTTGGATTAAATATTCTATTTAGTAATATATTCAATATTTTTTACAGAGATTACTTAGTGGAATTCAATTCTAATATTTTTTTGAGTGATTTTCTACATGTTCGTTTTTATTTGTGACTGGTTTCGCCTACCTTTCAACTGCTTAATGACCGGGTTATTTTCAACAAGTCTCCACTATTATTCCCTATTGCTAAATCACATCTTTAAAAAACCATTTACTGCGCAAATACCTATTATTTACACTACAGGACAAACCCCATCACAGGATAACTGCTGCTACACCTCAAAGCCACTACTTTAGATAATTACCCCATTGTTCACAAAAAATTACTATTATATAGAATCCTCCACTTGTCAGGTACATTAAAATAACATTACCTCTTACCACCTGACAATCACTCTCAATCTTTCCAACAACCTCTCCCTCTAACAATTGTTTACCTAATTGCTTATTATTATATAAAATCTCACTCTGTTTGATAATGCCAACGTGAAAGGTTGGCGAAACCGGTCACAAATAAAAACGAACATGTGAAAAATACTCAAGTATATTACTCAAAAATATTAAAATACTTGAGTGATTTTCCACATAATCGTTTTTATTTGTGACCGGATTCGCTAACCTTTCACGTTGGCATTATCAAACAGAGTCTCGAAGTTTCGAAACCGGTCACTCAAGTATTTTACTCAAAACTATTAAAATGGAATTCCTCCAAGTACTCTGTGTCAAAAATATTGAATTTCTTATTTATAAAACATCAATAAATTTGTACAATACGCATAATTATTTAAAAAAATATATATTTCATTCCAAGAGAGATTAACAGTAGTAAACTTATTCATCCGATATTAAAAATCAGGCACACAAATTTAGGTGAAAATTTAGGTAAATATAACTTAAATCCCCAATTCGTGTAATCTGATTCCAATTACTAAAATATTTTAACTGTGGAAAATCACTCAAATATTTTATTCAAAAATATTAATAATATATCACATTAATCTCAATGAAGTATGTGTATGAATATTGTGATATAATCGCAGATTTATAAATCAATTGTTACGTAATACTAGGGGTAGATTTCAATTACGATTGCCACGTGTCCCGGGAGAGGGCTACAATTCTCGCCGGCCTGCCTTCTCACGCACTAATTTGCTCTTTCCCCGGCACCACCTTGCCTGGTAATCAATAGCGTCTGAAGGAGCCGGTCTGGCCCGAGGGCCCGGACTCCTCGCTGATGCAGATAGGGCACGCGCGGACACGGAGACGGCCACTCGGGCACACCCCGACCCCCGGGGCTCCTCAACAGTACGGCCGAGGCAATAATACAACCTTCAGTAAACGTATTGCCTTATCGAATGACTCCTGAGACAGGAGTACAAATTTGATTTGTATTCTTTTCCAATAAGTAAATTTATTCAAATCAGAACAAGGCTTGTGTACATCAAAAGATTCAACGTATTTTTTTTTTTATTGAAATCATCATTTTGATGTATTTATTTTGTGGTGCCATCAATTTAATAAAGCCTACTTCGGGTCAATGTGAACAAATATAAAGATTGATTCTTCCGTTTTGGTTTTATTTCTCATGATTATTTTTATAAATGATCTTTTTTTTATTTGATTAGGCTACTAATCAAACAATTAAAAAATATATTTTTTTATATTTTATCTTGTTGAAGGACAAAGCATTTGATTGGTGAAGATACATTACTATAGATGCATAACTAAACTGATCTGATGATGACCTAGTCTATTTGGTCGAAACTAGTAATGCAAAAAAATTAATAAACTCCAAGTGAAGACAAAATAAAAAAGGTACTTTTATCATTTAATATATATATATATATATATATATATATATATATATATATATATATATATATATATATATATATATATATATATATGCGGCTGCCAAGCTTTCATTATTTTTGAAATATTGTTTAATAATGAAGACACGTTGTTTTATCGTGTAACGCTCCATTTTTACTAACCTTAAACTATCAGCTGTTAAATTGTTTTTATTTAAGTGTTCCCAAAACTTTACTGCAAAATTCAAATCTTGCGTTAATTTTGAGACACCTTTATATATATCTATATATATATCTATATATATATATATATATATATATATATATATATATATATATATATATATATATATATATATATATATATATATATATATATATATATATATATATATATATATATGTTATATTTTATGTTTACGTTTATACATGTAATTCATCAAACGAGGTTTTAATGTAAATTTGATTTTTTATCGATTGTGCAGATGTAAATACGAAAAAAAGCCTTAAACGAATAGCGCTGGATGTGTGGGAAACCTCGTTTCCCTATATACAAAAAGTGATGCTGAAACACTGAGCGAATCACATAAATATGTTAACAAGAGAAATGAACTTGGAGCCTCGGCTGGAAGGCATAATAGAATCTTTTCGCGATCCTCTCTCATTGCGGCTCGTTACTCAGTACAAGGGGAAATCACTCCGCGGGCTTCCTGAGAGACTGAAGAGTCCCGCTCATGTTTAAGTCATTTTGTCGCCGGCTCGGAAGGACGCGGCCGCATTCTCCGCGGCCACTCGTCCCGCGACTCGTCTCACATTTCTTTCAGGAGCGCAGGCTGTCTCGAGAGCTTCGAGTGCTGAAGGAATTTCGCTCGCTCCCCCCCACCACGAGAATTAGTCCGTAATTCGGAGCGCACGTGAAAATTGCAATTATCTTAAATGCTTTCAGCCGTCTTGGATTCTTTCGTCCCTCGCTTTTCGGTTTTTTTGTGCTGCAAAAATTAAGCGATGCTGTTGACGTCCGCTACAGTAGTTGCTTTATATTTTTAATATAAACAGACACTTTTTATAACAATTTTTTTAAGTTATTAATCAAAAACAAGTAGAAATAATTTTCTCTTTTGTCATTGTGTTTCATTGTTAAACACTTTTCTCGTTCAGTTTTTCTCAGAAATTAAAAATGTTTTTTTTTTCATTATGTATTATCTGAATCCGAACTCATCACAATTATTTATTTGAAAAGAGTAATTTACGCTGAAATAAAGAAAATTAAAATACACGTTGATCGAAATTCTGGAAAGTATTTTGAATATTCAAGGAAGCCTGAAATTTTTTTAAAGCACATCATGACATTATTTACAAAACATTTTATTCGTGTTTTTTTTTATTATTTATAAGAGTGAGTTCGTATCGATCAGCATGTCTTGATGTCAATATGAAAATTACGCAGACTTTCTATCTTATCAGTATCTTGTTATCCGTTCTTTCGACAAGAAAGGTTGCCCTCCGTAGGACCGGTATTGACCCCCGGCCCGAGGGCAGATGGGGATTAGATTAGAGCTTCCGAAAGCACAGTACACTCTTACACGGAGGGTGGAGCAAAGCCTGTTTTACACTGTTGCTATCAACAGATGATATACTGAACCAAATATATGTGCTTTATTGGGATCGCTAATTGTAAACACCTCATGATTCAGTAGTAACTTAGCCAGCTTAGGGACCGTGTAGTACTGAGTTCAAATTCAGGCGGTGTATAATCATTTAATTAAAATTATAAACGGTATAAACAGGAAAAAAAAAAGTGAATAACTTCTTTGGTGAGGAATTTCTATGATTTTTTTTGCATACAGAAAGGTAAATTTAAGAAAAAAAAGTCACTACTTTGGATGAAATTGTATATACTTTGGAAAAATCATAGGTCTTAACCATATTTAAAAAAAAAACATTTTGTGACACATAAAACATATTTGAAATATCTATTGTATTTAATCTGAGTTGGTCCGGCTTTATTGGTGTTTTGCTGCTTGAGGTATATAGTTTAATATTTTGCTTGGAGTAAAATACACCCCAAGCAGTAAAACACCCGAGAAACCGAATCAATTCATAACAAAGGCTGCCAAAACCTACGAACACACCCAATATCTAAAATCACAATTCCTAATTTTTTTTAAACAACACATGTTTTATTTTTTTCTGATTTAGAGTGGTGCAGTGTACATTGGTTCTTTTTCTTGTCAGATAGAAATCTACTTGTAAGTAGCAAAGTATTCAGGCCTACCTTCGGAGATAAAGATATCGGGACCCCCCTTTACGTGGCCGGTCAGATTTATGGCGAGGATTGTCAACCGGTTAAGTATAAGTAAGGTAGCTTAGGCGAATGAAAAAAGTTTGCTAGGGAGCTTAGGACTGCTCCTGGAGAAACCTGTCCCGCAGCCTGTACATGTATTGGTATATTAGACTTTGGGGAATAGGTTGGATTTAAGTAAACGCTCACTTGAATACATATCACTATGAATTTATATTTATATAAATTTTAGTAATTTTTTAAAATTATTTGTACATTGATCGATGCCTATATTTACTATTGACATTTCAAAAATTGATTTAGATTTTTTAAACTTAAAAAATAAATCGCTTTTCAACTTGAATTGCATGTTATTTTCTTTGCAAAAAAATTTGCCGTATTGCTAATTTTATTGGTAGGATACGTTTTTTTTACATATAAATAATTAGTGTTAAAACTAATCGCTGTTTTACTAAACGTTAGCACTCGCGAATGTTTGTATTATATATTCTTTAAAAAATCGATAAATTCGCAGTAATGTTTTTAAAAGTATAAACTAGAAACATTTTATCCGATTTTATTTCTAACTAAAATATTTCTGATTGAATAAACCTTTTTAAATGTGTATCACATGACCAAAAGAGTTAAACTAAAATACCAATTTGGATAACCGTTATATAGGCATATGACTTATAAGGACATTTGTTTTCAAATGCATAATTTGCACACATAAAAACATATTATTTATGAAGAAAGATGCAATATTACTCCTTTTTATTGGAGGGTTTTTTATATTTTATATCAAATAATATCACGATTTTTTGGAAAACTTCCTGATGGAAGCAATCTTATTATTTATTTAAGAAATATTTCTGTAACTTTGTTTTCTTTATTCCCAAATTCGTCTCAATATACTTCCAAAACTATTAGCGTATAAGAAATGAGAAACCGGCTGCCGTAAGAAGAAAGCCTTTCATTTATTACTAAACCAAGATTTTTCTTCGTCAGCCGATTTCGGATTTCAGGAAAATTGCGGTTAGTAAATGTAGTAAAATAATTTATGTAAAAATATAGACATTTTTTAAAATATTCCCAATGATAAGTAATAAATTAAGTCTGATTTATTCAAAAAAACCATTATAATCTTAAATTGTGTCTATTTTAACCAAATTGAAAATGGCTAGACGCATTTATCCCAGTTTTTTCTTGTTAACTGCTTGATTAACATTAAACTGAAAGACAAAGAGAGTTATATAAAATTTAAGCAACAATACTGAAGATTTATGTGCTTTTTTGTATCGTCATATTTCAACGTCTATTTTAAAATATGTTACTCATTATAATAAAATCTTTATTGTTTATTTTCATTGCATATTTGCTCCATGTTTTTGTAAGAAATAAAACTGTGTGGATCAGAGCACATTATATTTAATGGTGAAGATACTTTTTATTGTTATTTTCAAAAATATACTAGATCAAAAATGAAAAGAATTCTGAATGTTTACAAACACTTTAAAGCAATAAAATATATTTTCGGATACAACAGTTTTTTGCGCACGAACATCTTTCATACTCTAACAACGCGCTGGAATAAACCAGTCGAAAATATCGCAAGCATCTCATGGAAATAAATCGCAGTACCTTGTTATAATTTAAAAGTTCTTCGCGGCGCCTGGTGTATGTTAAGAGATACATGTCATTTATATTTCTTACTGTCGTCGGGCCGCCCTCGCTGCTGGGCCCTGATACAGCTTTATGGGCTCACGACAAGTCCACTTCGCATAATGCGTGCTCGTTTGTATCAAATATGACACACCAGGCCCTGACATTGCCGGCAATATTTCAATCCACGTACTATTTGCCTACCACTCTAAAGGCGTGTCACAAAGAGAAAATACGTACTTGTTATTATCAGTTTAAAGATAAATGGTATTTATATAGCAGCACGTACTTAAGAAGTTGTTAGAAATCCTCAATGACATAATTGCTCTTTACAAGTGTGGCTTTTGAGGCAGTGTAATATTTAAAACCTAGTCTGCAGGTTTTTGTTTACAATTCACGCTCGTTTGTATCAAATATGATACACCAGGCCCTGACATTTCCAGCAATATTTCAATCCACGTACTATTTGTCTACGACTCTAAAGAGAAAATACGTACTTGTTATTATCAGTTTAAAGATAAATGGTATTTATAAAGCAGCACTTA
The DNA here is from genome assembly GCA_022113835.1 of Atopsyche davidsoni. NCBI lineage: Eukaryota > Metazoa > Arthropoda > Insecta > Trichoptera > Hydrobiosidae > Atopsyche > Atopsyche davidsoni. Next base: position 9,999,522 of record JAILWY010000021.1, read on the forward strand.
CCTAAGAAGATGTTAGAAATCCTCAATGACATAAATGCTCTTTACAAGTGTGGCTTTTGAGGCAGTGTAATATTTAAACCTAGTCTGCAGCTTTTTGTTTACAATTCACGCTCGTTTGTATCAAATATGACACACTTCCGGCGATTTTTCAATCCACGTACTATTGGCTTACGACTCTGAAGGCGTGTATCAAACGTCATAACGAAAAGAAACACACTTGTTATTATCAGTTTAAAAGATATTTATATAACAGCAATTACCTTAGAAGTAAAGATATTGTTAGATGCTAAATTTGCTCTATACAAATGCGGCTTAACCTAACCCAGTCTTCAGCTTTTTTGTATCAAATGGCGGGCTATTTGAGGCGACCTTAAACGTCACAAAAACAGAGCTTTTAAATATAAATGCCTATTTAAAGTACATTAAATAGTCGCACATTTGTCGCGTATTTAACATTTGCGATATTAGTGATTTCACTT